>OY720625.1:15332271-20332271 GCA_963170105.1 Cantharis lateralis | reverse complement strand
TTGATAGCCTCTAATTATTATTGCAAATTATAACTTGAAGATCTGAACTTGTAATTGTCAAATACAGAACTTAAAATTGATAGCATTTAATTATTATTGTAAATTATAACTTGAAGATCTGAACTTGTAATAGTCAAATACAGAACTTCGAATTGTTAAATACAAATTATTAGTACAAATTATAACTTGAAGATCTGAACTTGTAATAGGTAAATACAGAACTTCAAATTGTTAAAAACAAATTATTAGTGCAAATTATAACTTTGAGATCTGAACTTGTAATAGTCAATTACAGAACTTAAAATTGATAGCTTCTAATTATTATTGCAAATTTATAACTTGAAGATCTGAAATTGTAATAGTGAATTACAAAACTTAGATTTGTTAAATTCAAATTATTATTTCAAATTATAACTTGAAGATCTGAACTAGTAATTGTCAAATACAGAACTTAAATTGATAGCTTATAATTATTATTGCAAATAATAATTAGAAGATCTGAACTTGTAATAGTCAAATACAGAACTTCTAATTGTTAAATACAAATTATTAGTGCAAATTATAACTTGAAGATCTGAACTAGTAATTGTCAAATACAGAACTTAAAATTGATAGCTTATAATTATTATTGCAAATTATAACTTGAAGATATGAACTTGTAATTGTCAAATACAGAACTTCTAATTGTTAAATACAAATTATTAGTGCAAATTATAACTTGAAGATCTGAACTTGTAATTGTCAAATACAGAACTTCTAATTGTTAAATACAAATTATTAGTGCAAATTATAACTTGAAGATCTGAACATGTAATTGTCAAATACAGAACTTAAAATTAATAGCTTCTAATTATTATTGTAAATTATAACTTGAAGATCTGAACTTGTAATAGTGAATTACAGAACTTAGATTTGTTAAATTCAAATAATTATTTCAAATTATAATCTGAAGATCTGAACTAGTAATTGTCAAATACAGAACTTCTAATTATTAAATACAAATTATTAGTGCAAATTATAACTTGAAGATCTGAACTAGTAATTTTCAAATACAGAACTTAATATTGATAGCTTCTAATTATTATTGCAAATTATAACTAGAAGATCTGAACTTGTAATTGTCAAATACAGAACTTCTAATTGTTAAATACAAATTATTAGTGCAAATTATAACTTGAAGATCTGAACTAGTAATTTTCAAATACAGAACTTAATATTGATAGCTTCTAATTATTATTGCAAATTATAACTAGAAGATCTGAACTTGTAATTGTCAAATACAGAACTTAAAATTGATAGCTTCTAATTATTATTTCAATTTATAACTTGAAGATCTGAACTTGTAATTGTCAAATACAGAACTTAAAATTAATAGCTTCTAATTATTATTGCAAATTATAACTTGAAGATCTGAACTTGTAATTGTCAAATACAGAACTTCTAATTGTTAAATACAAATTAGTAGTGCAAATTATAACTTGAAGATCTGAACTTGTAATAGTCAAATACAGAACTTAAAATTGATAGCTTCTAATTATTATTGTAAATTATAACTTGAAGATCTGAACTTGTAATAGTGAATTACAGAACTTAGATTTGTTAAATTCAAATTATTATTTCAAATTATAACTTGAAGATCTGAACTTGTAATTGTCAAATACAGTACTTAAAATTGATAGCTTCTAATTATTATTGCAAATTATAACTTGAAGATCTGAACTTGTAATTGTCAAATACAGAACTTAAAATTGATAGCATTTAATTATTATTGTAAATTATAACTTGAAGATCTGAACTTGTAATAGTCAAATACAGAACTTCGAATTGTTAAATACAAATTATTAGTACAAATTATAACTTGAAGATCTGAACTTGTAATAGGTAAATACAGAACTTCAAATTGTTAAAAACAAATTATTAGTGCAAATTATAACTTTGAGATCTGAACTTGTAATAGTCAATTACAGAACTTAAAATTGATAGCTTCTAATTATTATTGCAAATTTATAACTTGAAGATCTGAAATTGTAATAGTGAATTACAAAACTTAGATTTGTTAAATTCAAATTATTATTTCAAATTATAACTTGAAGATCTGAACTAGTAATTGTCAAATACAGAACTTAAATTGATAGCTTATAATTATTATTGCAAATAATAATTAGAAGATCTGAACTTGTAATAGTCAAATACAGAACTTCTAATTGTTAAATACAAATTATTAGTGCAAATTATAACTTGAAGATCTGAACTAGTAATTGTCAAATCCCAGTGAACACATGACCTTAATTTGACGTCACACGTAAGTCATATGAAGATAATAAAATTTTACGTAAATTTTACGTAAAGTTGACTTTATTCATGATCCATATATGATGTCATGTTGTATGACACCATTATGACATCATACTGACGTAAAATTTGACTCTCTTATGATGTCATTATCATGACTTAAATGTTACGTACATTATATGTAATATTTTTATCATACCATGACGTATGATTCTAGTCATACTTTCATATATTATTATCTACGTAATAAATCCATCATACTATTACATAAGTTATAAGTCAATTTTGTGACGTAAAAGTGACATAATAATGCAATCATATTCTTACATAAGTAACAAGTCCATTTTTTACGTAAAACTGATGTAACAGAAATATCATATATTTACATAAACTACAAGTCACTCTTTTACGTACAGCTGACTTAATAATGAATCATAATTTTTTTTTATTTGGTATAATACGGTTGCCTTTGCGTTATATTGTATGATGTTATTCAGTTTAGACTGTTGTCATTGTATTATTGTATTGAATTTTGACCAATATAGGTCCGCATTACCAACTTAACACACCCAACTTATAAACGTTTCACAAACCAGGTTTCAGATCCGTACTTGGGTGACTGCGTACTCTCTTTCTATTGGCCTTTTTATTGCTAGGAGTTTTATTATTAAACAGGACCTGTCTTAATTTGATTTTGTTACTTCTAACATATATAAACTAATACCAGATTACTCTGGATGTATTAATTCAAATTAACAAATGAAATTAGGGTAAGCAAAATTATAAGAAATATAATATAGTTTTCAAGTTTTATAAAATAAATCAACTAAATGATTACTTGATTAAGGTCGTCAGCAGTGTGAAACGTAGAAACCTCTACCCTTTACAGTTTAAACCATACCCGTTATTTAATGCTATTTACCTTTTGTCTGCTATGTATTTAGGGGTGGGCAAGGAGGGTATTTCCGCCCCCCCCCTCCCAAAGGATGACTCAGATTGTATCCCTGAAGCCTTCAGTGATAAAAATAATGTTTACTATGAGGTTTTAAAATTAAAATAAGTTTAAATTATTTACCGTTAGCACTTTTAGCCAATTACAATAAAATTAATAATAAAAGTATTGATAAACCAATTATTCTTTAACTCTGACGCGCATGAATGGATTAACGAGAAATTAACACATCTTCTTGTTTGCCCCCCCCCCCCCCACTATAGGAATTTTCTAAATACACCACTGTATTTTGTACCACAAAGATGGTCTTTACCTTTACACGCAGGCATGAAACCCCCCTCCCAAGAAGTAATCAAGGTATAACTCAGACAAAAAAGGGGGGGGTTAAAACGAGAACGAAAAACAAAACCACAATAAGGGAGCATATAGAGTCGTACAAAAAGAATTAAAGTACCAAGGAGTAAATACAAATGCGGAGAAACCAAAAGGAAGAAGCAACAATTTTTCGGATGATATTTTTTTTGTAGTTGATTTGTATTTTTTGTATAAACAAAATACTTCATCTCTTCTTGAAAACCCTAATATTGCAACCATAGTGTTACTTAAATTTAACAAGACATTAAATTTTATTTTGTTTCATAAAGCTTATCTCTAGTTACGCAACATAACGAAATGTCACTAGGGGCCGTTCATGTATTACGTAAAACGTTTAGGGGGAGGGAGCAGCTAACATCTTATTTTTTCTTATTTGGGGTCAGGGGGGGTCACGACAATTAAGTTTACTTTTAACGTTACGATATTAGAAATTCTTTTGGTTTCTCATTAGGTAATAATTATTCTTACGTAAGATTAGTGGGGGGTATACATTTTCATATTTTTTCTTATTACGGGGTGGGGGTCCTAAAAGTTGGAACATAAACGACCCCCTAGATCCTTCGTTAACGTTTTAATAACATCATCACAGTATCATTTTACTCTGTACATTATAGGTAGTATCTACTGTTATTTTTTTTATTTAGAAACAAATTTGACATGTTGATTTAAATTTTAAATTGCGTGGATAGTTCAATATTTCCTATATGAAATTGCATATTATTTGCACAACTTTTTTTAAATTTTAAACAAATCACAACGGTTTCTAAAATTTTTGTAAGTTGATATAATTGGATAATTTATCCTGATTAGATTTTGTTATTTAATAGGTACTATTTTGTCATAGTTTTAATTTATATTTTAGGTTAGAAATCTTTTGTTAAGTACACGTGGAGAAATTAGGGGTGTTAAAATTTAACGGTTGTGTTAACAGGCTTTTATGAGACCGGGCATTAGTTTATCACTGACTACCGACTTTTAAATAACTATTATAAAATTAGTGATATTTATAATTTTTTTAATCAGCAGTAAGTATATTTAACGTGAGTATTTTATTGTAAGATTGTTAATTATCATAATATGATTTATTGAATAATTATAACCTAACTTTGATTTCTAAACTAAACTTAACCTTCATTCGCACACGTGGACGGCAGATTGTCTCGTTTTATTGAGAAACAACACGACATCGGATGAAGGTTAATAAATATAATTATCACAGACTTTAAATGACAAGTAAGTAATTTAATATAAGAAATTTTTTATTTTTTTGATATTTTAGTAATAACGGAAAAAGAGTACGCCTCTTATCTAAACGTTTGGATAACAATTTATTGTAAGTCAAGCTAGGGGGGCGAATGGCGAACACCATACAGAAAGAATACTTGGTTAAATTTTTTCACCATCATTTGCGAGGCACAACACGTGGGAAGGATAAGAACGGAATGCAAAATGAATAAACTTATGAATTAGGATTATTGAAGGTTAGAAATATTTCATAAATACAATTTACTGGTTTTCTGGCCGTACCGTTTATCTCGATTGTAATTATTTCATATTATGATGTTTTGTTATAAAAAATTATTTTTACACACGGCAAAAGTAATTTACATTATATTAAAATTTCAGAATTGGTATTAACAAAATTTCCTTCGTAGGATAGCGCTGAGTTCAGTAAAGTCGGCAACAATTGGTTTAGGTTAGGAAATCAACGGTGAGACTGCCAACCGGTACTGCTGCAGAAAAGAATCATCTTGAAGAGATAATAAAACAAGCAGTTTTATAGTCTTATAACATTTGTTTTTAATAATATAAATTAAAAAGTAAACAAATTTCAAGTCTTTTATTTAAAGATAGATATACCCGTCTTATATAGTTTCATGTAATATTTACATCACAAGGATGTTATTTCATGATAAAGATGTAAAAATTACATCATGGCAAAGTAATATTCAAGTAAAATTTACGAAAACTACTTGGTATCACTATTACATCATTGTTATGTCATCTTGATATCAGTAGAATCACAATTATGTCAGTTGGACGTCATAACTATTACGTCAGAGTCTTACGTAATAACCAAGTCATATTCAAGTAATATTTACGAAAAACAACTTTATATCACTATGACATCATTGTTATGTCATCTTGATATCAATAGGTTCACGATTATGTCAACTGGACGTCATATTTATATCATATCTATTACGTCAGATTCTTATGTAATGCCAAAGTCATATTCAAGTAATATTTACGCAAAACAACTTGATATCACTATGACATCATTGTTATGTCATCGTGATATCAGTAGCATCACAATTATGTCATCTGGACGTCATATTTATGTCATACTTTTACGTCAGAGTCTTACGTAAGCAAGTGGGAAATAATGAGTCAGTTGTGACTCATACGTGACTCATATCTTATGTAAATTATGACATGCGTGACGTCATTCTGATGTCAATTTTACGTAAAAATGTTCACTGGGATACAGAACTTAAAATTGATAGCTTATAATTATTATTGCAAATTATAACTTGAAGATATGAACTTGTAATTGTCAAATACAGAACTTCTAATTGTTAAATACAAATTATTAGTGCAAATTATAACTTGAAGATCTGAACTTGTAATTGTCAAATACAGAACTTCTAATTGTTAAATACAAATTATTAGTGCAAATTATAACTTGAAGATCTGAACATGTAATTGTCAAATACAGAACTTAAAATTAATAGCTTCTAATTATTATTGTAAATTATAACTTGAAGATCTGAACTTGTAATAGTGAATTACAGAACTTAGATTTGTTAAATTCAAATAATTATTTCAAATTATAATTTGAAGATCTGAACTAGTAATTGTCAAATACAGAACTTCTAATTATTAAATACAAATTATTAGTGCAAATTATAACTTGAAGATCTGAACTAGTAATTTTCAAATACAGAACTTAATATTGATAGCTTCTAATTATTATTGCAAATTATAACTAGAAGATCTGAACTTGTAATTGTCAAATACAGAACTTCTAATTGTTAAATACAAATTATTAGTGCAAATTATAACTTGAAGATCTGAACTAGTAATTTTCAAATACAGAACTTAATATTGATAGCTTCTAATTATTATTGCAAATTATAACTAGAAGATCTGAACTTGTAATTGTCAAATACAGAACTTAAAATTGATAGCTTCTAATTATTATTTCAATTTATAACTCGAAGATCTGAACTTGTAATTGTCAAATACAGAACTTAAAATTAATAGCTTCTAATTATTATTGCAAATTATAACTTGAAGATCTGAACTTGTAATTGTCAAATACAGAACTTCTAATTGTTAAATACAAATTAGTAGTGCAAATTATAACTTGAAGATCTGAACTTGTAATTATCAAATACAGAACTTAAAATTGATAGCTTCTAATTATTATTGTAAATTATAACTTGAAGATCTGAACTTGTAATAGTGAATTACAGAACTTAGATTTGTTAAATTCAAATTATTATTTCAAATTATAACTTGAAGATCTGAACTAGTAATTGTCAAATACCGAACTTAAAATTGATAGCTTCTAATTATTATTGCAAATTATAACTTGAAGATCTGAACTTGTAATTGTCAAATACAGAACTTAAAATTGATAGCTTCTAATTATTATTGTAAATTATAACTTGAAGATCTGAACTTGTAATTGTCAAATACAGAACTTAAAATTGATAGCTTCTAATTATTATTGCAAATAATAACTTGAAGATCTGTACTTGTAATTGTCAAATACAGAACTAATAATTGATAGCTTATAATTATAGTTCAAATTATAACTTGAAGATCTGAACTTGTAATAGTCAAATACAGAACATCGAATTGTTAAATACAAATTATTAGTGCAAATTATAACTTGAAGATCTGAACTTGTAATAGGTAAATAGAGAACTTCTAATTGTTAAATTCAAACTAAGATTGCAAATAATAATTTGATAATCTGAACTAGTAATAGTCAAATACAGAACTTCTAACTGTTAAAAACAAATTATTAGTGCAAATTATAACTTGAAGATCTGAACTTGTAATTGTCAAATACAGAACTTCTAATTGTTAAATACAAATTATTAGTGCAAATTATAACTTGAAGATCTGAACATGTAATTGTCAAATACAGAACTTAAAATTAATAGCTTCTAATTATTATTGTAAATTATAACTTGAAGATCTGAACTTGTAATAGTGAATTACAGAACTTAGATTTGTTAAATTCAAATAATTATTTCAAATTATAATTTGAAGATCTGAACTAGTAATTGTCAAATACAGAACTTCTAATTATTAAATACAAATTATTAGTGCAAATTATAACTTGAAGATCTGAACTAGTAATTTTCAAATACAGAACTTAATATTGATAGCTTCTAATTATTATTGCAAATTATAACTAGAAGATCTGAACTTGTAATTGTCAAATACAGAACTTCTAATTGTTAAATACAAATTATTAGTGCAAATTATAACTTGAAGATCTGAACTAGTAATTTTCAAATACAGAACTTAATATTGATAGCTTCTAATTATTATTGCAAATTATAACTAGAAGATCTGAACTTGTAATTGTCAAATACAGAACTTAAAATTGATAGCTTCTAATTATTATTTCAATTTATAACTTGAAGATCTGAACTTGTAATTGTCAAATACAGAACTTAAAATTAATAGCTTCTAATTATTATTGCAAATTATAACTTGAAGATCTGAACTTGTAATTGTCAAATACAGAACTTCTAATTGTTAAATACAAATTAGTAGTGCAAATTATAACTTGAAGATCTGAACTTGTAATTATCAAATACAGAACTTAAAATTGATAGCTTCTAATTATTATTGTAAATTATAACTTGAAGATCTGAACTTGTAATAGTGAATTACAGAACTTAGATTTGTTAAATTCAAATTATTATTTCAAATTATAACTTGAAGATCTGAACTAGTAATTGTCAAATACAGAACTTAAAATTGATAGCTTCTAATTATTATTGCAAATTATAACTTGAAGATCTGAACTTGTAATTGTCAAATACAGAACTTAAAATTGATAGCTTCTAATTATTATTGTAAATTATAACTTGAAGATCTGAACTTGTAATTGTCAAATACAGAACTTAAAATTGATAGCTTCTAATTATTATTGCAAATAATAACTTGAAGATCTGTACTTGTAATTGTCAAATACAGAACTAATAATTGATAGCTTATAATTATAGTTCAAATTATAACTTGAAGATCTGAACTTGTAATAGTCAAATACAGAACATCGAATTGTTAAATACAAATTATTAGTGCAAATTATAACTTGAAGATCTGAACTTGTAATAGGTAAATAGAGAACTTCTAATTGTTAAATTCAAACTAAGATTGCAAATAATAATTTGATAATCTGAACTAGTAATAGTCAAATACAGAACTTCTAACTGTTAAAAACAAATTATTAGTGCAAATTATAACTTGAAGATCTGAACTTGTAATTGTCAAATACAGAACTTAAAATTGATAGCTTCTAATTATTATTGCAAATTTATTACTTGAAGATCTGAAATTGTAATAGTGAATTACAAAACTTAGATTTGTTAAATTCAAATTATTATTTCAAATTATAACTTGAAGATCTGAACTAGTAATTGTCAAATACAGAACTTAAATTGATAGCTTATAATTATTATTGCAAATAATAATTAGAAGATCTGAACTTGTAATAGTCAAATACAGAACTTCTAATTGTTAAATACAAATTATTAGTGCAAATTATAACTTGAAGATCTGAACTAGTAATTGTCAAATACAGAACTTAAAATTGATAGCTTCTAATTATTATTGCAAATTATAACTTGAAGATATGAACTTGTAATTGTCAAATACAGAACTTCTAATTGTTAAATACAAATTATTAGTGCAAATTATAACTTGAAGATCTGAACTTGTAATTGTCAAATACAGAACTTAAAATTGATAGCTTCTAATTATTATTGCAAATTATAACTTGAAGATCTGAACTTGTAATTGTCAAATACAGAACTTCTAATTGTTAAATACAAATTATTAGTGCAAATTATAACTTGAAGATCTGAACATGTAATTGTCAAATACAGAACTTAAAATTGATAGCTTCTAATTATTATTGTAAATTATAACTTGAAGATCTGAACTTGTAATCGTGAATTACAGAACTTAGATTTGTTAAATTCAAATTATTATTTCAAATTATAACTTGAAGATGTGAACTAGTAATTGTCAAATACAGAACTTCTAATTGTTAAATACAAATTATTAGTGCAAATTATAACTTGAAGATCTGAACTAGTAATTTTCAAATTCAGAACTTAATATTGATAGCTTCTAATTATTATTGCAAATTATAACTAGAAGATCTGAACTTGTAATTGTCAAATACAGAACTTCTAATTGTTAAATACAAATTATTAGTGCAAATTATAACTTGAAGATCTGAACTAGTAATTTTCAAATACAGAACTTAATATTGATAGCTTCTAATTATTATTGCAAATTATAACTTGAAGATCTGAACTTGTAATTGTCAAATACAGAACTTAAAATTGATAGCTTCTAATTATTATTTCAATTTATAACTTGAAGATCTGAACTTGTAATTGTCAAATACAGAACTTAAAATTAATAGCTTCTAATTATTATTGCAAATTATAACTTGAAGATCTGAACTTGTAATTGTCAAATACAGAACTTCTAATTGTTAAATACAAATTAGTAGTGCAAATTATAACTTGAAGATCTGAACTTGTAATTATCAAATACAGAACTTAAAATTGATAGCTTCTAATTATTATTGTAAATTATAACTTGAAGATCTGAACTTGTAATAGTGAATTACAGAACTTAGTTTTGTTAAATTCAAATTATTATTTCAAATTATAACTTGAAGATCTGAACTAGTAATTGTCAAATACAGAACTTAAAATTGATAGCTTCTAATTATTATTGCAAATTATAACTTGAAGATCTGAACTTGTAATTGTCAAATACAGAACTTAAAATTGATAGCTTCTAATTATTATTGTAAATTATAACTTGAAGATCTGAACTTGTAATTGTCAAATACAGAACTTAAAATTGATAGCTTCTAATTATTATTGCAAATAATAACTAGATGATCTGAACTTGTAATTGTCAAATACAGAACTTAAAATTGATAGCTTCTAATTATTATTTCAATTTATAACTTGAAGATCTGAACTTGTAATTGTCAAATACAGAACTTAAAATTGATAGCTTCTAATTATTATTTCAATTTATAACTTGAAGATCTGAACTTGTAATTGTCAAATACACAACTTCTAATTGTTAAATACAAATTAGTAGTGCAAATTATAACTTGAAGATCTGAACTTGTAATTATCAAATACAGAACTTAAAATTGATAGCTTCTAATTATTATTTCAAATTATAACTTGAAGATCTGAACTAGTAATTGTCAAATACAGAACTTAAAATTGATAGCTTCCAATTATTATTGCAAATTATAACTTGAAGATCTGAACTTGCAATTGTCAAATACAGAACTTAAAATTGATAGCTTCTAATTATTATTGTAAATTATAACTTGAAGATCTGAACTTGTAATTGTCAAATACAGAACTTAAAATTGATAGCTTCTAATTATTATTGCAAATAATAACTTGGAGATCTGAACTAGTAATTGTCAAATACAGAACTAAAAATTGATAGCTTCTAATTATTATTGCAAATTATAACTTGAAGATCTGAACTTGTAATTGTCAAATACAGAACTTAAAATTGATAGCTTCTAATTATTATTGCAAATTATAACTTGAAGATCTGAACTTGTAATTGTCAAATACAGAACTTCTAATTGTTAAATACAAATTATTAGTGCAAATTATAACTTGAAGATCTGAACTTGTAATTGTCAAATACAGAACTTAAAATTGATAGCTTCTAATTATTATTGCAAATTATAACTTGAAGATCTGAACTTGTAATAGTCAAATACAGAACTTAAAATTGATAGCTTCTAATTATTATTGTAAATTATAACTTGAAGATCTGAACTTGCAATAGTGAATTCCAGAACTTAGATTTGTTAAATTCAAATTATTATTTCAAATTATAACTTGAAGATCTGAACTTGTAATTGTCAAATACAGTACTTAAAATTGATAGCTTCTAATTATTATTGCAAATTATAACTTGAAGATCTGAACTTGTAATTGTCAAATACAGAACTTAAAATTGATAGCATTTAATTATTATTGTAAATTATAACTTGAAGATCTGAACTTGTAATAGTCAAATACAGAACTTCGAATTGTTAAATACAAATTATTAGTACAAATTATAACTTGAAGATCTGAACTTGTAATAGGTAAATACAGAACTTCGAATTGTTAAAAACAAATTATTAGTGCAAATTATAACTTGAAGATCTGAACTAGTAATTGTCAAATACAGAACTTAAATTGATAGCTTATAATTATTATTGCAAATAATAATTAGAAGATCTGAACTTGTAATAGTCAAATACAGAACTTCTAATTGTTAAATACAAATTATTAGTGCAAATTATAACTTGAAGATCTGAACTAGTAATTGTCAAATACAGAACTTAAAATTGATAGCTTATAATTATTATTGCAAATTATAACTTGAAGATATGAACTTGTAATTGTCAAATACAGAACTTCTAATTGTTAAATACAAATTATTAGTGCAAATTATAACTTGAAGATCTGAACTTGTAATAGTCAAATACAGAACTTCTAATTGTTAAATACAAATTATTAGTGCAAATTATAACTTGAAGATCTGAACTAGTAATTGTCAAATACAGAACTTAAAATTGATAGCTTATAATTATTATTGCAAATTATAACTTGAAGATATGAACTTGTAATTGTCAAATACAGAACTTCTAATTGTTAAATACAAATTATTATTGCAAATTATAACTTGAAGATCTGAACTTGTAATTGTCAAATACAGAACTTCTAATTGTTAAATACAAATTAGTAGTGCAAATTATAACTTGAAGATCTGAACTTGTAATTATCAAATACAGAACTTAAAATTGATAGCTTCTAATTATTATTGTAAATTATAACTTGAAGATCTGAACTTGTAATAGTGAATTACAGAACTTAGATTTGTTAAATTCAAATTATTATTTCAAATTATAACTTGAAGATCTGAACTAGTAATTGTCAAATACAGAACTTAAAATTGATAGCTTCTAATTATTATTGCAAATTATAACTTGAAGATCTGAACTTGTAATTGTCAAATACAGAACTTAAAATTGATAGCTTCTAATTATTATTGTAAATTATAACTTGAAGATCTGAACTTGTAATTGTCAAATACAGAACTTAAAATTGATAGCTTCTAATTATTATTGCAAATAATAACTTGAAGATCTGTACTTGTAATTGTCAAATACAGAACTAATAATTGATAGCTTATAATTATAGTTCAAATTATAACTTGAAGATCTGAACTTGTAATAGTCAAATACAGAACATCGAATTGTTAAATACAAATTATTAGTGCAAATTATAACTTGAAGATCTGAACTTGTAATAGGTAAATAGAGAACTTCTAATTGTTAAATTCAAACTAAGATTGCAAATAATAATTTGATAATCTGAACTAGTAATAGTCAAATACAGAACTTCTAACTGTTAAAAACAAATTATTAGTGCAAATTATAACTTGAAGATCTGAACTTGTAATTGTCAAATACAGAACTTAAAATTGATAGCTTCTAATTATTATTGCAAATTTATAACTTGAAGATCTGAAATTGTAATAGTGAATTACAAAACTTAGATTTGTTAAATTCAAATTATTATTTCAAATTATAACTTGAAGATCTGAACTAGTAATTGTCAAATACAGAACTTAAATTGATAGCTTATAATTATTATTGCAAATAATAATTAGAAGATCTGAACTTGTAATAGTCAAATACAGAACTTCTAATTGTTAAATACAAATTATTAGTGCAAATTATAACTTGAAGATCTGAACTAGTAATTGTCAAATACAGAACTTAAAATTGATAGCTTCTAATTATTATTGCAAATTATAACTTGAAGATATGAACTTGTAATTGTCAAATACAGAACTTCTAATTGTTAAATACAAATTATTAGTGCAAATTATAACTTGAAGATCTGAACTTGTAATTGTCAAATACAGAACTTAAAATTGATAGCTTCTAATTATTATTGCAAATTATAACTTGAAGATCTGAACTTGTAATTGTCAAATACAGAACTTCTAATTGTTAAATACAAATTATTAGTGCAAATTATAACTTGAAGATCTGAACATGTAATTGTCAAATACAGAACTTAAAATTGATAGCTTCTAATTATTATTGTAAATTATAACTTGAAGATCTGAACTTGTAATCGTGAATTACAGAACTTAGATTTGTTAAATTCAAATTATTATTTCAAATTATAACTTGAAGATGTGAACTAGTAATTGTCAAATACAGAACTTCTAATTGTTAAATACAAATTATTAGTGCAAATTATAACTTGAAGATCTGAACTAGTAATTTTCAAATTCAGAACTTAATATTGATAGCTTCTAATTATTATTGCAAATTATAACTAGAAGATCTGAACTTGTAATTGTCAAATACAGAACTTCTAATTGTTAAATACAAATTATTAGTGCAAATTATAACTTGAAGATCTGAACTAGTAATTTTCAAATACAGAACTTAATATTGATAGCTTCTAATTATTATTGCAAATTATAACTTGAAGATCTGAACTTGTAATTGTCAAATACAGAACTTAAAATTGATAGCTTCTAATTATTATTTCAATTTATAACTAGATGATCTGAACTTGTAATTGTCAAATACAGAACTTAAAATTGATAGCTTCTAATTATTATTTCAATTTATAACTTGAAGATCTGAACTTGTAATTGTCAAATACAGAACTTAAAATTGATAGCTTCTAATTATTATTTCAATTTATAACTTGAAGATCTGAACTTGTAATTGTCAAATACACAACTTCTAATTGTTAAATACAAATTAGTAGTGCAAATTATAACTTGAAGATCTGAACTTGTAATTATCAAATACAGAACTTAAAATTGATAGCTTCTAATTATTATTTCAAATTATAACTTGAAGATCTGAACTAGTAATTGTCAAATACAGAACTTAAAATTGATAGCTTCCAATTATTATTGCAAATTATAACTTGAAGATCTGAACTTGCAATTGTCAAATACAGAACTTAAAATTGATAGCTTCTAATTATTATTGTAAATTATAACTTGAAGATCTGAACTTGTAATTGTCAAATACAGAACTTAAAATTGATAGCTTCTAATTATTATTGCAAATAATAACTTGGAGATCTGAACTAGTAATTGTCAAATACAGAACTAAAAATTGATAGCTTCTAATTATTATTGCAAATTATAACTTGAAGATCTGAACTTGTAATTGTCAAATACAGAACTTAAAATTGATAGCTTCTAATTATTATTGCAAATTATAACTTGAAGATCTGAACTTGTAATTGTCAAATACAGAACTTCTAATTGTTAAATACAAATTATTAGTGCAAATTATAACTTGAAGATCTGAACTTGTAATTGTCAAATACAGAACTTAAAATTGATAGCTTCTAATTATTATTGCAAATTATAACTTGAAGATCTGAACTTGTAATAGTCAAATACAGAACTTAAAATTGATAGCTTCTAATTATTATTGTAAATTATAACTTGAAGATCTGAACTTGTAATAGTGAATTCCAGAACTTAGATTTGTTAAATTCAAATTATTATTTCAAATTATAACTTGAAGATCTGAACTTGTAATTGTCAAATACAGTACTTAAAATTGATAGCTTCTAATTATTATTGCAAATTATAACTTGAAGATCTGAACTTGTAATTGTCAAATACAGAACTTAAAATTGATAGCATTTAATTATTATTGTAAATTATAACTTGAAGATCTGAACTTGTAATAGTCAAATACAGAACTTCGAATTGTTAAATACAAATTATTAGTACAAATTATAACTTGAAGATCTGAACTTGTAATAGGTAAATACAGAACTTCGAATTGTTAAAAACAAATTATTAGTGCAAATTATAACTTGAAGATCTGAACTAGTAATTGTCAAATACAGAACTTAAATTGATAGCTTATAATTATTATTGCAAATAATAATTAGAAGATCTGAACTTGTAATAGTCAAATACAGAACTTCTAATTGTTAAATACAAATTATTAGTGCAAATTATAACTTGAAGATCTGAACTAGTAATTGTCAAATACAGAACTTAAAATTGATAGCTTATAATTATTATTGCAAATTATAACTTGAAGATATGAACTTGTAATTGTCAAATACAGAACTTCTAATTGTTAAATACAAATTATTAGTGCAAATTATAACTTGAAGATCTGAACTTGTAATAGTCAAATACAGAACTTCTAATTGTTAAATACAAATTATTAGTGCAAATTATAACTTGAAGATCTGAACTAGTAATTGTCAAATACAGAACTTAAAATTGATAGCTTATAATTATTATTGCAAATTATAACTTGAAGATATGAACTTGTAATTGTCAAATACAGAACTTCTAATTGTTAAATACAAATTATTATTGCAAATTATAACTTGAAGATCTGAACTTGTAATTGTCAAATACAGAACTTCTAATTGTTAAATACAAATTAGTAGTGCAAATTATAACTTGAAGATCTGAACTTGTAATTATCAAATACAGAACTTAAAATTGATAGCTTCTAATTATTATTGTAAATTATAACTTGAAGATCTGAACTTGTAATAGTGAATTACAGAACTTAGATTTGTTAAATTCAAATTATTATTTCAAATTATAACTTGAAGATCTGAACTAGTAATTGTCAAATACAGAACTTAAAATTGATAGCTTCTAATTATTATTGCAAATTATAACTTGAAGATCTGAACTTGTAATTGTCAAATACAGAACTTAAAATTGATAGCTTCTAATTATTATTGTAAATTATAACTTGAAGATCTGAACTTGTAATTGTCAAATACAGAACTTAAAATTGATAGCTTCTAATTATTATTGCAAATAATAACTTGAAGATCTGTACTTGTAATTGTCAAATACAGAACTAATAATTGATAGCTTATAATTATAGTTCAAATTATAACTTGAAGATCTGAACTTGTAATAGTCAAATACAGAACATCGAATTGTTAAATACAAATTATTAGTGCAAATTATAACTTGAAGATCTGAACTTGTAATAGGTAAATAGAGAACTTCTAATTGTTAAATTCAAACTAAGATTGCAAATAATAATTTGATAATCTGAACTAGTAATAGTCAAATACAGAACTTCTAACTGTTAAAAACAAATTATTAGTGCAAATTATAACTTGAAGATCTGAACTTGTAATTGTCAAATACAGAACTTAAAATTGATAGCTTCTAATTATTATTGCAAATTTATAACTTGAAGATCTGAAATTGTAATAGTGAATTACAAAACTTAGATTTGTTAAATTCAAATTATTATTTCAAATTATAACTTGAAGATCTGAACTAGTAATTGTCAAATACAGAACTTAAATTGATAGCTTATAATTATTATTGCAAATAATAATTAGAAGATCTGAACTTGTAATAGTCAAATACAGAACTTCTAATTGTTAAATACAAATTATTAGTGCAAATTATAACTTGAAGATCTGAACTAGTAATTGTCAAATACAGAACTTAAAATTGATAGCTTCTAATTATTATTGCAAATTATAACTTGAAGATATGAACTTGTAATTGTCAAATACAGAACTTCTAATTGTTAAATACAAATTATTAGTGCAAATTATAACTTGAAGATCTGAACTTGTAATTGTCAAATACAGAACTTAAAATTGATAGCTTCTAATTATTATTGCAAATTATAACTTGAAGATCTGAACTTGTAATTGTCAAATACAGAACTTCTAATTGTTAAATACAAATTATTAGTGCAAATTATAACTTGAAGATCTGAACATGTAATTGTCAAATACAGAACTTAAAATTGATAGCTTCTAATTATTATTGTAAATTATAACTTGAAGATCTGAACTTGTAATCGTGAATTACAGAACTTAGATTTGTTAAATTCAAATTATTATTTCAAATTATAACTTGAAGATGTGAACTAGTAATTGTCAAATACAGAACTTCTAATTGTTAAATACAAATTATTAGTGCAAATTATAACTTGAAGATCTGAACTAGTAATTTTCAAATTCAGAACTTAATATTGATAGCTTCTAATTATTATTGCAAATTATAACTAGAAGATCTGAACTTGTAATTGTCAAATACAGAACTTCTAATTGTTAAATACAAATTATTAGTGCAAATTATAACTTGAAGATCTGAACTAGTAATTTTCAAATACAGAACTTAATATTGATAGCTTCTAATTATTATTGCAAATTATAACTTGAAGATCTGAACTTGTAATTGTCAAATACAGAACTTAAAATTGATAGCTTCTAATTATTATTTCAATTTATAACTTGAAGATCTGAACTTGTAATTGTCAAATACAGAACTTAAAATTAATAGCTTCTAATTATTATTGCAAATTATAACTTGAAGATCTGAACTTGTAATTGTCAAATACAGAACTTCTAATTGTTAAATACAAATTAGTAGTGCAAATTATAACTTGAAGATCTGAACTTGTAATTATCAAATACAGAACTTAAAATTGATAGCTTCTAATTATTATTGTAAATTATAACTTGAAGATCTGAACTTGTAATAGTGAATTACAGAACTTAGTTTTGTTAAATTCAAATTATTATTTCAAATTATAACTTGAAGATCTGAACTAGTAATTGTCAAATACAGAACTTAAAATTGATAGCTTCTAATTATTATTGCAAATTATAACTTGAAGATCTGAACTTGTAATTGTTAAATACAGAACTTAAAATTGATAGCTTCTAATTATTATTGTAAATTATAACTTGAAGATCTGAACTTGTAATTGTCAAATACAGAACTTAAAATTGATAGCTTCTAATTATTATTGCAAATAATAACTAGATGATCTGAACTTGTAATTGTCAAATACAGAACTTAAAATTGATAGCTTCTAATTATTATTTCAATTTATAACTTGAAGATCTGAACTTGTAATTGTCAAATACAGAACTTAAAATTGATAGCTTCTAATTATTATTTCAATTTATAACTTGAAGATCTGAACTTGTAATTGTCAAATACACAACTTCTAATTGTTAAATACAAATTAGTAGTGCAAATTATAACTTGAAGATCTGAACTTGTAATTATCAAATACAGAACTTAAAATTGATAGCTTCTAATTATTATTTCAAATTATAACTTGAAGATCTGAACTAGTAATTGTCAAATACAGAACTTAAAATTGATAGCTTCCAATTATTATTGCAAATTATAACTTGAAGATCTGAACTTGCAATTGTCAAATACAGAACTTAAAATTGATAGCTTCTAATTATTATTGTAAATTATAACTTGAAGATCTGAACTTGTAATTGTCAAATACAGAACTTAAAATTGATAGCTTCTAATTATTATTGCAAATAATAACTTGGAGATCTGAACTAGTAATTGTCAAATACAGAACTAAAAATTGATAGCTTCTAATTATTATTGCAAATTATAACTTGAAGATCTGAACTTGTAATTGTCAAATACAGAACTTAAAATTGATAGCTTCTAATTATTATTGCAAATTATAACTTGAAGATCTGAACTTGTAATTGTCAAATACAGAACTTCTAATTGTTAAATACAAATTATTAGTGCAAATTATAACTTGAAGATCTGAACTTGTAATTGTCAAATACAGAACTTAAAATTGATAGCTTCTAATTATTATTGCAAATTATAACTTGAAGATCTGAACTTGTAATAGTCAAATACAGAACTTAAAATTGATAGCTTCTAATTATTATTGTAAATTATAACTTGAAGATCTGAACTTGTAATGGTGAATTCCAGAACTTAGATTTGTTAAATTCAAATTATTATTTCAAATTATAACTTGAAGATCTGAACTTGTAATTGTCAAATACAGTACTTAAAATTGATAGCTTCTAATTATTATTGCAAATTATAACTTGAAGATCTGAACTTGTAATTGTCAAATACAGAACTTAAAATTGATAGCATTTAATTATTATTGTAAATTATAACTTGAAGATCTGAACTTGTAATAGTCAAATACAGAACTTCGAATTGTTAAATACAAATTATTAGTACAAATTATAACTTGAAGATCTGAACTTGTAATAGGTAAATACAGAACTTCGAATTGTTAAAAACAAATTATTAGTGCAAATTATAACTTGAAGATCTGAACTAGTAATTGTCAAATACAGTACTTAAATTGATAGCTTATAATTATTATTGCAAATAATAATTAGAAGATCTGAACTTGTAATAGTCAAATACAGAACTTCTAATTGTTAAATACAAATTATTAGTGCAAATTATAACTTGAAGATCTGAACTAGTAATTGTCAAATACAGAACTTAAAATTGATAGCTTATAATTATTATTGCAAATTATAACTTGAAGATATGAACTTGTAATTGTCAAATACAGAACTTCTAATTGTTAAATACAAATTATTAGTGCAAATTATAACTTGAAGATCTGAACTTGTAATTGTCAAATACAGAACTTAAATTGATAGCTTATAATTATTATTGCAAATAATAATTAGAAGATCTGAACTTGTAATAGTCAAATACAGAACTTCTAATTGTTAAATACAAATTATTAGTGCAAATTATAACTTGAAGATCTGAACTAGTAATTGTCAAATACAGAACTTAAAATTGATAGCTTCTAATTATTATTGTAAATTATAACTTGAAGATCTGAACTTGTAATAGTGAATTACAGAACTTAGATTTGTTAAATTCAAATTATTATTTCAAATTATAACTTGAAGATCTGAACTTGTAATTGTCAAATACAGTACTTAAAATTGATAGCTTCTAATTATTATTGCAAATTATAACTTGAAGATCTGAACTTGTAATTGTCAAATACAGAACTTAAAATTGATAGCATTTAATTATTATTGTAAATTATAACTTGAAGATCTGAACTTGTAATAGTCAAATACAGAACTTCGAATTGTTAAATACAAATTATTAGTACAAATTATAACTTGAAGATCTGAACTTGTAATAGGTAAATACAGAACTTCGAATTGTTAAAAACAAATTATTAGTGCAAATTATAACTTGATGATCTGAACTTGTAATAGTCAATTACAGAACTTAAAATTGATAGCTTCTAATTATTATTGCAAATTTATAACTTGAAGATCTGAAATTGTAATAGTGAATTACAAAACTTAGATTTGTTAAATTCAAATTATTATTTCAAATTATAACTTGAAGATCTGAACTAGTAATTGTCAAATACAGAACTTAAATTGATAGCTTATAATTATTATTGCAAATAATAATTAGAAGATCTGAACTTGTAATAGTCAAATACAGAACTTCTAATTGTTAAATACAAATTATTAGTGCAAATTATAACTTGAAGATCTGAACTAGTAATTGTCAAATACAGAACTTAAAATTGATAGCTTATAATTATTATTGCAAATTATAACTTGAAGATATGAACTTGTAATTGTCAAATACAGAACTTCTAATTGTTAAATACAAATTATTAGTGCAAATTATAACTTGAAGATCTGAACTTGTAATTGTCAAATACAGAACTTAAAATTGATAGCTTCTAATTATTATTGCAAATTATAACTTGAAGATCTGAACTTGTAATTGTCAAATATGGAACTTCTAATTGTTAAATACAAATTATTAGTGCAAATTATAACTTGAAGATCTGAACATGTAATTGTCAAATACAGAACTTAAAATTGATAGCTTCTAATTATTATTGTAAATTATAACTTGAAGATCTGAACTTGTAATAGTGAATTACAGAACTTAGATTTGTTAAATTCAAATTATTATTTCAAATTATAACTTGAAGATCTGAACTAGTAATTGTCAAATACAGAACTTCTAATTATTAAATACAAATTATTAGTGCAAATTATAACTTGAAGATCTGAACTAGTAATTTTCAAATACAGAACTTAATATTGATAGCTTCTAATTATTATTGCAAATTATAACTAGAAGATCTGAACTTGTAATTGTCAAATACAGAACTTCTAATTGTTAAATACAAATTATTAGTGCAAATTATAACTTGAAGATCTGAACTAGTAATTTTCAAATACAGAACTTAATATTGATAGCTTCTAATTATTATTGCAAATTATAACGAGAAGATCTGAACTTGTAATTGTCAAATACAGAACTTAAAATTGATAGCTTCTAATTATTATTTCAATTTATAACTTGAAGATCTGAACTTGTAATTGTCAAATACAGAACTTAAAATTAATAGCTTCTAATTATTATTGCAAATTATAACTTGAAGATCTGAACTTGTAATTGTCTAATACAGAACTTCTAATTGTTAAATACAAATTAGTAGTGCAAATTATAACTTGAAGATCTGAACTTGTAATTATCAAATACAGAACTTAAAATTGATAGCTTCTAATTATTATTGTAAATTATAACTTGAAGATCTGAACTTGTAATAGTGAATTACAGAACTTAGATTTGTTAAATTCAAATTATTATTTCAAATTATAACTTGAAGATCTGAACTAGTAATTGTCAAATACAGAACTTAAAATTGATAGCTTCTAATTATTATTGCAAATTATAACTTGAAGATCTGAACTTGTAATTGTCAAATATGGAACTTAAAATTGATAGCTTCTAATTATTATTGTAAATTATAACTTGAAGATCTGAACTTGTAATTGTCAAATACAGAACTTAAAATTGATAGCTTCTAATTATTATTGCAAATAATAACTTGGAGATCTGAACTAGTAATTGTCAAATACAGAACTTAAAATTGATAGCTTCTAATTATTATTGCAAATTATAACTTGAAGATCTGAACTTGTAATTGTCAAATACAGAACTTAAAATTGATAGCTTCTAATTATTATTGCAAATTATAACTTGAAGATCTGAACTTGTAATTGTCAAATGCAGAACTTAAAATTGATAGCTTCTAATTATTATTGCAAATTATAACTTGAAGATCTGAACTTGTAATTGTCAAATACAGAACTTAAAATTGATAGCTTCTAATTATTATTGCAAATAATAACTTGAAGATCTGTACTTGTAATTGTCAAATACAGAACTAAAAATTGATAGCTTATAATTATAGTTAAAATTATAACTTGAAGATCTGAACTTGTAATAGTCAAATACAGAACATCGAATTGTTAAATACAAATTATTAGTGCAAATTATAACTTGAAGATCTGAACTTGTTATAGGTAAATAGAGAACTTCTAATTGTTAAATTCAAACTAAGATTGCAAATAATAATTTGATAATCTGAACTAGTAATAGTCAAATACAGAACTTCTAACTGTTAAAAACAAATTATTAGTGCAAATTATAACTCGAAGATCTGAACTTGTAATTGTCAAATACAGAACTTAAAATTGATAGCTTCTAATTATTATTGCAAATTATAACTTGAAGATCTGAAATTGTAATAGTGAATTACAAAACTTAGATTTGTTAAATTCAAATTATTATTTCAAATTATAACTTGAAGATCTGAACTAGTAATTGTCAAATACAGAACTTAAATTGATAGCTTATAATTATTATTGCAAATAATAATTAGAAGATCTGAACTTGTAATAGTCAAATACAGAACTTCTAATTGTTAAATACAAATTATTAGTGCAAATTATAACTTGAAGATCTGAACTAGTAATTGTCAAATACAGAACTTAAAATTGATAGCTTCTAATTATTATTGCAAATTATAACTTGAAGATATGAACTTGTAATTGTCAAATACAGAACTTCTAATTGTTAAATACAAATTATTAGTGCAAATTATAACTTGAAGATCTGAACTTGTAATTGTCAAATACAGAACTTAAAATTGATAGCTTCTAATTATTATTGCAAATTATAACTTGAAGATCTGAACTTGTAATTGTCAAATACAGAACTTCTAATTGTTAAATACAAATTATTAGTGCAAATTATAACTTGAAGATCTGAACATGTAATTGTCAAATACAGAACTTAAAATTGATAGCTTCTAATTATTATTGTAAATTATAACTTGAAGATCTGAACTTGTAATAGTGAATTACAGAACTTAGATTTGTTAAATTCAAATTATTATTTCAAATTATAACTTGAAGATCTGAACTAGTAATTGTCAAATACAGAACTTCTAATTGTTAAATACAAATTATTAGTGCAAATTATAACTTGAAGATCTGAACTAGTAATTTTCAAATTCAGAACTTATTATTGATAGCTTCTAATTATTATTGCAAATTATAACTAGAAGATCTGAACTTGTAATTGTCAAATACAGAACTTCTAATTGTTAAATACAAATTATTAGTGCAAATTATAACTTGAAGATCTGAACTAGTAATTTTCAAATACAGAACTTAATATTGATAGCTTCTAATTATTATTGCAAATTATAACTAGAAGATCTGAACTTGTAATTGTCAAATACAGAACTTAAAATTGATAGCTTCTAATTATTATTTCAATTTATAACTTGAAGATCTGAACTTGTAATTGTCAAATACAGAACTTAAAATTAATAGCTTCTAATTATTATTGCAAATTATAACTTGAAGATCTGAACTTGTAATTGTCAAATACAGAACTTCTAATTGTTAAATACAAATTAGTAGTGCAAATTATAACTTGAAGATCTGAACTTGTAATTATCAAATACAGAACTTAAAATTGATAGCTTCTAATTATTATTGTAAATTATAACTTGAAGATCTGAACTTGTAATTGTCAAATACAGAAGTTAAAATTGATAGCTTCTAATTATTATTGTAAATTATAACTTGAAGATCTGAACTTGTAATTGTCAAATACAGAACTTAAAATTGATAGCTTCTAATTATTATTGCAAATAATAACTTGGAGATCTGAACTAGTAATTGTCAAATACAGAACTTAAAATTGATAGCTTCTAATTATTATTGCAAATTATAACTTGAAGATCTGAACTTGTAATTATCAAATACAGAACTTAAAATTGATAGCTTCTAATTATTATTGCAAATTATAACTTGAAGATCTGAACTTGTAATTGTCAAATGCAGAACTTAAAATTGATAGCTTCTAATTATTATTTCAAATTATAACTTGAAGATCTGAACTTGTAATTGTCAAATACAGAACTTAAAATTGATAGCTTCTAATTATTATTGCAAATAATAACTTGAAGATCTGTACTTGTAATTGTCAAATACAGAACTAAAAATTGATAGCTTATAATTATAGTTCAAATTATAACTTGAAGATCTGAACTTGTAATAGTCAAATACAGAACATCGAATTGTTAAATACAAATTATTAGTGCAAATTATAACTTGAAGATCTGAACTTGTAATAGGTAAATAGAGAACTTCTAATTGTTAAATTCAAACTAAGATTGCAAATAATAATTTGATAATCTGAACTAGTAATAGTCAAATACAGAACTTCTAACTGTTAAAAACAAATTATTAGTGCAAATTATAACTTGAAGATCTGAACTTGTAATTGTCAAATACAGAACTTAAAATTGATAGCTTCTAATTATTATTGCAAATTATAACTTGAAGATCTGAAATTGTAATAGTGAATTACAAAACTTAGATTTGTTAAATTCAAATTATTATTTCAAATTATAACTTGAAGATCTGAACTAGTAATTGTCAAATACAGAACTTAAATTGATAGCTTATAATTATTATTGCAAATAATAATTAGAAGATCTGAACTTGTAATAGTCAAATACAGAACTTCTAATTGTTAAATACAAATTATTAGTGCAAATTATAACTTGAAGATCTGAACTAGTAATTGTCAAATACAGAACTTAAAATTGATAGCTTCTAATTATTATTGCAAATTATAACTTGAAGATATGAACTTGTAATTGTCAAATACAGAACTTCTAATTGTTAAATACAAATTATTAGTGCAAATTATAACTTGAAGATCTGAACTTGTAATTGTCAAATACAGAACTTAAAATTGATAGCTTCTAATTATTATTGCAAATTATAACTTGAAGATCTGAACTTGTAATTGTCAAATACAGAACTTCTAATTGTTAAATACAAATTATTAGTGCAAATTAGAACTTGAAGATCTGAACATGTAATTGTCAAATACAGAACTTAAAATTGATAGCTTCTAATTATTATTGTAAATTATAACTTGAAGAACTGAACTTGTAATAGTGAATTACAGAACTTAGATTTGTTAACTTCAAATTATTATTTCAAATTATAACTTGAAGATCTGAACTAGTAATTGTCAAATACAGAACTTCTAATTGTTAAATACAAATTATTAGTGCAAATTATAACTTGAAGATCTGAACTAGTAATTTTCAAATTCAGAACTTAATATTTATAGCTTTCAAATAATTATTGCAAATTATAACTAGAAGATCTGAACTTGTAATTGTCAAATACAGAACTTCTAATTGTTAAATACAAATTATTAGTGCAAATTATAACTTGAAGATCTGAACTAGTAATTTTCAAATACAGAACTTAATATTGATAGCTTCTAATTATTATTGCAAATTATAACTAGAAGATCTGAACTTGTAATTGTCAAATACAGAACTTAAAATTGATAGCTTCTAATTATTATTTCAATTTATAACTTGAAGATCTGAACTTGTAATTGTCAAATACAGAACTTAAAATTAATAGCTTCTAATTATTATTGCAAATTATAACTTGAAGATCTGAACTTGTAATTGTCAAATACAGAACTTCTAATTGTTAAATACAAATTAGTAGTGCAAATTATAACTTGAAGATCTGAACTTGTAATTATCAAATACAGAACTTAAAAATGATAGCTTCTAATTATTATTGTAAATTATAACTTGAAGATCTGAACTTGTAATAGTGAATTACAGAACTTAGATTTGTTAAATTCAAATTATTATTTCAAATTATAACTTGAAGATCTGAACTAGTAATTGTCAAATACAGAACTTAAAATTGATAGCTTCTAATTATTATTGCAAATTATAACTTGAAGATCTGAACTTGTAATTGTCAAATACAGAACTTAAAATTGATAGCTTCTAATTATTATTGTTAATTATAACTTGAAGATCTGAACTTGTAATTGTCAAATACAGAACTTAAAATTGATAGCTTCTAATTATTATTGCAAATAATAACTTGGAGATCTGAACTAGTAATTGTCAAATACAGAACTTAAAATTGATAGCTTCTAATTATTATTGCAAATTATAACTTGAAGATCTGAACTTGTAATTGTCAAATACAGAACTTCTAATTGTTAAATACAAATTATTAGTGCAAATTATAACTTGAAGATCTGAACTAGTAATTTTCAAATACAGAACTTAATATTGATAGCTTCTAATTATTATTGCAAATTATAACTAGAAGATCTGAACTTGTAATTGTCAAATACAGAACTTAAAATTGATAGCTTCTAATTATTATTTCAATTTATAACTTGAAGATCTGAACTTGTAATTGTCAAATACAGAACTTAAAATTAATAGCTTCTAATTATTATTGCAAATTATAACTTGAAGATCTGAACTTGTAATTGTCAAATACAGAACTTCTAATTGTTAAATACAAATTAGTAGTGCAAATTATAACTTGAAGATCTGAACTTGTAATTATCAAATACAGAACTTAAAAATGATAGCTTCTAATTATTATTGTAAATTATAACTTGAAGATCTGAACTTGTAATAGTGAATTACAGAACTTAGATTTGTTAAATTCAAATTATTATTTCAAATTATAACTTGAAGATCTGAACTAGTAATTGTCAAATACAGAACTTAAAATTGATAGCTTCTAATTATTATTGCAAATTATAACTTGAAGATCTGAACTTGTAATTGTCAAATACAGAACTTAAAATTGATAGCTTCTAATTATTATTGTTAATTATAACTTGAAGATCTGAACTTGTAATTGTCAAATACAGAACTTAAAATTGATAGCTTCTAATTATTATTGCAAATAATAACTTGGAGATCTGAACTAGTAATTGTCAAATACAGAACTTAAAATTGATAGCTTCTAATTATTATTGCAAATTATAACTTGAAGATCTGAACTTGTAATTGTCAAATACAGAACTTAAAATTGATAGCTTCTAATTATTATTGCAAATTATAACTTGAAGATCTGAACTTGTAATTGTCAAATACAGAACTTCTAATTGTTAAATACAAATTATTAGTGCAAATTATAACTTGAAGATCTGAACATGTAATTGTCAAATACAGAACTTAAAATTGATAGCTTCTAATTATTATTGCAAATAATAACTTGAAGATCTGAACTTGTAATTGTCAAATACAGAACTTAAAATTGATAGCTTCTAATTATTATTGCAAATTATAATTTGAAGATCTGAACTTCTAATAGACAAATACGCAACTTAGCATTGTTAAATACAAATTGTGATTGCAAATTATAACTTGAAGATCTGAACTTGTAATAGTGAATTACAGAACTTAGATTTGTAAAATTCAAATTATTATTTCAAATTATAACTTGAAGATCTGAACTAGTAATTGTCAAATACAGAACTTAAAATTGATAGCTTCTAATTATTATTGTAAATTATAACTTGAAGATCTGAACTTGTAATTGTCAAATGCAGAACTTAAAATTGATAGCTTCTAATTATAATTTCAAATTATAACTTGAAGATCTGAACTTGTAATTGTCAAATACAGAACTTAAAATTGATAGCTTCTAATTATTATTGCAAATAATAACTTGAAGATCTGTACTTTTAATTGTCAAATACAGAACTTAAAATTGATAGCTTATAATTATAGTTCAAGTTATAACTTGAAGATCTGAACTTGTAATAGTCAAATACAGAACATCGAATTGTTAAATACAAATTATTAGTGCAAATTATAACTTGAAGATCTGAACATGTAATAGGTAAATACAGAACTTCTAATTGTTAAATTCAAACTAAGATTGCAAATAATAATTTGAAAATCTGAACTAGTAATAGTCAAATACAGAACTTCTAACTGTTAAAAACAAATTATTAGTGCAAATTATAACTTGAAGATCTGAACTTGTAATTGTCAAATACAGAACTTAAAATTGATAGCTTCTAATTATTATTGCAAATTATAACTTGAAGATCTGAACTTGTAATAGTGAATTACAAAACTTAGATTTGCTAAATTCAAATTATTATTTCAAATTATAACTTGAAGATCTGAACTAGTAATTGTCAAATACAGAACTTAAATTGATAGCTTATAATTATTATTGCAAATAATAATTTGAAGATCTGAACTTGTAATAGTCAAATACAGAACTTCTAATTGTTAAATACAAATTATTAGTGCAAATTATAACTTGAAGATCTGAACTAGTAATTGTCAAATACAGAACTTAAAATTGATAGCTTCTAATTATTATTGCAAATTATAACTTGAAGATCTGAACTTGTAATAGTGAATTACAGAACTAAGATTTGCTAAATTCAAATTATTATTTCAAATTATAACTTGAAGATCTGAACTAGTAATTGTCAAATGCAGAACTTCTAATTATTAAATACAAATTATTAGTGCAAATTATAACTTGAAGATCTGAACTAGTAATTTTCAAATACAGAACTTAATATTGATAGCTTCTAATTATTATTGCAAATTATAACTAGAAGATCTGAACTTGTAATTGTCAAATACAGAACTTAAAATTGATAGCTTCTAATTATTATTGCAAATAATAACTTGAAGATCTGAACTTGTAATTGTCAAATACAGAACTTAAAATTGATAGCTTCTAATTATTATTGCAAATTATAATTTGAAGATCTGAACTTGTAATAAACAAATACGCAACTTAGCATTGTTAAATACAAATTGTGATTGCAAATTATAACTTGAAGATCTGAACCTGTAATAGGTAAATACAGAACTTCGAATTGTTAAATTCAAACTAAGATTGCAAATAATAATTCGAAGATCTGAACTTGTAATAGTCAAATACAGAACTTCTAATTGTTAAATACAAATTATTAGTGCAAATTATAACTTGAAGATCTGAACTAGTAATTGTCAAATACAGAACTTAAAATTGATAGCTTCTAATTATTATAGCAAATAATAACTTGGAGATCTGAACTAGTAATTGTCCAATACAGAACTTAAAATCGATAGCTTCTAATTATTATTGCAAATTATAACTTGAAGATCTGAACTTGTAATTGTCAAATACAGAACTTAAAATTGATAGCTTCTAATTATTATTGCAAATTATAACTTGAAGATCTGAACTTGTAATTGTCAAATACAGAACATAAAATTGATAGCTTCTAATTATTATTTCAAATTATAACTTGAAGATCTGAACTTGTAATTGTCAAATACAGAACTTAAAATTAATAGCTTCTAATTATTATTGCAAATTATAACTTGAAGATCTGAACTTGTAATTGTCAAATACAGAACTTCAAATTGTTAAATACAAATTATTAGTGCAAATTATAACTTGAAGATCTGAACTTGTAATTGTCAAATACAGAACTTAAAATTGATAGCTTCTAATTATTATGGTAAATTATAACTTGAAGATCTGAACTTGTAATAGTGAATTACAGAACTTAGATTTGTTAAATTCAAATTATTATTTCAAATTATAACTTGTAGATCTGAACTAGTAATTGTCGAATACAGAACTTAAAATTGATAGCTTCTAATTATTATTGCATATTATAACTTGAAGATCTGAACTTGTAATTGTTAAATACAGAACTTAAAATTGATAGCTTCTAATTATTATTGTAAATTATAACTTCAAGATCTGAACTTGTAATTGTCAAATACAGAACTTAAAATTGATAGCTTCTAATTATTATTGCAAATAATAACTTGAAGATCTGAACTTGTAATTGTCAAATACAGAACTTAAATTTGATAGCTTCTAATTATTATTGCAAATTATAATTTGAAGATCTGAACTTGTAATAGACAAATACGCAACTTAGCATTGTTAAATACAAATTGTGATTGCAAATTATAACTTGAAGATCTGAACTTGTAATAGTGAATTACAGAACTTAGATTTGTAAAATTCAAATTATTATTTCAAATTATAACTTGAAGATCTGAACTAGTAATTGTCAAATACAGAACTTAAAATTGATAGCTTCTAATTATTATTGTAAATTATAACTTGAAGATCTGAACTTGTAATTGTCAAATGCAGAACTTAAAATTGATAGCTTCTAATTATTATTTCAAATTATAACTTGAAGATCTGAACTTGTAATTGTCAAATACAGAACTTAAAATTGATAGCTTCTAATTATTATTGCAAATAATAACTGGAAGATCTGTACTTTTAATTGTCAAATACAGAACTTAAAATTGATAGCTTATAATTATAGTTCAAATTATAACTTGAAGATCTGAACTTGTAATAGTCAAATACAGAACATCGAATTGTTAAATACAAATTATTAGTGCAAATTATAACTTGAAGATCTGAACATGTAATAGGTAAATACAGAACTTCTAATTGTTAAATTCAAATTAAGATTGCAAATAATAATTTGAAAATCTGAACTAGTAATAGTCAAATACAGAACTTCTAACTGTTAAAAACAAATTATAAGTGCAAATTATAACTTGAAGATCCGAACTTGTAATTGTCAAATACAGAACTTAAAATTGATAGCTTCTAATTATTATTGCAAATTATAACTTGAAGATCTGAACTAGTAATTGTCAAATACAGAACTTAAATTGATAGCTTATAATTATTATTGCAAATAATAACTTGAAGATCTGAACTTGTAATAGTCAAATACAGAACTTCTAATTGTTAAATACAAATTATTAGTGCAAATTATAACTTGAAGATCTGAACTAGTAATTGTCAAATACAGAACTTAAAATTGATAGCTTCTAATTATTATTGCAAATTATAACTTGAAGATCTGAACTTGTAATAGTGAATTACAGAACTAAGATTTGCTAAATTCAAATTATTATTTCAAATTATAACTTGAAGATCTGAACTAGTAATTGTCAAATACAGAACTTCTAATTATTAAATACTAATTATTAGTGCAAATTATAACTTGAAGATCTGAACTAGTAATTTTCAAATACAGAACTTAATATTGATAGCTTCTAATTATTATTGCAAATTATAACTAGAAGATCTGAACTTGTAATTGTCAAATACAGAACTTCTAATTGTTAAATACAAATTATTAGTGCAAATTATAACTTGAAGATCTGAATTAGTAATTTTCAAATACAGAACTTAATATTGATAGCTTCTAATTATTATTGCAAATTATAACTAGAAGATCTGAACTTGTAATTGTCAAATACAGAACTTAAAATTGATAGCTTCTAATTATTATTTCAATTTATATCTTGAAGATCTGAACTTGTAATTGTCAAATACAGAACTTAAAATTAATAGCTTCTAAGTATTATTGCAAATTATAACTTGAAGATCTGAACTTGTAATTGTCAAATACAGAACTTCTAATTGTTAAATACAAATTAGTAGTGCAAGTTATAACTTGAAGATCTGAACTTGTAATTATCAAATACAGAACTTAAAATTGATAGCTTCTAATTATTATTGTAAATTATAACTTGAAGATCTGAACTTGTAATAGTGAATTACAGAACTTAGATTTGTTAAATTCAAATTATTATTTCAAATTATAACTTGAAGATCTGAACTAGTAATTGTCAAATACAGAACTTAAAATTGATAGCTTCTAATTATTATTGCAAATTATAACTTGAAGATATGAACTTGTAATTGTCAAATACAGAACTTAAAATTGATAGCTTCTAATTATTATTGTAAATTATAACTTTAAGATCTGAACTTGTAATTGTCAAATACAGAACTTAAAATTGATAGCTTCTAATTATTATTGCAAATAATAACTTGGAGATCTGAACTAGTAATTGTCAAATACAGAACTTAAAATTGATAGCTTCTAATTATTATTGTAAATTATAACTTGAAGATCTGAACTTGTAATAGTGAATTACAGAACTTAGATTTGTTAAATCCAAATTATTATTTCAAATTATAACTTGAAGATCTGAACTAGTAATTGTCAAATACAGCCCTTAAAATTGATAGCTTCTAATTATTATTGCAAATTATAACTTGAAGATCTGAACTTGTAATTGTCAAATACAGTACTTAAAATTGATAGCTTCTAATTATTATTGCAAATTATAACTTGAAGATCTGAACTTGTAATTGTCAAATACAGAACTTAAAATTGATAGCATTTAATTATTATTGTAAATTATAACTTGAAGATCTGAACATGTAATAGTCAAATACAGAACTTCGAATTGTTAAATACAAATTATTAGTACAAATTATAACTTGAAGATCTGAACTTGTAATAGGTAAATACAGAACTTCGAATTGTTAAATTCAAACTAAGATTGCAAATAATAATTTGAAGATCTGAACTTGTAATAGTCAAATACAGAACTTAAAATTGATAGCTTCTAATTATTATTGTAAATTATAACTTGAAGATCTGAACTTGTAATAGTGAATTACAGAACTTAGATTTGTTAAATTCAAATTATTATTTCAAATTATAACTTGAAGATCTGAACTAGTAATTGTCAAATTCAGAACTTAAAATTGATAGCTTCTAATTATTATTGCAAATTATAACTTGAAGATCTGAACTTGTAATTGTCAAATGCAGAACTTAAAATTGATAGCTTCTAATTATTATTTCAAATTATAACTTGAAGATCTGAACTTGTAATTGTCAAATACAGAACTTAAAATTGATAGCTTCTAATTATTATTGCAAATAATAACTTGAAGATCTGTACTTGTAATTGTCAAATACAGAACTTAAAATTGATAGCTTATAATTGTAGTTCAAATTATAACTTGTAGATCTGAACTTGTAATAGTCAAATACAGAACATCGAATTGTTAAATACAAATTATTAGTGCAAATTATAACTTGAAGATCTGAACTTGTAATAGGTAAATACAGAACTTCTAATTGTTAAATTCAAACTAAGATTGCAAATAATAATTTGAAAATCTGAACTAGTAATAGTCAAATACAGAACTTCTAACTGTTAAAAACAAATTATAAGTGCAAATTATAACTTGAAGATCTGAACTTGTAATTGTCAAATACAGAACTTAAAATTGATAGCTTCTAATTATTATTGCAAATTATAACTTGAAGATCTGAACTAGTAATTGTCAAATACAGAACTTAAATTGATAGCTTATAATTATTATTGCAAATAATAACTTGAAGATCTGAACTTGTAATAGTCAAATACAGAACTTCTAATTGTTAAATACAAATTATTAGTGCAAATTATAACTTGAAGATCTGAACTAGTAATTGTCAAATACAGAACTTAAAATTGATAGCTTCTAATTATTATTGCAAATTATAACTTGAAGATCTGAACTTGTAATAGTGAATTACAGAACTAAGATTTGCTAAATTCAAATTATTATTTCAAATTATAACTTGAAGATCTGAACTAGTAATTGTCAAATACAGAACTTCTAATTATTAAATACTAATTATTAGTGCAAATTATAACTTGAAGATCTGAACTAGTAATTTTCAAATACAGAACTTAATATTGATAGCTTCTAATTATTATTGCAAATTATAACTAGAAGATCTGAACTTGTAATTGTCAAATACAGAACTTCTAATTGTTAAATACAAATTATTAGTGCAAATTATAACTAGAAGATCTGAATTAGTAATTTTCAAATACAGAACTTAATATTGATAGCTTCTAATTATTATTGCAAATTATAACTAGAAGATCTGAACTTGTAATTGTCAAATACAGACTTAAAATTGATAGCTTCTAATTATTATTTCAATTTATATCTTGAAGATCTGAACTTGTAATTGTCAAATACAGAACTTAAAATTAATAGCTTCTAAGTATTATTGGAAATTATAACTTGAAGATCTGAACTTGTAATTGTCAAATACAGAACTTCTAATTGTTAAATACAAATTAGTAGTGCAAATTATAACTTGAAGATCTGAACTTGTAATTATCAAATACAGAACTTAAAATTGATAGCTTCTAATTATTATTGTAAATTATAACTTGAAGATCTGAACTTGTAATAGTGAATTACAGAACTTAGATTTGTTAAATTCAAATTATTATTTCAAATTATAACTTGAAGATCTGAACTAGTAATTGTCAAATACAGAACTTAAAATTGATAGCTTCTAATTATTATTGCAAATTATAACTTGAAGATCTGAACTTGTAATTGTCAAATACAGAACTTAAAATTGATAGCTTCTAATTATTATTGTAAATTATAACTTTAAGATCTGAACTTGTAATTGTCAAATACAGAACTTAAAATTGTTAAATACAAATTATAAGTGCAAATTATAACTTGAAGATCTGAACATGTAATTGTCAAATACAGAACTTAAAATTGATAGCTTCTAATTATTATTGTAAATTATAACTTGAAGATCTGAACTTGTAATAGTGAATTACAGAACTTAGATTTGTTAAATTCAAATTATTATTTCAAATTATAACTTGAAGATCTGAACTAGTAATTGTCAAATACAGAACTTCTAATTATTAAATACAAATTATTAGTGCAAATTATAACTTGAAGATCTGAACTAGTAATTTTCAAATACAGAACTTAATATTGATAGCTTCTAATTATTATTGCAAATTATAACTAGAAGATCTGAACTTGTAATTGTCAAATACAGAACTTCTAATTGTTAAATACAAATTATTAGTTCAAATTATACCTTGAAGATCTGAATTAGTAATTTTCAAATACAGAACTTAATATTGATAGCTTCTAATTATTATTGCAAATTATAACTAGAAGATCTGAACTTGTAATTGTCAAATACAGAACTTAAAATTGATAGCTTCTAATTATTATTTCAATTTATAACTTGAAGATCTGAACTTGTAATTGTCAAATACAGAACTTAAAATTAATAGCTTCTAATTATTATTGCAAATTATAACTTGAAGATCTGAACTTGTAATTGTCAAATACAGAACTTCTAATTGTTAAATACTAATTAGTAGTGCAAATTATAACTTGAAGATCTGAACTTGTAATTATCAAATACAGAACTTAAAATTGATAGCTTCTAATTATTATTGTACATTATAACTTGAAGATCTGAACTTGTAATAGTGAATTACAGAACTTAGATTTGTTAAATTCAAATTATTATTTCAAATTATAACTTGAAGATCTGAACTAGTAATTGTCAAATACAGAACTTAAAATTGATAGCTTCTAATTTTTATTGCAAATTATAACTTGAAGATCTGAACTTGTAATTGTCAAATACAGAACTTAAAATTGATAGCTTCTAATTATTATTGTAAATTATAACTTTAAGATCTGAACTTGTAATTGTCAAATACAGAACTTAAAATTGATAGCTTCTAATTATTATTGCAAATAATAACTTGGAGATCTGAACTAGTAATTGTCAAATACAGAACTTAAAATTGATAGCTTCTAATTATTATTGCAAATTATAACTTGAAGATCTGAACTTGTAATTGTCAAATACAGAACTAAAATTGATAGCTTCTAATTATTATTGCAAATTATAACTTGAAGATCTGAACTTGTAATTGTCAAATACAGAACATAAAATTGATAGCTTCTAATTATTATTTCAAATTATAACTTGAAGATCTGAACTTGTAATTGTCAAATACAGAACTTAAAATTGATAGCTTCTAATTATTATTGCAAATTATAACTTGAAGATCTGAACTTGTAATTGTCAAATACAGAACTTCTAATTGTTAAATACAAATTAGTAGTGCAAATTATAACTTGAAGATCTGAACTTGTAATTATCAAATACAGAACTTAAAATTGATAGCTTCTAATTATTATTGTAAATTATAACTTGAAGATCTGAACTTGTAATAGTGAATTACAGAACTTAGATTTGTTAAATTCAAATTATTATTTCAAATTATAACTTGAAGATCTGAACTAGTAATTGTCAAATACAGAACTTAAAATTGATAGCTTCTAATTATTATTGCAAATTATATCTTGAAGATCTGAACTTGTAATTGTCAAATACAGAACTTAAAATTGATAGCTTCTAATTATATTGTAAATTATAACTTGAAGATCTGAACGTGTAATTGTCAAATACAGAACTTAAAATTGATAGCTTCTAATTATTATAGCAAATAATAACTTGGAGATCTGAACTAGTAATTGTCCAATACAGAACTTAAAATTGATAGCTACTAATTATTATTGCAAATTATAACTTGAAGATCTGAACTTGTAATTGTCAAATACAGAACTTAAAATTGATAGCTTCTAATTATTATTGCAAATAATAACTTGGAGATCTGAACTAGTAATTGTCAAATACAGAACTTAAAATTGATAGCTTCTAATTATTATTGCAAATTATAACTTGTAGATCTGAACTTGTAATTGTCAAATACAGAACTTAAAATTGATAGCTTCTAATTATTATTGCAAATTATAACTTGAAGATCTGAACTTGTAATTGTCAAATACAGAACATAAAATTGATAGCTTCTAATTATTATTTCAAATTATAACTTGAAGATCTGAACTAGTAATTGTCAAATACAGAACTTAAAATTAATAGCTTCTAATTATTATTGCAAATTATAACTTGAAGATCTGAACTTGTAATTGTCAAATCCAGAACTTCAAATTGTTAAATACAAATTATTAGTGCAAATTATAACTTGAAGATCTGAACTTGTAATAGTGAATTACAGAACTTATATTTGTTAAATTCAAATTATTATTTCAAATTATAACTTGAAGATCTGAACTTGTAATTGTCAAATACAGAACTTAAAATTGATAGCTTCTAATTATTATTTCAATTTATAACTTGAAGATCTGAACTTGTAATTGTCAAATACAGAACTTAAAATTGATAGCTTCTAATTATTATTGCAAATTATAACTTGAAGATCTGAACTTGTAATTGTCAAATACAGAACTTCTAATTGTTAAATACAAATTAGTAGTGCAAATTATAACTTGAAGATCTGAACTTGTAATTATCAAATACAGAACTTAAAATTGATAGCTTCTAATTATTATTGTAAATTATAACTTGAAGATCTGAACTTGTAATAGTGAATTACAGAACTTAGATTTGTTAAATTCAAATTATTATTTCAAATTATAACTTGAAGATCTGAACTAGTAATTGTCAAATACAGAACTTATAATTGATAGCTTCTAATTATTATTGCAAATTATATCTTGAAGATCTGAACTTGTAATTGTCAAATACAGAACTTAAAATTGATAGCTTCTAATTATATTGTAAATTATAACTAGAAGATCTGAACTTGTAATTGTCAAATACAAAACTTAAAATTGATAGCTACTAATTATTATAGCAAATAATAACTTGGAGATCTGAACTAGTAATTGTCCAATACAGAACTTAAAATTGATAGCTTCTAATTATTATTGCAAATTATAACTTGAAGATCTGAACTTGTAATTGTCAAATACAGAACTTAAAATTGATAGCTTCTAATTATTATTGCAAATTATAACTTGAAGATCTGAACTTGTAATTGACAAATACAGAACATAAAATTGATAGCTTCTAATTATTATTTCAAATTATAACTTGAAGATCTGAACTTGTAATTGTCAAATACAGAACTTAAAATTAATAGCTTCTAATTATTATTGCAAATTATAACTTGAAGATCTGAACTTGTAATTGTCAAATACAGAACTTCAAATTGTTAAATACAAATTATTAGTACGAATTATAACTTGAAGATCTGAACTTGTAATAGTGAATTACAGAACTTGGATTTGTTAAATTCAAATTATTATTTCAAATTATAACTTGAAGATCTGAACTAGTAATTGTCGAATACAGAACTTAAAATTGATAGCTTCTAATTATTATTGCATATTATAACTTGAAGATCTGAACTTGTAATTGTCAAATACAGAACTTCTGATTGTTAAATACAAATTATTAGTGCAAATTATAACTTGAAGATCTGAACTTGTAATTGTCAAATACAGAACTTAAAATTGATAGCTTCTAATTATTATTTCAATTTATAACTTGAAGATCTGAACTTGTAATTGTCAAATACAGAACTTAAAATTGATAGCTTCTAATTATTATTGCAAATTATAACTTGAAGATCTGAACTTGTAATTGTCAAATACAGAACTTCTAATTGTTAAATACAAATTAGTAGTGCAAATTATAACTTGAAGATCTGAACTTGTAATTGTCAAATACAGAACTTAAAATTGATAGCTTCTAATTATTATTTCAATTTATAACTTGAAGATCTGAACTTGTAATTGTCAAATACAGAACTTAAAATTGATAGCTTCTAATTATTATTGTAAATTATAACTTGAAGGTCTGAACTTGTAATAGTGAATTACAGAACTTAGATTTGTTAAATTCAAATTATTATTTCAAATTATAACTTGAAGATCTGAACTAGTAATTGTCAAATACAGAACTTAAAATTGATAGCTTCTAATTATTATTGCAAATTATATCTTGAAGATCTGAACTTGTAATTGTCAAATACAGAACTTAAAATTGATAGCTTCTAATTATATTGTAAATTATAACTTGAAGATCTGAACGTGTAATTGTCAAATACAGAACTTAAAATTGATAGCTTCTAATTATTATAGCAAATAATAACTTGGAGATCTGAACTAGTAATTGTCCAATACAGAACTTAAAATTGATAGCTACTAATTATTATTGCAAATTATAACTTGAAGATCTGAACTTGTAATTGTCAAATACAGAACTTAAAATTGATAGCTTCTAATTATTATTGCAAATAATAACTTGGAGATCTGAACTAGTAATTGTCAAATACAGAACTTAAAATTGATAGCTTCTAATTATTATTGCAAATTATAACTTGTAGATCTGAACTTGTAATTGTCAAATACAGAACTTAAAATTGATAGCTTCTAATTATTATTGCAAATTATAACTTGAAGATCTGAACTTGTAATTGTCAAATACAGAACATAAAATTGATAGCTTCTAATTATTATTTCAAATTATAACTTGAAGATCTGAACTTGTAATTGTCAAATACAGAACTTAAAATTAATAGCTTCTAATTATTATTGCAAATTATAACTTGAAGATCTGAACTTGTAATTGTCAAATCCAGAACTTCAAATTGTTAAATACAAATTATTAGTGCAAATTATAACTTGAAGATCTGAACTTGTAATAGTGAATTACAGAACTTATATTTGTTAAATTCAAATTATTATTTCAAATTATAACTTGAAGATCTGAACTTGTAATTGTCAAATACAGAACTTAAAATTGATAGCTTCTAATTATTATTTCAATTTATAACTTGAAGATCTGAACTTGTAATTGTCAAATACAGAACTTAAAATTGATAGCTTCTAATTATTATTGCAAATTATAACTTGAAGATCTGAACTTGTAATTGTCAAATACAGAACTTCTAATTGTTAAATACAAATTAGTAGTGCAAATTATAACTTGAAGATCTGAACTTGTAATTATCAAATACAGAACTTAAAATTGATAGCTTCTAATTATTATTGTAAATTATAACTTGAAGATCTGAACTTGTAATAGTGAATTACAGAACTTAGATTTGTTAAATTCAAATTATTATTTCAAATTATAACTTGAAGATCTGAACTAGTAATTGTCAAATACAGAACTTAAAATTGATAGCTTCTAATTATTATTGCAAATTATATCTTGAAGATCTGAACTTGTAATTGTCAAATACAGAACTTAAAATTGATAGCTTCTAATTATATTGTAAATTATAACTTGAAGATCTGAACTTGTAATTGTCAAATACAAAACTTAAAATTGATAGCTACTAATTATTATAGCAAATAATAACTTGGAGATCTGAACTAGTAATTGTCCAATACAGAACTTAAAATTGATAGCTTCTAATTATTATTGCAAATTATAACTTGAAGATCTGAACTTGTAATTGTCAAATACAGAACTTAAAATTGATAGCTTCTAATTATTATTGCAAATTATAACTTGAAGATCTGAACTTGTAATTGACAAATACAGAACATAAAATTGATAGCTTCTAATTATTATTTCAAATTATAACTTGAAGATCTGAACTTGTAATTGTCAAATACAGAACTTAAAATTAATAGCTTCTAATTATTATTGCAAATTATAACTTGAAGATCTGAACTTGTAATAGTCAAATACAGAACTTCTAACTGTTAAAAACAAATTATTAGTGCAAATTATAACTTGAAGATCTGAACTTGTAATTGTCAAATACAGAACTTAAAATTGATAGCTTCTAATTATTATTGCAAATTATAACTTGAAGATCTGAACTTGTAATAGTGAATTACAAAACTTAGATTTGCTAAATTCAAATTATTATTTCAATTTATAACTTGAAGATCTGAACTAGTAATTGTCGAATACAGAACTTAAAATTGATAGCTTCTAATTATTATTGCATATTATAACTTGAAGATCTGAACTTGTAATTGTCAAATACAGAACTTCTAATTGTTAAATACAAATTATTAGTGCAAATTATAACTTGAAGATCTGAACTTGTAATTGTCAAATACAGAACTTAAAATTGATAGCTTCTAATTATTATTTCAATTTATAATTTGAAGATCTGAACTTGTAATTGTCAAATACAGAACTTAAAATTGATAGCTTCTAATTATTATTGCAAATTATAACTTGAAGATCTGAACTTGTAATTGTCAAATACAGAACTTCTAATTGTTAAATACAAATTAGTAGTGCAAATTATAACTTGAAGATCTGAACTTGTAATTATCAAATACAGAACTTAAAATTGATAGCTTCTAATTATTATTGTAAATTATAACTTGAAGATCTGAACTTGTAATAGTGAATTACAGAACTTAGATTTGTTAAATTCAAATTATTATTTCAAATTATAACTTGAAGATCTGAACTAGTAATTGTCAAATACAGAACTTAAAATTGATAGCTTCTCATTATTATTGCAAATTATATCATGAAGATCTGAACTTGTAATTGTCAAATACAGAACTTAAAATTGATAGCTTCTAATTATATTGTAAATTATAACTTGAAGATCTGAACGTGTAATTGTCAAATACAGAACTTAAAATTGATAGCTTCTAATTATTATTGCAAATTATAACTTGAAGATCTGAACTTGTAATTGTCAAATACAGAACTTAAAATTGATAGCTTCTAATTATTATTGCAAATTATAACTTGAAGATCTGAACTAGTAATTGTCCAATACAGAACTTAAAATTGATAGCTTCTAATTATTATTGCAAATTATAACTTGAAGATCTGAACTTGTAATTGTCAAATACAGAACTTAAAATTGATAGCTTCTAATTATTATTGCAAATAATAACTTGGAGATCTGAACTAGTAATTGTCAAATACAGAACTTAAAATTGATAGCTTCTAATTATTATTGCAAATTATAACTTGAAGATCTGAACTTGTAATTGTCAAATACAGAACTTAAAATTGATAGCTTCTAATTATTATTGCAAATTATAACTTGAAGATCTGAACTGGTAATTGTCAAATACAGAACATAAAATTGATAGCTTCTAATTATTATTTCAAATTATAACTTGAAGATCTGAACTTGTAATTGTCAAATACAGAACTTAAAATTAATAGCTTCTAATTATTATTGCAAATTATAACTTGAAGATCTGAACTTGTAATTGTCAAATCCAGAACTTCAAATTGTTAAATACAAATTATTAGTGCAAATTATAACTTGAAGATCTGAACTTGTAATAGTGAATTACAGAACTTATATTTGTTAAATTCAAATTATTATTTCAAATTATAACTTGAAGATCTGAACTAGTAATTGTCGAATACAGAACTTAAAATTGATAGCTTCTAATTATTATTGCATATTATAACTTGAAGATCTGAACTTGTAATTGTCAAATACAGAACTTCTAATTGTTAAATACAAATTATTAGTGCAAATTATAACTTGAAGATCTGAACTTGTAATTGTCAAATACAGAACTTAAAATTGATAGCTTCTAATTATTATTTCAATTTATAACTTGAAGATCTTAACTTGTAATTGTCAAATACAGAACTTAAAATTGATAGCTTCTAATTATTATTGCAAATTATAACTTGAAGATCTGAACTTGTAATTGTCAAATACAGAACTTAAAATTGATAGCTTCTAATTATTATTGCAAATTATAACTTGAAGATCTGAACTGGTAATTGTCAAATACAGAACATAAAATTGATAGCTTCTAATTATTATTTCAAATTATAACTTGAAGATCTGAACTTGTAATTGTCAAATACAGAACTTAAAATTAATAGCTTCTAATTATTATTGCAAATTATAACTTGAAGATCTGAACTTGTAATTGTCAAATCCAGAACTTCAAATTGTTAAATACAAATTATTAGTGCAAATTATAACTTGAAGATCTGAACTTGTAATAGTGAATTACAGAACTTATATTTGTTAAATTCAAATTATTATTTCAAATTATAACTTGAAGATCTGAACTAGTAATTGTCGAATACAGAACTTAAAATTGATAGCTTCTAATTATTATTGCATATTATAACTTGAAGATCTGAACTTGTAATTGTCAAATACAGAACTTCTAATTGTTAAATACAAATTATTAGTGCAAATTATAACTTGAAGATCTGAACTTGTAATTGTCAAATACAGAACTTAAAATTGATAGCTTCTAATTATTATTGCAAATTATATCTTGAAGATCTGAACTTGTAATTGTCAAATACAGAACTTAAAATTGATAGCTACTAATTATTATAGCAAATAATAACTTGGAGATCTGAACTAGTAATTGTCCAATACAGAACTTAAAATTGATAGCTTCTAATTATTATTGCAAATTATAACTTGAAGATCTGAACTTGTAATTGTCAAATACAGAACTTAAAATTGATAGCTTCTAATTATTATTGCAAATTATAACTTGAAGATCTGAACTTGTAATTGACAAATACAGAACATAAAATTGATAGCTTCTAATTATTATTTCAAATTATAACTTGAAGATCTGAACTTGTAATTGTCAAATACAGAACTTAAAATTAATAGCTTCTAATTATTATTGCAAATTATAACTTGAAGATCTGTACTTGTAATAGTCAAATACAGAACTTCTAACTGTTAAAAACAAATTATTAGTGCAAATTATAACTTGAAGATCTGAACTTGTAATTGTCAAATACAGAACTTAAAATTGATAGCTTCTAATTATTATTGCAAATTATAACTTGAAGATCTGAACTTGTAATAGTGAATTACAAAACTTAGATTTGCTAAATTCAAATTATTATTTCAATTTATAACTTGAAGATCTGAACTAGTAATTGTCAAATACAGAACTTAAATTGATAGCTTATAATTATTATTGCAAATAATAATGTGAAGATCTGAACTTGTAATAGTCAAATACAGAACTTCTAATTGTTAAATACAAATTATTAGTGCAAATTATAACTTGAAGATCTGAACTAGTAATTGTCAAATACAGAACTTAAAATTGATAGCTTCTAATTATTATTGCAAATTATAACTTGAAGATCTGAACTTGTAATAGTGAATTACAGAACTAAGATTTGCTAAATTCAAATTATTATTTCAAATTATAACTTGAAGATCTGAACTAGTAATTGTCAAATACAGAACTTCTAATTATTAAAAACAAATTATTAGTGCAAATTATAACTTGAAGATCTGAACTAGTAATTTTCAAATACAGAACTTAATATTGATAGCTTCTAATTATTATTGCAAATTATAACTAGAAGATCTGAACTTGTAATTGTCAAATACAGAACTTCTAATTGTTAAATACAAATTATTAGTGCAAATTATAACTTGAAGATCTGAACTAGTAATTTTCAAATACAGAACTTAATATTGATAGCTTCTAATTATTATTGCAAATTATAACTAGAAGATCTGAACTTGTAATTGTCAAATACAGAACTTAAAATTGATAGCTTCTAATTATTATTTCAATTTATAACTTGAAGATCTGAACTTGTAATTGTCAAATACAGAACTAAAAATTGATAGCTTCTAATTATTATTGCAAATTATAACTTGAAGATCTGAACTTGTAATTGTCAAATACAGAACTTCTAATTGTTAAATACAAATTAGTAGTGCAAATTATAACTTGAAGATCTGAACTTGTAATTATCAAATACAGAACTTAAAATTGATAGCTTCTAATTATTATTGTAAATTATAACTTGAAGATCTGAACTTGTAATAGTGAATTACAGAACTTAGATTTGTTAAATCTAATTATTATTTCAAATTATAACTTGAAGATCTGATATAGTAATTGTCAAATACAGAACTTAAAATTGATAGCTTCTAATTATTATTGCAAATTATAACTTGAAGATCTGAACTTGTAATTGTCAAATACAGAACTTAAAATTGATAGCTTCTAATTATTATTGTAAATTATAACTTGAAGATCTGAACTTGTAATTGTCAAATACAGAACTTAAAATTGATAGCTTCTAATTATTATTGCAAATAATAACTTGGAGATCTGAACTAGTACTTGTCTAATACACTAGTAATTGTCAAATACAGAACTTAAAATTGATAGCTTCTAATTATTATTGCAAATTATAACTTGAAGATCTGAACTAGTAATTTTCAAATACAGAACTCAATATTGATAGCTTCAAATTATTATTGCAAATTATAACTAGAAGATCTGAACTTGTAATTGTCAAATACAGAACTTCTAATTGTTAAATACAAATTATTAGTGCAAATTATAACTTGAAGATCTGAACTAGTAATTTTCAAATACAGAACTTAATATTGATAGCTTCTAATTATTATTGCAAATTATAACTAGAAGATCTGAACTTGTAATTGTCAAATACAGAACTTCTAATTGTTAAATACAAATTATTAGTGCAAATTATAACTTGAAGATCTGAACTAGTAATTTTCAAATACAGAACTTAATATTGATAGCTTCTAATTATTATTGCAAATTATAACTAGAAGATCTGAACTTGTAATTGTCAAATACAGAACTTAAAATTGATAGCTTCTAATTATTATTTCAATTTATAACTTGAAGATCTGAACTTGTAATTGTCAAATACAGAACTAAAAATTGATAGCTTCTAATTATTATTGCAAATTATAACTTGAAGATCTGAACTTGTAATTGTCAAATACAGAACTTCTAATTGTTAAATACAAATTAGTAGTGCAAATTATAACTAGAAGATCTGAACTTGTAATTATCAAATACAGAACTTAAAATTGATAGCTTTTAATTATTATTGTAAATTATAACTTGAAGATCTGAACTTGTAATAGTCAATTACAGAACTTAGATTTGTTAAATCTAATTATTATTTCAAATTATAACTTGAAGATCTGAACTAGTAATTGTCAAATACAGAACTTAAAATTGATAGCTTCTAATTATTATTGCAAATTATAACTTGAAGATCTGAACTTGAAATTGTCAAATACAGAACTTAAAATTGATAGCTTCTAATTATTATTGTAAATTATAACTTGAAGATCTGAACTTGTAATTGTCAAATACAGAACTTAAAATTGATAGCTTCTAATTATTATTGCAAATAATAACTTGGAGATCTGAACTAGTAATTGTCAAATACAGAACTTAAAATTGATAGCTTCTAATTATTATTGCAAATTATAACTTGAAGATCTGAACTTGTAATTGTCAAATACAGAACTTAAAATTGATAGCTTCTAATTATTATTGCAAATTATAACTTGAAGAACTGAACTTGTAATTGTCAAATACAGAACATAAAATTGATACCTTCTAATTATTATTTCAAATTATAACTTGAAGATCTGAACTTGTAATTGTCAAATACAGAACTTAAAATTAATAGCTTCTAATTATTATTGCAAATTATAACTTGAAGATCTGAACTTGTAATTGTCAAATACAGAACTTCAAATTGTTAAATACAAATTATTAGTGCATATTATAACTTGAAGATCTGAACTTGTAATTGTCAAATACAGAACTTAAAATTGATAGCTTCTAATTATTATTGTAAATTATAACTTGAAGATCTGAACTCGTAATAGTGAATTACAGAACTTAGATTTGTTAAATTCAAATTATTATTTCAAATAATAACTTGAAGATCTGAACTAGTAATTGTCAAATACAGAACTTAAAATTGATAGCTTCTAATTATTATTGCATATTATAACTTGAAGATCTGAACTTGTAATTGTTAAATACAGAACTTAAAATTGATAGCTTCTAATTATTATTGTAAATTATAACTTCAAGATCTGAACTTGTAATTGTCAAATACAGAACTTAAAATTGATAGCTTCTAATTATTATTGCAAATAATAACTTGAAGATCTGAACTTGTAATTGTCAAATACAGAACTTAAAATTGATAGCTTCTAATTATTATTGCAAATTATAATTTGAAGATCTGAACTTGTAATAAACAAATACGCAACTTAGCATTGTTAAATACAAATTGTGATTGCAAATTATAACTTGAAGATCTGAACCTGTAATAGGTAAATACAGAACTTCGAATTGTTAAATTCAAACTAAGATTGCAAATAATAATTCGAAGATCTGAACTTGTAATAGTCAAATACAGAACTTCTAATTGTTAAATACAAATTATTAGTGCAAATTATAACTTGAAGATCTGAACTAGTAATTGTCAAATACAGAACTTAAAATTGATAGCTTCTAATTATTATAGCAAATAATAACTTGGAGATCTGAACTAGTAATTGTCCAATACAGAACTTAAAATTGATAGCTTCTAATTATTATTGCAAATTATAACTTGAAGATCTGAACTTGTAATTGTCAAATACAGAACTTAAAATTGATAGCTTCTAATTATTATTGCAAATTATAACTTGAAGATCTGAACTTGTAATTGTCAAATACAGAACATAAAATTGATAGCTTCTAATTATTATTTCAAATTATAACTTGAAGATCTGAACTTGTAATTGTCAAATACAGAACTTAAAATTAATAGCTTCTAATTATTATTGCAAATTATAACTTGAAGATCTGAACTTGTAATTGTCAAATACAGAACTTCAAATTGTTAAATACAAATTATTAGTGCAAATTATAACTTGAAGATCTGAACTTGTAATTGTCAAATACAGAACTTAAAATTGATAGCTTCTAATTATTATGGTAAATTATAACTTGAAGATCTGAACTTGTAATAGTGAATTACAGAACTTAGATTTGTTAAATTCAAATTATTATTTCAAATTATAACTTGAAGATCTGAACTAGTAATTGTCAAATACAGAACTTAAAATTGATAGCTTCTAATTATTATTGCAAATTATAACTTGAAGATCTGAACTTGTAATTGTCAAATACAGAACTTAAAATTGATAGCTTCTAATTATTATTGTAAATTATAACTTGAAGATCTGAACTTGTAATTGTCAAATACAGAACTTAAAATTGATAGCTTCTAATTATTATTGCAAATAATAACTTGGAGATCTGAACTAGTAATTGTCAAATACACTAGTAATTGTCAAATACAGAACTTAAAATTGATAGCTTCTAATTATTATTGCAAATTATAACTTGAAGATCTGAACTAGTAATTTTCAAATACAGAACTTAATATTGATAGCTTCAAATTATTATTGCAAATTATAACTAGAAGATCTGAACTTGTAATTGTCAAATACAGAACTTCTAATTGTTAAATACAAATTATTAGTGCAAATTATAACTTGAAGATCTGAACTAGTAATTTTCAAATACAGAACTTAATATTGATAGCTTCTAATTATTATTGCAAATTATAACTAGAAGATCTGAACTTGTAATTGTCAAATACAGAACTTCTAATTGTTAAATACAAATTATTAGTGCAAATTATAACTTGAAGATCTGAACTAGTAATTTTCAAATACAGAACTTAATATTGATAGCTTCTAATTATTATTGCAAATTATAACTAGAAGATCTGAACTTGTAATTGTCAAATACAGAACTTAAAATTGATAGCTTCTAATTATTATTTCAATTTATAACTTGAAGATCTGAACTTGTAATTGTCAAATACAGAACTAAAAATTGATAGCTTCTAATTATTATTGCAAATTATAACTTGAAGATCTGAACTTGTAATTGTCAAATACAGAACTTCTAATTGTTAAATACAAATTAGTAGTGCAAATTATAACTTGAAGATCTGAACTTGTAATTATCAAATACAGAACTTAAAATTGATAGCTTCTAATTATTATTGTAAATTATAACTTGAAGATCTGAACTTGTAATAGTGAATTACAGAACTTAGATTTGTTAAATCTAATTATTATTTCAAATTATAACTTGAAGATCTGAACTAGTAATTGTCAAATACAGAACTTAAAATTGATAGCTTCTAATTATTATTGCAAATTATAACTTGAAGATCTGAACTTGAAATTGTCAAATACAGAACTTAAAATTGATAGCTTCTAATTATTATTGTAAATTATAACTTGAAGATCTGAACTTGTAATTGTCAAATTAAGAACTTAAAATTGATAGCTTCTAATTATTATTGCAAATAATAACTTGGAGATCTGAACTAGTAATTGTCAAATACAGAACTTAAAATTGATAGCTTCTAATTATTATTGCAAATTATAACTTGAAGATCTGAACTTGTAATTGTCAAATACAGAACTTAAAATTGATAGCTTCTAATTATTATTGCAAATTATAACTTGAAGAACTGAACTTGTAATTGTCAAATACAGAACATAAAATTGATACCTTCTAATTATTATTTCAAATTATAACTTGAAGATCTGAACTTGTAATTGTCAAATACAGAACTTAAAATTAATAGCTTCTAATTATTATTGCAAATTATAACTTGAAGATCTGAACTTGTAATTGTCAAATACAGAACTTCAAATTGTTAAATACAAATTATTAGTGCAAATTATAACTTGAAGATCTGAACTTGTAATTGTCAAATACAGAACTTAAAATTGATAGCTTCTAATTATTATTGTAAATTATAACTTGAAGATCTGAACTCGTAATAGTGAATTACAGAACTTAGATTTGTTAAATTCAAATTATTATTTCAAATAATAACTTGAAGATCTGAACTAGTAATTGTCAAATACAGAACTTAAAATTGATAGCTTCTAATTATTATTGCATATTATAACTTGAAGATCTGAACTTGTAATTGTTAAATACAGAACTTAAAATTGATAGCTTCTAATTATTATTGTAAATTATAACTTCAAGATCTGAACTTGTAATTGTCAAATACAGAACTTAAAATTGATAGCTTCTAATTATTATTGCAAATAATAACTTGAAGATCTGAACTTGTAATTGTCAAATACAGAACTTAAAATTGATAGCTTCTAATTATTATTGCAAATTATAATTTGAAGATCTGAACTTGTAATAAACAAATACGCAACTTAGCATTGTTAAATACAAATTGTGATTGCAAATTATAACTTGAAGATCTGAACCTGTAATAGGTAAATACAGAACTTCGAATTGTTAAATTCAAACTAAGATTGCAAATAAATTCGAAGATCTGAACTTGTAATAGTCAAATACAGAACTTCTAATTGTTAAATACAAATTATTAGTGCAAATTATAACTTGAAGATCTGAACTAGTAATTGTCAAATACAGAACTTAAAATTGATAGCTTCTAATTATTATAGCAAATAATAACTTGGAGATCTGAACTAGTAATTGTCCAATACAGAACTTAAAATTGATAGCTTCTAATTATTATTGCAAATTATAACTTGAAGATCTGAACATGTAATTGTCAAATACAGAACTTAAAATTGATAGCTTCTAATTATTATTGCAAATTATAACTTGAAGATCTGAACTTGTAATTGTCAAATACAGAACATAAAATTGATAGCTTCTAATTATTATTTCAAATTATAACTTGAAGATCTGAACTTGTAATTGTCAAATACAGAACTTAAAATTAATAGCTTCTAATTATTATTGCAAATTATAACTTGAAGATCTGAACTTGTAATTGTCAAATACAGAACTTCAAATTGTTAAATACAAATTATTAGTGCAAATTATAACTTGAAGATCTGAACTTGTAATTGTCAAATACAGAACTTAAAATTGATAGCTTCTAATTATTATAGCAAATAATAACTTGGAGATCTGAACTAGTAATTGTCCAATACAGAACTTAAAATTGATAGCTTCTAATTATTATTGCAAATTATAACTTGAAGATCTGAACATGTAATTGTCAAATACAGAACTTAAAATTGATAGCTTCTAATTATTATTGCAAATTATAACTTGAAGATCTGAACTTGTAATTGTCAAATACAGAACATAAAATTGATAGCTTCTAATTATTATTTCAAATTATAACTTGAAGATCTGAACTTGTAATTGTCAAATACAGAACTTAAAATTAATAGCTTCTAATTATTATTGCAAATTATAACTTGAAGATCTGAACTTGTAATTGTCAAATACAGAACTTCAAATTGTTAAATACAAATTATTAGTGCAAATTATAACTTGAAGATCTGAACTTGTAATTGTCAAATACAGAACTTAAAATTGATAGCTTCTAATTATTATGGTAAATTATAACTTGAAGATCTGAACTTGTAATAGTGAATTACAGAACTTAGATTTGTTAAATTCAAATTATTATTACAAATTATAACTTGAAGATCTGAACTAGTAATTGTCGAATACAGAACTTAAAATTGATAGCTTCTAATTATTATTGCATATTATAACTTGAAGATCTGAACTTGTAATTGTTAAATACAGAACTTAAAATTGATAGCTTCTAATTATTATTGTAAATTATAACTTCAAGATCTGAACTTGTAATTGTCAAATACAGAACTTAAAATTGATAGCTTCTAATTATTATTGCAAATAATAACTTGAAGATCTGAACTTGTAATTGTCAAATACAGAACTTAAAATTGATAGCTTCTAATTATTATTGCAAATTATAATTTGAAGATCTGAACTTGTAATAGACAAATACGCAACTTAGCATTGTTAAATACAAATTGTGATTGCAAATTATAACTTGAAGATCTGAACTTGTAATAGTGAATTACAGAACTTAGATTTGTAAAATTCAAATTATTATTTCAAATTATAACTTGAAGATCTGAACTAGTAATTGTCAAATACAGAACTTAAAATTGATAGCTTCTAATTATTATTGTAAATTATAACTTGAAGATCTGAACTTGTAATTGTCAAATGCAGAACTTAAAATTGATAGCTTCTAATTATTATTTCAAATTATAACTTGAAGATCTGAACTTGTAATTGTCAAATACAGAACTTAAAATTGATAGCTTCTAATTATTATTGCAAATAATAACTGGAAGATCTGTACTTTTAATTGTCAAATACAGAACTTAAAATTGATGGCTTATAATTATAGTTCAAATTATAACTTGAAGATCTGAACTTGTAATAGTCAAATACAGAACATCGAATTGTTAAATACAAATTATTAGTGCAAATTATAACTTGAAGATCTGAACATGTAATAGGTAAATACAGAACTTCTAATTGTTAAATTCAAATTAAGATTGCAAATAATAATTTGAAAATCTGAACTAGTAATAGTCAAATACAGAACTTCTAACTGTTAAAATCAAATTATAAGTGCAAATTATAACTTGAAGATCTGAACTTGTAATTGTCAAATACAGAACTTAAAATTGATAGCTTCTAATTATTATTGCAAATTATAACTTGAAGATCTGAACTAGTAATTGTCAAATACAGAACTTCTAATTGTTAAATACAAATTATTAGTGCAAATTATAACTTGAAGATCTGAACTAGTAATTGTCAAATACAGAACTTAAAATTGATAGCTTCTAATTATTATTTCAAATTATAACTTGAAGATCTGAACTTGTAATAGTGAATTACAGAACTAAGATTTGCTAAATTCAAATTATTATTTCAAATTATAACTTGAAGATCTGAACTAGTAATTGTCAAATACAGAACTTCTAATTATTAAATACTAATTATTAGTGCAAATTATAACTTGAAGATCTGAACTAGTAATTTTCAAATACAGAACTTAATATTGATAGCTTCTAATTTTTATTGCAAATTATAACTAGAAGATCTGAACTTGTAATTGTCAAATACAGATCTTCTAATTGTTAAATACAAATTATTAGTGCAAATTATAACTTGAAGATCTGAACTAGTAATTTTCAAATACAGAACTTAATATTGATAGCTTCTAATTATTATTGCAAATTATAACTAGAAGATCTGAACTTGTAATTGTCAAATACAGAACTTAAAATTGATAGCTTCTAATTATTATTTCAATTTATAACTTGAAGATCTGAACTTGTAATTGTCAAATACAGAACTAAAAATTGATAGCTTCTAATTATTATTGCAAATTATAACTTGAAGATCTGAACTTGTAATTGTCAAATACAGAACTTCTAATTGTTAAATACAAATTAGTAGTGCAAATTATAACTTGAAGATCTGAACTTGTAATTATCAAATACAGATCTTAAAATTGATAGCTTCTAATTATTATTGTAAATTATAACTTGAAGATCTGAACTTGTAATAGTGAATTACAGAACTTAGATTTGTTAAATCTAATTATTATTTCAAATTATAACTTGAAGATCTGAACTAGTAATTGTCAAATACAGAACTTAAAATTGATAGCTTCTAATTATTATTTCAATTTATAACTTGAAGATCTGAACTTGTAATTGTCAAATACAGAACTAAAAATTGATAGCTTCTAATTATTATTGTAAATTATAACTTGAAGATCTGAACTTGTAATTGTCAAATACAGAACTTAAAATTGATAGCTTCTAATTATTATTGCAAATAATAACTTGGAGATCTGAACTAGTAATTGTCAAATACAGAACTTAAAATTGATAGCTTCTAATTATTATTGCAAATTATAACTTGAAGATCTGAACTTGTAATTGTCAAATACAGAACTTAAAATTGATAGCTTCTAATTATTATTGCAAATTATAACTTGAAGATCTGAATTTGTAATTGTCAAATACAGAACTTAAAATTGATAGCTTCTAATTATTATTGAAAATTATAATTTGAAGATCTGAACTTGCAATAAACAAATACGCAACTTAGCAATGTTAAATACAAATTGTGATTGCAAATTATAACTTGAAGATCTGAACCTGTAATAGGTAAATACAGAACTTCGAATTGTTAAATTCAAACTAAGATTGCAAATAATAATTCGAAGATCTGAACTTGTAATAGTCAAATACAGAACTTCTAATTGTTAAATACAAATTATTAGTGCAAATTATAACTTGAAGATCTGAACTAGTAATTGTCAAATACAGAACTTAAAATTGATAGCTTCTAATTATTATTGCAAATTATAACTTGAAGATCTGAACTTGTAATTGTCAAATACAGAACTTCTAATTGTTAAATACAAATTATTAGTGCAAATTATAACTTGAAGATCTGAACTTGTAATTGTCAAATACAGAACTTAAAATTGATAGCTTCTAATTATTATTGCAAATTATAACTTGAAGATCTGAACTTCTAATAGTCAAATACAGAACTTAAAATTGATAGCTTCTAATTATTATTGTAAATTATAACTTGAAGATCTGAACTTGTAATAGTGAATCACAGAACTTAGATTTGTTAAATTCAAATTATTATTTCAAATTATAACTTGAAGATCTGAACTAGTAATTGTCAAATACAGAACTTAAAATTGATAGCTTCTAATTATTATTGCAAATTATAACTTGAAGATCTGAACTTGTAATTGTCAAATACAGTACTTAAAATTGATAGCTTCTAATTAATATTACAAATTATAACTTGAAGATCTGAACTTGTAATTGTCAAATACAGAACTTAAAATTGATAGCTTTTAATTATTATTGTAAATTATAACTTGAAGATCTGAACTTGTAATAGTCAAATACAGAACTTCGAATTGTTAAATACAAATTATTAGTACAAATTATAACTTGAAGATCTGAACTTGTAATAGGTAAATATAAAACTTCGAATTGTTAAATTCAAACTAAGATTGCAAATAATAATTTGAAGATCTGAACTTGTAATAGTCAAATACAGAACTTAAAATTGATAGCTTCTAATTATTATTGTAAATTATAACTTGAAGATCTGAACTTGTAATAATGAATTACAGAACTTAGATTTGTTAAATTCAAATTATTATTTCAAATTATAACTTGAAGATCTGAACTAGTAATTGTCAAATACAGAACTTAAAATTGATAGCTTCTAATTATTATTGCAAATTATAACTTGAAGATCTGAACTTGTAATAGTGAATTACAAAACTTAGATTTGTTAAATTCAAATTATTATTTCAAATTATAACTTGAAGATCTGAACTAGTAATTGTCAAATACAGAACTTAAATTGATAGCTTATAATTATTATTGCAAATAATAATTTGAAGATCTGAACTTGTAATAGTCAAATACAGAACTTCTAATTGTTAAATACCAATTATTAGTGCAAATTATAACTTGAAGATCTGAACTAGTAATTGTCAAATACAGAACTTAAAATTGATAGCTTCTATTTATTATTGCAAATTATAACTTGAAGATCTGAACTTGTAATTGTCAAATACAGAACTTCTAATTGTTAAATACAAATTATTACTGCAAATTATAACTTGAAGATCTGAACTTGTAATTGTCAAATACAGAACTTAAAATTGATAGATTCTAATTATTATTGCAAATTATAACTTGAAGATCTGAACTTGTAATTGTCAAATACAGAACTTAAAATTGATAGCTTCTAATTATTATTGTAAATTATAACTTGAAGATCTGAACTTGTAATAGTGAATTACAGAACTTAGATTTGTTAAATTCAAATTATTATTTCAAATTATAACTTGAAGATCTGAACTAGTAATTGTCAAATACAGAACTTCTAATTATTAAATACAAATTATTAGTGCAAATTATAACTTGAAGATCTGAACTAGTAATTTTCAAATACAGAACTTAATATTGATAGCTTCTAATTATTATTGCAAATTATAACTAGAAGATCTGAACTTGTAATTGTCAAATACAGAACTTAAAATTGATAGCTTCTAATTATAATTTCAATTTATAACTTGAAGATCTGAACTTGTAATTGTCAAATACAGAACTTAAAATTGATAGCTTCTAATTATTATTGCAAATTATAACTTGAAGATCTGAACTTGTAATTGTCAAATACAGAACTTCTAATTGTTAAATACAAATTAGTAGTGCAAATTATAACTTGAAGATCTGAACTTGTAATTATCAAATACAGAACTTAAAATTGATAGCTTCTAATTATTATTGTAAATTATAACTTGAAGATCTGAACTTGTAATAGTGAATTACAGAACTTAGATTTGTTAAATTCAAATTATTATTTCAAATTATAACTTGAAGATCTGAACTAGTAATTGTCAAATACAGAACTTAAAATTGATAGCTTCTAATTATTATTGCAAATTATAACTTGAAGATCTAACTTGTAATTGTCAAATACAGAACTTAAAATTGATAGCTTCTAATTATTATTGTAAATTATAACTTGAAGATCTGAACTTGTAATTGTCAAATACAGAACTTAAAATTGATAGCTTCTAATTATTATTGCAAATATAAACTTGGAGATCTGAACTAGTAATTGTCAAATACAGAACTTAAAATTGATAGCTTCTAATTATTATTGCAAATTATAACTTGAAGATCTGAACTTGTAATTGTCAAATACAGAACTTAAAATTGATAGCTTCTAATTATTATTGCAAATTATAACTTGAAGATCTGAACTTGTAATTGTCAAATACAGAACATAAAATTGATAGCTTCTAATTATTATTTCAAATTATAACTTGAAGATCTGAACTTGTAATTGTCAAATACAGAACTTAAAATTAATAGCTTCTAATTATTATTGCAAATTATAACTTGAATATCTGAACTTGTAATTGTCAAATACAGAACTTCAAATTGTTAAATACAAATTATTAGTGCAAATTATAACTTGAAGATCTAAACTTGTAATTGTCAAATACAGAACTTAAAATTGATAGCTTCTAATTATTATTGTAAATTATAACTTGAAGATCTGAACTTGTAATAGTGAATTACAGAACTTAGATTTGTTAAATTCAAATTATTATTTCAAATTATAACTTGAAGATCTGAACTAGTAATTGTCAAATACAGAACTTAAAATTGATAGCTTCTAATTATTATTGCAAATTATAACTTGAAGATCTGAACTTGTAATTGTCAAATACAGAACTTCTAATTGTTAAATACAAATTATTAGTGCAAATTATAACTTGAAGATCTGAACTTGTAATTGTCAAATACAGAACTTAAAATTGATAGCTTCTAATTATTATTGCAAATTATAACTTGAAGATCTGAACTTCTAATAGTCAAATACAGAACTTAAAATTGATAGCTTCTAATTATTATTGTAAATTATAACTTGAAGATCTGAACTTGTAATAGTGAATCACAGAACTTAGATTTGTTAAATTCAAATTATTATTTCAAATTATAACTTGAAGATCTGAACTAGTAATTGTCAAATACAGAACTTAAAATTGATAGCTTCTAATTATTATTGCAAATTATAACTTGAAGATCTGAACTTGTAATTGTCAAATACAGTACTTAAAATTGATAGCTTCTAATTAATATTACAAATTATAACTTGAAGATCTGAACTTGTAATTGTCAAATACAGAACTTAAAATTGATAGCTTTTAATTATTATTGTAAATTATAACTTGAAGATCTGAACTTGTAATAGTCAAATACAGAACTTCGAATTGTTAAATACAAATTATTAGTACAAATTATAACTTGAAGATCTGAACTTGTAATAGGTAAATATAAAACTTCGAATTGTTAAATTCAAACTAAGATTGCAAATAATAATTTGAAGATCTGAACTTGTAATAGTCAAATACAGAACTTAAAATTGATAGCTTCTAATTATTATTGTAAATTATAACTTGAAGATCTGAACTTGTAATAATGAATTACAGAACTTAGATTTGTTAAATTCAAATTATTATTTCAAATTATAACTTGAAGATCTGAACTAGTAATTGTCAAATACAGAACTTAAAATTGATAGCTTCTAATTATTATTGCAAATTATAACTTGAAGATCTGAACTTGTAATAGTGAATTACAAAACTTAGATTTGTTAAATTCAAATTATTATTTCAAATTATAACTTGAAGATCTGAACTAGTAATTGTCAAATACAGAACTTAAATTGATAGCTTATAATTATTATTGCAAATAATAATTTGAAGATCTGAACTTGTAATAGTCAAATACAGAACTTCTAATTGTTAAATACCAATTATTAGTGCAAATTATAACTTGAAGATCTGAACTAGTAATTGTCAAATACAGAACTTAAAATTGATAGCTTCTATTTATTATTGCAAATTATAACTTGAAGATCTGAACTTGTAATTGTCAAATACAGAACTTCTAATTGTTAAATACAAATTATTACTGCAAATTATAACTTGAAGATCTGAACTTGTAATTGTCAAATACAGAACTTAAAATTGATAGATTCTAATTATTATTGCAAATTATAACTTGAAGATCTGAACTTGTAATTGTCAAATACAGAACTTAAAATTGATAGCTTCTAATTATTATTGTAAATTATAACTTGAAGATCTGAACTTGTAATAGTGAATTACAGAACTTAGATTTGTTAAATTCAAATTATTATTTCAAATTATAACTTGAAGATCTGAACTAGTAATTGTCAAATACAGAACTTCTAATTATTAAATACAAATTATTAGTGCAAATTATAACTTGAAGATCTGAACTAGTAATTTTCAAATACAGAACTTAATATTGATAGCTTCTAATTATTATTGCAAATTATAACTAGAAGATCTGAACTTGTAATTGTCAAATACAGAACTTAAAATTGATAGCTTCTAATTATAATTTCAATTTATAACTTGAAGATCTGAACTTGTAATTGTCAAATACAGAACTTAAAATTGATAGCTTCTAATTATTATTGCAAATTATAACTTGAAGATCTGAACTTGTAATTGTCAAATACAGAACTTCTAATTGTTAAATACAAATTAGTAGTGCAAATTATAACTTGAAGATCTGAACTTGTAATTATCAAATACAGAACTTAAAATTGATAGCTTCTAATTATTATTGTAAATTATAACTTGAAGATCTGAACTTGTAATAGTGAATTACAGAACTTAGATTTGTTAAATTCAAATTATTATTTCAAATTATAACTTGAAGATCTGAACTAGTAATTGTCAAATACAGAACTTAAAATTGATAGCTTCTAATTATTATTGCAAATTATAACTTGAAGATCTAACTTGTAATTGTCAAATACAGAACTTAAAATTGATAGCTTCTAATTATTATTGTAAATTATAACTTGAAGATCTGAACTTGTAATTGTCAAATACAGAACTTAAAATTGATAGCTTCTAATTATTATTGCAAATATAAACTTGGAGATCTGAACTAGTAATTGTCAAATACAGAACTTAAAATTGATAGCTTCTAATTATTATTGCAAATTATAACTTGAAGATCTGAACTTGTAATTGTCAAATACAGAACTTAAAATTGATAGCTTCTAATTATTATTGCAAATTATAACTTGAAGATCTGAACTTGTAATTGTCAAATACAGAACATAAAATTGATAGCTTCTAATTATTATTTCAAATTATAACTTGAAGATCTGAACTTGTAATTGTCAAATACAGAACTTAAAATTAATAGCTTCTAATTATTATTGCAAATTATAACTTGAATATCTGAACTTGTAATTGTCAAATACAGAACTTCAAATTGTTAAATACAAATTATTAGTGCAAATTATAACTTGAAGATCTAAACTTGTAATTGTCAAATACAGAACTTAAAATTGATAGCTTCTAATTATTATTGTAAATTATAACTTGAAGATCTGAACTTGTAATAGTGAATTACAGAACTTAGATTTGTTAAATTCAAATTATTATTTCAAATTATAACTTGAAGATCTGAACTAGTAATTGTCAAATACAGAACTTAAAATTGATAGCTTCTAATTATTATTGCATATTATAACTTGAAGATCTGAACTTGTAATTGTTAAATACAGAACTTAAAATTGATAGCTTCTAATTATTATTGTAAATTATAACTTCAAGATCTGAACTTGTAATTGTCAAATACAGAACTTAAAATTGATAGCTTCTAATTATTATTGCAAATAATAACTTGAAGATCTGAACTTGTAATTGTCAAATACAGAACTTCTAATTGTTAAATACAAATTATTAGTGCAAATTATAACTTGAAGATCTGAACAAGTAATTGTCAAATACAGAACTTAAAATTGATAGCTTCTAATTATTATTGTAAATTATAACTTGAAGATCTGAACTTGTAATAGTGAATTACAGAACTTAGATTTGTTAAATTCAAATTATTATTTCAAATTATAACTTGAAGATCTGAACTAGTAATTGTCAAATACAGAACTTAAAATTGATAGCTTCTAATTATTATTGCAAATTATAACTTGAAGATCTGAACTTGTAATTGTCAAATACAGAACTTAAAATTGATAGCTTCTAATTATTATTGCAAGTTATAACATGAAGATCTGAACTTGTAATTGTCCAATACAGAACTTAAAATTGATAGCTTCTAATTATTATTGCAAATTATAACTTGAAGATCTGAATTGGAATAGTGAATTACAGAACTTAGATTTGTTAAATTCAAATTATTATTTCAAATTATAACTTGAAGATCTGAACTAGTAATTGTCAAATACAGAACTTAAAATTGATAGCTTCTAATTATTATTGCAAATTATAACTTGAAGATCTGAACTTGTAATTGTCAAATGCAGAACTTAAAATTGATAGCTTCTAATTATTATTTCAAATTATAACTTGAAGATCTGAACTTGTAATTGTCAAATACAGAACTTAAAATTGATAGCTTCTAATTATTATTGCAAATAATAACTTGAAGATCTGTACTTGTAATTGTCAAATACCGAACTTAAAATTGATAGCTTATAATTATTATTGCAAATTATAACTTGAAGATCTGAACTTGTAATTGTCAAATGCAGAACTTAAAATTGATAGCTTCTAATTATTATTTCAAATTATAACTTGAAGATCTGAACTAGTAATTGTCAAATACAGAACTTAAATTGATAGCTTATAATTATTATTGCAAATAATAATTTGAAGATCTGAACTTGTAATAGTCAAATACAGAACTTCTAATTGTTAAATACCAATTATTAGTGCAAATTATAACTTGAAGATCTGAACTAGTAATTGTCAAATACAGAACTTAAAATTGATAGCTTCTAATTATTATTGCAAATTATAACTTTAAGATCTGAACTTGTAATTGTCAAATACAGAACTTCTAATTGTTAAATACAAATTATTAGTGCAAATTATAACTTGAAGATCTGAACTTGTAATTGTCAAATACAGAACTTAAAATTGATAGCTTCTAATTATTATTGCAAATTATAACTTGAAGATCTGAACTTGTAATAGTGAATTACAAAACTTAGATTTGTTAAATTCAAATTATTATTTCAAATTATAACTTGAAGATCTGAACTAGTAATTGTCAAATACAGAACTTAAAATTGATAGCTTCTAATTATTATTGTAAATAATGACTTGAAGATCTGAACTTGTAATAGTGAATTACAGAACTTAGATTTGTTAAATTCAAATTATTATTTCAAATTATAACTTGAAGATCTGAACTAGTAATTGTCAAATACAGAACTTCTAATTATTAAATACAAATTATTAGTGCAAATTATAACTTGAAGATCTGAACTAGTAATTTTCAAATACAGAACTTAATATTGATAGCTTCTAATTATTATTGCAAATTATAACTAGAAGATCTGAACTTGTAATTGTCAAATACAGAACTTCTAATTGTTAAATACAAATTATTAGTGCAAATTATAACTTGAAGATCTGAACTAGTAATTTTCAAATAAAGAACTTAATATTGATAGCTTCTAATTATTATTGCAAATTATAACTAGAAGATCTGAACTTGTAATTGTCAAATACAGAACTTAAAATTGATAGCTTCTAATTATAATTTCAAATTATAACTTGAAGATCTGAACTTGTAATTGTCAAATACAGAACTTAAAATTGATAGCTTCTAATTATTATTGCAAATTATAACTTGAAGATCTGAACTTGTAATTGTCAAATACAGAACTTCTAATTGTTAAATACAAATTAGTAGTGCAAATTATAACTTGAAGATCTGAACTTGTAATTATCAAATACAGAACTTAAAATTGATAGCTTCTAATTATTATTGTAAATTATAACTTGAAGATCTGAACTTGTAATAGTGAATTACAGAACTTAGATTTGTTAAATTCAAATTATTATTTCAAATTATAACTTGAAGATCTGAACTAGTAATTGTCAAATACAGAACTTAAAATTGATAGCTTCCAATTATTATTGCAAATTATAACTTGAAGATCTAACTTGTAATTGTCAAATACAGAACTTAAAATTGATAGCTTCTAATTATTATTGTAAATTATAACTTGAAGATCTGAACTTGTAATTGTCAAATACAGAACTTAAAATTGATAGCTTCTAATTATTATTGCAAATATAAACTTGGAGATCTGAACTAGTAATTGTCAAATACAGAACTTAAAATTGATAGCTTCTAATTATTATTGCAAATTATAACTTGAAGATCTGAACTTGTAATTGTCAAATACAGAACTTAAAATTGATAGCTTCTAATTATTATTGCAAATTATAACTTGAAGATCTGAACTAGTAATTGTCAAATGCAGAACTTAAAATTGATAGCTTCTAATTATTATTTCAAATTATAACTTGAAGATCTGAACTTGTAATTGTCAAATACAGAACTTAAAATTAATAGCTTCTAATTATTATTGCAAATTATAACTTGAATATCTGAACTTGTAATTGTCAAATACAGAACTTCAAATTGTTAAATACAAATTATTAGTGCAAATTATAACTTGAAGATCTGAACTTGTAATTGTCAAATACAGAACTTAAAATTGATAGCTTCTAATTATTATTGTAAATTATAACTTGAAGATCTGAACTTGTAATAGTGAATTACAGAACTTAGATTTGTTAAATTCAAATTATTATTTCAAATTATAACTTGAAGATCTGAACTAGTAATTGTCAAATACAGAACTTAAAATTGATAGCTTCTAATTATTATTGCATATTATAACTTGAAGATCTGAACTTGTAATTGTTAAATACAGAACTTAAAATTGATAGCTTCTAATTATTATTGTAAATTATAACTTCAAGATCTGAACTTGTAATTGTCAAATACAGAACTTAAAATTGATAGCTTCTAATTATTATTGCAAATAATAACTTGAAGATCTGAACTTGTAATTGTCAAATACAGAACTTCTAATTGTTAAATACAAATTATTAGTGCAAATTATAACTTGAAGATCTGAACAAGTAATTGTCAAATACAGAACTTAAAATTGATAGCTTCTAATTATTATTGTAAATTATAACTTGAAGATCTGAACTTGTAATAGTGAATTACAGAACTTAGATTTGTTAAATTCAAATTATTATTTCAAATTATAACTTGAAGATCTGAACTAGTAATTGTCAAATACAGAACTTAAAATTGATAGCTTCTAATTATTATTGCAAATTATAACTTGAAGATCTGAACTTGTAATTGTCAAATACAGAACTTAAAATTGATAGCTTCTAATTATTATTGCAAATTATAACATGAAGATCTGAACTTGTAATTGTCAAATACAGAACTTAAAATTGATAGCTTCTAATTATTATTGTAAATTATAACTTGAAGATCTGAACTTAAATTAGTCAAATACAGAACTTCTAATTGTTAAATACAAATTATTAGTGAAAATTGTAACTTGAAGATCTGAACTAGTAATTTTCAAATACAGAACTTAATATTGATAGCTTCTAATTATTATTGCAAATTATAACTAGAAGATCTGAACTTGTAATTGTCAAATACAGAACTTAAAATTGATAGCTTCTAATTATTATTTCAATTTATAACTTGAAGATCTGAACTTGTAATTGTCAAATACAGAACTTAAAATTGATAGCTTCTAATTATTATTGCAAATTATAACTTGAAGATCTGAACTTGTAATTGTCAAATACAGAACTTTTAATTGTTAAATTCAAATTAGTAGTGCAAATTATAACTTGAAGATCTGAACTTGTAATTATCAAATACAGAACTTAAAATTGATAGCTTCTAATTATTATTGTAAATTATAACTTGAAGATCTGAACTTGTAATAGTGAATTACAGAACTTAGATTTGTTAAATTCAAATTATTATTACAAATTATAACTTGAAGATCTGAACTAGTAATTGTCAAATACAGAACTTAAAATTGATAGCTTCTAATTATTATTGTAAATTATAACTTGAAGATCTGACCTTGTAATTGTCAAATACAGAACTTAAAATTGATATCTTCTAATTATTATTGCAAATAATAACTTGAAGATCTGAACTAGTAATTGTCAAATACAGCACTTAAAATTGATAGCTTCTAATTATTATTGCAAATTATAATTTGAAGATCTGCACTTGTAATAGACAAATACGCAACTTAGCATTGTTAAATACAAATTGTGATTGCAAATTATAACTTGAAGATCTGAACCTGTAATAGGTAAATACAGAACTTCGAATTGTTAAATTCTAACTAAGATTGCAAATAATAATTCGAAGATCTGAACTTGTAATAGTCAAATACAGAACTTCTAATTGTTAAATACAAATTATTAGTGCAAATTATAACTTGAAGATCTGAACTAGTAATTGTCAAATACAGAACTTAAAATTGATAGCTTCTAATTATTATTGCAGATTATAACTTGAAGATCTGAACTTGTAATTGTCAAATACAGAACTTCTAATTGTTAAATACAAATTATTAGTGCAAATTATAACTTGAAGATCTGAACTTGTAATTGTCAAATACAGAACTTAAAATTGATAGCTTCAAATTATTATTGCAAATTATAACTTGAAGATCTGAACTTGTAATTTTCAAATACAGAACTTCTAATTGTTAAATACAAATTATTAGTGCAAATTATAACTTGAAGAACTGAACTTGGAATTGTCAAATACAGAACTTCTAATTGTTAAATACAAATTATTAGTGCAAATTATAACTTGAAGATCTGAACTAGTAATTTTCAAATACAGAACTTAAAATTAATAGCTTCTAATTATTATTGCAAATTAAAACTTGAATGTCTGAACTTGTAATTGTCAAATACAGAACTTAAAATTGATAGCTTCTAATTATTATTGCAAATTATAACTTGAAGATCTGAACTTGTAATTGTCAAATACAGAACTTTTAATTGTTAAATACAAATTAGTAGTGCAAATTATAACTTGAAGATCTGAACTTGTAATTATCAAATACAGAACTTAAAATTGATAGCTTCTAATTATTATTGTAAATTATAACTTGAAGATCTAACCTTGTAATAGTGAATTACAGAACTTAGATTTGTTAAATTCAAATTATTATTACAAATTATAACTTGAAGATCTGAACTAGTAATTGTCAAATTCAGAACTTAAAATTGATAGCTTCTAATTATTATTGCAAATCATAACTTGAAGATCTGAACTAGTAATTGTCAAATCCAGAACTTAAAATTGATAGCTTCTAATTATTATTGTAAATTATAACTTGAAGATCTGACCTTGTAATTGTCAAATACAGAACTTAAAATTGATATCTTCTAATTATTATTGCAAATAATAACTTGAAGATCTGAACTAGTAATTGTCAAATACAGCACTTAAAATTGATAGCTTCTAATTATTATTGCAAATTATAATTTTAAGATCTGAACTTGTAATAGACAAATACGCAACTTAGCATTGTTAAATACAAATTGTGATTGCAAATTATAACTTGAAGATCTGAACCTGTAATAGGTAAATACAGAACTTCGAATTGTTAAATTCTAACTAAGATTGCAAATAATAATTCGAAGATCTGAACTTGTAATAGTGAATTACAGAACTTAGATTTGTTAAATTCAAATTATTATTTCAAATTATAACTTGAAGATCTGAACTAGTAATTGTCAAATACAGAACTTAAAATTGATAGCTTCTAATTATTATTGCAAATTATAACTTGAAGATCTGAACTAGTAATTGTCAAATGCAGAACTTAAAATTGATAGCTTCTAATTATTATTTCAAATTATAACTTGAAGATCTGAACTTGTAATTGTCAAATACAGAACTTAAAATTGATAGCTTCTAATTATTATTGCAAATAATAACTTGAAGATCTGTACTTGTAATTGTCAAATACAGAACTTAAAATTGATAGCTTATAATTATAGTTCAAATTATAACTTGAAAATCTGAACTTGTAATAGTCAAATACAGAACATCGAATTGTTAAATACAAATTATTAGTGCAAATTATAACTTGAAGATCTGAACTTGTAATAGGTAAATACAGAACTTCTAATTGTTAAATTCAAACTAAGATTGCAAATAATAATTCGAAGATCTGAACTTGTAATAGTGAATTACAGAACTTAGATTTGTTAAATTCAAATTATTATTTCAAATTATAACTTGAAGATCTGAACTAGTAATTGTCAAATACAGAACTTAAAATTGATAGCTTCTAATTATTATTGCAAATTATAACTTGAAGATCTGAACTAGTAATTGTCAAATGCAGAACTTAAAATTGATAGCTTCTAATTATTATTTCAAATTATAACTTGAAGATCTGAACTTGTAATTGTCAAATACAGAACTTAAAATTGATAGCTTCTAATTATTATTGCAAATAATATCTTGAAGATCTGTACTTGTAATTGTCAAATACAGAACTTAAAATTGATAGCTTATAATTATAGTTCAAATTATAACTTGAAAATCTGAACTTGTAATAGTCAAATACAGAACATCGAATTGTTAAATACAAATTATTAGTGCAAATTATAACTTGAAGATCTGAACTTGTAATAGGTAAATACAGAACTTCTAATTGTTAAATTCAAACTAAGATTGCAAATAATAATTTGAAAATCTGAACTAGTAATAGTCAAATACAGAACTTCTAACTGTTAAAAACAAATTATTAGTGCAAATTATAACTTGAAGATCTGAACTTGTAATTGTCAAATACAGAACTTAAAATTGATAGCTTCTAATTTTTATTGCAAATTATAACTTGAAGATCTGAACTTGTAATAGTGAATTACAAAACTTAGATTTGTTAAATTCAAATTATTATTTCAAATTATAACTTGAAGATCTGAACTAGTAATTGTCAAATACAGAACTTAAATTGATAGCTTATAATTATTATTGCAAATAATAATTTGAAGATCTGAACTTGTAATAGTCAAATACAGAACTTCTAATTGTTAAATACAAATTATTAGTGCAAATTATAACTTGAAGATCTGAACTAGTAATTGTCAAATACAGAACTTAAAATTGATAGCTTCTAATTATTATTGCAAATTATAACTAGAAGATCTGAACTTGTAAGTGTCAAATACAGAACTCCTAATTGTTAAATACAAATTATTAGTGCAAATTATAACTTGTAGATCTGAACTTGTAATTGTCAAATATAGAACTTAAAATTGATAGCTTCTAATTATTATTGCAAATTATAACTTGAAGATCTGAACTTGTAATTGTCAAATACAGAACTTCTAATTGTTAAATACAAATTATTAGTGCAAATTATAACTTGAAGATCTGAACAAGTAATTGTCAAATACAGAACTTAAAATTGATAGCTTCTAATTATTATTGTAAATTATAACTTGAAGATCTGAACTTGTAATAGTGAATTACAGAACTTAGATTTGTTAAATTCAAATTATTATTACAAATTATAACTTGAAGATCTGGACTATAATTGTCAAATACAGAACTTAAAATTGATAGCTTCTAATTATTATTGCAAATCATAACTTGAAGATCTGAACTAGTAATTGTCAAATACAGAACTTAAAATTGATAGCTTCTAATTATTATTGTAAATTATAACTTGAAGATCTGACCTTGTAATTGTCAAATACAGAACTTCTAATTGTTAAATACAAATTATTAGTGCAAATTATAACTTGAAGATCTGAACTTGTAATTGTCAAATAAGGAACTTAAAATTGATAGCTTCTAATTATTATTTCAATTTATAACTTGAAGATCTGAACTTGTAATTGTCAAATACAGAACTTAAAATTGATAGCTTCTAATTATTATTGCAAATTATAACTTGAAGATCTGAACTTGTAATTGTCAAATACAGAACTTTTAATTGTTAAATTCAAATTAGTAGTGCAAATTATAACTTGAAGATCTGAACTTGTAATTATCAAATACAGAACTTAAAATTGATAGCTTCTAATTATTATTGTAAATTATAACTTGAAGATCTGAAATTGTAATAGTGAATTACAGAACTTAGATTTGTTAAATTCTAATTATTATTACAAATTATAACTTGAAGATCTGAACTAGTAATTGTCAAATACAGAACTTAAAATTGATAGCTTCTAATTATTATTGCAAATCATAACTTGAAGATCTGAACTAGTAATTGTCAAATACAGAACTTAAAATTGATAGCTTCTAATTATTATTGTAAATTATAACTTGAAGATCTGACCTTGTAATTGTCAAATTCAGAACTTAAAATTGATATCTTCTAATTATTATTGCAAATAATAACTTGAAGATCTGAACTAGTAATTGTCAAATACAGCACTTAAAATTGATAGCTTCTAATTATTATTGCAAATTATAATTTGAAGATCTGAACTTGTAATAGACAAATACGCAACTTAGCATTGTTAAATACAAATTGTGATTGCAAATTATAACTTGAAGATCTGAACTAGTAATTGTCAAATACAGAACTTAAATTGATAGCTTATAATTATTATTGCAAATAATAATTTGAAGATCTGAACTTGTAATAGTCAAATACAGAACTTCTAATTGTTAAATACAAATTATTAGTGCAAATTATAACTTGAAGATCTGAACTTGTAATAGGTAAATACAGAACTTCTAATTGTTAAATCCAAACTAAGATTGCAAATAATAATTTGAAAATCTGAACTAGTAATAGTCAAATACAGAACTTCTAACTGTTAAATACAAATTATTAGTGCAAATTATAACTTGAAGATCTGAACTTGTAATTGTCAAATACAGAACTTAAAATTGATAGCTTCTAATTATTATTGCAAATTATAACTTGAAGATCTAAACTTGTAATTGTCAATTACAGAACTTCTAATTGTTAAATACAAATTATTAGTGCAAATTATAACTTGAAGATCTGAACATGTAATTGTCAAATACAGAACTTAAAATTGATAGGTTCTAATTATTATTGTAAATTATAACTTGAAGATCTGAACTTGTAATTGTCAAATAAGGAACTTAAAATTGATAGCTTCTAATTATTATTTCAATTTATAACTTGAAGATCTGAACTTGTAATTGTCAAATACAGAACTTAAAATTGATAGCTTCTAATTATTATTGCAAATTATAACTTGAAGATCTGAACTTGTAATTGTCAAATCCAGAACTTTTAATTGTTAAATTCAAATTAGTAGTGCAAATTATAACTTGAAGATCTGAACTTGTAATTATCAAATACAGAACTTAAAATTGATAGCTTCTAATTATTATTGTAAATTATAACTTGAAGATCTGAAATTGTAATAGTGAATTACAGAACTTATATTTGTTAAATTCAAATTATTATTACAAATTATAACTTGAAGATCTGAACTAGTAATTGTCAAATACAGAACTTAAAATTGATAGCTTCTAATTATTATTGCAAATCATAACTTGAAGATCTGAACTAGTAATTGTCAAATACAGAACTTAAAATTGATAGCTTCTAATTATTATTGTAAATTATAACTTGAAGATCTGACCTTGTAATTTTCAAATTCAGAACTTAAAATTGATATCTTCTAATTATTATTGCAAATAATAACTTGAAGATCTGAACTAGTAATAGTCAAATACAGAACTTCTAACTGTTAAAAACAAATTATTAGTGCAAATTATAACTTGAAGATCTGACCTTGTAATTGTCAAATACAGAACTTAAAATTGATATCTTCTAATTATTATTGCAAATAATAACTTGAAGATCTGAACTAGTAATTGTCAAATACAGCACTTAAAATTGATAGCTTCTAATTATTATTGCAAATTATAATTTTAAGATCTGAACTTGTAATAGACAAATACGCAACTTAGCATTGTTAAATACAAATTGTGATTGCAAATTATAACTTGAAGATCTGAACCTGTAATAGGTAAATACAGAACTTCGAATTGTTAAATTCTAACTAAGATTGCAAATAATAATTCGAAGATCTGAACTTGTAATAGTGAATTACAGAACTTAGATTTGTTAAATTCAAATTATTATTTCAAATTATAACTTGAAGATCTGAACTAGTAATTGTCAAATACAGAACTTAAAATTGATAGCTTCTAATTATTATTGCAAATTATAACTTGAAGATCTGAACTAGTAATTGTCAAATGCAGAACTTAAAATTGATAGCTTCTAATTATTATTTCAAATTATAACTTGAAGATCTGAACTTGTAATTGTCAAATACAGAACTTAAAATTGATAGCTTCTAATTATTATTGCAAATAATAACTTGAAGATCTGTACTTGTAATTGTCAAATACAGAACTTAAAATTGATAGCTTATAATTATAGTTCAAATTATAACTTGAAAATCTGAACTTGTAATAGTCAAATACAGAACATCGAATTGTTAAATACAAATTATTAGTGCAAATTATAACTTGAAGATCTGAACTTGTAATAGGTAAATACAGAACTTCTAATTGTTAAATTCAAACTAAGATTGCAAATAATAATTCGAAGATCTGAACTTGTAATAGTGAATTACAGAACTTAGATTTGTTAAATTCAAATTATTATTTCAAATTATAACTTGAAGATCTGAACTAGTAATTGTCAAATACAGAACTTAAAATTGATAGCTTCTAATTATTATTGCAAATTATAACTTGAAGATCTGAACTAGTAATTGTCAAATGCAGAACTTAAAATTGATAGCTTCTAATTATTATTTCAAATTATAACTTGAAGATCTGAACTTGTAATTGTCAAATACAGAACTTAAAATTGATAGCTTCTAATTATTATTGCAAATAATAACTTGAAGATCTGTACTTGTAATTGTCAAATACAGAACTTAAAATTGATAGCTTATAATTATAGTTCAAATTATAACTTGAAAATCTGAACTTGTAATAGTCAAATACAGAACATCGAATTGTTAAATACAAATTATTAGTGCAAATTATAACTTGAAGATCTGAACTTGTAATAGGTAAATACAGAACTTCTAATTGTTAAATTCAAACTAAGATTGCAAATAATAATTTGAAAATCTGAACTAGTAATAGTCAAATACAGAACTTCTAACTGTTAAAAACAAATTATTAGTGCAAATTATAACTTGAAGATCTGAACTTGTAATTGTCAAATACAGAACTTAAAATTGATAGCTTCTAATTTTTATTGCAAATTATAACTTGAAGATCTGAACTTGTAATAGTGAATTACAAAACTTAGATTTGTTAAATTCAAATTATTATTTCAAATTATAACTTGAAGATCTGAACTAGTAATTGTCAAATACAGAACTTAAATTGATAGCTTATAATTATTATTGCAAATAATAATTTGAAGATCTGAACTTGTAATAGTCAAATACAGAACTTCTAATTGTTAAATACAAATTATTAGTGCAAATTATAACTTGAAGATCTGAACTAGTAATTGTCAAATACAGAACTTAAAATTGATAGCTTCTAATTATTATTGCAAATTATAACTAGAAGATCTGAACTTGTAAGTGTCAAATACAGAACTCCTAATTGTTAAATACAAATTATTAGTGCAAATTATAACTTGTAGATCTGAACTTGTAATTGTCAAATATAGAACTTAAAATTGATAGCTTCTAATTATTATTGCAAATTATAACTTGAAGATCTGAACTTGTAATTGTCAAATACAGAACTTCTAATTGTTAAATACAAATTATTAGTGCAAATTATAACTTGAAGATCTGAACAAGTAATTGTCAAATACAGAACTTAAAATTGATAGCTTCTAATTATTATTGTAAATTATAACTTGAAGATCTGAACTTGTAATAGTGAATTACAGAACTTAGATTTGTTAAATTCAAATTATTATTACAAATTATAACTTGAAGATCTGGACTATAATTGTCAAATACAGAACTTAAAATTGATAGCTTCTAATTATTATTGCAAATCATAACTTGAAGATCTGAACTAGTAATTGTCAAATACAGAACTTAAAATTGATAGCTTCTAATTATTATTGTAAATTATAACTTGAAGATCTGACCTTGTAATTGTCAAATACAGAACTTCTAATTGTTAAATACAAATTATTAGTGCAAATTATAACTTGAAGATCTGAACTTGTAATTGTCAAATAAGGAACTTAAAATTGATAGCTTCTAATTATTATTTCAATTTATAACTTGAAGATCTGAACTTGTAATTGTCAAATACAGAACTTAAAATTGATAGCTTCTAATTATTATTGCAAATTATAACTTGAAGATCTGAACTTGTAATTGTCAAATACAGAACTTTTAATTGTTAAATTCAAATTAGTAGTGCAAATTATAACTTGAAGATCTGAACTTGTAATTATCAAATACAGAACTTAAAATTGATAGCTTCTAATTATTATTGTAAATTATAACTTGAAGATCTGAAATTGTAATAGTGAATTACAGAACTTAGATTTGTTAAATTCTAATTATTATTACACATTATAACTTGAAGATCTGAACTAGTAATTGTCAAATACAGAACTTAAAATTGATAGCTTCTAATTATTATTGCAAATCATAACTTGAAGATCTGAACTAGTAATTGTCAAATACAGAACTTAAAATTGATAGCTTCTAATTATTATTGTAAATTATAACTTGAAGATCTGACCTTGTAATTGTCAAATTCAGAACTTAAAATTGATATCTTCTAATTATTATTGCAAATAATAACTTGAAGATCTGAACTAGTAATTGTCAAATACAGCACTTAAAATTGATAGCTTCTAATTATTATTGCAAATTATAATTTGAAGATCTGAACTTGTAATAGACAAATACGCAACTTAGCATTGTTAAATACAAATTGTGATTGCAAATTATAACTTGAAGATCTGAACTAGTAATTGTCAAATACAGAACTTAAATTGATAGCTTATAATTATTATTGCAAATAATAATTTGAAGATCTGAACTTGTAATAGTCAAATACAGAACTTCTAATTGTTAAATACAAATTATTAGTGCAAATTATAACTTGAAGATCTGAACTTGTAATAGGTAAATACAGAACTTCTAATTGTTAAATCCAAACTAAGATTGCAAATAATAATTTGAAAATCTGAACTAGTAATAGTCAAATACAGAACTTCTAACTGTTAAATACAAATTATTAGTGCAAATTATAACTTGAAGATCTGAACTTGTAATTGTCAAATACAGAACTTAAAATTGATAGCTTCTAATTATTATTGCAAATTATAACTTGAAGATCTAAACTTGTAATTGTCAATTACAGAACTTCTAATTGTTAAATACAAATTATTAGTGCAAATTATAACTTGAAGATCTGAACATGTAATTGTCAAATACAGAACTTAAAATTGATAGGTTCTAATTATTATTGTAAATTATAACTTGAAGATCTGAACTTGTAATTGTCAAATAAGGAACTTAAAATTGATAGCTTCTAATTATTATTTCAATTTATAACTTGAAGATCTGAACTTGTAATTGTCAAATACAGAACTTAAAATTGATAGCTTCTAATTATTATTGCAAATTATAACTTGAAGATCTGAACTTGTAATTGTCAAATCCAGAACTTTTAATTGTTAAATTCAAATTAGTAGTGCAAATTATAACTTGAAGATCTGAACTTGTAATTATCAAATACAGAACTTAAAATTGATAGCTTCTAATTATTATTGTAAATTATAACTTGAAGATCTGAAATTGTAATAGTGAATTACAGAACTTATATTTGTTAAATTCAAATTATTATTACAAATTATAACTTGAAGATCTGAACTAGTAATTGTCAAATACAGAACTTAAAATTGATAGCTTCTAATTTGTATTGCAAATCATAACTTGAAGATCTGAACTAGTAATTGTCAAATACAGAACTTAAAATTGATAGCTTCTAATTATTATTGTAAATTATAACTTGAAGATCTGACCTTGTAATTTTCAAATTCAGAACTTAAAATTGATATCTTCTAATTATTATTGCAAATAATAACTTGAAGATCTGAACTAGTAATAGTCAAATACAGAACTTCTAACTGTTAAAAACAAATTATTAGTGCAAATTATAACTTGAAGATCTGAACTTGTAATTGTCAAATACAGAACTTAAAATTGATAGCTTCTAATTATTATTGCAAATTATAACTTGAAGATCTGAACTTGTAATAGTGAATTACAAAACTTAGATTTGTTAAATTCAAATTATTATTTCAAATTATAACTTGAAGATCTGAACTAGTAATTGTCAAATACAGAACTTAAATTGATAGCTTATAATTATTATTGCAAATAATAATTTGAAGATCTGAACTTGTAATAGTCAAATACAGAACTTCTAATTGTTAAATACAAATTATTAGTGCAAATTATAACTTGAAGATCTGAACTAGTAATTGTCAAATACAGAACTTAAAATTGATAGCTTCTAATTATTATTGCAAATTATAACTAGAAGATCTGAACTTGTAATTGTCAAATACAGAACTTCTAATTGTTAAATACAAATTATTAGTGCAAATTATAACTTGAAGATCTGAACTTGTAATTGTCAAATATAGAACTTAAAATTGATAGCTTCTAATTATTATTGCAAATTATAACTTGAAGATCTGAACTTGTAATTGTCAAATACAGAACTTCTAATTGTTAAATACAAATTATTAGTGCAAATTATAACTTGAAGATCTGAACAAGTAATTGTCAAATACAGAACATAAAATTGATAGCTTCTAATTATTATTGTAAATTATAACTTGAAGATCTGAACTTGTAATAGTGAATTACAGAACTTAGATTTGTTAAATTCTAATTATTATTTCAAATTATAACTTGAAGATCTGAACTAGTAATTGTCAAATACAGAACTTAAAATTGATAGCTTCTAATTATTATTGCAAATTATAACTTGAAGATCTGAACTTGTAATTGTCAAATACAGAACTTAAAATTGATAGCTTCTAATTATTATTGCAAATTATAACATGAAGATCTGAACTTGTAATTGTCAAATACAGAACTTAAAATTGATAGCTTCTAATTATTATTGTAAATTATAACTTGAAGATCTGAAATTGTAATAGTCAAATACAGAACTTCTAATTGTTAAATACAAATTATTAGTGCAAATTATAACTTGAAGATCTGAACTAGTAATTTTCAAATACAGAACTTAATATTGATAGCTTCTAATTATTATTGCAAATTATAACTAGAAGATCTGAACTTGTAATTGTCAAATAAGGAACTTAAAATTGATAGCTTCTAATTATTATTTCAATTTATAACTTGAAGATCTGAACTTGTAATTGTCAAATACAGAACTTAAAATTGATAGCTTCTAATTATTATTGCAAATTATAACTTGAAGATCTGAACTTGTAATTGTCAAATACAGAACTTTTAATTGTTAAATTCAAATTAGTAGTGCAAATTATAACTTGAAGATCTGAACTTGTAATTATCAAATACAGAACTTAAAATTGATAGCTTCTAATTATTATTGTAAATTATAACTTGAAGATCTGAACTTGTAATAGTGAATTACAGAACTTAGATTTGTTAAATTCAAATTATTATTACAAATTATAACTTGAAGATCTGGACTATAATTGTCAAATACAGAATTTAAATTGATAGCTTCTAATTATTATTGCAAATCATAACTTGAAGATCTGAACTAGTAATTGTCAAATACAGAACTTAAAATTGATAGCTTCTAATTATTATTGTAAATTATAACTTGAAGATCTGACCTTGTAATTGTCAAATACAGAACTTCTAATTGTTAAATGCAAATTATTAGTGCAAATTATAACTTGAAGATTTGAACTAGTAATTTTCAAATACAGAACTTAATATTGATAGCTTCTAATTATTATTGCAAATTATAACTAGAAGATCTGAACTTGTAATTGTCAAATAAGGAACTTAAAATTGATAGCTTCTAATTATTATTTCAATTTATAACTTGAAGATCTGAACTTGTAATTGTCAAATACAGAACTTAAAATTGATAGCTTCTAATTATTATTACAAATTATAACTTGAAGATCTGAACTTGTAATTGTCAAATACAGAACTTTTAATTGTTAAATTCAAATTAGTAGTGCAAATTATAACTTGAAGATCTGAACTTGTAATTATCAAATACAGAACTTAAAATTGATAGCTTCTAATTATTATTGTAAATTATAACTTGAAGATCTGAAATTGTAATAGTGAATTACAGAACTTAGATTTGTTAAATTCAAATTATTATTACAAATTATAACTTGAAGATCTGAACTAGTAATTGTCAAATACAGAACTTAAAATTGATAGCTTCTAATTATTATTGCAAATCATAACTTGAAGAGCTGAACTAGTAATTGTCAAATACAGAACTTAAAATTGATAGCTTCTAATTATTATTGTAAATTATAACTTGAAGATCTGACCTTGTAATTGTCAAATTCAGAACTTAAAATTGATATCTTCTAATTATTATTGCAAATAATAACTTGAAGATCTGAACTAGTAATTGTCAAATACAGCACTTAAAATTGATAGCTTCTAATTATTATTGCAAATTATAATTTGAAGATCTGAACTTGTAATAGACAAATACGCAACTTAGCATTGTTAAATACAAATTGTGATTGCAAATTATAACTTGAAAATCTGAACTAGTAATTGTCAAATACAGAACTTAAATTGATAGCTTATAATTATTATTGCAAATAATAATTTGAAGATCTGAACTTGTAATAGTCAAATACAGAACTTCTAATTGTTAAATCCAAACTAAGATTGCAAATAATAATTTGAAAATCTGAACTAGTAATAGTCAAATACAGAACTTCTAACTGTTAAATACAAATTATTAGTGCAAATTATAACTTGAAGATCTGAACTTGTAATTGTCAAATACAGAACTTAAAATTGATAGATTCTAATTATTATTGCAAATTATAACTTGAAGATCTAAACTTGTAATTGTCAATTACAGAACTTCTAATTGTTAAATACAAATTATTAGTGCAAATTATAACTTGAAGATCTGAACATGTAATTGTCAAATACAGAACTTAAAATTGATAGGTTCTAATTATTATTGTAAATTATAACTTGAAGATCTGAACTTGTAATTGTCAAATAAGGAACTTAAAATTGATAGCTTCTAATTATTATTTCAATTTATAACTTGAAGATCTGAACTTGTAATTGTCAAATACAGAACTTAAAATTGATAGCTTCTAATTATTATTGCAAATTATAACTTGAAGATCTGAACTTGTAATTGTCAAATACAGAACTTTTAATTGTTAAATTCAAATTAGTAGTGCAAATTATAACTTGAAGATCTGAACTTGTAATTATCAAATACAGAACTTAAAATTGATAGCTTCTAATTATTATTGTAAATTATAACTTGAAGATCTGAACTTGTAATAGTGAATTACAGAACTTAGATTTGTTAAATTCAAATTATTATTACAAATTATAACTTGAAGATCTGGACTATAATTGTCAAATACAGAATTTAAATTGATAGCTTCTAATTATTATTGCAAATCATAACTTGAAGATCTGAACTAGTAATTGTCAAATACAGAACTTAAAATTGATAGCTTCTAATTATTAGTGTAAATTATAACTTGAAGATCTGACCTTGTAATTGTCAAATACAGAACTTCTAATTGTTAAATACAAATTATTAGTGCAAATTATAACTTGAAGATCTGAACTAGTAATTTTCAAATACAGAACTTAATATTGATAGCTTCTAATTATTATTGCAAATTATAACTAGAAGATCTGAACTTGTAATTGTCAAATAAGGAACTTAAAATTGATAGCTTCTAATTATTATTTCAATTTATAACTTGAAGATCTGAACTTGTAATTGTCAAATACAGAACTTAAAATTGATAGCTTCTAATTATTATTGCAAATTATAACTTGAAGATCTGAACTTGTAATTGTCAAATACAGAACTTTTAATTGTTAAATTCAAATTAGTAGTGCAAATTATAACTTGAAGATCTGAACTTGTAATTATCAAATACAGAACTTAAAATTGATAGCTTCTAATTATTATTGTAAATTATAACTTGAAGATCTGAAATTGTAATAGTGAATTACAGAACTTAGATTTGTTAAATTCAAATTATTATTACAAATTATAACTTGAAGATCTGAACTAGTAATTGTCAAATACAGAACTTAAAATTGATAGCTTCTAATTATTATTGCAAATCATAACTTGAAGATCTGAACTAGTAATTGTCAAATACAGAACTTAAAATTGATAGCTTCTAATTATTATTGTAAATTATAACTTGAAGATCTGACCTTGTAATTGTCAAATTAAGAACTTAAAATTGATATCTTCTAATTATTATTGCAAATAATAACTTGAAGATCTGAACTAGTAATTGTCAAATACAGAACTTAAATTGATAGCTTATAATTATTATTGCAAATAATAATTTGAAGATCTGAACTTGTAATAGTCAAATACAGAACTTCTAATTGTTAAATACAAATTATTAGTGCAAATTATAACTTGAAGATCTGAACTTGTAATAGGTAAATACAGAACTTCTAATTGTTAAATTCAAACTAAGATTGCAAATAATAATTTGAAAATCTGAACTAGTAATAGTCAAATACAGAACTTCTAACTGTTAAATACAAATTATTAGTGCAAATTATAACTTGAAGATCTGAACTTGTAATTGTCAAATACAGAACTTAAAATTGATAGCTTCTAATTATTATTGCAAATTATAACTTGAAGATCTAAACTTGTAATTGTCAATTACAGAACTTCTAATTGTTAAATACAAATTATTAGTGCAAATTATAACTTGAAGATCTGAACATGTAATTGTCAAATACAGAACTTAAAATTGATAGGTTCTAATTATTATTGTAAATTATAACTTGAAGATCTGAACTTGTAATTGTCAAATAAGGAACTTAAAATTGATAGCTTCTAATTATTATTTCAATTTATAACTTGAAGATCTGAACTTGTAATTGTCAAATACAGAACTTAAAATTGATAGCTTCTAATTATTATTGCAAATTATAACTTGAAGATCTGAACTTGTAATTGTCAAATACAGAACTTTTAATTGTTAAATTCAAATTAGTAGTGCAAATTATAACTTGAAGATCTGAACTTGTAATTATCAAATACAGAACTTAAAATTGATAGCTTCTAATTATTATTGTAAATTATAACTTGAAGATCTGAAATTGTAATAGTGAATTACAGAACTTAGATTTGTTAAATTCAAATTATTATTACAAATTATAACTTGAAGATCTGAACTAGTAATTGTCAAATACAGAACTTAAAATTGATAGCTTCTAATTATTATTGCAAATCATAACTTGAAGATCTGAACTAGTAATTGTCAAATACAGAACTTAAAATTGATAGCTTCTAATTATTATTGTAAATTATAACTTGAAGATCTGACCTTGTAATTGTCAAATTAAGAACTTAAAATTGATATCTTCTAATTATTATTGCAAATAATAACTTGAAGATCTGAACTAGTAATTGTCAAATACAGCACTTAAAATTGATAGCTTCTAATTATTATTGCAAATTATAATTTGAAGATCTGAACTTGTAATAGACAAATTCGCAACTTAGCATTGTTAAATACAAATTGTGATTGCAAATTATAACTTGAAGATCTGAACTAGTAATTGTCAAATACAGAACTTCTAACTGTTAAATACAAATTATTAGTGCAAATTATAACTTGAAGATCTGAACTTGTAATTGTCAAATACAGAACTTAAAATTGATAGCTTCAAATTATTATTGCAAATTATAACTTGAAGATCTAAACTTGTAATTGTCAATTACAGAACTTCTAATTGTTAAATACAAATTATTAGTGCAAATTATAACTTGAAGATCTGAACTTGTAATAGTCAAATACAGAACTTAAAATTGATAGCTTCTAATTATTATTGTAAATTATAACTTGAAGATCTGAAGTTGTAATAGTGAATTACAGAACTTAGATTTGTTAAATTCAAATTATTATTTCAAATTATAACTTGAAGATCTGAACTAGTAATTGTCAAATACAGAACTTCTAATTATTAAATACAAATTATTAGTGCAAATTATAACTTGAAGATCTGAACTAGTAATTTTCAAATACAGAACTTAATATTGATAGCTTCTAATTATTATTGCAAATTATAACTAGAAGATCTGAACTTGTAATTGTCAAATACAGAACTTCTAATTGTTAAATACAAATTATTAGTGCAAATTATAACTTGAAGATCTGAACTAGTAATTTTCAAATACAGAACTTAATATTGATAGCTTCTAATTATTATTGCAAATTATAACTAGAAGATCTGAACTTGTAATTGTCAAATACAGAACTTAAAATTGATAGCTTCTAATTATAATTTCAATTTATAACTTGAAGATCTGAACTTGTAATTGTCAAATTCAGAACTTAAAATTGATAGCTTCTAATTATTATTGCAAATTATAACTTGAAGATCTGAACTTGTAATTGTCAAATACAGAACTTCTAATTGTTAAATACAAATTAGTAGTGCAAATTATAACTTGAAGATCTGAACTTGTAATTATCAAATACAGAACTTAAAATTGATAGCTTCTAATTATTATTGTAAATTATAACTTGAAGATCTGAACTTGTAATAGTGAATTACAGAACTTAGATTTGTTAAATTCAAATTATTATTTCAAATTATAACTTGAAGATCTGAACTAGTAATTGTCAAATACAGAACTTAAAATTGATAGCTTCTAATTATTATTGCAAATTATAACTTGAAGATCTGAACTTGTAATTGTCAAATACAGAACTTCTAATTGTTAAATACAAATTAGTAGTGCAAATTATAACTTGAAGATCTGAACTTGTAATTATCAAATACAGAACTTAAATTGATAGCTTCTAATTATTATTGTAAATTATAACTTGAAGATCTGAACTTGTAATAGTGAATTACAGAACTTAGATTTGTTAAATTCAAATTATTATTTCAAATTATAACTTGAAGATCTGAACTAGTAATTGTCAAATACAGAACTTAAAATTGATAGCTTCTAATTATTATTGCAAATAATAACTTGAAGATCTGTACTTGTAATTGTCAAATACAGAACTTAAAATTGATAGCTTATAATTATAGTTCAAATTATAACTTGAAGATCTGAACTTGTAATTGTCAAATACAGAACTTAAAATTGATAGCTTCTAATTATTATTGCAAATATAAACTTGGAGATCTGAACTAGTAATTGTCAAATACAGAACTTAAAATTGATAGCTTCTAATTATTATTGCAAATTATAACTTGAAGATCTGAACTTGTAATTGTCAAATACAGAACTTAAAATTGATAGCTTCTAATTATTATTGCAAATTATAACTTGAAGATCTGAACTTGTAATTGTCAAATACAGAACTTTTAATTGTTAAATTCAAATTAGTAGTGCAAATTATAACTTGAAGATCTGAACTTGTAATTATCAAATACAGAACTTAAAATTGATAGCTTCTAATTATTATTGTAAATTATAACTTGAAGTTCTGAAATTGTAATAGTGAATTACAGAACTTAGATTTGTTAAATTCAAATTATTATTACAAATTATAACTTGAAGATCTGAACTAGTAATTGTCAAATACAGAACTTAAAATTGATAGCTTCTAATTATTATTGCAAATCATAACTTGAAGATCTGAACTAGTAATTGTCAAATACAGAACTTAAAATTGATAGCTTCTAATTATTATTGTAAATTATAACTTGAAGATCTGACCTTGTAATTGTCAAATTAAGAACTTAAAATTGATATCTTCTAATTATTATTGCAAATAATAACTTGAAGATCTGAACTAGTAATTGTCAAATACAGCACTTAAAATTGATAGCTTCTAATTATTATTGCTAATTATAATTTGAAGATCTGAACTTGTAATAGACAAATTCGCAACTTAGCATTGTTAAATACAAATTGTGATTGCAAATTATAACTTGAAGATCTGAACTAGTAATTGTCAAATACAGAACTTAAATTGATAGCTTATAATTATTATTGCAAATAATAATTTGAAGATCTGAACTTGTAATAGTCAAATACAGAACTTCTAATTGTTAAATACAAATTATTAGTGCAAATTATAACTTGAAGATCTGAACTTGTAATAGGTAAATACAGAACTTCTAATTGTTAAATTCAAACTAAGATTGCAAATAATAATTTGAAAATCTGAACTAGTAATAGTCAAATACAGAACTTCTAACTGTTAAATACAAATTATTAGTGCAAATTATAACTTGAAGATCTGAACTTGTAATTGTCAAATACAGAACTTAAAATTGATAGCTTCTAATTATTATTGCAAATTATAACTTGAAGATCTAAACTTGTAATTGTCAATTACAGAACTTCTAATTGTTAAATACAAATTATTAGTGCAAATTATAACTTGAAGATCTGAACATGTAATTGTCAAATACAGAACTTAAAATTGATAGCTTCTAATTATTATTGTAAATTATAACTTGAAGATCTGAAGTTGTAATAGTGAATTACAGAACTTAGATTTGTTAAATTCAAATTATTATTTCAAATTATAACTTGAAGATCTGAACTAGTAATTGTCAAATACAGAACTTCTAATTATTAAATACAAATTATTAGTGCAAATTATAACTTGAAGATCTGAACTAGTAATTTTCAAATACTGAACTTAATATTGATAGCTTCTAATTATTATTGCAAATTATAACTAGAAGATCTGAACTTGTAATTGTCAAATACAGAACTTCTAATTGTTAAATACAAATTATTAGTGCAAATTATAACTTGAAGATCTGAACTAGTAATTTTCAAATACAGAACTTAATATTGATAGCTTCTAATTATTATTGCAAATTATAACTAGAAGATCTGAACTTGTAATTGTCAAATACAGAACTTAAAATTGATAGCTTCTAATTATAATTTCAATTTATAACTTGAAGATCTGAACTTGTAATTGTCAAATTCAGAACTTAAAATTGATAGCTTCTAATTATTATTGCAAATTATAACTTGAAGATCTGAACTTGTAATTGTCAAATACAGAATTTCTAATTGTTAAATACAAATTAGTAGTGCAAATTATAACTTGAAGATCTGAACTTGTAATTATCAAATACAGAACTTAAAATTGATAGCTTCTAATTATTATTGTAAATTATAACTTGAAGATCTGAACTTGTAATAGTGAATTACAGAACTTAGATTTGTTAAATTCAAATTATTATTTCAAATTATAACTTGAAGATCTGAACTAGTAATTGTCAAATACAGAACTTAAAATTGATAGCTTCTAATTATTATTGCAAATTATAACTTGAAGATCTGAACTTGTAATTGTCAAATACAGAACTTCTAATTGTTAAATACAAATTAGTAGTGCAAATTATAACTTGAAGATCTGAACTTGTAATTATCAAATACAGAACTTAAAATTGATAGCTTCTAATTATTATTGTAAATTATAACTTGAAGATCTGAACTTGTAATAGTGAATTACAGAACTTAGATTTGTTAAATTCAAATTATTATTTCAAATTATAACTTGAAGATCTGAACTAGTAATTGTCAAATACAGAACTTAAAATTGATAGCTTCTAATTATTATTGCAAATTATAACTTGAAGATCTAACTTGTAATTGTCAAATACAGAACTTAAAATTGATAGCTTCTAATTATTATTGTAAATTATAACTTGAAGATCTGAACTTGTAATTGTCAAATACAGAACTTAAAATTGATAGCTTCTAATTATTATTGCAAATATAAACTTGGAGATCTGAACTAGTAATTGTCAAATACAGAACTTAAAATTGATAGCTTCTAATTATTATTGCAAATTATAACTTGAAGATCTGAACTTGTAATTGTCAAATACAGAACTTAAAATTGATAGCTTCTAATTATTATTGCAAATTATAACTTGAAGATCTGAACTTGTAATTGTCAAATACAGAACATAAAATTGATAGCTTCTAATTATTATTTCAAATTATAACTTGAAGATCTGAACTTGTAATTGTCAAATACAGAACTTAAAATTAATAGCTTCTAATTATTATTCCAAATTATAACTTGAATATCTGAACTTGTAATTGTCAAATACAGAACTTCAAATTGTTAAATACAAATTATTAGTGCAAATTATAACTTGAAGATCTGAACTTGTAATTGTCAAATACAGAACTTAAAATTGATAGCTTCTAATTATTATTGTAAATTATAACTTGAAGATCTGAACTTGTAATAGTGAATTACAGAACTTAGATTTGTTAAATTCAAATTATTATTTCAAATTATAACTTGAAGATCTGAACTAGTAATTGTCAAATACAGAACTTAAAATTGATAGCTTCTAATTATTATTGCATATTATAACTTGAAGATCTGAACTTGTAATTGTTAAATACAGAACTTAAAATTGATAGCTTCAAATTATTATTGCAAATTATAACTTCAAGATCTGAACTTGTAATTGTCAAATACAGAACATAAAATTGATAGCTTCTAATTATTATTTCAAATTATAACTTGAAGATCTGAACTTGTAATTGTCAAATACAGAACTTAAAATTAATAGCTTCTAATTATTATTGCAAATTATAACTGGAATATCTGAACTTGTAATTGTCAAATACAGAACTTCAAATTGTTAAATACAAATTATTAGTGCAATTATAACTTGAAGATCTGAACTTGTAATTGTCAAATACAGAACTTAAAATTGATAGCTTCTAATTATTATTGTAAATTATACCTTGAAGATCTGAACTTGTAATAGTGAATTACAGAACTTAGATTTGTTAAATACAAATTATTAGTGCAAATTATAACTTGAAGATCTGAACTTGTAATTGTCAAATACAGAACTTAAAATTGATAGCTTCAAATTATTATTGCAAATTATAACTTGAAGATCTGAACTTGTAATTTTCAAATACAGAACTTCTAATTGTTAAATACAAATTATTAGTGCAAATTATAACTTGAAGAACTGAACTTGGAATTGTCAAATACAGAACTTCTAATTGTTAAATACAAATTATTAGTGCAAATTATAACTTGAAGATCTGAACTAGTAATTTTCAAATACAGAACTTAAAATTAATAGCTTCTAATTATTATTGCAAATTAAAACTTGAATGTCTGAACTTGTAATTGTCAAATACAGAACTTCTAATTGTTAAATACAAATTATTAGTGCAAATTATAACTTGAAGATCTGAACTAGTAATTTTCAAATACAGAACTTAAAATTAATAGCTTCTAATTATTATTGCAAATTAAAACTTGAATGTCTGAACTTGTAATTGTCAAATACAGAACTTCTAATTGTTAAATACAAATTATTAGTGCAAATTATAACTTGAAGATCTGAACTTGTAATTGTCAAATACAGAACTTAAAATTGATAGCTTCTAATTATTATTGCAAATTATAACATGAAGATCTGAACTTGTAATTGTCAAATACAGAACTTAAAATTGATAGCTTCTAATTATTATTGTAAATTATAACTTGAAGATCTGAACTTGTAATAGTCAAATACAGAACTTCTAATTGTTAAATACAAATTATTAGTGCAAATTATAACTTGAAGATCTGAACTAGTAATTTTCAAATACAGAACTTAATATTGATAGCTTCTAATTATTATTGCAAATTATAACTAGAAGATCTGAACTTGTAATTGTCAAATACAGAACTTAAAATTGATAGCTTCTAATTATTATTTCAATTTATAACTTGAAGATCTGAACTTGTAATTGTCAAATACAGAACTTAAAATTGATAGCTTCTAATTATTATTTCAAATTATAACTTGAAGATCTGAACTTGTAATTGTCAAATACAGAACTTTTAATTGTTAAATACAAATTAGTAGTGCAAATTATAACTTGAAGATCTGAACTTGTAATTATCAAATACAGAACTTAAAATTGATAGCTTCTAATTATTATTGTAAATTATAACTTGAAGATCTAAACTTGTAATAGTGAATTACAGAACTTAGATTTGTTAAATTCAAATTATTATTACAAATTATAACTTGAAGATCTGAACTAGTAATTGTCAAATTCAGAACTTCAACTTGATAGCTTCTAATTATTATTGCAAATCATAACTTGAAGATCTGAACTAGTAATTGTCAAATACAGAACTTAAAATTGATAGCTTCTAATTATTATTGTAAATTATAACTTGAAGATCTGACCTTGTAATTGTCAAATACAGAACTTAAAATTGATATCTTCTAATTATTATTGCAAATAATAACTTGAAGATCTGAACTAGTAATTGTCAAATACAGCACTTAAAATTGATAGCTTATAATTATTATTGCAAATTATAATTTGAAGATCTGAACTTGTAATAGACAAATACGCAACTTAGCATTGTTAAATACAAATTGTGATTGCAAATTATAACTTGAAGATCTGAACTAGTAATTGTCAAATACAGAACTTAAATTGATAGCTTATAATTATTATTGCAAATAATAATTTGACGATCTGAATTTGTAATAGTCAAATACAGAACTTCTAATTGTTAAATACAAATTATTAGTGCAAATTATAACTTGAAGATCTGAACTTGTAATAGGTAAATACAGAACTTCTAATTGTTAAATTCAAACTAAGATTGCAAATAATAATTTGAAAATCTGAACTAGTAATAGTCAAATACAGAACTTCTAACTGTTAAATACAAATTATTAGTGCAAATTATAACTTGAAGATCTGAACTTGTAATTGTCAAATACAGAACTTAAAATTGATAGCTTCAAATTATTATTGTAAATTATAACTTGAAGATCTGAACTTGTAATTGTCAATTACAGAACTTCTAATTGTTAAATACAAATTATTAGTGCAAATTATAACTTGAAGATCTGAACATGTATTTGTCAAATACAGAACTTAAAATTGATAGCTTCTAATTATTATTGTAAATTATAACTTGAAGATCTGAACTTGTAATAGTGAATTACAGAACTTAGATTTGTTAAATTCAAATTATTATTTCAAATTATAACTTGAAGATCTGAACTAGTAATTGTCAAATACAGAACTTCTAATTATTAAATTCAATTATTAGTGCAAATTATACCTTGAAGATCTGAACTTGTAATAGTGAATTACAGAACTTAGATTTGTTAAATACAAATTATTAGTGCAAATTATAACTTGAAGATCTGAACTTATAATTGTCAAATACAGAACTTAAAATTGATAGCTTCAAATTATTATTGCAAATTATAACTTGAAGATCTGAACTTGTAATTTTCAAATACAGAACTTCTAATTGTTAAATACAAATTATTAGTGCAAATTATAACTTGAAGAACTGAACTTGGAATTGTCAAATACAGAACTTCTAATTGTTAAATACAAATTATTAGTGCAAATTATAACTTGAAGATCTGATCTAGTAATTTTCAAATACAGAACTTAAAATTAATAGCTTCTAATTATTATTGCAAATTAAAACTTGAATGTCTGAACTTGTAATTGTCAAATACAGAACTTCTAATTGTTAAATACAAATTATTAGTGCAAATTATAACTTGAAGATCTGAACTAGTAATTTTCAAATACAGAACTTAAAATTAATAGCTTCTAATTATTATTGCAAATTAAAACTTGAATGTCTGAACTTGTAATTGTCAAATACAGAACTTCTAATTGTTAAATACAAATTATTAGTGCAAATTATAACTTGAAGATCTGAACTTGTAATTGTCAAATACAGAACTTAAAATTGATAGCTTCTAATTATTATTGCAAATTATAACATGAAGATCTGAACTTGTAATTGTCAAATACAGAACTTAAAATTGATAGCTTCTAATTATTATTGTAAATTATAACTTGAAGATCTGAACTTGTAATAGTCAAATACAGAACTTCTAATTGTTAAATACAAATTATTAGTGCAAATTATAACTTGAAGATCTGAACTAGTAATTTTCAAATACAGAACTTAATATTGATAGCTTCTAATTATTATTGCAAATTATAACTAGAAGATCTGAACTTGTAATTGTCAAATACAGAACTTAAAATTGATAGCTTCTAATTATTATTTCAATTTATAACTTGAAGATCTGAACTTGTAATTGTCAAATACAGAACTTAAAATTGATAGCTTCTAATTATTATTTCAAATTATAACTTGAAGATCTGAACTTGTAATTGTCAAATACAGAACTTTTAATTGTTAAATACAAATTAGTAGTGCAAATTATAACTTGAAGATCTGAACTTGTAATTATCAAATACAGAACTTAAAATTGATAGCTTCTAATTATTATTGTAAATTATAACTTGAAGATCTAAACTTGTAATAGTGAATTACAGAACTTAGATTTGTTAAATTCAAATTATTATTTCAAATTATAACTTGAAGATCTGAACTAGTAATTGTCAAATTCAGAACTTCAACTTGATAGCTTCTAATTATTATTGCAAATCATAACTTGAAGATCTGAACTAGTAATTGTCAAATACAGAACTTAAAATTGATAGCTTCTAATTATTATTGTAAATTATAACTTGAAGATCTGACCTTGTAATTGTCAAATACAGAACTTAAAATTGATATCTTCTAATTATTATTGCAAATAATAACTTGAAGATCTGAACTAGTAATTGTCAAATACAGCACTTAAAATTGATAGCTTATAATTATTATTGCAAATTATAATTTGAAGATCTGAACTTGTAATAGACAAATACGCAACTTAGCATTGTTAAATACAAATTGTGATTGCAAATTATAACTTGAAGATCTGAACTAGTAATTGTCAAATACAGAACTTAAATTGATAGCTTATAATTATTATTGCAAATAATAATTTGAAGATCTGAATTTGTAATAGTCAAATACAGAACTTCTAATTGTTAAATACAAATTATTAGTGCAAATTATAACTTGAAGATCTGAACTTGTAATAGGTAAATACAGAACTTCTAATTGTTAAATTCAAACTAAGATTGCAAATAATAATTTGAAAATCTGAACTAGTAATAGTCAAATACAGAACTTCTAACTGTTAAATACAAATTATTAGTGCAAATTATAACTTGAAGATCTGAACTTGTAATTGTCAAATACAGAACTTAAAATTGATAGCTTCAAATTATTATTGTAAATTATAACTTGAAGATCTGAACTTGTAATTGTCAATTACAGAACTTCTAATTGTTAAATACAAATTATTAGTGCAAATTATAACTTGAAGATCTGAACATGTATTTGTCAAATACAGAACTTAAAATTGATAGCTTCTAATTATTATTGTAAATTATAACTTGAAGATCTGAACTTGTAATAGTGAATTACAGAACTTAGATTTGTTAAATTCAAATTATTATTTCAAATTATAACTTGAAGATCTGAACTAGTAATTGTCAAATACAGAACTTCTAATTATTAAATTCAATTATTAGTGCAAATTATACCTTGAAGATCTGAACTAGTAATTTTCAAATACAGAACTTAATATTGATAGCTTCTAATTATTATTGCAAATTATAACTAGAAGATCTGAACTTGTAATTGTCAAATACAGAACTTCTAATTGTTAAATACAAATTATTAGTGCAAATTATAACTTGAAGATCTGAACTAGTAATTTTCAAATACAGAACTTAATATTGATAGCTTCTAATTATTATTGCAAATTATAACTAGAAGATCTGAACTTGTAATTGTCAAATACAGAACTTAAAATTGATAGCTTCTAATTATAATTTCAATTTATAACTTGAAGATCTGAACCTGTAATTGTCAAATACAGAACTTAAAATTGATAGCTTCTAATTATTATTGCAAATTATAACTTGAAGATCTGAACTTGTAATTGTCAAATACAGAACTTCTAATTGTTAAATACAAATTAGTAGTGCAAATTATAACTTGAAGATCTGAACTTGTAATTATCAAATACAGAACTTAAAATTGATAGCTTCTAATTATTATTGTAAGTTATAACTTGAAGATCTGAACTTGTAATAGTGAATTACTGAACTTAGATTTGTTAAATTCAAATTATTATTTCAAATTATAACTTGAAGATCTGAACTAGTAATTGTCAAATACAGAACTAAAAATTGATAGCTTCTAATTATTATTGCAAATTATAACTTGAAGATCTAACTTGTAATTGTCAAATACAGAACTTAAAATTGATAGCTTCTAATTATTATTGTAAATTATAACTTGAAGATCTGAACTTGTAATTGTCAAATACAGAACTTAAAATTGATAGCTTCTAATTATTATTGCAAATATAAACTTGGAGATCTGAACTAGTAATTGTCAAATACAGAACTTAAAATTGATAGCTTCTAATTATTATTGCAAATTATAACTTGAAGATCTGAACTTGTAATTGTCAAATACAGAACATAAATTTGATAGCTTCTAATTATTATTTCAAATTATAACTTGAAGATCTGAACTTGTAATTGTCAAATACAGAACTTAAAATTAATAGCTTCTAATTATTATTGCAAATTATAACTTGAATATCTGAACTTGTAATTGTCAAATACAGAACTTCAAATTGTTAAATACAAATTATTATTTCAAATTATAACTTGAAGATCTGAACTAGTAATTGTCAAATACAGAACTTAAAATTGATAGCTTCTAATTATTATTGCAAATTATAACTTGAAGATCTAACTTGTAATTGTCAAATACAGAACTTAAAATTGATAGCTTCTAATTATTATTGTAAATTATAACTTGAAGATCTGAACTTGTAATTGTCAAATACAGAACTTAAAATTGATAGCTTCTAATTATTATTGCAAATATAAACTTGGAGATCTGAACTAGTAATTGTCAAATACAGAACTTAAAATTGATAGCTTCTAATTATTATTGCAAATTATAACTTGAAGATCTGAACTTGTAATTGTCAAATACAGAACTTAAAATTGATAGCTTCTAATTATTATTGCAAATTATAACTTGAAGATCTGAACTTGTAATTGTCAAATACAGAACATAAAATTGATAGCTTCTAATTATTATTTCAAATTATAACTTGAAGATCTGAACTTGTAATTGTCAAATACAGAACTTAAAATTAATAGCTTCTAATTATTATTCCAAATTATAACTTGAATATCTGAACTTGTAATTGTCAAATACAGAACTTCAAATTGTTAAATACAAATTATTAGTGCAAATTATAACTTGAAGATCTGAACTTGTAATTGTCAAATACAGAACTTAAAATTGATAGCTTCTAATTATTATTGTAAATTATAACTTGAAGATCTGAACTTGTAATAGTGAATTACAGAACTTAGATTTGTTAAATTCAAATTATTATTTCAAATTATAACTTGAAGATCTGAACTAGTAATTGTCAAATACAGAACTTAAAATTGATAGCTTCTAATTATTATTGCATATTATAACTTGAAGATCTGAACTTGTAATTGTTAAATACAGAACTTAAAATTGATAGCTTCAAATTATTATTGCAAATTATAACTTCAAGATCTGAACTTGTAATTGTCAAATACAGAACATAAAATTGATAGCTTCTAATTATTATTTCAAATTATAACTTGAAGATCTGAACTTGTAATTGTCAAATACAGAACTTAAAATTAATAGCTTCTAATTATTATTGCAAATTATAACTTGAATATCTGAACTTGTAATTGTCAAATACAGAACTTCAAATTGTTAAATACAAATTATTAGTGCAATTATAACTTGAAGATCTGAACTTGTAATTTTCAAATACAGAACTTAAAATTAATAGCTTCTAATTATTATTGCAAATTAAAACTTGAATGTCTGAACTTGTAATTGTCAAATACAGATTCTAATTGTTAAATACAAATTATTAGTGCAAATTATAACTTGAAGATCTGAACTAGTAATTTTCAAATACAGAACTTAAAATTAATAGCTTCTAATTATTATTGCAAATTAAAACTTGAATGTCTGAACTTGTAATTGTCAAATACAGAACTTCTAATTGTTAAATACAAATTATTAGTGCAAATTATAACTTGAAGATCTGAACTTGTAATTGTCAAATACAGAACTTAAAATTGATAGCTTCTAATTATTATTGCAAATTATAACATGAAGATCTGAACTTGTAATTGTCAAATACAGAACTTAAAATTGATAGCTTCTAATTATTATTGTAAATTATAACTTGAAGATCTGAACTTGTAATAGTCAAATACAGAACTTCTAATTGTTAAATACAAATTATTAGTGCAAATTATAACTTGAAGATCTGAACTAGTAATTTTCAAATACAGAACTTAATATTGATAGCTTCTAATTATTATTGCAAATTATAACTAGAAGATCTGAACTTGTAATTGTCAAATACAGAACTTAAAATTGATAGCTTCTAATTATTATTTCAATTTATAACTTGAAGATCTGAACTTGTAATTGTCAAATACAGAACTTAAAATTGATAGCTTCTAATTATTATTTCAAATTATAACTTGAAGATCTGAACTTGTAATTGTCAAATACAGAACTTTTAATTGTTAAATACAAATTAGTAGTGCAAATTATAACTTGAAGATCTGAACTTGTAATTATCAAATACAGAACTTAAAATTGATAGCTTCTAATTATTATTGTAAATTATAACTTGAAGATCTAAACTTGTAATAGTGAATTACAGAACTTAGATTTGTTAAATTCAAATTATTATTTCAAATTATAACTTGAAGATCTGAACTAGTAATTGTCAAATTCAGAACTTCAACTTGATAGCTTCTAATTATTATTGCAAATCATAACTTGAAGATCTGAACTAGTAATTGTCAAATACAGAACTTAAAATTGATAGCTTCTAATTATTATTGTAAATTATAACTTGAAGATCTGACCTTGTAATTGTCAAATACAGAACTTAAAATTGATATCTTCTAATTATTATTGCAAATAATAACTTGAAGATCTGAACTAGTAATTGTCAAATACAGCACTTAAAATTGATAGCTTATAATTATTATTGCAAATTATAATTTGAAGATCTGAACTTGTAATAGACAAATACGCAACTTAGCATTGTTAAATACAAATTGTGATTGCAAATTATAACTTGAAGATCTGAACTAGTAATTGTCAAATACAGAACTTAAATTGATAGCTTATAATTATTATTGCAAATAATAATTTGAAGATCTGAATTTGTAATAGTCAAATACAGAACTTCTAATTGTTAAATACAAATTATTAGTGCAAATTATAACTTGAAGATCTGAACTTGTAATAGGTAAATACAGAACTTCTAATTGTTAAATTCAAACTAAGATTGCAAATAATAATTTGAAAATCTGAACTAGTAATAGTCAAATACAGAACTTCTAACTGTTAAATACAAATTATTAGTGCAAATTATAACTTGAAGATCTGAACTTGTAATTGTCAAATACAGAACTTAAAATTGATAGCTTCAAATTATTATTGTAAATTATAACTTGAAGATCTGAACTTGTAATTGTCAATTACAGAACTTCTAATTGTTAAATACAAATTATTAGTGCAAATTATAACTTGAAGATCTGAACATGTATTTGTCAAATACAGAACTTAAAATTGATAGCTTCTAATTATTATTGTAAATTATAACTTGAAGATCTGAACTTGTAATAGTGAATTACAGAACTTAGATTTGTTAAATTCAAATTATTATTTCAAATTATAACTTGAAGATCTGAACTAGTAATTGTCAAATACAGAACTTCTAATTATTAAATTCAATTATTAGTGCAAATTATACCTTGAAGATCTGAACTAGTAATTTTCAAATACAGAACTTAATATTGATAGCTTCTAATTATTATTGCAAATTATAACTAGAAGATCTGAACTTGTAATTGTCAAATACAGAACTTCTAATTGTTAAATACTAATTATTAGTGCAAATTATAACTTGAAGATCTGAACTAGTAATTTTCAAATACAGAACTTAATATTGATAGCTTCTAATTATTATTGCAAATTATAACTAGAAGATCTGAACTTGTAATTGTCAAATACAGAACTTAAAATTGATAGCTTCTAATTATAATTTCAATTTATAACTTGAAGATCTGAACCTGTAATTGTCAAATACAGAACTTAAAATTGATAGCTTCTAATTATTATTGCAAATTATAACTTGAAGATCTGAACTTGTAATTGTCAAATACAGAACTTCTAATTGTTAAATACAAATTAGTAGTGCAAATTATAACTTGAAGATCTGAACTTGTAATTATCAAATACAGAACTTAAAATTGATAGCTTCTAATTATTATTGTAAGTTATAACTTGAAGATCTGAACTTGTAATAGTGAATTACTGAACTTAGATTTGTTAAATTCAAATTATTATTTCAAATTATAACTTGAAGATCTGAACTAGTAATTGTCAAATACAGAACTAAAAATTGATAGCTTCTAATTATTATTGCAAATTATAACTTGAAGATCTAACTTGTAATTGTCAAATACAGAACTTAAAATTGATAGCTTCTAATTATTATTGTAAATTATAACTTGAAGATCTGAACTTGTAATTGTCAAATACAGAACTTAAAATTGATAGCTTCTAATTATTATTGCAAATATAAACTTGGAGATCTGAACTAGTAATTGTCAAATACAGAACTTAAAATTGATAGCTTCTAATTATTATTGCAAATTATAACTTGAAGATCTGAACTTGTAATTGTCAAATACAGAACATAAATTTGATAGCTTCTAATTATTATTTCAAATTATAACTTGAAGATCTGAACTTGTAATTGTCAAATACAGAACTTAAAATTGATAGCTTCTAATTATTATTGCAAATTATAACTTGAAGATCTGAACTTGTAATTGTCAAATACAGAACATAAATTTGATAGCTTCTAATTATTATTTCAAATTATAACTAGAAGATCTGAACTTGTAATTGTCAAATACAGAACTTAAAATTGATAGCTTCTAATTATTATTGTAAATTATAACTTGAAGATCTGAACTTGTAATAGTGAATTACAGAACTTAGATTTGTTAAATTCAAATTATTATTTCAAATTATAACTTGAAGATCTGTACTAGTAATTGTCAAATACAGAACTTAAAATTGATAGCTTCTAATTATTATTGCATATTATAACTTGAAGATCTGAACTTGTAATTGTTAAATACAGAACTTAAAATTGATAGCTTCTAATTATTATTGCAAATTATAACTTCAAGATCTGAACTTGTAATTGTCAAATACAGAACATAAAATTGATAGCTTCTAATTATTATTTCAAATTATAACTTGAAGATCTGAACTTGTAATTGTCAAATACAGAACTTAAAATTAATAGCTTCTAATTATTATTGCAAATTATAACTTGAATATCTGAACTTGTAATTGTCAAATACAGAACTTCAAATTGTTAAATACAAATTATTAGTGCAAATTATAACTTGAAGATCTGAACTTGTAATTGTCAAATACAGAACTTAAAATTGATAGCTTCAAATTATTATTGCAAATTATAACTTGAAGATCTGAACTTGTAATTTTCAAATACAGAACTTCTAATTGTTAAATACAAATTATTAGTGCAAATTATAACTTGAAGAACTGAACTTGGAATTGTCAAATACAGAACTTCTAATTGTTAAATACAAATTATTAGTGCAAATTATAACTTGAAGATCTGAACTAGTAATTTTCAAATACAGAAATTAAAATTAATAGCTTCTAATTATTATTGCAAATTAAAACTTGAATGTCTGAACTTGTAATTGTCAAATACAGAACTTCTAATTGTTAAATACAAATTATTAGTGCAAATTATAACTTGAAGATCTGAACTAGTAATTTTCAAATACAGAACTTAAAATTAATAGCTTCTAATTATTATTGCAAATTAAAACTTGAATGTCTGAACTTGTAATTGTCAAATACAGAACTTCTAATTGTTAAATTCAAATTATTAGTGCAAATTATAACTTGAAGATCTGAACTTGTAATTGTCAAATACAGAACTTAAAATTGATAGCTTCTAATTATTATTGCAAATTATAACATGAAGATCTGAACTTGTAATTGTCAAATACAGAACTTAAAATTGATAGCTTCTAATTATTATTGTAAATTATAACTTGAAGATCTGAACTTGTAATAGTCAAATACAGAACTTCTAATTGTTAAATACAAATTATTAGTGCAAATTATAACTTGAAGATCTGAACTAGTAATTTTCAAATACAGAACTTAATATTGATAGCTTCTAATTATTATTGCAAATTATAACTAGAAGATCTGAACTTGTAATTGTCAAATACAGAACTTAAAATTGATAGCTTCTAATTATTATTGTAAATTATAACTTGAAGATCTGACCTTGTAATTGTCAAATACAGAACTTAAAATTGATATCTTCTAATTATTATTGCAAATAATAACATGAAGATCTGAACTAGTAATTGTCAAATACAGCACTTAAAATTGATAGCTTATAATTATTATTGCAAATTATAATTTGAAGATCTGAACTTGTAATAGACAAATACGCAACTTAGCATTGTTAAATACAAATTGTGATTGCAAATTATAACTTGAAGATCTGAACTAGTAATTGTCAAATACAGAACTTAAATTGATAGCTTATAATTATTATTGCAAATAATAATTTGAAGATCTGAATTTGTAATAGTCAAATACAGAACTTCTAATTGTTAAATACAAATTATTAGTGCAAATTATAACTTGAAGATCTGAACTTGTAATAGGTAAATACAGAACTTCTAATTGTTAAATTCAAACTAAGATTGCAAATAATAATTTGAAAATCTGAACTAGTAATAGTCAAATACAGAACTTCTAACTGTTAAATACAAATTATTAGTGCAAATTATAACTTGAAGATCTGAACTTGTAATTGTCAAATACAGAACTTAAAATTGATAGCTTCAAATTATTATTGTAAATTATAACTTGAAGATCTGAACTTGTAATTGTCAATTACAGAACTTCTAATTGTTAAATACAAATTATTAGTGCAAATTATAACTTGAAGATCTGAACATGTATTTGTCAAATACAGAACTTAAAATTGATAGCTTCTAATTATTATTGTAAATTATAACTTGAAGATCTGAACTTGTAATAGTGAATTACAGAACTTAGATTTGTTAAATTCAAATTATTATTTCAAATTATAACTTGAAGATCTGAACTAGTAATTGTCAAATACAGAACTTCTAATTATTAAATTCAATTATTAGTGCAAATTATACCTTGAAGATCTGAACTAGTAATTTTCAAATACAGAACTTAATATTGATAGCTTCTAATTATTATTGCAAATTATAACTAGAAGATCTGAACTTGTAATTGTCAAATACAGAACTTCTAATTGTTAAATACAAATTATTAGTGCAAATTATAACTTGAAGATCTGAACTAGTAATTTTCAAATACAGAACTTAATATTGATAGCTTCTAATTATTATTGCAAATTATAACTAGAAGATCTGAACTTGTAATTGTCAAATACAGAACTTAAAATTGATAGCTTCTAATTATAATTTCAATTTATAACTTGAAGATCTGAACCTGTAATTGTCAAATACAGAACTTAAAATTGATAGCTTCTAATTATTATTGCAAATTATAACTTGAAGATCTGAACTTGTAATTGTCAAATACAGAACTTCTAATTGTTAAATACAAATTAGTAGTGCAAATTATAACTTGAAGATCTGAACTTGTAATTATCAAATACAGAACTTAAAATTGATAGCTTCTAATTATTATTGTAAGTTATAACTTGAAGATCTGAACTTGTAATAGTGAATTACTGAACTTAGATTTGTTAAATTCAAATTATTATTTCAAATTATAACTTGAAGATCTGAACTAGTAATTGTCAAATACAGAACTAAAAATTGATAGCTTCTAATTATTATTGCAAATTATAACTTGAAGATCTAACTTGTAATTGTCAAATACAGAACTTAAAATTGATAGCTTCTAATTATTATTGTAAATTATAACTTGAAGATCTGAACTTGTAATTGTCAAATACAGAACTTAAAATTGATAGCTTCTAATTATTATTGCAAATATAAACTTGGAGATCTGAACTAGTAATTGTCAAATACAGAACTTAAAATTGATAGCTTCTAATTATTATTGCAAATTATAACTTGAAGATCTGAACTTGTAATTGTCAAATACAGAACATAAATTTGATAGCTTCTAATTATTATTTCAAATTATAACTTGAAGATCTGAACTTGTAATTGTCAAATACAGAACTTAAAATTAATAGCTTCTAATTATTATTGCAAATTATAACTTGAATATCTGAACTTGTAATTGTCAAATACAGAACTTCAAATTGTTAAATACAAATTATTAGTGCAAATTATAACTTGAAGATCTGAACTTGTAATTGTCAAATACAGAACTTAAAATTGATAGCTTCTAATTATTATTGTAAATTATAACTTGAAGATCTGAACTTGTAATAGTGAATTACAGAACTTAGATTTGTTAAATTCAAATTATTATTTCAAATTATAACTTGAAGATCTGTACTAGTAATTGTCAAATACAGAACTTAAAATTGATAGCTTCTAATTATTATTGCATATTATAACTTGAAGATCTGAACTTGTAATTGTTAAATACAGAACTTAAAATTGATAGCTTCTAATTATTATTGCAAATTATAACTTCAAGATCTGAACTTGTAATTGTCAAATACAGAACATAAAATTGATAGCTTCTAATTATTATTTCAAATTATAACTTGAAGATCTGAACTTGTAATTGTCAAATACAGAACTTAAAATTAATAGCTTCTAATTATTATTGCAAATTATAACTTGAATATCTGAACTTGTAATTGTCAAATACAGAACTTCAAATTGTTAAATACAAATTATTAGTGCAAATTATAACTTGAAGATCTGAACTTGTAATTGTCAAATACAGAACTTAAAATTGATAGCTTCAAATTATTATTGCAAATTATAACTTGAAGATCTGAACTTGTAATTTTCAAATACAGAACTTCTAATTGTTAAATACAAATTATTAGTGCAAATTATAACTTGAAGAACTGAACTTGGAATTGTCAAATACAGAACTTCTAATTGTTAAATACAAATTATTAGTGCAAATTATAACTTGAAGATCTGAACTAGTAATTTTCAAATACAGAAATTAAAATTAATAGCTTCTAATTATTATTGCAAATTAAAACTTGAATGTCTGAACTTGTAATTGTCAAATACAGAACTTCTAATTGTTAAATACAAATTATTAGTGCAAATTATAACTTGAAGATCTGAACTAGTAATTTTCAAATACAGAACTTAAAATTAATAGCTTCTAATTATTATTGCAAATTAAAACTTGAATGTCTGAACTTGTAATTGTCAAATACAGAACTTCTAATTGTTAAATTCAAATTATTAGTGCAAATTATAACTTGAAGATCTGAACTTGTAATTGTCAAATACAGAACTTAAAATTGATAGCTTCTAATTATTATTGCAAATTATAACATGAAGATCTGAACTTGTAATTGTCAAATACAGAACTTAAAATTGATAGCTTCTAATTATTATTGTAAATTATAACTTGAAGATCTGAACTTGTAATAGTCAAATACAGAACTTCTAATTGTTAAATACAAATTATTAGTGCAAATTATAACTTGAAGATCTGAACTAGTAATTTTCAAATACAGAACTTAATATTGATAGCTTCTAATTATTATTGCAAATTATAACTAGAAGATCTGAACTTGTAATTGTCAAATACAGAACTTAAAATTGATAGCTTCTAATTATTATTTCAATTTATAACTTGAAGATCTGAACTTGTAATTGTCAAATACAGAACTTAAAATTGATAGCTTCTAATTATTATTGCAAATTATAACTTGAAGATCTGAACTTGTAATTGTCAAATACAGAACTTTTAATTGTTAAATACAAATTAGTAGTGCAAATTATAACTTGAAGATCTGAACTTGTAATTATCAAATACAGAACTTAAAATTGATAGCTTCTAATTATTATTGTAAATTATAACTTGAAGATCTAAACTTGTAATAGTGAATTACAGAACTTAGATTTGTTAAATTCAAATTATTATTACAAATTATAACTTGAAGATCTGAACTAGTAATTGTCAAATTCAGAACTTAAAATTGATAGTTTCTAATTATTATTGCAAATAATAACTTGAAGATCTGAACTAGTAATTGTCAAATAAAGCACTTAAAATTGATAGCTTCTAATTATTATTGCAAATTATAATTTGAAGATCTGAACTTGTAATAGACAAATCGCAACTTAGCATTGTTAAATACAAATTGTGATTGCAAATTATAACTTGAAGATCTGAACCTGTAATAGGTAAATACAGAACTTTCAATTGTTAAATTCTAACTAAGATTGCAAATAATAATTCGAAGATCTGAACTTGTAATAGTGAATTACAGAACTTAGATTTGTTAAATTCAAATTATTATTTCAAATTATAACTTGAAGATCTGAACTAGTAATTGTCAAATACAGAACTTAAAATTGATAGCTTCTAATTATTATTGCAAATTAAAACTTGAAGATCTGAACTAGTAATTGTCAAATGCAGAACTTAAAATTGATAGCTTCTAATTATTATTTCAAATTATAACTTGAAGATCTTAACTTGTAATTGTCAAATACAGAACTTAAAATTGATAGCTTCTAATTATTATTGCAAATAATAACTTGAAGATCTGTACTTGTAATTGTCAAATACAGAACTTAAAATTGATAGCTTATAATTATAGTTCAAATTATAACTTGAAAATCTGAACTTGTAATAGTCAAATACAGAACATCGAATTGTTAAATACAAATTATTAGTGCAAATTATAACTTGAAGATCTGAACTTGTAATAGGTAAATACAGAACTTCTAATTGTTAAATTCAAACTAAGATTGTAAATAATAATTTGAAAATCTGAACTAGTAATAGTCAAATACAGAACTTCTAACTGTTAAAAACAAATTATTAGTGCAAATTATAACTTGAAGATCTGAACTTGTAATTGTCAAATACAGAACTTAAAATTGATAGCTTCTAATTATTATTGCAAATTATAACTTGAAGATCTGAACTTGTAATAGTGAATTACAAAACTTAGATTTGTTAAATTCAAATTATTATTTCAAATTATAACTTGAAGATCTGAACTAGTAATTGTCAAATACAGAACTTAAATTGATAGCTTATAATTATTATTGCAAATAATAATTTGAAGATCTGAACTTGTAATAGTCAAATACAGAACTTCTAATTGTTAAATACAAATTATTAGTGCAAATTATAACTTGAAGATCTGAACTAGTAATTGTCAAATACAGAACTTAAAATTGATAGCTTCTAATTATTATTGCAAATTATAACTAGAAGATCTGAACTTGTAATTGTCAAATACAGAACTTCTAATTGTTAAATACAAATTATTAGTGCAAATTATAACTTGAAGATCTGAACTTGTAATTGTCAAATATAGAACTTAAAATTGATAGCTTCTAATTATTATTGTAAATTATAACTTGAAGATCTGAACTTGTAATAGTGAATTACAGAACTTAGATTTGTTAAATTCAAATTATTATTTCAAATTATAACTTGAAGATCTGAACTAGTAATTGTCAAATACAGAACTTAAAATTGATAGCTTTTAATTATTATTGCAAATTATAACTTGAAGATCTGAACTTGTAATTGTCAAATACAGAACTTAAAATTGATAGCTTCTAATTATTATTGCAAATTATAACATGAAGATCTGAACTTGTAATTGTCAAATACAGAACTTAAAATTGATAGCTTCTAATTATTATTGTAAATTATAACTTGAAGATCTGAACTTGTAATAGTCAAATACAGAACTTCTAATTGTTAAATACAAATTATTAGTGCAAATTATAACTTGAAGATCTGAACTAGTAATTTTCAAATACAGAACTTAATATTGATAGCTTCTAATTATTATTGCAAATTATAACTAGAAGATCTGAACTTGTAATTGTCAAATAAGGAACTTAAAATTGATAGCTTCTAATTATTATTTCAATTTATAACTTGAAGATCTGAACTTGTAATTGTCAAATACAGAACTTAGATTTGTTAAATTCAAATTATTATTTCAAATTATAACTTGAAGATCTGAACTTGTAATTGTCAAATACAGAACTTAAAATTAATAGCTTCTAATTATTATTGCAAATTATAACTTGAATATCTGAACTTGTAATTGTCAAATACAGAACTTCAAATTGTTAAATACAAATTATTAGTGCAAATTATAACTTGAAGATCTGAACTTGTAATTGTCAAATACAGAACTTAAAATTGATAGCTTCTAATTATTATTGTAAATTATAACTTGAAGATCTGAACTTGTAATAGTGAATTACAGAACTTAGATTTGTTAAATTCAAATTATTATTTCAAATTATAACTTGAAGATCTGTACTAGTAATTGTCAAATACAGAACTTAAAATTGATAGCTTCTAATTATTATTGCATATTATAACTTGAAGATCTGAACTTGTAATTGTTAAATACAGAACTTAAAATTGATAGCTTCTAATTATTATTGCAAATTATAACTTCAAGATCTGAACTTGTAATTGTCAAATACAGAACATAAAATTGATAGCTTCTAATTATTATTTCAAATTATAACTTGAAGATCTGAACTTGTAATTGTCAAATACAGAACTTAAAATTAATAGCTTCTAATTACTATTGCAAATTATAACTTGAATATCTGAACTTGTAATTGTCAAATACAGAACTTCAAATTGTTAAATACAAATTATTAGTGCAAATTATAACTTGAAGATCTGAACTTGTAATTGTCAAATACAGAACTTAAAATTGATAGCTTCAAATTATTATTGCAAATTATAACTTGAAGATCTGAACTTGTAATTTTCAAATACAGAACTTCTAATTGTTAAATACAAATTATTAGTGCAAATTATAACTTGAAGAACTGAACTTGGAATTGTCAAATACAGAACTTCTAATTGTTAAATACAAATTAGTAGTGCAAATTATAACTTGAAGATCTGAACTTGTAATTATCAAATACAGAACTTAAAATTGATAGCTTCTAATTATTATTGTAAATTATAACTTGAAGATCTAAACTTGTAATAGTGAATTACAGAACTTAGATTTGTTAAATTCAAATTATTATTACAAATTATAACTTGAAGATCTGAACTAGTAATTGTCAAATTCAGAACTTTAAATTGATAGCTTCTAATTATTATTGCAAATCATAACTTGAAGATCTGATCTAGTAATTGTCAAATACAGAACTTAAAATTGATAGCTTCTAATTATTTTGTAAATTATAACTTGAAGATCTGACCTTGTAATTGTCAAATACAGAACTTAAAATTGATATCTTCTAATTATTATTGCAAATAATAACTTGAAGATCTGAACTAGTAATTGTCAAATAAAGCACTTAAAATTGATAGCTTCTAATTATTATTGCAAATTATAATTTGAAGATCTGAACTTGTAATAGACAAATCGCAACTTAGCATTGTTAAATACAAATTGTGATTGCAAATTATAACTTGAAGATCTGAACCTGTAATAGGTAAATACAGAACTTTCAATTGTTAAATTCTAACTAAGATTGCAAATAATAATTCGAAGATCTGAACTTGTAATAGTGAATTACAGAACTTAGATTTGTTAAATTCAAATTATTATTTCAAATTATAACTTGAAGATCTGAACTAGTAATTGTCAAATGCAGAACTTAAAATTGATAGCTTCTAATTATTATTGCAAATTAAAACTTGAAGATCTGAACTAGTAATTGTCAAATGCAGAACTTAAAATTGATAGCTTCTAATTATTATTTCAAATTATAACTTGAAGATCTGAACTTGTAATTGTCAAATACAGAACTTAAAATTGATAGCTTCTAATTATTATTGCAAATAATAACTTGAAGATCTGTACTTGTAATTGTCAAATACAGAACTTAAAATTGATAGCTTATAATTATAGTTCAAATTATAACTTGAAAATCTGAACTTGTAATAGTCAAATACAGAACATCGAATTGTTAAATACAAATTATTAGTGCAAATTATAACTTGAAGATCTGAACTTGTAATAGGTAAATACAGAACTTCTAATTGTTAAATTCAAACTAAGATTGTAAATAATAATTTGAAAATCTGAACTAGTAATAGTCAAATACAGAACTTCTAACTGTTAAAAACAAATTATTAGTGCAAATTATAACTTGAAGATCTGAACTTGTAATTGTCAAATACAGAACTTAAAATTGATAGCTTCTAATTATTATTGCAAATTATAACTTGAAGATCTGAACTTGTAATAGTGAATTACAAAACTTAGATTTGTTAAATTCAAATTATTATTTCAAATTATAACTTGAAGATCTGAACTAGTAATTGTCAAATACAGAACTTAAATTGATAGCTTATAATTATTATTGCAAATAATAATTTGAAGATCTGAACTTGTAATAGTCAAATACAGAACTTCTAATTGTTAAATACAAATTATTAGTGCAAATTATAACTTGAAGATCTGAACTAGTAATTGTCAAATACAGAACTTAAAATTGATAGCTTCTAATTATTATTGCAAATTATAACTAGAAGATCTGAACTTGTAATTGTCAAATACAGAACTTCTAATTGTTAAATACAAATTATTAGTGCAAATTATAACTTGAAGATCTGAACTTGTAATTGTCAAATATAGAACTTAAAATTGATAGCTTCTAATTATTATTGCAAATTATAACTTGAAGATCTGAACTTGTAATTGTCAAATACAGAACTTCTAATTGTTAAATACAAATTATTAGTGCAAATTATAACTTGAAGATCTGAACAAGTAATTGTCAAATACAGAACTTAAAATTGATAGCTTCTAATTATTATTGTAAATTATAACTTGAAGATCTGAACTTGTAATAGTGAATTACAGAACTTAGATTTGTTAAATTCAAATTATTATTTCAAATTATAACTTGAAGATCTGAACTAGTAATTGTCAAATACAGAACTTAAAATTGATAGCTTTTAATTATTATTGCAAATTATAACTTGAAGATCTGAACTTGTAATTGTCAAATACAGAACTTAAAATTGATAGCTTCTAATTATTATTGCAAATTATAACATGAAGATCTGAACTTGTAATTGTCAAATACAGAACTTAAAATTGATAGCTTCTAATTATTATTGTAAATTATAACTTGAAGATCTGAACTTGTAATAGTCAAATACAGAACTTCTAATTGTTAAATACAAATTATTAGTGCAAATTATAACTTGAAGATCTGAACTAGTAATTTTCAAATACAGAACTTAATATTGATAGCTTCTAATTATTATTGCAAATTATAACTAGAAGATCTGAACTTGTAATTGTCAAATAAGGAACTTAAAATTGATAGCTTCTAATTATTATTTCAATTTATAACTTGAAGATCTGAACTTGTAATTGTCAAATACAGAACTTAGATTTGTTAAATTCAAATTATTATTTCAAATTATAACTTGAAGATCTGAACTTGTAATTGTCAAATACAGAACTTAAAATTAATAGCTTCTAATTATTATTGCAAATTATAACTTGAATATCTGAACTTGTAATTGTCAAATACAGAACTTCAAATTGTTAAATACAAATTATTAGTGCAAATTATAACTTGAAGATCTGAACTTGTAATTGTCAAATACAGAACTTAAAATTGATAGCTTCTAATTATTATTGTAAATTATAACTTGAAGATCTGAACTTGTAATAGTGAATTACAGAACTTAGATTTGTTAAATTCAAATTATTATTTCAAATTATAACTTGAAGATCTGTACTAGTAATTGTCAAATACAGAACTTAAAATTGATAGCTTCTAATTATTATTGCATATTATAACTTGAAGATCTGAACTTGTAATTGTTAAATACAGAACTTAAAATTGATAGCTTCTAATTATTATTGCAAATTATAACTTCAAGATCTGAACTTGTAATTGTCAAATACAGAACATAAAATTGATAGCTTCTAATTATTATTTCAAATTATAACTTGAAGATCTGAACTTGTAATTGTCAAATACAGAACTTAAAATTAATAGCTTCTAATTATTATTGCAAATTATAACTTGAATATCTGAACTTGTAATTGTCAAATACAGAACTTCAAATTGTTAAATACAAATTATTAGTGCAAATTATAACTTGAAGATCTGAACTTGTAATTGTCAAATACAGAACTTAAAATTGATAGCTTCAAATTATTATTGCAAATTATAACTTGAAGATCTGAACTTGTAATTTTCAAATACAGAACTTCTAATTGTTAAATACAAATTATTAGTGCAAATTATAACTTGAAGAACTGAACTTGGAATTGTCAAATACAGAACTTCTAATTGTTAAATACAAATTAGTAGTGCAAATTATAACTTGAAGATCTGAACTTGTAATTATCAAATACAGAACTTAAAATTGATAGCTTCTAATTATTATTGTAAATTATAACTTGAAGATCTAAACTTGTAATAGTGAATTACAGAACTTAGATTTGTTAAATTCAAATTATTATTACAAATTATAACTTGAAGATCTGAACTAGTAATTGTCAAATTCAGAACTTTAAATTGATAGCTTCTAATTATTATTGCAAATCATAACTTGAAGATCTGATCTAGTAATTGTCAAATACAGAACTTAAAATTGATAGCTTCTAATTATTTTGTAAATTATAACTTGAAGATCTGACCTTGTAATTGTCAAATACAGAACTTAAAATTGATATCTTCTAATTATTATTGCAAATAATAACTTGAAGATCTGAACTAGTAATTGTCAAATAAAGCTCTTAAAATTGATAGCTTCTAATTATTATTGCAAATTATAATTTGAAGATCTGAACTTGTAATAGACAAATCGCAACTTAGCATTGTTAAATACAAATTGTGATTGCAAATTATAACTTGAAGATCTGAACCTGTAATAGGTAAATACAGAACTTTCAATTGTTAAATTCTAACTAAGATTGCAAATAATAATTCGAAGATCTGAACTTGTAATAGTGAATTACAGAACTTAGATTTGTTAAATTCAAATTATTATTTCAAATTATAACTTGAAGATCTGAACTAGTAATTGTCAAATACAGAACTTAAAATTGATAGCTTCTAATTATTATTGCAAATTAAAACTTGAAGATCTGAACTAGTAATTGTCAAATGCAGAACTTAAAATTGATAGCTTCTAATTATTATTTCAAATTATAACTTGAAGATCTGAACTTGTAATTGTCAAATACAGAACTTAAAATTGATAGCTTCTAATTATTATTGCAAATAATAACTTGAAGATCTGTACTTGTAATTGTCAAATACAGAACTTAAAATTGATAGCTTATAATTATAGTTCAAATTATAACTTGAAAATCTGAACTTGTAATAGTCAAATACAGAACATCGAATTGTTAAATACAAATTATTAGTGCAAATTATAACTTGAAGATCTGAACTTGTAATAGGTAAATACAGAACTTCTAATTGTTAAATTCAAACTAAGATTGTAAATAATAATTTGAAAATCTGAACTAGTAATAGTCAAATACAGAACTTCTAACTGTTAAAAACAAATTATTAGTGCAAATTATAACTTGAAGATCTGAACTTGTAATTGTCAAATACAGAACTTAAAATTGATAGCTTCTAATTATTATTGCAAATTATAACTTGAAGATCTGAACTTGTAATAGTGAATTACAAAACTTAGATTTGTTAAATTCAAATTATTATTTCAAATTATAACTTGAAGATCTGAACTAGTAATTGTCAAATACAGAACTTCTAATTGTTAAATTCAAATTATTAGTGCAAATTATAACTTGAAGATCTGAACTTGTAATTGTCAAAGACAGAACTTAAAATTGATAGCTTCTAATTATTATTGCAAATAATAACTTGAAGATCTGTACTTGTAATTGTCAAATACAGAACTTAAAATTGATAGCTTATAATTATAGTTCAAATTATAACTTGAAAATCTGAACTTGTAATAGTCAAATACAGAACATCGAATTGTTAAATACAAATTATTAGTGCAAATTATAACTTGAAGATCTGAACTTGTAATAGGTAAATACAGAACTTCTAATTGTTAAATTCAAACTAAGATTGTAAATAATAATTTGAAAATCTGAACTAGTAATAGTCAAATACAGAACTTCTAACTGTTAAAAACAAATTATTAGTGCAAATTATAACTTGAAGATCTGAACTTGTAATTGTCAAATACAGAACTTAAAATTGATAGCTTCTAATTATTATTGCAAATTATAACTTGAAGATTTGAACTTGTAATAGTGAATTACAAAACTTAGATTTGTTAAATTCAAATTATTATTTCAAATTATAACTTGAAGATCTGAACTAGTAATTGTCAAATACAGAACTTAAATTGATAGCTTATAATTATTATTGCAAATAATAATTTGAAGATCTGAACTTGTAATAGTCAAATACAGAACTTCTAATTGTTAAATACAAATTATTAGTGCAAATTATAACTTGAAGATCTGAACTAGTAATTGTCAAATACAGAACTTAAAATTGATAGCTTCTAATTATTATTGCAAATTATAACTAGAAGATCTGAACTTGTAATTGTCAAATACAGAACTTCTAATTGTTAAATACAAATTATTAGTGCAAATTATAACTTGAAGATCTGAACTTGTAATTGTCAAATATAGAACTTAAAATTGATAGCTTCTAATTATTATTGCAAATTATAACTTGAAGATCTGAACTTGTAATTGTCAAATACAGAACTTAAAATTGATAGCTTCTAATTATTATTGCAAATTATAACTTGAAGATCTGAACTTGTAATTGTCAAATACAGAACTTAAAATTGTTAGCTTCTAATTATTATTGCAAATTATAACTTGAAGATCTGAACTTGTAATAGTGAATTACAGAACTTAGATTTGTTAAATTCAAATTATTATTTCAAATTATAACTTGAAGATCTGAACTAGTAATTGTCAAATACAGAACTTAAAATTGATAGCTTCTAATTATTATTGCAAATTATAACTTGAAGATCTGAACTTGTAATTGTCAAATACAGAACTTAAAATTGATAGCTTCTAATTATTATTGCAAATTATAACATGAAGATCTGAACTTGTAATTGTCAAATACAGAACTTAAAATTGATAGCTTCTAATTATTATTGTAAATTATAACTTGAAGATCTGAACTTGTAATAGTCAAATACAGAACTTCTAATTGTTAAATACAAATTATTAGTGCAAATTATAACTTGAAGATCTGAACTAGTAATTTTCAAATACAGAACTTAATATTGATAGCTTCTAATTATTATTGCAAATTATAACTAGAAGATCTGTACTTGTAATTGTCAAATAAGGAACTTAAAATTGATAGCTTCTAATTATTATTTCAATTTATAACTTGAAGATCTGAACTTGTAATTGTCAAATACAGAACTTAGATTTGTTAAATTCAAATTATTATTTCAAATTATAACTTGAAGATCTGAACTTGTAATTGTCAAATACAGAACTTAAAATTAATAGCTTCTAATTATTATTGCAAATTATAACTTGAATATCTGAACTTGTAATTGTCAAATACAGAACTTCAAATTGTTAAATACAAATTATTAGTGCAAATTATAACTTGAAGATCTGAACTTGTAATTGTCAAATACAGAACTTAAAATTGATAGCTTCTAATTATTATTGTAAATTATAACTTGAAGATCTGAACTTGTAATAGTGAATTACAGAACTTAGATTTGTTAAATTCAAATTATTATTTCAAATTATAACTTGAAGATCTGTACTAGTAATTGTCAAATACAGAACTTAAAATTGATAGCTTCTAATTATTATTGCATATTATAACTTGAAGATCTGAACTTGTAATTGTTAAATACAGAACTTAAAATTGATAGCTTCTAATTATTATTGCAAATTATAACTTCAAGATCTGAACTTGTAATTGTCAAATACAGAACATAAAATTGATAGCTTCTAATTATTATTTCAAATTATAACTTGAAGATCTGAACTTGTAATTGTCAAATACAGAACTTAAAATTAATAGCTTCTAATTATTATTGCAAATTATAACTTGAATATCTGAACTTGTAATTGTCAAATACAGAACTTCAAATTGTTAAATACAAATTATTAGTGCAAATTATAACTTGAAGATCTGAACTTGTCATTGTCAAATACAGAACTTAAAATTGATAGCTTCAAATTATTATTGCAAATTATAACTTGAAGATCTGAACTTGTAATTTTCAAATACAGAACTTCTAATTGTTAAATACAAATTATTAGTGCAAATTATAACTTGAAGAACTGAACTTGGAATTGTCAAATACAGAACTTCTAATTGTTAAATACAAATTATTAGTGCAAATTATAACTTGAAGATCTGAACTAGTAATTTTCAAATACAGAACTTAAAATTAATAGCTTCTAATTATTATTGCAAATTAAAACTTGAATGTCTGAACTTGTAATTGTCAAATACAGAACTTCTAATTGTTAAATACAAATTATTAGTGCAAATTATAACTTGAAGATCTGAACTAGTAATTTTCAAATACAGAACTTAAAATTAATAGCTTCTAATTATTATTGCAAATTAAAACTTGAATGTCTGAACTTGTAATTGTCAAATACAGAACTTCTAATTGTTAAATTCAAATTATTAGTGCAAATTATAACTTGAAGATTTGAACTTGTAATTGTCAAATACAGAACTTAAAATTGATAGCTTCTAATTATTATTGCAAATTATAACATGAAGATCTGAACTTGTAATTGTCAAATACAGAACTTAAAATTGATAGCTTCTAATTATTATTGTAAATTATAACTTGAAGATCTGAACTTGTAATAGTCAAATACAGAACTTCTAATTGTTAAATACAAATTATTAGTGCAAATTATAACTTGAAGATCTGAACTAGTAATTTTCAAATACAGAACTTAATATTGATAGCTTCTAATTATTATTGCAAATTATAACTAGAAGATCTGAACTTGTAATTGTCAAACACAGAACTTAAAATTGATAGCTTCTAATTATTATTTCAATTTATAACTTGAAGATCTGAACTTGTAATTGTCAAATACAGAACTTAAAATTGATAGCTTCTAATTATTATTGCAAATTATAACTTGAAGATCTGAACTTGTAATTGTCAAATACAGAACTTTTAATTGTTAAATACAAATTAGTGTTGCAAATTATAACTTGAAGATCTGAACTTGTAATTATCAAATACAGAACTTAAAATTGATAGCTTCTAATTATTATTGTAAATTATAACTTGAAGATCTAAACTTGTAATAGTGAATTACAGAACTTAGATTTGTTAAATTCAAATTATTATTACAAATTATAACTTGAAGATCTGAACTAGTAATTGTCAAATTCAGAACTTAAAATTGATAGCTTCTAATTATTATTGCAAATCATAACTTGAAGATCTGATCTAGTAATTGTCAAATACAGAACTTAAAATTGATAGCTTCTAATTATTTTGTAAATTATAACTTGAAGATCTGACCTTGTAAATGTCAAATACAGAACTTAAAATTGATATCTTCTAATTATTATTGCAAATAATAACTTGAAGATCTGAACTAGTAATTGTCAAATAAAGCACTTAAAATTGATAGCTTCTAATTATTATTGCAAATTATAATTTGAAGATCTGAACTTGTAATAGACAAATCGCAACTTAGCATTGTTAAATACAAATTGTGATTGCAAATTATAACTTGAAGATCTGAACCTGTAATAGGTAAATACAGAACTTTAAATTGTTAAATTCTAACTAAGATTGCAAATAATAATTCGAAGATCTGAACTTGTAATAGTGAATTACAGAACTTAGATTTGTTAAATTCAAATTATTATTTCAAATTATAACTTGAAGATCTGAACTAGTAATTGTCAAATACAGAACTTAAAATTGATAGCTTCTAATTATTATTGCAAATTAAAACTTGAAGATCTGAACTAGTAATTGTCAAATGCAGAACTTAAAATTGATAGCTTCTAATTATTATTTCAAATTATAACTTGAAGATCTGAACTTGTAATTGTCAAATACAGAACTTAAAATTGATAGCTTCTAATTATTATTGCAAATAATAACTTGAAGATCTGTACTTGTAATTGTCAAATACAGAACTTAAAATTGATAGCTTATAATTATAGTTCAAATTATAACTTGAAAATCTGAACTTGTAATAGTCAAATACAGAACATCGAATTGTTAAATACAAATTATTAGTGCAAATTATAACTTGAAGATCTGAACTTGTAATAGGTAAATACAGAACTTCTAATTGTTAAATTCAAACTAAGATTGTAAATAATAATTTGAAAATCTGAACTAGTAATAGTCAAATACAGAACTTCTAACTGTTAAAAACAAATTATTAGTGCAAATTATAACTTGAAGATCTGAACTTGTAATTGTCAAATACAGAACTTAAAATTGATAGCTTCTAATTATTATTGCAAATTATAACTTGAAGATCTGAACTTGTAATAGTGAATTACAAAACTTAGATTTGTTAAATTCAAATTATTATTTCAAATTATAACTTGAAGATCTGAACTAGTAATTGTCAAATACAGAACTTAAATTGATAGCTTATAATTATTATTGCAAATAATAATTTGAAGATCTGAACTTGTAATAGTCAAATACAGAACTTCTAATTGTTAAATACAAATTATTAGTGCAAATTATAACTTGTAGATCTGAACTAGTAATTGTCAAATACAGAACTTAAAATTGATAGCTTCTAATTATTATTGCAAATTATAACTAGAAGATCTGAACTTGTAATTGTCAAATACAGAACTTCTAATTGTTAAATACAAATTATTAGTGCAAATTATAACTTGAAGATCTGAACTTGTAATTGTCAAATATAGAACTTAAAATTGATAGCTTCTAATTATTATTGCAAATTATAACTTGAAGATCTGAACTTGTAATTGTCAAATACAGAACTTCTAATTGTTAAATACAAATTATTAGTGCAAATTATAACTTGAAGATCTGAACAAGTAATTGTCAAATACAGAACTCAAAATTGATAGCTTCTAATTATTATTGTAAATTATAACTTGAAGATCTGAACTTGTAATAGTGAAATACAGAACTTAGATTTGTTAAATTCAAATTATTATTTCAAATTATAACTTGAAGATCTGAACTAGTAATTGTCAAATACAGAACTTAAAATTGATAGCTTCTAATTATTATTGCAAATTATAACTTGAAGATCTGAACTTGTAATTGTCAAATACAGAACTTAAAATTGATAGCTTCTAATTATTATTGCAAATTATAACATAAAGATCTGAACTTGTAATTGTCAAATACAGAACTTAAAATTGATAGCTTCTAATTATTATTGTAAATTATAACTTGAAGATCTGAACTTGTAATAGTCAAATACAGAACTTCTAATTGTTAAATACAAATTATTAGTGCAAATTATAACTTGAAGATCTGAACTAGTAATTTTCAAATACAGAACTTAATATTGATAGCTTCTAATTATTATTGCAAATTATAACTAGAAGATCTGAACTTGTAATTGTCAAATAAGGAACTTAAAATTGATAGCTTCTAATTATTATTTCAATTTATAACTTGAAGATCTGAACTTGTAATTGTCAAATACAGAACTTAGATTTGTTAAATTCAAATTATTATTTCAAATTATAACTTGAAGATCTGAACTAGTAATTGTCAAATACAGAACTTAAAATTGATAGCTTCTAATTATTATTGCAAATTATAACTTGAAGATCTAACTTGTAATTGTCAAATACAGAACTTAAAATTGATAGCTTCTAATTATTATTGTAAATTATAACTTGAAGATCTGAACTTGTAATTGTCAAATACAGAACTTAAAATTGATAGCTTCTAATTATTATTGCAAATATAAACTTGGAGATCTGAACTAGTAATTGTCAAATACAGAACTTAAAATTGATAGCTTCTAATTATTATTGCAAATTATAACTTGAAGATCTGAACTTGTAATTGTCAAATACAGAACTTAAAATTGATAGCTTCTAATTATTATTGCAAATTATAACTTGAAGATCTGAACTTGTAATTGTCAAATACAGAACATAAAATTGATAGCTTCTAATTATTATTTCAAATTATAACTTGAAGATCTGAACTTGTAATTGTCAAATACAGAACTTAAAATTAATAGCTTCTAATTATTATTGCAAATTATAACTTGAATATCTGAACTTGTAATTGTCAAATACAGAACTTCAAATTGTTAAATACAAATTATTAGTGCAAATTATAACTTGAAGATCTGAACTTGTAATTGTCAAATACAGAACTTAAAATTGATAGCTTCTAATTATTATTGTAAATTATAACTTGAAGATCTGAACTTGTAATAGTGAATTACAGAACTTAGATTTGTTAAATTCAAATTATTATTTCAAATTATAACTTGGAGATCTGTACTAGTAATTGTCAAATACAGAACTTAAAATTGATAGCTTCTAATTATTATTGCATATTATAACTTGAAGATCTGAACTTGTAATTGTTAAATACAGAACTTAAAATTGATAGCTTCTAATTATTATTGCAAATTATAACTTCAAGATCTGAACTTTGAATTGTCAAATACAGAACATAAAATTGATAGCTTCTAATTATTATTTCAAATTATAACTTGAAGATCTGAACTTGTAGTTGTCAAATACAGAACTTAAAATTAATAGCTTCTAATTATTATTGCAAATTATAACTTGAATATCTGAACTTGTAATTGTCAAATACAGAACTTCAAATTGTTAAATACAAATTATTAGTGCAAATTATAACTTGAAGATCTGAACTTGTAATTGTCAAATACAGAACTTAAAATTGATAGCTTCAAATTATTATTGCAAATTATAACTTGAAGATCTGAACTTGTAATTTTCAAATACAGAACTTCTAATTGTTAAATACAAATTATTAGTGCAAATTATAACTTGAAGAACTGAACTTGGAATTGTCAAATACAGAACTTGTAATTGTTAAATACAAATTATTAGTGCAAATTATAACTTGAAGATCTGAACTAGTAATTTTCAAATACAGAACTTAAAATTAATAGCTTCTAATTATTATTGCAAATTAAAACTTGAATGTCTGAACTTGTAATTGTCAAATACAGAACTTCTAATTGTTAAATACAAATTATTAGTGCAAATTATAACTTGAAGATCTGAACTAGTAATTTTCAAATACTGAACTTAAAATTAATAGCTTCTAATTATTATTGCAAATTAAAACTTGAATGTCTGAACTTGTAATTGTCAAATACAGAACTTCTAATTGTTAAATTCAAATTATTAGTGCAAATTATAACTTGAAGATCTGAACTTGTAATTGTCAAATACAGAACTTAAAATTGATAGCTTCTAATTATTATTGTAAATTATAACTTGAAGATCTGACCTTGTAATTGTCAAATACAGAACTTAAAATTGATATCTTCTAATTATTATTGCAAATAATAACTTGAAGATCTGAACTAGTAATTGTCAAATAAAGCACTTAAAATTGATAGCTTCTAATTATTATTGCAAATTATAATTTGAAGATCTGAACTTGTAATAGACAAATACGCAACTTAGCATTGTTAAATACAAATTGTGATTGCAAATTATAACTTGAAGATCTGAACCTGTAATAGGTAAATACAGAACTTTCAATTGTTAAATTCTAACTAAGATTGCAAATAATAATTCGAAGATCTGAACTTGTAATAGTGAATTACAGAACTTAGATTTGTTAAATTCAAATTATTATTTCAAATTATTACTTGAAGATCTGAACTAGTAATTGTCAAATTCAGAACTTAAAATTGATAGCTTCTAATTATTATTGCAAATTAAAACTTGAAGATCTGAACTAGTAATTGTCAAATGCAGAACTTAAAATTGATAGCTTCTAATTATTATTTCAAATTATAACTTGAAGATCTGAACTTGTAATTGTCAAATACAGAACTTAAAATTGATAGCTTCTAATTATTATTGCAAATAATAACTTGAAGATCTGTACTTGTAATTGTCAAATACAGAACTTAAAATTGATAGCTTATAATTATAGTTCAAATTATAACTTGAAAATCTGAACTTGTAATAGTCAAATACAGAACATCGAATTGTTAAATACAAATTATTAGTGCAAATTATAACTTGAAGATCTGAACTTGTAATAGGTAAATACAGAACTTCTAATTGTTAAATTCAAACTAAGATTGTAAATAATAATTTGAAAATCTGAACTAGTAATAGTCAAATACAGAACATCGAATTGTTAAATACAAATTATTAGTGCAAATTATAACTTGAAGATCTGAACTTGTAATAGGTAAATACAGAACTTCTAATTGTTAAATTCAAACTAAGATTGTAAATAATAATTTGAAAATCTGAACTAGTAATAGTCAAATACAGAACTTCTAATTGTTAAATACAAATTATTAGTGCAAATTATAACTTGAAGATCTGAACTAGTAATTGTCAAATACAGAACTTAAAATTGATAGCTTCTAATTATTATTGCAAATTATAACTAGAAGATCTGAACTTGTAATTGTCAAATACAGAACTTCTAATTGTTAAATACAAATTATTAGTACAAATTATAACTTGAAGATCTGAACTTGTAATTGTCAAATATAGAACTTAAAATTGATAGCTTCTAATTATTATTGCAAATTATAACTTGAAGATCTGAACTTGTAATTGTCAAATACAGAACTTCTAATTGTTAAATACAAATTATTAGTGCAAATTATAACTTGAAGATCTGAACAAGTAATTGTCAAATACAGAACTTAAAATTGATAGCTTCTAATTATTATTGTAAATTATAACTTGAAGATCTGAACTTGTAATAGTGAATTACAGAACTTAGATTTGTTAAATTCAAATTATTATTTCAAATTATAACTTGAAGATCTGAACTAGTAATTGTCAAATACAGAACTTAAAATTGATAGCTTCTAATTATTATTGCAAATTATAACTTGAAGATCTGAACTTGTAATTGTCAAATACAGAACTTAAAATTGATAGCTTCTAATTATTATTGCAAATTATAACATGAAGATCTGAACTTGTAATTGTCAAATACAGAACTTAAAATTGATAGCTTCTAATTATTATTGTAAATTATAACTTGAAGATCTGAACTTGTAATAGTCAAATACAGAACTTCTAATTGTTAAATACAAATTATTAGTGCAAATTATAACTTGAAGATCTGAACTAGTAATTTTCAAATACAGAACTTAATATTTATAGCTTCTAATTATTATTGCAAATTATAACTAGAAGATCTGAACTTGTAATTGTCAAATAAGGAACTTAAAATTGATAGCTTCTAATTATTATTTCAATTTATAACTTGAAGATCTGAACTAGTAATTGTCAAATACAGAACTTAAAATTGATAGCTTCTAATTATTATTGCAAATTATAACTTGAAGATCTAACTTGTAATTGTCAAATACAGAACTTAAAATTGATAGCTTCTAATTATTATTGTAAATTATAACTTGAAGATCTGAACTTGTAATTGTCAAATACAGAACTTAAAATTGATAGCTTCTAATTATTATTGCAAATATAAACTTGGAGATCTGAACTAGTAATTGTCAAATACAGAACTTAAAATTGATAGCTTCTAATTATTATTGCAAATTATAACTTGAAGATCTGAACTTGTAATTGTCAAATACAGAACTTAAAATTGATAGCTTCTAATTATTATTGCAAATTATAACTTGAAGATCTGAACGTGTAATTGTCAAATACAGAACATAAAATGGATAGCTTCTAATTATTATTTCAAATTATAACTTGAAGATCTGAACTTGTAATTGTCAAATACAGAACTTAAAATTAATAGCTTCTAATTATTATTGCAAATTATAACTTGAATATCTGAACTTGTAATTGTCAAATACAGAACTACAAATTGTTAAATACAAATTATTAGTGCAAATTATAACTTGAAGATCTGAACTTGTAATTGTCAAATACAGAACTTAAAATTGATAGCTTCTAATTATTATTGTAAATTATAACTTGAAGATCTGAACTTGTAATAGTGAATTACAGAACTTAGATTTGTTAAATTCAAATTATTATTTCAAATTATAACTTGAAGATCTGTACTAGTAATTGTCAAATACAGAACTTAAAATTGATAGCTTCTAATTATTATTGCATATTATAACTTGAAGATCTGAACTTGTAATTGTTAAATACAGAACTTAAAATTGATAGCTTCTAATTATTATTGCAAATTATAACTTCAAGATCTGAACTTGTAATTGTCAAATACAGAACATAAAATTGATAGCTTCTAATTATTATTTCAAATTATAACTTGAAGATCTGAACTTGTAGTTGTCAAATACAGAACTTAAAATTAATAGCTTCTAATTATTATTGCAAATTATAACTTGAATATCTGAACTTGTAATTGTCAAATACAGAACTTCAAATTGTTAAATACAAATTATTAGTGCAAATTATAACTTGAAGATCTGAACTTGTAATTGTCAAATACAGAACTTAAAATTGATAGCTTCAAATTATTATTGCAAATTATAACTTGAAGATCTGAACTTGTAATTTTCAAATACAGAACTTCTAATTGTTAAATACAAATTATTAGTGCAAATTATAACTTGAAGAACTGAACTTGGAATTGTCAAATACAGAACTTCTAATTGTTAAATACAAATTATTAGTGCAAATTATAACTTGAAGATCTGAACTAGTAATTTTCAAATACAGAACTTAAAATTAATAGCTTCTAATTATTATTGCAAATTAAAACTTGAATGTCTGAACTTGTAATTGTCAAATACAGAACTTCTAATTGTTAAATACAAATTATTAGTGCAAATTATAACTTGAAGATCTGAACTAGTAATTTTCAAATACAGAACTTAAAATTAATAGCTTCTAATTATTATTGCAAATTAAAACTTGAATGTCTGAACTTGTAATTGTCAAATACAGAAATTCTAATTGTTAAATTCAAATTATTAGTGCAAATTATAACTTGAAGATCTGAACTTGTAATTGTCAAATACAGAACTTAAAATTGATAGCTTCTAATTATTATTGCAAATTATAACATGAAGATCTGAACTTGTAATTGTCAAATACAGAACTTAAAATTGACAGCTTCTAATTATTATTGTAAATTATAACTTGAAGATCTGAACTTGTAATAGTCAAATACAGAACTTCTAATTGTTAAATACAAATTATTAGAGCAAATTATAACTTGAAGATCTGAACTAGTAATTTTCAAATACAGAACTTAATATTGATAGCTTCTAATTATTATTGCAAATTATAACTAGAAGATCTGAACTTGTAATTGTCAAATACAGAACTTAAAATTGATAGCTTCTAATTATTATTTCAATTTATAACTTGAAGATCTGAACTTGTAATTGTCAAATACAGAACTTAAAATTGATAGCTTCTAATTATTATTGCAAATTATAACTTGAAGATCTGAACTTGTAATTGTCAAATACAGAACTTTTAATTGTTAAATACAAATTAGTAGTGCAAATTATAACTTGAAGATCTGAACTTGTAATTATCAAATACAGAACTTAAAATTGATAGCTTCTAATTATTATTGTAAATTATAACTTGAAGATCTAAACTTGTAATAGTGAATTACAGAACTTAGATTTGTTAAATTCAAATTATTATTACAAATTATAACTTGAAGATCTGAACTAGTAATAGTCAAATTCAGAACTTAAAATTGATAGCTTCTAATTATTATTGCAAATCATAACTTGAAGATCTGATCTAGTAATTGTCAAATACAGAACTTAAAATTGATAGCTTCTAATTATTATTGTAAATTATAACTTGAAGATCTGACCTTGTAATTATCAAATACAGAACTTAAAATTGATATCTTCTAATTATTATTGCAAATAATAACTTGAAGATCTGAACTAGTAATTGTCAAATAAAGCACTTAAAATTGATAGCTTCTAATTATTATTGCAAATTATAATTTGAAGATCTGAACTTGTAATAGACAAATACGCAACTTAGCATTGTTAAATACAAATTGTGATTGCAAATTATAACTTGAAGATCTGAACCTGTAATAGGTAAATACAGAACTTTCAATTGTTAAATTCTAACTAAGATTGCAAATAATAATTCGAAGATCTGAACTTGTAATAGTGAATTACAGAACTTAGATTTGTTAAATTCAAATTATTATTTCAAATTATAACTTGAAGATCTGAACTAGTAATTATCAAATACAGAACTTAAAATTGATAGCTTCTAATTATTATTGCAAATTAAAACTTGAAGATCTGAACTAGTAATTGTCAAATGCAGAACTTAAAATTGATAGCTTCTAATTATTATTGTAAATTATAACTTGAAGATCTGAACTTGTAATAGTCAAATACAGAACTTAAAATTGATAGCTTCTAATTATTATTGCTAATTATAACTTGAAGATCTGAATTTGTAATTGTCAAATACAGAACTTAAAATTAATAGCTTCTAATTATTATTGCAAATCATAACTTGAAGATCTGAACTTGTAATTGTCAAATACAGAACATAAAATTGATAGCTTCTAATTATTATTTCAAATTATAACTTGAAGATCTGAACTTGTAATTGTCAAATACAGAACTTAAAATTGATAGCTTCTAATTATTATTGCATATTATAACTTGAGATCTGAACTTGTAATTGTTAAATACAGAACTTAAAATTGATAGCTTCTAATTATTATTGTAAATTATAACTTCAAGATCTGAACTTGTAATTGTCAAATGCAGAACTTAAAATTGATAGCTTCTAATTATTATTGCAAATAATAACTTGAAGATCTGAACTTGTAATTGTCAAATACAGAACTTAAAATTGATAGCTTCTAATTATTATTGCAAATTATAATTTGAAGATCTGAACTTGTAATAGACAAATGCGCAACTTAGCATTGATAAATACAAATTGTGATTGCAAATTATAACTTGAAGATCTAAACCTGTAATAGGTACATACAGAACTTCGAATTGTTAAATTCAAACTAAGATTGCAAATAATAATTCGAAGATCTGAACTTGTACTAGTCAAATACAGAACTTCTAATTGTTAAATACAAATTATTAGTGCAAATTATAACTTGAAGATCTGAACTAGTAATTGTCAAATACAGAACTTAAAATTGATAGCTTCTAATTATTATTGCAAATTATAACTTGAAGATCTGAACTTGTAATTGTCAAATACTGAACTTCTAATTGTTAAATACAAATTATTAGTGCAAATTATAACTTGAAGATCTGAACTTGTAATTCTCAAATACAGAACTTAAAATTGATAGCTTCTAATTATTATTGCAAATTATAACTTGAAGATCTGAACTTGTAATAGTCAAATACAGAACTTAAAATTGATAGCTTCTAATTATTATTGTAAATTATAACTTGAAGATCTGAACTTGTAATAGTGAATTACAGAACTTAGATTTGTTAAATTCAAATTATTATTTCAAATTATAACTTGAAGAACTGAACTAGTAATTGTCAAATACAGAACTTAAAATTGATAGCTTCTAATTATTATTGCAAATTATAACTTGAAGATCTGAACTTGTAATTGTCAAATACAGTACTTAAAATTGATAGCTTCTAATTATTATTGCAAATTATAACTTGAAGATCTGAACTTGTAATTGTCAAATACAGAACTTAAAATTGATAGCTTTTAATTATTATTGTAAATTATAACTTGAAGATCTGAACTTGTAATTGTCAAATACAGTACTTAAAATTGATAGCTTCTAATTATTATTGCAAATTATAACTTGAAGATCTGAACTTGTAATTGTCAAATACAGAACTTAAAATTGATAGCCTTTAATTATTATTGTAAATTATAACTTGAAGATCTGAACTTGTAATAGTCAAATACAGAACTTCTAATTGTTAAATACAAATTATTAGTTCAAATTATAACTTGAAGATCTGAACAAGTAATTGTCAAATACAGACCTTAAAATTGATAGCTTCTAATTATTATTGCAAATTATAACTTGAAGATCTGAACTTGTAATTGTCAAATATAGAACTTAAAATTGATAGCTTCTAATTATTATTGTAAATTATAACTTGAAGATCTGAACTTGTAATTGTCAAATACAGAACTTAAAATTGATAGCTTCTAATTATTATTGCAAATAATAACTTGGAGATCTGAACTACTAATTGTCAAATACAGAACTTAAAATTGATAGCTTCTAATTATTATTGCAAATTATAACTTGAAGATCTGAACATGTAATTGTCAAATACAGAACTTAAAATTGATAGCTTCTAATTATTATTGCAAATTATAACTTGAAGATCTGAACTTGTAATTGTCAAATACAGAACTTAAAATTGATAGCTTCGAATTATTATTTCAAATTATAACTTGAAGATCTGAACTTGTAATTGTCAAATACAGAACTTTAAATTAATAGCTTCTAATTATTATTGCAAATTATAACTTGAAGATCTGAACTTGTAATTGTCAAATACAGAACTTAAAATTGATAGCTTCTAATTATTATTGTAAATTATAACTTGAAGATCTGAACTTGTAATAGTGAATTACAGAACTTAGATTTGTTAAATTCAAATTATTATATCAAATTATAACTTGAAGATCTGAACTAGTAATTGTCAAATACAGAACTTAAAATTGATAGCTTCTAATTATTATTGCATATTATAACTTGAAGATCTGAACTTGTAATTGTTAAATACAGAACTTAAAATTGATAGCTTCTAATTATTATTGTAAATTATAACTTCAAGATCTGAACTTGTAATTATCAAATACAGAACTTAAAATTGATAGCTTCTAATTATTATTGCAAATAATAACTTGAAGATCTGAACTTGTAATTGTCAAATACAGAACTTAAAATTGATAGCTTCTAATTATTATTGCAAATTATAACTTGAAGATCTGAACTTGTAATTGTCAAATACAGAACTTCAAATTGTTAAATACAAATTATTAGAGCAAATTATAACTTGAAGATCTGAACTTGTAATAGTGAATTACAAAACTTAGATTTGTTAAATTCAAATTATTATTTCAAATTATAACTTGAAGATCTGAACTAGTAATTGTCAAATACAGAACTTAAATTGATAGCTTATAATTATTATTGCAAATAATAATTTGAAGATCTGAACTTGTAATAGTCAAATACAGAACTTCTAATTGTTAAATACAAATTATTAGTGCAAATTATAACTTGAAGATCTGAACTAGTAATTGTCAAATACAGAACTTAAAATTGATAGCTTCTAATTATTATTGCAAATTATAACTAGTAGATCTGAACTTGTAATTGTCAAATACAGAACTTGTAATTGTTAAATACAAATTATTAGTGCAAATTATAACTTGAAGATCTGAACTTGTAATTGTCAATTACAGAACTTAAAATTGATAGCTTCTAATTATTATTGCAAATTATAACTTGAAGATCTGAGCTTGTAATTGTCAAATACAGAACTTCTAATTGTCAAATACAAATTATTAGTGCAAATTATAACTTGAAGATCTGAACAAGTAATTGTCAAATACAGAACTTAAAATTGATAGCTTCTAATTATTATTGTAAATTATAACTTGAAGATCTGAACTTGTAATAGTGAATTACAGAACTTAGATTTGTTAAACTCAAATTATTATTTCAAATTATAACTTGAAGATCTGAACTAGTAATTGTCAAATACAGAACTTAAAATTGATAGCTTCTAATTATTATTGCAAATTATAACTAGAAGATCTGAACTTGTAATTGTCAAATACAGAACTTAAAATTGATAGCTTCTAATTATTATTGCAAATTATAACATGAAGATCTGAACTTGTAATTGTCAAATACAGAACTTAAAATTGATAGCTTCTAATTATTATTGTAAATTATAACTTGAAGATCTGAACTTGTAATAGTCAAATACAGAACTTCTAATTGTTAAATACAAATTATTAGTGCAAATTATAACTTGAAGATCTGAACTAGTAATTTTCAAATACAGAACTTAATATTGATAGCTTCTAATTATAATTGCAAATTATAACTAGAAGATCTGAACTTGTAATTGTCAAATAAGGAACTTAAAATTGATAGCTTCTAATTATTATTTCAATTTATAACTTGAAGATCTGAACTTGTAATTGTCAAATACAGAACTTAAAATTGATAGCTTCTAATTATTATTGCTAATTATAACTTGAAGATCTGAACTTGTAATTGTCAAATACAGAACTTTTAATTGTTAAATTCAAATTAGTAGTGCAAATTATAACTTGAAGATCTGAACTTGTAATTATCAAATACAGAACTTAAAATTGATAGCTTCTAATTATTATTGTAAATTATAACTTGAAGATCTGAACTTGTAATAGTGAATTACAGAACTTAGATTTGTTAAATTCAAATTATTATTACAAATTATAACTTGAAGATCTGAACTAGTAATTGTCAAATACAGAACTTAAAATTGATAGCTTCTAATTATTATTGCAAATCATAACTTGAAGATCTGAACTAGTAATTGTCAAATACAGAACTTAAAATTGATAGCTTCTAATTATTATTGTAAATTATAACTTGAAGATCTGACCTTGTAATTGTCAAATACAGAACTTAAAATTGATAGCTTCTAATTATTATTGTAAATTATAACTTGAAGATCTGAACTTGTAATAGTCAAATACAGAACTTCTAATTGTTAAATACAAATTATTAGTGCAAATTATAACTTGAAGATCTGAACTAGTAATTTTCAAATACAGAACTTAATATTGATAGCTTCTAATTATAATTGCAAATTATAACTAGAAGATCTGAACTTGTAATTGTCAAATAAGGAACTTAAAATTGATAGCTTCTAATTATTATTTCAATTTATAACTTGAAGATCTGAACTTGTAATTGTCAAATACAGAACTTAAAATTGATAGCTTCTAATTATTATTGCTAATTATAACTTGAAGATCTGAACTTGTAATTGTCAAATACAGAACTTTTAATTGTTAAATTCAAATTAGTAGTGCAAATTATAACTTGAAGATCTGAACTTGTAATTATCAAATACAGAACTTAAAATTGATAGCTTCTAATTATTATTGTAAATTATAACTTGAAGATCTGAACTTGTAATAGTGAATTACAGAACTTAGATTTGTTAAATTCAAATTATTATTACAAATTATAACTTGAAGATCTGAACTAGTAATTGTCAAATACAGAACTTAAAATTGATAGCTTCTAATTATTATTGCAAATCATAACTTGAAGATCTGAACTAGTAATTGTCAAATACAGAACTTAAAATTGATAGCTTCTAATTATTATTGTAAATTATAACTTGAAGATCTGACCTTGTAATTGTCAAATACAGAACTTAAAATTGATATCTTCTAATTATTATTGCAAATAATAACTTGAAGATCTGAACTAGTAATTGTCAAATACAGCACTTAAAATTGATAGCTTCTAATTATTATTGCAAATTATAATTTGAAGATCTGAACTTGTAATAGACAAATACTCAACTTAGCATTGTTAAATACAAATTGTGATTGCAAATTATAACTTGAAGATCTGAACTAGTAATTGTCAAATACAGAACTTAAATTGATAGCTTATAATTATTATTGCAAATAATAATTTGAAGATCTGAACTTGTAATAGTCAAATACAGAACTTCTAATTGTTAAATACAAATTATTAGTGCAAATTATAACTTGAAGATCTGAACTTGTAATAGGTAAATACAGAACTTCTAATTGTTAAATTTAAACTAAGATTGCAAATAATAATTTGAAAATCTGAACTAGTAATAGTCAAATACAGAACTTCTAACTGTTAAATACAAATTATTAGTGCAAATTATAACTTGAAGATCTGAACTTGTAATTGTCAAATACAGAACTTAAAATTGATAGCTTCTAATTATTATTGCAAATTATAACTTGAAGATCTGAACTTGTAATTGTCAATTACAGAACTTCTAATTGTTAAATACAAATTATTAGTGCAAATTATTACTTGAAGATCTGAACATGTAATTGTCAAATACAGAACTTAAAATTGATAGCTTCTAATTATTATTGTAAATTATAACTTGAAGATCTGAACTTGTAATAGTGAATTACAGAACTTAGATTTGTTAAATTCAAATTATTATTTCAAATTATAACTTGAAGATCTGAACTAGTAATTGTCAAATACAGAACTTCTAATTATTAAATACAAATTATTAGTGCAAATTATAACTTGAAGATCTGAACTAGTAATTTTCAAATACAGAACTTAATATTGATAGCTTCTAATTATTATTGCAAATTATAACTAGAAGATCTGAACTTGTAATTGTCAAATACAGAACTTCTAATTGTTAAATACAAATTATTAGTGCAAATGATAACTCGAAGATCTGAACTAGTAATTTTCAAATACAGAACTTAATATTGATAGCTTCTAATTATTATTGCAAATTATAACTAGAAGATCTGAACTTGTAATTGTCAAATACAGAACTTAAAATTGATAGCTTCTAATTATTATTTCAATTTATAACTTGAAGATCTGAACTTGTAATTGTCAAATACAGAACTTAAAATTGATAGCTTCTAATTATTATTGCAAATTATAACTTGAAGATCTGAACTTGTAATTGTCAAATACAGAACTTTTAATTGTTAAATACAAATTAGTAGTGCAAATTATAACTTGAAGATCTGAACTTGTAATTATCAAATACAGAACTTAAAATTGATAGCTTCTAATTATTATTGTAAATTATAACTTGAAGATCTAAACTTGTAATAGTGAATTACAGAACTTAGATTTGTTAAATTCAAATTATTATTACAAATTATAACTTGAAGATCTGAACTAGTAATTGTCAAATTCAGAACTTAAAATTGATAGCTTCTAATTATTATTGCAAATCATAACTTGAAGATCTGATCTAGTAATTGTCAAATACAGAACTTAAAATTGATAGCTTCTAATTATTTTGTAAATTATAACTTGACGATCTGACCTTGTAATTGTCAAATACAGAACTTAAAATTGATATCTTCTAATTATTATTGCAAATAATAACTTGAAGATCTGAACTAGTAATTGTCAAATAAAGCACTTAAAATTGATAGCTTCTAATTATTATTGCAAATTATAATTTGAAGATCTGAACTTGTAATAGACAAATCGCAACTTAGCATTGTTAAATTCAAATTGTGATTGCAAATTATAACTTGAAGATCTGAACCTGTAATAGGTAAATACAGAACTTTCAATTGTTAAATTCTAACTAAGATTGCAAATAATAATTCGAAGATCTGAACTTGTAATAGTGAATTACAGAACTTAGATTTGTTAAATTCAAATTATTATTTCAAATTATAACTTGAAGATCTGAACTAGTAATTGTCAAATACAGAACTTAAAATTGATAGCTTCTAATTATTATTGCAAATTAAAACTTGAAGATCTGAACTAGTAATTGTCAAATGCAGAACTTAAAATTGATAGCTTCTAATTATTATTTCAAATTATAACTTGAAGATCTGAACTTGTAATTGTCAAATACAGAACTTAAAATTGATAGCTTCTAATTATTATTGCAAATAATAACTTGTAATTGTCAAATACAGAACTTAAAATTGATAGCTTATAATTATAGTTCAAATTATAACTTGAAAATCTGAACTTGTAATAGTCAAATACAGAACATCGAATTCTTAAATACAAATTATTAGTGCAAATTATAACTTGAAGATCTGAACTTGTAATAGGGAAATACAGAACTTCTAATTGTTAAATTCAAACTAAGATTGTAAATAATAATTTGAAAATCTGAACTAGTAATAGTCAAATACAGAACTTCTAACTGTTAAAAACAAATTATTAGTGCAAATTATAACTTGAAGATCTGAACTTGTAATTGTCAAATACAGAACTTAAAATTGATAGCTTCTAATTATTATTGCAAATTATAACTTGAAGATCAGAACTTGTAATAGTGAATTACAAAACTTAGATTTGTTAAATTCAAATTATTATTTCAAATTATAACTTGAAGATCTGAACTAGTAATTGTCAAATACAGAACTTAAATTGATAGCTTATAATTATTATTGCAAATAATAATTTGAAGATCTGAACTTGTAATAGTCAAATACAGAACTTCTAATTGTTAAATACAAATTATTAGTGCAAATTATAACTTGAAGATCTGAACTAGTAATTGTCAAATACAGAACTTAAAATTGATAGCTTCTAATTATTATTGCAAATTATAACTAGAAGATCTGAACTTGTAATTGTCAAATACAGAACTTCTAATTGTTAAATACAAATTATTAGTGCAAATTATAACTTGAAGATCTGAACTAGTAATTGTCAAATATAGCTCTTAAAATTGATAGCTTCTAATTATTATTGCAAATTATAACTTGAAGATCTGAACTTGTAATTGTCAAATACAAAACTTCTAATTGTTAAATACAAATTATTAGTGCAAATTATAACTTGAAGATCTGAACAAGTAATTGTCAAATACAGAACTTAAAATTGATAGCTTCTAATTATTATTGTAAATTATAACTTGAAGATCTGTACTTGTAATAGTGAATTACAGAACTTAGATTTGTTAAATTCAAATTATTATTCCAAATTATAACTTGAAGATCTGAACTAGTAATTGTCAAATACAGAACTTAAAATTGATAGCTTCTAATTATTATTGCAAATTATAACTTGAAGATCTGAACTTGTAATTGTCAAATACAGAACTTAAAATTGATAGCTTCTAATTATTATTGCAAATTATAACATGAAGATCTGAACTTGTAATTGTCAAATACAGAACTTAAAATTGATAGCTTCTAATTATTATTGTAAATTATAACTTGAAGATCTGAACTTGTAATAGTCAAATACAGAACTTCTAATTGTTAAATACAAATTATTAGTGCAAATTATAACTTGAAAATCTGAACTAGTAATTTTCAAATACAGAACTTAATATTGATAGCTTCTAATTATTATTGCAAATTATAACTAGAAGATCTGAACTTGTAATTGTCAAATAAGGAACTTAAAATTGATAGCTTCTAATTATTATTTCAATTTATAACTTGAAGATCTGAACTTGTAATTGTCAAATACAGAACTTAGATTTGTTAAATTCAAATTATTATTTCAAATTATAACTTGAAGATCTGAACTAGTAATTGTCAAATACAGAACTTACAATTGATAGCTTCTAATTATTATTGCAAATTATAACTTGAAGATCTAACTTGTAATTGTCAAATACAGAACTTAAAATTGATAGCTTCTAATTATTATTGTAAATTATAACTTGAAGATCTGAACTTGTAATTGTCAAATACAGAACTTAAAATTGATAGCTTCTAATTATTATTGCAAATATAAACTTGGAGATCTGAACTAGTAATTGTCAAATACAGAACTTAAAATTGATAGCTTCTAATTATTATTGCAAATTATAACTTGAAGATCTGAACTTGTAATTGTCAAATACAGAACTTAAAATTGATAGCTTCTAATTATTATTGCAAATTATAACTTGAAGATCTGAACTTGTAATTGTCAAATACAGAACATAAAATTGATAGCTTCTAATTATTATTTCAAATTATAACTTGAAGATCTGAACTTGTAATTGTCAAATACAGAACTTAAAATTAATAGCTTCTAATTATTATTGCAAATTATAACTTGAATATCTGAACTTGTAATTGTCAAATACAGAACTTCAAATTGTTAAATACAAATTATTAGTGCAAATTATAACTTGAAGATCTGAACTTGTAATTGTCAAATACAGAACTTAAAATTGATAGCTTCTAATTATTATTGTAAATTATAACTTGAAGATCTGAACTTGTAATAGTGAATTACAGAACTTAGATTTGTTAAATTCAAATTATTATTTCAAATTATAACTTGAAGATCTGTACTAGTAATTGTCAAATACAGAACTTAAAATTGATAGCTTCTAATTATTATTGCATATTATAACTTGAAGATCTGAACTTGTAATTGTTAAATACAGAACTTAAAATTGATAGCTTCTAATTATTATTGCAAATTATAACTTCAAGATCTGAACTTTGAATTGTCAAATACAGAACATAAAATTGATAGCTTCTAATTATTATTTCAAATTATAACTTGAAGATCTGAACTTGTAGTTGTCAAATACAGAACTTAAAATTAATAGCTTCTAATTATTATTGCAAATTATAACTTGAATATCTGAACTTGTAATTGTCAAATACAGAACTTCAAATTGTTAAATACAAATTATTAGTGCAAATTATAACTTGAAGATCTGAACTTGTAATTGTCAACTACAGAACTTAAAATTGATAGCTTCAAATTATTATTGCAAATTATAACTTGTAGATCTGAACTTGTAATTTTCAAATACAGAACTTCTAATTGTTAAATACAAATTATTAGTGCAAATTATAACTTGAAGAACTGAACTTGGAATTGTCAAATACAGAACTTCTAATTGTTAAATACTAATTATTAGTGCAAATTATAACTTGAAGATCTGAACTAGTAATTTTCAAATACAGAACTTAAAATTAATAGCTTCTAATTATTATTGCAAATTAAAACTTGAATGTCTGAACTTGTAATTGTCAAATACAGAACTTCTAATTGTTAAATACAAATTATTAGTGCAAATTATAACTTGAAGATCTGAACTAGTAATTTTCAAATACAGAACTTAAAATTAATAGCTTCTAATTATTATTGCAAATTAAAACTTGAATGTCTGAACTTGTAATTGTCAAATACAGAACTTCTAATTGTTAAATTCAAATTATTAGTGCAAATTATAACTTGAAGATCTGAACTTGTAATTGTCAAATACAGAACTTAAAATTGATAGCTTCTAATTATTATTGCAAATTATAACATGAAGATCTGAACTTGTAATTGTCAAATACAGAACTTAAAATTGATATTTTCAAATTATTATTGTAAATTATAACTTGAAGATCTGAACTTGTAATAGTCAAATACAGAACTTCTAATTGTTAAATACAAATTATTAGAGCAAATTATAACTTGAAGATCTGAACTAGTAATTTTCAAATACAGAACTTAATATTGATAGCTTCTAATTATTATTGCAAATTATAACTAGAAGATCTGAACTTGTAATTGTCAAATATAGAACTTAAAATTGATAGCTTCTAATTATTATTTCAATTTATAACTTGAAGATCTGAACTTGTAATTGTCAAATACAGAACTTAAAATTGATAGCTTCTAATTATTATTGCAAATTATAACTTGAAGATCTGAACTTGTAATTGTCAAATACAGAACTTTTAATTGTTAAATACAAATTAGTAGTGCAAATTATAACTTGAAGATCTGAACTTGTAATTATCAAATACAGAACTTAAAATTGATAGCTTCTAATTATTATTGTAAATTATAACTTGAAGATCTAAACTTGTAATAGTGAATTACAGAACTTAGATTTGTTAAATTCAAATTATTATTACAAATTATAACTTGAAGATCTGAACTAGTAATTGTCAAATTCAGAACATAAAATTGATAGCTTCTAATTATTATTGCAAATCATAACTTGAAGATCTGATCTAGTAATTGTCAAATACAGAACTTAAAATTGATAGCTTCTAATTATTATTGTAAATTATAACTTGAAGATCTGACCTTGTAATTGTCAAATACAGAACTTAAAATTGATATCTTCTAATTATTATTGCAAATAATAACTTGAAGATCTGAACTAGTAATTGTCAAATAAAGCACTTAAAATTGATAGCTTCTAATTATTATTGCAAATTATAATTTGAAGATCTGAACTTGTAATAGACAAATACGCAACTTAGCATTGTTAAATACAAATTGTGATTGCAAATTATAACTTGAAGATCTGAACCTGTAATAGGTAAATACAGAACTTTCAATTGTTAAATTCTAACTAAGATTGCAAATAATAATTAGAAGATCTGAACTTGTAATAGTGAATTACAGAACTTAGATTTGTTAAATTCAAATTATTATTTCAAATTATAACTTGAAGATCTGAACTAGTAATTGTCAAATACAGAACTTAAAATTGATAGCTTCTAATTATTATTGCAAATTAAAACTTGAAGATCTGAACTAGTAATTGTCAAATGCAGAACTTAAAATTGATAGCTTCTAATTATTATTTCAAATTATAACTTGAAGATCTGAACTTGTAATTGTCAAATACAGAACTTAAAATTGACAGCTTCTAATTATTATTGCAAATAATAACTTGAAGATCTGTACTTGTAATTGTCAAATACAGAACTTAAAATTGATAGCTTATAATTATAGTTCAAATTATAACTTGAAAATCTGAACTTGTAATAGTCAAATACAGAACATCGAATTGTTAAATACAAATTATTAGTGCAAATTATAACTTGAAGATCTGAACTTGTAATAGGTAAATACAGAACTTCTAATTGTTAAATTCAAACTAAGATTGTAAATAATAATTTGAAAATCTGAACTAGTAATAGTCAAATACAGAACTTCTAACTGTTAAAAACAAATTATTAGTGCAAATTATAACTTGAAGATCTGAACTTGTAATTGTCAAATACAGAACTTAAAATTGATAGCTTCTAATTATTATTGCAAATTATAACTTGAAGATCTGAACTTGTAATAGTGAATTACAAAACTTAGATTTGTTAAATTCAAATTATTATTTCAAATTATAACTTGAAGATCTGAACTAGTAATTGTCAAATACAGAACTTAAATTGATAGCTTATAATTATTATTGCAAATAATAATTTGAAGATCTGAACTTGTAATAGTCAAATACAGAACTTCTAATTGTTAAATACAAATTATTAGTGCAAATTATAACTTGAAGATCTGAACTAGTAATTGTCAAATACAGAACTTAAAATTGATAGCTTCTAATTATTATTGCAAATTATAACTAGAAGATCTGAACTTGTAATTGTCAAATACAGAACTTCTAATTGTTAAATACAAATTATTAGTGCAAATTATAACTTGAAGATCTGAACTTGTAATTGTCAAATATAGCTCTTAAAATTGATAGCTTCTAATTATTATTGCAAATTATAACTTGAAGATCTGAACTTGTAATTGTCAAATACAGAACTTCTAATTGTTAAATACAAATTATTAGTGCAAATTATAACTTGAAGATCTGAACAAGTAATTGTCAAATACAGAACTTAAAATTGATAGCTTCTAATTATTATTGTAAATTATAACTTGAAGATCTGTACTTGTAATAGTGAATTACAGAACTTAGATTTGTTAAATTCAAATTATTATTTCAAATTATAACTTGAAGATCTGAACTAGTAATTGTCAAATACAGAACTTAAAATTGATAGCTTCTAATTATTATTGCAAATTATAACTTGAAGATCTGAACTTGTTATTGTCAAATACAGAACTTAAAATTGATAGCTTCTAATTATTATTGCAAATTATAACATGAAGATCTGAACTTGTAATTGTCAAATACAGAACTTAAAATTGATAGCTTCTAATTATTATTGTAAATTATAACTTGAAGATCTGAACTTGTAATAGTCAAATACAGAACTTCTAATTGTTAAATACAAATTATTAGTGCAAATTATAACTTGAAGATCTGAACTAGTAATTTTCAAATACAGAACTTAATATTGATAGCTACTAATTATTATTGCAAATTATAACTAGAAGATCTGAACTTGTAATTGTCAAATAAGGAACTTAAAATTGATAGCTTCTAATTATTATTTCAATTTATAACTTGAAGATCTGAACTTGTAATTGTCAAATACAGAACTTAGATTTGTTAAATTCAAATTATTATTTCAAATTATAACTTGAAGATCTGAACTAGTAATTGTCAAATACAGAACTTACAATTGATAGCTTCTAATTATTATTGCAAATTATAACTTGAAGATCTAACTTGTAATTGTCAAATACAGAACTTAAAATTGATAGCTTCTAATTATTATTGTAAATTATAACTTGAAGATCTGAACTTGTAATTGTCAAATACAGAACTTAAAATTGATAGCTTCTAATTATTATTGCAAATATAAACTTGGAGATCTGAACTAGTAATTGTCAAATACAGAACTTAAAATTGATAGCTTCTAATTATTATTGCAAATTATAACTTGAAGATCTGAACTTGTAATTGTCAAATACAGAACTTAAAATTGATAGCTTCTAATTATTATTGCAAATTATAACTTGAAGATCTGAACTTGTAATTGTCAAATACAGAACATAAAATTGATAGCTTCTAATTATTATTTCAAATTATAACTTGAAGATCTGAACTTGTAATTGTCAAATACAGAACTTAAAATTAATAGCTTCTAATTATTATTGCAAATTATAACTTGAATATCTGAACTTGTAATTGTCAAATACAGAACTTCAAATTGTTAAATACAAATAATTAGTGCAAATTATAACTTGAAGATCTGAACTTGTAATTGTCAAATACAGAACTTAAAATTGATAGCTTCTAATTATTATTGTAAATTATAACTTGAAGATCTGAACTTGTAATAGTGAATTACAGAACTTAGATTTGTTAAATTCAAATTATTATTTCAAATTATAACTTGAAGATCTGTACTAGTAATTGTCAAATACAGAACTTAAAATTGATAGCTTCTAATTATTATTGCATATTATAACTTGAAGATCTGAACTTGTAATTGTTAAATACAGAACTTAAAATTGATAGCTTCTAATTATTATTGCAAATTATAACTTCAAGATCTGAACTTGTAATTGTCAAATACAGAACATAAAATTGATAGCTTCTAATTATTATTTCAAATTATAACTTGAAGATCTGAACTTGTAGTTGTCAAATACAGAACTTAAAATTAATAGCTTCTAATTATTATTGCAAATTATAACTTGAATATCTGAACTTGTAATTGTCAAATACAGAACTTCAAATTGTTAAATACAAATTATTAGTGCAAATTATAACTTGAAGATCTGAACTTGTAATTGTCAAATACAGATCTTAAAATTGATAGCTTCAAATTATTATTGCAAATTATAACTTGAAGATCTGAACTAGTAATTTTCAAATACAGAACTTAAAATTAATAGCTTCTAATTATTATTGCAAATTAAAACTTGAATGTCTGAACTTGTAATTGTCAAATACAGAACTTCTAATTGTTAAATACAAATTATTAGTGCAAATTATAACTTGAAGATCTGAACTAGTAATTTTCAAATACAGAACTTAAAATTAATAGCTTCTAATTATTATTGCAAATTAAAACTTGAATGTCTGAACTTGTAATTGTCAAATACAGAAATTCTAATTGTTAAATTCAAATTTTTAGTGCAAATTATAACTTGAAGATCTGAACTTGTAATTGTCAAATACAGAACTTAAAATTGATAGCTTCTAATTATTATTGCAAATTATAACATGAAGATCTGAACTTGTAATTGTCAAATACAGAACTTAAAATTGATAGCTTCTAATTATTATTGTAAATTATAACTTGAAGATCTGAACTTGTAATAGTCAAATACAGAACTTCTAATTGTTAAATACAAATTATTAGAGCAAATTATAACTTGAAGATCTGAACTAGTAATTTTCAAATACAGAACTTAATATTGATAGCTTCTAATTATTATTGCAAATTATAACTAGAAGATCTGAACTTGTAATTGTCAAATACAGAACTTAAAATTGATAGCTTCTAATTATTATTTCAATTTATAACTTGAAGATCTGAACTTGTAATTGTCAAATACAGAACTTAAAATTGATAGCTTCTAATTATTATTGCAAATTATAACTTGAAGATCTGAACTTGTAATTGTCAAATACAGAACTTTTAATTGTTAAATACAAATTAGTAGTGCAAATTATAACTTGAAGATCTGAACTTGTAATTATCAAATACAGAACTTAAAATTGATAGCTTCTAATTATTATTGTAAATTATAACTTGAAGATCTAAACTTGTAATAGTGAATTACAGAACTTAGATTTGTTAAATTCAAATTATTATTACAAATTATAACTTGAAGATCTGAACTAGTAATTGTCAAATTCAGAACTTAAAATTGATAGCTTCTAATTATTATTGCAAATCATAACTTGAAGATCTGATCTAGTAATTGTCAAATACAGAACTTAAAATTGATAGCTTCTAATTATTATTGTAAATTATAACTTGAAGATCTGACCTTGTAATTATCAAATACAGAACTTAAAATTGATATCTTCTAATTATTATTGCAAATAATAACTTGAAGATCTGAACTAGTAATTGTCAAATAAAGCACTTAAAATTGATAGCTTCTAATTATTATTGCAAATTATAATTTGAAGATCTGAACTTGTAATAGACAAATACGCAACTTAGCATTGTTAAATACAAATTGTGATTGCAAATTATAACTTGAAGATCTGAACCTGTAATAGGTAAATACAGAACTTTCAATTGTTAAATTCTAACTAAGATTGCAAATAATAATTCGAAGATCTGAACTTGTAATAGTGAATTACAGAACTTAGATTTGTTAAATTCAAATTATTATTTCAAATTATAACTTGAAGATCTGAACTAGTAATTGTCAAATACAGAACTTAAAATTGATAGCTTCTAATTATTATTGCAAATTAAAACTTGAAGATCTGAACTAGTAATTGACAAATGCAGAACTTAAAATTGATAGCTTCTAATTATTATTTCAAATTATAACTTGAAGATCTGAACTTGTAATTGTCAAATACAGAACTTAAAATTGATAGCTTCTAATTATTATTGCAAATAATAACTTGAAGATCTGTACTTGTAATTGTCAAATACAGAACTTAAAATTGATAGCTTATAATTATAGTTCAAATTATAACTTGAAAATCTGAACTTGTAATAGTCAAATACAGAACATCGAATTGTTAAATACAAATTATTAGTGCAAATTATAACTTGAAGATCTGAACTTGTAATAGGTAAATACAGAACTTCTAATTGTTAAATTCAAACTAAGATTGTAAATAATAATTTGAAAATCTGAACTAGTAATAGTCAAATACAGAACTTCTAACTGTTAAAAACAAATTATTAGTGCAAATTATAATTTGAAGATCTGAACTTGTAATTGTCAAATACAGAACTTCTAATTGTTAAATACAAATTATTAGTGCAAATTATAACTTGAAGATCTGAACTAGTAATTGTCAAATATAGCTCTTAAAATTGATAGCTTCTAATTATTATTGCAAATTATAACTTGAAGATCTGAACTTGTAATTGTCAAATACAAAACTTCTAATTGTTAAATACAAATTATTAGTGCAAATTATAACTTGAAGATCTGAACAAGTAATTGTCAAATACAGAACTTAAAATTGATAGCTTCTAATTATTATTGTAAATTATAACTTGAAGATCTGTACTTGTAATAGTGAATTACAGAACTTAGATTTGTTAAATTCAAATTATTATTCCAAATTATAACTTGAAGATCTGAACTAGTAATTGTCAAATACAGAACTTAAAATTGATAGCTTCTAATTATTATTGCAAATTATAACTTGAAGATCTGAACTTGTAATTGTCAAATACAGAACTTAAAATTGATAGCTTCTAATTATTATTGCAAATTATAACATGAAGATCTGAACTTGTAATTGTCAAATACAGAACTTAAAATTGATAGCTTCTAATTATTATTGTAAATTATAACTTGAAGATCTGAACTTGTAATAGTCAAATACAGAACTTCTAATTGTTAAATACAAATTATTAGTGCAAATTATAACTTGAAAATCTGAACTAGTAATTTTCAAATACAGAACTTAATATTGATAGCTTCTAATTATTATTGCAAATTATAACTAGAAGATCTGAACTTGTAATTGTCAAATAAGGAACTTAAAATTGATAGCTTCTAATTATTATTTCAATTTATAACTTGAAGATCTGAACTTGTAATTGTCAAATACAGAACTTAGATTTGTTAAATTCAAATTATTATTTCAAATTATAACTTGAAGATCTGAACTAGTAATTGTCAAATACAGAACTTACAATTGATAGCTTCTAATTATTATTGCAAATTATAACTTGAAGATCTAACTTGTAATTGTCAAATACAGAACTTAAAATTGATAGCTTCTAATTATTATTGTAAATTATAACTTGAAGATCTGAACTTGTAATTGTCAAATACAGAACTTAAAATTGATAGCTTCTAATTATTATTGCAAATATAAACTTGGAGATCTGAACTAGTAATTGTCAAATACAGAACTTAAAATTGATAGCTTCTAATTATTATTGCAAATTATAACTTGAAGATCTGAACTTGTAATTGTCAAATACAGAACTTAAAATTGATAGCTTCTAATTATTATTGCAAATTATAACTTGAAGATCTGAACTTGTAATTGTCAAATACAGAACATAAAATTGATAGCTTCTAATTATTATTTCAAATTATAACTTGAAGATCTGAACTTGTAATTGTCAAATACAGAACTTAAAATTAATAGCTTCTAATTATTATTGCAAATTATAACTTGAATATCTGAACTTGTAATTGTCAAATACAGAACTTCAAATTGTTAAATACAAATTATTAGTGCAAATTATAACTTGAAGATCTGAACTTGTAATTGTCAAATACAGAACTTAAAATTGATAGCTTCTAATTATTATTGTAAATTATAACTTGAAGATCTGAACTTGTAATAGTGAATTACAGAACTTAGATTTGTTAAATTCAAATTATTATTTCAAATTATAACTTGAAGATCTGTACTAGTAATTGTCAAATACAGAACTTAAAATTGATAGCTTCTAATTATTATTGCATATTATAACTTGAAGATCTGAACTTGTAATTGTTAAATACAGAACTTAAAATTGATAGCTTCTAATTATTATTGCAAATTATAACTTCAAGATCTGAACTTTGAATTGTCAAATACAGAACATAAAATTGATAGCTTCTAATTATTATTTCAAATTATAACTTGAAGATCTGAACTTGTAGTTGTCAAATACAGAACTTAAAATTAATAGCTTCTAATTATTATTGCAAATTATAACTTGAATATCTGAACTTGTAATTGTCAAATACAGAACTTCAAATTGTTAAATACAAATTATTAGTGCAAATTATAACTTGAAGATCTGAACTTGTAATTGTCAACTACAGAACTTAAAATTGATAGCTTCAAATTATTATTGCAAATTATAACTTGTAGATCTGAACTTGTAATTTTCAAATACAGAACTTCTAATTGTTAAATACAAATTATTAGTGCAAATTATAACTTGAAGAACTGAACTTGGAATTGTCAAATACAGAACTTCTAATTGTTAAATACTAATTATTAGTGCAAATTATAACTTGAAGATCTGAACTAGTAATTTTCAAATACAGAACTTAAAATTAATAGCTTCTAATTATTATTGCAAATTAAAACTTGAATGTCTGAACTTGTAATTGTCAAATACAGAACTTCTAATTGTTAAATACAAATTATTAGTGCAAATTATAACTTGAAGATCTGAACTAGTAATTTTCAAATACAGAACTTAAAATTAATAGCTTCTAATTATTATTGCAAATTAAAACTTGAATGTCTGAACTTGTAATTGTCAAATACAGAACTTCTAATTGTTAAATTCAAATTATTAGTGCAAATTATAACTTGAAGATCTGAACTTGTAATTGTCAAATACAGAACTTAAAATTGATAGCTTCTAATTATTATTGCAAATTATAACATGAAGATCTGAACTTGTAATTGTCAAATACAGAACTTAAAATTGATATTTTCAAATTATTATTGTAAATTATAACTTGAAGATCTGAACTTGTAATAGTCAAATACAGAACTTCTAATTGTTAAATACAAATTATTAGAGCAAATTATAACTTGAAGATCTGAACTAGTAATTTTCAAATACAGAACTTAATATTGATAGCTTCTAATTATTATTGCAAATTATAACTAGAAGATCTGAACTTGTAATTGTCAAATATAGAACTTAAAATTGATAGCTTCTAATTATTATTTCAATTTATAACTTGAAGATCTGAACTTGTAATTGTCAAATACAGAACTTAAAATTGATAGCTTCTAATTATTATTGCAAATTATAACTTGAAGATCTGAACTTGTAATTGTCAAATACAGAACTTTTAATTGTTAAATACAAATTAGTAGTGCAAATTATAACTTGAAGATCTGAACTTGTAATTATCAAATACAGAACTTAAAATTGATAGCTTCTAATTATTATTGTAAATTATAACTTGAAGATCTAAACTTGTAATAGTGAATTACAGAACTTAGATTTGTTAAATTCAAATTATTATTACAAATTATAACTTGAAGATCTGAACTAGTAATTGTCAAATTCAGAACTTAAAATTGATAGCTTCTAATTATTATTGCAAATCATAACTTGAAGATCTGATCTAGTAATTGTCAAATACAGAACTTAAAATTGATAGCTTCTAATTATTATTGTAAATTATAACTTGAAGATCTGACCTTGTAATTGTCAAATACAGAACTTAAAATTGATATCTTCTAATTATTATTGCAAATAATAACTTGAAGATCTGAACTAGTAATTGTCAAATAAAGCACTTAAAATTGATAGCTTCTAATTATTATTGCAAATTATAATTTGAAGATCTGAACTTGTAATAGACAAATACGCAACTTAGCATTGTTAAATACAAATTGTGATTGCAAATTATAACTTGAAGATCTGAACCTGTAATAGGTAAATACAGAACTTTCAATTGTTAAATTCTAACTAAGATTGCAAATAATAATTAGAAGATCTGAACTTGTAATAGTGAATTACAGAACTTAGATTTGTTAAATTCAAATTATTATTTCAAATTATAACTTGAAGATCTGAACTAGTAATTGTCAAATACAGAACTTAAAATTGATAGCTTCTAATTATTATTGCAAATTAAAACTTGAAGATCTGAACTAGTAATTGTCAAATGCAGAACTTAAAATTGATAGCTTCTAATTATTATTTCAAATTATAACTTGAAGATCTGAACTTGTAATTGTCAAATACAGAACTTAAAATTGACAGCTTCTAATTATTATTGCAAATAATAACTTGAAGATCTGTACTTGTAATTGTCAAATACAGAACTTAAAATTGATAGCTTATAATTATAGTTCAAATTATAACTTGAAAATCTGAACTTGTAATAGTCAAATACAGAACATCGAATTGTTAAATACAAATTATTAGTGCAAATTATAACTTGAAGATCTGAACTTGTAATAGGTAAATACAGAACTTCTAATTGTTAAATTCAAACTAAGATTGTAAATAATAATTTGAAAATCTGAACTAGTAATAGTCAAATACAGAACTTCTAACTGTTAAAAACAAATTATTAGTGCAAATTATAACTTGAAGATCTGAACTTGTAATTGTCAAATACAGAACTTAAAATTGATAGCTTCTAATTATTATTGCAAATTATAACTTGAAGATCTGAACTTGTAATAGTGAATTACAAAACTTAGATTTGTTAAATTCAAATTATTATTTCAAATTATAACTTGAAGATCTGAACTAGTAATTGTCAAATACAGAACTTAAATTGATAGCTTATAATTATTATTGCAAATAATAATTTGAAGATCTGAACTTGTAATAGTCAAATACAGAACTTCTAATTGTTAAATACAAATTATTAGTGCAAATTATAACTTGAAGATCTGAACTAGTAATTGTCAAATACAGAACTTAAAATTGATAGCTTCTAATTATTATTGCAAATTATAACTAGAAGATCTGAACTTGTAATTGTCAAATACAGAACTTCTAATTGTTAAATACAAATTATTAGTGCAAATTATAACTTGAAGATCTGAACTTGTAATTGTCAAATATAGCTCTTAAAATTGATAGCTTCTAATTATTATTGCAAATTATAACTTGAAGATCTGAACTTGTAATTGTCAAATACAGAACTTCTAATTGTTAAATACAAATTATTAGTGCAAATTATAACTTGAAGATCTGAACAAGTAATTGTCAAATACAGAACTTAAAATTGATAGCTTCTAATTATTATTGTAAATTATAACTTGAAGATCTGTACTTGTAATAGTGAATTACAGAACTTAGATTTGTTAAATTCAAATTATTATTTCAAATTATAACTTGAAGATCTGAACTAGTAATTGTCAAATACAGAACTTAAAATTGATAGCTTCTAATTATTATTGCAAATTATAACTTGAAGATCTGAACTTGTTATTGTCAAATACAGAACTTAAAATTGATAGCTTCTAATTATTATTGCAAATTATAACATGAAGATCTGAACTTGTAATTGTCAAATACAGAACTTAAAATTGATAGCTTCTAATTATTATTGTAAATTATAACTTGAAGATCTGAACTTGTAATAGTCAAATACAGAACTTCTAATTGTTAAATACAAATTATTAGTGCAAATTATAACTTGAAGATCTGAACTAGTAATTTTCAAATACAGAACTTAATATTGATAGCTACTAATTATTATTGCAAATTATAACTAGAAGATCTGAACTTGTAATTGTCAAATAAGGAACTTAAAATTGATAGCTTCTAATTATTATTTCAATTTATAACTTGAAGATCTGAACTTGTAATTGTCAAATACAGAACTTAGATTTGTTAAATTCAAATTATTATTTCAAATTATAACTTGAAGATCTGAACTAGTAATTGTCAAATACAGAACTTACAATTGATAGCTTCTAATTATTATTGCAAATTATAACTTGAAGATCTAACTTGTAATTGTCAAATACAGAACTTAAAATTGATAGCTTCTAATTATTATTGTAAATTATAACTTGAAGATCTGAACTTGTAATTGTCAAATACAGAACTTAAAATTGATAGCTTCTAATTATTATTGCAAATATAAACTTGGAGATCTGAACTAGTAATTGTCAAATACAGAACTTAAAATTGATAGCTTCTAATTATTATTGCAAATTATAACTTGAAGATCTGAACTTGTAATTGTCAAATACAGAACTTAAAATTGATAGCTTCTAATTATTATTGCAAATTATAACTTGAAGATCTGAACTTGTAATTGTCAAATACAGAACATAAAATTGATAGCTTCTAATTATTATTTCAAATTATAACTTGAAGATCTGAACTTGTAATTGTCAAATACAGAACTTAAAATTAATAGCTTCTAATTATTATTGCAAATTATAACTTGAATATCTGAACTTGTAATTGTCAAATACAGAACTTCAAATTGTTAAATACAAATAATTAGTGCAAATTATAACTTGAAGATCTGAACTTGTAATTGTCAAATACAGAACTTAAAATTGATAGCTTCTAATTATTATTGTAAATTATAACTTGAAGATCTGAACTTGTAATAGTGAATTACAGAACTTAGATTTGTTAAATTCAAATTATTATTTCAAATTATAACTTGAAGATCTGTACTAGTAATTGTCAAATACAGAACTTAAAATTGATAGCTTCTAATTATTATTGCATATTATAACTTGAAGATCTGAACTTGTAATTGTTAAATACAGAACTTAAAATTGATAGCTTCTAATTATTATTGCAAATTATAACTTCAAGATCTGAACTTGTAATTGTCAAATACAGAACATAAAATTGATAGCTTCTAATTATTATTTCAAATTATAACTTGAAGATCTGAACTTGTAGTTGTCAAATACAGAACTTAAAATTAATAGCTTCTAATTATTATTGCAAATTATAACTTGAATATCTGAACTTGTAATTGTCAAATACAGAACTTCAAATTGTTAAATACAAATTATTAGTGCAAATTATAACTTGAAGATCTGAACTTGTAATTGTCAAATACAGATCTTAAAATTGATAGCTTCAAATTATTATTGCAAATTATAACTTGAAGATCTGAACTAGTAATTTTCAAATACAGAACTTAAAATTAATAGCTTCTAATTATTATTGCAAATTAAAACTTGAATGTCTGAACTTGTAATTGTCAAATACAGAACTTCTAATTGTTAAATACAAATTATTAGTGCAAATTATAACTTGAAGATCTGAACTAGTAATTTTCAAATACAGAACTTAAAATTAATAGCTTCTAATTATTATTGCAAATTAAAACTTGAATGTCTGAACTTGTAATTGTCAAATACAGAAATTCTAATTGTTAAATTCAAATTTTTAGTGCAAATTATAACTTGAAGATCTGAACTTGTAATTGTCAAATACAGAACTTAAAATTGATAGCTTCTAATTATTATTGCAAATTATAACATGAAGATCTGAACTTGTAATTGTCAAATACAGAACTTAAAATTGATAGCTTCTAATTATTATTGTAAATTATAACTTGAAGATCTGAACTTGTAATAGTCAAATACAGAACTTCTAATTGTTAAATACAAATTATTAGAGCAAATTATAACTTGAAGATCTGAACTAGTAATTTTCAAATACAGAACTTAATATTGATAGCTTCTAATTATTATTGCAAATTATAACTAGAAGATCTGAACTTGTAATTGTCAAATACAGAACTTAAAATTGATAGCTTCTAATTATTATTTCAATTTATAACTTGAAGATCTGAACTTGTAATTGTCAAATACAGAACTTAAAATTGATAGCTTCTAATTATTATTGCAAATTATAACTTGAAGATCTGAACTTGTAATTGTCAAATACAGAACTTTTAATTGTTAAATACAAATTAGTAGTGCAAATTATAACTTGAAGATCTGAACTTGTAATTATCAAATACAGAACTTAAAATTGATAGCTTCTAATTATTATTGTAAATTATAACTTGAAGATCTAAACTTGTAATAGTGAATTACAGAACTTAGATTTGTTAAATTCAAATTATTATTACAAATTATAACTTGAAGATCTGAACTAGTAATTGTCAAATTCAGAACTTAAAATTGATAGCTTCTAATTATTATTGCAAATCATAACTTGAAGATCTGATCTAGTAATTGTCAAATACAGAACTTAAAATTGATAGCTTCTAATTATTATTGTAAATTATAACTTGAAGATCTGACCTTGTAATTATCAAATACAGAACTTAAAATTGATATCTTCTAATTATTATTGCAAATAATAACTTGAAGATCTGAACTAGTAATTGTCAAATAAAGCACTTAAAATTGATAGCTTCTAATTATTATTGCAAATTATAATTTGAAGATCTGAACTTGTAATAGACAAATACGCAACTTAGCATTGTTAAATACAAATTGTGATTGCAAATTATAACTTGAAGATCTGAACCTGTAATAGGTAAATACAGAACTTTCAATTGTTAAATTCTAACTAAGATTGCAAATAATAATTCGAAGATCTGAACTTGTAATAGTGAATTACAGAACTTAGATTTGTTAAATTCAAATTATTATTTCAAATTATAACTTGAAGATCTGAACTAGTAATTGTCAAATACAGAACTTAAAATTGATAGCTTCTAATTATTATTGCAAATTAAAACTTGAAGATCTGAACTAGTAATTGACAAATGCAGAACTTAAAATTGATAGCTTCTAATTATTATTTCAAATTATAACTTGAAGATCTGAACTTGTAATTGTCAAATACAGAACTTAAAATTGATAGCTTCTAATTATTATTGCAAATAATAACTTGAAGATCTGTACTTGTAATTGTCAAATACAGAACTTAAAATTGATAGCTTATAATTATAGTTCAAATTATAACTTGAAAATCTGAACTTGTAATAGTCAAATACAGAACATCGAATTGTTAAATACAAATTATTAGTGCAAATTATAACTTGAAGATCTGAACTTGTAATAGGTAAATACAGAACTTCTAATTGTTAAATTCAAACTAAGATTGTAAATAATAATTTGAAAATCTGAACTAGTAATAGTCAAATACAGAACTTCTAACTGTTAAAAACAAATTATTAGTGCAAATTATAATTTGAAGATCTGAACTTGTAATTGTCAAATACAGAACTTAAAATTGATAGCTTCTAATTATTATTGCAAATTATAACTTGAAGATCTGAACTTGTAATAGTGAATTACAAAACTTAGATTTGTTAAATTCAAATTATTATTTCAAATTATAACTTGAAGATCTGAACTAGTAATTGTCAAATAAAGAACTTAAATTGATAGCTTATAATTATTATTGCAAATAATAATTTGAAGATCTGAACTTGTAATAGTCAAATACAGAACTTCTAATTGTTAAATACAAATTATTAGTGCAAATTATAACTTGAAGATCTGAACTAGTAATTGTCAAATACAGAACTTAAAATTGATAGCTTCTAATTATTATTGCAAATTATAACTAGAAGATCTGAACTTGTAATTGTCAAATACAGAACTTGTAATTGTTAAATACAAATTATTAGTGCAAATTATAACTTGAAGATCTGAACTTGTAATTGTCAAATATAGAACTTAAAATTGATAGCTTCTAATTATTATTGCAAATTATAACTTGAAGATCTGAACTTGTAATTGTCAAATACAGAACTTAAAATTGATAGCTTCTAATTATTATTGCAAATTATAACATGAAGATCTGAACTTGTAATTGTCAAATACAGAACTTAAAATTGATAGCTTCTAATTATTATTGTAAATTATAACTTGAAGATCTGAACTTGTAATAGTCAAATACAGAACTTCTAATTGTTAAATACAAATTATTAGTGCAAATTATAACTTGAAGATCTGAACTAGTAATTTTCAAATACAGAACTTAATATTCATAGCTTCTAATTATTATTGCAAATTATAACTAGAAGATCTGAACTTGTAATTGTCAAATAAGGAACTTAAAATTGATAGCTTCTAATTATTATTTCAATTTATAACTTGAAGATCTGAACTTGTAATTGTCAAATACAGAACTTAAAATTGATAGCTTCTAATTATTATTGCTAATTATAACTTGAAGATCTGAACTTGTAATTGTCAAATACAGAACTTTTAATTGTTAAATTCAAATTAGTAGTGCAAATTATAACTTGAAGATCTGAACTTGTAATTATCAAATACAGAACTTAAAATTGATAGCTTCTAATTATTATTGTAAATTATAACTTGAAGATCTGAACTTGTAATAGTGAATTACAGAACTTAGATTTGTTAAATTCAAATTATTATTACAAATTATAACTTGAAGATCTGAACTAGTAATTGTCAAATACAGAACTTAAAATTGATAGCTTCTAATTATTATTGCAAATCATAACTTGAAGATCTGAACTAGTAATTGTCAAATACAGAACTTAAAATTGATAGCTTCTAATTATTATTGTAAATTATAACTTGAAGATCTGACCTTGTAATTGTCAAATACAGAACTTAAAATTGATATCTTCTAATTATTATTGCAAATAATAACTTGAAGATCTGAACTAGTAATTGTCAAATACAGCACTTAAAATTGATAGCTTCTAATTATTATTGCAAATTATAATTTGAAGATCTGAACTTGTAATAGACAAATACTCAACTTAGCATTGTTAAATACAAATTGTGATTGCAAATTATAACTTGAAGATCTGAACTAGTAATTGTCAAATACAGAACTTAAATTGATAGCTTATAATTATTATTGCAAATAATAATTTGAAGATCTGAACTTGTAATAGTCAAATACAGAACTTCTAATTGTTAAATACAAATTATTAGTGCAAATTATAACTTGAAGATCTGAACTTGTAATAGGTACATACAGAACTTCTAATTGTTAAATTTAAACTAAGATTGCAAATAATAATTTGAAAATCTGAACTAGTAATAGTCAAATACAGAACTTCTAACTGTTAAATACAAATTATTAGTGCAAATTATAACTTGAAGATCTGAACTTGTAATTGTCAAATACAGAACTTAAAATTGATAGCTTCTAATTATTATTGCAAATTATAACTTGAAGATCTGAACTTGTAATTGTCAATTACAGAACTTCTAATTGTTAAATACAAATTATTAGTGCAAATTATAACTTGAAGATCTGAACATGTAATTGTCAAATACAGAACTTAAAATTGATAGCTTCTAATTATTATTGTAAATTATAACTTGAAGATCTGAACTTGTAATAGTGAATTACAGAACTTAGATTTGTTAAATTCAAATTATTATTTCAAATTATAACTTGAAGTTCTGAACTAGTAATTGTCAAATACAGAACTTCTAATTTTAAATACAAATTATTAGTGCAAATTATAACTTGAAGATCTGAACTAGTAATTTTCAAATACAGAACTTAATATTGATAGCTTCTAATTATTATTGCAAATTATAACTAGAAGATCTGAACTTGTAATTGTCAAATACAGAACTTCTAATTGTTAAATACAAATTATTAGTGCAAATTATAACTTGAAGATCTGAACTAGTAATTTTCAAATACAGAACTTAATATTGATAGCTTCTAATTATTATTGCAAATTATAACTAGAAGATCTGAACTTGTAATTGTCAAATACAGAACTTAAAATTGATAGCTTCTAATTATAATTTCAATTTATAACTTGAAGATCTGAACTTGTAATTGTCAAATACAGAACTTAAAATTGATAGCTTCTAATTATTATTGCAAATTATAACTGGAAGATCTGAACTTGTAATTGTCAAATACAGAACTTCTAATTGTTAAATACAAATTAGTAGTGCAAATTATAACTTGAAGATCTGAACTTGTAATTATCAAATACAGAACTTAAAATTGATAGCTTCTAATTATTATTGTAAATTATAACTTGAAGATCTGAACTTGTAATAGTGAATTACAGAACTTAGATTTGTTAAATTCAAATTATTATTTCAAATTATAACTTGAAGATCTGAACTAGTAATTGTCAAATACAGAACTTAAAATTGATAGCTTCTAATTATTATTGCAAATTATAACTTGAAGATCTAACTTGTAATTGTCAAATACAGAACTTAAAATTGATAGCTTCTAATTATTATTGTAAATTATAACTTGAAGATCTGAACTTGTAATTGTCAAATACAGAACTTAAAATTGATAGCTTCTAATTATTATTGCAAATTATAATTTGAAGATCTGAACTTGTAATAGACAAATACGCAACCTAGCATTGTTAAATACAAATTGTAATTGCAAATTATAACTTGAAGATGTGAACCTGTAATAGGTAAATACAGAACTTCGAATTGTTAAATTCTAACTAAGATTGCAAATAATAATTCGAAGATCTGAACTTGTAATAGTCAAATACAGAACTTCTAATTGTTAAATACAAATTATTAGTGCAAATTATAACTTGAAGATCTGAACTAGTAATTGTCAAATACAGAACTTAAAATTGATAGCTTCAAATTATTATTGCAAATTATAACTTGAAGATCTGAACTTGTAATTGTCAAATACAGAACTTCTAATTGTTAAATACAAATTATTAGTGCAAATTATAACTTGAACATCTGAACAAGTAATTGTCAAATACAGAACTTAAAATTGATAGCTTCCAATTATTATTGTAAATTATAACTTGAAGATCTGAACTTGTAATAGTGAATTACAGAACTTAGATTTGTTAAATTCAAATTATTATTTCAAATTATAACTTGAAGTTCTGAACTAGTAATTGTCAAATACAGAACTTCTAATTTTAAATACAAATTATTAGTGCAAATTATAACTTGAAGATCTGAACTAGTAATTTTCAAATACAGAACTTAATATTGATAGCTTCTAATTATTATTGCAAATTATAACTAGAAGATCTGAACTTGTAATTGTCAAATACAGAACTTCTAATTGTTAAATACAAATTATTAGTGCAAATTATAACTTGAAGATCTGAACTAGTAATTTTCAAATACAGAACTTAATATTGATAGCTTCTAATTATTATTGCAAATTATAACTAGAAGATCTGAACTTGTAATTGTCAAATACAGAACTTAAAATTGATAGCTTCTAATTATTATTGCAAATTATAACTTGAAGATCTGAACTTGTAATTGTCAATTACAGAACTTCTAATTGTTAAATACAAATTATTAGTGCAAATTATAACTTGAAGATCTGAACATGTAATTGTCAAATACAGAACTTAAAATTGATAGCTTCTAATTATTATTGTAAATTATAACTTGAAGATCTGAACTTGTAATAGTGAATTACAGAACTTAGATTTGTTAAATTCAAATTATTATTTCAAATTATAACTTGAAGTTCTGAACTAGTAATTGTCAAATACAGAACTTCTAATTTTAAATACAAATTATTAGTGCAAATTATAACTTGAAGATCTGAACTAGTAATTTTCAAATACAGAACTTAATATTGATAGCTTCTAATTATTATTGCAAATTATAACTAGAAGATCTGAACTTGTAATTGTCAAATACAGAACTTCTAATTGTTAAATACAAATTATTAGTGCAAATTATAACTTGAAGATCTGAACTAGTAATTTTCAAATACAGAACTTAATATTGATAGCTTCTAATTATTATTGCAAATTATAACTAGAAGATCTGAACTTGTAATTGTCAAATACAGAACTTAAAATTGATAGCTTCTAATTATAATTTCAATTTATAACTTGAAGATCTGAACTTGTAATTGTCAAATACAGAACTTAAAATTGATAGCTTCTAATTATTATTGCAAATTATAACTGGAAGATCTGAACTTGTAATTGTCAAATACAGAACTTCTAATTGTTAAATACAAATTAGTAGTGCAAATTATAACTTGAAGATCTGAACTTGTAATTATCAAATACAGAACTTAAAATTGATAGCTTCTAATTATTATTGTAAATTATAACTTGAAGATCTGAACTTGTAATAGTGAATTACAGAACTTAGATTTGTTAAATTCAAATTATTATTTCAAATTATAACTTGAAGATCTGAACTAGTAATTGTCAAATACAGAACTTAAAATTGATAGCTTCTAATTATTATTGCAAATTATAACTTGAAGATCTAACTTGTAATTGTCAAATACAGAACTTAAAATTGATAGCTTCTAATTATTATTGTAAATTATAACTTGAAGATCTGAACTTGTAATTGTCAAATACAGAACTTAAAATTGATAGCTTCTAATTATTATTGCAAATTATAATTTGAAGATCTGAACTTGTAATAGACAAATACGCAACCTAGCATTGTTAAATACAAATTGTAATTGCAAATTATAACTTGAAGATCTGAACCTGTAATAGGTAAATACAGAACTTCGAATTGTTAAATTCTAACTAAGATTGCAAATAATAATTCGAAGATCTGAACTTGTAATAGTCAAATACAGAACTTCTAATTGTTAAATACAAATTATTAGTGCAAATTATAACTTGAAGATCTGAACTAGTAATTGTCAAATACAGAACTTAAAATTGATAGCTTCTAATTATTATTGCAAATTATAACTTGAAGATCTGAACTTGTAATTGTCAAATACAGAACTTCTAATTGTTAAATACAAATTATTAGTGCAAATTATAACTTGAACATCTGAACAAGTAATTGTCAAATACAGAACTTAAAATTGATAGCTTCCAATTATTATTGTAAATTATAACTTGAAGATCTGAACTTGTAATAGTGAATTACAGAACTTAGATTTGTTAAATTCAAATTATTATTTCAAATTATAACTTGAAGATCTGAACTAGTAATTGTCAAATACAGAACTTAAAATTGATAGCTTCTAATTATTATTGCAAATTATAACTTGAAGATCTGAACTTGTAATTGTCAAATACAGAACTTAAAATTGATAGCTTCTAATTATTATTGCAAATTATAACATGAAGATCTGAACTTGTAATTGTCAAATACAGAACTTAAAATTGATAGCTTCTAATTATTATTTCAATTTATAACTTGAAGATCTGAACTTGTAATTGTCAAATACAGAACTTAAAATTGATAGCTTCTAATTATTATTGCAAATTATAACTTGAAGATCTGAACTTGTAATTATCAAATACAGAACTTAAAATTGATAGCATCTAATTATTATTGTAAATTATAACTTGAAGATCTGAACTTGTAATAGTGAATTACAGAACTTAGATTTGTTAAATTCAAATTATTATTACAAATTATAACTTGAAGATCTGAACTAGTAATTGTCAAATACAGAACTTAAAATTGATAGCTTCTAATTATTATTGTAAATTATAACTTGAAGATCTGACCTTGTAATTGTCAAATACAGAACTTAAAATTGATATCTTCTAATTATTATTGCAAATAATAACTTGAAGATCTGAACTAGTAATTGTCAAATACAGCACTTAAAATTGATAGCTTCTAATTATTATTGCAAATTATAATTTGAAGATCTGAACTTGTAATAGACAAATACGCAACTTAGCATTGTTAAATACAAATTGTGATTGCAAATTATAACTTGAAGATCTGAACCTGTAATAGGTAAATACAGAACTTCGAATTGTTAAATTCTAACTAAGATTGCAAATAATAATTCGAAGATCTGAACTTGTAATAGTCAAATACAGAACTTCTAATTGTTAAATACAAATTATTAGTGCAAATTATAACTTGAAGATCTGAACTAGTAATTGTCAAATACAGAACTTAAAATTGATAGCTTCTAATTATTATTGCAAATTATAACTAGAAGATCTGAACTTGTAATTGTCAAATACAGAACTTCTAATTGTTAAATACAAATTATTAGTGCAAATTATAACTTGAAGATCTGAACTTGTAATTGTCGAATACAGAACTTAAAATTGATAGCTTCAAATTATTATTGCAAATTATAACTTGAAGATCTGAACTTGTAATTTTCAAATACAGAACTTCTAATTGTTAAATACAAATTATTAGTGCAAATTATAACTTGAAGAACTGAACTTGGAATTGTCAAATACAGAACTAATAATTGTTAAATACAAATTATTAGTGCAAATTATAACTTGAAGATCTGAACTAGTAATTTTCAAATACAGAACTTAAAATTAATAGCTTCTAATTATTATTGCAAATTAAAACTTGAATGTCTGAACTTGTAATTGTCAAATACAGAACTTCTAATTGTTAAATACAAATTATTAGTGCAAATTATAACTTCAAGATCTGAACTAGTAATTTTCAAATACAGAACTTAAAATTAATAGCTTCTAATTATTATTGCAAATTAAAACTTGAATGTCTGAACTTGTAATTGTCAAATACAGAACTTCTAATTGTTAAATACAAATTATTAGTGCAAATTATAACTTGAAGATCTGAACTTGTAATTGTCAAATACAGAACTTAAAATTGATAGCTTCTAATTATTATTGCAAATTATAACATGAAGATCTGAACTTGTAATTGTCAAATACAGAACTTAAAATTGATAGCTTCAAATTATTATTTCAAATTATAACTTGAAGATCTGAACTTGTAATTGTCAAATACAGAACTTAAAATTGATAGCTTCTAATTATTATTGCAAATAATAACTTGAAGATCTGTACTTGTAATTGTCAAATACAGAACTTAAAATTGATAGCTTATAATTATAGTTCAAATTATAACTTGAAAATCTGAACTTGTAATAGTCAAATACAGAACATCGAATTGTTAAATACAAATTATTAGTGCAAATTATAACTTGAAGATCTGAACTTGTAATAGGTAAATACAGAACTTCTAATTGTTAAATTCAAACTAAGATTGCAAATAATAATTTGAAAATCTGAACTAGTAATAGTCAAATACAGAACTTCTAACTGTTAAAAACAAATTATTAGTGCAAATTATAACTTGAAGATCTGAACTTGTAATTGTCAAATACAGAACTTAAAATTGATAGCTTCTAATTATTATTGCAAATTATAACTTGAAGATCTGAACTTGTAATAGTGAATTACAAAACTTAGATTTGTTAAATTCAAATTATTATTTCAAATTATAACTTGAAGATCTGAACTAGTAATTGTCAAATACAGAACTTAAATTGATAGCTTATAATTATTATTGCAAATAATAATTTGAAGATCTGAACTTGTAATAGTCAAATACAGAACTTCTAATTGTTAAATACAAATTATTAGTGCAAATTATAACTTGAAGATCTGAACTAGTAATTGTCAAATATAGAACTTAAAATTGATAGCTTCTAATTATTATTGCAAATTATAACTTGAAGATCTGAACTTGTAATTGTCAAATAAGGAACTTAAAATTGATAGCTTCTAATTATTATTGCAAATTATAACTAGAAGATCTGAACTTGTAATTGTCAAATACAGAACTTCTAATTGTTAAATACAAATTATTAGTGCAAATTATAACTTGAAGATCTGAACTTGTAATTGTCAAATACAGAACTTTTAATTGTTAAATTCAAATTAGTAGTGCAAATTATAACTTGAAGATCTGAACTTGTAATTATCAAATACAGAACTTAAAATTGATAGCTTCTAATTATTATTGTAAATTATAACTTGAAGATCTGAACTTGTAATAGTGAATTACAGAACTTAGATTTGTTAAATTCAAATTATTATTACAAATTATAACTTGAAGATCTGAACTAGTAATTGTCAAATACAGAACTTAAAATTGATAGCTTCTAATTATTATTGCAAATCATAACTTGAAGATCTGAACTAGTAATTGTCAAATACAGAACTTAAAATTGATAGCTTCTAATTATTATTGTAAATTATAACTTGAAGATCTGACCTTGTAATTGTCAAATACAGAACTTAAAATTGATATCTTCTAATTATTATTGCAAATAATAACTTGAAGATCTGAACTAGTAATTGTCAAATACAGCACTTAAAATTGATAGCTTCTAATTATTATTGCAAATTATAATTTGAAGATCTGAACTTGTAATAGACAAATACTCAACTTAGCATTGTTAAATACAAATTGTGATTGCAAATTATAACTTGAAGATCTGAACTAGTAATTGTCAAATACAGAACTTAAATTGATAGCTTATAATTATTATTGCAAATAATAATTTGAAGATCTGAACTTGTAATAGTCAAATACAGAACTTCTAATTGTTAAATACAAATTATTAGTGCAAATTATAACTTGAAGATCTGAACTTGTAATAGGTACATACAGAACTTCTAATTGTTAAATTTAAACTAAGATTGCAAATAATAATTTGAAAATCTGAACTAGTAATAGTCAAATACAGAACTTCTAACTGTTAAATACAAATTATTAGTGCAAATTATAACTTGAAGATCTGAACTTGTAATTGTCAAATACAGAACTTAAAATTGATAGCTTCTAATTATTATTGCAAATTATAACTTGAAGATCTGAACTTGTAATTGTCAATTACAGAACTTCTAATTGTTAAATACAAATTATTAGTGCAAATTATAACTTGAAGATCTGAACATGTAATTGTCAAATACAGAACTTAAAATTGATAGCTTCTAATTATTATTGTAAATTATAACTTGAAGATCTGAACTTGTAATAGTGAATTACAGAACTTAGATTTGTTAAATTCAAATTATTATTTCAAATTATAACTTGAAGTTCTGAACTAGTAATTGTCAAATACAGAACTTCTAATTTTAAATACAAATTATTAGTGCAAATTATAACTTGAAGATCTGAACTAGTAATTTTCAAATACAGAACTTAATATTGATAGCTTCTAATTATTATTGCAAATTATAACTAGAAGATCTGAACTTGTAATTGTCAAATACAGAACTTCTAATTGTTAAATACAAATTATTAGTGCAAATTATAACTTGAAGATCTGAACTAGTAATTTTCAAATACAGAACTTAATATTGATAGCTTCTAATTATTATTGCAAATTATAACTAGAAGATCTGAACTTGTAATTGTCAAATACAGAACTTAAAATTGATAGCTTCTAATTATAATTTCAATTTATAACTTGAAGATCTGAACTTGTAATTGTCAAATACAGAACTTAAAATTGATAGCTTCTAATTATTATTGCAAATTATAACTGGAAGATCTGAACTTGTAATTGTCAAATACAGAACTTCTAATTGTTAAATACAAATTAGTAGTGCAAATTATAACTTGAAGATCTGAACTTGTAATTATCAAATACAGAACTTAAAATTGATAGCTTCTAATTATTATTGTAAATTATAACTTGAAGATCTGAACTTGTAATAGTGAATTACAGAACTTAGATTTGTTAAATTCAAATTATTATTTCAAATTATAACTTGAAGATCTGAACTAGTAATTGTCAAATACAGAACTTAAAATTGATAGCTTCTAATTATTATTGCAAATTATAACTTGAAGATCTAACTTGTAATTGTCAAATACAGAACTTAAAATTGATAGCTTCTAATTATTATTGTAAATTATAACTTGAAGATCTGAACTTGTAATTGTCAAATACAGAACTTAAAATTGATAGCTTCTAATTATTATTGCAAATTATAATTTGAAGATCTGAACTTGTAATAGACAAATACGCAACCTAGCATTGTTAAATACAAATTGTAATTGCAAATTATAACTTGAAGATCTGAACTAGTAATTGTCAAATACAGAACTTAAAATTGATAGCTTCTAATTATTATTGCAAATTATAACTTGAAGATCTGAACTTGTAATTGTCAAATACAGAACTTCTAATTGTTAAATACAAATTATTAGTGCAAATTATAACTTGAAGATCTGAACAAGTAATTGTCAAATACAGAACTTAAAATTGATAGCTTCCAATTATTATTGTAAATTATAACTTGAAGATCTGAACTTGTAATAGTGAATTACAGAACTTAGATTTGTTAAATTCAAATTATTATTTCAAATTATAACTTGAAGATCTGAACTAGTAAATGTCAAATACAGAACTTAAAATTGATAGCTTCTAATTATTATTGCAAATTATAACTTGAAGATCTGAACTTGTAATTGTCAAATACAGAACTTAAAATTGATAGCTTCTAATTATTATTGCAAATTATAACATGAAGATCTGAACTTGTAATTGTCAAATACAGAACTTAAAATTGATAGCTTCTAATTATTATTTCAATTTATAACTTGAAGATCTGAACTTGTAATTGTCAAATACAGAACTTAAAATTGATAGCTTCTAATTATTATTGCAAATTATAACTTGAAGATCTGAACTTGTAATTATCAAATACAGAACTTAAAATTGATAGCATCTAATTATTATTGTAAATTATAACTTGAAGATCTGAACTTGTAATAGTGAATTACAGAACTTAGATTTGTTAAATTCAAATTATTATTACAAATTATAACTTGAAGATCTGAACTAGTAATTGTCAAATACAGAACTTAAAATTGATAGCTTCCAATTATTATTGTAAATTATAACTTGAAGATCTGACCTTGTAATTGTCAAATACAGAACTTAAAATTGATATCTTCTAATTATTATTGCAAATAATAACTTGAAGATCTGAACTAGTAATTGTCAAATACAGCACTTAAAATTGATAGCTTCTAATTATTATTGCAAATTATAATTTGAAGATCTGAACTTGTAATAGACAAATACGCAACTTAGCATTGTTAAATACAAATTGTGATTGCAAATTATAACTTGAAGATCTGAACCTGTAATAGGTAAATACAGAACTTCGAATTGTTAAATTCTAACTAAGATTGCAAATAATAATTCGAAGATCTGAACTTGTAATAGTCAAATACAGAACTTCTAATTGTTAAATACAAATTATTAGTGCAAATTATAACTTGAAGATCTGAACTAGTAATTGTCAAATACAGAACTTAAAATTGATAGCTTCTAATTATTATTGCAAATTATAACTTGAAGATCTGAACTTGTAATTGTCAAATACAGAACTTCTAATTGTTAAATACAAATTATTAGTGCAAATTATAACTTGAAGATCTGAACTTGTAATTGTCGAATACAGAACTTAAAATTGATAGCTTCAAATTATTATTGCAAATTATAACTTGAAGATCTGAACTTGTAATTTTCAAATACAGAACTTCTAATTGTTAAATACAAATTATTAGTGCAAATTATAACTTGAAGAACTGAACTTGGAATTGTCAAATACAGAACTACTAATTGTTAAATACAAATTATTAGTGCAAATTATAACTTGAAGATCTGAACTAGTAATTTTCAAATACAGAACTTAAAATTAATAGCTTCTAATTATTATTGCAAATTAAAACTTGAATGTCTGAACTTGTAATTGTCAAATACAGAACTTCTAATTGTTAAATACAAATTATTAGTGCAAATTATAACTTGAAGATCTGAACTAGTAATTTTCAAATACAGAACTTAAAATTAATAGCTTCTAATTATTATTGCAAATTAAAACTTGAATGTCTGAACTTGTAATTGTCAAATACAGAACTTCTAATTGTTAAATACAAATTATTAGTGCAAATTATAACTTGAAGATCTGAACTTGTAATTGTCAAATACAGAACTTAAAATTGATAGCTTCTAATTATTATTGCAAATTATAACATGAAGATCTGAACTTGTAATTGTCAAATACAGAACTTAAAATTGATAGCTTCTAATTATTATTTCAAATTATAACTTGAAGATCTGAACTTGTAATTGTCAAATACAGAACTTAAAATTGATAGCTTCTAATTATTATTGCAAATAATAACTTGAAGATCTGTACTTGTAATTGTCAAATACAGAACTTAAAATTGATAGCTTATAATTATAGTTCAAATTATAACTTGAAAATCTGAACTTGTAATAGTCAAATACAGAACATCGAATTGTTAAATACAAATTATTAGTGCAAATTATAACTTGAAGATCTGAACTTGTAATAGGTAAATACAGAACTTCTAATTGTTAAATTCAAACTAAGATTGCAAATAATAATTTGAAAATCTGAACTAGTAATAGTCAAATACAGAACTTCTAACTGTTAAAAACAAATTATTAGTGCAAATTATAACTTGAAGATCTGAACTTGTAATTGTCAAATACAGAACTTAAAATTGATAGCTTCTAATTATTATTGCAAATTATAACTTGAAGATCTGAACTTGTAATAGTGAATTACAAAACTTAGATTTGTTAAATTCAAATTATTATTTCAAATTATAACTTGAAGATCTGAACTAGTAATTGTCAAATACAGAACTTAAATTGATAGCTTATAATTATTATTGCAAATAATAATTTGAAGATCTGAACTTGTAATAGTCAAATACAGAACTTCTAATTGTTAAATACAAATTATTAGTGCAAATTATAACTTGAAGATCTGAACTAGTAATTGTCAAATATAGAACTTAAAATTGATAGCTTCTAATTATTATTGCAAATTATAACTTGAAGATCTGAACTTGTAATTGTCAAATAAGGAACTTAAAATTGATAGCTTCTAATTATTATTGCAAATTATAACTAGAAGATCTGAACTTGTAATTGTCAAATACAGAACTTCTAATTGTTAAATACAAATTATTAGTGCAAATTATAACTTGAAGATCTGAACTTGTAATTGTCAAATATAGAACTTAAAATTGATAGCTTCTAATTATTATTGCAAATTATAACTTGAAGATCTGAACTTGTAATTGTCAAATAAGGAACTTAAAATTGATAGCTTCTAATTATTATTTCAATTTATAACTTGAAGATCTGAACTTGTAATTGTCAAATACAGAACTTAAAATTGATAGCTTCTAATTATTATTGCAAATTATAACTTGAAGATCTGAACTTGTAATTGTCAAATACAGAACTTTTAATTGTTAAATTCAAATTAGTAGTGCAAATTATAACTTGAAGATCTGAACTTGTAATTATCAAATACAGAACTTAAAATTGATAGCTTCTAATTATTATTGTAAATTATAACTTGAAGATCTGAAATTGTAATAGTGAATTACAGAACTTAGATTTGTTAAATTCAAATTATTATTACAAATTATAACTTGAAGATCTGAACTAGTAATTGTCAAATACAGAACTTAAAATTGATAGCTTCTAATTATTATTGCAAATCATAACTTGAAGATCTGAACTAGTAATTGTCAAATACAGAACTTAAAATTGATAGCTTCTAATTATTATTGTAAATTATAACTTGAAGATCTGACCTTGTAATTGTCAAATTCAGAACTTAAAATTGATATCTTCTAATTATTATTGCAAATAATAACTTGAAGATCTGAACTAGTAATTGTCAAATACAGCACTTAAAATTGATAGCTTCTAATTATTATTGCAAATTATAATTTGAAGATCTGAACTTGTAATAGACAAATACGCAACTTAGCATTGTTAAATACTAATTGTGATTGCAAATTATAACTTGAAGATCTGAACTAGTAATTGTCAAATACAGAACTTAAATTGATAGCTTATAATTATTATTGCAAATAATAATTTGAAGATCTGAACTTGTAATAGTCAAATACAGAACTTCTAATTGTTAAATACAAATTATTAGTGCAAATTATAACTTGAAGATCTGAACTTGTAATAGGTAAATACAGAACTTCTAATTGTTAAATTCAAACTAAGATTGCAAATAATAATTTGAAAATCTGAACTAGTAATAGTCAAATACAGAACTTCTAACTGTTAAATACAAATTATTAGTGCAAATTATAACTTGAAGATCTGAACTTGTAATTGTCAAATACAGAACTTAAAATTGATAGCTTCTAATTATTATTGCAAATTATAACTTGAAGATCTAAACTTGTAATTGTCAATTACAGAACTTCTAATTGTTAAATACAAATTATTAGTGCAAATTATAACTTGAAGATCTGAACATGTAATTGTCAAATACAGAACTTAAAATTGATAGCTTCTAATTATTATTGTAAATTATAACTTGAAGATCTGAAGTTGTAATAGTGAATTACAGAACTTAGATTTGTTAAATTCAAATTATTATTTCAAATTATAACTTGAAGATCTGAACTAGTAATTGTCAAATACAGAACTTCTAATTATTAAATACAAATTATTAGTGCAAATTATAACTTGAAGATCTGAACTAGTAATTTTCAAATACAGAACTTAATATTGATAGCTTCTAATTATTATTGCAAATTATAACTAGAAGATCTGAACTTGTAATTGTCAAATACAGAACTTCTAATTGTTAAATACAAATTATTAGTGCAAATTATAACTTGAAGATCTGAACTAGTAATTTTCAAATACAGAACTTAATATTGATAGCTTCTAATTATTATTGCAAATTATAACTAGAAGATCTGAACTTGTAATTGTCAAATACAGAACTTAAAATTGATAGCTTCTAATTATAATTTCAATTTATAACTTGAAGATCTGAACTTGTAATTGTCAAATTCAGAACTTAAAATTGATAGCTTCTAATTATTATTGCAAATTATAACTTGAAGATCTGAACTTGTAATTGTCAAATACAGAACTTCTAATTGTTAAATACAAATTAATAGTGCAAATTATAACTTGAAGATCTGAACTTGTAATTATCAAATACAGAACTTAAAATTGATAGCTTCTAATTATTATTGTAAATTATAACTTGAAGATCTGAACTTGTAATAGTGAATTACAGAACTTAGATTTGTTAAATTCAAATTATTATTTCAAATTATAACTTGAAGATCTGAACTAGTAATTGTCAAATACAGAACTTAAAATTGATAGCTTCTAATTATTATTGCAAATTATAACTTGAAGATCTAACTTGTAATTGTCAAATACAGAACTTAAAATTGATAGCTTCTAATTATTATTGTAAATTATAACTTGAAGATCTGAACTTGTAATTGTCAAATACAGAACTTAAAATTGATAGCTTCTAATTATTATTGCAAATATAAACTTGGAGATCTGAACTAGTAATTGTCAAATACAGAACTTAAAATTGATAGCTTCTAATTATTATTGCAAATTATAACTTCAAGATCTGAACTTGTAATTGTCAAATACAGAACATAAAATTGATAGCTTCTAATTATTATTTCAAATTATAACTTGAAGATCTGAACTTGTAATTGTCAAATACAGAACTTAAAATTAATAGCTTCTAATTATTATTGCAAATTATAACTTGAATATCTGAACTTGTAATTGTCAAATACAGAACTTCAAATTGTTAAATACAAATTATTAGTTCAAATTATAACTTGAAGATCTGAACTTGTAATTGTCAAATACAGAACTTAAAATTGATAGCTTCTAATTATTATTGTAAATTATAACTTGAAGATCTGAACTTGTAATAGTGAATTACAGAACTTAGATTTGTTAAATTCAAATTATTATTTCAAATTATAACTTGAAGATCTGAACTAGTAATTGTCAAATACAGAACTTAAAATTGATAGCTTCTAATTATTATTGCATATTATAACTTGAAGATCTGAACTTGTAATTGTTAAATACAGAACTTAAAATTGATAGCTTCAAATTATTATTGCAAATTATAACTTCAAGATCTGAACTTGTAATTGTCAAATACAGAACATAAAATTGATAGCTTCTAATTATTATTTCAAATTATAACTTGAAGATCTGAACTTGTAATTGTCAAATACAGAACTTAAAATTAATAGCTTCTAATTATTATTGCAAATTATAACTTGAATATCTGAACTTGTAATTGTCAAATACAGAACTTCAAATTGTTAAATACAAATTATTAGTGCAAATTATAACTTGAAGATCTGAACTTGTAATTGTCAAATACAGAACTTAAAATTGATAGCTTCTAATTATTATTGTAAATTATAACTTGAAGATCTGAACTTGTAATAGTGAATTACAGAACTAAGATTTGTTAAATACAAATTATTAGTGCAAATTATAACTTGAAGATCTGAACTTGTAATTGTCAAATACAGAACTTAAAATTGATAGCTTCAAATTATTATTGCAAATTATAACTTGAAGATCTGAACTTGTAATTTTCAAATACAGAACTTCTAATTGTTAAATACAAATTATTAGTGCAAATTATAACTTGAAGAACTGAACTTGGAATTGTCAAATACAGAACTTCTAATTGTTAAATACAAATTATTAGTGCAAATTATAACTTGAAGATCTGAACTAGTAATTTTCAAATACAGAACTTAAAATTAATAGCTTCTAATTATTATTGCAAATTAAAACTTGAATGTCTGAACTTGTAATTGTCAAATACAGAACTTCTAATTGTTAAATACAAATTATTAGTGCAAATTATAACTTGAAGATCTGAACTAGTAATTTTCAAATACAGAACTTAAAATTAATAGCTTCTAATTATTATTGCAAATTAAAACTTGAATGTCTGAACTTGTAATTGTCAAATACAGAACTTCTAATTGTTAAATACAAATTATTAGTGCAAATTATAACTTGAAGATCTGAACTTGTAATTGTCAATGACAGAACTTAAAATTGATAGCTTCTAATTATTATTGCAAATTATAACATGAAGATCTGAACTTGTAATTGTCAAATACAGAACTTAAAATTGATAGCTTCTAATTATTATTGTAAATTATAACTTGAAGATCTGAACTTGTAATAGTCAAATACAGAACTTCTAATTGTTAAATACAAATTATTAGTGCAAATTATAACTTGAAGATCTGAACTAGTAATTTTCAAATACAGAACTTAATATTGATAGCTTCTAATTATTATTGCAAATTATAACTAGAAGATCTGAACTTGTAATTGTCAAATACAGAACTTAAAATTGATAGCTTCTAATTATTATTTCAATTTATAACTTGAAGATCTGAACTTGTAATTGTCAAATACAGAACTTAAAATTGATAGCTTCTAATTATTATTTAAAATTATAATTTGAAGATCTGAACTTGTAATTGTCAAATACAGAACTTTTAATTGTTAAATACAAATTAGTAGTGCAAATTATAACTTGAAGATCTGAACTTGTAATTATCAAATACAGAACTTAAAATTGATAGCTTCTAATTATTATTGTAAATTATAACTTGAAGATCTAAACTTGTAATAGTGAATTACAGAACTTAGATTTGTTAAATTCAAATTATTATTACAAATTATAACTTGAAGATCTGAACTAGTAATTGTCAAATTCAGAACTTCAACTTGATAGCTTCTAATTATTATTTCAAATCATAACTTGAAGATCTGAACTAGTAATTGTCAAATACAGAACTTAAAATTGATAGCTTCTAATTATTATTGTAAATTATAACTTGAAGATCTGACCTTGTAATTGTCAAATACAGAACTTAAAATTGATATCCTCTAATTATTATTGCAAATAATAACTTGAAGATCTGAACTAGTAATTGTCAAATACAGCACTTAAAATTGATAGCTTCTAATTATTATTGCAAATTATAATTTGAAGATCTGAACTTGTAATAGACAAATACGCAACTTAGCATTGTTAAATACAAATTGTGATTGCAAATTATAACTTGAAGATCTGAACTAGTAATTGTCAAATACAGAACTTAAATTGATAGCTTATAATTATTATTGCAAATAATAATTTGAAGATCTGAATTTGTAATAGTCAAATACAGAACTTCTAATTGTTAAATACAAATTATTAGTGCAAATTATAACTTGAAGATCTGAACTTGTAATAGGTAAATACAGAACTTCTAATTGTTAAATTCAAACTAAGATTGCAAATAATAATTTGAAAATCTGAACTAGTAATAGTCAAATACAGAACTTCTAACTGTTAAATACAAATTATTAGTGCAAATTATAACTTGAAGATCAGAACTTGTAATTGTCAAATACAGAACTTAAAATTGATAGCTTCTAATTATTATTGCAAATTATAACTTGAAGATCTGAACTTGTAATTGTCAATTACAGAACTTCTAATTGTTAAATACAAATTATTAGTGCAAATTATAACTTGAAGATCTGAACATGTATTTGACAAATACAGAACTTAAAATTGATAGCTTCTAATTATTATTGTAAATTATAACTTGAAGATCTGAACTTGTAATAGTGAATTACAGAACTTAGATTTGTTAAATTCAAATTATTATTTCAAATTATAACTTGAAGATCTGAACTAGTAATTGTCAAATACAGAACTTCTAATTATTAAATACAAATTATTAGTGCAAATTATACCTTGAAGATCTGAACTAGTAATTTTCAAATACAGAACTTAATATTGATAGCTTCTAATTATTATTGCAAATTATAACTAGAAGATCTGAACTTGTAATTGTCAAATACAGAACTTCTAATTGTTAAATACAAATTATTAGTGCAAATTATAACTTGAAGATCTGAACTAGTAATTTTCAAATACAGAACTTAATATTGATAGCTTCTAATTATTATTGCAAATTATAACTAGAAGATCTGAACTTGTAATTGTCAAATACAGAACTTAAAATTGATAGCTTCTAATTATAATTTCAATTTATAACTTGAAGATCTGAACTTGTAATTGTCAAATACAGAACTTAAAATTGATAGCTTCTAATTATTATTGCAAATTATAACTGGAAGATCTGAACTTGTAATTGTCAAATACAGAACTTCTAATTGTTAAATACAAATTAGTAGTGCAAATTATAACTTGAAGATCTGAACTTGTAATTATCAAATACAGAACTTAAAATTGATAGCTTCTAATTATTATTGTAAATTATAACTTGAAGATCTGAACTTGTAATAGTGAATTACAGAACTTAGATTTGTTAAATTCAAATTATTATTTCAAATTATAACTTGAAGATCTGAACTAGTAATTGTCAAATACAGAACTTAAAATTGATAGCTTCTAATTATTATTGCAAATTATAACTTGAAGATCTAACTTGTAATTGTCAAATACAGAACTTAAAATTGATAGCTTCTAATTATTATTGTAAATTATAACTTGTAGATCTGAACTTGTAATTGTCAAATACAGAACTTAAAATTGATAGCTTCTAATTATTATTGCAAATATAAACTTGGAGATCTGAACTAGTAATTGTCAAATACAGAACTTAAAATTGATAGCTTCTAATTATTATTGCAAATTATAACTTGAAGATCTGAACTTGTAATTGTCAAATACAGAACTTAAAATTGATAGCTTCTAATTATTATTGCAAATTATAACTTGAAGATCTGAACTTGTAATTGTCAAATACAGAACATAAAATTGATAGCTTCTAATTATTATTTCAAATTATAACTTGAAGATCTGAACTTGTAATTGTCAAATACAGAACTTAAAATTAATAGCTTCTAATTATTATTGCAAATTATAACTTGAATATCTGAACTTGTAATTGTCAAATACAGAACTTCAAATTGTTAAATACAAATTATTAGTGCAAATTATAACTTGAAGATCTGAACTTGTAATTGTCAAATACAGAACTTAAAATTGATAGCTTCTAATTATTATTGTAAATTATAACTTGAAGATCTGAACTTGTAATAGTGAATTACAGAACTTAGATTTGTTAAATTCAAATTATTATTTCAAATTATAACTTGAAGATCTGTACTAGTAATTGTCAAATACAGAACTTAAAATTGATAGCTTCTAATTATTATTGCATATTATAACTTGAAGATCTGAACTTGTAATTGTTAAATACAGAACTTAAAATTGATAGCTTCTAATTATTATTGCAAATTATAACTTCAAGATCTGAACTTGTAATTGTCAAATACAGAACATAAAATTGATAGCTTCTAATTATTATTTCAAATTATAACTTGAAGATCTGAACTTGTAATTGTCAAATACAGAACTTAAAATTAATAGCTTCTAATTATTATTGCAAATTATAACTTGAATATCTGAACTTGTAATTGTCAAATACAGAACTTCAAATTGTTAAATACAAATTATTAGTGCAAATTATAACTTGAAGATCTGAACTTGTAATTGTCAAATACAGAACTTAAAATTGATAGCTTCAAATTATTATTGCAAATTATAACTTGAAGATCTGAACTTGTAATTTTCAAATACAGAACTTCTAATTGTTAAATACAAATTATTAGTGCAAATTATAACTTGAAGAACTGAACTTGGAATTGTCAAATACAGAACTTCTAATTGTTAAATACAAATTATTAGTGCAAATTATAACTTGAAGATCTGAACTAGTAATTTTCAAATACAGAACTTAAAATTAATAGCTTCTAATTATTATTGCAAATTAAAACTTGAATGTCTGAACTTGTAATTGTCAAATACAGAACTTCTAATTGTTAAATACAAATTATTAGTGCAAATTATAACTTGAAGATCTGAACTAGTAATTTTCAAATACAGAACTTAAAATTAATAGCTTCTAATTATTATTGCAAATTAAAACTTGAATGTCTGAACTTGTAATTGTCAAATACAGAACTACTAATTGTTAAATTCAAATTATTAGTGCAAATTATAACTTGAAGATCTGAACTTGTAATTGTCAAATACAGAACTTAAAATTGATAGCTTCTAATTATTATTGCAAATTATAACATGAAGATCTGAACTTGTAATTGTCAAATACAGAACTTAAAATTGATAGCTTCTAATTATTATTGTAAATTATAACTTGAAGATCTGAACTTGTAATAGTCAAATACAGAACTTCTAATTGTTAAATACAAATTATTAGTGCAAATTATAACTTGAAGATCTGAACTAGTAATTTTCAAATACAGAACTTAATATTGATAGCTTCTAATTATTATTGCAAATTATAACTAGAAGATCTGAACTTGTAATTGTCAAATACAGAACTTAAAATTGATAGCTTCTAATTATTATTTCAATTTATAAATTGAAGATCTGAACTTGTAATTGTCAAATACAGAACTTAAAATTGATAGCTTCTAATTATTATTGCAAATTATAACTTGAAGATCTGAACTTGTAATTGTCAAATACAGAACTTTTAATTGTTAAATACAAATTAGTAGTGCAAATTATAACTTGAAGATCTGAACTTGTAATTATCAAATACAGAACTTAAAATTGATAGCTTCTAATTATTATTGTAAATTATAACTTGAAGATCTAAACTTGTAATAGTGAATTACAGAACTTAGATTTGTTAAATTCAAATTATTATTACAAATTATAACTTGAAGATCTGAACTAGTAATTGTCAAATTCAGAACTTAAAATTGATAGCTTCTAATTATTATTGCAAATCATAACTTGAAGATCTGATCTAGTAATTGTCAAATACAGAACTTAAAATTGATAGCTTCTAATTATTATTGTAAATTATAACTTGAAGATCTGACCTTGTAATTGTCAAATACAGAACTTAAAATTGATATCTTCTAATTATTATTGCAAATAATAACTTGAAGATCTGAACTAGTAATTGTCAAATAAAGCACTTAAAATTGATAGCTTCTAATTATTATTGCAAATTATAATTTGAAGATCTGAACTTGTAATAGACAAATACGCAACTTAGCATTGTTAAATACAAATTGTGATTGCAAATAATAATTCGAAGATCTGAACTTGTAATAGTGAATTACAGAACTTAGATTTGTTAAATTCAAATTATTATTTCAAATTATAACTTGAAGATCTGAACTAGTAATTGTCAAATACAGAACTTAAAATTGATAGCTTCTAATTATTATTGCAAATTAAAACTTGAAGATCTGAACTAGTAAGTGTCAAATGCAGAACTTAAAATTGATAGCTTCTAATTATTATTTCAAATTATAACTTGAAGATCTGAACTTGTAATTGTCAAATACAGAACTTAAAATTGATAGCTTCTAATTATTATTGCAAATAATAACTTGAAGATCTGTACTTGTAATTGTCAAATACAGAACTTAAAATTGATAGCTTATAATTATAGTTCAAATTATAACTTGAAAATCTGAACTTGTAATAGTCAAATACAGAACATCGAATTGTTAAATACAAATTATTAGTGCAAATTATAACTTGAAGATCTGAACTTGTAATAGGTAAATACAGAACTTCTAATTGTTAAATTCAAACTAAGATTGTAAATAATAATTTGAAAATCTGAACTAGTAATAGTCAAATACAGAACTTCTAACTGTTAAAAACAAATTATTAGTGCAAATTATAACTTGAAGATCTGAACTTGTAATTGTCAAATACAGAACTTAAAATTGATAGCTTCTAATTATTATTGCAAATTATAACTTGAAGATCTGAACTTGTAATAGTGAATTACAAAACTTAGATTTGTTAAATTCAAATTATTATTTCAAATTATAACTTGAAGATCTGAACTAGTAATTGTCAAATACAGAACTTAAATTGATAGCTTATAATTATTATTGCAAATAATAATTTGAAGATCTGAACTTGTAATAGTCAAATACAGAACTTCTAATTGTTAAATACAAATTATTAGTGCAAATTATAACTTGAAGATCTGAACTAGTAATTGTCAAATACAGAACTTAAAATTGATAGCTTCTAATTATTATTGCAAATTATAACTAGAAGATCTGAACTTGTAATTGTCAAATACAGAACTTCTAATTGTTAAATACAAATTATTAGTGCAAATTATAACTTGAAGATCTGAACTTGTAATTGTCAAATATAGAACTTAAAATTGATAGCTTCTAATTATTATTGCAAATTATAACTTGAAGATCTGAACTTGTAATTGTCAAATACAGAACTTCTAATTGTTAAATACAAATTATTAGTGCAAATTATAACTTGAAGATCTGAACAAGTAATTCTCAAATACAGAACTTAAAATTGATAGCTTCTAATTATTATTGTAAATTATAACTTGAAGATCTGAACTTGTAATAGTGAATTACAGAACTTAGATTTGTTAAATTCAAATTATTATTTCAAATTATAACTTGAAGATCTGAACTAGTAATTGTCAAATACAGAACTTAAAATTGATAGCTTCTAATTATTATTGCAAATTATAACTTGAAGATCTGAACTTGTAATTGTCAAATACAGAACTTAAAATTGATAGCTTCTAATTATTATTGCAAATTATAACATGAAGATCTGAACTTGTAATTGTCAAATACAGAACTTAAAATTGATAGCTTCTAATTATTATTGTAAATTATAACTTGAAGATCTGAACTTGTAATAGTCAAATACAGAACTTCTAATTGTTAAATACAAATTATTAGTGCAAATTATAACTTGAAGATCTGAACTAGTAATTTTCAAATACAGAACTTAATATTGATAGCTTCTAATTATTATTGCAAATTATAACTAGAAGATCTGAACTTGTAATTGTCAAATAAGGAACTTAAAATTGATAGCTTCTAATTATTATTTCAATTTATAACTTGAAGATCTGAACTTGTAATTGTCAAATACAGAACTTAAAATTGATAGCTTCTAATTATTATTGCTAATTATAACTTGAAGATCTGAACTTGTAATTGTCAAATACAGAACTTTTAATTGTTAAATTCAAATTAGTAGTGCAAATTATAACTTGAAGATCTGAACTTGTAATTATCAAATACAGAACTTAAAATTGATAGCTTCTAATTATTATTGTAAATTATAACTTGAAGATCTGAACTTGTAATAGTGAATTACAGAACTTAGATTTGTTAAATTCAAATTATTATTACAAATTATAACTTGAAGATCTGAACTAGTAATTGTCAAATACAGAACTTAAAATTGATAGCTTCTAATTATTATTGCAAATCATAACTTGAAGATCTGAACTAGTAATTGTCAAATACAGAACTTAAAATTGATAGCTTCTAATTATTATTGTAAATTATAACTTGAAGATCTGACCTTGTAATTGTCAAATACAGAACTTAAAATTGATATCTTCTAATTATTATTGCAAATAATAACTTGAAGATCTGAACTAGTAATTGTCAAATACAGCACTTAAAATTGATAGCTTCTAATTATTATTGCAAATTATAATTTGAAGATCTGAACTTGTAATAGACAAATACTCAACTTAGCATTGTTAAATACAAATTGTGATTGCAAATTATAACTTGAAGATCTGAACTAGTAATTGTCAAATACAGAACTTAAATTGATAGCTTATAATTATTATTGCAAATAATAATTTGAAGATCTGAACTTGTAATAGTCAAATACAGAACTTCTAATTGTTAAATACAAATTATTAGTGCAAATTATAACTTGAAGATCTGAACTTGTAATAGGTAAATACAGAACTTCTAATTGTTAAATTTAAACTAAGATTGCAAATAATAATTTGAAAATCTGAACTAGTAATAGTCAAATACAGAACTTCTAACTGTTAAATACAAATTATTAGTGCAAATTATAAATTGAAGATCTGAACTTGTAATTGTCAAATACAGAACTTAAAATTGATAGCTTCTAATTATTATTGCAAATTATAACTTGAAGATCTGAACTTGTAATTGTCAATTACAGAACTTCTAATTGTTAAATACAAATTATTAGTGCAAATTATAACTTGAAGATCTGAACATGTAATTGTCAAATACAGAACTTAAAATTGATAGCTTCTAATTATTATTGTAAATTATAACTTGAAGATCTGAACTTGTAATAGTGAATTACAGAACTTAGATTTGTTAAATTCAAATTATTATTTCAAGTTATAACTTGAAGATCTGAACTAGTAATTGTCAAATACAGAACTTCTAATTATTAAATACAAATTATTAGTGCAAATTATAACTTGAAGATCTGAACTAGTAATTTTCAAATACAGAACTTAATATTGATAGCTTCTAATTATTATTGCAAATTATAACTAGAAGATCTGAACTTGTAATTGTCAAATACAGAACTTCTAATTGTTAAATACAAATTATTAGTGCAAATTATAACTTGAAGATCTGAACTAGTAATTTTCAAATACAGACCTTAATATTGATAGCTTCTAATTATTATTGCAAATTATAACTAGAAGATCTGAACTTGTAATTGTCAAATACAGAACTTAAAATTGATAGCTTCTAATTATAATTTCAATTTATAACTTGAAGATCTGAACTTGTAATTGTCAAATACAGAACTTAAAATTGATAGCTTCTAATTATTATTGCAAATTATAACTTGAAGATCTGAACTTGTAATAGTCAAATACAGAACTTCTAATTGTTAAATACAAATTAGTAGTGCAAATTATAACTTGAAGATCTGAACTTGTAATTATCAAATACAGAACTTAAAATTGATAGCTTCTAATTATTATTGTAAATTATAACTTGAAGATCTGAACTTGTAATAGTGAATTACAGAACTTAGATTTGTTAAATTCAAATTATTATTTCAAATTATAACTTGAAGATCTGAACTAGTAATTGTCAAATACAGAACTTAAAATTGATAGCTTCTAATTATTATTGCAAATTATAACTTGAAGATCTAACTTGTAATTGTCAAATACAGAACTTAAAATTGATAGCTTCTAATTATTATTGTAAATTATAACTTGAAGATCTGAACTTGTAATTGTCAAATACAGAACTTAAAATTGATAGCTTCTAATTATTATTGCAAATTATAATTTGAAGATCTGAACTTGTAATTGTCAAATACAGAACTTAAAATTGATAGCTTCTAATTATTATTGTAAATTATAACTTGAAGATCTGAACTTGTAATTGTTAAATACAGAACTTAAAATTGATAGCTTCTAATTATTATTGCAAATTATAACTTCAAGATCTGAACTTGTAATTGTCAAATAAAGAACATAAAATTGATAGCTTCTAATTATTATTTCAAATTATAACTTGAAGATCTGAACTTGTAATTGTCAAATACAGAACTTAAAATTAATAGCTTCTAATTATTATTGCAAATTATAACTAGAAGATCTGAACTTGTAATTGTCAAATACAGAACTTAAAATTGATAGCTTCTAATTATAATTTCAATTTATAACTTGAAGATCTGAACTTGTAATTGTCAAATACAGAACTTAAAATTGATAGCTTCTAATTATTATTGCAAATTATAACTTGAAGATCTGAACTTGTAATTGTCAAATACAGAACTTCTAATTATTAAATACAAATTATTAGTGCAAATTATACCTTGAAGATCTGAACTAGTAATTTTCAAATACAGAACTTAATATTGATAGCTTCTAATTATTATTGCAAATTATAACTAGAAGATCTGGACTTGTAATTGTCAAATACAGAACTTCTAATTGTTAAATACAAATTATTAGTGCAAATTATAACTTGAAGATCTGAACTAGTAATTTTCAAATACAGAACTTAATATTGATAGCTTCTAATTATTATTGCAAATTATAACTAGAAGATCTGAACTTGTAATTGTCAAATACAGAACTTAAAATTGATAGCTTCTAATTATAATTTCAATTTATAACTTGAAGATCTGAACTTGTAATTGTCAAATACAGAACTTAAAATTGATAGCTTCTAATTATTATTGCAAATTATAACTTGAAGATCTGAACTTGTAATTGTCAAATACAGAACTTCTAATTGTTAAATACAAATTAGTAGTGCAAATTATAACTTGAAGATCTGAACTTGTAATTATCAAATACAGAACTTAAAATTGATAGCTTCTAATTATTATTGTAAATTATAACTTGAAGATCTGAACTTGTAATAGTGAATTACAGAACTTAGATTTGTTAAATTCAAATTATTATTTCAAATTATAACTTGAAGATCTGAACTAGTAATTGTCAAATACAGAACTTAAAATTGATAGCTTCTAATTATTATTGTAAATTATAACTTGAAGATCTGAACTTGTAATAGTGAATTACAGAACTTAGATTTGTTAAATTCAAATTATTATTTCAAATTATAACTTGAAGATCTGAACTAGTAATTGTCAAATACAGAACTTAAAATTGATAGCTTCTAATTATTATTGCAAATTATAACTTGAAGATCTAACTTGTAATTGTCAAATACAGAACTTAAAATTGATAGCTTCTAATTATTATTGTAAATTATAACTTGAAGATCTGAACTTGTAATTGTCAAATACAGAACTTAAAATTGATAGCTTCTAATTATTATTGCAAATTATAATTTGAAGATCTGAACTTGTAATTGTCAAATACAGAACTTAAAATTGATAGCTTCTAATTATTATTGTAAATTATAACTTGAAGATCTGAACTTGTAATTGTTAAATACAGAACTTAAAATTGATAGCTTCTAATTATTATTGCAAATTATAACTTCAAGATCTGAACTTGTAATTGTCAAATAAAGAACATAAAATTGATAGCTTCTAATTATTATTTCAAATTATAACTTGAAGATCTGAACTTGTAATTGTCAAATACAGAACTTAAAATTAATAGCTTCTAATTATTATTGCAAATTATAACTAGAAGATCTGAACTTGTAATTGTCAAATACAGAACTTAAAATTGATAGCTTCTAATTATAATTTCAATTTATAACTTGAAGATCTGAACTTGTAATTGTCAAATACAGAACTTAAAATTGATAGCTTCTAATTATTATTGCAAATTATAACTTGAAGATCTGAACTTGTAATTGTCAAATACAGAACTTCTAATTATTAAATACAAATTATTAGTGCAAATTATACCTTGAAGATCTGAACTAGTAATTTTCAAATACAGAACTTAATATTGATAGCTTCTAATTATTATTGCAAATTATAACTAGAAGATCTGGACTTGTAATTGTCAAATACAGAACTTCTAATTGTTAAATACAAATTATTAGTGCAAATTATAACTTGAAGATCTGAACTAGTAATTTTCAAATACAGAACTTAATATTGATAGCTTCTAATTATTATTGCAAATTATAACTAGAAGATCTGAACTTGTAATTGTCAAATACAGAACCCCAAAATTGATAGCTTCTAATTATAATTTCAATTTATAACTTGAAGATCTGAACTTGTAATTGTCAAATACAGAACTTCTAATTGTTAAATACAAATTAGTAGTGCAAATTATAACTTGAAGATCTGAACTTGTAATTATCAAATACAGAACTTAAAATTGATAGCTTCTAATTATTATTGTAAATTATAACTTGAAGATCTGAACTTGTAATAGTGAATTACAGAACTTAGATTTGTTAAATTCAAATTATTATTTCAAATTATAACTTGAAGATCTGAACTAGTAATTGTCAAATACAGAACTTAAAATTGATAGCTTCTAATTATTATTGCAAATTATAACTTGAAGATCTAACTTGTAATTGTCAAATACAGAACTTAAAATTGATAGCTTCTAATTATTATTGTAAATTATAACTTGTAGATCTGAACTTGTAATTGTCAAATACAGAACTTAAAATTGATAGCTTCTAATTATTATTGCAAATATAAACTTGGAGATCTGAACTAGTAATTGTCAAATACAGAACTTAAAATTGATAGCTTCTAATTATTATTGCAAATTATAACTTGAAGATCTGAACTTGTAATTGTCAAATACAGAACTTAAAATTGATAGCTTCTAATTATTATTGCAAATTATAACTTGAAGATCTGAACTTGTAATTGTCAAATACAGAACATAAAATTGATAGCTTCTAATTATTATTTCAAATTATAACTTGAAGATCTGAACTTGTAATTGTCAAATACAGAACTTAAAATTAATAGCTTCTAATTATTATTGCAAATTATAACTTGAATATCTGAACTTGTAATTGTCAAATACAGAACTTCAAATTGTTAAATACAAATTATTAGTGCAAATTATAACTTGAAGATCTGAACTTGTAATTGTCAAATACAGAACTTAAAATTGATAGCTTCTAATTATTATTGTAAATTATAACTTGAAGATCTGAACTTGTAATAGTGAATTACAGAACTTAGATTTGTTAAATTCAAATTATTATTTCAAATTATAACTTGAAGATCTGTACTAGTAATTGTCAAATACAGAACTTAAAATTGATAGCTTCTAATTATTATTGCATATTATAACTTGAAGATCTGAACTTGTAATTGTTAAATACAGAACTTAAAATTGATAGCTTCTAATTATTATTGCAAATTATAACTTCAAGATCTGAACTTGTAATTGTCAAATACAGAACATAAAATTGATAGCTTCTAATTATTATTTCAAATTATAACTTGAAGATCTGAACTTGTAATTGTCAAATACAGAACTTAAAATTAATAGCTTCTAATTATTATTGCAAATTATAACTTGAATATCTGAACTTGTAATTGTCAAATACAGAACTTCAAATTGTTAAATACAAATTATTAGTGCAAATTATAACTTGAAGATCTGAACTTGTAATTGTCAAATACAGAACTTAAAATTGATAGCTTCAAATTATTATTGCAAATTATAACTTGAAGATCTGAACTTGTAATTTTCAAATACAGAACTTCTAATTGTTAAATACAAATTATTAGTGCAAATTATAACTTGAAGAACTGAACTTGGAATTGTCAAATACAGAACTTCTAATTGTTAAATACAAATTATTAGTGCAAATTATAACTTGAAGATCTGAACTAGTAATTTTCAAATACAGAACTTAAAATTAATAGCTTCTAATTATTATTGCAAATTAAAACTTGAATGTCTGAACTTGTAATTGTCAAATACAGAACTTCTAATTGTTAAATACAAATTATTAGTGCAAATTATAACTTGAAGATCTGAACTAGTAATTTTCAAATACAGAACTTAAAATTAATAGCTTCTAATTATTATTGCAAATTAAAACTTGAATGTCTGAACTTGTAATTGTCAAATACAGAACTACTAATTGTTAAATTCAAATTATTAGTGCAAATTATAACTTGAAGATCTGAACTTGTAATTGTCAAATACAGAACTTAAAATTGATAGCTTCTAATTATTATTGCAAATTATAACATGAAGATCTGAACTTGTAATTGTCAAATACAGAACTTAAAATTGATAGCTTCTAATTATTATTGTAAATTATAACTTGAAGATCTGAACTTGTAATAGTCAAATACAGAATTGTTAAATACAAATTATTAGTGCAAATTATAACTTGAAGATCTGAACTAGTAATTTTCAAATACAGAACTTAATATTGATAGCTTCTAATTATTATTGCAAATTATAACTAGAAGATCTGAACTTGTAATTGTCAAATACAGAACTTAAAATTGATAGCTTCTAATTATTATTTCAATTTATAACTTGAAGATCTGAACTTGTAATTGTCAAATACCGAACTTAAAATTGATAGCTTCTAATTATTATTGCAAATTATAACTTGAAGATCTGAACTTGTAATTGTCAAATACAGAACTTTTAATTGTTAAATACAAATTAGTAGTGCAAATTATAACTTGAAGATCTGAACTTGTAATTATCAAATACAGAACTTAAAATTGATAGCTTCTAATTATTATTGTAAATTATAACTTGAAGATCTAAACTTGTAATAGTGAATTACAGAACTTAGATTTGTTAAATTCAAATTATTATTACAAATTATAACTTGAAGATCTGAACTAGTAATTGTCAAATTCAGAACTTAAAATTGATAGCTTCTAATTATTATTGCAAATCATAACTTGAAGATCTGATCTAGTAATTGTCAAATACAGAACTTAAAATTGATAGCTTCTAATTATTATTGTAAATTATAACTTGAAGATCTGACCTTGTAATTGTCAAATACAGAACTTAAAATTGATATCTTCTAATTATTATTGCAAATAATAACTTGAAGATCTGAACTAGTAATTGTCAAATAAAGCACTTAAAATTGATAGCTTCTAATTATTATTGCAAATTATAATTTGAAGATCTGAACTTGTAATAGACAAATACGCAACTTAGCATTGTTAAATACAAATTGTGATTGCAAATTATAACTTGAAGATCTGAACCTGTAATAGGTCAATACAGAACTTTCAATTGTTAAATTCTAACTAAGATTGCAAATAATAATTCGAAGATCTGAACTTGTAATAGTGAATTACAGAACTTAGATTTGTTAAATTCAAATTATTATTTCAAATTATAACTTGAAGATCTGAACTAGTAATTGTCAAATACAGAACTTAAAATTGATAGCTTCTAATTATTATTGCAAATTAAAACTTGAAGATCTGAACTAGTAATTGTCAAATGCAGAACTTAAAATTGATAGCTTCTAATTATTATTTCAAATTATAACTTGAAGATCTGAACTTGTAATTGTCAAATACAGAACTTAAAATTGATAGCTTCTAATTATTATTGCAAATAATAACTTGAAGATCTGTACTTGTAATTGTCAAATACAGAACTTAAAATTGATAGCTTATAATTATAGTTCAAATTATAACTTGAAAATCTGAACTTGTAATAGTCAAATACAGAACATCGAATTGTTAAATACAAATTATTAGTGCAAATTATAACTTGAAGATCTGAACTTGTAATAGGTAAATACAGAACTTCTAATTGTTAAATTCAAACTAAGATTGTAAATAATAATTTGAAAATCTGAACTAGTAATAGTCAAATACAGAACTTCTAACTGTTAAAAACAAATTATTAGTGCAAATTATAACTTGAAGATCTGAACTTGTAATTGTCAAATACAGAACTTAAAATTGATAGCTTCTAATTATTATTGCAAATTATAACTTGAAGATCTGAACTTGTAATAGTGAATTACAAAACTTAGATTTGTTAAATTCAAATTATTATTTCAAATTATAACTTGAAGATCTGAACTAGTAATTGTCAAATACAGAACTTAAATTGATAGCTTATAATTATTATTGCAAATAATAATTTGAAGATCTGAACTTGTAATAGTCAAATACAGAACTTCTAATTGTTAAATACAAATTATTAGTGCAAATTATAACTTGAAGATCTGAACTAGTAATTGTCAAATACAGAACTTAAAATTGATAGCTTCTAATTATTATTGCAAATTATAACTAGAAGATCTGAACTTGTAATTGTCAAATACAGAACTTCTAATTGTTAAATACAAATTATTAGTGCAAATTATAACTTGAAGATCTGAACTTGTAATTGTCAAATATAGAACTTAAAATTGATAGCTTCTAATTATTATTGCAAATTATAACTTGAAGATCTGAACTTGTAATTGTCAAATACAGAACTTCTAATTGTTAAATACAAATTATTAGTGCAAATTATAACTTGAAGATCTGAACAAGTAATTCTCAAATACAGAACTTAAAATTGATAGCTTCTAATTATTATTGTAAATTATAACTTGAAGATCTGAACTTGTAATAGTGAATTACAGAACTTAGATTTGTTAAATTCAAATTATTATTTCAAATTATAACTTGAAGATCTGAACTAGTAATTGTCAAATACAGAACTTAAAATTGATAGCTTCTAATTATTATTGCAAATTATAACTTGAAGATCTGAACTTGTAATTGTCAAATACAGAACTTAAAATTGATAGCTTCTAATTATTATTGCAAATTATAACATGAAGATCTGAACTTGTAATTGTCAAATACAGAACTTAAAATTGATAGCTTCTAATTATTATTGTAAATTATAACTTGAAGATCTGAACTTGTAATAGTCAAATACAGAACTTCTAATTGTTAAATACAAATTATTAGTGCAAATTATAACTTGAAGATCTGAACTAGTAATTTTCAAATAGAGAACTTAATATTGATAGCTTCTAATTATTATTGCAAATTATAACTAGAAGATCTGAACTTGTAATTGTCAAATAAGGAACTTAAAATTGATAGCTTCTAATTATTATTTCAATTTATAACTTGAAGATCTGAACTTGTAATTGTCAAATACAGAACTTAAAATTGATAGCTTCTAATTATTATTGCTAATTATAACTTGAAGATCTGAACTTGTAATTGTCAAATACAGAACTTTTAATTGTTAAATTCAAATTAGTAGTGCAAATTATAACTTGAAGATCTGAACTTGTAATTATCAAATACAGAACTTAAAATTGATAGCTTCTAATTATTATTGTAAATTATAACTTGAAGATCTGAACTTGTAATAGTGAATTACAGAACTTAGATTTGTTAAATTCAAATTATTATTACAAATTATAACTTGAAGATCTGATCTAGTAATTGTCAAATACAGAACTTAAAATTGATAGCTTCTAATTATTATTGCAAATCATAACTTGAAGATCTGAACTAGTAATTGTCAAATACAGAACTTAAAATTGATAGCTTCTAATTATTATTGTAAATTATAACTTGAAGATCTGACCTTGTAATTGTCAAATACAGAACTTAAAATTGATATCTTCTAATTATTATTGCAAATAATAACTTGAAGATCTGAACTAGTAATTGTCAAATACAGCACTTAAAATTGATAGCTTCTAATTATTATTGCAAATTATAATTTGAAGATCTGAACTTGTAATAGACAAATACTCAACTTAGCATTGTTAAATACAAATTGTGATTGCAAATTATAACTTGAAGATCTGAACTAGTAATTGTCAAATACAGAACTTAAAATTGATAGCTTCTAATTATTATTGTAAATTATAACTTGAAGATCTGAACTTGTAATTGTCAAATACAGAACTTAAAATTGATAGCTTCTAATTATTATTGCAAATTATAACTTGAAGATCTGAACTTGTAATAGTCAAATACAGAACTTCTAATTGTTAAATACAAATTAGTAGTGCAAATTATAACTTGAAGATCTGAACTTGTAATTATCAAATACAGAACTTAAAATTGATAGCTTCTAATTATTATTGTAAATTATAACTTGAAGATCTGAACTTGTAATAGTGAATTACAGAACTTAGATTTGTTAAATTCAAATTATTATTTCAAATTATAACTTGAAGATCTGAACTAGTAATTGTCAAATACAGAACTTAAAATTGATAGCTTCTAATTATTATTGCAAATTATAACTTGAAGATCTAACTTGTAATTGTCAAATACAGAACTTAAAATTGATAGCTTCTAATTATTATTGTAAATTATAACTTGAAGATCTGAACTTGTAATTGTCAAATACAGAACTTAAAATTGATAGCTTCTAATTATTATTGCAAATTATAATTTGAAGATCTGAACTTGTAATTGTCAAATACAGAACTTAAAATTGATAGCTTCTAATTATTATTGTAAATTATAACTTGAAGATCTGAACTTGTAATTGTTAAATACAGAACTTAAAATTGATAGCTTCTAATTATTATTGCAAATTATAACTTCAAGATCTGAACTTGTAATTGTCAAATAAAGAACATAAAATTGATAGCTTCTAATTATTATTTCAAATTATAACTTGAAGATCTGAACTTGTAATTGTCAAATACAGAACTTAAAATTAATAGCTTCTAATTATTATTGCAAATTATAACTAGAAGATCTGAACTTGTAATTGTCAAATACAGAACTTAAAATTGATAGCTTCTAATTATAATTTCAATTTATAACTTGAAGATCTGAACTTGTAATTGTCAAATACAGAACTTAAAATTGATAGCTTCAAATTATTATTGCAAATTATAACTTGAAGATCTGAACTTGTAATTGTCAAATACAGAACTTCTAATTATTAAATACAAATTATTAGTGCAAATTATACCTTGAAGATCTGAACTAGTAATTTTCAAATACAGAACTTAATATTGATAGCTTCTAATTATTATTGCAAATTATAACTAGAAGATCTGGACTTGTAATTGTCAAATACAGAACTTCTAATTGTTAAATACAAATTATTAGTGCAAATTATAACTTGAAGATCTGAACTAGTAATTTTCAAATACAGAACTTAATATTGATAGCTTCTAATTATTATTGCAAATTATAACTAGAAGATCTGAACTTGTAATTGTCAAATACAGAACTTAAAATTGATAGCTTCTAATTATAATTTCAATTTATAACTTGAAGATCTGAACTTGTAATTGTCAAATACAGAACTTAAAATTGATAGCTTCTAATTATTATTGCAAATTATAACTTGAAGATCTGAACTTGTAATTGTCAAATACAGAACTTCTAATTGTTAAATACAAATTAGTAGTGCAAATTATAACTTGAAGATCTGAACTTGTAATTATCAAATACAGAACTTAAAATTGATAGCTTCTAATTATTATTGTAAATTATAACTTGAAGATCTGAACTTGTAATAGTGAATTACAGAACTTAGATTTGTTAAATTCAAATTATTATTTCAAATTATAACTTGAAGATCTGAACTAGTAATTGTCAAATACAGAACTTAAAATTGATAGCTTCTAATTATTATTGCAAATTATAACTTGAAGATCTAACTTGTAATTGTCAAATACAGAACTTAAAATTGATAGCTTCTAATTATTATTGTAAATTATAACTTGTAGATCTGAACTTGTAATTGTCAAATACAGAACTTAAAATTGATAGCTTCTAATTATTATTGCAAATATAAACTTGGAGATCTGAACTAGTAATTGTCAAATACAGAACTTAAAATTGATAGCTTCTAATTATTATTGCAAATTATAACTTGAAGATCTGAACTTGTAATTGTCAAATACAGAACTTAAAATTGATAGCTTCTAATTATTATTGCAAATTATAACTTGAAGATCTGAACTTGTAATTGTCAAATACAGAACATAAAATTGATAGCTTCTAATTATTATTTCAAATTATAACTTGAAGATCTGAACTTGTAATTGTCAAATACAGAACTTAAAATTAATAGCTTCTAATTATTATTGCAAATTATAACTTGAATATCTGAACTTGTAATTGTCAAATACAGAACTTCAAATTGTTAAATACAAATTATTAGTGCAAATTATAACTTGAAGATCTGAACTTGTAATTGTCAAATACAGAACTTAAAATTGATAGCTTCTAATTATTATTGTAAATTATAACTTGAAGATCTGAACTTGTAATAGTGAATTACAGAACTTAGATTTGTTAAATTCAAATTATTATTTCAAATTATAACTTGAAGATCTGTACTAGTAATTGTCAAATACAGAACTTAAAATTGATAGCTTCTAATTATTATTGCATATTATAACTTGAAGATCTGAACTTGTAATTGTTAAATACAGAACTTAAAATTGATAGCTTCTAATTATTATTGCAAATTATAACTTCAAGATCTGAACTTGTAATTGTCAAATACAGAACATAAAATTGATAGCTTCTAATTATTATTTCAAATTATAACTTGAAGATCTGAACTTGTAATTGTCAAATACAGAACTTAAAATTAATAGCTTCTAATTATTATTGCAAATTATAACTTGAATATCTGAACTTGTAATTGTCAAATACAGAACTTCAAATTGTTAAATACAAATTATTAGTGCAAATTATAACTTGAAGATCTGAACTTGTAATTGTCAAATACAGAACTTAAAATTGATAGCTTCAAATTATTATTGCAAATTATAACTTGAAGATCTGAACTTGTAATTTTCAAATACAGAACTTCTAATTGTTAAATACAAATTATTAGTGCAAATTATAACTTGAAGAACTGAACTTGGAATTGTCAAATACAGAACTTCTAATTGTTAAATACAAATTATTAGTGCAAATTATAACTTGAAGATCTGAACTAGTAATTTTCAAATACAGAACTTAAAATTAATAGCTTCTAATTATTATTGCAAATTAAAACTTGAATGTCTGAACTTGTAATTGTCAAATACAGAACTTCTAATTGTTAAATACAAATTATTAGTGCAAATTATAACTTGAAGATCTGAACTAGTAATTTTCAAATACAGAACTTAAAATTAATAGCTTCTAATTATTATTGCAAATTAAAACTTGAATGTCTGAACTTGTAATTGTCAAATACAGAACTACTAATTGTTAAATTCAAATTATTAGTGCAAATTATAACTTGAAGATCTGAACTTGTAATTGTCAAATACAGAACTTAAAATTGATAGCTTCTAATTATTATTGCAAATTATAACATGAAGATCTGAACTTGTAATTGTCAAATACAGAACTTAAAATTGATAGCTTCTAATTATTATTGTAAATTATAACTTGAAGATCTGAACTTGTAATAGTCAAATACAGAATTGTTAAATACAAATTATTAGTGCAAATTATAACTTGAAGATCTGAACTAGTAATTTTCAAATACAGAACTTAATATTGATAGCTTCTAATTATTATTGCAAATTATAACTAGAAGATCTGAACTTGTAATTGTCAAATACAGAACTTAAAATTGATAGCTTCTAATTATTATTTCAATTTATAACTTGAAGATCTGAACTTGTAATTGTCAAATACCGAACTTAAAATTGATAGCTTCTAATTATTATTGCAAATTATAACTTGAAGATCTGAACTTGTAATTGTCAAATACAGAACTTTTAATTGTTAAATACAAATTAGTAGTGCAAATTATAACTTGAAGATCTGAACTTGTAATTATCAAATACAGAACTTAAAATTGATAGCTTCTAATTATTATTGTAAATTATAACTTGAAGATCTAAACTTGTAATAGTGAATTACAGAACTTAGATTTGTTAAATTCAAATTATTATTACAAATTATAACTTGAAGATCTGAACTAGTAATTGTCAAATTCAGAACTTAAAATTGATAGCTTCTAATTATTATTGCAAATCATAACTTGAAGATCTGATCTAGTAATTGTCAAATACAGAACTTAAAATTGATAGCTTCTAATTATTATTGTAAATTATAACTTGAAGATCTGACCTTGTAATTGTCAAATACAGAACTTAAAATTGATATCTTCTAATTATTATTGCAAATAATAACTTGAAGATCTGAACTAGTAATTGTCAAATAAAGCACTTAAAATTGATAGCTTCTAATTATTATTGCAAATTATAATTTGAAGATCTGAACTTGTAATAGACAAATACGCAACTTAGCATTGTTAAATACAAATTGTGATTGCAAATTATAACTTGAAGATCTGAACCTGTAATAGGTCAATACAGAACTTTCAATTGTTAAATTCTAACTAAGATTGCAAATAATAATTCGAAGATCTGAACTTGTAATAGTGAATTACAGAACTTAGATTTGTTAAATTCAAATTATTATTTCAAATTATAACTTGAAGATCTGAACTAGTAATTGTCAAATACAGAACTTAAAATTGATAGCTTCTAATTATTATTGCAAATTAAAACTTGAAGATCTGAACTAGTAATTGTCAAATGCAGAACTTAAAATTGATAGCTTCTAATTATTATTTCAAATTATAACTTGAAGATCTGAACTTGTAATTGTCAAATACAGAACTTAAAATTGATAGCTTCTAATTATTATTGCAAATAATAACTTGAAGATCTGTACTTGTAATTGTCAAATACAGAACTTAAAATTGATAGCTTATAATTATAGTTCAAATTATAACTTGAAAATCTGAACTTGTAATAGTCAAATACAGAACATCGAATTGTTAAATACAAATTATTAGTGCAAATTATAACTTGAAGATCTGAACTTGTAATAGGTAAATACAGAACTTCTAATTGTTAAATTCAAACTAAGATTGTAAATAATAATTTAAAAATCTGAACTAGTAATAGTCAAATACAGAACTTCTAACTGTTAAAAACAAATTATTAGTGCAAATTATAACTTGAAGATCTGAACTTGTAATTGTCAAATACAGAACTTAAAATTGATAGCTTCTAATTATTATTGCAAATTATAACTTGAAGATCTGAACTTGTAATAGTGAATTACAAAACTTAGATTTGTTAAATTCAAATTATTATTTCAAATTATAACTTGAAGATCTGAACTAGTAATTGTCAAATACAGAACTTAAATTGATAGCTTATAATTATTATTGCAAATAATAATTTGAAGATCTGAACTTGTAATAGTCAAATACAGAACTTCTAATTGTTAAATACAAATTATTAGTGCAAATTATAACTTGAAGATCTGAACTAGTAATTGTCAAATACAGAACTTAAAATTGATAGCTTCTAATTATTATTGCAAATTATAACTAGAAGATCTGAACTTGTAATTGTCAAATACAGAACTTCTAATTGTTAAATACAAATTATTAGTGCAAATTATAACTTGAAGATCTGAACTTGTAATTGTCAAATATAGAACTTAAAATTGATAGCTTCTAATTATTATTGCAAATTATAACTTGAAGATCTGAACTTGTAATTGTCAAATACAGAACTTCTAATTGTTAAATACAAATTATTAGTGCAAATTATAACTTGAAGATCTGAACAAGTAATTCTCAAATACAGAACTTAAAATTGATAGCTTCTAATTATTATTGTAAATTATAACTTGAAGATCTGAACTTGTAATAGTGAATTACAGAACTTAGATTTGTTAAATTCAAATTATTATTTCAAATTATAACTTGAAGATCTGAACTAGTAATTGTCAAATACAGAACTTAAAATTGATAGCTTTCAAATTATTATTGCAAATTATAACTTGAAGATCTGAACTTGTAATTGTCAAATACAGAACTTAAAATTGATAGCTTCTAATTATTATTGCAAATTATAACATGAAGATCTGAACTTGTAATTGTCAAATACAGAACTTAAAATTGATAGCTTCTAATTATTATTGTAAATTATAACTTGAAGATCTGAACTTGTAATAGTCAAATACAGAACTTCTAATTGTTAAATACAAATTATTAGTGCAAATTATAACTTGAAGATCTGAACTAGTAATTTTCAAATAGAGAACTTAATATTGATAGCTTCTAATTATTATTGCAAATTATAACTAGAAGATCTGAACTTGTAATTGTCAAATAAGGAACTTAAAATTGATAGCTTCTAATTATTATTTCAATTTATAACTTGAAGATCTGAACTTGTAATTGTCAAATACAGAACTTAAAATTGATAGCTTCTAATTATTATTGCTAATTATAACTTGAAGATCTGAACTTGTAATTGTCAAATACAGAACTTTTAATTGTTAAATTCAAATTAGTAGTGCAAATTATAACTTGAAGATCTGAACTTGTAATTATCAAATACAGAACTTAAAATTGATAGCTTCTAATTATTATTGTAAATTATAACTTGAAGATCTGAACTTGTAATAGTGAATTACAGAACTTAGATTTGTTAAATTCAAATTATTATTACAAATTATAACTTGAAGATCTGAACTAGTAATTGTCAAATACAGAACTTAAAATTGATAGCTTCTAATTATTATTGCAAATCATAACTTGAAGATCTGAACTAGTAATTGTCAAATACAGAACTTAAAATTGATAGCTTCTAATTATTATTGTAAATTATAACTTGAAGATCTGACCTTGTAATTGTCAAATACAGAACTTAAAATTGATATCTTCTAATTATTATTGCAAATAATAACTTGAAGATCTGAACTAGTAATTGTCAAATACAGCACTTAAAATTGATAGCTTCTAATTATTATTGCAAATTATAATTTGAAGATCTGAACTTGTAATAGACAAATACTCAACTTAGCATTGTTAAATACAAATTGTGATTGCAAATTATAACTTGAAGATCTGAACTAGTAATTGTCAAATACAGAACTTAAATTGATAGCTTATAATTATTATTGCAAATAATAATTTGAAGATCTGAACTTGTAATAGTCAAATACAGAACTTCTAATTGTTAAATACAAATTATTAGTGCAAATTATAACTTGAAGATCTGAACTTGTAATAGGTAAATACAGAACTTCTAATTGTTAAATTTAAACTAAGATTGCAAATAATAATTTGAAAATCTGAACTAGTAATAGTCAAATACAGAACTTCTAACTGTTAAATACAAATTATTAGTGCAAATTATAAATTGAAGATCTGAACTTGTAATTGTCAAATACAGAACTTAAAATTGATAGCTTCTAATTATTATTGCAAATTATAACTTGAAGATCTGAACTTGTAATTGTCAATTACAGAACTTCGAATTGTTAAATACAAATTATTAGTGCAAATTATAACTTGAAGATCTGAACATGTAATTGTCAAATACAGAACTTAAAATTGATAGCTTCTAATTATTATTTCAAATTATAACTTGAAGATCTGAACTAGTAATTGTCAAATACAGAACTTCTAATTATTAAATACAAATTATTAGTGCAAATTATAACTTGAAGATCTGAACTAGTAATTTTCAAATACAGAACTTAATATTGATAGCTTCTAATTATTATTGCAAATTATAACTAGAAGATCTGAACTTGTAATTGTCAAATACAGAACTTCTAATTGTTAAATACAAATTATTAGTGCAAATTATAACTTGAAGATCTGAACTAGTAATTTTCAAATACAGACCTTAATATTGATAGCTTCTAATTATTATTGCAAATTATAACTAGAAGATCTGAACTTGTAATTGTCAAATACAGAACTTAAAATTGATAGCTTCTAATTATAATTTCAATTTATAACTTGAAGATCTGAACTTGTAATTGTCAAATACAGAACTTAAAATTGATAGCTTCTAATTATTATTGCAAATTATAACTTGAAGATCTGAACTTGTAATAGTCAAATACAGAACTTCTAATTGTTAAATACAAATTAGTAGTGCAAATTATAACTTGAAGATCTGAACTTGTAATTATCAAATACAGAACTTAAAATTGATAGCTTCTAATTATTATTGTAAATTATAACTTGAAGATCTGAACTTGTAATAGTGAATTACAGAACTTAGATTTGTTAAATTCAAATTATTATTTCAAATTATAACTTGAAGATCTGAACTAGTAATTGTCAAATACAGAACTTAAAATTGATAGCTTCTAATTATTATTGCAAATTATAACTTGAAGATCTAACTTGTAATTGTCAAATACAGAACTTAAAATTGATAGCTTCTAATTATTATTGTAAATTATAACTTGAAGATCTGAACTTGTAATTGTCAAATACAGAACTTAAAATTGATAGCTTCTAATTATTATTGCAAATTATAATTTGAAGATCTGAACTTGTAATTGTCAAATACAGAACTTAAAATTGATAGCTTCTAATTATTATTGTAAATTATAACTTGAAGATCTGAACTTGTAATTGTTAAATACAGAACTTAAAATTGATAGCTTCTAATTATTATTGCAAATTATAACTTCAAGATCTGAACTTGTAATTGTCAAATAAAGAACATAAAATTGATAGCTTCTAATTATTATTTCAAATTATAACTTGAAGATCTGAACTTGTAATTGTCAAATACAGAACTTAAAATTAATAGCTTCTAATTATTATTGCAAATTATAACTTGAATATCTGAACTTGTAATTGTCAAATACAGAACTTCAAATTGTTAAATACAAATTATTAGTGCAAATTATAACTTGAAGATCTGAACTTGTAATTGTCAAATACAGAACTTAAAATTGATAGCTTCAAATTATTATTGCAAATTATAACTTGAAGATCTGAACTAGTAATTTTCAAATACAGAACTTCTAATTGTTAAATACAAATTATTAGTGCAAATTATAACTTGAAGAACTGAACTTGGAATTGTCAAATACAGAACTTCTAATTGTTAAATACAAATTATTAGTGCAAATTATAACTTGAAGATCTGAACTAGTAATTTTCAAATACAGAACTTAAAATTAATAGCTTCTAATTATTATTGCAAATTAAAACTTGAATGTCTGAACTTGTAATTGTCAAATACAGAACTTCTAATTGTTAAATACAAATTATTAGTGCAAATTATAACTTGAAGATCTGAACTAGTAATTTTCAAATACAGAACTTAAAATTAATAGCTTCTAATTATTATTGCAAATTAAAACTTGAATGTCTGAACTTGTAATTGTCAAATACAGAACTTCTAATTGTTAAATTCAAATTATTAGTGCAAATTATAACTTGAAGATCTGAACTTGTAATTGTCAAATACAGAACTTAAAATTGGTAGCTTCTAATTATTATTGCAAATTATAACATGAAGATCTGAACTTGTAATTGTCAAATACAGAACTTAAAATTGATAGCTTCTAATTATTATTGTAAATTATAACTTGAAGATCTGAACTTGTAATAGTCAAATACAGAACTTCTAATTGTTAAATACAAATTATTAGTGCAAATTATAACTTGAAGATCTGAACTAGTAATTATCAAATACAGAACTTAATATTGATAGCTTCTAATTATTATTGCAAATTATAACTAGAAGATCTGAACTTGTAATTGTCAAATACAGAACTTAAAATTGATAGCTTCTAATTATTATTTCAATTTATAACTTGAAGATCTGAACTTGTAATTGTCAAATACAGAACTTAAAATTGATAGCTTCTAATTATTATTGCTAATTATAACTTGAAGATCTGAACTTGTAATTGTCAAATACAGAAGTTTTAATTGTTAAATACAAATTAGTAGTGCTAATTATAACTTGAAGATCTGAACTTGTAATTATCAAATACAGAACTTAAAATTGATAGCTTCTAATTATTATTGTAAATTATAACTTGAAGATCTAAACTTGTAATAGTGAATTACAGAACTTAGATTTGTTAAATTCAAATTATTATTACAAATTATAACTTGAAGATCTGAACTAGTAATTGTCAAATTCAGAACTTAAAATTGATAGCTTCTAATTATTATTGCAAATCATAACTTGAAGATCTGATCTAGTAATTGTCAAATACAGAACTTAAAATTGATAGCTTCTAATTATTATTGTAAATTATAACTTGAAGATCTGACCTTGTAATTGTCAAATACAGAACTTAAAATTGATATCTTCTAATTATTATTGCAAATAATAACTTGAAGATCTGAACTAGTAATTGTAAAATAAAGCACTTAAAATTGATAGCTTCTAATTATTATTGCAAATTATAATTTGAAGATCTGAACTTGTAATAGACAAATACGCAACTTAGCATTGTTAAATACAAATTGTGATTGCAAATTATAACTTGAAGATCTGAACCTGTAATAGGTAAATACAGAACTTTCAATTGTTAAATTCTAACTAAGATTGCAAATAATAATTCGAAGATCTGAACTTGTAATAGTGAATTACAGAACTTAGATTTGTTAAATTCAAATTATTATTTCAAATTATAACTTGAAGATCTGAACTAGTAATTGTCAAATACAGAACTTAAAATTGATAGCTTCTAATTATTATTGCAAATTAAAACTTGAAGATCTGAACTAGTAATTGTCAAATGCAGAACTTAAAATTGATAGCTTCTAATTATTATTTCAAATTATAACTTGAAGATCTGAACTTGTAATTGTCAAATACAGAACTTAAAATTGATAGCTTCTAATTATTATTGCAAATAATAACTTGAAGATCTGTACTTGTAATTGTCAAATACAGAACTTAAAATTGATAGCTTATAATTATAGTTCAAATTATAACTTGAAAATCTGAACTTGTAATAGTCAAATACAGAACATCGAATTGTTAAATACAAATTATTAGTGCAAATTATAACTTGAAGATCTGAACTTGTAATAGGTAAATACAGAACTTCTAATTGTTAAATTCAAACTAAGATTGTAAATAATAATTTGAAAATCTGAACTAGTAATAGTCAAATACAGAACTTCTAACTGTTAAAAACAAATTATTAGTGCAAATTATAACTTGAAGATCTGAACTTGTAATTGTCAAATACAGAACTTAAAATTGATAGCTTCTAATTATTATTGCAAATTATAACTTGAAGATCTGAACTTGTAATAGTGAATTACAAAACTTAGATTTGTTAAATTCAAATTATTATTTCAAATTATAACTTGAAGATCTGAACTAGTAATTGTCAAATACAGAACTTAAATTGATAGCTTATATATTATTATTGCAAATAATAATTTGAAGATCTGAACTTGTAATAGTCAAATACAGAACTTCTAATTGTTAAATACAAATTATTAGTGCAAATTATAACTTGAAGATCTGAACTAGTAATTGTCAAATACAGAACTTAAAATTGATAGCTTCTAATTATTATTGCAAATTATAACTAGAAGATCTGAACTTGTAATTGTCAAATACAGAACTTCTAATTGTTAAATACAAATTATTAGTGCAAATTATAACTTGAAGATCTGAACTTGTAATTGTCAAATATAGAACTTAAAATTGATAGCTTCTAATTATTATTGCAAATTATAACTTGAAGATCTGAACTTGTAATTGTCAAATACAGAACTTCTAATTGTTAAATACAAATTATTAGTGCAAATTATAACTTGAAGATCTGAACAAGTAATTGTCAAATACAGAACTTAAAATTGATAGCTTCTAATTATTATTGTAAATTATAACTTGAAGATCTGAACTTGTAATAGTGAATTACAGAACTTAGATTTGTTAAATTCAAATTATTATTTCAAATTATAACTTGAAGATCTGAACTAGTAATTGTCAAATACAGAACTTAAAATTGATAGCTTCTAATTATTATTGCAAATTATAACTTGAAGATCTGAACTTGTAATTGTCAAATACAGAACTTAAAATTGATAGCTTCTAATTATTATTGCAAATTATAACATGAAGATCTGAACTTGTAATTGTCAAATACAGAACTTAAAATTGATAGCTTCTAATTATTATTGCAAATTATAACATGAAGATCTGAACTTGTAATTGTCAAATACAGAACTTAAAATTGATAGCTTCTAATTATTATTGCTAATTATAACTTGAAGATCTGAACTTGTAATTGTCAAATACAGAACTTTTAATTGTTAAATTCAAATTAGTAGTGCAAATTATAACTTGAAGATCTGAACTTGTAATTATCAAATACAGAACTTAAAATTGATAGCTTCTAATTATTATTGTAAATTATAACTTGAAGATCTGAACTTGTAATAGTGAATTACAGAACTTAGATTTGTTAAATTCAAATTATTATTACAAATTATAACTTGAAGATCTGAACTAGTAATTGTCAAATACAGAACTTAAAATTGATAGCTTCTAATTATTATTGCAAATCATAACTTGAAGATCTGAACTAGTAATTGTCAAATACAGAACTTAAAATTGATAACTTCTAATTATTATTGTAAATTATAACTTGAAGATCTGACCTTGTAATTGTCAAATACAGAACTTAAAATTGATATCTTCTAATTATTATTGCAAATAATAACTTGAAGATCTGAACTAGTAATTGTCAAATACAGCACTTAAAATTGATAGCTTCTAATTATTATTGCAAATTATAATTTGAAGATCTGAACTTGTAATAGACAAATACTCAACTTAGCATTGTTAAATACAAATTGTGATTGCAAATTATAACTTGAAGATCTGAACTAGTAATTGTCAAATACAGAACTTAAATTGATAGCTTATAATTATTATTGCAAATAATAATTTGAAGATCTGAACTTGTAATAGTCAAATACAGAACTTCTAATTGTTAAATACAAATTATTAGTGCAAATTATAACTTGAAGATCTGAACTTGTAATAGGTAAATACAGAACTTCTAATTGTTAAATTTAAACTAAGATTGCAAATAATAATTTGAAAATCTGAACTAGTAATAGTCAAATACAGAACTTCTACCTGTTAAATACAAATTATTAGTGCAAATTATAAATTGAAGATCTGAACTTGTAATTGTCAAATACAGAACTTAAAATTGATAGCTTCTAATTATTATTGCAAATTATAACTTGAAGATCTGAACTTGTAATTGTCAATTACAGAACTTCTAATTGTTAAATACAAATTATTAGTGCAAATTATAACTTGAAGATCTGAACATGTAATTGTCAAATACAGAACTTAAAATTGATAGCTTCTAATTATTATTGTAAATTATAACTTGAAGATCTGAACTTGTAATAGTGAATTACAGAACTTAGATTTGTTAAATTCAAATTATTATTTCAAATTATAACTTGAAGATCTGAACTAGTAATTGTCAAATACAGAACTTCTAATTATTAAATACAAATTATTAGTGCAAATTATAACTTGAAGATCTGAACTAGTAATTTTCAAATACAGAACTTAATATTGATAGCTTCTAATTATGATTGCAAATTATAACTAGAAGATCTGAACTTGTAATTGTCAAATACAGAACTGCTAATTGTTAAATACAAATTATTAGTGCAGATTATAACTTGAAGATCTGAACTAGTAATTTTCAAATACAGAACTTAATATTGATAGCTTCTAATTATTATTGCAAATTATAACTAGAAGATCTGAACTTGTAATTGTCAAATACAGAACTTAAAATTGATAGCTTCTAATTATTATTGCAAATTATAACTTGAAGATCTGAACTTGTAATTGTCAAATACAGAACTTCTAATTGTTAAATACAAATTAGTAGTGCAAATTATAACTTGAAGATCTGAACTTGTAATTATCAAATACAGAACTTAAAATTGATAGCTTCTAATTATTATTGTAAATTATAACTTGAAGATCTGAACTTGTAATAGTGAATTACAGAACTTAGATTTGTTAAATACAAATTATTATTTCAAATTATAACTTGAAGATCTGAACTAGTAATTGTAAAATAAAGCACTTAAAATTGATAGCTTCTAATTATTATTGCAAATTATAATTTGAAGATCTGAACTTGTAATAGACAAATACGCAACTTAGCATTGTTAAATACAAATTGTGATTGCAAATTATAACTTGAAGATCTGAACCTGTAATAGGTAAATACAGAACTTTCAATTGTTAAATTCTAACTAAGATTGCAAATAATAATTCGAAGATCTGAACTTGTAATAGTGAATTACAGAACTTAGATTTGTTAAATTCAAATTATTATTTCAAATTATAACTTGAAGATCTGAACTAGTAATTGTCAAATACAGAACTTAAAATTGATAGCTTCTAATTATTATTGCAAATTAAAACTTGAAGATCTGAACTAGTAATTGTCAAATGCAGAACTTAAAATTGATAGCTTCTAATTATTATTTCAAATTATAACTTGAAGATCTGAACTTGTAATTGTCAAATACAGAACTTAAAATTGATAGCTTCTAATTATTATTGCAAATAATAACTTGAAGATCTGTACTTGTAATTGTCAAATACAGAACTTAAAATTGATAGCTTATAATTATAGTTCAAATTATAACTTGAAAATCTGAACTTGTAATAGTCAAATACAGAACATCGAATTGTTAAATACAAATTATTAGTGCAAATTATAACTTGAAGATCTGAACTTGTAATAGGTAAATACAGAACTTCTAATTGTTAAATTCAAACTAAGATTGTAAATAATAATTTGAAAATCTGAACTAGTAATAGTCAAATACAGAACTTCTAACTGTTAAAAACAAATTATTAGTGCAAATTATAACTTGAAGATCTGAACTTGTAATTGTCAAATACAGAACTTAAAATTGATAGCTTCTAATTATTATTGCAAATTATAACTTGAAGATCTGAACTTGTAATAGTGAATTACAAAACTTAGATTTGTTAAATTCAAATTATTATTTCAAATTATAACTTGAAGATCTGAACTAGTAATTGTCAAATACAGAACTTAAATTGATAGCTTATATATTATTATTGCAAATAATAATTTGAAGATCTGAACTTGTAATAGTCAAATACAGAACTTCTAATTGTTAAATACAAATTATTAGTGCAAATTATAACTTGAAGATCTGAACTAGTAATTGTCAAATACAGAACTTAAAATTGATAGCTTCTAATTATTATTGCAAATTATAACTAGAAGATCTGAACTTGTAATTGTCAAATACAGAACTTCTAATTGTTAAATACAAATTATTAGTGCAAATTATAACTTGAAGATCTGAACTTGTAATTGTCAAATATAGAACTTAAAATTGATAGCTTCTAATTATTATTGCAAATTATAACTTGAAGATCTGAACTTGTAATTGTCAAATACAGAACTTCTAATTGTTAAATACAAATTATTAGTGCAAATTATAACTTGAAGATCTGAACAAGTAATTGTCAAATACAGAACTTAAAATTGATAGCTTCTAATTATTATTGTAAATTATAACTTGAAGATCTGAACTTGTAATAGTGAATTACAGAACTTAGATTTGTTAAATTCAAATTATTATTTCAAATTATAACTTGAAGATCTGAACTAGTAATTGTCAAATACAGAACTTAAAATTGATAGCTTCTAATTATTATTGCAAATTATAACTTGAAGATCTGAACTTGTAATTGTCAAATACAGAACTTAAAATTGATAGCTTCTAATTATTATTGCAAATTATAACATGAAGATCTGAACTTGTAATTGTCAAATACAGAACTTAAAATTGATAGCTTCTAATTATTATTGTAAATTATAACTTGAAGATCTGAACTTGTAATAGTCAAATACAGAACTTCTAATTGTTAAATACAAATTATTAGTGCAAATTATAACTTGAAGATCTGAACTAGTAATTTTCAAATACAGAACTTAATATTGATAGCTTCTAATTATTATTGCAAATTATAACTAGAAGATCTGAACTTGTAATTGTCAAAAAAGGAACTTAAAATTGATAGCTTCTAATTATTATTTCAATTTATAACTTGAAGATCTGAACTTGTAATTGTCAAATACAGAACTTAAAATTGATAGCTTCTAATTATTATTGCTAATTATAACTTGAAGATCTGAACTTGTAATTGTCAAATACAGAACTTTTAATTGTTAAATTCAAATTAGTAGTGCAAATTATAACTTGAAGATCTGAACTTGTAATTATCAAATACAGAACTTAAAATTGATAGCTTCTAATTATTATTGTAAATTATAACTTGAAGATCTGAACTTGTAATAGTGAATTACAGAACTTAGATTTGTTAAATTCAAATTATTATTACAAATTATAACTTGAAGATCTGAACTAGTAATTGTCAAATACAGAACTTAAAATTGATAGCTTCTAATTATTATTGCAAATCATAACTTGAAGATCTGAACTAGTAATTGTCAAATACAGAACTTAAAATTGATAACTTCTAATTATTATTGTAAATTATAACTTGAAGATCTGACCTTGTAATTGTCAAATACAGAACTTAAAATTGATATCTTCTAATTATTATTGCAAATAATAACTTGAAGATCTGAACTAGTAATTGTCAAATACAGCACTTAAAATTGATAGCTTCTAATTATTATTGCAAATTATAATTTGAAGATCTGAACTTGTAATAGACAAATACTCAACTTAGCATTGTTAAATACAAATTGTGATTGCAAATTATAACTTGAAGATCTGAACTAGTAATTGTCAAATACAGAACTTAAATTGATAGCTTATAATTATTATTGCAAATAATAATTTGAAGATCTGAACTTGTAATAGTCAAATACAGAACTTCTAATTGTTAAATACAAATTATTAGTGCAAATTATAACTTGAAGATCTGAACATGTAATTGTCAAATACAGAACTTAAAATTGATAGCTTCTAATTATTATTATAAATTATAACTTGAAGATCTGAAATTGTAATAGTGAATTACAGAACTTAGATTTGTTAAATTCAAATTATTATTTCAAATTATAACTTGAAGATCTGAACTAGTAATTGTCAAATACAGAACTTCTAATTATTAAATACAAATTATTAGTGCAAATTATAACTTGAAGATCTGAACTAGTAATTTTCAAATACAGAACTTAATATTGATAGCTTCTAATTATGATTGCAAATTATAACTAGAAGATCTGAACTTGTAATTGTCAAATACAGAACTGCTAATTGTTAAATACAAATTATTAGTGCAAATTATAACTTGAAGATCTGAACTAGTAATTTTCAAATACAGAACTTAATATTGATAGCTTCTAATTATTATTGCAAATTATAACTAGAAGATCTGAACTTGTAATTGTCAAATACAGAACTTAAAATTGATAGCTTCTAATTATTATTGCAAATTATAACTTGAAGATCTGAACTTGTAATTGTCAAATACAGAACTTCTAATTGTTAAATACAAATTATTATTTCAAATTATAACTTGAAGATCTGAACTAGTAATTGTAAAATACAGAACTTAAATTGATAGCTTCTAATTATTATTGCAAATTATAACTTGAAGATCTGAACTTGTAATTGTCAATTACAGAACTTCTAATTGTTAAATACAAATTATTAGTGCAAATTATAACTTGAAGATCTGAACTTGTAATTATCAAATACAGAACTTAAAATTGATAGCTTCTAATTATTATTGTAAATTATAACTTGAAGATCTGAAATTGTAATAGTGAATTACAGAACTTAGATTTGTTAAATACAAATTATTATTTCAAATTATAACTTGAAGATCTGAACTAGTAATTGTAAAATACAGAACTTAAATTGATAGCTTCTAATTATTATTGCAAATTATAACTTGAAGATCTAACTTGTAATTGTCAAATACAGAACTTAAAATTGATAGCTTCTAATTATTATTGTAAATTATAACTTGAAGATCTGAACTTGTAATTGTCAAATACAGAACTTAAAATTGATAGCTTCTAATTATTATTGCAAATTATAATTTGAAGATCTGGACTTGTAATTGTCAAATACAGAACTTAAAATTGATAGCTTCTAATTATTATTGTAAATTATAACTTGAAGATCTGAACTTGTAATTGTTAAATACAGAACTGAAAATTGATAGCTTCTAATTATTATTGCAAATTATAACTTCAAGATCTGAACTTGTAATTGTCAAATAAAGAACATAAAATTGATAGCTTCTAATTATTATTTCAAATTATAACTTGAAGATCTGAACTTGTAATTGTCAAATACAGAACTTAAAATTAATAGCTTCTAATTATTATTGCAAATTATAACTTGAATATCTGAACTTGTAATTGTCAAATACAGAACTTCAAATTGTTAAATACAAATTATTAGTGCAAATTATAACTTGAAGATCTGAACTTGTAATTGTCAAATACAGAACTTAAAATTGATAGCTTCAAATTATTATTCCAATTATAACTTGAAGATCTGAACTTGTAATTTTCAAATACAGAACTTCTAATTGTTAAATACAAATTATTAGTGCAAATTATAACTTGAAGAACTGAACTTGGAATTGTCAAATACAGAACTTCTAATTGTTAAATACAAATTATTAGTGCAAATTATAACTTGAAGATCTGAACTAGTAATTTTCAAATACAGAACTTAAAATTAATAGCTTCTAATTATTATTGCAAATTAAAACTTGAATGTCTGAACTTGTAATTGTCAAATACAGAACTTCTAATTGTTAAATACAAATTATTAGTGCAAATTATAACTTGAAGATCTGAACTAGTAATTTTCAAATACAGAACTTAAAATTAATAGCTTCTAATTATTATTGCAAATTAAAACTGGAATGTCTGAACTTGTAATTGTCAAATACAGAACTTCTAATTGTTAAATTCAAATTATTAGTGCAAATTATAACTTGAAGATCTGAACTTGTAATTGTCAAATACAGAACCTAAAATTGATAGCTTCTAATTATTATTGCAAATTATAACATGAAGATCTGAACTTGTAATTGTCAAATACAGAACTTAAAATTGATAGCTTCTAATTATTATTGTAAATTATAACTTGAAGATCTGAACTTGTAATAGTCAAATACAGAACTTCTAATTGTTAAATACAAATTATTAGTGCAAATTATAACTTGAAGATCTGAACTAGTAATTTTCAAATACAGAACTTAATATTGATAGCTTCTAATTATTATTGCAAATTATAACTAGAAGATCTGAACTTGTAATTGTCAAATACAGAACTTAAAATTGATAGCTTCTAATTATTATTTCAATTTATAACTTGAAGATCTGAACTTGTAATTGTCAAATACAGAACTTAAAATTGATAGCTTCTAATTATTATTGCAAATTATAACTTGAAGATCTGAACTTGTAATTGTCAAATACAGAACTTTTAATTGTTAAATACAAATTAGTAGTGCAAATTATAACTTGAAGATCTGAACTAGTAATTTTCAAATACAGAACTTAATATTGATAGCTTCTAATTATTATTGCAAATTATAACTTGAAGATCTGAACTAGTAATTGTCAAATACAGAACTTCTAATTATTAAATACAAATTATTAGTGCAAATTATAACTTGAAGATCTGAACTAGTAATTTTCAAATACAGAACTTAATATTGATAGCTTCTAATTATTATTGCAAATTATAACTAGAAGATCTGAACTTGTAATTGTCAAATACAGAACTGCTAATTGTTAAATACAAATTATTAGTGCAGATTATAACTTGAAGATCTGAACTAGTAATTTTCAAATACAGAACTTAATATTGATAGCTTCTAATTATTATTGCAAATTATAACTAGAAGATCTGAACTTGTAATTGTCAAATACAGAACTTAAAATTGATAGCTTCTAATTATAATTTCAATTTATAACTTGAAGATCTGAACTTGTAATTGTCAAATACAGAACTTAAAATTGATAGCTTCTAATTATTATTGAAAATTATAACTTGAAGATCTGAACTTGTAATTGTCAAATACAGAACTTCTAATTGTTAAATACAAATTAGTAGTGCAAATTATAACTTGAAGATCTGAACTTGTAATTATCAAATACAGAACTTAAAATTGATAGCTTCTAATTATTATTGTAAATTATAACTTGAAGATCTGAACTTGTAATAGTGAATTACAGAACTTAGATTTGTTAAATACAAATTATTATTTCAAATTATAACTTGAAGATCTGAACTAGTAATTGTAAAATACAGAACTTAAATTGATAGCTTCTAATTATTATTGCAAATTATAACTTGAAGATCTAACTTGTAATTGTCAAATACAGAACTTAAAATTGATAGCTTCTAATTATTATTGTAAATTATAACTTGAAGATCTGAACTTGTAATTGTCAAATACAGAACTTAAAATTGATAGCTTCTAATTATTATTGCAAATTATAATTTGAAGATCTGAACTTGTAATTGTCAAATACAGAACTTAAAATTGATAGCTTCTAATTATTATTGTAAATTATAACTTGAAGATCTGAACTTGTAATTGTTAAATACAGAACTTAAAATTGATAGCTTCTAATTATTATTGCAAATTATAACTTCAAGATCTGAACTTGTAATTGTCAAATAAAGAACATAAAATTGATAGCTTCTAATTATTATTTCAAATTATAACTTGAAGATCTGAACTTGTAATTGTCAAATACAGAACTTAAAATTAATAGCTTCTAATTATTATTGCAAATTATAACTTGAATATCTGAACTTGTAATTGTCAAATACAGAACTTCAAATTGTTAAATACAAATTATTATTGCAAATTATAACTTGAAGATCTGAACTTGTAATTGTCAAATACAGAACTTAAAATTGATAGCTTCAAATTATTATTGCAAATTATAACTTGAAGATCTGAACTTGTAATTTTCAAATACAGAACTTCTAATTGTTAAATACAAATTATTAGTGCAAATTATAACTTGAAGAACTGAACTTGGAATTGTCAAATACAGAACTTCTAATTGTTAAATACAAATTATTAGTGCAAATTATAACTTGAAGATCTGAACTAGTAATTTTCAAATACAGAACTTAAAATTAATAGCTTCTAATTATTATTGCAAATTAAAACTTGAATGTCTGAACTTGTAATTGTCAAATACAGAACTTCTAATTGTTAAATACAAATTATTAGTGCAAATTATAACTTGAAGATCTGAACTAGTAATTTTCAAATACAGAACTTAAAATTAATAGCTTCTAATTATTATTGCAAATTAAAACTTGAATGTCTGAACTTGTAATTGTCAAATACAGAACTTCTAATTGTTAAATTCAAATTATTAGTGCAAATTATAACTTGAAGATCTGAACTTGTAATTGTCAAATACAGAACTTAAAATTGATAGCTTCTAATTATTATTGCAAATTATAACATGAAGATCTGAACTTGTAATTGTCAAATACAGAACTTAAAATTGATAGCTTCTAATTATTATTGTAAATTATAACTTGAAGATCTGAACTTGTAATAGTCAAATACAGAACTTCTAATTGTTAAATACAAATTATTAGTGCAAATTATAACTTGAAGATCTGAACTAGTAATTTTCAAATACAGAACTTAATATTGATAGCTTCTAATTATTATTGCAAATTATAACTAGAAGATCTGAACTTGTAATTGTCAAATACAGAACTTAAAATTGATAGCTTCTAATTATTATTTCAATTTATAACTTGAAGATCTGAACTTGTAATTGTCAAATACAGAACTTAAAATTGATAGCTTCTAATTATTATTGCAAATTATAACTTGAAGATCTGAACTTGTAATTGTCAAATACAGAACTTTTAATTGTTAAATACAAATTAGTAGTGCAAATTATAACTTGAAGATCTGAACTTGTAATTATCAAATACAGAACTTAAAATTGATAGCTTCTAATTATTATTGTAAATTATAACTTGAAGATCTGAACTTGTAATAGTCAAATACAGAACTTCTAATTGTTAAATACAAATTATTAGTGCAAATTATAACTTGAAGATCTGAACTAGTAATTTTCAAATACAGAACTTAATATTGATAGCTTCTAATTATTATTGCAAATTATAACTAGAAGATCTGAACTTGTAATTGTCAAATACAGAACTTAAAATTGATAGCTTCTAATTATTATTTCAATTTATAACTTGAAGATCTGAACTTGTAATTGTCAAATACAGAACTTAAAATTGATAGCTTCTAATTATTAGTGCAAATTATAACTTGAAGATCTGAACTTGTAATTGTCAATTACAGAACTTAAAATTGATAGCTTCTAATTATTATTGCAAATTATAACTTGAAGATCTGAACTTGTAATAGTCAAATACAGAACTTAAAATTGATAGCTTCTAATTATTATTGTAAATTATAACTTGAAGATCTGAACTTGTAATAGTGAATTACAGAACTTAGATTTGTTAAATTCAATTATTATTTCAAATTATAACTTGAAGATCTGAACTAGTAATTGTCAAATACAGAACTTAAAATTGATAGCTTCTAATTATTATTGCAAATTAAAACTTGAAGATCTGAACTAGTAATTGTCAAATGCAGAACTTAAAATTGATAGCTTCTAATTATTATTTCAAATTATAACTTGAAGATCTGAACTTGTAATTGTCAAATACAGAACTTAAAATTGATAGCTTCTAATTATTATTGCAAATAATAACTTGAAGATCTGTACTTGTAATTGTCAAATACAGAACTTAAAATTGATAGCTTATAATTATAGTTCAAATTATAACTTGAAAATCTGAACTTGTAATAGTCAAATACAGAACATCGAATTGTTAAATACAAATTATTAGTGCAAATTATAACTTGAAGATCTGAACTTGTAATAGGTAAATACAGAACTTCTAATTGTTAAATTCAAACTAAGATTGTAAATAATAATTTGAAAATCTGAACTAGTAATAGTCAAATACAGAACTTCTAACTGTTAAAAACAAATTATTAGTGCAAATTATAACTTGAAGATCTGAACTTGTAATTGTCAAATACAGAACTTAAAATTGATAGCTTCTAATTATTATTGCAAATTATAACTTGAAGATCTGAACTTGTAATAGTGAATTACAAAACTTAGATTTGTTAAATTCAAATTATTATTTCAAATTATAACTTGAAGATCTGAACTAGTAATTGTCAAATACAGAACTTAAATTGATAGCTTATAATTATTATTGCAAATAATAATTTGAAGATCTGAACTTGTAATAGTCAAATACAGAACTTCTAATTGTTAAATACAAATTATTAGTGCAAATTATAACTTGAAGATCTGAACTAGTAATTGTCAAATACAGAACTTAAAATTGATAGCTTCTAATTATTATTGCAAATTATAACTAGAAGATCTGAACTTGTAATTGTCAAATACAGAACTTCTAATTGTTAAATACAAATTATTAGTGCAAATTATAACTTGAAGATCTGAACTTGTAATTGTCAAATATAGAACTTAAAATTGATAGCTTCTAATTATTATTGCAAATTATAACTTGAAGATCTGAACTTGTAATTGTCAAATACAGAACTTCTAATTGTTAAATACAAATTATTAGTGCAAATTATAACTTGAAGATCTGAACAAGTAATTGTCAAATACAGAACTTAAAATTGATAGCTTCTAATTATTATTGTAAATTATAACTTGAAGATCTAAACTTGTAATAGTGAATTACAGAACTTAGATTTGTTAAATTCAAATTATTATTTCAAATTATAACTTGAAGATCTGAACTAGTAATTGTCAAATACAGAACTTAAAATTGATAGCTTCTAATTATTATTGCAAATTATAACTTGAAGATCTGAACTTGTAATTGTCAAATTCAGAACTTAAAATTGATAGCTTCTAATTATTATTGCAAATTATAACATGAAGATCTGAACTTGTAATTGTCAAATACAGAACTTAAAATTGATAGCTTCTAATTATTATTGTAAATTATAACTTGAAGATCTGAACTTGTAATAGTCAAATACAGAACTTCTAATTGTTAAATACAAATTATTAGTGCAAATTATAACTTGAAGATCTGAACTAGTAATTTTCAAATACAGAACTTAATATTGATAGCTTCTAATTATTATTGCAAATTATAACTAGAAGATCTGAACTTGTAATTGTCAAATAAGGAACTTATAATTGATAGCTTCTAATTATTATTTCAATTTATAACTTGAAGATCTGAACTTGTAATTGTCAAATACAGAACTTAAAATTGATAGCTTCTAATTATTATTGCTAATTATAACTTGAAGATCTGAACTTGTAATTGTCAAATACAGAACTTTTAATTGTTAAATTCAAATTAGTAGTGCAAATTATAACTTGAAGATCTGAACTTGTAATTATCAAATACAGAACTTAAAATTGATAGCTTCTAATTATTATTGTAAATTATAACTTGAAGATCTGAACTTGTAATAGTGAATTACAGAACTTAGATTTGTTAAATTCAAATTATTATTACAAATTATAACTTGAAGATCTGAACTAGTAATTGTCAAATACAGTACTTAAAATTGATAGCTTCTAATTATTATTGCAAATCATAACTTGAAGATCTGAACTAGTAATTGTCAAATACAGAACTTAAAATTGATAGCTTCTAATTATTATTGTAAATTATAACTTGAAGATCTGACCTTGTAATTGTCAAATACAGAACTTAAAATTGATATCTTCTAATTATTATTGCAAATAATAACTTGAAGATCTGAACTAGTAATTGTCAAATACAGCACTTAAAATTGATAGCTTCTAATTATTATTGCAAATTATAATTTGAAGATCTGAACTTGTAATAGACAAATACTCAACTTAGCATTGTTAAATACAAATTGTGATTGCAAATTATAACTTGAAGATCTGAACTAGTAATTGTCAAATACAGAACTTAAATTGATAGCTTCTAATTATTATTGTAAATTATAACTTGAAGATCTGAACTTGTAATAGTGAATTACAGAACTTAGATTTGTTAAATTCAAATTATTATTTCAAATTATAACTTGAAGATCTGAACTAGTAATTGTCAAATACAGAACTTCTAATTATTAAATACAAATTATTAGTGCAAATTATAACTTGAAGATCTGAACTAGTAATTTTCAAATACAGAACTTACTATTGATAGCTTCTAATTATTATTGCAAATTATAACTAGAAGATCTGAACTTGTAATTGTCAAATACAGAACTTCTAATTGTTAAATACAAATTATTAGTGCAGATTATAACTTGAAGATCTGAACTAGTAATTTTCAAATACAGAACTTAATATTGATAGCTTCTAATTATTATTGCAAATTATAACTAGAAGATCTGAACTTGTAATTGTCAAATACAGAACTTAAAATTGATAGCTTCTAATTATAATTTCAATTTATAACTTGAAGATCTGAACTTGTAATTGTCAAATACAGAACTTAAAATTGATAGCTTCTAATTATTATTGCAAATTATAACTTGAAGATCTGAACTTGTAATTGTCAAATACAGAACTTCTAATTGTTAAATACAAATTAGTAGTGCAAATTATAACTTGAAGATCTGAACTTGTAATTATCAAATACAGAACTTAAAATTGATAGCTTCTAATTATTATTGTAAATTATAACTAGAAGATCTGAACTTGTAATAGTGAATTACAGAACTTAGATTTGTTAAATACAAATTATTATTTCAAATTATAACTTGAAGATCTGAACTAGTAATTGTAAAATACAGAACTTAAATTGATAGCTTCTAATTATTATTGCAAATTATAACTTGAAGATCTAACTTGTAATTGTCAAATACAGAACTTAAAATTGATAGCTTCTAATTATTATTGTAAATTATAACTTGAAGATCTGAACTTGTAATTGTCAAATACAGAACTTAAAATTGATAGCTTCTAATTATTATTGCAAATTATAATTTGAAGATCTGAACTTGTAATAGACAAATACGCAACCTAGCATTGTTAAATACAAATTGTGATTGCAAACTATAACTTGAAGATCTGAACCTGTAATAGGTAAATACAGAACTTCGAATTGTTAAATTCTAACTAAGATTGCAAATAATAATTCGAAGATCTGAACTTGTAATAGTCAAATACAGAACTTCTAATTGTTAAATACAAATTATTAGTGCAAATTATAACTTGAAGATCTGAACTAGTAATTGTCAAATACAGAACTTAAAATTGATAGCTTCTAATTATTATTGCAAATTATAACTTGAAGATCTGAACTTCTAATTGTCAAATACAGAACTTCTAATTGTTAAATACAAATTATTAGTGAAAATTATAACTTGAAGATCTGAACTTGTAATTGTCAAATACAGAACTTCTAATTGTTAAATACAAATTATTAGTGCAAATTATAACTTGAAGATCTGAACTAGTAATTGTCAAATACAGCACTTAAAATTGATAGCTTCTAATTATTATTGCATATTATAACTTGAAGATCTGAACTTGTAATTGTCAAATACAGAACATAAAATTGATAGCTACTAATTATTATTTCAAATTATAACTTGAAGATCTGAACTTGTAATTGTCAAATACAGAACTTAAAATTAATAGCTTCTAATTATTGTTGCAAATTATAACTTGAATGTCTGAACTTGTAATTGTCAAATACAGAACTTCTAATTGTTAAATACAAATTATTAGTGCAAATTATAACTTGAAGATCTGAACTTGTAATTGTCAAATACAGAACTTAAAATTGATAGTTTCTAATTATTATTGTAAATTATAACTTGAAGAACTGAACATGTAATAGTGAATTACAGAACTTAGATTTGTTAAATTCAATTTATTATTTCAAATTATAACTTGAAGATCTGAACTAGTAATTGTCAAATACAGAACTTAAAATTGATAGCTTCTAATTATTATTGCAAATTATAACTTGAAGATCTGAACTTGTAATTGTCAGATACAGAACTTAAAATTGATAGCTTCTAATTATTATTGTAAATTATAACTTCAAGATCTGAACTTGTAATTGGCAAATACAGAACTTAAAATTGATAGCTTCAAATTATTATTGCAAATTATAACTTGAAGATCTGAACTTGTAATTTTCAAATACAGAACTTCTAATTGATAAATACAAATTATTAGTGCAAATTATAACTTGAAGAACTGAACTTGGAATTGTCAAATACAGAACTTCTAATTGTTAAATACAAATTATTAGTGCAAATTATAACTTGAAGATCTGAACTAGTAATTTTCAAATACAGAACTTAAAATTAATAGCTTCTAATTATTATTGCAAATTAAAACTTGAATGTCTGAACTTGTAATTGTCAAATACAGAACTTCTAATTGTTAAATACAAATTATTAGTGCAAATTATAACTTGAAGATCTGAACTAGTAATTTTCAAATACAGAACTTAAAATTAATAGCTTCTAATTATTATTGCAAATTAAAACTTGAATGTCTGAACTTGTAATTGTCAAATACAGAACTTCTAATTGTTAAATACAAATTATTAGTGCAAATTATAACTTGAAGATCTGAACTTGTAATTGTCAAATACAGAACTTAAAATTGATAGCTTCTAATTATTATTGCATATTATAACTTGAAGATCTGAACTTGTAATTGTTAAATACAGAACTTAAAATTGATAGCTTCTAATTATTATTGTAAATTATAACTTCAAGATCTGAACTTGTAATTGTCAAATACAGAACTTAAAATTGATAGCTTCTAATTATTATTGCAAATAATAACTTGAAGATCTGAACTTGTAATTGTCAAATACAGAACTTCTAATTGTTAAATACAAATTATTAGTGCAAATTATAACTTGAAGATCTGAACAAGTAATTGTCAAATACAGAACTTAAAATTGATAGCTTCTAATTATTATTGTAAATTATAACTTGAAGATCTGAACTTGTAATAGTGAATTACAGAACTTAGATTTGTTAAATTCAAATTATTATTTCAAAATTATAACTTGAAGATCTGAACTAGTAATTGTCAAATACAGAACTTAAAATTGATAGCTTCTAATTATTATTGCAAATTATAACTTGAAGATCTGAACTTGTAATTGTCAAATACAGAACTTAAAATTGATAGCTTCTAATTATTATTGCAAATTATAACATGAAGATCTGAACTTGTAATAGACAAATACGCAACCTAGCATTGTTAAATACAAATTGTGATTGCAAATTATAACTTGAAGATCTGAACCTGTAATAGGTAAATACAGAACTTCGAATTGTTAAATTCTAACTAATATTGCAAATAATAATTCGAAGATCTGAACTTGTAATAGTCAAATACAGAACTTCTAATTGTTAAATACAAATTATTAGTGCAAATTATAACTTGAAGATCTGAACTAGTAATTGTCAAATACAGAACTTAAAATTGATAGCTTCTAATTATTATTGCAAATTATAACTTGAAGATCTGAACTTCTAATTGTCAAATACAGAACTTCTAATTGTTAAATACAAATTATTAGTGAAAATTATAACTTGAAGATCTGAACTTGTAATTGTCAAATACAGAACTTCTAATTGTTAAATACAAATTATTAGTGCAAATTATAACTTGAAGATCTGAACTAGTAATTGTCAAATACAGCACTTAAAATTGATAGCTTCTAATTATTATTGCATATTATAACTTGAAGATCTGAACTTGTAATTGTCAAATACAGAACTTAAAATTGATAGTTTCTAATTATTATTGTAAATTATAACTTGAAGAACTGAACATGTAATAGTGAATTACAGAACTTAGATTTGTTAAATTCAATTTATTATTTCAAATTATAACTTGAAGATCTGAACTAGTAATTGTCAAATACAGAACTTAAAATTGATAGCTTCTAATTATTATTGCAAATTATAACTTGAAGATCTGAACTTGTAATTGTCAGATACAGAACTTAAAATTGATAGCTTCTAATTATTATTGTAAATTATAACTTCAAGATCTGAACTTGTAATTGGCAAATACAGAACTTAAAATTGATAGCTTCAAATTATTATTGCAAATTATAACTTGAAGATCTGAACTTGTAATTTTCAAATACAGAACTTCTAATTGATAAATACAAATTATTAGTGCAAATTATAACTTGAAGAACTGAACTTGGAATTGTCAAATACAGAACTTCTAATTGTTAAATACAAATTATTAGTGCAAATTATAACTTGAAGATCTGAACTAGTAATTTTCAAATACAGAACTTAAAATTAATAGCTTCTAATTATTATTGCAAATTAAAACTTGAATGTCTGAACTTGTAATTGTCAAATACAGAACTTCTAATTGTTAAATACAAATTATTAGTGCAAATTATAACTTGAAGATCTGAACTAGTAATTTTCAAATACAGAACTTAAAATTAATAGCTTCTAATTATTATTGCAAATTAAAACTTGAATGTCTGAACTTGTAATTGTCAAATACAGAACTTCTAATTGTTAAATACAAATTATTAGTGCAAATTATAACTTGAAGATCTGAACTTGTAATTGTCAAATACAGAACTTAAAATTGATAGCTTCTAATTATTATTGCATATTATAACTTGAAGATCTGAACTTGTAATAGTGAATTACAGAACTTAGATTTGTTAAATTCAAATTATTATTTCAAATTATAACTTGAAGATCTGAACTAGTAATTGTCAAATACAGAACTTAAAATTGATAGCTTCTAATTATTATTGCAAATTATAACTTGAAGATCTGAACTTGTAATTGTCAAATACAGAACTTAAAATTGATAGCTTCTAATTATTATTGCAAATTATAACATGAAGATCTGAACTTGTAATTGTCAAATACAGAACTTAAAATTGATAGCTTCTAATTATTATTGTAAATTATAACTTGAAGATCTGATCTTATAATAGTCAAATACAGAACTTCTAATTGTTAAATACAAATTATTAGTGCAAATTATAACTTGAAGATCTGAACTAGTAATTTTCAAATACAGAAATTAATATTGATAGCTTCTAATTATTATTGCAAATTATAACTAGAAGATCTGAACTTGTAATTGTCAAATACAGAACTTAAAATTGATAGCTTCTAATTATTATTTCAATTTATAACTTGAAGATCTGAACTTGTAATTGTCAAATACAGAACTTAAAATTGATAGCTTCTAACTATTATTGCAAATTATAACTTGAAGATCTGAACTTGTAATTGTCAAATACAGAACTTTTAATTGTTAAATTCAAATTAGTAGTGCAAATTATAACTTGAAGATCTGAACTTGTAATTATCAAATACAGAACTTAAAATTGATAGCTTCTAATTATTATTGTAAATTATAACTTGAAGATCTGAACTTGTAATAGTGAATTACAGAACTTAGATTTGTTAAATTCAAATTATTATTACAAATTATAACTTGAAGATCTGAACTTGTAATTGTCAAATACAGAACATAAAATTGATAGCTACTAATTATTATTTCAAATTATAACTTGAAGATCTGAACTTGTAATTGTCAAATACAGAACTTAAAATTAATAGCTTCTAATTATTATTGCAAATTATAACTTGAATGTCTGAACTTGTAATTGTCAAATACAGAACTTCTAATTGTTAAATACAAATTATTAGTGCAAATTATAACTTGAAGATCTGAACTTGTAATTGTCAAATACAGAACTTAAAATTGATAGTTTCTAATTATTATTGTAAATTATAACTTGAAGAACTGAACTTGTAATAGTGAATTACAGAACTTAGATTTGTTAAATTCAATTTATTATTTCAAATTATAACTTGGAGATCTGAACTAGTAATTGTCAAATACAGAACTTAAAATTGATAGCTTCTAATTATTATTGCAAATTATAACTTGACGATCTGAACTTGTAATTGTCAGATACAGAACTTAAAATTGATAGCTTCTAATTATTATTGTAAATTATAACTTCAAGATCTGAACTTGTAATAGTCAAATACAGAACTTAGTTTTGTCAAATTCTAATTATTATTTCTAATTATAACTTGAAGATCTGAACTAGTAATTGTCAAATACAGAACTTAAAATTGATAGCTTCTAATTATTATTGCAAATTATAACTTGAAGATCTGAACTGGTAATTGTCAAATACAGAACTTCTAATTGTTAAATACAAATTATTAGTGCAAATTATAACTTGAAGATCTGAACTGGTAATTGTCAAATACAGAACTTCTAATTGTTAAATACAAATTATTAGTGCAAATTATAATTTGAAGATCTGAACTTGTAATAGACAAATACAGAACTTCTAATTGTTAAATACAAATTATTAGTGCAAATTATAACTTGAAGATCTGAACTTGTAATTGTCAAATACAGAACTTAAAATTGATAGTTTCTAATTATTATTGTAAATTATAACTTGAAGAACTGAACTTGTAATAGTGAATTACAGAACTTAGATTTGTTAAATTCAATTTATTATTTCAAATTATAACTTGAAGATCTGAACTAGTAATTGTCAAATACAGAACTTAAAATTGATAGCTTCTAATTATTATTGCAAATTATAACTTGACGATCTGAACTTGTAATTGTCAGATACAGAACTTAAAATTGATAGCTTCTAATTATTATTGTAAATTATAACTTCAAGATCTGAACTTGTAATAGTCAAATACAGAACTTAGTTTTGTCAAATTCTAATTATTATTTCTAATTATAACTTGAAGATCTGAACTAGTAATTGTCAAATACAGAACTTAAAATTGATAGCTTCTAATTATTATTGCAAATTATAACTTGAAGATCTGAACTGGTAATTGTCAAATACAGAACTTCTAATTGTTAAATACAAATTATTAGTGCAAATTATAACTTGAAGATCTGAACTGGTAATTGTCAAATACAGAACTTCTAATTGTTAAATACAAATTATTAGTGCAAATTATAATTTGAAGATCTGAACTTGTAATAGACAAATACAGAACTTCTAATTGTTAAATACAAATTATTAGTGCAAATTATAACTTGAAGATCTGAACAAGTAATTGTCAAATACAGAACTTAAAATTGATAGCTTCTCATTATTATTGTAAATTATAACTTGAAGATCTGAACTTGTAATAGTGAACTACAGAACTTAGATTTGTTAAATTCAAATTATTATTTCAAATTATAACTTGAAGATCTGAACTAGTAATTGTCAAATACAGAACTTAAAATTGATAGCTTCTAATTATTATTGCAAATTATAACTTGAAGATCTGAACTTGTAATTGTCAAATAAAGAACTTAAAATTGATAGCTTCTAATTATTATTGTAAATTATAACTTCAAGATCTGAACTTGTAATTGTCAAATGCAGAACTTAAAATTGATAGCTTCTAATTATTATTGCAAATAATAACTTGAAGATCTGAACTTGTAATTGTCAAATACAGAACTTAAAATTGATAGCTTCTAATTATTATTGCAAATTATAACTTGAAGATCTGAACTTGTAATTGTCAAATACAGAACTTAAAATTGATAGCTTCTAATTATTATTGTAAATTATAACTTGAAGATCTGAACTTGTAATAGTCAAATACAGAACTTCTAATTGTTAAATACAAATTATTAGTGCAAATTATAACTTGAAGATCTGAACTAGTAATTTTCAAATACAGAACTTAATATTGATAGCTTCTAATTATTATTGCAAATTATAACTAGAAGATCTGAACTTGTAATTGTCAAATAAGGAACTTAAAATTGATAGCTTCTAATTATTATTTCAATTTATAACTTGAAGATCTGAACTTGTAATTGTCAAATACAGAACTTAAAATTGATAGCTTCTAATTATTATTGCAAATTATAACTTGAAGAACTGAACTTGTAATTGTCAAATACAGAACTTTTAATTGTTAAATTCAAATTAGTAGTGCAAATTATAACTTGAAGATCTGAACTTGTAATTATCAAATACAGAACTTAAAATTGATAGCTTCTAATTATTATTGTAAATTATAACTTGAAGATCTGAACTTGTAATAGTGAATTACAGAACTTAGGTTTGTTAAATTCAAATTATTATTACAAATTATAACTTGAAGATCTGAACTAGTAATTGTCAAATACAGAACTTAAAATTGATAGCTTCTAATTATTATTGCAAATCATAACTTGAAGATCTGAACTAGTAATTGTCAAATACAGAACTTAAAATTGATAGCTTCTAATTATTATTGTAAATTATAACTTGAAGATCTGACCTTGTAATTGTCAAATACAGAACTTAAAATTGATATCTTCTAATTATTATTGCAAATAATAACTTGAAGATCTGAACTAGTAATTGTCAAATACAGCACTTAAAATTGATAGTTACTAATTATTATTGCAAATTATAATTTGAAGATCTGAACTTGTAATAGACAAATACGCAACTTAGCATTGTTAAATACAAATTGTGATTGCAAATTATAACTTGAAGATCTGAACCTGTAATAGGTAAATACAGAACTTCGAATTGTTAAATTCTAACTAAGATTGCAAATAATAATTCGAAGATCTGAACTTGTAATAGTCAAATACAGAACTGCTAATTGTTAAATACAAATTATTAGTGCAAATTATAACTTGAAGATCTGAACTAGTAATTGTCAAATACAGAACTTAAAATTGATAGCTTCTAATTATTATTGCAAATTATAACTTGAAGATCTGAACTTGTAATTGTCAAATACAGAACTTCTAATTGTTAAATACAAATTATTAGTGCAAATTATAACTTGAAGATCTGAACTTGTAATTGTCAAATACAGAACTTCTAATTGTTAAATACAAATTATTAGTGCAAATTATAACTTGAAGATCTGAACTTGTAATTGTCAAATACAGAACTTAAAATTGATAGTTTCTAATTATTATTGTAAATTATAACTTGAAGAACTGAACTTGTAATAGTGAATTACAGAACTTAGATTTGTTAAATTCAATTTATTATTTCAAATTATAACTTGAAGATCTGAACTAGTAATTGTCAAATACAGAACTTAAAATTGATAGCTTCTAATTATTATTGCAAATTATAACTTGAAGATCTGAACTTGTAATTGTCAGATACAGAACTTAAAATTGATAGCTTCTAATTATTATTGTAAATTATAACTTCAAGATCTGAACTTGTAATTGGCAAATACAGAACTTAAAATTGATAGCTTCTAATTATTATTGCAAATTATAACTTGAAGATCTGAACTTGTAATTGTCAAATACAGAACTTCTAATTGTTAAATACAAATTATTAGTGCAAATTATAACTTGAAGAACTGAACTTGGAATTGTCAAATACAGAACTTCTAATTGTTAAATACAAATTATTAGTGCAAATTATAACTTGAAGATCTGAACTAGTAATTTTCAAATACAGAACTTAAAATTAATAGCTTCTAATTATTATTGCAAATTAAAACTTGAATGTCTGAACTTGTAATTGTCAAATACAGAACTTCTAATTGTTAAATACAAATTATTAGTGCAAATTATAACTTGAAGATCTGAACTTGTAATTGTCAAATACAGAACTTAAAATTGATAGCTTCTAATTATTATTGCATATTATAACTTGAAGATCTGAACTTGTAATAGTGAATTACAGAACTTAGATTTGTTAAATTCAAATTATTATTTCAAATTATAACTTGAAGATCTGAACTAGTAATTGTCAAATACAGAACTTAAAATTGATAGCTTCTAATTATTATTGCAAATTATAACTTGAAGATCTGAACTTGTAATTGTCAAATACAGAACTTAAAATTGATAGCTTCTAATTATTATTGCAAATTATAACATGAAGATCTGAACTTGTAATTGTCAAATACAGAACTTAAAATTGATAGCTTCTAATTATTATTGTAAATTATAACTTGAAGATCTGATCTTATAATAGTCAAATACAGAACTTCTAATTGTTAAATACAAATTATTAGTGCAAATTATAACTTGAAGATCTGAACTAGTAATTTTCAAATACAGAAATTAATATTGATAGCTTCTAATTATTATTGCAAATTATAACTAGAAGATCTGAACTTGTAATTGTCAAATACAGAACTTAAAATTGATAGCTTCTAATTATTATTTCAATTTATAACTTGAAGATCTGAACTTGTAATTGTCAAATACAGAACTTAAAATTGATAGCTTCTAACTATTATTGCAAATTATAACTTGAAGATCTGAACTTGTAATTGTCAAATACAGAACTTTTAATTGTTAAATTCAAATTAGTAGTGCAAATTATAACTTGAAGATCTGAACTTGTAATTATCAAATACAGAACTTAAAATTGATAGCTTCTAATTATTATTGTAATTTATAACTTGAAGATCTGAACTTGTAATAGTGAATTACAGAACTTAGATTTGTTAAATTCAAATTATTATTACAAATTATAACTTGAAGATCTGAACTTGTAATTGTCAAATACAGAACATAAAATTGATAGCTACTAATTATTATTTCAAATTATAACTTGAAGATCTGAACTTGTAATTGTCAAATACAGAACTTAAAATTAATAGCTTCTAATTATTATTGCAAATTATAACTTGAATGTCTGAACTTGTAATTGTCAAATACAGAACTTCTAATTGTTAAATACAAATTATTAGTGCAAATTATAACTTGAAGATCTGAACTTGTAATTGTCAAATACAGAACTTAAAATTGATAGTTTCTAATTATTATTGTAAATTATAACTTGAAGAACTGAACTTGTAATAGTGAATTACAGAACTTAGATTTGTTAAATTCAATTTATTATTTCAAATTATAACTTGAAGATCTGAACTAGTAATTGTCAAATACAGAACTTATAATTGACAGCTTCTAATTATTATTGCAAATTATAACTTGACGATCTGAACTTGTAATTGTCAGATACAGAACTTAAAATTGATAGCTTCTAATTATTATTGTAAATTATAACTTCAAGATCTGAACTTGTAATAGTCAAATACAGAACTTAGTTTTGTCAAATTCTAATTATTATTTCTAATTATAACTTGAAGATCTGAACTAGTAATTGTCAAATACAGAACTTAAAATTGATAGCTTCTAATTATTATTGCAAATTATAACTTGAAGATCTGAACTGGTAATTGTCAAATACAGAACTTCTAATTGTTAAATACAAATTATTAGTGCAAATTATAACTTGAAGATCTGAACTGGTAATTGTCAAATACAGAACTTCTAATTGTTAAATACAAATTATTAGTGCAAATTATAATTTGAAGATCTGAACTTGTAATAGACAAATACAGAACTTCTAATTGTTAAATACAAATTATTAGTGCAAATTATAACTTGAAGATCTGAACTTGTAATTGTCAAATACAGAACTTAAAATTGATAGTTTCTAATTATTATTGTAAATTATAACTTGAAGAACTGAACTTGTAATAGTGAATTACAGAACTTAGATTTGTTAAATTCAATTTATTATTTCAAATTATAACTTGAAGATCTGAACTAGTAATTGTCAAATACAGAACTTAAAATTGATAGCTTCTAATTATTATTGCAAATTATAACTTGACGATCTGAACTTGTAATTGTCAGATACAGAACTTAAAATTGATAGCTTCTAATTATTATTGTAAATTATAACTTCAAGATCTGAACTTGTAATAGTCAAATACAGAACTTAGTTTTGTCAAATTCTAATTATTATTTCTAATTATAACTTGAAGATCTGAACTAGTAATTGTCAAATACAGAACTTAAAATTGATAGCTTCTAATTATTATTGCAAATTATAACTTGAAGATCTGAACTGGTAATTGTCAAATACAGAACTTAAAATTGATAGCTTCTAATTATTATTGTAAATTATAACTTCAAGATCTGAACTTGTAATTGTCAAATGCAGAACTTAAAATTGATAGCTTCTAATTATTATTGCAAATAATAACTTGAAGATCTGAACTTGTAATTGTCAAATACAGAACTTAAAATTGATAGCTTCTAATTATTATTGCAAATTATAACTTGAAGATCTGAACTTGTAATTGTCAAATACAGAACTTAAAATTGATAGCTTCTAATTATTATTGCAAATTATAACTTGAAGATCTGAACTTGTAATTGTCAAATACAGAACTTAAAATTGATAGCTTCTAATTATTATTGCAAATAATAACTTGAAGATCTGAACTTGTAATTGTCAAATACAGAACTTAAAATTGATAGCTTCTAATTATTATTGCAAATTATAACTTGAAGATCTGAACTTGTAATTGTCAAATACAGAACTTAAAATTGATAGCTTCTAATTATTATTGTAAATTATAACTTGAAGATCTGAACTTGTAATAGTCAAATACAGAACTTCTAATTGTGAAATACAAATTATTAGTGCAAATTATAACTTGAAGATCTGAACTAGTAATTTTCAAATACAGAACTTAATATTGATAGCTTCTAATTATTATTGCAAATTATAACTAGAAGATCTGAACTTGTAATTGTCAAATAAGGAACTTAAAATTGATAGCTTCTAATTATTATTTCAATTTATAACTTGAAGATCTGAACTTGTAATTGTCAAATACAGAACTTAAAATTGATAGCTTCTAATTATTATTGCAAATTATAACTTGAAGAACTGAACTTGTAATTGTCAAATACAGAACTTTTAATTGTTAAATTCAAATTAGTAGTGCAAATTATAACTTGAAGATCTGAACTTGTAATTATCAAATACAGAACTTAAAATTGATAGCTTCTAATTATTATTGTAAATTATAACTTGAAGATCTGAACTTGTAATAGTGAATTACAGAACTTAGGTTTGTTAAATTCAAATTATTATTACAAATTATAACTTGAAGATCTGAACTAGTAATTGTCAAATACAGAACTTAAATATGATAGCTTCTAATTATTATTGCAAATCATAACTTGAAGATCTGAACTAGTAATTGTCAAATACAGAACTTAAAATTGATAGCTTCTAATTATTATTGTAAATTATAACTTGAAGATCTGACCTTGTAATTGTCAAATACAGAACTTAAAATTGATATCTTCTAATTATTATTGCAAATAATAACTTGAAGATCTGAACTAGTAATTGTCAAATACAGCACTTAAAATTGATAGTTACTAATTATTATTGCAAATTATAATTTGAAGATCTGAACTTGTAATAGACAAATACGCAACTTAGCATTGTTAAATACAAATTGTGATTGCAAATTATAACTTGAAGATCTGAACCTGTAATAGGTAAATACAGAACTTCGAATTGTTAAATTCTAACTAAGATTGCAAATAATAATTCGAAGATCTGAACTTGTAATAGTCAAATACAGAACTTCTAATTGTTAAATACAAATTATTAGTGCAAATTATAACTTGAAGATCTGAACTTGTAATTGTCAAATACAGAACTTCTAATTGTTAAATACAAATTATTAGTGCAAATTATAACTTGAAGATCTGAACTTGTAATTGTCAAATACAGAACTTCTAATTGTTAAATACAAATTATTAGTGCAAATTATAACTTGAAGATCTGAACTTGTAATTGTCAAATACAGAACTTAAAATTGATAGTTTCTAATTATTATTGTAAATTATAACTTGAAGAACTGAACTTGTAATAGTGAATTACAGAACTTATATTTGTTAAATTCAATTTATTATTTCAAATTATAACTTGAAGATCTGAACTAGTAATTGTCAAATACAGAACTTAAAATTGATAGCTTCTAATTATTATTGCAAATTATAACTTGAAGATCTGAACTTGTAATTGTCAGATACAGAACTTAAAATTGATAGCTTCTAATTATTATTGTAAATTATAACTTCAAGATCTGAACTTGTAATTGGCAAATACAGAACTTAAAATTGATAGCTTCTAATTATTATTGCAAATTATAACTTGAAGATCTGAACTTGTAATTGTCAAATACAGAACTTCTAATTGTTAAATACAAATTATTAGTGCAAATTATAACTTGAAGAACTGAACTTGGAATTGTCAAATACAGAACTTCTAATTGTTAAATACAAATTATTAGTGCAAATTATAACTTGAAGATCTGAACTAGTAATTTTCAAATACAGAACTTAAAATTAATAGCTTCTAATTATTATTGCAAATTAAAACTTGAATGTCTGAACTTGTAATTGTCAAATACAGAACTTCTAATTGTTAAATACAAATTATTAGTGCAAATTATAACTTGAAGATCTGAACTTGTAATTGTCAAATACAGAACTTAAAATTGATAGCTTCTAATTATTATTGTAAATTATAACTTGAAGAACTGAACTTGTAATAGTGAATTACAGAACTTAGATTTGTTAAATTCAATTTATTATTTCAAATTATAACTTGAAGATCTGAACTAGTAATTGTCAAATACAGAACTTAAAATTGATAGCTTCTAATTATTATTGCAAATTATAACTTGAAGATCTGAACTTGTAATTGTCAAATACAGAACTTAAAATTGATAGCTTCTAATTATTATTGTAAATTATAACTTGAAGAACTGAACTTGTAATAGTGAATTACAGAACTTAGATTTGTTAAATTCAATTTATTATTTCAAATTATAACTTGAAGATCTGAACTTGTAATTGTCAAATACAGAACTTAAAATTGATAGCCTCTAATTATTATTGCAAATTATAATTTGAAGATCTGAACTTGTAATAGACAAATACGCAACTTAGCATTGTTAAATACAAATTGTGATTGCAAATTATAACTTGAAGATCTGAACTTGTAATTGTCAAATACAGAACTTAAAATTGATAGCTTCTAATTATTATTGTAAATTATAACTTCAAGATCTGAACTTGTAATTGTCAAATGCAGAACTTAAAATTGATAGCTTCTAATTATTATTGCAAATAATAACTTGAAGATCTGAACTTGTAATTGTCAAATACAGAACTTAAAATTGATAGCTTCTAATTATTATTGCAAATTATAACTTGAAGATCTGAACTTGTAATTGTCAAATACAGAACTTAAAATTGATAGCTTCTAATTATTATTGTAAATTATAACTTGAAGATCTGAACTTGTAATAGTCAAATACAGAACTTCTAATTGTGAAATACAAATTATTAGTGCAAATTATAACTTGAAGATCTGAACTAGTAATTTTCAAATACAGAACTTAATATTGATAGCTTCTAATTATTATTGCAAATTATAACTAGAAGATCTGAACTTGTAATTGTCAAATAAGGAACTTAAAATTGATAGCTTCTAATTATTATTTCAATTTATAACTTGAAGATCTGAACTTGTAATTGTCAAATACAGAACTTAAAATTGATAGCTTCTAATTATTATTGCAAATTATAACTTGAAGAACTGAACTTGTAATTGTCAAATACAGAACTTTTAATTGTTAAATTCAAATTAGTAGTGCAAATTATAACTTGAAGATCTGAACTTGTAATTATCAAATACAGAACTTAAAATTGATAGCTTCTAATTATTATTGTAAATTATAACTTGAAGATCTGAACTTGTAATAGTGAATTACAGAACTTAGGTTTGTTAAATTCAAATTATTATTACAAATTATAACTTGAAGATCTGAACTAGTAATTGTCAAATACAGAACTTAAATATGATAGCTTCTAATTATTATTGCAAATCATAACTTGAAGATCTGAACTAGTAATTGTCAAATACAGAACTTAAAATTGATAGCTTCTAATTATTATTGTAAATTATAACTTGAAGATCTGACCTTGTAATTGTCAAATACAGAACTTAAAATTGATATCTTCTAATTATTATTGCAAATAATAACTTGAAGATCTGAACTAGTAATTGTCAAATACAGCACTTAAAATTGATAGTTACTAATTATTATTGCAAATTATAATTTGAAGATCTGAACTTGTAATAGACAAATACGCAACTTAGCATTGTTAAATACAAATTGTGATTGCAAATTATAACTTGAAGATCTGAACCTGTAATAGGTAAATACAGAACTTCGAATTGTTAAATTCTAACTAAGATTGCAAATAATAATTCGAAGATCTGAACTTGTAATAGTCAAATACAGAACTTCTAATTGTTAAATACAAATTATTAGTGCAAATTATAACTTGAAGATCTGAACTAGTAATTGTCAAATACAGAACTTAAAATTGATAGCTTCTAATTATTATTGCAAATTATAACTTGAAGATCTGAACTTGTAATTGTCAAATAGAGAACTTCTAATTGTTAAATACAAATTATTAGTGCAAATTATAACTTGAAGATCTGAACTTGTAATTGTCAAATACAGAACTTCTAATTGTTAAATACAAATTATTAGTGCAAATTATAACTTGAAGATCTGAACTTGTAATTGTCAAATACAGAACTTAAAATTGATAGTTTCTAATTATTATTGTAAATTATAACTTGTAGAACTGAACTTGTAATAGTGAATTACAGAACTTAGATTTGTTAAATTCAATTTATTATTTCAAATTATAACTTGAAGATCTGAACTAGTAATTGTCAAATACAGAACTTAAAATTGATAGCTTCTAATTATTATTGCAAATTATAACTTGAAGATCTGAACTTGTAATTGTCAGATACAGAACTTAAAATTGATAGCTTCTAATTATTATTGTAAATTATAACTTCAAGATCTGAACTTGTAATTGGCAAATACAGAACTTAAAATTGATAGCTTCTAATTATTATTGCAAATTATAACTTGAAGATCTGAACTTGTAATTGTCAAATACAGAACTTCTAATTGTTAAATACAAATTATTAGTGCAAATTATAACTTGAAGATCTGAACTAGTAATTTTCAAATACAGAACTTAAAATTAATAGCTTCTAATTATTATTGCAAATTAAAACTTGAATGTCTGAACTTGTAATTGTCAAATACAGAACTTCTAATTGTTAAATACAAATTATTAGTGCAAATTATAACTTGAAGAACTGAACTTGGAATTGTCAAATACAGAACTTCTAATTGTTAAATACAAATTATTAGTGCAAATTATAACTTGAAGATCTGAACTAGTAATTTTCAAATACAGAACTTAAAATTAATAGCTTCTAATTATTATTGCAAATTAAAACTTGAATGTCTGAACTTGTAATTGTCAAATACAGAACTTCTAATTGTTAAATACAAATTATTAGTGCAAATTATAACTTGAAGCTCTGAACTTGTAATTGTCAAATACAGAACTTAAAATTGATAGCTTCTAATTATTATTGTAAATTATAACTTGAAGAACTGAACTTGTAATAGTGAATTACAGAACTTAGATTTGTTAAATTCAATTTATTATTTCAAATTATAACTTGAAGATCTGAACTAGTAATTGTCAAATACAGAACTTAAAATTGATAGCTTCTAATTATTATTGCAAATTATAACTTGAAGATCTGAACTTGTAATTGTCAAATACAGAACTTAAAATTGATAGCTTCTAATTATTATTGTAAATTATAACTTGAAGAACTGAACTTGTAATAGTGAATTACAGAACTTAGATTTGTTAAATTCAATTTATTATTTCAAATTATAACTTGAAGATCTGAACTTGTAATTGTCAAATACAGAACTTAAAATTGATAGCCTCTAATTATTATTGCAAATTATAATTTGAAGATCTGAACTTGTAATAGACAAATACGCAACTTAGCATTGTTAAATACAAATTGTGATTGCAAATTATAACTTGAAGATCTGAACCTGTAATAGGTAAATACAGAACTTCGAATTGTTAAATTCTAACTAAGATTGCAAATAATAATTCGAAGATCTGAACTTGTAATAGTCAAATACAGAACTTCTAATTGTTAAATACAAATTATTAGTGCAAATTATAACTTGAAGATCTGAACTAGTAATTGTCAAATACAGAACTTAAAATTGATAGCTTCTAATTATTATTGCAAATTATAACTTGAAGATCTGAACTTGTAATTGTCAAATACAGAACTTCTAATTGTTAAATACAAATTATTAGTGCAAATTATAACTTGAAGATCTGAACTTGTAATTGTCAAATACAGAACTTCTAATTGTTAAATACAAATTATTAGTGCAAATTATAACTTGAAGATCTGAACTTGTAATTGTCAAATACAGATCTTCTAATTATTAAATTCAAATTATTATTTCAAATATTGAAGATCTTGAAGATCTGAACTAGTAATTGTCAAATACAGAACTTAAAATTGATAGCTTCTAATTATTATTGCAAATTATAACTTGAAGATCTGAACTTGTAATTGTCAAATACAGAACTTAAAATTGATAGCTTCTAATTATTATTGTAAATTATAACTTGAAGAACTGAACTTGTAATAGTGAATTACAGAACTTAGATTTGTTAAATTCAATTTATTATTTCAAATTATAACTTGAAGATCTGAACTTGTAATTGTCAAATACAGAACTTAAAATTGATAGCCTCTAATTATTATTGCAAATTATAATTTGAAGATCTGAACTTGTAATAGACAAATACGCAACTTAGCATTGTTAAATACAAATTGTGATTGCAAATTATAACTTGAAGATCTGAACTTGTAATTGTCAAATACAGAACTTAAAATTGATAGCTTCTAATTATTATTGTAAATTATAACTTCAAGATCTGAACTTGTAATTGTCAAATGCAGAACTTAAAATTGATAGCTTCTAATTATTATTGCAAATAATAACTTGAAGATCTGAACTTGTAATTGTCAAATACAGAACTTAAAATTGATAGCTTCTAATTATTATTGCAAATTATAACTTGAAGATCTGAACTTGTAATTGTCAAATACAGAACTTAAAATTGATAGCTTCTAATTATTATTGTAAATTATAACTTGAAGATCTGAACTTGTAATAGTCAAATACAGAACTTCTAATTGTGAAATACAAATTATTAGTGCAAATTATAACTTGAAGATCTGAACTAGTAATTTTCAAATACAGAACTTAATATTGATAGCTTCTAATTATTATTGCAAATTATAACTAGAAGATCTGAACTTGTAATTGTCAAATAAGGAACTTAAAATTGATAGCTTCTAATTATTATTTCAATTTATAACTTGAAGATCTGAACTTGTAATTGTCAAATACAGAACTTAAAATTGATAGCTTCTAATTATTATTGCAAATTATAACTTGAAGAACTGAACTTGTAATTGTCAAATACAGAACTTTTAATTGTTAAATTCAAATTAGTAGTGCAAATTATAACTTGAAGATCTGAACTTGTAATTATCAAATACAGAACTTAAAATTGATAGCTTCTAATTATTATTGTAAATTATAACTTGAAGATCTGAACTTGTAATAGTGAATTACAGAACTTAGGTTTGTTAAATTCAAATTATTATTACAAATTATAACTTGAAGATCTGAACTAGTAATTGTCAAATACAGAACTTAAATATGATAGCTTCTAATTATTATTGCAAATCATAACTTGAAGATCTGAACTAGTAATTGTCAAATACAGAACTTAAAATTGATAGCTTCTAATTATTATTGTAAATTATAACTTGAAGATCTGACCTTGTAATTGTCAAATACAGAACTTAAAATTGATATCTTCTAATTATTATTGCAAATAATAACTTGAAGATCTGAACTAGTAATTGTCAAATACAGCACTTAAAATTGATAGTTACTAATTATTATTGCAAATTATAATTTGAAGATCTGAACTTGTAATAGACAAATACGCAACTTAGCATTGTTAAATACAAATTGTGATTGCAAATTATAACTTGAAGATCTGAACCTGTAATAGGTAAATACAGAACTTCGAATTGTTAAATTCTAACTAAGATTGCAAATAATAATTCGAAGATCTGAACTTGTAATAGTCAAATACAGAACTTCTAATTGTTAAATACAAATTATTAGTGCAAATTATAACTTGAAGATCTGAACTAGTAATTGTCAAATACAGAACTTAAAATTGATAGCTTCTAATTATTATTGCAAATTATAACTTGAAGATCTGAACTTGTAATTGTCAAATACAGAACTTCTAATTGTTAAATACAAATTATTAGTGCAAATTATAACTTGAAGATCTGAACTTGTAATTGTCAAATACAGAACTTCTAATTGTTAAATACAAATTATTAGTGCAAATTATAACTTGAAGATCTGAACTTGTAATTGTCAAATACAGAACTTAAAATTGATAGTTTCTAATTATTATTGTAAATTATAACTTGAAGAACTGAACTTGTAATAGTGAATTACAGAACTTAGATTTGTTAAATTCAATTTATTATTTCAAATTATAACTTGAAGATCTGAACTAGTAATTGTCAAATACAGAACTTAAAATTGATAGCTTCTAATTATTATTGCAAATTATAACTTGAAGATCTGAACTTGTAATTGTCAGATACAGAACTTAAAATTGATAGCTTCTAATTATTATTGTAAATTATAACTTCAAGATCTGAACTTGTAATTGGCAAATACAGAACTTAAAATTGATAGCTTCTAATTATTATTGCAAATTATAACTTGAAGATCTGAACTTGTAATTGTCAAATACAGAACTTCTAATTGTTAAATACAAATTATTAGTGCAAATTATAACTTGAAGAACTGAACTTGGAATTGTCAAATACAGAACTTCTAATTGTTAAATACAAATTATTAGTGCAAATTATAACTTGAAGATCTGAACTAGTAATTTTCAAATACAGAACTTAAAATTAATAGCTTCTAATTATTATTGCAAATTAAAACTTGAATGTCTGAACTTGTAATTGTCAAATACAGAACTTCTAATTGTTAAATACAAATTATTAGTGCAAATTATAACTTGAAGCTCTGAACTTGTAATTGTCAAATACAGAACTTAAAATTGATAGCTTCTAATTATTATTGTAAATTATAACTTGAAGAACTGAACTTGTAATAGTGAATTACAGAACTTAGATTTGTTAAATTCAATTTATTATTTCAAATTATAACTTGAAGATCTGAACTAGTAATTGTCAAATACAGAACTTAAAATTGATAGCTTCTAATTATTATTGCAAATTATAACTTGAAGATCTGAACTTGTAATTGTCAAATACAGAACTTAAAATTGATAGCTTCTAATTATTATTGTAAATTATAACTTGAAGAACTGAACTTGTAATAGTGAATTACAGAACTTAGATTTGTTAAATTCAATTTATTATTTCAAATTATAACTTGAAGATCTGAACTTGTAATTGTCAAATACAGAACTTAAAATTGATAGCCTCTAATTATTATTGCAAATTATAATTTGAAGATCTGAACTTGTAATAGACAAATACGCAACTTAGCATTGTTAAATACAAATTGTGATTGCAAATTATAACTTGAAGATCTGAACCTGTAATAGGTAAATACAGAACTTCGAATTGTTAAATTCTAACTAAGATTGCAAATAATAATTCGAAGATCTGAACTTGTAATAGTCAAATACAGAACTTCTAATTGTTAAATACAAATTATTAGTGCAAATTATAACTTGAAGATCTGAACTAGTAATTGTCAAATACAGAACTTAAAATTGATAGCTTCTAATTATTATTGCAAATTATAACTTGAAGATCTGAACTTGTAATTGTCAAATACAGAACTTCTAATTGTTAAATACAAATTATTAGTGCAAATTATAACTTGAAGATCTGAACTTGTAATTGTCAAATACAGAACTTCTAATTGTTAAATACAAATTATTAGTGCAAATTATAACTTGAAGATCTGAACTTGTAATTGTCAAATACAGATCTTCTAATTATTAAATTCAAATTATTATTTCAAATATTGAAGATCTTGAAGATCTGAACTAGTAATTGTCAAATACAGAACTTAAAATTGATAGCTTCTAATTATTATTGCAACATATAACTTGAAGATCTGAACTTGTAATTGTCAAATACAGAACTTAAAATTGATAGCTTATTATTATTATTGTAAATTATAACTTGAAGATCTGAACTTGTAATAGTGAATTACAGAACTTAGATTTGTTAAAAGCAAATTATTATTTCAAATTGTAACTTGAAGATCTGAACTAGTAATTGTTAAATACAGAACTTAAAATTGATAGCTTCTAATTATTATTGCAAATTATAACTTGAAGATCTGAACTATTATTGTCAAATACAGAACTTAAAATTGATAGCTTCTAATTATTATTTCAAATTATAACTTGAAGATCTGAACTGGTAATTGTCAAATACAGAACTTCTAATTGTTAAATACAAATTATTAGTGCAAATTATAACTATAAGATCTGAACTTGTAATTGTCAAATACAGAACTTAAAATTGATAGCTTCTAATTATTATTGTAAATTATAACTTGAAGATTTGAACTTGTAATAGTGAATTACAGAACTTAGATTTGTTAAATTCAAATTATTATTTCAAATTATAACTTGAAGATCTGAACTATTAATTGTCAAATACAGAACTTAAAATTGATAGCTTCTAATTATTATTTCAAATTATAACTTGAAGATCTGAACTTGTAATTGTCAAATACAGAACTTAAAATTGATAGCTTCTAATTATTATTGCAAATTATAACTTGAAGATCTGAACTGGTAATTGTCAAATACAGAACTTAAAATTGATAGCTTTTAATTATTATTGTAAATTACAACTTGAAGATCTGAACTTGTAATTTTCAAATACAGAACATAAAATTGATAGCTTCTAATTATTATTTCAAATTATAACTTGAAGATCTGAACTTGTAATTGTCAAATACAGAACTTAAAATTAATAGCTTCTAATTATTATTACAAATTATAACTTGAAGATCTGAACTTATAATTGTAAAATACAGAACTTCAAATTGTTAAATACAAATTATTAGTGCAAATTATAACTTGAAGATCTGAACTTGTAATTGTCAAATACAGAACTTAAAATTGATAGCTTCTAATTATTATTGTAAATTATAACTTGAAGATTTGAACTTGTAATAGTGAATTACAGAACTTAGATTTGTTAAATTCAAATTATTATTTCAAATTATAACTTGAAGATCTGAACTAGTAATTGTCAAATACAGAACTTAAAATTGATAGCTTCTAATTATTATTGCAAATTATAACTTGAAGATCTGAACTTGTAATAGTGAATTACAGAACTTAGATTTGTTAAATTCAAATTATTATTTCAAATTATAACTTGAAGATCTGAACTAGTAATTGTCCAAAACAGAACTTAAAATTGATAACTTCTAATTATTATTGCATATTATTACTTGAAGATCTGAACTTGTAATTGTTAAATACAGAACTTAAAATTGATAGCTTCTAATTATTATTGTAAATTATAACTTCAAGATCTGAACTTGTAATTGTCAAATACAGAACTTAAAATTGATAGCTTCTAATTATTATTGCAAATAATAACTTGAAGATCTGAACTTGTAATTGTCAAATACAGAACTTAAAATTGATAGCTTCTAATTATTATTGCAAATTATAATTTGAAGATCTGAACTTGTAATAGACAAATACGCAACTTAGCATTGTTAAATAAAAATTGTGATTGCAAATTATAACTTGAAGATCTGAACCTGTAATAAGTAAATACAGAACTTCGAATTGTTAAATTCAAACTAAGATTGCAAATAATAATTCGAAGATCTGAACTTGTAATAGTCAAATACAGAACTTCTAATTGTTAAATACAAATTATTAGTGCAAATTATAACTTGAAGATCTGAACTTGTAATTGTCAAATACAGAACTTCTAATTATTAAATTCAAATTATTATTTCAAATATTGAAGATCTTGAAGATCTGAACTAGTAATTGTCAAATACAGAACTTAAAATTGATAGCTTCTAATTATTATTGCAACATATAACTTGAAGATCTGAACTTGTAATTGTCAAATACAGAACTTCTAATTATTAAATTCAAATTATTATTTCAAATATTGAAGATCTTGAAGATCTGAACTAGTAATTGTCAAATACAGAACTTAAAATTGATAGCTTCTAATTATTATTGCAACATATAACTTGAAGATCTGAACTTGTAATTGTCAAATACAGAACTTAAAATTGATAGCTTATTATTATTATTGTAAATTATAACTTGAATGTCTGAACTTGTAATTGTCAAATACAGAACTTCTAATTGTTAAATACAAATTATTAGTGCAAATTATAACTTGAAGATCTGAACTTGTAATTGTCAAATACAGAACTTCTAATTGTTAAATACAAATTATTAGTGCAAATTATAACTTGAAGATCTGAACTTGTAATTGTCAAATACAGAACTTAAAATTGATAGTTTCTAATTATTATTGTAAATTATAACTTGAAGAACTGAACTTGTAATAGTGAATTACAGAACTTAGATTTGTTAAATTCAATTTATTATTTCAAATTATAACTTGAAGATCTGAACTAGTAATTGTCAAATACAGAACTTAAAATTGATAGCTTCTAATTATTATTGCAAATTATAACTTGACGATCTGAACTTGTAATTGTCAGATACAGAACTTAAAATTGATAGCTTCTAATTATTATTGTAAATTATAACTTCAAGATCTGAACTTGTAATAGTCAAATACAGAACTTAGTTTTGTCAAATTCTAATTATTATTTCTAATTATAACTTGAAGATCTGAACTAGTAATTGTCAAATACAGAACTTAAAATTGATAGCTTCTAATTATTATTGCAAATTATAACTTGAAGATCTGAACTGGTAATTGTCAAATACAGAACTTCTAATTGTTAAATACAAATTATTAGTGCAAATTATAACTTGAAGATCTGAACTGGTAATTGTCAAATACAGAACTTCTAATTGTTAAATACAAATTATTAGTGCAAATTATAATTTGAAGATCTGAACTTGTAATAGACAAATACAGAACTTCTAATTGTTAAATACAAATTATTAGTGCAAATTATAACTTGAAGATCTGAACTTGTAATTGTCAAATACAGAACTTAAAATTGATAGTTTCTAATTATTATTGTAAATTATAACTTGAAGAACTGAACTTGTAATAGTGAATTACAGAACTTAGATTTGTTAAATTCAATTTATTATTTCAAATTATAACTTGAAGATCTGAACTAGTAATTGTCAAATACAGAACTTAAAATTGATAGCTTCTAATTATTATTGCAAATTATAACTTGACGATCTGAACTTGTAATTGTCAGATACAGAACTTAAAATTGATAGCTTCTAATTATTATTGTAAATTATAACTTCAAGATCTGAACTTGTAATAGTCAAATACAGAACTTAGTTTTGTCAAATTCTAATTATTATTTCTAATTATAACTTGAAGATCTGAACTAGTAATTGTCAAATACAGAACTTAAAATTGATAGCTTCTAATTATTATTGCAAATTATAACTTGAAGATCTGAACTGGTAATTGTCAAATACAGAACTTCTAATTGTTAAATACAAATTATTAGTGCAAATTATAACTTGAAGATCTGAACTGGTAATTGTCAAATACAGAACTTCTAATTGTTAAATACAAATTATTAGTGCAAATTATAATTTGAAGATCTGAACTTGTAATAGACAAATACAGAACTTCTAATTGTTAAATACAAATTATTAGTGCAAATTATAACTTGAAGATCTGAACAAGTAATTGTCAAATACAGAACTTAAAATTGATAGCTTCTCATTATTATTGTAAATTATAACTTGAAGATCTGAACTTGTAATAGTGAACTACAGAACTTAGATTTGTTAAATTCAAATTATTATTTCAAATTATAACTTGAAGATCTGAACTAGTAATTGTCAAATACAGAACTTAAAATTGATAGCTTCTAATTATTATTGCAAATTATAACTTGAAGATCTGAACTTGTAATTGTCAAATACAGAACTTAAAATTGATAGCTTCTAATTATTATTGTAAATTATAACTTCAAGATCTGAACTTGTAATTGTCAAATGCAGAACTTAAAATTGATAGCTTCTAATTATTATTGCAAATAATAACTTGAAGATCTGAACTTGTAATTGTCAAATACAGAACTTAAAATTGATAGCTTCTAATTATTATTGCAAATTATAACTTGAAGATCTGAACTTGTAATTGTCAAATACAGAACTTAAAATTGATAGCTTCTAATTATTATTGCAACATATAACTTGAAGATCTGAACTTGTAATTGTCAAATACAGAACTTCTAATTATTAAATTCAAATTATTATTTCAAATATTGAAGATCTTGAAGATCTGAACTAGTAATTGTCAAATACAGAACTTAAAATTGATAGCTTCTAATTATTATTGCAACATATAACTTGAAGATCTGAACTTGTAATTGTCAAATACAGAACTTAAATTTGATAGCTTATTATTATTATTGTAAATTATAACTTGAATGTCTGAACTTGTAATTGTCAAATACAGAACTTCTAATTGTTAAATACAAATTATTAGTGCAAATTATAACTTGAAGATCTGAACTTGTAATTGTCAAATACAGAACTTCTAATTGTTAAATACAAATTATTAGTGCAAATTATAACTTGAAGATCTGAACTTGTAATTGTCAAATACAGAACTTAAAATTGATAGTTTCTAATTATTATTGTAAATTATAACTTGAAGAACTGAACTTGTAATAGTGAATTACAGAACTTAGATTTGTTAAATTCAATTTATTATTTCAAATTATAACTTGAAGATCTGAACTAGTAATTGTCAAATACAGAACTTAAAATTGATAGCTTCTAATTATTATTGCAAATTATAACTTGACGATCTGAACTTGTAATTGTCAGATACAGAACTTAAAATTGATAGCTTCTAATTATTATTGTAAATTATAACTTCAAGATCTGAACTTGTAATAGTCAAATACAGAACTTAGTTTTGTCAAATTCTAATTATTATTTCTAATTATAACTTGAAGATCTGAACTAGTAATTGTCAAATACAGAACTTAAAATTGATAGCTTCTAATTATTATTGCAAATTATAACTTGAAGATCTGAACTGGTAATTGTCAAATACAGAACTTCTAATTGTTAAATACAAATTATTAGTGCAAATTATAACTTGAAGATCTGAACTGGTAATTGTCAAATACAGAACTTCTAATTGTTAAATACAAATTATTAGTGCAAATTATAATTTGAAGATCTGAACTTGTAATAGACAAATACAGAACTTCTAATTGTTAAATACAAATTATTAGTGCAAATTATAACTTGAAGATCTGAACTTGTAATTGTCAAATACAGAACTTAAAATTGATAGTTTCTAATTTTTATTGTAAATTATAACTTGAAGAACTGAACTTGTAATAGTGAATTACAGAACTGAGATTTGTTAAATTCAATTTATTATTTCAAATTATAACTTGAAGATCTGAACTAGTAATTGTCAAATACAGAACTTAAAATTGATAGCTTCTAATTATTATTGCAAATTATAACTTGACGATCTGAACTTGTAATTGTCAGATACAGAACTTAAAATTGATAGCTTCTAATTATTATTGTAAATTATAACTTCAAGATCTGAACTTGTAATAGTCAAATACAGAACTTAGTTTTGTCAAATTCTAATTATTATTTCTAATTATAACTTGAAGATCTGAACTAGTAATTGTCAAATACAGAACTTAAAATTGATAGCTTCTAATTATTATTGCAAATTATAACTTGAAGATCTGAACTGGTAATTGTCAAATACAGAACTTCTAATTGTTAAATACAAATTATTAGTGCAAATTATAACTTGAAGATCTGAACTGGTAATTGTCAAATACAGAACTTCTAATTGTTAAATACAAATTATTAGTGCAAATTATAATTTGAAGATCTGAACTTGTAATAGACAAATACAGAACTTCTAATTGTTAAATACAAATTATTAGTGCAAATTATAACTTGAAGATCTGAACAAGTAATTGTCAAATACAGAACTTAAAATTGATAGCTTCTCATTATTATTGTAAATTATAACTTGAAGATCTGAACTTGTAATAGTGAACTACAGAACTTAGATTTGTTAAATTCAAATTATTATTTCAAATTATAACTTGAAGATCTGAACTAGTAATTGTCAAATACAGAACTTAAAATTGATAGCTTCTAATTATTATTGCAAATTATAACTTGAAGATCTGAACTTGTAATTGTCAAATACAGAACTTAAAATTGATAGCTTCTAATTATTATTGTAAATTATAACTTCAAGATCTGAACTTGTAATTGTCAAATGCAGAACTTAAAATTGATAGCTTCTAATTATTATTGCAAATAATAACTTGAAGATCTGAACTTGTAATTGTCAAATACAGAACTTAAAATTGATAGCTTCTAATTATTATTGCAAATTATAACTTGAAGATCTGAACTTGTAATTGTCAAATACAGAACTTAAAATTGATAGCTTCTAATTATTATTGTAAATTATAACTTGAAGATCTGAACTTGTAATAGTCAAATACAGAACTTCTAATTGTTAAATACAAATTATTAGTGCAAATTATAACTTGAAGATCTGAACTAGTAATTTTCAAATACAGAACTTAATATTGATAGCTTCTAATTATTATTGCAAATTATAACTAGAAGATCTGAACTTGTAATTGTCAAATAAGGAACTTAAAATTGATAGCTTCTAATTATTATTTCAATTTATAACTTGAAGATCTGAACTTGTAATTGTCAAATACAGAACTTAAAATTGATAGCTTCTAATTATTATTGCAAATTATAACTTGAAGAACTGAACTTGTAATTGTCAAATACAGAACTTTTAATTGTTAAATTCAAATTAGTAGTGCAAATTATAACTTGAAGATCTGAACTTGTAATTATCAAATACAGAACTTAAAATTGATAGCTTCTAATTATTATTGTAAATTATAACTTGAAGATCTGAACTTGTAATAGTGAATTACAGAACTTAGGTTTGTTAAATTCAAATTATTATTACAAATTATAACTTGAAGATCTGAACTAGTAATTGTCAAATACAGAACTTAAAATTGATAGCTTCTAATTATTATTGCAAATCATAACTTGAAGATCTGAACTAGTAATTGTCAAATACAGAACTTAAAATTGATAGCTTCTAATTATTATTGTAAATTATAACTTGAAGATCTGACCTTGTAATTGTCAAATACAGAACTTAAAATTGATATCTTCTAATTATTATTGCAAATAATAACTTGAAGATCTGAACTAGTAATTGTCAAATACAGCACTTAAAATTGATAGTTACTAATTATTATTGCAAATTATAATTTGAAGATCTGAACTTGTAATAGACAAATACGCAACTTAGCATTGTTAAATACAAATTGTGATTGCAAATTATATCTTGAAGATCTGAACCTGTAATAGGTAAATACAGAACTTCGAATTGTTAAATTCTAACTAAGATTGCAAATAATAATTCGAAGATCTGAACTTGTAATAGTCAAATACAGAACTTCTAATTGTTAAATACAAATTATTAGTGCAAATTATAACTTGAAGATCTGAACTAGTAATTGTCAAATACAGAACTTAAAATTGATAGCTTCTAATTATTATTGCAAATTATAACTTGAAGATCTGAACTTGTAATTGTCAAATACAGAACTTCTAATTGTTAAATACAAATTATTAGTGCAAATTATAACTTGAAGATCTGAACTTGTAATTGTCAAATACAGAACTTCTAATTGTTAAATACAAATTATTAGTGCAAATTATAACTTGAAGATCTGAACTTGTAATTGTCAAATACAGAACTTAAAATTGATAGTTTCTAATTATTATTGTAAATTATAACTTGAAGAACTGAACTTGTAATAGTGAATTACAGAACTTAGATTTGTTAAATTCAATTTATTATTTCAAATTATAACTTGAAGATCTGAACTAGTAATTGTCAAATACAGAACTTAAAATTGATAGCTTCTAATTATTATTGCAAATTATAACTTGAAGATCTGAACTTGTAATTGTCAGATACAGAACTTAAAATTGATAGCTTCTAATTATTATTGTAAATTATAACTTCAAGATCTGAACTTGTAATTGGCAAATACAGAACTTAAAATTGATAGCTTCTAATTATTATTGCAAATTATAACTTGAAGATCTGAACTTGTAATTGTCAAATACAGAACTTCTAATTGTTAAATACAAATTATTAGTGCAAATTATAACTTGAAGAACTGAACTTGGAATTGTCAAATACAGAACTTCTAATTGTTAAATACAAATTATTAGTGCAAATTATAACTTGAAGATCTGAACTAGTAATTTTCAAATACAGAACTTAAAATTAATAGCTTCTAATTATTATTGCAAATTAAAACTTGAATGTCTGAACTTGTAATTGTCAAATACAGAACTTCTAATTGTTAAATACAAATTATTAGTGCAAATTATAACTTGAAGATCTGAACTTGTAATTGTCAAATACAGAACTTAAAATTGATAGCTTCTAATTATTATTGTAAATTATAACTTGAAGAACTGAACTTGTAATAGTGAATTACAGAACTTAGATTTGTTAAATTCAATTTATTATTTCAAATTATAACTTGAAGATCTGAACTAGTAATTGTCAAATACAGAACTTAAAATTGATAGCTTCTAATTATTATTGCAAATTATAACTTGAAGATCTGAACTTGTAATTGTCAAATACAGAACTTAAAATTGATAGCTTCTAATTATTATTGTAAATTATAACTTGAAGAACTGAACTTGTAATAGTGAATTACAGAACTTAGATTTGTTAAATTCAATTTATTATTTCAAATTATAACTTGAAGATCTGAACTTGTAATTGTCAAATACAGAACTTAAAATTGATAGCTTCTAATTATTATTGTAAATTATAACTTCAAGATCTGAACTTGTAATAGTCAAATACAGAACTTAGTTTTGTCAAATTCTAATTATTATTTCTAATTATAACTTGAAGATCTGAACTAGTAATTGTCAAATACAGAACTTAAAATTGATAGCTTCTAATTATTATTGCAAATTATAACTTGAAGATCTGAACTGGTAATTGTCAAATACAGAACTTCTAATTGTTAAATACAAATTATTAGTGCAAATTATAACTTGAAGATCTGAACTGGTAATTGTCAAATACAGAACTTCTAATTGTTAAATACAAATTATTAGTGCAAATTATAATTTGAAGATCTGAACTTGTAATAGACAAATACAGAACTTCTAATTGTTAAATACAAATTATTATTGCAAATTATAACTTGAAGATCTGAACAAGTAATTGTCAAATACAGAACTTAAAATTGATAGCTTCTCATTATTATTGTAAATTATAACTTGAAGATCTGAACTTGTAATAGTGAACTACAGAACTTAGATTTGTTAAATTCAAATTATTATTTCAAATTATAACTTGAAGATCTGAACTAGTAATTGTCAAATACAGAACTTAAAATTGATAGCTTCTAATTATTATTGCAAATTATAACTTGAAGATCTGAACTTGTAATTGTCAAATACAGAACTTAAAATTGATAGCTTCTAATTATTATTGTAAATTATAACTTCAAGATCTGAACTTGTAATTGTCAAATGCAGAACTTAAAATTGATAGCTTCTAATTATTATTGCAAATAATAACTTGAAGATCTGAACTTGTAATTGTCAAATACAGAACTTAAAATTGATAGCTTCTAATTATTATTGCAAATTATAACTTGAAGATCTGAACTTGTAATTGTCAAATACAGAACTTAAAATTGATAGCTTCTAATTATTATTGTAAATTATAACTTGAAGATCTGAACTTGTAATAGTCAAATACAGAACTTCTAATTGTTAAATACAAATTATTAGTGCAAATTATAACTTGAAGATCTGAACTAGTAATTTTCAAATACAGAACTTAATATTGATAGCTTCTAATTATTATTGCAAATTATAACTAGAAGATCTGAACTTGTAATTGTCAAATAAGGAACTTAAAATTGATAGCTTCTAATTATTATTTCAATTTATAACTTGAAGATCTGAACTTGTAATTGTCAAATACAGAACTTAAAATTGATAGCTTCTAATTATTATTGCAAATTATAACTTGAAGAACTGAACTTGTAATTGTCAAATACAGAACTTTTAATTGTTAAATTCAAATTAGTAGTGCAAATTATAACTTGAAGATCTGAACTTGTAATTATCAAATACAGAACTTAAAATTGATAGCTTCTAATTATTATTGTAAATTATAACTTGAAGATCTGAACTTGTAATAGTGAATTACAGAACTTAGGTTTGTTAAATTCAAATTATTATTACAAATTATAACTTGAAGATCTGAACTAGTAATTGTCAAATACAGAACTTAAAATTGATAGCTTCTAATTATTATTGCAAATCATAACTTGAAGATCTGAACTAGTAATTGTCAAATACAGAACTTAAAATTGATAGCTTCTAATTATTATTGTAAATTATAACTTGAAGATCTGACCTTGTAATTGTCAAATACAGAACTTAAAATTGATATCTTCTAATTATTATTGCAAATAATAACTTGAAGATCTGAACTAGTAGTTGTCAAATACAGCACTTAAAATTGATAGTTACTAATTATTATTGCAAATTATAATTTGAAGATCTGAACTTGTAATAGACAAATACGCAACTTAGCATTGTTAAATACAAATTGTGATTGCAAATTATAACTTGAAGATCTGAACCTGTAATAGGTAAATACAGAACTTCGAATTGTTAAATTCTAACTAAGATTGCAAATAATAATTCGAAGATCTGAACTTGTAATAGTCAAATACAGAACTTCTAATTGTTAAATACAAATTATTAGTGCAAATTATAACTTGAAGATCTGAACTAGTAATTGTCAAATACAGAACTTAAAATTGATAGCTTCTAATTATTATTGCAAATTATAACTTGAAGATCTGAACTTGTAATTGTCAAATACAGAACTTCTAATTGTTAAATACAAATTATTAGTGCAAATTATAACTTGAAGATCTGAACTTGTAATTGTCAAATACAGAACTTCTAATTGTTAAATACAAATTATTAGTGCAAATTATAACTTGAAGATCTGAACTTGTAATTGTCAAATACAGAACTTAAAATTGATAGTTTCTAATTATTATTGTAAATTATAACTTGAAGAACTGAACTTGTAATAGTGAATTACAGAACTTAGATTTGTTAAATTCAATTTATTATTTCAAATTATAACTTGAAGATCTGAACTAGTAATTGTCAAATACAGAACTTAAAATTGATAGCTTCTAATTATTATTGCAAATTATAACTTGAAGATCTGAACTTGTAATTGTCAGATACAGAACTTAAAATTGATAGCTTCTAATTATTATTGTAAATTATAACTTCAAGATCTGAACTTGTAATTGGCAAATACAGAACTTAAAATTGATAGCTTCTAATTATTATTGCAAATTATAACTTGAAGATCTGAACTTGTAATTGTCAAATACAGAACTTCTAATTGTTAAATACAAATTATTAGTGCAAATTATAACTTGAAGAACTGAACTTGGAATTGTCAAATACAGAACTTCTAATTGTTAAATACAAATTATTAGTGCAAATTATAACTTGAAGATCTGAACTAGTAATTTTCAAATACAGAACTTAAAATTAATAGCTTCTAATTATTATTGCAAATTAAAACTTGAATGTCTGAACTTGTAATTGTCAAATACAGAACTTCTAATTGTTAAATACAAATTATTAGTGCAAATTATAACTTGAAGATCTGAACTTGTAATTGTCAAATACAGAACTTAAAATTGATAGCTTCTAATTATTATTGTAAATTATAACTTGAAGAACTGAACTTGTAATAGTGAATTACAGAACTTAGATTTGTTAAATTCAATTTATTATTTCAAATTATAACTTGAAGATCTGAACTAGTAATTGTCAAATACAGAACTTAAAATTGATAGCTTCTAATTATTATTGCAAATTATAACTTGAAGATCTGAACTTGTAATTGTCAAATACAGAACTTAAAATTGATAGCTTCTAATTATTATTGTAAATTATAACTTGAAGAACTGAACTTGTAATAGTGAATTACAGAACTTAGATTTGTTAAATTCAATTTATTATTTCAAATTATAACTTGAAGATCTGAACTTGTAATTGTCAAATACAGAACTTAAAATTGATAGCTTCTAATTATTATTGTAAATTATAATTTGAAGATCTGAACTTGTAATAGACAAATACGCAACTTAGCATTGTTAAATACAAATTGTGATTGCAAATTATAACTTGAAGATCTGAACCTGTAATAGGTAAATACAGAACTTCGAATTGTTAAATTCTAACTAAGATTGCAAATAATAATTCGAAGATCTGAACTTGTAATAGTCAAATACAGAACTTCTAATTGTTAAATACAAATTATTAGTGCAAATTATAACTTGAAGATCTGAACTTGTAATTGTCAAATACAGAACTTCTAATTGTTAAATACAAATTATTAGTGCAAATTATAACTTGAAGATCTGAACTTGTAATTGTCAAATACAGAACTTCTAATTATTAAATTCAAATTATTATTTCAAATATTGAAGATCTTGAAGATCTGAACTAGTAATTGTCAAATACAGAACTTAAAATTGATAGCTTCTAATTATTATTGCAACATATAACTTGAAGATCTGAACTTGTAATTGTCAAATACAGAACTTAAAATTGATAGCTTATTATTATTATTGTAAATTATAACTTGAAGATCTGAACTTGTAATAGTGAATTACAGAACTTAGATTTGTTAAAAGCAAATTATTATTTCAAATTGTAACTTGAAGATCTGAACTAGTAATTGTTAAATACAGAACTTAAAATTGATAGCTTCTAATTATTATTGCAAATTATAACTTGAAGATCTGAACTATTATTGTCAAATACAGAACTTAAAATTGATAGCTTCTAATTATTATTTCAAATTATAACTTGAAGATCTGAACTGGTAATTGTCAAATACAGAACTTCTAATTGTTAAATACAAATTATTAGTGCAAATTATAACTATAAGATCTGAACTTGTAATTGTCAAATACAGAACTTAAAATTGATAGCTTCTAATTATTATTGTAAATTATAACTTGAAGATTTGAACTTGTAATAGTGAATTACAGAACTTAGATTTGTTAAATTCAAATTATTATTTCAAATTATAACTTGAAGATCTGAACTATTAATTGTCAAATACAGAACTTAAAATTGATAGCTTCTAATTATTATTTCAAATTATAACTTGAAGATCTGAACTTGTAATTGTCAAATACAGAACTTAAAATTGATAGCTTCTAATTATTATTGCAAATTATAACTTGAAGATCTGAACTGGTAATTGTCAAATACAGAACTTAAAATTGATAGCTTTTAATTATTATTGTAAATTACAACTTGAAGATCTGAACTTGTAATTTTCAAATACAGAACATAAAATTGATAGCTTCTAATTATTATTTCAAATTATAACTTGAAGATCTGAACTTGTAATTGTCAAATACAGAACTTAAAATTAATAGCTTCTAATTATTATTACAAATTATAACTTGAAGATCTGAACTTATAATTGTAAAATACAGAACTTCAAATTGTTAAATACAAATTATTAGTGCAAATTATAACTTGAAGATCTGAACTTGTAATTGTCAAATACAGAACTTAAAATTGATAGCTTCTAATTATTATTGTAAATTATAACTTGAAGATTTGAACTTGTAATAGTGAATTACAGAACTTAGATTTGTTAAATTCAAATTATTATTTCAAATTATAACTTGAAGATCTGAACTAGTAATTGTCAAATACAGAACTTAAAATTGATAGCTTCTAATTATTATTGCAAATTATAACTTGAAGATCTGAACTTGTAATTGTCAAATACAGAACTTAAAATTGATAGCTTCTAATTATTATTGCAAATTATAATTTGAAGATCTGAACTTGTAATAGACAAATACGCAACTTAGCATTGTTAAATAAAAATTGTGATTGCAAATTATAACTTGAAGATCTGAACCTGTAATAAGTAAATACAGAACTTCGAATTGTTAAATTCAAACTAAGATTGCAAATAATAATTCGAAGATCTGAACTTGTAATAGTCAAATACAGAACTTCTAATTGTTAAATACAAATTATTAGTGCAAATTATAACTTGAAGATCTGAACTTGTAATTGTCAAATACAGAACTTCTAATTATTAAATTCAAATTATTATTTCAAATATTGAAGATCTTGAAGATCTGAACTAGTAATTGTCAAATACAGAACTTAAAATTGATAGCTTCTAATTATTATTGCAACATATAACTTGAAGATCTGAACTTGTAATTGTCAAATACAGAACTTCTAATTATTAAATTCAAATTATTATTTCAAATATTGAAGATCTTGAAGATCTGAACTAGTAATTGTCAAATACAGAACTTAAAATTGATAGCTTCTAATTATTATTGCAACATATAACTTGAAGATCTGAACTTGTAATTGTCAAATACAGAACTTAAAATTGATAGCTTATTATTATTATTGTAAATTATAACTTGAAGATCTGAACTTGTAATAGTGAATTACAGAACTTAGATTTGTTAAAAGCAAATTATTATTTCAAATTGTAACTTGAAGATCTGAACTAGTAATTGTTAAATACAGAACTTAAAATTGATAGCTTCTAATTATTATTGCAAATTATAACTTGAAGATCTGAACTATTATTGTCAAATACAGAACTTAAAATTGATAGCTTCTAATTATTATTTCAAATTATAACTTGAAGATCTGAACTGGTAATTGTCAAATACAGAACTTCTAATTGTTAAATACAAATTATTAGTGCAAATTATAACTATAAGATCTGAACTTGTAATTGTCAAATACAGAACTTAAAATTGATAGCTTCTAATTATTATTGTAAATTATAACTTGAAGATTTGAACTTGTAATAGTGAATTACAGAACTTAGATTTGTTAAATTCAAATTATTATTTCAAATTATAACTTGAAGATCTGAACTAGTAATTGTCAAATACAGAACTTAAAATTGATAGCTACTAATTATTATTTCAAATTATAACTTGAAGATCTGAACTTGTAATTGTCAAATACAGAACTTAAAATTGATAGCTTCTAATTATTATTGCAAATTATAACTTGAAGATCTGAACTGGTAATTGTCAAATAGAGAACTTAAAATTGATAGCTTTTAATTATTATTGTAAATTACAACTTGAAGATCTGAACTTGTAATTGTCAAATACAGAACATAAAATTGATAGCTTCTAATTATTATTTCAAATTATAACTTGAAGATCTGAACTAGTAATTGTCAAATACAGAACATAAAATTGATAGCTTCTAATTATTATTTCAAATTATAACTTGAAGATCTGAACTTGTAATTGTCAAATACAGAACTTAAAATTAATAGCTTCTAATTATTATTGCAAATTATAACTTGAAGATCTGAACTTGTAATTGTCAAATACAGAACTTAAAATTGATAGCTTTTAATTATTATTGTAAATTATAACTTGAAGATCTGAACTTGTAATTGTCAAATACAGAACATAAAATTGATAGCTTCTAATTATTATTTCAAATTATAACTTGAAGATCTGAACTTGTAATTCTCAAATACAGAACTTAAAATTAATAGCTTCTAATTATTATTGCAAATTATAACTTGAAGATCTGAACTTGTAATTGTCAAATACAGAACTTAAAATTGATAGCTTTTAATTATTATTGTAAATTATAACTTGAAGATCTGAACTTGTAATTGTCAAATACAGAACATAAAATTGATAGCTTCTAATTATTATTTCAAATTATAACTTGAAGATCTGAACTTGTAATTGTCAAATACAGAACTTAAAATTGATAGCTTCTAATTATTATTGCAAATTATAACTTGACGATCTGAACTAGTAATTGTCAAATACAGAACTTCAAATTGTTAAATACAAATTATTAGTGCAAATTATAACTTGAAGATCTGAACTTGTAATTGTCAAATACAGAACTTAAAATTGATAGCTTCTAATTATTATTGCAAATAATAACTTGAAGATCTGAACTTGTAATTGTCAAATACAGAACTTAAAATTGATAGCTTCTAATGATTATTGCAAATTATAATTTGAAGATCTGAACTTGTAATAGACAAATACGCAACTTAGCATTGTTAAATACAAATTGTGATTGCAAATTATAACTTGAAGATCTGAACTAGTAATTGTCAAATACAGAACTTAAAATTGATAGCTTCTAATTATTATTGCAAATTATAACTTGAAGATCTGAAATTGTAATTGTCAAATACAGAACTCAAAATTGATAGATACTAATTATTATTTCAAATTATAACTTGAAGATCTGTACTTGTAATTGTCAAATACAGAACTTAAAATTGATAGCTTAAAATTATAATTCAATTTATAACTTGAAGATCTGAACTTGTAATTGTCAAATACAGAACATAAAATTGATAGCTTCTAATTATTATTGCAAATTATAACTTGAAGATCTGAACTTGTAATTGTCAAATACAGAACTTCAAATTGTTAAATACAAATTATTAGTGCAAATTATAACTTGAAGATCTGAACTTGTAATTGTCAAATACAGGACTTAAAATTGATAGCTTCTAATTATTATTGTAAATTATAACTTGAAGATCTGAACTTGTAATAGTGAATTACAGAACTTAGTTTTGTTAAATTCAAATTATTATTTCAAATTATAACTTGAAGATCTGAACTAGTAATTGTCAAATACAGAACATAAAATTGATAGCTTCTAATTATTATTTCAAATTATAACTTGAAGATCTGAACTTGTAATTGTCAAATACAGAACTTAAAATTAATAGCTTCTAATTATTATTGCAAATTATAACTTGAAGATCTGAACTTGTAATTGTCAAATACAGAACTTAAAATTGATAGCTTTTAATTATTATTGTAAATTATAACTTGAAGATCTGAACTTGTAATTGTCAAATACAGAACATAAAATTGATAGCTTCTAATTATTATTTCAAATTATAACTTGAAGATCTGAACTTGTAATTGTCAAATACAGAACTTAAAATTGATAGCTTCTAATTATTATTGCAAATTATAACTTGACGATCTGAACTTGTAATTGTCAAATACAGATCTTCAAATTGTTAAATACAAATTATTAGTGCAAATTATAACTTGAAGATCTGAACTTGTAATTGTCAAATACAGAACTTAAAATTGATAGCTTCTAATTATTATTGTAAATTATAACTTGAAGATCTGAACTTGTAATAGTGAATTACAGAACTTAGATTTGTTAAATTCAAATTATTATTTCAAATTATAACTTGAAGATCTGAACTAGTAATTGACCAAAACAGAACTTAAAATTGATAACTTCTAATTATTATTGCATATTATTACTTGAAGATCTGAACTTGTAATTGTTAAATACAGAACTTAAAATTGATAGCTTCTAATTATTATTGTAAATTATAACTTCAAGATCTGAACTTGTAATTGTCAAATACAGAACTTAAAATTGATAGCTTCTAATTATTATTGCAAATAATAACTTGAAGATCTGAACTTGTAATTGTCAAATACAGAACTTAAAATTGATAGCTTCTAATTATTATTGCAAATTATAATTTGAAGATCTGAACTTGTAATAGACAAATACGCAACTTAGCATTGTTAAATACAAATTGTGATTGCAAATTATAACTTGAAGATCTGAACCTGTAATAGGTAAATACAGAACTTCGAATTGTTAAATTCAAACTAAGATTGCAAATAATAATTCGAAGATCTGAACTTGTAATAGTCAAATACAGAACTTCTAATTGTTAAATACAAATTATTAGTGCAAATTATAACTTGAAGATCTGAACTTGTAATTGTCAAACACAGAACTTCTAATTATTAAATTCAAATTATTATTTCAAATATTGAAGATCTTGAAGATCTGAACTAGTAATTGTCAAATACAGAACTTAAAATTGATAGCTTCTAATTATTATTGCAAATTATAACTTGAAGATCTGAACTTGTAATTGTCAAATACAGAACTTAAAATTGATAGCTTATTATTATTATTGTAAATTATAACTTGAAGATCTGAACTTGTAATATTGAATTACAGAACTTAGATTTGTTAAAAGCAAATTATTATTTCAAATTGTAACTTGAAGATCTGAACTAGTAATTGTTAAATACAGAACTTAAAATTGATAGCTTCTAATTATTATTGCAAATTATAACTTGAAGATCTGAACTATTATTGTCAAATACAGAACTTAAAATTGATAGCTTCTAATTATTATTTCAAATTATAACTTGAAGATCTGAACTGGTAATTGTCAAATACAGAACTTCTAATTGTTAAATACAAATTATAAGTGCAAATTATAACTATAAGATCTGAACTTGTAATTGTCAAATACAGAACTTAAAATTGATAGCTTCTAATTATTATTGTAAATTATAACTTGAAGATTTGAACTTGTAATAGTGAATTACAGAACTTAGATTTGTTAAATTCAAATTATTATTTCAAATTATAACTTGAAGATCTGAACTAGTAATTGTCAAATACAGAACTTAAAATTGATAGCTTCTAATTATTATTTCAAATTATAACTTGAAGATCTGAACTTGTAATTGTCAAATACAGAACTTAAAATTGATAGCTTCTAATTATTATTGCAAATTATAACTTGAAGATCTGAACTGGTAATTGTCAAATACAGAACTTAAAATTGATAGCTTTTAATTATTATTGTAAATTACAACTTGAAGATCTGAACTTGTAATTGTCAAATACAGAACATAAAATTGATAGCTTCTAATTATTATTTCAAATTATAACTTGAAGATCTGAACTTGTAATTGTCAAATACAGAACTTAAAATTAATAGCTTCTAATTATTATTGCAAATTATAACTTGAAGATCTGAACTTGTAATTGTCAAATACAGAACTTCAAATTGTTAAATACAAATTCTTAGTGCAAATTATAACTTGAAGATCTGAACTTGTAATTGTCAAATACAGAACTTAAAATTGATAGCTTCTAATTATTATTGTAAATTATAACTAAAAGATCTGAACTTGTAATAGTGAATTACAGAACTTAGATTTGTTAAATTCAAATTATTATTTCAAATTATAACTTGAAGATCTGAACTAGTAATTGTCCAAAACAGAACTTAAAATTGATAGCTTCTAATTATTATTGCATATTATAACTTGAAGATCTGAACTTGTAATTGTTAAATACAAAACTTAAAATTGATAGCTTCTAATTATTATTGTAAATTATAACTTCAAGATCTGAACTTGTAATTGTCAAATACAGAACTTAACATTGATAGCTTCTAATTATTATTGCAAATAATAACTTGAAGATCTGAACTTGTAATTGTCAAATACAGAACTTAAAATTGATAGCTTCTAATGATTATTGCAAATTGTAATTTGAAGATCTGAACTTGTAATAGACAAATACGCAACTTAGCATTGTTAAATACAAATTGTGATTGCAAATTATAACTTGAAGATCTGAACTAGTAATTGTCAAATACAGAACTTAAAATTGATAGCTTCTAATTATTATTGCAAATTATAACTTGAAGATCTGAAATTGTAATTGTCAAATACATAACTTAAAATTGATAGATACTAATTATTATTTCAAATTATAACTTGAAGATCTGTACTTGTAATTGTCAAATACAGAACTTAAAATTGATAGCTTAAAATTATAATTCAATTTATAACTTGAAGATCTGAACTTGTAATTGTCAAATACAGAACATAAAATTGATAGCTTCTAATTATTATTGCAAATTATAACTTGAAGATCTGAACTTGTAATTGTCAAATACAGAACTTCAAATTGTTAAATAGAAATTATTAGTGCAAATTATAACTTGAAGATCTGAACTTGTAATTGTCAAATACAGGACTTAAAATTGATAGCTTCTAATTATTATTGTAAATTATAACTTGAAGATCTGAACTTGTAATAGTGAATTACAGAACTTAGATTTGTTAAATTCAAATTATTATTTCAAATTATAACTTGAAGATCTGAACTAGTAATTGTCAAATACAGAACTTAAAATTGATAGCTTCTAATTATTATTGCAAATTATAACTTGAAGATCTGAAATTGTAATTGTCAAATACAGAACTCAAAATTGATAGATACTAATTATTATTTCAAATTATAACTTGAAGATTTGTACTTGTAATTGTCAAATACAGAACTTAAAATTGATAGCTTAAAATTATAATTCAATTTATAACTTGAAGATCTGAACTTGTAATTGTCAAATACAGAACATAAAATTGATAGCTTCTAATTATTATTGCAAATTATAACTTGAAGATCTGAACTTGTAATTGTCAAATACAGAACTTCAAATTGTTAAATACAAATTATTAGTGCAAATTATAACTTGAAGATCTGAACTTGTAATTGTCAAATACAGGACTTAAAATTGATAGCTTCTAATTATTATTGTAAATTATAACTTGAAGATCTGAACTTGTAATAGTGAATTACAGAACTTAGTTTTGTTAAATTCAAATTATTATTTCAAATTATAACTTGAAGATCTGAACTAGTAATTGTCAAATACAGAACATAAAATTGATAGCTTCTAATTATTATTTCAAATTATAACTTGAAGATCTGAACTTGTAATTGTCAAATACAGAACTTAAAATTAATAGCTTCTAATTATTTTGCAAATTATAACTTGAAGATCTGAACTTGTAATTGTCAAATACAGAACTTAAAATTGATAGCTTTTAATTATTATTGTAAATTATAACTTGAAGATCTGAACTTGTAATTGTCAAATACAGAACATAAAATTGATAGCTTCTAATTATTATTTCAAATTATAACTTGAAGATCTGAACTTGTAATTGTCAAATACAGAACTTAAAATTGATAGCTTCTAATTATTATTGCAAATTATAACTTGACGATCTGAACTTGTAATTGTCAAATACAGATCTTCAAATTGTTAAATACAAATTATTAGTGCAAATTATAACTTGAAGATCTGAACTTGTAATTGTCAAATACAGAACTTAAAATTGATAGCTTCTAATTATTATTGTAAATTATAACTTGAAGATCTGAACTTGTAATAGTGAATTACAGAACTTAGATTTGTTAAATTCAAATTATTATTTCAAATTATAACTTGAAGATCTGAACTAGTAATTGACCAAAACAGAACTTAAAATTGATAACTTCTAATTATTATTGCATATTATTACTTGAAGATCTGAACTTGTAATTGTTAAATACAGAACTTAAAATTGATAGCTTCTAATTATTATTGTAAATTATAACTTCAAGATCTGAACTTGTAATTGTCAAATACAGAACTTAAAATTGATAGCTTCTAATTATTATTGCAAATAATAACTTGAAGATCTGAACTTGTAATTGTCAAATACAGAACTTAAAATTGATAGCTTCTAATTATTATTGCAAATTATAATTTGAAGATCTGAACTTGTAATAGACAAATACGCAACTTAGCATTGTTAAATACAAATTGTGATTGCAAATTATAACTTGAAGATCTGAACCTGTAATAGGTAAATACAGAACTTCGAATTGTTAAATTCAAACTAAGATTGCAAATAATAATTCGAAGATCTGAACTTGTAATAGTCAAATACAGAACTTCTAATTGTTAAATACAAATTATTAGTGCAAATTATAACTTGAAGATCTGAACTTGTAATTGTCAAACACAGAACTTCTAATTATTAAATTCAAATTATTATTTCAAATATTGAAGATCTTGAAGATCTGAACTAGTAATTGTCAAATACAGAACTTAAAATTGATAGCTTCTAATTATTATTGCAAATTATAACTTGAAGATCTGAACTTGTAATTGTCAAATACAGAACTTAAAATTGATAGCTTATTATTATTATTGTAAATTATAACTTGAAGATCTGAACTTGTAATATTGAATTACAGAACTTAGATTTGTTAAAAGCAAATTATTATTTCAAATTGTAACTTGAAGATCTGAACTAGTAATTGTTAAATACAGAACTTAAAATTGATAGCTTCTAATTATTATTGCAAATTATAACTTGAAGATCTGAACTATTATTGTCAAATACAGAACTTAAAATTGATAGCTTCTAATTATTATTTCAAATTATAACTTGAAGATCTGAACTGGTAATTGTCAAATACAGAACTTCTAATTGTTAAATACAAATTATAAGTGCAAATTATAACTATAAGATCTGAACTTGTAATTGTCAAATACAGAACTTAAAATTGATAGCTTCTAATTATTATTGTAAATTATAACTTGAAGATTTGAACTTGTAATAGTGAATTACAGAACTTAGATTTGTTAAATTCAAATTATTATTTCAAATTATAACTTGAAGATCTGAACTAGTAATTGTCAAATACAGAACTTAAAATTGATAGCTTCTAATTATTATTTCAAATTATAACTTGAAGATCTGAACTTGTAATTGTCAAATACAGAACTTAAAATTGATAGCTTCTAATTATTATTGCAAATTATAACTTGAAGATCTGAACTGGTAATTGTCAAATACAGAACTTAAAATTGATAGCTTTTAATTATTATTGTAAATTACAACTTGAAGATCTGAACTTGTAATTGTCAAATACAGAACATAAAATTGATAGCTTCTAATTATTATTTCAAATTATAACTTGAAGATCTGAACTTGTAATTGTCAAATACAGAACTTAAAATTAATAGCTTCTAATTATTATTGCAAATTATAACTTGAAGATCTGAACTTGTAATTGTCAAATACAGAACTTCAAATTGTTAAATACAAATTCTTAGTGCAAATTATAACTTGAAGATCTGAACTTGTAATTGTCAAATACAGAACTTAAAATTGATAGCTTCTAATTATTATTGTAAATTATAACTAAAAGATCTGAACTTGTAATAGTGAATTACAGAACTTAGATTTGTTAAATTCAAATTATTATTTCAAATTATAACTTGAAGATCTGAACTAGTAATTGTCCAAAACAGAACTTAAAATTGATAGCTTCTAATTATTATTGCATATTATAACTTGAAGATCTGAACTTGTAATTGTTAAATACAAAACTTAAAATTGATAGCTTCTAATTATTATTGTAAATTATAACTTCAAGATCTGAACTTGTAATTGTCAAATACAGAACTTAAAATTGATAGCTTCTAATTATTATTGCAAATAATAACTTGAAGATCTGAACTTGTAATTGTCAAATACAGAACTTAAAATTGATAGCTTCTAATGATTATTGCAAATTATAATTTGAAGATCTGAACTTGTAATAGACAAATACGCAACTTAGCATTGTTAAATACAAATTGTGATTGCAAATTATAACTTGAAGATCTGAACTAGTAATTGTCAAATACAGAACTTAAAATTGATAGCTTCTAATTATTATTGCAAATTATAACTTGAAGATCTGAAATTGTAATTGTCAAATACAGAACTTAAAATTGATAGATACTAATTATTATTTCAAATTATAACTTGAAGATCTGTACTTGTAATTGTCAAATACAGAACTTAAAATTGATAGCTTAAAATTATAATTCAATTTATAACTTGAAGATCTGAACTTGTAATTGTCAAATACAGAACATAAAATTGATAGCTTCTAATTATTATTGCAAATTATAACTTGAAGATCTGAACTTGTAATTGTCAAATACAGAACTTCAAATTGTTAAATAGAAATTATTAGTGCAAATTATAACTTGAAGATCTGAACTTGTAATTGTCAAATACAGGACTTAAAATTGATAGCTTCTAATTATTATTGTAAATTATAACTTGAAGATCTGAACTTGTAATAGTGAATTACAGAACTTAGATTTGTTAAATTCAAATTATTATTTCAAATTATAACTTGAAGATCTGAACTAGTAATTGTCAAATACAGAACATAAAATTGATAGCTTCTAATTATTATTTCAAATTATAACTTGAAGATCTGAACTTGTAATTGTCAAATACAGAACTTCAAATTGTTAAATACAAATTATTAGTGCAAATTATAACTTGAAGATCTGAACTTGTAATTGTCAAATACAGAACTTAAAATTGATAGCTTCTAATTATTATTGTAAATTATAACTTGAAGATCTGAACTTGTAATAGTGAATTACAGAACTTAGATTTGTTAAATTCAAATTATTATTTCAAATTATAACTTGAAGATCTGAACTAGTAATTGTCAAATACAGAACTTAAAATTGATAGCTTCTAATTATTATTGTAAATTATAACTTGAAGATCTGAACTTGTAATAGTGAATTACAGAACTTAGATTTGTTAAATACAAATTGTGATTGCAAATTATAACTTGAAGATCTGAACCTGTAATAGGTAAATACAGAACTTCGAATTGTTAAATTCAAACTAAGATTGCAAATAATAATTCGAAGATCTGAACTTGTAATAGTCAAATACAGAACTTCTAATTGTTAAATTCAAATTATTAGTGCAAATTATAACTTGAAGATCTGAACTTGTAATTGTCAAACACAGAACTTCTAATTATTAAATTCAAATTATTATTTCAAATATTGAAGATCTTGAAGATCTGAACTAGTAATTGTCAAATACAGAACTTAAAATTGATAGCTTCTAATTATTATTGCAAATTATAACTTGAAGATCTGAACTTGTAATTGTCAAATACAGAACTTAAAATTGATAGCTTATTATTATTATTGTAAATTATAACTTGAAGATCTGAACTTGTAATATTGAATTACAGAACTTAGATTTGTTAAAAGCAAATTATTATTTCAAATTGTAACTTGTAGATCTGAACTAGTAATTGTTAAATACAGAACTTAAAATTGATAGCTTCTAATTATTATTGCAAATTATAACTTGAAGATCTGAACTATTATTGTCAAATACAGAACTTAAAATTGATAGCTTCTAATTATTATTTCAAATTATAACTTGAAGATCTGAACTGGTAATTGTCAAATACAGAACTTCTAATTGTTAAATACAAATTTTAAGTGCAAATTATAACTATAAGATCTGAACTTGTAATTGTCAAATACAGAACTTAAAATTGATAGCTTCTAATTATTATTGTAAATTATAACTTGAAGATTTGAACTTGTAATAGTGAATTACAGAACTTAGATTTGTTAAATTCAAATTATTATTTCAAATTATAACTTGAAGATCTGAACTATTAATTGTCAAATACAGAACTTAAAATTGATAGCTTCTAATTATTATTTCAAATTATAACTTGAAGATCTGAACTTGTAATTGTCAAATACAGAACTTAAAATTGATAGCTTCTAATTATTATTGCAAATTATAACTTGAAGATCTGAACTGGTAATTGTCAAATACAGAACTTAAAATTGATAGCTTTTAATTATTATTGTAAATTACAACTTGAAGATCTGAACTTGTAATTTTCAAATACAGAACATAAAATTGATAGCTTCTAATTATTATTTCAAATTATAACTTGAAGATCTGAACTTGTAATTGTCAAATACAGAACTTAAAATTAATAGCTTCTAATTATTATTACAAATTATAACTTGAAGATCTGAACTTATAATTGTCAAATACAGAACTTCAAATTGTTAAATACAAATTATTAGTGCAAATTATAACTTGAAGATCTGAACTTGTAATTGTCAAATACAGAACTTAAAATTGATAGCTTCTAATTATTATTGTAAATTATAACTTGAAGATTTGAACTTGTAATAGTGAATTACAGAACTTAGATTTGTTAAATTCAAATTATTATTTCAAATTATAACTTGAAGATCTGAACTAGTAATTGTCAAATACAGAACTTAAAATTGATAGCTTCTAATTATTATTGCAAATTATAACTTGAAGATCTGAACTTGTAATAGTGAATTACAGAACTTAGATTTGTTAAATTCAAATTATTATTTCAAATTATAACTTGAAGATCTGAACTAGTAATTGTCCAAAACAGAACTTAAAATTGATAACTTCTAATTATTATTGCATATTATTACTTGAAGATCTGAACTTGTAATTGTTAAATACAGAACTTAAAATTGATAGCTTCTAATTATTATTGTAAATTATAACTTCAAGATCTGAACTTGTAATTGTCAAATACAGAACTTAAAATTGATAGCTTCTAATTATTATTGCAAATAATAACTTGAAGATCTGAACTTGTAATTGTCAAATACAGAACTTAAAATTGATAGCTTCTAATTATTATTGCAAATTATAATTTGAAGATCTGAACTTGTAATAGACAAATACGCAACTTAGCATTGTTAAATAAAAATTGTGATTGCAAATTATAACTTGAAGATCTGAACCTGTAATAAGTAAATACAGAACTTCGAATTGTTAAATTCAAACTAAGATTGCAAATAATAATTCGAAGATCTGAACTTGTAATAGTCAAATACAGAACTTCTAATTGTTAAATACAAATTATTAGTGCAAATTATAACTTGAAGATCTGAACTTGTAATTGTCAAATACAGAACTTAAAATTGATAGCTTCTAATTATTATTGCAAATTATAATTTGAAGATCTGAACTTGTAATAGACAAATACGCAACTTAGCATTGTTAAATAAAAATTGTGATTGCAAATTATAACTTGAAGATCTGAACCTGTAATAAGTAAATACAGAACTTCGAATTGTTAAATTCAAACTAAGATTGCAAATAATAATTCGAAGATCTGAACTTGTAATTGTCAAATACAGAACTTAAAATTAATAGCTTCTAATTATTATTGCAAATTATAACTTGAAGATCTGAACTTGTAATTGTCAAATACAGAACTTAAAATTGATAGCTTTTAATTATTATTGTAAATTATAACTTGAAGATCTGAACTTGTAATTGTCAAATACAGAACATAAAATTGATAGCTTCTAATTATTATTTCAAATTATAACTTGAAGATCTGAACTTGTAATTGTCAAATACAGAACTTAAAATTGATAGCTTCTAATTATTATTGCAAATTATAACTTGACGATCTGAACTAGTAATTGTCAAATACAGAACTTCAAATTGTTAAATACAAATTATTAGTGCAAATTATAACTTGAAGATCTGAACTTGTAATTGTCAAATACAGAACTTAAAATTGATAGCTTCTAATTATTATTGCAAATAATAACTTGAAGATCTGAACTTGTAACTGTCAAATACAGAACTTAAAATTGATAGCTTCTAATGATTATTGCAAATTATAATTTGAAGATCTGAACTTGTAATAGACAAATACGCAACTTAGCATTGTTAAATACAAATTGTGATTGCAAATTATAACTTGAAGATCTGAACTAGTAATTGTCAAATACAGAACTTAAAATTGATAGCTTCTAATTATTATTGCAAATTATAACTTGAAGATCTGAAATTGTAATTGTCAAATACAGAACTTAAAATTGATAGATACTAATTATTATTTCAAATTATAACTTGAAGATCTGTACTTGTAATTGTCAAATACAGCACTTAAAATTGATAGCTTAAAATTATAATTCAATTTATAACTTGAAGATCTGAACTTGTAATTGTCAAATACAGAACATAAAATTGATAGCTTCTAATTATTATTGCAAATTATAACTTGAAGATCTGAACTTGTAATTGTCAAATACAGAACTTCAAATTGTTAAATACAAATTATTAGTGCAAATTATAACTTGAAGATCTGAACTTGTAATTGTCAAATACAGGACTTAAAATTGATAGCTTCTAATTATTATTGTAAATTATAACTTGAAGATCTGAACTTGTAATAGTGAATTACAGAACTTAGTTTTGTTAAATTCAAATTATTATTTCAAATTATAACTTGAAGATCTGAACTAGTAATTGTCAAATACAGAACATAAAATTGATAGCTTCTAATTATTATTTCAAATTATAACTTGAAGATCTGAACTTGTAATTGTCAAATACAGAACTTAAAATTAATAGCTTCTAATTATTATTGCAAATTATAACTTGAAGATCTGAACTTGTAATTGTCAAATACAGAACTTAAAATTGATAGCTTTTAATTATTATTGTAAATTATAACTTGAAGATCTGAACTTGTAATTGTCAAATACAGAACATAAAATTGATAGCTTCTAATTATTATTTCAAATTATAACTTGAAGATCTGAACTTGTAATTGTCAAATACAGAACTTAAAATTGATAGCTTCTAATTATTATTGCAAATTATAACTTGACGATATGAACTTGTAATTGTCAAATACAGATCTTCAAATTGTTAAATACAAATTATTAGTGCAAATTATAACTTGAAGATCTGAACTTGTAATTGTCAAATACAGAACTTAAAATTGATAGCTTCTAATTATTATTGTAAATTATAACTTGAAGATCTGAACTTGTAATAGTGAATTACAGAACTTAGATTTGTTAAATTCAAATTATTATTTCAAATTATAACTTGAAGATCTGAACTAGTAATTGACCAAAACAGAACTTAAAATTGATAACTTCTAATTATTATTGCATATTATTACTTGAAGATCTGAACTTGTAATTGTTAAATACAGAACTTAAAATTGATAGCTTCTAATTATTATTGTAAATTATAACTTCAAGATCTGAACTTGTAATTGTCAAATACAGAACTTAAAATTGATAGCTTCTAATTATTATTGCAAATAATAACTTGAAGATCTGAACTTGTAATTGTCAAATACAGAACTTAAAATTGATAGCTTCTAATTATTATTGCAAATTATAATTTGAAGATCTGAACTTGTAATAGACAAATACGCAACTTAGCATTGTTAAATACAAATTGTGATTGCAAATTATAACTTGAAGATCTGAACCTGTAATAGGTAAATACAGAACTTCGAATTGTTAAATTCAAACTAAGATTGCAAATAATAATACGAAGATCTGAACTTGTAATAGTCAAATACAGAACTTCTAATTGTTAAATACAAATTATTAGTGCAAATTATAACTTGAAGATCTGAACTTGTAATTGTCAAACACAGAACTTCTAATTATTAAATTCAAATTATTATTTCAAATATTGAAGATCTTGAAGATCTGAACTAGTAATTGTCAAATACAGAACTTAAAATTGATAGCTTCTAATTATTATTGCAAATTATAACTTGAAGATCTGAACTTGTAATTGTCAAATACAGAACTTAAAATTGATAGCTTATTATTATTATTGTAAATTATAACTTGAAGATCTGAACTTGTAATATTGAATTACAGAACTTAGATTTGTTAAAAGCAAATTATTATTTCAAATTGTAACTTGAAGATCTGAACTAGTAATTGTTAAATACAGAACTTAAAATTGATAGCTTCTAATTATTATTGCAAATTATAACTTGAAGATCTGAACTATTATTGTCAAATACAGAACTTAAAATTGATAGCTTCTAATTATTATTTCAAATTATAACTTGAAGATCTGAACTGGTAATTGTCAAATACAGAACTTCTAATTGTTAAATACAAATTATAAGTGCAAATTATAACTTAAAGATCTGAACTTGTAATTGTCAAATACAGAACTTAAAATTGATAGCTTCTAATTATTATTGTAAATTATAACTTGAAGATTTGAACTTGTAATAGTGAATTACAGAACTTAGATTTGTTAAATTCAAATTATTATTTCAAATTATAACTTGAAGATCTGAACTAGTAATTGTCAAATACAGAACTTAAAATTGATAGCTTCTAATTATTATTTCAAATTATAACTTGAAGATCTGAACTTGTAATTGTCAAATACAGAACTTAAAATTGATAGCTTCTAATTATTATTGCAAATTATAACTTGAAGATCTGAACTGGTAATTGTCAAATACAGAACTTAAAATTGATAGCTTTTAATTATTATTGTAAATTACAACTTGAAGATCTGAACTTGTAATTGTCAAATACAGAACATAAAATTGATAGCTTCTAATTATTATTTCAAATTATAACTTGAAGGTCTGAACTTGTAATTGTCAAATACAGAACTTAAAATTAATAGCTTCTAATTATTATTGCAAATTATAACTTGAAGATCTGAACTTGTAATTGTCAAATACAGAACTTCAAATTGTTAAATACAAATTCTTAGTGCAAATTATAACTTGAAGATCTGAACTTGTAATTGTCAAATACAGAACTTAAAATTGATAGCTTCTAATTATTATTGTAAATTATAACTAAAAGATCTGAACTTGTAATAGTGAATTACAGAACTTAGATTTGTTAAATTCAAATTATTATTTCAAATTATAACTTGAAGATCTGAACTGGTAATTGTCAAATACAGAACTTCTAATTGTTAAATACAAATTATAAGTGCAAATTATAACTATAAGATCTGAACTTGTAATTGTCAAATACAGAACTTAAAATTGATAGCTTCTAATTATTATTGTAAATTATAACTTGAAGATTTGAACTTGTAATAGTGAATTACAGAACTTAGATTTGTTAAATTCAAATTATTATTTCAAATTATAACTTGAAGATCTGAACTAGTAATTGTCAAATACAGAACTTAAAATTGATAGCTTCTAATTATTATTTCAAATTATAACTTGAAGATCTGAACTTGTAATTGTCAAATACAGAACTTAAAATTGATAGCTTCTAATTATTATTGCAAATTATAACTTGAAGATCTGAACTGGTAATTGTCAAATACAGAACTTAAAATTGATAGCTTTTAATTATTATTGTAAATTACAACTTGAAGATCTGAACTTGTAATTGTCAAATACAGAACATAAAATTGATAGCTTCTAATTATTATTTCAAATTATAACTTGAAGATCTGAACTTGTAATTGTCAAATACAGAACTTAAAATTAATAGCTTCTAATTATTATTGCAAATTATAACTTGAAGATCTGAACTTGTAATTGTCAAATACAGAACTTCAAATTGTTAAATACAAATTCTTAGTGCAAATTATAACTTGAAGATCTGAACTTGTAATTGTCAAATACAGAACTTAAAATTGATAGCTTCTAATTATTATTGTAAATTATAACTAAAAGATCTGAACTTGTAATAGTGAATTACAGAACTTAGATTTGTTAAATTCAAATTATTATTTCAAATTATAACTTGAAGATCTGAACTAGTAATTGTCCAAAACAGAACTTAAAATTGATAGCTTCTAATTATTATTGCATATTATAACTTGAAGATCTGAACTTGTAATTGTTAAATACAAAACTTAAAATTGATAGCTTCTAATTATTATTGTAAATTATAACTTCAAGATCTGAACTTGTAATTGTCAAATACAGAACTTAAAATTGATAGCTTCTAATTATTATTGCAAATAATAACTTGAAGATCTGAACTTGTAATTGTCAAATACAGAACTTAAAATTGATAGCTTCTAATGATTATTGCAAATTATAATTTGAAGATCTGAACTTGTAATAGACAAATACGCAACTTAGCATTGTTAAATACAAATTGTGATTGCAAATTATAACTTGAAGATCTGAACTAGTAATTGTCAAATACAGAACTTAAAATTGATAGCTTCTAATTATTATTGCAAATTATAACTTGAAGATCTGAAATTGTAATTGTCAAATACAGAACTTAAAATTGATAGATACTAATTATTATTTCAAATTATAACTTGAAGATCTGTACTTGTAATTGTCAAATACAGAACTTAAAATTGATAGCTTATAATTATAATTCAATTTATAACTTGAAGATCTGAACTTGTAATTGTCAAATACAGAACATAAAATTGATAGCTTCTAATTATTATTGCAAATTATAACTTGAAGATCTGAACTTGTAATTGTCAAATACAGAACTTCAAATTGTTAAATAGAAATTATTAGTGCAAATTATAACTTGAAGATCTGAACTTGTAATTGTCAAATACAGGACTTAAAATTGATAGCTTCTAATTATTATTGTAAATTATAACTTGAAGATCTGAACTGGTAATTGTCAAATACAGAACTTCTAATTGTTAAATACAAATTATAAGTGCAAATTATAACTATAAGATCTGAACTTGTAATTGTCAAATACAGAACTTAAAATTGATAGCTTCTAATTATTATTGTAAATTATAACTTGAAGATTTGAACTTGTAATAGTGAATTACAGAACTTAGATTTGTTAAATTCAAATTATTATTTCAAATTATAACTTGAAGATCTGAACTAGTAATTGTCAAATACAGAACTTAAAATTGATAGCTTCTAATTATTATTTCAAATTATAACTTGAAGATCTGAACTTGTAATTGTCAAATACAGAACTTAAAATTGATAGCTTCTAATTATTATTGCAAATTATAACTTGAAGATCTGAACTGGTAATTGTCAAATACAGAACTTAAAATTGATAGCTTTTAATTATTATTGTAAATTACAACTTGAAGATCTGAACTTGTAATTGTCAAATACAGAACATAAAATTGATAGCTTCTAATTATTATTTCAAATTATAACTTGAAGATCTGAACTTGTAATTGTCAAATACAGAACTTAAAATTAATAGCTTCTAATTATTATTGCAAATTATAACTTGAAGATCTGAACTTGTAATTGTCAAATACAGAACTTCAAATTGTTAAATACAAATTCTTAGTGCAAATTATAACTTGAAGATCTGAACTTGTAATTGTCAAATACAGAACTTAAAATTGATAGCTTCTAATTATTATTGTAAATTATAACTAAAAGATCTGAACTTGTAATAGTGAATTACAGAACTTAGATTTGTTAAATTCAAATTATTATTTCAAATTATAACTTGAAGATCTGAACTAGTAATTGTCCAAAACAGAACTTAAAATTGATAGCTTCTAATTATTATTGCATATTATAACTTGAAGATCTGAACTTGTAATTGTTAAATACAAAACTTAAAATTGATAGCTTCTAATTATTATTGTAAATTATAACTTCAAGATCTGAACTTGTAATTGTCAAATACAGAACTTAAAATTGATAGCTTCTAATTATTATTGCAAATAATAACTTGAAGATCTGAACTTGTAATTGTCAAATACAGAACTTAAAATTGATAGCTTCTAATGATTATTGCAAATTATAATTTGAAGATCTGAACTTGTAATAGACAAATACGCAACTTAGCATTGTTAAATACAAATTGTGATTGCAAATTATAACTTGAAGATCTGAACTAGTAATTGTCAAATACAGAACTTAAAATTGATAGCTTCTAATTATTATTGCAAATTATAACTTGAAGATCTGAAATTGTAATTGTCAAATACAGAACTTAAAATTGATAGATACTAATTATTATTTCAAATTATAACTTGAAGATCTGTACTTGTAATTGTCAAATACAGAACTTAAAATTGATAGCTTAAAATTATAATTCAATTTATAACTTGAAGATCTGAACTTGTAATTGTCAAATACAGAACATAAAATTGATAGCTTCTAATTATTATTGCAAATTATAACTTGAAGATCTGAACTTGTAATTGTCAAATACAGAACTTCAAATTGTTAAATAGAAATTATTAGTGCAAATTATAACTTGAAGATCTGAACTTGTAATTGTCAAATACAGGACTTAAAATTGATAGCTTCTAATTATTATTGTAAATTATAACTTGAAGATCTGAACTTGTAATAGTGAATTACAGAACTTAGATTTGTTAAATTCAAATTATTATTTCAAATTATAACTTGAAGATCTGAACTAGTAATTGTCAAATACAGAACATAAAATTGATAGCTTCTAATTATTATTTCAAATTATAACTTGAAGATCTGAACTTGTAATTGTCAAATACAGAACTTCAAATTGTTAAATACAAATTATTAGTGCAAATTATAACTTGAAGATCTGAACTTGTAATTGTCAAATACAGAACTTAAAATTGATAGCTTCTAATTATTATTGTAAATTATAACTTGAAGATCTGAACTTGTAATAGTGAATTACAGAACTTAGATTTGTTAAATTCAAATTATTATTTCAAATTATAACTTGAAGATCTGAACTAGTAATTGTCAAATACAGAACTTAAAATTGATAGCTTCTAATTATTATTGTAAATTATAACTTGAAGATCTGAACTTGTAATAGTGAATTACAGAACTTAGATTTGTTAAATACAAATTGTGATTGCAAATTATAACTTGAAGATCTGAACCTGTAATAGGTAAATACAGAACTTCGAATTGTTAAATTCAAACTAAGATTGCAAATAATAATTCGAAGATCTGAACTTGTAATAGTCAAATACAGAACTTCTAATTGTTAAATACAAATTATTAGTGCAAATTATAACTTGAAGATCTGAACTTGTAATTGTCAAACACAGAACTTCTAATTATTAAATTCAAATTATTATTTCAAATATTGAAGATCTTGAAGATCTGAACTAGTAATTGTCAAATACAGAACTTAAAATTGATAGCTTCTAATTATTATTGCAAATTATAACTTGAAGATCTGAACTTGTAATTGTCAAATACAGAACTTAAAATTGATAGCTTATTATTATTATTGTAAATTATAACTTGAAGATCTGAACTTGTAATATTGAATTACAGAACTTAGATTTGTTAAAAGCAAATTATTATTTCAAATTGTAACTTGAAGATCTGAACTAGTAATTGTTAAATACAGAACTTAAAATTGATAGCTTCTAATTATTATTGAAAATTATAACTTGAAGATCTGAACTATTATTGTCAAATACAGAACTTAAAATTGATAGCTTCTAATTATTATTTCAAATTATAACTTGAAGATCTGAACTGGTAATTGTCAAATACAGAACTTCTAATTGTTAAATACAAATTATAAGTGCAAATTATAACTATAAGATCTGAACTTGTAATTGTCAAATACAGAACTTAAAATTGATAGCTTCTAATTATTATTGTAAATTATAACTTGAAGATTTGAACTTGTAATAGTGAATTACAGAACTTAGATTTGTTAAATTCAAATTATTATTTCAAATTATAACTTGAAGATCTGAACTAGTAATTGTCAAATACAGAACTTAAAATTTATAGCTTCTAATTATTATTTCAAATTATAACTTGAAGATCTGAACTTGTAATTGTCAAATACAGAACTTAAAATTGATAGCTTCTAATTATTATTGCAAATTATAACTTGAAGATCTGAACTGGTAATTGTCAAATACAGAACTTAAAATTGATAGCTTTTAATTATTATTGTAAATTACAACTTGAAGATTTGAACTTGTAATTGTCAAATACAGAACATAAAATTGATAGCTTCTAATTATTATTTCAAATTATAACTTGAAGATCTGAACTTGTAATTGTCAAATACAGAACTTAAAATTAATAGCTTCTAATTATTATTGCAAATTATAACTTGAAGATCTGAACTTGTAATTGTCAAATACAGAACTTCAAATTGTTAAATACAAATTCTTAGTGCAAATTATAACTTGAAGATCTGAACTTGTAATTGTCAAATACAGAACTTAAAATTGATAGCTTCTAATTATTATTGTAAATTATAACTAAAAGATCTGAACTTGTAATAGTGAATTACAGAACTTAGATTTGTTAAATTCAAATTATTATTTCAAATTATAACTTGAAGATCTGAACTAGTAATTGTCCAAAACAGAACTTAAAATTGATAGCTTCTAATTACTATTGCATATTATAACTTGAAGATCTGAACTTGTAATTGTTAAATACAAAACTTAAAATTGATAGCTTCTAATTATTATTGTAAATTATAACTTCAAGATCTGAACTTGTAATTGTCAAATACAGAACTTAAAATTGATAGCTTCTAATTATTAATGCAAATAATAACTTGAAGATCTGAACTTGTAATTGTCAAATACAGAACTTAAAATTGATAGCTTCTAATGATTATTGCAAATTATAATTTGAAGATCTGAACTTGTAATAGACAAATACGCAACTTAGCATTGTTAAATACAAGTTGTGATTGCAAATTATAACTTGAAGATCTGAACTAGTAATTGTCAAATACAGAACTTAAAATTGATAGCTTCTAATTATTATTGCAAATTATAACTTGAAGATCTGAACTTGTAATTGTCAAATACAGAACTTCAAATTGATAGCTTAAAATTATAATTCAATTTATAACTTGAAGATCTGAACTTGTAATTGTCAAATACAGAACATAAAATTGATAGCTTCTAATTATTATTGCAAATTATAACTTGAAGATCTGAACTTGTAATTGTCAAATACAGAACTTCAAATTGTTAAATAGAAATTATTAGTGCAAATTATAACTTGAAGATCTGAACTTGTAATTGTCAAATACAGGACTTAAAATTGATAGCTTCTAATTATTATTGTAAATTATAACTTGAAGATCTGAACTTGTAATAGTGAATTACAGAACTTAGATTTGTTAAATTCAAATTATTATTTCAAATTATAACTTGAAGATCTGAACTAGTAATTGTCAAATACAGAACATAAAATTGATAGCTTCTAATTATTATTTCAAATTATAACTTGAAGATCTGAACTTGTAATTGTCAAATACAGAACTTCAAATTGTTAAATACAAATTATTAGTGCAAATTATAACTTGAAGATCTGAACTTGTAATTGTCAAATACAGAACTTAAAATTGATAGCTTCTAATTATTATTGTAAATTATAACTTGAAGATCTGAACTTGTAATAGTGAATTACAGAACTTAGATTTGTTAAATTCAAATTATTATTTCAAATTATAACTTGAAGATCTGAACTAGTAATTGTCAAATACAGAACTTAAAATTGATAGCTTCTAATTATTATTGTAAATTATAACTTGAAGATCTGAACTTGTAATAGTGAATTACAGAACTTAGATTTGTTAAATACAAATTGTGATTGCAAATTATAACTTGAAGATCTGAACTAGTAATTGTCAAATACAGAACTTAAAATTGATAGCTTCTAATTATTATTGCAAATTATAACTTGAAGATCTGAAATTGTAATTGTCAAATACAGAACTTAAAATTGATAGATACTAATTATTATTTCAAATTATAACTTGAAGATCTGTACTTGTAATTGTCAAATACAGAACTTAAAATTGATAGCTTAAAATTATAATTCAATTTATAACTTGAAGATCTGAACTTGTAATTGTCAAATACAGAACATAAAATTGATAGCTTCTAATTATTATTGCAAATTATAACTTGAAGATCTGAACTTGTAATTGTCAAATACAGAACTTCAAATTGTTAAATAGAAATTATTAGTGCAAATTATAACTTGAAGATCTGAACTTGTAATTGTCAAATACAGGACTTAAAATTGATAGCTTCTAATTATTATTGTAAATTATAACTTGAAGATCTGAACTTGTAATAGTGAATTACAGAACTTAGATTTGTTAAATTCAAATTATTATTTCAAATTATAACTTGAAGATCTGAACTAGTAATTGTCAAATACAGAACATAAAATTGATAGCTTCTAATTATTATTTCAAATTATAACTTGAAGATCTGAACTTGTAATTGTCAAATACAGAACTTCAAATTGTTAAATACAAATTATTAGTGCAAATTATAACTTGAAGATCTGAACTTGTAATTGTCAAATACAGAACTTAAAATTGATAGCTTCTAATTATTATTGTAAATTATAACTTGAAGATCTGAACTTGTAATAGTGAATTACAGAACTTAGATTTGTTAAATTCAAATTATTATTTCAAATTATAACTTGAAGATCTGAACTAGTAATTGTCAAATACAGAACTTAAAATTGATAGCTTCTAATTATTATTGTAAATTATAACTTGAAGATCTGAACTTGTAATAGTGAATTACAGAACTTAGATTTGTTAAATACAAATTGTGATTGCAAATTATAACTTGAAGATCTGAACCTGTAATAGGTAAATACAGAACTTCGAATTGTTAAATTCAAACTAAGATTGCAAATAATAATTCGAAGATCTGAACTTGTAATAGTCAAATACAGAACTTCTAATTGTTAAATACAAATTATTAGTGCAAATTATAACTTGAAGATCTGAACTTGTAATTGTCAAACACAGAACTTCTAATTATTAAATTCAAATTATTATTTCAAATATTGAAGATCTTGAAGATCTGAACTAGTAATTTTTAAATACAGAACTTAAAATTGATAGCTTCTAATTATTATTGCAAATTATAACTTGAAAATCTGAACTTGTAATTGTCAAATACAGAACTTAAAATTGATAGCTTATTATTATTATTGTAAATTATAACTTGAAGATCTGAACTTGTAATATTGAATTACAGAACTTAGATTTGTTAAAAGCAAATTATTATTTCAAATTGTAACTTGAAGATCTGAACTAGTAATTGTTAAATACAGAACTTAAAATTGATAGCTTCTAATTATTATTGAAAATTATAACTTGAAGATCTGAACTATTATTGTCAAATACAGAACTTAAAATTGATAGCTTCTAATTATTATTTCAAATTATAACTTGAAGATCTGAACTGGTAATTGTCAAATACAGAACTTCTAATTGTTAAATACAAATTATAAGTGCAAATTATAACTATAAGATCTGAACTTGTAATTGTCAAATACAGAACTTAAAATTGATAGCTTCTAATTATTATTGTAAATTATAACTTGAAGATTTGAACTTGTAATAGTGAATTACAGAACTTAGATTTGTTAAATTCAAATTATTATTTCAAATTATAACTTAAAGATCTGAACTAGTAATTGTCAAATACAGAACTTAAAATTTATAGCTTCTAATTATTATTTCAAATTATAACTTGAAGATCTGAACTTGTAATTGTCAAATACAGAACTTAAAATTGATAGCTTCTAATTATTATTGCAAATTATAACTTGAAGATCTGAACTGGTAATTGTCAAATACAGAACTTAAAATTGATAGCTTTTAATTATTATTGTAAATTACAACTTGAAGATTTGAACTTGTAATTGTCAAATACAGAACATAAAATTGATAGCTTCTAATTATTATTTCAAATTATAACTTGAAGATCTGAACTTGTAATTGTCAAATACAGAACTTAAAATTAATAGCTTCTAATTATTATTGCAAATTATAACTTGAAGATCTGAACTTGTAATTGTCAAATACAGAACTTCAAATTGTTAAATACAAATTCTTAGTGCAAATTATAACTTGAAGATCTGAACTTGTAATTGTCAAATACAGAACTTAAAATTGATAGCTTCTAATTATTATTGTAAATTATAACTAAAAGATCTGAACTTGTAATAGTGAATTACAGAACTTAGATTTGTTAAATTCAAATTATTATTTCAAATTATAACTTGAAGATCTGAACTAGTAATTGTCCAAAACAGAACTTAAAATTGATAGCTTCTAATTACTATTGCATATTATAACTTGAAGATCTGAACTTGTAATTGTTAAATACAAAACTTAAAATTGATAGCTTCTAATTATTATTGTAAATTATAACTTCAAGATCTGAACTTGTAATTGTCAAATACAGAACTTAAAATTGATAGCTTCTAATTATTATTGCAAATAATAACTTGAAGATCTGAACTTGTAATTGTCAAATACAGAACTTAAAATTGATAGCTTCTAATGATTATTGCAAATTATAATTTGAAGATCTGAACTTGTAATAGACAAATACGCAACTTAGCATTGTTAAATACAAATTGTGATTGCAAATTATAACTTGAAGATCTGAACTAGTAATTGTCAAATACAGAACTTAAAATTGATAGCTTCTAATTATTATTGCAAATTATAACTTGAAGATCTGAAATTGTAATTGTCAAATACAGAACTTAAAATTGATAGATACCAATTATTATTTCAAATTATAACTTGAAGATCTGTACTTGTAATTGTCAAATACAGAACTTAAAATTGATAGCTTAAAATTATAATTCAATTTATAACTTGAAGATCTGAACTTGTAATTGTCAAATACAGAACATAAAATTGATAGCTTCTAATTATTATTGCAAATTATAACTTGAAGATCTGAACTTGTAATTGTCAAATACAGAACTTCAAATTGTTAAATAGAAATTATTAGTGCAAATTATAACTTGAAGATCTGAACTTGTAATTGTCAAATACAGGACTTAAAATTGAAAGCTTCTAATTATTATTGTAAATTATAACTTGAAGATCTGAACTTGTAATAGTGAATTACAGAACTTAGATTTGTTAAATTCAAATTATTATTTCAAATTATAACTTGATGATCTGAACTAGTAATTGTCAAATACAGAACATAAAATTGATAGCTTCTAATTATTATTTCAAATTATAACTTGAAGATCTGAACTTGTAATTGTCAAATACAGAACTTCAAATTGTTAAATACAAATTATTAGTGCAAATTATAACTTGAAGATCTGAACTTGTAATTGTCAAATACAGAACTTAAAATTGATAGCTTCTAATTATTATTGTAAATTATAACTTGAAGATCTGAACTTGTAATAGTGAATTACAGAACTTAGATTTGTTAAATTCAAATTATTATTTCAAATTATAACTTGAAGATCTGAACTAGTAATTGTCAAATACAGAACTTAAAATTGATAGCTTCTAATTATTATTGTAAATTATAACTTGAAGATCTGAACTTGTAATAGTGAATTACAGAACTTAGATTTGTTAAATACAAATTGTGATTGCAAATTATAACTTGAAGATCTGAACCTGTAATAGGTAAATACAGAACTTCGAATTGTTAAATTCAAACTAAGATTGCAAATAATAATTCGAAGATCTGAACTTGTAATAGTCAAATACAGAACTTCTAATTGTTAAATACAAATTATTAGTGCAAATTATAACTTGAAGATCTGAACTTGTAATTGTCAAACACAGAACTTCTAATTATTAAATTCAAATTATTATTTCAAATATTGAAGATCTTGAAGATCTGAACTAGTAATTGTCAAATACAGAACTTAAAATTGATAGCTTCTAATTATTATTGCAAATTATAACTTGAAGATCTGAACTTGTAATAGTGAATTACAGAACTTAGATTTGTTAAATTCAAATTATTATTGTAAATTATAACTTGAAGATCTGAACTTGTAATAGTGAATTACAGAACTTAGATTTGTTAAATTCAAATTATTATTTCAAATTATAACTTGAAGATCTGAACTAGTAATTGTCAAATACAGAACATAAAATTGATAGCTTCTAATTATTATTTCAAATTATAACTTGAAGATCTGAACTTGTAATTGTCAAATACAGAACTTCAAATTGTTAAATACAAATTATTAGTGCAAATTATAACTTGAAGATCTGAACTTGTAATTGTCAAATACAGAACTTAAAATTGATAGCTTCTAATTATTATTGTAAATTATAACTTGAAGATCTGAACTTGTAATAGTGAATTACAGAACTTAGATTTGTTAAATTCAAATTATTATTTCAAATTATAACTTGAAGATCTGAACTAGTAATTGTCAAATACAGAACATAAAATTGATAGCTTCTAATTATTATTTCAAATTATAACTTGAAGATCTGAACTTGTAATTGTCAAATACAGAACTTCAAATTGTTAAATACAAATTATTAGTGCAAATTATAACTTGAAGATCTGAACTTGTAATTGTCAAATACAGAACTTAAAATTGATAGCTTCTAATTATTATTGTAAATTATAACTTGAAGATCTGAACTTGTAATAGTGAATTACAGAACTTAGATTTGTTAAATTCAAATTATTATTTCAAATTATAACTTGAAGATCTGAACTAGTAATTGTCAAATACAGAACTTAAAATTGATAGCTTCTAATTATTATTGTAAATTATAACTTGAAGATCTGAACTTGTAATAGTGAATTACAGAACTTAGATTTGTTAAATACAAATTGTGATTGCAAATTATAACTTGAAGATCTGAACTAGTAATTGTCAAATACAGAACATAAAATTGATAGCTTCTAATTATTATTGCAAATTATAACTTGAAGATCTGAAATTGTAATTGTCAAATACAGAACTTAAAATTGATAGATACTAATTATTATTTCAAATTATAACTTGAAGATCTGTACTTGTAATTGTCAAATACAGAACTTAAAATTGATAGCTTAAAATTATAATTCAATTTATAACTTGAAGATCTGAACTTGTAATTGTCAAATACAGAACATAAAATTGATAGCTTCTAATTATTATTGCAAATTATAACTTGAAGATCTGAACTTGTAATTGTCAAATACAGAACTTCAAATTGTTAAATAGAAATTATTAGTGCAAATTATAACTTGAAGATCTGAACTTGTAATTGTCAAATACAGGACTTAAAATTGATAGCTTCTAATTATTATTGTAAATTATAACTTGAAGATCTGAACTTGTAATAGTGAATTACAGAACTTAGATTTGTTAAATTCAAATTATTATTTCAAATTATGACTTGAAGATCTGAACTAGTAATTGTCAAATACAGAACATAAAATTGATAGCTTCTAATTATTATTTCAAATTATAACTTGAAGATCTGAACTTGTAATTGTCAAATACAGAACTTCAAATTGTTAAATACAAATTATTAGTGCAAATTATAACTTGAAGATCTGAACTTGTAATTGTCAAATACAGAACTTAAAATTGATAGCTTCTAATTATTATTGTAAATTATAACTTGAAGATCTGAACTTGTAATAGTGAATTACAGAACTTAGATTTGTTAAATTCAAATTATTATTTCAAATTATAACTTGAAGATCTGAACTAGTAATTGTCAAATACAGAACTTAAAATTGATAGCTTCTAATTATTATTGTAAATTATAACTTGAAGATCTGAACTTGTAATAGTGAATTACAGAACTTAGATTTGTTAAATACAAATTGTGATTGCAAATTATAACTTGAAGATCTGAACCTGTAATAGGTAAATACAGAACTTCGAATTGTTAAATTCAAACTAAGATTGCAAATAATAATTCGAAGATCTGAACTTGTAATAGTCAAATACAGAACTTCTAATTGTTAAATACAAATTATTAGTGCAAATTATAACTTGAAGATCTGAACTTGTAATTGTCAAACACAGAACTTCTAATTATTAAATTCAAATTATTATTTCAAATATTGAAGATCTTGAAGATCTGAACTAGTAATTTTTAAATACAGAACTTAAAATTGATAGCTTCTAATTATTATTGCAAATTATAACTTGAAGATCTGAACTTGTAATTGTCAAATACAGAACTTAAAATTGATAGCTTATTATTATTATTGTAAATTATAACTTGAAGATCTGAACTTGTAATATTGAATTACAGAACTTAGATTTGTTAAAAGCAAATTATTATTTCAAATTGTAACTTGAAGATCTGAACTAGTAATTGTTAAATACAGAACTTAAAATTGATAGCTTCTAATTATTATTGAAAATTATAACTTGAAGATCTGAACTATTATTGTCAAATACAGAACTTAAAATTGATAGCTTCTAATTATTATTTCAAATTATAACTTGAAGATCTGAACTGGTAATTGTCAAATACAGAACTTCTAATTGTTAAATACAAATTATAAGTGCAAATTATAACTATAAGATCTGAACTTGTAATTGTCAAATACAGAACTTAAAATTGATAGCTTCTAATTATTATTGTAAATTATAACTTGAAGATTTGAACTTGTAATAGTGAATTACAGAACTTAGATTTGTTAAATTCAAATTATTATTTCAAATTATAACTTGAAGATCTGAACTAGTAATTGTCAAATACAGAACTTAAAATTTATAGCTTCTAATTATTATTTCAAATTATAACTTGAAGATCTGAACTTGTAATTGTCAAATACAGAACTTAAAATTGATAGCTTCTAATTATTATTGCAAATTATAACTTGAAGATCTGAACTGGTAATTGTCAAATACAGAACTTAAAATTGATAGCTTTTAATTATTATTGTAAATTACAACTTGAAGATTTGAACTTGTAATTGTCAAATACAGAACATAAAATTGATAGCTTCTAATTATTATTTCAAATTATAACTTGAAGATCTGAACTTGTAATTGTCAAATACAGAACTTAAAATTAATAGCTTCTAATTATTATTGCAAATTATAACTTGAAGATCTGAACTTGTAATTGTCAAATACAGAACTTCAAATTGTTAAATACAAATTCTTAGTGCAAATTATAACTTGAAGATCTGAACTTGTAATTGTCAAATACAGAACTTAAAATTGATAGCTTCTAATTATTATTGTAAATTATAACTAAAAGATCTGAACTTGTAATAGTGAATTACAGAACTTAGATTTGTTAAATTCAAATTATTATTTCAAATTATAACTTGAAGATCTGAACTAGTAATTGTCCAAAACAGAACTTAAAATTGATAGCTTCTAATTACTATTGCATATTATAACTTGAAGATCTGAACTTGTAATTGTTAAATACAAAACTTAAAATTGATAGCTTCTAATTATTATTGTAAATTATAACTTCAAGATCTGAACTTGTAATTGTCAAATACAGAACTTACAATTGATAGCTTCTAATTATTATTGCAAATAATAACTTGAAGATCTGAACTTGTAATTGTCAAATACAGAACTTAAAATTGATAGCTTCTAATGATTATTGCAAATTATAATTTGAAGATCTGAACTTGTAATAGACAAATACGCAACTTAGCATTGTTAAATACAAATTGTGATTGCAAATTATAACTTGAAGATCTGAACTAGTAATTGTCAAATACAGAACTTAAAATTGATAGCTTCTAATTATTATTGCAAATTATAACTTGAAGATCTGAAATTGTAATTGTCAAATACAGAACTTAAAATTGATAGATACTAATTATTATTTCAAATTATAACTTGAAGATCTGTACTTGTAATTGTCAAATACAGAACTTAAAATTGATAGCTTAAAATTATAATTCAATTTATAACTTGAAGATCTGAACTTGTAATTGTCATATACAGAACATAAAATTGATAGCTTCTAATTATTATTGCAAATTATAACTTGAAGATCTGAACTTGTAATTGTCAAATACAGAACTTCAAATTGTTAAATAGAAATTATTAGTGCAAATTATAACTTGAAGATCTGAACTTGTAATTGTCAAATACAGGACTTAAAATTGATAGCTTCTAATTATTATTGTAAATTATAACTTGAAGATCTGAACTTGTAATAGTGAATTACAGAACTTAGATTTGTTAAATTCAAATTATTATTTCAAATTATAACTTGAAGATCTGAACTAGTAATTGTCAAATACAGAACATAAAATTGATAGCTTCTAATTATTATTTCAAATTATAACTTGAAGATCTGAACTTGTAATTGTCAAATACAGAACTTCAAATTGTTAAATACAAATTATTAGTGCAAATTATAACTTGAAGATCTGAACTTGTAATTGTCAAATACAGAACTTAAAATTGATAGCTTCTAATTATTATTGTAAATTATAACTTGAAGATCTGAACTTGTAATAGTGAATTACAGAACTTAGATTTGTTAAATTCAAATTATTATTTCAAATTATAACTTGAAGATCTGAACTAGTAATTGTCAAATACAGAACTTAAAATTGATAGCTTCTAATTATTATTGTAAATTATAACTTGAAGATCTGAACTTGTAATAGTGAATTACAGAACTTAGATTTGTTAAATACAAATTGTGATTGCAAATTATAACTTGAAGATCTGAACCTGTAATAGGTAAACACAGAACTTCGAATTGTTAAATTCAAACTAAGATTGCAAATAATAATTCGAAGATCTGAACTTGTAATAGTCAAATACAGAACTTCTAATTGTTAAATACAAATTATTAGTGCAAATTATAACTTGAAGATCTGAACTTGTAATTGTCAAACACAGAACTTCTAATTATTAAATTCAAATTATTATTTCAAATATTGAAGATCTTGAAGATCTGAACTAGTAATTGTCAAATACAGAACTTAAAATTGATAGCTTCTAATTATTATTGCAAATTATAACTTGAAGATCTGAACTTGTAATAGTGAATTACAGAACTTAGATTTGTTAAATTCAAATTATTATTGTAAATTATAACTTGAAGATCTGAACTTGTAATAGTGAATTACAGAACTTAGATTTGTTAAATTCAAATTATTATTTCAAATTATAACTTGAAGATCTGAACTAGTAATTGTCAAATACAGAACATAAAATTGATAGCTTCTAATTATTATTTCAAATTATAACTTGAAGATCTGAACTTGTAATTGTCAAATACAGAACTTCAAATTGTTAAATACAAATTATTAGTGCAAATTATAACTTGAAGATCTGAACTTGTAATTGTCAAATACAGAACTTAAAATTGATAGCTTCTAATTATTATTGTAAATTATAACTTGAAGATCTGAACTTGTAATAGTGAATTACAGAACTTAGATTTGTTAAATTCAAATTATTATTTCAAATTATAACTTGAAGATCTGAACTAGTAATTGTCAAATACAGAACTTAAAATTGATAGCTTCTAATTATTATTGTAAATTATAACTTGCAGATCTGAACTTGTAATAGTGAATTACAGAACTTAGATTTGTTAAATACAAATTGTGATTGCAAATTATAACTTGAAGATCTGAACCTGTAATAGGTAAATACAGAACTTCGAATTGTTAAATTCAAACTAAGATTGCAAATAATAATTCGAAGATCTGAACTTGTAATAGTCAAATACAGAACTTCTAATTGTTAAATACAAATTATTAGTGCAAATTATAACTTGAAGATCTGAACTTGTAATTGTCAAACACAGAACTTCTAATTATTAAATTCAAATTATTATTTCAAATATTGAAGATCTTGAAGATCTGAACTAGTAATTGTCAAATACAGAACTTAAAATTGATAGCTTCTAATTATTATTGCAAATTATAACTTGAAGATCTGAACTTGTAATTGTCAAATACAGAACTTAAAATTGATAGCTTATTATTATTATTGTAAATTATAACTTGAAGATCTGAACTTGTAATATTGAATTACAGAACTTAGATTTGTTAAAAGCAAATTATTATTTCAAATTGTAACTTGAAGATCTGAACTAGTAATTGTTAAATACAGAACTTAAAATTGATAGCTTCTAATTATTATTGCAAATTATAACTTGAAGATCTGAACTATTATTGTCAAATACAGAACTTAAAATTGATAGCTTCTAATTATTATTTCAAATTATAACTTGAAGATCTGAACTGGTAATTGTCAAATACAGAACTTCTAATTGTTAAATACAAATTATAAGTGCAAATTATAACTATAAGATCTGAACTTGTAATTGTCAAATACAGAACTTAAAATTGATAGCTTATAATTATTATTGTAAATTATAACTTGAAGATTTGAACTTGTAATAGTGAATTACAGAACTTAGATTTGTTAAATTCAAATTATTATTTCAAATTATAACTTGAAGATCTGAACTAGTAATTGTCAAATACAGAACTTAAAATTGATAGCTTCTAATTATTATTTCAAATTATAACTTGAAGATCTGAACTTGTAATTGTCAAATACAGAACTTAAAATTGATAGCTTCTAATTATTATTGCAAATTATAACTTGAAGATCTGAACTGGTAATTGTCAAATACAGAACTTAAAATTGATAGCTTTTAATTATTATTGTAAATTACAACTTGAAGATCTGAACTTGTAATTGTCAAATACAGAACATAAAATTGATAGCTTCTAATTATTATTTCAAATTATAACTTGAAGATCTGAACTTGTAATTGTCAAATACAGAACTTAAAATTAATAGCTTCTAATTATTATTGCAAATTATAACTTGAAGATCTGAACTTGTAATTGTCAAATACAGAACTTCAAATTGTTAAATACAAATTATTAGTGCAAATTATAACTTGAAGATCTGAACTTGTAATTGTCAAATACAGAACTTAAAATTGATAGCTTCTAATTATTATTGTAAATTATAACTAAAAGATCTGAACTTGTAATAGTGAATTACAGAACTTAGATTTGTTAAATTCAAATTATTATTTCAAATTATAACTTGAAGATCTGAACTAGTAATTGTCCAAAACAGAACTTAAAATTGATAGCTTCTAATTATTATTGCATATTATAACTTGAAGATCTGAACTTGTAATTGTTAAATACAAAACTTAAAATTGATAGCTTCTAATTATTATTGTAAATTATAACTTCAAGATCTGAACTTGTAATTGTCAAATACAGAACTTAAAATTGATAGCTTCTAATGATTATTGCAAATTATAATTTGAAGATCTGAACTTGTAATAGACAAATACGCAACTTAGCATTGTTAAATACAAATTGTGATTGCAAATTATAACTTGAAGATCTGAACTAGTAATTGTCAAATACAGAACTTAAAATTGATAGCTTCTAATTATTATTGCAAATTATAACTTGAAGATCTGAAATTGTAATTGTCAAATACAGAACTTAAAATTGATAGATACTAATTATTATTTCAAATTATAACTTGAAGATCTGTACTTGTAATTGTCAAATACAGAACTTAAAATTGATAGCTTAAAATTATAATTCAATTTATAACTTGAAGATCTGAACTTGTAATTGTCAAATACAGAACATAAAATTGATAGCTTCTAATTATTATTGCAAATTATAACTTGAAGATCTGAACTTGTAATTGTCAAATACAGAACTTCTAATTGTTAAATACAAATTATTAGTGCAAATTATAACTTGAAGATCTGAACTTGTAATTGTCAAACACAGAACTTCTAATTATTAAATTCAAATTATTATTTCAAATATTGAAGATCTTGAAGATCTGAACTAGTAATTTTTAAATACAGAACTTAAAATTGATAGCTTCTAATTATTATTGCAAATTATAACTTGAAGATCTGAACTTGTAATTGTCAAATACAGAACTTAAAATTGATAGCTTATTATTATTATTGTAAATTATAACTTGAAGATCTGAACTTGTAATATTGAATTACAGAACTTAGATTTGTTAAAAGCAAATTATTATTTCAAATTGTAACTTGAAGATCTGAACTAGTAATTGTTAAATACAGAACTTAAAATTGATAGCTTCTAATTATTATTGAAAATTATAACTTGAAGATCTGAACTATTATTGTCAAATACAGAACTTAAAATTGATAGCTTCTAATTATTATTTCAAATTATAACTTGAAGATCTGAACTGGTAATTGTCAAATACAGAACTTCTAATTGTTAAATACAAATTATAAGTGCAAATTATAACTATAAGATCTGAACTTGTAATTGTCAAATACAGAACTTAAAATTGATAGCTTCTAATTATTATTGTAAATTATAACTTGAAGATTTGAACTTGTAATAGTGAATTACAGAACTTAGATTTGTTAAATTCAAATTATTATTTCAAATTATAACTTGAAGATCTGAACTAGTAATTGTCAAATACAGAACTTAAAATTTATAGCTTCTAATTATTATTTCAAATTATAACTTGAAGATCTGAACTTGTAATTGTCAAATACAGAACTTAAAATTGATAGCTTCTAATTATTATTGCAAATTATAACTTGAAGATCTGAACTGGTAATTGTCAAATACAGAACTTAAAATTGATAGCTTTTAATTATTATTGTAAATTACAACTTGAAGATTTGAACTTGTAATTGTCAAATACAGAACATAAAATTGATAGCTTCTAATTATTATTTCAAATTATAACTTGAAGATCTGAACTTGTAATTGTCAAATACAGAACTTAAAATTAATAGCTTCTAATTATTATTGCAAATTATAACTTGAAGATCTGAACTTGTAATTGTCAAATACAGAACTTCAAATTGTTAAATACAAATTCTTAGTGCAAATTATAACTTGAAGATCTGAACTTGTAATTGTCAAATACAGAACTTAAAATTGATAGCTTCTAATTATTATTGTAAATTATAACTAAAAGATCTGAACTTGTAATAGTGAATTACAGAACTTAGATTTGTTAAATTCAAATTATTATTTCAAATTATAACTTGAAGATCTGAACTAGTAATTGTCCAAAACAGAACTTAAAATTGATAGCTTCTAATTACTATTGCATATTATAACTTGAAGATCTGAACTTGTAATTGTTAAATACAAAACTTAAAATTGATAGCTTCTAATTATTATTGTAAATTATAACTTCAAGATCTGAACTTGTAATTGTCAAATACAGAACTTACAATTGATAGCTTCTAATTATTATTGCAAATAATAACTTGAAGATCTGAACTTGTAATTGTCAAATACAGAACTTAAAATTGATAGCTTCTAATGATTATTGCAAATTATAATTTGAAGATCTGAACTTGTAATAGACAAATACGCAACTTAGCATTGTTAAATACAAATTGTGATTGCAAATTATAACTTGAAGATCTGAACTAGTAATTGTCAAATACAGAACTTAAAATTGATAGCTTCTAATTATTATTGCAAATTATAACTTGAAGATCTGAAATTGTAATTGTCAAATACAGAACTTAAAATTGATAGATACTAATTATTATTTCAAATTATAACTTGAAGATCTGTACTTGTAATTGTCAAATACAGAACTTAAAATTGATAGCTTAAAATTATAATTCAATTTATAACTTGAAGATCTGAACTTGTAATTGTCAAATACAGAACATAAAATTGATAGCTTCTAATTATTATTGCAAATTATAACTTGAAGATCTGAACTTGTAATTGTCAAATACAGAACTTCAAATTGTTAAATAGAAATTATTAGTGCAAATTATAACTTGAAGATCTGAACTTGTAATTGTCAAATACAGGACTTAAAATTGATAGCTTCTAATTATTATTGTAAATTATAACTTGAAGATCTGAACTTGTAATAGTGAATTACAGAACTTAGATTTGTTAAATTCAAATTATTATTTCAAATTATAACTTGAAGATCTGAACTAGTAATTGTCAAATACAGAACATAAAATTGATAGCTTCTAATTATTATTTCAAATTATAACTTGAAGATCTGAACTTGTAATTGTCAAATACAGAACTTCAAATTGTTAAATACAAATTATTAGTGCAAATTATAACTTGAAGATCTGAACTTGTAATTGTCAAATACAGAACTTAAAATTGATAGCTTCTAATTATTATTGTAAATTATAACTTGAAGATCTGAACTTGTAATAGTGAATTACAGAACTTAGATTTGTTAAATTCAAATTATTATTTCAAATTATAACTTGAAGATCTGAACTAGTAATTGTCAAATACAGAACTTAAAATTGATAGCTTCTAATTATTATTGTAAATTATAACTTGAAGATCTGAACTTGTAATAGTGAATTACAGAACTTAGATTTGTTAAATACAAATTGTGATTGCAAATTATAACTTGAAGATCTGAACCTGTAATAGGTAAACACAGAACTTCGAATTGTTAAATTCAAACTAAGATTGCAAATAATAATTCGAAGATCTGAACTTGTAATAGTCAAATACAGAACTTCTAATTGTTAAATACAAATTATTAGTGCAAATTATAACTTGAAGATCTGAACTTGTAATTGTCAAACACAGAACTTCTAATTATTAAATTCAAATTATTATTTCAAATATTGAAGATCTTGAAGATCTGAACTAGTAATTGTCAAATACAGAACTTAAAATTGATAGCTTCTAATTATTATTGCAAATTATAACTTGAAGATCTGAACTTGTAATAGTGAATTACAGAACTTAGATTTGTTAAATTCAAATTATTATTGTAAATTATAACTTGAAGATCTGAACTTGTAATAGTGAATTACAGAACTTAGATTTGTTAAATTCAAATTATTATTTCAAATTATAACTTGAAGATCTGAACTAGTAATTGTCAAATACAGAACATAAAATTGATAGCTTCTAATTATTATTTCAAATTATAACTAGAAGATCTGAACTTGTAATTGTCAAATACAGAACTTCAAATTGTTAAATACAAATTATTAGTGCAAATTATAACTTGAAGATCTGAACTTGTAATTGTCAAATACAGAACTTAAAATTGATAGCTTCTAATTATTATTGTAAATTATAACTTGAAGATCTGAACTTGTAATAGTGAATTACAGAACTTAGATTTGTTAAATTCAAATTATTATTTCAAATTATAACTTGAAGATCTGAACTAGTAATTGTCAAATACAGAACTTAAAATTGATAGCTTCTAATTATTATTGTAAATTATAACTTGCAGATCTGAACTTGTAATAGTGAATTACAGAACTTAGATTTGTTAAATACAAATTGTGATTGCAAATTATAACTTGAAGATCTGAACCTGTAATAGGTAAATACAGAACTTCGAATTGTTAAATTCAAACTAAGATTGCAAATAATAATTCGAAGATCTGAACTTGTAATAGTCAAATACAGAACTTCTAATTGTTAAATACAAATTATTAGTGCAAATTATAACTTGAAGATCTGAACTTGTAATTGTCAAACACAGAACTTCTAATTATTAAATTCAAATTATTATTTCAAATATTGAAGATCTTGAAGATCTGAACTAGTAATTGTCAAATACAGAACTTAAAATTGATAGCTTCTAATTATTATTGCAAATTATAACTTGAAGATCTGAACTTGTAATTGTCAAATACAGAACTTAAAATTGATAGCTTATTATTATTATTGTAAATTATAACTTGAAGATCTGAACTTGTAATATTGAATTACAGAACTTAGATTTGTTAAAAGCAAATTATTATTTCAAATTGTAACTTGAAGATCTGAACTAGTAATTGTTAAATACAGAACTTAAAATTGATAGCTTCTAATTATTATTGCAAATTATAACTTGAAGATCTGAACTATTATTGTCAAATACAGAACTTAAAATTGATAGCTTCTAATTATTATTTCAAATTATAACTTGAAGATCTGAACTGGTAATTGTCAAATACAGAACTTCTAATTGTTAAATACAAATTATAAGTGCAAATTATAACTATAAGATCTGAACTTGTAATTGTCAAATACAGAACTTAAAATTGATAGCTTATAATTATTATTGTAAATTATAACTTGAAGATTTGAACTTGTAATAGTGAATTACAGAACTTAGATTTGTTAAATTCAAATTATTATTTCAAATTATAACTTGAAGATCTGAACTAGTAATTGTCAAATACAGAACTTAAAATTGATAGCTTCTAATTATTATTTCAAATTATAACTTGAAGATCTGAACTTGTAATTGTCAAATACAGAACTTAAAATTGATAGCTTCTAATTATTATTGCAAATTATAACTTGAAGATCTGAACTGGTAATTGTCAAATACAGAACTTAAAATTGATAGCTTTTAATTATTATTGTAAATTACAACTTGAAGATCTGAACTTGTAATTGTCAAATACAGAACATAAAATTGATAGCTTCTAATTATTATTTCAAATTATAACTTGAAGATCTGAACTTGTAATTGTCAAATACAGAACTTAAAATTAATAGCTTCTAATTATTATTGCAAATTATAACTTGAAGATCTGAACTTGTAATTGTCAAATACAGAACTTCAAATTGTTAAATACAAATTATTAGTGCAAATTATAACTTGAAGATCTGAACTTGTAATTGTCAAATACAGAACTTAAAATTGATAGCTTCTAATTATTATTGTAAATTATAACTAAAAGATCTGAACTTGTAATAGTGAATTACAGAACTTAGATTTGTTAAATTCAAATTATTATTTCAAATTATAACTTGAAGATCTGAACTAGTAATTGTCCAAAACAGAACTTAAAATTGATAGCTTCTAATTATTATTGCATATTATAACTTGAAGATCTGAACTTGTAATTGTTAAATACAAAACTTAAAATTGATAGCTTCTAATTATTATTGTAAATTATAACTTCAAGATCTGAACTTGTAATTGTCAAATACAGAACTTAAAATTGATAGCTTCTAATGATTATTGCAAATTATAATTTGAAGATCTGAACTTGTAATAGACAAATACGCAACTTAGCATTGTTAAATACAAATTGTGATTGCAAATTATAACTTGAAGATCTGAACTAGTAATTGTCAAATACAGAACTTAAAATTGATAGCTTCTAATTATTATTGCAAATTATAACTTGAAGATCTGAAATTGTAATTGTCAAATACAGAACTTAAAATTGATAGATACTAATTATTATTTCAAATTATAACTTGAAGATCTGTACTTGTAATTGTCAAATACAGAACTTAAAATTGATAGCTTAAAATTATAATTCAATTTATAACTTGAAGATCTGAACTTGTAATTGTCAAATACAGAACATAAAATTGATAGCTTCTAATTATTATTGCAAATTATAACTTGAAGATCTGAACTTGTAATTGTCAAATACAGAACTTCAAATTGTTAAATAGAAATTATTAGTGCAAATTATAACTTGAAGATCTGAACTTGTAATTGTCAAATACAGGACTTAAAATTGATAGCTTCTAATTATTATTGTAAATTATAACTTGAAGATCTGAACTTGTATTAGTGAATTACAGAACTTAGATTTGTTAAATTCAAATTATTATTTCAAATTATAACTTGAAGATCTGAACTAGTAATTGTCAAATACAGAACATAAAATTGATAGCTTCTAATTATTATTTCAAATTATAACTTGAAGATCTGAACTTGTAATTGTCAAATACAGAACTTCAAATTGTTAAATACAAATTATTAGTGCAAATTATAACTTGAAGATCTGAACTTGTAATTGTCAAATACAGAACTTAAAATTGATAGCTTCTAATTATTATTGTAAATTATAACTTGAAGATCTGAACTTGTAATAGTGAATTACAGAACTTAGATTTGTTAAATTCAAATTATTATTTCAAATTATAACTTGAAGATCTGAACTAGTAATTGTCAAATACAGAACTTAAAATTGATAGCTTCTAATTATTATTGTAAATTATAACTTGAAGATCTGAACTTGTAATAGTGAATTACAGAACTTAGATTTGTTAAATACAAATTGTGATTGCAAATTATAACTTGAAGATCTGAACCTGTAATAGGTAAATACAGAACTTCGAATTGTTAAATTCAAACTAAGATTGCAAATAATAATTCGAAGATCTGAACTTGTAATAGTCAAATACAGAACTTCTAATTGTTAAATACAAATTATTAGTGCAAATTATAACTTGAAGATCTGAACTTGTAATTGTCAAACACAGAACTTCTAATTATTAAATTCAAATTATTATTTCAAATATTGAAGATCTTGAAGATCTGAACTAGTAATTGTCAAATACAGAACTTAAAATTGATAGCTTCTAATTATTATTGCAAATTATAACTTGAAGATCTGAACTTGTAATTGTCAAATACAGAACTTAAAATTGATAGCTTATTATTATTATTGTAAATTATAACTTGAAGATCTGAACTTGTAATATTGAATTACAGAACTTAGATTTGTTAAAAGCAAATTATTATTTCAAACTGTAACTTGAAGATCTGAACTAGTAATTGTTAAATACAGAACTTAAAATTGATAGCTTCTAATTATTATTGCAAATTATAACTTGAAGATCTGAACTATTATTGTCAAATACAGAACTTAAAATTGATAGCTTCTAATTATTATTTCAAATTATAACTTGAAGATCTGAACTGGTAATTGTCAAATACAGAACTTCTAATTGTTAAATACAAATTATAAGTGCAAATTATAACTATAAGATCTGAACTTGTAATTGTCAAATACAGAACTTAAAATTGATAGCTTCTAATTATTATTGTAAATTATAACTTGAAGATTTGAACTTGTAATAGTGAATTACAGAACTTAGATTTGTTAAATTCAAATTATTATTTCAAATTATAACTTGAAGATCTGAACTAGTAATTGTCAAATACAGAACTTAAAATTGATAGCTTCTAATTATTATTTCAAATTATAACTTGAAGATCTGAACTTGTAATTGTCAAATACAGAACTTAAAATTGATAGCTTCTAATTATTATTGCAAATTATAACTTGAAGATCTGAACTGGTAATTGTCAAATACAGAACTTAAAATTGATAGCTTTTAATTATTATTGTAAATTACAACTTGAAGATCTGAACTTGTAATTGTCAAATACAGAACATAAAATTGATAGCTTCTAATTATTATTTCAAATTATAACTTGAAGATCTGAACTTGTAATTGTCAAATACAGAACTTAAAATTAATAGCTTCTAATTATTATTGCAAATTATAACTTGAAGATCTGAACTTGTAATTGTCAAATACAGAACTTCAAATTGTTAAATACAAATTATTAGTGCAAATTATAACTTGAAGATCTGAACTTGTAATTGTCAAATACAGAACTTAAAATTGATAGCTTCTAATTATTATTGTAAATTATAACTAAAAGATCTGAACTTGTAATAGTGAATTACAGAACTTAGATTTGTTAAATTCAAATTATTATTTCAAATTATAACTTGAAGATCTGAACTAGTAATTGTCCAAAACAGAACTTAAAATTGATAGCTTCTAATTATTATTGCATATTATAACTTGAAGATCTGAACTTGTAATTGTTAAATACAAAACTTAAAATTGATAGCTTCTAATTATTATTGTAAATTATAACTTCAAGATCTGAACTTGTAATTGTCAAATACAGAACTTAAAATTGATAGCTTCTAATTATTATTGCAAATAATAACTTGAAGATCTGAACTTCTAATTGTCAAATACAGAACTTAAAATTGATAGCTTCTAATGATTATTGCAAATTATAATTTGAAGATCTGAACTTGTAATAGACAAATACGCAACTTAGCATTGTTAAATACAAATTGTGATTGCAAATTATAACTTGAAGATCTGAACTAGTAATTGTCAAATACAGAACTTAAAATTGATAGCTTCTAATTATTATTGCAAATTATAACTTGAAGATCTGAAATTGTAATTGTCAAATACAGAACTTAAAATTGATAGATACTAATTATTATTTCAAATTATAACTTGAAGATCTGTACTTGTAATTGTCAAATACAGAACTTAAAATTGATAGCTTAAAATTATAATTCAATTTATAACTTGAAGATCTGAACTTGTAATTGTCAAATACAGAACATAAAATTGATAGCTTCTAATTATTATTGCAAATTATAACTTGAAGATCTGAACTTGTAATTGTCAAATACAGAACTTCAAATTGTTAAATAGAAATTATTAGTGCAAATTATAACTTGAAGATCTGAACTTGTAATTGTCAAATACAGGACTTAAAATTGATAGCTTCTAATTATTATTGTAAATTATAACTTGAAGATCTGAACTTGTAATAGTGAATTACAGAACTTAGATTTGTTAAATTCAAATTATTATTTCAAATTATAACTTGAAGATCTGAACTAGTAATTGTCAAATACAGAACATAAAATTGATAGCTTCTAATTATTATTTCAAATTATAACTTGAAGATCTGAACTTGTAATTGTCAAATACAGAACTTAAAATTAATAGCTTCTAATTATTATTGCAAATTATAACTTGAAGATCTGAACTTGTAATTGTCAAATACAGAACTTAAAATTGATAGCTTCTAATTATAATTGCAAATTATAACTTGAAAATCTGAACTTGTAATTGTCAAATACAGAACTTCAAATTGTTAAATACAAATTATTAGTGCAAATTATAACTTGAAGATCTGAACTTGTAATTGTCAAATACAGAACTTAAAATTGATAGCTTCTAATTATTATTGTAAATTATAACTTGAAGATCTGAACTTGTAATAGTGAATTACAGAACTTAGATTTGTTAAATTCAAATTATTATTTCAAATTATAACTTGAAGATCTGAACTAGTAATTGTCAAATACAGAACTTAAAATTGATAGCTTCTAATTATTATTGCAAATTATAACTTGAAGATCTGAAATTGTAATTGTCAAATACAGAACTTAAAATTGATAGATACTAATTATTATTTCAAATTATAACATGAAGATCTGTACTTGTAATTGTCAAATACAGAACTTAAAAGTGATAGCTTAAAATTATAATTCAATTTATAACTTGAAGATCTGAACTTGTAATTGTCAAATACAGAACATAAAATTGATAGCTTCTAATTATTATTGCAAATTATAACTTGAAGATCTGAACTTGTAATTGTCAAATACAGAACTTCAAATTGTTAAATAGAAATTATTAGTGCAAATTATAACTTCAAGTTCTGAACTTGTAATTGTCAAATACAGGACTTAAAATTGATAGCTTCTAATTATTATTGTAAATTATAACTTGAAGATCTGAACTTGTAATAGTGAATTACAGAACTTAGATTTGTTAAATTCAAATTATTATTTCAAATTATAACTTGAAGATCTGAACTAGTAATTGTCAAATACAGAACATAAAATTGATAGCTTCTAATTATTATTTCAAATTATAACTTGAAGATCTGAACTTGTAATTGTCAAATACAGAACTTAAAATTAATAGCTTCTAATTATTATTGCAAATTATAACTTGAAGATCTGAACTTGTAATTGTCAAATACAGAACTTAAAATTGATAGCTTTTAATTATTATTGTAAATTATAACTTGAAGATCTGAACTTGTAATTGTCTAATACAGAACATAAAATTGATAGCTTCTAATTATTATTTCAAATTATAACTTGAAGATCTGAACTTGTAATTGTCAAATACAGAACTTAAAATTGATAGCTTCTAATTATTATTGCAAATTATAACTTGAAGATCTGAACTTGTAATTGTCAAATACAGAACTTCAAATTGTTAAATACAAATTATTAGTGCAAATTATAACTTGAAGATCTGAACTTGTAATTGTCAAATACAGAACTTAAAATTGATAGCTTCTAATTATTATTGTAAATTATAACTTGAAGATCTGAACTAGTAATTGACCAAAACAGAACTTAAAATTGATAACTTCTAATTATTATTGCATATTATTACTTGAAGATCTGAACTTGTAATTGTTAAATACAGAACTTAAAATTGATAGCTTCTAATTATTATTGTAAATTATAACTTCAAGATCTGAACTTGTAATTGTCAAATACAGAACTTAAAATTGATAGCTTCTAATTATTATTGCAAATAATAACTTGAAGATCTGAACTTGTAATTGTCAAATACAGAACTTAAAATTGATAGCTTCTAATTATTATTGCAAATTATAATTTGAAGATCTGAACTTGTTTTAGACAAATACGCAACTTAGCATTGTTAAATACAAATTGTGATTGCAAATTATAACTTGAAGATCTGAACCTGTAATAGGTAAATACAGAACTTCGAATTGTTAAATTCAAACTAAGATTGCAAATAATAATTCGAAGATCTGAACTTGTAATAGTCAAATACAGAACTTCTAATTGTTAAATACAAATTATTAGTGCAAATTATAACTTGAAGATCTGAACTTGTAATTATCAAATACAGAACTTCTAATTATTAAATTCAAATTATTATTTCAAATATTGAAGATCTTGAAGATCTGAACTAGTAATTGTCAATTACAGAACTTAAAATTGATAGCTTCTAATTATTATTGCAAATTATAACTTGAAGATCTGAACTTGTAATTGTCAAATACAGAACTTAAAATTGATAGCTTCTAATTATTATTGCAAATTATAACTTGAAGATCTGAACTTGTAATTGTCAAATACAGAACTTAAAATTGATAGCTTCTAATTATTATTGTAAATTATAACTTGAAGATTTGAACTTGTAATAGTGAATTACAGAACTTAGATTTGTTAAATTCAAATTATTATTTCAAATTATAACTTGAAGATCTGAACTAGTAATTGTCAAATACAGAACTTAAAATTGATAGCTTCTAATTATTATTGCAAATTATAACTTGAAGATCTGAACTTGTAATTGTCAAATACAGAACTTAAAATTGATAGCTTCTAATTATTATTTCAAATTATAACTTGAAGATCTGAACTTGTAATTGTCAAATACAGAACTTAAAATTGATAGCTTCTAATTATTATTGCAAATTATAACTTGAAGATCTGAACTGGTAATTGTCAAATACAGAACTTAAAATTGATAGCTTTTAATTATTATTGTAAATTATAACTTGAAGATCTGAACTTGTAATTGTCAAATACAGAACATAAAATTGATAGCTTCTAATTATTATTTCAAATTATAACTTGAAGATCTGAACTTGTAATTGTCAAATACAGAACTTAAAATTAATAGCTTCTAATTATTATTGCAAATTATAACTTGAAGATCTGAACTTGTAATTGTCAAATACAGAACTTCAAATTGTTAAATACAAATTATTAGTGCAAATTATAACTTGAAGATCTGAACTTGTAATTGTCAAATACAGAACTTAAAATTGATAGCTTCTAATTATTATTGTAAATTATAACTAAAAGATCTGAACTTGTAATAGTGAATTACAGAACTTAGATTTGTTAAATTCAAATTATTATTTCAAATTATAACTTGAAGATCTGAACTAGTAATTGTCCAAAACAGAACTTAAAATTGATAGCTTCTAATTATTATTGCATATTATAACTTGAAGATCTGAACTTGTAATTGTTAAATACAGAACTTAAAATTGATAGCTTCTAATTATTATTGTAAATTATAACTTCAAGATCTGAACTTGTAATTGTCAAAAACAGAACTTAAAATTGATAGCTTCTAATTATTATTGCAAATAATAACATGAAGATCTGAACTTGTAATTGTCAAATACAGAACTTAAAATTGATAGCTTCTATTTATTATTGCAAATTATAATTTGAAGATCTGAACTTGTAATAGACAAATACGCAACTTAGCATTGTTAAATACAAATTGTGATTGCAAATTATAACTTGAAGATCTGAACCTGTAATAGGTAAATACAGAACTTCGAATTGTTAAATTCAAACTAAGATTGCAAATAATAATTTGAAGATCTGAACTTGTAATAGTCAAATACAGAACTTCTAATATTTAAATACAAATTATTAGTGCAAATTATAACTTGAAGATCTGAACTTGTAATTGTCAAATACAGAACTTCTAATTATTAAATTCAAATTATTATTTCAAATATTGAAGATCTTGAAGATCTGAACTAGTAATTGAAAAATACAGAACTTAAAATTGATAGCTTCTAATTATTATTGCAAATTATAACTTGAAGATCTGAACTTGTAATTGTCAAATACAGAACTTAAAATTGATAGCTTCTAATTATTATTGTAAATTATAACTTGAAGATCTGAACTTGTAATAGTGAATTACAGAACTTAGATTTGTTAAATTCAAATTATTATTTCAAATTATAACTTGAAGATCTGAACTTGTAATTGTCAAATACAGAACTTAAAATTGATAGCTTTTAATTATTATTGTAAATTATAACTTGAAGATCTGAACTTGTAATTGTCAAATACAGAACATAAAATTGATAGCTTCTAATTATTATTTCAAATTATAACTTGAAGATCTGAACTTGTAATTGTCAAATACAGAACTTAAAATTAATAGCTTCTAATTATTATTGCAAATTATAACTTGAAGATCTGAACTTGTAATTGTCAAATACAGAACTTGAAATTGTTAAATACAAATTATTAGTGCAAATTATAACTTGAAGATCTGAACTTGTAATTGTCAAATACAGAACTTAAAATTGATAGCTTCTAATTATTATTGTAAATTATAACTTGAAGATCTGAACTTGTAATAGTGAATTACAGAACTTAGATTTGTTAAATTCAAATTATTATTTCAAATTATAACTTGAAGATCTGAACTAGTAATTGACCAAAACAGAACTTAAAATTGATAACTTCTAATTATTATTGCATATTATTACTTGAAGATCTGAACTTGTAATTGTTAAATACAGAACTTAAAATTGATAGCTTCTAATTATTATTGTAAATTATAACTTCAAGATCTGAACTTGTAATTGTTAAATACAGAACTTAAAATTGATAGCTTCTAATTATTATTGTAAATTATAACTTGAAGATCTGAACTTGTAATTGTCAAATACAGAACTTCTAATTATTAAATTCAAATTATTATTTCAAATATTGAAGATCTTGAAGATCTGAACTAGTAATTGTCAAATACAGAACTTAAAATTGATAGCTTCTAATTATTATTGCAAATTATAACTTGAAGATCTGAACTAGTAATTGTCAAATACAGAACTTAAAATTGCTAGCTTATTATTATTATTATAAATTATAACTTGAAGATCTGAACTTGTAATAGTGAATTACAGAACTTCTAATTGTTAAATACAAATTATTAGTGCAAATTATAACTATAAGATCTGAACTTGTAATTGTCAAATACAGAACTTAAAATTGATAGCTTCTAATTATTATTGTAAATTATAACTTGAAGATTTGAACTTGTAATAGTGAATTACAGAACTTAGATTTGTTAAATTCAAATTATTATTTCAAATTATAACTTGAAGATCTGAACTAGTAATTGTCAAATACAGAACTTAAAATTGATAGCTTCTAATTATTATTGCAAATTATAACTTGAAGATCTGAACTTGTAATTGTCAAATACAGAACTTAAAATTGATAGCTTCTAATTATTATTTCAAATTATAACTTGAAGATCTGAACTTGTAATTGTCAAATACAGAACTTAAAATTGATAGCTTCTAATTATTATTGCAAATTATAACTTGAAGATCTGAACTGGTAATTGTCAAATACAGAACTTAAAATTGATAGCTTTTAATTATTATTGTAAATTATAACTTGAAGATCTGAACTTGTAATTGTCAAATACAGAACATAAAATTGATAGCTTCTAATTATTATTTCAAATTATAACTTGAAGATCTGAACTTGTAATTGTCAAATACAGAACTTAAAATTAATAGCTTCTAATTATTATTGCAAATTATAACTTGAAGATCTGAACTTGTAATTGTCAAATACAGAACTTCAAATTGTTAAATACAAATTATTAGTGCAAATTATAACTTGAAGATCTGAACTTGTAATTGTCAAATACAGAACTTAAAATTGATAGCTTCTAATTATTATTGTAAATTATAACTTGTAGATCTGAACTTGTAATAGTGAATTACAGAACTTAGATTTGTTAAATTCAAATTATTATTTCAAATTATAACTTGAAGATCTGAACTAGTAATTGTCCAAAACAGAACTTAAAATTGATAGCTTCTAATTATTATTGCATATTATAACTTGAAGATCTGAACTTGTAATTGTTAAATACAGAACTTAAAATTGATAGCTTCAAATTATTATTGTAAATTATAACTTCAAGATCTGAACTTGTAATTGTCAAATACAGAACTTAAAATTGATAGCTTCTAATTATTATTGCAAATAATAACTTGAAGATCTGAACTTGTAATTATCAAATACAGAACTTAAAATTGATAGCTTCTAATTATTATTGCAAATTATAATTTGAAGATCTGAACTTGTAATAGACAAATACGCAACTTAGCATTGTTAAATACAAATTGTGATTGCAAATTATAACTTGATGATCTGAACCTGTAATAGGTAAATACAGAACTTCGAATTGTTAAATTCAAACTAAGATTGCAAATAATAATTCGAAGATCTGAACTTGTAATAGTCAAATACAGAACTTCTAATTGTTAAATACAAATTATTAGTGCAAATTATAACTTGAAGATCTGAACTTGTAATTATCAAATACAGAACTTCTAATTATTAAATTCAAATTATTATTTCAAATATTGAAGATCTTGAAGATCTGAACTAGTAATTGTCAAATACAGAACTTAAAATTGATAGCTTCTAATTATTATTGCAAATTATAACTTAAAGATCTGAACTTGTAATTGTCAAATACAGAACTTAAAATTGATAGCTTATTATTATTATTGTAAATTATAACTTGAAGATCTGAACTTGTAATAGTGAATTACAGAACTTAGATTTGTTAAAAGCAAATTATTATTTCAAACTGTAACTTGAAGATCTGAACTAGTAATTGTTAAATACAGAACTTAAAATTGATAGCTTCTAATTATTATTGCATATTATAACTTGAAGATCTGAACTTGTAATTGTTAAATACAGAACTTAAAATTGATAGCTTCTAATTATTATTGTAAATTATAATTTGAAGATCTGAACTTGTAATAGACAAATACAGAACTTACAATTGATAGCTTCTAATTATTATTGCAAATTATAATTTGAAGATCTGAACTTGTAATAGACAAATACGCAACTTAGCATTGTTAAATACAAATTGTGATTGCAAATTATAACTTGATGATCTGAACCTGTAATAGGTAAATACAGAACTTCGAATTGTTAAATTCAAACTAAGATTGCAAATAATAATTCGAAGATCTGAACTTGTAATAGTCAAATACAGAACTTCTAATTGTTAAATACAAATTATTAGTGCAAATTATAACTTGAAGATCTGAACTTGTAATTGTCAAATACAGAACTTCTAATTATTAAATTCAAATTATTATTTCAAATATTGAAGATCTTGAAGATCTGAACTAGTAATTGTCAAATACAGAACTTAAAATTGATAGCTTCTAATTATTATTGCAAATTATAACTTGAAGATCTGAACTTGTAATTGTCAAATACAGAACTTAAAATTGATAGCTTATTATTATTATTGTAAATTATAACTTGAAGATCTGAACTTGTAATAGTGAATTACAGAACTTAGATTTGTTAAAAGCAAATTATTATTTCAAATTGTAACTTGAAGATCTGAACTAGTAATTGTTAAATACAGAACTTAAAATTGATAGCTTCTAATTATTATTGCATATTATAACTTGAAGATCTGAACTTGTAATTGTTAAATACAGAACTTAAAATTGATAGCTTCTAATTATTATTGTAAATTATAACTTCAAGATCTGAACTTGTAATTGTCAAATACAGAACTTAAAATTGATAGCTTCTAATTATTATTGCAAATAATAACTTGAAGATCTGAACTTTAAATTGTCAAATACAGAACTTAAAATTGATAGCTTCTAATTATTATTGCAAATTATAATTTGAAGATCTGAACTTGTAATAGACAAATACGCAACTTAGCATTGTTAAATACAAATTGTGATTGCAAATTATAACTTGAAGATCTGATCCTGTAATAGGTAAATACAGAACTTCGAATTGTTAAATTCAAACTAAGATTGCAAATAATAATTCGAAGATCTGAACTTGTAATAGTCAAATACAGAACTTCTAATTGTTAAATACAAATTATTAGTGCAAATTATAACTTGAAGATCTGAACTTGTAATTGTCAAATACAGAACTTCTAATTATTAAATTCAAATTATTATTTCAAATATTGAAGATCTTGAAGATCTGAACTAGTAATTGTCAAATACAGAACTTAAAATTGATAGCTTCTAATTATTATTGCAAATAATAACTTGAAGATCTGAACTTTAAATTGTCAAATACAGAACTTAAAATTGATAGCTTCTAATTATTATTGCAAATTATAATTTGAAGATCTGAACTTGTAATAGACAAATACGCAACTTAGCATTGTTAAATACAAATTGTGATTGCAAATTATAACTTGAAGATCTGAACTTGTAATTGTTAAATACAGAACTTAAAATTGATAGCTTCTAATTATTATTGCATATTATTACTTGAAGATCTGAACTTGTAATTGTTAAATACAGAACTTAAAATTGATAGCTTCTAATTATTATTGTAAATTATAACTTCAAGATCTGAACTTGTAATTGTTAAATACAGAACTTAAAATTGATAGCTTCTAATTATTATTGTAAATTATAACTTGAAGATCTGAACTTGTAATTGTCAAATACAGAACTTCTAATTATTAAATTCAAATTATTATTTCAAATATTGAAGATCTTGAAGATCTGAACTAGTAATTGTCAAATACAGAACTTAAAATTGATAGCTTCTAATTATTATTGCAAATTATAACTTGAAGATCTGAACTAGTAATTGTCAAATACAGAACTTAAAATTGCTAGCTTATTATTATTATTATAAATTATAACTTGAAGATCTGAACTTGTAATAGTGAATTACAGAACTTCTAATTGTTAAATACAAATTATTAGTGCAAATTATAACTATAAGATCTGAACTTGTAATTGTCAAATACAGAACTTAAAATTGATAGCTTCTAATTATTATTGTAAATTATAACTTGAAGATTTGAACTTGTAATAGTGAATTACAGAACTTAGATTTGTTAAATTCAAATTATTATTTCAAATTATAACTTGAAGATCTGAACTAGTAATTGTCAAATACAGAACTTAAAATTGATAGCTTCTAATTATTATTGCAAATTATAACTTGAAGATCTGAACTTGTAATTGTCAAATACAGAACTTAAAATTGATAGCTTCTAATTATTATTTCAAATTATAACTTGAAGATCTGAACTTGTAATTGTCAAATACAGAACTTAAAATTGATAGCTTCTAATTATTATTGCAAATTATAACTTGAAGATCTGAACTCGTAATTGTCAAATACAGAACTTAAAATTGATAGCTTTTAATTATTATTGTAAATTATAACTTGAAGATCTGAACTTGTAATTGTCAAATACAGAACATAAAATTGATAGCTTCTAATTATTATTTCAAATTATAACTTGAAGATCTGAACTTGTAATTGTCAAATACAGAACTTAAAATTAATAGCTTCTAATTATTATTGCAAATTATAACTTGAAGATCTGAACTTGTAATTGTCAAATACAGAACTTCAAATTGTTAAATACAAATTATTAGTGCAAATTATAACTTGAAGATCTGAACTTGTAATTGTCAAATACAGAACTTAAAATTGATAGCTTCTAATTATTATTGTAAATTATAACTTGTAGATCTGAACTTGTAATAGTGAATTACAGAACTTAGATTTGTTAAATTCAAATTATTATTTCAAATTATAACTTGAAGATCTGAACTAGTAATTGTCCAAAACAGAACTTAAAATTGATAGCTTCTAATTATTATTGCATATTATAACTTGAAGATCTGAACTTGTAATTGTTAAATACAGAACTTAAAATTGATAGCTTCAAATTATTATTGTAAATTATAACTTCAAGATCTGAACTTGTAATTGTCAAATACAGAACTTAAAATTGATAGCTTCTAATTATTATTGCAAATAATAACTTGAAGATCTGAACTTGTAATTATCAAATACAGAACTTAAAATTGATAGCTTCTAATTATTATTGCAAATTATAATTTGAAGATCTGAACTTGTAATAGACAAATACGCAACTTAGCATTGTTAAATACAAATTGTGATTGCAAATTATAACTTGATGATCTGAACCTGTAATAGGTAAATACAGAACTTCGAATTGTTAAATTCAAACTAAGATTGCAAATAATAATTCGAAGATCTGAACTTGTAATAGTCAAATACAGAACTTCTAATTGTTAAATACAAATTATTAGTGCAAATTATAACTTGAAGATCTGAACTTGTAATTGTCAAATACAGAACTTCTAATTATTAAATTCAAATTATTATTTCAAATATTGAAGATCTTGAAGATCTGAACTAGTAATTGTCAAATACAGAACTTAAAATTGATAGCTTCTAATTATTATTGCAAATTATAACTTAAAGATCTGAACTTGTAATTGTCAAATACAGAACTTAAAATTGATAGCTTATTATTATTATTGTAAATTATAACTTGAAGATCTGAACTTGTAATAGTGAATTACAGAACTTAGATTTGTTAAAAGCAAATTATTATTTCAAACTGTAACTTGAAGATCTGAACTAGTAATTGTTAAATACAGAACTTAAAATTGATAGCTTCTAATTATTATTGCATATTATAACTTGAAGATCTGAACTTGTAATTGTTAAATACAGAACTTAAAATTGATAGCTTCTAATTATTATTGTAAATTATAATTTGAAGATCTGAACTTGTAATAGACAAATACAGAACTTACAATTGATAGCTTCTAATTATTATTGCAAATTATAATTTGAAGATCTGAACTTGTAATAGACAAATACGCAACTTAGCATTGTTAAATACAAATTGTGATTGCAAATTATAACTTGATGATCTGAACCTGTAATAGGTAAATACAGAACTTCGAATTGTTAAATTCAAACTAAGATTGCAAATAATAATTCGAAGATCTGAACTTGTAATAGTCAAATACAGAACTTCTAATTGTTAAATACAAATTATTAGTGCAAATTATAACTTGAAGATCTGAACTTGTAATTGTCAAATACAGAACTTCTAATTATTAAATTCAAATTATTATTTCAAATATTGAAGATCTTGAAGATCTGAACTAGTAATTGTCAAATACAGAACTTAAAATTGATAGCTTCTAATTATTATTGCAAATTATAACTTGAAGATCTGAACTTGTAATTGTCAAATACAGAACTTAAAATTGATAGCTTATTATTATTATTGTAAATTATAACTTGAAGATCTGAACTTGTAATAGTGAATTACAGAACTTAGATTTGTTAAAAGCAAATTATTATTTCAAATTGTAACTTGAAGATCTGAACTAGTAATTGTTAAATACAGAACTTAAAATTGATAGCTTCTAATTATTATTGCATATTATAACTTGAAGATCTGAACTTGTAATTGTTAAATACAGAACTTAAAATTGATAGCTTCTAATTATTATTGTAAATTATAACTTCAAGATCTGAACTTGTAATTGTCAAATACAGAACTTAAAATTGATAGCTTCTAATTATTATTGCAAATAATAACTTGAAGATCTGAACTTTAAATTGTCAAATACAGAACTTAAAATTGATAGCTTCTAATTATTATTGCAAATTATAATTTGAAGATCTGAACTTGTAATAGACAAATACGCAACTTAGCATTGTTAAATACAAATTGTGATTGCAAATTATAACTTGAAGATCTGAACTTGTAATTGTCAAATACAGAACTTCTAATTATTAAATTCAAATTATTATTTCAAATATTGAAGATCTTGAAGATCTGAACTAGTAATTGTCAAATACAGAACTTAAAATTGATAGCTTCTAATTATTATTGCAAATAATAACTTGAAGATCTGAACTTTAAATTGTCAAATACAGAACTTAAAATTGATAGCTTCTAATTATTATTGCAAATTATAATTTGAAGATCTGAACCTGTAATAGGTAAATACAGAACTTCGAATTGTTAAATTCAAACTAAGATTGCAAATAATAATTCGAAGATCTGAACTTGTAATAGTCAAATACAGAACTTCTAATTGTTAAATACAAATTATTAGTGCAAATTATAACTTGAAGATCTGAACTTGTAATTGTCAAATACAGAACTTCTAATTATTAAATTCAAATTATTATTTCAAATATTGAAGATCTTGAAGATCTGAACTAGTAATTGTCAAATACAGAACTTAAAATTGATAGCTTCTAATTATTATTTCAAATTATAACTTGAAGATCTGAACTGGTAATTGTCAAATACAGAACTTCTAATTGTTAAATACAAATTATTAGTGCAAATTATAACTATAAGATCTGAACTTGTAATTGTCAAATACAGAACTTCTAATTATTAAATTCAAATTATTATTTCAAATATTGAAGATCTTGAAGATCTGAACTAGTAATTGTCAAATACAGAACTTAAAATTGATAGCTTCTAATTATTATTGCAAATTATAACTTGAAGATCTGAACTTGTAATTGTCAAATACAGAACTTAAAATTGATAGCTTATTATTATTATTGTAAATTATAACTTGAAGATCTGAACTTGTAATAGTGAATTACAGAACTTAGATTTGTTAAAAGCAAATTATTATTTCAAATTGTAACTTGAAGATCTGAACTAGTAATTGTTAAATACAGAACTTAAAATTGATAGCTTCTAATTATTATTGCATATTATAACTTGTAGATCTGAACTTGTAATTGTTAAATACAGAACTTAAAATTGATAGCTTCTAATTATTATTGTAAATTATAACTTCAAGATCTGAACTTGTAATTGTCAAATACAGAACTTAAAATTGATAGCTTCTAATTATTATTGCAAATAATAACTTGAAGATCTGAACTTTAAATTGTCAAATACAGAACTTAAAATTGATAGCTTCTAATTATTATTGCAAATTATAATTTGAAGATCTGAACTTGTAATAGACAAATACGCAACTTAGCATTGTTAAATACAAATTGTGATTGCAAATTATAACTTGAAGATCTGAACCTGTAATAGGTAAATACAGAACTTCGAATTGTTAAATTCAAACTAAGATTGCAAATAATAATTCGAAGATCTGAACTTGTAATAGTCAAATACAGAACTTCTAATTGTTAAATACAAATTATTATTTCAAATATTGAAGATCTTGAAGATCTGAACTAGTAATTGTTAAATACAGAACTTAAAATTGATAGCTTCTAATTATTATTGCAAATTATAACTTGAAGATCTGAACTTGTAATTGTCAAATACAGAACTTAAAATTGAGAGCTTATTATTATTATTGTAAATTATAACTTGAAGATCTGAACTTGTAATAGTGAATTACAGAACTTAGATTTGTTAAAAGCAAATTATTATTTCAAATTGTAACTTGAAGATCTGAACTAGTAATTGTTAAATACAGAACTTAAAATTGATAGCTTCTAATTATTATTGCAAATTATAACTTGAAGATCTGCACTATTATTGTCAAATACAGAACTTAAAATTGATAGCTTTCTAATTATTATTGCAAATTATAACTTGAAGATCTGAACTTGTAATTGTCAAATACAGAACTTAAAATTGATAGCTTATTATTATTATTGTAAATTATAACTTGAAGATCTGAACTTGTAATTGTCAAATACAGAACTTCAAATTGTTAAATACAAATTATTAGTGCAAATTATAACTTGAAGATCTGAACTTGTAATCGTCAAATTCAGAACTTAAAATTGATAGCTTCTAATTATTATTGCAAATAATAATTTGAAGATCTGTACTTGTAATTGTCAAATACAGAACTTAAAATTGATAGCTTAAAATTATAATTCAATTTATAACTTGAAGATCTGAACTTGTAATAGTCAAATACAGAACTTCGAATTGTTAAATACAAATTATTAGTTCAAATTATAACCTGAAGATCTCAACTTGTAATAGGTAAATACAGAACTTCGAATTATTAAATTCAAACTAAGATTGCAAATAATAATTTGAAGATCTGAACTTGTAATAGTCAAATACAGAACTTCTAATTGTTAAATACACATTATTAGTGCAAATTATAACTTGAAGATCTGAACTTGTAATTGTCAAATACAGAACTTCTAATTATTAAATACAAATTATTAGTGCAAATTATAACTTGAAGATCTGTACTTGTAATTGTCAAATACAGAACTTAAAATTGATAGCTTCTAATTATTATTGCAAATTATAACTTGAAGATCTGAACTTGTAATAGTGAATTACAGAACTTAGATTTGTTAAATTCAAATTATTATTTCAAATTATAACTTGAAGATCTGAACTAGTAATTGTCAAATACAGAACTTAAAATTGATAGCTTATAATTATTATTGTAAATTATAACTTGAAGATCTGAACTAGTAATTGTCAAATACAGAACTTAAAATGGATAGCTTCTAATTATTATTTCAAATTATAACTTGAAGATCTGAACTGGTAATTGTCAAGTACAGAACTTCTAATTGTTAAATACAAATTATTAGTGCAAATTATAACTGTAAGATCTGAACTTGTAATTGTCAAATACAGAACTTAAAATTGATAGCTTCTAATTATTATTGTAAATTATAACTTGAAGATCTGAACTTGTAATAGTGAATTACAGAACTTAGATTTGTTAAATTCAAATTATTATTTCAAATTATAACTTGAAGATCTGAACTAGTAATTGTCAAATACAGAACTTAAAATTGATAGCTTCTAATTTTAATTGCAAATTATAACTTGAAGATCTGAACTTGTAATTGTCAAATACAGAACTTAAAATTGATAGCTTCTAATTATTATTTCAAATTATAACTTGAAGATCTGAACTTGTAATTGTCAAATACAGAACTTAAAATCGATAGCTTCTAATTATTATTGCAAATAATAACTTGAAGATCTGAACTTTTAATTGTCAAATGCAGAACTTAAAATTGATAGCTTCTAATTATTATTGCAAATAATAATTTGAAGATCTGTACTTGTAATTGTCAAATACAGAACTTAAAATTGATAGCTTAAAATTATAATTCAATTTATAACTTGAAGATCTGAACTTGTAATAGTCAAATACAGAACTTCGAATTGTTAAATACAAATTATTAGTGCAAATTATAACCTGAAGATCTCAACTTGTAATAGGTAAATACAGAACTTCGAATTATTAAATTCAAACTAAGATTGCAAATAATAATTTGAAGATCTGAACTTGTAATAGTCAAATACAGAACTTCTAATTGTTAAATACACATTATTAGTGCAAATTATAACTTGAAGATCTGAACTTGTAATTGTCAAATACAGAACTTAAAATTGATAGCTTCTAATTATTATTGCAAATAATAACTTGAAGATCTGAACTTTAAATTGTCAAATACAGAACTTAAAATTGATAGCTTCTAATTATTATTGCAAATTATAATTTGAAGATCTGAACTTGTAATAGACAAATACGCAACTTAGCATTGTTAAATACAAATTGTGATTGCAAATTATAACTTGAAGATCTGAACTTGTAATAGTGAATTACAGAACTTAGATTTGTTAAATTCAAATTATTATTTCAAATTATAACTTGAAGATCTGAACTAGTAATTGTCCAAAACAGAACTTAAAATTAATAGCTTCTAATTATTATTGCATATTATAACTTGAAGATCTGAACTTGTAATTGTTAAATACAGAACTTAAAATTGATAGCTTCTAATTATTATTGTAAATTATAACTTCAAGATCTGAACTTGTAATTGTCAAATACAGAACTTAAAATTGATAGCTTCTAATTATTATTGCAAATAATAACTTGAAGATCTGAACTTGTAATTGTCAAATACAGAACTTAAAATTGATAGCTTCTAATTATTATTGCAAATTATAATTTGAAGATCTGAACTTGTAATAGACAAATACGCAACTTAGCATTGTTAAATACAAATTGTGATTGCAAATTATAACTTGAAGATCTGAACTTGTAATTGTCAAATACAGAACTTAAAATTGATAGCTTCTAATTATTATTGTAAATTATAACTTGAAGATCTGAACTTGTAATAGTGAATTACAGAACTTAGATTTGTTAAATTCAAATTATTATTTCAAATTATAACTTGAAGATCTGAACTAGTAATTGTCAAATACAGAACTTAAAATTGATAGCTTCTAATTTTAATTGCAAATTATAACTTGAAGATCTGAACTTGTAATTGTCAAATACAGAACTTAAAATTGATAGCTTCTAATTATTATTTCAAATTATAACTTGAAGATCTGAACTTGTAATTGTCAAATACAGAACTTAAAATCGATAGCTTCTAATTATTATTGCAAATAATAACTTGAAGATCTGAACTTTTAATTGTCAAATGCAGAACTTAAAATTGATAGCTTCTAATTATTATTGCAAATAATAATTTGAAGATCTGTACTTGTAATTGTCAAATACAGAACTTAAAATTGATAGCTTAAAATTATAATTCAATTTATAACTTGAAGATCTGAACTTGTAATAGTCAAATACAGAACTTCGAATTGTTAAATACAAATTATTAGTGCAAATTATAACCTGAAGATCTCAACTTGTAATAGGTAAATACAGAACTTCGAATTATTAAATTCAAACTAAGATTGCAAATAATAATTTGAAGATCTGAACTTGTAATAGTCAAATACAGAACTTCTAATTGTTAAATACACATTATTAGTGCAAATTATAACTTGAAGATCTGAACTTGTAATTGTCAAATACAGAACTTAAAATTGATAGCTTCTAATTATTATTGCAAATAATAACTTGAAGATCTGAACTTTAAATTGTCAAATACAGAACTTAAAATTGATAGCTTCTAATTATTATTGCAAATTATAATTTGAAGATCTGAACTTGTAATAGACAAATACGCAACTTAGCATTGTTAAATACAAATTGTGATTGCAAATTATAACTTGAAGATCTGAACTTGTAATTGTCAAATACAGAACTTCTAATTATTAAATTCAAATTATTATTTCAAATATTGAAGATCTTGAAGATCTGAACTAGTAATTGTCAAATACAGAACTTAAAATTGATAGCTTCTAATTATTATTGCAAATTATAACTTGAAGATCTGAACTTGTAATTGTCAAATACAGAACTTAAAATTGATAGCTTCCCGACTAGAAATTTCTTAAGGCCAGAATGAGGTCCTTGTCAGGTTTTCCTTTAGAAAGATCAGGTACCTATCAGGAAACCTGGTCCGGGGCGGATCTTGACTGTAACGGCAAACGAAATCCGGACCAAATCGGGCTGAACTAGCAGAGCCAAATCAGGTTTCCATATTAGGGCCGGGTGCGGGGTGGAATATAGGTCCCACATCGGGAAAACCTGGTTCGGTGCAGATCGTGACTGTAACGCCAAACGAAATCCGGACCAAATCAGGCTGACCGAGTAGCGCCAAATCGGGGTTACTTAGTGGGGCCCAATCAGGCTTCCGTATTAGGGTCAGATCCGGGTGGAATACAGGACCCACGTCGGGCACACCTGCTCCGGTGCGGATCGTGACTGTAACGCCAAACAAAGTCCGGACCAAATCAGGCTGACCGAGTAGGGCCAAATCGGGGTGACTTAGTGGGGCCCAATCAGGCTTCCGCATTAGGGTCAGGTCCGGGTGGAATGCAGGACCCACGTCGGGCATACCTGCTCCGGTTCGGATCGTGACTTTAACGCCAAACGAAGTCCGGACCAAATCAGGCTGACCGAGTAGGGCCAAATCGGGCTGACCTAGTAGGACCAAACCATGCTTCCGTATTAGGGCTGGGTCCAGGTGGAATACAGGTCCCGCGTCGGACAAACCTGCTCCGGTTAGGATCTTGACTATAGCAATTACATACACAATTATTTTAAAATAAAAACTTGAAATTTGGTATTAATTATTTATTAAAAAAAAATAGTTTTTTATTCAAATTTATTTCATTTTATTATGTTCGAGATAGGAGCCGTTTACATCAAGAATTGCAGAATTGAATAAACTGTCATTGAATGGTTCTTTCGTATAACTTCCAATTGCGCTTGTATAGGGTGTTTTTCATCTGATATTCTCTTCATGACCAGCAAAGTAATCTAATTTTATGTTAACATTGCATTCGTTGGACAATATACTAAATAAAAATTCAAATTAAAAATATTGTAAAACTTTCGATGGAGTACTAACCTTAAAAGAAAAATTGAAGTACAACAACCACCCACTAGCCAGTCGAACTACCCCGTCTTCGACCACGTGTTCAGTAAAACCAAGTGATACTTTTTTATTCCTAACTTCGATTGCATAAGATTCCCACGTAACAGGCGGAGATGTTCTCTTCCTGACCAGCAAAGTAACTAATTGTATGTTGATATCATTGCATTCTTTGGACAATATACTAATTAAATATTCAAATCCAAAATATTGTAAAACTTTTGATGGAATACTAACCTTAAGAGAAAAATGGAAATCAGTCGAACAGCTCTTTCTTCGACTACGTGTTCAACAAAACCAAGTCACACTTTTTAAACAAAAATAAATCAACTAACCTAAATAAGTAGACATAGCAAACTGAAATTTTTTTTCGTTTTTCCAGATATTTAGTGTAAAATAAATTAGGTTGGTACTCTTTTATCGCCCCTCCAATGGAAGGTCAACAATTATTATCAAACTAGTGGGTAGTGGGGCGGAATCAGGTTTCCACATTACTACTGGACTTGTGTTTTATAAAATCCACAAAATTATTAAAAAAAATAATTATAATTAATCGTGTTTATTATTTTGTGCAAAATATTTTTTATACAGAATAATTTCATTTTATTCTTTTTCTTCGTCTTTTTTGGTTCGATACTTTCGATTTCCGTCCCAATCTTTAGCATTATTTATCACCTGTCCTACTACGCTAAAAAACTCCTTTTCTTTCAAGGGCAAACTTTCGTGTGTTTGTAGCTCTGTATCGATGGTAACTAAAATAAAATAATTGAAACATTCTTTCAATCAGCAATCAATCAGCGACGGCTCCAGGGGAGGGGGGCAGTTCATTGGAGTGCCTAACCAAGTGCCCACCCAAATGTTTTATAAATATGTTTTATTTTTTATGCGCTGATTTTAATAATGTGTTTTTCTTAAATTTATTATTTATAAATTTTGTATATCCCTGCCCACCCCAAATATATTGAGCCCAATTTATGCCCACCCATTTTAAAAATGCTGGCGCCTTACTGCAATCAATTCAAACAGAATAATATGAAATGTAAATTCTGGATCATTCACAAATAATATTAGTGCATAAATAGCGTCTTTCTCCATTTTTCTGTCGATTTCAATTTCAAGTGATGAATGCATAATAACAAATGATGTACAACATGAATGATTTAAATACACAAAATTTCACTTACCTTTACCAATCCAAAAAAATGGATTTTCAAAAGGATTAAAAGATTAAATCAAATTAATGAAATTCAAAATCGTTAGTGTTATGACATCAATCCACTAATTTGAGCGGGAGATGGAAAACCAATAGGATTTATGAACTGACACCATCGCACAGCCGTGTTTAATTTTGATTGGTGAGTTAATCTTAACCCCCCCCCCCTTCCCCTGGTTTTTATTATTTTTACTAGTTTTTCTAACCCCTGTATTTATAAAAATTTTATAAAGTTAAAATAGGTTTACAAATCCTTTATAAAGCATGTGTCATAAAACACCAATCATAAACGTTCATTAGTCTATATTGTTAGGTATTCGTTGGTTATTTTGAGCGTTCTAACTGAAATATATATTTAAAACACTCTTTAAATATTAATATGAATACAGGGGAAACTACAAAAAAAGATTTTAAAACTTATTTTATTTTATTTAATATACTATTTATTGACTATTTTGTCTAAAGTTAGTAAAATTTAATATTTAAATATTAAAATTACCGTTATTTCTTGGGAAATTCTAAATATGCACCCTTTAAAAATTAACTGTACTTTTACTTATTCTAAAGTATTCTATTATTATTTATACTTAAAATAAAGATTACTAGGAATAAAAGTACCTGGCAAAGTAAGTGGCATTGCGTAGGTAATTCGTTAACAATTATTTTATTGTAAAATATTAGAGACTTGAAATTTTTTTAAATTAAAGCATGCTTGTTATCAGGACAGGCGCTAGCCAGTTTGCCGCCCTGTGATATGAAACTGTGGGTGGTCGAAAAGAAAATTCGTGAAAACAATGTTTGGCCACTGAATCTAGTCTGTCAGAAGATGGTGGCTTTTGATATGAGTGGAGAAAATAAAACCATTTTTGTAATGCCTTTACTTCACATGTAATTAAATTATTAAAAGAAAGAAATAAAATTTATAAAATTGTAATTGAAAAAAAGAAATTTTTAAGCATTAAATACACTTTTATTTTTAAAAATTACGTGTTGGACAATTTTTTACTTTGCAAGTTAGGGGGCGTCCATTAATTACTTGAGAAGTGTAGGGGGGGGATCAAGTCGAATCTCATGTGGGGGAGATAGCCCCACATCGGGGGGGGGGGGGGCAAATATTACGTATATTTTGAAAAATCTCACGTGAGATTAGGGGGAAAGTAGTCAAACTAAATTTCACGTCATTTTATCAGGGGGTGATAGGATTTTTCTTTGGAAAACATTGGAAATCTGCTTTGATTTTTAATTTATATCATTTCCCATTTTGTTTTTGTATTTTTGAGTTTTCAATGATTTTTTCAAAATTAAATTAAATAATAGATTAAATGGGGAAAGTTATGCAATGTGTTTACATATAGGTATAGCCAATTTTTTAATTTACTTGATTTTCCGGCACAATGGATCTGGCAGCAATCAGGTGTAGTCACGGCTGCCCAAAATGCCTTGTCAGATTAAAACCGGGTAAGGGACCATAAAGGTGCTCGGGATCAGGACCATTTCAGGCACACCGGATCTGGCAGCAATCAGATGTAGCCATGGATGCTCGATAAGGCTTGCCAGATTAAAACCGGATAAGGGATCATAAAGGTGCTCGGGATCAGGACCATTTCAGGCACACCGGATCTGGCAGCAATCAGGTGTAGCCATAGATGCCCGATAAGGCTTGCCAGATTAAAACCGGATAAGGGATCATAAAGGTGCTCGGGATCAGGACCATGTCAGGCACATCGGATCTGGCAGCAATCAGGTGTAGCCATAGATGCCCGATAAGGCTTGCCAGATTAAAACCGGATAAAGGATCATAAAGGTGCTCGGGATCAGGACCATGTCAGGCACATCGGATCTGGCAGCAATCAGGTGTAGCCATAGATGCCCGATAAGGCTTGCCAGATTAAAACCGGATAAGGAATCATAAAGGTGCTCGGGATCAGGACCATTTCAGGCACACCGGATCTGGCAGCAATCAGGTGTAGCCATGGATGCCCGATAAGGCTTGCCAGATTAAAACCGGATAAGGGATCATAAAGGTGCTCGGGATCAGGACCATTTCAGGCACACCGGATCTGGTAGCAATCAGGTGTAGCCATGGCCTGCCCTGTTAGGGTTCACCAGATGTAAACCGGATGAGGGCCACAAATAAATGTTCTAATAAGGCATGCCATGCTAAAGCCCGATCAGGCCCAGAGAATGTTAGGGAATGCCCTAACAGATTTCTAGTCGGGTTATTATTATTATTGTAAATTATAACTTGAAGATCTGAACTTGTAATAGTGAATTACAGAACTTAGATTTGTTAAAAGCAAATTATTATTTCAAATTGTAACTTGAAGATCTGAACTAGTAATTGTTAAATACAGAACTTAAAATTGATAGCTTCTAATTATTATTGCATATTATAACTTGAAGATCTGAACTTGTAATTGTTAAATACAGAACTTAAAATTGATAGCTTCTAATTATTATTGTAAATTATAATTTGAAGATCTGAACTTGTAATAGACAAATACAGAACTTAAAATTGATAGCTTCTAATTATTATTGCAAATTATAATTTGAAGATCTGAACTTGTAATAGACAAATACGCAACTTAGCATTGTTAAATACAAATTGTGATTGCAAATTATAACATGATGATCTGAACCTGTAATAGGTAAATACAGAACTTCGAATTGTTAAATTCAAACTAAGATTGCAAATAATAATTCGAAGATCTGAACTTGTAATAGTCAAATACAGAACTTCTAATTGTTAAATACAAATTATTAGTGCAAATTATAACTTGAAGATCTGAACTTGTAATTGTCAAATACAGAACTTCTAATTATTAAATTCAAATTATTATTTCAAATATTGAAGATCTTGAAGATCTGAACTAGTAATTGTCAAATACAGAACTTAAAATTGATAGCTTCTAATTATTATTGCAAATTATAACTTGAAGATCTGAACTTGTAATTGTCAAATACAGAACTTAAAATTGATAGCTTATTATTATTATTGTAAATTATAACTTGAAGATCTGAACTTGTAATAGTGAATTACAGAACTTAGAATGGTTAAAAGCAAATTATTATTTCAAATTGTAACTTGAAGATCTGAACTAGTAATTGTTAAATACAGAACTTAAAATTGATAGCTTCTAATTATTATTGCATATTATAACTTGTAGATCTGAACTTGTAATTGTTAAATACAGAACTTAAAATTGATAGCTTCTAATTATTATTGTAAATTATAACTTCAAGATCTGAACTTGTAATTGTCAAATACAGAACTTAAAATTGATAGCTTCTAATTATTATTGCAAATAATAACTTGAAGATCTGAACTTTAAATTGTCAAATACAGAACTTAAAATTGATAGCTTCTAATTATTATTGCAAATTATAATTTGAAGATCTGAACTTGTAATAGACAAATACGCAACTTAGCATTGTTAAATACAAATTGTGATTGCAAATTATAACTTGAAGATCTGAACCTGTAATAGGTAAATACAGAACTTCGAATTGTTAAATTCAAACTAAGATTGCAAATAATAATTCGAAGATCTGAACTTGTAATAGTCAAATACAGAACTTCTAATTGTTAAATACAAATTATTAGTGCAAATTATAACTTGAAGATCTGAACTTGTAATTGTCAAATACAGAACTTCTAATTATTAAATTCAAATTATTATTTCAAATATTGAAGATCTTGAAGATCTGAACTAGTAATTGTTAAATACAGAACTTAAAATTGATAGCTTCTAATTATTATTGCAAATTATAACTTGAAGATCTGAACTTGTAATTGTCAAATACAGAACTTAAAATTGAGAGCTTATTATTATTATTGTAAATTATAACTTGAAGATCTGAACTTGTAATAGTGAATTACAGAACTTAGATTTGTTAAAAGCAAATTATTATTTCAAATTGTAACTTGAAGATCTGAACTAGTAATTGTTAAATACAGAACTTAAAATTGATAGCTTCTAATTATTATTGCAAATTATAACTTGAAGATCTGCACTATTATTGTCAAATACAGAACTTAAAATTGATAGCTTTCTAATTATTATTGCAAATTATAACTTGAAGATCTGAACTTGTAATTGTCAAATACAGAACTTAAAATTGATAGCTTATTATTATTATTGTAAATTATAACTTGAAGATCTGAACTTGTAATAGTGAATTACAGAACTTAGATTTGTTAAATTCAAATTATTATTTCAAATTATAACTTGAAGATCTGAACTTGTAATTGTCAAATACAGATCTTAAAATTAATAGCTTCTAATTATTATTGCAAATTATAACTTGAAGATCTGAACTTGTAATTGTCAAATACAGAACTTCAAATTGTTAAATACAAATTATTAGTGCAAATTATAACTTGAAGATCTGAACTTGTAATTGTCAAATTCAGAACTTAAAATTGATAGCTTCTAATTATTATTGTAAATTATAACTTGAAGATCTGAACTTGTAATAGTGAATTACAGAACTTAGATTTGTTAAATTCAAATTATTATTTCAAATTATAACTTGAAGATCTGAACTAGTAATTGTCCAAAACAGAACTTAAAATTGATAGCTTCTAATTATTATTGCATATTATAACTTGAAGATCTGAACTTGTAATTGTTAAATACAGAACTTAAAATTGATAGCTTCTAATTATTATTGTAAATTATAACTTCAAGATCTGAACTTGTAATTGTCAAATACAGAACTTAAAATTGATAGCTTCTAATTATTATTGCAAATAATAACTTGAAGATCTGAACTTGTAATTGTCAAATACAGAACTTAAAATTGATAGCTTCTAATTATTATTGCAAATTATAATTTGAAGATCTGAACTTGAAATAGACAAATACGCAACTTAGCATTGTTAAATACAAATTGTGATTGCAAATTATAACTTGAAGAACTGAACCTGTAATAGGTAAATACAGAACTTCGAATTGTTAAATTCAAACTAAGATTGCAAATAATAATTCGAAGATCTGAACTTGTAATAGTCAAATACAGAACTTCTAATTGTTAAATACAAATTATTAGTGCAAATTATAACTTGAAGATCTGAACTTGTAATTGTCAAATACAGAACTTCTAATTATTAAATTCAAATTATTATTTCAAATATTGAAGATCTTGAAGATCTGAACTAGTAATTGTCAAATACAGAACTTAAAATTGATAGCTTCTTATTATTATTGCAAATTATAACTTGAAGATCTGAACTTGTAATTGTCAAATACAGAACTTAAAATTGATAGCTTATTATTATTATTGTAAATTATAACTTGAAGATCTGAACTTGTAATAGTGAATTACAGAACTTAGATTTGTTAAAAGCAAATTATTATTTCAAATTGTAACTTGAAGATCTGAACTAGTAATTGTCAAATACAGAACTTCTAATTGTTAAATACAAATTATTAGTGCAAATTATAACTATAAGATCTGAACTTGTAATTGTCAAATACAGAACTTAAAATTGATAGCTTCTAATTATTATTTCAAATTATAACTTGAAGATCTGAACTTTTAATTGTCAAATGCAGAACTTAAAATTGATAGCTTCTAATTATTATTGCAAATAATAATTTGAAGATCTGAACTTGTAATTGTCAAATACAGAACTTAAAATTGATAGCTTCTAATTATTATTGCAAATAATAACTTGAAGATCTGAACTTTTAATTGTCAAATGCAGAACTTAAAATTGATGGCTTCTAATTATTATTGCACATTATAACTTGAAGATCTGAACTTGTAATTGTCAAATACAGAACTTAAAATTGATAGCTTCTAATTATTATTTCAAATTATAACTTGAAGATCTGAACTTGTAATTGTCAAATACAGAACTTAAAATTGATAGCTTCTAATTATTATTGCAAATAATAACTTGAAGATCTGAACTTTTAATTGTCAAATGCAGAACTTAAAATTGATAGCTTCTAATTATTATTGCAAATAATAATTTGAAGATCTGTACTTGTAATTGTCAAATACAGAACTTAAAATTGATAGCTTAAAATTATAATTCAATTTATAACTTGAAGATCTGAACTTGTAATAGTCAAATACAGAACTTCGAATTGTTAAATACAAATTATTAGTTCAAATTATAACCTGAAGATCTCAACTTGTAATAGGTAAATACAGAACTTCGAATTATTAAATTCAAACTAAGATTGCAAATAATAATTTGAAGATCTGAACTTGTAATAGTCAAATACAGAACTTCTAATTGTTAAATACACATTATTAGTGCAAATTATAACTTGAAGATCTGAACTTGTAATTGTCAAATACAGAACTTCTAATTATTAAATACAAATTATTAGTGCAAATTATAACTTGAAGATCTGTACTTGTAATTGTCAAATACAGAACTTAAAATTGATAGCTTCTAATTATTATTGCAAATTATAACTTGAAGATCTGAACTTGTAATAGTGAATTACAGAACTTAGATTTGTTAAATTCAAATTATTATTTCAAATTATAACTTGAAGATCTGAACTAGTAATTGTCAAATACAGAACTTAAAATTGATAGCTTATAATTATTATTGTAAATTATAACTTGAAGATCTGAACTAGTAATTGTCAAATACAGAACTTAAAATGGATAGCTTCTAATTATTATTTCAAATTATAACTTGAAGATCTGAACTGGTAATTGTCAAGTACAGAACTTCTAATTGTTAAATACAAATTATTAGTGCAAATTATAACTGTAAGATCTGAACTTGTAATTGTCAAATACAGAACTTAAAATTGATAGCTTCTAATTATTATTGTAAATTATAACTTGAAGATCTGAACTTGTAATAGTGAATTACAGAACTTAGATTTGTTAAATTCAAATTATTATTTCAAATTATAACTTGAAGATCTGAACTAGTAATTGTCAAATACAGAACTTAAAATTGATAGCTTCTAATTTTAATTGCAAATTATAACTTGAAGATCTGAACTTGTAATTGTCAAATACAGAACTTAAAATTGATAGCTTCTAATTATTATTTCAAATTATAACTTGAAGATCTGAACTTGTAATTGTCAAATACAGAACTTAAAATCGATAGCTTCTAATTATTATTGCAAATAATAACTTGAAGATCTGAACTTTTAATTGTCAAATGCAGAACTTAAAATTGATAGCTTCTAATTATTATTGCAAATAATAATTTGAAGATCTGTACTTGTAATTGTCAAATACAGAACTTAAAATTGATAGCTTAAAATTATAATTCAATTTATAACTTGAAGATCTGAACTTGTAATAGTCAAATACAGAACTTCGAATTGTTAAATACAAATTATTAGTGCAAATTATAACCTGAAGATCTCAACTTGTAATAGGTAAATACAGAACTTCGAATTATTAAATTCAAACTAAGATTGCAAATAATAATTAGAAGATCTGAACTTGTAATAGTCAAATACAGAACTTCTAATTGTTAAATACACATTATTAGTGCAAATTATAACTTGAAGATCTGAACTTTAAATTGTCAAATACAGAACTTAAAATTGATAGCTTCTAATTATTATTGCAAATTATAATTTGAAGATCTGAACTTGTAATAGACAAATACGCAACTTAGCATTGTTAAATACAAATTGTGATTGCAAATTATAACTTGAAGATCTGAACCTGTAATAGGTAAATACAGAACTTCGAATTGTTAAATTCAAACTAAGATTGCAAATAATAATTCGAAGATCTGAACTTGTAATAGTCAAATACAGAACTTCTAATTGTTAAATACAAATTATTAGTGCAAATTATAACTTGAAGATCTGAACTTGTAATTGTCAAATACAGAACTTCTAATTATTAAATTCAAATTATTATTTCAAATATTGAAGATCTTGAAGATCTGAACTAGTAATTGTCAAATACAGAACTTAAAATTGATAGCTTCTAATTATTATTGCAAATTATAACTTGAAGATCTGAACTTGTAATTGTCAAATACAGAACTTAAAATTGAGAGCTTATTATTATTATTGTAAATTATAACTTGAAGATCTGAACTTGTAATAGTGAATTACAGAACTTAGATTTGTTAAAAGCAAATTATTATTTCAAATTGTAACTTGAAGATCTGAACTAGTAATGGTTAAATACAGAACTTAAAATTGATAGCTTCTAATTATTATTGCAAATTATAACTTGAAGATCTGCACTATTATTGTCAAATACAGAACTAAAATTGATAGCTTTCTAATTATTATTGCAAATTATAACTTGAAGATCTGAACTTGTAATTGTCAAATACAGAACTTAAAATTGATAGCTTATTATTATTATTGTAAATTATAACTTGAAGATCTGAACTTGTAATAGTGAATTACAGAACTTAGATTTGTTAAATTCAAATTATTATTTCAAATTATAACTTGAAGATCTGAACTTGTAATTGTCAAATACAGATCTTAAAATTAATAGCTTCTAATTATTATTGCAAATTATAACTTGAAGATCTGAACTTGTAATTGTCAAATACAGAACTTCAAATTGTTAAATACAAATTATTAGTGCAAATTATAACTTGAAGATCTGAACTTGTAATTGTCAAATTCAGAACTTAAAATTGATAGCTTCTAATTATTATTGTAAATTATAACTTGAAGATCTGAACTTGTAATAGTGAATTACAGAACTTAGATTTGTTAAATTCAAATTATTATTTCAAATTATAACTTGAAGATCTGAACTAGTAATTGTCCAAAACAGAACTTAAAATTGATAGCTTCTAATTATTATTGCATATTATAACTTGAAGATCTGAACTTGTAATTGTTAAATACAGAACTTAAAATTGATAGCTTCTAATTATTATTGTAAATTATAACTTCAAGATCTGAACTTGTAATTGTCAAATACAGAACTTAAAATTGATAGCTTCTAATTATTATTGCAAATAATAACTTGAAGATCTGAACTTGTAATTGTCAAATACAGAACTTAAAATTGATAGCTTCTAATTATTATTGCAAATTATAATTTGAAGATCTGAACTTGAAATAGACAAATACGCAACTTAGCATTGTTAAATACAAATTGTGATTGCAAATTATAACTTGAAGATCTGAACCTGTAATAGGTAAATACAGAACTTCGAATTGTTAAATTCAAACTAAGATTGCAAATAATAATTCGAAGATCTGAACTTGTAATAGTCAAATACAGAACTTCTAATTGTTAAATACAAATTATTACTGCAAATTATAACTTGAAGATCTGAACTTGTAATTGTCAAATACAGAACTTCTAATTATTAAATTCAAATTATTATTTCAAATATTGAAGATCTTGAAGATCTGAACTAGTAATTGTCAAATACAGAACTTAAAATTGATAGCTTCTAATTATTATTGCAAATTATAACTTGAAGATCTGAACTTGTAATTGTCAAATACAGAACTTAAAATTGATAGCTTATTATTATTATTGTAAATTATAACTTGAAGATCTGAACTTGTAATAGTGAATTACAGAACTTAGATTTGTTAAAAGCAAATTATTATTTCAAATTGTAACTTGAAGATCTGAACTAGTAATTGTCAAATACAGAACTTCTAATTGTTAAATACAAATTATTAGTGCAAATTATAACTATAAGATCTGAACTTGTAATTGTCAAATACAGAACTTAAAATTGATAGCTTCTAATTATTATTTCAAATTATAACTTGAAGATCTAAACTGGTAATTGTCAAATACAGAACTTCTAATTGTTAAATACAAATTATTAGTGCAAATTATAACTTGAAGATCTGAACTAGTAATTGTCAAATACAGAACTTAAAATTGATAGCTTCTAATTATTATTGCACATTATAACTTGAAGATCTGAACTTGTAATTGTCAAATACAGAACTTAAAATTGATAGCTTCTAATTATTATTTCAAATTATAACTTGAAGATCTGAACTTGTAATTGTCAAATACAGAACTTAAAATTGATAGCTTCTAATTATTATTGCAAATAATAACTTGAAGATCTGAACTTTTAATTGTCAAATGCAGAACTTAAAATTGATAGCTTCTAATTATTATTGCAAATAATAATTTGAAGATCTGTACTTGTAATTGTCAAATACAGAACTTAAAATTGATAGCCTAAAATTATAATTCAATTTATAACTTGAAGATCTGAACTTGTAATAGTCAAATACAGAACTTCGAATTGTTAAATACAAATTATTAGTGCAAATTATAACCTGAAGATCTCAACTTGTAATAGGTAAATACAGAACTTCGAATTATTAAATTCAAACTAAGATTGCAAATAATAATTTGAAGATCTGAACTTGTAATAGTCAAATACAGAACTTCTAATTGTTAAATACACATTATTAGTGCAAATTATAACTTGAAGATCTGAACTTGTAATTGTCAAATACAGAACTTCTAATTATTAAATACAAATTATTAGTGCAAATTATAACTTGAAGATCTGTACTTGTAATTGTCAAATACAGAACTTAAAATTGATAGCTTCTAATTATTATTGCAAATTATAACTTGAAGATCTGAACTTGTAATAGTGAATTACAGAACTTAGATTTGTTAAATTCAAATTATTATTTCAAATTATAACTTGAAGATCTGAACTAGTAATTGTCAAATACAGAACTTAAAATTGATAGCTTATAATTATTATTGTAAATTATAACTTGAAGATCTGAACTAGTAATTGTCAAATACAGAACTTAAAATGGATAGCTTCTAATTATTATTTCAAATTATAACTTGAAGATCTGAACTGGTAATTGTCAAATACAGAACTTCTAATTGTTAAATACAAATTATTAGTGCAAATTATAACTATAAGATCTGAACTTGTAATTGTCAAATACAGAACTTAAAATTGATAGCTTCTAATTATTATTGTAAATTATAACTTGAAGATCTGAACTTGTAATAGTGAATTACAGAACTTAGATTTGTTAAATTCAAATTATTATTTCAAATTATAACTTGAAGATCTGAACTAGTAATTGTCAAATACAGAACTTAAAATTGATAGCTTCTAATTTTAATTGCAAATTATAACTTGAAGATCTGAACTTGTAATTGTCAAATACAGAACTTAAAATTGATAGCTTCTAATTATTATTTCAAATTATAACTTGAAGATCTGTACTTGTAATTGTCAAATACAGAACTTAAAATCGATAGCTTCTAATTATTATTGCAAATAATAACTTGAAGATCTGAACTTTTAATTGTCAAATGCAGAACTTAAAATTGATAGCTTCTAATTATTATTGCAAATAATAATTTGATGATCTGTACTTGTAATTGTCAAATACAGAACTTAAAATTGATAGCTTAAAATTATAATTCAATTTATAACTTGAAGATCTGAACTTGTAATAGTCAAATACAGAACTTCGAATTGTTAAATACAAATTATTAGTGCAAATTATAACCTGAAGATCTCAACTTGTAATAGGTAAATACAGAACTTCGAATTATTAAATTCAAACTAAGATTGCAAATAATAATTTGAAGATCTGAACTTGTAATAGTCAAATACAGAACTTCTAATTGTTAAATACACATTATTAGTGCAAATTATAACTTGAAGATCTGAACTTGTAATTGTCAAATACAGAACTTCTAATTATTAAATACAAATTATTGGTGCAAATTATAACTTGAAGATCTGAACTTGTAATTGTCAAATACAGAACTTAAAATTGATAGCTTATAATTATTATTGTAAATTATAATTTGAAGATCTGAACTTGAAATAGACAAATACGCAACTTAGCATTGTTAAATACAAATTGTGATTGCAAATTATAACTTGAAGATCTGAACTTGTAATAGTGAATTACAGAACTTAGATTTGTTAAATTCAAATTATTATTGCAAATAATAACTTGAAGATCTGAACTTGTAATTGTCAAATACAGAACTTAAAATTGATAGCTTCTAATTATTATTGCAAATTATAATTTGAAGATCTGAACTTGAAATAGACAAATACGCAACTTAGCATTGTTAAATACAAATTGTGATTGCAAATTATAACTTGAAGATCTGAACCTGTAATAGGTAAATACAGAACTTCGAATTGTTAAATTCAAACTAAGATTGCAAATAATAATTCGAAGATCTGAACTTGTAATAGTCAAATACAGAACTTCTAATTGTTAAATACAAATTATTACTGCAAATTATAACTTGAAGATCTGAACTTGTAATTGTCAAATACAGAACTTCTAATTATTAAATTCAAATTATTATTTCAAATATTGAAGATCTTGAAGATCTGAACTAGTAATTGTCAAATACAGAACTTAAAATTGATAGCTTCTAATTATTATTGCAAATTATAACTTGAAGATCTGAACTTGTAATTGTCAAATACAGAACTTAAAATTGATAGCTTATTATTATTATTGTAAATTATAACTTGAAGATCTGAACTTGTAATAGTGAATTACAGAACTTAGATTTGTTAAAAGCAAATTATTATTTCAAATTGTAACTTGAAGATCTGAACTAGTAATTGTCAAATACAGAACTTCTAATTGTTAAATACAAATTATTAGTGCAAATTATAACTATAAGATCTGAACTTGTAATTGTCAAATACAGAACTTAAAATTGATAGCTTCTAATTATTATTTCAAATTATAACTTGAAGATCTAAACTGGTAATTGTCAAATACAGAACTTCTAATTGTTAAATACAAATTATTAGTGCAAATTATAACTTGAACATCTGAACTAGTAATTGTCAAATACAGAACTTAAAATTGATAGCTTCTAATTATTATTGCACATTATAACTTGAAGATCTGAACTTGTAATTGTCAAATACAGAACTTAAAATTGATAGCTTCTAATTATTATTTCAAATTATAACTTGAAGATCTGAACTTGTAATTGTCAAATACAGAACTTAAAATTGATAGCTTCTAATTATTATTGCAAATAATAACTTGAAGATCTGAACTTTTAATTGTCAAATGCAGAACTTAAAATTGATAGCTTCTAATTATTATTGCAAATAATAATTTGAAGATCTGTACTTGTAATTGTCAAATACAGAACTTAAAATTGATAGCCTAAAATTATAATTCAATTTATAACTTGAAGATCTGAACTTGTAATAGTCAAATACAGAACTTCGAATTGTTAAATACAAATTATTAGTGCAAATTATAACCTGAAGATCTCAACTTGTAATAGGTAAATACAGAACTTCGAATTATTAAATTCAAACTAAGATTGCAAATAATAATTTGAAGATCTGAACTTGTAATAGTCAAATACAGAACTTCTAATTGTTAAATACACATTATTAGTGCAAATTATAACTTGAAGATCTGAACTTGTAATTGTCAAATACAGAACTTCTAATTATTAAATACAAATTATTAGTGCAAATTATAACTTGAAGATCTGTACTTGTAATTGTCAAATACAGAACTTAAAATTGATAGCTTCTAATTATTATTGCAAATTATAACTTGAAGATCTGAACTTGTAATAGTGAATTACAGAACTTAGATTTGTTAAATTCAAATTATTATTTCAAATTATAACTTGAAGATCTGAACTAGTAATTGTCAAATACAGAACTTAAAATTGATAGCTTATAATTATTATTGTAAATTATAACTTGAAGATCTGAACTAGTAATTGTCAAATACAGAACTTAAAATGGATAGCTTCTAATTATTATTTCAAATTATAACTTGAAGATCTGAACTGGTAATTGTCAAATACAGAACTTCTAATTGTTAAATACAAATTATTAGTGCAAATTATAACTATAAGATCTGAACTTGTAATTGTCAAATACAGAACTTAAAATTGATAGCTTCTAATTATTATTGTAAATTATAACTTGAAGATCTGAACTTGTAATAGTGAATTACAGAACTTAGATTTGTTAAATTCAAATTATTATTTCAAATTATAACTTGAAGATCTGAACTAGTAATTGTCAAATACAGAACTTAAAATTGATAGCTTCTAATTTTAATTGCAAATTATAACTTGAAGATCTGAACTTGTAATTGTCAAATACAGAACTTAAAATTGATAGCTTCTAATTATTATTTCAAATTATAACTTGAAGATCTGTACTTGTAATTGTCAAATACAGAACTTAAAATCGATAGCTTCTAATTATTATTGCAAATAATAACTTGAAGATCTGAACTTTTAATTGTCAAATGCAGAACTTAAAATTGATAGCTTCTAATTATTATTGCAAATAATAATTTGATGATCTGTACTTGTAATTGTCAAATACAGAACTTAAAATTGATAGCTTAAAATTATAATTCAATTTATAACTTGAAGATCTGAACTTGTAATAGTCAAATACAGAACTTCGAATTGTTAAATACAAATTATTAGTGCAAATTATAACCTGAAGATCTCAACTTGTAATAGGTAAATACAGAACTTCGAATTATTAAATTCAAACTAAGATTGCAAATAATAATTTGAAGATCTGAACTTGTAATAGTCAAATACAGAACTTCTAATTGTTAAATACACATTATTAGTGCAAATTATAACTTAAAGATCTGAACTTGTAATTGTCAAATACAGAACTTCTAATTATTAAATACAAATTATTGGTGCAAATTATAACTTGAAGATCTGAACTTGTAATTGTCAAATACAGAACTTAAAATTGATAGCTTATAATTATTATTGTAAATTATAATTTGAAGATCTGAACTTGAAATAGACAAATACGCAACTTAGCATTGTTAAATACAAATTGTGATTGCAAATTATAACTTGAAGATCTGAACTTGTAATAGTGAATTACAGAACTTAGATTTGTTAAATTCAAATTATTATTGCAAATAATAACTTGAAGATCTGAACTTGTAATTGTCAAATACAGAACTTAAAATTGATAGCTTCTAATTATTATTGCAAATTATAATTTGAAGATCTGAACTTGAAATAGACAAATACGCAACTTAGCATTGTTAAATACAAATTGTGATTGCAAATTATAACTTGAAGATCTGAACCTGTAATAGGTAAATACAGAACTTCGAATTGTTAAATTCAAACTAAGATTGCAAATAATAATTCGAAGATCTGAACTAGTAATAGTCAAATACAGAACTTCTAATTGTTAAATACAAATTATTAGTGCAAATTATAACTTGAAGATCTGAACTTGTAATTGTCAAATACAGAACTTCTAATTATTAAATTCAAATTATTATTTCAAATATTGAAGATTTTGAAGATCTGAACTAGTAATTGTCAAATACAGAACTTAAAATTGATAGCTTCTAATTATTATTGCAAATTATAACTTGAAGATCTGAACTAGTAATTGTCAAATACAGAACTTAAAATTGATAGCTTCTAATTATTATTGCACATTATAACTTGAAGATCTGAACTTGTAATTGTCAAATACAGAACTTAAAATTGATAGCTTCTAATTATTATTTCAAATTATAACTTGAAGATCTGAACTTGTAATTGTCAAATACAGAACTTAAAATTGATAGCTTCTAATTATTATTGCAAATAATAACTTGAAGATCTGAACTTTTAATTGTCAAATGCAGAACTTAAAATTGATAGCTTCTAATTATTATTGCAAATAATAATTTGAAGATCTGTACTTGTAATTGTCAAATACAGAACTTAAAATTGATAGCCTAAAATTATAATTCAATTTATAACTTGAAGATCTGAACTTGTAATAGTCAAATACAGAACTTCGAATTGTTAAATACAAATTATTAGTGCAAATTATAACCTGAAGATCTCAACTTGTAATAGGTAAATACAGAACTTCGAATTATTAAATTCAAACTAAGATTGCAAATAATAATTTGAAGATCTGAACTTGTAATAGTCAAATACAGAACTTCTAATTGTTAAATACACATTATTAGTGCAAATTATAACTTGAAGATCTGAACTTGTAATTGTCAAATACAGAACTTCTAATTATTAAATACAAATTATTAGTGCAAATTATAACTTGAAGATCTGTACTTGTAATTGTCAAATACAGAACTTAAAATTGATAGCTTCTAATTATTATTGCAAATTATAACTTGAAGATCTGAACTTGTAATAGTGAATTACAGAACTTAGATTTGTTAAATTCAAATTATTATTTCAAATTATAACTTGAAGATCTGAACTAGTAATTGTCAAATACAGAACTTAAAATTGATAGCTTATAATTATTATTGTAAATTATAACTTGAAGATCTGAACTAGTAATTGTCAAATACAGAACTTAAAATGGATAGCTTCTAATTATTATTTCAAATTATAACTTGAAGATCTGAACTGGTAATTGTCAAATACAGAACTTCTAATTGTTAAATACAAATTATTAGTGCAAATTATAACTATAAGATCTGAACTTGTAATTGTCAAATACAGAACTAAAAATTGATAGCTTCTAATTATTATTGTAAATTATAACTTGAAGATCTGAACTTGTAATAGTGAATTACAGAACTTAGATTTGTTAAATTCAAATTATTATTTCAAATTATAACTTGAAGATCTGAACTAGTAATTGTCAAATACAGAACTTAAAATTGATAGCTTCTAATTTTAATTGCAAATTATAACTTGAAGATCTGAACTTGTAATTGTCAAATACAGAACTTAAAATTGATAGCTTCTAATTATTATTTCAAATTATAACTTGAAGATCTGTACTTGTAATTGTCAAATACAGAACTTAAAATCGATAGCTTCTAATTATTATTGCAAATAATAACTTGAAGATCTGAACTTTTAATTGTCAAATGCAGAACTTAAAATTGATAGCTTCTAATTATTATTGCAAATAATAATTTGATGATCTGTACTTGTAATTGTCAAATACAGAACTTAAAATTGATAGCTTAAAATTATAATTCAATTTATAACTTGAAGATCTGAACTTGTAATAGTCAAATACAGAACTTCGAATTGTTAAATACAAATTATTAGTGCAAATTATAACCTGAAGATCTCAACTTGTAATAGGTAAATACAGAACTTCGAATTATTAAATTCAAACTAAGATTGCAAATAATAATTTGAAGATCTGAACTTGTAATAGTCAAATACAGAACTTCTAATTGTTAAATACACATTATTAGTGCAAATTATAACTTGAAGATCTGAACTTGTAATTGTCAAATACAGAACTTCTAATTATTAAATACAAATTATTGGTGCAAATTATAACTTGAAGATCTGAACTTGTAATTGTCAAATACAGAACTTAAAATTGATAGCTTATAATTATTATTGTAAATTATAATTTGAAGATCTGAACTTGAAATAGACAAATACGCAACTTAGCATTGTTAAATACAAATTGTGATTGCAAATTATAACTTGAAGATCTGAACTTGTAATAGTGAATTACAGAACTTAGATTTGTTAAATTCAAATTATTATTGCAAATAATAACTTGAAGATCTGAACTTGTAATTGTCAAATACAGAACTTAAAATTGATAGCTTCTAATTATTATTGCAAATTATAATTTGAAGATCTGAACTTGAAATAGACAAATACGCAACTTAGCATTGTTAAATACAAATTGTGATTGCAAATTATAACTTGAAGATCTGAACCTGTAATAGGTAAATACAGAACTTCGAATTGTTAAATTCAAACTAAGATTGCAAATAATAATTCGAAGATCTGAACTAGTAATAGTCAAATACAGAACTTCTAATTGTTAAATACAAATTATTAGTGCAAATTATAACTTGAAGATCTGAACTTGTAATTGTCAAATACAGAACTTCTAATTATTAAATTCAAATTATTATTTCAAATATTGAAGATTTTGAAGATCTGAACTAGTAATTGTCAAATACAGAACTTAAAATTGATAGCTTCTAATTATTATTGCAAATTATAACTTGAAGATCTGAACTTGTAATTGTCAAATACACAACTTAAAATTGATAGCTTATTATTATTATTGTAAATTATAACTTGAAGATCTGAACTTGTAATAGTGAATTACAGAACTTAGATTTGTTAAAAGCAAATTATTATTTCAAATTGTAACTTGAAGATCTGAACTAGTAATTGTCAAATACAGAACTTCTAATTGTTAAATACAAATTATTAGTGCAAATTATAACTATAAGATCTGAACTTGTAATTGTCAAATACAGAACTTAAAATTGATAGCTTCTAATTATTATTTCAAATTATAACTTGAAGATCTAAACTGGTAATTGTCAAATACAGAACTTCTAATTGTTAAATACAAATTATTAGTGCAAATTATAACTTGAAGATCTGAACTAGTAATTGTCAAATACAGAACTTAAAATTGATAGCTTCTAATTATTATTGCACATTATAACTTGAAGATCTGAACTTGTAATTGTCAAATACAGAACTTAAAATTGATAGCTTCTAATTATTATTTCAAATTATAACTTGAAGATCTGAACTTGTAATTGTCAAATACAGAACTTAAAATTGATAGCTTCTAATTATTATTGCAAATAATAACTTGAAGATCTGAACTTTTAATTGTCAAATGCAGAACTTAAAATTGATAGCTTCTAATTATTATTGCAAATAATAATTTGAAGATCTGTACTTGTAATTGTCAAATACAGAACTTAAAATTGATAGCTTAAAATTATAATTCAATTTATAACTTGAAGATCTGAACTTGTAATAGTCAAATACAGAACTTCGAATTGTTAAATACAAATTATTAGTGCAAATTATAACCTGAAGATCTCAACTTGTAATAGGTAAATACAGAACTTCGAATTATTAAATTCAAACTAAGATTGCAAATAATAATTTGAAGATCTGAACTTGTAATAGTCAAATACAGAACTTCTAATTGTTAAATTCAAATTATTATTTCAAATTATAACTTGAAGATCTGAACTAGTAATTGTCAAATACAGAACTTAAAATTGATAGCTTATAATTATTATTGTAAATTATAACTTGAAGATCTGAACTAGTAATTGTCAAATACAGAACTTAAAATTGATAGCTTCTAATTATTATTTCAAATTATAACTTGAAGATCTGAACTGGTAATTGTCAAATACAGAACTTCTAATTGTTAAATACAAATTATTAGTGCAAATTATAACTATAAGATCTGAACTTGTAATTGTCAAATACAGAACTTAAAATTGATAGCTTCTAATTATTATTGTAAATTATAACTTGAAGATCTGAACTTGTAATAGTGAATTACAGAACTTAGATTTGTTAAATTCAAATTATTATTTCAAATTATAACTTGAAGATCTGAACTAGTAATTGTCAAATACAGAACTTAAAATTGATAGCTTCTAATTTTAATTGCAAATTATAACTTGAAGATCTGAACTTGTAATTGTCAAATACAGAACTTAAAATTGATAGCTTCTAATTATTATTTCAAATTATAACTTGAAGATCTGAACTTGTAATTGTCAAATACAGAACTTAAAATCGATAGCTTCTAATTATTATTGCAAATAATAACTTGAAGATCTGAACTTTTAATTGTCAAATGCAGAACTTAAAATTGATAGCTTCTAATTATTATTGCAAATAATAATTTGAAGATCTGTACTTGTAATTGTCAAATACAGAACTTTAAATTGATAGCTTAAAATTATAATTCAATTTATAACTTGAAGATCTGAACTTGTAATAGTCAAATACAGAACTTCGAATTGTTAAATACAAATTATTAGTGCAAATTATAACCTGAAGATCTCAACTTGTAATAGGTAAATACAGAACTTCGAATTATTAAATTCAAACTAAGATTGCAAATAATAATTTGAAGATCTGAACTTGTAATAGTCAAATACAGAACTTCTAATTGTTAAATACACATTATTAGTGCAAATTATAACTTGAAGATCTGAACTTGTAATTGTCAAATACAGAACTTCTAATTATTAAATACAAATTATTGGTGCAAATTATAACTTGAAGATCTGAACTTGTAATTGTCAAATACAGAACTTAAAATTGATAGCTTCTAATTATTATTGCAAATTATAACTTGAAGATCTGAACTTGTAATAGTGAATTACAGAACTTAGATTTGTTAAATTCAAATTATTATTTCAAATTATAACTTCAAGATCTGAACTAGTAATTGTCAAATACAGAACTTAAAATTGATAGCTTATAATTATTATTGTAAATTATAACTTGAAGATCTGAACTTGTAATAGGTAAATACAGAACTTCGAATTTTTAAATACAAATTATTATTTCAAATTATAACTTGAAGATCTGAACTTGTAATTGTCAAATACGGAACTTAAAATTGATAGCTTCTAATTATTATTGCAAATTATAATTTGAAGATCTGAACTTGTAATAGACAAATACGCAACTTAGCAATACAAATTGTGAGTGCAAATTATAACTTGTAGATCTGAACTTGTAATAGTGAATTACAGAACTTAGATTTGTTAATATCAAATTATTATTTCAAATTATAACTTGAAGATCTGAACTAGTAATTGTCAAATACAGAACTTAAAATTGATAGCTTATAATTATTATTGCAAATTATAACTTGAAGATCTGAACTTGTATTTGTCAAATACAGAACTTAAAATTGATAGCTTCTAATTATTATTGTAAATTATAACTTGAAGATCTGAACTTGTAATAGTGAATTACAGAACTTAGATTTGTTAATATCAAATTATTATTTCAAATTATAACTTGAAGATCTGAACTAGTAATTGTCAAATACAGAACTTAAAATTGATAACTTCTAATTATTATTGCAAACTATAACTTGAAGATCTGAACTTGTAATTGTCAAATACAGAACTTAAAATTGATAGCTTAGAATTATTATTTCAAATTATAACTTGCAGATCTGAACTGGTAATTGTCAAATACAGAACTTCTAATTGTTAAACACAAATTATTAGTGCAAATTATAACTTGAAGATCTGAACTAGTAATTGTCAAATACAGAACTTAAAATTGATAGCTTCTAATTATTATTGCAAATTATAACTTGAAGATCTGAAATTGTAATTGTCAAATACAGAACTTAAAATTGATAGCTTCTAATTATTATATCAATTTATAACTTGAAGATCTCTACTTGTAATTGTCAAATACAGAACTTAAAATTGATAGCTTAAAATTATAATTCAATTTATAACTTGAAGATCTGAACTTGTAATAGTCAAATACAGAACTTCGAATTGTTAAAAAACAAATTATTAGTGCAAATTATAACCTGAAGATCTGAACTTGTAATAGGTAAATACAGAACTTCGAATTGTTAAATTCAAACTAAGATTGCAAAGAATAATTTGAAGATCTGAACTTGTAATAGTCAAATTCAGAACTTCTAATTGTTAAATACAAATTATTAGTGCAAATTATAACTTGAAGATCTGAACTTGTAATTGTCAAATACAGAACTTAAAATTGATAGCTTCTAATTATTATTGCAAATTATAACTTGAAGATCTGAACTTGTAATTGTCAAATACAGAACTTAAAATTGATAGCTTCTAATTATTATTTCAAATTATAAGTTGAAGATCTGAACTAGTAACTGTCAAATACAGAACTTAAAATTGATAGCTTCTAATTATTATTGCAAATAATAACTTGAAGATCTGAACTTTTAATTGTCAAATGCAGAACTTAAAATTGATAGCTTCTAATTATTATTGCAAATAATAATTTGAAGATCTGTACTTGTAATTGTCAAATACAGAACTTAAAATTGATAGCTTAAAATTATAATTCAATTTATAACTAGAAGATCTGCACTTGTAATAGTCAAATACAGAACTTAAAATTGATAGCTTCTAATTATTATTGCAAATTATAACTTGAAGATCTTAACTTGTAATTGTCAAATACAGAACTTAAAATTGATAGTTTCTAATTATTATTGTAAATTATAACTTGAAGATCTGAACTAGTAATAGTGAATTACAGAACTTAGATTTGTTAAATTCAAATTATTATTTCAAATTATAACTTGAAGATCTGAACTAGTAATTGTCAAATACAGAACTTAAAATTGATAGCTTCTAATTATTATTGCATATTATAACTTGAAGATCTGAACTTGTAATTGTTAAATACAGAACTTAAAATTGATAGCTTCTAATTATTATTGTAAATTATAACTTCAAGATCTGAACTTGTAATTGTCAAATACAGAACTTAAAATTGATAGCTTCTAATTATTATTTCAAATTATAACTTGAAGATCTGAACTTGTAATTGTCAAATACAGAACTTAAAATCGATAGCTTCTAATTATTATTGCAAATAATAACTTGAAAATCTGAACTTTTAATTGACAAATGCAGAACTCAAAATTGATAGCTTCTAATTATTAATGCAAATAATAATTTGAAGATCTGTACTTGTAATTGTCAAATACAGAACTTAAAATTGATAGCTTAAAATTATAATTCAATTTATAACTTGAAGATCTGAACTTGTAATAGTCAAATACAGAACTTCGAATTGTTAAATACAAATTATTAGTGCAAATCATAACCTGAAGATCTCAACTTGTAATAGGTAAATACAGAACTTCGAATTATTAAATTCAAACTAAGATTTCAAATAATAATTTGAAGATCTGAACTTGTAATAGTCAAATACAGAACTTCTAATTGTTAAATACACATTATTAGTGCAAATTATAACTTGAAGATCTGAACTTGTAATTGTCAAATACAGAACTTCTAATTATTAAATACAAATTATTGGTGCAAATTATAACTTGAAGATCTGAACTTGTAATTGTCAAATACAGAACTTAAAATTGATAGCTTCTAATTATTATTGCAAATTATAACTTGAAGATCTGAACTTGTAATAGTTAATTACAGAACTTAGATTTGTTAAATTCAAATTATTATTTCAAATTATAACTTGAAGATCTGAACTAGTAATTGTCAAATACAGAACTTAAAATTGATAGCTTATAATTATTATTGTAAATTATAACTTGAAGATCTGAACTTGTAATAGGTAAATACAGAACTTCGAATTTTTAAATGCAAATTATTATTTCAAATTATAACTTGAAGATCTGAACTTGTAATTGTCAAATACGGAACTTAAAATTGATAGCTTCTAATTATTATTGCAAATTATAATTTGAAGATCTGAACTTGTAATAGACAAATACGCAACTTAGCAATACAAATTGTGATTGCAAATTATAACTTGTAGATCTGAACTTGTAATAGTGAATTACAGAACTTAGATTTGTTAATATCAAATTATTATTTCAAATTATAACTTGAAGATCTGAACTAGTAATTGTCAAATACAGAACTTAAAATTGATAGCTTATAATTATTATTGTAAAGTATATCTTGAAGATCTGAACTTGTAATAGTGAATTACAGAACTTAGATTTTTTAAATTCAAATTATTATTTCAAATTATAACTTGAAGATCTGAACTGGTAATTGTCAAATACAGAACTTAAAATTGATAGCTTATAATTATTATTGTAAATTATATCTTGAAGATCTGAACTTGTAATAGTGAATTACAGAACTTCGATTTGTTAAATTCAAATTATTATTTCAAATTATAACTTGAAGATCTGAACTAGTAATTGTCAAATACAGAACTTAAAATTGATAGCTTCTAATTATTATTGCAAATTATAACTTGAAGATCTGAACTTGTAATAGTGAATTACAGAACTTAGATTTGTTAAATTCAAATTATTATTTCAAATTATAACTTGAAGATCTGAACTAGTAATTGTCAAATACAGAACTTCTAATTATTAAATACTAATTATTAGTGCAAATTATAACTAGAAGATCTGAACTTGTAATTGTCAAATACAAAACTTAAAATTAATAGCTTCTAATTATTATTGCAAATTATAACTTGAAGATCTGAACTTGTAATAGTGAATTATAGAACTTAGATTTGTTAAATTCAAATTATTATTTCATATTATAACTTGAAGATCTGAACTAGTAATTGTCAAATACAAAACTTATAATTGATAGCTTATAATTATTATTATAAATTATAACTTGAAGATCTGAACTTGTAATAGTGAATTACAGAACTTCGATTCGTTAAATTCAAATTATTATTTCAAATTATAACTTGAAGATCTGAACTAGTAATTGTCAAATACAGAACTTAAAATTGATAGCTTCTAATTATTATTGCAAATTATAACTTGAAGATCTGAACTTGTAATTGTCAAATACAGAACTTAAAATTGATAGCTTCTAATTATTATTGCAAATTATAACTTGAAGATCTGAACTAGTAATTGTCAAATACAGAACTTCTAATTATGAAAAACAATTTATTAGTGCAAATAATAACTTGAAGATCTGAACTTGTAATTGTCAAATACAGAACTTAAAATTGATAGCTTCTAATTATTATTGCAAATTATAACTTGAAGATCTGAACTTGTAATAGTGAATTACAGAACTTAGATTTGTTAAATTCAAATTATTATTTCAAATTATAACTTGAAGATCTGAACTAGTAATTGTCAAATACAGAACTTAAAATTAATAGCTTATAATTATTATTGTAAATTATATCTTGAAGATCTGAACTTGTAATAGTGAATTACAGAACTTAGATTTTTTAAATTCATATTTTTATTTCAAATTATAACTTGAAGATCTGAACTAGTAATTGTCAAATACAGAACTTAAAATTGATAGCTTCTAATTATTATTGCAAATTATAACTTGAAGATCTAAACTAGTAATTGTCAAATACAGAACTTAAAATTGATAGCTTCTAATTATTATTGTAAATTATAACTTCAAGATCTGAACTTGTAATATTGAATTACAGAACTTAGATTTGTTAAATTCAAATTATTATTTCAAATTATAACTTGAAGATCTGAACTAGTAATTGTCAAATACAGAACATAGAATTTAGAGCTTATAATTATTATTGTAAATTATAACTTGAAGATCTGAACTTGTAATAGTGAATTACAGAACTTCGATTTGTTAAATTCAAATTATTATTTCAAATTATAACTTGAAGATCTGAACTAGTAATTGTCAAATACAGAACTTATAATTGATAGCTTCTAATTATTATTGCAAATTATAACTTGAAGATCTGAACTTGTAATTGTCAAATACAGAACTTAAAATTGATAGCTTCTAATTATTATTTCAAATTATAACTTGAAGATCTGAACTTGTAATTGTCAAATACAGAACTTAAAATTGATAGCTTCTAATTATTATTGCAAATTATAACTTGAAGATCTGAACTTGTAATAGTGAATTACAGAACTTAGATTTGTTAAATTCAAATTATTATTTCAAATTATAACTTGAAGATCTGAACTAGTAATTGTCAAATACAGAACTTAAAATTGATAGCTTATAATTATTATTGTAAATTATAACTTGAAGATCTGAACTTGTAATAGGTAAATACAGAACTTCGAATTTTTAAATGCAAATTATTATTTCAAATTATAACTTGAAGATCTGAACTTGTAATTGTCAAATACGGAACTTAAAATTGATAGCTTCTAATTATTATTGCAAATTATAATTTGAAGATCTGAACTTGTAATAGACAAATACGCAACTTAGCAATACAAATTGTGATTGCAAATTATAACTTGTAGATCTGAACTTGTAATAGTGAATTACAGAACTTAGATTTGTTAATATCAAATTATTATTTCAAATTATAACTTGAAGATCTGAACTAGTAATTGTCAAATACAGAACTTAAAATTGATAGCTTCTAATTATTATCGCAAATTATAACTTGAAGATCTGAACTTGTAATTGTCAAATGCAGAACTTAAAATTGATAGCTTCTAATTATTATTTCAAATTATAACTTGAAGATCTGAACTTGTAATTATCAAATACAGAACTTAAAATTGATAGCTTCTAATTATTATTGCAAATAATAACTTGAAGATCTGTACTTGTATTTGTCAAATACAGAACTTAAAATTGATAGCTTCTAATTATTATTGCAAATTATAATTTGAAGATCTGAACTTGTAATAGACAAATACGCAACTTAGCATTGTTAAATACAAATTGTGATTGCAAATTATAACTTGAAGATCTGAACTTGTAATAGTGAATTACAGAACTTAGATTTGTTAATAACAAATTATTATTTCAAATTATAACTTGAAGATCTGAACTAGTAATTGTCAAATACAGAACTTAAAATTGATAGCTTATAATTATTATTGTAAATTATATCTTGAAGATCTGAACTTGTAATAGTGAATTACAGAACTTAGATTTTTTAAATTCAAATTATTATTTCAAATTATAACTTGAAGATCTGAACTAGTAATTGTCAAATACAGAACTTAAAATTGATAGCTTATAATTATTATTGTAAATTATATCTTGAAGATCTGAACTTGTAATAGTGAATTACAGAACTTCGATTTGTTAAATTCAAATTATTATTTCAAATTATAACTTGAAGATCTGAACTAGTAATTGTCAAATACAGAACTTAAAATTGATAGCTTCTAATTATTATTGCAAATTATAACTTGAAGATCTGAACTTGTAATAGTGAATTACAGAACTTAGATTTGTTAAATACAAATTATTATTTCAAATTATAACTTGAAGATCTGAACTAGTAATTGTCAAATACAGAACTTCTAATTATTAAATACTAATTATTAGTGCAAATTATAACTTGAAGATCTGAACTTGTAATTGTCAAATACAAAACTTAAAATTAATAGCTTCTAATTATTATTGCAAATTATAACTTGAAGATCTGAACTTGTAATAGTGAATTACAGAACTTAGATTTGTTAAATTCAAATTATTATTTCATATTATAACTTGAAGATCTGAACTAGTAATTGTCAAATACAAAACTTAAAATTGATAGCTTATAATTATTATTATAAATTATAACTTGAAGATCTGAACTTGTAATAGTGAATTACAGAACTTCGATTCGTTAAATTCAAATTATTATTTCAAATTATAACTTGAAGATCTGAACTAGTAATTGTCAAATACAGAACTTAAAATTGATAGCTTCTAATTATTATCGCAAATTATAACTTGAAGATCTGAACTTGTAATTGTCAAATGCAGAACTTAAAATTGATAGCTTCTAATTATTATTTCAAATTATAACTTGTAGATCTGAACTTGTAATTGTCAAATACAGAACTTAAAATTGATAGCTTCTAATTATTATTGCAAATAATAACTTGAAGATCTGTACTTGTATTTGTCAAATACAGAACTTAAAATTGATAGCTTCTAATTATTATTGCAAATTATAATTTGAAGATCTGAACTTGTAATAGACAAATACGCAACTTAGCATTGTTAAATACAAATTGTGATTGCAAATTATAACTTGAAGATCTGAACTTGTAATAGTGAATTACAGAACTTAGATTTGTTAATATCAAATTATTATTTCAAATTATAACTTGAAGATCTGAACTAGTAATTGTCAAATACAGAACTTATAATTGATAGCTTATAATTATTATTGTAAATTATATCTTGAAGATCTGAACTTGTAATAGTGAATTACAGAACTTAGATTTTTAAAATTCAAATTATTATTTCAAATTATAACTTGAAGATCTGAACTAGTAATTGTCAAATACAGAACTTAAAATTGATAGCTTATAATTATTATTGTAAATTATATCTTGAAGATCTGAACTTGTAATAGTGAATTACAGAACTTCGATTTGTTAAATTCAAATTATTATTTCAAATTATAACTTGAAGATCTGAACTAGTAATTGTCAAATGCAGAACTTAAAATTGATAGCTTCTAATTATTATTGCAAATTATAACTAGAAGATCTGAACTTGTAATAGTGAATTACAGAACTTAGATTTGTTAAATACAAATTATTATTTCAAATTATAACTTGAAGATCTGAACTAGTAATTGTCAAATACAGAACTTCTAATTATTAAATACTAATTATTAGTGCAAATTATAACTTGAAGATCTGAACTTGTAATTGTCAAATACAAAACTTAAAATTAATAGCTTCTAATTATTATTGCAAATTATAACTTGAAGATCTGAACTTGTAATAGTGAATTACAGAACTTAGATTTGTTAAATTCAAATTATTATTTCATATTATAACTTGAAGATCTGAATTAGTAATTGTCAAATACAAAACTTAAAATTGATAGCTTATAATTATTATTATAAATTATAACTTGAAGATCTGAACTTGTAATAGTGAATTACAGAACTTCGATTCGTTAAATTCAAATTTTTATTTCAAATTATAACTTGAAGATCTGAACTAGTAATTGTCAAATACAGAACTTAAAATTGATAGCTTCTAATTATTATTGCAAATTATAACTTGAAGAACTGATATTGTAATTGTCAAATACTGAACTTAAAATTGATAGCTTCTAATTATTATTTCAAATTATAACTTGAAGATCTGAACTTGTAATTGTCAAATACAGAACTTAAAATTGATAGCTTTTAATTATTATTGTAAATTATAACTTGAAGATCTGAACTTGTAATAGGCAAATACAGAACTTCGAATTGTTAAATACAAATTATTAGTACAAATTATAACTAGAAGATCTGAACTTGTAATAGGTAAATACAGAACTTCGAATTGTTAAATTCAAACTAAGATTGCAAATAATAATTTGAAGATCTGAACTTGTAATAGTCAAATACAGAACTTAAAATTGATAGCTTCTAATTATTATTGTAAATTATAACTTGAAGATCTGAACTTGTAATAGTGAATTACAGAACTTAGATTTGTTAAATTCAAATTATTATTTCAAGTTATAACTTGAAGATCTGAACTAGTAATTGGCAAATACAGAACTTAAAATTGATAGCTTCTAATTATTATCGCAAATTATAACTTGAAGATCTGAACTTGTAATTGTCAAATGCAGAACTTAAAATTGATAGCTTCTAATTATTATTTCAAATTATAACTTGAAGATCTGAACTTGTAATTGTCAAATACAGAACTTAAAATTGATAGCTTCGAATTATTATTGCAAATAATAACTTGAAGATCTGTACTTGTAATTGTCAAATACAGAACTTAAAATTGATAGCTTATAATTATAGTTCAAATTATAACTTGAAGATCTGAACTTGTAATAGTCAAATACAGAACATCGAATTGTTAAATACAAATTATTAGTGCATATTATAACTTGAAGATCTGAACTTGTAATAGGTAAATACAGAACTTCTAATTGTTAAATTCAAACTAAGATTGCAAATAATAATTTGAAAATCTGAACTAGTAATAGTCAAATACAGAACTTCTAACTGTTAAAAACAAATTATTAGTGCAAATTATAACTTGAAGATCTGAACTTGTAATTGTCAAATACAGAACTTAAAATTGATAGCTTCTAATTATTATTGCAAATTATAATTTGAAGATCTGAACTTGCAATAGACAAATACGCAACTTAGCATTGTTAAATACAAATTGTGATTGCAAATTATAACTTGAAGATCTGAACTTGTAATAGTGAATTACAGAACTTAGATTTGTTAATATCAAATTATTATTTCAAATTATAACTTGAAGATCTGAACTAGTAATTGTCTAATACAGAACTTAAAATTGATAGCTTATAATTATTATTGTAAATTATATCTTGAAGATCTGAACTTGTAATAGTGAATTACAGAACTTAGATTTTTTAAATTCAAATTATTATTTCAAATTATAACTTGAAGATCTGAACTAGTAATTGTCAAATACAGAACTTAAAATTGATAGCTTATAATTATTATTGTAAATTATATCTTGAAGATCTGAACTTGTAATAGTGAATTACAGAACTTCGATTTGTTAAATTCAAATTATTATTTCAAATTATAACTTGAAGATCTGAACTAGTAATTGTCAAATACAGTACTTAAAATTGATAGCTTCTAATTATTATTGCAAATTATAACTTGAAGATCTGAACTTGTAATAGTGAATTACAGAACTTAGATTTGTTAAATACAAATTATTATTTCAAATTATAACTTGAAGATCTGAACTAGTAATTGTCAAATACAGAACTTCTAATTATTAAATACTAATTATTAGTGCAAATTATAACTTGAAGATCTGAACTTGTAATTGTCAAATACAAAACTTAAAATTAATAGCTTCTAATTATTATTGCAAATTATAACTTGAAGATCTGAACTTGTAATAGTGAATTACAGAACTTAGATTTGTTAAATTCTAATTATTATTTCATATTATAACTTGAAGATCTGAACTAGTAATTGTCAAATACAAAACTTAAAATTGATAGCTTATAATTATTATTATAAATTATAACTTGAAGATCTGAACTTGTAATAGTGAATTACAGAACTTCGATTCGTTAAATTCAAATTATTATTTCAAATTATAACTTGAAGATCTGAACTAGTAATTGTCAAATACAGAACTTAAAATTGATAGCTTCTAATTATTATAGCAAATTATAACTTGAAGAACTGAAATTGTAATTGTCAAATACAGAACTTAAAATTGATAGCTTCTAATTATTATTTCAAATTATAACTTGAAGATCTCTACTTGTAATTGTCAAATACAGAACTTAAAATTGATAGCTTAAAATTATAATTCAATTTATAACTTGAAGATCTGAACTTGTAATAGTCTAATACAGAACTTCGAATTGTTAAAAAACAAATTATTAGTGCAAATTATAACCTGAAGATCTGAACTTGTAATAGGTAAATACAGAACTTCGAATTGTTAAATTCAAACTAAGATTGCAAAGAATAATTTGAAGATCTGCACTTGTAATAGTCAAATTCAGAACTTCTAATTGTTAAATACAATTTATTAGTGCAAATTATAACTTGAAGATCTGAACTTGTAATTGTCAAATACAGAACTTAAAATTGATAGCTTCCAATTATTATTGCAAATTATAACTTGAAGATCTGAACTTGTAATTGTCAAATACAGAACTTAAAATTGATAGCTTCTAATTATTATTTCAAATTATAACTTGAAGATCTGAACTTGTAATTGTCAAATACAGAACTTAAAATTGATAGCTTCTAATTATTATTGCAAATAATAACTTGAAGATCTGAACTTTTAATTGTCAAATGCAAAACTTAAAATTGATAGCTTCTAATTATTATTGCAAATAATAATTTGAAGATCTGTACTTGTAATTGTCAAATACAGAACTTAAAATTGATAGCTTAAAATTATAATTCAATTTATAACTAGAAGATCTGCACTTGTAATAGTCAAATACAGTACTTAAAATTGATAGCTTCTAATTATTATTGCAAATTATAACTTGAAGATCTGAACTTGTAATAGTGAATTACAGAACTTAGATTTGTTAAATACAAATTATTATTTGAAATTATAACTTGAAGATCTGAACTAGTAATTGTCAAATACAGAACTTCTAATTATTAAATACTAATTATTAGTGCAAATTATAACTTGAAGATCTGAACTTGTAATTGTCAAATACAAAACTTAAAATTAATAGCTTCTAATTATTATTGCAAATTATAACTTGAAGATCTGAACTTGTAATAGAGAATTACAGAACTTAGATTTGTTAAATTCTAATTATTATTTCATATTATAACTTGAAGATCTGAACTAGTAATTGTCAAATACAAAACTTAAAATTGATAGCTTATAATTATTATTATAAATTATAACTTGAAGATCTGAACTTGTAATAGTGAATTACAGAACTTCGATTCGTTAAATTCAAATTATTATTTCAAATTATAACTTGAAGATCTGAACTAGTAATTGTCAAATAAAGAACTTAAAATTGATAGCTTCTAATTATTATAGCAAATTATAACTTGAAGAACTGAAATTGTAATTGTCAAATACAGAACTTAAAATTGATAGCTTCTAATTATTATTTCAAATTATAACTAGAAGATCTCTACTTGTAATTGTCAAATACAGAACTTAAAATTGATAGCTTAAAATTATAATTCAATTTATAACTTGAAGATCTGAACTTGTAATAGTCTAATACAGAACTTCGAATTGTTAAAAAACAAATTATTAGTGCAAATTATAACCTGAAGATCTGAACTTGTAATAGGTAAATACAGAACTTCGAATTGTTAAATTCAAACTAAGATTGCAAAGAATAATTTGAAGATCTGCACTTGTAATAGTCAAATTCAGAACTTCTAATTGTTAAATACTAATTATTAGTGCAAATTATAACTTGAAGATCTGAACTTGTAATTGTCAAATACAGAACTTAAAATTGATAGCTTCCAATTATTATTGCAAATTATAACTTGAAGATCTGAACTTGTAATTGTCAAATACAGAACTTAAAATTGATAGCTTCTAATTATTATTTCAAATTATAATTTGAAGATCTGCACTTGTAATAGTCAAATTCAGAACTTCTAATTGTTAAATACTAATTATTAGTGCAAATTATAACTTGAAGATCTGAACTTGTAATTGTCAAATACAGAACTTAAAATTGATAGCTTCCAATTATTATTGCAAATTATAACTTGAAGATCTTAACTTGTAATTGTCAAATACAGAACTTAAAATTGATAGCTTCTAATTATTATTGTAAATTATGACTTGAAGATCTGAACTAGTAATAGTGAATTACAGAACTTAGATTTGTTAAATTCAAATTATTATTTCAAATTATAACTTGAAGATCTGAACTAGTAATTGTCAAATACAGAACTTAAAATTGATAGCTTCTAATTATTATTGCATATTATAACTTGAAGATCTGAACTTGTAATTGTCAAATACAGAACTTAAAATTGATAGCTTCTAATTATTATTGCAAATTATAACTTGAAGATCTTAACTTGTAATTGTTAAATACAGAACTTAAAATTTATAGCTTCTAATTATTATTGTAAATTATAACTTCAAGATCTGAACATGTAATTGTCAAATACAGAACTTAAAATTGATAGCTTCTAATTATTATTGCAAATAATAACTTGAAAATCTGAACTAGTAATTGTCAAATACAGAACTTAAAATTGATAGCTTCTAATTATTATTGCAAATTATAACTTGAAGATCTGAACTTGTAATAGTGAATTACAGAACTTAGATTTGTTAAATTCAAATTATTATTTCAAATTATAACTTGAAGATCTGAACTAGTAATTGTCAAATACAGAACTTAAAATTAATAGCTTATAATTATTATTGTAAATTATATCTTGAAGATCTGAACTTGTAATAGTGAATTACAGAACTTAGATTTTTTAAATTCAAATTTTTATTTCAAATTATAACTTGAAGATCTGAACTAGTAATTGTCAAATACAGAACTTAAAATTGATAGCTTCTAATTATTATTGCAAATTATAACTTGAAGATCTAAACTAGTAATTGTCAAATACAGAACTTAAAATTGATAGCTTCTAATTATTATTGTAAATTATAACTTGAAGATCTGAACTTGTAATAGTGAATTACAGAACTTAGATTTTTTAAATTCAAATTTTTATTTCAAATTATAACTTGAAGATCTGAACTAGTAATTGTCAAATACAGAACTTAAAATTAATAGCTTATAATTATTATTGTAAATTATATCTTGAAGATCTGAACTTGTAATAGTGAATTACAGAACTTAGATTTTTTAAATTCAAATTTTTATTTCAAATTATAACTTGAAGATCTGAACTAGTAATTGTCAAATACAGAACTTAAAATTGATAGCTTCTAATTATTATTGCAATTTATAACTTGAAGATCTAAACTAGTAATTGTCAAATACAGAACTTAAAATTGATAGCTTCTAATTATTATTGTAAATTATAACTTGAAGATCTGAACTTGTAATAGTGAATTACAGAACTTAAATTTGTTAAATTCAAATTATTATTTCAAATTATAACTTGAAGATCTGAACTAGTTATTGTCAAATACAGAACATAGAATTTAGAGCTTATAATTATTATTGTAAATTATAACTTGAAGATCTGAACTTGTAATAGTGAATTACAGAACTTCGATTTGTTAAATTCAAATTATTATTTCAAATTATAACTTGAAGATCTGAACTAGTAATTGTCAAATACAGAACTTAAAATTGATAGCTTCTAATTATTATTGCAAATTATAACTTGAAGATCTGAACTTGTAATTGTCAAATACAGAACTTAAAATTGATAGCTTCTAATTATTAGTGCAAATTATAACTTGAAGATCTGAACTTGTAATTGTCAAATACAGAACTTAAAATTGATAGCTTACAATTATTATTTCAAATTATAACTTGCAGATCTGAACTGGTAATTGTCAAATACAGAACTTCTAATTGTTAAATACAAATTATTAGTGCAAATTATAACTTGAAGATCTGAACTAGTAATTGTCAAATACAGAACTTAAAATTGATAGCTTCTAATTATTATTGCAAATTATAACTTGAAGAACTGAAATTGTAATTGTCAAATACAGAACTTAAAATTGATAGCTTCTAATTATTATTTCAAATTATAACTTGAAGATCTCTACTTGTAATTGTCAAATACAGAACTTAAAATTGATAGCTTAAAATTATAATTCAATTTATAACTTGAAGATCTGAACTTGTAATTGTCAAATACAGAACTTAAAATTGATAGCTTCCAATTATTATTGCAAATTATAACTTGAAGATCTGAACTTGTAATTGTCAAATACAGAACTTAAAATTGATAGCTTCTAATTATTATTTCAAATTATAACTTGAAGATCTGAACTTGTAATTGTCAAATACAGAACTTAAAATTGATAGCTTCTAATTATTATTGCAAATAATAACTTGAAGATCTGAACTTTTAATTGTCAAATGCAAAACTTAAAATTGATAGCTTCTAATTATTATTGCAAATAATAATTTGAAGATCTGTACTTGTAATTGTCAAATACAGAACTTAAAATTGATAGCTTAAAATTATAATTCAATTTATAACTTGAAGATCTGCACTTGTAATAGTCAAATACAGAACTTAAAATTGATAGCTTCTAATTATTATTGCAAATTATAACTTGAAGATCTTAACTTGTAATTGTCAAATACAGAACTTAAAATTGATAGCTTCTAATTATTATTGTAAATTATGACTTGAAGATCTGAACTAGTAATAGTGAATTACAGAACTTTGATTTGTTAAATTCAAATTATTATTTCAAATTATAACTTGAAGATCTGAACTAGTAATTGTCAAATACAGAACTTAAAATTGATAGCTTCTAATTATTATTGCATATTATAACTTGAAGATCTGAACTTGTAATTGTCAAATACAGAACTTAAAATTGATAGCTTCTAATTATTATTGCAAATTATAACTTGAAGATCTTAACTTGTAATTGTTAAATACAGAACTTAAAATTTATAGCCTCTAATTATTATTGTAAATTATAACTTCAAGATCTGAACATGTAATTGTCAAATACAGAACTTAAAATTGATAGCTTCTAATTATTATTGCAAATAATAACTTGAAGATCTGAACTAGTAATTGTCAAATACAGAACTTAAAATTGATAGCTTCTAATTATTATTGCAAATTATAACTTGAAGATCTGAACTTGTAATAGTGAATTACAGAACTTAGATTTTTTAAATTCAAATTTTTATTTCAAATTATAACTTGAAGATCTGAACTAGTAATTGTCAAATACAGAACTTAAAATTGATAGCTTCTAATTATTATTGCAAATTATAACTTGAAGATCTAAACTAGTAATTGTCAAATACAGAACTTAAAATTGATAGCTTTTAATTATTATTGTAAATTATAACTTGAAGATCTGAACTTGTAATAGTGAATTACAGAACTTAGATTTTTTAAATTCAAATTTTTATTTCAAATTATAACTTGAAGATCTGAACTAGTAATTGTCAAATACAGAACTTAAAATTAATAGCTTATAATTATTATTGTAAATTATATCTTGAAGATCTGAACTTGTAATAGTGAATTACAGAACTTAGATTTTTTAAATTCAAATTTTTATTTCAAATTATAACTTGAAGATCTGAACTAGTAATTGTCAAATACAGAACTTAAAATTGATAGCTTCTAATTATTATTGCAATTTATAACTTGAAGATCTAAACTAGTAATTGTCAAATACAGAACTTAAAATTGATAGCTTCTAATTATTATTGTAAATTATAACTTGAAGATCTGAACTTGTAATAGTGAATTACAGAACTTAAATTTGTTAAATTCAAATTATTATTTCAAATTATAACTTGAAGATCTGAACTAGTTATTGTCAAATACAGAACATAGAATTTAGAGCTTATAATTATTATTGTAAATTATAACTTGAAGATCTGAACTTGTAATAGTGAATTACAGAACTTCGATTTGTTAAATTCAAATTATTATTTCAAATTATAACTTGAAGATCTGAACTAGTAATTGTCAAATACAGAACTTAAAATTGATAGCTTCTAATTATTATTGCAAATTATAACTTGAAGATCTGAACTTGTAATTGTCAAATACAGAACTTAAAATTGATAGCTTCTAATTATTATTGCAAATTATAACTTGAAGATCTGAACTTGTAATTGTCAAATACAGAACTTAAAATTGATAGCTTACAATTATTATTTCAAATTATAACTTGCAGATCTGAACTGGTAATTGTCAAATACAGAACTTCTAATTGTTAAATACAAATTATTAGTGCAAATTATAACTTGAAGATCTGAACTAGTTATTGTCAAATACAGAACTTAAAATTGATAGCTTCTAATTATTATTGCAAATTATAACTTGAAGAACTGAAATTGTAATTGTCAAATACAGAACTTAAAATTGATAGCTTCTAATTATTATTTCAAATTATAACTTGAAGATCTCTACTTGTAATTGTCAAATACAGAACTTAAAATTGATAGCTTAAAATTATAATTCAATTTATAACTTGAAGATCTGAACTTGTAATAGTCAAATACAGAACTTCGAATTGTTAAAAAACAAATTATTAGTGCAAATTATAACCTGAAGATCTGAACTTGGAATAGGTAAATACAGAACTTCGAATTGTTAAATTCAAACTAAGATTGCAAAGAATAATTTGAAGATCTGAACTTGTAATAGTCAAATTCAGAACTTCTAATTGTTAAATACAAATTATTAGTGCAAATTATAACTTGAAGATCTAAACTTGTAATTGTCAAATACAGAACTTAAAATTGATAGCTTCTAATTATTATTGCAAATTATAACTTGAAGATCTGAACTTGTAATTGTCAAATACAGAACTTAAAATTGATAGCTTCTAATTATTATTTCAAATTATAACTTGAAGATCTGAACTTGTAATTGTCAAATACAGAACTAAAATTGATAGCTTCTAATTATTATTGCAAATAATAACTTGAAGATCTGAACTTTTAATTGTCAAATGCAAAACTTAAAATTGATAGCTTCTAATTATTATTGCAAATAATAATTTGAAGATCTGTACTTGTAATTGTCAAATACAGAACTTAAAATTGATAGCTTAAAATTATAATTCAATTTATAACTAGAAGATCTGCACTTGTAATAGTCAAATACAGAACTTAAAATTGATAGCTTCTAATTATTATTGCAAATTATAACTTGAAGATCTTAACTTGTAATTGTCAAATACAGAACTTAAAATTGATAGCTTCTAATTATTATTGTAAATTATGACTTGAAGATCTGAACTAGTAATAGTGAATTACAGAACTTAGATTTGTTAAATTCAAATTATTATTTCAAATTATAACTTGAAGATCTGAACTAGTAATTGTCAAATACAGAACTTAAAATTGATAGCTTCTAATTATTATTGCATATTATAACTTGAAGATCTGAACAATGTAATTGTTAAATACAGAACTTAAAATTGATAGCTTCTAATTATTATTGTAAATTATAACTTCAAGATCTGAACTTGTAATTGTCAAATACAGAACTTAAAATTGATAGCTTCTAATTATTATTGCAAATTATAATTTGAAGATCTGAACTTGTAATAGACAAATACGCAACTTAGCATTGTTAAATACAAATTGTGATTGCAAATTATAACTTGAAGATCTGAACCTGTAATAGGTAAATACAGAACTTCGAATTGTTAACTTCAAACTAAGATTGCAAATAATAATTCGAAGATCTGAACTTGTAATAGTCAAATACAGAACTTCTAATTGTTAAATACAAATTATTAGTGCAAATTATAACTTGAAGATCTGAACTGGTAATTGTCAAATACAGAACTTAAAATTGATAGCTTCTAATTATTATTGCAAATTATAACTTGAAGATCTGAACTTGTACTTGTCAAATACAGAACTTCTAATTGTTAAATACAAATTATTAGTGCAAATTATAACTTGAAGATCTGAACTTGTAATTGTCAAATACAGAACTTAAAATTGATAGCTTCTAATTATTATTGCAAATTATAACTTGAAGATCTGAACTTGTAATAGTCAAATACAGAACTTAAAATTGATAGCTTCTAATTATTATTGTAAATTATAACTTGAAGATCTGAACTTGTAATAGTGAATTACAGAACTTAGATTTGTTAAATTCAAATTATTATTTCAAATTATAACTTGAAGATCTGAACTAGTAATTGTCAAATACAGAACTTAAAATTGATAGCTTCTAATTATTATTGCAAATTATAACTTGAAGATCTGAACTTGTAATAGTGAATTACAGAACTTAGATTTGTTAAATTCAAATTATTATTTCAAATTATAACTTGAAGATCTGAACTAGTAATTGTCAAATACAGAACTTAAAATTGATAGCTTCTAATTATTATTGCATATTATAACTTGAAGATCTGAACAATGTAATTGTTAAATACAGAACTTAAAATTGATAGCTTCTAATTATTATTGTAAATTATAACTTCAAGATCTGAACTTGTAATTGTCAAATACAGAACTTAAAATTGATAGCTTCTAATTATTATTGCAAATTATAATTTGAAGATCTGAACTTGTAATAGACAAATACGCAACTTAGCATTGTTAAATACAAATTGTGATTGCAAATTATAACTTGAAGATCTGAACCTGTAATAGGTAAATACAGAACTTCGAATTGTTAACTTCAAACTAAGATTGCAAATAATAATTCGAAGATCTGAACTTGTAATAGTCAAATACAGAACTTCTAATTGTTAAATACAAATTATTAGTGCAAATTATAACTTGAAGATCTGAACTGGTAATTGTCAAATACAGAACTTAAAATTGATAGCTTCTAATTATTATTGCAAATTATAACTTGAAGATCTGAACTTGTACTTGTCAAATACAGAACTTCTAATTGTTAAATACAAATTATTAGTGCAAATTATAACTTGAAGATCTGAACTTGTAATTGTCAAATACAGAACTTAAAATTGATAGCTTCTAATTATTATTGCAAATTATAACTTGAAGATCTGAACTTGTAATAGTCAAATACAGAACTTAAAATTGATAGCTTCTAATTATTATTGTAAATTATAACTTGAAGATCTGAACTTGTAATAGTGAATTACAGAACTTAGATTTGTTAAATTCAAATTATTATTTCAAATTATAACTTGAAGATCTGAACTAGTAATTGTCAAATACAGAACTTAAAATTGATAGCTTCTAATTATTATTGCAAATTATAACTTGAAGATCTGAACTTGTAATAGTGAATTACAGAACTTAGATTTGTTAAATTCAAATTATTATTTCAAATTATAACTTGAAGATCTGAACTAGTAATTGTCAAATACAGAACTTAAAATTGATAGCTTCTAATTATTATTGCATATTATAACTTGAAGATCTGAACAATGTAATTGTTAAATACAGAACTTAAAATTGATAGCTTCTAATTATTATTGTAAATTATAACTTCAAGATCTGAACTTGTAATTGTCAAATACAGAACTTAAAATTGATAGCTTCTAATTATTATTGCAAATTATAATTTGAAGATCTGAACTTGTAATAGACAAATACGCAACTTAGCATTGTTAAATACAAATTGTGATTGCAAATTATAACTTGAAGATCTGAACCTGTAATAGGTAAATACAGAACTTCGAATTGTTAACTTCAAACTAAGATTGCAAATAATAATTCGAAGATCTGAACTTGTAATAGTCAAATACAGAACTTCTAATTGTTAAATACAAATTATTAGTGCAAATTATAACTTGAAGATCTGAACTAGTAATTGTCAAATACAGAACTTAAAATTGATAGCTTCTAATTATTATTGCAAATTATAACTTGAAGATCTGAACTTGTACTTGTCAAATACAGAACTTCTAATTGTTAAATACAAATTATTAGTGCAAATTATAACTTGAAGATCTGAACTTGTAATTGTCAAATACAGAACTTAAAATTGATAGCTTCTAATTATTATTGCAAATTATAACTTGAAGATCTGAACTTGTAATAGTCAAATACAGAACTTAAAATTGATAGCTTCTAATTATTATTGTAAATTATAACTTGAAGATCTGAACTAGTAATATTGAATTACAGAACTTAGATTTGTTAAATTCAAATTATTATTTCAAATTATAACTTGAAGATCTGAACTAGTAATTGTCAAATACAGGACTTAAAATTGATAGCTTCTAATTATTATTGCAAATTATAACTTGAAGATCTGAACTTGTAATTGTCAAAAACAGTACTTAAAATTGATAGCTTCTAATTATTATTGCAAATTATAACTTGAAGATCTGAACTTGTAATTGTCAAATACAGAACTTAAAATTGATAGCTTTTAATTATTATTGTAAATTATAACTTGAAGATCTGAACTTGTAATTGTCAAATACAGAACTTCGAATTGTTAAATACAAATTATTAGTACAAATTATAACTTGAAGATCTGAACTTGTAATAGGTAAATACTGAACTTCGAATTGTTAAATTCAAACTAAGATTGCAAATAATAATTTGAAGATCTGAACTTGTAATAGTCAAATACAGAACTTAAAATTGATAGCTTCTAATTATTATTGTAAATTATAACTTGAGGATCTGAACTTGTAATAGTGAATTACAGAACTTAGATTTGTTAAATTCAAATTATTATTTCAAATTATAACTTGAAGATCTGAACTAGTAATTGTCAAATACAGAACTAAAAATTGATAGCTTCTAATTATTATCGCAAATTATAACTTGAAGATCTGAACTTGAAATTGTCAAATGCAGAACTTAAAATTGATAGCTTCTAATTATTATTTCAAATTATAACTTGAAGATCTGAACTTGTAATTGTCAAATACAGAACTAAAAATTGATAGCTTCTAATTATTATCGCAAATTATAACTTGAAGATCTGAACTTGTAATTGTTAAATGCAGAACTTAAAATTGATAGCTTCTAATTATTATTTCAAATTATAACTTGAAGATCTGAACTTGTAATTGTCAAATACAGAACTTAAAATTGATAGCTTCTAATTATTATTGCAAATAATAACTTGAAGATCTGTACTTGTAATTGTCAAATACAGAACTTAAAATTGATAGCTTATAATTATAGTTCAAATTATAACTTGAAGATCTGAACTTGTAATAGTCAAATACAGAACATCGAATTGTTAAATACAAATTATTAGTGCATATTATAACTTGAAGATCTGAACTTGTAATAGGTAAATACAGAACTTCTAATTGTTAAATTCAAACTAAGATTGCAAATAATAATTTGAAAATCTGAACTAGTAATAGTCAAATACAGAACTTCTAACTGTTAAAAACAAATTATTAGTGCAAATTATAACTTGAAGATCTTAACTTGTAATTGTCAAATACAGAACTTAAAATTGATAGCTTCTAATTATTATTGTAAATTATGACTTGAAGATCTGAACTAGTAATAGTGAATTACAGAACTTAGATTTGTTAAATTCAAATTATTATTTCAAATTATAACTTGAAGATCTGAACTAGTAATTGTCAAATACAGAACTTAAAATTGATAGCTTCTAATTATTATTGCATATTATAACTTGAAGATCTGAACAATGTAATTGTTAAATACAGAACTTAAAATTGATAGCTTCTAATTATTATTGTAAATTATAACTTCAAGATCTGAACTTGTAATTGTCAAATACAGAACTTAAAATTGATAGCTTCTAATTATTATTGCAAATTATAATTTGAAGATCTGAACTTGTAATAGACAAATACGCAACTTAGCATTGTTAAATACAAATTGTGATTGCAAATTATAACTTGAAGATCTGAACCTGTAATAGGTAAATACAGAACTTCGAATTGTTAACTTCAAACTAAGATTGCAAATAATAATTCGAAGATCTGAACTTGTAATAGTCAAATACAGAACTTCTAATTGTTAAATACAAATTATTATTGCAAATAATAACTTGAAGATCTGAACTTTTAATTGTCAAATGCAAAACTTAAAATTGATAGCTTCTAATTATTATTGCAAATAATAATTTGAAGATCTGTACTTGTAATTGTCAAATACAGAACTTAAAATTGATAGCTTAAAATTATAATTCAATTTATAACTAGAAGATCTGCACTTGTAATAGTCAAATACAGAACTTAAAATTGATAGCTTCTAATTATTATTGCAAATTATAACTTGAAGATCTTAACTTGTAATTGTCAAATACAGAACTTAAAATTGATAGCTTCTAATTATTATTGTAAATTATGACTTGAAGATCTGAACTAGTAATAGTGAATTACAGAACTTAGATTTGTTAAATTCAAATTATTATTTCAAATTATAACTTGAAGATCTGAACTAGTAATTGTCAAATACAGAACTTAAAATTGATAGCTTCTAATTATTATTGCATATTATAACTTGAAGATCTGAACAATGTAATTGTTAAATACAGAACTTAAAATTGATAGCTTCTAATTATTATTGTAAATTATAACTTCAAGATCTGAACTTGTAATTGTCAAATACAGAACTTAAAATTGATAGCTTCTAATTATTATTGCAAATTATAATTTGAAGATCTGAACTTGTAATAGACAAATACGCAACTTAGCATTGTTAAATACAAATTGTGATTGCAAATTATAACTTGAAGATCTGAACCTGTAATAGGTAAATACAGAACTTCGAATTGTTAACTTCAAACTAAGATTGCAAATAATAATTCGAAGATCTGAACTTGTAATAGTCAAATACAGAACTTCTAATTGTTAAATACAAATTATTAGTGCAAATTATAACTTGAAGATCTGAACTAGTAATTGTCAAATACAGAACTTAAAATTGATAGCTTCTAATTATTATTGCAAATTATAACTTGAAGATCTGAACTTGTACTTGTCAAATACAGAACTTCTAATTGTTAAATACAAATTATTAGTGCAAATTATAACTTGAAGATCTGAACTTGTAATTGTCAAATACAGAACTTAAAATTGATAGCTTCTAATTATTATTGCAAATTATAACTTGAAGATCTGAACTTGTAATAGTCAAATACAGAACTTAAAATTGATAGCTTCTAATTATTATTGTAAATTATAACTTGAAGATCTGAACTTGTAATAGTGAATTACAGAACTTAGATTTGTTAAATTCAAATTATTATTTCAAATTATAACTTGAAGATCTGAACTAGTAATTGTCAAATACAGAACTTAAAATTGATAGCTTCTAATTATTATTGCAAATTATAACTTGAAGATCTGAACTTGTAATAGTGAATTACAGAACTTAGATTTGTTAAATTCAAATTATTATTTCAAATTATAACTTGAAGATCTGAACTAGTAATTGTCAAATACAGAACTTAAAATTGATAGCTTCTAATTATTATTGCATATTATAACTTGAAGATCTGAACAATGTAATTGTTAAATACAGAACTTAAAATTGATAGCTTCTAATTATTATTGTAAATTATAACTTCAAGATCTGAACTTGTAATTGTCAAATACAGAACTTAAAATTGATAGCTTCTAATTATTATTGCAAATTATAATTTGAAGATCTGAACTTGTAATAGACAAATACGCAACTTAGCATTGTTAAATACAAATTGTGATTGCAAATTATAACTTGAAGATCTGAACCTGTAATAGGTAAATACAGAACTTCGAATTGTTAACTTCAAACTAAGATTGCAAATAATAATTCGAAGATCTGAACTTGTAATAGTCAAATACAGAACTTCTAATTGTTAAATACAAATTATTAGTGCAAATTATAACTTGAAGATCTGAACTGGTAATTGTCAAATACAGAACTTAAAATTGATAGCTTCTAATTATTATTGCAAATTATAACTTGAAGATCTGAACTTGTACTTGTCAAATACAGAACTTCTAATTGTTAAATACAAATTATTAGTGCAAATTATAACTTGAAGATCTGAACTTGTAATTGTCAAATACAGAACTTAAAATTGATAGCTTCTAATTATTATTGCAAATTATAACTTGAAGATCTGAACTTGTAATAGTCAAATACAGAACTTAAAATTGATAGCTTCTAATTATTATTGTAAATTATAACTTGAAGATCTGAACTTGTAATAGTGAATTACAGAACTTAGATTTGTTAAATTCAAATTATTATTTCAAATTATAACTTGAAGATCTGAACTAGTAATTGTCAAATACAGAACTTAAAATTGATAGCTTCTAATTATTATTGCAAATTATAACTTGAAGATCTGAACTTGTAATAGTGAATTACAGAACTTAGATTTGTTAAATTCAAATTATTATTTCAAATTATAACTTGAAGATCTGAACTAGTAATTGTCAAATACAGAACTTAAAATTGATAGCTTCTAATTATTATTGCATATTATAACTTGAAGATCTGAACAATGTAATTGTTAAATACAGAACTTAAAATTGATAGCTTCTAATTATTATTGTAAATTATAACTTCAAGATCTGAACTTGTAATTGTCAAATACAGAACTTAAAATTGATAGCTTCTAATTATTATTGCAAATTATAATTTGAAGATCTGAACTTGTAATAGACAAATACGCAACTTAGCATTGTTAAATACAAATTGTGATTGCAAATTATAACTTGAAGATCTGAACCTGTAATAGGTAAATACAGAACTTCGAATTGTTAACTTCAAACTAAGATTGCAAATAATAATTCGAAGATCTGAACTTGTAATAGTCAAATACAGAACTTCTAATTGTTAAATACAAATTATTAGTGCAAATTATAACTTGAAGATCTGAACTAGTAATTGTCAAATACAGAACTTAAAATTGATAGCTTCTAATTATTATTGCAAATTATAACTTGAAGATCTGAACTTGTACTTGTCAAATACAGAACTTCTAATTGTTAAATACAAATTATTAGTGCAAATTATAACTTGAAGATCTGAACTTGTAATTGTCAAATACAGAACTTAAAATTGATAGCTTCTAATTATTATTGCAAATTATAACTTGAAGATCTGAACTTGTAATAGTCAAATACAGAACTTAAAATTGATAGCTTCTAATTATTATTGTAAATTATAACTTGAAGATCTGAACTAGTAATATTGAATTACAGAACTTAGATTTGTTAAATTCAAATTATTATTTCAAATTATAACTTGAAGATCTGAACTAGTAATTGTCAAATACAGGACTTAAAATTGATAGCTTCTAATTATTATTGCAAATTATAACTTGAAGATCTGAACTTGTAATTGTCAAAAACAGTACTTAAAATTGATAGCTTCTAATTATTATTGCAAATTATAACTTGAAGATCTGAACTTGTAATTGTCAAATACAGAACTTAAAATTGATAGCTTTTAATTATTATTGTAAATTATAACTTGAAGATCTGAACTTGTAATTGTCAAATACAGAACTTCGAATTGTTAAATACAAATTATTAGTACAAATTATAACTTGAAGATCTGAACTTGTAATAGGTAAATACTGAACTTCGAATTGTTAAATTCAAACTAAGATTGCAAATAATAATTTGAAGATCTGAACTTGTAATAGTCAAATACAGAACTTAAAATTGATAGCTTCTAATTATTATTGTAAATTATAACTTGAGGATCTGAACTTGTAATAGTGAATTACAGAACTTAGATTTGTTAAATTCAAATTATTATTTCAAATTATAACTTGAAGATCTGAACTAGTAATTGTCAAATACAGAACTAAAAATTGATAGCTTCTAATTATTATCGCAAATTATAACTTGAAGATCTGAACTTGAAATTGTCAAATGCAGAACTTAAAATTGATAGCTTCTAATTATTATTTCAAATTATAACTTGAAGATCTGAACTTGTAATTGTCAAATACAGAACTAAAAATTGATAGCTTCTAATTATTATCGCAAATTATAACTTGAAGATCTGAACTTGTAATTGTTAAATGCAGAACTTAAAATTGATAGCTTCTAATTATTATTTCAAATTATAACTTGAAGATCTGAACTTGTAATTGTCAAATACAGAACTTAAAATTGATAGCTTCTAATTATTATTGCAAATAATAACTTGAAGATCTGTACTTGTAATTGTCAAATACAGAACTTAAAATTGATAGCTTATAATTATAGTTCAAATTATAACTTGAAGATCTGAACTTGTAATAGTCAAATACAGAACATCGAATTGTTAAATACAAATTATTAGTGCATATTATAACTTGAAGATCTGAACTTGTAATAGGTAAATACAGAACTTCTAATTGTTAAATTCAAACTAAGATTGCAAATAATAATTTGAAAATCTGAACTAGTAATAGTCAAATACAGAACTTCTAACTGTTAAAAACAAATTATTAGTGCAAATTATAACTTGAAGATCTGAACTTGTAATTGTTAAATACAGAACTTAAAATTGATAGCTTCTAATTATTATTGCAAATTATAACTTGAAGATCTGAACTTGTAATAGTGAATTACAAAACTTAGATTTGTTAAATTCAAATTATTATTTCAAATTATAACTTGAAGATCTGAACTAGTAATTGTCAAATACAGAACTTAAATTGATAGCTTATAATTATTATTGCAAATAATAATTTGAAGATCTGAACTTGTAATAGTCAAATACAGAACTTCAAATTGTTAAATACAAATTATTAGTGCAAATTATAACTTGAAGATCTGAACTAGTAATTGTCAAATACAGAACTTAAAATTGATAGCTTCTAATTATTATTGCAAATTATAACTTGAAGATCTGAACTTATAATTGTCAAATACAGAACTTCTAATTGTTAAATACAAATTATTAGTGCAAATTATAACTTGAAGATCTGAACTTGTAATTGTCAAATACAGAACTTAAAATTGATAGCTTCTAATTATTATTGCAAATTATAGCTTGAAGATCTGAACTTGTAATTGTCAAATACAGAACTTCTAATTGTTAAATACAAATTATTAGTGCAAATTATAACTTGAAGATCTGAACATGAAATTGTCAAATACAGAACTTAAAATTGATAGCTTCTAATTATTATTGTAAATTATAACTTGAAGATCTGAACTTGTAATAGTGAATTACAGAACATAGATTTGTTAAATTCAAATTATTATTTCAAATTATAACTTGAAGATCTGAACTAGTAATTGTCAAATACAGAACTTAAAATTGATAGCTTCTAATTATTATTGCAAATTATAACTTGAAGATCTGAACTTGTAATTGTCAAATACAGAACTTATAATTGATAGCTACTAATTATTATTGCAAATTATAACTTGAAGATCTGAACTTGTAATTGTCAAATACAGAACTTAAAATTGATAGCTTCTAATTATTATTGTAAATTATAACTTGAAGATCTGAACTTGTAATAGTCAAATACAGAACTTCTAATTGTTAAATACAAATTATTAGTGCAAATTATAACTTGAAGATCTGAACTAGTAATTTTCAAATACAGAACTTAATATTGATAGCTTCTAATTATTATTGCAAATTATAACTAGAAGATCTGAACTTGTAATTGTCAAATACAGAACTTAAAATTGATAGCTTCTAATTATTATTTCAATTTATAACTTGAAGATCTGAACTTGTAATTGTCAAATACAGAACTTAAAATTGATAGCTTCTAATTATTATTGCAAATTATAACTTGAAGATCTGAACTTGTAATTGTCAAATACAGAACTTCTAATTGTTAAATACAAATTAGTAGTGCAAATTATAACTTGAAGATCTGAACTTGTAATTATCAAATACGGAACTTAAAATTGATAGCTTCTAATTATTATTGTAAATTATAACTTGAAGATCTGAACTTGTAATAGTGAATTACAGAACTTAGATTTGTCAAATTCAAATTATTATTTCAAATTATAACTTGAAGATCTGAACTAGTAATTGTCAAATACAGAACTTAAAATTAATAGCTTCTAATTATTATTGCAAATTATAACCTGAAGATCTGAACTTGTAATTGTCAAATACAAAACTTAAAATTGATAGCTTCTAATTATTATTGTAAATTATAACTTGAAGATCTGAACTTGTAATTGTCAAATACAGAACTTAAAATTGATAGCTTCTAATTATTATTACAAATAATAACTTGGAGATCTGAACTAGTAATTGTCAAATACAGAACTTAAAATTGATAGCTTCTAATTATTATTGAAAATTATAACTTGAAGATCTGAACTTGTAATTGTCAAATACAGAACTTAAAATTGATAGCTTCTAATTATTATTGCAAATTATAACTTGAAGATCTGAACTTGTAATTGTCAAATACAGAACATAAAATTGATAGCTTCTAATTATTATTTCAAATTATAACTTGAAGATCTGAACTTGTAATTGTCAAATACAGAACTTAAAATTAATAGCTTCTAATTATTATTGCAAATTATAACTTGAAGATCTGAACTTGTAATTGTCAAATACAGAACTTCAAATTGTTAAATACAAATTATTAGTGCAAATTATAACTTGAAAATCTGAACTTGTAATTGTCAAATACAGAACTTAAAATTGATAGCTTATTATTATTATTGTAAATTATAACTTGAAGATCTGAACTTGTAATAGTGAATTACAGAACTTAAAATTGATAGCTTCTAATTATTATTGCAATTTATAACTTGAAGATCTGAACTTGTAATTGTTAAATACAGAACTTAAAATTGATAGCTTCTAATTATTATTGTAAATTATAACTTTAAGATCTGAACTTGTAATTGTCAAATACAGAACTTAAAATTGATAGCTTCTAATTATTATTGCAAATAATAACTTGAAGATCTGAACTTGTAATTGTCAAATACAGAACTTAAAATTGATAGCTTCTAATTATTATTGCAAATTATAATTTGAAGATCTGAACTTGTAATAGACAAATACGCAACTTAGCATTGTTAAATACAAATTGTGATTGCAAATTATAACTTGAAGATCTGAACCTGTAATTGTCAAATGCAGAACTTAAAATTGATAGCTTCTAATTATTATTTCAAATTATAACTTGAAGATCTGAACTTGTAATTGTCAAATACAGAACTTAAAATTGATAGCTTCTAATTATTATTGCAAATAATAACTTGAAGATCTGTACTTGTAATTGTCAAATACAGAACTTAAAATTGATAGCTTATAATTATAGTTCAAATTATAACTTGAAGATCTGAACTTGTAATAGTCAAATACAGAACATCGAATTGTTAAATACAAATTATTAGTGCATATTATAACTTGAAGATCTGAACTTGTAATAGGTAAATACAGAACTTCTAATTGTTAAATTCAAACTAAGATTGCAAATAATAATTTGAAAATCTGAACTAGTAATAGTCAAATATAGAACTTCTAACTGTTAAAAACAAATTATTAGTGCAAATTATAACTTGAAGATCTGAACTTGTAATTGTTAAATACAGAACTTAAAATTGATAGCTTCTAATTATTATTGCAAATTATAACTTGAAGATCTGAACTTGTAATAGTGAATTACAAAACTTAGATTTGTTAAATTCAAATTATTATTTCAAATTATAACTTGAAGATCTGAACTAGTAATTGTCAAATACAGAACTTAAATTGATAGCTTCTAATTATTATTGTAAATTATAACTTTAAGATCTGAACTTGTAATTGTCAAATACAGAACTTAAAATTGATGGCTTCTAATTATTATTGCAAATAATAACTTGAAGATCTGAACTTGTAATTGTCAAATACAGAACTTAAAATTGATAGCTTCTAATTATTATTGCAAATTATAATTTGAAGATCTGAACTTGTAATAGACAAATACGCAACTTAGCATTGTTAAATACAAATTGTGATTGCAAATTATAACTTGAAGATCTGAACCTGTAATAGGTAAATACAGAACTTCGAATTGTTAAATTCAAACTAAGATTGCAAATAATAATTCGAAGATCTGAACTTGTAATAGTCAAATACAGAACTTCTAATTGTTAAATACAAATTATTAGTGCAAATTATAACTTGAAGATCTGAACTAGTAATTGTCAAATACAGAACTTAAAATTGATAGCTTCTAATTATTATTGCAAATTATAACTTGAAGATCTGAACTTGTAATTGTCAAATACAGAACTTCTAATTGTTAAATACAAATTATTAGTGCAAATTATAACTTGAAGATCTGAACTTGTAATTGTCAAATACAGAACTTAAAATTGATAGCTTCTAATTATTATTGCAAATTATAACTTGAAGATCTGAACTTGTAATTGTCAAATACAGAACTTCTAATTGTTAAATACAAATTATTAGTGCAAATTATAACTTCAAGATCTGAACATGTAATTGTCAAATAAAGAACTTAAAATTGATAGCTTATAATTATTATTGTAAATTATAACTTGAAGATCTGAACTTGTAATAGTGAATTACAGAACTTAGATTTGTTAAATTCAAATTATTATTTCAAATTATAACTTGAAGATCTGACCTAGTAATTGTCAAATACAGAACTTAAAATTGATAGCTTCTAATTATTATTGCAAATTATAACTTGAAGATCTGAACTTGTAATTGTCAAATACAGTACTTAAAATTGATAGCTTCTAATTATTATTGTAAATTATAACTTCAAGATCTGCACTTGTAATTGTCAAATACAGAACTTAAAATTGGTAGCTTCTAATTATTATTGCAAATAATAACTTGAAGATCTGAACTTGTAATTGTCAAATACAGAACTTAAAATTGATAGCTTCTAATTATTATTGCAAATTATAATTTGAAGATCTGAACTTGTAATAGACAAATACGCAACTTAGCATTGTTAAATACAAATTGTGATTGCAAATTATAACTTGAAGATCTGAACCTGTAATAGGTAAATACAGAACTTCGAATTGTTAAATTCAAACTAAGATTGCAAATAATAATTCGAAGATCTGAACTTGTAATAGTCAAATCCAGAACTTCTCATTGTTAAATACAAATTATTAGTGCAAATTATAACTTGAAGATCTGAACTTGTAATTGTCAAATACAGAACTTCTAATTATTAAATTCAAATTATTATTTCAAATATTGAAGATCTTGAAGATCTGAACTAGTAATTGTCAAATACAGAACTTAAAATTGATAGCTTCTATTTATTATTGCAAATTATAACTTGAAGATCTGAACTTGTAATTGTCAAATACAGCACTTAAAATTGATAGCTTATTATTATTATTGTAAATTATAACTTGAAGATCTGAACTTGTAATAGTGAATTACAGAACTTAGATTTGTTAAAAGCAAATTATTAATTCAAATTGTAACTTGAAGATCTGAACTAGTAATTGTTAAATACAGAACTTAAAATTGATAGCTTCTAATTATTATTGCAAATTATAACTTGCAGATCTGAACTATTATTGTCAAATACAGAACTTAAAATTGATAGCTTCTAATTATTATTTCAAATTATAACTTGAAGATCTGAACTGGTAATTGTCAAATACAGAACTTATAATTGTTAAATACAAATTATTAGTGCAAATTATAACTATAAGATCTGAACTTGAAATTGTCAAATACAGAACTTAAAATTGATAGCTTCTAATTATTATTGTAAATTATAACTTGAAGATCTGAACTTGTAATAGTGAATTACAGAACTTAGATTTGTTAAACTCAAATTATTATTTCAAATTATAACTTGAAGTTCTGAACTAGTAATTGTCAAATACAGAACTTAAAATTGATAGCTTCTAATTATTATTGCAAATTATAACTTGAAGATCTGAACTTGTAATTGTCAAATACAGAACTTAAAATTGATAGCTTCTAATTATTATTTCAAATTATAACTTGAAGATCTGAACTTGTAATAGACAAATACGCAACTTAGCATTGTTAAATACAAATTGTGATTGCAAATTATAACTTGAAGATCTGAACCTGTAATAGCTAAATACAGAACTTCGAATTGTTAAATTCAAACTAAGATTGCAAATAATAATTCGAAGATCTGAACTTGTAATAGTCAAATACAGAACTTCTAATTGTTAAATACAAATTATTAGTGCAAATTATAACTTGAAGATCTGAACTAGTAATTGTCAAATACAGAACTTAAAATTGATAGCTTCTAATTATTATTGCAAATTATAACTTGAAGATCTGAACTTGTAATTGTCAAATACAGAACTTCTAATTGTTAAATACAAATTATTAGTGCAAATTATAACTTGAAGATCTGAACTTGTAATTGTCAAATACAGAACTTAAAATTGATAGCTTCTAATTATTATTGCAAATTATAACTTGAAGATCTGAACTTGTAATTGTCAAATACAGAACTTCTAATTGTTAAATACAAATTATTAGTGCACATTATAACTTCAAGATCTGAACATGTAATTGTCAAATAAAGAACTTAAAATTGATAGCTTATAATTATTATTGTAAATTATAACTTGAAGATCTGAACTTGTAATAGTGAATTACAGAACTTAGATTTGTTAAATTCAAATTATTATTTCAAATTATAACTTGAAGATCTGAACTAGTAATTGTCAAATACAGAACTTAAAATTGATAGCTTCTAATTATTATTGCAAATTATAACTTGAAGATCTGAACTTGTAATTGTCAAATACAGTACTTAAAATTGATAGCTTCTAATTATTATTGTAAATTATAACTTCAAGATCTGCACTTGTAATTGTCAAATACAGAACTTAAAATTGGTAGCTTCTAATTATTATTGCAAATAATAACTTGAAGATCTGAACTTGTAATTGTCAAATACAGAACTTAAAATTGATAGCTTCTAATTATTATTGCAAATTATAATTTGAAGATCTGAACTTGTAATAGACAAATACGCAACTTAGCATTGTTAAATACAAATTGTGATTGCAAATTATAACTTGAAGATCTGAACCTGTAATAGGTAAATACAGAACTTCGAATTGTTAAATTCAAACTAAGATTGCAAATAATAATTCGAAGATCTGAACTTGTAATAGTCAAATACAGAACTTCTCATTGTTAAATACAAATTATTAGTGCAAATTATAACTTGAAGATCTGAACTTGTAATTGTCAAATACAGAACTTCTAATTATTAAATTCAAATTATTATTTCAAATATTGAAGATCTTGAAGATCTGAACTAGTAATTGTCAAATACAGAACTTAAAATTGATAGCTTCTATTTATTATTGCAAATTATAACTTGAAGATCTGAACTTGTAATTGTCAAATACAGCACTTAAAATTGATAGCTTATTATTATTATTGTAAATTATAACTTGAAGATCTGAACTTGTAATAGTGAATTACAGAACTTAGATTTGTGAAAAGCAAATTATTAATTCAAATTGTAACTTGAAGATCTGAACTAGTAATTGTTAAATACAGAACTTAAAATTGATAGCTTCTAATTATTATTGCAAATTATAACTTGCAGATCTGAACTATTATTGTCAAATACAGAACTTAAAATTGATAGTTTCTAATTATTATTTCAAATTATAACTTGAAGATCTGAACTGGTAATTGTCAAATACAGAACTTATAATTGTTAAATACAAATTATTAGTGCAAATTATAACTATAAGATCTGAACTAGAAATTGTCAAATACAGAACTTAAAATTGATAGCTTCTAATTATTATTGTAAATTATAACTTGAAGATCTGAACTTGTAATAGTGAATTACAGAACTTAGATTTGTTAAACTCAAATTATTATTTCAAATTATAACTTGAAGTTCTGAACTAGTAATTGTCAAATACAGAACTTAAAATTGATAGCTTCTAATTATTATTGCAAATTATAACTTGAAGATCTGAACTTGTAATTGTCAAATACAGAACTTAAAATTGATAGCTTCTAATTATTATTGCAAATTATAACTTGAAGATCTGAACTTGTAATAGACAAATACGCAACTTAGCATTGTTAAATACAAATTGTTATTGCAAATTATAACTTGAAGATCTGAACTTGTAATAGTGAATTACAGAACTTAGATTTGTTAATATCAAATTATTATTTCAAATTATAACTTGAAGATCTGAACTAGTAATTGTCAAATACAGAACTTAAAATTGATAGCTTATAATTATTATTGTAAATTATATCTGGAAGATCTGAACTTGTAATAGTGAATTACAGAACTTAGATTTTTTAAATTCAAATTATTATTTCAAATTATAACTTGAAGATCTGAACTAGTAATTGTCAAATACAGAACTTAAAATTGATAGCTTATAATTATTATTGTAAATTATATCTTGAAGATCTGAACCTGTAATAGTGCATTACAGAACTTCGATTTGTTAAATTCAAATTATTATTTCAAATTATAACTTGAAGATCTGAACAAGTAATTGTCAAATACAGAACTTAAAATTGATAGCTTCTAATTATTATTGCAAATTATAACTTGAAGATCTGAACTTGTAATAGTGAATTACAGAACTTAGATTTGTTAAATTCTAATTATTATTTCAAATTATAACTTGAAGATCTGAACTAGTAATTGTCAAATACAGAACTTCTAATTATTAAATACTAAGTATTAGTGCAAATTATAACTTGAAGATCTTAACTTGTAATTGTCAAATACAAAACTTAAACTTAATAGCTTCTAATTATTATTGCAAATTATAACTTGAAGATCTGAACTTGTAATAGTGAATTACAGAACTTAGATTTGTTAAAATCAAATTATTATTTCAAATTATAACTTGAAGATCTGAACTAGTAATTGTCAAATACAGAACTTAAAATTGATAGCTTCAAATTATTATTGCAAATTATAACTTGAAGATCTGAACTAGTAATTGTCAAATACAGAACTTCTAATTATTAAATACTAAGTATTAGTGCAAATTATAACTTGAAGATCTTAACTTGTAATTGTCAAATACAAAACTTAAACTTAATAGCTTCTAATTATTATTGCAAATTATAACTTGAAGATCTGAACTTGTAATAGTGAATTACAGAACTTAGATTTTTTAAATTCAAATTTTTATTTCAAATTATAACTTGAAGATCTGAACTAGTAATTGTCAAATACAGAACTTAAAATTGATAGCTTCTAATTATTATTGCAAATTATAACTTGAAGATCTAAACTAGTAATTGTCAAATACAGAACTTAAAATTGATAGCTTCTAATTATTATTGCAAATTATAACTTGAAGATCTGAACTTGTAATAGTGAATTACAGAACTTAGATTTGTTAAATTCAAATTATTATTTCAAATTATAACTTGAAGTTATGAACTAGTAATTGTCAAATACAGAACATAAAATTTAGAGCTTATAATTATTATTGTAAATTATAACTTGAAGATCTGAACTTGTAATAGTGAATTACAGAACTTCGATTTGTTAAATTCAAATTATTATTTCAAATTATAACTTGAAGATCTGAACTAGTAATTCTCAAATACAGAACTTAAAATTGATAGCTTCTAATTATTATTGCAAATTATAACTTGAAGATCTGAACTTGTAATTGTCAAATACAGAACTTAAAATTGATAGCTTCTAATTATTATTTCAAATTATAACTTGAAGATCTGAACTTGTAATAGACAAATACGCAACTTAGCATTGTTAAATACAAATTGTGATTGCAAATTATAACTTGAAGATCTGAACCTGTAATAGCTAAATACAGAACTTCGAATTGTTAAATTCAAACTAAGATTGCAAATAATAATTCGAAGATCTGAACTTGTAATAGTCAAATACAGAACTTCTAATTGTTAAATACAAATTATTAGTGCAAATTATAACTTGAAGATCTGAACTAGTAATTGTCAAATACAGAACTTAAAATTGATAGCTTCTAATTATTATTGCAAATTATAACTTGAAGATCTGAACTTGTAATTGTCAAATACAGAACTTCTAATTGTTAAATACAAATTATTAGTGCAAATTATAACTTGAAGATCTGAACTTGTAATTGTCAAATACAGAACTTAAAATTGATAGCTTCTAATTATTATTGCAAATTATAACTTGAAGATCTGAACTTGTAATTGTCAAATACAGAACTTCTAATTGTTAAATACAAATTATTAGTGCAAATTATAACTTGAAGATCTGAACATGAAATTGTCAAATACAGAACTTAAAATTGATAGCTTCTAATTATTATTGTAAATTATAACTTGAAGATCTGAACTTGTAATAGTGAATTACAGAACATAGATTTGTTAAATTCAAATTATTATTTCAAATTATAACTTGAAGATCTGAACTAGTAATTGTCAAATACAGAACTTAAAATTGATAGCTTCTAATTATTATTGCAAATTATAACTTGAAGATCTGAACTTGTAATTGTCAAATACAGAACTTATAATTGATAGCTACTAATTATTATTGCAAATTATAACTTGAAGATCTGAACTTGTAATTGTCAAATACAGAACTTAAAATTGATAGCTTCTAATTATTATTGTAAATTATAACTTGAAGATCTGAACTTGTAATAGTCAAATACAGAACTTCTAATTGTTAAATACAAATTATTAGTGCAAATTATAACTTGAAGATCTGAACTAGTAATTTTCAAATACAGAACTTAATATTGATAGCTTCTAATTATTATTGCAAATTATAACTAGAAGATCTGAACTTGTAATTGTCAAATACAGAACTTAAAATTGATAGCTTCTAATTATTATTTCAATTTATAACTTGAAGATCTGAACTTGTAATTGTCAAATACAGAACTTAAAATTGATAGCTTCTAATTATTATTGCAAATTATAACTTGAAGATCTGAACTTGTAATTGTCAAATACAGAACTTCTAATTGTTAAATACAAATTAGTAGTGCAAATTATAACTTGAAGATCTGAACTTGTAATTATCAAATACGGAACTTAAAATTGATAGCTTCTAATTATTATTGTAAATTATAACTTGAAGATCTGAACTTGTAATAGTGAATTACAGAACTTAGATTTGTCAAATTCAAATTATTATTTCAAATTATAACTTGAAGATCTGAACTAGTAATTGTCAAATACAGAACTTAAAATTAATAGCTTCTAATTATTATTGCAAATTATAACCTGAAGATCTGAACTTGTAATTGTCAAATACAAAACTTAAAATTGATAGCTTCTAATTATTATTGTAAATTATAACTTGAAGATCTGAACTTGTAATTGTCAAATACAGAACTTAAAATTGATAGCTTCTAATTATTATTACAAATAATAACTTGGAGATCTGAACTAGTAATTGTCAAATACAGAACTTAAAATTGATAGCTTCTAATTATTATTGAAAATTATAACTTGAAGATCTGAACTTGTAATTGTCAAATACAGAACTTAAAATTGATAGCTTCTAATTATTATTGCAAATTATAACTTGAAGATCTGAACTTGTAATTGTCAAATACAGAACATAAAATTGATAGCTTCTAATTATTATTTCAAATTATAACTTGAAGATCTGAACTTGTAATTGTCAAATACAGAACTTAAAATTAATAGCTTCTAATTATTATTGCAAATTATAACTTGAAGATCTGAACTTGTAATTGTCAAATACAGAACTTCAAATTGTTAAATACAAATTATTAGTGCAAATTATAACTTGAAAATCTGAACTTGTAATTGTCAAATACAGAACTTAAAATTGATAGCTTATTATTATTATTGTAAATTATAACTTGAAGATCTGAACTTGTAATAGTGAATTACAGAACTTAAAATTGATAGCTTCTAATTATTATTGCAATTTATAACTTGAAGATCTGAACTTGTAATTGTTAAATACAGAACTTAAAATTGATAGCTTCTAATTATTATTGTAAATTATAACTTTAAGATCTGAACTTGTAATTGTCAAATACAGAACTTAAAATTGATAGCTTCTAATTATTATTGCAAATAATAACTTGAAGATCTGAACTTGTAATTGTCAAATACAGAACTTAAAATTGATAGCTTCTAATTATTATTGCAAATTATAATTTGAAGATCTGAACTTGTAATAGACAAATACGCAACTTAGCATTGTTAAATACAAATTGTGATTGCAAATTATAACTTGAAGATCTGAACCTGTAATTGTCAAATGCAGAACTTAAAATTGATAGCTTCTAATTATTATTTCAAATTATAACTTGAAGATCTGAACTTGTAATTGTCAAATACAGAACTTAAAATTGATAGCTTCTAATTATTATTGCAAATAATAACTTGAAGATCTGTACTTGTAATTGTCAAATACAGAACTTAAAATTGATAGCTTATAATTATAGTTCAAATTATAACTTGAAGATCTGAACTTGTAATAGTCAAATACAGAACATCGAATTGTTAAATACAAATTATTAGTGCATATTATAACTTGAAGATCTGAACTTGTAATAGGTAAATACAGAACTTCTAATTGTTAAATTCAAACTAAGATTGCAAATAATAATTTGAAAATCTGAACTAGTAATAGTCAAATATAGAACTTCTAACTGTTAAAAACAAATTATTAGTGCAAATTATAACTTGAAGATCTGAACTTGTAATTGTTAAATACAGAACTTAAAATTGATAGCTTCTAATTATTATTGCAAATTATAACTTGAAGATCTGAACTTGTAATAGTGAATTACAAAACTTAGATTTGTTAAATTCAAATTATTATTTCAAATTATAACTTGAAGATCTGAACTAGTAATTGTCAAATACAGAACTTAAATTGATAGCTTCTAATTATTATTGTAAATTATAACTTTAAGATCTGAACTTGTAATTGTCAAATACAGAACTTAAAATTGATGGCTTCTAATTATTATTGCAAATAATAACTTGAAGATCTGAACTTGTAATTGTCAAATACAGAACTTAAAATTGATAGCTTCTAATTATTATTGCAAATTATAATTTGAAGATCTGAACTTGTAATAGACAAATACGCAACTTAGCATTGTTAAATACAAATTGTGATTGCAAATTATAACTTGAAGATCTGAACCTGTAATAGGTAAATACAGAACTTCGAATTGTTAAATTCAAACTAAGATTGCAAATAATAATTCGAAGATCTGAACTTGTAATAGTCAAATACAGAACTTCTAATTGTTAAATACAAATTATTAGTGCAAATTATAACTTGAAGATCTGAACTAGTAATTGTCAAATACAGAACTTAAAATTGATAGCTTCTAATTATTATTGCAAATTATAACTTGAAGATCTGAACTTGTAATTGTCAAATACAGAACTTCTAATTGTTAAATACAAATTATTAGTGCAAATTATAACTTGAAGATCTGAACTTGTAATTGTCAAATACAGAACTTAAAATTGATAGCTTCTAATTATTATTGCAAATTATAACTTGAAGATCTGAACTTGTAATTGTCAAATACAGAACTTCTAATTGTTAAATACAAATTATTAGTGCAAATTATAACTTCAAGATCTGAACATGTAATTGTCAAATAAAGAACTTAAAATTGATAGCTTATAATTATTATTGTAAATTATAACTTGAAGATCTGAACTTGTAATAGTGAATTACAGAACTTAGATTTGTTAAATTCAAATTATTATTTCAAATTATAACTTGAAGATCTGACCTAGTAATTGTCAAATACAGAACTTAAAATTGATAGCTTCTAATTATTATTGCAAATTATAACTTGAAGATCTGAACTTGTAATTGTCAAATACAGTACTTAAAATTGATAGCTTCTAATTATTATTGTAAATTATAACTTCAAGATCTGCACTTGTAATTGTCAAATACAGAACTTAAAATTGGTAGCTTCTAATTATTATTGCAAATAATAACTTGAAGATCTGAACTTGTAATTGTCAAATACAGAACTTAAAATTGATAGCTTCTAATTATTATTGCAAATTATAATTTGAAGATCTGAACTTGTAATAGACAAATACGCAACTTAGCATTGTTAAATACAAATTGTGATTGCAAATTATAACTTGAAGATCTGAACCTGTAATAGGTAAATACAGAACTTCGAATTGTTAAATTCAAACTAAGATTGCAAATAATAATTCGAAGATCTGAACTTGTAATAGTCAAATCCAGAACTTCTCATTGTTAAATACAAATTATTAGTGCAAATTATAACTTGAAGATCTGAACTTGTAATTGTCAAATACAGAACTTCTAATTATTAAATTCAAATTATTATTTCAAATATTGAAGATCTTGAAGATCTGAACTAGTAATTGTCAAATACAGAACTTAAAATTGATAGCTTCTATTTATTATTGCAAATTATAACTTGAAGATCTGAACTTGTAATTGTCAAATACAGCACTTAAAATTGATAGCTTATTATTATTATTGTAAATTATAACTTGAAGATCTGAACTTGTAATAGTGAATTACAGAACTTAGATTTGTTAAAAGCAAATTATTAATTCAAATTGTAACTTGAAGATCTGAACTAGTAATTGTTAAATACAGAACTTAAAATTGATAGCTTCTAATTATTATTGCAAATTATAACTTGCAGATCTGAACTATTATTGTCAAATACAGAACTTAAAATTGATAGCTTCTAATTATTATTTCAAATTATAACTTGAAGATCTGAACTGGTAATTGTCAAATACAGAACTTATAATTGTTAAATACAAATTATTAGTGCAAATTATAACTATAAGATCTGAACTTGAAATTGTCAAATACAGAACTTAAAATTGATAGCTTCTAATTATTATTGTAAATTATAACTTGAAGATCTGAACTTGTAATAGTGAATTACAGAACTTAGATTTGTTAAACTCAAATTATTATTTCAAATTATAACTTGAAGTTCTGAACTAGTAATTGTCAAATACAGAACTTAAAATTGATAGCTTCTAATTATTATTGCAAATTATAACTTGAAGATCTGAACTTGTAATTGTCAAATACAGAACTTAAAATTGATAGCTTCTAATTATTATTTCAAATTATAACTTGAAGATCTGAACTTGTAATAGACAAATACGCAACTTAGCATTGTTAAATACAAATTGTGATTGCAAATTATAACTTGAAGATCTGAACCTGTAATAGCTAAATACAGAACTTCGAATTGTTAAATTCAAACTAAGATTGCAAATAATAATTCGAAGATCTGAACTTGTAATAGTCAAATACAGAACTTCTAATTGTTAAATACAAATTATTAGTGCAAATTATAACTTGAAGATCTGAACTAGTAATTGTCAAATACAGAACTTAAAATTGATAGCTTCTAATTATTATTGCAAATTATAACTTGAAGATCTGAACTTGTAATTGTCAAATACAGAACTTCTAATTGTTAAATACAAATTATTAGTGCAAATTATAACTTGAAGATCTGAACTTGTAATTGTCAAATACAGAACTTAAAATTGATAGCTTCTAATTATTATTGCAAATTATAACTTGAAGATCTGAACTTGTAATTGTCAAATACAGAACTTCTAATTGTTAAATACAAATTATTAGTGCACATTATAACTTCAAGATCTGAACATGTAATTGTCAAATAAAGAACTTAAAATTGATAGCTTATAATTATTATTGTAAATTATAACTTGAAGATCTGAACTTGTAATAGTGAATTACAGAACTTAGATTTGTTAAATTCAAATTATTATTTCAAATTATAACTTGAAGATCTGAACTAGTAATTGTCAAATACAGAACTTAAAATTGATAGCTTCTAATTATTATTGCAAATTATAACTTGAAGATCTGAACTTGTAATTGTCAAATACAGTACTTAAAATTGATAGCTTCTAATTATTATTGTAAATTATAACTTCAAGATCTGCACTTGTAATTGTCAAATACAGAACTTAAAATTGGTAGCTTCTAATTATTATTGCAAATAATAACTTGAAGATCTGAACTTGTAATTGTCAAATACAGAACTTAAAATTGATAGCTTCTAATTATTATTGCAAATTATAATTTGAAGATCTGAACTTGTAATAGACAAATACGCAACTTAGCATTGTTAAATACAAATTGTGATTGCAAATTATAACTTGAAGATCTGAACCTGTAATAGGTAAATACAGAACTTCGAATTGTTAAATTCAAACTAAGATTGCAAATAATAATTCGAAGATCTGAACTTGTAATAGTCAAATACAGAACTTCTCATTGTTAAATACAAATTATTAGTGCAAATTATAACTTGAAGATCTGAACTTGTAATTGTCAAATACAGAACTTCTAATTATTAAATTCAAATTATTATTTCAAATATTGAAGATCTTGAAGATCTGAACTAGTAATTGTCAAATACAGAACTTAAAATTGATAGCTTCTATTTATTATTGCAAATTATAACTTGAAGATCTGAACTTGTAATTGTCAAATACAGCACTTAAAATTGATAGCTTATTATTATTATTGTAAATTATAACTTGAAGATCTGAACTTGTAATAGTGAATTACAGAACTTAGATTTGTGAAAAGCAAATTATTAATTCAAATTGTAACTTGAAGATCTGAACTAGTAATTGTTAAATACAGAACTTAAAATTGATAGCTTCTAATTATTATTGCAAATTATAACTTGCAGATCTGAACTATTATTGTCAAATACAGAACTTAAAATTGATAGTTTCTAATTATTATTTCAAATTATAACTTGAAGATCTGAACTGGTAATTGTCAAATACAGAACTTATAATTGTTAAATACAAATTATTAGTGCAAATTATAACTATAAGATCTGAACTAGAAATTGTCAAATACAGAACTTAAAATTGATAGCTTCTAATTATTATTGTAAATTATAACTTGAAGATCTGAACTTGTAATAGTGAATTACAGAACTTAGATTTGTTAAACTCAAATTATTATTTCAAATTATAACTTGAAGTTCTGAACTAGTAATTGTCAAATACAGAACTTAAAATTGATAGCTTCTAATTATTATTGCAAATTATAACTTGAAGATCTGAACTTGTAATTGTCAAATACAGAACTTAAAATTGATAGCTTCTAATTATTATTGCAAATTATAACTTGAAGATCTGAACTTGTAATAGACAAATACGCAACTTAGCATTGTTAAATACAAATTGTTATTGCAAATTATAACTTGAAGATCTGAACTTGTAATAGTGAATTACAGAACTTAGATTTGTTAATATCAAATTATTATTTCAAATTATAACTTGAAGATCTGAACTAGTAATTGTCAAATACAGAACTTAAAATTGATAGCTTATAATTATTATTGTAAATTATATCTGGAAGATCTGAACTTGTAATAGTGAATTACAGAACTTAGATTTTTTAAATTCAAATTATTATTTCAAATTATAACTTGAAGATCTGAACTAGTAATTGTCAAATACAGAACTTAAAATTGATAGCTTATAATTATTATTGTAAATTATATCTTGAAGATCTGAACCTGTAATAGTGCATTACAGAACTTCGATTTGTTAAATTCAAATTATTATTTCAAATTATAACTTGAAGATCTGAACAAGTAATTGTCAAATACAGAACTTAAAATTGATAGCTTCTAATTATTATTGCAAATTATAACTTGAAGATCTGAACTTGTAATAGTGAATTACAGAACTTAGATTTGTTAAATTCTAATTATTATTTCAAATTATAACTTGAAGATCTGAACTAGTAATTGTCAAATACAGAACTTCTAATTATTAAATACTAAGTATTAGTGCAAATTATAACTTGAAGATCTTAACTTGTAATTGTCAAATACAAAACTTAAACTTAATAGCTTCTAATTATTATTGCAAATTATAACTTGAAGATCTGAACTTGTAATAGTGAATTACAGAACTTAGATTTGTTAAAATCAAATTATTATTTCAAATTATAACTTGAAGATCTGAACTAGTAATTGTCAAATACAGAACTTAAAATTGATAGCTTCAAATTATTATTGCAAATTATAACTTGAAGATCTGAACTAGTAATTGTCAAATACAGAACTTCTAATTATTAAATACTAAGTATTAGTGCAAATTATAACTTGAAGATCTTAACTTGTAATTGTCAAATACAAAACTTAAACTTAATAGCTTCTAATTATTATTGCAAATTATAACTTGAAGATCTGAACTTGTAATAGTGAATTACAGAACTTAGATTTTTTAAATTCAAATTTTTATTTCAAATTATAACTTGAAGATCTGAACTAGTAATTGTCAAATACAGAACTTAAAATTGATAGCTTCTAATTATTATTGCAAATTATAACTTGAAGATCTAAACTAGTAATTGTCAAATACAGAACTTAAAATTGATAGCTTCTAATTATTATTGCAAATTATAACTTGAAGATCTGAACTTGTAATAGTGAATTACAGAACTTAGATTTGTTAAATTCAAATTATTATTTCAAATTATAACTTGAAGTTATGAACTAGTAATTGTCAAATACAGAACATAAAATTTAGAGCTTATAATTATTATTGTAAATTATAACTTGAAGATCTGAACTTGTAATAGTGAATTACAGAACTTCGATTTGTTAAATTCAAATTATTATTTCAAATTATAACTTGAAGATCTGAACTAGTAATTCTCAAATACAGAACTTAAAATTGATAGCTTCTAATTATTATTGCAAATTATAACTTGAAGATCTGAACTTGTAATTGTCAAATACAGAACTTAAAATTGATAGCTTCTAATTATTATTTCAAATTATAACTTGAAGATCTGAACTTGTAATAGACAAATACGCAACTTAGCATTGTTAAATACAAATTGTGATTGCAAATTATAACTTGAAGATCTGAACCTGTAATAGCTAAATACAGAACTTCGAATTGTTAAATTCAAACTAAGATTGCAAATAATAATTCGAAGATCTGAACTTGTAATAGTCAAATACAGAACTTCTAATTGTTAAATACAAATTATTAGTGCAAATTATAACTTGAAGATCTGAACTAGTAATTGTCAAATACAGAACTTAAAATTGATAGCTTCTAATTATTATTGCAAATTATAACTTGAAGATCTGAACTTGTAATTGTCAAATACAGAACTTCTAATTGTTAAATACAAATTATTAGTGCAAATTATAACTTGAAGATCTGAACTTGTAATTGTCAAATACAGAACTTAAAATTGATAGCTTCTAATTATTATTGCAAATTATAACTTGAAGATCTGAACTTGTAATTGTCAAATACAGAACTTCTAATTGTTAAATACAAATTATTAGTGCAAATTATAACTTCAAGATCTGAACATGTAATTGTCAAATAAAGAACTTAAAATTGATAGCTTATAATTATTATTGTAAATTATAACTTGAAGATCTGAACTTGTTGTTTAGAATTGCAATATTTTTGTTTGTCATTTTAAATTTATTTTCTTTCGCGCCAAATTTGTTTAGTTTTCAATTTATGTTCACATCAGTACGTAGCTTTAATTTATGTTAGTTTATAAATTCCACGCATGTTGCGCTTATGCTCTTGCAACCGCAGTCTTCTGGTAGCGTGAGCAAGGACAAGACGCGTCTATCTTGCCTACTAGGGATTCAGTTTATCGTTTAAATCACAACTTAATTAACCGCTATCACGTTAATTAAACCAATAAATACCGTTACAAAGTGTGTAGTGTTTTATTCGACCCCAATTATTTTGCTAACCAATACAGCAGTTCAGATAGTATCCAATGACTTGGGTATTACACAGTAAATGGAATATTGTCTACGAGGAACATCAGAAATCCTCAATTCAAGCATTTCCAACCTACATTTTGGTCCTTCGATACGGATTTCCGACACCTAGGGAATCATCAGTTCCGTTTCCGCAATCACGAAACGCCACATGGTAATATTTCCGGATTACCAAAACAGCAACAATTATCGCCAGCAACAGGTATTTACGAGCAAAATCGATCAAGTAGAATCTCGACTCCCAAGTGTGTCCATTTGAAACGAGATTTATGCTGTACTTATCTGTTCGCGCCAAAACTAACGAAAGGACGCCACGGCCATCTTATAGCCTCAAACCAGGTATCATCAAATACCAACACAACGGCAGCCAGCCATTTTGCTAGTCTCTCGCAGGGTGCCAACCACAAGTCGGTAAATAATCCTAATTTACTTTTTCCTTACAGGTTCCTGCTTGGTTTAGCAAAGTACAGAAAATTTATCGGCATTACAGTTGCCTTTTATTTATCGATCAAAAATCAATATTATTACAGTTTTCTATTTTCACTTCAAATTTTTAAAATTCATTGTTTTTACTTAGAAATTGACATTTTTCAAGTCAATATTTGCATTTTTAATATTATCGATCCTACTAATCATTATTATAACCATGGATCAATTAAAGAAAGTCAGAACGCAATTGAAAAAAGACTTAACTCGATTCGAAACTTTCATAAGAAAAAATAAAGATTTAATTGAATCTTCACCTATCGCTCCTAGTCAGCTCACCGAGTCATTAAAAATACGATTAGAAAACGTTGTACCGTTACTAAAAGAATTTAAAATTATTCAGGCTCAAATTCTCGAAACGCTGGATGACGATGACGTATCCGAAGACGTACATTTAGAAATATTTGAAGATACTTATTTCAATCAAATAGGCATTGCAAAGAGTTTAATTAAAAAACATTCCCGTAGTAACAATCTAAGCCGAAATTCAGTTAACAACTCAATCGAGTCTCTAAATTCTAATTTAAGTGACGGAAGTCAGGCACCAAGCCATTCAATTCATTCTAGTTTACTAACTGTACCGTACAATCAAAATGTACAACCCAAACATTCAATCATTAGCTTACCGAAAATAAATTTACCTAAATTTAATGGAGATCCACAGTCTTGGGTTGATTTCAAAAACATTTTCACCAGCTTAATCGGTGACAATTTGCAAATTTCAAATATTCAAAAGCTCCATTACTTGAAATGCAGTCTTACAGGAACTGCCACTGACATAATTAATAATTTAAGCTTCACTAGCGAAAATTATACAATAGCATGGGAAACCTTGATTGCACGATTTGATCAACCAAAGGTAATCATTAAAAATCATTTTAACGCTATTATCGATATCGAATCACAATCGAAAGAGTCATCCCGTGAAATCAGAAAAATTAACGACGCCCTAACGAAACATGTGTCATCTTTAAAGGCACAGGCCACATTTGAACAGCTTTTCGAAGCTATAATTGTCTATCTTGTTTCGAACAAGTTACATTTTTATACTGCAAAGGAGTGGGAAATCAACCTCAATAAAAGCACAGAGCTTTTACCCACCCTAAAAGAGTTCAAAGCATTTTTAACTAATCATGCTAACTTATTAGAAAATATCGAAAAAAGACAGGTGAAACCAGCGCACGATAAACCAAAGTTTCACTCAAAATCATTTGTTACGACCAATCCCTCTTGTGCACTTTGCAAAGGAGAGCACACTATCAGCAGGTGTGAAACATTTAACGATTTAACGCCAGATCAAAGATCAGACAAGGTAAAAGAATTAAAAATTTGCTTTAATTGTTTGTCCCGAAATCATTTTCAACCGCAGTGCGTATCGAAATTCACTTGCCGATTATGCAATTTAAAGCATCATACCTTGCTACACAAGTCATCTCATAGAATTGATAATTCACCTGCACAATTAACTTCACTTCCTATCGTTGACCCAGAAACCATTATTGAGCCAACACAAGTTGTATCTGCCTTTTGCTCTACAACAACGCAGGTTTTGCTACCGACAGCTACTGCCAAATTACAAGACTCAATGGGAATCTACCATACTGTACGTTTATTATTAGATTCAGGTTCACAATCTAATTTCATCAAATCCAACGTTTGTAATCAGTTAAAATTCAGCACTACAAGTGCAAATGTATTAGTTTCAGGATTAAATAGTACCAACACGCAAATAAGGTCTAAATGCGACATAGAGTTACACGCCAATTGCTCTAATTTTAAAATTAAACTATCATGCCTCGTATTAGACCAGATTACTGGAAGTGTCCCTGGTTTTAACGTGAAATTAACCAATTTTAAAATTCCCGAAAATATTCAACTTTCAGACCCCCATTTTGACAAACCTGGAGAAATCGACATTTTAATTGGTTCCCCAGTATTTTTCGAATTACTTTGTGTCGGACAAGTCAGATTAGGTACCGGCCTACCCATCTTGCAAAGAACCTATTTTGGTTGGATCATATCAGGCCCTACCGGAACTCAGTTCAATAATCAAGTCCAATGCCACCATAGTATTTCTAACGACTTACAAGACCAACTCACGCGATTTTGGGAAATCGATCAATATCCCACCGAAAGGATGCTTTCTCAAGAAGAAAATGCCTGCGAAGCTCATTTTGAAGCAAACACGCGTCGCGACGTCAACGGACGATTCATAGTATCGATTCCTTTCAAGGAACCTCCAACGACTTTGGGAGATTCATTTCATACCGCACAAAAACAATTCCTTTCATTGGAGCGGCGTTTACAAGCCAATCCAGAATTGAAAACAAGCTACTCAAATTTCATACAGGAATACCTTGACTTAGGACACATGTCCTTAGACAACAATAAGATAAGTCCCTCCTATTATCTTCCGCATCACGGAGTATTAAAGTCAGAAAGTCTTACTACCAAACTTCGTGTAGTTTTTAATGGTTCTTCGCCTACAACAACCGGACATTCCTTGAATGGCATACAGATGATTGGTCCCACGATTCAATCGGACTTATTTACCGTTCTTATACGTTTTCGCCAACATACTTACGCCATTGCAGCCGACATTGAGAAAATGTATAGGCAAATTCTTATCGAACCTAATCAACGCGCTTTACAGAGAATTTTATGGAGATTTGCACATACCGATCCCATACAAATTTATAATTTGAATACTGTAACCTACGGCACCGCCTCTGCGTCCTATCTCGCCATACGCTCTTTGGTTCAAGTGGGCATTGATTGCGAATGCTCTTTGCCACAAATATCTGAAATCATTAAGAAAGATTTTTACGTTGACGACTTACTCAGCGGAGCGAACAGCATTGAAGATGCTAAACGCATTTGTATACAACTTTCTAATACTTTAAAATCCGGATGTTTCAATTTGCGTAAATGGATTTCTAACAATCCTGATGTATTAGCTGATATCCCAGATGCCGATTTACACCCTGGTATTCTAGAATTTGGAGACCGCGAATCCTCTCGTACGTTAGGATTAATTTGGTTTTTCCAAACTGACCACTTTATGTTCTCAATTTCCGATCTTTCAAACGAAAAAACTACTAAACGCCATATGCTATCCGAAATTGCTCAAATTTTTGATCCACTTGGCTTACTTTCTCCTTGCACCTTTGTGGCAAAGATTTTTATGCAAAAATTATGGCTAGAAAAACTGGGATGGGACGAAATTGTTCCTAAAGAAATTGAAACTAAATGGTTATCGTATCGTGCAGAACTATCCAATTTAAACAACCTCAAAATTCCAAGACACGTTACATGCCCAAGTCCTATGGATGTTCAAATCCATGGATTTTGTGACGCCTCGATTCACGGCTACGGTGCTTGTATTTATTTACGTTCTACCGACAACAATAATCAAATTTATATCAATTTGTTATGCGCTAAGTCTAAAGTTGCGCCCTTACGGCCAACTACAATACCTAAATTGGAACTTTGCGGAGCTTTACTTTTAAGCAAATTATTAGTTCAAGTCAAGAAATCTTTAATTTTGAACATCACTTCATACTATTTGTGGTCAGACTCCACTATCGTCTTAGGATGGTTAAAAACAAGCCCTAATTTACTCAAGACCTTTGTTTGCAATCGTGTAGCTGATATCCAAGATCTTACTTTGGATGCAATATGGCGTCACGTGCCTACAAAATTTAATCCTGCCGACCTCCTTTCTAGGGGAACTACTCCTCAAGCTTTAAAAGAGTCCGTCTTGTGGTGGAACGGTCCATCCTGGCTCAATGAAAACGAATCTTTATGGCCTAATCCTAAATTTTGTCCTACCGAATTACCTGAATTTAAGAAAGACGCTCAAACAACTCTAGCAACAACTGTAATTGATAAATTCAACCTTGAAAATTACTCCAATTTATCGAAACTTGAACGAACCATAGCGTACTGTCTACGATTCAAGAACAATTGTTTCATTCAACACAAAGAGCGCAACTACGGTCCTTTAACAGCAAAGGAAATTTATATCGCATTATTAAAGTTAGTAAAAATTTCACAATTCGAGTCATTCCGCGCAGAATACGACCTGCTTAAGAAGGGATTACCTTTGAAATCGACTTCATCGATAGTTAGTTTCAACCCTTTTATTGATCCCGATGGTTTATTGCGTGTAGGCGGACGACTCTGTAATTCTTTTTACTCTCATAATAAAAGACATCCATTTTTATTATCTGGAAAACATCATTTGTCGAAATTAATAGTAGCTCGTGAACATCTTAGAATGCTTCACGCAGGCCCTCAGCTCTTATTGTCAACCTTACGTGACAGATTTTGGATCACGTCTGGTAGAGACTTGGTTAAACATATTGTGCATCACTGTGTCACATGCTTTCGCGTTGCTCCCAAAATTACTCAACCGATCATGGGAAATTTGCCAACATCTCGCACTCAATCTACTTTTCCATTTTTGCATACTGGTATTGATTACGCTGGTCCGATCCTTATTAAAGATCGCAAAGGTCGCGGCTCAATGATCACGAAAGCGTATTTATGTTTATACGTATGTTTTGCTACCAAGGCTGTGCATCTCGAATTAGTTACAGGCTTATCTACCGAATTGTTCATGTTATCATTAAAACGATTCATATCTCGACGTGGAAAGCCATTGCAAATTCATTCCGATAATGGCACCAACTTCGTAGGAGCTAACCATCAGTTGCTCGAACTTGGTAAATTTTTAGTAAAAAATAACTCAACAATATCTGAACTTATGGCTAATCAAGGAATTACTTGGAACTTCATTCCTGCCCATAGTCCTCACTTTGGAGGTTTGTGGGAAGCTGGTATAAAATCATGTAAATCTCATTTGAAACGAGTCATTGGTAATCACATCTTTACCTACGAGGAATTTTGTACTTTGCTATACCAGGTAGAAGCCATCCTTAATTCCCGTCCCATTTCTCCATTGTCCTCTGACCCCAACGACTTGCAGCCGTTAACGCCAGGACATTTTTTGGTTGGACGTTCTCTCACTGCCCTACCGGATCCAGATGTCACGCACATAGCGGAAAATCGTTTGGATCAATTCCAAATCCTTCAAGGACACCTACAACATTTATGGAAACGCTGGAGCAAGGAATATATTTCTGAGCTACAGCAAAGGGTTAAGTGGAAAGCTCATCACTCCGATCTCACCAACGGTTCTCTCGTCCTAATTAAGGAAGACAATCTACCGCCACTGAAGTGGAAACTGGGTCGAGTCATCATGCTGCATCCTGGCTCCGATGGCATCAATCGAGTCGCTACACTTCAAACAACTTCCGGAACAACAAAAAGAGCCTTCTCAAAGCTCTGCCCCCTACCGATTTCGTGAGTGTTTGTGTTACCGTGAGGCCTTTTTCAGTTATAAGCTACAGTGACTTTCGTGTTTTTAGAATTTCAGTACTTTGTTGACTTTTTATCGAATTTGAATTTACTTTTTATGTATTATCTGTTTAATCTTAGTATCTAGTGTTTGAATCAAATATTTATGTTTTGCTTATACCACATTTTTTTGTACAATTCTAATTTTGTTTCATTTGGATTATTTAAGTTTGCTATTTTCTGTCTCACTCATTTTTTGAAATAGCTACGTTATTTCAACCCGCGGGCTATGTTTAGAATTGCAATATTTTTGTTTGTCATTTTAAATTTATTTTCTTTCGCGCCAAATTTGTTTAGTTTTCAATTTATGTTCACATCAGTACGTAGCTTTAATTTATGTTAGTTTATAAATTCCACGCATGTTGCGCTTATGCTCTTGCAACCGCAGTCTTCTGGTAGCGTGAGCAAGGACAAGACGCGTCTATCTTGCCTACTAGGGATTCAGTTTATCGTTTAAATCACAACTTAATTAACCGCTATCACGTTAATTAAACCAATAAATACCGTTACAAAGTGTGTAGTGTTTTATTCGACCCCAATTATTTTGCTAACCAATACAGCAGTTCAGATAGTATCCAATGACTTGGGTATTACACAGTAAATGGAATATTGTCTACGAGGAACATCAGAAATCCTCAATTCAAGCATTTCCAACCTACACTTGTAATAGTGAATTACAGAACTTAGATTTGTTAAATTCAAATTATTATTTCAAATTACAACTTGAAGATCTGAACTAGTAATTGTCAAATACAGAACTTAAAATTGATAGCTTCTAATTATTATTGCAAATTATAACTTGAAGATCTGAACTTGTAATTGTCAAATACAGTACTTAAAATTGATAGCTTCTAATTATTATTGTAAATTATAACTTCAAGATCTGCACTTGTAATTGTCAAATACAGAACTTAAAATTGGTAGCTTCTAATTATTATTGCAAATAATAACTTGAAGATCTGAACTTGTAATTGTCAAATACAGAACTTAAAATTGATAGCTTCTAATTATTATTGCAAATTATAATTTGAAGATCTGAACTTGTAATAGACAAATACGCAACTTAGCATTGTTAAATACAAATTGTGATTGCAAATTATAACTTGAAGATCTGAACCTGTAATAGGTAAATACAGAACTTCGAATTGTTAAATTCAAACTAAGATTGCAAATAATAATTCGAAGATCTGAACTTGTAATAGTCAAATACAGAACTTCTCATTGTTAAATACAAATTATTAGTGCAAATTATAACTTGAAGATCTGAACTTGTAATTGTCAAATACAGAACTTCTATTTATTAAATTCAAATTATTATTTCAAATATTGAAGATCTTGAAGATCTGAACTAGTAATTGTCAAATACAGAACTTAAAATTGATAGCTTCTATTTATTATTGCAAATTATAACTTGAAGATCTGAACTTGTAATTGTCAAATACAGCACTTAAAATTGATAGCTTATTATTATTATTGTAAATTATAACTTGAAGATCTGAACTTGTAATAGTGAATTACAGAACTTAGATTTGTGAAAAGCAAATTATTAATTCAAATTGTAACTTGAAGATCTGAACTAGTAATTGTTAAATACAGAACTTAAAATTGATAGCTTCTAATTATTATTGCAAATTATAACTTGCAGATCTGAACTATTATTGTCAAATACAGAACTTAAAATTGATAGTTTCTAATTATTATTTCAAATTATAACTTGAAGATCTGAACTGGTAATTGTCAAATACAGAACTTATAATTGTTAAATACAAATTATTAGTGCAAATTATAACTATAAGATCTGAACTTGAAATTGTCAAATACAGAACTTAAAATTGATAGCTTCTAATTATTATTGTAAATTATAACTTGAAGATCTGAACTTGTAATAGTGAATTACAGAACTTAGATTTGTTAAACTCAAATTATTATTTCAAATTATAACTTGAAGTTCTGAACTAGTAATTGTCAAATACAGAACTTAAAATTGATAGCTTCTAATTATTATTGCAAATTATAACTTGAAGATCTGAACTTGTAATTGTCAAATACAGAACTTAAAATTGATAGCTTCTAATTATTATTGCAAATTATAACTTGAAGATCTGAACTTGTAATAGACAAATACGCAACTTAGCATTGTTAAATACAAATTGTTATTGCAAATTATAACTTGAAGATCTGAACTTGTAATAGTGAATTACAGAACTTAGATTTGTTAATATCAAATTATTATTTCAAATTATAACTTGAAGATCTGAACTAGTAATTGTCAAATACAGAACTTAAAATTGATAGCTTATAATTATTATTGTAAATTATATCTTGAAGATCTGAACTTGTAATAGTGAATTACAGAACTTAGATTTTTTAAATTCAAATTATTATTTCAAATTATAACTTGAAGATCTGAACTAGTAATTGTCAAATACAGAACTTAAAATTGATAGCTTATAATTATTATTGTAAATTATATCTTGAAGATCTGAACCTGTAATAGTGCATTACAGAACTTCGATTTGTTAAATTCAAATTATTATTTCAAATTATAACTTGAAGATCTGAACAAGTAATTGTCAAATACAGAACTTAAAATTGATAGCTTCTAATTATTATTGCAAATTATAACTTGAAGATCTGAACTTGTAATAGTGAATTACAGAACTTAGATTTGTTAAATTCTAATTATTATTTCAAATTATAACTTGAAGATCTGAACTAGTAATTGTCAAATACAGAACTTCTAATTATTAAATACTAAGTATTAGTGCAAATTATAACTTGAAGATCTTAACTTGTAATTGTCAAATACAAAACTTAAACTTAATAGCTTCTAATTATTATTGCAAATTATAACTTGAAGATCTGAACTTGTAATAGTGAATTACAGAACTTAGATTTGTTAAAATCAAATTATTATTTCAAATTATAACTTGAAGATCTGAACTAGTAATTGTCAAATACAGAACTTAAAATTGATAGCTTCAAATTATTATTGCAAATTATAACTTGAAGATCTGAACTAGTAATTGTCAAATACAGAACTTCTAATTATTAAATACTAAGTATTAGTGCAAATTATAACTTGAAGATCTTAACTTGTAATTGTCAAATACAAAACTTAAACTTAATAGCTTCTAATTATTATTGCAAATTATAACTTGAAGATCTGAACTTGTAATAGTGAATTACAGAACTTAGATTTTTTAAATTCAAATTTTTATTTCAAATTATAACTTGAAGATCTGAACTAGTAATTGTCAAATACAGAACTTAAAATTGATAGCTTCTAATTATTATTGCAAATTATAACTTGAAGATCTAAACTAGTAATTGTCAAATACAGAACTTAAAATTGATAGCTTCTAATTATTATTGCAAATTATAACTTGAAGATCTGAACTTGTAATAGTGAATTACAGAACTTAGATTTGTTAAATTCAAATTATTATTTCAAATTATAACTTGAAGATATGAACTAGTAATTGTCAAATACAGAACATAAAATTTAGAGCTTATAATTATTATTGTAAATTATAACTTGAAGATCTGAACTTGTAATAGTGAATTACAGAACTTCGATTTGTTAAATTCAAATTATTATTTCAAATTATAACTTGAAGATCTGAACTAGTAATTCTCAAATACAGAACTTAAAATTGATAGCTTCTAATTATTATTGCAAATTATAACTTGAAGATCTGAACTTGTAATTGTCAAATACAGAACTTAAAATTGATAGCTTCTAATTATTATTTCAAATTATAACTTGAAGATCTGAACTTGTAATAGACAAATACGCAACTTAGCATTGTTAAATACAAATTGTGATTGCAAATTATAACTTGAAGATCTGAACCTGTAATAGCTAAATACAGAACTTCGAATTGTTAAATTCAAACTAAGATTGCAAATAATAATTCGAAGATCTGAACTTGTAATAGTCAAATACAGAACTTCTCATTGTTAAATACAAATTATTAGTGCAAATTATAACTTGAAGATCTGAACTTGTAATTGTCAAATACAGAACTTCTATTTATTAAATTCAAATTATTATTTCAAATATTGAAGATCTTGAAGATCTGAACTAGTAATTGTCAAATACAGAACTTAAAATTGATAGCTTCTATTTATTATTGCAAATTATAACTTGAAGATCTGAACTGGTAATTGTCAAATACAGAACTTATAATTGTTAAATACAAATTATTAGTGCAAATTATAACTATAAGATCTGAACTTGAAATTGTCAAATACAGAACTTAAAATTGATAGCTTCTAATTATTATTTCAAATTATAACTTGAAGATCTGAACTTGTAATAGACAAATACGCAACTTAGCATTGTTAAATACAAATTGTTATTGCAAATTATAACTTGAAGATCTGAACTTGTAATAGTGAATTACAGAACTTAGATTTGTTAATATCAAATTATTATTTCAAATTATAACTTGAAGATCTGAACTAGTAATTGTCAAATACAGAACTTAAAATTGATAGCTTATAATTATTATTGTAAATTATATCTTGAAGATCTGAACTTGTAATAGTGAATTACAGAACTTAGATTTTTTAAATTCAAATTATTATTTCAAATTATAACTTGAAGATCTGAACTAGTAATTGTCAAATACAGAACTTAAAATTGATAGCTTATAATTATTATTGTAAATTATATCTTGAAGATCTGAACCTGTAATAGTGCATTACAGAACTTCGATTTGTTAAATTCAAATTATTATTTCAAATTATAACTTGAAGATCTGAACAAGTAATTGTCAAATACAGAACTTAAAATTGATAGCTTCTAATTATTATTGCAAATTATAACTTGAAGATCTGAACTTGTAATAGTGAATTACAGAACTTAGATTTGTTAAATTCTAATTATTATTTCAAATTATAACTTGAAGATCTAAACTAGTAATTGTCAAATACAGAACTTCTAATTATTAAATACTAAGTATTAGTGCAAATTATAACTTGAAGATCTTAACTTGTAATTGTCAAATACAAAACTTAAACTTAATAGCTTCTAATTATTATTGCAAATTATAACTTGAAGATCTGAACTTGTAATAGTGAATTACAGAACTTAGATTTGTTAAAATCAAATTATTATTTCAAATTATAACTTGAAGATCTGAACTAGTAATTGTCAAATACAGAACTTAAAATTGATAGCTTCAAATTATTATTGCAAATTATAACTTGAAGATCTGAACTAGTAATTGTCAAATACAGAACTTCTAATTATTAAATACTAAGTATTAGTGCAAATTATAACTTGAAGATCTTAACTTGTAATTGTCAAATACAAAACTTAAACTTAATAGCTTCTAATTATTATTGCAAATTATAACTTGAAGATCTGAACTTGTAATAGTGAATTACAGAACTTAGATTTTTTAAATTCAAATTTTTATTTCAAATTATAACTTGAAGATCTGAACTAGTAATTGTCAAATACAGAACTTAAAATTGATAGCTTCTAATTATTATTGCAAATTATAACTTGAAGATCTAAACTAGTAATTGTCAAATACAGAACTTAAAATTGATAGCTTCTAATTATTATTGCAAATTATAACTTGAAGATCTGAACTTGTAATAGTGAATTACAGAACTTAGATTTGTTAAATTCAAATTATTATTTCAAATTATAACTTGAAGATATGAACTAGTAATTGTCAAATACAGAACATAAAATTTAGAGCTTATAATTATTATTGTAAATTATAACTTGAAGATCTGAACTTGTAATAGTGAATTACAGAACTTCGATTTGTTAAATTCAAATTATTATTTCAAATTATAACTTGAAGATCTGAACTAGTAATTCTCAAATACAGAACTTAAAATTGATAGCTTCTAATTATTATTGCAAATTATAACTTGAAGATCTGAACTTGTAATTGTCAAATACAGAACTTAAAATTGATAGCTTCTAATTATTATTTCAAATTATAACTTGAAGATCTGAACTTGTAATAGACAAATACGCAACTTAGCATTGTTAAATACAAATTGTGATTGCAAATTATAACTTGAAGATCTGAACCTGTAATAGCTAAATACAGAACTTCGAATTGTTAAATTCAAACTAAGATTGCAAATAATAATTCGAAGATCTGAACTTGTAATAGTCAAATACAGAACTTCTAATTGTTAAATACAAATTATTAGTGCAAATTATAACTTGAAGATCTGAACTAGTAATTGTCAAATACAGAACTTAAAATTGATAGCTTCTAATTATTATTGCAAATTATAACTTGAAGATCTGAACTTGTAATTGTCAAATACAGAACTTCTAATTGTTAAATACAAATTATTAGTGCAAATTATAACTTGAAGATCTGAACTTGTAATTGTCAAATACAGAACTTAAAATTGATAGCTTCTAATTATTATTGCAAATTATAACTTGAAGATCTGAACTTGTAATTGTCAAATACAGAACTTCTAATTGTTAAATACAAATTATTAGTGCAAATTATAACTTCAAGATCTGAACATGTAATTGTCAAATAAAGAACTTAAAATTGATAGCTTAAATTATTATTGTAAATTATAACTTGAAGATCTGAACTTGTAATAGTGAATTACAGAACTTAGATTTGTTAAATTCAAATTATTATTTCAAATTATAACTTGAAGATCTGAACTAGTAATTGTCAAATACAGAACTTAAAATTGATAGCTTCTAATTATTATTGCAAATTATAACTTGAAGATCTGAACTTGTAATTGTCAAATACAGTACTTAAAATTGATAGCTTCTAATTATTATTGTAAATTATAACTTCAAGATCTGCACTTGTAATTGTCAAATACAGAACTTAAAATTGGTAGCTTCTAATTATTATTGCAAATAATAACTTGAAGATCTGAACTTGTAATTGTCAAATACAGAACTTAAAATTGATAGCTTCTAATTATTATTGCAAATTATAATTTGAAGATCTGAACTTGTAATAGACAAATACGCAACTTAGCATTGTTAAATACAAATTGTGATTGCAAATTATAACTTGAAGATCTGAACCTGTAATAGGTAAATACAGAACTTCGAATTGTTAAATTCAAACTAAGATTGCAAATAATAATTCGAAGATCTGAACTTGTAATAGTCAAATACAGAACTTCTCATTGTTAAATACAAATTATTAGTGCAAATTATAACTTGAAGATCTGAACTTGTAATTGTCAAATACAGAACTTCTAATTATTAAATTCAAATTATTATTTCAAATATTGAAGATCTTGAAGATCTGAACTAGTAATTGTCAAATACAGAACTTAAAATTGATAGCTTCTATTTATTATTGCAAATTATAACTTGAAGATCTGAACTTGTAATTGTCAAATACAGCACTTAAAATTGATAGCTTATTATTATTATTGTAAATTATAACTTGAAGATCTGAACTTGTAATAGTGAATTACAGAACTTAGATTTGAGAAAAGCAAATTATTAATTCAAATTGTAACTTGAAGATCTGAACTAGTAATTGTTAAATACAGAACTTAAAATTGATAGCTTCTAATTATTATTGCAAATTATAACTTGCAGATCTGAACTATTATTGTCAAATACAGAACTTAAAATTGATAGCTTCTAATTATTATTTCAAATTATAACTTGAAGATCTGAACTGGTAATTGTCAAATACAGAACTTATAATTGTTAAATACAAATTATTAGTGCAAATTATAACTATAAGATCTGAACTTGAAATTGTCAAATACAGAACTTAAAATTGATAGCTTCTAATTATTATTGTAAATTATAACTTGAAGATCTGAACTTGTAATAGTGAATTACAGAACTTAGATTTGTTAAACTCAAATTATTATTTCAAATTATAACTTGAAGTTCTGAACTAGTAATTGTCAAATACAGAACTTAAAATTGATAGCTTCTAATTATTATTGCAAATTATAACTTGAAGATCTGAACTTGTAATTGTCAAATACAGAACTTAAAATTGATAGCTTCTAATTATTATTGCAAATTATAACTTGAAGATCTGAACTTGTAATAGACAAATACGCAACTTAGCATTGTTAAATACAAATTGTTATTGCAAATTATAACTTGAAGATCTGAACTTGTAATAGTGAATTACAGAACTTAGATTTGTTAATATCAAATTATTATTTCAAATTATAACTTGAAGATCTGAACTAGTAATTGTCAAATACAGAACTTAAAATTGATAGCTTATAATTATTATTGTAAATTATATCTTGAAGATCTGAACTTGTAATAGTGAATTACAGAACTTAGATTTTTTAAATTCAAATTATTATTTCAAATTATAACTTGAAGAACTGAACTAGTAATTGTCAAATACAGAACTTAAAATTGATAGCTTATAATTATTATTGTAAATTATATCTTGAAGATCTGAACCTGTAATAGTGCATTACAGAACTTCGATTTGTTAAATTCAAATTATTATTTCAAATTATAACTTGAAGATCTGAACAAGTAATTGTCAAATACAGAACTTAAAATTGATAGCTTCTAATTATTATTGCAAATTATAACTTGAAGATCTGAACTTGTAATAGTGAATTACAGAACTTAGATTTGTTAAATTCTAATTATTATTTCAAATTATAACTTGAAGATCTGAACTAGTAATTGTCAAATACAGAACTTCTAATTATTAAATACTAAGTATTAGTGCAAATTATAACTTGAAGATCTTAACTTGTAATTGTCAAATACAAAACTTAAACTTAATAGCTTCTAATTATTATTGCAAATTATAACTTGAAGATCTGAACTTGTAATAGTGAATTACAGAACTTAGATTTGTTAAAATCAAATTATTATTTCAAATTATAACTTGAAGATCTGAACTAGTAATTGTCAAATACAGAACTTAAAATTGATAGCTTATAATTATTATTGTAAATTATATCTTGAAGATCTGAACCTGTAATAGTGCATTACAGAACTTCGATTTTTTAAATTCAAATTATTATTTCAAATTATAACTTGAAGATCTGAACTAGTAATTGTCAAATACAGAACTTAAAATTGATAGCTTATAATTATTATTGTAAATTATATCTTGAAGATCTGAACCTGTAATAGTGCATTACAGAACTTCGATTTGTTAAATTCAAATTATTATTTCAAATTATAACTTGAAGATCTGAACAAGTAATTGTCAAATACAGAACTTAAAATTGATAGCTTCTAATTATTATTGCAAATTATAACTTGAAGATCTGAACTTGTAATTGTCAAATACAGAACTTAAAATTGATAGCTTCTAATTATTATTGCAAATTATAACTTGAAGATCTGAACTTGTAATAGACAAATACGCAACTTAGCATTGTTAAATACAAATTGTTATTGCAAATTATAACTTGAAGATCTGAACTTGTAATAGTGAATTACAGAACTTAGATTTGTTAATATCAAATTATTATTTCAAATTATAACTTGAAGATCTGAACTAGTAATTGTCAAATACAGAACTTAAAATTGATAGCTTATAATTATTATTGTAAATTATATCTTGAAGATCTGAACTTGTAATAGTGAATTACAGAACTTAGATTTTTTAAATTCAAATTATTATTTCAAATTATAACTTGAAGATCTGAACTAGTAATTGTCAAATACAGAACTTAAAATTGATAGCTTATAATTATTATTGTAAATTATATCTTGAAGATCTGAACCTGTAATAGTGCATTACAGAACTTCGATTTGTTAAATTCAAATTATTATTTCAAATTATAACTTGAAGATCTGAACAAGTAATTGTCAAATACAGAACTTAAAATTGATAGCTTCTAATTATTATTGCAAATTATAACTTGAAGATCTGAACTTGTAATAGTGAATTACAGAACTTAGATTTGTTAAATTCTAATTATTATTTCAAATTATAACTTGAAGATCTGAACTAGTAATTGTCAAATACAGAACTTCTAATTATTAAATACTAAGTATTAGTGCAAATTATAACTTGAAGATCTTAACTTGTAATTGTCAAATACAAAACTTAAACTTAATAGCTTCTAATTATTATTGCAAATTATAACTTGAAGATCTGAACTTGTAATAGTGAATTACAGAACTTAGATTTGTTAAAATCAAATTATTATTTCAAATTATAACTTGAAGATCTGAACTAGTAATTGTCAAATACAGAACTTAAAATTGATAGCTTCAAATTATTATTGCAAATTATAACTTGAAGATCTGAACTAGTAATTGTCAAATACAGAACTTCTAATTATTAAATACTAAGTATTAGTGCAAATTATAACTTGAAGATCTTAACTTGTAATTGTCAAATACAAAACTTAAACTTAATAGCTTCTAATTATTATTGCAAATTATAACTTGAAGATCTGAACTTGTAATAGTGAATTACAGAACTTAGATTTTTTAAATTCAAATTTTTATTTCAAATTATAACTTGAAGATCTGAACTAGTAATTGTCAAATACAGAACTTAAAATTGATAGCTTCTAATTATTATTGCAAATTATAACTTGAAGATCTAAACTAGTAATTGTCAAATACAGAACTTAAAATTGATAGCTTCTAATTATTATTGCAAATTATAACTTGAAGATCTGAACTTGTAATAGTGAATTACAGAACTTAGATTTGTTAAATTCAAATTATTATTTCAAATTATAACTTGAAGATATGAACTAGTAATTGTCAAATACAGAACATAAAATTTAGAGCTTATAATTATTATTGTAAATTATAACTTGAAGATCTGAACTTGTAATAGTGAATTACAGAACTTCGATTTGTTAAATTCAAATTATTATTTCAAATTATAACTTGAAGATCTGAACTAGTAATTCTCAAATACAGAACTTAAAATTGATAGCTTCTAATTATTATTGCAAATTATAACTTGAAGATCTGAACTTGTAATTGTCAAATACAGAACTTAAAATTGATAGCTTCTAATTATTATTTCAAATTATAACTTGAAGATCTGAACTTGTAATAGACAAATACGCAACTTAGCATTGTTAAATACAAATTGTGATTGCAAATTATAACTTGAAGATCTGAACCTGTAATAGCTAAATACAGAACTTCGAATTGTTAAATTCAAACTAAGATTGCAAATAATAATTCGAAGATCTGAACTTGTAATAGTCAAATACAGAACTTCTAATTGTTAAATACAAATTATTAGTGCAAATTATAACTTGAAGATCTGAACTAGTAATTGTCAAATACAGAACTTAAAATTGATAGCTTCTAATTATTATTGCAAATTATAACTTGAAGATCTGAACTTGTAATTGTCAAATACAGAACTTCTAATTGTTAAATACAAATTATTAGTGCAAATTATAACTTGAAGATCTGAACTTGTAATTGTCAAATACAGAACTTAAAATTGATAGCTTCTAATTATTATTGCAAATTATAACTTGAAGATCTGAACTTGTAATTGTCAAATACAGAACTTCTAATTGTTAAATACAAATTATTAGTGCAAATTATAACTTCAAGATCTGAACATGTAATTGTCAAATAAAGAACTTAAAATTGATAGCTTAAATTATTATTGTAAATTATAACTTGAAGATCTGAACTTGTAATAGTGAATTACAGAACTTAGATTTGTTAAATTCAAATTATTATTTCAAATTATAACTTGAAGATCTGAACTAGTAATTGTCAAATACAGAACTTAAAATTGATAGCTTCTAATTATTATTGCAAATTATAACTTGAAGATCTGAACTTGTAATTGTCAAATACAGTACTTAAAATTGATAGCTTCTAATTATTATTGTAAATTATAACTTCAAGATCTGCACTTGTAATTGTCAAATACAGAACTTAAAATTGGTAGCTTCTAATTATTATTGCAAATAATAACTTGAAGATCTGAACTTGTAATTGTCAAATACAGAACTTAAAATTGATAGCTTCTAATTATTATTGCAAATTATAATTTGAAGATCTGAACTTGTAATAGACAAATACGCAACTTAGCATTGTTAAATACAAATTGTGATTGCAAATTATAACTTGAAGATCTGAACCTGTAATAGGTAAATACAGAACTTCGAATTGTTAAATTCAAACTAAGATTGCAAATAATAATTCGAAGATCTGAACTTGTAATAGTCAAATACAGAACTTCTCATTGTTAAATACAAATTATTAGTGCAAATTATAACTTGAAGATCTGAACTTGTAATTGTCAAATACAGAACTTCTAATTATTAAATTCAAATTATTATTTCAAATATTGAAGATCTTGAAGATCTGAACTAGTAATTGTCAAATACAGAACTTAAAATTGATAGCTTCTATTTATTATTGCAAATTATAACTTGAAGATCTGAACTTGTAATTGTCAAATACAGCACTTAAAATTGATAGCTTATTATTATTATTGTAAATTATAACTTGAAGATCTGAACTTGTAATAGTGAATTACAGAACTTAGATTTGAGAAAAGCAAATTATTAATTCAAATTGTAACTTGAAGATCTGAACTAGTAATTGTTAAATACAGAACTTAAAATTGATAGCTTCTAATTATTATTGCAAATTATAACTTGCAGATCTGAACTATTATTGTCAAATACAGAACTTAAAATTGATAGCTTCTAATTATTATTTCAAATTATAACTTGAAGATCTGAACTGGTAATTGTCAAATACAGAACTTATAATTGTTAAATACAAATTATTAGTGCAAATTATAACTATAAGATCTGAACTTGAAATTGTCAAATACAGAACTTAAAATTGATAGCTTCTAATTATTATTGTAAATTATAACTTGAAGATCTGAACTTGTAATAGTGAATTACAGAACTTAGATTTGTTAAACTCAAATTATTATTTCAAATTATAACTTGAAGTTCTGAACTAGTAATTGTCAAATACAGAACTTAAAATTGATAGCTTCTAATTATTATTGCAAATTATAACTTGAAGATCTGAACTTGTAATTGTCAAATACAGAACTTAAAATTGATAGCTTCTAATTATTATTGCAAATTATAACTTGAAGATCTGAACTTGTAATAGACAAATACGCAACTTAGCATTGTTAAATACAAATTGTTATTGCAAATTATAACTTGAAGATCTGAACTTGTAATAGTGAATTACAGAACTTAGATTTGTTAATATCAAATTATTATTTCAAATTATAACTTGAAGATCTGAACTAGTAATTGTCAAATACAGAACTTAAAATTGATAGCTTATAATTATTATTGTAAATTATATCTTGAAGATCTGAACTTGTAATAGTGAATTACAGAACTTAGATTTTTTAAATTCAAATTATTATTTCAAATTATAACTTGAAGATCTGAACTAGTAATTGTCAAATACAGAACTTAAAATTGATAGCTTATAATTATTATTGTAAATTATATCTTGAAGATCTGAACCTGTAATAGTGCATTACAGAACTTCGATTTGTTAAATTCAAATTATTATTTCAAATTATAACTTGAAGATCTGAACAAGTAATTGTCAAATACAGAACTTAAAATTGATAGCTTCTAATTATTATTGCAAATTATAACTTGAAGATCTGAACTTGTAATAGTGAATTACAGAACTTAGATTTGTTAAATTCTAATTATTATTTCAAATTATAACTTGAAGATCTGAACTAGTAATTGTCAAATACAGAACTTCTAATTATTAAATACTAAGTATTAGTGCAAATTATAACTTGAAGATCTTAACTTGTAATTGTCAAATACAAAACTTAAACTTAATAGCTTCTAATTATTATTGCAAATTATAACTTGAAGATCTGAACTTGTAATAGTGAATTACAGAACTTAGATTTGTTAAAATCAAATTATTATTTCAAATTATAACTTGAAGATCTGAACTAGTAATTGTCAAATACAGAACTTAAAATTGATAGCTTCAAATTATTATTGCAAATTATAACTTGAAGATCTGAACTAGTAATTGTCAAATACAGAACTTCTAATTATTAAATACTAAGTATTAGTGCAAATTATAACTTGAAGATCTTAACTTGTAATTGTCAAATACAAAACTTAAACTTAATAGCTTCTAATTATTATTGCAAATTATAACTTGAAGATCTGAACTTGTAATAGTGAATTACAGAACTTAGATTTTTTAAATTCAAATTTTTATTTCAAATTATAACTTGAAGATCTGAACTAGTAATTGTCAAATACAGAACTTAAAATTGATAGCTTCTAATTATTATTGCAAATTATAACTTGAAGATCTAAACTAGTAATTGTCAAATACAGAACTTAAAATTGATAGCTTCTAATTATTATTGCAAATTATAACTTGAAGATCTGAACTTGTAATAGTGAATTACAGAACTTAGATTTGTTAAATTCAAATTATTATTTCAAATTATAACTTGAAGATATGAACTAGTAATTGTCAAATACAGAACATAAAATTTAGAGCTTATAATTATTATTGTAAATTATAACTTGAAGATCTGAACTTGTAATAGTGAATTACAGAACTTCGATTTGTTAAATTCAAATTATTATTTCAAATTATAACTTGAAGATCTGAACTAGTAATTCTCAAATACAGAACTTAAAATTGATAGCTTCTAATTATTATTGCAAATTATAACTTGAAGATCTGAACTTGTAATTGTCAAATACAGAACTTAAAATTGATAGCTTCTAATTATTCTTTCAAATTATAACTTGAAGATCTGAACTTGTAATTGTCAAATACAGAACTTCTAATTATGAAATACAATTTATTAGTGCAAATTATAACTTGAAGATCTGAACTTGTAATTGTCAAATACAGAACTTAAAATTGATAGCTTCTAATTATTATTGCAAATTATAACTTGAAGATCTGAACTTGTAATAGTGAATTACAGAACTTAGATTTGTTAAATTCAAATTATTATTTCAAATTATAACTTGAAGATCTGAACTAGTAATTGTCAAATACAGAACTTAAAATTGATAGCTTATAATTATTATTGTAAATTATATCTTGAAGATCTGAACTTGTAATAGTGACTTAAAGAACTTAGATTTTTTAAATTCAAATTATTATTTCAAATTATAACTTGAAGATCTTAACTAGTAATTGTCAAATACAGAACTTAAAATTGATAGCTTCTAATTATTTTTGCAAATTATAACTTGAAGTTCTGAACTTGTAATTGTCAAATACAGAACTTAAAATTGATAGCTTCTAATTATTATTTCAAATTGTAACTTGAAGATCTGAACTGGTAATTGTCAAATACCGTACTTCTAATTGTTAAATACAAATTATTACTGCTAATTATAACTTGAAGATCTGAACTTGTAATTGTCAAATACAGAACTTAAAATTGATAGCTTCTAATTATTATTGTAAATTATAACTTGTAGATCTGAACTTGTAATAGTGAATTACAGAACTTAGATTTGTTAAATTCAAATTATTATTTCAAATTATAACTAGAAGATCTGAACTAGTAATTGTCAAATACAGAACTTAAAATTGATAGCTTCTAATTATTATTGCAAATTATAACTTGAAGAACTGAACTTGTAATTGTCAAATACAGAACTTAAAATTGATAGCTTCTAATTATTATTTCAAATTATAACTTGAAGATCTGAACTTGTAATAGTGAGTTACGGAACTTAGATTTGTTCAATCAATTATTATTTCAAATTATAACTTGAAGATCTGAACTAGTAATTGTCAAATACAGAACTTAAATTGATAGCTTCTAATTATTATTGTAAATTATAACTTTAAGATCTGAACTTGTAATTGTCAAATACAGAACTTAAAATTGATGGCTTCTAATTATTATTGCAAATAATAACTTGAAGATCTGAACTTGTAATTGTCAAATACAGAACTTAAAATTGATAGCTTCTAATTATTATTGCAAATTATAATTTGAAGATCTGAACTTGTAATAGACAAATACGCAACTTAGCATTGTTAAATACAAATTGTGATTGCAAATTATAACTTGAAGATCTGAACCTGTAATAGGTAAATACAGAACTTCGAATTGTTAAATTCAAACTAAGATTGCAAATAATAATTCGAAGATCTGAACTTGTAATAGTCAAAAACAGAACTTCTAATTGTTAAATACAAATTATTAGTGCAAATTATAACTTGAAGATCTGAACTAGTAATTGTCAAATACAGAACTTAAAATTGATAGCTTCTAATTATTATTGCAAATTATAACTTGAAGATCTGAACTTGTAATTGTCAAATACAGAACTTCTAATTGTTAAATACAAATTATTAGTGCAAATTATAACTTGAAGATCTGAACTTGTAATTGTCAAATACAGAACTTAAAATTGATAGCTTCTAATTATTATTGCAAATTATAACTTGAAGATCTGAACTTGTAATTGTCAAATACAGAACTTCTAATTGTTAAATACAAATTATTAGTGCAAATTATAACTTCAAGATCTGAACTTGTAATAGTCAAAAACAGAACTTCTAATTGTTAAATACAAATTATTAGTTCAAATTATAACTTGAAGATCTGAACTTGTAATTGTCAAATACAGAACTTCTAATTATTAAATTCAAATTATTATTTCAAATATTGAAGATCTTGAAGATCTGAACTAGTAATTGTCAAATACAGAACTTAAAATTGATAGCTTCTATTTATTATTGCAAATTATAACTTGAAGATCTGAACTTGTAATTGTCAAATACAGCACTTAAAATTGATAGCTTATTATTATTATTGTAAATTATAACTTGAAGATCTGAACTTGTAATAGTGAATTACAGAACTTAGATTTGTTAAAAGCAAATTATTAATTCAAATTGTAACTTGACGATCTGAACTAGTAATTGTTAAATACAGAACTTAAAATTGATAGCTTCTAATTATTATTGCAAATTATAACTTGCAGATCTGAACTATTATTGTCAAATACAGAACTTAAAATTGATAGCTTCTAATTATTATTTCAAATTATAACTTGAAGATCTGAACTGGTAATTGTCAAATACAGAACTTATAATTGTTAAATACAAATTATTAGTGCAAATTATAACTATAAGATCTGAACTTGAAATTGTCAAATACAGAACTTAAAATTGATAGCTTCTAATTATTATTGTAAATTATAACATGAAGATCTGAACTTGTAATAGTGAATTACAGAACTTAGATTTGTTAAACTCAAATTATTATTTCAAATTATAACTTGAAGTTCTGAACTAGTAATTGTCAAATACAGAACTTAAAATTGATAGCTTCTAATTATTATTGCAAATTATAACTTGAAGTTCTGAACTTGTAATTGTCAAATACAGAACTTAAAATTGATAGCTTCTAATTATTATTTCAAATTATAACTTGAAGATCTGAACTTGTAATTGTCAAATACAGAACTTAAAATTGATAGCTTCTAATTATTATTGCAAATAATAACTTGAAGATCTGAACTTTTAATTGTCAAATGCAGAACTTAAAATTGATAGCTTCTAATTATTATTGCAAATAATAATTTGAAGATCTGTACTTGTAATTGTCAAATACAGAACTTAAAATTGATAGCTTAAAATTATAATTCAATTTATAACTTGAAGATCTGAACTTGTAATAGTCAAATACAGAACTTCGAATTGTTAAATACAAATTATTAGTGCAAATTATAAGCTGAAGATCTCAACTTGTAATAGGTAAATACAGAACTTCGAATTATTAAATTCAAACTAAGATTGCAAAGAATAATTTGAAGATCTGAACTTGTAATAGTCAAATACAGAACTTCTAATTGTTAAATACACATTATTAGTGCAAATTATAACTTGAAGATCTGAACTTGTAATTGTCAAATACAGAACTTCTAATTATTAAATACAAATTATTAGTGCAAATTATAACTTGAAGATCTGAACTTGTAATTGTCAAATACAGAACTTAAAATTGATGGCTTCTAATTATTATTGCAAATTATAACTTGAAGATCTGAACTTGTAATAGTGAATTACAGAACTTAGATTTGTTAAATTCAAATTATTATTTCAAATTATAACTTGAAGATCTGAACTAGTAATTGTCAAATACAGAACTTAAAATTGATAGCTTATAATTAATATTGTAAATTATAACTTGAAGATCTGAACTTGTAATAGGTAAATACAGAACTTCGAATTTTTAAATACATATTATTATTTCAAATTATAACTTGAAGATCTGAACTTGTAATTGTCAAATACAGAACTTAAAATTGATAGCTTCTAATTATTATTGCAAATTATAACTTGAAGATCTGAACTTGTAATAGACAAATACGCAACTTAGCATTGTTAAATACAAACTGTTATTGCAAATTATAACTTGAAGATCTGAACTTGTAATAGTGAATTACAGAACTTAGATTTGTTAATATCAAATTATTATTTCAAATTATAACTTGAAGATCTGAACTAGTAATTGTCAAATACAGAACTTAAAATTGATAGCTTATAATTATTATTGTAAATTATATCTTGAAGATCTGAACTTGTAATAGTGAATTACAGAACTTAGATTTTTTAAATTCAAATTATTATTTCAAATTATAACTTGAAGATCTGAACTAGTAATTGTCAAATACAGAACTTAAAATTGATAGCTTATAATTATTATTGTAAATTATATCTTGAAGATCTGAACTTGTAATAGTGCATTACAGAACTTCGATTTGTTAAATTCAAATTATTATTTCAAATTATAACTTGAAGATCTGAACAAGTAATTGTCAAATACAGAACTTAAAATTGATAGCTTCTAATTATTATTGCAAATTATAACTTGAAGATCTGAACTTGTAATAGTGAATTACAGAACTTAGATTTGTTAAATTCAAATTATTATTTCAAATTATAACTTGAAGATCTGAACTAGTAATTGTCAAATACAGAACTTCTAATTATTAAATACTAAGTATTAGTGCAAATTATAACTTGAAGATCTGAACTTGTAATTGTCAAATACAGACCTTCTAATTATGAAAAACAATTTATTAGTGCAAATTATAACTTGAAGATCTGAACTTGTAATTGTCAAATACAGAACTTAAAATTGATAACTTCTAGTTATTATTTCAAATTATAACTTGAAGATCTGAACTTGTAATTGTCAAATACAGAACTTCTAATTATGAAAAACAATTTATTAGTGCAAATTATAACTTGAAGATCTGAACTTGTAATTGTCAAATACAGAACTTAAAATTGATAGCTTCTAATTATTATTGCAAATCATAACTTGAAGATCTGAACTTGTAATAGTGAATTACAGAACTTAGATTTGTTAAATTCAAATTATTATTTCAAATTATAACTTGAAGATCTGAACTAGTAATTGTCAAATACAGAACTTAAAATTAATAGCTTATAATTATTATTGTAAATTATATCTTGAAGATCTGAACTTGTAATAGTGAATTACAGAACTTAGATTTTTTAAATTCAAATTTTTATTTCAAATTATAACTTGAAGATCTGAACTAGTAATTGTCAAATACAGAACTTAAAATTGATAGCTTCTAATTATTATTGCAAATTATAACTTGAAGATCTAAACTAGTAATTGTCAAATACAGAATTTAAAATTGATAGCTTCTAATTATTATTGCAAATTATAACTTGAAGATCTGAACTTGCAATAGTGAATTACAGAACTTAGATTTGTTAAATTCAAATTATTATTTCAAATTATAACTTGTAGATATGAACTAGTAATTGTCAAATACAGAACATAAAATTTAGAGCTTATAATTATTATTGTAAATTATAACTTGAAGATCTGAACTTGTAATAGTGAATTACAGAACTTCGATTTGTTAAATTCAAATTATTATTTCAAATTATAACTTGAAGATCTGAACTAGTAATTCTCAAATACAGAACTTAAAATTGATAGCTTCTAATTATTATTGCAAATTATAACTTGAAGATCTGAACTTGTAATTGTCAAATACAGAACTTAAAATTGATAGCTTCTAATTATTCTTTCAAATTATAACTTGAAGATCTGAACTTGTAATTGTCAAATACAGAACTTCTAATTATGAAATACAATTTATTAGTGCAAATTATAACTTGAAGATCTGAACTTGTAATAGTGAATTACAGAACTTCGATTTGTTAAATTCAAATTATTATTTCAAATTATAACTTGAAGATCTGAACTAGTAATTCTCAAATACAGAACTTAAAATTGATAGCTTCTAATTATTATTGCAAATTATAACTTGAAGATCTGAACTTGTAATTGTCAAATACAGAACTTAAAATTGACAGCTTCTAATTATTATTGCAAATTATAACTTGAAGATCTGAACTTGTAATAGTGAATTACAGAACTTAGATTTGTTAAATTCAAATTATTATTTCAAATTATAACTTGAAGATCTGAACTAGTAATTGTCAAATACAGAACTTAAAATTGATAGCTTATAATTATTATTGTAAATTATATCTTGAAGATCTGAACTTGTAATAGTGACTTAAAACACTTAGATTTTTTAAATTCAAATTATTATTTCAAATTATAACTTGAAGATCTTAACTAGTAATTGTCAAATACAGAACTTAAAATTGATAGCTTCTAATTATTATTGCAAATTATAACTTGAAGTTCTGAACTTGTAATTGTCAAATACAGAACTTAAAATTGATAGCTTCTAATTATTATTTCAAATTGTAACTTGAAGATCTGAACTGGTAATTGTCAAATACCGTACTTCTAATTGTTAAATACAAATTATTAGTGCAAATTATAACTGGAAGATCTGAACTTGTAATTGTCAAATACAGAACTTAAAATTGATAGCTTCTAATTATTATTGTAAATTATAACTTGTAGATCTGAACTTGTAATAGTGAATTACAGAACTTAGATTTGTTAAATTCAAATTATTATTTCAAATTATAACTAGAAGATCTGAACTAGTAATTGTCAAATACAGAACTTAAAATTGATAGCTTCTAATTATTATTGCAAATTATAACTTGAAGAACTGAACTTGTAATTGTCAAATACAGAACTTAAAATTGATAGCTTCTAATTATTATTTCAAATTATAACTTGAAGATCTGAACTTGTAATAGTGAGTTACGGAACTTAGATTTGTTCAATCAATTATTATTTCAAATTATAACTTGAAGATCTGAACTAGTAATTGTCAAATACAGAACTTAAAATTTATAGCTTCTAATTATTATTGCAAATTATAACTTGAAGATCTGAACTTGTAATTGTCAAATACAGAACTTAAAATTGATAGCTTCTAATTATTATTTCAAATTATAACTTGAAGATGTGAACTGGTAATTGTCAAATACAGAACTTCTAATTGTTAAATACAAATTATTAGTACAAATTATAACTTGAAGATCTAAACTTGTAATTGTCAAATACAGAACTTAAAATTGATAGCTTCTAATTATTATTGTAAATTATAACTTGTAGATCTGAACTTGTAATAGTGAATTACAGAACTTAGATTTGTTAAATTCAAATTATTATTTCAAATTATAACTAGAAGATCTGAACTAGTAATTGTCAAATACAGAACTTAAAATTGATAGCTTCTAATTATTATTGCAAATTATAACTTGAAGAACTGAACTTGTAATTGTCAAATACAGAACTTAAAATTGATAGCTTCTAATTATTATTTCAAATTATAACTTGAAGATCTGAACTTGTAATAGTGAATTACGGAACTTAGATTTGTTCAATCAATTATTATTTCAAATTATAACTTGAAGATCTGAACTAGTAATTGTCAAATACAGAACTTAAAATTGATAGCTTCTAATTATTATTGCAAATTATAACTTGAAGATCTGAACTTGTAATTGTCAAATACAGAACTTAAAATTGATAGCTTCTAATTATTATTTCAAATTATAACTTGAAGATCTGAACTGGTAATTGTCAAATACAGAACTCCTAATTGTTAAATACAAATGATTAGTGCAAATTATAACTTGAAGATCTGAACTTGTAATTGTCAAATACAGAACTTAAAATTGATAGCTTCTAATTATTATTGTAAATTATAACTTGAAGGTCTGAACTTGTAATAGTGAATTACAGAACTTAGATTTGTTAAATTCAAATTATTGATTCAAATTATAACTTGAAGATCTGAACTAGTAATTGTCAAATACAGAACTTAAAATTGATAGCTTCTAATTATTATTGCAAATTATAACTTGAAGATCTGAACTTGTAATTGTCAAATACAGAACTTAAAATTGATAGCTTCTAATTATTATTTCAAATTATAACTTGAAGATCTGAACTGGTAATTGTCATATACAGAACTTCTAATTGTTAAATACAAATTATTAGTGCAAATTATAACTTGAAGATCTGAACTAGTAATTGTCAAATACAGAACTTCTAATTATTAAATACAAATTATTAGTGCAAATTATAACTTGAAGATCTGAACTTGTAATTGTCAAATACAGAACTTAAAATTAATAGCTCCTAATTATTATCACTTGTAATAGTGAATTACAGAACTTAGATTTGTTAAATTCAAATTATTATTTCAAATTATAACTTGAAGATCTGAACTAGTAATTGTCAAATACAGAACTTAAAATTGATAGCTTGTAATTATAATTGTAAATTATAACTTGAAGATCTGAACTTGTAATAGTGAATTACAGAACTTCGATTTGTTAAATTCAAATTATTATTTCAAATTATAACTTGAAGATCTGAACTTGTAATTGTCAAATACAGAACTTAAAATTAATAGCTTCTAATTATTATTGCAAATTATAACTTGAAGATCTGAACTTGTAATAGTGAATTACAGAACTTAGATTTGTTAAATTCAAATTATTATTTCAAATTATAACTTGAAGATCTGAACTAGTAATTGTCAAATACAAAACTTAAAATTGATAGCTTGTAATTATAATTGTAAATTATAACTAGAAAGATCTGAACTTGTAATAGTGTATTACAGAACTTTGATTTGTTAAATTCAAATTATTATTTCAAATTATAACTTGAAGATCTGAACTTGTAATTGTCAAATACAGAACTTAAAATTGATAGCTTCTAATTATTATTTCAAATTATAACTTGAAGATCTGAACTTGTAATTGTCAAATACAGAACTTCTAATTATGAAAAACAATTAATTAGTGCAAATTATAACTTGAAGATCTGAACTTGTAATTGTCAAATACTGAACTTAAAATTGATAGCTTCTAATTATTATTGCAAATTTTAACTTGAAGATCTGAACTTGTAATAGTGAATTACAGAACTTAGATTTGTTAAATTCAAATTATTATTTCAAATTATAACTTGAAGATCTGAACTAGTAATTGTCAAATACAGAACTTAAAATTGATAGCTTCTAATTATTATTGCAAATTATAACTTGAAGATCTGAACTTGTAATTGACAAATACAGAACTTAAAATTGATAGCTTCTAATTATTATTGCAAATTATAACTTGAAGATCTGAACTTGTAATAGTGAATTACAGAACTTAGATTTGTTAAACTCAAATTATTATTTCAAATTATAACTTGAAGATTGAACTAGTAATTGTCAAATACAGAACTTAAAATTGATAGCTTATAATTATTATTGTAAATTATAACTTAAAGATCTGAACTTGCAATAGTGAATTACAGAACTTAGATTTGTTAAATTCAAATTATTATTTCAAATTATAACTTGAAGATCTGAACTAGTAATTGTCAAATACAGAACTTAAAATTGATAGCTTGTAATTATAATTGTAAATTATAACTTGAAGATCTGAACTTGTAATAGTGTATTACAGAACTTTGATTTGTTAAATTCAAATTATTATTTCAAATTATAACTTGAAGATCTGAACTTGTAATTGTCAAATACAGAACTTAAAATTGATAGCTTCTAATTATTATTTCAAATTATAACTTGAAGATCTGAACTTGTAATTGTCAAATTCAGAACTTCTAATTATGAAAAACAATTTATTAGTGCAAATTATAACTTGAAGATCTGAACTTGTAATTGTCAAATACTGAACTTAAAATTGATAGCTTCTAATTATTATTGCAAATTATAACTTGAAGATCTCAACTTGAAATAGTGAATTACAGAACTTAGATTTGTTAAATTCAAATTATTATTTCAAATTATAACTTGAAGATCTGAACTAGTAATAGTGAATTACAGAACTTAGATTTGTTAAATTCAAATTATTATTTCAAACTATAACTTGAAGATCTGAACTAGTAATTGTCAAATACAGAACTTAAAATTGATAGCTTCTAATTATTATTGCAAATTATAACTTGAAGATCTGAACTTGTAATTGTCAAATCCAGAACTTAAAATTGATAGCTTCTAATTATTATTTCAAATTATAACTTGAAGATCTGAACTGGTAATTGTCAAATACAGAACTTCTAATTGTTAAATACAAATTATTAGTGCAAATTATAACTTGAAGTGCTGAGCTTGTAATTGTCAAATTCAGAACTTAAAATTGATAGCTTCTAATTATTATTGTATATTATAACTTGAAGGTCTGAACTTGTAATAGTGAATTACAGAACTTAGATTTGTTAAATTCAAATTATTATTTCAAATTATAACTTGAAGATCTGAACTAGTAATTGTCAAATACAGAACTTAAAATTGATAGCTTATAATTATTATTGTAAATTATATCTTGAAGATCTGAACTTGTAATAGTGAATTACAGAACTTCAATATTTTAAATTCAAATTATTATTTCAAATTATAACTTGAAGATCTGAACTAGTAATTATCAAATACTGAACTTAAAATTGATAGCTTCTAATTATTATTGCAAATTATAACTTGAAGATCTGAACTTGTATTTGTCAAATACAGAACTAAAATTGATAGCTACTAAATATTATTGTAAATTAGAACTTGAAGATCTGAACTAGTAATAGTGAATTACAGAACTTAGATTTGTTAAATTCAAATAATTATTTCAAATTATAACTTGAAGATCTGAACTAGTAATAGTGAATTACAGAACTTAGATTTGTTAAAAGCAAATTATTATTTCAAATTGTAACTTGAAGATCTGAACTAGTAATTGTCAAATACAGAACTTAAAATTGATAGCTTCTAATTATTATTGCAAATTATAACTTGAAGATCTGAACTTGTAATTGTCAAATACAGAACTTAAAATTGATAGCTTCTGATTATTATTGCAAATTATAACTTGAAGATCTGAACTTGTAATAGTGAATTAAAGAACTTAGATTTGTTAAACTCAAATTATTATTTCAAATTATAACTTGAAGATCTGAACTAGTAATTGTCAAATACAGAACTTAAAATTGATAGCTTATAATTATTATTGTAAATTATAACTTAAAGATCTGAACTTGTAATAGTGAATTACAGAACTTAGATTTGTTAAATTCAAATTATTATTTCAAATTATAACTTGAAGATCTGAACTAGTAATTGTCAAATACAGAACTTAAAATTGATAACTTCTAATTGTTATTGCAAATTATATCTTGAAGATCTGAACTAGTAATTGTCAAATACAGAACTTAAAATTGATAGCTTCTAATTGTTATTGCAAAAATTATAACTTGAAGATCTGAACTAGTAATTGTCAAATACAGAACCTCAAATTGATAGCTTCTAATTATTATTGCAAATTATAACTTGAAGATCTGAACTTGTAATTGTCAAATACAGAACTTAAAATTGATAGCTTCTAATTATTATTTCAAATTATAACTTGAAGATCTGAACTTGTAATTGTCAAATACAGAACTTCTAATTATGAAAAACAATTTATTAGTGCAAATTATAACTTGAAGATCTGAACTAGTAATTGTCAAATACTTAACTTAAAATTGATAGCTTCTAATTATTATTGCAAATTATAACTTGAAGATCTGAACTTGTAATAGTGAATTACAGAACTTAGATTTGTTAAATTCAAATTATTATTTCAAATTATAGCTTGAAGATCTGAACTAGTAATTGTCAAATACAGAACTTAAAATTGATAGCTTATAATTATTATTGTAAATTATATCTTGAAGATCTGAACTTGTAATAGTGAATTACAGAACTTAAATTTGTTAAACTCAAATTATTATTTCAAATTATAACTTGAAGATCTGAACTAGTAATTGTCAAATACAGAACTTAAAATTGATAGCTTATAATTATTATTGTAAATTATAACTTGAAGATCTGAACTTGTAATAGTGAATTACAGAACTTAGATTTGTTAAATTCAAATTATTATTTAAAATTATAACTTGAAGATCTGAACTAGTAATTGTCAAATACAAAACTTAAAATTGATAGCTTCTAATTGTTATTGCAAATTATAACTTGAAGATCTGAACTAGTAATTGTCAAATACAGAACTTAAAATTGATAGCTCGAATTATTATTGCAAATTATAACTTGAAGATCTGAACTTGTAATTGTCAAATACAGAACTTAAAATTGATAGCTTCTAATTATTATTTCAAATTATAACTTGAAGATCTGAACTTGTAATTGTCAAATACAGAACTTCTAATTATGAAAAACAATTTATTAGTGCAAATTATAACTTGCAGATCTGAACTAGTAATTGTCAAATACTGAACTTAAAATTGATAGCTTCTAATTATTATTGCAAATTATAACTTGAAGATCTGAACTTGTAATAGTGAATTACAGAACTTAGATTTCTTAAATTCAAATTATTACTTCAAATTATAACTTGAAGATCTGAACTAGTAATTGTTAAATACAGAACTTAAAATTGATAGCTTATAATTATTATTGTAAATTATATCTTGAAGATCTGAACTTGTAATAGTGAATTACAGAACTTAAGTTTTTTAAATTCAAATTATTATTTCAAATTATAACTCGAAGATCTGAACTAGTAATTATCAAATACTGAACTTAAAATTGATAAATTCTAATTATTATTGCAAATTATAACTTGAAGATCTGAACTTGTATTTGTCAAATACAGAACTAAAATTGATAGCTACTAAATATTATTGTAAATTATAACTTGAAGATCTGAACTAGTAATAGTGAATTACAGAACTTAGATTTGTTAAATTCAAATTATTGATTCAAATTATAACTTGAAGATCTGAACTAGTAATTGTCAAATACAGAACTTAAAATTGATAGCTTCTAATTATTATTGCAAATTATAACTTGAAGATCTGAACTTGTAATTGTCAAATCCAGAACTTAAAATTGATAGCTTCTAATTATTATTTCAAATTATAACTTGAAGATCTGAACTGGTAATTGTCAAATACAGAACTTCTAATTGTTAAATACAAATTATTAGTGCAAATTATAACTTGAAGATCTGAGCTTGTAATTGTCAAATTCAGAACTTAAAATTGATAGCTTCTAATTATTATTGCAAATTATAACTTGAAGATCTGAACTTGTAATTGTCAAATACAGAACTTAAAATTGATAGCTTCTATTTATTATTTCAAATTATAACTTGAAGATCTGAACTGGTAATTGTCAAATACAGAACTTCTAATTGTTAAATACAAATTATTAGTGCAAATTATAACTTGAAGATCTGAACTAGTAATTGTCAAATACAGAACTTCTAATTATTAAATACAAATTATTAGTGCAAATTATAACTTGAAGATCTGAACTTGTAATTGTCAAATACAGAACTTAAAATTAATAGCTCCTAATTATTATTGCAAATTATAACTTGAAGATCTGAACTTGTAATAGTGAATTACAGAACTTAGATTTGTTAAATTCAAATTATTATTTCAAATTATAACTTGAAGATCTGCACTAGTAATTGTCAAATACAGAACTTAAAATTGATAGCTTGTAATTATAATTGTAAATTATAACTTGAAGATCTGAACTTGTAATAGTGAAATACAGAACTTCGATTTGTTAAATTCAAATTATTATTTCAAATTATAACTTGAAGATCTGAACTAGTAATTGTCAAATACAGAACTTAAAATTGATAGCTTGTAATTATAATTGTAAATTATAACTTGAAGATCTGAACTTGTAATAGTGTATTACAGAACTTTGATTTGTTAAATTCAAATTATTATTTCAAATTATAACTTGAAGATCTGAACTTGTAATTGTCAAATACAGAACTTAAAATTGATAGCTTCTAATTATTATTTCAAATTATAACTTGAAGATCTGAACTTGTAATAGTGAATTACAGAACTTAAGTTTTTTAAATTCAAATTATTATTTCAAATTATAACTCGAAGATCTGAACTAGTAATTATCAAATACTGAACTTAAAATTGATAAATTCTAATTATTATTGCAAATTATAACTTGAAGATCTGAACTTGTATTTGTCAAATACAGAACTAAAATTGATAGCTACTAAATATTATTGTAAATTATAACTTGAAGATCTGAACTAGTAATAGTGAATTACACAACTTAGATTTGTTAAATTCAAATTATTGATTCAAATTATAACTTGAAGATCTGAACTAGTAATTGTCAAATACAGAACTTAAAATTGATAGCTTCTAATTATTATTGCAAATTATAACTTGAAGATCTGAACTTGTAATTGTCAAATCCAGGACTTAAAATTGATAGCTTCTAATTATTATTTCAAATTATAACTTGAAGATCTGAACTGGTAATTGTCAAATACAGAACTTCTAATTGTTAAATACAAATTATTAGTGCAAATTATAACTTGAAGATCTGAGCTTGTAATTGTCAAATTCAGAACTTAAAATTGATAGCTTCTAATTATTATTGCAAATTATAACTTGAAGATCTGAACTTGTAATTGTCAAATACAGAACTTAAAATTGATAGCTTCTATTTATTATTTCAAATTATAACTTGAAGATCTGAACTGGTAATTGTCAAATACAGAACTTCTAATTGTTAAATACAAATTATTAGTGCAAATTATAACTTGAAGATCTGAACTAGTAATTGTCAAATACAGAACTTCTAATTATTAAATACAAATTATTAGTGCAAATTATAACTTGAAGATCTGAACTTGTAATTGTCAAATACAGAACTTAAAATTAATAGCTCCTAATTATTATTGCAAATTATAACTTGAAGATCTGAACTTGTTATAGTGAATTACAGAACTTAGATTTGTTAAATTCAAATTATTATTTCAAATTATAACTTGAAGATCTGAACTAGTAATTGTCAAATACAGAACTTAAAATTGATAGCTTGTAATTATAATTGTAAATTATAACTTGAAGATCTGAACTTGTAATAGTGAAATACAGAACTTCGATTTGTTAAATTCAAATTATTATTTCAAATTATAACTTGAAGATCTGAACTAGTAATTGTCAAATACAGAACTTAAAATTGATAGCTTGTAATTATAATTGTAAATTATAACTTGAAGATCTGAAATTGTAATAGTGTATTACAGAACTTTGATTTGTTAAATTCAAATTATTATTTCAAATTATAACTTGAAGATCTGAACTTGTAATTGTCAAATACAGAACTTAAAATTGATAGCTTGTAATTATAATTGTAAATTATAACTTAAAGATCTGAACTTGTAATAGTGAATTACAGAACTTAGATTTGTAAAATTCAAATTATTAATTCAAATTATAACTTGAAGATCTGAACTAGTAATTGTCAAATACAGAACTTAAAATTGATAGCTTGTAATTATAATTGTAAATTATAACTTGAAGATCTGAACTTGTAATAGTGTATTACAGAACTTTGATTTGTTAAATTCAAATTATTATTTCAAATTATAACTTGAAGATCTGAACTTGTAATTATCAAATACAGAACTTAAAATTGATAGCTTCTAATTATTATTTCAAATTATAACTTGAAGATCTGAACTTGTAATTGTCAAATACAGAACTTCTAATTATGAAAAACAATTTATTAGTGCAAATTATAACTTGAAGATCTGAACTTGTAATTGTCAAATACTGAACTTAAAATTGATAGCTTCTAATTATTATTGCAAATTATAACTTGAAGATCTGTACTTGTAATAGTGGATTACAGAACTTAGGTTTGTTAAATTCAAATTTTTTATTTCAAATTATAACTAGAAGATCTGAACTAGTAATTGTCAAAAACAGAACTTAAAATTGATAGCTTCTAATTATTATTGCAAATTATAACTTGAAGATCTGAACTAGTAATTGTCAAATACAGAACTTAAAATTGATAGCTTCTAATTATTATTGCATATTATAACTTGAAGATCTGAACTTGTAATTGTCAAATACAGAACTTAAAATTGATAGCTTCTAATTATTATTTCAAATTATAACTTGAAGATCTGAACTGGTAATTGTCAAATACAGAACTTCTAATTGTTAAATACAAATTATTAGTGCAAATTATAACTTGAAGATCTGAACTTGTAATTGTCAAATACAGAACTTAAAATGGATAGCTTCTAATTATTATTGTAAATTATAACTTGAAGGTCTGAACTTGTAATAGTGAATTACAGAACTTAGATTTGTTAAATTCAAATTATTGATTCAAATTATAACTTGAAGATCTGAACTAGTAATTGTCAAATACAGAACTTAAAATTGATAGCTTATAATTATTATTGCAAATTATAACTTGAAGATCTGAACTTGTAATTGTCAAATACAGAACTTAAAATTGATAGCTTCTAATTATTATTGCAAATTATAACTTGAAGATCTGAACTTGTAATAGTGAATTACAGAACTTAGATTTGTTAAACTCAAATTATTATTTCAAATTATAACTTGAAGATCTGAACTAGTAATTGTCAAATACAGAACTTAAAATTGATAGCTTATAATTATTATTGTAAATTATAACTTAAAGATCTGAACTTGTAATAGTGAATTACAGAACTTAGATTTGTTAAATTCAAATTATTAATTCAAATTATAACTTGAAGATCTGAACTAGTAATTGTCAAATACAGAACTTAAAATTGATAGCTTGTAATTATAATTGTAAATTATAACTTGAAGATCTGAACTTGTAATAGTGTATTACAGAACTTTGATTTGTTAAATTCAAATTATTATTTCAAATTATAACTTGAAGATCTGAACTTGTAATTATCAAATACAGAACTTAAAATTGATAGCTTCTAATTATTATTTCAAATTATAACTTGAAGATCTGAACTTGTAATTGTCAAATACAGAACTTCTAATTATGAAAAACAATTTATTAGTGCAAATTATAACTTGAAGATCTGAACTTGTAATTGTCAAATACTGAACTTAAAATTGATAGCTTCTAATTATTATTTCAAATTATAACTTGAAGATCTGAACTTGTAATAGTGAATTACAGAACTTAGATTTGTTAAATTCAAATTATTATTTCAAATTATAACTTGAAGATCTGAACTAGTAATTGTCAAATACAGAACTTATAATTGATTATTGTAAATTATAACTTGAAGATCTGAACTAGTAATAGTGAATTACAGAACTTAGATTTGTTAAATTCAAATAATTATTTCAAATTATAACTTGAAGATCTGAACTAGTAATAGTGAATTACAGAACTTAGATTTGTTAAAAGCAAATTATTATTTCAAATTGTAACTTGAAGATCTGAACTAGTAATTGTCAAATACAGAACTTAAAATTGATAGCTTCTAATTATTATTGCAAATTATAACTTGAAGATCTGAACTTGTAATTGTCAAATACAGAACTTAAAATTGATAGCTTCTAATTATTATTGCAAATTATAACTTGAAGATCTGAACATGTAATAGTGAATTACAGAACTTAGATTTGTTAAACTCAAATTATTATTTCAAATTATAACTTGAAGATCTGAACTAGTAATTGTCAAATACAGAACTTAAAATTGATAGCTTATAATTATTATTGTAAATTATAACTTAAAGATCTGAACTTGTAATAGTGAATTACAGAACTTAGATTTGTTAAATTCAAATTATTATTTCAAATTATAACTTGAAGATCTGAACTAGTAATTGTCAAATACAGAACTTAAAATTGATAGCTTCTAATTGTTATTGCAAATTATAACTTGAAGATCTGAACTAGTAATTGTCAAATACAGAACTTAAAATTGATAGCTTCTAATTATTATTGCATATTATAACTTGAAGATCTGAACTTGTAATTGTCAAATACAGAACTTAAAATTGATAGCTTCTAATTATTATTTCAAATTATAACTTGAAGATCTGAACTGGTAATTGTCAAATACAGAACTTCTAATTGTTAAATACAAATTATTAGTGCAAATTATAACTTGAAGATCTGAACTTGTAATTGTCAAATACAGAACTTAAAATGGATAGCTTCTAATTATTATTGTAAATTATAACTTGAAGGTCTGAACTTGTAATAGTGAATTACAGAACTTAGATTTGTTAAATTCAAATTATTGATTCAAATTATAACTTGAAGATCTGAACTAGTAATTGTCAAATACAGAACTTAAAATTGATAGCTTATAATTATTATTGCAAATTATAACTTGAAGATCTGAACTTGTAATTGTCAAATACAGAACTTAAAATTGATAGCTTCTAATTATTATTGCAAATTATAACTTGAAGATCTGAACTTGTAATAGTGAATTACAGAACTTAGATTTGTTAAACTCAAATTATTATTTCAAATTATAACTTGAAGATCTGAACTAGTAATTGTCAAATACAGAACTTAAAATTGATAGCTTATAATTATTATTGTAAATTATAACTTAAAGATCTGAACTTGTAATAGTGAATTACAGAACTTAGATTTGTTAAATTCAAATTATTAATTCAAATTATAACTTGAAGATCTGAACTAGTAATTGTCAAATACAGAACTTAAAATTGATAGCTTGTAATTATAATTGTAAATTATAACTTGAAGATCTGAACTTGTAATAGTGTATTTCAGAACTTTGATTTGTTAAATTCAAATTATTATTTCAAATTATAACTTGAAGATCTGAACTTGTAATTATCAAATACAGAACTTAAAATTGATAGCTTCTAATTATTATTTCAAATTATAACTTGAAGATCTGAACTTGTAATTGTCAAATACAGAACTTCTAATTATGAAAAACAATTTATTAGTGCAAATTATAACTTGAAGATCTGAACTTGTAATTGTCAAATACTGAACTTAAAATTGATAGCTTCTAATTATTATTTCAAATTATAACTTGAAGATCTGAACTTGTAATAGTGAATTACAGAACTTAGATTTGTTAAATTCAAATTATTATTTCAAATTATAACTTGAAGATCTGAACTAGTAATTGTCAAATACAGAACTTATAATTGATTATTGTAAATTATAACTTGAAGATCTGAACTAGTAATAGTGAATTACAGAACTTAGATTTGTTAAATTCAAATAATTATTTCAAATTATAACTTGAAGATCTGAACTAGTAATAGTGAATTACAGAACTTAGATTTGTTAAAAGCAAATTATTATTTCAAATTGTAACTTGAAGATCTGAACTAGTAATTGTCAAATACAGAACTTAAAATTGATAGCTTCTAATTATTATTGCAAATTATAACTTGAAGATCTGAACTTGTAATTGTCAAATACAGAACTTAAAATTGATAGCTTCTAATTATTATTGCAAATTATAACTTGAAGATCTGAACATGTAATAGTGAATTACAGAACTTAGATTTGTTAAACTCAAATTATTATTTCAAATTATAACTTGAAGATCTGAACTAGTAATTGTCAAATACAGAACTTAAAATTGATAGCTTATAATTATTATTGTAAATTATAACTTAAAGATCTGAACTTGTAATAGTGAATTACAGAACTTAGATTTGTTAAATTCAAATTATTATTTCAAATTATAACTTGAAGATCTGAACTAGTAATTGTCAAATACAGAACTTAAAATTGATAGCTTCTAATTGTTATTGCAAATTATAACTTGAAGATCTGAACTAGTAATTGTCAAATACAGAACTTAAAATTGATAGCTTCTAATTATTATTGCAAATTACAACTTGAAGATCTGAACTTGTAATTGTCAAATACAGAACTTAAAATTGATAGCTTCTAATTATTATTTCAAATTATAACTTGAAGATCTGAACTTGTAATTGTCAAATACAGAACTTCTAATTATGAAAAACAATTTATTAGTGCAAATTATAACTTGAAGATCTGAACTTGTAATTGTCAAATACTGAACTTAAAATTGATAGCTTCTAATTATTATTGCAAATTATAACTTGAAGATCTGTACTTGTAATAGTGGATTACAGAACTTAGGTTTGTTAAATTCAAATTTTTTATTTCAAATTATAACTAGAAGATCTGAACTAGTAATTGTCAAAAACAGAACTTAAAATTGATAGCTTCTAATTATTATTGCAAATTATAACTTGAAGATCTGAACTAGTAATTGTCAAATACAGAACTTAAAATTGATAGCTTCTAATTATTATTGCATATTATAACTTGAAGATCTGAACTTGTAATTGTCAAATACAGAACTTAAAATTGATAGCTTCTAATTATTATTTCAAATTATAACTTGAAGATCTGAACTGGTAATTGTCAAATACAGAACTTCTAATTGTTAAATACAAATTATTAGTGCAAATTATAACTTGAAGATCTGAACTTGTAATTGTCAAATACAGAACTTAAAATGGATAGCTTCTAATTATTATTGTAAATTATAACTTGAAGGTCTGAACTTGTAATAGTGAGACAGAACAGTTCAGTAACAGAACTTAGATTTGTTAAATTCAAATTATTGATTCAAATTATAACTTGAAGATCTGAACTAGTAATTGTCAAATACAGAACTTAAAATTGATAGCTTATAATTATTATTGTAAATTATAACTTGAAGATCTGAACTTGTAATAGGTAAATAAACTTCGAATTGTTAAATACAAATTGTGATTGCAAATTATAACTTGAAGATCTGAACTTGTAATAGTGAATTACAGAACTTAGATTTGTTAAATTCAAATTATTATTTCAAATTATAACTTGAAGATCTGAACTAGTAATTGTCAAATACAGAACTTAAAATTGATAGCTTCTAATTATTATTGCAAATTATAATTGGAGATCTGAACTTGTAATAGACAAATACGCAACTTAGCATTGTTAAATACAAATTGTGATTGCAAATTATAACTTGAAGATCTGAACTTGTAATAGTGATTTAAAGAACTTAGATTTGTTAAATTCAAATTATTATTTCAAATTATAACTTGAAGATCTAAACTAGTAATTGTCAAATACAGAACTTAAAATTGATAGCTTCTAATTATTATTGCAACGTATAACTTGAAGATCTGAACTTGTAATAGTGAATTACAGAACTTAGATTTGTTAAATTCAAATTATTATTACAAATTATAACTTGAAGATCTGAACTAGTAATTGTCAAATACAGAACTTCTAATTATTAAATACAAATTATTAGTGCAAATTATAACTTGAAGATCTGAACTTGTAATTGTCAAATACAGAACTTAAAATTAATAGCTCCTAATTATTATTGCAAATTATAACTTGAAGATCTGAACTTGTAATAGTGAATTACAGAACTTCGATTTGTTAAATTCAAATTATTATTTCAAATTATAACTTGAAGATCTGAACTTGTAATTGTCAAATACAGAACTTAAAATTAATAGCTTCTAATTATTATTGCAAAATATAACTTGAAGATCTGAACTTGTAATAGTGAATTACAGAACTTAGATTTGTTAAATTCAAATTATTATTTCAAATAATAACTTGAAGATCTGAACTAGTAATTGTCAAATACAGAACTTAAAATTGATAGCTTGTAATTATAATTGTAAATTATAACTTGAAGATCTGAACTTGTAATAGTGTATTACAGAACTTTGATTTGTTAAATTCAAATTATTATTTCAAATTATAACTTGAAGATCTGAACTTGTAATTGTCAAATACAGAACTTAAAATTGATAGCTTGTAATTATTATTTCAAATTATAACTTGAAGATCTGGACTTGTAATTGTCAAATACAGAACTTCTAATTATGAAAAACAATTTATTAGTGCAAATTATAACTTGAAGATCTGAAGTAGTAATTGTCAAATACAGAACTTAAAATTGATAGCTTATAATTATTATTGTAAATTATATCTTGAAGATCTGAACTTGTAATAGTGAATTACAGAACTTAAATATTTTAAATTCAAATTATTATTTCAAATTATAACTTGAAGATCTGAACTAGTAATTATCAAATACTGAACTTAAAATTGATAGCTTCTAATTATTATTGCAAATTATAACTTGAAGATCTGAACTTGTATTTGTCAAATACAGAACTAAAATTGATAGCTATTAAATATTACTGTAAATTATAACTTGAAGATCTGAACTAGTAATAGTGAATTACAGAACTTAGATTTGTTAAATTCAAATAATTATTTCAAATTATAACTTGAAGATCTGAACTTGTAATAGTGAATTACAGAACTTAGATTTGTTAAACTCAAATTATTATTTCAAATTATAACTTGAAGATCTGAACTTGTAATTGTCAAATACAGAACTTAAAATTGATAGCTTATAATTATTATTGTAAATTATAACTTAAAGATCTGAACTTGTAATAGTGAATTACAGAACTTAGATTTGTTAAATTCAAATTATTATTTCAAATTATAACTTGAAGATCTGAACTAGTAATTGTCAAATACAGAACTTAAAATTGATAGCTTCTAATTGTTATTGCAAATTATAACTTGAAGATCTGAACTAGTAATTGTCAAATACAGAACTTCGATTTGTTAAATTCAAATTATTATTTCAAATTATAACTTGAAGATCTGAACTTGTAATTGTCAAATACAGAACTTAAAATTAATAGCTTCTAATTATTATTGCAAATTATAACTTGAAGATCTGAACTTGTAATTGTCAAATACAGAACTTAAAATTGATAGCTTCTAATTATTATTTCAAATTATAACTTGAAGATCTGAACTGGTAATTGTCAAATACAGAACTTCTAATTGTTAAATACAAATTATTAGTGCAAATTATAACTTGAAGATCTGAACTAGTAATTGTCAAATACAGAACTTCTAATTATTAAATACAAATTATTAGTGCAAATTATAACTTGAAGATCTGAACTTGTAATTGTCAAATACAGAACTTAAAATTAATAGCTCCTAATTATTATTGCAAATTATAACTTGAAGATCTGAACTTGTAATAGTGAAATACAGAACTTCGATTTGTTAAATTCAAATTATTATTTCAAATTATAACTTGAAGATCTGAACTTGTAATTGTCAAATACAGAACTTAAAATTAATAGCTTCTAATTATTATTGCAAATTATAACTTGAAGATCTGAACTTGTAATAGTGAATTACAGAACTTAGATTTGTTAAATTCAAATTATTATTTCAAATTATAACTTGAAGATCTGAACTAGTAATTGTCAAATACAGAACTTAAAATTGATAGCTTGTAATTATAATTGTAAATTATAACTTGAAGATCTGAACTTGTAATAGTGTATTACAGAACTTTGATTTGTTAAATTCAAATTATTATTTCAAATTATAACTTGAAGATCTGAACTTGTAATAGTCAAATACAGAACTTAAAATTGATAGCTTCTAATTATTATTTCAAATTATAACTTGAAGTTCTGAACTTGTAATTGTCAAATACAGAACTTCTAATTATGATAAACAATTTATTAGTGCAAATTATAACTTGAAGATCTGAACTTGTAATTGTCAAATACTGAACTTAAAATTGATAGCTTCTAATTATTATTGCAAATTATAACTTGAAGATCTGAACTTGTAATAGTGAATTACAGAACTTGGATTTGTTAAATTCAAATTATTATTTCAAATTATAACTTGAAGATTTGAACTAGTAATTGACAAATACAGAACTTAAAATTGATAGCTTATAATTATTATTGTAAATTATATTTTGAAGATCTGAACTTGTAATAGTGAATTACAGAACTTAAATATTTTAAATTCAAATTATTATTTCAAATTATAACTTGAAGATCTGAACTAGTAATTATCAAATACTGAACTTAAAATTGATAGCTTCTAATTATTATTGCAAATTATAACTTGAAGATCTGAACTTGTATTTGTCAAATACAGAACTAAAATTGATAGCTACTAAATATTATTGTAAATTATAACTTGAAGATCTGAACTAGTAATAGTGAATTACAGAACTTAGATTTGTTAAATTCAAATAATTATTTCAGATTATAACTTGAAGATCTGAACTAGTAATAGTGAATTACAGAACTTAGATTTGTTAAAAGCAAATTATTATTTCAAATTGTAACTTGAAGATCTGAACTAGTAATTGTCAAATACAGAACTTAAAACTGATAGCTTCTAATTATTATTGCAAATTATAACTTGAAGATCTGAACTTGTAAATGTCAAATACAGAACTTAAAATTGATAGCTTCTAATTATTATTGCAAATTATAACTTGAAGATCTGAACTTGTAATAGTGAATTACAGAACTTAGATTTGTTAAACTCAAATTATTATTTCAAATTATAACTTGAAGATCTGAACTAGTAATTGTCAAATACAGAACTTAAAATTGATAGCTTATAATTATTATAGTAAATTATAACTTAAAGATCTGAACTTGTAATAGTGAATTACAGAACTTAGATTTGTTAAATTCAAATTATTATTTCAAATTATAACTTGAAGATCTGAACTAGTGATTGTCAAATACAGAACTTAAAATTGATAGCTTATAATTATTATTGTAAATTATATCTTGAAGATCTGAACTTGTAATTGTCAAATACAGAACTTAAAATTAATAGCTCCTAATTATTATTGCAAATTATAACTTGAAGATCTGAACTTGTAATAGTGAAATACAGAACTTCGATTTGTTAAATTCAAATTATTATTTCAAATTATAACTTGAAGATCTGAACTTGTAATTGTCAAATACAGAACTTAAAATTAATAGCTTCTAATTATTATTGTAAATTATAACTTGAAGGTCTGAACTTGTAATAGTGAATTACAGAACTTAGATTTGTTAAATTCAAATTATTGATTCAAATTATAACTTGAAGATCTGAACTAGTAATTGTCAAATACAGAACTTAAAATTGATAGCTTCTAATTATTATTGCAAATTATAACTTGAAGATCTGAACTTGTAATTGTCAATTACAGAACTTAAAATTGATAGCTTCTAATTATTATTTCAAATTATAACTTGAAGATCTGAACTGGTAATTGTCAAATACAGAACTTCTAATTGTTAAATACAAATTATTAGTGCAAATTATAACTTGAAGATCTGAACTAGTAATTGTCAAATACAGAACTTCTAATTATTAAATACAAATTATTAGTGCAAATTATAACTTAAAGATCTGAACTTGTAATTGTCAAATACAGAACTTAAAATTAATAGCTCCTAATTATTATTGCAAATTATAACTTGAAGATCTGAACTTGTAATAGTGAAATACAGAACTTCGATTTGTTAAATTCAAATTATTATTTCAAATTATAACTTGAAGATCTGAACTTGTAATTGTCAAATACAGAACTTAAAATTAATAGCTTCTAATTATTATTGCAAATTATAACTTGAAGATCTGAACTTGTAATAGTGAATTACAGAACTTAGATTTGTTAAATTCAAATTATTATTTCAAATTATAACTTGAAGATCTGAACTAGTAATTGTCAAATACAGAACTTAAAATTGATAGCTTGTAATTATAATTGTAAATATTAACTTGAAGATCTGAACTTGTAATAGTGTATTACAGAACTTTGATTTGTTAAATTCAAATTATTATTTCAAATTATAACTTGAAGATCTGAACTTGTAATAGTCAAATACAGAACTTAAAATTGATAGCTTCTAATTATTATTTCAAATTATAACTTGAAGTTCTGAACTTGTAATTGTCAAATACAGAACTTCTAATTATGATAAACAATTTATTAGTGCAAATTATAACTTGAAGATCTGAACTTGTAATTGTCAAATACTGAACTTAAAATTGATAGCTTCTAATTATTATTGCAAATTATAACTTGAAGATCTGAACTTGTAATAGTGAATTACAGAACTTGGATTTGTTAAATTCAAATTATTATTTCAAATTATAACTTGAAGATCTGAACTAGTAATTGTCAAATACAGAACTTAAAATTGATAGCTTATAATTATTATTGTAAATTATATTTTGAAGATCTGAACTTGTAATAGTGAATTACAGAACTTAAATATTTTAAATTCAAATTATTATTTCAAATTATAACTTGAAGATCTGAACTAGTAATTATCAAATACTGAACTTAAAATTGATAGCTTCTAATTATTATAGCAAATTATAACTTGAAGATCTGAACTTGTATTTGTCAAATACAGAACTAAAATTGATAGCTACTAAATATTATTGTAAATTATAACTTGAAGATCTGAACTAGTAATAGTGAATTACAGAACTTAGATTTGTTAAATTCAAATAATTATTTCAAATTATAACTTGAAGATCTGAACTAGTAATAGTGAATTACAGAACTTAGATTTGTTAAAAGCAAATTATTATTTCAAATTGTAACTTGAAGATCTGAACTAGTAATTGTCAAATACAGAACTTAAAACTGATAGCTTCTAATTATTATTGCAAATTATAACTTGAAGATCTGAACTTGTAAATGTCAAATACAGAACTTAAAATTGATAGCTTCTAATTATTATTGCAAATTATGACTTGAAGATCTGAACTTGTAATAGTGAATTACAGAACTTAGATTTGTTAAACTCAAATTATTATTTCAAATTATAACTTGAAGATCTGAACTAGTAATTGTCAAATACAGAACTTAAAATTGATAGCTTATAATTATTATAGTAAATTATAACTTAAAGATCTGAACTTGTAATAGTGAATTACAGAACTTAGATTTGTTAAATTCAAATTATTATTTCAAATTATAACTTGAAGATCTGAACTAGTAATTGTCAAATACAGAACTTAAAATTGATAGCTTGTAATTATAATTGTAAATTATAACTTGAAGATCTGAACTTGTAATAGTGTATTACAGAACTTTGATTTGTTAAATTCAAATTATTATTTCAAATTATAACTTGAAGATCTGAACTTGTAATTGTCAAATACAGAACTTAAAATTGATAGCTTCTAATTATTATTTCAAATTATAACTTGAAGATCTGAAGTTGTAATTGTCAAATACAGAACTTCTAATTATGAAAAACAATTTATTAGTGCAAATTATAACTTGAAGATCTGAACTTGTAATTGTCAAATACTGAACTTCAAATTGATAGCTTCTAATTATTATTGCAAATTATAACTTGAAGATCTGAACTTGTAATAGTGAATTACAGAACTTAGATTTGTTAAATTCAAATTATTATTTCAAATTATAACTTGAAGATCTGAACTAGTAATTGTCAAATACAGAACTTAAAATTGATAGCTTATAATTATTATTGTAAATTATATCTTGAAGATCTGAACTTGTAATAGTGAATTACAGAACTTAAATATTTTAAATTCAAATTATTATTTCAAATTATAACTTGAAGATCTGGACTAGTAATTATCAAATACTGAACTTAAAATTGATAGCTTCTAATTATTATTGCAAATTATAACTTGAAGATCTGAACTTGTATTTGTCAAATACAGAACTAAAATTGATAGCTACTAAATATTATTGTAAATTATAACTTGAAGATCTGAACTAGTAATAGTGAATTACAGAACTTAGATTTGTTAAATTCAAATAATTATTTCAAATTATAACTTGAAGATCTGAACTAGTAATAGTGAATTACAGAACTTAGATTTGTTAAAAGCAAATTATTATTTCAAATTGTAACTTGAAGATCTGAACTAGTAATTGTCAAATACAGAACTTAAAATTGATAGCTTCTAATTATTATTGCAAATTATAACTTGAAGATCTGAACTTGTAAATGTCAAATACAGAACTTAAAATTGATAGCTTCTAATTATTATTGCAAATTATAACTTGAAGATCTGAACTTGTAATAGTGAATTACAGAACTTAGATTTGTTAAACTCAAATTATTATTTCAAATTATAACTTGAAGATCTGAACTAGTAATTGTCAAATACAGAACTTAAGATTGATAGCTTATAATTATTATTGTAAATTATAACTTAAAGATCTGAACTTGTAATAGTGAATTACAGAACTTAGATTTGTTAAATTCAAATTATTATTTCAAATTATAACTTGAAGATCTGAACTAGTAATTGTCAAATACAGAACTTAAAATTGATAGCTTGTAATTATAATTGTAAATTATAACTTGAAGATCTGAACTTGTAATAGTGTATTACAGAACTTTGATTTGTTAAATTCAAATTATTATTTCAAATTATAACTTGAAGATCTGAACTTGTAATTGTGAAATACAGAACTTAAAATTGATAGCTTCTAATTATTATTCCAAATTATAACTTGAAGATCTGAACTTGTAATTGTCAAATACAGAACTTCTAATTATGAAAAACAATTTATTAGTGCAAATTATAACTTGAAGATCTGAACTTGTAATTGTCAAATACTGAACTTAAAATTGATAGCTTCTAATTATTATTGCAAATTATAACTTGAAGATCTGAACTTGTAATAGTGAATTACAGAACTTAGATTTGTTAAATTCAAATTATTATTTCAAATTATAACTTGAAGATCTGAACTAGTAATTGTCAAATACAGAACTTAAAATTGATAGCTTATAATTATTATTGTAAATTATATCTTGAAGATCTGAACTTGTAATAGTAAATTACAGAACTTAAATATTTTAAATTCAAATTATTATTTCAAATTATAACTTGAAGATCTGAACTAGTAATTATCAAATACTGAACTTAAAATTGATAGCTTCTAATTATTATTGCAAATTATAACTTGAAGATCTGAACTTGTATTTGTCAAATACAGAACTAAAATTGATAGCTACTAAATATTATTGTAAATTATAACTTGAAGATCTGAACTAGTAATAGTGAATTACAGAACTTAGATTTGTTAAATTCAAATAATTATTTCAAATTATAACTTGAAGATCTGAACTAGTAATAGTGAATTACAGAACTTAGATTTGTTAAAAGCAAATTATTATTTCAAATTGTAACTTGAAGATCTGAACTAGTAATTGTCAAATACAGAACTTAAAATTGATAGCTTCTAATTATTATTGCAAATTATAACTTGAAGATCTGAACTTGTAATTGTCAAATACAGAACTTAAAATTGATAGATTCTAATTATTATTGCAAATTATAACTTGAAGATCTGAACTTGTAATAGTGAATTACAGAACTTAGATTTGTTAAACTCAAATTATTATTTCAAATTATAACTTGAAGATCTGAACTAGTAATTGTCAAATACAGAACTTAAAATTGATAGCTTCTAATTGTTATTGCAAATTATAACTTGAAGATCTGAACTAGTAATTGTCAAATACAGAACTTAAAATTGATAGCTTCTAATTATTATTGCAAATTACAACTTGAAGATCTGAACTTGTAATTGTCAAATACAGAACTTAAAATTGATAGCTTCTAATTATTATTTCAAATTATAACTTGAAGATCTGAACTTGTAATTGTCAAATACAGAACTTCTAATTATGAAAAACAATTTATTAGTGCAAATTATAACTTGAAGATCTGAACTTGTAATTGTCAAATACTGAACTTAAAATTGATAGCTTGTAATTATAATTGTAAATTATAACTTGAAGATCTGAACTTGTAATAGTGTATTACAGAACTTTGATTTGTTAAATTCAAATTATTATTTCAAATTATAACTTGAAGATCTGAACTTGTAATTGTGAAATACAGAACTTAAAATTGATAGCTTCTAATTATTATTCCAAATTATAACTTGAAGATCTGAACTTGTAATTGTCAAATACAGAACTTCTAATTATGAAAAACAATTTATTAGTGCAAATTATAACTTGAAGATCTGAACTTGTAATTGTCAAATACTGAACTTAAAATTGATAGCTTCTAATTATTATTGCAAATTATAACTTGAAGATCTGAACTTGTAATAGTGAATTACAGAACTTAGATTTGTTAAATTCAAATTATTATTTCAAATTATAACTTGAAGATCTGAACTAGTAATTGTCAAATACAGAACTTAAAATTGATAGCTTATAATTATTATTGTAAATTATATCTTGAAGATCTGAACTTGTAATAGTAAATTACAGAACTTAAATATTTTAAATTCAAATTATTATTTCAAATTATAACTTGAAGATCTGAACTAGTAATTATCAAATACTGAACTTAAAATTGATAGCTTCTAATTATTATTGCAAATTATAACTTGAAGATCTGAACTTGTATTTGTCAAATACAGAACTAAAATTGATAGCTACTAAATATTATTGTAAATTATAACTTGAAGATCTGAACTAGTAATAGTGAATTACAGAACTTAGATTTGTTAAATTCAAATAATTATTTCAAATTATAACTTGAAGATCTGAACTAGTAATAGTGAATTACAGAACTTAGATTTGTTAAAAGCAATTTATTATTTCAAATTGTAACTTGAAGATCTGAACTAGTAATTGTCAAATACAGAACTTAAAATTGATAGCTTCTAATTATTATTGCAAATTATAACTTGAAGATCTGAACTTGTAATTGTCAAATACAAAACTTAAAATTGATAGATTCTAATTATTATTGCAAATTATAACTTGAAGATCTGAACTTGTAATAGTGAATTACAGAACTTAGATTTGTTAAACTCAAATTATTATTTCAAATTATAACTTGAAGATCTGAACTAGTAATTGTCAAATACAGAACTTAAAATTGATAGCTTCTAATTGTTATTGCAAATTATAACTTGAAGATCTGAACTAGTAATTGTCAAATACAGAACTTAAAATTGATAGCTTCTAATTATTATTGCAAATTATAACTTGAAGATCTGAACTTGTAATTGTCAAATACAGAACTTCTAAATATGAAAAACAATTTATTAGTGCAAATTATAACTTGAAGATCTGAACTTGTAATTGTCAAATACTGAACTTAAAATTGATAGCTTGTAATTATAATTGTAAATTATAACTTGAAGATCTGAACTTGTAATAGTGTATTACAGAACTTTGATTTGTTAAATTCAAATTATTATTTCAAATTATAACTTGAAGATCTGAACTTGTAATTGTGAAATACAGAACTTAAAATTGATAGCTTCTAATTATTATTCCAAATTATAACTTGAAGATCTGAACTTGTAATTGTCAAATACAGAACTTCTAATTATGAAAAACAATTTATTAGTGCAAATTATAACTTGAAGATCTGAACTTGTAATTGTCAAATACTGAACTTAAAATTGATAGCTTCTAATTATTATTGCAAATTATAACTTGAAGATCTGAACTTGTAATAGTGAATTACAGAACTTAGATTTGTTAAATTCAAATTATTATTTCAAATTATAACTTGAAGATCTGAACTAGTAATTGTCAAATACAGAACTTAAAATTGATAGCTTATAATTATTATTGTAAATTATATCTTGAAGATCTGAACTTGTAATAGTAAATTACAGAACTTAAATATTTTAAATTCAAATTATTATTTCAAATTATAACTTGAAGATCTGAACTAGTAATTATCAAATACTGAACTTAAAATTGATAGCTTCTAATTATTATTGCAAATTATAACTTGAAGATCTGAACTTGTATTTGTCAAATACAGAACTAAAATTGATAGCTACTAAATATTATTGTAAATTATAACTTGAAGATCTGAACTAGTAATAGTGAATTACAGAACTTAGATTTGTTAAATTCAAATAATTATTTCAAATTATAACTTGAAGATCTGAACTAGTAATAGTGAATTACAGAACTTAGATTTGTTAAAAGCAAATTATTATTTCAAATTGTAACTTGAAGATCTGAACTAGTAATTGTCAAATACAGAACTTAAAATTGATAGCTTCTAATTATTATTGCAAATTATAACTTGAAGATCTGAACTTGTAATTGTCAAATACAGAACTTAAAATTGATAGATTCTAATTATTATTGCAAATTATAACTTGAAGATCTGAACTTGTAATAGTGAATTACAGAACTTAGATTTGTTAAACTCAAATTATTATTTCAAATTATAACTTGAAGATCTGAACTAGTAATTGTCAAATACAGAACTTAAAATTGATAGCTTCTAATTGTTATTGCAAATTATAACTTGAAGATCTGAACTAGTAATTGTCAAATACAGAACTTAAAATTGATAGCTTCTAATTATTATTGCAAATTACAACTTGAAGATCTGAACTTGTAATTGTCAAATACAGAATTTAAAATTGATAGCTTCTAATTATTATTTCAAATTATAACTTGAAGATCTGAACTTGTAATTGTCAAATACAGAACTTCTAATTATGAAAAACAATTTATTAGTGCAAATTATAACTTGAAGATCTGAACTTGTAATTGTCAAATACTGAACTTAAAATTGATAGCTTCTAATTATTATTGCAAATTATAACTTGAAGATCTGAACTTGTAATAGTGAATTACAGAACTTAGATTTGTTAAATTCAAATTATTATTTCAAATTATAACTTGAAGATCTGAACTAGTAATTGTCAAATACAGAACTTAAAATTGATAGCTTCTAATTATGATTGCAAATTATAACTTGAAGAACTGAACTTGTAATTGTCAAATACAGAACTTAAAATTGATAGCTTCTAATTATTATTTCAAATTATAACTTGAAGATCTGAACTTGTAATAGTGAATTACAGAACTTAGATTTGTTCAATTCAATTATTATTTCAAATTATAACTTGAAGATCTGAACTAGTAATTGTCAAATACAGAACTTAAAATTGATTGCTTCTAATTATTATTGCAAATTATAACTTGAAGATCTGAACTTGTAATTGTCAAATACAGAACTTAAAATTGATAGCTTCTAATTATTATTTCTAATTATAACTTGAAGATCTGAACTGGTAATTGTCAAATACAGAACTTCTAATTGTTAAATACAAATTATTAGTGCAAATTATAACTTGAAGATCTGAACTTGTAATTGTCAAATACAGAACTTAAAATTGATAGCTTCTAATTATTATTGTAAATTATAACTTGAAGGTCTGAACTTGTAATAGTGAATTACAGAACTTAGATTTGTTAAACTCAAATTATTGATTCAAATTATAACTTGAAGATCTGAACTAGTAATTGTCAAATACAGAACTTAAAATTGATAGCTTATAATTATTATTGTAAATTATATTTTGAAGATCTGAACTTGTAATAGTGAATTACAGAACTTAAATATTTTAAATTCAAATTATTATTTCAAATTATAACTTGAAGATCTGAACTAGTAATTATCAAATATTGAACTTAAAATTGATAGCTTCTAATTATTATTGCAAATTATAACTTGAAGATCTGAACTAGTAATAGTGAATTACAGAACTTAGATTTGTTAAAAGCAAATTATTATTTCAAATTGTAACTTGAAGATCTGAACTAGTAATTGTCAAATACAGAACTTAAAATTGATAGCTTCTAATTATTATTGCAAATTATAACTTGAAGATCTGAACTTGTAAATGTCAAATACAGAACTTAAAATTGATAGCTTCTAATTATTATTGCAAATTATAACTTGAAGATCTGAACTTGTAATAGTGAATTACAGAACTTAGATTTGTTAAACTCAAATTATTATTTCAAATTATAACTTGAAGATCTGAACTAGTATTTGTCAAATACAGAACTTAAAATTGATAGCTTCTAATTATTATTGTAAATTATAACTTGAAGGTCTGAACTTGTAATAGTGAATTACAGAACTTAGATTTGTTAAATTCAAATTATTATTTCAAATTATAACTTGAAGATCTGAACTAGTAATTGTCAAATACAGAACTTAAAATTGATAGCTTATAATTATTATTGTAAATTATATCTTGAAGATCTGAACTTGTAATAGTAAATTACAGAACTTAAATATTTTAAATTCAAATTATTATTTCAAATTATAACTTGAAGATCTGAACTAGTTATTATCAAATACTGAACTTAAAATTGATAGCTTCTAATTATTATTGCAAATTATAACTTGAAGATCTGAACTTGTATTTGTCAAATACAGAACTAAAATTGATAGCTACTAAATATTATTGTAAATTATAACTTGAAGATCTGAACTAGTAATAGTGAATTACAGAACTTAGATTTGTTAAATTCAAATAATTATTTCAAATTATAACTTGAAGATCTGAACTAGTAATAGTGAATTTCAGAACTTAGATTTGTTAAAAGCAAATTATTATTTCAAATTGTAACTTGAAGATCTGAACTAGTAATTGTCAAATACAGAACTTAAAATTGATAGCTTCTAATTATTATTGCAAATTATAACTTGAAGATCTGAACTTGTAAATGTCAAATACAGAACTTAAAATTGATAGCTTCTAATTATTATTGCAAATTATAACTTGAAGATCTGAACTTGTAATAGTGAATTACAGAACTTAGATTTGTTAAACTCAAATTATTATTTCAAATTATAACTTGAAGATCTGAACTAGTAATTGTCAAATACAGAACTTAAAATTGATAGCTTATAATTATTATTGTAAATTATAACTTAAAGATCTGAACTTGTAATAGTGAATTACAGAACTTAGATTTGTTAAATTCAAATTATTATTTCAAATTATAACTTGAAGATCTGAACTAGTAATTGTCAAATACAGAACTTAAAATTGATAGCTTGTAATTATAATTGTAAATTATAACTTGAAGATCTGAACTTGTAATAGTGTATTACAGAACTTTGATTTGTTAAATTCAAATTATTATTTCAAATTATAACTTGAAGATCTGAACTTGTAATTGTCAAATACAGAACTTAAAATTGATAGCTTCTAATTATTATTTCAAATTATAACTTGAAGATCTGAACTTGTAATTGTCAAATACAGAACTTCTAATTATGAAAAACAATTTATTAGTGCAAATTATAACTTGAAGATCTGAACTTGTAATTGTCAAATACTGAACTTAAAATTGATAGCTTCTAATTATTATTGCAAATTATAACTTGAAGATCTGAACTTGTAATAGTGAATTACAGAACTTAGATTTGTTAAATTCAAATTATTATTTCAAATTATAACTTGAAGATCTGAACTAGTAATTGTCAAATACAGAACTTAAAATTGATAGCTTATAATTATTATTGTAAATTATATCTTGAAGATCTGAACTTGTAATAGTGAATTACAGAACTTAAATATTTTAAATTCAAATTATTATTTCAAATTATTACTTGAAGATCTGGACTAGTAATTATCAAATACTGAACTTAAAATTGATAGCTTCTAATTATTATTGCAAATTATAACTTGAAGATCTGAACTTGTATTTGTCAAATACAGAACTAAAATTGATAGCTACTAAATATTATTGTAAATTATAACTTGAAGATCTGAACTAGTAATAGTGAATTACAGAACTTAGATTTGTTAAATTCAAATAATTATTTCAAATTATAACTTGAAGATCTGAACTAGTAATAGTGAATTACAGAACTTAGATTTGTTAAAAGCAAATTATTATTTCAAATTGTAACTTGAAGATCTGAACTAGTAATTGTCAAATACAGAACTTAAAATTGATAGCTTCTAATTATTATTGCAAATTATAACTTGAAGATCTGAACTTGTAAATGTCAAAAACAGAACTTAAAATTGATAGCTTCTAATTATTATTGCAAATTATAACTTGAAGATCTGAACTTGTAATAGTGAATTACAGAACTTAGATTTGTTAAACTCAAATTATTATTTCAAATTATAACTTGAAGATCTGAACTAGTAATTGTCAAATACAGAACTTAAAATTGATAGCTTCTAATTATTATTGTAAATTATAACTAGAAGGTCTGAACTTGTAATAGTGAATTACAGAACTTAGATTTGTTAAACTCAAATTATTGATTCAAATTATAACTTGAAGATCTGAACTAGTAATTGTCAAATACAGAACTTAAAATTGATAGCTTATAATTATTATTGTAAATTATATTTTGAAGATCTGAACTTGTAATAGTGAATTACAGAACTTAAATATTTTAAATTCAAATTATTATTTCAAATTATAACTTGAAGATCTGAACTAGTAATTTTCAAATATTGAACTTAAAATTGATAGCTTCTAATTATTATTGCAAATTATAACTTGAAGATCTGAACTTGTATTTGTCAAATACAGAACTAAAATTGATAGCTACTAAATATTATTGTAAATTATAACTTGAAGATCTGAACTAGTAATAGTGAATTACAGAACTTAGATTTGTTAAATTCAAATAATTATTTCAAATTATAACTTGAAGATCTGAACTAGTAATAGTGAATTTCAGAACTTAGATTTGTTAAAAGCAAATTATTATTTCAAATTGTAACTTGAAGATCTGAACTAGTAATTGTCAAATACAGAACTTAAAATTGATAGCTTCTAATTATTATTGCAAATTATAACTTGAAGATCTGAACTTGTAAATGTCAAATACAGAACTTAAAATTGATAGCTTCTAATTATTATTGCAAATTATAACTTGAAGATCTGAACTTGTAATAGTGAATTACAGAACTTAGATTTGTTAAACTCAAATTATTATTTCAAATTATAACTTGAAGATCTGAACTAGTAATTGTCAAATACAGAACTTAAAATTGATAGCTTATAATTATTATTGTAAATTATAACTTAAAGATCTGAACTTGTAATAGTGAATTACAGAACTTAGATTTGTTAAATTCAAATTATTATTTCAAATTATAACTTGAAGATCTGAACTAGTAATTGTCAAATACAGAACTTAAAATTGATAGCTTGTAATTATAATTGTAAATTATAACTTGAAGATCTGAACTTGTAATAGTGTATTACAGAACTTTGATTTGTTAAATTCAAATTATTATTTCAAATTATAACTTGAAGATCTGAACTTGTAATTGTCAAATACAGAACTTAAAATTGATAGCTTCTAATTATTATTTCAAATTATAACTTGAAGATCTGAACTTGTAGTTGTCAAATACAGAACTTCTAATTATGAAAAACAATTTATTAGTGCAAATTATAACTTGAAGATCTGAACTTGTAATTGTCAAATACTGAACTTAAAATTGATAGCTTCTAATTATTATTGCAAATTATAACTTGAAGATCTGAACTTGTAATAGTGAATTACAGAACTTAGATTTGTTAAATTCAAATTATTATTTCAAATTATAACTTGAAGATCTGAACTAGTAATTGTCAAATACAGAACTTAAAATTGATAGCTTATAATTATTATTGTAAATTATATCTTGAAGATCTGAACTTGTAATAGTGAATTACAGAACTTAAATATTTTAAATTCTAATTATTATTTCAAATTATAACTTGAAGATCTGAACTTGTATTTGACAAATACAGAACTAAAATTGATAGCTACTAAATATTATTGTAAATTATAACTTGAAGATCTGAACTAGTAATAGTGAATTACAGAACTTAGATTTGTTAAATTCAAATAATTATTTCAAATTATAACTTAAAGATCTGAACTAGTAATAGTGAATTACAGAACTTAGATTTGTTAAAAGCAAATTATTATTTCAAATTGTAACTTGAAGATCTGAACTAGTAATTGTCAAATACAGAACTTAAAATTGATAGCTTCTAATTATTATTGCAAATTATAACTTGAAGATCTGAACTTGTAAATGTCAAATACAGAACTTAAAATTGATAGCTTCTAATTATTATTGCAAATTATAACTTGAAGATCTGAACTTGTAATAGTGAATTACAGAACTTAGATTTGTTAAACTCAAATTATTATTTCAAATTATAACTTGAAGATCTGAACTAGTAATTGTCAAATACAGAACTTAAAATTGATAGCTTATAATTATTATTGTAAATTATAACTTAAAGATCTGAACTTGTAATAGTGAATTACAGAACTTAGATTTGTTAAATTCAAATTATTATTTCAAATTATAACTTGAAGATCTGTACTAGTAATTGTCAAATACAGAACTTAAAATTGATAGCTTGTAATTATAATTGTAAATTATAACTTGAAGATCTGAACTAGTAATTGTCAAATACAGAACTTAAAATTGATTGCTTCTAATTGAATCGTTAAGTGCAAAAAGGGAAGTACTGACATTTTTACCAAAATTGAGTTATACATGTTTTCATATAGTTTTGGGGTAGCCCGATCGTTTGGTGTAAAAATTAAAATTGTGTCAGCAAAATTTAAACAATTTTACCGATTATCACATGAAAATTCAACATATTCGAGAACTTACGATTACGTAGTTAAAGAATATCAAGATTTTTATTCTGATATATTAGATTGACCAACCATACAAGAAGATCAATCAGATCAGGATGTTATTAAAACAATTTATTATTTCAGAATAAAATTTTATTTTGAGTGAATTTTGTATCGTTTTTAACAATAAATTATGATTTAGTGCAAAAAGGAAAGTACTTCACAATACAAAAAAAGGGTTTGTTGAAAAACTATTATTGTGGAGGCGCATTTTTGGGTGGTTTCTTATGAAGAATATATGTTTCTAAAGGTTTGTAAAAAAAAATTTAAAATTGAAGATCAATTACACAAAGCAGACAGTTTAAATCGATTATCTCGAAATGTAGCTTTTGTAGTACTTCCCTTTTTGCACTTAGCTATTCAATTATTATTGCAAATTATAACTTGAAGATCTGAACTTGTAATTGTCAAATACAGAACTTAAAATTGATAGCTTCTAATTATTATTTCTAATTATAACTTGAAGATCTGAACTGGTAATTGTCAAATACAGAACTTCTAATTGTTAAATACTAATTATTAGTGCAAATTATAACTTGAAGATCTGAACTTGTAATTGTCAAATACAGAACTTAAAATTGATAGCTTCTAATTATTATTGTAAATTATAACTTGAAGGTCTGAACTTGTAATAGTGAATTACAGAACTTAGATTTGTTAAACTCAAATTATTGATTCAAATTATAACTTGAAGATCTGAACTAGTAATTGTCAAATACAGAACTTAAAATTGATAGCTTATAATTATTATTGTAAATTATATTTTGAAGATCTGAACTTGCAATAGTGAATTACAGAACTTAAATATTTTAAATTCAAATTATTATTTCAAATTATAACTTGAAGATCTGAACTAGTAATTATCAAATATTGAACTTAAAATTGATAGCTTCTAATTATTATTGCAAATTATAACTTGAAGATCTGAACTTGTATTTGTCAAATACAGAACTAAAATTGATAGCTACTAAATATTATTGTAAATTATAACTTGAAGATCTGAACTAGTAATAGTGAATTACAGAACTTAGATTTGTTAAATTCAAATAATTATTTCAAATTATAACTTGAAGATCTGAACTAGTAATAGTGAATTACTGAACTTAGATTTGTTAAAAACAAATTATTATTTCAAATTGTAACTTGAAGATCTGAACTAGTAATTGTCAAATACAGAACTTAAAATTGATAGCTTCTAATTATTATTGCAAATTATAACTTGAAGATCTGAACTTGTAAATGTCAAATACAGAACTTAAAATTGATAGCTTCTAATTATTATTGCAAATCATAACTTGAAGATCTGAACTTGTAATAGTGAATTACAGAACTTAGATTTGTTAAACTCAAATTATTATTTCAAATTATAACTTGAAGATCTGAACTAGTAATTGTCAAATACAGAACTTAAAATTGATAGCTTCTAATTATTATTGTAAATTATAACTTGAAGGTCTGAACTTGTAATAGTGAATTACAGAACTTAGATTTGTTAAACTCAAATTATTGATTCAAATTATAACTTGAAGATCTGAACTAGTAATTGTCAAATACAGAACTTAAAATTGATAGCTTATAATTATTATTGTAAATTATATTTTGAAGATCTGAACTTGTAATAGTGAATTACAGAACTTAAATATTTTAAATTCAAATTATTATTTCAAATTATAACTTGAAGATCTGAACTAGTAATTTTCAAATATTGAACTTAAAATTGATAGCTTCTAATTATTATTGCAAATTATAACTTGAAGATCTGAACTTGTATTTGTCAAATACAGAACTAAAATTGATAGCTACTAAATATTATTGTAAATTATAACTTGAAGATCTGAACTAGTAATAGTGAATTACAGAACTTAGATTTGTTAAATTCAAATAATTATTTCAAATTATAACTTGAAGATCTGAACTAGTAATAGTGAATTTCAGAACTTAGATTTGTTAAAAGCAAATTATTATTTCAAATTGTAACTTGAAGATCTGAACTAGTAATTGTCAAATACAGAACTTAAAATTGATAGCTTCTAATTATTATTGCAAATTATAACTTGAAGATCTGAACTTGTAAATGTCAAATACAGAACTTAAAATTGATAGCTTCTAATTATTATTGCAAATTATAACTTGAAGATCTGAACTTGTAATAGTGAATACAGAACTTAGATTTGTTAAACTCAAATTATTATTTCAAATTATAACTTGAAGATCTGAACTAGTAATTGTCAAATACAGAACTTAAAATTGATAGCTTATAATTATTATTGTAAATTATAACTTATAGATCTGAACTTGTAATAGTGAATTACAGAACTTAGATTTGTTAAATTCAAATTATTATTTCAAATTATAACTTGAAGATCTGAACTAGTAATTGTCAAATACAGAACTTAAAATTGATAGCTTGTAATTATAATTGTAAATTATAACTTGAAGATCTGAACTTGTAATAGTGTATTACAGAACTTTGATTTGTTAAATTCAAATTATTATTTCAAATTATAACTTGAAGATCTGAACTTGTAATTGTCAAATACAGAACTTAAAATTGATAGCTTCTAATTATTATTTCAAATTATAACTTGAAGATCTCAACTTGTAATTGTCAAATACAGAACTTCTAATTATGAAAAACAATTTATTAGTGCAAATTATAACTTGAAGATCTGAACTTGTAATTGTCAAATACTGAACTTAAAATTGATAGCTTCTAATTATTATTGCAAATTATAACTTGAAGATCTGAACTTGTAATAGTGAATTACAGAACTTAGATTTGTTAAATTCAAATTATTATTTCAAATTATAACTTGAAGATCTGAACTAGTAATTGTCAAATACAGAACTTAAAATTGATAGCTTATAATTATTATTGTAAATTATATCTTGAAGATCTGAACTTGTAATAGTGAATAACGAACTTAAATATTTTAAATTCAAATTATTATTTCAAATTATAACTTGAAGATCTGGACTAGTAATTATCAAATACTGAACTTAAAATTGATAGCTTCTAATTATTACTGCAAATTATAACTTGAAGATCTGAACTTGTATTTGTCAAATACAGAACTAAAATTGATAGCTACTAAATATTATTGTAAATTATAACTTGAAGATCTGAACTAGTAATAGTGAATTACAGAACTTAGATTTGTTAAATTCAAATAATTATTTCAAATTATAACTTGAAGATCTGAACTAGTAATAGTGAATTACAGAACTTAGATTTGTTAAAAGCAAATTATTATTTCAAATTGTACCTTGAAGATCTGAACTAGTAATTGTCAAATACAGAACTTAAAATTGATAGCTTCTAATTATTATTGCAAATTATAACTTGAAGATCTGAACTTGTAAATGTCAAATACAGAACTTAAAATTGATAGCTTCTAATTATTATTGCAAATTATAACTTGAAGATCTGAACTTGTAATAGTGAATTACAGAACTTAGATTTGTTAAACTCAAATTATTATTTCAAATTATAACTTGAAGATCTGAACTAGTAATTGTCAAATACAGAACTTAAAATTGATAGCTTATAATTATTATTGTAAATTATAACTTAAAGATCTGAACTTGTAATAGTGAATTACAGTACTTAGATTTGTTAAATTCAAATTATTATTTCAAATTATAACTTGAAGATCTGTACTAGTAATTGTCAAATACAGAACTTAAAATTGATAGCTTGTAATTATAATTGTAAATTATAACTTGAAGATCTGAACTTGTAATAGTGTATTACAGAACTTTGATTTGTTAAATTCAAATTATTACTTCAAATTATAACTTGAAGATCTGAACTTGTAATTGTGAAATACAGAACTTAAAATTGATAGCTTCTAATTATTATTTCAAATTATAACTTGAAGATCTGAACTTGTAATTGTCAAATATAGAACTTCTAATTATGAAAAACAATTTATTAGTGCAAATTATAACTTGAAGATCTGAACTTGTAATTGTCAAATACTGAACTTAAAATTGATAGCTTCTAATTATTATTGCAAATTATAACTTGAAGATCTGAACTTGTAATAGTGAATTACAGAACTTAGATTTGTTAAATTCAAATTATTATTTCAAATTATAACTTGAAGATCTGAACTAGTAATTGTCAAATACAGAACTTAAAATTGATAGCTTATAATTATTATTGTAAATTATATCTTGAAGATCTGAACTTGTAATAGTAAATTACAGAACTTAAATATTTTAAATTCAAATTATTATTTCAAATTATAACTTGAAGATCTGAACTAGTAATTATCAAATACTGAACTTAAAATTGATAGCTTCTAATTATTATTGCGAATTATAACTTGAAGATCTGAACTTGTATTTGTCAAATACAGAACTAAAATTGATAGCTACTAAATATTATTGTAAATTATAACTTGAAGATCTGAACTAGTAATAGTGAATTACAGAACTTAGATTTGTTAAATTCAAATAATTATTTCAAATTATAACTTGAAGATCTGAACTAGTAATAGTGAATTACAGAACTTAGATTTGTTAAAAGCAAATTATTATTTCAAATTGTAACTTTGAGATCTGAACTAGTAATTGTCAAATACAGAACTTAAAATTGATAGCTTCTAATTATTATTGCAAATTATAACTTGAAGATCTGAACTTGTAATTGTCAAATACAGAACTTAAAATTGATAGCTTCTAATTATTATTGCAAATTATAACTTGAAGATCTGAACTTGTAATAGTGAATTACAGAACTTAGATTTGTTAAACTCAAATTATTATTTCAAATTATAACTTGAAGATCTGAACTAGTAATTGTCAAATACAGAACTTAAAATTGATAGCTTATAATTATTATTGTAAATTATAACTTAAAGATCTGAACTTGTAATAGTGAATTACAAAACTTAGATTGGTTAAATTCAAATTATTATTTCAAATTATAACTTGAAGATCTGAACTAGTAATTGTCAAATACAGAACTTAAAATTGATAGCTTCTAATTGTTATTGCAAATTATAACTTGAAGATCTGAACTAGTAATTGTCAAATACAGAACTTAAAATTGATAGCTTCTAATTATTATTGCAAATTACAACTTGAAGATCTGAACTTGTAATTGTCAAATACAGAACTTAAAATTGATAGCTTCTAATTATTATTTCAAATTATAACTTGAAGATCTGAACTTGTAATTGTCAAATACAGAACTTCTAATTATGAAAAACAATTTATTAGTGCAAATTATAACTTGAAGATCTGAACTTGTAATTGTCAAATACTGAACTTAAAATTGATAGCTTCTAATTATTATTGCAAATTATAACTTGAAGATCTGTACTTGTAATAGTGAATTACAGAACTTAGATTTGTTCAATTCAATTATTATTTCAAATTATAACTTGAAGATCTGAACTAGTAATTGTCAAATACAGAACTTAAAATTGATTGCTTCTAATTATTATTGCAAATTATAACTTGAAGATCTGAACTTGTAATTGTCAAATACAGAACTTAAAATTGATAGCTTCTAATTATTATTTCAAATTATAACTTTGAGATCTGAACTGGTAATTGTCAAATACAGAACTTCTAATTGTTAAATACAAATTATTAGTGCAAATTATAACTTGAAGATCTGAACTTGTAATTGTCAAATACAGAACTTAAAATTGATAGCTTCTAATTATTATTGTAAATTATAACTTGAAGGTCTGAACTTGTAATAGTGAATTACAGAACTTAGATTTGTTAAACTCAAATTATTGATTCAAATTATAACTTGAAGATCTGAACTAGTAATTGTCAAATACAGAACTTAAAATTGATAGCTTATAATTATTATTGTAAATTATAACTTGAAGATCTGAACTTGTAATAGGTAAATACAGAACTTCGAATTGTTAAATACAAATTGTGATTGCAAATTATAACTTGAAGATCTGAACTTGTAATAGTGAATTACAGAACTTAAATTTGTTAAATTCAAATTATTATTTCAAATTATAACTTGAAGATCTGAACTAGTAATTGTCAAATACAGAACTTAAAATTGATAGCTTCTAATTATTATTGCAAATAATAATTTGAAGATCTGAACTTGTAATAGACAAATACGCAACTTAGCATTGTTAAATACAAATTGTGATTGCAAATTATAACTTGAAGATCTGAACTTGTAATAGTGAATTACAGAACTTAAATTTGTTAAATTCAAATTATTATTTCAAATTATAACTTGAAGATCTGAACTTGTAATTGTCAAATACAGAACTTAAAATTAATAGCTTCTAATTATTATTGCAAATTATAACTAGAAGATCTGATCTTGTAATAGTGAATTACAGAACTTAGGTTTGTTAAATTCAAATTATTATTTCAAATTATAACTTGAAGATCTGAACTAGTAATTGTCAAATACAGAACTTAAAATTGATAGCTTGTAATTATAATTGTAAATTATAACTTGAAGATCTGAACTTGTAATAGTGTATTACAGAACTTTGATTTGTTAAATTCAAATTATTATTTCAAATTATAACTTGAAGATCTGAACTTGTAATTGTCAAATACAGAACTTAAAATTGATAGCTTCTAATTATTATTTCAAATTATAACTTGAAGATCTGAACTTGTAATTGTCAAATACAGAACTTCTAATTATGAAAAACAATTTATTAGTGCAAATTATAACTTGAAGATCTGAACTTGTAATTGTCAAATACTGAACTTAAAATTGATAGCTTCTAATTATTATTGCAAATTATAACTTGAAGATCTGTACTTGTAATAGTGAATTACAGAACTTAGGTTTGTTAAATTCAAATTATTATTTCAAATTATAACTAGAAGATCTGAACTAGTAATTGTCAAATACAGAACTTAAAATTGATAGCTTCTAATTATGATTGCAAATTTTAACATGAAGAACTGAACTTGTAATTGTCAAATACAGAACTTAAAATTGATAGCTTCTAATTATTATTTCAAATTATAACTTGAAGATCTGAACTTGTAATAGTGAATTACAGAACTTAGATTTGTTCAATTCAATTATTATTTCAAATTATAACTTGAAGATCTGAACTAGTAATTGTCAAATACAGAACTTAAAATTGATTGCTTCTAATTATTATTGCAAATTATAACTTGAAGATCTGAACTTGTAATTGTCAAATACAGAACTTAAAATTGATAGCTTCTAATTATTATTTCAAATTATAACTTTGAGATCTGAACTGGTAATTGTCAAATACAGAACTTCTAATTGTTAAATACAAATTATTAGTGCAAATTATAACTTGAAGATCTGAACTTGTAATTGTCAAATACAGAACTTAAAATTGATAGCTTCTAATTATTATTGTAAATTATAACTTGAAGGTCTGAACTTGTAATAGTGAATTACAGAACTTAGATTTGTTAAACTCAAATTATTGATTCAAATTATAACTTGAAGATCTGAACTAGTAATTGTCAAATACAGAACTTAAAATTGATAGCTTATAATTATTATTGTAAAATATAACTTGAAGATCTGAACTTGTAATAGGTAAATACAGAACTTCGAATTGTTAAATACAAATTGTGATTGCAAATTATAACTTGAAGATCTGAACTTGTAATAGTGAATTACAGAACTTAAATTTGTTAAATTCAAATTATTATTTCAAATTATAACTTGAAGATCTGAACTAGTAATTGTCAAATACAGAACTTAAAATTGATAGCTTCTAATTATTATTGCAAATAATAATTTGAAGATCTGAACTTGTAATAGACAAATACGCAACTTAGCATTGTTAAATACAAATTGTGATTGCAAATTATAACTTGAAGATCTGAACTTGTAATAGTGAATTACAGAACTTAAATTTGTTAAATTCAAATTATTATTTCAAATTATAACTTGAAGATCTGAACTTGTAATTGTCAAATACAGAACTTAAAATTAATAGCTTCTAATTATTATTGCAAATTATAACTAGAAGATCTGATCTTGTAATAGTGAATTACAGAACTTAGATTTGTTAAATTCAAATTATTATTTCAAATTATAACTTGAAGATCTGAACTAGTAATTGTCAAATACAGAACTTAAAATTGATAGCTTGTAATTATAATTGTAAATTATAACTTGAAGATCTGAACTTGTAATAGTGTATTACAGAACTTTGATTTGTTAAATTCAAATTATTATTTCAAATTATAACTTGAAGATCTGAACTTGTAATTGTCAAATACAGAACTTAAAATTGATAGCTTCTAATTATTATTTCAAATTATAACTTGAAGATCTGAACTTGTAATTGTCAAATACAGAACTTCTAATTATGAAAAACAATTTATTAGTGCAAATTATAACTTGAAGATCTGAACTTGTAATTGTCAAATACTGAACTTAAAATTGATAGCTTCTAATTATTATTGCAAATTATAACTTGAAGATCTGAACTTGTAATAGTGAATTACAGAACTTAGATTTGTTAAATTCAAATTATTATTTCAAATTATAACTTGAAGATCTGAACTAGTAATTGTCAAATACAGAACTTAAAATTGATAGCTTATAATTATTATTGTAAATTATATCTTGAAGATCTGAACTTGTAATAGTGAATTACAGAACTTAAATATTTTAAATTCAAATTATTATTTCAAATTATAACTTGAAGATCTGAACTAGTAATTATCAAATACTGAACTTAAAATTGATAGCTTCTAATTATTATTGCAAATTATAACTTGAAGATCTGAACTTGTATTAGTCAAATACAGAACTAAAATTGATAGCTACTAAATATTATTGTAAATTATAACTTGAAGATCTGAACTAGTAATAGTGAATTACAGAACTTAGATTTGTTAAATTCAAATAATTATTTCAAATTATAACTTGAAGATCTGAACTAGTAATAGTGAATTACAGAACTTAGATTTGTTAAAAGCAAATTATTATTTCAAATTGTAACTTGAAGATCTGAACTAGTAATTGTCAAATACAGAACTTAAAATTGATAGCTTCTAATTATTATTGCAAATTATAACTTGAAGATCTGAACTTGTAATTGTCAAATACAGAACTTCTAATAATGAAAAACAATTTATTAGTGCAAATTATAACTTGAAGATTTGAACTTGTAATTGTCAAATACTGAACTTAAAATTGATAGCTTCTAATTATTATTGCAAATTATAACTTGAAGATCTGAAGTTGTAATTGTCAAATACTGAACTTAAAATTGATAGCTTCTAATTATTATTGCAAATTATAACTTGAAGATCTGAACTTGTAATAGTGAATTACAGAACTTAGATTTGTTAAATTCAAATTATTATTTCAAATTATAACTTGAAGATCTGAACTAGTAATTTTCAAATACAGAACTTAAAATTGATAGCTTATAATTATTATTGTAAATTATATCTTGAAGATCTGAACTTGTAATAGTGAATTACAGAACTTAAATTTTTTAAATTCAAATTATTATTTCAAATTATAACTTGAAGATCTGAACTAGTAATCATCAAATACTGAACTTAAAATTGATAGCTTCTAATTATTATTGCAAATTATAACTTGAAGATCTGAACTTGTATTTGTCAAATACAGAACTAAAATTGATAGCTACTAAATATTATTGTAAATTATAACTTGAAGATCTGAACTAGTAATAGTGAATTACAGCACTTAGATTTGTTAAATTCAAATTATTATTTCAAATTATAACTTGAAGATCTGAACTAGTAATTGTCAAATACAGAACTTAAAATTGATAGCTTCTAATTATTATTGCAAATTATAACTTGAAGATCTGAACTTGTAATAGTGAATTACAGAACTTAGATTTGTTAAATTCAAATTATTATTTCAAATTATAACTTGAAGATCTGAACTAGTAATTGTCAAATACAGAACTTAAAATTGATAGCTTATAATTATTATTGTAAATTATATCTTGAAGATCTGAACTTGTAATAGTGAATTACAGAACTTAGATTTGTTAAACTCAAATTATTATTTCAAATTATAACTTGAAGATCTGAACTAGTAATTGTCAAATACAGAACTTAAAATTGATAGCTTATAATTATTATTGTAAATTATAACTTAAAGATCTGAACTTGTAATAGTGAATTACAGAACTTAGAATTGTTAAATTCAAATTATTATTTCAAATTATAACTTGAAGATCTGAACTAGTAATTGTCAAATACAGAACTTATAATTGATAGCTTCTAATTGTTATTGCAAATTATAACTTGAAGATCTGAACTAGTAATTGTCAAATACAGAACTTAAAATTGATAGCTTCTAATTATTATTGCAAATTATAACTTGAAGATCTGAACTTGTAATTGTCAAATACAGAACTTAAAATTGATAGCTTCTAATTATTATGTCAAATTATAACTTGAAGATCTGAACTTGTAATTGTCAAATACAGAACTTCTAATTATGAAAAACAATTTATTAGTGCAAATTATAACTTGAAGATCTGAACTTGTAATTGTCAAATACTGAACTTAAAATTGATAGCTTCTAATTATTATTGCAAATTATAACTTGAAGATCTGAACTTGTAATAGTGAATTACAGAACTTAAATTTTTTAAATTCAAATTATTATTTCAAATTATAACTTGAAGATCTGAACTAGTAATCATCAAATACTGAACTTAAAATTGATAGCTTCTAATTATTATTTCAAATTATAACTTGAAGATCTGAACTGGTAATTGTCAAATACAGAACTTCTAATTGTTAAATACAAATTATTAGTGCAAATTATAACTTGAAGATCTGAACTTGTAATTGTCAAATACAGAACTTAATATTGATAGCTTCTAATTATTATTGTAAATTATAACTTGAAGATCTGAACTTGTAATAGTGAATTACAGAACTTAGATTTGTTAAATTCCAATTATTATTTCAAATTATAACTAGAAGATCTGAACTAGTAATTGTCAAATACAGAACTTAAAATTGATAGCTTCTAATTATTATTTCAAATTATAACTTGAAGATCTGAACTTGTAATTGTCAAATACAGAACTTAAAATTGATAGCTTGTAATTATAATTGTAAATTATAACTTGAAGATCTGAACTTGTAATAGTGTATTACGGAACTTTGATTTGTTAAATTCAAATTATTATTTCAAATTATAACTTGAAGATCTGAACTTGTAATTGTCAAATACAGAACTTAAAATTGATAGCTTCTAATTATTATTTCAAATTATAACTTGAAGATCTGAACTTGTAATTGTCAAATACAGAACTTCTAATTATGAAAAACAATTTATTAGTGCAAATTATAACTTGAAGATCTGAACTTGTAATTGTCAAATACTGAACTTAAAATTGATAGCTTCTAATTATTATTGCAAATTATAACTTGAAGAGCTGAACTTGTAATAGTGAATTACAGAACTTAGATTTGTTAAATTCAAATTATTATTTCAAATTATAACTTGAAGATCTGAACTAGTAATTGTCAAATACAGAACTTAAAATTGATAGCTTATAATTATTATTGTAAATTATATCTTGAAGATCTGAACTTGTAATAGTGAATTACAGAACTTAAATATTTTAAATTCAAATTATTATTTCAAATTATAACTTGAAGATCTGAACTAGTAATTATCAAATACTGAACTTAAAATTGATAGCTTCTAATTATTATTGCAAATTATAACTTGAAGATCTGAACTTGTATTAGTCAAATACAGAACTAAAATTGATAGCTACTAAATATTATTGTAAATTAGAACTTGAAGATCTGAACTAGTAATAGTGAATTACAGAACTTAGATTTGTTAAATTCAAATAATTATTTCAAATTATAACTTGAAGATCTGAACTAGTAATAGTGAATTACAGAACTTAGATTTGTTAAAAGCAAATTATTATTTCAAATTGTAACTTGAAGATCTGAACTAGTAATTGTCAAATACAGAACTTAAAATTGATAGCTTCTAATTATTATTGCAAATTATAACTTGAAGATCTGAACTTGTAATTGTCAAATACAGAACTTCTAATAATGAAAAACAATTTATTAGTGCAAATTATAACTTGAAGATTTGAACTTGTAATTGTCAAATACTGAACTTAAAATTGATAGCTTCTAATTATTATTGCAAATTATAACTTGAAGATCTGAAGTTGTAATTGTCAAATACTGAACTTAAAATTGACAGCTTCTAATTATTATTGCAAATTATAACTTGAAGATCTGAACTTGTACTAGTGAATTACAGAACTTAGATTTGTTAAATTCAAATTATTATTTCAAATTATAACTTGAAGATCTGAACTAGTAATTTTCAAATACAGAACTTAAAATTGATAGCTTATAATTATTATTGTAAATTATATCTTGAAGATCTGAACTTGTAATAGTGAATTACAGAACTTAAATTTTTTAAATTCAAATTATTATTTCAAATTATAACTTGAAGATCTGAACTAGTAATCATCAAATACTGAACTTAAAATTGATAGCTTCTAATTATTATTGCAAATTATAACTTGAAGATCTGAACTTGTATTTGTCAAATACAGAACTAAAATTGATAGCTACTAAATATTATTGTAAATTATAACTTGAAGATCTGAACTAGTAATAGTGAATTACAGCACTTAGATTTGTTAAATTCAAATTATTATTTCAAATTATAACTTGAAGATCTGAACTAGTAATTGTCAAATACAGAACTTAAAATTGATAGCTTCTAATTATTATTGCAAATTATAACTTGAAGATCTGAACTTGTAATAGTGAATTACAGAACTTAGATTTGTTAAATTCAAATTATTATTTCAAATTATAACTTGAAGATCTGAACTAGTAATTGTCAAATACAGAACTTAAAATTGATAGCTTATAATTATTATTGTAAATTATATCTTGAAGATCTGAACTTGTAATAGTGAATTACAGAACTTAGATTTGTTCAACTCAAATTATTATTTCAAATTATAACTTGAAGATCTGAACTAGTAATTGTCAAATACAGAACTTAAAATTGATAGCTTATAATTATTATTGTAAATTATAACTTAAAGATCTGAACTTGTAATAGTGAATTACAGAACTTAGAATTGTTAAATTCAAATTATTATTTCAAATTATAACTTGAAGATCTGAACTAGTAATTGTCAAATACAGAACTTATAATTGATAGCTTCTAATTGTTATTGCAAATTATAACTTGAAGATCTGAACTAGTAATTGTCAAATACAGAACTTAAAATTGATAGCTTCTAATTATTATTGCAAATTATAACTTGAAGATCTGAACTTGTAATTGTCAAATACAGAACTTAAAATTGATAGCTTCTAATTATTATGTCAAATTATAACTTGAAGATCTGAACTTGTAATTGTCAAATACAGCACTTAAAATTGATAGCTTCTAATTATTATTTCAAATTATAACTTGAAGATCTGAACTTGTAATTGTCAAACACAGAACTTAAAATTGATAGCTTCTAATTATTATTGCAAATAATAACTTGAAGATCTGAACTATTAATTGTCAAATGCAGAACTTAAAATTGATAGCTTCTAATTATTATTGCAAATAATAATTTAAAGATCTGTACTTGTAATAGTCAAATACAGAACTTCTAATTGTTAAATACAAATTATTAGTGCAAATTATAACCTGAAGATCTGAACTTGTAATAGGTAAATACAGAACTTCGAATTGTTAAATTCAAACTAAGATTGCAAATAATAATTTGAAGATCTGAACTTGTAATTGTCAAATACAGAACTTCTAATTATTAAATACAAATTATTAGTGCAAATTATAACTTGAAGATCTGAACTGGTAATTGTCAAATACAGAACTTAAAATTGATAGCTTCTAATTATTATTGCAAATTATAACTTGAAGATCTAAACTTGTAATTGTCAAATACAGAACTTAAAATTGATAGCTTCTAATTATTATTTCAAATTATAACTTGAAGATCTGAACTTGTAATTGTCAAATACAGAACTTCTAATTATTAAATACAAATTATTAGTGCAAATTATAACTTGAAGATCTGAACTTGTAATAGTGAATTACAGAACTTAGATTTGTTAAATTCAAATTATTATTTCAAATTAGAACTTGTAGATCTGAACTAGTAATTGTGAAATACAGAACTTAAAATGGATAGCTTATAATTATTATTGTAAATTATATCTTGAAGATCTGAACTTGTAATAGTGAATTACAGAACTTAAATTTTTTAAATTTAAATTATTATTTCAAATTATAACTTGAAGATCTGAACTAGTAATTATCAAATACTGAACTTAAAATTGATAGCTTCTAATTATTATTGCAAATTATAACTTGAAGATCTGAACTTGTATTTGTCAAATACAGAACTAAAATTGATAGCTACTAAATATTATTGTAAATTATAACTTGAAGATCTGAACTAGTAATAGTGAATTACAGCACTTAGATTTGTTAAATTCAAATTATTATTTCAAATTATAACTTGTAGATCTGAACTAGTAATTGTCAAATACAGAACTTAAAATTGATAGCTTCTAATTATTATTGCAAATTATAACTTGAAGATCTGAACTTGTAATTGTCAAATACAGAACTTAAAATTGATAGCTTCTAATTATTATTTCAAATTATAACTTGAAGATCTGAACTGGTAATTGTCAAATACAGAACTTCTAATTGTTAAATACAAATTATTAGTGCAAATTATAACTTGAAGATCTGAACTTGTAATTGTCAAATACAGAACTTAAAATTGATAGCTTCTAATTATTATTGTAAATTATAACTTGAAGATCTGAACTTGTAATAGTGAATTACAGAACTTAGATTTGTTAAATTCAAATTATTATTTCAAATTATAACTAGAAGATCTGAACTAGTAATTGTCAAATACAGAACTTAAAATTATTGATAGCTTAAAATTATAATTCAATTTATAAGTTGAAGATCTGAACTTGTAATAGTCAAATACAGAACTTCGAATTGTTAAATACAAATTATTAGTGCAAATTATAACCTGAAGATCTGAACTTGTAATAGGTAAATACAGAACTTCGAATTGTTAAATTCAAACTAAGATTGCAAATAATAATTTGAAGATCTGAACTTGTAATTGTCAAATACAGAACTTCTAATTATTAAATACAAATTATTAGTGCAAATTATAACTTGAAGATCTGAACTAGTAATTGTCAAATACAGAACTTAAAATTGATAGCTTCTAATTATTATTGCAACTTATAACTTGAAGATCTGAACTTGTAATTGTCAAATACAGAACTTAAAATTGATAGCTTCTAATTATTATTTCAAATTATAACTTGAAGATCTGAACTTGTAATTGTCAAATACAGAACTTCTAATTATTAAATACAAATTATTAGTGCAAATTATAACTTGAAGATCTGAACTTGTAATTGTCAAATACAGAACTTAAAATTGATAGCTTCTAATTATTATTTCAAATTATAACTTGAAGATCTGAACTAGTAATTGACAAATACAGAACTTAAAATTGATAGCTTATAATTATTATTGTAAATTATAACTTGAAGATCTGAACTTTTAATAGTGAATTACAGAACTTAGATTTGTTAAATTCAAATTATTTTTTCAAATTATAACTTGAAGATCTGAACTAGTAATTGTCAAATACAGAACTTAAAATTGATAGCTTCTAATTATTATTGCAAATTATAACTTGAAGAACTGAACTTGTAATTGTCAAATACAGAACTTAAAATTGATAGCTTCTAATTATTATTGAATATTATAACTAGAAGATCTGAACTTGTAATAGTGAATTACAGAACTTAGATTTGTTAAATACAAATTATTATTTCAAATTATAACTTGAAGATCTGATCTAGTAATTGTCAAATACAGAACTTAAAATTGTTAAATACAAATTATTAGTGCAAATTATAACTTGAAGATCTGAACTTGTAATTGTCAAATACAGAAATTAAAATTGATAGCTTCTAATTATTATTGCAAATTATTACTTGAAGATCTGAACTTGTATTAGTGAATTACAGAACTTAGATTTGTGAAATTCACATTATTATTTCTAATTATAACTTGAAGATCTGAACTAGTAATTGTCAAATACAGAACTTATAATTGTTAAATACAAATTATTAGTGCAAATTATAACTTGAAGATCTGAACTTGTAATTGTCAAATACAGAACTTAAAATTGATAGCTTATAATTATAATTCAAATTATAACTTGAAGATCTGAACTTGTTATAGTCAAATACAGAACTTCAAAATTGTTAAATACAAATTATTAGTGCAAATTAAAAATTGTAGATCTGAACTTGTAATAGGTAAATACAGAACTTCAAATTGTTAAATTAAAACTAAGATTGCAAATAATAATTTGAAGATCTGAACTTGTAATAGTCAAATATAGAACTTCTAATTGTTAAATCCAAATTATTAGTGCAAATTATAACTTGAAGATCTGAACTAGTAATTGTCAAATACAGAACTTATAATTGATAGCTTCTAATTGTTATTGCAAATTATAACTTGAAGATCTGAACTAGTAATTGTCAAATACAGAACTTAAAATTGATAGCTTCTAATTATTATTGCAAATTATAACTTGAAGATCTGAACTTGTAATTGTCAAATACAGAACTTCTAATTATGAAAAACAATTTATTAGTGCAAATTATAACTTGAAGATCTGAACTTGTAATTGTCAAATACTGAACTTAAAATTGATAGCTTCTAATTATTATTGCAAATTATAACTTGAAGATCTGAACTTGTAATAGTGAATTACAGAACTTAAATTTTTTAAATTCAAATTATTATTTCAAATTATAACTTGAAGATCTGAACTAGTAATCATCAAATACTGAACTTAAAATTGATAGCTTCTAATTATTATTTCAAATTATAACTTGAAGATCTGAACTGGTAATTATCAAATACAGAACTTCTAATTGTTAAATACAAATTATTAGTGCAAATTATAACTTGAAGATCTGAACTTGTAATTGTCAAATACAGAACTTAAAATTGATAGCTTCTAATTATTATTGTAAATTATAACTTGAAGATCTGAACTTGTAATAGTGAATTACAGAACTTAGATTTGTTAAATTCCAATTATTATTTCAAATTATAACTAGAAGATCTGAACTAGTAATTGTCAAATACAGAACTTAAAATTGATAGCTTCTAATTATTATTGCAAATTATAACTTGAAGAACTGAACTTGTAATTGTCAAATACAGCACTTAAAATTGATAGCTTCTAATTATTATTTCAAATTATAACTTGAAGATCTGAACTTGTAATTGTCAAACACAGAACTTAAAATTGATAGCTTCTAATTATTATTGCAAATAATAACTTGAAGATCTGAACTTTTAATTGTCAAATGCAGAACTTAAAATTGATAGCTTCTAATTATTATTGCAAATAATAATTTAAAGATCTGTACTTGTAATAGTCAAATACAGAACTTCTAATTGTTAAATACAAATTATTAGTGCAAATTATAACCTGAAGATCTGAACTTGTAATAGGTAAATACAGAACTTCGAATTGTTAAATACAAACTAAGATTGCAAATAATAATTTGAAGATCTGAACTTGTAATTGTCAAATACAGAACTTCTAATTATTAAATACAAATTATTAGTGCAAATTATAACTTGAAGATCTGAACTGGTAATTGTCAAATACAGAACTTAAAATTGATAGCTTGTAATTATAATTGTAAATTATAACTTGAAGATCTGAACTTGTAATAGTGTATTACAGAACTTTGATTTGTTAAATTCAAATTATTATTTCAAATTATAACTTGAAGATCTGAACTTGTAATTGTCAAATACAGAACTTAAAATTGATAGCTTGTAATTATAATTGTAAATTATAACTTGAAGATCTGAACTTGTAATAGTGTATTACAGAACTTTGATTTGTTAAATTCAAATTATTATTTCAAATTATAACTTGAAGATCTGAACTTGTAATTGTCAAATACAGAACTTAAAATTGATAGCTTCTAATTATTATTTCAAATTATAACTTGAAGATCTGAACTTGTAATTGTCAAATACAGAACTTCTAATTATGAAAAACAATTTATTAGTGCAAATTATAACTTGAAGATCTGAACTTGTAATTGTCAAATACTGAACTTAAAATTGATAGCTTCTAATTATTATTGCAAATTATAACTTGAAGATCTGAACTTGTAATAGTGAATTACAGAACTTAGATTTGTTAAATTCAAATTATTATTTCAAATTATAACTTGAAGATCTGAACTAGTAATTGTCAAATACAGAACTTAAAATTGATAGCTTATAATTATTATTGTAAATTATATCTTGAAGATCTGAACTTGTAATAGTGAATTACAGAACTTAAATATTTTAAATTCAAATTATTATTTCAAATTATAACTTGAAGATCTGAACTAGTAATTATCAAATACTGAACTTAAAATTGATAGCTTCTAATTATTATTGCAAATTATAACTTGAAGATCTGAACTTGTATTAGTCAAATACAGAACTAAAATTGATAGCTACTAAATATTATTGTAAATTATAACTTGAAGATCTGAACTAGTAATAGTGAATTACAGAACTTAGATTTGTTAAATTCAAATAATTATTTCAAATTATAACTTGAAGATCTGAACTAGTAATAGTGAATTACAGAACTTAGATTTGTTAAAAGCAAATTATTATTTCAAATTGTAACTTGAAGATCTGAACTAGTAATTGTCAAATACAGAACTTAAAATTGATAGCTTCTAATTATTATTGCAAATTATAACTTGAAGATCTGAACTTGTAATTGTCAAATACAGAACTTCTAATAATGAAAAACAATTTATTAGTGCAAATTATAACTTGAAGATTTGAACTTGTAATTGTCAAATACTGAACTTAAAATTGATAGCTTCTAATTATTATTGCAAATTATAACTTGAAGATCTGAAGTTGTAATTGTCAAATACTGAACTTAAAATTGATAGCTTCTAATTATTATTGCAAATTATAACTTGAAGATCTGAACTTGTAATAGTGAATTACAGAACTTAGATTTGTTAAATTCAAATTATTATTTCAAATTATAACTTGAAGATCTGAACTAGTAATTTTCAAATACAGAACTTAAAATTGATAGCTTATAATTATTATTGTAAATTATATCTTGAAGATCTGAACTTGTAATAGTGAATTACAGAACTTAAATTTTTTAAATTCAAATTATTATTTCAAATTATAACTTGAAGATCTGAACTAGTAATCATCAAATACTGAACTTAAAATTGATAGCTTCTAATTATTATTGCAAATTATAACTTGAAGATCTGAACTTGTATTTGTCAAATACAGAACTAAAATTGATAGCTACTAAATATTATTGTAAATTATAACTTGAAGATCTGAACTAGTAATAGTGAATTACAGCACTTAGATTTGTTAAATTCAAATTATTATTTCAAATTATAACTTGAAGATCTGAACTAGTAATTGTCAAATACAGAACTTAAAATTGATAGCTTCTAATTATTATTGCAAATTATAACTTGAAGATCTGAACTTGTAATAGTGAATTACAGAACTTAGATTTGTTAAATTCAAATTATTATTTCAAATTATAACTTGAAGATCTGAACTAGTAATTGTCAAATACAGAACTTAAAATTGATAGCTTATAATTATTATTGTAAATTATATCTTGAAGATCTGAACTTGTAATAGTGAATTACAGAACTTAGATTTGTTAAACTCAAATTATTATTTCAAATTATAACTTGAAGATCTGAACTAGTAATTGTCAAATACAGAACTTAAAATTGATAGCTTATAATTATTATTGTAAATTATAACTTAAAGATCTGAACTTGTAATAGTGAATTACAGAACTTAGAATTGTTAAATTCAAATTATTATTTCAAATTATAACTTGAAGATCTGAACTAGTAATTGTCAAATACAGAACTTATAATTGATAGCTTCTAATTGTTATTGCAAATTATAACTTGAAGATCTGAACTAGTAATTGTCAAATACAGAACTTAAAATTGATAGCTTCTAATTATTATTGCAAATTATAACTTGAAGATCTGAACTTGTAATTGTCAAATACAGAACTTAAAATTGATAGCTTCTAATTATTATGTCAAATTATAACTTGAAGATCTGAACTTGTAATTGTCAAATACAGAACTTCTAATTATGAAAAACAATTTATTAGTGCAAATTATAACTTGAAGATCTGAACTTGTAATTGTCAAATACTGAACTTAAAATTGATAGCTTCTAATTATTATTGCAAATTATAACTTGAAGATCTGAACTTGTAATAGTGAATTACAGAACTTAAATTTTTTAAATTCAAATTATTATGTCAAATTATAACTTGAAGATCTGAACTAGTAATCATCAAATACTGAACTTAAAATTGATAGCTTCTAATTATTATTTCAAATTATAACTTGAAGATCTGAACTGGTAATTGTCAAATACAGAACTTCTAATTGTTAAATACAAATTATTAGTGCAAATTATAACTTGAAGATCTGAACTTGTAATTGTCAAATACAGAACTTAAAATTGATAGCTTCTAATTATTATTGTAAATTATAACTTGAAGATCTGAACTTGTAATAGTGAATTACAGAACTTAGATTTGTTAAATTCCAATTATTATTTCAAATTATAACTAGAAGATCTGAACTAGTAATTGTCAAATACAGAACTTAAAATTGATAGCTTCTAATTATTATTGCAAATTATAACTTGAAGAACTGAACTTGTAATTGTCAAATACAGCACTTAAAATTGATAGCTTCTAATTATTATTTCAAATTATAACTTGAAGATCTGAACTTGTAATTGTCAAACACAGAACTTAAAATTGATAGCTTCTAATTATTATTGCAAATAATAGCTTGAAGATCTGAACTTTTAATTGTCAAATGCAGAACTTAAAATTGATAGCTTCTAATTATTATTGCAAATAATAATTTAAAGATCTGTACTTGTAATAGTCAAATACAGAACTTCTAATTGTTAAATTCAAACTAAGATTGCAAATTATAACCTGAAGATCTGAACTTGTAATAGGTAAATACAGAACTTCGAATTGTTAAATTCAAACTAAGATTGCAAATAATAATTTGAAGATCTGAACTTGTAATTGTCAAATACAGAACTTCTAATTATTAAATACAAATTATTAGTGCAAATTATAACTTGAAGATCTGAACTGGTAATTGTCAAATACAGAACTTAAAATTGATAGCTTCTAATTATTATTGCAAATTATAACTTGAAGATCTAAACTTGTAATTGTCAAATACAGAACTTAAAATTGATAGCTTCTAATTATTATTTCAAATTATAACTTGAAGATCTGAACTTGTAATTGTCAAATACAGAACTTCTAATTATTAAATACAAATTATTAGTGCAAATTATAACTTGAAGATCTGAACTTGTAATAGTGAATTACAGAACTTAGATTTGTTAAATTCAAATTATTATTTCAAATTAGAACTTGTAGATCTGAACTAGTAATTGTCAAATACAGAACTTAAAATGGATAGCTTATAATTATTATTGTAAATTATATCTTGAAGATCTGAACTTGTAATAGTGAATTACAGAACTTAAATTTTTTAAATTTAAATTATTATTTCAAATTATAACTTGAAGATCTGAACTAGTAATTATCAAATACTGAACTTAAAATTGATAGCTTCTAATTATTATTGCAAATTATAACTTGAAGATCTGAACTTGTATTTGTCAAATACAGAACTAAAATTGATAGCTACTAAATATTATTGTAAATTATAACTTGAAGATCTGAACTAGTAATAGTGAATTACAGCACTTAGATTTGTTAAATTCAAATTATTATTTCAAATTATAACTTGTAGATCTGAACTTGTAATTGTCAAATACAGAAATTAAAATTGATAGCTTCTAATTATTATTGCAAATTATTACTTGAAGATCTGAACTTGTATTAGTGAATTACAGAACTTAGATTTGTGAAATTCAAATTATTATTTCTAATTATAACTTGAAGATCTGAACTAGTAATTGTCAAATACAGAACTTATAATTGTTAAATACAAATTATTAGTGCAAATTATAACTTGAAGATCTGAACTTGTAATTGTCAAATACAGAACTTAAAATTGATAGCTTATAATTATAATTCAAATTATAACTTGAAGATCTGAACTTGTTATAGTCAAATACAGAACTTCGAATTGTTAAATACAAATTATTAGTGCAAATTAAAAATTGTAGATCTGAACTTGTAATAGGTAAATACAGAACTTCAAATTGTTAAATTAAAACTAAGATTGCAAATAATAATTTGAAGATCTGAACTTGTAATAGTCAAATATAGAACTTCTAATTGTTAAATCCAAATTATTAGTGCAAATTATAACTTGAAGATCTGAACTTGTAATTGTCAAATACAGAAATTAAAATTGATAGCTTCTAATTATTATTGCAAATTATAACTTGAAGATCTCAACTTGTAATAGTGAATTACAGAACTTAGATTTGTTAAATACAAATTATTATTTCAAATTATAACTTGAAGATCTGAACTAGTAATTGTCAAATACAGAACTTAAAATTGTTAAATACTAATTATTAGTGCAAATTATAACTTGAAGATCTGAACTTGTAATTGTCAAAAACAGAACTTAAAATTGATAGCTTATAATTATAATTCAAATTATAACTTGAAGATCTGAACTTGTAATAGTCAAATACAGAACTTCGAATTGTTAAATACAAATTATTAGTGCAAAATATAACTTGAAGATCTGAACTTGTAATTGTCAAATACAGAACTTAAAATTGATAGCTTCTACTTATTATTGCTTATTATAACTTGAAGATCTGAACTTGTAATAGTGAATTACAGAACTTAGATTTGTTAAATACAAATTATTATTTCAAATTATAACTTGAAGATCTGAACTAGTAATTGTCAAATACAGAACTTAAAATTGTTAAATACAAATTATTAGTGCAAATTATAACTTGAAGATCTGAGCTTGTAATAGTCAAATACAGAACTTCGAATTGTTAAATACAAATTATTAGTGCAAAATATAACTTGAAGATCTGAACTTGTAATTGTCAAATACAGAACTTAAAATTGATAGCTTCTACTTATTATTGCTTATTATAACTTGAAGATCTGAACTTGTAATAGTGAATTACAGAACTTAGATTTGTTAAATACAAATTATTATTTCAAATTATAACTTGTAGAATTGAACTTGTAATTGTCAAATACAGAAATTAAAATTGATAGCTTCTAATTATTATTGCAAATTATTACTTGAAGATCTGAACTTGTATTAGTGAATTACAGAACTTAGATTTGTGAAATTCAAATTATTATTTCTAATTATAACTTGAAGATCTGAACTAGTAATTGTCAAATACAGAACTTATAATTGTTAAATACAAATTATTAGTGCAAATTATAACTTGAAGATCTGAACTTGTAATTGTCAAATACAGAACTTAAAATTGATAGCTTATAATTATAATTCAAATTATAACTTGAAGATCTGAACTTGTTATAGTCAAATACAGAACTTCGAATTGTTAAATACAAATTATTAGTGCAAATTAAAAATTGTAGATCTGAACTTGTAATAGGTAAATACAGAACTTCAAATTGTTAAATTAAAACTAAGATTGCAAATAATAATTTGAAGATCTGAACTTGTAATAGTCAAATATAGAACTTCTAATTGTTAAATCCAAATTATTAGTGCAAATTATAACTTGAAGATCTGAACTTGTAATTGTCAAATACAGAAATTAAAATTGATAGCTTCTAATTATTATTGCAAATTATAACTTGAAGATCTCAACTTGTAATAGTGAATTACAGAACTTAGATTTGTTAAATACAAATTATTATTTCAAATTATAACTTGAAGATCTGAACTAGTAATTGTCAAATACAGAACTTAAAATTGTTAAATACTAATTATTAGTGCAAATTATAACTTGAAGATCTGAACTTGTAATTGTCAAAAACAGAACTTAAAATTGATAGCTTATAATTATAATTCAAATTATAACTTGAAGATCTGAACTTGTAATAGTCAAATACAGAACTTCGAATTGTTAAATACAAATTATTAGTGCAAAATATAACTTGAAGATCTGAACTTGTAATTGTCAAATACAGAACTTAAAATTGATAGCTTCTACTTATTATTGCTTATTATAACTTGAAGATCTGAACTTGTAATAGTGAATTACAGAACTTAGATTTGTTAAATACAAATTATTATTTCAAATTATAACTTGAAGATCTGAACTAGTAATTGTCAAATACAGAACTTAAAATTGTTAAATACAAATTATTAGTGCAAATTATAACTTGAAGATCTGAGCTTGTAATAGTCAAATACAGAACTTCGAATTGTTAAATACAAATTATTAGTGCAAATTATAACTTGTAGATCTGAACTTGTAATAGGTAAATACAGAACTACAAATTGTTAAATTAAAACTAAGATTGCAAATAATAATTTGAAGATCTGAACTAGTAATAGTCAAATATAGAACTTCTAATTGTTAAATACAAATTATTAGTGCAAATTATAACTTGAAGATCTGAACTTGTAATTGTCAAATACAGAACTTAAAATTGATAGCTTCTAATTATTATTGCAAATTATAATTTGAAGATGTGAACTTGTAATAGACAAATACGCAACTTAGCATTGTTAACTACAAATTATGATTGCAAATTAAAACTTGAAGATCTGAACTTGTAATTGTCAAATACAGAACTTAAAATTGATAGCTTATAATTATTATTGTAAATTATAACTTAAAGATCTGAACTTGTAATAGTGAATTACAGAACTTAGAATTGTTAAATTCAAATTATTATTTCAAATTATAACTTGAAGATCTGAACTAGTAATTGTCAAATACAGAACTTATAATTGATAGCTTCTAATTGTTATTGCAAATTATAACTTGAAGATCTGAACTAGTAATTGTCAAATACAGAACTAAAAAATTGATAGCTTCTAATTATTATTGCAAATTATAACTTGAAGATCTGAACTTGTAATTGTCAAATACAGAACTTAAAATTGATAGCTTCTAATTATTATGTCAAATTATAACTTGAAGATCTAAACTTGTAATTGTCAAATACAGAACTTCTAATTATGAAAAACAATTTATTAGTGCAAATTATAACTTGAAGATCTGAACTTGTAATTGTCAAATACTGAACTTAAAATTGATAGCTTCTAATTATTATTGCAAATTATAACTTGAAGATCTGAACTTGTAATAGTGAATTACAGAACTTAAATTTTTTAAATTCAAATTATTATTTCAAATTATAACTTGAAGATCTGAACTAGTAATCATCAAATACTGAACTTAAAATTGATAGCTTCTAATTATTATTTCAAATTATAACTTGAAGATCTGAACTGGTAATTGTCAAATACGGAACTTCTAATTGTTAAATACAAATTATTATTGCAAATTATAACTTGAAGATCTGAACTTGTAATTGTCAAATACAGAACTTAAAATTGATAGCTTCTAATTATTATTGTAAATTATAACTTGAAGATCTGAACTTGTAATAGTGAATTACAGAACTTAGATTTGTTAAATTCCAATTATTATTTCAAATTATAACTAGAAGATCTGAACCAGTAATTGTCAAATACAGAACTTAAAATTGATAGCTTCTAATTATTATTGCAAATTATAACTTGAAGAACTGAACTTGTAATTGTCAAATACAGCACTTAAAATTGATAGCTTCTAATTATTATTTCAAATTATAACTTGAAGATCTGAACTTGTAATTGTCAAACACAGAACTTAAAATTGATAGCTTCTAATTATTATTGCAAATAATAACTTGAAGATCAGAACTTTTAATTGTCAAATGCAGAACTTAAAATTGATAGCTTCTAATTATTATTGCAAATAATAATTTAAAGATCTGTACTTGTAATAGTCAAATACAGAACTTCTAATTGTTAAATACAAATTATTAGTGCAAATTATAACCTGAAGATCTGAACTTGTAATAGGTAAATACAGAACTTCGAATTGTTAAATTCAAACTAAGATTGCAAATAATAATTTGAAGATCTGAACTTGTAATTGTCAAATACTGAACTTAAAATTGATAGCTTCTAATTATTATTGCAAATTATAACTTGAAGATCTGAAGTTGTAATTGTCAAATACTGAACTTAAAATTGATAGCTTCTAATTATTATTGCAAATTATAACTTGAAGATCTGAACTTGTAATAGTGAATTACAGAACTTAGATTTGTTAAATTCAAATTATTATTTCAAATTATAACTTGAAGATCTGAACTAGTAATTTTCAAATACAGAACTTAAAATTGATAGCTTATAATTATTATTGTAAATTATATCTTGAAGATCTGAACTTGTAATAGTGAATTACAGAACTTAAATTTTTTAAATTCAAATTATTATTTCAAATTATAACTTGAAGATCTGAACTAGTAATCATCAAATACTGAACTTAAAATTGATAGCTTCTAATTATTATTGCAAATTATAACTTGAAGATCTGAACTTGTATTTGTCAAATACAGAACTAAAATTGATAGCTACTAAATATTATTGTAAATTATAACTTGAAGATCTGAACTAGTAATAGTGAATTACAGCACTTAGATTTGTTAAATTCAAATTATTATTTCAAATTATAACTTGAAGATCTGAACTAGTAATTGTCAAATACAGAACTTAAAATTGATAGCTTCTAATTATTATTGCAAATTATAACTTGAAGATCTGAACTTGTAATAGTGAATTACAGAACTTAGATTTGTTAAATTCAAATTATTATTTCAAATTATAACTTGAAGATCTGAACTAGTAATTGTCAAATACAGAACTTAAAATTGATAGCTTATAATTATTATTGTAAATTATATCTTGAAGATCTGAACTTGTAATAGTGAATTACAGAACTTAGATTTGTTAAACTCAAATTATTATTTCAAATTATAACTTGAAGATCTGAACTAGTAATTGTCAAATACAGAACTTAAAATTGATAGCTTATAATTATTATTGTAAATTATAACTTAAAGATCTGAACTTGTAATAGTGAATTACAGAACTTAGAATTGTTAAATTCAAATTATTATTTCAAATTATAACTTGAAGATCTGAACTAGTAATTGTCAAATACAGAACTTATAATTGATAGCTTCTAATTGTTATTGCAAATTATAACTTGAAGATCTGAACTAGTAATTGTCAAATACAGAACTTAAAATTGATAGCTTCTAATTATTATTGCAAATTATAACTTGAAGATCTGAACTTGTAATTGTCAAATACAGAACTTAAAATTGATAGCTTCTAATTATTATGTCAAATTATAACTTGAAGATCTGAACTTGTAATTGTCAAATACAGAACTTCTAATTATGAAAAACAATTTATTAGTGCAAATTATAACTTGAAGATCTGAACTTGTAATTGTCAAATACTGAACTTAAAATTGATAGCTTCTAATTATTATTGCAAATTATAACTTGAAGATCTGAACTTGTAATAGTGAATTACAGAACTTAAATTTTTTAAATTCAAATTATTATTTCAAATTATAACTTGAAGATCTGAACTAGTAATCATCAAATACTGAACTTAAAATTGATAGCTTCTAATTATTATTTCAAATTATAACTTGAAGATCTGAACTGGTAATTGTCAAATACAGAACTTCTAATTGTTAAATTCAAATTATTAGTGCAAATTATAACTTGAAGATCTGAACTTGTAATTGTCAAATACAGAACTTAAAATTGATAGCTTCTAATTATTATTGTAAATTATAACTTGAAGATCTGAACTTGTAATAGTGAATTACAGAACTTAGATTTGTTAAATTCCAATTATTATTTCAAATTATAACTAGAAGATCTGAACTAGTAATTGTCAAATACAGAACTTAAAATTGATAGCTTCTAATTATTATTGCAAATTATAACTTGAAGAACTGAACTTGTAATTGTCAAATACAGCACTTAAAATTGATAGCTTCTAATTATTATTTCAAATTATAACTTGAAGATCTGAACTTGTAATTGTCAAACACAGAACTTAAAATTGATAGCTTCTAATTATTATTGCAAATAATAACTTGAAGATCTGAACTTTTAATTGTCAAATGCAGAACTTAAAATTGATAGCTTCTAATTATTATTGCAAATAATAATTTAAAGATCTGTACTTGTAATAGTCAAATACAGAACTTCTAATTGTTAAATACAAATTATTAGTGCAAATTATAACCTGAAGATCTGAACTTGTAATAGGTAAATACAGAACTTCGAATTGTTAAATTCAAACTAAGATTGCAAATAATAATTTGAAGATCTGAACTTGTAATTGTCAAATACAGAACTTCTAATTATTAAATACAAATTATTAGTGCAAATTATAACTTGAAGATCTGAACTGGTAATTGTCAAATACAGAACTTAAAATTGATAGCTTCTAATTATTATTGCAAATTATAACTTGAAGATCTAAACTTGTAATTGTCAAATACAGAACTTAAAATTGATAGCTTCTAATTATTATTTCAAATTATAACTTGAAGATCTGAACTTGTAATTGTCAAATACAGAACTTCTAATTATTAAATACAAATTATTAGTGCAAATTATAACTTGAAGATCTGAACTTGTAATAGTGAATTACAGAACTTAGATTTGTTAAATTCAAATTATTATTTCAAATTAGAACTTGTAGATCTGAACTAGTAATTGTCAAATACAGAACTTAAAATGGATAGCTTATAATTATTATTGTAAATTATATCTTGAAGATCTGAACTTGTAATAGTGAATTACAGAACTTAAATTTTTTAAATTTAAATTATTATTTCAAATTATAACTTGAAGATCTGAACTAGTAATTATCAAATACTGAACTTAAAATTGATAGCTTCTAATTATTATTGCAAATTATAACTTGAAGATCTGAACTTGTATTTGTCAAATACAGAACTAAAATTGATAGCTACTAAATATTATTGTAAATTATAACTTGAAGATCTGAACTAGTAATAGTGAATTACAGCACTTAGATTTGTTAAATTCAAATTATTATTTCAAATTATAACTTGTAGATCTGAACTAGTAATTGTCAAATACAGAACTTAAAATTGATAGCTTCTAATTATTATTGCAAATTATAACTTGAAGATCTGAACTTGTAATTGTCAAATACAGAACTTAAAATTGATAGCTTCTAATTATTATTTCAAATTATAACTTGAAGATCTGAACTGGTAATTGTCAAATACAGAACTTCTAATTGTTAAATACAAATTATTAGTGCAAATTATAACTTGAAGATCTGAACTTGTAATTGTCAAATACAGAACTTAAAATTGATAGCTTCTAATTATTATTGTAAATTATAACTTGAAGATCTGAACTTGTAATAGTGAATTACAGAACTTAGATTTGTTAAATTCAAATTATTATTTCAAATTATAACTAGAAGATCTGAACTAGTAATTGTCAAATACAGAACTTAAAATTATTGATAGCTTAAAATTATAATTCAATTTATAAGTTGAAGATCTGAACTTGTAATAGTCAAATACAGAACTTCGAATTGTTAAATACAAATTATTAGTGCAAATTATAACCTGAAGATCTGAACTTGTAATAGGTAAATACAGAACTTCGAATTGTTAAATTCAAACTAAGATTGCAAATAATAATTTGAAGATCTGAACTTGTAATTGTCAAATACAGAACTTCTAATTATTAAATACAAATTTTTAGTGCAAATTATAACTTGAAGATCTGAACTAGTAATTGTCAAATACAGAACTTATAATTGATAGCTTCTAATTATTATTGCAACTTATAACTTGAAGATCTGAACTTGTAATTGTCAAATACAGAACTTAAAATTGATAGCTTCTAATTATTATTTCAAATTATAACTTGAAGATCTGAACTTGTAATTGTCAAATACAGAACTTCTAATTATTAAATACAAATTATTAGTGCAAATTATAACTTGAAGATCTGAACTTGTAATTGTCAAATACAGAACTTAAAATTGATAGCTTCTAATTATTATTTCAAATTATAACTTGAAGATCTGAACTAGTAATTGTCAAATACAGAACTTAAAATTGATAGCTTATAATTATTATTGTAAATTATAACTTGAAGATCTGAACTTTTAATAGTGAATTACAGAACTTAGATTTGTTAAATTCAAATTATTATTTCAAATTATAACTTGAAGATCTGAACTTGTAATTGTCAAATACAGAACTTAATATTGATAGCTTCTAATTATTATTGAATATTATAACTAGAAGATCTGAACTTGTAATAGTGAATTACAGAACTTAGATTTGTTAAATACAAATTATTATTTCAAATTATAACTTGAAGATCTGATCTAGTAATTGTCAAATACAGAACTTAAAATTGTTAAATACAAATTATTAGTGCAAATTATAACTTGAAGATCTGAACTTGTAATTGTCAAATACAGAAATTAAAATTGATAGCTTCTAATTATTATTGCAAATTATTACTTGAAGATCTGAACTTGTATTAGTGAATTACAGAACTTAGATTTGTGAAATTCAAATTATTATTTCTAATTATAACTTGAAGATCTGAACTAGTAATTGTCAAATACAGAACTTATAATTGTTAAATACAAATTATTAGTGCAAATTATAACTTGAAGATCTGAACTTGTAATTGTCAAATACAGAACTTAAAATTGATAGCTTATAATTATAATTCAAATTATAACTTGAAGATCTGAACTTGTTATAGTCAAATACAGAACTTCGAATTGTTAAATACAAATTATTAGTGCAAATTAAAAATTGTAGATCTGAACTTGTAATAGGTAAATACAGAACTTCAAATTGTTAAATTAAAACTAAGATTGCAAATAATAATTTGAAGATCTGAACTTGTAATAGTCAAATATAGAACTTCTAATTGTTAAATCCAAATTATTAGTGCAAATTATAACTTGAAGATCTGAACTTGTAATTGTCAAATACAGAAATTAAAATTGATAGCTTCTAATTATTATTGCAAATTATAACTTGAAGATCTCAACTTGTAATAGTGAATTACAGAACTTAGATTTGTTAAATACAAATTATTATTTCAAATTATAACTTGAAGATCTGAACTAGTAATTGTCAAATACAGAACTTAAAATTGTTAAATACTAATTATTAGTGCAAATTATAACTTGAAGATCTGAACTTGTAATTGTCAAATACAGAACTTAAAATTGATAGCTTATAATTATAATTCAAATTATAACTTGAAGATCTGAACTTGTAATAGTCAAATACAGAACTTCGAATTGTTAAATACAAATTATTAGTGCAAAATATAACTTGAAGATCTGAACTTGTAATTGTCAAATACAGAACTTAAAATTGATAGCTTCTACTTATTATTGCTTATTATAACTTGAAGATCTGAACTTGTAATAGTGCATTACAGAACTTAGATTTGTTAAATACAAATTATTATTTCAAATTATAACTTGAAGATCTGAACTAGTAATTGTCAAATACAGAACTTAAAATTGTTAAATACAAATTATTAGTGCAAATTATAACTTGAAGATCTGAGCTTGTAATAGTCAAATACAGAACTTCGAATTGTTAAATACAAATTATTAGTGCAAATTATAACTTGTAGATCTGAACTTGTAATAGGTAAATACAGAACTACAAATTGTTAAATTAAAACTAAGATTGCAAATAATAATTTGAAGATCTGAACTTGTAATAGTCAAATATAGAACTTCTAATTGTTAAATACAAATTATTAGTGCAAATTATAACTTGAAGATCTGAACTTGTAATTGTCAAATACAGAACTTAAAATTGATAGCTTCTAATTATTATTGCAAATTATAATTTGAAGATGTGAACTTGTAATAGACAAATACGCAACTTAGCATTGTTAACTACAAATTATGATTGCAAATTAAAACTTGAAGATCTGAACTTGTAATTGTCAAATACAGAACTTAAAATTGATAGCTTCTAATTATTATTGCAAATTATTACTTGAAGATCTGAACTTGTAATAGTGAATTGCAGAACTTAGATTTGTCAAATTCAAATTATTATTTTTAATTATAACTTGAAGATCTGAACTAGTAATTGTCATATACAGAACTTAAAATTGATAGCTTCTAATTATTATTGCAAATTATAACTTCAAGATCTGAACTTGTAATTGTCAAATACAGAACTTAAAATTGATAGCTTCTAATTATTATTTCAAATTATAACTTGAAGATCTGAACTCGTAATAGTCAAATACAGAACTTCGAATTGTTAAATACAAATTATTAGTGCAAATTATAACTTGAAGATTTGAACTTGTAATTGTCAAATACAGAACTTCTAATTGTTAAATACAAATGATTAGTGCAAATTATAACTTGAAGATCTGAACTAGTAATTGTCAAATACAGCACTTAAAATTGATAGCTTCTAATTATTATTGCAAATTATAACTTGAAGATCTGAACTTGTAATTGTCAAATACAGAACTTAAAATTGATAGCTTCTAATTATTATTTCAAATTATAACTTGAAGATCTGAACTTGTACTTGTCAAATACAGAACTAAAAATTGATAGCTTCTAATTATTATTGTAAATTATAACTTGAAGATCTGAACTTGTAATAGTGAATTACAGAACTTAGATTTGTTAAATTCAAATTATTATTTCAAATTATAACTTGTAGATCTGAACTAGTAATTGTCAAATACAGAACTTAAAATTGATAACTTCTAATTATTATTGCAAATTATAACTTGAAGATCTGAACTTGTGATTGTCAAATACAGAACTTAAAATTGATAGCTTCTAATTATTATTGTAAATTATAACTTGAAGATCTGAACTTGTAATTGTCAAATACAGAACTTGAAATTGATAGCTACTAATTATTATTGCAAATTATAACTTGAAGATCTGAACTAGTAATTGTCAAATACAGAACTTAAAATTGTTAAATACAAATTATTAGTGCAAATTATATCTTGAAGATCTGAGCTTGTAATAGTCAAATACAGAACTTCGAATTGTTAAATACAAATTATTAGTGCAAATTATAACTTGTAGAGCTGAACTTGTAATAGGTAAATACAGAACTACAAATTGTTAAATTAAAACTAAGATTGCAAATAATAATTTGAAGATCTGAACTTGTAATAGTCAAATATAGAACTTCTAATTGTTAAATACAAATTATTAGTGCAAATTATAACTTGAAGATCTGAACTTGTAATTGTCAAATACAGAACTTAAAATTGATAGCTTCTAATTATTATTGCAAATTATAATTTGAAGATGTGAACTTGTAATAGACAAATACGCAACTTAGCATTGTTAACTACAAATTATGATTGCAAATTAAAACTTGAAGATCTGAACTTGTAATTGTCAAATACAGAACTTAAAATTGATAGCTTCTAATTATTATTGCAAATTATTACTTGAAGATCTGAACTTGTAATAGTGAATTACAGAACTTAGATTTGTCAAATTCAAATTATTATTTCTAATTATAACTTGAAGATCTGAACTAGTAATTGTCTTATACAAAACTTAAAATTGATAGCTTCTAATTATTATTGCAAATTATAACTTGAAGATCTGAACTTGTAATTGTCAAATACAGAACATAAAATTAATAGCTTCTAATTATTATTGCAAATAATAACTTGAAGATCTGAACTTGTAATTGTCAAATGCAGAACTTAAAATTGATAGCTTATAATTATAATTCAAATTATAACTTGAAGATCTGAACTAGTAATAGTCAAATACAGAACTTCGAATTGTTAAATACAAATTATTAGTGCAAATTATAACTTGAAGATTTGAACTTGTAATTGTCAAATACAGAACTTCTAATTGTTAAATACAAATGATTAGTGCAAATTATAACTTGAAGATCTGAACTAGTAATTGTCAAATACAGCACTTAAAATTGATAGCTTCTAATTATTATTGCAAATTATAACTTGAAGATCTGAACTTGTAATTGTCAAATACAGAACTTAAAATTGATAGCTTCTAATTATTATTTCAAATTATAACTTGAAGATCTGAACTTGTAATTGTCAAGTACAGAACTTAAAATTGATAGCTTCTAATTATTATTGCAAATTATAACTTGAAGATCTGAACTTGTAATTGTCAAATACAGAACTTCTAATTGTTAAATACAAATTATTAGTGCAAATTATAACTTGAAGATCTGAACTTGTAATTGTCAAATACAGAACTAAAAATTGATAGCTTCTAATTATTTTTGTAAATTATAACTTGAAGATCTGAACTTGTAATAGTGAATTACAGAACTTAGATTTGTTAAATTCAAATTATTATTTCAAATTATAAATTGTAGATCTGAACTAGTAATTGTCAAATACAGAACTTAAAATTGATAACTTCTAATTATTATTGCAAATTATAACTTGAAGATCTGAACTTGTGATTGTCAAATACAGAACTTAAAATTGATAGCTTCTAATTATTATTGTAAATTATAACTTGAAGATCTGAACTTGTAATTGTCAAATACAGAACTTAAAATTGATAGCTACTAATTATTATTGCAAATTATAACTTGAAGATCTGAACTTGTAATTGTCAAATACAGAACTTAAAATTGATAGCTTCTAATTATTATTGCAAATTATAATTTGAAGATCTGAACTTGTAATAGACAAATACGCAACTTAGCATTGTTAAATACAAATTGTGATTGCAAATTATAACTTGAAGATCTGAACCTGTAATAGGTAAATACAGAACTTCGAATTGTTAAATTCAAACTAAGATTGCAAATAATAATTCGAAGATCTGAACTTGTAATAGTCAAATACAGAACTTCTAATTGTTAAATACAAATTAATAGTGCAAATTATAACTTGAAGATCTGAACTAGTAATTGTCAAATACAGAACTTAAAATTGATAGCTTTAATTATTATTGCAAATTATAACTTGAAGAACTGAACTTGTAATAGTGAATTACAGAACTTAGATTTGTTAAACTCAAATTATTATTTCAAATTATAACTTGAAGATCTGAACTAGTAATTGTCAAATACAGAACTTAAAATTGATAGCTTATAATTATTATTGTAAATTATAACTTAAAGATCTGAACTTGTAATAGTGAATTACAGAACTTAGAATTGTTAAATTCAAATTATTATTATAATTATAACTTGAAGATCTGAACTAGTAATTGTCAAATACAGAACTTATAATTGATAGCTTCTAATTGTTATTGCAAATTATAACTTGAAGATCTGAACTAGTAATTGTCAAATACAGAACTTAAAATTGATAGCTTCTAATTATTATTGCAAATTATAACTTGAAGATCTGAACTTGTAATTGTCAAATACAGAACTTAAAATTGATAGCTTCTAATTATTATGTCAAATTATAACTTGAAGATCTGAACTTGTAATTGTCAAATACAGAACTTCTAATTATGAAAAACAATTTATTAGTGCAAATTATAACTTGAAGATCTGAACTTGTAATTGTCAAATACTGAACTTAAAATTGATAGCTTCTAATTATTATTGCAAATTATAACTTGAAGATCTGAACTTGTAATAGTGAATTACAGAACTTAAATTTTTTAAATTCAAATTATTATTTCAAATTATAACTTGAAGATCTGAACTAGTAATTTTCAAATACAGAACTTAAAATTGATAGCTTATAATTATTATTGTAAATTATATCTTGAAGATCTGAACTTGTAATAGTGAATTACAGAACTTAAATTTTTTAAATTCAAATTATTATTTCAAATTATAACTTGAAGATCTGAACTAGTAATCATCAAATACTGAACTTAAAATTGATAGCTTCTAATTATTATTGCAAATTATAACTTGAAGATCTGAACTTGTAATAGTGAATTACAGAACTTAGATTTGTTAAATTCAAATTATTATTTCAAATTATAACTTGAAGATCTGAACTAGTAATTGTCAAATACAGAACTTAAAATTGATAGCTTATAATTATTATTGTAAATTATATCTTGAAGATCTGAACTTGTAATAGTGAATTACAGAACTTAGATTTGTTAAACTCAAATTATTATTTCAAATTATAACTTGAAGATCTGAACTAGTAATTGTCAAATACAGAACTTAAAATTGATAGCTTATAATTATTATTGTAAATTATAACTTAAAGATCTGAACTTGTAATAGTGAATTACAGAACTTAGAATTGTTAAATTCAAATTATTATTTCAAATTATAACTTGAAGATCTGAACTAGTAATTGTCAAATACAGAACTTATAATTGATAGCTTCTAATTGTTATTGCAAATTATAACTTGAAGATCTGAACTAGTAATTGTCAAATACAGAACTTAAAATTGATAGCTTCTAATTATTATTGCAAATTATAACTTGAAGATCTGAACTTGTAATTGTCAAATACAGAACTTAAAATTGATAGCTTCTAATTATTATGTCAAATTATAACTTGAAGATCTGAACTTGTAATAGTGAATTACAGAACTTAAATTTTTTAAATTCAAATTATTATTTCAAATTATAACTTGAAGATCTGAACTAGTAATCATCAAATACTGAACTTAAAATTGATAGCTTCTAATTATTATTTCAAATTATAACTTGAAGATCTGAACTGGTAATTGTCAAATACAGAACTTCTAATTGTTAAATACAAATTATTAGTGCAAATTATAACTTGAAGATCTGAACTTGTAATTGTCAAATACAGAACTTAAAATTGATAGCTTCTAATTATTATTGTAAATTATAACTTGAAGATCTGAACTTGTAATAGTGAATTACAGAACTTAGATTTGTTAAATTCCAATTATTATTTCAAATTATAACTAGAAGATCTGAACTAGTAATTGTCAAATACAGAACTTAAAATTGATAGCTTCAAATTATTATTGCAAATTATAACTTGAAGAACTGAACTTGTAATTGTCAAATACAGCACTTAAAATTGATAGCTTCTAATTATTATTTCAAATTATAACTTGAAGATCTGAACTTGTAATTGTCAAACACAGAACTTAAAATTGATAGCTTCTAATTATTATTGCAAATAATAACTTGAAGATCTGAACTTTTAATTGTCAAATGCAGAACTTAAAATTGATAGCTTCTAATTATTATTTCAAATTATAACTTGAAGATCTGAACTTGTAATTGTCAAACACAGAACTTAAAATTGATAGCTTCTAATTATTATTGCAAATAATAACTTGAAGATCTGAACTTTTAATTGTCAAATGCAGAACTTAAAATTGATAGCTTCTAATTATTATTGCAAATAATAATTTAAAGATCTGTACTTGTAATAGTCAAATACAGAACTTCTAATTGTTAAATACAAATTATTAGTGCAAATTATAACTTGAAGATCTGAACTAGTAATTGTCAAATACTGAACTTAAAATTGATAGCTTCTAATTATTATTGCAAATTATAACTTGAAGATCTGAACTTGTATTAGTCAAATACAGAACTAAAATTGATAGCTACTAAATATTATTGTAAATTATAACTTGAAGATCTGAACTAGTAATAGTGAATTACAGAACTTAGATTTGTTAAATTCAAATAATTATTTCAAATTATAACTTGAAGATCTGAACTAGTAATAGTGAATTACAGAACTTAGATTTGTTAAAAGCAAATTATTATTTCAAATTGTAACTTGAAGATCTGAACTAGTAATTGTCAAATACAGAACTTAAAATTGATAGCTTCTAATTATTATTGCAAATTATAACTTGAAGATCTGAACTTGTAATTGTCAAATACAGAACTTCTAATAATGAAAAACAATTTATTAGTGCAAATTATAACTTGAAGATTTGAACTTGTAATTGTCAAATACTGAACTTAAAATTGATAGCTTCTAATTATTATTGCAAATTATAACTTGAAGATCTGAAGTTGTAATTGTCAAATACTGAACTTAAAATTGATAGCTTCTAATTATTATTGCAAATTATAACTTGAAGATCTGAACTTGTAATAGTGAATTACAGAACTTAGATTTGTTAAATTCAAATTATTATTTCAAATTATAACTTGAAGATCTGAACTAGTAATTTTCAAATACAGAACTTAAAATTGATAGCTTATAATTATTATTGTAAATTATATCTTGAAGATCTGAACTTGTAATAGTGAATTACAGAACTTAAATTTTTTAAATTCAAATTATTATTTCAAATTATAACTTGAAGATCTGAACTAGTAATCATCAAATACTGAACTTAAAATTGATAGCTTCTAATTATTATTGCAAATTATAACTTGAAGATCTGAACTTGTATTTGTCAAATACAGAACTAAAATTGATAGCTACTAAATATTATTGTAAATTATAACTTGAAGATCTGAACTAGTAATAGTGAATTACAGCACTTAGATTTGTTAAATTCAAATTATTATTTCAAATTATAACTTGAAGATCTGAACTAGTAATTGTCAAATACAGAACTTAAAATTGATAGCTTCTAATTATTATTGCAAATTATAACTTGAAGATCTGAACTTGTAATAGTGAATTACAGAACTTAGATTTGTTAAATTCAAATTATTATTTCAAATTATAACTTGAAGATCTGAACTAGTAATTGTCAAATACAGAACTTAAAATTGATAGCTTATAATTATTATTGTAAATTATATCTTGAAGATCTGAACTTGTAATAGTGAATTACAGAACTTAGATTTGTTAAACTCAAATTATTATTTCAAATTATAACTTGAAGATCTGAACTAGTAATTGTCAAATACAGAACTTAAAATTGATAGCTTATAATTATTATTGTAAATTATAACTTAAAGATCTGAACTTGTAATAGTGAATTACAGAACTTAGAATTGTTAAATTCAAATTATTATTTCAAATTATAACTTGAAGATCTGAACTAGTAATTGTCAAATACAGAACTTATAATTGATAGCTTCTAATTGTTATTGCAAATTATAACTTGAAGATCTGAACTAGTAATTGTCAAATACAGAACTTAAAATTGATAGCTTCTAATTATTATTGCAAATTATAACTTGAAGATCTGAACTTGTAATCGTCAAATACAGAACTTAAAATTGATAGCTTCTAATTATTATGTCAAATTATAACTTGAAGATCTGAACTTGTAATTGTCAAATACAGAACTTCTAATTATGAAAAACAATTTATTAGTGCAAATTATAACTTGAAGATCTGAACTTGTAATTGTCAAATACTGAACTTAAAATTGATAGCTTCTAATTATTATTGCAAATTATAACTTGAAGATCTGAACTTGTAATAGTGAATTACAGAACTTAAATTTTTTAAATTCAAATTATTATTTCAAATTATAACTTGAAGATCTGAACTAGTAATCATCAAATACTGAACTTAAAATTGATAGCTTCTAATTATTATTTCAAATTATAACTTGAAGATCTGAACTGGTAATTGTCAAATACAGAACTTCTAATTGTTAAATACAAATTATTAGTGCAAATTATAACTTGAAGATCTGAACTTGTAATTGTCAAATACAGAACTTAAAATTGATAGCTTCTAATTATTATTGTAAATTATAACTTGAAGATCTGAACTTGTAATAGTGAATTACAGAACTTAGATTTGTTAAATTCCAATTATTATTTCAAATTATAACTAGAAGATCGGAACTAGTAATTGTCAAATACAGAACTTAAAATTGATAGCTTCTAATTATTATTGCAAATTATAACTTGAAGAACTGAACTTGTAATTGTCAAATACAGCAGTTAAAATTGATAGCTTCTAATTATTATTTCAAATTATAACTTGAAGATCTGAACTAGTAATTATCAAATACTGAACTTAAAATTGATAGCTTCTAATTATTATTGCAAATTATAACTTGAAGATCTGAACTTGTATTTGTCAAATACAGAACTAAAATTGATAGCTACTAAATATTATTGTAAATTATAACTTGAAGATCTGAACTAGTAATAGTGAATTACAGCACTTAGATTTGTTAAATTCAAATTATTATTTCAAATTATAACTTGTAGATCTGAACTAGTAATTGTCAAATACAGAACTTAAAATTGATAGCTTCTAATTATTATTGCAAATTATAACTTGAAGATCTGAACTTGTAATTGTCAAATACAGAACTTAAAATTGATAGCTTCTAATTATTATTTCAAATTATAACTTGAAGATCTGAACTGGTAATTGTCAAATACAGAACTTCTAATTGTTAAATACAAATTATTAGTGCAAATTGTAACTTGAAGATCTGAACTTGTAATTGTCAAATACAGAACTTAAAATTCATAGCTTCTAATTATTATTGTAAATTATAACTTGAAGATCTGAACTTGTAATAGTGAATTACAGAACTTAGATTTGTTAAATTCAAATTATTATTTCAAATTATAACTAGAAGATCTGAACTAGTAATTGTCAAATACAGAACTTAAAATTATTGATAGCTTAAAATTATAATTCAATTTATAAGTTGAAGATCTGAACTTGTAATAGTCAAATACAGAACTTCGAATTGTTAAATACAAATTATTAGTGCAAATTATAACCTGAAGATCTGAACTTGTAATAGGTAAATACAGAACTTCGAATTGTTAAATTCAAACTAAGATTGCAAATAATAATTTGAAGATCTGAACTTGTAATTGTCAAATACAGAACTTCTAATTATTAAATACAAATTATTAGTGCAAATTATAACTTGAAGATCTGAACTAGTAATTGTCAAATACAGAACTTAAAATTGATAGCTTCTAATTATTATTGCAACTTATAACTTGAAGATCTGAACTTGTAATTGTCAAATACAGAACTTAAAATTGATAGCTTCTAATTATTATTTCAAATTATAACTTGAAGATCTGAACTTGTAATTGTCAAATACAGAACTTCTAATTATTAAATACAAATTATTAGTGCAAATTATAACTTGAAGATCTGAACTTGTAATTGTCAAATACAGAACTTAAAATTGATAGCTTCTAATTATTATTTCAAATTATAACTTGAAGATCTGAACTAGTAATTGTCAAATACAGAACTTAAAATTGATAGCTTATAATTATTATTGTAAATTATAACTTGAAGATCTGAACTTTTAATAGTGAATTACAGAACTTAGATTTGTTAAATTCAAATTATTATTTCAAATTATAACTTGAAGATCTGAACTAGTAATTGTCAAATACAGAACTTAAAATTGATAGCTTCTAATTATTATTGCAAATTATAACTTGAAGAACTGAACTTGTAATTGTCAAATACAGAACTTAAAATTGATAGCTTCTAATTATTATTGAATATTATAACTAGAAGATCTGAACTTGTAATAGTGAATTACAGAACTTAGATTTGTTAAATACAAATTATTATTTCAAATTATAACTTGAAGATCTGATCTAGTAATTGTCAAATACAGAACTTAAAATTGTTAAATACAAATTATTAGTGCAAATTATAACTTGAAGATCTGAACTTGTAATTGTCAAATACAGAAATTAAAATTGATAGCTTCTAATTATTATTGCAAATTATTACTTGAAGATCTGAACTTGTATTAGTGAATTACAGAACTTAGATTTGTGAAATTCAAATTATTATTTCTAATTATAACTTGAAGATCTGAACTAGTAATTGTCAAATACAGAACTTATAATTGTTAAATACAAATTATTAGTGCAAATTATAACTTGAAGATCTGAACTTGTAATTGTCAAATACAGAACTTAAAATTGATAGCTTATAATTATAATTCAAATTATAACTTGAAGATCTGAACTTGTTATAGTCAAATACAGAACTTCGAATTGTTAAATACAAATTATTAGTGCAAATTAAAAATTGTAGATCTGAACTTGTAATAGGTAAATACAGAACTTCAAATTGTTAAATTAAAACTAAGATTGCAAATAATAATTTGAAGATCTGAACTTGTAATAGTCAAATATAGAACTTCTAATTGTTAAATCCAAATTATTAGTGCAAATTATAACTTGAAGATCTGAACTAGTAATTGTCAAATACAGAACTTATAATTGATAGCTTCTAATTGTTATTGCAAATTATAACTTGAAGATCTGAACTAGTAATTGTCAAATACAGAACTTAAAATTGATAGCTTCTAATTATTATTGCAAATTATAACTTGAAGATCTGAACTTGTAATTGTCAAATACAGAACTTAAAATTGATAGCTCCTAATTATTATGTCAAATTATAACTTGAAGATCTGAACTTGTAATTGTCAAATACAGAACTTCTAATTATGAAAAACAATTTATTAGTGCAAATTATAACTTGAAGATCTGAACTTGTAATTGTCAAATACTGAACTTAAAATTGATAGCTTCTAATTATTATTGCAAATTATAACTTGAAGATCTGAACTTGTAATAGTGAATTACAGAACTTAAATTTTTTAAATTCAAATTATTATTTCAAATTATAACTTGAAGATCTGAACTAGTAATCATCAAATACTGAACTTAAAATTGATAGCTTCTAATTATTATTTCAAATTATAACTTGAAGATCTGAACTGGTAATTGTCAAATACAGAACTTCCAATTGTTAAATACAAATTATTAGTGCAAATTATAACTTGAAGATCTGAACTTGTAATTGTCAAATACAGAACTTAAAATTGATAGCTTCTAATTATTATTGTAAATTATAACTTGAAGATCTGAACTTGTAATAGTGAATTACAGAACTTAGATTTGTTAAATTCCAATTATTATTTCAAATTATAACTAGAAGATCTGAACTAGTAATTGTCAAATACAGAACTTAAAATTGATAGCTTCTAATTATTATTGCAAATTATAACTTGAAGAACTGAACTTGTAATTGTCAAATACAGTACTTAAAATTGATAGCTTCTAATTATTATTTCAAATTATAACTTGAAGATCTGAACTTGTAATTGTCAAACACAGAACTTAAAATTGATAGCTTCTAATTATTATTGCAAATAATAACTTGAAGATCTGAACTTTTAATTGTCAAATGCAGAACTTAAAATTGATAGCTTCTAATTATTATTGCAAATAATAATTTAAAGATCTGTACTTGTAATAGTCAAATACAGAACTTCTAATTGTTAAATACAAATTATTAGTGCAAATTATAACCTGAAGATCTGAACTTGTAATAGGTAAATACAGAACTTCGAATTGTTAAATTCAAACTAAGATTGCAAATAATAATTTGAAGATCTGAACTTGTAATTGTCAAATACAGAACTTCTAATTATTAAATACAAATTATTAGTGCAAATTATAACTTGAAGATCTGAACTGGTAATTGTCAAATACAGAACTTAAAATTGATAGCTTGTAATTATAATTGTAAATTATAACTTGAAGATCTGAACTTGTAATAGTGTATTACAGAACTTTGATTTGTTAAATTCAAATTATTATTTCAAATTATAACTTGAAGATCTGAACTTGTAATTGTCAAATACAGAACTTAAAATTGATAGCTTGTAATTATAATTGTAAATTATAACTTGAAGATCTGAACTTGTAATAGTGTATTACAGAACTTTGATTTGTTAAATTCAAATTATTATTTCAAATTATAACTAGAAGATCTGAACTTGTAATTGTCAAATACAGAACTTAAAATTGATAGCTTCTAATTATTATTTCAAATTATAACTTGAAGATCTGAACTTGTAATTGTCAAATACAGAACTTCTAATTATGAAAAACAATTTATTAGTGCAAATTATAACTTGAAGATCTGAACTTGTAATTGTCAAATACTGAACTTAAAATTGATAGCTTCTAATTATTATTGCAAATTATAACTTGAAGATCTGAACTTGTAATTGTCAAATACAGAACTTAAAATTGATAGCTTATAATTATTATTGTAAATTATATCTTGAAGATCTGAACTTGTAATAGTGAATTACAGAACTTAAATATTTTAAATTCAAATTATTATTTCAAATTATAACTTGAAGATCTGAACTAGTAATTATCAAATACTGAACTTAAAATTGATAGCTTCTAATTATTATTGCAAATTATAACTTGAAGATCTGAACTTGTATTAGTCAAATACAGAACTAAAATTGATAGCTACTAAATATTATTGTAAATTATAACTTGAAGATCTGAACTAGTAATAGTGAATTACAGAACTTAGATTTGTTATATTCAAATAATTATTTCAAATTATAACTTGAAGATCTGAACTAGTAATAGTGAATTACAGAACTTAGATTTGTTAAAAGCAAATTATTATTTCAAATTGTAACTTGAAGATCTGAACTAGTAATTGTCAAATACAGAACTTAAAATTGATAGCTTCTAATTATTATTGCAAATTATAACTTGAAGATCTGAACTTGTAATTGTCAAATACAGAACTTCTAATAATGAAAAACAATTTATTAGTGCAAATTATAACTTGAAGATTTGAACTTGTAATTGTCAAATACTGAACTTAAAATTGATAGCTTCTGATTATTATTGCAAATTATAACTTGAAGATCTGAAGTTGTAATTGTCAAATACTGAACTTAAAATTGATAGCTTCTAATTATTATTGCAAATTATAACTTGAAGATCTGAACTTGTAATAGTGAATTACAGAACTTAGATTTGTTAAATTCAAATTATTATTTCAAATTATAACTTGAAGATCTGAACTAGTAATTTTCAAATACAGAACTTAAAATTGATAGCTTATAATTATTATTGTAAATTATATCTTGAAGATCTGAACTTGTAATAGTGAATTACAGAACTTAAATTTTTTAAATTCAAATTATTATTTCAAATTATAACTTGAAGATCTGAACTAGTAATCATCAAATACTGAACTTAAAATTGATAGCTTCTAATTATTATTGCAAATTATAACTTGAAGATCTGAACTTGTATTTGTCAAATACAGAACTAAAATTGATAGCTACTAAATATTATTGTAAATTATAACTTGAAGATCCGAACTAGTAATAGTGAATTACAGCACTTAGATTTGTTAAATTCAAATTATTATTTCAAATTATAACTTGAAGATCTGAACTAGTAATTGTCAAATACAGAACTTAAAATTGATAGCTTCTAATTATTATTGCAAATTATAACTTGAAGATCTGAACTTGTAATAGTGAATTACAGAACTTAGATTTGTTAAATTCAAATTATTATTTCAAATTATAACTTGAAGATCTGAACTAGTAATTGTCAAATACAGAACTTAAAATTGATAGCTTATAATTATTATTGTAAATTATATCTTGAAGATCTGAACTTGTAATAGTGAATTACAGAACTTAGATTTGTTAAACTCAAATTATTATTTCAAATTATAACTTGAAGATCTGAACTAGTAATTGTCAAATACAGAACTTAAAATTGATAGCTTATAATTATTATTGTAAATTATAACTTAAAGATCTGAACTTGTAATAGTGAATTACAGAACTTAGAATTGTTAAATTCAAATTATTATTTCAAATTATAACTTGAAGATCTGAACTAGTAATTGTCAAATACAGAACTTATAATTGATAGCTTCTAATTGTTATTGCAAATTATAACTTGAAGATCTGAACTAGTAATTGTCAAATACAGAACTTAAAATTGATAGCTTCTAATTATTATTGCAAATTATAACTTGAAGATCTGAACTTGTAATTGTCAAATACAGAACTTAAAATTGATAGCTTCTAATTATTATGTCAAATTATAACTTGAAGATCTGAACTTGTAATTGTCAAATACAGAACTTCTAATTATGAAAAACAATTTATTAGTGCAAATTATAACTTGAAGATCTGAACTTGTAATTGTCAAATACTGAACTTAAAATTGATAGCTTCTAATTATTATTGCAAATTATAACTTGAAGATCTGAACTTGTAATAGTGAATTACAGAACTTAAATTTTTTAAATTCAAATTATTATTTCAAATTATAACTTGAAGATCTGAACTAGTAATCATCAAATACTGAACTTAAAATTGATAGCTTCTAATTATTATTTCAAATTATAACTTGAAGATCTGAGCTGGTAATTGTCAAATACAGAACTTCTAATTGTTAAATACAAATTATTAGTGCAAATTATAACTTGAAGATCTGAACTTGTAATTGTCAAATACAGAACTTAAAATTGATAGCTTCTAATTATTATTGTAAATTATAACTTGAAGATCTGAACTTGTAATAGTGAATTACAGAACTTAGATTTGTTAAATTCCAATTATTATTTCAAATTATAACTAGAAGATCTGAACTAGTAATTGTCAAATACAGAACTTAAAATTGATAGCTTCTAATTATTATTGCAAATTATAACTTGAAGAACTGAACTTGTAATTGTCAAATACAGCACTTAAAATTGATAGCTTCTAATTATTATTTCAAATTATAACTTGAAGATCTGAACTTGTAATTGTCAAACACAGAACTTAAAATTGATAGCTTCTAATTATTATTGCAAATAATAACTTGAAGATCTGAACTTTTAATTGTCAAATGCAGAACTTAAAATTGATAGCTTCTAATTATTATTGCAAATAATAATTTAAAGATCTGTACTTGTAATAGTCAAATACAGAACTTCTAATTGTTAAATACAAATTATTAGTGCAAATTATAACCTGAAGATCTGAACTTGTAATAGGTAAATACAGAACTTCGAATTGTTAAATTCAAACTAAGATTGCAAATAATAATTTGAAGATCTGAACTTGTAATTGTCAAATACAGAACTTCTAATTATTAAATACAAATTATTAGTGCAAATTATAACTTGAAGATCTGAACTGGTAATTGTCAAATACAGAACTTAAAATTGATAGCTTGTAATTATAATTGTAAATTATAACTTGAAGATCTGAACTTGTAATAGTGTATTACAGAACTTTGATTTGTTAAATTCAAATTATTATTTCAAATTATAACTTGAAGATCTGAACTTGTAATTGTCAAATACAGAACTTAAAATTGATAGCTTGTAATTATAATTGTAAATTATAACTTGAAGATCTGAACTTGTAATAGTGTATTACAGAACTTTGATTTGTTAAATTCAAATTATTATTTCAAATTATAACTTGAAGATCTGAACTTGTAATTGTCAAATACAGAACTTAAAATTGATAGCTTCTAATTATTATTTCAAATTATAACTTGAAGATCTGAACTTGTAATTGTCAAATACAGAACTTCTAATTATGAAAAACAATTTATTAGTGCAAATTATAACTTGAAGATCTGAACTTGTAATTGTCAAATACTGAACTTAAAATTGATAGCTTCTAATTATTATTGCAAATTATAACTTGAAGATCTGAACTTGTAATAGTGAATTACAGAACTTAGATTTGTTAAATTCAAATTATTATTTCAAATTATAACTTGAAGATCTGAACTAGTAATTGTCAAATACAGAACTTAAAATTGATAGCTTATAATTATTATTGTAAATTATATCTTGAAGATCTGAACTTGTAATAGTGAATTACAGAACTTAAATATTTTAAATTCAAATTATTATTTCAAATTATAACTTGAAGATCTGAACTAGTAATTATCAAATACTGAACTTAAAATTGATAGCTTCTAATTATTATTGCAAATTATAACTTGAAGATCTGAACTTGTATTAGTCAAATACAGAACTAAAATTGATAGCTACTAAATATTATTGTAAATTATAACTTGAAGATCTGAACTAGTAATAGTGAATTACAGAACTTAGATTTGTTAAATTCAAATAATTATTTCAAATTATAACTTGAAGATCTGAACTAGTAATAGTGAATTACAGAACTTAGATTTGTTAAAAGCAAATTATTATTTCAAATTGTAACTTGAAGATCTGAACTAGTAATTGTCAAATACAGAACTTAAAATTGATAGCTTCTAATTATTATTGCAAATTATAACTTGAAGATCTGAACTTGTAATTGTCAAATACAGAACTTCTAATAATGAAAAACAATTTATTAGTGCAAATTATAACTTGAAGATTTGAACTTGTAATTGTCAAATACTGAACTTAAAATTGATAGCTTCTAATTATTATTGCAAATTATAACTTGAAGATCTAAACTTGTAATTGTCAAATACAGAACTTAAAATTGATAGCTTCTAATTATTATTTCAAATTATAACTTGAAGATCTGAACTTGTAATTGTCAAATACAGAACTTCTAATTATTAAATACAAATTATTAGTGCAAATTATAACTTGAAGATCTGAACTTGTAATAGTGAATTACAGAACTTAGATTTGTTAAATTCAAATTATTATTTCAAATTAGAACTTGTAGATCTGAACTAGTAATTGTCAAATACAGAACTTAAAATGGATAGCTTATAATTATTATTGTAAATTATATCTTGAAGATCTGAACTTGTAATAGTGAATTACAGAACTTAAATTTTTTAAATTTAAATTATTATTTCAAATTATAACTTGAAGATCTGAACTAGTAATTATCAAATACTGAACTTAAAATTGATAGCTTCTAATTATTATTGCAAATTATAACTTGAAGATCTGAACTTGTATTTGTCAAATACAGAACTAAAATTGATAGCTACTAAATATTATTGTAAATTATAACTTGAAGATCTGAACTAGTAATAGTGAATTACAGCACTTAGATTTGTTAAATTCAAATTATTATTTCAAATTATAACTTGTAGATCTGAACTAGTAATTGTCAAATACAGAACTTAAAATTGATAGCTTCTAATTATTATTGCAAATTATAACTTGAAGATCTGAACTTGTAATTGTCAAATACAGAACTTAAAATTGATAGCTTCTAATTATTATTTCAAATTATAACTTGAAGATCTGAACTGGTAATTGTCAAATACAGAACTTCTAATTGTTAAATACAAATTATTAGTGCAAATTATAACTTGAAGATCTGAACTTGTAATTGTCAAATACAGAACTTAAAATTGATAGCTTCTAATTATTATTGTAAATTATAACTTGAAGATCTGAACTTGTAATAGTGAATTACAGAACTTAGATTTGTTAAATTCAAATTATTATTTCAAATTATAACTAGAAGATCTGAACTAGTAATTGTCAAATACAGAACTTAAAATTATTGATAGCTTAAAATTATAATTCAATTTATAAGTTGAAGATCTGAACTTGTAATAGTCAAATACAGAACTTCGAATTGTTAAATACAAATTATTAGTGCAAATTATAACCTGAAGATCTGAACTTGTAATAGGTAAATACAGAACTTCGAATTGTTAAATTCAAACTAAGATTGCAAATAATAATTTGAAGATCTGAACTTGTAATTGTCAAATACAGAACTTCTAATTATTAAATACAAATTATTAGTGCAAATTATAACTTGAAGATCTGAACTAGTAATTGTCAAATACAGAACTTAAAATTGATAGCTTCTAATTATTATTGCAACTTATAACTTGAAGATCTGAACTTGTAATTGTCAAATACAGAACTTAAAATTGATAGCTTCTAATTATTATTTCAAATTATAACTTGAAGATCTGAACTTGTAATTGTCAAATACAGAACTTCTAATTATTAAATACAAATTATTAGTGCAAATTATAACTTGAAGATCTGAACTTGTAATTGTCAAATACAGAACTTAAAATTGATAGCTTCTAATTATTATTTCAAATTATAACTTGAAGATCTGAACTAGTAATTGTCAAATACAGAACTTAAAATTGATAGCTTATAATTATTATTGTAAATTATAACTTGAAGATCTGAACTTTTAATAGTGAATTACAGAACTTAGATTTGTTAAATTCAAATTATTATTTCAAATTATAACTTGAAGATCTGAACTAGTAATTGTCAAATACAGAACTTAAAATTGATAGCTTCTAATTATTATTGCAAATTATAACTTGAAGAACTGAACTTGTAATTGTCAAATACAGAACTTAAAATTGATAGCTTCTAATTATTATTGAATATTATAACTAGAAGATCTGAACTTGTAATAGTGAATTACAGAACTTAGATTTGTTAAATACAAATTATTATTTCAAATTATAACTTGAAGATCTGATCTAGTAATTGTCAAATACAGAACTTAAAATTGTTAAATACAAATTATTAGTGCAAATTATAACTTGAAGATCTGAACTTGTAATTGTCAAATACAGAAATTAAAATTGATAGCTTCTAATTATTATTGCAAATTATTACTTGAAGATCTGAACTTGTATTAGTGAATTACAGAACTTAGATTTGTGAAATTCAAATTATTATTTCTAATTATAACTTGAAGATCTGAACTAGTAATTGTCAAATACAGAACTTATAATTGTTAAATACAAATTATTAGTGCAAATTATAACTTGAAGATCTGAACTTGTAATTGTCAAATACAGAACTTAAAATTGATAGCTTATAATTATAATTCAAATTATAACTTGAAGATCTGAACTTGTTATAGTCAAATACAGAACTTCGAATTGTTAAATACAAATTATTAGTGCAAATTAAAAATTGTAGATCTGAACTTGTAATAGGTAAATACAGAACTTCAAATTGTTAAATTAAAACTAAGATTGCAAATAATAATTTGAAGATCTGAACTTGTAATAGACAAATATAGAACTTCTAATTGTTAAATCCAAATTATTAGTGCAAATTATAACTTGAAGATCTCAACTTGTAATTGTCAAATACAGAAATTAAAATTGATAGCTTCTAATTATTATTGCAAATTATAACTTGAAGATCTCAACTTGTAATAGTGAATTACAGAACTTAGATTTGTTAAATACAAATTATTATTTCAAATTATAACTTGAAGATCTGAACTAGTAATTGTCAAATACAGAACTTAAAATTGTTAAATACTAATTATTAGTGCAAATTATAACTTGAAGATCTGAACTTGTAATTGTCAAATACAGAACTTAAAATTGATAGCTTATAATTATAATTCAAATTATAACTTGAAGATCTGAACTTGTAATAGTCAAATACAGAACTTCGAATTGTTAAATACAAATTATTAGTGCAAAATATAACATGAAGATCTGATCTTGTAATTGTCAAATACAGAACTTAAAATTGATAGCTTCTACTTATTATTGCTTATTATAACTTGAAGATCTGAACTTGTAATAGTGAATTACAGAACTTAGATTTGTTAAATACAAATTATTATTTCAAATTATAACTTGAAGATCTGAACTAGTAATTGTCAAATACAGAACTTAAAATTGTTAAATACAAATTATTAGTGCAAATTATAACTTGAAGATCTGAACTTGTAATTGTCAAATACAGAACTTAAAATTGATAGCTTATAATTATAATTCAAATTATAACTTGAAGATCTGAACTTGTAATAGTCAAATACAGAACTTCGAATTGTTAAATACAAATTATTAGTGCAAAATATAACTTGAAGATCTGATCTTGTAATTGTCAAATACAGAACTTAAAATTGATAGCTTCTACTTATTATTGCTTATTATAACTTGAAGATCTGAACTTGTAATAGTGAATTACAGAACTTAAAATTGATAGCTTCTAATTATTATTTCAAATTATAACTTGAAGATCTGAACTTGTAATTGTCAAATACAGAACATAAAATTAATAGCTTCTAATTATTATTGCAAATAATAACTTGAAGATCTGAACTTGTAATTGTCAAATGCAGAACTTAAAATTGATAGCTTCTAATTATTATTGCAAATAATAATTTGAAGATCTGTACATGTAATTGTCAAATACAGAACTTAAAATTGATAGCTTATAATTATAATTCAAATTATAACTTGAAGATCTGAACTCGTAATAGTCAAATACAGAACTTAGATTTGTTAAATTCCAATTATTATTTCAAATTATAACTAGAAGATCTGAACTAGTAATTGTCAAATACAGAACTTAAAATTGATAGCTTCTAATTATTATTGCAAATTATAACTTGAAGAACTGAACTTGTAATTGTCAAATACAGCACTTAAAATTGATAGCTTCTAATTATTATTTCAAATTATAACTTGAAGATCTGAACTTGTAATTGTCAAACACAGAACTTAAAATTGATAGCTTCTAATTATTATTGCAAATAATAACTTGAAGATCTGAACTTTTAATTGTCAAATGCAGAACTTAAAATTGATAGCTTCTAATTATTATTGCAAATAATAATTTAAAGATCTGTACTTGTAATAGTCAAATACAGAACTTCTAATTGTTAAATACAAATTATTAGTGCAAATTATAACCTGAAGATCTGAACTTGTAATAGGTAAATACAGAACTTCGAATTGTTAAATTCAAACTAAGATTGCAAATAATAATTTGAAGATCTGAACTTGTAATTGTCAAATACAGAACTTCTAATTATTAAATACAAATTATTAGTGCAAATTATAACTTGAAGATCTGAACTGGTAATTGTCAAATACAGAACTTAAAATTGATAGCTTGTAATTATAATTGTAAATTATAACTTGAAGATCTGAACTTGTAATAGTGTATTACAGAACTTTGATTTGTTAAATTCAAATTATTATTTCAAATTATAACTTGAAGATCTGAACTTGTAATTGTCAAATACAGAACTTAAAATTGATAGCTTGTAATTATAATTGTAAATTATAACTTGAAGATCTGAACTTGTAATAGTGTATTACAGAACTTTGATTTGTTAAATTCAAATTATTATTTCAAATTATAACTTGAAGATCTGAACTTGTAATTGTCAAATACAGAACTTAAAATTGATAGCTTCTAATTATTATTTCAAATTATAACTTGAAGATCTGAACTTGTAATTGTCAAATACAGAACTTCTAATTATGAAAAACAATTTATTAGTGCAAATTATAACTTGAAGATCTGAACTTGTAATTGTCAAATACTGAACTTAAAATTGATAGCTTCTAATTATTATTGCAAATTATAACTTGAAGATCTGAACTTGTAATAGTGAATTACAGAACTTAGATTTGTTAAATTCAAATTATTATTTCAAATTATAACTTGAAGATCTGAACTAGTAATTGTCAAATACAGAACTTAAAATTGATAGCTTATAATTATTATTGTAAATTATATCTTGAAGATCTGAACTTGTAATAGTGAATTACAGAACTTAAATATTTTAAATTCAAATTATTATTTCAAATTATAACTTGAAGATCTGAACTAGTAATTATCAAATACTGAACTTAAAATTGATAGCTTCTAATTATTATTGCAAATTATAACTTGAAGATCTGAACTTGTATTAGTCAAATACAGAACTAAAATTGATAGCTACTAAATATTATTGTAAATTATAACTTGAAGATCTGAACTAGTAATAGTGAATTACAGAACTTAGATTTGTTAAATTCAAATAATTATTTCAAATTATAACTTGAAGATCTGAACTAGTAATAGTGAATTACAGAACTTAGATTTGTTAAAAGCAAATTATTATTTCAAATTGTAACTTGAAGATCTGAACTAGTAATTGTCAAATACAGAACTTAAAATTGATAGCTTCTAATTATTATTGCAAATTATAACTTGAAGATCTGAACTTGTAATTGTCAAATACAGAACTTCTAATAATGAAAAACAATTTATTAGTGCAAATTATAACTTGAAGATTTGAACTTGTAATTGTCAAATACTGAACTTAAAATTGATAGCTTCTAATTATTATTGCAAATTATAACTTGAAGATCTAAACTTGTAATTGTCAAATACAGAACTTAAAATTGATAGCTTCTAATTATTATTTCAAATTATAACTTGAAGATCTGAACTTGTAATTGTCAAATACAGAACTTCTAATTATTAAATACAAATTATTAGTGCAAATTATAACTTGAAGATCTGAACTTGTAATAGTGAATTACAGAACTTAGATTTGTTAAATTCAAATTATTATTTCAAATTAGAACTTGTAGATCTGAACTAGTAATTGTCAAATACAGAACTTAAAATGGATAGCTTATAATTATTATTGTAAATTATATCTTGAAGATCTGAACTTGTAATAGTGAATTACAGAACTTAAATTTTTTAAATTTAAATTATTATTTCAAATTATAACTTGAAGATCTGAACTAGTAATTATCAAATACTGAACTTAAAATTGATAGCTTCTAATTATTATTGCAAATTATAACTTGAAGATCTGAACTTGTATTTGTCAAATACAGAACTAAAATTGATAGCTACTAAATATTATTGTAAATTATAACTTGAAGATCTGAACTAGTAATAGTGAATTACAGCACTTAGATTTGTTAAATTCAAATTATTATTTCAAATTATAACTTGTAGATCTGAACTAGTAATTGTCAAATACAGAACTTAAAATTGATAGCTTCTAATTATTATTGCAAATTATAACTTGAAGATCTGAACTTGTAATTGTCAAATACAGAACTTAAAATTGATAGCTTCTAATTATTATTTCAAATTATAACTTGAAGATCTGAACTGGTAATTGTCAAATACAGAACTTCTAATTGTTAAATACAAATTATTAGTGCAAATTATAACTTGAAGATCTAAACTTGTAATTGTCAAATACAGAACTTAAAATTGATAGCTTCTAATTATTATTGTAAATTATAACTTGAAGATCTGAACTTGTAATAGTGAATTACAGAACTTAGATTTGTTAAATTCAAATTATTATTTCAAATTATAACTAGAAGATCTGAACTAGTAATTGTCAAATACAGAACTTAAAATTATTGATAGCTTAAAATTATAATTCAATTTATAAGTTGAAGATCTGAACTTGTAATAGTCAAATACAGAACTTCGAATTGTTAAATACAAATTATTAGTGCAAATTATAACCTGAAGATCTGAACTTGTAATAGGTAAATACAGAACTTCGAATTGTTAAATTCAAACTAAGATTGCAAATAATAATTTGAAGATCTGAACTTGTAATTGTCAAATACAGAACTTCTAATTATTAAATACAAATTATTAGTGCAAATTATAACTTGAAGATCTGAACTAGTAATTGTCAAATACAGAACTTAAAATTGATAGCTTCTAATTATTATTGCAACTTATAACTTGAAGATCTGAACTTGTAATTGTCAAATACAGAACTTAAAATTGATAGCTTCTAATTATTATTTCAAATTATAACTTGAAGATCTGAACTTGTAATTGTCAAATACAGAACTTCTAATTATTAAATACAAATTATTAGTGCAAATTATAACTTGAAGATCTGAACTTGTAATTGTCAAATACAGAACTTAAAATTGATAGCTTCTAATTATTATTTCAAATTATAACTTGAAGATCTGAACTAGTAATTGTCAAATACAGAACTTAAAATTGATAGCTTATAATTATTATTGTAAATTATAACTTGAAGATCTGAACTTTTAATAGTGAATTACAGAACTTAGATTTGTTAAATTCAAATTATTATTTCAAATTATAACTTGAAGATCTGAACTAGTAATTGTCAAATACAGAACTTAAAATTGATAGCTTCTAATTATTATTGCAAATTATAACTTGAAGAACTGAACTTGTAATTGTCAAATACAGAACTTAAAATTGATAGCTTCTAATTATTATTGAATATTATAACTAGAAGATCTGAACTTGTAATAGTGAATTACAGAACTTAGATTTGTTAAATACAAATTATTATTTCAAATTATAACTTGAAGATCTGATCTAGTAATTGTCAAATACAGAACTTAAAATTGTTAAATACAAATTATTAGTGCAAATTATAACTTGAAGATCTGAACTTGTAATTGTCAAATACAGAAATTAAAATTGATAGCTTCTAATTATTATTGCAAATTATTACTTGAAGATCTGAACTTGTATTAGTGAATTACAGAACTTAGATTTGTGAAATTCAAATTATTATTTCTAATTATAACTTGAAGATCTGAACTAGTAATTGTCAAATACAGAACTTATAATTGTTAAATACAAATTATTAGTGCAAATTATAACTTGAAGATCTGAACTTGTAATTGTCAAATACAGAACTTAAAATTGATAGCTTATAATTATAATTCAAATTATAACTTGAAGATCTGAACTTGTTATAGTCAAATACAGAACTTCGAATTGTTAAATACAAATTATTAGTGCAAATTAAAAATTGTAGATCTGAACTTGTAATAGGTAAATACAGAACTTCAAATTGTTAAATTAAAACTAAGATTGCAAATAATAATTTGAAGATCTGAACTTGTAATAGTCAAATATAGAACTTCTAATTGTTAAATCCAAATTATTAGTGCAAATTATAACTTGAAGATCTCAACTTGTAATTGTCAAATACAGAAATTAAAATTGATAGCTTCTAATTATTATTGCAAATTATAACTTGAAGATCTCAACTTGTAATAGTGAATTACAGAACTTAGATTTGTTAAATACAAATTATTATTTCAAATTATAACTTGAAGATCTGAACTAGTAATTGTCAAATACAGAACTTAAAATTGTTAAATACTAATTATTAGTGCAAATTATAACTTGAAGATCTGAACTTGTAATTGTCAAATACAGAACTTAAAATTGATAGCTTATAATTATAATTCAAATTATAACTTGAAGATCTGAACTTGTAATAGTCAAATACAGAACTTCGAATTGTTAAATACAAATTATTAGTGCAAAATATAACATGAAGATCTGATCTTGTAATTGTCAAATACAGAACTTAAAATTGATAGCTTCTACTTATTATTGCTTATTATAACTTGAAGATCTGAACTTGTAATAGTGAATTACAGAACTTAGATTTGTTAAATACAAATTATTATTTCAAATTATAACTTGAAGATCTGAACTAGTAATTGTCAAATACAGAACTTAAAATTGTTAAATACAAATTATTAGTGCAAATTATAACTTGAAGATCTGAACTTGTAATTGTCAAATACAGAACTTAAAGTTGATAGCTTATAATTATAATTCAAATTATAACTTGAAGATCTGAACTTGTAATAGTCAAATACAGAACTTCGAATTGTTAAATACAAATTATTAGTGCAAAATATAACTTGAAGATCTGATCTTGTAATTGTCAAATACAGAACTTAAAATTGATAGCTTCTACTTATTATTGCTTATTATAACTTGAAGATCTGAACTTGTAATAGTGAATTACAGAACTTAAAATTGATAGCTTCTAATTATTATTTCAAATTATAACTTGAAGATCTGAACTTGTAATTGTCAAATACAGAACATAAAATTAATAGCTTCTAATTATTATTGCAAATAATAACTTGAAGATCTGAACTTGTAATAGTGAATTACAGAACTTAGATTTGTTAAATTCAAATTATTATTTCAAATTATAACTTGTAGATCTGAACTAGTAATTGTCAAATACAGAACTTAAAATTGATAACTTCTAATTATTATTGCAAATTATAACTTGAAGATCTGAACTTGTGATTGTCAAATACAGAACTTAAAATTGATAGCTTCTAATTATTATTGTAAATTATAACTTGAAGATCTGAACTTGTAATTGTCAAATACAGAACTTAAAATTGATAGCTACTAATTATTATTGCAAATTATAACTTGAAGATCTGAACTAGTAATTGTCAAATACAGAACTTAAAATTGTTAAATACAAATTATTAGTGCAAATTATATCTTGAAGATCTGAGCTTGTAATAGTCAAATACAGAACTTCGAATTGTTAAATACAAATTATTAGTGCAAATTATAACTTGTAGATCTGAACTTGTAATAGGTAAATACAGAACTACAAATTGTTAAATTAAAACTAAGATTGCAAATAATAATTTGAAGATCTGAACTTGTAATAGTCAAATATAGAACTTCTAATTGTTAAATACAAATTATTAGTGCAAATTATAACTTGAAGATCTGAACTTGTAATTGTCAAATACAGAACTTAAAATTGATAGCTTCTAATTATTATTGCAAATTATAATTTGAAGATGTGAACTTGTAATAGACAAATACGCAACTTAGCATTGTTAACTACAAATTATGATTGCAAATTAAAACTTGAAGATCTGAACTTGTAATTGTCAAATACAGAACTTAAAATTGATAGCTTCTAATTATTATTGCAAATTATTACTTGAAGATCTGAACTTGTAATAGTGAATTACAGAACTTAGATTTGTCAAATTCAAATTATTATTTCTAATTATAACTTGAAGATCTGAACTAGTAATTGTCTTATACAGAACTTAAAATTGATAGCTTCTAATTATTATTGCAAATTATAACTTGAAGATCTGAACTTGTAATTGTCAAATACAGAACATAAAATTAATAGCTTCTAATTATTATTGCAAATAATAACTTGAAGATCTGAACTTGTAATTGTCAAATGCAGAACTTAAAATTGATAGCTTCTAATTATTATTGCAAATAATAATTTGAAGATCTGTACATGTAATTGTCAAATACAGAACTTAAAATTGATAGCTTATAATTATAATTCAAATTATAACTTGAAGATCTGAACTAGTAATAGTCAAATACAGAACTTCGAATTGTTAAATACAAATTATTAGTGCAAATTATAATTTGAAGATTTGAACTTGTAATTGTCAAATACAGAACTTCTAATTGTTAAATACAAATGATTAGTGCAAATTATAACTTGAAGATCTGAACTAGTAATTGTCAAATACAGCACTTAAAATTGATAGCTTCTAATTATTATTGCAAATTATAACTTGAAGATCTGAACTTGTAATTGTCAAATACAGAACTTAAAATTGATAGCTTCTAATTATTATTTCAAATTATAACTTGAAGATCTGAACTTGTAATTGTCAAGTACAGAACTTAAAATTGAAAGCTTCTAATTATTATTGCAAATTATAACTTGAAGATCTGAACTTGTAATTGTCAAATACAGAACTTCTAATTGTTAAATACAAATTATTAGTGCAAATTATAACTTGAAGATCTGAACTTGTAATTGTCAAATACAGAACTAAAAATTGATAGCTTCTAATTATTATTGTAAATTATAACTTGAAGATCTGAACTTGTAATAGTGAATTACAGAACTTAGATTTGTTAAATTCAAATTATTATTTCAAATTATAAATTGTAGATCTGAACTAGTAATTGTCAAATACAGAACTTAAAATTGATAACTTCTAATTATTATTGCAAATTATAACTTGAAGATCTGAACTTGTGATTGTCAAATACAGAACTTAAAATTGATAGCTTCTAATTATTATTGTAAATTATAACTTGAAGATCTGAACTTGTAATTGTCAAATACAGAACTTAAAATTGATAGCTACTAATTATTATTGCAAATTATTACTTGAAGATCTGAACTTGTAATTGTCAAATACAGAACTTAAAATTGATAGCTTCTAATTATTATTGCAAATTATAATTTGAAGATCTGAACTTGTAATAGACAAATACGCAACTTAGCATTGTTAAATACAAATTGTGATTGCAAATTATAACTTGAAGATCTGAACTTGTAATAGTCAAATACAGAACTTCTAATTGTTAAATACAAATTAATAGTGCAAATTATAACTTGAAGATCTGAACTAGTAATTGTCAAATACAGAACTTAAAATTGATAGCTTTAATTATTATTGCAAATTATAACTCAAGATCTGTACTTGTAATTGTCAAATACAGAACTTAAATTGATAGCTTCTAATTATTATTTCAAATTATAACTTGAAGATCTGAACTTGTTATTGTCAAATACAGAACTTAAAATTGATAGCTTATAATTATAATTCAAATTATAACTTGAAGATCTGAACTTGTTATAGTCAAATACAGAACTTCGAATTGTTAAATACAAATTACTAGTGCAAATTATAAATTGTAGATCTGAACTTGTAATAGGTAAATACAGAACATCAAATTGTTAAATTAAAACTAAGATTGCAAATAATAATTTGAAGATCTGAACTTGTAATAGTCAAATATAGAACTTCTAATTGTTAAATACAAATTATTAGTGCAAATTATAACTTGAAGATCTGAACTTGTAATTGTCAAAGACAGAAATTAAAATTGATAGCTTCTAATTATTATTGCAAATTATAACTTGAAGATCTGAACTTGTAATAGTGAATTACAGAACTTAGATTTGTTAAATTCAAATTATTATTTCAAATTATAACTTGAAGATCTGAACTAGTAATTGTCAAATACAGAACTTAAAATTGATAGCTTTAATTATTATTGCAAATTATAACTTGAAGAACTGTACTTGTAATTGTCAAATACAGAACATAAAATTGATAGCTTCTAATTATTATTACAAATTATAACTTGAAGATCTGAACTTGTTATTGTCAAATACAGAACTTAAAATTGATAGCTTCTAATTATTATTGCAAATTATAACTAGAAGATCTGAACTTGTAATTGTCAAATACAGAACTTAAAATTGTTAAATACAAATTATTAGTGCAAATTATAATTAGAAGATCTGAACTTGTAATTGTCAAATACAGAAATTAAAATTGATAGCTTCTAATTATTATTGCAAATTATTACTTGAAGATCTGAACTTGTATTTGTGAATTACAGAACTTAGATTTGTTAAATTCAAATTATTAGTGCAAATTATAACTTGAAGATCTGAACTTGTAATTGTCAAATACAGAAATTAAAATTGATAGCTTCTGATTATTATTGCAAATTATAACTTGAAGATCTGAACTTGTAATAGTGAATTACAGAACTTAGATTTGTTAAATACAAATTATTATTTCAAATTATAACTTGAAGATCTGAAATGGTAATTGTCAAATACAGAACTTAAAATTGATAGCTTCTAATTATTATTGCAAATTATTACTTGAAGATGTGAACTTGTAATTGTCAAATACAGAACTTAAAATTGATAGCTTCTAATTATTATTTAAAATTATAACTTGAAGATCTGAACTTGTAATAGGTAAATACAGAACTTCGAATTGATAAATTCAAACTAAGATTGCAAATAATAATTCGAAGATCTGAACTTGTAATAGTCAAATACAGAACTTCTAATTGTTAAATACAAATTATTAGTGCAAATTATAACTAGAAGATCTGAACTTGTAATTGTCAAATACAGAACTTAAAATTAATAGATTCTAATTATTATTGAAAATTATAACTTGAAGATCTGGACTTGTAATAATGAATTACAGAACTAAGATTTGTTAAATTCCAATTATTATTTCAAATTATAACTTGAAGATCTGAACTAGTAATTGTCAAATACAGAACTTAAAATTGATAGCTTCTAATTATAATTGCAAATTATAACTTGAAGATCTGAATTTGTAATTGTCAAATACAGAACTTAAAATTGATAGCTTCTAATTATTATTGTAAATTATAACTTGAAGATCTGAATTAGTAATTGTCAAATACAGAACTTAAAATTGACAGCTTCTAATTATTATTGTAAATTATAACTTGAAGATCTGAATTTGTAATTGTCAAATACAGAACTTAAAATTAATAGCTTCTAATTATTATTGTAAATTATAACTTGAAGATCTGAACTTGTAATTGTCAAATACAGAACTTAAAATTGATAGCTTCTAATTATTATTGTAAATTATAACTTGAAGATCTGTACTTGTAATTGTCTAATACTGAACTTAAAATTGATAGCTTCTAATTATTATTGTAAATTATAACTTGAAGATCTGAACTTGTAATTGTCAAATACAGAACTTAAAATTGATAGCTTCTAATTATTATTGCAAATTATAACTTGAAGATCTGAATCTGTAATTGTCAAATACAGAACTTAAAATTGATAGCTTCTAATTATTAGTGCAAGTTATAACTTGAAGATCTGAACTTGTAATAGGTAAATACAGAACTTCGAATTGTTAAATTCAAACTAAGATTGCAAATAATAATTTGAAGATCTGAACTTGTAATAGTCAAATACAGAACTTAAAATTGATAGCTTCTAATTTATATTGTAAAATATAACTTGAAGATCTGAACTTGTAATAGTGAATTACAGAACTTATATTTGTTAAATACAAATTATTATTTCAAATTATAACTTGAAGATCTAAACTGGTAATTGTCAAATACAGAACTTAAAATTGATAGCTTCTAATTATTATTGTAAATTATAACGTGAAGATCTGAATTTGTAATTGTCAAATACAGAACTTAAAATTGATGGCTTCTAATTATTATTGTAAATTATAACTTGAAAATCTGAATTTGTAATTGTCAAATACAGAACTTAAAATTGATAGCTTCTAATTATTATTGTAAATTATAACTTGAAGATCTGAACTTGTAATTGTCAAATACAGAACTTAAAATTGATAGCTTCTAATTCTTATTGCAAATAATAACTTGAAGATCTGTACTTGTAATTGTCAAATACTGAACTTAAAATTGATAGCTTATAATTATAATTCAAATTATAACTTGAGGATCTGAACTTGTAATAGTCAAATACAGAACTTCGAATTGTTAAATACAAATTATTAGTGCAAATTATAACTTGAAGATCTGAACTTGTAATAGGTAAATACAGAACTTCGAATTGCTAAATTCAAACTAAGATTGCAAATAATAATTTGAAGATCTGAACTTGTAATAATCAAATACAGAACTTAAAATTGATAGCTTATAATTATTATTGTAAATTATAACTTTTAGATCTGAACTTGTAATAGTGAATTACAGAACTTCGATTTGTTAAATTCAAATTATTATTTCAAATTATAACTTGAAGATCTGAACTAGTAATTGTCAAATACAGAACTTAAAATTGATAGCTTCTAATTATTGTTGCAAATTATAACTTGAAGATCTGAACTTGTAATTGTCAAAAACAGAACTTAAAATTGATAGCTTCTAATTATTATTGCAAATTATAACTTGAAGATCTGAACTAGTAATTGTCAAATACAGAACTTAAAATTGATAGCTTATAATTATTATTGTAAATTATAACTTTTAGATCTGAACTTGTAATAGTGAATTACAGAACTTCGATTTGTTAAATTCAAATTATTATTTCAAATTATAACTTGAAGATCTGAACTAGTAATTGTCAAATACAGAACTTAAAATTGATAGCTTCTAATTATTATTGCAAATTATAACTTGAAGTTCTGAACTTGTATTTGTCAAATACAGAACTAAAATTGATAGCTTGTAATTATTATTGTAAATTATAACTTGAAGATCTGAACTTGTAATAGTGAATTACAGCACTTAGATTTGTTAAATTCAATTAGTATTTCAAATTATAACTTGAAGATCTGAACTAGTAATTGTCAAATACAGAACTTAAAATTGATAGCTTCTAATTATTATTGTAAATTATAACTTGAAGATCTGAATTTGTAATTGTCAAATACAGAACTTAAAATTGATAGCTTCTAATTATTATTGTAAATTAAAACTTGAAGATCTGAATTTGTAATTGTCAAATACAGAACTTAAAATTGTTAGCTGCTAATTATTATTGTAAATTATAACTTGAAGATCTGAACTTGTAATTGTCAAATACAGAACTTAAAATTGATAGCTTCTAATTATTATTTCAAATAATAACTTGAAGATCTGTACTTGTAATTGTCAAATACTGAACTTAAAATTGATAGCTTATAATTATAATTCAAATTATAACTTGAGGATCTGAACTTGTAATAGTCAAATACAGAACTTCGAATTGTAAAATACAAATTATTAGTGCAAATTATAACTTGAAGATCTGAACTTGTAATAGGTAAATACAGAACTTCGAATTGTTAAATTCAAACTAAGATTGCAAATAATAATTTGAAGATCTGAACTTGTAATAGTCAAATACAGAACTTAAAATTGATAGCTTCTAATTATTATTGTAAAATATAACTTGAAGATCTGAACTTGTAATAGTGAATTACAGAACTTATCTTTGTTAAATACAAATTATTATTTCAAATTATAACTTGAAGATCTAAACTGGTAATTGTCAAATACAGAACTTAAAATTGATAGCTCCTAATTATTATTGCAAATTATAACTTGAAGATCTGAACTAGTAATTGTCAAATACAGAACTTAAAATTGATAGCTTCTAATTATTATTGCAAATTATAACTTGAAGATCTGAACTTGTAATTGTCAAATACAGAACTTCTAATTGTTAAATACAAATTATTAGTGCAAATTATAACTAGAAGATCTGAACTTGTAATTGTCAAATACAGAACTTAAAATTAATAGCTACTAATTATTATGAAAATTATAACTTGAAGATCTGAACTTGTAATAATGAATTACAGAACTTAGATTTGTTAAATTCAAATTATTATTTCAAATTATAACTTGAAGATCTGAACTAGTAATTGTCAAATACAGAACTTAAAATTGATAGCTTCTAATTATTATTGCAAATTACAACTTGAAGATCTGAATCTGTAATTGTCAAATACAGAACTTAAAATTGATAGCTTCTAATTATTATTGTAAATTATAACGTGAAGATCTGAATTTGTAATTGTCAAATACAGTACTTAAAATTGATAGCTTCTAATTATTATTGTAAATTATAACTTGAAAATCTGAATTTGTAATTGTCAAATACAGAACTTAAAATTGATAGCTTCAAATTATTATTGTAAATTATAACTTGAAGATCTGAACTTGTAATTGTCAAATACAGAACTTAAAATTGATAGCTTCTAATTCTTATTGCAAATAATAACTTGAAGATCTGTACTTGTAATTGTCAAATACTGAACTAAAAATTGATAGCTTATAATTATAATTCAAATTATAACTTGAGGATCTGAACTTGTAATAGTCAAATACAGAACTTCGAATTGTTAAATACAAATTATTAGTGCAAATTATAACTTGAAGATCTGAACTTGTAATAGGTAAATACAGAACTTCGAATTGTTAAATTCAAACTAAGATTGCAAATAATAATTTGAAGATCTGAACTTGTAATAGTCAAATACAGAACTTAAAATTGATAGCTTCTAATTATTATGGTAAATTATAACTTGAAGATCTGAACTTGTAATAGTGAATTACAGAACTTATATTTGTTAACTACAAATTATTATTTCAAATTATAACTTGAAGATCTGAACTGGTAATTGTCAAATACAGAACTTAAAATTGATAGCTTCTAATTATTATTGCAAATTATAACTTGAAGATCTGAACTAGTAATTGTCAAATACAGAACTTAAAATTGATAGCTTATAATTATTATTGTAAATTATAACTTTTAGATCTGAACTTGTAATAGTGAATTACAGAACTTCGATTTTTTAAATTCAAATTATTATTTCAAATTATAACTTGAAGATCTGAACTAGTAATTGTCAAATACAGAACTTAAAATTGATAGCTTCTAATTATTGTTGCAAATTATAACTTGAAGATCTGAACTTGTAATTGTCAAAAACAGAACTTAAAATTGAAAGCTGCTAATTATTATTTCAAATTATAACTTGTAGATCTGAACTTGTAATTGTCAAATACAGAACTTCTAATTATGAAAAACAATTTATTAGTGCAAATTATAACTTGAAGATCTGAACTTGTAATTGTCAAATACAGAACTTAAAATTGATAGCTTCTAATTATTATTGCAAATTATAACTTGAAGATCTGAACTAGTAATAGTGAATTACAGTACTTAGTTTTGTTAAATTCAAATTATTATTTCAAATTATAACTTGTAGATCTGAACTAGTAATTGTCAAATACAGAACTTAAAATTGATAGCTTATAATTATTATTGTAAATTATATCTTGAAGATCTGAACTTGTAATAGTGAATTACAGAACTTAGATTTTTTAAATTCAAATTTTTATTTCAAATTATAACTTGAAGATCTGAACTAGTAATTGTCAAATACAGAACTTAAAATTGATAGCTTCTAATTATTATTGCAAATTATAACTTGAAGTTCTGAACTTGTATTTGTCAAATACAGAACTAAAATTGATAGCTTCTAATTATTATTGTAAATTATAACTTGAAGATCTGAACTTGTAATAGTGAATTACAGCACTTAGATTTGTTAAATTCAATTAGTATTTCAAATTATAACTTGAAGATCTGAACTAGTAATTGTCAAATACAGAACTTAAAATTGATAGCTTCTAATTATTATTGTAAATTATAACTTGAAGATCTGAATTTGTAATTGTCAAATACAGAACTTAAAATTGATAGCTTCTAATTATTATTGTAAATTAAAACTTGAAGATCTGAATTTGTAATTGTCAAATACAGAACTTAAAATTGTTAGCTTCTAATTATTATTGTAAATTATAACTTGAAGATCTGAACTTGTAATTGTCAAAAACAGAACTTAAAATTGATAGCTTCTAATTATTATTGTAAATTATAACTTGAAGATCTGTACTTGTAATTGTCAAATACTGAACTTAAAATTGATAGCTTCTAATTATTATTGTAAATTATAACTTGAAGATCTGAACTTGTAATTGTCAAATACAGAACTTAAAATTGATAGCTTCTAATTATTATTGTAAATTATAACTTGAAGATCTGAGCTTGTAATAGTGAATTACAGAACTTACATTTGTTAAATACAAATTATTATTTCAAATTATAACTTGAAGATCTGAACTGGTAATTGTCAAATACAGAACTTAAAATTGATAGCTTCTAATTATTATTGTAAATTATAACTTGAAGATCTGTACTTGTAATTGTCAAATACTGAACTTAAAATTGATAGCTTCTAATTATTATTGTAAATTATAACTTGAAGATCTGAACTTGTAATTGTCAAATACAGAACTTAAAATTGATAGCTTCTAATTATTATTGCAAATTATAACTTGAAGATCTGAATCTGTAATTGTCAAATACAGAACTTAAAATTGATAGCTTCTAATTATTAGTGCAAGTTATAACTTGAAGATCTGAACTTGTAATAGGTAAATACAGAACTTCGAATTGTTAAATTCAAACTAAGATTGCAAATAATAATTTGAAGATCTGAACTTGTAATAGTCAAATACAGAACTTAAAATTGATAGCTTCTAATTTATATTGTAAAATATAACTTGAAGATCTGAACTTGTAATAGTGAATTACAGAACTTATATTTGTTAAATACAAATTATTATTTCAAATTATAACTTGAAGATCTAAACTGGTAATTGTCAAATACAGAACTTAAAATTGATAGCTTCTAATTATTATTGTAAATTATAACGTGAAGATCTGAATTTGTAATTGTCAAATACAGAACTTAAAATTGATGGCTTCTAATTATTATTGTAAATTATAACTTGAAAATCTGAATTTGTAATTGTCAAATACAGAACTTAAAATTGATAGCTTCTAATTATTATTGTAAATTATAACTTGAAGATCTGAACTTGTAATTGTCAAATACAGAACTTAAAATTGATAGCTTCTAATTCTTATTGCAAATAATAACTTGAAGATCTGTACTTGTAATTGTCAAATACTGAACTTAAAATTGATAGCTTATAATTATAATTCAAATTATAACTTGAGGATCTGAACTTGTAATAGTCAAATACAGAACTTCGAATTGTTAAATACAAATTATTAGTGCAAATTATAACTTGAAGATCTGAACTTGTAATAGGTAAATACAGAACTTCGAATTGCTAAATTCAAACTAAGATTGCAAATAATAATTTGAAGATCTGAACTTGTAATAATCAAATACAGAACTTAAAATTGATAGCTTATAATTATTATTGTAAATTATAACTTTTAGATCTGAACTTGTAATAGTGAATTACAGAACTTCGATTTGTTAAATTCAAATTATTATTTCAAATTATAACTTGAAGATCTGAACTAGTAATTGTCAAATACAGAACTTAAAATTGATAGCTTCTAATTATTGTTGCAAATTATAACTTGAAGATCTGAACTTGTAATTGTCAAAAACAGAACTTAAAATTGATAGCTTCTAATTATTATTGCAAATTATAACTTGAAGATCTGAACTAGTAATTGTCAAATACAGAACTTAAAATTGATAGCTTATAATTATTATTGTAAATTATAACTTTTAGATCTGAACTTGTAATAGTGAATTACAGAACTTCGATTTGTTAAATTCAAATTATTATTTCAAATTATAACTTGAAGATCTGAACTAGTAATTGTCAAATACAGAACTTAAAATTGATAGCTTCTAATTATTATTGCAAATTATAACTTGAAGTTCTGAACTTGTATTTGTCAAATACAGAACTAAAATTGATAGCTTCTAATTATTATTGTAAATTATAACTTGAAGATCTGAACTTGTAATAGTGAATTACAGCACTTAGATTTGTTAAATTCAATTAGTATTTCAAATTATAACTTGAAGATCTGAACTAGTAATTGTCAAATACAGAACTTAAAATTGATAGCTTCTAATTATTATTGTAAATTATAACTTGAAGATCTGAATTTGTAATTGTCAAATACAGAACTTAAAATTGATAGCTTCTAATTATTATTGTAAATTAAAACTTGAAGATCTGAATTTGTAATTGTCAAATACAGAACTTAAAATTGTTAGCTGCTAATTATTATTGTAAATTATAACTTGAAGATCTGAACTTGTAATTGTCAAATACAGAACTTAAAATTGATAGCTTCTAATTATTATTTCAAATAATAACTTGAAGATCTGTACTTGTAATTGTCAAATACTGAACTTAAAATTGATAGCTTATAATTATAATTCAAATTATAACTTGAGGATCTGAACTTGTAATAGTCAAATACAGAACTTCGAATTGTAAAATACAAATTATTAGTGCAAATTATAACTTGAAGATCTGAACTTGTAATAGGTAAATACAGAACTTCGAATTGTTAAATTCAAACTAAGATTGCAAATAATAATTTGAAGATCTGAACTTGTAATAGTCAAATACAGAACTTAAAATTGATAGCTTCTAATTATTATTGTAAAATATAACTTGAAGATCTGAACTTGTAATAGTGAATTACAGAACTTATATTTGTTAAATACAAATTATTATTTCAAATTATAACTTGAAGATCTAAACTGGTAATTGTCAAATACAGAACTTAAAATTGATAGCTCCTAATTATTATTGCAAATTATAACTTGAAGATCTGAACTAGTAATTGTCAAATACAGAACTTAAAATTGATAGCTTCTAATTATTATTGCAAATTATAACTTGAAGATCTGAACTTGTAATTGTCAAATACAGAACTTCTAATTGTTAAATACAAATTATTAGTGCAAATTATAACTAGAAGATCTGAACTTGTAATTGTCAAATACAGAACTTAAAATTAATAGCTACTAATTATTATGAAAATTATAACTTGAAGATCTGAACTTGTAATAATGAATTACAGAACTTAGATTTGTTAAATTCAAATTATTATTTCAAATTATAACTTGAAGATCTGAACTAGTAATTGTCAAATACAGAACTTAAAATTGATAGCTTCTAATTATTATTGCAAATTACAACTTGAAGATCTGAATCTGTAATTGTCAAATACAGAACTTAAAATTGATAGCTTCTAATTATTATTGTAAATTATAACGTGAAGATCTGAATTTGTAATTGTCAAATACAGTACTTAAAATTGATAGCTTCTAATTATTATTGTAAATTATAACTTGAAAATCTGAATTTGTAATTGTCAAATACAGAACTTAAAATTGATAGCTTCAAATTATTATTGTAAATTATAACTTGAAGATCTGAACTTGTAATTGTCAAATACAGAACTTAAAATTGATAGCTTCTAATTCTTATTGCAAATAATAACTTGAAGATCTGTACTTGTAATTGTCAAATACTGAACTTAAAATTGATAGCTTATAATTATAATTCAAATTATAACTTGAGGATCTGAACTTGTAATAGTCAAATACAGAACTTCGAATTGTTAAATACAAATTATTAGTGCAAATTATAACTTGAAGATCTGAACTTGTAATAGGTAAATACAGAACTTCGAATTGTTAAATTCAAACTAAGATTGCAAATAATAATTTGAAGATCTGAACTTGTAATAGTCAAATACAGAACTTAAAATTGATAGCTTCTAATTATTATGGTAAATTATAACTTGAAGATCTGAACTTGTAATAGTGAATTACAGAACTTATATTTGTTAACTACAAATTATTATTTCAAATTATAACTTGAAGATCTGAACTGGTAATTGTCAAATACAGAACTTAAAATTGATAGCTTCTAATTATTATTGCAAATTATAACTTGAAGATCTGAACTAGTAATTGTCAAATACAGAACTTAAAATTGATAGCTTATAATTATTATTGTAAATTATAACTTTTAGATCTGAACTTGTAATAGTGAATTACAGAACTTCGATTTTTTAAATTCAAATTATTATTTCAAATTATAACTTGAAGATCTGAACTAGTAATTGTCAAATACAGAACTTAAAATTGATAGCTTCTAATTATTGTTGCAAATTATAACTTGAAGATCTGAACTTGTAATTGTCAAAAACAGAACTTAAAATTGAAAGCTGCTAATTATTATTTCAAATTATAACTTGTAGATCTGAACTTGTAATTGTCAAATACAGAACTTCTAATTATGAAAAACAATTTATTAGTGCAAATTATAACTTGAAGATCTGAACTTGTAATTGTCAAATACAGAACTTAAAATTGATAGCTTCTAATTATTATTGCAAATTATAACTTGAAGATCTGAACTAGTAATAGTGAATTACAGTACTTAGTTTTGTTAAATTCAAATTATTATTTCAAATTATAACTTGTAGATCTGAACTAGTAATTGTCAAATACAGAACTTAAAATTGATAGCTTATAATTATTATTGTAAATTATATCTTGAAGATCTGAACTTGTAATAGTGAATTACAGAACTTAGATTTTTTAAATTCAAATTTTTATTTCAAATTATAACTTGAAGATCTGAACTAGTAATTGTCAAATACAGAACTTAAAATTGATAGCTTCTAATTATTATTGCAAATTATAACTTGAAGTTCTGAACTTGTATTTGTCAAATACAGAACTAAAATTGATAGCTTCTAATTATTATTGTAAATTATAACTTGAAGATCTGAACTTGTAATAGTGAATTACAGCACTTAGATTTGTTAAATTCAATTAGTATTTCAAATTATAACTTGAAGATCTGAACTAGTAATTGTCAAATACAGAACTTAAAATTGATAGCTTCTAATTATTATTGTAAATTATAACTTGAAGATCTGAATTTGTAATTGTCAAATACAGAACTTAAAATTGATAGCTTCTAATTATTATTGTAAATTAAAACTTGAAGATCTGAATTTGTAATTGTCAAATACAGAACTTAAAATTGTTAGCTTCTAATTATTATTGTAAATTATAACTTGAAGATCTGAACTTGTAATTGTCAAAAACAGAACTTAAAATTGATAGCTTCTAATTATTATTTCAAATAATAACTTGAAGATCTGTACTTGTAATTGTCAAATACTGAACTTAAAATTGATAGCTTATAATTATAATTCAAATTATAACTTGAGGATCTGAACTTGTAATAGTCAAATACAGAACTTCGAATTGTTAAATACAAATTATTAGTGCAAATTATAACTTGAAGATCTGAACTTGTAATAGGTAAATACAGAACTTCGAATTGTTAAATTCAAACTAAGATTGCAAATAATAATTTGAAGATCTGAACTTGTAATAGTCAAATACAGAACTTAAAATTGATAGCTTCTAATTATTATTGTAAATTATAACTTGAAGATCTGAGCTTGTAATAGTGAATTACAGAACTTACATTTGTTAAATACAAATTATTATTTCAAATTATAACTTGAAGATCTGAACTGGTAATTGTCAAATACAGAACTTAAAATTGATAGCTACTAATTATTATTGCAAATTATAACTTGAAGATCTGAACTAGTAATTGTCAAATACAGAACTTAAAATTGATAGCTTATAATTATTATTGTAAATTATAACTTGTAGATCTGAACTTGTAATAGTGAATTACAGAACTTCGATTTGTTAAATTCAAATTATTATTTCAAATTATAACTTGAAGATCTGAACTAGTAATTGTCAAATACAGAACTTAAAATTGATAGCTTCTAATTATTATTGCAAATTATAACTTGAAGATCTGAACTTGTAATTGTCAAATACAGAACTTAAAATTGATAGCTTATAATTATTATTGTAAATTATAACTTGAAGATCTGAACTTGTAATAGTGAATTACAGAACTCCGATTTGTTAAATTCAAATTATTATTTCAAATTATAACTTGAAGATCTGAACTAGTAATTGTCAAATACAGAACTTAAAATTGATAGCTTCTAATTATTATTGCAAATTATAACTTGAAGATCTGAACTTGTAATTGTCATATACAGAACTTCTAATTATGAAAAACAATTTATTAGTGCAAATTATAACTTGAAGATCTGAACTTGTAATTGTCAAATACAGAGCTTAAAATTGATAGCTTCTAATTATTATTGCAAATTATAACTTGAAGATCTGAACTTGTAATAGTGAATTACAGTACTTAGTTTTGTTAAATTCAAATTATTATTTCAAATTATAACTTGTAGATCTGAACTAGTAATTGTCAAATACAGAACTTAAAATTGATAGCTTATAATTATTATTGTAAATTATATCTTGAAGATCTGAACTTGTAATAGTGAATTACAGAACTTAGATTTTTTAAATTCAAATTTTTATTTCAAATTATAACTTGAAGATCTGAACTAGTAATTGTCAAATACAGAACTTAAAATTGATAGCTTCTAATTATTATTGCAAATTATAACTTGAAGTTCTGAACTTGTATTTGTCAAATACAGAACTAAAATTGATAGCTTCTAATTATTATTGTAAATTATAACTTGAAGATCTGAACTTGTAATAGTGAATTACAGAACTTAGATTTGTTAAATTCAATTATTATTTCAAATTATAACTTGAAGATCTGAACTAGTAATTGTCAAATACAGAACTTAAAATTGATAGCTTCTAATTATTATTGCAAATTATAACTTGAAGATCTGAACTTGTAATTGTCAAATACAGAACTTAAAATTGATAGCTTCTAATTATTATTTCAAATTATAACTTGAAGATCTGCACTGGTAATTGTCAAATACAGAAGTTCTAATTGTTAAATACAAATTATTAGTGCAAATTATAACTTGAAGATCTGCACTTGTAATTGTCAAATACCGAACTTCTAATTGTTAAATACAAATTATTAGTGCAAATTATAACTAGAAGATCTGAACTTGTAATTGTCAAATACAGAACTTAAAATTAATAGATTCTAATTGTTATTGAAAATTATAACTTGAAGATCCGAACTTGTAATAATGAATTACAGAACTTAGATTTGTTAAATTCAAATTATTATTTCAAATTATAACTTGAAGATCTGAACTAGTAATTGTCAAATACAGAACTTAAAATTGATAGCTTCTAATTATTATTGCAAATTATAACTTGAACATCTGAATTTGTAATTGTCAAATACAGAACTTAAAATTGATAGCTTCTAATTATTATTGTAAATTATAACTTGAAGATCTGAATTAGTAATTGTCAAATACAGAACTTAAAATTGATAGCTTCTAATTATTATTGTAAATTATAACTTGAAGATCTGAATTTGTAATTGTCAAATACAGAACTTAAAATTGATAGCTTCTAATTATTATTGTAAATTATAACTTGAAGATCTGAACTTGTAATTGTCAAATACAGAACTTAAAATTGATAGCTTCTAATTATTATTGCAAATAATAACTTGAAGATCTGTACTTGTAATTGTCAAATACCGAACTTAAAATTGATAGCTTCTAATTATTATTTCAAATTATAACTTGAAGATCTGAACTGGTAATTGTCAAATACAGAACTTCTAATTGTTAAATACAAATTATTAGTGCAAATTATAACTTGAAGATCTGAACTTGTAATTGTCAAATACAGAACTTAAAATTGATAGCTTCTAATTATTATTTCAAATTATAACTTGAAGATCTGAACTTGTAATTGTCAAATACAGAACTTAAAATTGATAGCTTCTAATTATTATTGCAAATAATAACTTGAAGATCTGTACTTGTAATTGTCAAATACAGAACTTAAAATTGATAGCTTATAATTATGGTTCAAATTATAACTTGAAGATCTGAACTTGTAATAGTCAAATACAGAACATCGAATTATTAAATACAAATTATTAGTGCAAATTATAACTTGAAGATCTGAACTTGGAATAGGTAAATACAGAACTTCTAATTGTTAAATTCAAACTAAGATTGCAAATAATAATTTGAAGATCTGAACTTGTAATAGTCAAATACAGAACTTCCAATTGTTAAATACAAATTATTAGTGCAAATTATAACTTGAAGATCTGAACTTGTAATTGTCAAATACAGAACTTAAAATTGATAGCTTCTAATTATTATTGCAAATTATAACTTGAAGATCTGAACTTGTAATAGTGAATTACAAAACTTAGATTTGTTAAATTCAAATTATTATTTCAAATTATAACTTGAAGATCTGAACTAGTAATTGTCAAATACAGAACTTAAATTGATAGCTTATAATTATTATTGCAAATAATAATTTGAAGATCTGAACTTGTAATAGTCAAATACAGAACTTCTAATTGTTAAATACAAATTATTAGTGCAAATTATAACTTGAAGATCTGAACTTGTAATAGTGAATTACAGAACTTAGATTTGTTAAATTCAATTATTATTTCAAATTGTAACTTGAAGATCTTAACTAGTAATTGTCAAATACAGAACTTAAAATTGATAGCTTCTAATTATTATTGCAAATTATAACTTGAAGATCTGAACTTGTAATTGTCAAATACAGAACTTAAAATTGATAGATTCTAATTATTATTTCAAATTATAACTTGAAGATCTGAACTGGTAATTGTCAAATACAGAACTTAAAATTGATAGCTTCTAATTATTATTTCAAATTATAACTTGAAGATCTGAACTTGTAATTGTCAAATACAGAACTTAAAATTGATAGCTTCTAATCATTATTGCAAAATAATAACTTGAAGATCTGTACTTGTAATTGTCAAATACAGAACTTAAAATTGATAGCTTATAATTATAGTTCAAATTATAACTTGAAGATCTGAACTTGTAATAGTCAAATACAGAACATCGAATTATTAAATACAAATTATTAGTGCAAATTATAACTTGAAGATCTGAATTTGTAATTGTCAAATACAGAACTTAAAATTGATAGCTTCTAATTATTATTGTAAATTATAACTTGAAGATCTGAACTTGTAATTGTCAAATACAGAACTTAAAATTGATAGCTTCTAATTATTATTGCAAATAATAACTTGAAGATCTGTACTTGTAATTGTCAAATACCGAACTTAAAATTGATAGCTTCTAATTATTATTTCAAATTATAACTTGAAGATCTGAACTGGTAATTGTCAAATACAGAACTTCTAATTGTTAAATACAAATTATTAGTGCAAATTATAACTTGAAGATCTGAACTTGTAATTGTCAAATACAGAACTTAAAATTGATAGCTTCTAATTATTATTTCAAATTATAACTTGAAGATCTGAACTTGTAATTGTCAAATACAGAACTTAAAATTGATAGCTTCTAATTATTATTGCAAATAATAACTTGAAGATCTGTACTTGTAATTGTCAAATACAGAACTTAAAATTGATAGCTTATAATTATGGTTCAAATTATAACTTGAAGATCTGAACTTGTAATAGTCAAATACAGAACATCGAATTATTAAATACAAATTATTAGTGCAAATTATAACTTGAAGATCTGAACTTGGAATAGGTAAATACAGAACTTCTAATTGTTAAATTCAAACTAAGATTGCAAATAATAATTTGAAGATCTGAACTTGTAATAGTCAAATACAGAACTTCCAATTGTTAAATACAAATTATTAGTGCAAATTATAACTTGAAGATCTGAACTTGTAATTGTCAAATACAGAACTTAAAATTGATAGCTTCTAATTATTATTGCAAATTATAACTTGAAGATCTGAACTTGTAATAGTGAATTACAAAACTTAGATTTGTTAAATTCAAATTATTATTTCAAATTATAACTTGAAGATCTGAACTAGTAATTGTCAAATACAGAACTTAAATTGATAGCTTATAATTATTATTGCAAATAATAATTTGAAGATCTGAACTTGTAATAGTCAAATACAGAACTTCTAATTGTTAAATACAAATTATTAGTGCAAATTATAACTTGAAGATCTGAACTTGTAATAGTGAATTACAGAACTTAGATTTGTTAAATTCAATTATTATTTCAAATTGTAACTTGAAGATCTTAACTAGTAATTGTCAAATACAGAACTTAAAATTGATAGCTTCTAATTATTATTGCAAATTATAACTTGAAGATCTGAACTTGTAATTGTCAAATACAGAACTTAAAATTGATAGATTCTAATTATTATTTCAAATTATAACTTGAAGATCTGAACTGGTAATTGTCAAATACAGAACTTAAAATTGATAGCTTCTAATTATTATTTCAAATTATAACTTGAAGATCTGAACTTGTAATTGTCAAATACAGAACTTAAAATTGATAGCTTCTAATCATTATTGCAAAATAATAACTTGAAGATCTGTACTTGTAATTGTCAAATACAGAACTTAAAATTGATAGCTTATAATTATAGTTCAAATTATAACTTGAAGATCTGAACTTGTAATAGTCAAATACAGAACATCGAATTATTAAATACAAATTATTAGTGCAAATTATAACTTGAAGATCTGAACTTGTAATAGGTAAATACAGAACTTCTAATTGTTAAATTCAAACTAAGATTGCAAATAATAATTTGAAGATCTGAACTTGTAATAGTGAATTACAGAACTTATATTTGTTAAATACAAATTATTATTTCAAATTATAACTTGAAGATCTGATCTGGTAATTGTCAAATACAGAACTTAAAATTGATAGCTTCTAATTATTATTGCAAATTATAACTTGAAGATCTGAACTAGTAATTGTCAAATACAGAACTTAAAATTGATAGCTTATAATTATTATTGTAAATTATAACTTGAAGATCTGAACTTGTAATAGTGAATTACAGAACTTCGATTTGTTAAATTCAAATTATTATTTCAAATTATAACTTGAAGATCTGAACTAGTAATTGTCAAATACAGAACTTAAAATTGATAGCTTCTAATTATTATTGCAAATTATAACTTGAAGATCTGAACTTGTAATTGTCAAATACAGAACTTAAAATTGAAAGCTTCTAATTATTATTTCAAATTATAACTTGTAGATCTGAACTTGTAATTGTCAAATACAGAACTTCTAATTATGAAAAACTATTTATTAGTGCAAATTATAACTTGAAGATCTGAACTTGTAATTGTCAAATACAGAACTTAAAATTGATAGCTTCTAATTATTATTGCAAATTATAACTTGAAGATCTGAACTTGTAATAGTGAATTACAGTACTTAGTTTTGTTAAATTCAAATTATTATTTCAAATTATAACTTGTAGATCTGAACTAGTAATTGTCAAATACAGAACTTAAAATTGATAGCTTATAATTATTATTGTAAATTATATCTTGAAGATCTGAACTTGTAATAGTGAATTACAGAACTTAGATTTTTTAAATTCAAATTTTTATTTCAAATTATAACTTGAAGATCTGAACTAGTAATTGTCAAATACAGAACTTAAAATTGATAGCTTCTAATTATTATTGCAAATTATAACTTGAAGTTCTGAACTTGTATTTGTCAAATGCAGAACTAAAATTGATAGCTTCTAATTATTATTGTAAATTATAACTTGAAGATCTGAACTTGTAATAGTGAATTACAGAACTTAGATTTGTTAAATTCAATTATTATTTCAAATTATAACTTGAAGATCTGAACTAGTAATTGTCAAATACAGAACTTAAAATTGATAGCTTCTAATTATTATTGCAAATTATAACTTGAAGATCTGAACTTGTAATTGTCAAATACAGAACTTAAAATTGATAGCTTCTAATTATTATTTCAAATTATAACTTGAAGATCTGAACTGTTAATTGTCAAATACAGAACTTCTAATTGTTAAATACAAATTATTAGTGCAAATTATAACTTGAAGATCTGCACTTGTAATTGTCAAATACCGAACTTCTAATTGTTAAATACAAATTATTAGTGCAAATTATAACTAGAAGATCTCAACTTGTAATTGTCAAATACAGAACTTAAAATTAATAGATTCTAATTGTTATTGAAAATTATAACTTGAAGATCTGAACTTGTAATAATGAATTACAGAACTTAGATTTGTTAAATTCAAATTATTATTTCAAATTATAACTTGAAGATCTGAACTAGTAATTGTCAAATACAGAACTTAAAATTGATAGCTTCTAATTATTATTGCAAATTATAACTTGAACATCTGAATTTGTAATTGTCAAATACAGAACTTAAAATTGATAGCTTCTAATTATTATTGTAAATTATAACTTGAAGATCTGAACTTGTAATTGTCAAATACAGAACTTAAAATTGATAGCTTCTAATTATTATTGCAAATAATAACTTGAAGATCTGTACTTGTAATTGTCAAATACCGAACTTAAAATTGATAGCTTCTAATTATTATTTCAAATTATAACTTGAAGATCTGAACTGGTAATTGTCAAATACAGAACTTCTAATTGTTAAATACAAATTATTAGTGCAAATTATAACTTGAAGATCTGAACTTGTAATTGTCAAATACAGAACTTAAAATTGATAGCTTCTAATTATTATTTCAAATTATAACTTGAAGATCTGAACTTGTAATTGTCAAATACAGAACTTAAAATTGATAGCTTCTAATTATTATTGCAAATAATAACTTGAAGATCTGTACTTGTAATTGTCAAATACAGAACTTAAAATTGATAGCTTATAATTATAGTTCAAATTATAACTTGAAGATCTGAACTAGTAATAATCAAATACAGAACATCGAATTATTAAATACAAATTATTAGTGCAAATTATAACTAGAAGATCTCAACTTGTAATTGTCAAATACAGAACTTAAAATTAATAGATTCTAATTGTTATTGAAAATTATAACTTGAAGATCTGAACTTGTAATAATGAATTACAGAACTTAGATTTGTTAAATTCAAATTATTATTTCAAATTATAACTTGATGATCTGAACTAGTAATTGTCAAATACAGAACTTAAAATTGATAGCTTCTAATTATTATTGCAAATTATAACTTGAACATCTGAATTTGTAATTGTCAAATACAGAACTTAAAATTGATAGCTTCTAATTATTATTGTAAATTATAACTTGAAGATCTGAATTAGTAATTGTCAAATACAGAACTTAAAATTGATAGCTTCTAATTATTATTGTAAATTATAACTTGAAGATCTGAATTTGTAATTGTCAACTACAGAACTTAAAATTGATAGCTTCTAATTATTATTGTAAATTATAACTTGAAGATCTGAACTTGTAATTGTCAAATACAGAACTTAAAATTGATAGCTTCTAATTATTATTGCAAATAATAACTTGAAGATCTGTACTTGTAATTGTCAAATACCGAACTTAAAATTGATAGCTTCTAATTATTATTTCAAATTATAACTTGAAGATCTGAACTGGTAATTGTCAAATACAGAACTTCTAATTGTTAAATACAAATTATTAGTGCAAATTATAACTTGAAGATCTGAACTTGTAATTGTCAAATACAGAACTTAAAATTGATAGCTTCTAATTATTATTTCAAATTATAACTTGAAGATCTGAACTTGTAATTGTCAAATACAGAACTTTAAATTGATAGCTTCTAATTATTATTGCAATTAATAACTTGAAGATCTGTACTTGTAATTGTCAAATACAGAACTTAAAATTGATAGCTTATAATTATAGTTCAAATTATAACTTGAAGATCTGAACTTGTAATAGTCAAATACAGAACATCGAATTATTAAATACAAATTATTAGTGCAAATTATAACTTGAAGATCTGAACTTGTAATAGGTAAATACAGAACTTCTAATTGTTAAATTCAAACTAAGATTGCAAATAATAATTTGAAGATCTGAACTTGTAATAGTCAAATACAGAACTTCCAATTGTTAAATACAAATTATTAGTGCAAATTATAACTTGAAGATTTGAACTTGTAATTGTCAAATACAGAACTTAAAATTGATAGCTTCTAATTATTATTGCAAATTATAACTTGAAGATCTGAACTTGTAATAGTGAATTACAAAACTTAGATTTGTTAAATTCAAATTATTATTTCAAATTATAACTTGAAGATCTGAACTAGTAATTGTCAAATACAGAACTTAAATTGATAGCTTATAATTATTATTGCAAATAATAATTTGAAGATCTGAACTTGTAATTGTCAAATACAGAACTTAAAATTGATAGCTTCTAATTATTATTGCAAATAATAACTTGAAGATCTGCACTTGTAATTGTCAAATACAGAACTTAAAATTGATAGCTTATAATTATGGTTCAAATTATAAATTGAAGATCTGAACTTGTAATAGTCAAATACAGAACATCGAATTATTAAATACAAATTATTAGTGCAAATTATAACTTGAAGATCTGAACTTGTAATAGGTAAATACAGAACTTCTAATTGTTAAATTCAAACTAAGATTGCAAATAATAATTTGAAGATCTGAACTTGTAATAGTCAAATACAGAACTTCCAATTGTTAAATACAAATTATTAGTGCAAATTATAACTTGAAGATCTGAACTTGTAATTGTCAAATACAGAACTTAAAATTGATAGCTTCTAATTATTATTGCAAATTATAACTTGAAGATCTGAACTTGTAATTGTCAAATACAGAACTTAAAATTGATAGCTTCTAATTATTATTTCAAATTATAACTTGAAGATCTGAACTGGTAATTGTCAAATACAGAACTTAAAATTGATAGCTTCTAAATATTATTTCAAATTATAACTTGAAGATCTGAACTTGTAATTGTCAAATACAGAACTTAAAATTGATAGCTTCTAATCATTATTGCAAATAATAACTTGAAGATCTGTACTTGTAATTGTCAAATACAGAACTTAAAATTGATAGCTTATAATTGTAGTTCAAATTATAACTTGAAGATCTGAACTTGTAATAGTCAAATACAGAACATCGAATTATTAAATACAAATTATTAGTGCAAATTATAACTTGAAGATCTGAACTTGTAATAGCTAAATACAGAACTTCTAATTGTTAAATTCAAACTAAGAATGCAAATAATAATTTGAAGATCTGAACTTGTAATAGTGAATTACAGAACTTATATTTGTTAAATACAAATTATTATTTCAAATTATAACTTGAAGATCTGATCTGGTAATTGTCAAATACAGAACTTAAAATTGATAGCTTCTAATTATTATTGCAAATTATAACTTGAAGATCTGAACTAGTAATTGTCAAATACAGAACTTAAAATTGATAGCTTATAATTATTATTGTAAATTATAACTTGAAGATCTGAACTTGTAATAGTGAATTACAGAACTTCGATTTGTAATATTCAAATTATTATTTCAAATTATAACTTGAAGATCTGAACTAGTAATTGTCAAATACAGAACTTAAAATTGATAGCTTCTAATTATTATTGCAAATTATAACTTGAAGATCTGAACTTGTAATTGTCAAATACAGAACTTAAAATTGAAAGCTTCTAATTATTATTTCAAATTATAACTTGTAGATCTGAACTTGTAATTGTCAAATACAGAACTTCTAATTATGAAAAACTATTTATTAAGTAGTGCAAATTATAACTTGAAGATCTGAACTTGTAATTGTCAAATACAGAACATAAAATTGATAGCTTCTAATTATTATTGCAAATTATAACTTGAAGATCTGAACTTGTAATAGTGAATTACAGTACTTAGTTTTGTTAAATTCAAATTATTATTTCAAATTATAACTTGTAGATCTGAACTAGTACTTGTCAAATACAGAACTTAAAATTGATAGCTTATAATTATTATTGTAAATTATATCTTGAAGATCTGAACTTGTAATAGTGAATTACAGAACTAAGATTTTTTAAATTCAATTTTTATTTCAAATTATAACTTGAAGATCTGAACTAGTAATTGTCAAATACAGAACTTAAAATTGATAGCTTCTAATTATTATTGCAAATTATAACTTGAAGTTCTGAACTTGTATTTGTCAAATACAGAACTAAAATTGATAGCTTCTAATTATTATTGTAAATTATAACTTGAAGATCTGAACTTGTAATAGTGAATTACAGAACTTAGATTTGTTAAATTCAATTATTATTTCAAATTATAACTTGAAGATCTGAACTAGTAATTGTCAAATACAGAACTTAAAATTGATAGCTTCTAATTATTATTGCAAATTATAACTTGAAGATCTGAACTTGAAATTGTCAAATACAGAACTTAAAATTGATAGCTTCTAATTATTATTTCAAATTATAACTTGAAGATCTGAACTGGTAATTGTCAAATACAGAACTTCTAATTGTTAAATACAAATTATTAGTGCAAATTATAACTTGAAGATCTGCACTTGTAATTGTCAAATACCGAACTTCTAATTGTTAAATACAAACTATTAGTGCAAATTATAACTAGAAGATCTCAACTTGTAATTGTCAAATACAGAACTTAAAATTAATAGATTCTAATTGTTTTTGAAAGTTATAACTTGAAGATTTGAACTTGTAATAATGAATTACAGAACTTAGATTTGTTAAATTCAAATTATTATTTCAAATTATAACTTGAAGATCTGAACTAGTAATTATAAAATACAGAACTTAAAATTGATAGCTTCTAATTATTATTGTAAATTATAACTTGTAGATCTGAACTTGTAATTGTCAAATACAGAACTTAAAATTGATAGCTTCTAATTATTATTGTAAATTATAACTTGAAGATCTGAATTAGTAATTGTCAAATACAGAACTTAAAATTGATAGCTTCTAATTATTATTGTAAATTATAACTTGAAGATCTGAATTTGTAATTGTCAAATACAGAACTTAAAATTGATAGCTTCTAATTATTATTGTAAATTATAACTTGAAGATCTGAACTTGTAATTGTCAAATACAGAACTTAAAATTGATAGCTTCTAATTATTATTGCAAATAATAACTTGAAGATCTGTACCTGTAATTGTCAAATACCGAACTTAAAATTGATAGCTTCTAATTATTATTTCAAATTATAACTTGAAGATCTGAACTGGTAATTGTCAAATACAGAACTTCTAATTGTTAAATACAAATTATTAGTGCAAATTATTACTTGAAGATCTGAACTTGTAATTGTCAAATACAGAACTTAAAATTGATAGCTTCTAATTATTATTTCAAATTATAACTTGAAGATCTGAACTTGTAATTGTCAAATACAGAACTTAAAATTGATAGCTTCTAATTATTATTGCAAATAATAACTTGAAGATCTGTACTTGTAATTGTCAAATACAGAACTTAAAATTGATAGCTTATAATTATAGTTCAAATTATAACTTGAAGATCTGAACTTGTAATAGTCAAATACAGAACATCGAATTATTAAATACAAATTATTAGTGCAAATTATAACTTGAAGATCTGAACTTGTAATAGGTAAATACAGAACTTCTAATTGTTAAATTCAAACTAAGATTGCAAATAATAATTTGAAGATCTGAACTTGTAATAGTCAAATACAGAACTTCCAATTGTTAAATACAAATTATTAGTGCAAATTATAACTTGAAGATCTGAACTAGTAATTGTCAAATACAGAACTTAAATTGATAGCTTCTAATTATTATTGCAAATTATAACTTGAAGATCTGAACTTGTAATAGTGAATTACAAAACTTAGATTTGTTAAATTCAAATTATTATTTCAAATTATAACATGAAGATCTGAACTAGTAATTGTCAAATACAGAACTTAAATTGATAGCTTATAATTATTATTGCAAATAATAATTTGAAGATCTGACCTTGTAATAGTCAAATACAGAACTTCTAATTGTTAAATACAAATTATTAGTGCAAATTATAACTTGAAGATCTGAACTTGTAATAGTGAATTACAGAACTTAGATTTGTTAAATTCAATTATTATTTCAAATTATAACTTGAAGATCTGAACTAGTAATTGTCAAATACAGAACTTAAAATTGATAGCTTCTAATTATTATTGCAAATTATAACTTGAAGATCTGAACTTGTAATTGTCAAATACAGAACTTAAAATTGATAGCTTCTAATTATTATTTCAAATTATAACTTGAAAATCTGAACTGGTAATTGTCAAATACAGAACTTAAAATTGATAGCTTCTAATTATTATTTCAAATTATAACTTGAAGATCTGAACTTGTAATTGTCAAATACAGAACTTAAAATTGATAGCTTCTAATCATTATTGCAAATAATAACTTGAAGATCTGTACTTGTAATTGTCAAATACAGAACTTAAAATTGATAGCTTATAATTATAGTTCAAATTATAACTTGAAGATCTGAACTTGTAATAGTCAAATACAGAACATCGAATTATTAAATACAAATTATTAGTGCAAATTATAACTTGAAGATCTGAACTTGTAATAGGTAAATACAGAACTTCTAATTGTTAAATTCAAACTAAGATTGCAAATAATAATTTGAAGATCTGAACTTGTAATAGTCAAATACAGAACTTCCAATTGTTAAATACAAATTATTAGTGCAAATTATAACTTGAAGATCTGAACTTGTAATTGTCAAATACAGAACTTAAAATTGATAGCTTCTAATTATTATTGCAAATTATAACTTGAAGATCTGAACTTGTAATTGTCAAATACAGAACTTAAAATTGATAGCTTCTAATTATTATTTCAAATTATAACTTGAAGATCTGAACTGGTAATTGTCAAATACAGAACTTAAAATTGATAGCTTCTAATTATTATTTCAAATTATAACTTGAAGATCTGAACTTGTAATTGTCAAATACAGAACTTAAAATTGATAGCTTCTAATCATTATTGCAAATAATAACTTGAAGATCTGTACTTGGAATTGTCAAATACAGAACTTAAAATTGATAGCTTATAATTGTAGTTCAAATTATAACTTGAAGATCTGAACTTGTAATAGTCAAATACAGAACATCGAATTATTAAATACAAATTATTAGTGCAAATTATAACTTGAAGATCTGAACTTGTAATAGCTAAATACAGAACTTCTAATTGTTAAATTCAAACTAAGATTGCAAATAATAATTTGAAGATCTGAACTTGTAATAGTGAATTACAGAACTTATATTTGTTAAATACAAATTATTATTTCAAATTATAACTTGAAGATCTGATCTGGTAATTGTCAAATACAGAACTTAAAATTGATAGCTTCTAATTATTATTGCAAATTATAACTTGAAGATCTGAACTAGTAATTGTCAAATACAGAACTTAAAATTGATAGCTTATAATTATTATTGTAAATTATAACTTGAAGATCTGAACTTGTAATAGTGAATTACAGAACTTCGATTTGTAATATTCAAATTATTATTTCAAATTATAACTTGAAGATCTGAACTAGTAATTGTCAAATACAGAACTTAAAATTGATAGCTTCTAATTATTATTGCAAATTATAACTTGAAGATCTGAACTTGTAATTGTCAAATACAGAACTTAAAATTGAAAGCTTCTAATTATTATTTCAAATTATAACTTGTAGATCTGAACTTGTAATTGTCAAATACAGAACTTCTAATTATGAAAAACTATTTATTAAGTAGTGCAAATTATAACTTGAAGATCTGAACTTGTAATTGTCAAATACAGAACATAAAATTGATAGCTTCTAATTATTATTGCAAATTATAACTTGAAGATCTGAACTTGTAATAGTGAATTACAGTACTTAGTTTTGTTAAATTCAAATTATTATTTCAAATTATAACTTGTAGATCTGAACTAGTACTTGTCAAATACAGAACTTAAAATTGATAGCTTATAATTATTATTGTAAATTATATCTTGAAGATCTGAACTTGTAATAGTGAATTACAGAACTAAGATTTTTTAAATTCAATTTTTATTTCAAATTATAACTTGAAGATCTGAACTAGTAATTGTCAAATACAGAACTTAAAATTGATAGCTTCTAATTATTATTGCAAATTATAACTTGAAGTTCTGAACTTGTATTTGTCAAATACAGAACTAAAATTGATAGCTTCTAATTATTATTGTAAATTATAACTTGAAGATCTGAACTTGTAATAGTGAATTACAGAACTTAGATTTGTTAAATTCAATTATTATTTCAAATTATAACTTGAAGATCTGAACTAGTAATTGTCAAATACAGAACTTAAAATTGATAGCTTCTAATTATTATTGCAAATTATAACTTGAAGATCTGAACTTGAAATTGTCAAATACAGAACTTAAAATTGATAGCTTCTAATTATTATTTCAAATTATAACTTGAAGATCTGAACTGGTAATTGTCAAATACAGAACTTCTAATTGTTAAATACAAATTATTAGTGCAAATTATAACTTGAAGATCTGCACTTGTAATTGTCAAATACCGAACTTCTAATTGTTAAATACAAACTATTAGTGCAAATTATAACTAGAAGATCTCAACTTGTAATTGTCAAATACAGAACTTAAAATTAATAGATTCTAATTGTTTTTGAAAGTTATAACTTGAAGATTTGAACTTGTAATAATGAATTACAGAACTTAGATTTGTTAAATTCAAATTATTATTTCAAATTATAACTTGAAGATCTGAACTAGTAATTATCAAATACAGAACTTAAAATTGATAGCTTCTAATTATTATTGTAAATTATAACTTGTAGATCTGAACTTGTAATTGTCAAATACAGAACTTAAAATTGATAGCTTCTAATTATTATTGTAAATTATAACTTGAAGATCTGAATTAGTAATTGTCAAATACAGAACTTAAAATTGATAGCTTCTAATTATTATTGTAAATTATAACTTGAAGATCTGAATTTGTAATTGTCAAATACAGAACTTAAAATTGATAGCTTCTAATTATTATTGTAAATTATAACTTGAAGATCTGAACTTGTAATTGTCAAATACAGAACTTAAAATTGATAGCTTCTAATTATTATTGCAAATAATAACTTGAAGATCTGTACCTGTAATTGTCAAATACCGAACTTAAAATTGATAGCTTCTAATTATTATTTCAAATTATAACTTGAAGATCTGAACTGGTAATTGTCAAATACAGAACTTCTAATTGTTAAATACAAATTATTAGTGCAAATTATAACTTGAAGATCTGAACTTGTAATTGTCAAATACAGAACTTAAAATTGATAGCTTCTAATTATTATTTCAAATTATAACTTGAAGATCTGAACTTGTAATTGTCAAATACAGAACTTAAAATTGATAGCTTCTAATTATTATTGCAAATAATAACTTGAAGATCTGTACTTGTAATTGTCAAATACAGAACTTAAAATTGATAGCTTATAATTATAGTTCAAATTATAACTTGAAGATCTGAACTTGTAATAGTCAAATACAGAACATCGAATTATTAAATACAAATTATTAGTGCAAATTATAACTTGAAGATCTGAACTTGTAATAGGTAAATACAGAACTTCTAATTGTTAAATTCAAACTAAGATTGCAAATAATAATTTGAAGATCTGAACTTGTAATAGTCAAATACAGAACTTCCAATTGTTAAATACAAATTATTAGTGCAAATTATAACTTGAAGATCTGAACTAGTAATTGTCAAATACAGAACTTAAATTGATAGCTTCTAATTATTATTGCAAATTATAACTTGAAGATCTGAACTTGTAATAGTGAATTACAAAACTTAGATTTGTTAAATTCAAATTATTATTTCAAATTATAACATGAAGATCTGAACTAGTAATTGTCAAATACAGAACTTAAATTGATAGCTTATAATTATTATTGCAAATAATAATTTGAAGATCTGACCTTGTAATAGTCAAATACAGAACTTCTAATTGTTAAATACCAATTATTAGTGCAAATTATAACTTGAAGATCTGAACTTGTAATAGTGAATTACAGAACTTAGATTTGTTAAATTCAATTATTATTTCAAATTATAACTTGAAGATCTGAACTAGTAATTGTCAAATACAGAACTTAAAATTGATAGCTTCTAATTATTATTGCAAATTATAACTTGAAGATCTGAACTTGTAATTGTCAAATACAGAACTTAAAATTGATAGCTTCTAATTATTATTTCAAATTATAACTTGAAAATCTGAACTGGTAATTGTCAAATACAGAACTTAAAATTGATAGCTTCTAATTATTATTTCAAATTATAACTTGAAGATCTGAACTTGTAATTGTCAAATACAGAACTTAAAATTGATAGCTTCTAATCATTATTGCAAATAATAACTTGAAGATCTGTACTTGTAATTGTCAAATACAGAACTTAAAATTGATAGCTTATAATTATAGTTCAAATTATAACTTGAAGATCTGAACTTGTAATAGTCAAATACAGAACATCGAATTATTAAATACAAATTATTAGTGCAAATTATAACTTGAAGATCTGAACTTGTAATAGGTAAATACAGAACTTCTAATTGTTAAATTCAAACTAAGATTGCAAATAATAATTTGAAGATCTGAACTTGTAATAGTCAAATACAGAACTTCCAATTGTTAAATACAAATTATTAGTGCAAATTATAACTTGAAGATCTGAACTAGTAATTGTCAAATACAGAACTTAAATTGATAGCTTCTAATTATTATTGCAAATTATAACTTGAAGATCTGAACTTGTAATAGTGAATTACAAAACTTAGATTTGTTAAATTCAAATTATTATTTCAAATTATAACATGAAGATCTGAACTAGTAATTGTCAAATACAGAACTTAAATTGATAGCTTATAATTATTATTGCAAATAATAATTTGAAGATCTGACCTTGTAATAGTCAAATACAGAACTTCTAATTGTTAAATACAAATTATTAGTGCAAATTATAACTTGAAGATCTGAACTTGTAATAGTGAATTACAGAACTTAGATTTGTTAAATTCAATTATTATTTCAAATTATAACTTGAAGATCTGAACTAGTAATTGTCAAATACAGAACTTAAAATTGATAGCTTCTAATTATTATTGCAAATTATAACTTGAAGATCTGAACTTGTAATTGTCAAATACAGAACTTAAAATTGATAGCTTCTAATTATTATTTCAAATTATAACTTGAAAATCTGAACTGGTAATTGTCAAATACAGAACTTAAAATTGATAGCTTCTAATTATTATTTCAAATTATAACTTGAAGATCTGAACTTGTAATTGTCAAATACAGAACTTAAAATTGATAGCTTCTAATCATTATTGCAAATAATAACTTGAAGATCTGTACTTGTAATTGTCAAATACAGAACTTAAAATTGATAGCTTATAATTATAGTTCAAATTATAACTTGAAGATCTGAACTTGTAATAGTCAAATACAGAACATCGAATTATTAAATACAAATTATTAGTGCAAATTATAACTTGAAGATCTGAACTTGTAATAGGTAAATACAGAACTTCTAATTGTTAAATTCAAACTAAGATTGCAAATAATAATTTGAAGATCTGAACTTGTAATAGTCAAATACAGAACTTCCAATTGTTAAATACAAATTATTAGTGCAAATTATAACTTGAAGATCTGAACTTGTAATTGTCAAATACAGAACTTAAAATTGATAGCTTCTAATTATTATTGCAAATTATAACTTGAAGATCTGAACTTGTAATTGTCAAATACAGAACTTAAAATTGATAGCTTCTAATTATTATTTCAAATTATAACTTGAAGATCTGAACTGGTAATTGTCAAATACAGAACTTAAAATTGATAGCTTCTAATTATTATTTCAAATTATAACTTGAAGATCTGAACTTGTAATTGTCAAATACAGAACTTAAAATTGATAGCTTCTAATCATTATTGCAAATAATAACTTGAAGATCTGTACTTGGAATTGTCAAATACAGAACTTAAAATTGATAGCTTATAATTGTAGTTCAAATTATAACTTGAAGATCTGAACTTGTAATAGTCAAATACAGAACATCGAATTATTAAATACAAATTATTAGTGCAAATTATAACTTGAAGATCTGAACTTGTAATAGCTAAATACAGAACTTCTAATTGTTAAATTCAAACTAAGATTGCAAATAATAATTTGAAGATCTGAACTTGTAATAGTGAATTACAGAACTTATATTTGTTAAATACAAATTATTATTTCAAATTATAACTTGAAGATCTGATCTGGTAATTGTCAAATACAGAACTTAAAATTGATAGCTTCTAATTATTATTGCAAATTATAACTTGAAGATCTGAACTAGTAATTGTCAAATACAGAACTTAAAATTGATAGCTTATAATTATTATTGTAAATTATAACTTGAAGATCTGAACTTGTAATAGTGAATTACAGAACTTCGATTTGTAATATTCAAATTATTATTTCAAATTATAACTTGAAGATCTGAACTAGTAATTGTCAAATACAGAACTTAAAATTGATAGCTTCTAATTATTATTGCAAATTATAACTTGAAGATCTGAACTTGTAATTGTCAAATACAGAACTTAAAATTGAAAGCTTCTAATTATTATTTCAAATTATAACTTGTAGATCTGAACTTGTAATTGTCAAATACAGAACTTCTAATTATGAAAAACTATTTATTAAGTAGTGCAAATTATAACTTGAAGATCTGAACTTGTAATTGTCAAATACAGAACATAAAATTGATAGCTTCTAATTATTATTGCAAATTATAACTTGAAGATCTGAACTTGTAATAGTGAATTACAGTACTTAGTTTTGTTAAATTCAAATTATTATTTCAAATTATAACTTGTAGATCTGAACTAGTACTTGTCAAATACAGAACTTAAAATTGATAGCTTATAATTATTATTGTAAATTATATCTTGAAGATCTGAACTTGTAATAGTGAATTACAGAACTAAGATTTTTTAAATTCAATTTTTATTTCAAATTATAACTTGAAGATCTGAACTAGTAATTGTCAAATACAGAACTTAAAATTGATAGCTTCTAATTATTATTGCAAATTATAACTTGAAGTTCTGAACTTGTATTTGTCAAATACAGAACTAAAATTGATAGCTTCTAATTATTATTGTAAATTATAACTTGAAGATCTGAACTTGTAATAGTGAATTACAGAACTTAGATTTGTTAAATTCAATTATTATTTCAAATTATAACTTGAAGATCTGAACTAGTAATTGTCAAATACAGAACTTAAAATTGATAGCTTCTAATTATTATTGCAAATTATAACTTGAAGATCTGAACTTGAAATTGTCAAATACAGAACTTAAAATTGATAGCTTCTAATTATTATTTCAAATTATAACTTGAAGATCTGAACTGGTAATTGTCAAATACAGAACTTCTAATTGTTAAATACAAATTATTAGTGCAAATTATAACTTGAAGATCTGCACTTGTAATTGTCAAATACCGAACTTCTAATTGTTAAATACAAACTATTAGTGCAAATTATAACTAGAAGATCTCAACTTGTAATTGTCAAATACAGAACTTAAAATTAATAGATTCTAATTGTTTTTGAAAGTTATAACTTGAAGATTTGAACTTGTAATAATGAATTACAGAACTTAGATTTGTTAAATTCAAATTATTATTTCAAATTATAACTTGAAGATCTGAACTAGTAATTATCAAATACAGAACTTAAAATTGATAGCTTCTAATTATTATTGTAAATTATAACTTGTAGATCTGAACTTGTAATTGTCAAATACAGAACTTAAAATTGATAGCTTCTAATTATTATTGTAAATTATAACTTGAAGATCTGAATTAGTAATTGTCAAATACAGAACTTAAAATTGATAGCTTCTAATTATTATTGTAAATTATAACTTGAAGATCTGAATTTGTAATTGTCAAATACAGAACTTAAAATTGATAGCTTCTAATTATTATTGTAAATTATAACTTGAAGATCTGAACTTGTAATTGTCAAATACAGAACTTAAAATTGATAGCTTCTAATTATTATTGCAAATAATAACTTGAAGATCTGTACCTGTAATTGTCAAATACCGAACTTAAAATTGATAGCTTCTAATTATTATTTCAAATTATAACTTGAAGATCTGAACTGGTAATTGTCAAATACAGAACTTCTAATTGTTAAATACAAATTATTAGTGCAAATTATAACTTGAAGATCTGAACTTGTAATTGTCAAATACAGAACTTAAAATTGATAGCTTCTAATTATTATTTCAAATTATAACTTGAAGATCTGAACTTGTAATTGTCAAATACAGAACTTAAAATTGATAGCTTCTAATTATTATTGCAAATAATAACTTGAAGATCTGTACTTGTAATTGTCAAATACAGAACTTAAAATTGATAGCTTATAATTATAGTTCAAATTATAACTTGAAGATCTGAACTTGTAATAGTCAAATACAGAACATCGAATTATTAAATACAAATTATTAGTGCAAATTATAACTTGAAGATCTGAACTTGTAATAGGTAAATACAGAACTTCTAATTGTTAAATTCAAACTAAGATTGCAAATAATAATTTGAAGATCTGAACTTGTAATAGTCAAATACAGAACTTCCAATTGTTAAATACAAATTATTAGTGCAAATTATAACTTGAAGATCTGAACTAGTAATTGTCAAATACAGAACTTAAATTGATAGCTTCTAATTATTATTGCAAATTATAACTTGAAGATCTGAACTTGTAATAGTGAATTACAAAACTTAGATTTGTTAAATTCAAATTATTATTTCAAATTATAACATGAAGATCTGAACTAGTAATTGTCAAATACAGAACTTAAATTGATAGCTTATAATTATTATTGCAAATAATAATTTGAAGATCTGACCTTGTAATAGTCAAATACAGAACTTCTAATTGTTAAATACCAATTATTAGTGCAAATTATAACTTGAAGATCTGAACTTGTAATAGTGAATTACAGAACTTAGATTTGTTAAATTCAATTATTATTTCAAATTATAACTTGAAGATCTGAACTAGTAATTGTCAAATACAGAACTTAAAATTGATAGCTTCTAATTATTATTGCAAATTATAACTTGAAGATCTGAACTTGTAATTGTCAAATACAGAACTTAAAATTGATAGCTTCTAATTATTATTTCAAATTATAACTTGAAAATCTGAACTGGTAATTGTCAAATACAGAACTTAAAATTGATAGCTTCTAATTATTATTTCAAATTATAACTTGAAGATCTGAACTTGTAATTGTCAAATACAGAACTTAAAATTGATAGCTTCTAATCATTATTGCAAATAATAACTTGAAGATCTGTACTTGTAATTGTCAAATACAGAACTTAAAATTGATAGCTTATAATTATAGTTCAAATTATAACTTGAAGATCTGAACTTGTAATAGTCAAATACAGAACATCGAATTATTAAATACAAATTATTAGTGCAAATTATAACTTGAAGATCTGAACTTGTAATAGGTAAATACAGAACTTCTAATTGTTAAATTCAAACTAAGATTGCAAATAATAATTTGAAGATCTGAACTTGTAATAGTCAAATACAGAACTTCTAATTGTTAAATACAAATTATTAGTGCAAATTATAACTTGAAGATCTGAACTTGTAATTGTCAAATACAGAACTTAAAATTGATAGCTTCTAATTATTATTGCAAATTATAACTTGAAGATCTGAACTTGTAATAGTGAATTACAAAACTTAGATTTGTTAAATTCAAATTATTATTTCAAATTATAACTTGAAGATCTGAACTAGTAATTGTCAAATACAGAACTTAAATTGATAGCTTATAATTATTATTGCAAATAATAATTTGAAGATCTGAACTTGTAATAGTCAAATACCGAACTTAAAATTGATAGCTTCTAATTATTATTTCAAATTATAACTTGAAGATCTGAACTGGTAATTGTCAAATACAGAACTTCTAATTGTTAAATACAAATTATTAGTGCAAATTATAACTTGAAGATCTGAACTTGTAATTGTCAAATACAGAACTTCTAATTGTTAAATACAAATTATTAGTGCAAATTATAACTAGAAGATCTGAACTTGTAATTGTCAAATACAGAACTTAAAATTAATAGATTCTAATTGTTATTGAAAATTATAACTTGAAGATCTGAACTTGTAATAATAAATTACAGAACTTAGATTTGTTAAATTCAAATTATTATTTCAAATTATAACTTGAAGATCTGAACTAGTAATTGTCAAATACAGAACTTAAAATTGATAGCTTCTAATTATTATTGCAAATTATAACTTGAAGATCTGAATTAGTAATTGTCAAATACAGAACTTAAAATTGATAGCTTCTAATTATTATTGTAAATTATAACTTGAAGATCTGAATTAGTAATTGTCAAATACAGAACTTAAAATTGATAGCTTCTAATTGTTATTGTAAATTATAACTTGAAGATCTGAATTTGTAATTGTCAAATACAGAACTTAAAATTGATAGCTTCTAATTATTATTGTAAATTATAACTTGAAGATCTGAACTTGTAATTGTCAAATACAGAACTTAAAATTGATAGCTTCTAATTATTATTGCAAATAATAACTTGAAGATCTGTACTTGTAATTGTCAAATACTGAACTTAAAATTGATAGCTTATAATTATAATTCAAATTATAACTTGAGGATCTGAACTTGTAATAGTCAAATACAGAACTTCGAATTGTTAAATACAAATTATTAGTGCAAATTATAACTTGAAGATCTGATCTTGTAATAGGTAAATACAGAACTTCGAATTGTTAAATTCAAACCAAGATTTCAAATAATAATTTGAAGATCTGAACTTGTAATAGTCAAATACAGAACTTAAAATTGATAGCTTCTAATTATTATTGTAAATTATAACTTGAAGATCTGAACTTGTAATAGTGAATTACAGAACTTAGATTTGTTAAATACAAATTATTATTTCAAATTATAACTTGAAGATCTGAACTGGTAATTGTCAAATACAGAACTTAAAATTGATAGCATCTAATTATTATTGCAAATAATAACTTGAAGATCTGTACTTGTAATTGTCAAATACAGAACTTAAAATTAATAGCTTATAATTATCGTTCAAATTATAACTCGAAGATCTGAACTTGTAATAGTCAAATACAGAACTTCCAATTGTTAAATACAAATTATTAGTGCAAATTATAACTAGAAGATCTGAACTTGTAATAGGTAAATACAGAACTTCTAATTGTGAAATACAAACTAAGATTGCAAATAATAATTTGAAGATCTGAACTTGTAATAGTCAAATACAGAACTTCTAATTGTTAAATTCAAATTATTAGTGCAAATTATAACTTGAAGATCTGAACTTGTAATTGTCAAATGCAGAACTTAAAATTGATAGCTTCTAATTATTATTGCAAATTATAACTTGAAGATCGGAACTTGTAATTGTCAAATACAGAACTTAAAATTGATAGCTTCTAATTATTATTTCAAATTATAACTTGAAGATCTGAACTGGTAATTGTCAAATACCGAACTTCTAATTGTTAAATACAAATTTATGTGCAAATTATAACTAGAAGATCTGAACTTGTAATTGTCAAATACAGAACTTAAAATTAATAGATTCTAATTGTTATTGAAAATTATAACTTGAAGATCTGAACTTGTAATTGTCAAATACAGAACTTAAAATTGATAGCTTCTAATTATTATTGCAAATAAAAACTTGAAGATCTGTACTTGTAATTGTCAAATTCCAAACTTAAAATTGATAGCTTCTAATTATTATTTCAAATTATAACTTGAAGATCTGAACTGGTAATTGTCAAATACAGAACTTCTAATTGTTAAATACAAATTATTAGTGCAAATTATAACTTGAAGATCTGTACTTGTAATTGTCAAATACAGAACTTAAAATTGATAGAATCTAATTATTATTTCAAATTATAACTTGAAGTTCTGAATTTGTAATTGTCAAATACAGAACTTAAAATTGATAGCTTCTAATTATTATTGCAAATAATAACTTGAAGATCTGTACTTGTAATTGTCAAATACAGAACTTAAAATTAATAGCTTATAATTATAGTTCAAATTATAACTTGAAGATCTGAACTTGTAATAGTCAAATACAGAACATCGAATTATTAAATACAAATTATTAGTGCAAATTATAACTTGTAGATCTGAACTTGTAATAGGTAAATACAGAACTTCTAATTGTTAAATTCAAACTAAGATTGCAAATAATAATTTGAAGATCTGAACTAGTAATAGTCAAATACAGAACTTCCAATTGTTAAATGCAAATTATTAGTGCAAATTATAACTTGAAGATCTGAACTTGTAATTGTCAAATACAGAACTTAAAATTGATAGCTTCTAATTATTATTGCAAATTATAACTTGAAGATCTGAACTTGTAATTGTCAAATACAGAACTTAAAATTGATAGCTTCTAATTATTATTTCAAATTATAACTTGAAGATCTGAACTGGTAATTGTCAAATACAGAACTTAAAATTGATAGCTTATAATTATAGTTCAAATTATAACTTGAAGATCTGAACTTGTAATAGTCAAATACAGAACACCGAATTATTAAATACAAATTATTAGTGCAAATTATAACTTGAAGATCTGAACTTGTAATAGGTAAATACAGAACTTCTAATTGTTAAATTCAAACTAAGATTGCAAATAATAATTTGAAGATCTGAACTTGTAATAGTCAAATACAGAACTTCTAATTGTTAAATACAAATTATTAGTGCAAATTATAACTTGAAGATCTGAACTTGTAATAGTGAATTACAAAACTTAGATATGTTAAATTCAAATTATTATTTCAAATTATAACGTGAAGATCTGAACTAGTAATTGTCAAATACAGAACTTAAATTGATAGCTTATAATTATTATTGCAAATAATAATTTGAAGATCTGAACTTGTAATAGACAATTACAGAACTTCTAATTGTTAAATACAAATTATTAGTGCAAATTATAACTTGAAGATCTGAACTTGTAATAGTGAATTACAGAACTTAGATTTGTTAAATTCAATTATTATTTCAAATTATAACTTGAAGATCTGAACTAGTAATTGTCAAATACAGAACTTAAAATTGATAGCTTCTAATTATTATTGCAAATTATAACTTGAAGATCTGAACTTGTAATTGTCAAATAAAGAACTTAAAATTGATAGCTTTAAATTATTATTTCAAATTATAACTTGAAGATCTGAACTGGTAATTGTCAAATACAGAACTTCTAATTGTTAAATACAAATTATTAGTGCAAATTATAACTTGAAGATCTGAACTTGTAATTGTCAAATACAGAACTTCTAATTGTTAAAAACAAATTATTAGTGCAAATTATAACTAGAAGATCTGAACTTGTAATTGTCAAATACAGAACTTAAAATTAATAGATTCTAATTGTTATTGAAAATTATAACTTGAAGATCTGAACTTGTAATAATGAATTACAGAACTTAGATTTGTTAAATTCAAATTATTATTTCAAATTATAACTTGAAGATCTGAACTAGTAATTGTCAAATACAGAACTTAAAATTGATAGCTTCTAATTATTATTGCAAATTATAACTTGAAGATCTGAATTTGTAATTGTCAAATACAGAACTTAAAATTGATAGCTTCTAATTATTATTGTAAATTATAACTTGAAGATCTGAATTAGTAATTGTCAAATACAGAACTTAAAATTGATGGCTTCTAATTATTATTGTAAATTATAACTTGAAGATCTGAATTTGTAATTGTCAAATACCGAACTTCTAATTGTTAAATACAAATTTATGTGCAAATTATAACTAGAAGATCTGAACTTGTAATTGTCAAATACAGAACTTAAAATTAATAGATTCTAATTGTTATTGAAAATTATAACTTGAAGATCTGAACTTGTAATAATGAATTACAGAACTTAGATTTGTTAAATTCAAATTATTATTTCAAATTATAACTTGAAGATCTGAACTAGTAATTGTCAAATACAGAACTTAAAATTGATAGCTTCTAATTATTATTGCAAATTATAACTTGAAGATCTGAATTTGTAATTGTCAAATACAGAACTTAAAATTGATAGCTTCTAATTATTATTGTAAATTATAACTTGAAGATCTGAATTAGTAATTGTCAAATACAGAACTTAAAATTGATAGCTTCTAATTATTATTGTAAATTATAACTTGAAGATCTGAATTTGTAATTGTCAAATACAGAACTTAAAATTGATAGCTTCTAATTATTATTGTAAATTATAACTTGAAGATCTGAACTTGTAATTGTCAAATACAGAACTTAAAATTGATAGCTTCTAATTATTATTGCAAATAAAAACTTGAAGATCTGTACTTGTAATTGTCAAATTCCAAACTTAAAATTGATAGCTTCTAATTATTATTGTAAATTATAACTTGAAGATCTGAATTAGTAATTGTCAAATACAGAACTTAAAATTGATAGCTTCTAATTATTATTGTAAATTATAACTTGAAGATCTGAATTTGTAATTGTCAAATACAGAACTTAAAATTGATAGCTTCTAATTATTATTGTAAATTATAACTTGAAGATCTGAACTTGTAATTGTCAAATACAGAACTTAAAATTGATAGCTTCTAATTATTATTGCAAATAAAAACTTGAAGATCTGTACTTGTAATTGTCAAATTCCAAACTTAAAATTGATAGCTTCTAATTATTATTTCAAATTATAACTTGAAGATCTGAACTGGTAATTGTCAAATACAGAACTTCTAATTGTTAAATACAAATTATTAGTGCAAATTATAACTTGAAGATCTGAACTTGTAATTGTCAAATACAGAACTTAAAATTGATAGAATCTAATTATTATTTCAAATTATAACTTGAAGTTCTGAATTTGTAATTGTCAAATACAGAACTTAAAATTGATAGCTTCTAATTATTATTGCAAATAATAACTTGAAGATCTGTACTTGTAATTGTCAAATACAGAACTTAAAATTAATAGCTTATAATTATAGTTCAAATTATAACTTGAAGATCTGAACTTGTAATAGTCAAATACAGAACATCGAATTATTAAATACAAATTATTAGTGCAAATTATAACTTGTAGATCTGGACTTGTAATAGGTAAATACAGAACTTCTAATTGTTAAATTCAAACTAAGATTGCAAATAATAATTTGAAGATCTGAACTAGTAATAGTCAAATACAGAACTTCCAATTGTTAAATACAAATTATTAGTGCAAATTATAACTTGAAGATCTGAACTTGTAATTGTCAAATACAGAACTTAAAATTGATAGCTTCTAATTATTATTGCAAATTATAACTTGAAGATCTGAACTTGTAATTGTCAAATACAGAACTTAAAATTGATAGCTTCTAATTATTATTTCAAATTATAACTTGAAGATCTGAACTGGTAATTGTCAAATACAGAACTTAAAATTGATAGCTTATAATTATAGTTCAAATTATAACTTGAAGATCTGAACTTGTAATAGTCAAATACAGAACACCGAATTATTAAATACAAATTATTAGTGCAAATTATAACTTGAAGATCTGAACTTGTAATAGGTAAATACAGAACTTCTAATTGTTAAATTCAAACTAAGATTGCAAATAATAATTTGAAGATCTGAACTTGTAATAGTCAAATACAGAACTTCTAATTGTTAAATACAAATTATTAGTGCAAATTATAACTTGAAGATCTGAACTTGTAATTGTCAAATACAGAACTTAAAATTGATAGCTTCTAATTATTATTGCAAATTTTAACTTGAAGATCTGAACTTGTAATAGTGAATTACAAAACTTAGATATGTTAAATTCAAATTATTATTTCAAATTATAACTTGAAGATCTGAACTAGTAATTGTCAAATACAGAACTTAAATTGATAGCTTATAATTATTATTGCAAATAATAATTTGAAGATCTGAACTTGTAATAGACAATTACAGAACTTCTAATTGTTAAATACAAATTATTAGTGCAAATTATAACTTGAAGATCTGAACTTGTAATAGTGAATTACAGAACTTAGATTTGTTAAATTCAATTAATATTTCAAATTATAACTTGAAGATCTGAACTAGTAATTGTCAAATACTGAACTTAAAATTGATAGCTTCTAATTATTATTGCAAATTATAACTTGAAGATCTGAACTTGTAATTGTCAAATAAAGAACTTAAAATTGATAGCTTCTAATTATTATTTCAAATTATAACTTGAAGATCTGAACTGGTAATTGTCAAATACAGAACTTCTAATTGTTAAATACAAATTATTAGTGCAAATTATAACTTGAAGATCTGAACTTGTAATTGTCAAATACAGAACTTCTAATTGTTAAAAACAAATTATTAGTGCAAATTATAACTAGAAGATCTGAACTTGTAATTGTCAAATACAGAACTTAAAATTAATAGATTCTAATTGTTATTGAAAATTATAACTTGAAGATCTGAACTTGTAATAATGAATTACAGAACTTAGATTTGTTAAATTCAAATTATTATTTCAAATTATAACTTGAAGATCTGAACTAGTAATTGTCAAATACAGAACTTAAAATTGATAGCTTCTAATTATTATTGCAAATTATAACTTGAAGATCTGAATTTGTAATTGTCAAATACAGAACTTAAAATTGATAGCTTCTAATTATTATTGTAAATTATAACTTGAAGATCTGAATTAGTAATTGTCAAATACAGAACTTAAAATTGATGGCTTCTAATTATTATTGTAAATTATAACTTGAAGATCTGAATTTGTAATTGTCAAATACAGAACTTAAAATTGATAGCTTCTAATTATTATTGTAAATTATAACTTGAAGATCTGAACTTGTAATTGTCAAATACAGAACTTAAAATTGATAGCTTCTAATTATTATTGCAAATAATAACTTGAAGATCTGTACTTGTAATTGTCAAATACTGAACTTAAAATTGATAGCTTATAATTATAATTCAAATTATAACTTGAGGATCTGAACTTGTAATAGTCAAATACAGAACTTCGAATGGTTAAATACAAATTATTAGTGCAAATTATAACTTGAAGATCTGAACTTGTAATAGGTAAATACAGAACTTCGAATTGTTAAATTCAAACTAAGATTGCAAATAATAATTTGAAGATCTGAACTTGTAATAGTCAAATACAGAACTTAAAATTGATAGCTTCTAATTATTATTGTAAATTATAACTTGAAGATCTGAACTTGTAATAGTGAATTACAGAACTTAGGTTTGTTAAATACAAATTATTATTTCAAATTATAACTTGAAGATCTGAACTGGTAATTGTCAAATACAGAACTTAAAATTGATAGCTTCTAATTATTATTGCAAATAATAACTTGAAGATCTGTACTTGTAATTGTCAAATACAGAACTTAAAATTAATAGCTTATAATTATCGTTCAAATTATAACTTGAAGATCTGAACTTGTAATAGTCAAATACAGAACTACGAATTGTTAAATACAAATTATTAGTGCAAATTATAACTTGAAGATCTGAACTTGTAATAGGTAAATACAGATCTTCTAATTGTTAAATTCAAACTAAGATTGCAAATAATAATTTGAAGATCTGAACTTGTAATAGTCAAATACAGAACTTCTAATTGTTAAATTCAAATTATTAGTGCAAATTATAACTTGAAGATCTGAACTTGTAATTGTCAAATACAGAACTTAAAATTGATAGCTTCTAATTATTATTGCAAATTATAACTTGAAGATCGGAACTTGTAATAGTGAATTACAAAACTTAGATTTGTTAAATTCAAATTATTATTTCAAATTATAACTTGAAGATCTGAACTAGTAATTGTCAAATAGAGAACTTCTAATTATTAAATACAAATTATAACTTGAAGATCTGAACTTGTAATTGTCAAATACAGAACTTAAAATTAATAGCTTCTAATTATTATTGTAAATTATAACTTGAAGATCTGAACTTGTAATTGTCAAATACAGAACTTAAAATTGATAGCTTCTAATTATTATTGCAAATAATAACTTGAAGATCTGAACTTGAAATTGTCAAATGCAGAACTTAAAATTGATAGCTTCTAATTACTATTGCAATTAATAATTTGAAGATCTGTACTTGTAATTGTCAAATACAGAACTTAAAATTGATAGCTTATAATGATAATTCAAATTATAACTTGAAGATCTGAACTTGTAATAGTCAAATACAGAACTTCGAATTGTTAAATACAAATTATTAGTGCAAATTATAACTTGAAGATCTGAACTAGTAATTGTCAAATACAGAACTTAAAATTGATAGCTTCTAATTATTATTGCAAATTATAACTTGAAGATCTGAACTTGTAATAGTGAATTACAGAACTAAGATTTGTTAAATTCAAATTATTATTTCAAATTATAACTTGAAGATCTGAACTAGTAATTGTCAAATACAGAACTTCTAATTGTTAAATACAAATTATTAGTGCAAATTATAACTTGAAGATCTGAACTAGTAATTGTCAAATACAGAACTTAAAATTGATAGCTTCTAATTATTATTGCAAATTATAACTTGAAGATCTGAACTTGTAATAGTGAATTACAGAACTAAGATTTGTTAAATTCAAATTATTATTTCAAATTATAACTTGAAGATCTGAACTAGTAATTGTCAAATACAGAACTTCTAATTGTTAAATTCAAATTATTATTTCAAATTATAACTTGAAGATCTGAACTAGTAATTGTCAAATACAGAACTTAAAATTGATAGCTTCTAATTATTATTGCAAATTATAATTTGAAGATCTGAATTTGTAATTGTCAAATACAGAACTTAAAATTGATAGCTTCTAATTATTATTGTAAATTATAACTTGAAGATCTGAATTAGTAATTGTCAAATACAGAACATAAAATTGATAGCTTCTAATTATTATTGTAAATTATAACTTGAAGATCTGAATTTGTAATTGTCAAATACAGAACTTAAAATTGATAGCTTCTAATTATTATTGTAAATTATAGTTTGAAGATCTGAACTTGTAATTGTCAAATACAGAACTTAAAATTGATAGCTTCTAATTATTATTGCAAATAATAACTTGAAGATCTGTACTTGTAATTGTCAAATACCGAACTTAAAATTGATAGCTTCTAATTATTATTTCAAATTATAACTTGAAGATCTGAACTGGTAATTGTCAAATACAGAACTTCTAATTGTTAAATACAAATTATTAGTGCAAATTATAACTTGAAGTTCTGAACTTGTAATTGTCAAATACAGAACTTCTAATTGTTAAATACAAATTATTAGTGCAAATTATAACTAGAAGATCTGAACTTGTAATTGTCAAATACAGAACTTAAAATTAATAGATTCTAATTGTTATTGAAAATTACAACTTGAAGATCTGAACTTGTAATAATGAATTACAGAACTTAGATTTGTTAAATTCAAATTATTATTTCAAATTATAACTTGAAGATCTGAACTAGTAATTGTCAAATACAGAACTTAAAATTGATAGCTTCTAATTATTATTGCAAATTATAACTTGAAGATCTGAATTTGTAATTGTCAAATACAGAACTTAAAATTGATAGCTTCTAATTATTATTGTAAATTATAACTTGAAGATCTGAATTAGTAATTGTCAAATACAGAACTTAAAATTGATAGCTTCTAATTATTATTGTAAATTATAACTTGAAGATCTGAATTTGTAATTGTCAAATACAGAACTTAAAATTGATAGCTTCTAATTATTATTGTAAATTATAACTTGAAGATCTGAACTTGTAATTGTCAAGTACAGAACTTAAAATTGATAGCTTCTAATTATTATTGCAAATAATAACTTGAAGATCTGTACTTGTAATTGTCAAATACCGAACTTAAAATTGATAGCTTTTAATTATTATTTCAAATTATAACTTGAAGATCTGAACTTGTAATTGTCAAATACAGAACTTCTAAATGTTAAATACAAATTATTAGTGCAAATTATAACTTGAAGATCTGAACTTGTAATTGTCAAATACAGAACTTAAAATTGATAGCTTCTAATTATTATTGCAAATTATAACTTGAAGATCTGAACTTGTAATAGTGAATTACAAAACTTAGATTTGTTAAATTCAAATTATTATTTCAAATTATAACTTGAAGATCTGAACTAGTAATTGTCAAATACAGAACTTAAATTGATAGCTTATAATTATTATTGCAAATAATAATTTGAAGATCTGAACTTGTAATAGTCAAATACAGAACTTCTAATTGTTAAATACAAATTATTAGTGCAAATTATAACTTGAAGATCTGAACTTGTAATAGTGAATTACAGAACTTAGATTTGTTAAATTCAATTATTATTTCAAATTATAACTTGAAGATCTGAACTAGTAATTGTCAAATACAGAACTTAAAATTGATAGCTTCTAATTATTATTGCAAATTATAACTTGAAGATCTGAACTTGTAATTGTCAAATACAGAACTTAAAATTGATAGCTTCTAATTATTATTTCAAATTATAACTTGAAGATCTGAACTGGTAATTGTCAAATACAGAACTTAAAATTGATAGCTTCTAATTATTATTTCAAATTATAACTTGGAGATCTGAACTTGTAATTGTCAAATAGAGAACTTAAAATTGATAGCTTCTAATTATTATTGCAAATAATAACTTGAAGATCTGTACTTGTAATTGTCAAATACAGAACTTAAAATTGATAGCTTATAATTATAGTTCAAATTATAACTTGAAGATCTGAACTTGTAATAGTCAAATACAGAACACCGAATTATTAAATACAAATTATTAGTGCAAATTATAACTTGAAGATCTGAACTTGTAATAGGTAAATACAGAACTTCTAATTGTTAAATTCAAACTAAGATTGCAAATAATAATTTGAAGATCTGAACTTGTAATAGTCAAATACAGAGCTTCTAATTGTTAAATACAAATTATTAGTGCAAATTATAACTTGAAGATCTGAACTTGTAATTGTCAAATACAGAACTTAAAATTGATAGCATCTAATTATTATTGCAAATTTTAACTTGAAGATCTGAACTTGTAATAGTGAATTACAAAACTTAGATTTGTTAAATTCAAATTATTATTTCAAATTATAACTTGAAGATCTGAACTAGTAATTGTCAAATACAGAACTTAAATTGATAGCTTATAATTATTATTGCAAATAATAATTTGAAGATCTGAACTTGTAATAGTCAATTACAGAACTTCTAATTGTTAAATACAAATTATTAGTGCAAATTATAACTTGAAGATCTGAACTTGTAATAGTGAATTACAGAACTTAGATTTGTTAAATTCAATTATTATTTCAAATTATAACTTGAAGATCTGAACTAGTAATTGTCAAATACAGAACTTAAAATTGATAGCTTCTAATTATTATTGCAAATTATAACTTGAAGATCTGAACTGGTAAGTGTCAAATACAGAACTTCTAATTGTTAAATACAAATTATTAGTGCAAATTATAACTTGAAGATCTGAACTTGTAATTGTCAAATACAGAACTTCTAATTGTTAAAAACAAATTATTAGTGCAAATTATAACTAGAAGATCTGAACTTGTAATTGTCAAATACAGAACTTAAAATTAATAGATTCTAATTGTTATTGAAAATTATAACTTGAAGATCTGAACTTGTAATAAAGAATTACAGAACTTAGATTTGTTAACTTCAAATTATTATTTCAAATTATAACTTGAAGATCTGAACTAGTAATTGTCAAATACAGAACTTAAAATTGATAGCTTCTAATTATTATTGCAAATTATAACTTGAAGATCTGAACTTGTAATTGTCAAATAAAGAACTTAAAATTGATAGCTTCTAATTATTATTTCAAATTATAACTTGAAGATCTGAACTGGTAATTGTCAAATACAGAACTTCTAATTGTTAAATACAAATTATTAGTGCAAATTATAACTTGAAGATCTGAACTTGTAATTGTCTAATACAGAACTTCTAATTGTTAAAAACAAATTATTAGTGCAAATTATAACTAGAAGATCTGAACTTGTAATTGTCAAATACAGAACTTAAAATTAATAGATTCTAATTGTTATTGAAAATTATAACTTGAAGATCTGAACTTGTAATTGTCAAATACAGAACTTAAAATTGATAGCTTCTAATTATTATTTCAAATTATAACTTGAAGATCTGAACTGGTAATTGTCAAATACAGAACTTAAAATTGATAGCTTCTAATTATTATTTCAAATTATAACTTGAAGATCTGAACTTGTAATTGTCAAATAGAGAACTTAAAATTGATAGCTTCTAATTATTATTGCAAATAATAACTTGAAGATCTGTACTTGTAATTGTCAAATACAGAACTTAAAATTGATAGCTTATAATTATAGTTCAAATTATAACTTGAAGATCTGAACTTGTAATAGTCAAATACAGAACACCGAATTATTAAATACAAATTATTAGTGCAAATTATAACTTAAAGATCTGAACTTGTAATAGGTAAATACAGAACTTCTAATTGTTAAATTCAAACTAAGATTGCAAATAATAATTTGAAGATCTGAACTTGTAATAGTCAAATACAGAACTTCTAATTGTTAAATACAAATTATTAGTGCAAATTATAACTTGAAGATCTGAACTTGTAATTGTCAAATACAGAACTTAAAATTGATAGCATCTAATTATTATTGCAAATTTTAACTTGAAGATCTGAACTTGTAATAGTGAATTACAAAACTTAGATTTGTTAAATTCAAATTATTATTTCAAATTATAACTTGAAGATCTGAACTAGTAATTGTCAAATACAGAACTTAAATTGATAGCTTATAATTATTATTGCAAATAATAATTTGAAGATCTGAACTTGTAATAGTCAATTACAGAACTTCTAATTGTTAAATACAAATTATTAGTGCAAATTATAACTTGAAGATCTGAACTTGTAATAGTGAATTACAGAACTTAGATTTGTTAAATTCAATTATTATTTCAAATTATAACTTGAAGATCTGAACTAGTAATTGTCAAATACAGAACTTAAAATTGATAGCTTCTAATTATTATTGCAAATTATAACTTGAAGATCTGAACTTGTAATTGTCAAATAAAGAACTTAAAATTGATAGCTTCTAATTATTATTTCAAATTATAACTTGAAGATCTGAACTGGTAAGTGTCAAATACAGAACTTCTAATTGTTAAATACAAATTATTAGTGCAAATTATAACTTGAAGATCTGAACTTGTAATTGTCAAATACAGAACTTCTAATTGTTAAAAACAAATTATTAGTGCAAATTATAACTAGAAGATCTGAACTTGTAATTGTCAAATACAGAACTTAAAATTAATAGATTCTAATTGTTATTGAAAATTATAACTTGAAGATCTGAACTTGTAATAAAGAATTACAGAACTTAGATTTGTTAACTTCAAATTATTATTTCAAATTATAACTTGAAGATCTGAACTAGTAATTGTCAAATACAGAACTTAACATTGATATCTTCTAATTATTATTGCAAATTATAACTTGAAGATCTGAATTTGTAATTGTCAAATACAGAACTTAAAATTGATAGCTTCTAATTATTATTGTAAATTATAACTTGAAGATCTGAATTAGTAATTGTCAAATACAGAACTTAAAATTGATGGCTTCTAATTATTATTGTAAATTATAACTTGAAGATCTGAATTTGTAATTGTCAAATACAGAACTTAAAATTGATAGCTTCTAATTATTATTGTAAATTATAACTTGAAGATCTGAACTTGTAATTGTCAAATACAGAACTTAAAATTGATAGTTTCTAATTATTATTGCAAATAATAACTTGAAGATCTGTACTTGTAATTGTCAAATACTGAACTTAAAATTGATAGCTTATAATTATAATTCAAATTATAACTTGAGGATCTGAACTTGTAATAGGTAAATACAGAACTTCGAATTGTTAAATTCAAACTAAGATTGCAAATAATAATTTGAAGATCTGAACTTGTAATAGTCAAATACAGAACTTAAAATTGATAGCTTCTAATTATTATTGTAAATTATAACTTGAAGATCTGAACTTGTAATAGTGAATTACAGAACTTAGGTTTGTTAAATACAAATTATTATTTCAAATTATAACTTGAAGATCTGAACTGGTAATTGTCAAATACAGAACTTAAAATTGATAGCTTCTAATTATTATTGCAAATAATAACTTGAAGATCTGTACTTGTAATTGTCAAATACAGAACTTAAAATTAATAGCTTATAATTATCGTTCAAATTATAACTTGAAGATCTGAACTTGTAATAGTCAAATACAGAACTACGAATTGTTAAATACAAATTATTAGTGCAAATTATAACTTGAAGATCTGAACTTGTAATAGGTAAATACAGAACTTCTAATTGTTAAATTCAAACTAAGATTGCAAATAATAATTTGAAGATCTGAACTTGTAATAGTCAAATACAGAACTTCTAATTGTTAAATTCAAATTATTAGTGCAAATTATAACTGGAAGATCTGAACTTGTAATTGTCAAATACAGAACTTAAAATTGATAGCTTCTAATTATTATTGCAAATTATAACTTGAAGATCTGAACTAGTAATTGTCAAATACAGAACTTAAAATTGATAGCTTATAATTATTATTGTAAATTATAACTTGTAGATCTGAACTTGTAATAGTGAATTACAGAACTTCGATTTGTTAAATTCAAATTATTATTTCAAATTATAACTTGAAGATCTGAACTAGTAATTGTCAAATACAGAACTTAAAATTGATAGCTTCTAATTATTATTGCAAATTATAACTTGAAGATCTGAACTAGTAATTGTCAAATACAGAACTTAAAATTGATAGCTTATAATTATTATTGTAAATTATAACTTGTAGATCTGAACTTGTAATAGTGAATTACAGAACTTCGATTTGTTAAATTCAAATTATTATTTCAAATTATAACTTGAAGATCTGAACTGGTAATTGTCAAATACAGAACTTAAAATTGATAGCTTCTAATTATTATTGTAAATTATAACTTGAAGATCTGAACTTGTAATAGTGAATTACAGAACTTATATTTGTTAAATACAAATTATTATTTCAAATTATAACTTGAAGATCTGAACTGGTAATTGTCAAATACAGAACTTAAAATTGATAGCTTCTAATTATTATTGCAAATTATAACTTGAAGATCTGAACTAGTAATTGTCAAATACAGAACTTAAAATTGATAGCTTATAATTATTATTGTAAATTATAACTTGTAGATCTGAACTTGTAATAGTGAATTACAGAACTTCGATTTGTTAAATTCAAATTATTATTTCAAATTATAACTTGAAGATCTGAACTAGTAATTGTCAAATACAGAACTTAAAATTGATAGCTTCTAATTATTATTGCAAATTATAACTTGAAGATCTGAATCTGTAATTGTCAAATACAGAACTTAAAATTGATAGCTTCTAATTATTATTGTAAATTATAACTTGAAAATCTGAATTTGTAATTGTCAAATACAGAACTTAAAATTGATAGCTTCTAATTATTATTGTAAATTATAACTTGAAGATCTGAATTTGTAATTGTCAAATACAGAACTTAAAATTGATAGCTTCTAATTATTATTGTAAATTATAACTTGAAGATCTGAACTTGTAATTTTCAAATACAGAACTTAAAATTGATAGCTTCTAATTATTATTGCAAATAATAACTTGAAGATCTGTACTTGTAATTGTCAAATACTGAACTTAAAATTGTTAGCTTATAATTATAATTCAAATTATAACTTGAGGATCTGAACTTGTAATAGGTAAATACAGAACTTCGAATTGTTAAATTCAAACTAAGATTGCAAATAATAATTTGAAGATCTGAACTTGTAATAGTCAAATACAGAACTTCCAATTGTTAAATACAAATTATTAGTGCAAATTATAACTTGAAGATCTGAACTTGTAATTGTCAAATACAGAACTTAAAATTGATAGCATCTAATTATTATTGCAAATTTTAACTTGAAGATCTGAACTTGTAATAGTGAATTACAAAACTTAGATTTGTTAAATTCAAATTATTATTTCAAATTATAACTTGAAGATCTGAACTAGTAATTGTCAAATAGAGAACTTAAATTGATAGCTTATAATTATTATTGCAAATAATAATTTGAAGATCTGAACTTGTAATAGTCAATTACAGAACTTCTAATTGTTAAATACCAATTATTAGTGCAAATTATAACTTGAAGATCTGAACTTGTAATAGTGAATTACAGAACTTAGATTTGTTAAATTCAATTATTATTTCAAATTATAACTTGAAGATCTGAACTAGTAATTGTCAAATACAGAACTTAAAATTGATAGCTTCTAATTATTATTGCAAATTATAACTTGAAGATCTGAACTTGTAATTGTCAAATACAGAACTTAAAATTGATAGCTTCTAATTATTATTTCAAATTATAACTTGAAGATCTGAACTGGTAATTGTCAAATACAGAACTTAAAATTGATAGCTTCTAATTATTATTTCAAATTATAACTTGGAGATCTGAACTTGTAATTGTCAAATAGAGAACTTAAAATTGATAGCTTCTAATTATTATTGCAAATAATAACTTGAAGATCTGTACTTGTAATTGTCAAATACAGAACTTAAAATTGATAGCTTATAATTATAGTTCAAATTATAACTTGAAGATCTGAACTTGTAATAGTCAAATACAGAAAACCGAATTATTAAATACAAATTATTAGTGCAAATTATAACTTGAAGATCTGAACTTGTAATAGGTAAATACAGAACTTCTAATTGTTAAATTCAAACTAAGATTGCAAATAATAATTTGAAGATCTGAACTTGTAATAGTCAAATACAGAACTTCTAATTGTTAAATACAAATTATTAGTGCAAATTATAACATGAAGATCTGAACTTGTAATTGTCAAATACAGAACTTAAAATTGATAGCATCTAATTATTATTGCAAATTTTAACTTGAAGATCTGAACTTGTAATAGTGAATTACAAAACTTAGATTTGTTAAATTCAAATTATTATTTCAAATTATAACTTGAAGATCTGAACTAGTAATTGTCAAATAGAGAACTTAAATTGATAGCTTATAATTATTATTGCAAATAATAATTTGAAGATCTGAACTTGTAATAGTCAATTACAGAACTTCTAATTGTTAAATACAAATTATTAGTGCAAATTATAACTTGAAGATCTGAACTTGTAATAGTGAATTACAGAACTTAGATTTGTTAAATTCAATTATTATTTCAAATTATAACTTGAAGATCTGAACTAGTAATTGTCAAATACAGAACTTAAAATTGATAGCTTCTAATTATTATTGCAAATTATAACTTGAAGATCTGAACTTGTAATTGTCAAATAAAGAACTTAAAATTGATAGCTTCTAATTATTATTTCAAATTATAACTTGAAGATCTGAACTGGTAATTGTCAAATACAGAACTTCTAATTGTTAAATACAAATTATTAGTGCAAATTATAACTTGAAGATCTGAACTTGTAATTGTCTAATACAGAACTTCTAATTGTTAAAAACAAATTATTAGTGCAAATTATAACTAGAAGATCTGAACTTGTAATTGTCAAATACAGAACTTAAAATTAATAGATTCTAATTGTTATTGAAAATTATAACTTGAAGATCTGAACTTGTAATTGTCAAATACAGAACTTAAAATTGATAGCTTCTAATTATTATTTCAAATTATAACTTGAAGATCTGAACTGGTAATTGTCAAATACAGAACTTAAAATTGATAGCTTCTAATTATTATTTCAAATTATAACTTGAAGATCTGAACTTGTAATTGTCAAATAGAGAACTTAAAATTGATAGCTTCTAATTATTATTGCAAATAATAACTTGAAGATCTGTACTTGTAATTGTCAAATACAGAACTTAAAATTGATAGCTAATAATTATAGTTCAAATTATAACTTGAAGATCTGAACTTGTAATAGTCAAATACAGAACACCGAATTATTAAATACAAATTATTAGTGCAAATTATAACTTGAAGATCTGAACTTGTAATAGGTAAATACAGAACTTCTAATTGTTAAATTCAAACTAAGATTGCAAATAATAATTTGAAGATCTGAACTTGTAATAGTCAAATACAGAACTTCTAATTGTTAAATACAAATTATTAGTGCAAATTATAACTTGAAGATCTGAACTTGTAATTGTCAAATACAGAACTTAAAATTGATAGCATCTAATTATTATTGCAAATTTTAACTTGAAGATCTGAACTTGTAATAGTGAATTACAAAACTTAGATTTGTTAAATTCAAATTATTATTTCAAATTATAACTTGAAGATCTGAACTAGTAATTGTCAAATACAGAACTTAAATTGATAGCTTATAATTATTATTGCAAATAATAATTTGAAGATCTGAACTTGTAATAGTCAATTACAGAACTTCTAATTGTTAAATACAAATTATTAGTGCAAATTATAACTTGAAGATCTGAACTTGTAATAGTGAATTACAGAACTTGGATTTGTTAAATTCAATTATTATTTCAAATTATAACTTGAAGATCTGAACTAGTAATTGTCAAATACAGAACTTAAAATTGATAGCTTCTAATTATTATTGCAAATTATAACTTGAAGATCTGAACTTGTAATTGTCAAATAAAGAACTTAAAATTGATAGCTTCTAATTATTATTTCAAATTATAACTTGAAGATCTGAACTGGTAATTGTCAAATACAGAACTTCTAATTGTTAAATACAAATTATTAGTGCAAATTATAACTTGAAGATCTGAACTTGTAATTGTCAAATACAGAACTTCTAATTGTTAAAAACAAATTATTAGTGCAAATTATAACTAGAAGATCTGAACTTGTAATTGTCAAATACAGAACTTAAAATTAATAGATTCTAATTGTTATTGAAAATTATAACTTGAAGATCTGAACTTGTAATAATGAATTACAGAACTTAGATTTATTAAATTCAAATTATTATTTCAAATTATAACTAGAAGATCTGAACTAGTAATTGTCAAATACAGAACTTAAAATTGATAGCTGCTAATTATTATTGCAAATTATAACTTGAAGATCTGAATTTGTAATTGTCAAATACAGAACTTAAAATTGATAGCTTCTAATTATTATTGCAAATAATAACTTGAAGATCTGTACTTGTAATTGTCAAATACAGAACACCGAATTATTAAATACAAATTATTAGTGCAAATTATAACTTGAAGATCTGAACTTGTAATAGGTAAATACAGAACTTCTAATTGTTAAATTCAAACTAAGATTGCAAATAATAATTTGAAGATCTGAACTAGTAATTGTCAAATACAGAACTTAAAATTGATAGCTTCTAATTATTATTGCAAATTATAACTTGAAGATCTGAATCTGTAATTGTCAAATACAGAACTTAAAATTGATAGCTTCTAATTATTATTGTAAATTATAACGTGAAGATCTGAATTTGTAATTGTCAAATTCAGAACTTAAAATTGATAGCTTCTAATTATTATTGTAAATTATAACTTGAAAATCTGAATTTGTAATTGTCAAATACAGAACTTAAAATTGATAGCTTCTAATATTATTGTAAATTATAACTTGAAGATCTGAACTTGTAATTGTCAAATACAGAACTTAAAATTGATAGCTTCTAATTCTTATTGCAAATAATAACTTGAAGATCTGTACTTGTAATTGTCAAATACTGAACTTAAAATTGATAGCTTATAATTATAATTCAAATTATAACTTGAGGATCTGAACTTGTAATAGTCAAATACAGAACTTCGAATTGTTAAATACAAATTATTAGTGCAAATTATAACTTGAAGATCTGAACTTGTAATAGGTAAATACAGAACTTCGAATTGTTAAATTCAAACTAAGATTGCAAATAATAATTTGAAGATCTGAACTTGTAATAGTCAAATACAGAACTTAAAATTGATAGCTTCTAATTATTATGGTAACTTATAACTTGAAGATCTGAACTTGTAATAGTGAATTACAGAACTTATATTTGTTAACTACAAATTATTATTTCAAATTATAACTTGAAGATCTGAACTGGTAATTGTCAAATACAGAACTTAAAATTGATAGCTTCTAATTATTATTGCAAATTATAACTTGAAGATCTGAACTAGTAATTGTCAAATACAGAACTTAAAATTGATAGCTTATAATTATTATTGTAAATTATAACTTTTAGATCTGAACTTGTAATAGTGAATTACAGAACTTCGATTTGTTAAATTCAAATTATTATTTCAAATTATAACTTGAAGATCTGAACTAGTAATTGTCAAATACAGAACTTAAAATTGATAGCTTCTAATTATTGTTGCAAATTATAACTTGAAGATCTGAACTTGTAATTGTCAAAAACAGAACTTAAAATTGAAAGCTGCTAATTATTATTTCAAATTATAACTTGTAGATCTGAACTTGTAATTGTCAAATACAGAACTTCTAATTATGAAAAACAATTTATTAGTGCAAATTATAACTTGAAGATCTGAACTTGTAATTGTCAAATACAGAACTTAAAATTGATAGCTTCTAATTATTATTGCAAATTATAACTTGAAGATCTGAACTTGTAATAGTGAATTACAGTACTTAGTTTGGTTAAATTCAAATTATTATTTCAAATTATAACTTGTAGATCTGAACTAGTAATTGTCAAATACAGAACTAAAATTGATAGCTTATAATTATTATTGTAAATTATATCTTGAAGATCTGAACTTGTAATAGTGAATTACAGAACTTAGATTTTTTAAATTCAAATTTTTATTTCAAATTATAACTTGAAGATCTGAACTAGTAATTGTCAAATACAGAACTTAAAATTGATAGCTTCTAATTATTATTGCAAATTATAACTTGAAGTTCTGAACTTGTATTTGTCAAATACAGAACTAAAATTGATAGCTTCTAATTATTATTGTAAATTATAACTTGAAGATCTGAACTTGTAATAGTGAATTACAGCACTTAGATTTGTTAAATTCAATTAGTATTTCAAATTATAACTTGAAGATCTGAACTAGTAATTGTCAAATACAGAACTTAAAATTGATAGCTTCTAATTATTATTGTAAATTATAACTTGAAGATCTGAATTTGTAATTGTCAAATACAGAACTTAAAATTGATAGCTTCTAATTATTATTGTAAATTAAAACTTGAAGATCTGAATTTGTAATTGTCAAATACAGAACTTAAAATTGTTAGCTTCTAATTATTATTGTAAATTATAACTTGAAGATCTGAACTTGTAATTGTCAAATACAGAACTTAAAATTGATAGCTTCTAATTATTATTGTAAATTATAACTTGAAGATCTGAACTTGTAATAGTGAATTACAGAACTTATATTTGTTAAATACAAATTATTATTTCAAATTATAACTTGAAGATCTGAACTGGTAATTGTCAAATACAGAACTTAAAATTGATAGCTTCTAATTATTATTGCAAATTATAACTTGAAGATCTGAACTAGTAATTGTCAAATACAGAACTTAAAATTGATAGCTTATAATTATTATTGTAAATTATAACTTGTAGATCTGAACTTGTAATAGTGAATTACAGAACTTCGATTTGTTAAATTCAAATTATTATTTCAAATTATAACTTGAAGATCTGAACTAGTAATTGTCAAATACAGAACTTAAAATTGATAGCTTCTAATTATTATTGCAAATTATAACTTGAAGATCTGAATCTGTAATTGTCAAATACAGAACTTAAAATTGATAGCTTCTAATTATTATTGTAAATTATAACTTGAAAATCTGAATTTGTAATTGTCAAATACAGAACTTAAAATTGATAGCTTCTAATTATTATTGTAAATTATAACTTGAAGATCTGAATTTGTAATTGTCAAATACAGAACTTAAAATTGATAGCTTCTAATTATTATTGTAAATTATAACTTGAAGATCTGAACTTGTAATTTTCAAATACAGAACTTAAAATTGATAGCTTCTAATTATTATTGCAAATAATAACTTGAAGATCTGTACTTGTAATTGTCAAATACTGGACTTAAAATTGTTAGCTTATAATTATAATTCAAATTATAACTTGAGGATCTGAACTTGTAATAGTCAAATACAGAACTTCGAATTGTTAAATACAAATTATTAGTGCAAATTATAACTTGAAGATCTGAACTTGTAATAGGTAAATACAGAACTTCGAATTGTTAAATTCAAACTAAGATTGCAAATAATAATTTGAAGATCTGAACTTGTAATAGTCAAATACAGAACTTCCAATTGTTAAATACAAATTATTAGTGCAAATTATAACTTGAAGATCTGAACTTGTAATTGTCAAATACAGAACTTAAAATTGATAGCTTCTAATTATTATTGCAAATTATAACTTGAAGATCTGAACTTGTAATAGTGAATTACAAAACTTAGATTTGTTAAATTCAAATTATTATTTCAAATTATAACTTGAAGATCTGAACTAGTAATTGTCAAATACAGAACTTAAATTGATAGCTTATAATTATTATTGCAAATAATAATTTGAAGATCTGAACTTGTAATAGTCAAATACAGAACTTCTAATTGTTAAATACAAATTATTAGTGCAAATTATAACTTGAAGATCTGAACTTGTAATAGTGAATTACAGAACTTAGATTTGTTAAATTCAATTATTATTTCAAATTATAACTTCAAGATCTGAACTAGTAATTGTCAAATACAGAACTTAAAATTGATAGCTTCTAATTATTATTGCAAATTATAACTTGAAGATCTGAACTTGTAATTGTCAAATACAGAACTTAAAATTGATAGCTTCTAATTATTATTTCAAATTATAACTTGAAGATCTGAACTGGTAATTGTCAAATACAGAACTTAAAATTGATAGCTTCTAATTATTATTTCAAATTATAACTTGGAGATCTGAACTTGTAATTGTCAAATAGAGAACTTAAAATTGATAGCTTCTAATTATTATTGCAAATAATAACTTGAAGATCTGTACTTGTAATTGTCAAATACAGAACTTAAAATTGATAGCTTATAATTATAGTTCAAATTATAACTTGAAGATCTGAACTTGTAATAGTCAAATACAGAACACCGAATTATTAAATACAAATTATTAGTGCAAATTATAACTTGAAGATCTGAACTTGTAATAGGTAAATACAGAACTTCTAATTGTTAAATTCAAACTAAGATTGCAAATAATAATTTGAAGATCTGAACTTGTAATAGTCAAATACAGAACTTCTAATTGTTAAATACAAATTATTAGTGCAAATTATAACTTGAAGATCTGAACTTGTAATTGTCAAATACAGAACTTAAAATTGATAGCATCTAATTATTATTACAAATTTTAACTTGAAGATCTGAACTTGTAATAGTGAATTACAAAACTTAGATTTGTTAAATTCAAATTATTATTTCAAATTATAACTTGAAGATCTGAACTACTAATTGTCAAATACAGAACTTAAATTGATAGCTTATAATTATTATTGCAAATAATAATTTGAAGATCTGAACTTGTAATAGTCAATTACAGAACTTCTAATTGTTAAATACAAATTATTAGTGCAAATTATAACTTGAAGATCTGAACTTGTAATAGTGAATTACAGAACTTAGATTTGTTAAATTCAATTATTATTTCAAATTATAACTTGAAGATCTGAACTAGTAATTGTCAAATACAGAACTTAAAATTGATAGCTTCTAATTATTATTGCAAATTATAACTTGAAGATCTGAACTTGTAATTGTCAAATAAAGAACTTAAAATTGATAGCTTCTAATTATTATTTCAAATTATAACTTGAAGATCTGAACTGGTAATTGTCAAATACAGAACTTCTAATTGTTAAATACAAATTATTAGTGCAAATTATAACTTGAAGATCTGAACTTGTAATTGTCTAATACAGAACTTCTAATTGTTAAAAACAAATTATTAGTGCAAATTATAACTAGAAGATCTGAACTTGTAATTGTCAAATACAGAACTTAAAATTAATAGATTCTAATTGTTATTGAAAATTATAACTTGAAGATCTGAACTTGTAATTGTCAAATACAGAACTTAAAATTGATAGCTTCTAATTATTATTTCAAATTATAACTTGAAGATCTGAACTGGTAATTGTCAAATACAGAACTTAAAATTGATAGCTTCTAATTATTATTTCAAATTATAACTTGAAGATCTGAACTTGTAATTGTCAAATAGAGAACTTAAAATTGATAGCTTCTAATTATTATTGCAAATAATAACTTGAAGATCTGTACTTGTAATTGTCAAATACAGAACACCGAATTATTAAATACAAATTATTAGTGCAAATTATAACTTGAAGATCTGAACTTGTAATAGGTAAATACAGAACTTCTAATTGTTAAATTCAAACTAAGATTGCAAATAATAATTTGAAGATCTGAACTTGTAATAGTCAAATACAGAACTTCTAATTGTTAAATACAAATTATTAGTGCAAATTATAACTTGAAGATCTGAACTTGTAATTGTCAAATACAGAACTTAAAATTGATAGCATCTAATTATTATTGCAAATTTTAACTTGAAGATCTGAACTTGTAATAGTGAATTACAAAACTTAGATTTGTTAAATTCAAATTATTATTTCAAATTATAACTTGAAGATCTGAACTAGTAATTGTCAAATACAGAACTTAAATTGATAGCTTATAATTATTTTTGCAAATAATAATTTGAAGATCTGAACTTGTAATAGTCAATTACAGAACTTCTAATTGTTAAATACAAATTATTAGTGCAAATTATAACTTGAAGATCTGAACTTGTAATAGTGAATTACAGAACTTAGATTTGTTAAATGCAATTATTATTTCAAATTATAACTTGAAGATCTGAACTAGTAATTGTCAAATACAGAACTTAAAATTGATAGCTTCTAATTATTATTGCAAATTATAACTTGAAGATCTGAACTTGTAATTGTCAAATAAAGAACTTAAAATTGATAGCTTCTAATTATTATTTCAAATTATAACTTGAAGATCTGAACTGGTAATTGTCAAATACAGAACTTCTAATTGTTAAATACAAATTATAAGTGCAAATTATAACTTGAAGATCTGATCTTGTAATTGTCAAATACAGAACTTCTAATTGTTAAAAACAAATTATTAGTGCAAATTATAACTAGAAGATCTGAACTTGTAATTGTCAAATACAGAACTTAAAATTAATAGATTCTAATTGTTATTGAAAATTATAACTTGAAGATCTGAACTTGTAATAATGAATTACAGAACTTAGATTTGTTAAATTCAAATTATTATTTCAAATTATAACTTGAAGATCTGAACTAGTAATTGTCAAATACAGAACTTAAAATTGATAGCTTCTAATTATTATTGCAAATTATAACTTGAACATCTGAATTTGTAATTGTCAAATACAGAACTTAAAATTGATAGCTTCTAATTATTATTGTAAATTATAACTTGAAGATCTGAATTAGTAATTGTCAAATACAGAACTTAAAATTGATGGCTTCTAATTATTATTGTAAATTATAACTTGAAGATCTGAATTTGTAATTGTCAAATACAGAACTTAAAATTGATAGCTTCTAATTATTATTGTAAATTATAACTTGAAGATCTGAACTTGTAATTGTCAAATACAGAACTTAAAATTGATAGCTTCTAATTATTATTGCAAATAATAACTTGAAGATCTGTACTTGTAATTGTCAAATACTGAACTTAAAATTGATAGCTTATAATTATAATTCAAATTATAACTTGAGGATCTGAACTTGTAATAGGTAAATACAGAACTTCGAATTGTTAAATTCAAACTAAGATTGCAAATAATAATTTGAAGATCTGAACTTGTAATAGTCAAATACAGAACTTAAAATTGATAGCTTCTAATTATTATTGTAAATTATAACTTGAAGATCTGAACTTGTAATAGTGAATTACAGAACTTAGGTTTGTTAAATACAAATTATTATTTCAAATTATAACTTGAAGATCTGAACTGGTAATTGTCAAATACAGAACTTAAAATTGATAGCTTCTAATTATTATTGCAAATAATAACTTGAAGATCTGTACTTGTAATTGTCAAATACAGAACTTAAAATTAATAGCTTATAATTATCGTTCAAATTATAACTTGAAGATCTGAACTTGTAATAGTCAAATACAGAACTACGAATTGTTAAATACAAATTATTAGTGCAAATTATAACTTGAAGATCTGAACTTGTAATAGGTAAATACAGAACTTCTAATTGTTAAATTCAAACTAAGATTGCAAATAATAATTTGAAGATCTGAACTTGTAATAGTCAAATACAGAACTTCTAATTGTTAAATTCAAATTATTAGTGCAAATTATAACTTGAAGATCTGAACTTGTAATTGTCAAATACAGAACTTAAAATTGATAGCTTCTAATTATTATTGCAAATTATAACTTGAAGATCGGAACTTGTAATAGTTAATTACAAAACTTAGATTTGTTAAATTCAAATTATTATTTCAAATTATAACTTGAAGATCTGAACTAGTAATTGTCAAATACAGAACTTCTAATTATTAAATACAAATTATAACTTGAAGATCTGAACTTGTAATTGTCAAATACAGAACTTAAAATTAATAGCTTCTAATTATTATTGTAAATTATAACTTGAAGATCTGAACTTGTAATTGTCAAATACAGAACTTAAAATTGATAGCTTCTAATTATTATTGCAAATAATAACTTGAAGATCTGAACTTGAAATTGTCAAATGCAGAACTTAAAATTGATAGCTTCTAATTATTATTGCAATTAATAATTTGAAGATCTGTACTTGTAATTGTCAAATACAGAACTTAAAATTGATAGCTTATAATGATAATTCAAATTATAACTTGAAGATCTGAACTTGTAATAGTCAAATACAGAACTTCGAATTGTTAAATACAAATTATTAGTGCAAATTATAACTTGAAGATCTGAACTAGTAATTGTCAAATACAGAACTTAAAATTGATAGCTTCTAATTATTATTGCAAATTATAACTTGAAGATCTGAACTTGTAATAGTGAATTACAGAACTAAGATTTGTTAAATTCAAATTATTATTTCAAATTATAACTTGAAGATCTGAACTAGTAATTGTCAAATACAGAACTTCTAATTGTTAAATACAAATTATTAGTGCAAATTATAACTAGAAGATCTGAACTTGTAATTGTCAAATACAGAACTTAAAATTAATAGATTCTAATTGTTATTGAAAATTATAACTTGAAGATCTGAACTAGTAATTGTCAAATACAGAACTTAAAATTGATAGCTTCTAATTATTATTGCAAATTATAACTTGAAGATCTGAATTTGTAATTGTCAAATACAGAACTTAAAATTGATAGCTTCTAATTATTATTGTAAATTATAACTTGAAGATCTGAATTAGTAATTGTCAAATACAGAACATAAAATTGATAGCTTCTAATTATTATTTCAAATTATAACTTGAAGATCTGAACTGGTAATTGTCAAATACAGAACTTCTAATTGTTAAATACAAATTATTAGTGCAAATTATAACTTGAAGATCTGAACTTGTAATTGTCAAATACAGAACTTAAAATTGATAGCTTCTAATTATTATTGCAAATTATAACTTGAAGATCTGAACTTGTAATAGTGAATTACAAAACTTAGATTTGTTAAATTCAAATTATTATTTCAAATTATAACTTGAAGATCTGAACTAGTAATTGTCAAATACAGAACTTAAATTGATAGCTTATAATTATTATTGCAAATAATAATTTGAAGATCTGAACTTGTAATAGTCAAATACAGAACTTCTAATTGTTAAATACAAATTATTAGTGCAAATTATAACTTGAAGATCTGAACTTGTAATAGTGAATTACAGAACTTAGATTTGTTAAATTCAATTATTATTTCAAATTATAACTTCAAGATCTGAACTAGTAATTGTCAAATACAGAACTTAAAATTGATAGCTTCTAATTATTATTGCAAATTATAACTTGAAGATCTGAACTTGTAATTGTCAAATACAGAACTTAAAATTGATAGCTTCTAATTATTATTTCAAATTATAACTTGAAGATCTGAACTGGTAATTGTCAAATACAGAACTTAAAATTGATAGCTTCTAATTATTATTTCAAATTATAACTTGGAGATCTGAACTTGTAATTGTCAAATAGAGAACTTAAAATTGATAGCTTCTAATTATTATTGCAAATAATAACTTGAAGATCTGTACTTGTAATTGTCAAATACAGAACTTAAAATTGATAGCTTATAATTATAGTTCAAATTATAACTTGAAGATCTGAACTTGTAATAGTCAAATACAGAACACCGAATTATTAAATACAAATTATTAGTGCAAATTATAACTTGAAGATCTGAACTTGTAATAGGTAAATACAGAACTTCTAATTGTTAAATTCAAACTAAGATTGCAAATAATAATTTGAAGATCTGAACTTGTAATAGTCAAATACAGAACTTCTAATTGTTAAATACAAATTATTAGTGCAAATTATAACTTGAAGATCTGAACTTGTAATTGTCAAATACAGAACTTAAAATTGATAGCATCTAATTATTATTACAAATTTTAACTTGAAGATCTGAACTTGTAATAGTGAATTACAAAACTTAGATTTGTTAAATTCAAATTATTATTTCAAATTATAACTTGAAGATCTGAACTACTAATTGTCAAATACAGAACTTAAATTGATAGCTTATAATTATTATTGCAAATAATAATTTGAAGATCTGAACTTGTAATAGTCAATTACAGAACTTCTAATTGTTAAATACAAATTATTAGTGCAAATTATAACTTGAAGATCTGAACTTGTAATAGTGAATTACAGAACTTAGATTTGTTAAATTCAATTATTATTTCAAATTATAACTTGAAGATCTGAACTAGTAATTGTCAAATACAGAACTTAAAATTGATAGCTTCTAATTATTATTGCAAATTATAACTTGAAGATCTGAACTTGTAATTGTCAAATAAAGAACTTAAAATTGATAGCTTCTAATTATTATTTCAAATTATAACTTGAAGATCTGAACTGGTAATTGTCAAATACAGAACTTCTAATTGTTAAATACAAATTATTAGTGCAAATTATAACTTGAAGATCTGAACTTGTAATTGTCTAATACAGAACTTCTAATTGTTAAAAACAAATTATTAGTGCAAATTATAACTAGAAGATCTGAACTTGTAATTGTCAAATACAGAACTTAAAATTAATAGATTCTAATTGTTATTGAAAATTATAACTTGAAGATCTGAACTTGTAATTGTCAAATACAGAACTTAAAATTGATAGCTTCTAATTATTATTTCAAATTATAACTTGAAGATCTGAACTGGTAATTGTCAAATACAGAACTTAAAATTGATAGCTTCTAATTATTATTTCAAATTATAACTTGAAGATCTGAACTTGTAATTGTCAAATAGAGAACTTAAAATTGATAGCTTCTAATTATTATTGCAAATAATAACTTGAAGATCTGTACTTGTAATTGTCAAATACAGAACACCGAATTATTAAATACAAATTATTAGTGCAAATTATAACTTGAAGATCTGAACTTGTAATAGGTAAATACAGAACTTCTAATTGTTAAATTCAAACTAAGATTGCAAATAATAATTTGAAGATCTGAACTTGTAATAGTCAAATACAGAACTTCTAATTGTTAAATACAAATTATTAGTGCAAATTATAACTTGAAGATCTGAACTTGTAATTGTCAAATACAGAACTTAAAATTGATAGCATCTAATTATTATTGCAAATTTTAACTTGAAGATCTGAACTTGTAATAGTGAATTACAAAACTTAGATTTGTTAAATTCAAATTATTATTTCAAATTATAACTTGAAGATCTGAACTAGTAATTGTCAAATACAGAACTTAAATTGATAGCTTATAATTATTTTTGCAAATAATAATTTGAAGATCTGAACTTGTAATAGTCAATTACAGAACTTCTAATTGTTAAATACAAATTATTAGTGCAAATTATAACTTGAAGATCTGAACTTGTAATAGTGAATTACAGAACTTAGATTTGTTAAATGCAATTATTATTTCAAATTATAACTTGAAGATCTGAACTAGTAATTGTCAAATACAGAACTTAAAATTGATAGCTTCTAATTATTATTGCAAATTATAACTTGAAGATCTGAACTTGTAATTGTCAAATAAAGAACTTAAAATTGATAGCTTCTAATTATTATTTCAAATTATAACTTGAAGATCTGAACTGGTAATTGTCAAATACAGAACTTCTAATTGTTAAATACAAATTATAAGTGCAAATTATAACTTGAAGATCTGAACTTGTAATTGTCAAATACAGAACTTCTAATTGTTAAAAACAAATTATTAGTGCAAATTATAACTAGAAGATCTGAACTTGTAATTGTCTAATACAGAACTTCTAATTGTTAAAAACAAATTATTAGTGCAAATTATAACTAGAAGATCTGAACTTGTAATTGTCAAATACAGAACTTAAAATTAATAGATTCTAATTGTTATTGAAAATTATAACTTGAAGATCTGAACTTGTAATTGTCAAATACAGAACTTAAAATTGATAGCTTCTAATTATTATTTCAAATTATAACTTGAAGATCTGAACTGGTAATTGTTAAATACAGAACTTAAAATTGATAGCTTCTAATTATTATTTCAAATTATAACTTGAAGATCTGAACTTGTAATTGTCAAATAGAGAACTTAAAATTGATAGCTTCTAATTATTATTGCAAATAATAACTTGAAGATCTGTACTTGTAATTGTCAAATACAGAACACCGAATTATTAAATACAAATTATTAGTGCAAATTATAACTTGAAGATCTGAACTTGTAATAGGTAAATACAGAACTTCTAATTGTTAAATTCAAACTAAGATTGCAAATAATAATTTGAAGATCTGAACTTGTAATAGTCAAATACAGAACTTCTAATTGTTAAATACAAATTATTAGTGCAAATTATAACTTGAAGATCTGAACTTGTAATTGTCAAATACAGAACTTAAAATTGATAGCATCTAATTATTATTGCAAATTTTAACTTGAAGATCTGAACTTGTAATAGTGAATTACAAAACTTAGATTTGTTAAATTCAAATTATTATTTCAAATTATAACTTGAAGATCTGAACTAGTAATTGTCAAATACAGAACTTAAATTGATAGCTTATAATTATTTTTGCAAATAATAATTTGAAGATCTGAACTTGTAATAGTCAATTACAGAACTTCTAATTGTTAAATACAAATTATTAGTGCAAATTATAACTTGAAGATCTGAACTTGTAATAGTGAATTACAGAACTTAGATTTGTTAAATGCAATTATTATTTCAAATTATAACTTGAAGATCTGAACTAGTAATTGTCAAATACAGAACTTAAAATTGATAGCTTCTAATTATTATTGCAAATTATAACTTGAAGATCTGAACTTGTAATTGTCAAATAAAGAACTTAAAATTGATAGCTTCTAATTATTATTTCAAATTATAACTTGTAGATCTGAACTGGTAATTGTCAAATACAGAACTTCTAATTGTTAAATACAAATTATAAGTGCAAATTATAACTTGAAGATCTGAACTTGTAATTGTCAAATACAGAACTTCTAATTGTTAAAAACAAATTATTAGTGCAAATTATAACTAGAAGATCTGAACTTGTAATTGTCAAATACAGAACTTAAAATTAATAGATTCTAATTGTTATTGAAAATTATAACTTGAAGATCTGAACTTGTAATAATGAATTACAGAACTTAGATTTGTTAAATTCAAATTATTATTTCAAATTATAACTTGAAGATCTGAACTAGTAATTGTCAAATACAGAACTTAAAATTGATAGCTTCTAATTATTATTGCAAATTATAACTTGAAGATCTGAATTTGTAATTGTCAAATACAGAACTTAAAATTGATAGCTTCTAATTATTATTGTAAATTATAACTTGAAGATCTGAATTAGTAATTGTCAAATACAGAACTTAAAATTGATGGCTTCTAATTATTATTGTAAATTATAACTTGAAGATCTGAATTTGTAATTGTCAAATACAGAACTTAAAATTGATAGCTTCTAATTATTATTGTAAATTATAACTTGAAGATCTGAACTTGTAATTGTCAAATACAGAACTTAAAATTGATAGCTTCTAATTATTATTGCAAATAATAACTTGAAGATCTGTACTTGTAATTGTCAAATACTGAACTTAAAATTGATAGCTTATAATTATAATTCAAATTATAACTTGAGGATCTGAACTTGTAATAGGTAAATACAGAACTTCGAATTGTTAAATTCAAACTAAGATTGCAAATAATAATTTGAAGATCTGAACTTGTAATAGTCAAATACAGAACTTAAAATTGATAGCTTCTAATTATTATTGTAAATTATAACTTGAAGATCTGAACTTGTAATAGTGAATTACAGAACTTAGGTTTGTTAAATACAAATTATTATTTCAAATTATAACTTGAAGATCTGAACTGGTAATTGTCAAATACAGAACTTAAAATTGATAGCTTCTAATTATTATTGCAAATAATAACTTGAAGATCTGTACTTGTAATTGTCAAATACAGAACTTAAAATTAATAGCTTATAATTATCGTTCAAATTATAACTTGAAGATCTGAACTTGTAATAGTCAAATACAGAACTACGAATTGTTAAATACAAATTATTAGTGCAAATTATAACTTGAAGATCTGAACTTGTAATAGGTAAATACAGAACTTCTAATTGTTAAATTCAAACTAAGATTGCAAATAATAATTTGAAGATCTGAACTTGTAATAGTCAAATACAGAACTTCTAATTGTTAAATTCAAATTATTAGTGCAAATTATAACTTGAAGATCTGAACTTGTAATTGTCAAATACAGAACTTAAAATTGATAGCTTCTAATTATTATTGCAAATTATAACTTGAAGATCGGAACTTGTAATAGTTAATTACAAAACTTAGATTTGTTAAATTCAAATTATTATTTCAAATTATAACTTGAAGATCTGAACTAGTAATTGTCAAATACAGAACTTCTAATTATTAAATACAAATTATAACTTGAAGATCTGAACTTGTAATTGTCAAATACAGAACTTAAAATTAATAGCTTCTAATTATTATTGTAAATTATAACTTGAAGATCTGAACTTGTAATTGTCAAATACAGAACTTAAAATTGATAGCTTCTAATTATTATTGCAAATAATAACTTGAAGATCTGAACTTGAAATTGTCAAATGCAGAACTTAAAATTGATAGCTTCTAATTATTATTGCAATTAATAATTTGAAGATCTGTACTTGTAATTGTCAAATACAGAACTTAAAATTGATAGCTTATAATGATAATTCAAATTATAACTTGAAGATCTGAACTTGTAATAGTCAAATACAGAACTTCGAATTGTTAAATACAAATTATTAGTGCAAATTATAACTTGAAGATCTGAACTAGTAATTGTCAAATACAGAACTTAAAATTGATAGCTTCTAATTATTATTGCAAATTATAACTTGAAGATCTGAACTTGTAATAGTGAATTACAGAACTAAGATTTGTTAAATTCAAATTATTATTTCAAATTATAACTTGAAGATCTGAACTAGTAATTGTCAAATACAGAACTTCTAATTGTTAAATACAAATTATTAGTGCAAATTATAACTAGAAGATCTGAACTTGTAATTGTCAAATACAGAACTTAAAATTAATAGATTCTAATTGTTATTGAAAATTATAACTTGAAGATCTGAACTAGTAATTGTCAAATACAGAACTTAAAATTGATAGCTTCTAATTATTATTGCAAATTATAACTTGAAGATCTGAATTTGTAATTGTCAAATACAGAACTTAAAATTGATAGCTTCTAATTATTATTGTAAATTATAACTTGAAGATCTGAATTAGTAATTGTCAAATACAGAACATAAAATTGATAGCTTCTAATTATTATTTCAAATTATAACTTGAAGATCTGAACTGGTAATTGTCAAATACAGAACTTCTAATTGTTAAATACAAATTATTAGTGCAAATTATAACTTGAAGATCTGAACTTGTAATTGTCTAATACAGAACTTCTAATTGTTAAAAACAAATTATTAGTGCAAATTATAACTAGAAGATCTGAACTTGTAATTGTCAAATACAGAACTTAAAATTAATAGATTCTAATTGTTATTGAAAATTATAACTTGAAGATCTGAACTTGTAATTGTCAAATACAGAACTTAAAATTGATAGCTTCTAATTATTATTTCAAATTATAACTTGAAGATCTGAACTGGTAATTGTCAAATACAGAACTTAAAATTGATAGCTTCTAATTATTATTTCAAATTATAACTTGAAGATCTGAACTTGTAATTGTCAAATAGAGAACTAAAAATTGATAGCTTCTAATTATTATTGCAAATAATAACTTGAAGATCTGTACTTGTAATTGTCAAATACAGAACTTAAAATTGATAGCTTATAATTATAGTTCAAATTATAACTTGAAGATCTGAACTTGTAATAGTGAATTACAAAACTTAGATTTGTTAAATTCAAATTATTATTTCAAATTATAACTTGAAGATCTGAACTAGTAATTGTCAAATACAGAACTTAAATTGATAGCTTATAATTATTATTGCAAATAATAATTTGAAGATCTGAACTTGTAATAGTCAATTACAGAACTTCTAATTGTTAAATACAAATTATTAGTGCAAATTATAACTTGAAGATCTGAACTTGTAATAGTGAATTACAGAACTTAGATTTGTTAAATTCAATTATTATTTCAAATTATAACTTGAAGATCTGAACTAGTAATTGTCAAATACAGAACTTAAAATTGATAGCTTCTAATTATTATTGCAAATTATAACTTGAAGATCTGAACTTGTAATTGTCAAATAAAGAACTTAAAATTGATAGCTTCTAATTATTATTTCAAATTATAACTTGAAGATCTGAACTGGTAATTGTCAAATACAGAACTTCTAATTGTTAAATACAAATTATTAGTGCAAATTATAACTTGAAGATCTGAACTTGTAATTGTCAAATACAGAACTTCTAATTGTTAAAAACAAATTATTAGTGCAAATTATAACTAGAAGATCTGAACTTGTAATTGTCAAATACAGAACTTAAAATTAATAGATTCTAATTGTTATTGAAAATTATAACTTGAAGATCTGAACTTGTAATAATGAATTACAGAACTTAGATTTGTTAAATTCAAATTATTATTTCAAATTATAACTTGAAGATCTGAACTAGTAATTGTCAAATACAGAACTTAAAATTGATAGCTTCTAATTATTATTGCAAATTATAACTTGAAGATCTGAATTTGTAATTGTCAAATACAGAACTTAAAATTGATAGCTTCTAATTATTATTGTAAATTATAACTTGAAGATCTGAATTAGTATTTGTCAAATACAGAACTTAAAATTGATGGCTTCTAATTATTATTGTAAATTATAACTTGAAGATCTGAATTTATAATTGTCAAATACAGAACTTAAAATTGATAGCTTCTAATTATTATTGTAAATTATAACTTGAAGATCTGAACTTGTAATTGTCAAATACAGAACTTAAAATTGATAGCTTCTAATTATTATTGCAAATAATAACTTGAAGATCTGTACTTGTAATTGTCAAATACTGAACTTAAAATTGATAGCTTATAATTATAATTCAAATTATAACTTGAGGATCTGAACTTGTAATAGGTAAATACAGAACTTCGAATTGTTAAATTCAAACTAAGATTGCAAATAATAATTTGAAGATCTGAACTTGTAATAGTCAAATACAGAACTTAAAATTGATAGCTTCTAATTATTATTGTAAATTATAACTTGAAGATCTGAACTTGTAATAGTGAATTACAGAACTTAGGTTTGTTAAATACAAATTATTATTTCAAATTATAACTTGAAGATCTGAACTGGTAATTGTCAAATACAGAACTTAAAATTGATAGCTTCTAATTATTATTGCAAATAATAACTTGAAGATCTGTACTTGTAATTGTCAAATACAGAACTTAAAATTAATAGCTTATAATTATCGTTCAAATTATAACTTGAAGATCTGAACTTGTAATAGTCAAATACAGAACTACGAATTGTTAAATACAAATTATTAGTGCAAATTATAACTTGAAGATCTGAACTTGTAATAGGTAAATACAGAACTTCTAATTGTTAAATTCAAACTAAGATTGCAAATAATAATTTGAAGATCTGAACTTGTAATAGTCAAATACAGAACTTCTAATTGTTAAATTCAAATTATTAGTGCAAATTATAACTTGAAGATCTGAACTTGTAATTGTCAAATACAGAACTTAAAATTGATAGCTTCTAATTATTATTGCAAATTATAACTTGAAGATCGGAACTTGTAATAGTTAATTACAAAACTTAGATTTGTTAAATTCAAATTATTATTTCAAATTATAACTTGAAGATCTGAACTAGTAATTGTCAAATACAGAACTACTAATTATTAAATACAAATTATAACTTGAAGATCTGAACTTGTAATTGTCAAATACAGAACTTAAAATTAATAGCTTCTAATTATTATTGTAAATTATAACTTGAAGATCTGAACTTGTAATTGTCAAATACAGAACTTAAAATTGATAGCTTCTAATTATTATTGCAAATAATAACTTGAAGATCTGAACTTGAAATTGTCAAATGCAGAACTTAAAATTGATAGCTTCTAATTATTATTGCAATTAATAATTTGAAGATCTGTACTTGTAATTGTCAAATACAGAACTTAAAATTGATAGCTTATAATGATAATTCAAATTATAACTTGAAGATCTGAACTTGTAATAGTCAAATACAGAACTTCGAATTGTTAAATACAAATTATTAGTGCAAATTATAACTTGAAGATCTGAACTAGTAATTGTCAAATACAGAACTTAAAATTGATAGCTTCTAATTATTATTGCAAATTATAACTTGAAGATCTGAACTTGTAATAGTGAATTACAGAACTAAGATTTGTTAAATTCAAATTATTATTTCAAATTATAACTTGAAGATCTGAACTAGTAATTGTCAAATACAGAACTTCTAATTGTTAAATACAAATTATTAGTGCAAATTATAACTAGAAGATCTGAACTTGTAATTGTCAAATACAGAACTTAAAATTAATAGATTCTAATTGTTATTGAAAATTATAACTTGAAGATCTGAACTAGTAATTGTCAAATACAGAACTTAAAATTGATAGCTTCTAATTATTATTGCAAATTATAACTTGAAGATCTGAATTTGTAATTGTCAAATACAGAACTTAAAATTGATAGCTTCTAATTATTATTGTAAATTATAACTTGAAGATCTGAATTAGTAATTGTCAAATACAGAACATAAAATTGATAGCTTCTAATTATTATTTCAAATTATAACTTGAAGATCTGAACTGGTAATTGTCAAATACAGAACTTCTAATTGTTAAATACAAATTATTAGTGCAAATTATAACTTGAAGATCTGAACTTGTAATTGTCTAATACAGAACTTCTAATTGTTAAAAACAAATTATTAGTGCAAATTATAACTAGAAGATCTGAACTTGTAATTGTCAAATACAGAACTTAAAATTAATAGATTCTAATTGTTATTGAAAATTATAACTTGAAGATCTGAACTTGTAATTGTCAAATACAGAACTTAAAATTGATAGCTTCTAATTATTATTTCAAATTATAACTTGAAGATCTGAACTGGTAATTGTCAAATACAGAACTTAAAATTGATAGCTTCTAATTATTATTTCAAATTATAACTTGAAGATCTGAACTTGTAATTGTCAAATAGAGAACTTAAAATTGATAGCTTCTAATTATTATTGCAAATAATAACTTGAAGATCTGTACTTGTAATTGTCAAATACAGAACTTAAAATTGATAGCTTATAATTATAGTTCAAATTATAACTTGAAGATCTGAACTTGTAATAGTCAAATACAGAACACCGAATTATTAAATACAAATTATTAGTGCAAATTATAACTTGAAGATCTGAACTTGTAATAGGTAAATACAGAACTTCTAATTGTTAAATTCAAACTAAGATTGCAAATAATAATTTGAAGATCTGAACTTGTAATAGTCAAATACAGAACTTCTAATTGTTAAATACAAATTATTAGTGCAAATTATAACTTGAAGATCTGAACTTGTAATTGTCAAATACAGAACTTAAAATTGATAGCATCTAATTATTATTGCAAATTTTAACTTGAAGATCTGAACTTGTAATAGTGAATTACAAAACTTAGATTTGTTAAATTCAAATTATTATTTCAAATTATAACTTGAAGATCTGAACTAGTAATTGTCAAATACAGAACTTAAATTGATAGCTTATAATTATTATTGCAAATAATAATTTGAAGATCTGAACTTGTAATAGTCAATTACAGAACTTCTAATTGTTAAATACAAATTATTAGTGCAAATTATAACTTGAAGATCTGAACTTGTAATAGTGAATTACAGAACTTAGATTTGTTAAATTCAATTATTATTTCAAATTATAACTTGAAGATCTGAACTAGTAATTGTCAAATACAGAACTTAAAATTGATAGCTTCTAATTATTATTGCAAATTATAACTTGAAGATCTGAACTTGTAATTGTCAAATAAAGAACTTAAAATTGATAGCTTCTAATTATTATTTCAAATTATAACTTGAAGATCTGAACTGGTAATTGTCAAATACAGAACTTCTAATTGTTAAATACAAATTATTAGTGCAAATTATAACTTGAAGATCTGAACTTGTAATTGTCAAATACAGAACTTCTAATTGTTAAAAACAAATTATTAGTGCAAATTATAACTAGAAGATCTGAACTTGTAATTGTCAAATACAGAACTTAAAATTAATAGATTCTAATTGTTATTGAAAATTATAACTTGAAGATCTGAACTTGTAATAATGAATTACAGAACTTAGATTTGTTAAATTCAAATTATTATTTCAAATTATAACTTGAAGATCTGAACTAGTAATTGTCAAATACAGAACTTAAAATTGATAGCTTCTAATTATTATTGCAAATTATAACTTGAAGATCTGAATTTGTAATTGTCAAATACAGAACTTAAAATTGATAGCTTCTAATTACTATTGTAAATTATAACTTGAAGATCTGAATTAGTATTTGTCAAATACAGAACTTAAAATTGATGGCTTCTAATTATTATTGTAAATTATAACTTGAAGATCTGAATTTATAATTGTCAAATACAGAACTTAAAATTGATAGCTTCTAATTATTATTGTAAATTATAACTTGAAGATCTGAACTTGTAATTGTCAAATACAGAACTTAAAATTGATAGCTTCGAATTATTATTGCAAATAATAACTTGAAGATCTGTACTTGTAATTGTCAAATACTGAACTTAAAATTGATAGCTTATAATTATAATTCAAATTATAACTTGAGGATCTGAACTTGTAATAGGTAAATACAGAACTTCGAATTGTTAAATTCAAACTAAGATTGCAAATAATAATTTGAAGATCTGAACTTGTAATAGTCAAATACAGAACTTAAAATTGATAGCTTCTAATTATTATTGTAAATTATAACTTGAAGATCTGAACTTGTAATAGTGAATTACAGAACTTAGGTTTGTTAAATACAAATTATTATTTCAAATTATAACTTGAAGATCTGAACTGGTAATTGTCAAATACAGAACTTAAAATTGATAGCTTCTAATTATTATTGCAAATAATAACTTGAAGATCTGTACTTATAATTGTCAAATACAGAACTTAAAATTAATAGCTTATAATTATCGTTCAAATTATAACTTGAAGATCTGAACTTGTAATAGTCAAATACAGAACTACGAATTGTTAAATACAAATTATTAGTGCAAATTATAACTTGAAGATCTGAACTTGTAATAGGTAAATACAGAACTTCTAATTGTTAAATTCAAACTAAGATTGCAAATAATAATTTGAAGATCTGAACTTGTAATAGTCAAATACAGAACTTCTAATTGTTAAATTCAAATTATTAGTGCAAATTATAACTTGAAGATCTGAACTTGTAATTGTCAAATACAGAACTTAAAATTGATAGCTTCTAATTATTATTGCAAATTATAACTTGAAGATCGGAACTTGTAATAGTTAATTACAAAACTTAGATTTGTTAAATTCAAATTATTATTTCAAATTATAACTTGAAGATCTGAACTAGTAATTGTCAAATACAGAACTTCTAATTATTAAATACAAATTATAACTTGAAGATCTGAACTTGTAATTGTCAAATACAGAACTTAAAATTAATAGCTTCTAATTATTATTGTAAATTATAACTTGAAGATCTGAACTTGTAATTGTCAAATACAGAACTTAAAATTGATAGCTTCTAATTATTATTGCAAATAATAACTTGAAGATCTGAACTTGAAATTGTCAAATGCAGAACTTAAAATTGATAGCTTCTAATTATTATTGCAATTAATAATTTGAAGATCTGTACTTGTAATTGTCAAATACAGAACTTAAAATTGATAGCTTATAATGATAATTCAAATTATAACTTGAAGATCTGAACTTGTAATAGTCAAATACAGAACTTCGAATTGTTAAATACAAATTATTAGTGCAAATTATAACTTGAAGATCTGAACTAGTAATTGTCAAATACAGAACTTAAAATTGATAGCTTCTAATTATTATTGCAAATTATAACTTGAAGATCTGAACTTGTAATAGTGAATTACAGAACTAAGATTTGTTAAATTCAAATTATTATTTCAAATTATAACTTGAAGATCTGAACTAGTAATTGTCAAATACAGAACTTCTAATTGTTAAATACAAATTATTAGTGCAAATTATAACTAGAAGATCTGAACTTGTAATTGTCAAATACAGAACTTAAAATTAATAGATTCTAATTGTTATTGAAAATTATAACTTGAAGATCTGAACTAGTAATTGTCAAATACAGAACTTAAAATTGATAGCTTCTAATTATTATTGCAAATTATAACTTGAAGATCTGAATTTGTAATTGTCAAATACAGAACTTAAAATTGATAGCTTCTAATTATTATTGTAAATTATAACTTGAAGATCTGAATTAGTAATTGTCAAATACAGAACATAAAATTGATAGCTTCTAATTATTATTGTAAATTATAACTTGAAGATCTGGATTTGTAATTGTCAAATACAGAACTTAAAATTGATAGCTTCTAATTATTATTGTAAATTATATCTTGAAGATCTGAACTTGTAATTGTCAAATACAGAACTTAAAATTGATAGCTTCTAATTATTATTGCAAATAATAACTTGAAGATCTGTACTTGTAATTGTCAAATACCGAACTTAAAATTGATAGCTTCTAATTATTATTTCAAATTATAACTTGAAGATCTGAACTGGTAATTGTCAAATACAGAACTTCTAATTGTTAAATACAAATTATTAGTGCAAATTATAACTTGAAGATCTGAACTTGTAATTGTCAAATACAGAACTCTAATTGTTAAATACAAATTATTAGTGCAAATTATAACTAGAAGATCTGAACTTGTAATTGTCAAATACAGAACTTAAAATTAATAGATTCTAATTGTTATTGAAAATTATAACTTGAAGATCTGAACTTGTAATAATGAATTACAGAACTTAGATTTGTTAAATTCAAATTATTATTTCAAATTATAACTTGAAGATCTGAACTGGTAATTGTCAAATACAGAACTTCTAATTGTTAAATACAAATTATTAGTGCAAATTATAACTTGAAGATCTGAACTTGTAATTGTCAAATACAGAACTTAAAATTGATAGCTTCTAATTATTATTTCAAATTATAACTTGAAGATCTGAACTTGTAATTGTCAAATACAGAACTTAAAATTGATAGCTTCTAATTATTATTGCAAATAATAACTTGAAGATCTGTACTTGTAATTGTCAAATACAGAACTTAAAATTGATAGCTTATAATTATAGTTCAAATTATAACTTGAAGTTCTGAACTTGTAATAGTCAAATACAGAACATCGAATTATTAAATACAAATTATTAGTGCATATTATAACTTGAAGATCTGAACTTGTAATAGGTAAATACAGAACTTCTAATTGTTAAATTCAAACTAAGATTGCAAATAATAATTTGAAGATCTGAACTTGTAATAGTCAAATACAGAACTTCCAATTGTTAAATACAAATTATTAGTGCAAATTATAACTTGAAGATCTGAACTTGTAATTGTCAAATACAGAACTTAAAATTAATAGCTTCTAATTATTATTGCAAATTATAACTTGAAGATCTGAACTTGTAATAGTGAATTACAAAACTTAGATTTGTTAAATTCAAATTATTATTTCAAATTATAACTTGAAGATCTGAACTAGTAATTGTCAAATACAGAACTTAAATTGATAGCTTATAATTATTATTGCAAATAATAATTTGAAGATCTGAACTGGTAATAGTCAAATACAGAACTTCTAATTGTTAAATACAAATTATTAGTGCAAATTATAACTTGAAGATCTGAACTTGTAATAGTGAATTACAGAACTTAGATTTGTTAAATTCAATTATTATTTCAAATTATAACTTGAAGATCTGAACTAGTAATTGTCAAATACAGAACTTAAAATTGATAGCTTCTAATTATTATTGCAAATTATAACTTGAAGATCTGAACTTGTAATTGTCAAATACAGAACTTAAAATTGATAGCTTCTAATTATTATTTCAAATTATAACTTGAAGATCTGAACTGGTAATTGTCAAATACAGAACTTAAAATTGATAGCTTCTAATTATTATTTCAAATTATAACTTGAAGATCTGAACTTGTAATTGTCAAATACAGAACTTCTAATTGTTAAATACAAATTATTAGTGCAAATTATAACTTGAAGATCTGAACTTGTAATTGTCAAATACAGAACTTAAAATTGATAGCTTCTAATTATTATTGCAAATTATAACTTGAAGATCTGAACTTGTAATAGTGAATTACAAAACTTAGATTTGTTAAATTCAAATTATTATTTCAAATTATAACTTGAAGATCTGAACTAGTAATTGTCAAATACAGAACTTAAATTGATAGCTTATAATTATTATTGCAAATAATAATTTGAAGATCTGAACTTGTAATAGTCAAATACAGAACTTCTAATTGTTAAATACAAATTATTAGTGCAAATTATAACTTGAAGATCTGAACTTGTAATAGTGAATTACAGAACTTAGATTTGTTAAATTCAATTATTATTTCAAATTATAACTTGAAGATCTGAACTAGTAATTGTCAAATACAGAACTTAAAATTGATAGCTTCTAATTATTATTGCAAATTATAACTTGAAGATCTGAACTTGTAATTGTCAAATACAGAACTTAAAATTGATAGCTTCTAATTATTATTTCAAATTATAACTTGAAGATCTGAACTGGTAATTGTCAAATACAGAACTTCTAATTGTTAAATACAAATTATTAGTGCAAATTATAACTTGAAGATCTGAACTTGTAATTGTCAAATACAGAACTTCTAATTGTTAAATACAAATTATTAGTGCAAATTATAACTAGAAGATCTGAACTTGTAATTGTCAAATACAGAACTTAAAATTAATAGATTCTAATTGTTATTGAAAATTATAACTTGAAGATCTGAACTTGTAATAATGAATTACAGAACTTAGATTTGTTAAATTCAAATTATTATTTCAAATTATAACTTGAAGATCTGAACTTGTAATTGTCAAATACAGAACTTAAAATTGATAGCTTCTAATTATTATTTCAAATTATAACTTGAAGATCTGAACTGGTAATTGTCAAATACAGAACTTCTAATTGTTAAATACAAATTATTAGTGCAAATTATAACTTGAAGATCTGAACTTGTAATTGTCAAATACAGAACTTCTAATTGTTAAATACAAATTATTAGTGCAAATTATAACTAGAAGATCTGAACTAGTAATTGTCAAATACAGAACTTAAAATTGATAGCTTCTAATTATTATTGCAAATTATAACTTGAAGATCTGAATTTGTAATTGTCAAATACAGAACTTAAAATTGATAGCTTCTAATTATTATTGTAAATTATAACTTGAATATCTGAATTAGTAATTGTCAAATACAGAACTTAAAATTGATAGCTTCTAATTATTATTGTAAATTATAACTTGAAGATCTGAATTTGTAATTGTCAAATACAGAACTTACAATTGATAGCTTCTAATTATTATTGTAAATTATAACTTGAAGATCTGAACTGGTAATTGTCAAATACAGAACTTAAAATTGATAGCTTCTAATTATTATTGAAAATTATAACTTGAAGATGTGAACTTGTAATTGTCAAATACAGAACATAAAATTGATAGCTTCTAATTATTATTGCAAATAATAACTTGAAGATCTGTACTTGTAATTGTCAAATACAGAACTTAAAATTTATAGCTTATAATTATATTTCAAATTATAACTTGAAGATCTGAACTTGTAATAGTCAAATACAGAACTTCGAATTGTTAAATACAAATTATTAGGCAAATTATAACTTGAAGATCTGAACTTGTAATAGGTAAATACAGAACTTCTAATTGTTAAATTCAAACTAAGATTGCAAATAATAATTTGAAGATCTGAACTTGTAATAGTCAAATGCAGAACTTCTAATTGTTAAATTCAAATTATTAGTGCAAATTATAACTTGGGGATCTGAACTTGTAATTGTCAAATACAGAACTTAAAATTGATAGCTTCTAATTATTATTGTAAATTATAACTTGAAGATCTGAACTTGTAATAGTGAATTACAGAACTTATATTTGTTAAATACAAATTATCATTTCAAATTATAACTTGAAGATCTGAAATGGTAATTGTGAAATACAGAACTTAAAATTGATAGATCCTAATTATTATTGCAAATTATAACTTGAAGATCTGAACTAGTAATTGTAAAATACTGAACTTAAAATTGATAGCTTCTAATTATTATTGCAAATTATAACTTGAAGATCTGAACTTGCAATTGTCAAATACAGAACTTCTAATTGTTAAATACAAATTATTAGTGCAAATTATAACTAGAAGATCTGAACTTGTAATTGTCAAATACAGAACTTAAAATTAATAGCTTCTAATTATTATGAAAATTATAACTTGAAGATCTGAACTTGTAATAATGAATTACAGAACTTAGATTTGTTAAATTCAAATTATTATTTCAAATTATAACTTGAAGATCTGAACTAGTAATTGTCAAATACAGAACTTAAAATTGATAGCTTCTAATTATTATTGCAAATTATAACTTGAAGATCTGAATCTGTAATTGTCAAATACAGAACTTAAAATTGATAGCTTCTAATTATTATTGTAAATTATAACTTGTAGATCTGAATTTGTAATTGTCAAATACAGAACTTAAAATTGATAGCTTCTAATTATTATTGTAAATTATAACTTGAAAATCTGAATTTGTAATTGTCAAATACAGAACTTAAAATTGATAGCTTCTAATTATTATTGTAAATTATAACTTGAAGATCTGAACTTGTAATTGTCAAATACAGAACTTAAAATTGATAGCTTCTAATTATTATTGCAAATAATAACTTGAAGATCTGTACTTGTAATTGTCAAATACTGAACTTAAAATTGATAGCTTATAATTATAATTCAAATTATAACTTGCGGATCTGAACTTGTAATAGTCAAATACAGAACTTCGAATTGTTAAATACAAATTATTAGTGCAAATTATAACTTGAAGATCTGAACTTGTAATAGGTAAATACAGAACTTCGAATTGTTAAATTCAAACTAAGATTGCAAATAATAATTTGAAGATCTGAACTTGTAATAGTCAAATATAGAACTTAAAATTGATAGCTTCTAATTATTATTGTAAATTATAACTTGAAGATCTGAACTTGTAATAGTGAATTACAGAACTTATATTTGTTAAATACAAATTATTATTTCAAATTATAACTTGAAGATCTGAACTGGTAATTGTCAAATACAGAACTTAAAATTGATAGCTTCTAATTATTATTGCAAATTATAACTTGAAGATCTGAACTAGTAATTGTCAAATACAGAACTTAAAATTGATAGCTTATAATTATTATTGTAAATTATAACTTGAAGATCTAAACTTGTAATAGTGAATTACAGAACTTCGATTTGATAAATTCAAATTATTATTTCAAATTATAACCAGAAGATCTGAACTAGTAATTGTCAAATACAGAACTTAAAATTGATAGCTTCTAATTATTATTGCAAATTATAACTTGAAGATCTGAACTTGTAATTGTCAAATACAGAACTTAAAATTGAAAGCTTCTAATTATTATTTCAAATTATAACTTGTAGATCTGAACTTGTAATTGTCAAATACAGAACTTCTAATTATGAAAAACAATTTATAAGTGCAAATTATAACTTGAAGATCTGAACTTGTAATTGTCAAATACAGAACTTAAAATTGATAGCTTCTAATTATTATTGCAAATTATAACTTGAAGATCTGAACTTGTAATAGTGAATTACAGTACTTAGTTTTGTTAAATTCAAATTATTATTTCAAATTATAACTTGTAGATCTGAATTAGTAATTGTCAAATACAGAACTTAAATTGATAGCTTATAATTATTATTGTAAATTATATCTTGAAGATCTGAACTTGTAATAGTGAATTACAGAACTTAGATTTTTTAAATTCAAATTTTTATTTCAAATTATAACTTGAAGATCTGAACTAGTAATTGTCAAATACAGAACTTAAAATTGATAGCTTCTAATTATTATTGCAAATTATAACTTGAAGTTCTGAACTTGTATTTGTCAAATACAGAACTAAAATTGATAGCTTCTAATTATTATTGTAAATTATAACTTGAAGATCTGAACTTGTAATAGTGAATTACAGCACTTAGATTTGTTAAATTCAATTATTATTTCAAATTATAACTTGAAGATCTGAACTAGTAATTGTCAAATACAGAACTTAAAATTGATAGCTTCTAATTATTATTGTAAATTATTACTTGAAGATCTGAATTTGTAATTGTCAAATACAGAAATTAAAATTGATAGCTTCTAATTATTATTGTAAATTAAAACTTGAAGATCTGAATTTGTAATTGTCAAATACAGAACTTAAAATTGATAGCTTCTAATTATTATTGTAAATTATAACTTGAAGATCTGAACTTGTAATTGTCAAATACAGAACTTAAAATTGATAGCTTCTAATTATTATTGCAAATAATAACTTGAAGATCTGTACTTGTAATTGTCAAATACTGAACTTAAAATTGATAGCTTATAATTATAATTCAAATTATAACTTGAGGATCTGAACTTGTAATAGTCAAATACAGAACTTCGAATTGTTAAATACAAATTATTAGTGCAAATTATAACTTGAAGATCTGAACTTGTAATAGTCAAATACAGAACTACGAATTGTTAAATACAAATTATTAGTGCAAATTATAACTTGAAGATCTGAACTTGTAATAGGTAAATACAGAACTTCTAATTGTTAAATTCAAACTAAGATTGCAAATAATAATTTGAAGATCTGAACTTGTAATAGTCAAATACAGAACTTCTAATTGTTAAATTCAAATTATTAGTGCAAATTATAACTTGAAGATCTGAACTTGTAATTGTCAAATACAGAACTTAAAATTGATAGCTTCTAATTATTATTGCAAATTATAACTTGAAGATCGGAACTTGTAATAGTTAATTACAAAACTTAGATTTGTTAAATTCAAATTATTATTTCAAATTATAACTTGAAGATCTGAACTAGTAATTGTCAAATACAGAACTTCTAATTATTAAATACAAATTATAACTTGAAGATCTGAACTTGTAATTGTCAAATACAGAACTTAAAATTAATAGCTTCTAATTATTATTGTAAATTATAACTTGAAGATCTGAACTTGTAATTGTCAAATACAGAACTTAAAATTGATAGCTTCTAATTATTATTGCAAATAATAACTTGAAGATCTGAACTTGAAATTGTCAAATGCAGAACTTAAAATTGATAGCTTCTAATTATTATTGCAATTAATAATTTGAAGATCTGTACTTGTAATTGTCAAATACAGAACTTAAAATTGATAGCTTATAATGATAATTCAAATTATAACTTGAAGATCTGAACTTGTAATAGTCAAATACAGAACTTCGAATTGTTAAATACAAATTATTAGTGCAAATTATAACTTGAAGATCTGAACTAGTAATTGTCAAATACAGAACTTAAAATTGATAGCTTCTAATTATTATTGCAAATTATAACTTGAAGATCTGAACTTGTAATAGTGAATTACAGAACTAAGATTTGTTAAATTCAAATTATTATTTCAAATTATAACTTGAAGATCTGAACTAGTAATTGTCAAATACAGAACTTCTAATTGTTAAATACAAATTATTAGTGCAAATTATAACTAGAAGATCTGAACTTGTAATTGTCAAATACAGAACTTAAAATTAATAGATTCTAATTGTTATTGAAAATTATAACTTGAAGATCTGAACTAGTAATTGTCAAATACAGAACTTAAAATTGATAGCTTCTAATTATTATTGCAAATTATAACTTGAAGATCTGAATTTGTAATTGTCAAATACAGAACTTAAAATTGATAGCTTCTAATTATTATTGTAAATTATAACTTGAAGATCTGAATTAGTAATTGTCAAATACAGAACATAAAATTGATAGCTTCTAATTATTATTGTAAATTATAACTTGAAGATCTGGATTTGTAATTGTCAAATACAGAACTTAAAATTGATAGCTTCTAATTATTATTGTAAATTATAACTTGAAGATCTGAACTTGTAATTGTCAAATACAGAACTTAAAATTGATAGCTTCTAATTATTATTACAAATAATAACTTGAAGATCTGTACTTGTAATTGTCAAATACCGAACTTAAAATTGATAGCTTCTAATTATTATTTCAAATTATAACTTGAAGATCTGAACTGGTAATTGTCAAATACAGAACTTCTAATTGTTAAATACAAATTATTAGTGCAAATTATAACTTGAAGATCTGAACTTGTAATTGTCAAATACAGAACTCTAATTGTTAAATACAAATTATTAGTGCAAATTATAACTAGAAGATCTGAACTTGTAATTGTCAAATACAGAACTTAAAATTAATAGATTCTAATTGTTATTGAAAATTATAACTTGAAGATCTGAACTTGTAATAATGAATTACAGAACTTAGATTTGTTAAATTCAAATTATTATTTCAAATTATAACTTGAAGATCTGAACTGGTAATTGTCAAATACAGAACTTCTAATTGTTAAATACAAATTATTAGTGCAAATTATAACTTGAAGATCTGAACTTGTAATTGTCAAATACAGAACTTAAAATTGATAGCTTCTAATTATTATTTCAAATTATAACTTGAAGATCTGAACTTGTAATTGTCAAATACAGAACTTAAAATTGATAGCTTCTAATTATTATTGCAAATAATAACTTGAAGATCTGTACTTGTAATTGTCAAATACAGAACTTAAAATTGATAGCTTATAATTATAGTTCAAATTATAACTTGAAGTTCTGAACTTGTAATAGTCAAATACAGAACATCGAATTATTAAATACAAATTATTAGTGCATATTATAACTTGAAGATCTGAACTTGTAATAGGTAAATACAGAACTTCTAATTGTTAAATTCAAACTAAGATTGCAAATAATAATTTGAAGATCTGAAATTGTAATAGTCAAATACAGAACTTCCAATTGTTAAATACAAATTATTAGTGCAAATTATAACTTGAAGATCTGAACTTGTAATTGTCAAATACAGAACTTAAAATTGATAGCTTCTAATTATTATTGCAAATTATAACTTGAAGATCTGAACTTGTAATAGTGAATTACAAAACTTAGATTTGTTAAATTCAAATTATTATTTCAAATTATAACTTGAAGATCTGAACTAGTAATTGTCAAATACAGAACTTAAATTGATAGCTTATAATTATTATTGCAAATAATAATTTGAAGATCTGAACTTGTAATAGTCAAATACAGAACTTCTAATTGTTAAATACAAATTATTAGTGCAAATTATAACTTGAAGATCTGAACTTGTAATAGTGAATTACAGAACTTAGATTTGTTAAATTCAATTATTATTTCAAATTATAACTTGAAGATCTGAACTAGTAATTGTCAAATACAGAACTTAAAATTGATAGCTTCTAATTATTATTGCAAATTATAACTTGAAGATCTGAACTTGTAATTGTCAAATACAGAACTTAAAATTGATAGCTTCTAATTATTATTTCAAATTATAACTTGAAGATCTGAACTGGTAATTGTCAAATACAGAACTTAAAATTGATAGCTTCTAATTATTATTTCAAATTATAACTTGAAGATCTGAACTTGTAATTGTCAAATACAGAACTTCTAATTGTTAAATACAAATTATTAGTGCAAATTATAACTTGAAGATCTGAACTTGTAATTGTCAAATACAGAACTTAAAATTGATAGCTTCTAATTATTATTGCAAATTATAACTTGAAGATCTGAACTTGTAATAGTGAATTACAAAACTTAGATTTGTTAAATTCAAATTATTATTTCAAATTATAACTTGAAGATCTGAACTAGTAATTGTCAAATACAGAACTTAAATTGATAGCTTATAATTATTATTGCAAATAATAATTTGAAGATCTGAACTTGTAATAGTCAAATACAGAACTTCTAATTGTTAAATACAAATTATTAGTGCAAATTATAACTTGAAGATCTGAACTTGTAATAGTGAATTACAGAACTTAGATTTGTTAAATTCAATTATTATTTCAAATTATAACTTGAAGATCTGAACTAGTAATTGTCAAATACAGAACTTAAAATTGATAGCTTCTAATTATTATTGCAAATTATAACTTGAAGATCTGAACTTGTAATTGTCAAATACAGAACTTAAAATTGATAGCTTCTAATTATTATTTCAAATTATAACTTGAAGATCTGAACTGGTAATTGTCAAATACAGAACTTCTAATTGTTAAATACAAATTATTAGTGCAAATTATAACTTGAAGATCTGAACTTGTAATTGTCAAATACAGAACTTCTAATTGTTAAATACAAATTATTAGTGCAAATTATAACTAGAAGATCTGAACTTGTAATTGTCAAATACAGAACTTAAAATTAATAGATTCTAATTGTTATTGAAAATTATAACTTGAAGATCTGAACTTGTAATAATGAATTACAGAACTTAGATTTGTTAAATTCAAATTATTATTTCAAATTATAACTTGAAGATCTGAACTTGTAATTGTCAAATACAGAACTTAAAATTGATAGCTTCTAATTATTATTTCAAATTATAACTTGAAGATCTGAACTGGTAATTGTCAAATACAGAACTTCTAATTGTTAAATACAAATTATTAGTGCAAATTATAACTTGAAGATCTGAACTTGTAATTGTCAAATACAGAACTTCTAATTGTTAAATACAAATTATTAGTGCAAATTATAACTAGAAGATCTGAACTAGTAATTGTCAAATACAGAACTTAAAATTGATAGCTTCTAATTATTATTGCAAATTATAACTTGAAGATCTGAATTTGTAATTGTCAAATACAGAACTTAAAATTGATAGCTTCTAATTATTATTGTAAATTATAACTTGAATATCTGAATTAGTAATTGTCAAATACAGAACTTAAAATTGATAGCTTCTAATTATTATTGTAAATTATAACTTGAAGATCTGAATTTGTAATTGTCAAATACAGAACTTACAATTGATAGCTTCTAATTATTATTGTAAATTATAACTTGAAGATCTGAACTTGTAATAGTGAATTACAGAACTTAGATTTGTTAAATACAAATTATTATTTCAAATTATAACTTGAAGATCTGAACTGGTAATTGTCAAATACAGAACTTAAAATTGATAGCTTCTAATTATTATTGAAAATTATAACTTGAAGATGTGAACTTGTAATTGTCAAATACAGAACATAAAATTGATAGCTTCTAATTATTATTGCAAATAATAACTTGAAGATCTGTACTTGTAATTGTCAAATACAGAACTTAAAATTTATAGCTTATAATTATATTTCAAATTATAACTTGAAGATCTGAACTTGTAATAGTCAAATACAGAACTTCGAATTGTTAAATACAAATTATTAGGCAAATTATAACTTGAAGATCTGAACTTGTAATAGGTAAATACAGAACTTCTAATTGTTAAATTCAAACTAAGATTGCAAATAATAATTTGAAGATCTGAACTTGTAATAGTCAAATGCAGAACTTCTAATTGTTAAATTCAAATTATTAGTGCAAATTATAACTTGGGGATCTGAACTTGTAATTGTCAAATACAGAACTTAAAATTGATAGCTTCTAATTATTATTGTAAATTATAACTTGAAGATCTGAACTTGTAATAGTGAATTACAGAACTTATATTTGTTAAATACAAATTATCATTTCAAATTATAACTTGAAGATCTGAAATGGTAATTGTGAAATACAGAACTTAAAATTGATAGCTCCTAATTATTATTGCAAATTATAACTTGAAGATCTGAACTAGTAATTGTAAAATACTGAACTTAAAATTGATAGCTTCTAATTATTATTGCAAATTATAACTTGAAGATCTGAACTTGCAATTGTCAAATACAGAACTTCTAATTGTTAAATACAAATTATTAGTGCAAATTATAACTAGAAGATCTGAACTTGTAATTGTCAAATACAGAACTTAAAATTAATAGCTTCTAATTATTATGAAAATTATAACTTGAAGATCTGAACTTGTAATAATGAATTACAGAACTTAGATTTGTTAAATTCAAATTATTATTTCAAATTATAACTTGAAGATCTGAACTAGTAATTGTCAAATACAGAACTTAAAATTGATAGCTTCTAATTATTATTGCAAATTATAACTTGAAGATCTGAATCTGTAATTGTCAAATACAGAACTTAAAATTGATAGCTTCTAATTATTATTGTAAATTATAACTTGTAGATCTGAATTTGTAATTGTCAAATACAGAACTTAAAATTGATAGCTTCTAATTATTATTGTAAATTATAACTTGAAAATCTGAATTTGTAATTGTCAAATACAGAACTTAAAATTGATAGCTTCTAATTATTATTGTAAATTATAACTTGAAGATCTGAACTTGTAATTGTCAAATACAGAACTTAAAATTGATAGCTTCTAATTATTATTGCAAATAATAACTTGAAGATCTGTACTTGTAATTGTCAAATACTGAACTTAAAATTGATAGCTTATAATTATAATTCAAATTATAACTTGAGGATCTGAACTTGTAATAGTCAAATACAGAACTTCGAATTGTTAAATACAAATTATTAGTGCAAATTATAATTTGAAGATCTGAACTTGTAATAGGTAAATACAGTACTTCGAATTGTTAAATTCAAACTAAGATTGCAAATAATAATTTGAAGATCTGAACTTGTAATAGTCAAATATAGAACTTAAAATTGATAGCTTCTAATTATTATTGTAAATTATAACTTGAAGATCTGAACTTGTAATAGTGAATTACAGAACTTATATTTGTTAAATACAAATTATTATTTCAAATTATAACTTGAAGATCTGAACTGGTAATTGTCAAATACAGAACTTAAAATTGATAGCTTCTAATTATTATTGCAAATTATAACTTGAAGATCTGAACTAGTAATTGTCAAATACAGAACTTAAAATTGATAGCTTATAATTATTATTGTAAATTATAACTTGAAGATCTAAACTTGTAATAGTGAATTACAGAACTTCGATTTGATAAATTCAAATTATTATTTCAAATTATAACTAGAAGATCTGAACTAGTAATTGTCAAATACAGAACTTAAAATTGATAGCTTCTAATTATTATTGCAAATTATAACTTGAAGATCTGAACTTGTAATTGTCAAATACAGAACTTAAAATTGAAAGCTTCTAATTATTATTTCAAATTATAACTTGTAGATCTGAACTTGTAATTGTCAAATACAGAACTTCTAATTATGAAAAACAATTTATTAGTGCAAATTATAACTTGAAGATCTGAACTTGTAATTGTCAAATACAGAACTTAAAATTGATAGCTTCTAATTATTATTGCAAATTATAACTTGAAGATCTGAACTTGTAATAGTGAATTACAGTACTTAGTTTTGTTAAATTCAAATTATTATTTCAAATTATAACTTGTAGATCTGAATTAGTAATTGTCAAATACAGAACTTAAATTGATAGCTTATAATTATTATTGTAAATTATATCTTGAAGATCTGAACTTGTAATAGTGAATTACAGAACTTAGATTTTTTAAATTCAAATTTTTATTTCAAATTATAACTTGAAGATCTGAACTAGTAATTGTCAAATACAGAACTTAAAATTGATAGCTTCTAATTATTATTGCAAATTATAACTTGAAGTTCTGAACTTGTATTTGTCAAATACAGAACTAAAATTGATAGCTTCTAATTATTATTGTAAATTATAACTTGAAGATCTGAACTTGTAATAGTGAATTACAGCACTTAGATTTGTTAAATTCAATTATTATTTCAAATTATAACTTGAAGATCTGAACTAGTAATTGCAAATACAGAACTTAAAATTGATAGCTTCTAATTATTATTGTAAATTATTACTTGAAGATCTGAATTTGTAATTGTCAAATACAGAAATTAAAATTGATAGCTTCTAATTATTATTGTAAATTAAAACTTGAAGATCTGAATTTGTAATTGTCAAATACAGAACTTAAAATTGATAGCTTCTAATTATTATTGTAAATTATAACTTGAAGATCTGAACTTGTAATTGTCAAATACAGAACTTAAAATTGATAGCTTCTAATTATTATTGCAAATAATAACTTGAAGATCTGTACTTGTAATTGTCAAATACTGAACTTAAAATTGATAGCTTATAATTATAATTCAAATTATAACTTGAGGATCTGAACTTGTAATAGTCAAATACAGAACTTCGAATTGTTAAATACAAATTATTAGTGCAAATTATAACTTGAAGATCTGAACTTGTAATAGGTAAATACAGAACTTCGAATTGTTAAATTCAAACTAAGATTGCAAATAATAATTTGAAGATCTGAACTTGTAATAGTCAAATACAGAACTTAAAATTGATAGCTTCTAATTATTATTGTAAATTATAACTTGAAGATCTGAACTTGTAATAGTGAATTACAGAACTTATATTTGTTAAATACAAATTATTATTTCAAATTATAACTTGTAGATCTGAACTGGTAATTGTCAAATACAGAACTTAAAATTGATAGCTTCTAATTATTATTGCAAATTATAACTTGAAGATCTGAACTAGTAATTGTCAAATACAGAACTTAAAATTGATAGCTTATAATTATTATTGTAAATTATAACTTGAAGATCTGAACTTGTAATAGTGAATTACAGAACTTCGATTTGTTAAATTCAAATTATTATTTCAAATTATAACTTGTAGATCTGAACTGGTAATTGTCAAATACAGAACTTAAAATTGATAGCTTCTAATTATTATTGCAAATTATAACTTGAAGATCTGAACTAGTAATTGTCAAATACAGAACTTAAAATTGATAGCTTATAATTATTATTGTAAATTATAACTTGAAGATCTGAACTTGTAATAGTGAATTACAGAACTTATATTTGTTAAATACAAATTATTATTTCAAATTATAACTTGTAGATCTGAACTGGTAATTGTCAAATACAGAACTTAAAATTGATAGCTTCTAATTATTATTGCAAATTATAACTTGAAGATCTGAACTAGTAATTGTCAAATACAGAACTTAAAATTGATAGCTTCTAATTATTATTTCAAATTATAACTTGAAGATCTGAATCTGTAATTGTCAAATACAGAACTTAAAATTGATAGCTTCTAATTATTATTGTAAATTATAACTTGAAAATCTGAATTTGTAATTGTCAAATACAGAACTTAAAATTGATAGCTTCTAATTATTATTGTAAATTATAACTTGAAGATCTGAATTTGTAATTGTCAAATACAGAACTTAAAATTGTTAAATACAAATTATTAGTGCAAATTATAATTTGAAGATCTGAACTTGTAATAGACAAATACAGAACTTCTAATTGTTAAATACAAATTATTAGTGCAAATTATAACTTGAAGATCTGAACTTGTAATTGTCAAATGCAGAACTTAAAATTGATAACTTCTAATTATTATTGTAAATTATAACTTGAAGATCTGAACTTGTAATTGTCAAATACAGAACTTCTAATTGTTAAATACAAATTATTAGTGCAAATTATAACTTGCAGATCTGAACTTGTAATTGTCAAATACAGAACTTAAAATTGAAAGCTTCTAATTATTATTGCAAATTATAACTTGAAGATCTGAACTTGTAATAGTGAATTACAGAACTTAGATTTGTTAAATTCAAATTATTATTTCAAATTATAACTTGAAGATCTGAACTAGTAATTGTCAAATACAGAACTTAAAATTGATAGCTTATAATTATTATTGTAAATTATAACTTGAAGATCTGAACTTGTAATAGTGAATTACAGAACTTCGATTTGTTAAATACAAATTATTAGTGCAAATTATAACTTGCAGATCTGAACTTGTAATTGTCAAATACAGAACTTAAAATTGAAAGCTTCTAATTATTATTGCAAATTATAACTTGAAGATCTGAACTTGTAATAGTGAATTACAGAACTTAGATTTGTCAAATTCTAATTATTAATTCTAATTATAACTTGAAGATCTGAACTAGTAATTGTCAAATACAGAACTTAAAATTGATAGCTTCTAATTATTATTGCAAATTATAACTTGAAGATCTGAACTTGTAATTGTCAAATACAGAACTTAAAATTGATAGCTTCTAATTATTATTTCAAATTATAACTTGAAGATCTGAACTTGTAATTGTCAAATACAGAACTTAAAATTAATAGCTACTAATTATTATTGCAAATAATAACTTGAAGATCTGAACTTGTAATTGTCAAATGCAGAACTTAAAATTGATAGCTTCTAATTATTATTGCAAATAATAATTTGAAGATCTGTACTTGTAATTGTCAAATACAGGACTTAAAATTGATAGCTTATAATTATAATTCAAATTATAACTTGAAGATCTGAACTTGTAATAGTCAAATACAGAACTTCGAATTGTTAAATACAAATTATTAGTGCAAATTATAACTTGGGGATCTGAACTTGTAATTGTCAAATACAGAACTTAAAATTGATAGCTTCTAACTATTATTGTAAATTATAACTTGAAGATCTGAACTTGTAATAGTGAATTACAGAACTTATATTTGTTAAATACAAATTATCATTTCAAATTATAACTTGAAGATCTGAAATGGTAATTGTGAAATACAGAACTTAAAATTGATAGCTCCTAATTATTATTGCAAATTATAACTTGAAGATCTGAACTAGTAATTGTAAAATACTGAACTTAAAATTGATAGCTTCTAATTATTATTGCAAATTATAACTTGAAGATCTGAACTTGCAATTGTCAAATACAGAACTTCTAATTGTTAAATACAAATTATTAGTGCATATTATAACTAGAAGATCTGAACTTGTAATTGTCAAATACAGAACTTAAAATTAATAGCTTCTAATTATTATGAAAATTATAACTTGAAGATCTGAACTTGTAATAATGAATTACAGAACTTAGATTTGTTAAATTCAAATTATTATTTCAAATTATAACTTGAAGATCTGAACTAGTAATTGTCAAATACAGAACTTAAAATTGATAGCTTCTAATTATTATTGCAAATTATAACTTGAAGATCTGAATCTGTAATTGTCAAATACAGAACTTAAAATTGATAGCTTCTAATTATTATTGTAAATTATAACTTGTAGATCTGAATTTGTAATTGTCAAATACAGAACTTAAAATTGATAGCTTCTAATTATTATTGTAAATTATAACTTGAAAATCTGAATTTGTAATTGTCAAATACAGAACTTAAAATTGATAGCTTCTAATTATTATTGTAAATTATAACTTGAAGATCTGAACTTGTAATTGTCAAATACAGAACTTAAAATTGATAGCTTCTAATTATTATTGCAAATAATAACTTGAAGATCTGTACTTGTAATTGTCAAATACTGAACTTAAAATTGATAGCTTATAATTATAATTCAAATTATAACTTGAGGATCTGAACTTGTAATAGTCAAATACAGAACTTCGAATTGTTAAATACAAATTATTAGTGCAAATTATAACTTGAAGATCTGAACTTGTAATAGGTAAATACAGAACTTCGAATTGTTAAATTCAAACTAAGATTGCAAATAATAATTTGAAGATCTGAACTTGTAATAGTCAAATATAGAACTTAAAATTGATAGCTTCTAATTATTATTGTAAATTATAACTTGAAGATCTGAACTTGTAATAGTGAATTACAGAACTTATATTTGTTAAATACAAATTATTATTTCAAATTATAACTTGAAGATCTGAACTGGTAATTGTCAAATACAGAACTTAAAATTGATAGCTTCTAATTATTATTGCAAATTATAACTTGAAGATCTGAACTAGTAATTGTCAAATACAGAACTTAAAATTGATAGCTTATAATTATTATTGTAAATTATAACTTGAAGATCTAAACTTGTAATAGTGAATTACAGAACTTCGATTTGTTAAATTCAAATTATTATTTCAAATTATAACTAGAAGATCTGAACTAGTAATTGTCAAATACAGAACTTAAAATTGATAGCTTCTAATTATTATTGCAAATTATAACTTGAAGATCTGAACTTGTAATTGTCAAATACAGAACTTAAAATTGATAGCTTCTAATTATTATTGCAAATAATAACTGGAAGATCTGTACTTTTAATTGTCAAATACAGAACTTAAAATTGATAGCTTATAATTATAGTTCAAATTATAACTTGAAGATCTGAACTTGTAATAGTCAAATACAGAACATCGAATTGTTAAATACAAATTATTAGTGCAAATTATAACTTGAAGATCTGAACATGTAATAGGTAAATACAGAACTTCTAATTGTTAAATTCAAATTAAGATTGCAAATAATAATTTGAAAATCTGAACTAGTAATAGTCAAATACAGAACTTCTAACTGTTAAAAACAAATTATAAGTGCAAATTATAACTTGAAGATCTGAACTTGTAATTGTCAAATACAGAACTTAAAATTGATAGCTTCTAATTATTATTGCATATTATAACTTGAAGATCTGAACTAGTAATTGTCAAATACAGAACTTAAATTGATAGCTTATAATTATTATTGCAAATAATAACTTGAAGATCTGAACTTGTAATAGTCAAATACAGAACTTCTAATTGTTAAATACAAATTATTAGTGCAAATTATAACTTGAAGATCTGAACTAGTAATTGTCAAATACAGAACTTAAAATTGATAGCTTCTAATTATTATTGCAAATTATAACTTGAAGATCTGAACTTGTAATAGTGAATTACAGAACTAAGATTTGCTAAATTCAAATTATTATTTCAAATTATAACTTGAAGATCTGAACTAGTAATTGTCAAATACAGAACTTCTAATTATTAAATACTAATTATTAGTGCAAATTATAACTTGAAGATCTGAACTAGTAATTTTCAAATACAGAACTTAATATTGATAGCTTCTAATTTTTATTGCAAATTATAACTAGAAGATCTGAACTTGTAATTGTCAAATACAGAACTTCTAATTGTTAAATACAAATTATTAGTGCAAATTATAACTTGAAGATCTGAACTAGTAATTTTCAAATACAGAACTTAATATTGATAGCTTCTAATTATTATTGCAAATTATAACTAGAAGATCTGAACTTGTAATTGTCAAACACAGAACTTAAAATTGATAGCTTCTAATTATTATTTCAATTTATAACTTGAAGATCTGAACTTGTAATTGTCAAATACAGAACTAAAAATTGATAGCTTATAATTATTATTGCAAATTATAACTTGAAGATCTGAACTTGTAATTGTCAAATACAGAACTTCTAATTGTTAAATACAAATTAGTAGTGCAAATTATAACTAGAAGATCTGAACTTGTAATTATCAAATACAAAACTTAAAATTGATAGCTTCTAATTATTATTGTAAATTATAACTTGAAGATCTGAACTTGTAATAGTGAATTACAGAACTTAGATTTGTTAAATCTAATTATTATTTCAAATTATAACTTGAAGATCTGAACTAGTAATTGTCAAATACAGAACTTAAAATTGATAGCTTCTAATTATTATTGCAAATTATAACTTGAAGATCTGAACTTGTAATTGTCAAATACAGAACTTAAAATTGATAGCTTCTAATTATTATTGTAAATTATAACTTGAAGATCTGAACTTGTAATTGTCAAATACAGAACTTAAAATTGATAGCTTCTAATTATTATTGCAAATAATAACTTGGAGATCTGAACTAGTAATTGTCAAATACAGAACTTAAAATTGATAGCTTCTAATTATTATTGCAAATTATAACTTGTAGATCTGAACTTGTAATTGTCAAATACAGAACTTAAAATTGATAGCTTCTAATTATTATTGCAAATTATAACTTGAAGATCTGAATTTGTAATTGTCAAATACAGAACTTAAAATTGATAGCTTCTAATTATTATTGAAAATTATAATTTGAAGATCTGAACTTGCAATAAACAAATACGCAACTTAGCATTGTTAAATACAAATTGTGATTGCAAATTATAACTTGAAGATCTGAACCTGTAATAGGTAAATACAGAACTTCGAATTGTTAAATTCAAACTAAGATTGCAAATAATAATTCGAAGATCTGAACTTGTAATAGTCAAATACAGAACTTCTAATTGTTAAATACAAATTATTAGTGCAAATTATAACTTGAAGATCTGAACTAGTAATTGTCAAATACAGAACTTAAAATTGATAGCTTCTAATTATTATTGCAAATTATAACTTGAAGATCTGAACTTGTAATTGTCAAATACAGAACTTCTAATTGTTAAATACAAATTATTAGTGCAAATTATAACTTGAAGATCTGAACTTGTAATTGTCAAATACAGAACTTAAAATTGATAGCTTCTAATTATTATTGCAAATTATAACTTGAAGATCTGAACTTCTAATAGTCAAATACAGAACTTAAAATTGATAGCTTCTAATTATTATTGTAAATTATAACTTGAAGATCTGAACTTGTAATAGTGAATCACAGAACTTAGATTTGTTAAATTCAAATTATTATTTCAAATTATAACTTGAAGATCTGAACTAGTAATTGTCAAATACAGAACTTAAAATTGATAGCTTCTAATTATTATTGCAAATTATAACTTGAAGATCTGAACTTGTAATTGTCAAATACAGTACTTAAAATTGATAGCTTCTAATTAATATTGCAAATTATAACTTGAAGATCTGAACTTGTAATTGTCAAATACAGAACTTAAAATTGATAGCTTTTAATTATTATTGTAAATTATAACTTGAAGATCTGAACTTGTAATAGTCAAATACAGAACTTCGAATTGTTAAATACAAATTATTAGTACAAATTATAACTTGAAGATCTGAACTTGTAATAGGTAAATACAAAACTTCGAATTGTTAAATTCAAACTAAGATTGCAAATAATAATTTGAAGATCTGAACTTGTAATAGTCAAATACAGAACTTAAAATTGATAGCTTCTAATTATTATTGTAAATTATAACTTGAAGATCTGAACTTGTAATAGTGAATTACAGAACTTAGATTTGTTAAATTCAAATTATTATTTCAAATTATAACTTGAAGATCTGAACTAGTAATTGTCAAATACAGAACTTAAAATTGATAGCTTCTAATTATTATTGCAAATTATAACTTGAAGATCTGAACTTGTAATTGTCAAATGCAGAACTTAAAATTGATAGCTTCTAATTATTATTTCAAATTATAACTTGAAGATCTGAACTTGTAATTGTCAAATACAGAACTTAAAATTGATAGCTTCTAATTATTATTGCAAATAATAACTTGAAGATCTGTACTTGTAATTGTCAAATACCGAACTTAAAATTGATAGCTTATAATTAAAGTTCAAATTATAACTTGAAGATCTGAACTTTTAATAGTCAAATACAGAACATCGAATTGTTAAATACAAATTATTAGTGCAAATTATAACTTGAAGATCTGAACTTGTAATAGGTAAATACAGAACTTCTAATTGTTAAATTCAAACTAAGATTGCAAATAATAATTTGAAAATCTCAACTAGTAATAGTCAAATACAGAACTTCTAACTGTTAAAATCAAATTATTATTTCAAATTATAACTTGAAGATCTGAACTAGTAATTGTCAAATACAGAACTTCTAATTATTAAATACAAATTATTAGTGCAAATTATAACTTGAAGATCTGAACTAGTAATTTTCAAATACAGAACTTAATATTGATAGCTTCTAATTATTAATGCAAATTATAACTAGAAGATCTGAACTTGTAATTGTCAAATACAGAAGTTAAAATTGATAGCTTCTAATTATAATTTCAATTTATAACTTGAAGATCTGAACTTGTAATTGTCAAATACAGAACTTAAAATTGATAGCTTCTAATTATTATTGCAAATTATAACTTGAAGATCTGAACTTGTAATTGTCAAATACAGAACTTCTAATTGTTAAATACAAATTAGTAGTGCAAATTATAACTTGAAGATCTGAACTTGTAATTATCAAATACAGAACTTAAAATTGCTAGCTTCTAATTATTATTGTAAATTATAACTTGAAGATCTGAACTTGTAATAGTGAATTACAGAACTTAAATTTGTTAAATTCAAATTATTATTTCAAATTATAACTTGAAGATCTGAACTAGTAATTGTCAAATACAGAACTTAAAATTGATAGCTTCTAATTATTATTGCAAATTATAACTTGAAGATCTAACTTGTAATTGTCAAATACAGAACTTAAAATTGATAGCTTCTAATTATTATTGTAAATTATAACTTGAAGATCTGAACTTGTAATTGTCAAATACAGAACTTAAAATTGATAGCTTCTAATTATTATTGCAAATATAAACTTGGAGATCTGAACTAGTAATTGTCAAATACAGAACTTAAAATTGATAGCTTCTAATTATTATTGCAAATTATAACTTGAAGATCTGAACTTGTAATTGTCAAATACAGAACTTAAAATTGATAGCTTCTAATTATTATTGCAAATTATAACTTGAAGATCTGAACTTGTAATTGTCAAATACAGAACATAAAATTGATAGCTTCTAATTATTATTTCAAATTATAACTTGAAGATCTGAACTTGTAATTGTCAAATACAGAACTTAAAATTAATAGCTTCCAATTATTATTGCAAATTATAACTTGAATATCTGAACTTGTAATTGTCAAATACAGAACTTCAAATTGTTAAATACAAATTATTAGTGCAAATTATAACTTGAAGATCTGAACTTGTAATTGTCAAATACAGAACTTAAAATTGATAGCTTCTAATTATTATTGCAAATAATAACTTGAAGATCTGTACTTGTAATTGTCAAATACCGAACTTAAAATTGATAGCTTATAATTAAAGTTCAAATTATAACTTGAAGATCTGAACTTTTAATAGTCAAATACAGAACATCGAATTGTTAAATACAAATTATTAGTGCAAATTATAACTTGAAGATCTGAACTTGTAATAGGTAAATACAGAACTTCTAATTGTTAAATTCAAACTAAGATTGCAAATAATAATTTGAAAATCTCAACTAGTAATAGTCAAATACAGAACTTCTAACTGTTAAAATCAAATTATTATTTCAAATTATAACTTGAAGATCTGAACTAGTAATTGTCAAATACAGAACTTCTAATTATTAAATACAAATTATTAGTGCAAATTATAACTTGAAGATCTGAACTAGTAATTTTCAAATACAGAACTTAATATTGATAGCTTCTAATTATTAATGCAAATTATAACTAGAAGATCTGAACTTGTAATTGTCAAATACAGAAGTTAAAATTGATAGCTTCTAATTATAATTTCAATTTATAACTTGAAGATCTGAACTTGTAATTGTCAAATACAGAACTTAAAATTGATAGCTTCTAATTATTATTGCAAATTATAACTTGAAGATCTGAACTTGTAATTGTCAAATACAGAACTTCTAATTGTTAAATACAAATTAGTAGTGCAAATTATAACTTGAAGATCTGAACTTGTAATTATCAAATACAGAACTTAAAATTGCTAGCTTCTAATTATTATTGTAAATTATAACTTGAAGATCTGAACTTGTAATAGTGAATTACAGAACTTAAATTTGTTAAATTCAAATTATTATTTCAAATTATAACTTGAAGATCTGAACTAGTAATTGTCAAATACAGAACTTAAAATTGATAGCTTCTAATTATTATTGCAAATTATAACTTGAAGATCTAACTTGTAATTGTCAAATACAGAACTTAAAATTGATAGCTTCTAATTATTATTGTAAATTATAACTTGAAGATCTGAACTTGTAATTGTCAAATACAGAACTTAAAATTGATAGCTTCTAATTATTATTGCAAATATAAACTTGGAGATCTGAACTAGTAATTGTCAAATACAGAACTTAAAATTGATAGCTTCTAATTATTATTGCAAATTATAACTTGAAGATCTGAACTTGTAATTGTCAAATACAGAACTTAAAATTGATAGCTTCTAATTATTATTGCAAATTATAACTTGAAGATCTGAACTTGTAATTGTCAAATACAGAACATAAAATTGATAGCTTCTAATTATTATTTCAAATTATAACTTGAAGATCTGAACTTGTAATTGTCAAATACAGAACTTAAAATTAATAGCTTCCAATTATTATTGCAAATTATAACTTGAATATCTGAACTTGTAATTGTCAAATACAGAACTTCAAATTGTTAAATACAAATTATTAGTGCAAATTATAACTTGAAGATCTGAACTTGTAATTGTCAAATACAGAACTTAAAATTGATAGCTTCTAATTATTATTGCAAATAATAACTTGAAGATCTGTACTTGTAATTGTCAAATACCGAACTTAAAATTGATAGCTTATAATTAAAGTTCAAATTATAACTTGAAGATCTGAACTTTTAATAGTCAAATACAGAACATCGAATTGTTAAATACAAATTATTAGTGCAAATTATAACTTGAAGATCTGAACTTGTAATAGGTAAATACAGAACTTCTAATTGTTAAATTCAAACTAAGATTGCAAATAATAATTTGAAAATCTCAACTAGTAATAGTCAAATACAGAACTTCTAACTGTTAAAATCAAATTATTATTTCAAATTATAACTTGAAGATCTGAACTAGTAATTGTCAAATACAGAACTTCTAATTATTAAATACAAATTATTAGTGCAAATTATAACTTGAAGATCTGAACTAGTAATTTTCAAATACAGAACTTAATATTGATAGCTTCTAATTATTAATGCAAATTATAACTAGAAGATCTGAACTTGTAATTGTCAAATACAGAAGTTAAAATTGATAGCTCCTAATTATAATTTCAATTTATAACTTGAAGATCTGAACTTGTAATTGTCAAATACAGAACTTAAAATTGATAGCTTCTAATTATTATTGCAAATTATAACTTGAAGATCTGAACTTGTAATTGTCAAATACAGAACTTCTAATTGTTAAATACAAATTAGTAGTGCAAATTATAACTTGAAGATCTGAACTTGTAATTATCAAATACAGAACTTAAAATTGCTAGCTTCTAATTATTATTGTAAATTATAACTTGAAGATCTGAACTTGTAATAGTGAATTACAGAACTTAGATTTGTTAAATTCAAATTATTATTTCAAATTATAACTTGAAGATCTGAACTAGTAATTGTCAAATACAGAACTTAAAATTGATAGCTTCTAATTATTATTGCAAATTATAACTTGAAGATCTAACTTGTAATTGTCAAATACAGAACTTAAAATTGATAGCTTCTAATTATTATTGTAAATTATAACTTGAAGATCTGAACTTGTAATTGTCAAATACAGAACTTAAAATTGATAGCTTCTAATTATTATTGCAAATATAAACATGGAGATCTGAACTAGTAATTGTCAAATACAGAACTTAAAATTGATAGCTTCTAATTATTATTGCAAATTATAACTTGAAGATCTGAACTTGTAATTGTCAAATACAGAACTTAAAATTGATAGCTTCTAATTATTATTGCAAATTATAACTTGAAGATCTGAACTTGTAATTGTCAAATACAGAACATAAAATTGATAGCTTCTAATTATTATTTCAAATTATAACTTGAAGATCTGAACTTGTAATTGTCAAATACAGAACTTAAAATTAATAGCTTCCAATTATTATTGCAAATTATAACTTGAATATCTGAACTTGTAATTGTCAAATACAGAACTTCAAATTGTTAAATACAAATTATTAGTGCAAATTATAACTTGAAGATCTGAACTTGTAATTGTCAAATACAGAACTTAAAATTGATAGCTTCTAATTATTATTGTAAATTATAACTTGAAGATCTGAACTTGTAATAGTGAATTACAGAACTTAGATTTGTTAAATTCAAATTATTATTTCAAATTATAACTTGAAGATCTGAACTAGTAATTGTCAAATACAGAACTCAAAATTGATAGCTTCTAATTATTATTGCATATTATAACTTGAAGATCTGAACTTGTAATTGTTAAATACAGAACTTAAAATTGATAGCTTCTAATTATTATTGTAAATTATAACTTCAAGATCTGAACTTGTAATTGTCAAATACAGAACTTAAAATTGATAGCTTCTAATTATTATTGCAAATAATAACTTGAAGATCTGAACTTGTAATTGTCAAATACAGAACTTCTAATTGTTAAATACAAATTATTAGTGCAAATTATAACTTGAAGATCTGAACAAGTAATTGTCAAATACAGAACTTAAAATTGATAGCTTCTAATTATTATTGTAAATTATAACTTGAAGATCTGAACTTGTAATAGTGAATTACAGAACTTAGATTTGTTAAATTCAAATTATTATTTCAAATTATAACTTGAAGATCTGAACTTGTAATTGTCAAATACAGAACTTAAAATTGATAGCTTCTAATTATTATTGCAAATTATAACATGAAGATCTGAACTTGTAATTGTCAAATACAGAACTTAAAATTGATAGCTTCTAATTATTATTGCAAATTATAACTTGAAGATCTGAACTTGTAATAGTGAATTACAGAACTTAGATTTGTTAAATTCAAATTATTATTTCAAATTATAACTTGCAGATCTGAACTAGTAATTGTCAAATACAGAACTTAAAATTGATAGCTTCTAATTATTATTGCAAATTATAACTTGAAGATCTGAACTTGTAATTGTCAAATGCAGAACTTAAAATTGATAGCTTCTAATTATTATTTCAAATTATAACTTGAAGATCTGAACTTGTAATTGTCAAATACAGAACTTAAAATTGATAGCTTCTAATTATTATTGCAAATAATAACTTGAAGATCTGTACTTGTAATTGTCAAATACCGAACTTAAAATTGATAGCTTATAATTATAGTTCAAATTATAACTTGAAGATCTGAACTTTTAATAGTCAAATACAGAACATCGAATTGTTAAATACAAATTATTAGTGCAAATTATAACTTGAAGATCTGAACTTGTAATAGGTAAATACAGAACTTCTAATTGTTAAATTCAAACTAAGATTGCAAATAATAATTCGAAGATCTGAACTTGTAATAGTCAAATACAGAACTTCTAATTGTTAAATACAAATTATTAGTGCAAATTATAACTTGAAGATCTGAACTAGTAATTGTCAAATACAGAACTTAAAATTGATAGCTTCTAATTATTATTGCAAATTATAACTTGAAGATCTGAACTTGTAATTGTCAAATACAGAACTTCTAATTGTTAAATACAAATTATTAGTGCAAATTATAACTTGAAGATCTGAACTTGTAATTGTCAAATACAGAACTTAAAATTGATAGCTTCTAATTATTATTGCAAATTATAACTTGAAGATCTGAACTTCTAATAGTCAAATACAGAACTTAAAATTGATAGCTTCTAATTATTATTGTAAATTATAACTTGAAGATCTGAACTTGTAATAGTGAATCACAGAACTTAGATTTGTTAAATTCAAATTATTATTTCAAATTATAACTTGAAGATCTGAACTAGTAATTGTCAAATACAGAACTTAAAATTGATAGCTTCTAATTATTATTGCAAATTATAACTTGAAGATCTGAACTTGTAATTGTCAAATACAGTACTTAAAATTGATAGCTTCTAATTAATATTGCAAATTATAACTTGAAGATCTGAACTTGTAATTGTCAAATACAGAACTTAAAATTGATAGCTTTTAATTATTATTGTAAATTATAACTTGAAGATCTGAACTTGTAATAGTCAAATACAGAACTTCGAATTGTTAAATTCAAATTATTAGTACAAATTATAACTTGAAGATCTGAACTTGTAATAGGTAAATACAAAACTTCGAATTGTTAAATTCAAACTAAGATTGCAAATAATAATTTGAAGATCTGAACTTGTAATAGTCAAATACAGAACTTAAAATTGATAGCTTCTAATTATTATTGTAAATTATAACTTGAAGATCTGAACTTGTAATAGTGAATTACAGAACTTAGATTTGTTAAATTCAAATTATTATTTCAAATTATAACTTGAAGATCTGAACTAGTAATTGACAAATACAGAACTTAAAATTGATAGCTTCTAATTATTATTGCAAATTATAACTTGAAGATCTGAACTTGTAATTGTCAAATGCAGAACTTAAAATTGATAGCTTCTAATTATTATTTCAAATTATAACTTGAAGATCTGAACTTGTAATTGTCAAATACAGAACTTCAAATTGATAGCTTCTAATTATTATTGCAAATAATAACTTGAAGATCTGTACTTGTAATTGTCAAATACCGAACTTAAAATTGATAGCTTATAATTAAAGTTCAAATTATAACTTGAAGATCTGAACTTTTAATAGTCAAATACAGAACATCGTATTGTTAAATACAAATTATTAGTGCAAATTATAACTTGAAAATCTGAACTTGTAATAGGTAAATACAGAACTTCTAATTGTTAAATTCAAACTAAGATTGCAAATAATAATTTGAAAATCTCAACTAGTAATAGTCAAATACAGAACTTCTAACTGTTAAAATCAAATTATTAGTGCAAATTATAACTTGAAGATCTGAACTTGTAATTGTCAAATACAGAACTTAAAATTGATAGCTTCTAATTATTATTGCAAATTATAACTTGAAGATCTGAACTTGTAATTGTCAATTACAGAACTTCTAATTGTTAAATACAAATTATTAGTGCAAATTATAACTTGAAGATCAGAACATGTAATTGTCAAATACAGAACTTAAAATTGATAGCTTCTAATTATTATTGTAAATTATAACTTGAAGATCTGAACTTGTAATAGTGAATTACAGAACTTAGATTTGTTAAATTCAAATTATTATTTCAAATTATAACTTGAAGATCTGAACTAGTAATTGTCAAATACAGAACTTCTAATTATTAAATACAAATTATTAGTGCAAATTATAACTTGAAGATCTGAACTAGTAATTTTCAAATACAGAACTTAATATTGATAGCTTCTAATTATTAATGCAAATTATAACTAGAAGATCTGAACTTGTAATTGTCAAATACAGAAGTTAAAATTGATAGCTTCTAATTATAATTTCAATTTATAACTTGAAGATCTGAACTTGTAATTGTCAAATACAGAACTTAAAATTGATAGCTTCTAATTATTATTGCAAATTATAACTTGAAGATCTGAACTTGTAATTGTCAAATACAGAACTTCTAATTGTTAAATACAAATTAGTAGTGCAAATTATAACTTGAAGATCTGAACTTGTAATTATCAAATACAGAACTTAAAATTGCTAGCTTCTAATTATTATTGTAAATTATAACTTGAAGATCTGAACTTGTAATAGTGAATTACAGAACTTAGATTTGTTAAATTCAAATTATTATTTCAAATTATAACTTGAAGATCTGAACTAGTAATTGTCAAATACAGAACTTAAAATTGATAGCTTCTAATTATTATTGCAAATTATAACTTGAAGATCTAACTTGTAATTGTCAAATACAGAACTTAAAATTGATAGCTTCTAATTATTATTGTAAATTATAACTTGAAGATCTGAACTTGTAATTGTCAAATACAGAACTTAAAATTGATAGCTTCTAATTTATATTGCAAATATAAACTTGGAGATCTGAACTAGTAATTGTCAAATACAGAACTTAAAATTGATAGCTTCTAATTATTATTGCAAATTATAACTTGAAGATCTGAACTTGTAATTGTCAAATACAGAACTTAAAATTGATAGCTTCTAATTATTATTGCAAATTATAACTTGAAGATCTGAACTTGTAATTGTCAAATACAGAACATAAAATTGATAGCTTCTAATTATTATTTCAAATTATAACTTGAAGATCTGAACTTGTAATTGTCAAATACAGAACTTAAAATTAATAGCTTCCAATTATTATTGCAAATTATAACTTGAATATCTGAACTTGTAATTGTCAAATACAGAACTTCAAATTGTTAAATACAAATTATTAGTGCAAATTATAACTTGAAGATCTGAACTTGTAATTGTCAAATACAGAACTTAAAATTGATAGCTTCTAATTATTATTGTAAATTATAACTTGAAGATCTGAACTTGTAATAGTGAATTACAGAACTTAGATTTGTTAAATTCAAATTATTATTTCAAATTATAACTTGAAGATCTGAACTAGTAATTGTCAAATACAGAACTCAAAATTGATAGCTTCTAATTATTATTGCATATTATAACTTGAAGATCTGAACTTGTAATTGTTAAATACAGAACTTAAAATTGATAGCTTCTAATTATTATTGTAAATTATAACTTCAAGATCTGAACTTGTAATTGTCAAATACAGAACTTAAAATTGATAGCTTCTAATTATTATTGCAAATAATAACTTGAAGATCTGAACTTGTAATTGTCAAATACAGAACTTCTAATTGTTAAATACAAATTATTAGTGCAAATTATAACTTGAAGATCTGAACAAGTAATTGTCAAATACAGAACTTAAAATTGATAGCTTCTAATTATTATTGTAAATTATAACTTGAAGATCTGAACTTGTAATAGTGAATTACAGAACTTAGATTTGTTAAATTCAAATTATTATTTCAAATTATAACTTGAAGATCTGAACTTGTAATTGTCAAATACAGAACTTAAAATTGATAGCTTCTAATTATTATTGCAAATTATAACATGAAGATCTGAACTTGTAATTGTCAAATACAGAACTTAAAATTGATAGCTTCTAATTATTATTGCAAATTATAACTTGAAGATCTGAACTTGTAATAGTGAATTACAGAACTTAGATTTGTTAAATTCAAATTATTATTTCAAATTATAACTTGAAGATCTGAACTAGTAATTGTCAAATACAGAACTTAAAATTGATAGCTTCTAATTATTATTGCAAATTATAACTTGAAGATCTGAACTTGTAATTGTCAAATGCAGAACTTAAAATTGATAGCTTCTAATTATTATTTCAAATTATAACTTGAAGATCTGAACTTGTAATTGTCAAATACAGAACTTAAAATTGATAGCTTCTAATTATTATTGCAAATAATAACTTGAAGATCTGTACTTGTAATTGTCAAATACCGAACTTAAAATTGATAGCTTATAATTATAGTTCAAATTATAACTTGAAGATCTGAACTTTTAATAGTCAAATACAGAACATCGAATTGTTAAATACAAATTATTAGTGCAAATTATAACTTGAAGATCTGAACTTGTAATAGGTAAATACAGAACTTCTAATTGTTAAATTCAAACTAAGATTGCAAATAATAATTCGAAGATCTGAACTTGTAATAGTCAAATACAGAACTTCTAATTGTTAAATACAAATTATTAGTGCAAATTATAACTTGAAGATCTGAACTAGTAATTGTCAAATACAGAACTTAAAATTGATAGCTTCTAATTATTATTGCAAATTATAACTTGAAGATCTGAACTTGTAATTGTCAAATACAGAACTTCTAATTGTTAAATACAAATTATTAGTTCAAATTATAACTTGAAGATCTGAACTTGTAATTGTCAAATACAGAACTTAAAATTGATAGCTTCTAATTATTATTGCAAATTATAACTTGAAGATCTGAACTTCTAATAGTCAAATACAGAACTTAAAATTGATAGCTTCTAATTATTATTGTAAATTATAACTTGAAGATCTGAACTTGTAATAGTGAATCACAGAACTTAGATTTGTTAAATTCAAATTATTATTTCAAATTATAACTTGAAGATCTGAACTAGTAATTGTCAAATACAGAACTTAAAATTGATAGCTTCTAATTATTATTGCAAATTATAACTTGAAGATCTGAACTTGTAATTGTCAAATACAGTACTTAAAATTGATAGCTTCTAATTAATATTGCAAATTATAACTTGAAGATCTGAACTTGTAATTGTCAAATACAGAACTTAAAATTGATAGCTTTTAATTATTATTGTAAATTATAACTTGAAGATCTGAACTTGTAATAGTCAAATACAGAACTTCGAATTGTTAAATTCAAATTATTAGTACAAATTATAACTTGAAGATCTGAACTTGTAATAGGTAAATACAAAACTTCGAATTGTTAAATTCAAACTAAGATTGCAAATAATAATTTGAAGATCTGAACTTGTAATAGTCAAATACAGAACTTAAAATTGATAGCTTCTAATTATTATTGTAAATTATAACTTGAAGATCTGAACTTGTAATAGTGAATTACAGAACTTAGATTTGTTAAATTCAAATTATTATTTCAAATTATAACTTGAAGATCTGAACTAGTAATTGTCAAATACAGAACTTAAAATTGATAGCTTCTAATTATTATTGCAAATTATAACTTGAAGATCTGAACTTGTAATTGTCAAATGCAGAACTTAAAATTGATAGCTTCTAATTATTATTTCAAATTATAACTTGAAGATCTGAACTTGTAATTGTCAAATACAGAACTTCAAATTGATAGCTTCTAATTATTATTGCAAATAATAACTTGAAGATCTGTACTTGTAATTGTCAAATACCGAACTTAAAATTGATAGCTTATAATTAAAGTTCAAATTATAACTTGAAGATCTGAACTTTTAATAGTCAAATACAGAACATCGAATTGTTAAATACAAATTATTAGTGCAAATTATAACTTGAAAATCTGAACTTGTAATAGGTAAATACAGAACTTCTAATTGTTAAATTCAAACTAAGATTGCAAATAATAATTTGAAAATCTCAACTAGTAATAGTCAAATACAGAACTTCTAACTGTTAAAATCAAATTATTAGTGCAAATTATAACTTGAAGATCTGAACTTGTAATTGTCAAATACAGAACTTAAAATTGATAGCTTCTAATTATTATTGCAAATTATAACTTGAAGATCTGAACTTGTAATTGTCAATTACAGAACTTCTAATTGTTAAATACAAATTATTAGTGCAAATTATAACTTGAAGATCAGAACATGTAATTGTCAAATACAGAACTTAAAATTGATAGCTTCTAATTATTATTGTAAATTATAACTTGAAGATCTGAACTTGTAATAGTGAATTACAGAACTTAGATTTGTTAAATTCAAATTATTATTTCAAATTATAACTTGAAGATCTGAACTAGTAATTGTCAAATACAGAACTTCTAATTATTAAATACAAATTATTAGTGCAAATTATAACTTGAAGATCTGAACTAGTAATTTTCAAATACAGAACTTAATATTGATAGCTTCTAATTATTAATGCAAATTATAACTAGAAGATCTGAACTTGTAATTGTCAAATACAGAACTTAAAATTGATAGCTTCTAATTATAATTTCAATTTATAACTTGAAGATCTGAACTTGTAATTGTCAAATACAGAACTTAAAATTGATAGCTTCTAATTATTATTGCAAATTATAACTTGAAGATCTGAACTTGTAATTGTCAAATACAGAACTTCTAATTGTTAAATACAAATTAGTAGTGCAAATTATAACTTGAAGATCTGAACTTGTAATTATCAAATACAGAACTTAAAATTGATAGCTTCTAATTATTATTGTAAATTATAACTTGAAGATCTGAACTTGTAATAGTGAATTACAGAACTTAGATTTGTTAAATTCAAATTATTATTTCAAATCATAACTTGAAGATCTGAACTAGTAATTGTCAAATACAGAACTTAAAATTGATAGCTTCTAATTATTATTGCAAATTATAACTTGAAGATCTAACTTGTAATTGTCAAATACAGAACTTCAAATTGATAGCTTCTAATTATTATTGTAAATTATAACTTGAAGATCTGAACTTGTAATTGTCAAATACAGAACTTAAAATTGATAGCTTCTAATTATTATTGCAAATATAAACTTGGAGATCTGAACTAGTAATTGTCAAATACAGAACTTAAAATTGATAGCTTCTAATTATTATTGCAAATTATAACTTGAAGATCTGAACTTGTAATTGTCAAATACAGAACTTAAAATTGATAGCTTCTAATTATTATTGCAAATTATAACTTGAAGATCTGAACTTGTAATTGTCATATACAGAACATAAAATTGATAGCTTCTAATTATTATTTCAAATTATAACTTGAAGATCTGAACTTGTAATTGTCAAATACAGAACTTAAAATTAATAGCTTCTAATTATTATTGCAAATTATAACTTGAATATCTGAACTTGTAATTGTCAAATACAGAACTTCAAATTGTTAAATACAAATTATTAGTGCAAATTATAACTTGAAGATCTGAACTTGTAATTGTCAAATACAGAACTTAAAATTGATAGCTTCTAATTATTATTGTAAATTATAACTTGAAGATCTGAACTTGTAATAGTGAATTACAGAACTTAGATTTGTTAAATTCAAATTATTATTTCAAATTATAACTTGAAGATCTGAACTAGTAATTGTCAAATACAGAACTCAAAATTGATAGCTTCTAATTATTATTGCATATTATAACTTGAAGATCTGAACTTGTAATTGTTAAATACAGAACTTAAAATTGATAGCTTCTAATTATTATTGTAAATTATAACTTCAAGATCTGAACTTGTAATTGTCAAATACAGAACTTAAAATTGATAGCTTCTAATTATTATTGCAAATAATAACTTGAAGATCTGAACTTGTAATTGTCAAATACAGAACTTCTAATTGTTAAATACAAATTATTAGTGCAAATTATAACTTGAAGATCTGAACAAGTAATTGTCAAATACAGAACTTAAAATTGATAGCTTCTAATTATTATTGTAAATTATAACTTGAAGATCTGAACTTGTAATAGTGAATTACAGAACTTAGATTTGTTAAATTCAAATTATTATTTCAAATTATAACTTGAAGATCTGAACTAGTAATTGTCAAATACAGAACTTAAAATTGATAGCTTCAAATTATTATTGCAAATTATAACTTGAAGATCTGAACTTGTAATTGTCAAATACAGAACTTAAAATTGATAGCTTCTAATTATTATTGCAAATTATAACATGAAGATCTGAACTTGTAATTGTCAAATACAGAACTTAAAATTGATAGCTTCTAATTATTATTGCAAATTATAACTTGAAGATCTGAACTTGTAATAGTGAATTACAGAACTTAGATTTGTTAAATGCAAATTATTATTTCAAATTATAACTTGAAGATCTGAACTAGTAATTGTCAAATACAGAACTTAAAATTGATAGCTTCTAATTATTATTGCAAATTATAACTTGAAGATCTGAACTTGTAATTGTCAAATGCAGAACTTAAAATTGATAGCTTCTAATTATTATTTCAAATTATAACTTGAAGATCTGAACTTGTAATTGTCAAATACAGAACTTAAAATTGATAGCTTCTAATTATTATTGCAAATAATAACTTGAAGATCTGTACTTGTAATTGTCAAATACCGAACTTAAAATTGATAGCTTATAATTATAGTTCAAATTATAACTTGAAGATCTGAACTTTTAATAGTCAAATACAGAACATCGAATTGTTAAATACAAATTATTAGTGCAAATTATAACTTGAAGATCTGAACTTGTAATAGGTAAATACAGAACTTCTAATTGTTAAATTCAAACTAAGATTGCAAATAATAATTTGAAAATCTCAACTAGTAATAGTCAAATACAGAACTTCTAACTGTTAAAATCAAATTATTAGTGCAAATTATAACTTGAAGATCTGAACTTGTAATTGTCAAATACAGAACTTAAAATTGATAGCTTCTAATTATTATTGCAAATTATAACTTGAAGATCTGAACTTGTAATAGTGAATTACAAAACTTAGATTTGTTAAATTCAAATTATTATTTCAAATTATAACTTGAAGATCTGAACTAGTAATTGTCAAATACAGAACTTAAATTGATAGCTTATAATTATTATTGCAAATAATAATTTGAAGATCTGAACTTGTAATAGTCAAATACAGAACTTCTAATTGTTAAATACCAATTATTAGTGCAAATTATAACTTGAAGATCTGAACTAGTAATTGTCAAATACAGAACTTAAAATTGATAGCTTCTAATTATTATTGCAAATTATAACTTGAAGATCTGAACTTGTAATTGTCAAATACAGAACTTCTAATTGTTAAATACAAATTATTAGTGCAAATTATAACTTGAAGATCTGAACTTGTAATTGTCAAATACAGAACTTAAAATTGATAGCTTCTAATTATTATTGCAAATTATAACTTGAAGATCTGAACTTGTAATTGTCAATTACAGAACTTCTAATTGTTAAATACAAATTATTAGTGCAAATTATAACTTGAAGATCAGAACATGTAATTGTCAAATACAGAACTTAAAATTGATAGCTTCTAATTATTATTGTAAATTATAACTTGAAGATCTGAACTTGTAATAGTGAATTACAGAACTTAGATTTGTTAAATTCAAATTATTATTTCAAATTATAACTTGAAGATCTGAACTAGTAATTGTCAAATACAGAACTTCTAATTATTAAATACAAATTATTAGTGCAAATTATAACTTGAAGATCTGAACTAGTAATTTTCAAATACAGAACTTAATATTGATAGCTTCTAATTATTATTGCAAATTATAACTAGAAGATCTGAACTTGTAATTGTCAAATACAGAACTTCTAATTGTTAAATACAAATTATTAGTGCAAATTATAACTTGAAGATCTGAACTAGTAATTTTCAAATAAAGAACTTAATATTGATAGCTTCTAATTATTATTGCAAATTATAACTAGAAGATCTGAACTTGTAATTGTCAAATACAGAACTTAAAATTGATAGCTTCTAATTATAATTTAAAATTATAACTTGAAGATCTGAACTTGTAATTGTCAAATACAGAACTTAAAATTGATAGCTTCTAATTATTATTGCAAATTATAACTTGAAGATCTGAACTTGTAATTGTCAAATACAGAACTTCTAATTGTTAAATACAAATTAGTAGTGCAAATTATAACTTGAAGATCTGAACTTGTAATTATCAAATACAGAACTTAAAATTGATAGCTTCTAATTATTATTGTAAATTATAACTTGAAGATCTGAACTTGTAATATTGAATTACAGAACTTAGATTTGTTAAATTCAAATTATTATTTCAAATTATAACTTGAAGATCTGAACTAGTAATTGTCAAATACAGAACTTAAAATTGATAGCTTCTAATTATTATTGCAAATTATAACTTGAAGATCTAACTTGTAATTGTCAAATACAGAACTTAAAATTGATAGCTTCTAATTATTATTGTAAATTATAACTTGAAGATCTGAACTTGTAATTGTCAAATACAGAACTTAAAATTGATAGCTTCTAATTATTATTGCAAATATAAACTTGGAGATCTGAACTAGTAATTGTCAAATACAGAACTTAAAATTGATAGCTTCTAATTATTATTGCAAATTATAACTTGAAGATCTGAACTTGTAATTGTCAAATACAGAACTTAAAATTGATAGCTTCTAATTATTATTGCAAATTATAACTTGAAGATCTGAACTTGTAATTGTCAAATACAGAACATAAAATTGATAGCTTCTAATTATTATTTCAAATTATAACTTGAAGATCTGAACTTGTAATTGTCAAATACAGAACTTAAAATTAATAGCTTCTAATTATTATTGCAAATTATAACTTGAATATCTGAACTTGTAATTGTCAAATACAGAACTTCAAATTGTTAAATACAAATTATTAGTGCAAATTATAACTTGAAGATCTGAACTTGTAATTGTCAAATCCAGAACTTAAAATTGATAGCTTCTAATTATTATTGTAAATTATAACTTGAAGATCTGAACTTGTAATAGTGAATTACAGAACTTAGATTTGTTAAATTCAAATTATTATTTCAAATTATAACTTGAAGATCTGAACTAGTAATTGTCAAATACAGAACTTAAAATTGATAGCTTCTAATTATTATTGCATATTATAACTTGAAGATCTGAACTTGTAATTGTTAAATACAGAACTTAAAATTGATAGCTTCTAATTATTATTGTAAATTATAACTTCAAGATCTGAACTTGTAATTGTCAAATACAGAACTTAAAATTGATAGCTTCTAATTATTATTGCAAATAATAACTTGAAGATCTGAACTTGTAATTGTCAAATACAGAACTTCTAATTGTTAAATACAAATTATTAGTGCAAATTATAACTTGAAGATCTGAACAAGTAATTGTCAAATACAGAACTCAAAATTGATAGCTTCTAATTATTATTGTAAATTATAACTTGAAGCTCTGAACTTGTAATAGTGAATTACAGAACTTAGATTTGTTAAATTCAAATTATTATTTCAAATTATAACTTGAAGATCTGAACTAGTAATTGTCAAATACAGAACTTAAAATTGATAGCTTCTAATTATTATTGCAAATTATAACTTGAAGATCTGAACTTGTAATTGTCAAATACAGAACTTAAAATTGATAGCTTCTAATTATTATTGCAAATTATAACATGAAGATCTGAACTTGTAATTGTCAAATACAGAACTTAAAATTGATAGCTTCTAATTATTATTGTAAATTATAACTTGAAGATCTGAACTTAAAATAGTCAAATACAGAACTTCTAATTGTTAAATACAAATTATTAGTGCAAATTGTAACTTGAAGATCTGAACTAGTAATTTTCAAATACAGAACTTAATATTGATAGCTTCTAATTATTATTGCAAATTATAACTAGAAGATCTGAACTTGTAATTGTCAAATACAGAACTTAAAATTGATAGCTTCTAATTATTATTTCAATTTATAACTTGAAGATCTGAACTTGTAATTGTCAAATACAGAACTTAAAATTGATAGCTTCTAATTATTATTGCAAATTATAACTTGAAGATCTGAACTTGTAATTGTCAAATACAGAACTTTTAATTGTTAAATTCAAATTAGTAGTGCAAATTATAACTTGAAGATCTGAACTTGTAATTATCAAATACAGAACTTAAAATTGATAGCTTCTAATTATTATTGTAAATTATAACTTGAAGATCTGAACTTGTAATAGTGAATTACAGAACTTAGATTTGTTAAATTCAAATTATTATTACAAATTATAACTTGAAGATCTGAACTAGTAATTGTCAAATACAGAACTTAAAATTGATAGCTTCTAATTATTATTGTAAATTATAACTTGAAGATCTGACCTTGTAATTGTCAAATACAGAACTTAAAATTGATATCTTCTAATTATTATTGCAAATAATAACTTGAAGATCTGAACTAGTAATTGTCAAATACAGCACTTAAAATTGATAGCTTCTAATTATTATTGCAAATTATAATTTGAAGATCTGAACTTGTAATAGACAAATACGCAACTTAGCATTGTTAAATACAAATTGTGATTGCAAATTATAACTTGAAGATCTGAACCTGTAATAGGTAAATACAGAACTTCGAATTGTTAAATTCTAACTAAGATTGCAAATAATAATTCGAAGATCAGAACTTGTAATAGTCAAATACAGAACTTCTAATTGTTAAATACAAATTATTAGTGCAAATTATAACTTGAAGATCTGAACTAGTAATTGTCAAATACAGAACTTAAAATTGATAGCTTCTAATTATTATTGCAAATTATAACTTGAAGATCTGAACTTGTAATTGTCAAATACAGAACTTCTAATTGTTAAATACAAATTATTAGTGCAAATTATAACTTGAAGATCTGAACTTGTAATTGTCAAATACAGAACTTAAAATTGATAGCTTCAAATTATTATTGCAAATTATAACTTTGAGATCTGAACTAGTAATTGTCAAATACAGAACTTAAAATTGATAGCTTCAAATTATTATTGCAAATTATAACTTGAAGATCTGAACTTGTAATTTTCAAATACAGAACTTAAAATTGATAGCTTCTAATTATTATTGCAAATTATAACATGAAGATCTGAACTTGTAATTGTCAAATACAGAACTTAAAATTGATAGCTTCTAATTATTATTGCAAATTATAACTTGAAGATCTGAACTTGTAATAGTGAATTACAGAACTTAGATTTGTTAAATTCAAATTATTATTTCAAATTATAACTTGAAGATTTGAACTAGTAATTGTCAAATACAGAACTTAAAATTGATAGCTTCTAATTATTATTGCAAATTATAACTTGAAGATCTGAACTTGTAATTGTCAAATGCAGAACTTAAAATTGATAGCTTCTAATTATTATTTCAAATTATAACTTGAAGATCTGAACTTGTAATTGTCAAATACAGAACTTAAAATTGATAGCTTCTAATTATTATTGCAAATAATAACTTGAAGATCTGTACTTGTAATTGTCAAATACCGAACTTAAAATTGATAGCTTATAATTATAGTTCAAATTATAACTTGAAGATCTGAACTTTTAATAGTCAAATACAGAACATCGAATTGTTAAATACAAATTATTAGTGCAAATTATAACTTGAAGATCTGAACTTGTAATAGGTAAATACAGAACTTCTAATTGTTAAATTCAAACTAAGATTGCAAATAATAATTTGAAAATCTCAACTAGTAATAGTCAAATACAGAACTTCTAACTGTTAAAATCAAATTATTAGTGCAAATTATAACTTGAAGATCTGAACTTGTAATTGTCAAATACAGAACTTAAAATTGATAGCTTCTAATTATTATTGCAAATTATAACTTGAAGATCTGAACTTGTAATAGTGAATTACAAAACTTAGATTTGTTAAATTCAAATTATTATTTCAAATTATAACTTGAAGATCTGAACTAGTAATTGTCAAATACAGAACTTAAATTGATAGCTTATAATTATTATTGCAAATAATAATTTGAAGATCTGAACTTGTAATAGTCAAATACAGAACTTCTAATTGTTAAATACCAATTATTAGTGCAAATTATAACTTGAAGATCTGAACTAGTAATTGTCAAATACAGAACTTAAAATTGATAGCTTCTAATTATTATTGCAAATTATAACTTGAAGATCTGAACTTGTAATTGTCAAATACAGAACTTCTAATTGTTAAATACAAATTATTAGTGCAAATTATAACTTGAAGATCTGAACTTGTAATTGTCAAATACAGAACTTAAAATTGATAGCTTCTAATTATTATTGCAAATTATAACTTGAAGATCTGAACTTGTAATTGTCAATTACAGAACTTCTAATTGTTAAATACAAATTATTAGTGCAAATTATAACTTGAAGATCAGAACATGTAATTGTCAAATACAGAACTTAAAATTGATAGCTTCTAATTATTATTGTAAATTATAACTTGAAGATCTGAACTTGTAATAGTGAATTACAGAACTTAGATTTGTTAAATTCAAATTATTATTTCAAATTATAACTTGAAGATCTGAACTAGTAATTGTCAAATACAGAACTTCTAATTATTAAATACAAATTATTAGTGCAAATTATAACTTGAAGATCTGAACTAGTAATTTTCAAATACAGAACTTAATATTGATAGCTTCTAATTATTATTGCAAATTATAACTAGAAGATCTGAACTTGTAATTGTCAAATACAGAACTTCTAATTGTTAAATACAAATTATTAGTGCAAATTATAACTTGAAGATCTGAACTAGTAATTTTCAAATAAAGAACTTAATATTGATAGCTTCTAATTATTATTGCAAATTATAACTAGAAGATCTGAACTTGAAATTGTCAAATACAGAACTTAAAATTGATAGCTTCTAATTATAATTTAAAATTATAACTTGAAGATCTGAACTTGTAATTGTCAAATACAGAACTTAAAATTGATAGCTTCTAATTATTATTGCAAATTATAACTTGAAGATCTGAACTTGTAATTGTCAAATACAGAACTTCTAATTGTTAAATACAAATTAGTAGTGCAAATTATAACTTGAAGATCTGAACTTGTAATTATCAAATACAGAACTTAAAATTGATAGCTTCTAATTATTATTGTAAATTATAACTTGAAGATCTGAACTTGTAATATTGAATTACAGAACTTAGATTTGTTAAATTCAAATTATTATTTCAAATTATAACTTGAAGATCTGAACTAGTAATTGTCAAATACAGAACTTAAAATTGATAGCTTCTAATTATTATTGCAAATTATAACTTGAAGATCTAACTTGTAATTGTCAAATACAGAACTTAAAATTGATAGCTTCTAATTATTATTGTAAATTATAACTTGAAGATCTGAACTTGTAATTGTCAAATACAGAACTTAAAATTGATAGCTTCTAATTATTATTGCAAATATAAACTTGGAGATCTGAACTAGTAATTGTCAAATACAGAACTTAAAATTGATAGCTTCTAATTATTATTGCAAATTATAACTTGAAGATCTGAACTTGTAATTGTCAAATACAGAACTTAAAATTGATAGCTTCTAATTATTATTGCAAATTATAACTTGAAGATCTGAACTTGTAATTGTCAAATACAGAACATAAAATTGCTAGCTTCTAATTATTATTTCAAATTATAACTTGAAGATCTGAACTTGTAATTGTCAAATACAGAACTTAAAATTAATAGCTTCTAATTATTATTGCAAATTATAACTTGAATATCTGAACTTGTAATTGTCAAATACAGAACTTCAAATTGTTAAATACAAATTATTAGTGCAAATTATAACTTGAAGATCTGAACTTGTAATTGTCAAATACAGAACTTAAAATTGATAGCTTCTAATTATTATTGTAAATTATAACTTGAAGATCTGAACTTGTAATAGTGAATTACAGAACTTAGATTTGTTAAATTCAAATTATTATTTCAAATTATAACTTGAAGATCTGAACTAGTAATTGTCAAATACAGAACTTAAAATTGATAGCTTCTAATTATTATTGCATATTATAACTTGAAGATCTGAACTTGTAATTGTTAAATACAGAACTTAAAATTGATAGCTTCTAATTATTATTGTAAATTATAACTTCAAGATCTGAACTTGTAATTGTCAAATACAGAACTTAAAATTGATAGCTTCTAATTATTATTGCAAATAATAACTTGAAGATCTGAACTTGTAATTGTCAAATACAGAACTTCTAATTGTTAAATACAAATTATTAGTGCAAATTATAACTTGAAGATCTGAACAAGTAATTGTCAAATACAGAACTTAAAATTGATAGCTTCTAATTATTATTGTAAATTATAACTTGAAGCTCTGAACTTGTAATAGTGAATTACAGAACTTAGATTTGTTAAATTCAAATTATTATTTCAAATTATAACTTGAAGATCTGAACTAGTAATTGTCAAATACAGAACTTAAAATTGATAGCTTCTAATTATTATTGCAAATTATAACTCGGAGATCTGAACTTGTAATTGTCAAATACAGAACTTAAAATTGATAGCTTCTAATTATTATTGCAAATTATAACATGAAGATCTGAACTTGTAATTGTCAAATACAGAACTTAAAATTGATAGCTTCTAATTATTATTGTAAATTATAACTTGAAGATCTGAACTTAAAATAGTCAAATACAGAACTTCTAATTGTTAAATACAAATTATTAGTTCAAATTGTAACTTGAAGATCTGAACTAGTAATTTTCAAATACAGAACTTAATATTGATAGCTTCTAATTATTATTGCAAATTATAACTAGAAGATCTGAACTTGTAATTGTCAAATACAGAACTTAAAATTGATAGCTTCTAATTATTATTTCAATTTATAACTTGAAGATCTGAACTTGTAATTGTCAAATACAGAACTTAAAATTGATAGCTTCTAATTATTATTGCAAATTATAACTTGAAGATCTGAACTTGTAATTGTCAAATACAGAACTTTTAATTGTTAAATTCAAATTAGTAGTGCAAATTATAACTTGAAGATCTGAACTTGTAATTATCAAATACAGAACTTAAAATTGATAGCTTCTAATTATTATTGTAAATTATAACTTGAAGATCTGAACTTGTAATAGTGAATTACAGAACTTAGATTTGTTAAATTCAAATTATTATTACAAATTATAACTTGAAGATCTGAACTAGTAATTGTCAAATACAGAACTTAAAATTGATAGCTTCTAATTATTATTGTAAATTATAACTTGAAGATCTGACCTTGTAATTGTCAAATACAGAACTTAAAATTGATATCTTCTAATTATTATTGCAAATAATAACTTGAAGATCTGAACTAGTAATTGTCAAATACAGCACTTAAAATTGATAGCTTCTAATTATTATTGCAAATTATAATTTGAAGATCTGAACTTGTAATAGACAAATACGCAACTTAGCATTGTTAAATACAAATTGTGATTGCAAATTATAACTTGAAGATCTGAACCTGTAATAGGTAAATACAGAACTTCGAATTGTTAAATTCTAACTAAGATTGCAAATAATAATTCGAAGATCTGAACTTGTAATAGTCAAATACAGAACTTCTAATTGTTAAATACAAATTATTAGTGCAAATTATAACTTGAAGATCTGAACTAGTAATTGTCAAATACAGAACTTAAAATTGATAGCTTCTAATTATTATTGCAAATTATAACTTGAAGATCTGAACTTGTAATTGTCAAATACAGAACTTAAAATTGATAGCTTCAAATTATTATTGCAAATTATAACTTGAAGATCTGAACTTGTAATTTTCAAATACAGAACTTCTAATTGTTAAATACAAATTATTAGTGCAAATTATAACTTGAAGAACTGAACTTGGAATTGTCAAATACAGAACTTCTAATTGTTAAATACAAATTATTAGTGCAAATTATAACTTGAAGATCTGAACTAGTAATTTTCAAATACAGAACTTAAAATTAATAGCTTCTAATTATTATTGCAAATTAAAACTTGAATGTCTGAACTTGTAATTGTCAAATACAGAACTTCTAATTGTTAAATACAAATTATTAGTGCAAATTATAACTTGAAGATCTGAACTAGTAATTTTCAAATACAGAACTTAAAATTAATAGCTTCTAATTATTATTGCAAATTAAAACTTGAATGTCTGAACTTGTAATTGTCAAATACAGAACTTCTAATTGTTAAATACAAATTATTAGTGCAAATTATAACTTGAAGATCTGAACTTGTAATTGTCAAATACAGAACTTAAAATTGATAGCTTCTAATTATTATTGCAAATTATAACATGAAGATCTGAACTTGTAATTGTCAAATACAGAACTTAAAATTGATAGCTTCTAATTATTATTGTAAATTATAACTTGAAGATCTGAACTTGTAATAGTCAAATACAGAACTTCTAATTGTTAAATACAAATTATTAGTGCAAATTATAACTTGAAGATCTGAACTAGTAATTTTCAAATACAGAACTTAATATTGATAGCTTCTAATTATTATTGCAAATTATAACTAGAAGATCTGAACTTGTAATTGTCAAATACAGAACTTAAAATTGATAGCTTCTAATTATTATTTCAATTTATAACTTGAAGATCTGAACTTGTAATTGTCAAATACAGAACTTAAAATTGATAGCTTCTAATTATTATTGCAAATTATAACTTGAAGATCTGAACTTGTAATTGTCAAATACAGAACTTTTAATTGTTAAATACAAATTAGTAGTGCAAATTATAACTTGAAGATCTGAACTTGTAATTATCAAATACAGAACTTAAAATTGATAGCTTCTAATTATTATTGTAAATTATAACTTGAAGATCTAAACTTGTAATAGTGAATTACAGAACTTAGATTTGTTAAATTCAAATTATTATTACAAATTATAACTTGAAGATTTGAACTAGTAATTGTCAAATTCAGAACTTAAAATTGATAGCTTCTAATTATTATTGCAAATCATAACTTGAAGATCTGAACTAGTAATTGTCAAATACAGAACTTAAAATTGATAGCTTCTAATTATTATTGCAAATTATAACTCGGAGATCTGAACTTGTAATTGTCAAATACAGAACTTAAAATTGATAGCTTCTAATTATTATTGCAAATTATAACATGAAGATCTGAACTTGTAATTGTCAAATACAGAACTTAAAATTGATAGCTTCTAATTATTATTGTAAATTATAACTTGAAGATCTGAACTTAAAATAGTCAAATACAGAACTTCTAATTGTTAAATACAAATTATTAGTTCAAATTGTAACTTGAAGATCTGAACTAGTAATTTTCAAATACAGAACTTAATATTGATAGCTTCTAATTATTATTGCAAATTATAACTAGAAGATCTGAACTTGTAATTGTCAAATACAGAACTTAAAATTGATAGCTTCTAATTATTATTTCAATTTATAACTTGAAGATCTGAACTTGTAATTGTCAAATACAGAACTTAAAATTGATAGCTTCTAATTATTATTGCAAATTATAACTTGAAGATCTGAACTTGTAATTGTCAAATACAGAACTTTTAATTGTTAAATTCAAATTAGTAGTGCAAATTATAACTTGAAGATCTGAACTTGTAATTATCAAATACAGAACTTAAAATTGATAGCTTCTAATTATTATTGTAAATTATAACTTGAAGATCTGAACTTGTAATAGTGAATTACAGAACTTAGATTTGTTAAATTCAAATTATTATTACAAATTATAACTTGAAGATCTGAACTAGTAATTGTCAAATACAGAACTTAAAATTGATAGCTTCTAATTATTATTGTAAATTATAACTTGAAGATCTGACCTTGTAATTGTCAAATACAGAACTTAAAATTGATATCTTCTAATTATTATTGCAAATAATAACTTGAAGATCTGAACTAGTAATTGTCAAATACAGCACTTAAAATTGATAGCTTCTAATTATTATTGCAAATTATAATTTGAAGATCTGAACTTGTAATAGACAAATACGCAACTTAGCATTGTTAAATACAAATTGTGATTGCAAATTATAACTTGAAGATCTGAACCTGTAATAGGTAAATACAGAACTTCGAATTGTTAAATTCTAACTAAGATTGCAAATAATAATTCGAAGATCTGAACTTGTAATAGTCAAATACAGAACTTCTAATTGTTAAATACAAATTATTAGTGCAAATTATAACTTGAAGATCTGAACTAGTAATTGTCAAATACAGAACTTAAAATTGATAGCTTCTAATTATTATTGCAAATTATAACTTGAAGATCTGAACTTGTAATTGTCAAATACAGAACTTAAAATTGATAGCTTCAAATTATTATTGCAAATTATAACTTGAAGATCTGAACTTGTAATTTTCAAATACAGAACTTCTAATTGTTAAATACAAATTATTAGTGCAAATTATAACTTGAAGAACTGAACTTGGAATTGTCAAATACAGAACTTCTAATTGTTAAATACAAATTATTAGTGCAAATTATAACTTGATGATCTGAACTAGTAATTTTCAAATACAGAACTTAAAATTAATAGCTTCTAATTATTATTGCAAATTAAAACTTGAATGTCTGAACTTGTAATTGTCAAATACAGAACTTCTAATTGTTAAATACAAATTATTAGTGCAAATTATAACTTGAAGATCTGAACTAGTAATTTTCAAATACAGAACTTAAAATTAATAGCTTCTAATTATTATTGCAAATTAAAACTTGAATGTCTGAACTTGTAATTGTCAAATACAGAACTTCTAATTGTTAAATACAAATTATTAGTGCAAATTATAACTTGAAGATCTGAACTTGTAATTGTCAAATACAGAACTTAAAATTGATAGCTTCTAATTATTATTGCAAATTATAACATGAAGATCTGAACTTGTAATTGTCAAATACAGAACTTAAAATTGATAGCTTCTAATTATTATTGTAAATTATAACTTGAAGATCTGAACTTGTAATAGTCAAATACAGAACTTCTAATTGTTAAATACAAATTATTAGTGCAAATTATAACTTGAAGATCTGAACTAGTAATTTTCAAATACAGAACTTAATATTGATAGCTTCTAATTATTATTGCAAATTATAACTAGAAGATCTGAACTTGTAATTGTCAAATACAGAACTTAAAATTGATAGCTTCTAATTATTATTTCAATTTATAACTTGAAGATCTGAACTTGTAATTGTCAAATACAGAACTTAAAATTGATAGCTTCTAATTATTATTGCAAATTATAACTTGAAGATCTGAACTTGTAATTGTCAAATACAGAACTTTTAATTGTTAAATACAAATTAGTAGTGCAAATTATAACTTGAAGATCTGAACTTGTAATTATCAAATACAGAACTTAAAATTGATAGCTTCTAATTATTATTGTAAATTATAACTTGAAGATCTAAACTTGTAATAGTGAATTACAGAACTTAGATTTGTTAAATTCAAATTATTATTACAAATTATAACTTGAAGATTTGAACTAGTAATTGTCAAATTCAGAACTTAAAATTGATAGCTTCTAATTATTATTGCAAATCATAACTTGAAGATCTGAACTAGTAATTGTCAAATACAGAACTTAAAATTGATAGCTTCTAATTATTATTGTAAATTATAACTTGAAGATCTGACCTTGTAATTGTCAAATACAGAACTTAAAATTGATATCTTCTAATTATTATTGCAAATAATAACTTGAAGATCTGAACTAGTAATTGTCAAATACAGCACTTAAAATTGATAGCTTCTAATTATTATTGCAAATTATAATTTGAAGATCTGAACTTGTAATAGACAAATACGCAACTTAGCATTGTTAAATACAAATTGTGATTGCAAATTATAACTTGAAGATCTGAACCTGTAATAGGTAAATACAGAACTTCGAATTGTTAAATTCTAACTAAGATTGCAAATAATAATTCGAAGATCTGAACTTGTAATAGTGAATTACAGAACTTAGATTTGTTAAATTCAAATTATTATTTCAAATTATAACTTGAAGATCTGAACTAGTAATTGTCAAATACAGAACTTAAAATTGATAGCTTCTAATTATTATTGCAAATTATAACTTGAAGATCTGAACTAGTAATTGTCAAATGCAGAACTTAAAATTGATAGCTTCTAATTATTATTTCAAATTATAACTTGAAGATCTGAACTTGTAATTGTCAAATACAGAACTTAAAATTGATAGCTTCTAATTATTATTGCAAATAATAACTTGAAGATCTGTACTTGTAATTGTCAAATACAGAACTTAAAATTGATAGCTTATAATTATAGTTCAAATTATAACTTGAAAATCTGAACTTGTAATAGTCAAATACAGAACATCGAATTGTTAAATACAAATTATTAGTGCAAATTATAACTTGAAGATCTGAACTTGTAATAGGTAAATACAGAACTTCTAATTGTTAAATTCAAACTAAGATTGCAAATAATAATTTGAAAATCTGAACTAGTAATAGTCAAATACAGAACTTCTAACTGTTAAAAACAAATTATTAGTGCAAATTATAACTTGAAGATCTGAACTTGTAATTGTCAAATACAGAACTTAAAATTGATAGCTTCTAATTATTATTGCAAATTATAACTTGAAGATCTGAACTTGTAATTGTCAAATACAGAACTTAAAATTGATAGCTTCTAATTATTATTGCAAATTATAACTTGAAGATCTGAACTTGTAATTGTCAAATACAGAACATAAAATTGCTAGCTTCTAATTATTATTTCAAATTATAACTTGAAGATCTGAACTTGTAATTGTCAAATACAGAACTTAAAATTAATAGCTTCTAATTATTATTGCAAATTATAACTTGAATATCTGAACTTGTAATTGTCAAATACAGAACTTCAAATTGTTAAATACAAATTATTAGTGCAAATTATAACTTGAAGATCTGAACTTGTAATTGTCAAATACAGAACTTAAAATTGATAGCTTCTAATTATTATTGTAAATTATAACTTGAAGATCTGAACTTGTAATAGTGAATTACAGAACTTAGATTTGTTAAATTCAAATTATTATTTCAAATTATAACTTGAAGATCTGAACTAGTAATTGTCAAATACAGAACTTAAAATTGATAGCTTCTAATTATTATTGCATATTATAACTTGAAGATCTGAACTTGTAATTGTTAAATACAGAACTTAAAATTGATAGCTTCTAATTATTATTGTAAATTATAACTTCAAGATCTGAACTTGTAATTGTCAAATACAGAACTTAAAATTGATAGCTTCTAATTATTATTGCAAATAATAACTTGAAGATCTGAACTTGTAATTGTCAAATACAGAACTTCTAATTGTTAAATACAAATTATTAGTGCAAATTATAACTTGAAGATCTGAACAAGTAATTGTCAAATACAGAACTTAAAATTGATAGCTTCTAATTATTATTGTAAATTATAACTTGAAGCTCTGAACTTGTAATAGTGAATTACAGAACTTAGATTTGTTAAATTCAAATTATTATTTCAAATTATAACTTGAAGATCTGAACTAGTAATTGTCAAATACAGAACTTAAAATTGATAGCTTCTAATTATTATTGCAAATTATAACTCGGAGATCTGAACTTGTAATTGTCAAATACAGAACTTAAAATTGATAGCTTCTAATTATTATTGCAAATTATAACATGAAGATCTGAACTTGTAATTGTCAAATACAGAACTTAAAATTGATAGCTTCTAATTATTATTGTAAATTATAACTTGAAGATCTGAACTTAAAATAGTCAAATACAGAACTTCTAATTGTTAAATACAAATTATTAGTTCAAATTGTAACTTGAAGATCTGAACTAGTAATTTTCAAATACAGAACTTAATATTGATAGCTTCTAATTATTATTGCAAATTATAACTAGAAGATCTGAACTTGTAATTGTCAAATACAGAACTTAAAATTGATAGCTTCTAATTATTATTTCAATTTATAACTTGAAGATCTGAACTTGTAATTGTCAAATACAGAACTTAAAATTGATAGCTTCTAATTATTATTGCAAATTATAACTTGAAGATCTGAACTTGTAATTGTCAAATACAGAACTTTTAATTGTTAAATTCAAATTAGTAGTGCAAATTATAACTTGAAGATCTGAACTTGTAATTATCAAATACAGAACTTAAAATTGATAGCTTCTAATTATTATTGTAAATTATAACTTGAAGATCTGAACTTGTAATAGTGAATTACAGAACTTAGATTTGTTAAATTCAAATTATTATTACAAATTATAACTTGAAGATCTGAACTAGTAATTGTCAAATACAGAACTTAAAATTGATAGCTTCTAATTATTATTGTAAATTATAACTTGAAGATCTGACCTTGTAATTGTCAAATACAGAACTTAAAATTGATATCTTCTAATTATTATTGCAAATAATAACTTGAAGATCTGAACTAGTAATTGTCAAATACAGCACTTAAAATTGATAGCTTCTAATTATTATTGCAAATTATAATTTGAAGATCTGAACTTGTAATAGACAAATACGCAACTTAGCATTGTTAAATACAAATTGTGATTGCAAATTATAACTTGAAGATCTGAACCTGTAATAGGTAAATACAGAACTTCGAATTGTTAAATTCTAACTAAGATTGCAAATAATAATTCGAAGATCTGAACTTGTAATAGTCAAATACAGAACTTCTAATTGTTAAATACAAATTATTAGTGCAAATTATAACTTGAAGATCTGAACTAGTAATTGTCAAATACAGAACTTAAAATTGATAGCTTCTAATTATTATTGCAAATTATAACTTGAAGATCTGAACTTGTAATTGTCAAATACAGAACTTAAAATTGATAGCTTCAAATTATTATTGCAAATTATAACTTGAAGATCTGAACTTGTAATTTTCAAATACAGAACTTCTAATTGTTAAATACAAATTATTAGTGCAAATTATAACTTGAAGAACTGAACTTGGAATTGTCAAATACAGAACTTCTAATTGTTAAATACAAATTATTAGTGCAAATTATAACTTGAAGATCTGAACTAGTAATTTTCAAATACAGAACTTAAAATTAATAGCTTCTAATTATTATTGCAAATTAAAACTTGAATGTCTGAACTTGTAATTGTCAAATACAGAACTTCTAATTGTTAAATACAAATTATTAGTGCAAATTATAACTTGAAGATCTGAACTAGTAATTTTCAAATACAGAACTTAAAATTAATAGCTTCTAATTATTATTGCAAATTAAAACTTGAATGTCTGAACTTGTAATTGTCAAATACAGAACTTCTAATTGTTAAATACAAATTATTAGTGCAAATTATAACTTGAAGATCTGAACTTGTAATTGTCAAATACAGAACTTAAAATTGATAGCTTCTAATTATTATTGCAAATTATAACATGAAGATCTGAACTTGTAATTGTCAAATACAGAACTTAAAATTGATAGCTTCTAATTATTATTGTAAATTATAACTTGAAGATCTGAACTTGTAATAGTCAAATACAGAACTTCTAATTGTTAAATACAAATTATTAGTGCAAATTATAACTTGAAGATCTGAACTAGTAATTTTCAAATACAGAACTTAATATTGATAGCTTCTAATTATTATTGCAAATTATAACTAGAAGATCTGAACTTGTAATTGTCAAATACAGAACTTAAAATTGATAGCTTCTAATTATTATTTCAATTTATAACTTGAAGATCTGAACTTGTAATTGTCAAATACAGAACTTAAAATTGATAGCTTCTAATTATTATTGCAAATTATAACTTGAAGATCTGAACTTGTAATTGTCAAATACAGAACTTTTAATTGTTAAATACAAATTAGTAGTGCAAATTATAACTTGAAGATCTGAACTTGTAATTATCAAATACAGAACTTAAAATTGATAGCTTCTAATTATTATTGTAAATTATAACTTGAAGATCTAAACTTGTAATAGTGAATTACAGAACTTAGATTTGTTAAATTCAAATTATTATTACAAATTATAACTTGAAGATTTGAACTAGTAATTGTCAAATTCAGAACTTAAAATTGATAGCTTCTAATTATTATTGCAAATCATAACTTGAAGATCTGAACTAGTAATTGTCAAATACAGAACTTAAAATTGATAGCTTCTAATTATTATTGCAAATTATAACTCGGAGATCTGAACTTGTAATTGTCAAATACAGAACTTAAAATTGATAGCTTCTAATTATTATTGCAAATTATAACATGAAGATCTGAACTTGTAATTGTCAAATACAGAACTTAAAATTGATAGCTTCTAATTATTATTGTAAATTATAACTTGAAGATCTGAACTTAAAATAGTCAAATACAGAACTTCTAATTGTTAAATACAAATTATTAGTTCAAATTGTAACTTGAAGATCTGAACTAGTAATTTTCAAATACAGAACTTAATATTGATAGCTTCTAATTATTATTGCAAATTATAACTAGAAGATCTGAACTTGTAATTGTCAAATACAGAACTTAAAATTGATAGCTTCTAATTATTATTTCAATTTATAACTTGAAGATCTGAACTTGTAATTGTCAAATACAGAACTTAAAATTGATAGCTTCTAATTATTATTGCAAATTATAACTTGAAGATCTGAACTTGTAATTGTCAAATACAGAACTTTTAATTGTTAAATTCAAATTAGTAGTGCAAATTATAACTTGAAGATCTGAACTTGTAATTATCAAATACAGAACTTAAAATTGATAGCTTCTAATTATTATTGTAAATTATAACTTGAAGATCTGAACTTGTAATAGTGAATTACAGAACTTAGATTTGTTAAATTCAAATTATTATTACAAATTATAACTTGAAGATCTGAACTAGTAATTGTCAAATACAGAACTTAAAATTGATAGCTTCTAATTATTATTGTAAATTATAACTTGAAGATCTGACCTTGTAATTGTCAAATACAGAACTTAAAATTGATATCTTCTAATTATTATTGCAAATAATAACTTGAAGATCTGAACTAGTAATTGTCAAATACAGCACTTAAAATTGATAGCTTCTAATTATTATTGCAAATTATAATTTGAAGATCTGAACTTGTAATAGACAAATACGCAACTTAGCATTGTTAAATACAAATTGTGATTGCAAATTATAACTTGAAGATCTGAACCTGTAATAGGTAAATACAGAACTTCGAATTGTTAAATTCTAACTAAGATTGCAAATAATAATTCGAAGATCTGAACTTGTAATAGTCAAATACAGAACTTCTAATTGTTAAATACAAATTATTAGTGCAAATTATAACTTGAAGATCTGAACTAGTAATTGTCAAATACAGAACTTAAAATTGATAGCTTCTAATTATTATTGCAAATTATAACTTGAAGATCTGAACTTGTAATTGTCAAATACAGAACTTAAAATTGATAGCTTCAAATTATTATTGCAAATTATAACTTGAAGATCTGAACTTGTAATTTTCAAATACAGAACTTCTAATTGTTAAATACAAATTATTAGTGCAAATTATAACTTGAAGAACTGAACTTGGAATTGTCAAATACAGAACTTCTAATTGTTAAATACAAATTATTAGTGCAAATTATAACTTGATGATCTGAACTAGTAATTTTCAAATACAGAACTTAAAATTAATAGCTTCTAATTATTATTGCAAATTAAAACTTGAATGTCTGAACTTGTAATTGTCAAATACAGAACTTCTAATTGTTAAATACAAATTATTAGTGCAAATTATAACTTGAAGATCTGAACTAGTAATTTTCAAATACAGAACTTAAAATTAATAGCTTCTAATTATTATTGCAAATTAAAACTTGAATGTCTGAACTTGTAATTGTCAAATACAGAACTTCTAATTGTTAAATACAAATTATTAGTGCAAATTATAACTTGAAGATCTGAACTTGTAATTGTCAAATACAGAACTTAAAATTGATAGCTTCTAATTATTATTGCAAATTATAACATGAAGATCTGAACTTGTAATTGTCAAATACAGAACTTAAAATTGATAGCTTCTAATTATTATTGTAAATTATAACTTGAAGATCTGAACTTGTAATAGTCAAATACAGAACTTCTAATTGTTAAATACAAATTATTAGTGCAAATTATAACTTGAAGATCTGAACTAGTAATTTTCAAATACAGAACTTAATATTGATAGCTTCTAATTATTATTGCAAATTATAACTAGAAGATCTGAACTTGTAATTGTCAAATACAGAACTTAAAATTGATAGCTTCTAATTATTATTTCAATTTATAACTTGAAGATCTGAACTTGTAATTGTCAAATACAGAACTTAAAATTGATAGCTTCTAATTATTATTGCAAATTATAACTTGAAGATCTGAACTTGTAATTGTCAAATACAGAACTTTTAATTGTTAAATACAAATTAGTAGTGCAAATTATAACTTGAAGATCTGAACTTGTAATTATCAAATACAGAACTTAAAATTGATAGCTTCTAATTATTATTGTAAATTATAACTTGAAGATCTAAACTTGTAATAGTGAATTACAGAACTTAGATTTGTTAAATTCAAATTATTATTACAAATTATAACTTGAAGATTTGAACTAGTAATTGTCAAATTCAGAACTTAAAATTGATAGCTTCTAATTATTATTGCAAATCATAACTTGAAGATCTGAACTAGTAATTGTCAAATACAGAACTTAAAATTGATAGCTTCTAATTATTATTGTAAATTATAACTTGAAGATCTGACCTTGTAATTGTCAAATACAGAACTTAAAATTGATATCTTCTAATTATTATTGCAAATAATAACTTGAAGATCTGAACTAGTAATTGTCAAATACAGCACTTAAAATTGATAGCTTCTAATTATTATTGCAAATTATAATTTGAAGATCTGAACTTGTAATAGACAAATACGCAACTTAGCATTGTTAAATACAAATTGTGATTGCAAATTATAACTTGAAGATCTGAACCTGTAATAGGTAAATACAGAACTTCGAATTGTTAAATTCTAACTAAGATTGCAAATAATAATTCGAAGATCTGAACTTGTAATAGTGAATTACAGAACTTAGATTTGTTAAATTCAAATTATTATTTCAAATTATAACTTGAAGATCTGAACTAGTAATTGTCAAATACAGAACTTAAAATTGATAGCTTCTAATTATTATTGCAAATTATAACTTGAAGATCTGAACTAGTAATTGTCAAATGCAGAACTTAAAATTGATAGCTTCTAATTATTATTTCAAATTATAACTTGAAGATCTGAACTTGTAATTGTCAAATACAGAACTTAAAATTGATAGCTTCTAATTATTATTGCAAATAATAACTTGAAGATCTGTACTTGTAATTGTCAAATACAGAACTTAAAATTGATAGCTTATAATTATAGTTCAAATTATAACTTGAAAATCTGAACTTGTAATAGTCAAATACAGAACATCGAATTGTTAAATACAAATTATTAGTGCAAATTATAACTTGAAGATCTGAACTTGTAATAGGTAAATACAGAACTTCTAATTGTTAAATTCAAACTAAGATTGCAAATAATAATTTGAAAATCTGAACTAGTAATAGTCAAATACAGAACTTCTAACTGTTAAAAACAAATTATTAGTGCAAATTATAACTTGAAGATCTGAACTTGTAATTGTCAAATACAGAACTTAAAATTGATAGCTTCTAATTATTATTGCAAATTATAACTTGAAGATCTGAACTTGTAATAGTGAATTACAAAACTTAGATTTGTTAAATTCAAATTATTATTTCAAATTATAACTTGAAGATCTGAACTAGTAATTGTCAAATACAGAACTTAAATTGATAGCTTATAATTATTATTGCAAATAATAATTTGAAGATCTGAACTTGTAATAGTCAAATACAGAACTTCTAATTGTTAAATACAAATTATTAGTGCAAATTATAACTTGAAGATCTGAACTAGTAATTGTCAAATACAGAACTTAAAATTGATAGCTTCTAATTATTATTGCAAATTATAACTAGAAGATCTGAACTTGTAATTGTCAAATACAGAACTTCTAATTGTTAAATACAACATATTAGTGCAAATTATAACTTGAAGATCTGAACTTGTAATTGTCAAATATAGAACTTAAAATTGATAGCTTCTAATTATTATTGCAAATTATAACTTGAAGATCTGAACTTGTAATTGTCAAATACAGAACTTCTAATTGTTAAATACAAATTATTAGTGCAAATTATAACTTGAAGATCTGAACAAGTAATTGTCAAATACAGAACTTAAAATTGATAGCTTCTAATTATTATTGTAAAATATAACTTGAAGATCTGAACTTGTAATAGTGAATTACAGAACTTAGATTTGTTAAATTCAAATTATTATTTCAAATTATAACTTGAAGATCTGAACTAGTAATTGTCAAATACAGAACTTAAAATTGATAGCTTCTAATTATTATTGCAAATTATAACTTGAAGATCTGAACTTGTAATTGTCAAATACAGAACTTAAAATTGATAGCTTCTAATTATTATTGCAAATTATAACATGAAGATCTGAACTTGTAATTGTCAAATACAGAACTTAAAATTGATAGCTTCTAATTATTATTGTAAATTATAACTTGAAGATCTGAACTTGTAATAGTCAAATACAGAACTTCTAATTGTTAAATACAAATTATTAGTGCAAATTATAACTTGAAGATCTGAACTAGTAATTTTCAAATACAGAACTTAATATTGATAGCTTCTAATTATTATTGCAAATTATAACTAGAAGATCTGAACTTGTAATTGTCAAATAAGGAACTTAAAATTGATAGCTTCTAATTATTATTTCAATTTATAACTTGAAGATCTGAACTTGTAATTGTCAAATACAGAACTTAAAATTGATAGCTTCTAATTATTATTGCAAATTATAACTTGAAGATCTGAACTTGTAATTGTCAAATACAGAACTTTTAATTGTTAAATTCAAATTAGTAGTGCAAATTATAACTTGAAGATCTGAACTTGTAATTATCAAATACAGAACTTAAAATTGATAGCTTCTAATTATTATTGTAAATTATAACTTGAAGATCTGAACTTGTAATAGTGAATTACAGAACTTAGATTTGTTAAATTCAAATTATTATTACAAATTATAACTTGAAGATCTGGACTATAATTGTCAAATACAGAACTTAAAATTGATAGCTTCTAATTATTATTGCAAATCATAACTTGAAGATCTGAACTAGTAATTGTCAAATACAGAACTTAAAATTGATAGCTTCTAATTATTATTGTAAATTATAACTTGAAGATCTGACCTTGTAATTGTCAAATACAGAACTTCTAATTGTTAAATACAAATTATTAGTGCAAATTATAACTTGAAGATCTGAACCTGTAATAGGTAAATACAGAACTTCGAATTGTTAAATTCTAACTAAGATTGCAAATAATAATTCGAAGATCTGAACTTGTAATAGTGAATTACAGAACTTAGATTTGTTAAATTCAAATTATTATTTCAAATTATAACTTGAAGATCTGAACTAGTAATTGTCAAATACAGAACTTAAAATTGATAGCTTCTAATTATTATTGCAAATTATAACTTGAAGATCTGAACTAGTAATTGTCAAATGCAGAACTTAAAATTGATAGCTTCTAATTATTATTTCAAATTATAACTTGAAGATCTGAACTTGTAATTGTCAAATACAGAACTTCTAATTGTTAAATACAAATTATTAGTGCAAATAATAACTTGAAGATCTGTACTTGTAATTGTCAAATACAGAACTTAAAATTGATAGCTTATAATTATAGTTCAAATTATAACTTGAAAATCTGAACTTGTAATAGTCAAATACAGAACATCGAATTGTTAAATACAAATTATTAGTGCAAATTATAACTTGAAGATCTGAACTTGTAATAGGTAAATACAGAACTTCTAATTGTTAAATTCAAACTAAGATTGCAAATAATAATTTGAAAATCTGAACTAGTAATAGTCAAATACAGAACTTCTAACTGTTAAAAACAAATTATTAGTGCAAATTATAACTTGAAGATCTGAACTTGTAATTGTCAAATACAGAACTTAAAATTGATAGCTTCTAATTATTATTGCAAATTATAACTTGAAGATCTGAACTTGTAATAGTGAATTACAAAACTTAGATTTGTTAAATTCAAATTATTATTTCAAATTATAACTTGAAGATCTGAACTAGTAATTGTCAAATACAGAACTTAAATTGATAGCTTATAATTATTATTGCAAATAATAATTTGAAGATCTGAACTTGTAATAGTCAAATACAGAACTTCTAATTGTTAAATACAAATTATTAGTGCAAATTATAACTTGAAGATCTGAACTAGTAATTGTCAAATACAGAACTTAAAATTGATAGCTTCTAATTATTATTGCAAATTATAACTAGAAGATCTGAACTTGTAATTGTCAAATACAGAACTTCTAATTGTTAAATACAACATATTAGTGCAAATTATAACTTGAAGATCTGAACTTGTAATTGTCAAATATAGAACTTAAAATTGATAGCTTCTAATTATTATTGCAAATTATAACTTGAAGATCTGAACTTGTAATTGTCAAATACAGAACTTCTAATTGTTAAATACAAATTATTAGTGCAAATTATAACTTGAAGATCTGAACAAGTAATTGTCAAATACAGAACTTAAAATTGATAGCTTCTAATTATTATTGTAAATTATAACTTGAAGATCTGAACTTGTAATAGTGAATTACAGAACTTAGATTTGTTAAATTCAAATTATTATTTCAAATTATAACTTGAAGATCTGAACTAGTAATTGTCAAATACAGAACTTAAAATTGATAGCTTCTAATTATTATTGCAAATTATAACTTGAAGATCTGAACTTGTAATTGTCAAATACAGAACTTAAAATTGATAGCTTCTAATTATTATTGCAAATTATAACATGAAGATCTGAACTTGTAATTGTCAAATACAGAACTTAAAATTGATAGCTTCTAATTATTATTGTAAATTATAACTTGAAGATCTGAACTTGTAATAGTCAAATACAGAACTTCTAATTGTTAAATACAAATTATTAGTGCAAATTATAACTTGAAGATCTGAACTAGTAATTTTCAAATACAGAACTTAATATTGATAGCTTCTAATTATTATTGCAAATTATAACTAGAAGATCTGAACTTGTAATTGTCAAATAAGGAACTTAAAATTGATAGCTTCTAATTATTATTTCAATTTATAACTTGAAGATCTGAACTTGTAATTGTCAAATACAGAACTTAAAATTGATAGCTTCTAATTATTATTGCAAATTATAACTTGAAGATCTGAACTTGTAATTGTCAAATACAGAACTTTTAATTGTTAAATTCAAATTAGTAGTGCAAATTATAACTTGAAGATCTGAACTTGTAATTATCAAATACAGAACTTAAAATTGATAGCTTCTAATTATTATTGTAAATTATAACTTGAAGATCTGAACTTGTAATAGTGAATTACAGAACTTAGATTTGTTAAATTCAAATTATTATTACAAATTATAACTTGAAGATCTGGACTATAATTGTCAAATACAGAACTTAAAATTGATAGCTTCTAATTATTATTGCAAATCATAACTTGAAGATCTGAACTAGTAATTGTCAAATACAGAACTTAAAATTGATAGCTTCTAATTATTATTGTAAATTATAACTTGAAGATCTGACCTTGTAATTGTCAAATACAGAACTTCTAATTGTTAAATACAAATTATTAGTGCAAATTATAACTTGAAGATCTGAACTAGTAATTTTCAAATACAGAACTTAATATTGATAGCTTCTAATTATTATTGCAAATTATAACTAGAAGATCTGAACTTGTAATTGTCAAATAAGGAACTTAAAATTGATAGCTTCTAATTATTATTTCAATTTATAACTTGAAGATCTGAACTTGTAATTGTCAAATACAGAACTTAAAATTGATAGCTTCTAATTATTATTGCAAATTATAACTTGTAGATCTGAACTTGTAATTGTCAAATACAGAACTTTTAATTGTTAAATTCAAATTAGTAGTGCAAATTATAACTTGAAGATCTGAACTTGTAATTATCAAATACAGAACTTAAAATTGATAGCTTCTAATTATTATTGTAAATTATAACTTGAAGATCTGAAATTGTAATAGTGAATTACAGAACTTAGATTTGTTAAATTCAAATTATTATTACAAATTATAACTTGAAGATCTGAACTAGTAATGGTCAAATACAGAACTTAAAATTGATAGCTTCTAATTATTATTGCAAATCATAACTTGATGATCTGAACTAGTAATTGTCAAATACAGAACTTAAAATTGATAGCTTCTAATTATTATTGTAAATTATAACTTGAAGATCTGACCTTGTAATTGTCAAATTCAGAACTTAAAATTGATATCTTCTAATTATTATTGCAAATAATAACTTGAAGATCTGAACTAGTAATTGTCAAATACAGCACTTAAAATTGATAGCTTCTAATTATTATTGCAAATTATAATTTGAAGATCTGAACTTGTAATAGACAAATACGCAACTTAGCATTGTTAAATACAAATTGTGATTGCAAATTATAACTTGAAGATCTGAACTAGTAATTGTCAAATACAGAACTTAAATTGATAGCTTATAATTATTATTGCAAATAATAATTTGTAGATCTGAACTTGTAATAGTCAAATACAGAACTTCTAATTGTTAAATACAAATTATTAGTGCAAATTATAACTTGAAGATCTGAACTTGTAATAGGTAAATACAGAACTTCTAATTGTTAAATCCAAACTAAGATTGCAAATAATAATTTGAAAATCTGAACTAGTAATAGTCAAATACAGAACTTCTAACTGTTAAATACAAATTATTAGTGCAAATTATAACTTGAAGATCTGAACTTGTAATTGTCAAATACAGAACTTAAAATTGATAGCTTCTAATTATTATTGCAAATTATAACTTGAAGATCTAAACTTGTAATTGTCAATTACAGAACTTCTAATTGTTAAATACAAATTATTAGTGCAAATTATAACTTGAAGATCTGAACATGTAATTGTCAAATACAGAACTTAAAATTGATAGGTTCTAATTATTATTGTAAATTATAACTTGTAGATCTGAACTTGTAATTGTCAAATAAGGAACTTAAAATTGATAGCTTCTAATTATTATTTCAATTTATAACTTGAAGATCTGAACTTGTAATTGTCAAATACAGAACTTAAAATTGATAGCTTCTAATTATTATTGCAAATTATAACTTGAAGATCTGAACTTGTAATTGTCAAATACAGAACTTTTAATTGTTAAATTCAAATTAGTAGTGCAAATTATAACTTGAAGATCTGAACTTGTAATTATCAAATACAGAACTTAAAATTGATAGCTTCTTATTATTATTGTAAATTATAACTTGAAGATCTGAAATTGTAATAGTGAATTACAGAACTTAGATTTGTTAAATTCAAATTATTATTACAAATTATAACTTGAAGATCTAAACTAGTAATTGTCAAATACAGAACTTAAAATTGATAGCTTCTAATTATTATTGCAAATCATAACTTGAAGATCTGAACTAGTAATTGTCAAATACAGAACTTAAAATTGATAGCTTCTAATTATTATTGTAAATTATAACTTGAAGATCTGACCTTGTAATTGTCAAATTCAGAACTTAAAATTGATATCTTCTAATTATTATTGCAAATAATAACTTGAAGATCTGAACTAGTAATAGTCAAATACAGAACTTCTAACTGTTAAAAACAAATTATTAGTGCAAATTATAACTTGAAGATCTGAACTTGTAATTGTCAAATACAGAACTTAAAATTGATAGCTTCTAATTATTATTGTAAATTATAACTTGAAGATCTGAACTTGTAATAGTGAATTACAAAACTTAGATTTGTTAAATTCAAATTATTATTTCAAATTATAACTTGAAGATCTGAACTAGTAATTGTCAAATACAGAACTTAAATTGATAGCTTATAATTATTATTGCAAATAATAATTTGAAGATCTGAACTTGTAATAGTCAAATACAGAACTTCTAATTGTTAAATACAAATTATTAGTGCAAATTATAACTTGAAGATCTGAACTTGTAATTGTCAAATATAGAACTTAAAATTGATAGCTTCTAATTATTATTGCAAATTATAACTTGAAGATCTGAACTTGTAATTGTCAAATACAGAACTTCTAATTGTTAAATACAAATTATTAGTGCAAATTATAACTTGAAGATCTGAACAAGTAATTGTCAAATACAGAACTTAAAATTGATAGCTTCTAATTATTATTGTAAATTATAACTTGAAGATCTGAACTTGTAATAGTGAATTACAGAACTTAGATTTGTTAAATTCAAATTATTATTTCAAATTATAACTTGAAGATCTGAACTAGTAATTGTCAAATACAGAACTTAAAATTGATAGCTTCTAATTATTATTGCAAATTATAACTTGAAGATCTGAACTTGTAATTGTCAAATACAGAACTTAAAATTGATAGCTTCTAATTATTATTGCAAATTATAACATGAAGATCTGAACTTGTAATTGTCAAATACAGAACTTAAAATTGATAGCTTCTAATTATTATTGTAAATTATAACTTGAAGATCTGAAATTGTAATAGTCAAATACGCAACTTAGCATTGTTAAATACAAATTGTGATTGCAAATTATAACTTGAAGATCTGAACTAGTAATTGTCAAATACAGAACTTAAATTGATAGCTTCTAATTATTATTGCAAATAATAATTTGAAGATCTGAACTTGTAATAGTCAAATACAGAACTTCTAATTGTTAAATACAAATTATTAGTGCGAATTATAACTTGAAGATCTGAACTTGTAATAGGTAAATACAGAACTTCTAATTGTTAAATCCAAACTAAGATTGCAAATAATAATTTGAAAATCTGAACTAGTAATAGTCAAATACAGAACTTCTAACTGTTAAATACAAATTATTAGTGCAAATTATAACTTGAAGATCTGAACTTGTAATTGTCAAATACAGAACTTAAAATTGATAGCTTCTAATTATTATTGTAAATTATAACTTGAAGATCTGAACTTGTAATAGTGAATTACAGAACTTAGATTTGTTAAATTCAAATTATTATTACAAATTATAACTTGAAGATCTGGACTATAATTGTCAAATACAGAATTTAAATTGATAGCTTCTAATTATTAGTGCAAATTATAACTTGAAGATCTGAACAAGTAATTGTCAAATACAGAACTTAAAATTGATAGCTTCTAATTATTATTGTAAATTATAACTTGAAGATCTGAACTTGTAATAGTGAATTACAGAACTTAGATTTGTTAAATTCAAATTATTATTTCAAATTATAACTTGAAGATCTGAACTAGTAATTGTCAAATACAGAACTTAAAATTGATAGCTTCTAATTATTATTGCAAATTATAACTTGAAGATCTGAACTTGTAATTGTCAAATACAGAACTTAAAATTGATAGCTTCTAATTATTATTGCAAATTATAACATGAAGATCTGAACTTGTAATTGTCAAATACAGAACTTAAAATTGATAGCTTCTAATTATTATTGTAAATTATAACTTGAAGATCTGAAATTGTAATAGTCAAATACGCAACTTAGCATTGTTAAATACAAATTGTGATTGCAAATTATAACTTGAAGATCTGAACTAGTAATTGTCAAATACAGAACTTAAATTGATAGCTTCTAATTATTATTGCAAATAATAATTTGAAGATCTGAACTTGTAATAGTCAAATACAGAACTTCTAATTGTTAAATACAAATTATTAGTGCAAATTATAACTTGAAGATCTGAACTTGTAATAGGTAAATACAGAACTTCTAATTGTTAAATCCAAACTAAGATTGCAAATAATAATTTGAAAATCTGAACTAGTAATAGTCAAATACAGAACTTCTAACTGTTAAATACAAATTATTAGTGCAAATTATAACTTGAAGATCTGAACTTGTAATTATCAAATACAGAACTTAAAATTGATAGCTTCTAATTATTATTGTAAATTATAACTTGAAGATCTGAACTTGTAATAGTGAATTACAGAACTTAGATTTGTTAAATTCAAATTATTATTACAAATTATAACTTGAAGATCTGGACTATAATTGTCAAATACAGAATTTAAATTGATAGCTTCTAATTATTATTGCAAATCATAACTTGAAGATCTGAACTAGTAATTGTCAAATACAGAACTTAAAATTGATAGCTTCTAATTATCATTGCAAATTATAACTAGAAGATCTGAACTTGTAATTGTCAAATATAGAACTTAAAATTGATAGCTTCTAATTATTATTGCAAATTATAACTAGAAGATCTGAACTTGTAATTGTCAAATACAGAACTTCTAATTGTTAAATACAAATTATTAGTGCAAATTATAACTTGAAGATCTGAACTAGTAATTGTCAAATACAGAACTTAAAATTGATAGCTTCTAATTATTATTGCAAATTATAACTAGAAGATCTGAACTTGTAATTGTCAAATACAGAACTTCTAATTGTTAAATACAAATTATTAGTGCAAATTATAACTTGAAGATCTGAACTTGTAATTGTCAAATATAGAACTTAAAATTGATAGCTTCTAATTATTATTGCAAATTATAACTTGAAGATCTGAACTTGTAATTGTCAAATACAGAACTTCTAATTGTTAAATACAAATTATTAGTGCAAATTATAACTTGAAGATCTGAACTAGTAATTTTCAAATACAGAACTTAATATTGATAGCTTCTAATTATTATTGCAAATTATAACTAGAAGATCTGAACTTGTAATTGTCAAATAAGGAACTTAAAATTGATAGCTTCTAATTATTATTTCAATTTATAACTTGAAGATCTGAACTTGTAATTGTCAAATACAGAACTTAAAATTGATAGCTTCTAATTATTATTGCAAATTATAACTTGAAGATCTGAACTTGTAATTGTCAAATACAGAACTTTTAATTGTTAAATTCAAATTAGTAGTGCAAATTATAACTTGAAGATCTGAACTTGTAATTATCAAACACAGAACTTAAAATTGATAGCTTCTAATTATTATTGTAAATTATAACTTGAAGATCTGAAATTGTAATAGTGAATTACAGAACTTAGATTTGTTAAATTCAAATTATTATTACAAATTATAACTTGAAGATCTGAACTAGTAATTGTCAAATACAGAACTTAAAATTGATAGCTTCTAATTATTATTGCAAATAATAACTTGAAGATCTGAACTAGTAATTGTCAAATACAGCACTTAAAATTGATAGCTTCTAATTATTATTGCAAATTATAATTTGAAGATCTGAACTTGTAATAGACAAATACGCAACTTAGCATTGTTAAATACAAATTGTGATTGCAAATTATAACTTGAAGATCTGAACTAGTAATTGTCAAATACAGAACTTAAATTGATAGCTTATAATTATTATTGCAAATAATAATTTGTAGATCTGAACTTGTAATAGTCAAATACAGAACTTCTAATTGTTAAATACAAATTATTAGTGCAAATTATAACTTGAAGATCTGAACTTGTAATAGGTAAATACAGAACTTCTAATTGTTAAATCCAAACTAAGATTGCAAATAATAATTTGAAAATCTGAACTAGTAATAGTCAAATACAGAACTTCTAACTGTTAAATACAAATTATTAGTGCAAATTATAACTTGAAGATCTGAACTTGTAATTGTCAAATACAGAACTTAAAATTGATAGCTTCTAATTATTATTGCAAATTATAACTTGAAGATCTAAACTTGTAATTGTCAATTACAGAACTTCTAATTGTTAAATACAAATTATTAGTGCAAATTATAACTTGAAGATCTGAACATGTAATTGTCAAATACAGAACTTAAAATTGATAGGTTCTAATTATTATTGTAAATTATAACTTGTAGATCTGAACTTGTAATTGTCAAATAAGGAACTTAAAATTGATAGCTTCTAATTATTATTTCAATTTATAACTTGAAGATCTGAACTTGTAATTGTCAAATACAGAACTTAAAATTGATAGCTTCTAATTATTATTGCAAATTATAACTTGAAGATCTGAACTTGTAATTGTCAAATACAGAACTTTTAATTGTTAAATTCAAATTAGTAGTGCAAATTATAACTTGAAGATCTGAACTTGTAATTATCAAATACAGAACTTAAAATTGATAGCTTCTTATTATTATTGTAAATTATAACTTGAAGATCTGAAATTGTAATAGTGAATTACAGAACTTAGATTTGTTAAATTCAAATTATTATTACAAATTATAACTTGAAGATCTAAACTAGTAATTGTCAAATACAGAACTTAAAATTGATAGCTTCTAATTATTATTGCAAATCATAACTTGAAGATCTGAACTAGTAATTGTCAAATACAGAACTTAAAATTGATAGCTTCTAATTATTATTGTAAATTATAACTTGAAGATCTGACCTTGTAATTGTCAAATTCAGAACTTAAAATTGATATCTTCTAATTATTATTGCAAATAATAACTTGAAGATCTGAACTAGTAATAGTCAAATACAGAACTTCTAACTGTTAAAAACAAATTATTAGTGCAAATTATAACTTGAAGATCTGAACTTGTAATTGTCAAATACAGAACTTAAAATTGATAGCTTCTAATTATTATTGTAAATTATAACTTGAAGATCTGAACTTGTAATAGTGAATTACAAAACTTAGATTTGTTAAATTCAAATTATTATTTCAAATTATAACTTGAAGATCTGAACTAGTAATTGTCAAATACAGAACTTAAATTGATAGCTTATAATTATTATTGCAAATAATAATTTGAAGATCTGAACTTGTAATAGTCAAATACAGAACTTCTAATTGTTAAATACAAATTATTAGTGCAAATTATAACTTGAAGATCTGAACTAGTAATTGTCAAATACAGAACTTAAAATTGATAGCTTCTAATTATTATTGCAAATTATAACTAGAAGATCTGAACTTGTAATTGTCAAATACAGAACTTCTAATTGTTAAATACAAATTATTAGTGCAAATTATAACTTGAAGATCTGAACTTGTAATTGTCAAATATAGAACTTAAAATTGATAGCTTCTAATTATTATTGCAAATTATAACTTGAAGATCTGAACTTGTAATTGTCAAATACAGAACTTCTAATTGTTAAATACAAATTATTAGTGCAAATTATAACTTGAAGATCTGAACAAGTAATTGTCAAATACAGAACTTAAAATTGATAGCTTCTAATTATTATTGTAAATTATAACTTGAAGATCTGAACTTGTAATAGTGAATTACAGAACTTAGATTTGTTAAATTCAAATTATTATTTCAAATTATAACTTGAAGATCTGAACTAGTAATTGTCAAATACAGAACTTAAAATTGATAGCTTCTAATTATTATTGCAAATTATAACTTGAAGATCTGAACTTGTAATTGTCAAATACAGAACTTAAAATTGATAGCTTCTAATTATTATTGCAAATTATAACATGAAGATCTGAACTTGTAATTGTCAAATACAGAACTTAAAATTGATAGCTTCTAATTATTATTGTAAATTATAACTTGAAGATCTGAAATTGTAATAGTCAAATACGCAACTTAGCATTGTTAAATACAAATTGTGATTGCAAATTATAACTTGAAGATCTGAACTAGTAATTGTCAAATACAGAACTTAAATTGATAGCTTCTAATTATTATTGCAAATAATAATTTGAAGATCTGAACTTGTAATAGTCAAATACAGAACTACTAATTGTTAAATACAAATTATTAGTGCAAATTATAACTTGAAGATCTGAACTTGTAATAGGTAAATACAGAACTTCTAATTGTTAAATCCAAACTAAGATTGCAAATAATAATTTGAAAATCTGAACTAGTAATAGTCAAATACAGAACTTCTAACTGTTAAATACAAATTATTAGTGCAAATTATAACTTGAAGATCTGAACTTGTAATTGTCAAATACAGAACTTAAAATTGATAGCTTCTAATTATTATTGCAAATTATAACTTGAAGATCTAAACTTGTAATTGTCAATTACAGAACTTCTAATTGTTAAATACAAATTATTAGTGCAAATTATAACTTGAAGATCTGAACATGTAATTGTCAAATACAGAACTTAAAATTGATAGGTTCTAATTATTATTGTAAATTATAACTTGAAGATCTGAACTTGTAATTGTCAAATAAGGAACTTAAAATTGATAGCTTCTAATTATTATTTCAATTTATAACTTGAAGATCTGAACTTGTAATTGTCAAATACAGAACTTAAAATTGATAGCTTCTAATTATTATTGCAAATTATAACTTGAAGATCTGAACTTGTAATTGTCAAATACAGAACTTTTAATTGTTAAATTCAAATTAGTAGTGCAAATTATAACTTGAAGATCTGAACTTGTAATTATCAAATACAGAACTTAAAATTGATAGCTTCTAATTATTATTGTAAATTATAACTTGAAGATCTGAAATTGTAATAGTGAATTACAGAACTTAGATTTGTTAAATTCAAATTATTATTACAAATTATAACTTGAAGATCTAAACTAGTAATTGTCAAATACAGAACTTAAAATTGATAGCTTCTAATTATTATTGCAAATCATAACTTGAAGATCTGAACTAGTAATTGTCAAATACAGAACTTAAAATTGATAGCTTCTAATTATTATTGTAAATTATAACTTGTAGATCTGACCTTGTAATTGTCAAATTCAGAACTTAAAATTGATATCTTCTAATTATTATTGCAAATAATAACTTGAAGATCTGAACTAGTAATAGTCAAATACAGAACTTCTAACTGTTAAAAACAAATTATTAGTGCAAATTATAACTTGAAGATCTGAACTTGTAATTGTCAAATACAGAACTTAAAATTGATAGCTTCTAATTATTATTGCAAATTATAACTTGAAGATCTGAACTTGTAATAGTGAATTACAAAACTTAGATTTGTTAAATTCAAATTATTATTTCAAATTATAACTTGAAGATCTGAACTAGTAATTGTCAAATACAGAACTTAAATTGATAGCTTATAATTATTATTGCAAATAATAATTTGAAGATCTGAACTTGTAATAGTCAAATACAGAACTTCTAATTGTTAAATACAAATTATTAGTGCAAATTATAACTTGAAGATCTGAACTAGTAATTGTCAAATACAGAACTTAAAATTGATAGCTTCTAATTATTATTGCAAATTATAACTAGAAGATCTGAACTTGTAATTGTCAAATACAGAACTTCTAATTGTTAAATACAAATTATTAGTGCAAATTATAACTTGAAGATCTGAACTTGTAATTGTCAAATATAGAACTTAAAATTGATAGCTTCTAATTATTATTGCAAATTATAACTTGAAGATCTGAACTTGTAATTGTCAAATACAGAACTTCTAATTGTTAAATACAAATTATTAGTGCAAATTATAACTTGAAGATCTGAACAAGTAATTGTCAAATACAGAACTTAAAATTGATAGCTTCTAATTATTATTGTAAATTATAACTTGAAGATCTGAACTTGTAATAGTGAATTACAGAACTTAGATTTGTTAAATTCAAATTATTATTTCAAATTATAACTTGAAGATCTGAACTAGTAATTGTCAAATACAGAACTTAAAATTGATAGCTTCTAATTATTATTGCAAATTATAACTTGAAGATCTGAACTTGTAATTGTCAAATACAGAACTTAAAATTGATAGCTTCTAATTATTATTGCAAATTATAACATGAAGATCTGAACTTGTAATTGTCAAATACAGAACTTAAAATTGATAGCTTCTAATTATTATTGTAAATTATAACTTGAAGATCTGAAATTGTAATAGTCAAATACAGAACTTCTAATTGTTAAATACAAATTATTAGTGCAAATTATAACTTGAAGATCTGAACTAGTAATTTTCAAATACAGAACTTAATATTGATAGCTTCTAATTATTATTGCAAATTATAACTAGAAGATCTGAACTTGTAATTGTCAAATAAGGAACTTAAAATTGATAGCTTCTAATTATTATTTCAATTTATAACTTGAAGATCTGAACTTGTAATTGTCAAATACAGAACTTAAAATTGATAGCTTCTAATTATTATTGCAAATTATAACTTGAAGATCTGAACTTGTAATTGTCAAATACAGAACTTTCAATTGTTAAATTCAAATTAGTAGTGCAAATTATAACTTGAAGATCTGAACTTGTAATTATCAAATACAGAACTTAAAATTGATAGCTTCTAATTATTATTGTAAATTATAACTTGAAGATCTGAACTTGTAATAGTGAATTACAGAACTTAGATTTGTTAAATTCAAATTATTATTACAAATTATAACTTGAAGATCTGGACTATAATTGTCAAATACAGAATTTAAATTGATAGCTTCTAATTATTATTGCAAATCATAACTTGAAGATCTGAACTAGTAATTGTCAAATACAGAACTTAAAATTGATAGCTTCTAATTATCATTGCAAATTATAACTAGAAGATCTGAACTTGTAATTGTCAAATATAGAACTTAAAATTGATAGCTTCTAATTATTATTGCAAATTATAACTAGAAGATCTGAACTTGTAATTGTCAAATACAGAACTTCTAATTGTTAAATACAAATTATTAGTGCAAATTATAACTTGAAGATCTGAACTAGTAATTGTCAAATACAGAACTTAAAATTGATAGCTTCTAATTATTATTGCAAATTATAACTAGAAGATCTGAACTTGTAATTGTCAAATACAGAACTTCTAATTGTTAAATACAAATTATTAGTGCAAATTATAACTTGAAGATCTGAACTTGTAATTGTCAAATATAGAACTTAAAATTGATAGCTTCTAATTATTATTGCAAATTATAACTTGAAGATCTGAACTTGTAATTGTCAAATACAGAACTTCTAATTGTTAAATACAAATTATTAGTGCAAATTATAACTTGAAGATCTGAACTAGTAATTTTCAAATACAGAACTTAATATTGATAGCTTCTAATTATTATTGCAAATTATAACTAGAAGATCTGAACTTGTAATTGTCAAATAAGGAACTTAAAATTGATAGCTTCTAATTATTATTTCAATTTATAACTTGAAGATCTGAACTTGTAATTGTCAAATACAGAACTTAAAATTGATAGCTTCTAATTATTATTGCAAATTATAACTTGAAGATCTGAACTTGTAATTGTCAAATACAGAACTTTTAATTGTTAAATTCAAATTAGTAGTGCAAATTATAACTTGAAGATCTGAACTTGTAATTATCAAACACAGAACTTAAAATTGATAGCTTCTAATTATTATTGTAAATTATAACTTGAAGATCTGAAATTGTAATAGTGAATTACAGAACTTAGATTTGTTAAATTCAAATTATTATTACAAATTATAACTTGAAGATCTGAACTAGTAATTGTCAAATACAGAACTTAAAATTGATAGCTTCTAATTATTATTGCAAATCATAACTTGAAGATCTGAACTAGTAATTGTCAAATACAGAACTTAAAATTGATAGCTTCTAATTATTATTGTAAATTATAACTTGAAGATCTGACCTTGTAATTGTCAAATTCAGAACTTAAAATTGATATCTTCTAATTATTATTGCAAATAATAACTTGAAGATCTGAACTAGTAATTGTCAAATACAGCACTTAAAATTGATAGCTTCTAATTATTATTGCAAATTATAATTTGAAGATCTGAACTTGTAATAGACAAATACGCAACTTAGCATTGTTAAATACAAATTGTGATTGCAAATTATAACTTGAAGATCTGAACTAGTAATTGTCAAATACAGAACTTAAATTGATAGCTTATAATTATTATTGCAAATAATAATTTGAAGATCTGAACTTGTAATAGTCAAATACAGAACTTCTAATTGTTAAATACAAATTATTAGTGCAAATTATAACTTGAAGATCTGAACTTGTAATAGGTAAATACAGAACTTCTAATTGTTAAATCCAAACTAAGATTGCAAATAATAATTTGAAAATCTGAACTAGTAATAGTCAAATACAGAACTTCTAACTGTTAAATACAAATTATTAGTGCAAATTATAACTTGAAGATCTGAACTTGTAATTGTCAAATACAGAACTTAAAATTGATAGCTTCTAATTATTATTGCAAATTATAACTTGAAGATCTAAACTTGTAATTGTCAATTACAGAACTTCTAATTGTTAAATACAAATTATTAGTGCAAATTATAACTTGAAGATCTGAACATGTAATTGTCAAATACAGAACTTAAAATTGATAGGTTCTAATTATTATTGTAAATTATAACTTGAAGATCTGAACTTGTAATTGTCAAATAAGGAACTTAAAATTGATAGCTTCTAATTATTATTTCAATTTATAACTTGAAGATCTGAACTTGTAATTGTCAAATACAGAACTTAAAATTGATAGCTTCTAATTATTATTGCAAATTATAACTTGAAGATCTGAACTTGTAATTGTCAAATACAGAACTTTTAATTGTTAAATTCAAATTAGTAGTGCAAATTATAACTTGAAGATCTGAACTTGTAATTATCAAATACAGAACTTAAAATTGATAGCTTCTAATTATTATTGTAAATTATAACTTGAAGATCTGAAATTGTAATAGTGAATTACAGAACTTAGATTTGTTAAATTCAAATTATTATTACAAATTATAACTTGAAGATCTGAACTAGTAATTGTCAAATACAGAACTTAAAATTGATAGCTTCTAATTATTATTGCAAATCATAACTTGAAGATCTGAACTAGTAATTGTCAAATACAGAACTTAAAATTGATAGCTTCTAATTATTATTGTAAATTATAACTTCAAGATCTGACCTTGTAATTGTCAAATTCAGAACTTAAAATTGATATCTTCTAATTATTATTGCAAATAATAACTTGAAGATCTGAACTAGTAATTGTCAAATACAGCACTTAAAATTGATAGCTTCTAATTATTATTGCAAATTATAATTTGAAGATCTGAACTTGTAATAGACAAATACGCAACTTAGCATTGTTAAATACAAATTGTGATTGCAAATTATAACTTGAAGATCTGAACTAGTAATTGTCAAATACAGAACTTAAATTGATAGCTTATAATTATTATTGCAAATAATAATTTGAAGATCTGAACTTGTAATAGTCAAATACAGAACTTCTAATTGTTAAATACAAATTATTAGTGCAAATTATAACTTGAAGATCTGAACTTGTAATAGGTAAATACAGAACTTCTAATTGTTAAATTCAAACTAAGATTGCAAATAATAATTTGAAAATCTGAACTAGTAATAGTCAAATACAGAACTTCTAACTGTTAAATACAAATTATTAGTGCAAATTATAACTTGAAGATCTGAACTTGTAATTGTCAAATACAGAACTTAAAATTGATAGCTTCTAATTATTATTGCAAATTATAACTTGAAGATCTAAACTTGTAATTGTCAATTACAGAACTTCTAATTGTTAAATACAAATTATTAGTGCAAATTATAACTTGAAGATCTGAACATGTAATTGTCAAATACAGAACTTAAAATTGATAGCTTCTAATTATTATTGTAAATTATAACTTGAAGATCTGAAGTTGTAATAGTAAATTACAGAACTTAGATTTGTTAAATTCAAATTATTATTTCAAATTATAACTTGAAGATCTGAACTAGTAATTGTCAAATACAGAACTTCTAATTATTAAATACAAATTATTAGTGCAAATTATAACTTGAAGATCTGAACTAGTAATTTTCAAATACAGAACTTAATATTGATAGCTTCTAATTATTATTGCAAATTATAACTAGAAGATCTGAACTTGTAATTGTCAAATACAGAACTTCTAATTGTTAAATACAAATTATTAGTGCAAATTATAACTTGAAGATCTGAACTAGTAATTTTCAAATACAGAACTTAATATTGATAGCTTCTAATTATTATTGCAAATTATAACTAGAAGATCTGAACTTGTAATTGTCAAATACAGAACTTAAAATTGATAGCTTCTAATTATAATTTCAATTTATAACTTGAAGATCTGAACTTGTAATTGTCAAATTCAGAACTTAAAATTGATAGCTACTAATTATTATTGCAAATTATAACTTGAAGATCTGAACTTGTAATTGTCAAATACAGAACTTCTAATTGTTAAATACAAATTAGTAGTGCAACTTATAACTTGAAGATCTGAACTTGTAATTATCAAATACAGAACTTAAAATTGATAGCTTCTAATTATTATTGTAAATTATAACTTGAAGATCTGAACTTGTAATAGTGAATTACAGAACTTAGATTTGTTAAATTCAAATTATTATTTCAAATTATAACTTGAAGATCTGAACTAGTAATTGTCAAATACAGAACTTAAAATTGATAGCTTCTAATTATTATTGCAAATTATAACTTGAAGATCTGAACTTGTAATTGTCAAATACAGAACTTCTAATTGTTAAATACAATTTAGTAGTGCAAATTATAACTTGAAGATCTGAACTTGTAATTATCAAATACAGAACTTAAAATTGATAGCTTCTAATTATTATTGTAAATTATAACTTGAAGATCTGAACTTGTAATAGTGAATTACAGAACTTAGATTTGTTAAATTCAAATTATTATTTCAAATTATAACTTGAAGATCTGAACTAGTAATTGTCAAATACAGAACTTAAAATTGATAGCTTCTAATTATTATTGCAAATATAAACTTGGAGATCTGAACTAGTAATTGTCAAATACAGAACTTAAAATTGATAGCTTCTAATTATTATTGCAAATTATAACTTGAAGATCTGAACTTGTAATTGTCAAATACAGAACTTAAAATTGATAGCTTCTAATTATTATTGCAAATTATAACTTGAAGATCTGAACTTGTAATTGTCAAATACAGAACATAAAATTGATAGCTTCTAATTATTATTTCAAATTATAACTTGAAGATCTGAACTTGTAATTGTCAAATACAGAACTTAAAATTAATAGCTTCTAATTATTATTGCAAATTATAACTTGAATATCTGAACTTGTAATTGTCAAATACAGAACTTCAAATTGTTAAATACAAATTATTAGTGCAAATTATAACTTGAAGATCTGAACTTGTAATTGTCAAATACAGAACTTAAAATTGATAGCTTCTAATTATTATTGTAAATTATAACTTGAAGATCTGAACTTGTAATAGTGAATTACAGAACTTATATTTGTTAAATACAAATTATTAGTGCAAATTATAACTTGAAGATCTGAACTTGTAATTGTCAAATACAGAACTTAAAATTGATAGCTTCAAATTATTATTGCAAATTATAACTTGAAGATCTGAACTTGTAATTTTCAAATACAGAACTTCTAATTGTTAAATACAAATTATTAGTGCAAATTATAACTTGAAGAACTGAACTTGGAATTGTCAAATACAGAACTTCTAATTGTTAAATACAAATTATTAGTGCAAATTATAACTTGAAGATCTGAACTAGTAATTTTCAAATACAGAACTTAAAATTAATAGCTTCTAATTATTATTGCAAATTAAAACTTGAATGTCTGAACTTGTAATTGTCAAATACAGAACTTCTAATTGTTAAATACAAATTATTAGTGCAAATTATAACTTGAAGATCTGAACTAGTAATTTTCAAATACAGAACTTAAAATTAATAGCTTCTAATTATTATTGCAAATTAAAACTTGAATGTCTGAACTTGTAATTGTCAAATACAGAACTTCTAATTGTTAAATACAAATTATTAGTGCAAATTATAACTTGAAGATCTGAACTTGTAATTGTCAAATACAGAACTTCTAATTGTTAAATACAAATTATTAGTGCAAATTATAACTTGAAGATCTGAACTTGTAATAGGTAAATACAGAACTTCTAATTGTTAAATCCAAACTAAGATTGCAAATAATAATTTCAAAATCTGAAATAGTAATAGTCAAATACAAAACTTCTAACTGTTAAATACAAATTATTAGTGCAAATTATAACTTGAAGATCTGAACTTGTAATTGTCAAATACAGAACTTAAAATTGATAGCTTCTAATTATTATTGCAAATTATAACTTGAAGATCTGAACTTGTAATTGTCAAATACAGAACTTTTAATTGTTAAATTCAAATTAGTAGTGCAAATTATAACTTGAAGATCTGAACTTGTAATTATCAAATACAGAACTTAAAATTGATAGCTTCTAATTATTATTGTAAATTATAACTTGAAGATCTGAAATTGTAATAGTGAATTACAGAACTTAGATTTGTTAAATTCAAATTATTATTACAAATTATAACTTGAAGATCTGAACTAGTAATTGTCAAATACAGAACTTAAAATTGATAGCTTCTAATTATTATTGCAAATCATAACTTGAAGATCTGAACTAGTAATTGTCAAATACAGAACTTAAAATTGATAGCTTCTAATTATTATTGTAAATTATAACTTGAAGATCTGACCTTGTAATTGTCAAATTCAGAACTTAAAATTGATATCTTCTAATTATTATTGCAAATAATAACTTGAAGATCTGAACTAGTAATAGTCAAATACAGAACTTCTAACTGTTAAAAACAAATTATTAGTGCAAATTATAACTTGAAGATCTGAACTTGTAATTGTCAAATACAGAACTTAAAATTGATAGCTTCTAATTATTATTGCAAATTATAACTTGAAGATCTGAACTTGTAATAGTGAATTACAAAACTTAGATTTGTTAAATTCAAATTATTATTTCGAATTATAACTTGAAGATCTGAACTAGTAATTGTCAAATACAGAACTTAAATTGATAGCTTATAATTATTATTGCAAATAATAATTTGAAGATCTGAACTTGTAATAGTCAAATACAGAACTTCTAATTGTTAAATACAAATTATTAGTGCAAATTATAACTTGAAGATCTGAACTAGTAATTGTCAAATACAGAACTTAAAATTGATAGCTTCTAATTATTATTGCAAATTATAACCAGAAGATCTGAACTTGTAATTGTCAAATACAGAACTTCTAATTGTTAAATACAAATTATTAGTGCAAATTATAACTTGAAGATCTGAACTTGTAATTGTCAAATATAGAACTTAAAATTGATAGCTTCTAATTATTATTGCAAATTATAACTTGAAGATCTGAACTTGTAATTGTCAAATACAGAACTTCTAATTGTTAAATCCAAATTATTAGTGCAAATTATAACTTGAAGATCTGAACAAGTAATTGTCAAATACAGAACTTAAAATTGATAGCTACTAATTATTATTGTAAATTATAACTTGAAGATCTGAACTTGTAATAGTGAATTACAGAACTTAGATTTGTTAAATTCAAATTATTTTTTCAAATTATAACTTGAAGATCTGAACTAGTAATTGTCAAATACAGAACTTAAAATTGATAGCTTCTAATTATTATTGCAAATTATAACTTGAAGATCTGAACTTGTAATTGTCAAATACAGAACTTAAAATTGATAGCTTCTAATTATTATTGCAAATTATAACATGAAGATCTGAACTTGTAATTGTCAAATACAGAACTTAAAATTGATAGCTTCTAATTATTATTGTAAATTATAACTTGAAGATCTGAAATTGTAATAGTCAAATACAGAACTTCTAATTGTTAAAATCAAATTAGTAGTGCAAATTATAACTTGAAGATCTGAACTTGTAATTATCAAATACAGAACTTAAAATTGATAGCTTCTAATTATTATTGTAAATTATAACTTGAAGATCTGAACTTGTAATAGTGAATTACAGAACTTAGATTTGTTAAATTCAAATTATTATTACAAATTATAACTTGAAGATCTGGACTATAATTGTCAAATACAGAATTTAAATTGATAGCTTCTAATTATTATTGCAAATCATAACTTGAAGATCTGAACTAGTAATTGTCAAATACAGAACTTAAAATTGATAGCTTCTAATTATTATTGTAAATTATAACTTGAAGATCTGACCTTGTAATTGTCAAATACAGAACTTCTAATTGTTAAATACAAATTATTAGTGCAAATTATAACTTGAAGATCTAAACTAGTAATTTTCAAATACAGAACTTAATATTGATAGCTTCTAATTATTATTGCAAATTATAACTAGAAGATCTGAACTTGTAATTGTCAAATAAGGAACTTAAAATTGATAGCTTCTAATTATTATTTCAATTTATAACTTGAAGATCTGAACTTGTAATTGTCAAATACAGAACTTAAAATTGATAGCTTCTAATTATTATTGCAAATTATAACTTGAAGATCTGAACTTGTAATTGTCAAATACAGAACTTTTAATTGTTAAATTCAAATTAGTAGTGCAAATTATAACTTGAAGATCTGAACTTGTAATTATCAAATACAGAACTAAAAATTGATAGCTTCTAATTATTATTGTAAATTATAACTTGAAGATCTGAAATTGTAATAGTGAATTACAGAACTTAGATTTGTTAAATTCAAATTATTATTACAAATTATAACTTGAAGATCTGAACTAGTAATTGTCAAATACAGAACTTAAAATTGATAGCTTCTAATTATTATTGCAAATCATAACTTGAAGATCTGAACTAGTAATTGTCAAATACAGAACTTAAAATTGATAGCTTCTAATTATTATTGTAAATTATAACTTGAAGATCTGACCTTGTAATTGTCAAATTCAGAACTTAAAATTGATATCTTCTAATTATTATTGCAAATAATAACTTGAAGATCTGAACTAGTAATTGTCAAATACAGCACTTAAAATTGATAGCTTCTAATTATGAAATGAAATTATTATTTCAAATTATAACTTGAAGATCTGAACTAGTAATTGTCAAATACAGAACTTAAAATTGATAGCTTCTAATTATTATTGCAAATTATAACTTGAAGATCTAACTTGTAATTGTCAAATACAGAACTTAAAATTGATAGCTTCTAATTATTATTGTAAATTATAACTTGAAGATCTGAACTTGTAATTGTCAAATACAGAACTTAAAATTGATAGCTTCTAATTATTATTGCAAATATAAACTTGGAGATCTGAACTAGTAATTGTCAAATACAGAACTTAAAATTGATAGCTTCTAATTATTATTGCAAATTATAACTTGAAGATCTGAACTTGTAATTGTCAAATACAGAACTTAAAATTGATAGCTTCTAATTATTATTGCAAATTATAACTTGAAGATCTGAACTTGTAATTGTCAAATACAGAACATAAAATTGATAGCTTCTAATTATTATTTCAAATTATAACTTGAAGATCTGAACTTGTAATTGTCAAATACAGAACTTAAAATTAATAGCTTCTAATTATTATTGCAAATTATAACTTGAATATCTGAACTTGTAATTGTCAAATACAGAACTTCAAATTGTTAAATACAAATTATTAGTGCAAATTATAACTTGAAGATCTGAACTTGTAATTGTCAAATACAGAACTTAAAATTGATAGCTTCTAATTATTATTGTAAATTATAACTTGAAGATCTGAACTTGTAATAGTGAATTACAGAACTTAGATTTGTTAAATTCAAATTATTATTTCAAATTATAACTTGAAGATCTGAACTAGTAATTGTCAAATACAGAACTTAAAATTGATAGCTTCTAATTATTATTGCATATTATAACTTGAAGATCTGAACTTGTAATTGTTAAATACAGAACTTAAAATTGATAGCTTCAAATTATTATTGCAAATTATAACTTCAAGATCTGAACTTGTAATTGTCAAATACAGAACATAAAATTGATAGCTTCTAATTATTATTTCAAATTATAACTTGAAGATCTGAACTTGTAATTGTCAAATACAGAACTTAAAATTAATAGCTTCTAATTATTATTGCAAATTATAACTTGAATATCTGAACTTGTAATTGTCAAATACAGAACTTCAAATTGTTAAATACAAATTATTGGTGCAAATTATAACTTGAAGATCTGAACTTGTAATTGTCAAATACAGAACTTAAAATTGATAGCTTCTAATTATTATTGTAAATTATAACTTGAAGATCTGAACTTGTAATAGTGAATTACAGAACTTAGATTTGTTAAATACAAATTATTAGTGCAAATTATAACTTGAAGATCTGAACTTGTAATTGTCAAATACAGAACTTAAAATTGATAGCTTCAAATTATTATTGCAAATTATAACTTGAAGATCTGAACTTGTAATTTTCAAATACAGAACTTCTAATTGTTAAATACAAATTATTAGTGCAAATTATAACTTGAAGAACTGAACTTGGAATTGTCAAATACAGAACTTCTAATTGTTAAATACAAATTATTAGTGCAAATTATAACTTGAAGATCTGAACTAGTAATTTTCAAATACAGAACTTAAAATTAATAGCTTCTAATTATTATTGCAAATTAAAACTTGAATGTCTGAACTTGTAATAGTCAAATACAGAACTTCTAATTGTTAAATACAAATTATTAGTGCAAATTATAACTTGAAGATCTGAACTAGTAATTTTCAAATACAGAACTTAATATTGATAGCTTCTAATTATTATTGCAAATTATAACTAGAAGATCTGAACTTGTAATTGTCAAATACAGAACTTAAAATTGATAGCTTCTAATTATAATTTCAATTTATAACTTGAAGATCTGAACTTGTAATTGTCAAATACAGAACTTAAAATTGATAGCTTCTAATTATTATTGCAAATTATAACTTGAAGATCTGAACTTGTAATTGTCAAATACAGAACTTCTAATTGTTAAATACAAATTAGTAGTGCAAATTATAACTTGAAGATCTGAACTTGTAATTATCAAATACAGAACTTAAAATTGATAGCTTCTAATTATTATTGTAAATTATAACTTGAAGATCTGAACTTGTAATAGTGAATTACAGAACTTAGATTTGTTAAATTCAAATTATTATTTCAAATTATAACTTGAAGATCTGAACTAGTAATTGTCAAATACAGAACTTAAAATTGATAGCTTCTAATTATTATTGCAAATTATAACTTGAAGATCTAACTTGTAATTGTCAAATACAGAACTTAAAATTGATAGCTTCTAATTATTATTGTAAATTATAACTTGAAGATCTGAACTTGTAATTGTCAAATACAGAACTTAAAATTGATAGCTTCTAATTATTATTGCAAATATAAACTTGGAGATCTGAACTAGTAATTGTCAAATACAGAACTTAAAATTGATAGCTTCTAATTATTATTGCAAATTATAACTTGAAGATCTGAACTTGTAATTGTCAAATACAGAACTTAAAATTGATAGCTTCTAATTATTATTGCAAATTATAACTTGAAGATCTGAACTTGTAATTGTCAAATACAGAACATAAAATTGATAGCTTCTAATTATTATTTCAAATTATAACTTGAAGATCTGAACTTGTAATTGTCAAATACAGAACTTAAAATTAATAGCTTCTAATTATTATTGCAAATTATAACTTGAATATCTGAACTTGTAATTGTCAAATACAGAACTTCAAATTGTTAAATACAAATTATTAGTGCAAATTATAACTTGAAGATCTGAACTTGTAATTGTCAAATACAGAACTTAAAATTGATAGCTTCTAATTATTATTGTAAATTATAACTTGAAGATCTGAACTTGTAATAGTGAATTACAGAACTTAGATTTGTTAAATTCAAATTATTATTTCAAATTATAACTTGAAGATCTGTACTAGTAATTGTCAAATACAGAACTTAAAATTGATAGCTTCTAATTATTATTGCATATTATAACTTGAAGATCTGAACTTGTAATTGTTAAATACAGAACTTAAAATTGATAGCTTCTAATTATTATTGCAAATTATAACTTCAAGATCTGAACTTGTAATTGTCAAATACAGAACATAAAATTGATAGCTTCTAATTATTATTTCAAATTATAACTTGAAGATCTGAACTTGTAATTGTCAAATACAGAACTTAAAATTAATAGCTTCAAATTATTATTGTAAATTATAACTTGAATATCTGAACTTGTAATTGTCAAATACAGAACTTCAAATTGTTAAATACAAATTATTAGTGCAAATTATAACTTGAAGATCTGAACTTGTAATTGTCAAATACAGAACTTAAAAGTGATAGCTTCAAATTATTATTGCAAATTATAACTTGAAGATCTGAACTTGTAATTTTCAAATACAGAACTTCTAATTGTTAAATACAAATTATTAGTGCAAATTATAACTTGAAGAACTGAACTTGGAATTGTCAAATACAGAACTTCTAATTGTTAAATACAAATTATTAGTGCAAATTATAACTTGAAGATCTGAACTAGTAATTTTCAAATACAGAACTTAAAATTAATAGCTTCTAATTATTATTGCAAATTAAAGCTTGAATGTCTGAACTTGTAATTGTCAAATACAGAACTTCTAATTGTTAAATACAAATTATTAGTGCAAATTATGACTTGAAGATCTGAACTAGTAATTTTCAAATACAGAACTTAAAATTAATAGCTTCTAATTATTATTGCAAATTAAAACTTGAATGTCTGAACTTGTAATTGTCAAATACAGAACTTCTAATTGTTGAATTCAAATTATTAGTGCAAATTATAACTTGAAGATCTGAACTTGTAATTGTCAAATACAGAACTTAAAATTGATAGCTTCTAATTATTATTGCAAATTATAACATGAAGATCTGAACTTGTAATTGTCAAATACAGAACTTAAAATTGATAGCTTCTAATTATTATTGTAAATTATAACTTGAAGATCTGAACTTGTAATAGTCAAATACAGAACTTCTAATTGTTAAATACAAATTATTAGTGCAAATTATAACTTGAAGATCTGAACTAGTAATTTTCAAATACAGAACTTAATATTGATAGCTTCTAATTATTATTGCAAATTATAACTAGAAGATCTGAACTTGTAATTGTCAAATACAGAACTTAAAATTGATAGCTTCTAATTATTATTGCAAATTATAACTTGAAGATCTGAACCTGTAATAGGTAAATACAGAACTTTCAATTGTTAAATTCTAACTAAGATTGCAAATAATAATTCGAAGATCTGAACTTGTAATAGTGAATTACAGAACTTAGATTTGTTAAATTCAAATTATTATTTCAAATTATAACTTGAAGATCTGAACTAGTAATTGTCAAATACAGAACTTAAAATTGATAGCTTCTAATTATTATTGCAAATTAAAACTTGAAGATCTGAACTAGTAATTGTCAAATGCAGAACTTAAAATTGATAGCTTCTAATTATTATTTCAAATTATAACTTGAAGATCTGAACTTGTAATTGTCAAATACAGAACTTAAAATTGATAGCTTCTAATTATTATTGCAAATAATAACTTGAAGATCTGTACTTGTAATTGTCAAATACAGAACTTAAAATTGATAGCTTATAATTATAGTTCAAATTATAACTTGAAAATCTGAACTTGTAATAGTCAAATACAGAACATCGAATTGTTAAATACAAATTATTAGTGCAAATTATAACTTGAAGATCTGAACTTGTAATAGGTAAATACAGAACTTCTAATTGTTAAATTCAAACTAAGATTGTAAATAATAATTTGAAAATCTGAACTAGTAATAGTCAAATACAGAACTTCTAACTGTTAAAAACAAATTATTAGTGCAAATTATAACTTGAAGATCTGAACTTGTAATTGTCAAATACAGAACTTAAAATTGATAGCTTCTAATTATTATTGCAAATTATAACTTGAAGATCTGAACTTGTAATAGTGAATTACAAAACTTAGATTTGTTAAATTCAAATTATTATTTCAAATTATAACTTGAAGATCTGAACTAGTAATTGTCAAATACAGAACTTAAATTGATAGCTTATAATTATTATTGCAAATAATAATTTGAAGATCTGAACTTGTAATAGTCAAATACAGAACTTCTAATTGTTAAATACAAATTATTAGTGCAAATTATAACTTGAAGATCTGAACTAGTAATTGTCAAATACAGAACTTAAAATTGATAGCTTCTAATTATTATTGCAAATTATAACTAGAAGATCTGAACTTGTAATTGTCAAATACAGAACTTCTAATTGTTAAATACAAATTATTAGTGCAAATTATAACTTGAAGATCTGAACTTGTAATTGTCAAATATAGAACTTAAAATTGATAGCTTCTAATTATTATTGCAAATTATAACTTGAAGATCTGAACTTGTAATTGTCAAATACAGAACTTCTAATTGTTAAATACAAATTATTAGTGCAAATTATAACTTGAAGATCTGAACAAGTAATTGTCAAATACAGAACTTAAAATTGATAGCTTCTAATTATTATTGTAAATTATAACTTGAAGATCTGAACTTGTAATAGTGAATTACAGAACTTAGATTTGTTAAATTCAAATTATTATTTCAAATTATAACTTGAAGATCTGAACTAGTAATTGTCAAATACAGAACTTAAAATTGATAGCTTCTAATTATTATTGCAAATTATAACTTGAAGATCTGAACTTGTAATTGTCAAATACAGAACTTAAAATTGATAGCTTCTAATTATTATTGCAAATTATAACATGAAGATCTGAACTTGTAATTGTCAAATACAGAACTTAAAATTGATAGCTTCTAATTATTATTGTAAATTATAACTTGAAGATCTGAACTTGTAATAGTCAAATACAGAACTTCTAATTGTTAAATACAAATTATTAGTGCAAATTATAACTTGAAGATCTGAACTAGTAATTTTCAAATACAGAACTTAATATTGATAGCTTCTAATTATTATTGCAAATTATAACTAGAAGATCTGAACTTGTAATTGTCAAATAAGGAACTTAAAATTGATAGCTTCTAATTATTATTTCAATTTATAACTTGAAGATCTGAACTTGTAATTGTCAAATACAGAACTTAGATTTGTTAAATTCAAATTATTATTTCAAATTATAACTTGAAGATCTGAACTAGTAATTGTCAAATACAGAACTTAAAATTGATAGCTTCTAATTATTATTGCAAACTATAACTTGAAGATCTAACTTGTAATTGTCAAATACAGAACTTAAAATTGATAGCTTCTAATTATTATTGTAAATTATAACTTGAAGATCTGAACTTGTAATTGTCAAATACAGAACTTAAAATTGATAGCTTCTAATTATTATTGCAAATATAAACTTGGAGACTGAACTAGTAATTGTCAAATACAGAACTTAAAATTGATAGCTTCTAATTATTATTGCAAATTATAACTTGAAGATCTGAACTTGTAATTGTCAAATACAGAACTTAAAATTGATAGCTTCTAATTATTATTGCAAATTATAACTTGAAGATCTGAACTTGTAATTGTCAAATACAGAACATAAAATTGATAGCTTCTAATTATTATTTCAAATTATAACTTGAAGATCTGAACTTGTAATTGTCAAATACAGAACTTAAAATTAATAGCTTCTAATTATTATTGCAAATTATAACTTGAATATCTGAACTTGTAATTGTCAAATACAGAACTTCAAATTGTTAAATACAAATTATTAGTGCAAATTATAACTTGAAGATCTGAACTTGTAATTGTCAAATACAGAACTTAAAATTGATAGCTTCTAATTATTATTGTAAATTATAACTTGAAGATCTGAACTTGTAATAGTGAATTACAGAACTTAGATTTGTTAAATTCAAATTATTATTTCAAATTATAACTTGAAGATCTGTACTAGTAATTGTCAAATACAGAACTTAAAATTGATAGCTTCTAATTATTATTGCATATTATAACTTGAAGATCTGAACTTGTAATTGTTAAATACAGAACTTAAAATTGATAGCTTCTAATTATTATTGCAAATTATAACTTCAAGATCTGAACTTGTAATTGTCAAATACAGAACATAAAATTGATAGCTTCTAATTATTATTTCAAATTATAACTTGAAGATCTGAACTTGTAATTGTCAAATACAGAACGTAAAATTAATAGCTTCTAATTATTATTGCAAATTATAACTTGAATATCTGAACTTGTAATTGTCAAATACAGAACTTCAAATTGTTAAATACAAATTATTAGTGCAAATTATAACTTGAAGATCTGAACTTGTAATTGTCAAATACAGAACTTAAAATTGATAGCTTCAAATTATTATTGCAAATTATAACTTGAAGATCTGAACTTGTAATTTTCAAATACAGAACTTCTAATTGTTAAATACAAATTATTAGTGCAAATTATAACTTGAAGAACTGAACTTGGAATTGTCAAATACAGAACTTCTAATTGTTAAATACAAATTATTAGTGCAAATTATAACTTGAAGATCTGAACTAGTAATTTTCAAATACAGAACTTAAAATTTATAGCTTCTAATTATTATTGCAAATTAAAACTTGAATGTCTGAACTTGTAATTGTCAAATACAGAACTTCTAATTGTTAAATACAAATTATTAGTGCAAATTATAACTTGAAGATCTGAACTCGTAATTTTCAAATACAGAACTTAAAATTAATAGCTTCTAATTATTATTGCAAATTAAAACTTGAATGTCTGAACTTGTAATTGTCAAATACAGAACTTCTAATTGTTAAATTCAAATTATTAGTGCAAATTATAACTTGAAGATCTGAACTTGTAATTGTCAAATACAGAACTTAAAATTGATAGCTTCTAATTATTATTGCAAATTATAACATGAAGATCTGAACTTGTAATTGTCAAATACAGAACTTAAAATTGATAGCTTCTAATTATTATTGTAAATTATAACTTGAAGATCTGAACTTGTAATAGTCAAATACAGAACTTCTAATTGTTAAATACAAATTATTAGAGCAAATTATAACTTGAAGATCTGAACTAGTAATTTTCAAATACAGAACTTAATATTGATAGCTTCTAATTATTATTGCAAATTATAACTAGAAGATCTGAACTTGTAATTGTCAAATACAGAACTTAAAATTGATAGCTTCTAATTATTATTTCAATTTATAACTTGAAGATCTGAACTTGTAATTGTCAAATACAGAACTTAAAATTGATAGCTTCTAATTATTATTGCAAATTATAACTTGAAGATCTGAACTTGTAATTGTCAAATACAGAACTTTTAATTGTTAAATACAAATTAGTAGTGCAAATTATAACTTGAAGATCTGAACTTGTAATTATCAAATACAGAACTTAAAATTGATAGCTTCTAATTATTATTGTAAATTATAACTTGAAGATCTAAACTTGTAATAGTGAATTACAGAACTTAGATTTGTTAAATTCAAATTATTATTACAAATTATAACTTGAAGATCTGAACTAGTAATTGTCAAATTCAGAACTTACAATTGATAGCTTCTAATTATTATTGCAAATCATAACTTGAAGATCTGATCTAGTAATTGTCAAATACAGAACTTAAAATTGATAGCTTCTAATTATTATTGTAAATTATAACTTGAAGATCTGACCTTGTAATTGTCAAATACAGAACTTAAAATTGATATCTTCTAATTATTATTGCAAATAATAACTTGAAGATCTGAACTAGTAATTGTCAAATAAAGCACTTAAAATTGATAGCTTCTAATTATTATTGCAAATTATAATTTGAAGATCTGAACTTGTAATAGACAAATACGCAACTTAGCATTGTTAAATACAAATTGTGATTGCAAATTATAACTTGAAGATCTGAACCTGTAATAGGTAAATACAGAACTTTCAATTGTTAAATTCTAACTAAGATTGCAAATAATAATTCGAAGATCTGAACTTGTAATAGTGAATTACAGAACTTAGATTTGTTAAATTCAAATTATTATTTCAAATTATAACTTGAAGATCTGAACTAGTAATTGTCAAATACAGAACTTAAAATTGATAGCTTCTAATTATTATTGCAAATTAAAACTTGAAGATCTGAACTAGTAATTGTCAAATGCAGAACTTAAAATTGATAGCTTCTAATTATTATTTCAAATTATAACTTGAAGATCTGAACTTGTAATTGTCAAATACAGAACTTAAAATTGATAGCTTCTAATTATTATTGCAAATAATAACTTGAAGATCTGTACTTGTAATTGTCAAATACAGAACTTAAAATTGATAGCTTATAATTATAGTTCAAATTATAACTTGAAAATCTGAACTTGTAATAGTCAAATACAGAACATCGAATTGTTAAATACAAATTATTAGTGCAAATTATAACTTGAAGATCTGAACTTGTAATAGGTAAATACAGAACTTCTAATTGTTAAATTCAAACTAAGATTGTAAATAATAATTTGAAAATCTGAACTAGTAATAGTCAAATACAGAACTTCTAACTGTTAAAAACAAATTATTAGTGCAAATTATAATTTGAAGATCTGAACTTGTAATTGTCAAATACAGAACTTAAAATTGATAGCTTCTAATTATTATTGCAAATTATAACTTGAAGATCTGAACTTGTAATAGTGAATTACAAAACTTAGATTTGTTAAATTCAAATTATTATTTCAAATTATAACTTGAAGATCTGAACTAGTAATTGTCAAATACAGAACTTAAATTGATAGCTTATAATTATTATTGCAAATAATAATTTGAAGATCTGAACTTGTAATAGTCAAATACAGAACTTCTAATTGTTAAATACAAATTATTAGTGCAAATTATAACTTGAAGATCTGAACTAGTAATTGTCAAATACAGAATTTAAAATTGATAGCTTCTAATTATTATTGCAAATTATAACTAGAAGATCTGAACTTGTAATTGTCAAATACAGAACTTGTAATTGTTAAATACAAATTATTAGTGCAAATTATAACTTGAAGATCTGAACTTGTAATTGTCAAATATAGAACTTAAAATTGATAGCTTCTAATTATTATTGCAAATTATAACTTGAAGATCTGAACTTGTAATTGTCAAATACAGAACTTCTAATTGTTAAATACAAATTATTAGTGCAAATTATAACTTGAAGATCTGAACTTGTAATTGTCAAATACAGAACTTAAAATTGATAGCTTCTAATTATTATTGCAAATTATAACATGAAGATCTGAACTTGTAATTGTCAAATACAGAACTTAAAATTGATAGCTTCTAATTATTATTGCAAATTATAACTTGAAGATCTGAACTTGTAATAGTGAATTACAGAACTTAGATTTGTTAAATTCAAATTATTATTTCAAATTATAACTTGAAGATCTGAACTAGTAATTGTCAAATACAGAACTTAAAATTGATAGCTTCTAATTATTATTGCAAATTATAACTTGAAGATCTGAACTTGTAATTGTCAAATGCAGAACTTAAAATTGATAGCTTCTAATTATTATTTCAAATTATAACTTGAAGATCTGAACTTGTAATTGTCAAATACAGAACTTAAAATTGATAGCTTCTAATTATTATTGCAAATAATAACTTGAAGATCTGTACTTGTAATTGTCAAATACCGAACTTAAAATTGATAGCTTATAATTATAGTTCAAATTATAACTTGAAGATCTGAACTTTTAATAGTCAAATACAGAACATCGAATTGTTAAATACAAATTATTAGTGCAAATTATAACTTGAAGATCTGAACTTGTAATAGGTAAATACAGAACTTCTAATTGTTAAATTCAAACTAAGATTGCAAATAATAATTTGAAAATCTCAACTAGTAATAGTCAAATACAGAACTTCTAACTGTTAAAATCAAATTATTAGTGCAAATTATAACTTGAAGATCTGAACTTGTAATTGTCAAATACAGAACCTAAAATTGATAGCTTCTAATTATTATTGCAAATTATAACTTGAAGATCTGAACTTGTAATAGTGAATTACAAAACTTAGATTTGTTAAATTCAAATTATTATTTCAAATTATAACTTGAAGATCTGAACTAGTAATTGTCAAATACAGAACTTAAATTGATAGCTTATAATTATTATTGCAAATAATAATTTGAAGATGTGAACTTGTAATAGTCAAATACAGAACTTCTAATTGTTAAATACCAATTATTAGTGCAAATTATAACTTGAAGATCTGAACTAGTAATTGTCAAATACAGAACTTAAAATTGATAGCTTCTAATTATTATTGCAAATTATAACTTGAAGATCTGAACTTGTAATTGTCAAATACAGAACTTCTAATTGTTAAATACATATTATTAGTGCAAATTATAACTTGAAGATCTGAACTTGTAATTGTCCAATACAGAACTTAAAATTGATAGCTTCTAATTATTATTGCAAATTATAACTTGAAGATCTGAACTTGTAATTGTCAATTACAGAACTTCTAATTGTTAAATACAAATTATAAGTGCAAATTATAACTTGAAGATCAGAACATGTAATTGTCAAATACAGAACGTAAAATTGATAGCTTCTAATTATTATTGTAAATTATAACTTGAAGATCTGAACTTGTAATAGTGAATTACAGAACTTAGATTTGTTAAATTCAAATTATTATTTCAAATTATAACTTGAAGATCTGAACTAGTAATTGTCAAATACAGAACTTCTAATTATTAAATACAAATTATTAGTGCAAATTATAACTTGAAGATCTGAACTAGTAATTTTCAAATACAGAACTTAATATTGATAGCTTCTAATTATTATTGCAAATTATAACTAGAAGATCTGAACTTGTAATTGTCAAATACAGAACTTCTAATTGTTAAATACAAATTATTAGTGCAAATTATAACTTGAAGATCTGAACTAGTAATTTTCAAATAAAGAACTTAATATTGATAGCTTCTAATTATTATTGCAAATTATAACTAGAAGATCTGAACTTGTAATTGTCAAATACAGAACTTAAAATTGATAGCTTCTAATTATAATTTCAAATTATAACTTGAAGATCTGAACTTGTAATTGTCAAATACAGAACTTAAAATTGATAGCTTCTAATTATTATTGCAAATTATAACTTGAAGATCTGAACTTGTAATTGTCAAATACAGAACTTCTAATTGTTAAATACAAATTAGTAGTGCAAATTATAACTTGAAGATCTGAACTTGTAATTATCAAATACAGAACTTAAAATTGATAGCTTCTAATTATTATTGTAAATTATAACTTGAAGATCTGAACTTGTAATAGTGAATTACAGAACTTAGATTTGTTAAATTCAAATTATTATTTCAAATTATAACTTGAAGATCTGAACTAGTAATTGTCAAATACAGAACTTAAAATTGATAGCTTCTAATTATTATTGCAAATTATAACTTGAAGATCTAACTTGTAATTGTCAAATACAGAACTTAAAATTGATAGCTTCTAATTATTATTGTAAATTATAACTTGAAGATCTGAACTTGTAATTGTCAAATACAGAACTTAAAATTGATAGCTTCTAATTATTATTGCAAATATAAACTTGGAGATCTGAACTAGTAATTGTCAAATACAGAACTTAAAATTGATAGCTTCTAATTATTATTGCAAATTATAACTTGAAGATCTGAACTTGTAATTGTCAAATACAGAACTTCAAATTGTTAAATACAAATTATTAGTGCAAATTATAACTTGAAGATCTGAACTTGTAATTGTCAAATACAGAACTTAAAATTGATAGCTTCTAATTATTATTGTAAATTATAACTTGAAGATCTGAACTTGTAATAGTGAATTACAGAACTTAGATTTGTTAAATTCAAATTATTATTTCAAATTATAACTTGAAGATCTGAACTAGTAATTGTCAAATACAGAACTTAACATTGATAGCTTCTAATTATTATTGCATATTATAACTTGAAGATCTGAACTTGTAATTGTTAAATACAGAACTTAAAATTGATAGCTTCTAATTATTATTGTAAATTATAACTTCAAGATCTGAACTTGTAATTGTCAAATACAGAACTTAAAATTGATAGCTTCTAATTATTATTGCAAATAATAACTTGAAGATCTGAACTTGTAATTGTCAAATACAGAACTTCTAATTGTTAAATACAAATTATTAGTGCAAATTATAACTTGAAGATCTGAACAAGTAATTGTCAAATACAGAACTTAAAATTGATAGCTTCTAATTATTATTGTAAATTATAACTTGAAGATCTGAACTTGTAATAGTGAATTACAGAACTTAGATTTGTTAAATTCAAATTATTATTTCAAATTATAACTTGAAGATCTGAACTAGTAATTGTCAAATACAGAACTTAAAATTGATAGCTTCTAATTATTATTGCAAATTATAACTTGAAGATCTGAACTTGTAATTGTCAAATACAGAACTTAAAATTGATAGCTTCTAATTATTATTGCAAATTATAACATGAAGATCTGAACTTGTAATTGTCAAATACAGAACTTAAAATTGATAGCTTCTAATTATTATTGTAAATTATAACTTGAAGATCTGAACTTAAAATAGTCAAATACAGAACTTCTAATTGTTAAATACAAATTATTAGTGCAAATTGTAACTTGAAGATCTGAACTAGTAATTTTCAAATACAGAACTTAATATTGATAGCTTCTAATTATTATTGCAAATTATAACTAGAAGATCTGAACTTGTAATTGTCAAATACAGAACTTAAAATTGATAGCTTCTAATTATTATTTCAATTTATAACTTGAAGATCTGAACTTGTAATTGTCAAATACAGAACTTAAAATTGATAGCTTCTAATTATTATTGCAAATTATAACTTGAAGATCTGAACTTGTAATTGTCAAATACAGAACTTTTAATTGTTAAATTCAAATTAGTAGTTCAAATTATAACTTGAAGATCTGAACTTGTAATTATCAAATACAGAACTTAAAATTGATAGCTTCTAATTATTATTGTAAATTATAACTTGAAGATCTGAACTTGTAATAGTGAATTACAGAACTTAGATTTGTTAAATTCAAATTATTATTACAAATTATAACTTGAAGATCTGAACTAGTAATTGTCAAATACAGAACTTAAAATAGATAGCTTCTAATTATTATTGTAAATTATAACTTGAAGATCTGACCTTGTAATTGTCAAATACAGAACTTAAAATTGATATCTTCTAATTATTATTGCAAATAATAACTTGAAGATCTGAACTAGTAATTGTCAAATACAGCACTTAAAATTGATAGCTTCTAATTATTATTGCAAATTATAATTTGAAGATCTGAACTTGTAATAGACAAATACGCAACTTAGCATTGTTAAATACAAATTGTGATTGCAAATTATAACTTGAAGATCTGAACCTGTAATATATAAATACAGAACTTCGAATTGTTAAATTCTAACTAAGATTGCAAATAATAATTCTAAGATCTGAACTTGTAATAGTCAAATACAGAACTTCTAATTGTTAAATACAAATTATTAGTGCAAATTATAACTTGAAGATCTGAACTAGTAATTGTCAAATACAGAACTTAAAATTGATAGCTTCTAATTATTATTGCAAATTATAACTTGAAGATCTGAACTTGTAATTGTCAAATACAGAACTTCTAATTGTTAAATACAAATTATTAGTGCAAATTATAACTTGAAGATCTGAACTTGTAATTGTCAAATACAGAACTTAAAATTGATAGCTTCAAATTATTATTGCAAATTATAACTTGAAGATCTGAACTTGTAATTTTCAAATACAGAACTTCTAATTGTTAAATACAAATTATTAGTGCAAATTATAACTTGAAGAACTGAACTTGGAATTGTCAAATACAGAACTTCTAATTGTTAAATACAAATTATTAGTGCAAATTATAACTTGAAGATCTGAACTAGTAATTTTCAAATACAGAACTTAAAATTAATAGCTTCTAATTATTATTGCAAATTAAAACTTGAATGTCTGAACTTGTAATTGTCAAATACAGAACTTCTAATTGTTAAATACAAATTATTAGTGCAAATTATAACTTGAAGATCTGAACTAGTAATTTTCAAATACAGAACTTAAAATTAATAGCTTCTAATTATTATTGCAAATTAAAACTTGAATGTCTGAACTTGTAATTGTCAAATACAGAACTTCTAATTGTTAAATACAAATTATTAGTGCAAATTATAACTTGAAGATCTGAACTTGTAATTGTCAAATACAGAACTTAAAATTGATAGCTTCTAATTATTATTGCAAATTATAACATGAAGATCTGAACTTGTAATTGTCAAATACAGAACTTAAAATTGATAGCTTCTAATTATTATTGTAAATTATAACTTGAAGATCTGAACTTGTAATAGTCAAATACAGAACTTCTAATTGTTAAATACAAATTATTAGTGCAAATTATAACTTGAAGATCTGAACTAGTAATTTTCAAATACAGAACTTAATATTGATAGCTTCTAATTATTATTGCAAATTATAACTAGAAGATCTGAACTTGTAATTGTCAAATACAGAACTTAAAATTGATAGCTTCTAATTATTATTTCAATTTATAACTTGAAGATCTGAACTTGTAATTGTCAAATACAGAACTTAAAATTGATAGCTTCTAATTATTATTGCAAATTATAACTTGAAGATCTGAACTTGTAATTGTCAAATACAGAACTTTTAATTGTTAAATACAAATTAGTAGTGCAAATTATAACTTGAAGATCTGAACTTGTAATTATCAAATACAGAACTTAAAATTGATAGCTTCTAATTATTATTGCAAATAATAACTTGAAGATCTGAACTAGTAATTGTCAAATACAGCACTTAAAATTGATAGCTTCTAATTATTATTGCAAATTATAATTTGAAGATCTGAACTTGTAATAGACAAATACGCAACTTAGCATTGTTAAATACAAATTGTGATTGCAAATTATAACTTGAAGATCTGAACCTGTAATAGGTAAATACAGAACTTCGAATTGTTAAATTCTAACTAAGATTGCAAATAATAATTCGAAGATCTGAACTTGTAATAGTGAATTACAGAACTTAGATTTGTTAAATTCAAATTATTATTTCAAATTATAACTTGAAGATCTGAACTAGTAATTGTCAAATACAGAACTTAAAATTGATAGCTTCTAATTATTATTGCAAATTATAACTTGAAGATCTGAACTAGTAATTGTCAAATGCAGAACTTAAAATTGATAGCTTCTAATTATTATTTCAAATTATAACTTGAAGATCTGAACTTGTAATTGTCAAATACAGAACTTAAAATTGATAGCTTCTAATTATTATTGCAAATAATAACTTGAAGATCTGTACTTGTAATTGTCAAATACAGAACTTAAAATTGATAGCTTATAATTATAGTTCAAATTATAACTTGAAAATCTGAACTTGTAATAGTCAAATACAGAACATCGAATTGTTAAATACAAATTATTAGTGCAAATTATAACTTGAAGATCTGAACTTGTAATAGGTAAATACAGAACTTCTAATTGTTAAATACAAATTATTAGTGCAAATTATAACTTGAAGATCTGAACTAGTAATTGTCAAATACAGAACTTAAAATTGATAGCTTCTAATTATTATTGCAAATTATAACTAGAAGATCTGAACTTGTAATTGTCAAATACAGAACTTCTAATTGTTAAATACAAATTATTAGTGCAAATTATAACTTGAAGATCTGAACTTGTAATTGTCAAATATAGAACTTAAAATTGATAGCTTCTAATTATTATTGCAAATTATAACTTGAAGATCTGAACTTGTAATTGTCAAATACAGAACTTCTAATTGTTAAATACAAATTATTAGTGCAAATTATAACTTGAAGATCTGAACAAGTAATTGTCAAATACAGAACTTAAAATTGATAGCTTCTAATTATTATTGTAAATTATAACTTGAAGATCTGAACTTGTAATAGTGAATTACAGAACTTAGATTTGTTAAATTCAAATTATTATTTCAAATTATAACTTGAAGATCTGAACTAGTAATTGTCAAATACAGAACTTAAAATTGATAGCTTCTAATTATTATTGCAAATTATAACTTGAAGATCTGAACTTGTAATTGTCAAATACAGAACTTAAAATTGATAGCTTCTAATTATTATTGCAAATTATAACATGAAGATCTGAACTTGTAATTGTCAAATACAGAACTTAAAATTGATAGCTTCTAATTATTATTGTAAATTATAACTTGAAGATCTGAACTTGTAATAGTCAAATACAGAACTTCTAATTGTTAAATACAAATTATTAGTGCAAATTATAACTTGAAGATCTGAACTAGTAATTTTCAAATACAGAACTTAATATTGATAGCTTCTAATTATTATTGCAAATTATAACTAGAAGATCTGAACTTGTAATTGTCAAATAAGGAACTTAAAATTGATAGCTTCTAATTATTATTTCAATTTATAACTTGAAGATCTGAACTTGTAATTGTCAAATACAGAACTTAAAATTGATAGCTTCTAATTATTATTGCAAATTATAACTTGAAGATCTGAACTTGTAATTGTCAAATACAGAACTTTTAATTGTTAAATTCAAATTAGTAGTGCAAATTATAACTTGAAGATCTGAACTTGTAATTATCAAATACAGAACTTAAAATTGATAGCTTCTAATTATTATTGTAAATTATAACTTGAAGATCTGAACCTGTAATAGTGAATTACAGAACTTAGATTTGTTAAATTCAAATTATTATTACAAATTATAACTTGAAGATCTGGACTATAATTGTCAAATACAGAACTTAAAATTGATAGCTTCTAATTATTATTGCAAATCATAACTTGAAGATCTGAACTAGTAATTGTCAAATACAGAACTTAAAATTGATAGCTTCTAATTATTATGGTAAATTATAACTTGAAGATCTGACCTTGTAATAATTGTCAAATACAGAACTTCTAATTGTTAAATACAAATTATTAGTGCAAATTATAACTTGAAGATCTGAACTAGTAATTTTCAAATACAGAACTTAATATTGATAGCTTCTAATTATTATTGCAAATTATAACTAGAAGATCTGAACTTGTAATTGTCAAATAAGGAACTTAAAATTGATAGCTTCTAATTATTATTTCAATTTATAACTTGAAGATCTGAACTTGTAATTGTCAAATACAGAACTTAAAATTGATAGCTTCTAATTATTATTGCAAATTATAACTTGAAGATCTGAACTTGTAATTGTCAAATACAGAACTTTTAATTGTTAAATTCAAATTAGTAGTGCAAATTATAACTTGAAGATCTTAACTTGTAATTATCAAATACAGCACTTAAAATTGATAGCTTCTAATTATTATTGTAAATTATAACTTGAAGATCTGAAATTGTAATAGTGAATTACAGAACTTAGATTTGTTAAATTCAAATTATTATTACAAATTATAACTTGAAGATCTGAACTAGTAATTGTCAAATACAGAACTTAAAATTGATAGCTTCTAATTATTATTGCAAATCATAACTTGAAGATCTGAACTAGTAATTGTCAAATACAGAACTTAAAATTGATAGCTTCTAATTATTATTGTAAATTATAACTTGAAGATCTGACCTTGTAATTGTCAAATTCAGAACTGAAAATTGATATCTTCTAATTATTATTGCAAATAATAACTTGAAGATCTGAACTAGTAATAGTCAAATACAGAACTTCTAACTGTTAAAAACAAATTATTAGTGCAAATTATAACTTGAAGATCTGAACTTGTAATTGTCAAATACAGAACTTAAAATTGATAGCTTCTAATTATTATTGCAAATTATAACTTGAAGATCTGAACTTGTAATAGTGAATTACAAAACTTAGATTTGTTAAATTCAAATTATTATTTCAAATTATAACTTGAAGATCTGAACTAGTAATTGTCAAATACAGAACTTAAATTGATAGCTTATAATTATTATTGCAAATAATAATTTGAAGATCTGAACTTGTAATAGTCAAATACAGAACTTCTAATTGTTAAATACAAATTATTAGTGCAAATTATAACTTGAAGATCTGAACTAGTAATTGTCAAATACAGAACTTAAAATTGATAGCTTCTAATTATTATTGCAAATTATAACTAGAAGATCTGAACTTGTAATTGTCAAATACAGAACTTCTAATTGTTAAATACAAATTATTAGTGCAAATTATAACTTGAAGATCTGAACTTGTAATTGTCAAATATAGAACTTAAAATTGATAGCTTCTAATTATTATTGCAAATTATAACTTGAAGATCTGAACTTGTAATTGTCAAATACAGAACTTCTAATTGTTAAATACAAATTATTAGTGCAAATTATAACTTGAAGATCTGAACAAGTAATTGTCAAATACAGAACTTAAAATTGATAGCTTCTAATTATTATTGTAAATTATAACTTGAAGATCTGAACTTGTAATAGTGAATTACAGACCTTAGATTTGTTAAATTCAAATTATTATTTCAAATTATAACTTGAAGATCTGAACTAGTAATTGTCAAATACAGAACTTAAAATTGATAGCTTCTAATTATTACTGCAAATTATAACTTGAAGATCTAAACTTGTAATTGTCAAATACAGAACTTAAAATTGATAGCTTCTAATTATTATTGCAAATTATAACATGAAGATCTGAACTTGTAATTGTCAAATACAGAACTTAAAATTGATAGCTTCTAATTATTATTGTAAATTATAACTTGAAGATCTGAAATTGTAATAGTCAAATACAGAACTTCTAATTGTTAAATACAAATTATTAGTGCAAATTATAACTTGAAGATCTGAACTAGTAATTTTCAAATACAGAACTTAATATTGATAGCTTCTAATTATTATTGCAAATTATAACTAGAAGATCTGAACTTGTAATTGTCAAATAAGGAACTTAAAATTGATAGCTTCTAATTATTATTTCAATTTATAACTTGAAGATCTGAACTTGTAATTGTCAAATACAGAACTTAAAATTGATAGCTTCTAATTATTATTGCAAATTATAACTTGAAGATCTGAACTTGTAATTGTCAAATACAGAACTTTTAATTGTTAAATTCAAATTAGTAGTGCAAATTATAACTTGAAGATCTGAACTTGTAATTATCAAATACAGAACTTAAAATTGATAGCTTCTAATTATTATTGTAAATTATAACTTGAAGATCTGAACTTGTAATAGTGAATTACAGAACTTAGATTTGTTAAATTCAAATTATTATTACAAATTATAACTTGAAGATCTGGACTATAATTGTCAAATACAGAATTTAAATTGATAGCTTCTAATTATTATTGCAAATCATAACTTGAAGATCTGAACTAGTAATTGTCAAATACAGAACTTAAAATTGATAGCTTCTAATTATTATTGTAAATTATAACTTGAAGATCTGACCTTGTAATTGTCAAATACAGAACTTCTAATTGTTAAATACAAATTATTAGTGCAAATTATAACTTGAAGATCTGAACTAGTAATTTTCAAATACAGAACTTAATATTGATAGCTTCTAATTATTATTGCAAATTATAACTAGAAGATCTGAACTTGTAATTGTCAAATAAGGAACTTAAAATTGATAGCTTCTAATTATTATTTCAATTTATAACTTGAAGATCTGAACTTGTAATTGTCAAATACAGAACTTAAAATTGATAGCTTCTAATTATTATTGCAAATTATAACTTGAAGATCTGAACTTGTAATTGTCAAATACAGAACTTTTAATTGTTAAATTCAAATTAGTAGTGCAAATTATAACTTGAAGATCTGAACTTGTAATTATCAAATACAGAACTTAAAATTGATAGCTTCTAGTTATTATTGTAAATTATAACTTGAAGATCTGAAATTGTAATAGTGAATTACAGAACTTAGATTTGTTAAATTCAAATTATTATTACAAATTATAACTTGAAGATCTGAACTAGTAATTGTCAAATACAGAACTTAAAATTGATAGCTTCTAATTATTATTGCAAATCATAACTTGAAGATCTGAACTAGTAATTGTCAAATACAGAACTTAAAATTGATAGCTTCTAATTATTATTATAAATTATAACTTGAAGATCTGACCTTGTAATTGTCAAATTCAGAACTTAAAATTGATATCTTCTAATTATTATTGCAAATAATAACTTGAAGATCTGAACTAGTAATTGTCAAATACAGCACTTAAAATTGATAGCTTCTAATTATTATTGCAAATTATAATTTGAAGATCTGAACTTGTAATAGACAAATACGCAACTTAGCATTGTTAAATACAAATTGTGATTGCAAATTATAACTAGAAGATCTGAACTAGTAATTGTCAAATACAGAACTTAAATTGATAGCTTATAATTATTATTGCAAATAATAATTTGAAGATCTGAACTTGTAATAGTCAAATACAGAACTTAAATTGATAGCTTATAATTATTATTGCAAATAATAATTTGAAGATCTGAACTTGTAATAGGTAAATACAGAACTTCTAATTGTTAAATCCAAACTAAGATTGCAAATAATAATTTGAAAATCTGAACTAGTAATAGTCAAATACAGAACTTCTAACTGTTAAATACAAATTATTAGTGCAAATTATAACTTGAAGATCTGAACTTGTAATTGTCAAATACAGAACTTAAAATTGATAGCTTCTAATTATTATTGCAAATTATAACTTGAAGATCTAAACTTGTAATTGTCAATTACAGAACTTCTAATTGTTAAATACAAATTATTAGTGCAAATTATAACTTGAAGATCTGAACATGTAATTGTCAAATACAGAACTTAAAATTGATAGGTTCTAATTATTATTGTAAATTATAACTTGAAGATCTGAACTTGTAATTGTCAAATAAGGAACTTAAAATTGATAGCTTCTAATTATTATTTCAATTTATAACTTGAAGATCTGAACTCGTAATTGTCAAATACAGAGCTTAAAATTGATAGCTTCTAATTATTATTGCAAATTATAACTTGAAGATCTGAACTTGTAATTGTCAAATACAGAACTTTTAATTGTTAAATTCAAATTAGTAGTGCAAATTATAACTTGAAGATCTGAACTTGTAATTATCAAATACAGAACTTAAAATTGATAGCTTCTAATTATTATTGTAAATTATAACTTGAAGATCTGAAATTGTAATAGTGAATTACAGAACTTAGATTTGTTAAATTCAAATTATTATTACAAATTATAACTTGAAGATCTGAACTAGTAATTGTCAAATACAGAACTTAAAATTGATAGCTTCTAATTATTATTGCAAATCATAACTTGAAGATCTGAACTAGTAATTGTCAAATACAGAACTTAAAATTGATAGCTTCTAATTATTATTGTAAATTATAACTTGAAGATCTGACCTTGTAATTGTCAAATTCAGAACTTAAAATTGATATCTTCTAATTATTATTGCAAATAATAACTTGAAGATCTGAACTAGTAATTGTCAAATACAGCACTTAAAATTGATAGCTTCTAATTATTATTGCAAATTATAATTTGAAGATCTGAACTTGTAATAGACAAATACGCAACTTAGCATTGTTAAATACAAATTGTGATTGCAAATTATAACTTGAAGATCTGAACTAGTAATTGTCAAATACAGAACTTAAATTGATAGCTTATAATTATTATTGCAAATAATAATTTGTAGATCTGAACTTGTAATAGTCAAATACAGAACTTCTAATTGTTAAATACAAATTATTAGTGCAAATTATAACTTGAAGATCTGAACTTGTAATAGGTAAATACAGAACTTCTAATTGTTAAATTCAAACTAAGATTGCAAATAATAATTTGAAAATCTGAACTAGTAATAGTCAAATACAGAACTTCTAACTGTTAAATACAAATTATTAGTGCAAATTATAACTTGAAGATCTGAACTTGTAATTGTCAAATACAGAACTTAAAATTGATAGCTTCTAATTATTATTGCAAATTATAACTTGAAGATCTAAACTTGTAATTGTCAATTACAGAACTTCTAATTGTTAAATACAAATTATTAGTGCAAATTATAACTTGAAGATCTGAACATGTAATTGTCAAATACAGAACTTAAAATTGATAGCTTCTAATTATTATTGTAAATTATAACTTGAAGATCTGAAGTTGTAATAGTGAATTACAGAACTTAGATTTGTTAAATTCAAATTATTATTTCAAATTATAACTTGAAGATCTGAACTAGTAATTGTCAAATACAGAACTTCTAATTATTAAATACAAATTATTAGTGCAAATTATAACTTGAAGATCTGAACTAGTAATTTTCAAATACAGAACTTAATATTGATAGCTTCTAATTATTATTGCAAATTATAACTAGAAGATCTGAACTTGTAATTGTCAAATACAGAACTTCTAATTGTTAAATACAAATTATTAGTGCAAATTATAACTTGAAGATCTGAACTAGTAATTTTCAAATACAGAACTTAATATTGATAGCTTCTAATTATTATTGCAAATTATAACTAGAAGATCTGAACTTGTAATTGTCAAATACAGAACTTAAAATTGATAGCTTCTAATTATAATTTCAATTTATAACTTGAAGATCTGAACTTGTAATTGTCAAATTCAGAACTTAAAATTGATAGCTTCTAATTATTATTGCAAATTATAACTTGAAGATCTGAACTTGTAATTGTCAAATACAGAACTTCTAATTGTTAAATACTAATTAGTAGTGCAAATTATAACTTGAAGATCTGAACTTGTAATTATCAAATACAGAACTTAAAATTGATAGCTTCTAATTATTATTGTAAATTATAACTTGAAGATCTGAACTTGTAATAGTGAATTACAGAACTTAGATTTGTTAAATTCAAATTATTATTTCAAATTATAACTTGAAGATCTGAACTAGTAATTGTCAAATACAGAACTTAAAATTGATAGCTTCTAATTATTATTGCAAATTATAACTTGAAGATCTGAACTTGTAATAGTGAATTACAGAACTTAGATTTGTTAAATTCAAATTATTATTTCAAATTATAACTTGAAGATCTGAACTAGTAATTGTCAAATACAGAACTTAAAATTGATAGCTTCTAATTATTATTGCAAATTATAACTTGAAGATCTGAACTTGTAATTGTCAAATACAGAACTTAAAATTGATAGCTTCTAATTATTATTGTAAATTATAACTTGAAGATCTGAACTTGTAATAGTGAATTACAGAACTTAGATTTGTTAAATTCAAATTATTATTTCAAATTATAACTTGAAGATCTGTACTAGTAATTGTCAAATACAGAACTTAAAATTGATAGCTTCTAATTATTATTGCATATTATAACTTGAAGATCTGAACTTGTAATTGTTAAATACAGAACTTAAAATTGATAGCTTCTAATTATTATTGCAAATTATAACTAGAAGATCTGAACTTGTAATTGTCAAATACAGAACTTAAAATTGATAGCTTCTAATTATAATTTCAATTTATAACTTGAAGATCTGAACTTGTAATTGTCAAATTCAGAACTTAAAATTGATAGCTTCTAATTATAATTTCAATTTATAACTTGAAGATCTGAACTTGTAATTGTCAAATTCAGAACTTAAAATTGATAGCTTCTAATTATTATTGCAAATTATAACTTGAAGATCTGAACTTGTAATTGTCAAATACAGAACTTCTAATTGTTAAATACTAATTAGTAGTGCAAATTATAACTTGAAGATCTGAACTTGTAATTATCAAATACAGAACTTAAAATTGATAGCTTCTAATTATTATTGTAAATTATAACTTGAAGATCTGAACTTGTAATAGTGAATTACAGAACTTAGATTTGTTAAATTCAAATTATTATTTCAAATTATAACTTGAAGATCTGAACTAGTAATTGTCAAATACAGAACTTAAAATTGATAGCTTCTAATTATTATTGCAAATTATAACTTGAAGATCTGAACTTGTAATAGTGAATTACAGAACTTAGATTTGTTAAATTCAAATTATTATTTCAAATTATAACTTGAAGATCTGAACTAGTAATTGTCAAATACAGAACTTAAAATTGATAGCTTCTAATTATTATTGCAAATTATAACTTGAAGATCTGAACTTGTAATTGTCAAATATAGAACTTAAAATTGATAGCTTCTAATTATTATTGTAAATTATAACTTGAAGATCTGAACTTGTAATAGTGAATTACAGAACTTAGATTTGTTAAATTCAAATTATTATTTCAAATTATAACTTGAAGATCTGTACTAGTAATTGTCAAATACAGAACTTAAAATTGATAGCTTCTAATTATTATTGCATATTATAACTTGAAGATCTGAACTTGTAATTGTTAAATACAGAACTTAAAATTGATAGCTTCTAATTATTATTGCAAATTATAACTTCAAGATCTGAACTTGTAATTGTCAAATACAGAACATAAAATTGATAGCTTCTAATTATTATTTCAAATTATAACTTGAAGATCTGAACTTGTAATTGTCAAATACAGAACTTAAAATTAATAGCTTCTAATTATTATTGCAAATTATAACTTGAATATCTGAACTTGTAATTGTCAAATACAGAACTTCAAATTGTTAAATACAAATTATTAGTGCAAATTATAACTTGAAGATCTGAACTTGTAATTGTCAAATACAGAACTTAAAATTGATAGCTTCAAATTATTATTGCAAATTATAACTTGAAGATCTGAACTTGTAATTTTCAAATACAGAACTTCTAATTGTTAAATACAAATTATTAGTGCAAATTATAACTTGAAGAACTGAACTTGGAATTGTCAAATACAGAACTTCTAATTGTTAAATACAAATTATTAGTGCAAATTATAACTTGAAGATCTGAACTAGTAATTTTCAAATACAGAACTTAAAATTAATAGCTTCTAATTATTATTGCAAATTAAAACTTGAATGTCTGAACTTGTAATTGTCAAATACAGAACTTCTAATTGTTAAATACAAATTATTAGTGCAAATTATAACTTGAAGATCTGAACTAGTAATTTTCAAATACAGAACTTAAAATTAATAGCTTCTAATTATTATTGCAAATTAAAACTTGAATGTCTGAACTTGTAATTGTCAAATACAGAACTTCTAATTGTTAAATTCAAATTATTAGTGCAAATTATAACTTGAAGATCTGAACTAGTAATTTTCAAATACAGAACTTAATATTGATAGCTTCTAATTATTATTGCAAATTATAACTAGAAGATCTGAACTTGTAATTGTCAAATACAGAACTTAAAATTGATAGCTTCTAATTATTATTGTAAATTATAACTTGAAGATCTGAACTTGTAATAGTCAAATACAGAACTTCTAATTGTTAAATACAAATTATTAGTGCAAATTATAACTTGAAGATCTGAACTAGTAATTTTCAAATACAGAACTTAAAATTGATAGCTCCTAATTATTATTTCAATTTATAACTTGAAGATCTGAACTTGTAATTGTCAAATACAGAACTTAAAATTGATAGCTTCTAATTATTATTGCAAATTATAACTTGAAGATCTGAACTTGTAATTGTCAAATACAGAACTTTTAATTGTTAAATACAAATTAGTAGTGCAAATTATAACTTGAAGATCTGAACTTGTAATTATCAAATACAGAACTTAAAATTGATAGCTTCTAATTATTATTGTAAATTATAACTTGAAGATCTAAACTTGTAATAGTGAATTACAGAACTTAGATTTGTTAAATTCAAATTATTATTACAAATTATAACTTGAAGATCTGAACTAGTAATTGTCAAATTCAGAACTTAAAATTGATAGCTTCTAATTATTATTGCAAATCATAACTTGAAGATCTGATCTAGTAATTGTCAAATACAGAACTTAAAATTGATAGCTTCTAATTATTTTGTAAATTATAACTTGAAGATCTGACCTTGTAATTGTCAAATACAGAACTTAAAATTGATATCTTCTAATTATTATTGCAAATAATAACTTGAAGATCTGAACTAGTAATTGTCAAATAAAGCACTTAAAATTGATAGCTTCTAATTATTATTGCAAATTATAATTTGAAGATCTGAACTTGTAATAGACAAATCGCAACTTAGCATTGTTAAATACAAATTGTGATTGCAAATTATAACTTGAAGATCTGAACCTGTAATAGGTAAATACAGAACTTTCAATTGTTAAATTCTAACTAAGATTGCAAATAATAATTCGAAGATCTGAACTTGTAATAGTGAATTACAGAACTTAGATTTGTTAAATTCAAATTATTATTTCAAATTATAACTTGAAGATCTGAACTAGTAATTGACAAATACAGAACTTAAAATTGATAGCTTCTAATTATTATTGCAAATTAAAACTTGAAGATCTGAACTAGTAATTGTCAAATGCAGAACTTAAAATTGATAGCTTCTAATTATTATTTCAAATTATAACTTGAAGATCTGAACTTGTAATTGTCAAATACAGAACTTAAAATTGATAGCTTCTAATTATTATTGCAAATAATAACTTGAAGATCTGTACTTGTAATTGTCAAATACAGAACATAAAATTGATAGCTTATAATTATAGTTCAAATTATAACTTGAAAATCTGAACTTGTAATAGTCAAATACAGAACATCGAATTGTTAAATACAAATTATTAGTGCAAATTATAACTTGAAGATCTGAACTTGTAATAGGTAAATACAGAACTTCTAATTGTTAAATTCAAACTAAGATTGTAAATAATAATTTGAAAATCTGAACTAGTAATAGTCAAATACAGAACTTCTAACTGTTAAAAACAAATTATTAGTGCAAATTATAACTTGAAGATCTGAACTTGTAATTGTCAAATACAGAACTTAAAATTGATATCTTCTAATTATTATTGCAAATTATAACTTGAAGATCTGAACTTGTAATAGTGAATTACAAAACTTAGATTTGTTAAATTAAAATTATTATTTCAAATTATAACTTGAAGATCTGAACTAGTAATTGTCAAATACAGAACTTAAATTGATAGCTTATAATTATTATTGCAAATAATAATTTGAAGATCTGAACTTGTAATAGTCAAATACAGAACTTCTAATTGTTAAATACAAATTATTAGTGCAAATTATAACTTGAAGATCTGAACTAGTAATTGTCAAATACAGAACTTAAAATTGATAGCTTCTAATTATTATTGCAAATTATAACTAGAAGATCTGAACTTGTAATTGTCAAATACAGAACTTCTAATTGTTAAATACAAATTATTAGTGCAAATTATAACTTGAAGATCTGAACTTGTAATTGTCAAATATAGAACTTAAAATTGATAGCTTCTAATTATTATTGCAAATTATAACTTGAAGATCTGAACTTGTAATTGTCAAATACAGAACTTCTAATTGTTAAATACAAATTATTAGTGCAAATTATAACTTGAAGATCTGAACAAGTAATTGTCAAATACAGAACTTAAAATTGATAGCTTCTAATTATTATTTTAATTATAACTTGAAGAACTGAACTTGTAATAGTGAATTACAGAACTTAGATTTGTTAAATTCAAATTATTATTTCAAATTATAACTTGAAGATCTGAACTAGTAATTGTCAAATACAGAACTTAAAATTGATAGCTTCTAATTATTATTGCAAATTATAACTTGAAGATCTGAACTTGTAATTGTCAAATACAGAACTTAAAATTGATAGCTTCTAATTATTATTGCAAATTATAACATGAAGATCTGAACTTGTAATTGTCAAATACAGAACTTAAAATTGATAGCTTCTAATTATTATTGTAAATTATAACTTGAAGATCTGAACTTGTAATAGTCAAATACAGAACTTCTAATTGTTAAATACAAATTATTAGTGCAAATTATAACTTGAAGATCTGAACTAGTAATTTTCAAATACAGAACTTAATATTGATAGCTTCTAATTATTATTGCAAATTATAACTAGAAGATCTGAACTTGTAATTGTCAAATAAGGAACTTAAAATTGATAGCTTCTAATTATTATTTCAATTTATAACTTGAAGATCTGAACTTGTAATTGTCAAATACAGAACTTAGATTTGTTAAATTCAAATTATTATTTCAAATTATAACTTGAAGATCTGAACTAGTAATTGTCAAATACAGAACTTAAATTGATAGCTTATAATTATTATTGCAAATAATAATTTGAAGATCTGAACTTGTAATAGTCAAATACAGAACTTCTAATTGTTAAATACAAATTATTAGTGCAAATTATAACTTGAAGATCTGAACTAGTAATTGTCAAATACAGAACTTAAAATTGATAGCTTCTAATTATTATTGCAAATTATAACTAGAAGATCTGAACTTGTAATTGTCAAATACAGAACTTCTAATTGTTAAATACAAATTATTAGTGCAAATTATAACTTGAAGATCTGAACTTGTAATTGTCAAATATAGAACTTAAAATTGATAGCTTCTAATTATTATTTTAATTATAACTTGAAGAACTGAACTTGTAATAGTGAATTACAGAACTTAGATTTGTTAAATTCAAATTATTATTACAAATTATAACTTGAAGATCTGAACTAGTAATTGTCAAATTCAGAACTTAAAATTGATAGCTTCTAATTATTATTGCAAATCATAACTTGAAGATCTGATCTAGTAATTGTCAAATACAGAACTTAAAATTGATAGCTTTTAATTATTATTGCAAATTATAACTTGAAGATCTGAACTTGTAATAGTGAATTACAAAACTTAGATTTGTTAAATTAAAATTATTATTTCAAATTATAACTTGAAGATCTGAACTAGTAATTGTCAAATACAGAACTTAAATTGATAGCTTATAATTATTATTGCAAATAATAATTTGAAGATCTGAACTTGTAATAGTCAAATACAGAACTTCTAATTGTTAAATACAAATTATTAGTGCAAATTATAACTTGAAGATCTGAACTAGTAATTGTCAAATACAGAACTTAAAATTTATAGCTTCTAATTATTATTGCAAATTATAACTAGAAGATCTGAACTTGTAATTGTCAAATACAGAACTTCTAATTGTTAAATACAAATTATTAGTGCAAATTATAACTTGAAGATCTGAACTTGTAATTGTCAAATATAGAACTTAAAATTGATAGCTTCTAATTATTATTGCAAATTATAACTTGAAGATCTGAACTTGTAATTGTCAAATACAGAACTTCTAATTGTTAAATACAAATTATTAGTGCAAATTATAACTTGAAGATCTGAACAAGTAATTGTCAAATACAGAACTTAAAATTGATAGCTTCTAATTATTATTTTAATTATAACTTGAAGAACTGAACTTGTAATAGTGAATTACAGAACTTAGATTTGTTAAATTCAAATTATTATTTCAAATTATAACTTGAAGATCTGAACTAGTAATTGTCAAATACAGAACTTAAAATTGATAGCTTCTAATTATTATTGCAAATTATAACTTGAAGATCTGAACTTGTAATTGTCAAATACAGAACTTAAAATTGATAGCTTCTAATTATTATTGCAAATTATAACATGAAGATCTGAACTTGTAATTGTCAAATACAGAACTTAAAATTGATAGCTTCTAATTATTATTGTAAATTATAACTTGAAGATCTGAACTTGTAATAGTCAAATACAGAACTTCTAATTGTTAAATACAAATTATTAGTGCAAATTATAACTTGAAGATCTGAACTAGTAATTTTCAAATACAGAACTTAATATTGATAGCTTCTAATTATTATTGCAAATTATAACTAGAAGATCTGAACTTGTAATTGTCAAATAAGGAACATAAAATTGATAGCTTCTAATTATTATTTCAATTTATAACTTGAAGATCTGAACTTGTAATTGTCAAATACAGAACTTAGATTTGTTAAATTCAAATTATTATTTCAAATTATAACTTGAAGATCTGAACTAGTAATTGTCAAATACAGAACTTAAAATTGATAGCTTCTAATTATTATTGCAAATTATAACTTGAAGATCTAACTTGTAATTGTCAAATACAGAACTTAAAATTGATAGCTTCTAATTATTATTGTAAATTATAACTTGAAGATCTGAACTTGTAATTGTCAAATACAGAACTTAAAATTGATAGCTTCTAATTATTATTGCAAATATAAACTTGGAGATCTGAACTAGTAATTGTCAAATACAGAACTTAAAATTGATAGCTTCTAATTATTATTGCAAATTATAACTTGAAGATCTGAACTTGTAATTGTCAAATACAGAACTTAAAATTGATAGCTTCTAATTATTATTGCGAATTATAACTTAAAGATCTGAACTTGTAATTGTCAAATACAGAACATAAAATTGATAGCTTCTAATTATTATTTCAAATTATAACTTGAAGATCTGAACTTGTAATTGTCAAATACAGAACTTAAAATTAATAGCTTCTAATTATTATTGCAAATTATAACTTGAATATCTGAACTTGTAATTGTCAAATACAGAACTTCAAATTGTTAAATACAAATTATTAGTGCAAATTATAACTTGAAGATCTGAACTTGTAATTGTCAAATACAGAACTTAAAATTGATAGCTTCTAATTATTATTGTAAATTATAACTTGAAGATCTGAACTTGTAATAGTGAATTACAGAACTTAGATTTGTTAAATTCAAATTATTATTTCAAATTATAACTTGAAGATCTGTACTAGTAATTGTCAAATACAGAACTTAAAATTGATAGCTTCTAATTATTATTGCATATTATAACTTGAAGATCTGAACTTGTAATTGTTAAATACAGAACTTAAAATTGATAGCTTCTAATTATTATTGCAAATTATAACTTCAAGATCTGAACTTGTAATTGTCAAATACAGAACATAAAATTGATAGCTTCTAATTATTATTTCAAATTATAACTTGAAGATCTGAACTTGTAATTGTCAAATACAGAACTTAAAATTAATAGCTTCTAATTATTATTGCAAATTATAACTTGAATATCTGAACTTGTAATTGTCAAATACAGAACTTCAAATTGTTAAATACAAATTATTAGTGCAAATTATAACTTGAAGATCTGAACTTGTAATTGTCAAATACAGAACTTAAAATTGATAGCTTCAAATTATTATTGCAAATTATAACTTGAAGATCTGAACTTGTAATTTTCAAATACAGAACTTCTAATTGTTAAATACAAATTATTAGTGCAAATTATAACTTGAAGAACTGAACTTGGAATTGTCAAATACAGAACTTCTAATTGTTAAATACAAATTATTAGTGCAAATTATAACTTGAAGATCTGAACTAGTAATTTTCAAATACAGAACTTAAAATTAATAGCTTCTAATTATTATTGCAAATTAAAACTTGAATGTCTGAACTTGTAATTGTCAAATACAGAACTTCTAATTGTTAAATACAAATTATTAGTGCAAATTATAACTTGAAGATCTGAACTAGTAATTTTCAAATACAGAACTTAAAATTAATAGCTCCTAATTATTATTGCAAATTAAAACTTGAATGTCTGAACTTGTAATTGTCAAATACAGAACTTCTAATTGTTAAATTCAAATTATTAGTGCAAATTATAACTTGAAGATCTGAACTTGTAATTGTCAAATACAGAACTTAAAATTGATAGCTTCTAATTATTATTGCAAATTATAACATGAAGATCTGAACTTGTAATTGTCAAATACAGAACTTAAAATTGATAGCTTCTAATTATTATTGTAAATTATAACTTGAAGATCTGAACTTGTAATAGTCAAATACATAACTTCTAATTGTTAAATACAAATTATTAGAGCAAATTATAACTTGAAGATCTGAACTAGTAATTTTCAAATACAGAACTTAATATTGATAGCTTCTAATTATTATTGCAAATTATAACTAGAAGATCTGAACTTGTAATTGTCAAATACAGAACTTAAAATTGATAGCTTCTAATTATTATTTCAATTTATAACTTGAAGATCTGAACTTGTAATTGTCAAATACAGAACTTAAAATTGATAGCTTCTAATGATTATTGCAAATTATAACTTGAAGATCTGAACTTGTAATTGTCAAATACAGAACTTTTAATTGTTAAATACAAATTAGTAGTGCAAATTATAACTTGAAGATCTGAACTTGTAATTATCAAATACAGAACTTAAAATTGATAGCTTCTAATTATTATTGTAAATTATAACTTGAAGATCTAAACTTGTAATAGTGAATTACAGAACTTAGATTTGTTAAATTCAAATTATTATTACAAATTATAACTTGAAGATCTGAACTAGTAATTGTCAAATTCAGAACTTAAAATTGATAGCTTCTAATTATTATTGCAAATCATAACTTGAAGATCTGATCTAGTAATTGTCAAATACAGAACTTAAAATTGATAGCTTCTAATTATTATTGTAAATTATAACTTGAAGATCTGACCTTGTAATTGTCAAATACAGAACTTAAAATTGATATCTTCTAATTATTATTGCAAATAATAACTTGAAGATCTGAACTAGTAATTGTCAAATAAAGCACTTAAAATTGATAGCTTCTAATTATTATTGCAAATTATAATTTGAAGATCTGAACTTGTAATAGACAAATACGCAACTTAGCATTGTTAAATACAAATTGTGATTGCAAATTATAACTTGAAGATCTGAACCTGTAATAGGTAAATACAGAACTTTCAATTGTTAAATTCTAACTAAGATTGCAAATAATAATTCGAAGATCTGAACTTGTAATAGTGAATTACAGAACTTAGATTTGTTAAATTCAAATTATTATTTCAAATTATAACTTGAAGATCTGAACTAGTAATTGTCAAATACAGAACTTAAAATTGATAGCTTCTAATTATTATTGCAAATTAAAACTTGAAGATCTGAACTAGTAATTGTCAAATGCAGAACTTAAAATTGATAGCTTCTAATTATTATTTCAAATTATAACTTGAAGATCTGAACTTGTAATTGTCAAATACAGAACTTAAAATTGATAGCTTCTAATTATTATTGCAAATAATAACTTGAAGATCTGTACTTGTAATTGTCAAATACAGAACTTAAAATTGATAGCTTATAATTATAGTTCAAATTATAACTTGAAAATCTGAACTTGTAATAGTCAAATACAGAACATCGAATTGTTAAATACAAATTATTAGTGCAAATTATAACTTGAAGATCTGAACTTGTAATAGGTAAATACAGAACTTCTAATTGTTAAATTCAAACTAAGATTGTAAATAATAATTTGAAAATCTGTACTAGTAATAGTCAAATACAGAACTTCTAACTGTTAAAAACAAATTATTAGTGCAAGTTATAATTTGAAGATCTGAACTTGTAATTGTCAAATACAGAACTTAAAATTGATAGCTTCTAATTATTATTGCAAATTATAACTTGAAGATCTGAACTTGTAATAGTGAATTACAAAACTTAGATTTGTTAAATTCAAATTATTATTTCAAATTATAACTTGAAGATCTGAACTAGTAATTGTCAAATACAGAACTTAAATTGATAGCTTATAATTATTATTGCAAATAATAATTTGAAGATCTGAACTTGTAATAGTCAAATACAGAACTTCTAATTGTTAAATACAAATTATTAGTGCAAATTATAACTTGAAGATCTGAACTAGTAATTGTCAAATACAGAACTTAAAATTGATAGCTTCTAATTATTATTGCAAATTATAACTAGAAGATCTGAACTTGTAATTGTCAAATACAGAACTTGTAATTGTTAAATACAAATTATTAGTGCAAATTATAACTTGAAGATCTGAACTTGTAATTGTCAAATATAGAACTTAAAATTGATAGCTTCTAATTATTATTGCAAATTATAACTTGAAGATCTGAACTTGTAATTGTCAAATACAGAACTTCTAATTGTTAAATACAAATTATTAGTGCAAACTATAACTTTAAGATCTGAACAAGTAATTGTCAAATACAGAACTTAAAATTGATAGCTTCTAATTATTATTGTAAATTATAACTTGAAGATCTGAACTTGTAATAGTGAATTACAGAACTTAGATTTGTTAAACTCAAATTATTATTTCAAATTATAACTTGAAGATCTGAACTAGTAATTGTCAAATACAGAACTTAAAATTGATAGCTTCTAATTATTATTGCAAATTATAACTTGAAGATCTGAACTTGTAATTGTCAAATACAGAACTTAAAATTGATGAACCTGTAATAGGTAAATACAGAACTTCGAATTGTTAAATTCTAACTAAGATTGCAAATAATAATTCGAAGATCTGAACTTGTAATAGTGAATTACAGAACTTAGATTTGTTAAATTCAAATTATTATTTCAAATTATAACTTGAAGATCTGAACTAGTAATTGTCAAATACAGAACTTAAAATTGATAGCTTCAAATTATTATTGCAAATTATAACTTGAAGATCTGAACTAGTAATTGTCAAATGCAGAACTTAAAATTGATAGCTTCTAATTATTATTTCAAATTATAACTTGAAGATCTGAACTTGTATTTGTCAAATACAGAACTTAAAATTGACAGCTTCTAATTATTATTGCAAATAATAACTTGAAGATCTGTACTTGTAATTATCAAATACAGAACTTAAAATTGATAGCTTATAATTATAGTTCAAATTATAACTTGAAAATCTGAACTTGTAATAGTCAAATACAGAACATCGAATTGTTAAATACAAATTATTAGTGAAAATTATAACTTGAAGATCTGAAATTGTAATAGGTAAATACAGAACTTCTAATTGTTAAATTCAAACTAAGATTGCAAATAATAATTTGAAAATCTGAACTAGTAATAGTCAAATACAGAACTTCTAACTGTTAAAAACAAATTATTAGTGCAAATTATAACTTGAAGATCTGAACTTGTAATTGTCAAATACAGAACTTAAAATTGATAGCTTCTAATTATTATTGCAAATTATAACTTGAAGATCTGAACTTGTAATAGTGAATTACAAAACTTAGATTTGTTAAATTCAAATTATTATTTCAAATTATAACTTGAAGATCTGAACTAGTAATTGTCAAATACAGAACTTAAATTGATAGCTTATAATTCTTATTGCAAATAATAATTTGAAGATCTGAACTTGTAATAGTCAAATACAGAACTTCTAATTGTTAAATACAAATTATTAGTGCAAATTATAACTTGAAGATCTGAACTAGTAATTGTCAAATACAGAACTTAAAATTGATAGATTCTAATTATTATTGCAAATTATAACTAGAAGATCTGAACTTGTAATTGTCAAATACAGAACTTCTAATTGTTAAATACAAATTATTAGTGCAAATTATAACTTGAAGATCTGAACTTGTAATTGTCAAATATAGAACTTAAAATTGATAGCTTCTAATTATTATTGCAAATTATAACTTGAAGATCTGAACTTGTAATTGTCAAATACAGAACTTCTAATTGTTAAATACAAATTATTAGTGCAAATTATAACTTGAAGATCTGAACAAGTAATTGTCAAATACAGAACTTAAAATTGATAGCTTCTAATTATTATTGTAAATTATAACTTGAAGATCTGAACTTGTAATAGTGAATTACAGAACTTAGATTTGTTAAATTCAAATTATTATTTCAAATTATAACTTGAAGATCTGAACTAGTAATTGTCAAATACAGAACTTAAAATTGATAGCTTCAAATTATTATTTCAAATTATAACTTGAAGATCTGAACTTGTAATTGTCAAATACAGAACTTAAAATTGATAGCTTCTAATTATTATTGCAAATTATAACATGAAGATCTGAACTTGTAATTGTCAAATACAGAACTTAAAATTGATAGCTTCTAATTATTATTGTAAATTATAACTTGAAGATCTGAACTTGTAATAGTCAAATACAGAACTTCTAATTGTTAAATACAAATTATTAGTGCAAATTATAACTTGAAGATCTGAACTAGTAATTTTCAAATACAGAACTTAATATTGATAGCTTCTAATTATTATTGCAAATTATAACTAGAAGATCTGAACTTGTAATTGTCAAATAAGGAACTTAAAATTGATAGCTTCTAATTATTATTTCAATTTATAACTTGAAGATCTGAACTTGTAATTGTCAAATACAGAACTTAAAATTGATAGCTTCTAATTATTATTGCAAATTATAACTTGAAGATCTGAACTTGTAATTATCAAATACAGAACTTTTAATTGTTAAATTCAAATTAGTAGTGCAAATTATAACTTGAAGATCTGAACTTGTAATTATCAAATACAGAACTTAAAATTGATAGCTTCTAATTATTATTGTAAATTATAACTTGAAGATCTGAAATTGTAATAGTGAATTACAGAACTTAGATTTGTTAAATTCAAATTATTATTACAAATTATAACTTGAAGATCTGAACTAGTAATTGTCAAATACAGAACTTAAAATTGATAGCTTCTAATTATTATTGCAAATCATAACTTGAAGATCTGAACTAGTAATTGTCAAATACAGAACTTAAAATTGATAGCTTCTAATTATTATTGTAAATTATAACTTGAAGATCTGACCTTGTAATTGTCAAATTCAGAACTTAAAATTGATATCTTCTAATTATTATTGCAAATAATAACTTGAAGATCTGAACTAGTAATTGTCAAATACAGCACTTAAAATTGATAGCTTCTAATTATTATTGCAAATTATAATTTGAAGATCTGAACTTGTAATAGACAAATACGCAACTTAGCATTGTTAAATACAAATTGTGATTGCAAATTATAACTTGAAGATCTGAACTAGTAATTGTCAAATACAGAACTTAAATTGATAGCTTATAATTATTATTGCAAATAATAATTTGAAGATCTGAACTTGTAATAGTCAAATACAGAACTTCTAATTGTTAAATACAAATTATTAGTGCAAATTATAACTTGAAGATCTGAACTTGTAATAGGTAAATACAGAACTTCTAATTGTTAAATCCAAACTAAGATTGCAAATAATAATTTGAAAATCTGAACTAGTAATAGTCAAATACAGAACTTCTAACTGTTAAATACAAATTATTAGTGCAAATTATAACTTGAAGATCTGAACTTGTAATTGTCAAATACAGAACTTGTAATTGTTAAATACAAATTATTAGTGCAAATTATAACTTGAAGATCTGAACTTGTAATTGTCAAATATAGAACTTAAAATTGATAGCTTCTAATTATTATTGCAAATTATAACTTGAAGATCTGAACTTGTAATTGTCAAATACAGAACTTCTAATTGTTAAATACAAATTATTAGTGCAAACTATAACTTTAAGATCTGAACAAGTAATTGTCAAATACAGAACTTAAAATTGATAGCTTCTAATTATTATTGTAAATTATAACTTGAAGATCTGAACTTGTAATAGTGAATTACAGAACTTAGATTTGTTAAACTCAAATTATTATTTCAAATTATAACTTGAAGATCTGAACTAGTAATTGTCAAATACAGAACTTAAAATTGATAGCTTCTAATTATTATTGCAAATTATAACTTGAAGATCTGAACTTGTAATTGTCAAATACAGAACTTAAAATTGATGAACCTGTAATAGGTAAATACAGAACTTCGAATTGTTAAATTCTAACTAAGATTGCAAATAATAATTCGAAGATCTGAACTTGTAATAGTGAATTACAGAACTTAGATTTGTTAAATTCAAATTATTATTTCAAATTATAACTTGAAGATCTGAACTAGTAATTGTCAAATACAGAACTTAAAATTGATAGCTTCAAATTATTATTGCAAATTATAACTTGAAGATCTGAACTAGTAATTGTCAAATGCAGAACTTAAAATTGATAGCTTCTAATTATTATTTCAAATTATAACTTGAAGATCTGAACTTGTATTTGTCAAATACAGAACTTAAAATTGACAGCTTCTAATTATTATTGCAAATAATAACTTGAAGATCTGTACTTGTAATTATCAAATACAGAACTTAAAATTGATAGCTTATAATTATAGTTCAAATTATAACTTGAAAATCTGAACTTGTAATAGTCAAATACAGAACATCGAATTGTTAAATACAAATTATTAGTGAAAATTATAACTTGAAGATCTGAAATTGTAATAGGTAAATACAGAACTTCTAATTGTTAAATTCAAACTAAGATTGCAAATAATAATTTGAAAATCTGAACTAGTAATAGTCAAATACAGAACTTCTAACTGTTAAAAACAAATTATTAGTGCAAATTATAACTTGAAGATCTGAACTTGTAATTGTCAAATACAGAACTTAAAATTGATAGCTTCTAATTATTATTGCAAATTATAACTTGAAGATCTGAACTTGTAATAGTGAATTACAAAACTTAGATTTGTTAAATTCAAATTATTATTTCAAATTATAACTTGAAGATCTGAACTAGTAATTGTCAAATACAGAACTTAAATTGATAGCTTATAATTCTTATTGCAAATAATAATTTGAAGATCTGAACTTGTAATAGTCAAATACAGAACTTCTAATTGTTAAATACAAATTATTAGTGCAAATTATAACTTGAAGATCTGAACTAGTAATTGTCAAATACAGAACTTAAAATTGATAGATTCTAATTATTATTGCAAATTATAACTAGAAGATCTGAACTTGTAATTGTCAAATACAGAACTTCTAATTGTTAAATACAAATTATTAGTGCAAATTATAACTTGAAGATCTGAACTTGTAATTGTCAAATATAGAACTTAAAATTGATAGCTTCTAATTATTATTGCAAATTATAACTTGAAGATCTGAACTTGTAATTGTCAAATACAGAACTTCTAATTGTTAAATACAAATTATTAGTGCAAATTATAACTTGAAGATCTGAACAAGTAATTGTCAAATACAGAACTTAAAATTGATAGCTTCTAATTATTATTGTAAATTATAACTTGAAGATCTGAACTTGTAATAGTGAATTACAGAACTTAGATTTGTTAAATTCAAATTATTATTTCAAATTATAACTTGAAGATCTGAACTAGTAATTGTCAAATACAGAACTTAAAATTGATAGCTTCAAATTATTATTTCAAATTATAACTTGAAGATCTGAACTTGTAATTGTCAAATACAGAACTTAAAATTGATAGCTTCTAATTATTATTGCAAATTATAACATGAAGATCTGAACTTGTAATTGTCAAATACAGAACTTAAAATTGATAGCTTCTAATTATTATTGTAAATTATAACTTGAAGATCTGAACTTGTAATAGTCAAATACAGAACTTCTAATTGTTAAATACAAATTATTAGTGCAAATTATAACTTGAAGATCTGAACTAGTAATTTTCAAATACAGAACTTAATATTGATAGCTTCTAATTATTATTGCAAATTATAACTAGAAGATCTGAACTTGTAATTGTCAAATAAGGAACTTAAAATTGATAGCTTCTAATTATTATTTCAATTTATAACTTGAAGATCTGAACTTGTAATTGTCAAATACAGAACTTAAAATTGATAGCTTCTAATTATTATTGCAAATTATAACTTGAAGATCTGAACTTGTAATTATCAAATACAGAACTTTTAATTGTTAAATTCAAATTAGTAGTGCAAATTATAACTTGAAGATCTGAACTTGTAATTATCAAATACAGAACTTAAAATTGATAGCTTCTAATTATTATTGTAAATTATAACTTGAAGATCTGAAATTGTAATAGTGAATTACAGAACTTAGATTTGTTAAATTCAAATTATTATTACAAATTATAACTTGAAGATCTGAACTAGTAATTGTCAAATACAGAACTTAAAATTGATAGCTTCTAATTATTATTGCAAATCATAACTTGAAGATCTGAACTAGTAATTGTCAAATACAGAACTTAAAATTGATAGCTTCTAATTATTATTGTAAATTATAACTTGAAGATCTGACCTTGTAATTGTCAAATTCAGAACTTAAAATTGATATCTTCTAATTATTATTGCAAATAATAACTTGAAGATCTGAACTAGTAATTGTCAAATACAGCACTTAAAATTGATAGCTTCTAATTATTATTGCAAATTATAATTTGAAGATCTGAACTTGTAATAGACAAATACGCAACTTAGCATTGTTAAATACAAATTGTGATTGCAAATTATAACTTGAAGATCTGAACTAGTAATTGTCAAATACAGAACTTAAATTGATAGCTTATAATTATTATTGCAAATAATAATTTGAAGATCTGAACTTGTAATAGTCAAATACAGAACTTCTAATTGTTAAATACAAATTATTAGTGCAAATTATAACTTGAAGATCTGAACTTGTAATAGGTAAATACAGAACTTCTAATTGTTAAATCCAAACTAAGATTGCAAATAATAATTTGAAAATCTGAACTAGTAATAGTCAAATACAGAACTTCTAACTGTTAAATACAAATTATTAGTGCAAATTATAACTTGAAGATCTGAACTTGTAATTGTCAAATACAGAACTTAAAATTGATAGCTTCTAATTATTATTGCAAATTATAACTTGAAGATCTAAACTTGTAATTGTCAATTACAGAACTTCTAATTGTTAAATACAAATTATTAGTGCAAATTATAACTTGAAGATCTGAACATGTAATTGTCAAATACAGAACTTAAAATTGATAGGTTCTAATTATTATTGTAAATTATAACTTGAAGATCTGAACTTGTAATTGTCAAATAAGGAACTTAAAATTGATAGCTTCTAATTATTATTTCAATTTATAACTTGAAGATCTGAACTTGTAATTGTCAAATACAGAACTTAAAATTGATAGCTTCTAATTATTATTGCAAATTATAACTTGAAGATCTGAACTTGTAATTGTCAAATACAGAACTTTTAATTGTTAAATTCAAATTAGTAGTGCAAATTATAACTTGAAGATCTGAACTTGTAATTATCAAATACAGAACTTAAAATTGATAGCTTCTAATTATTATTGTAAATTATAACTTGAAGATCTGAAATTGTAATAGTGAATTACAGAACTTAGATTTGTTAAATTCAAATTATTATTACAAATTATAACTTGAAGATCTGAACTAGTAATTGTCAAATACAGAACTTAAAATTGATAGCTTCTAATTATTATTGCAAATCATAACTTGAAGATCTGAACTAGTAATTGTCAAATACAGAACTTAAAATTGATAGCTTCTAATTATTATTGTAAATTATAACTTGAAGATCTGACCTTGTAATTGTCAAATTCAGAACTTAAAATTGATATCTTCTAATTATTATTGCAAATAATAACTTGAAGATCTGAACTAGTAATTGTCAAATACAGCACTTAAAATTGATAGCTTCTAATTATTATTGCAAATTATAATTTGAAGATCTGAACTTGTAATAGACAAATACAGAACTTCTAATTGTTAAATACAAATTATTAGTGCAAATTATAACTTGAAGATCTGAACTTGTAATAGGTAAATACAGAACTTCTAATTGTTAAATTCAAACTAAGATTGCAAATAATAATTTGAAAATCTGAACTAGTAATAGTCAAATACAGAACTTCTAACTGTTAAATACAAATTATTAGTGCAAATTATAACTTGAAGATCTGAACTTGTAATTGTCAAATACAGAACTTAAAATTGATAGCTTCTAATTATTATTGCAAATTATAACTTGAAGATCTAAACTTGTAATTGTCAATTACAGAACTTCAAATTGTTAAATACAAATTATTAGTGCAAATTATAACTTGAAGATCTGAACATGTAATTGTCAAATACAGAACTTAAAATTGATAGCTTCTAATTATTATTGTAAATTATAACTTGAAGATCTGAAGTTGTAATAGTGAATTACAGAACTTAGATTTGTTAAATTCAAATTATTATTTCAAATTATAACTTGAAGATCTGAACTAGTAATTGTCAAATACAGAACTTCTAATTATTAAATACAAATTATTAGTGCAAATTATAACTTGAAGATCTGAACTAGTAATTTTCAAATACAGAACTTAATATTGATAGCTTCTAATTATTATTGCAAATTATAACTAGAAGATCTGAACTTGTAATTGTCAAATACAGAACTTCTAATTGTTAAATACAAATTATTAGTGCAAATTATAACTTGAAGATCTGAACTAGTAATTTTCAAATACAGAACTTAATATTGATAGCTTCTAATTATTATTGCAAATTATAACTAGAAGATCTGAACTTGTAATTGTCAAATACAGAACTTAAAATTGATAGCTACTAATTATAATTTCAATTTATAACTTGAAGATCTGAACTTGTAATTGTCAAATTCAGAACTTAAAATTGATAGCTTCTAATTATTATTGCAAATTATAACTTGAAGATCTGAACTTGTAATTGTCAAATACAGAACTTCTAATTGTTAAATACAAATTAGTAGTGCAAATTATAACTTGAAGATCTGAACTTGTAATTATCAAATACAGAACTTAAAATTGATAGCATCTAATTATTATTGTAAATTATAACTTGAAGATCTGAACTTGTAATAGTGAATTACAGAACTTAGATTTGTTAAATTCAAATTATTATTTCAAATTATAACTTGAAGATCTGAACTAGTAATTGTCAAATACAGAACTTAAAATTGATAGCTTCTAATTATTATTGCAAATTATAACTTGAAGATCTGAACTTGTAATTGTCAAATACAGAACTTCTAATTGTTAAATACAAATTAGTAGTGCAAATTATAACTTGAAGATCTGAACTTGTAATTATCAAATACAGAACTTAAAATTGATAGCTTCTAATTATTATTGTAAATTATAACTTGAAGATCTGAACTTGTAATAGTGAATTACAGAACTTAGATTTGTTAAATTCAAATTATTATTTCAAATTATAACTTGAAGATCTGAACTAGTAATTGTCAAATACAGAACTTAAAATTGATAGCTTCTAATTATTATTGCAAATTATAACTTGAAGATCTAACTTGTAATTGTCAAATACAGAACTTAAAATTGATAGCTTCTAATTATTATTGTAAATTATAACTTGAAGATCTGAACTTGTAATTGTCAAATACAGAACTGAAAATTGATAGCTTCTAATTATTATTGCAAATATAAAGTTGGAGATCTGAACTAGTAATTGTCAAATACAGAACTTAAAATTGATAGCTTCTAATTATTATTGCAAATTATAACTTGAAGATCTGAACTTGTAATTGTCAAATACAGAACTTAAAATTGATAGCTTCTAATTATTATTGCAAATTATAACTTGAAGATCTGAACTTGTAATTGTCAAATACAGAACATAAAATTGATAGCTTCTAATTATTATTTCAAATTATAACTTGAAGATCTGAACTTGTAATTGTCAAATACAGAACTTAAAATTAATAGCTTCTAATTATTATTGCAAATTATAACTTGTATATCTGAACTTGTAATTGTCAAATACAGAACTTCAAATTGTTAAATACAAATTATTAGTGCAAATTATAACTTGAAGATCTGAACTTGTAATTGTCAAATACAGAACTTAAAATTGATAGCTTCTAATTATTATTGTAAATTATAACTTGAAGATCTGAACTTGTAATAGTGAATTACAGAACTTAGATTTGTTAAATTCAAATTATAACTTGAAGATCTGAACTAGTAATTGTCAAATACAGAACTTAAAATTGATAGCTCCTAATTATTATTGCATATTATAACTTGAAGATCTGAACTTGTAATTGTTAAATACAGAACTTAAAATTGATAGCTTCAAATTATTATTTCAAATTATAACTTGAAGATCTGAACTAGTAATTGTCAAATACAGAACTTAAAATTGATAGCTCCTAATTATTAGTGCAAATTATAACTTGAAGATCTGAACTTGTAATTGTCAAATACAGAACTTAAAATTGATAGCTTCTAATTATTATTGAAAATTATAACTTGAAGATCTGAACTTGTAATAGTCAAATACAGAACTTCTAATTGTTAAATACAAATTATTAGTGCAAATTATAACTTGAAGATCTGAACTAGTAATTTTCAAATACAGAACTTAATATTGATAGCTTCTAATTATTATTGCAAATTATAACTAGAAGATCTGAACTTGTAATTGTCAACTACAGAACTTAAAATTGATAGCTTCTAATTATTATTTCAATTTATAACTTGAAGATCTGAACTTGTAATTGTCAAATACAGAACTTAAAATTGATAGCTTCTAATTATTATTGCAAATTATAACTTGAAGATCTGAACTTGTAATTGTCAAATACAGAACTTTTAATTGTTAAATACAAATTAGTAGTGCAAATTATAACTTGAAGATCTGAACTTGTAATTATCAAATACAGAACTTAAAATTGATAGCTTCTAATTATTATTGTAAATTATAACTTGAAGATCTAAACTTGTAATAGTGAATTACAGAACTTAGATTTGTTAAATTCAAATTATTATTACAAATTATAACTTGAAGATCTGAACTAGTAATTGTCAAATTCAGACCTTAAAATTGATAGCTTCTAATTATTATTGCAAATCATAACTTGAAGATCTGATCTAGTAATTGTCAAATACAGAACTTAAAATTGATAGCTTCTAATTATTATTGTAAATTATAACTTGAAGATCTGACCTTGTAATTGTCAAATACAGAACTTAAAATTGATATCTTCTAATTATTATTGCAAATAATAACTTGAAGATCTGAACTAGTAATTGTCAAATAAAGCACTTAAAATTGATAGCTTCTAATTATTATTGCAAATTATAATTTGAAGATCTGAACTTGTAATAGACAAATACGCAACTTAGCATTGTTAAATACAAATTGTGATTGCAAATTATAACTTGAAGATCTGAACCTGTAATAGGTAAATACAGAACTTTCAATTGTTAAATTCTAACTAAGATTGCAAATAATAATTCGAAGATCTGAACTTGTAATAGTGAATTACAGAACTTAGATTTGTTAAATTCAAATTATTATTTCAAATTATAACTTGAAGATCTGAACTAGTAATTGTCAAATACAGAACTTAAAATTGATAGCTTCTAATTATTATTGCAAATTAAAACTTGAAGATCTGAACTAGTAATTGTCAAATGCAGAACTTAAAATTGATAGCTTCTAATTATTATTTCAAATTATAACTTGAAGATCTGAACTTGTAATTGTCAAATACAGAACTTAAAATTGATAGCCTCTAATTATTATTGCAAATAATAACTTGAAGATCTGTACTTGTAATTGTCAAATACAGAACTTAAAATTGATAGCTTATAATTATAGTTCAAATTATAACTTGAAAATCTGAACTTGTAATAGTCAAATACAGAACATCGAATTGTTAAATACAAATTATTAGTGCAAATTATAACTTGAAGATCTGAACTTGTAATAGGTAAATACAGAACTTCTAATTGTTAAATTCAAACTAAGATTGTAAATAATAATTTGAAAATCTGAACTAGTAATAGTCAAATACAGAACTTCTAACTGTTAAAAACAAATTATTAGTGCAAATTATAACTTGAAGATCTGAACTTGTAATTGTCAAATACAGAACTTAAAATTGATAGCTTCTAATTATTATTGCAAATTATAACTTGAAGATCTGAACTTGTAATAGTGAATTGCAAAACTTAGATTTGTTAAATTCAAATTATTATTTCAAATTATAACTTGAAGATCTGAACTAGTAATTGTCAAATACAGAACTTAAATTGATAGCTTATAATTATTATTGCAAATAATAATTTGAAGATCTGAACTTGTAATAGTCAAATACAGAACTTCTAATTGTTAAATACAAATTATTAGTGCAAATTATAACTTGAAGATCTGAACTAGTAATTGTCAAATACAGAACTTAAAATTGATAGCTTCTAATTATTATTGCAAATTATAACTAGAAGATCTGAACTTGTAATTGTCAAATACAGAACTTCTAATTGTTAAATACAAATTATTAGTGCAAATTATAACTTGAAGATCTGAACTTGTAATTGTCAAATATAGAACTTAAAATTGATAGCTTCTAATTATTATTGCAAATTATAACTTGAAGATCTGAACTTGTAATTGTCAAATACAGAACTTCTAATTGTTAAATACAAATTATTAGTGCAAATTATAACTTGAAGATCTGAACTAGTAATTTTCAAATACAGAACTTAAAATTAATAGCTTCTAATTATTATTGCAAATTAAAACTTGAATGTCTGAACTTGTAATTGTCAAATACAGAACTTCTAATTGTTAAATTCAAATTATTAGTGCAAATTATAACTTGAAGATCTGAACTTGTAATTGTCAAATACAGAACTTAAAATTGATAGCTTCTAATTATTATTGCAAATTATAACATGAAGATCTGAACTTGTAATTGTCAAATACAGAACTTAAAATTGATAGCTTCTAATTATTATTGAAAATTATAACTTGAAGATCTGAACTTGTAATAGTCAAATACAGAACTTCTAATTGTTAAATACAAATTATTAGTGCAAATTATAACTTGAAGATCTGAACTAGTAATTGTCAAATACAGAACTTAAAATTGATAGCTTCTAATTATTATTGCAAATTATAACTAGAAGATCTGAACTTGTAATTGTCAAATACAGAACTTCTAATTGTTAAATACAAATTATTAGTGCAAATTATAACTTGAAGATCTGAACTTGTAATTATCAAATACAGAACTTAAAATTGATAGCTTCTAATTATTATTGTAAATTATAACTTGAAGATCTGAACTTGTAATAGTGTATTACAGAACTTAGACTTGTTAAATTCAAATTATTATTTCAAATTATAACTTGAAGATCTGAACTAGTAATTGTCAAATACAGAACTTAAAATTGATAGCTTCTAATTATTATTGCAAATTATAACTTGAAGATCTAACTTGTAATTGTCAAATACAGAACTTAAAATTGATAGCTTCTAATTATTATTGTAAATTATAACTTGAAGATCTGAACTTGTAATTGTCAAATACAGAACTTAAAATTGATAGCTTCTAATTATTATTGCAAATTATAATTTGAAGATCTGAACTTGTAATTGTCAAATACAGAACTTAAAATTGATAGCTTCTAATTATTATTGTAAATTATAACTTGAAGATCTGAACTTGTAATTGTTAAATACAGAACTTAAAATTGATAGCTTCTAATTATTATTGCAAATTATAACTTCAAGATCTGAACTTGTAATTGTCAAATACAGAACATAAAATTGATAGCTTCTAATTATTATTTCAAATTATAACTTGAAGATCTGAACTTGTAATTGTCAAATACAGAACTTAAAATTAATAGCTTCTAATTATTATTGCAAATTATAACTTGAATATCTGAACTTGTAATTGTCAAATACAGAACTTCAAATTGTTAAATACAAATTATTAGTGCAAATTATAACTTGAAGATCTGAACTTGTAATTGTCAAATACAGAACTTAAAATTGATAGCTTCAAATTATTATTGCAAATTATAACTTGAAGATCTGAACTTGTAATTTTCAAATACAGAACTTCTAATTGTTAAATACAAATTATTAGTGCAAATTATAACTTGAAGAACTGAACTTGGAATTGTCAAATACAGAACTTCTAATTGTTAAATACAAATTATTAGTGCAAATTATAACTTGAAGATCTGAACTAGTAATTTTCAAATACAGAACTTAAAATTAATAGCTTCTAATTATTATTGCAAATTAAAACTTGAATGTCTGAACTTGTAATTGTCAAATACAGAACTTCTAATTGTTAAATACAAATTATTAGTGCAAATTATAACTTGAAGATCTGAACTAGTAATTTTCAAATACAGAACTTAAAATTAATAGCTTCTAATTATTATTGCAAATTAAAACTTGAATGTCTGAACTTGTAATTGTCAAATACAGAACTTCTAATTGTTAAATTCAAATTATTAGTGCAAATTATAACTTGAAGATCTGAACTTGTAATTGTCAAATACAGAACTTAAAATTGATAGCTTCTAATTATTATTGCAAATTATAACATGAAGATCTGAACTTGTAATTGTCAAATACAGAACTTAAAATTGATAGCTTCTAATTATTATTGAAAATTATAACTTGAAGATCTGAACTTGTAATAGTCAAATACAGAACTTCTAATTGTTAAATACAAATTATTAGTGCAAATTATAACTTGAAGATCTGAACTAGTAATTTTCAAATACAGAACTTAATATTGATAGCTTCTAATTATTATTGCAAATTATAACTAGAAGATCTGAACTTGTAATTGTCAAATACAGAACTTAAAATTGATAGCTTCTAATTATTATTTCAATTTATAACTTGAAGATCTGAACTTGTAATTGTCAAATACAGAACTTAAAATTGATAGCTTCTAATTATTATTGCAAATTATAACTTGAAGATCTGAACTTGTAATTGTCAAATACAGAACTTTTAATTGTTAAATACAAATTAGTAGTGCAAATTATAACTTGAAGATCTGAACTTGTAATTATCAAATACAGAACTTAAAATTGATAGCTTCTAATTATTATTGTAAATTATAACTTGAAGATCTAAACTTGTAATAGTGAATTACAGAACTTAGATTTGTTAAATTCAAATTATTATTACAAATTATAACTTGAAGATCTGAACTAGTAATTGTCAAATTCAGAACTTAAAATTGATAGCTTCTAATTATTATTGCAAATCATAACTTGAAGATCTGATCTAGTAATTGTCAAATACAGAACTTAAAATTGATAGCTTCTAATTATTATTGTAAATTATAACTTGAAGATCTGACCTTGTAATTGTCAAATACAGAACTTAAAATTGATATCTTCTAATTATTATTGCAAATAATAACTTGAAGATCTGAACTAGTAATTGTCAAATAAAGCACTTAAAATTGATAGCTTCTAATTATTATTGCAAATTATAATTTGAAGATCTGAACTTGTAATAGACAAATACGCAACTTAGCATTGTTAAATACAAATTGTGATTGCAAATTATAACTTGAAGATCTGAACCTGTAATAGGTAAATACAGAACTTTCAATTGTTAAATTCTAACTAAGATTGCAAATAATAATTCGAAGATCTGAACTTGTAATAGTGAATTACAGAACTTAGATTTGTTAAATTCAAATTATTATTTCAAATTATAACTTGAAGATCTGAACTAGTAATTGTCAAATACAGAACTTAAAATTGATAGCTTCTAATTATTATTGCAAATTAAAACTTGAAGATCTGAACTAGTAATTGTCAAATGCAGAACTTAAAATTGATAGCTTCTAATTATTATTTCAAATTATAACTTGAAGATCTGAACTTGTAATTGTCAAATACAGAACTTAAAATTGATAGCCTCTAATTATTATTGCAAATAATAACTTGAAGATCTGTACTTGTAATTGTCAAATACAGAACTTAAAATTGATAGCTTATAATTATAGTTCAAATTATAACTTGAAAATCTGAACTTGTAATAGTCAAATACAGAACATCGAATTGTTAAATACAAATTATTAGTGCAAATTATAACTTGAAGATCTGAACTTGTAATAGGTAAATACAGAACTTCTAATTGTTAAATTCAAACTAAGATTGTAAATAATAATTTGAAAATCTGAACTAGTAATAGTCAAATACAGAACTTCTAACTGTTAAAAACAAATTATTAGTGCAAATTATAACTTGAAGATCTGAACTTGTAATTGTCAAATACAGAACTTAAAATTGATAGCTTCTAATTATTATTGCAAATTATAACTTGAAGATCTGAACTTGTAATAGTGAATTACAAAACTTAGATTTGTTAAATTCAAATTATTATTTCAAATTATAACTTGAAGATCTGAACTAGTAATTGTCAAATACAGAACTTAAATTGATAGCTTATAATTATTATTGCAAATAATAATTTGAAGATCTGAACTTGTAATAGTCAAATACAGAACTTCTAATTGTTAAATACAAATTATTAGTGCAAATTATAACTTGAAGATCTGAACTAGTAATTGTCAAATACAGAACTTAAAATTGATAGCTTCTAATTATTATTGCAAATTATAACTAGAAGATCTGAACTTGTAATTGTCAAATACAGAACTTCTAATTGTTAAATACAAATTATTAGTGCAAATTATAACTTGAAGATCTGAACTTGTAATTGTCAAATATAGAACTTAAAATTGATAGCTTCTAATTATTATTGCAAATTATAACTTGAAGATCTGAACTTGTAATTGTCAAATACAGAACTTCTAATTGTTAAATACAAATTATTAGTGCAAATTATAACTTGAAGATCTGAACTAGTAATTTTCAAATACAGAACTTAAAATTAATAGCTTCTAATTATTATTGCAAATTAAAACTTGAATGTCTGAACTTGTAATTGTCAAATACAGAACTTCTAATTGTTAAATTCAAATTATTAGTGCAAATTATAACTTGAAGATCTGAACTTGTAATTGTCAAATACAGAACTTAAAATTGATAGCTTCTAATTATTATTGCAAATTATAACATGAAGATCTGAACTTGTAATTGTCAAATACAGAACTTAAAATTGATAGCTTCTAATTATTATTGAAAATTATAACTTGAAGATCTGAACTTGTAATAGTCAAATACAGAACTTCTAATTGTTAAATACAAATTATTAGTGCAAATTATAACTTGAAGATCTGAACTAGTAATTTTCAAATACAGAACTTAATATTGATAGCTTCTAATTATTATTGCAAATTATAACTAGAAGATCTGAACTTGTAATTGTCAAATACAGAACTTAAAATTGATAGCTTCTAATTATTATTTCAATTTATAACTTGAAGATCTGAACTTGTAATTGTCAAATACAGAACTTAAAATTGATAGCTTCTAATTATTATTGCAAATTATAACTTGAAGATCTGAACTTGTAATTGTCAAATACAGAACTTTTAATTGTTAAATACAAATTAGTAGTGCAAATTATAACTTGAAGATCTGAACTTGTAATTATCAAATACAGAACTTAAAATTGATAGCTTCTAATTATTATTGTAAATTATAACTTGAAGATCTAAACTTGTAATAGTGAATTACAGAACTTAGATTTGTAAAATTCAAATTATTATTACAAATTATAACTTGAAGATCTGAACTAGTAATTGTCAAATACAGAACTTAAAATTGATAGCTTCTAATTATTATTGCAAATTATAACTTGAAGATCTGACCTTGTAATTGTCAAATACAGAACTTAAAATTGATATCTTCTAATTATTATTGCAAATAATAACTTGAAGATCTGAACTAGTAATTGTCAAATAAAGCACTTAAAATTGATAGCTTCTAATTATTATTGCAAATTATAATTTGAAGATCTGAACTTGTAATAGACAAATACGCAACTTAGCATTGTTAAATACAAATTGTGATTGCAAATTATAACTTGAAGATCTGAACCTGTAATAGGTAAATACAGAACTTTCAATTGTTAAATTCTAACTAAGATTGCAAATAATAATTCGAAGATCTGAACTTGTAATAGTGAATTACAGAACTTAGATTTGTTAAATTCAAATTATTATTTCAAATTATAACTTGAAGATCTGAACTAGTAATTGTCAAATACAGAACTTAAAATTGATAGCTTCTAATTATTATTGCAAATTAAAACTTGAAGATCTGAACTAGTAATTGTCAAATGCAGAACTTAAAATTGATAGCTTCTAATTATTATTTCAAATTATAACTTGAAGATCTGAACTTGTAATTGTCAAATACAGAACTTAAAATTGATAGCCTCTAATTATTATTGCAAATAATAACTTGAAGATCTGTACTTGTAATTGTCAAATACAGAACTTAAAATTGATAGCTTATAATTATAGTTCAAATTATAACTTGAAAATCTGAACTTGTAATAGTCAAATACAGAACATCGAATTGTTAAATACAAATTATTAGTGCAAATTATAACTTGAAGATCTGAACTTGTAATAGGTAAATACAGAACTTCTAATTGTTAAATTCAAACTAAGATTGTAAATAATAATTTGAAAATCTGAACTAGTAATAGTCAAATACAGAACTTCTAACTGTTAAAAACAAATTATTAGTGCAAATTATAACTTGAAGATCTGAACTTGTAATTGTCAAATACAGAACTTAAAATTGATAGCTTCTAATTATTATTGCAAATTATAACTTGAAGATCTGAACTTGTAATAGTGAATTACAAAACTTAGATTTGTTAAATTCAAATTATTATTTCAAATTATAACTTGAAGATCTGAACTTATAATTGTCAAATACAGAACTTAAATTGATAGCTTATAATTATTATTGCAAATAATAATTAAAAGATCTGAACTTGTAATAGTCAAATACAGAACTTCTAATTGTTAAATACAAATTATTAGTGCAAATTATAACTTGAAGATCTGAACTAGTAATTGTCAAATACAGAACTTAAAATTGATAGCTTCTAATTATTATTGCAAATTATAACTAGAAGATCTGAACTTGTAATTGTCAAATACAGAACTTCTAATTGTTAAATACAAATTATTAGTGCAAATTATAACTTGAAGATCTGAACTTGTAATTGTCAAATATAGAACTTAAAATTGATAGCTTCTAATTATTATTGCAAATTATAACTTGAAGATCTGAACTTGTAATTGTCAAATACAGAACTTCTAATTGTTAAATACAAATTATTAGTGCAAATTATAACTTGAAGATCTGAACAAGTAATTATCAAATACAGAACTTAAAATTGATAGCTTCTAATTATTATTGTAAATTATAACTTGAAGATCTGAACTTGTAATAGTGAATTACAGAACTTAGATTTGTTAAATTCAAATTATTATTTCAAATTATAACTTGAAGATCTGAACTAGTAATTGTCAAATACAGAACTTAAAATTGATAGCTTCTAATTATTATTGCAAATTATAACTTGAAGATCTGAACTTGTAATTGTCAAATACAGAACTTAAAATTGATGGCTTCTAATTATTATTGCAAATTATAACATGAAGATCTGAACTTGTAATTGTCAAATACAGAACTTAAAATTGATAGCTTCTAATTATTATTGTAAATTATAACTTGAAGATCTGAACTTGTAATAGTCAAATACAGAACTTCTAATTGTTAAATACAAATTATTAGTGCAAATTATAACTTGAAGATCTGAACTAGTAATTTTCAAATACAGAACTTAATATTGATAGCTTCTAATTATTATTGCAAATTATAACTAGAAGATCTGAACTTGTAATTGTCAAATAAGGAACTTAAAATTGATAGCTTCTAATTATTATTTCAATTTATAACTTGAAGATCTGAACTTGTAATTGTCAAATACAGAACTTAAAATTTATAGCTTCTAATTATTATTGCTAATTATAACTTGAAGATCTGAACTTGTAATTGTCAAATACAGAACTTTTAATTGTTAAATTCAAATTAGTAGTGCAAATTATAACTTGAAGATCTGAACTTGTAATTATCAAATACAGAACTTAAAATTGATAGCTTCTAATTATTATTGTAAATTATAACTTGAAGATCTGAACTTGTAATAGTGAATTACAGAACTTAGATTTGTTAAATTCAAATTATTATTACAAATTATAACTTGAAGATCTGAACTAGTAATTGTCAAATACAGAACTTAAAATTGATAGCTTCTAATTATTATTGCAAATCATAACTTGAAGATCTGAACTAGTAATTGTCAAATACAGAACTTAAAATTGATAGCTTCTAATTATTATTGTAAATTATAACTTGAAGATCTGACCTTGTAATTGTCAAATACAGAACTTAAAATTGATATCTTCTAATTATTATTGCAAATAATAACTTGAAGATCTGAACTAGTAATTGTCAAATACAGCACTTAAAATTGATAGCTTCTAATTATTATTGCAAATTATAATTTGAAGATCTGAACTTGTAATAGACAAATACTCAACTTAGCATTGTTAAATACAAATTGTGATTGCAAATTATAACTTGAAGATCTGAACTAGTAATTGTCAAATACAGAACTTAAATTGATAGCTTATAATTATTATTGCAAATAATAATTTGAAGATCTGAACTTGTAATAGTCAAATACAGAACTTCTAATTGTTAAATACAAATTATTAGTGCAAATTATAACTTGAAGATCTGAACTTGTAATAGGTAAATACAGAACTTCTAATTGTTAAATTTAAACTAAGATTGCAAATAATAATTTGAAAATCTGAACTAGTAATAGTCAAATACAGAACTTCTAACTGTTAAATACAAATTATTAGTGCAAATTATAAATTGAAGATCTGAACTTGTAATTGTCAAATACAGAACTTAAAATTGATAGCTTCTAATTATTATTGCAAATTATAACTTGAAGATCTGAACTTGTAATTGTCAATTACAGAACTTCTAATTGTTAAATACAAATTATTAGTGCAAATTATAACTTGAAGATCTGAACATGTAATTGTCAAATACAGAACTTAAAATTGATAGCTTCTAATTATTATTGTAAATTATAACTTGAAGATCTGAACTTGTAATAGTGAATTACAGAACTTAGATTTGTTAAATTCAAATTATTATTTCAAATTATAACTTGAAGATCTGAACTAGTAATTGTCAAATACAGAACTTCTAATTATTAAATACAAATTATTAGTACAAATTATAACTTGAAGATCTGAACTAGTAATTTTCAAATACAGAACTTAATATTGATAGCTTCTAATTATTATTGCAAATTATAACTAGAAGATCTGAACTTGTAATTGTCAAATACAGAACTTCTAATTGTTAAATACAAATTATTAGTGCAAATTATAACTTGAAGATCTGAACTAGTAATTTTCAAATACAGAACTTAATATTGATAGCTTCTAATTATTATTGCAAATTATAACTAGAAGATCTGAACTTGTAATTATCAAATACAGAACTTAAAATTGATAGCTTCTAATTATAATTTCAATTTATAACTTGAAGATCTGAACTTGTAATTGTCAAATACAGAACTTAAAATTGATAGCTTCTAATTATTATTGCAAATTATAACTTGAAGATCTGAACTTGTAATTGTCAAATACAGAACTTCTAATTGTTAAATACAAATTAGTAGTGCAAATTATAACTTGAAGATCTGAACTTGTAATTATCAAATACAGAACTTAAAATTGATAGCTTCTAATTATTATTGTAAATTATAACTTGAAGATCTGAACTTGTAATAGTGAATTACAGAACTTAGATTTGTTAAATTCAAATTATTATTTCAAATTATAACTTGAAGATCTGAACTAGTAATTGTCAAATACAGAACTTAAAATTGATAGCTTCTAATTATTATTGCAAATTATAACTTGAAGATCTAACTTGTAATTGTCAAATACAGAACTTAAAATTGATAGGTTCTAATTATTATTGTAAATTATAACTTGAAGATCTGAACTTGTAATTGTCAAATACAGAACTTAAAATGGATAGCTTCTAATTATTATTGCAAATTATAATTTGAAGATCTGAACTTGTAATAGACAAATACGCAACCTAGCATTGTTAAATACAAATTGTGATTGCAAATTATAACTTGAAGATCTGAACCTGTAATAGGTAAATACAGAACTTCGAATTGTTAAATTCTAACTAAGATTGCAAATAATAATTCGAAGATCTGAACTTGTAATAGTCAAATACAGAACTTCTAATTGTTAAATACAAATTATTAGTGCAAATTATAACTTGAAGATCTGAACTAGTAATTGTCAAATACAGAACTTAAAATTGATAGCTTCTAATTATTATTGCAAATTATAACTTGAAGATCTGAACTTGTAATTGTCAAATACAGAACTTCTAATTGTTAAATACAAATTATTAGTGCAAATTATAACTTGAAGATCTGAACTTGTAATTGTCAAATACGGAACTTCTAATTGTTAAATACAAATTATTAGTGCAAATTATAACTTGAAGATCTGAACTAGTAATTGTCAAATACAGCACTTAAAATTGATAGCTTCGTATTATTATTGCATATTATAACTTGAAGATCTGAACTTGTAATTGTCAAATACAGAACATAAAATTGATAGCTACTAATTATTATTTCAAATTATAACTTGAAGATCTGAACTTGTAATTGTCAAATACAGAACTTAAAATTAATAGCTTCTAATTATTATTGCAAATTATAACTTGAATGTCTGAACTTGTAATTGTCAAATACAGAACTTCTGATTGTTAAATACAAATTATTAGTGCAAATTATAACTTGAAGATCTGAACTTGTAATTGTCAAATACAGAACTTAAAATTGATAGTTTCTAATTATTATTGTAAATTATAACTTGAAGAACTGAACATGTAATAGTGAATTACAGAACTTAGATTTGTTAAATTCAATTTATTATTTCAAATTATAACTTGAAGATCTGAACTAGTAATTGTCAAATACAGAACTTAAAATTGATAGCTTCTAATTATTATTGCAAATTATAACTTGAAGATCTGAACTTGTAATTGTCAGATACAGAACTTAAAATTGATAGCTTCTAATTATTATTGTAAATTATAACTTCAAGATCTGAACTTGTAATTGGCAAATACAGAACTTAAAATTGATAGCTTCAAATTATTATTGCAAATTATAACTTGAAGATCTGAACTTCTAATTGATAAATACAAATTATTAGTGCAAATTATAACTTGAAGAACTGAACTTGGAATTGTCAAATACAGAACTTCTAATTGTTAAATACAAATTATTAGTGCAAATTATAACTTGAAGATCTGAACTAGTAATTTTCAAATACAGAACTTAAAATTAATAGCTTCTAATTATTATTGCAAATTAAAACTTGAATGTCTGAACTTGTAATTGTCAAATACAGAACTTCTAATTGTTAAATACAAATTATTAGTGCAAATTATAACTTGAAGATCTGAACTAGTAATTTTCAAATACAGAACTTAAAATTAATAGCTTCTAATTATTATTGCAAATTAAAACTTGAATGTCTGAACTTGTAATTGTCAAATACAGAACTTCTAATTGTTAAATACAAATTATTAGTGCAAATTATAACTTGAAGATCTGAACTTGTAATTGTCAAATACAGAACTTAAAATTGATAGCTTCTAATTATTATTGCATATTATAACTTGAAGATCTGAACTTGTAATTGTTAAATACAGAACTTAAAATTGATAGCTTCTAATTATTATTGTAAATTATAACTTCAAGATCTGAACTTGTACTTGTCAAATACAGAACTTAAAATTGATAGCTTCTAATTATTATTGCAAATAATAACTTGAAGATCTGAACTTGTAATTGTCAAATACAGAACTTCTAATTGTTAAATACAAATTATTAGTGCAAATTATAACTTGAAGATCTGAACAAGTAATTGTCAAATACAGAACTTAAAATTGATAGCTTCTAATTATTATTGTAAATTATAACTTGAAGATCTGAACTTGTAATAGTGAATTACAGAACTTAGATTTGTTAAATTCAAATTATTATTTCAAATTATAACTTGAAGATCTGAACTAGTAATTGTCAAATACAGAACTTAAATTGATAGCTTCTAATTATTATTGCAAATTATAACTTGAAGATCTGAACTTGTAATTGTCAAATACAGAACTTAAAATTGATAGCTTCTAATTATTATTGCAAATTATAACATGAAGATCTGAACTTGTAATTGTCAAATACAGAAATTTAAATTGATAGCTTCTAATTATTATTGTAAATTATAACTTGAAGATCTGATCTTATAATAGTCAAATACAGAACTTCTAATTGTTAAATACAAATTATTAGTGCAAATTATAACTTGAAGATCTGAACTAGTAATTTTCAAATACAGAAATTAATATTGATAGCTTCTAATTATTATTGCAAATTATAACTAGAAGATCTGAACTTGTAATTGTCAAATACAGAACTTAAAAATGATAGCTCCTAATTATTATTTCAATTTATAACTTGAAGATCTGAACTTGTAATTGTCAAATACAGAACTTAAAATTGATAGCTTCTAATTATTATTGCAAATTATAACTTGAAGATCTGAACTTGTAATTGTCAAATACAGAACTTTTAATTGTTAAATTCAAATTAGTAGTGCAAATTATAACTTGAAGATCTGAACTTGTAATTATCAAATACAGAACTTAAAATTGATAGCTTCTAATTATTATTGTAAATTATAACTTGAAGATCTGAACTTGTAATAGTGAATTACAGAACTTAGATTTGTTAAATTCAAATTATTATTACAAATTATAACTTGAAGATCTGAACTAGTAATTGTCAAATACAGAACTTAAAATTGATAGCTTCTAATTATTATTGTAAATTGTAACTTGAAGATCTGACCTTGTAATTGTCAAATACAGAAGTTAAAATCGATATCTTCTAATTATTATTGCAAATAATAACTTGAAGATCTGAACTAGTAATTGTCAAATACAGCACTTAAAATTGATAGCTTCTAATTATTATTGCAAATTATAATTTGAAGATCTGAACTTGTAATAGACAAATACGCAACCTAGCATTGTTAAATACAAATTGTGATTGCAAATTATAACTTGAAGATCTGAACCTGTAATAGGTAAATACAGAACTTCGAATTGTTAAATTCTAACTAAGATTGCAAATAATAATTCGAATATCTGAACTTGTAATAGTCAAATACAGAACTTCTAATTGTTAAATACAAATTATTAGTGCAAATTATAACTTGAAGATCTGAACTAGTAATTGTCAAATACAGAACTTAAAATTGATAGCTTCTAATTATTATTGCAAATTATAACTTGAAGATCTGAACTTGTAATTGTCAAATACAGAACTTCTAATTGTTAAATACAAATTATTAGTGCAAATTATAACTTGAAGATCTGAACTTGTAATTGTCAAATACAGAACTTCTAATTGTTAAATACAAATTATTAGTGCAAATTATAACTTGAAGATCTGAACTAGTAATTGTCAAATACAGCACTTAAAATTGATAGCTTCTAATTATTATTGCATATTATAACTTGAAGATCTGAACTTGTAATTGTCAAATACAGAACATAAAATTGATAGCTACTAATTATTATTTCAAATTATAACTTGAAGATCTGAACTTGTAATTGTCAAATACAGAACTTAAAATTAATAGCTTCTAATTATTATTGCAAATTATAACTTGAATGTCTGAACTTGTAATTGTCAAATACAGAACTTCTAATTGTTAAATACAAATTATTAGTGCAAATTATAACTTGAAGATCTGAACTTGTAATTGTCAAATACAGAACTTAAAATTGATAGTTTCTAATTATTATTGTAAATTATAACTTGAAGAACTGAACTTGTAATAGTGAATTACAGAACTTAGATTTGTTAAATTCAATTTATTATTTCAAATTATAACTTGAAGATCTGAACTAGTAATTGTCAAATACAGAACTTAAAATTGATAGCTTCTAATTATTATTGCAAATTATAACTTGACGATCTGAACTTGTAATTGTCAGATACAGAACATAAAATTGATAGCTTCTAATTATTATTGTAAATTATAACTTCAAGATCTGAACTTGTAATTGGCAAATACAGAACTTAAAATTGATAGCTTCAAATTATTATTGCAAATTATAACTTGAAGATCTGAACATGTAATTTTCATATACAGAACTTCTAATTGTTATATACAAATTATTAGTGCAAATTATAACTTGAAGAACTGAACTTGGAATTGTCAAATACAGAACTTCTAATTGTTAAATACAAATTATTAGTGCAAATTATAACTTGAAGATCTGAACTAGTAATTTTCAAATACAGAACTTAAAATTAATAGCTTCTAATTATTATTGCAAATTAAAACTTGAATGTCTGAACTTGTAATTGTCAAATACAGAACTTCTAATTGTTAAATACAAATTATTAGTGCAAATTATAACTTGAAGATCTGAACTAGTAATTTTCAAATACAGAACTTAAAATTAATAGCTTCTAATTATTATTGCAAATTAAAACTTGAATGTCTGAACTTGTAATTGTCAAATACAGAACTTCTAATTGTTAAATACAAATTATTAGTGCAAATTATAACTTGAAGATCTGAACTTGTAATTGTCAAATACAGAACTTAAAATTGATAGCTTCTAATTATTATTGCAAATTATAACATGAAGATCTGAACTTGTAATTGTCAAATACAGAACTTAAAATTGATAGCTTCTAATTATTATTGTAAATTATAACTTGAAGATCTGAACTTGTAATAGTCAAATACAGAACTTCTAATTGATATCTTCTAATTATTATTGCAAATTATAACTTGAAGATCTGAACTTGTAATTGTCAAATACAGAACTTCTAATTGTTAAATACAAATTATTAGTGCAAATTATAACTTGAAGATCTGAACTTGTAATTGTCAAATACAGAACTTCTAATTGTTAAATACAAATTATTAGTGCAAATTATAACTTGAAGATCTGAACTAGTAATTGTCAAATACAGCACTTAAAATTGATAGCTTCTAATTATTATTGCATATTATAACTTGAAGATCTGAACTTGTAATTGTCAAATACAGAACATAAAATTGATAGCTACTAATTATTATTTCAAATTATAACTTGAAGATCTGAACTTGTAATTGTCAAATACAGAACTTAAAATTAATAGCTTCTAATTATTATTGCAAATTATAACTTGAATGTCTGAACTTGTAATTGTCAAATACAGAACTTCTAATTGTTAAATACAAATTATTAGTGCAAATTATAACTTGAAGATCTGAACTTGTAATTGTCAAATACAGAACTTAAAATTGATAGTTTCTAATTATTATTGTAAATTATAACTTGAAGAACTGAACTTGTAATAGTGAATTACAGAACTTAGATTTGTTAAATTCAATTTATTATTTCAAATTATAACTTGAAGATCTGAACTAGTAATTGTCAAATACAGAACTTAAAATTGATAGCTTCTAATTATTATTGCAAATTATAACTTGAAGATCTGAACTTGTAATTGTCAGATACAGAACTTAAAATTGATAGCTTCTAATTATTATTGTAAATTATAACTTCAAGATCTGAACTTGTAATTGGCAAATACAGAACTTAAAATTGATAGCTTCAAATTATTATTGCAAATTATAACTTGAAGATCTGAACTTGTAATTTTCAAATACAGAACTTCTAATTGTTAAATACAAATTATTAGTGCAAATTATAACTTGAAGAACTGAACTTGGAATTGTCAAATACAGAACTTCTAATTGTTAAATACAAATTATTAGTGCAAATTATAACTTGAAGATCTGAACTAGTAATTTTCAAATACAGAACTTAAAATTAATAGCTTCTAATTATTATTGCAAATTAAAACTTGAATGTCTGAACTTGTAATTGTCAAATACAGAACTTCTAATTGTTAAATACAAATTATTAGTGCAAATTATAACTTGAAGGTCTGAACTAGTAATTTTCAAATACAGAACTTAAAATTAATAGCTTCTAATTATTATTGCAAATTAAAACTTGAATGTCTGAACTTGTAATTGTCAAATACAGAACTTCTAATTGTTAAATACAAATTATTAGTGCAAATTATAACTTGAAGATCTGAACTTGTAATTGTCAAATACAGAACTTAAAATTGATAGCTTCTAATTATTATTGCAAATTATAACATGAAGATCTGAACTTGTAATTGTCAAATACAGAACTTAAAATTGATAGCTTCTAATTATTATTGTAAATTATAACTTGAAGATCTGAACTTGTAATAGTCAAATACAGAACTTCTAATTGTTAAATACAAATTATTAGTGCAAATTATAACTTGAAGATCTGAACTAGTAATTTTCAAATACAGAACTTAATATTGATAGCTTCTAATTATTATTGCAAATTATAACTAGAAGATCTGAACTTGTAATTGTCAAATACAGAACTTAAAATTGATAGCTTCTAATTATTATTTCAATTTATAACTTGAAGATCTGAACTTGTAATTGTCAAATACAGAACTTAAAATTGATAGCTTCTAATTATTATTGCAAATTATAACTTGAAGATCTGAACTTGTAATTGTCAAATACAGAACTTTTAATTGTTAAATACAAATTAGTAGTGCAAATTATAACTTGAAGATCTGAACTTGGAATTATCAAATACAGAACTTAAAATTGATAGCTTCTAATTATTATTGTAAATTATAACTTGAAGATCTAAACTTGTAATAGTGAATTACAGAACTTAGATTTGTTAAATTCAAATTATTATTACAAATTATAACTTGAAGATCTGAACTAGTAATTGTCAAATTCAGAACTTAAAATTGATAGCTTCTAATTATTATTGCAAATCATAACTTGAAGATCTGAACTAGTAATTGTCAAATACAGAACTTAAAATTGATAGCTTCTAATTATTATTGTAAATTATAACTTGAAGATCTGACCTTGTAATTGTCAAATACAGAACTTAAAATTGATATCTTCTAATTATTATTGCAAATAATAACTTGAAGATCTGAACTAGTAATTGTCAAATACAGCACTTAAAATTGATAGCTTCTAATTATTATTGCAAATTATAATTTGAAGATCTGAACTTGTAATAGACAAATACGCAACTTAGCATTGTTAAATACAAATTGTGATTGCAAATTATAACTTGAAGATCTGAACCTGTAATAGGTAAATACAGAACTTCGAATTGTTAAATTCTAACTAAGATTGCAAACAATAATTCGAAGATCTGAACTTGTAATAGTGAATTACAGAACTTAGATTTGTTAAATTCAAATTATTATTTCAAATTATAACTTGAAGATCTGAACTAGTAATTGTCAAATGCAGAACTTAAAATTGATAGCTTCTAATTATTATTTCAAATTATAACTAGAAAATATGAACTTGTAATTGTCAAATACAGAACTTAAAATTGATAGCTTCTAATTATTATTGCAAATTATAACTTGAAGATCTGAACTTGTAATTGTCAAATACAGAACTTTTAATTGTTAAATTCAAATTAGTAGTGCAAATTATAACTTGAAGATCTGAACTTGTAATTATCAAATACAGAACTTAAAATTGATAGCTTCAAATTATTATTGTAAATTTTAACTTGTAGATCTGAACTTGTAATAGTGAATTACAGAACTTAGATTTGTTAAATTCAAATTATTATTACAAATTATAACTTGAAGATCTGAAGTAGTAATTGTCATATACAGAACTTAAAATTGATAGCTTCTAATTATTATTGTAAATTATAACTTGAAGATCTGACCTTGTAATTGTCAAATACAGAACTTAAAATTGATATCTTCTAATTATTATTGCAAATAATAACTTGAAGATCTGAACTAGTAATTGTCAAATACAGCACTTAAAATTGATAGCTTCTAATTATTATTGCAAATTATAATTTGAAGATCTGAACTTGTAATAGACAAATACGCAACCTAGCATTGTTAAATACAAATTGTGATTGCAAATTATAACTTGAAGATCTGAACCTGTAATAGGTAAATACAGAACTTCGAATTGTTAAATTCTAACTAAGATTGCAAATAATAATTCGAAGATCTGAACTTGTAATAGTCAAATACAGAACTTCTAATTGTTAAATACAAATTATTAGTGCAAATTATAACTTGAAGATCTGAACTAGTAATTGTCAAATACAGAACTTAAAATTGATAGCTTCTAATTATTATTGCAAATTATAACTTGAAGATCTGAACTTGAAATTGTCAAATACAGAACTTCTAATTGTTAAATACAAATTATTAGTGCAAATTATAACTTGAAGATCTGAACTTGTAATTGTCAAATACAGAACTTCTAATTGTTAAATACAAATTATTAGTGCAAATTATAACTTGAAGATCTGAACTAGTAATTGTCAAATACAGCACTTAAAATTGATAGCTTCTAATTATTATTGCATATTATAACTTGAAGATCTGAACTTGTAATTGTCAAATACAGAACATAAAATTGATAGCTACTAATTATTATTTCAAATTATAACTTGAAGATCTGAACTTGTAATTGTCAAATACAGAACTTAAAATTAATAGCTCCTAATTATTATTGCAAATTATAACTTGAATGTCTGAACTTGTAATTGTCAAATACAGAACTTCTAATTGTTAAATACAAATTATTAGTGCAAATTATAACTTGAAGATCTGAACTTGTAATTGTAAAATACAGAACTTAAAATTGATAGTTTCTAATTATTATTGTAAATTATAACTTGAAGAACTGAACTTGTAATAGTGAATTACAGAACTTAGATTTGTTAAATTCAATTTATTATTTCAAATTATAACTTGAAGATCTGAACTAGTAATTGTCAAATACAGAACTTAAAATTGATAGCTTCTAATTATTATTGCAAATTATAACTTGACGATCTGAACTTGTAATTGTCAGATACAGAACTTAAAATTGATAGCTTCTAATTATTATTGTAAATTATAACTTCAAGATCTGAACTTGAAATTGGCAAATACAGAACTTAAAATTGATAGCTTCAAATTATTATTGCAAATTATAACTTGAAGGTCTGAACATGTAATTTTCAAATACAGAACTTCTAATTGTTAAATACAAATTATTAGTGCAAATTATAACTTGAAGAACTGAACTTGGAATTGTCAAATACAGAACTTCTAATTGTTAAATACAAATTATTAGTGCAAATTATAACTTGAAGATCTGAACTAGTAATTTTCAAATACAGAACTTAAAATTAATAGCTTCTAATTATTATTGCAAATTAAAACTTGAATGTCTGAACTTGTAATTGTCAAATACAGAACTTCTAATTGTTAAATACAAATTATTAGTGCAAATTATAACTTTAAGATCTGAACTAGTAATTTTCAAATACAGAACTTAAAATTAATAGCTTCTAATTATTATTGCAAATTAAAACTTGAATGTCTGAACTTGTAATTGTCAAATACAGAACTTCTAATTGTTAAATACAAATTATTAGTGCAAATTATAACTTGAAGATCTGAACTTGAAATTGTCAAATACAGAACTTAAAATTGATAGCTTCTAATTATTATTGCAAATTATAACATGAAGATCTGAACTTGTAATTGTCAAATACAGAACTTAAAATTGATAGCTTCTAATTATTATTGTAAATTATAACTTGAAGATCTGAACTTGTAATAGTCAAATACAGAACTTCTAATTGATAGCTTCTAATTATTATTGCAAATTATAACTTGAAGATCTGAACTTGTAATTGTCAAATACAGAACTTCTAATTGTTAAATACAAATTATTAGTGCAAATTATAACTTGAAGATCTGAACTTGTAATTGTCAAATACAGAACTTCTAATTGTTAAATACAAATTATTAGTGCAAATTATAACTTGAAGATCTGAACTAGTAATTGTCAAATACAGCACTTAAAATTGATAGCTCCTAATTATTATTGCATATTATAACTTGAAGATCTGAACTTGTAATTGTCAAATACAGAACATAAAATTGATTGCTACTAATTATTATTTCAAATTATAACTTGAAGATCTCAACTTGTAATTGTCAAATACAGAACTTAAAATTAATAGCTTCTAATTATTATTTCAAATTATAACTTGAATGTCTGAACTTGAAATTGTCAAATACAGAACTTCTAATTGTTAAATACAAATTATTAGTGCAAATTATAACTTGAAGATCTGAACTTGTAATTGTCAAATACAGAACTTATAATTGATAGTTTCTAATTATTATTGTAAATTATAACTTGAAGAACTGAACTTGTAATAGTGAATTACAGAACTTAGATTTGTTAAATTCAATTTATTATTTCAAATTATAACTTGAAGATCTGAACTAGTAATTGTCAAATACAGAACTTAAAATTGATAGCTTCTAATTATTATTGCAAATTATAACTTGAAGATCTGAACTTGTAATTGTCAGATACAGAACTTAAAATTGATAGCTTCTAATTATTATTGTAAATTATAACTTCAAGATCTGAACTTGTAATTGGCAAATACAGAACTTAAAATTGATAGCTTCAAATTATTATTGCAAATTATAACTTGAAGATCTGAACTTGTAATTTTCAAATACAGAACTTCTAATTGTTAATTACAAATTATTAGTGCAAATTATAACTTGAAGAACTGAACTTGGAATTGTCAAATACAGAACTTCTAATTGTTAAATACAAATTATTAGTGCAAATTATAACTTGAAGATCTGAACTAGTAATTTTCAAATACAGAACTTAAAATTAATAATGAAAATTGTTACGTTTAGCGAAGATTATTATAATCAAAATTAAAAATGTACTTCTTCGCGAAGAAGTACATTTTTAATTTTGATTAAAATTAATAGCTTCTAATTATTATTGCAAATTAAAACTTGAATGTCTGAACTTGTAATTGTCAAATACAGAACTTCTAATTGTTAAATACAAATTATTAGTGCAAATTATAACTTGAAGGTCTGAACTAGTAATTTTCAAATACAGAACTTAAAATTAATAGCTTCTAATTATTATTGCAAATTAAAACTTGAATGTCTGAACTTGTAATTGTCAAATACAGAACTTCTAATTGTTAAATACAAATTATTAGTGCAAATTATAACTTGAAGATCTGAACTTGTAATTGTCAAATACAGAACTTAAAATTGATAGCTTCTAATTATTATTGCAAATTATAACATGAAGATCTGAACTTGTAATTGTCAAATACAGAACTTAAAATTGATAGCTTCTAATTATTATTGTAAATTATAACTTGAAGATCTGAACTTGTAATAGTCAAATACAGAACTTCTAATTGTTAAATACAAATTATTAGTGCAAATTATAACTTGAAGATCTGAACTAGTAATTTTCAAATACAGAACTTAATATTGATAGCTTCTAATTATTATTGCAAATTATAACTAGAAGATCTGAACTTGTAATTGTCAAATACAGAACTTAAAATTGATAGCTTCTAATTATTATTTCAATTTATAACTTGAAGATCTGAACTTGTAATTGTCAAATACAGAACTTAAAATTGATAGCTTCTAATTATTATTGCAAATTATAACTTGAAGATCTGAACTTGTAATTGTCAAATACAGAACTTTTAATTGTTAAATACAAATTAGTAGTGCAAATTATAACTTGAAGATCTGAACTTGTAATTATCAAATACAGAACTTAAAATTGATAGCTTCTAATTATTATTGTAAATTATAACTTGAAGATCTAAACTTGTAATAGTGAATTACAGAACTTAGATTTGTTAAATTCAAATTATTATTACAAATTATAACTTGAAGATCTGAACTAGTAATTGTCAAATTCAGAACTTAAAATTGATAGCTTCTAATTATTATTGCAAATCATAACTTGAAGATCTGAACTAGTAATTGTCAAATACAGAACTTAAAATTGATAGCTTCTAATTATTATTGTAAATTATAACTTGAAGATCTGACCTTGTAATTGTCAAATACAGAACTTAAAATTGATATCTTCTAATTATTATTGCAAATAATAACTTGAAGATCTGAACTAGTAATTGTCAAATACAGCACTTAAAATTGATAGCTTCTAATTATTATTGCAAATTATAATTTGAAGATCTGAACTTGTAATAGACAAATACGCAACTTAGCATTGTTAAATACAAATTGTGATTGCAAATTATAACTTGAAGATCTGAACCTGTAATAGGTAAATACAGAACTTCGCATTGGTAAATTCTAACTAAGATTGCAAATAATAATTCGAAGATCTGAACTTGTAATAGTGAATTACAGAACTTAGATTTGTTAAATTCAAATTATTATTTCAAATTATAACTTGAAGATCTGAACTAGTAATTGTCAAATACAGAACTTAAAATTGATAGCTTCTAATTATTATTGCAAATTATAACTTGAAGATCTGAACTAGTAATTGTCAAATGCAGAACTTAAAATTGATAGCTTCTAATTATTATTTCAAATTATAACTAGAAAATATGAACTTGTAATTGTCAAATACAGAACTTAAAATTGATAGCTTCTAATTATTATTGCAAATAATAACTTGAAGATCTGTACTTGTAATTGTCAAATACAGAACTTAAAATTGATAGCTTCTAATTATTATTGCAAATAATAACTTGAAGATCTGAACTAGTAATTGTCAAATTCAGAACTTAAAATTGATAGCTTCTAATTATTATTGCAAATCATAACTTGAAGATCTGAACTAGTAATTGTCAAATACAGAACTTAAAATTGATAGCTTCTAATTATTATTGCAAATTATAACTTGAAGATCTGAACTTGTAATAGTGAATTACAAAACTTAGATTTGTTAAATTCAAATTATTATTTCAAATTATAACTTGAAGATCTGAACTAGTAATTGTCAAATACAGAACTTAAATTGATAGCTTATAATTATTATTGCAAATAATAATTTGAAGATCTGAACTTGTAATAGTCAAATACAGAACTTCTAATTGTTAAATACAAATTATTAGTGCAAATTATAACTTGAAGATCTGAACTAGTAATTGTCAAATACAGAACTTAAAATTGATAGCTTCTAATTATTATTGCAAATTATAACTAGAAGATCTGAACTTGTAATTGTCAAATACAGAACTTCTAATTGTTAAATACAAATTATTAGTGCAAATTATAACTTGAAGATCTGAACTTGTAATTGTCAAATATAGAACTTAAAATTGATAGCTTCTAATTATTATTGCAAATTATAACTTGAAGATCTGAACTTGTAATTGTCAAATACAGAACTTCTAATTGTTAAATACAAATTATTAGTGCAAATTATAACTTGAAGATCTGAACAAGTAATTGTCAAATACAGAACTTAAAATTGATAGCTTCTAATTATTATTGTAAATTATAACTTGAAGATCTGAACTTGTAATAGTGAACTACAGAACTTAGATTTGTTAAATTCAAATTATTATTTCAAATTATAACTTGAAGATCTGAACTAGTAATTGTCAAATACAGAACTTAAAATTGATAGCTTCTAATTATTATTGCAAATTATAACTTGAAGATCTGAACTTGTAATTGTCAAATACAGAACTTAAAATTGATAGCTTTTAATTATTATTGCAAATTATAACATGAAGATCTGAACTTGTAATTGTCAAATACAGAACTTAAAATTGATAGCTTCTAATTATTATTGTAAATTATAACTTGAAGATCTGAACTAGTAATTGTCAAATACAGAACTTAAAATTGATAGCTTCTAATTATTATTGCAAATTATAACTTGAAGATCTGAACTTGTAATTGTCAAATACAGAACTTCTAATTGTTAAATACAAATTATTAGTGCAAATTATAACTTGAAGATCTGAACTTGTAATTGTCAAATACAGAACTTCTAATTGTTAAATACAAATTATTAGTGCAAATTATAACTTGAAGATCTGAACTAGTAATTGTCAAATACAGCACTTAAAATTGATAGCTTCTAATTATTATTGCATATTATAACTTGAAGATCTGAACTTGTAATTGTCAAATACAGAACATAAAATTGATAGCTACTAATTATTATTTCAAATTATAACTTGAAGATCTGAACTTGTAATTGTCAAATACAGAACTTAAAATTAATAGCTTCTAATTATTATTGCAAATTATAACTTGAATGTCTGAACTTGTAATTGTCAAATACAGAACTTCTAATTGTTAAATACAAATTATTAGTGCAAATTATAACTTGAAGATCTGAACTTGTAATTGTAAAATACAGAACTTAAAATTGATAGTTTCTAATTATTATTGTAAATTATAACTTGAAGAACTGAACTTGTAATAGTGAATTACAGAACTTAGATTTGTTAAATTCAATTTATTATTTCAAATTATAACTTGAAGATCTGAACTAGTAATTGTCAAATACAGAACTTAAAATTGATAGCTTCTAATTATTATTGCAAATTATAACTTGACGATCTGAACTTGTAATTGTCAGATACAGAACTTAAAATTGATAGCTTCTAATTATTATTGTAAATTATAACTTCAAGATCTGAACTTGAAATTGGCAAATACAGAACTTAAAATTGATAGCTTCCAATTATTATTGCAAATTATAACTTGAAGATCTGAACATGTAATTTTCAAATACAGAACTTCTAATTGTTAAATACAAATTATTAGTGCAAATTATAACTTGAAGAACTGAACTTGGAATTGTCAAATACAGAACTTCTAATTGTTAAATACAAATTATTAGTGCAAATTATAACTTGAAGATCTGAACTAGTAATTTTCAAATACAGAACTTAAAATTAATAGCTTCTAATTATTATTGCAAATTAAAACTTGAATGTCTGAACTTGTAATTGTCAAATACAGAACTTCTAATTGTTAGATACAAATTATTAGTGCAAATTATAACTTGAAGATCTGAACTAGTAATTTTCAAATACAGAACTTAAAATTAATAGCTTCTAATTATTATTGCAAATAATAACTTGAAGATCTGAACTAGTAATTGTCAAATACAGCACTTAAAATTGATAGCTTCTAATTATTATTGCAAATTATAATTTGAAGATCTGAACTTGTAATAGACAAATACGCAACTTAGCATTGTTAAATACAAATTGTGATTGCAAATTATAACTTGAAGATCTGAACCTGTAATAGGTAAATACAGAACTTCGAATTGTTAAATTCTAACTAAGATTGCAAATAATAATTCGAAGATCTGAACTTGTAATAGTGAATTACAGAACTTAGATTTGTTAAATTCAAATTATTATTTCAAATAATAACTTGAAGATCTGAACTAGTAATTGTCAAATACAGAACTTAAAATTGATAGCTTCTAATTATTATTGCAAATTATAACTAGAAGATCTGAACTTGTAATTGTCAAATACAGAACTTCTAATTGTTAAATACAAATTATTAGTGCAAATTATAACTTGAAGATCTGAACAAGTAATTGTCAAATACAGAACTTAAAATTGATAGCTTCTAATTATTATTGTAAATTATAACTTGAAGATCTGAACTTGTAATAGTGAACTACAGAACTTAGATTTGTTAAATTCAAATTATTATTTCAAATTATAACTTGAAGATCTGAACTAGTAATTGTCAAATACAGAACTTAAAATTGATAGCTTCTAATTATTATTGCAAATTATAACTTGAAGATCTGAACTTGTAATTGTCAAATACAGAACTTAAAATTGATAGCTTCTAATTATTATTGCAAATTATAATTTGAAGATCTGAACTTGTAATAGACAAATACGCAACTTAGCATTGTTAAATACAAATTGTGATTGTAAATTATAACTTGAAGATCTGAACTTGTAATAGTGAACTACAGAACTTAGATTTGTTAAATTCAAATTATTATTTCAAATTATAACTTGAAGATCTGAACTAGTAATTGTCAAATACAGAACTTAAAATTGATAGCTTCTAATTATTATTGCAAATTATAACTTGAAGATCTGAACTTGTAATTGTCAAATACAGAACTTAAAATTGATAGCTTCTAATTATTATTGCAAATTATAACATGAAGATCTGAACTTGTAATTGTCAAATACAGAACTTAAAATTGATAGCTTCTAATTATTATTGTAAATTATAACTTGAAGATCTGAACTAGTAATTGTCAAATACAGAACTTAAAATTGATAGCTTCTAATTATTATTGCAAATTATAACTTGAAGATCTGAACTTGTAATTGTCAAATACAGAACTTCTAATTGTTAAATACAAATTATTAGTGCAAATTATAACTTGAAGATCTGAACTTGTAATTGTCAAATACAGAACTTCTAATTGTTAAATACAAATTATTAGTGCAAATTATAACTTGAAGATCTGAACTAGTAATTGTCAAATACAGCACTTAAAATTGATAGCTTCTAATTATTATTGCATATTATAACTTGAAGATCTGAACTTGTAATTGTCAAATACAGAACATAAAATTGATAGCTACTAATTATTATTTCAAATTATAACTTGAAGATCTGAACTTGTAATTGTCAAATACAGAACTTAAAATTAATAGCTTCTAATTATTATTGCAAATTATAACTTGAATGTCTGAACTTGTAATTGTCAAATACAGAACTTCTAATTGTTAAATACAAATTATTAGTGCAAATTATAACTTGAAGATCTGAACTTGTAATTGTAAAATACAGAACTTAAAATTGATAGTTTCTAATTATTATTGTAAATTATAACTTGAAGAACTGAACTTGTAATAGTGAATTACAGAACTTAGATTTGTTAAATTCAATTTATTATTTCAAATTATAACTTGAAGATCTGAACTAGTAATTGTCAAATACATACTTAAAATTGATAGCTTCTAATTATTATTGCAAATTATAACTTGACGATCTGAACTTGTAATTGTCAGATACAGAACTTAAAATTGATAGCTTCTAATTATTATTGTAAATTATAACTTCAAGATCTGAACTTGAAATTGGCAAATACAGAACTTAAAATTGATAGCTTCAAATTATTATTGCAAATTATAACTTGAAGATCTGAACATGTAATTTTCAAATACAGAACTTCTAATTGTTAAATACAAATTATTAGTGCAAATTATAACTTGAAGAACTGAACTTGGAATTGTCAAATACAGAACTTCTAATTGTTAAATACAAATTATTAGTGCAAATTATAACTTGAAGATCTGAACTAGTAATTTTCAAATACAGAACTTAAAATTAATAGCTTCTAATTATTATTGCAAATTAAAACTTGAATGTCTGAACTTGTAATTGTCAAATACAGAACTTCTAATTGTTAGATACAAATTATTAGTGCAAATTATAACTTGAAGATCTGAACTAGTAATTTTCAAATACAGAACTTAAAATTAATAGCTTCTAATTATTATTGCAAATAATAACTTGAAGATCTGAACTAGTAATTGTCAAATACAGCACTTAAAATTGATAGCTTCTAATTATTATTGCAAATTATAATTTGAAGATCTGAACTTGTAATAGACAAATACGCAACTTAGCATTGTTAAATACAAATTGTGATTGCAAATTATAACTTGAAGATCTGAACCTGTAATAGGTAAATACAGAACTTCGAATTGTTAAATTCTAACTAAGATTGCAAATAATAATTCGAAGATCTGAACTTGTAATAGTGAATTACAGGACTTAGATTTGTTAAATTCAAATTATTATTTCAAATTATAACTTGAAGATCTGAACTAATAATTGTCAAATACAGAACTTAAAATTGATAGTTTCTAATTATTATTGCAAATTATAACTAGAAGATCTGAACTTGTAATTGTCAAATACAGAACTTCTAATTGTTAAATACAAATTATTAGTGCAAATTATAACTTGAAGATCTGAACAAGTAATTGTCAAATACAGAACTTAAAATTGATAGCTTCTAATTATTATTGTAAATTATAACTTGAAGATCTGAACTTGTAATAGTGAACTACAGAACTTAGATTTGTTAAATTCAAATTATTATTTCAAATTATAACTTGAAGATCTGAACTAGTAATTGTCAAATACAGAACTTAAAATTGATAGCTTCTAATTATTATTGCAAATTATAACTTGAAGATCTGAACTTGTAATTGTCAAATACAGAACTTAAAATTGATAGCTTCTAATTATTATTGCAAATTATAATTTGAAGATCTGAACTTGTAATAGACAAATACGCAACTTAGCATTGTTAAATACAAATTGTGATTGTAAATTATAACTTGAAGATCTGACCTTGTAATTGTCAAATACAGAACTTAAAATTGATATCTTCTAATTATTATTGCAAATAATAACTTGAAGATCTGAACTAGTAATTGTCAAATACAGCACTTAAAATTGATAGTTACTAATTATTATTGCAAATTATAATTTGAAGATCTGAACTTGTAATAGACAAATACGCAACTTAGCATTGTTAAATACAAATTGTGATTGCAAATTATAACTTGAAGATCTGAACCTGTAATAGGTAAATACAGAACTTCGAATTGTTAAGTTCTAACTAAGATTGCAAATAATAATTCGAAGATCTGAACTTGTAATAGTCAAATACAGAACTTCTAATTGTTAAATACAAATTATTAGTGCAAATTATAACGTGAAGATCTGAACTAGTAATTGTCAAATACAGAACTTAAAATTGATAGCTTCTAATTATTATTGCAAATTATAACTTGAAGATCTGAACTTGTAATTGTCAAATACAGAACTTCTAATTGTTAAATACAAATTATTAGTGCAAATTATAACTTGAAGATCTGAACTTGTAATTGTCAAATACAGAACTTCTAATTGTTAAATACAAATTATTAGTGCAAATTATAACTTGAAGATCTGAACTAGTAATTGTCAAATACAGCACTTAAAATTGATAGCTTCTAATTATTATTGCATATTATAACTTGAAGATCTGAACTTGTAATTGTCAAATACAGAACATAAAATTGATAGCTACTAATTATTATTTCAAATTATAACTTGAAGATCTGAACTTGTAATTGTCAAATACAGAACTTAAAATTAATAGCTTCTAATTATTATTGCAAATTATAACTTGAATGTCTGAACTTGTAATTGTCAAATACAGAACTTCTAATTGTTAAATACAAATTATTAGTGCAAATTATAACTTGAAGATCTGAACTTGTAATTGTCAAATACAGAACTTAAAATTGATAGTTTCTAATTATTATTGTAAATTATAACTTGAAGAACTGAACTTGTAATAGTGAATTACAGAACTTAGATTTGTTAAATTCAATTTATTATTTCAAATTATAACTTGAAGATCTGAACTAGTAATTGTCAAATACAGAACTTAAAATTGATAGCTTCTAATTATTATTGCAAATTATAACTTGAAGATCTGAACTTGTAATTGTCAGATACAGAACTTAAAATTGATAGCTTCTAATTATTATTGTAAATTATAACTTCAAGATCTGAACTTGTAATTGGCAAATACAGAACTTAAAATTGATAGCTTCTAATTATTATTGCAAATTATAACTTGAAGATCTGAACTAGTAATTGTCAAATACAGAACTTCTAATTGTTAAATACAAATTATTAGTGCAAATTATAACTTGAAGATCTGAACTTGTAATTGTCAAATACAGAACTTAAAATTGATAGTTTCTAATTATTATTGTAAATTATAACTTGAAGAACTGAACTTGTAATAGTGAATTACAGAACTTAGATTTGTTAAATTCAATTTATTATTTCAAATTATAACTTGAAGATCTGAACTAGTAATTGTCAAATACAGAACTTAAAATTGATAGCTTCTAATTATTATTGCAAATTATAACTTGAAGATCTGAACTTGTAATTGTCAGATACAGAACTTAAAATTGATAGCTTCTAATTATTATTGTAAATTATAACTTCAAGATCTGAACTTGTAATTGGCAAATACAGAACTTAAAATTGATAGCTTCTAATTATTATTGCAAATTATAACTTGAAGATCTGAACTTGTAATTGTCAAATACAGAACTTCTAATTGTTAAATACAAATTATTAGTGCAAATTATAACTTGAAGAACTGAACTTGGAATTGTCAAATACAGAACTTCTAATTGTTAAATACAAATTATTAGTGCAAATTATAACTTGAAGATCTGAACTAGTAATTTTCAAATACAGAACTTAAAATTAATAGCTTCTAATTATTATTGCAAATTAAAACTTGAATGTCTGAACTTGTAATTGTCAAATACAGAACTTCTAATTGTTAAATACAAATTATTAGTGCAAATTATAACTTGAAGATCTGAACTTGTAATTGTCAAATACAGAACTTAAAATTGATAGCTTCTAATTATTATTGTAAATTATAACTTGAAGAACTGAACTTGTAATAGTGAATTACAGAACTTAGATTTGTTAAATTCAATTTATTATTTCAAATTATAACTTGAAGATCTGAACTAGTAATTGTCAAATACAGAACTTAAAATTGATAGCTTCTAATTATTATTGCAAATTATAACTTGAAGATCTGAACTTGTAATTGTCAAATACAGAACTTAAAATTGATAGCTTCTAATTATTATTGTAAATTATAACTTGAAGAACTGAACTTGTAATACTGAATTACAGAACTTAGATTTGTTAAATTCAATTTATTATTTCAAATTATAACTTGAAGATCTGAACTTGTAATTGTCAAATACAGAACTTAAAATTGATAGCCTCTAATTATTATTGCAAATTATAATTTGAAGATCTGAACTTGTAATAGACAAATACGCAACTTAGCATTGTTAAATACAAATTGTGATTGCAAATTATAACTTGAAGATCTGAACCTGTAATAGGTAAATACAGAACTTCGAATTGTTAAATTCTAACTAAGATTGCAAATAATAATTCGAAGATCTGAACTTGTAATAGTCAAATACAGAACTTCTAATTGTTAAATACAAATTATTAGTGCAAATTATAACTTGAAGATCTGAACTAGTAATTGTCAAATACAGAACTTAAAATTGATAGCTTCTAATTATTATTGCAAATTATAACTTGAAGATCTGAACTTGTAATTGTCAAATACAGAACTTCTAATTGTTAAATACAAATTATTAGTGCAAATTATAACTTGAAGATCTGAACTTGTAATTGTCAAATACAGAACTTCTAATTGTTAAATACAAATTATTAGTGCAAATTATAACTTGAAGATCTGAACTAGTAATTGTCAAATACAGCACTTAAAATTGATAGCTTCTAATTATTATTGCATATTATAACTTGAAGATCTGAACTTGTAATTGTCAAATACAGAACATAAAATTGATAGCTACTAATTATTATTTCAAATTATAACTTGAAGATCTGAACTTGTAATTGTCAAATACAGAACTTAAAATTAATAGCTTCTAATTATTATTGCAAATTATAACTTGAATGTCTGAACTTGTAATTGTCAAATACAGAACTTCTAATTGTTAAATACAAATTATTAGTGCAAATTATAACTTGAAGATCTGAACTTGTAATTGTCAAATACAGAACTTAAAATTGATAGTTTCTAATTATTATTGTAAATTATAACTTGAAGAACTGAACTTGTAATAGTGAATTACAGAACTTAGATTTGTTAAATTCAATTTATTATTTCAAATTATAACTTGAAGATCTGAACTAGTAATTGTCAAATACAGAACTTAAAATTGATAGCTTCTAATTATTATTGCAAATTATAACTTGAAGATCTGAACTTGTAATTGTCAGATACAGAACTTAAAATTGATAGCTTCTAATTATTATTGTAAATTATAACTTCAAGATCTGAACTTGTAATTGGCAAATACAGAACTTAAAATTGATAGCTTCTAATTATTATTGCAAATTATAACTTGAAGATCTGAACTTGTAATTGTCAAATACAGAACTTCTAATTGTTAAATACAAATTATTAGTGCAAATTATAACTTGAAGAACTGAACTTGGAATTGTCAAATACAGAACTTCTAATTGTTAAATACAAATTATTAGTGCAAATTATAACTTGAAGATCTGAACTAGTAATTTTCAAATACAGAACTTAAAATTAATAGCTTCTAATTATTATTGCTAATTAAAACTTGAATGTCTGAACTTGTAATTGTCAAATACAGAACTTCTAATTGTTAAATACAAATTATTAGTGCAAATTATAACTTGAAGATCTGAACTTGTAATTGTCAAATATAGAACTTAAAATTGATAGCTTCTAATTATTATTGCAAATTATAACTTGAAGATCTGAACTTGTAATTGTCAAATACAGAACTTCTAATTGTTAAATACAAATTATTAGTGCAAATTATAACTTGAAGATCTGAACAAGTAATTGTCAAATACAGAACTTAAAATTGATAGCTTCTAATTATTATTGTAAATTATAACTTGAAGATCTGAACTTGTAATAGTGAACTACAGAACTTAGATTTGTTAAATTCAAATTATTATTTCAAATTATAACTTGAAGATCTGAACTAGTAATTGTCAAATACAGAACTTAAAATTGATAGCTTCTAATTATTATTGCAAATTATAACTTGAAGATCTGAACTTGTAATTGTCAAATACAGAACTTAAAATTGATAGCTTCTAATTATTATTGCAAATTATAACATGAAGATCTGAACTTGTAATTGTCAAATACAGAACTTAAAATTGATAGCTTCTAATTATTATTGTAAATTATAACTTGAAGATCTGAACTAGTAATTGTCAAATACAGAACTTAAAATTGATAGCTTCTAATTATTATTGCAAATTATAACTTGAAGATCTGAACTTGTAATTGTCAAATACAGAACTTCTAATTGTTAAATACAAATTATTAGTGCAAATTATAACTTGAAGATCTGAACTTGTAATTGTCAAATACAGAACTTCTAATTGTTAAATACAAATTATTAGTGCAAATTATAACTTGAAGATCTGAACTAGTAATTGTCAAATACAGCACTTAAAATTGATAGCTTCTAATTATTATTGCATATTATAACTTGAAGATCTGAACTTGTAATTGTCAAATACAGAACATAAAATTGATAGCTACTAATTATTATTTCAAATTATAACTTGAAGATCTGAACTTGTAATTGTCAAATACAGAACTTAAAATTAATAGCTTCTAATTATTATTGCAAATTATAACTTGAATGTCTGAACTTGTAATTGTCAAATACAGAACTTCTAATTGTTAAATACAAATTATTAGTGCAAATTATAACTTGAAGATCTGAACTTGTAATTGTAAAATACAGAACTTAAAATTGATAGTTTCTAATTATTATTGTAAATTATAACTTGAAGAACTGAACTTGTAATAGTGAATTACAGAACTTAGATTTGTTAAATTCAATTTATTATTTCAAATTATAACTTGAAGATCTGAACTAGTAATTGTCAAATACAGAACTTAAAATTGATAGCTTCTAATTATTATTGCAAATTATAACTTGACGATCTGAACTTGTAATTGTCAGATACAGAACTTAAAATTGATAGCTTCTAATTATTATTGTAAATTATAACTTCAAGATCTGAACTTGAAATTGGCAAATACAGAACTTAAAATTGATAGCTTCAAATTATTATTGCAAATTATAACTTGAAGATCTGAACATGTAATTTTCAAATACAGAACTTCTAATTGTTAAATACAAATTATTAGTGCAAATTATAACTTGAAGAACTGAACTTGGAATTGTCAAATACAGAACTTCTAATTGTTAAATACAAATTATTAGTGCAAATTATAACTTGAAGATCTGAACTAGTAATTTTCAAATACAGAACTTAAAATTAATAGCTTCTAATTATTATTGCAAATTAAAACTTGAATGTCTGAACTTGTAATTGTCAAATACAGAACTTCTAATTGTTAGATACAAATTATTAGTGCAAATTATAACTTGAAGATCTGAACTAGTAATTTTCAAATACAGAACTTAAAATTAATAGCTTCTAATTATTATTGCAAATAATAACTTGAAGATCTGAACTAGTAATTGTCAAATACAGCACTTAAAATTGATAGCTTCTAATTATTATTGCAAATTATAATTTGAAGATCTGAACTTGTAATAGACAAATACGCAACTTAGCATTGTTAAATACAAATTGTGATTGCAAATTATAACTTGAAGATCTGAACCTGTAATAGGTAAATACAGAACTTCGAATTGTTAAATTCTAACTAAGATTGCAAATAATAATTCGAAGATCTGAACTTGTAATAGTGAATTACAGAACTTAGATTTGTTAAATTCAAATTATTATTTCAAATTATAACTTGAAGATCTGAACTAGTAATTGTCAAATACAGAACTTAAAATTGATAGCTTCTAATTATTATTGCAAATTATAACTAGAAGATCTGAACTTGTAATTGTCAAATACAGAACTTCTAATTGTTAAATACAAATTATTAGTGCAAATTATAACTTGAAGATCTGAACAAGTAATTGTCAAATACAGAACTTAAAATTGATAGCTTCTAATTATTATTGTAAATTATAACTTGAAGATCTGAACTTGTAATAGTGAACTACAGAACTTAGATTTGTTAAATTCAAATTATTATTTCAAATTATAACTTGAAGATCTGAACTAGTAATTGTCAAATACAGAACTTAAAATTGATAGCTTCTAATTATTATTGCAAATTATAACTTGAAGATCTGAACTTGTAATTGTCAAATACAGAACTTAAAATTGATAGCTTCTAATTATTATTGCAAATTATAATTTGAAGATCTGAACTTGTAATAGACAAATACGCAACTTAGCATTGTTAAATACAAATTGTGATTGTAAATTATAACTTGAAGATCTGACCTTGTAATTGTCAAATACAGAACTTAAAATTGATATCTTCTAATTATTATTGCAAATAATAACTTGAAGATCTGAACTAGTAATTGTCAAATACAGCACTTAAAATTGATAGTTACTAATTATTATTGCAAATTATAATTTGAAGATCTGAACTTGTAATAGACAAATACGCAACTTAGCATTGTTAAATACAAATTGTGATTGCAAATTATAACTTGAAGATCTGAACCTGTAATAGGTAAATACAGAACTTCGAATTGTTAAGTTCTAACTAAGATTGCAAATAATAATTCGAAGATCTGAACTTGTAATAGTCAAATACAGAACTTCTAATTGTTAAATACAAATTATTAGTGCAAATTATAACTTGAAGATCTGAACTAGTAATTGTCAAATACAGAACTTAAAATTGATAGCTTCTAATTATTATTGCAAATTATAACTTGAAGATCTGAACTTGTAATTGTCAAATACAGAACTTCTAATTGTTAAATACAAATTATTAGTGCAAATTATAACTTGAAGATCTGAACTTGTAATTGTCAAATACAGAACTTCTAATTGTTAAATACAAATTATTAGTGCAAATTATAACTTGAAGATCTGAACTAGTAATTGTCAAATACAGCACTTAAAATTGATAGCTTCTAATTATTATTGCATATTATAACTTGAAGATCTGAACTTGTAATTGTCAAATACAGAACATAAAATTGATAGCTACTAATTATTATTTCAAATTATAACTTGAAGATCTGAACTTGTAATTGTCAAATACAGAACTTAAAATTAATAGCTTCTAATTATTATTGCAAATTATAACTTGAATGTCTGAACTTGTAATTGTCAAATACAGAACTTCTAATTGTTAAATACAAATTATTAGTGCAAATTATAACTTGAAGATCTGAACTTGTAATTGTCAAATACAGAACTTAAAATTGATAGTTTCTAATTATTATTGTAAATTATAACTTGAAGAACTGAACTTGTAATAGTGAATTACAGAACTTAGATTTGTTAAATTCAATTTATTATTTCAAATTATAACTTGAAGATCTGAACTAGTAATTGTCAAATACAGAACTTAAAATTGATAGCTTCTAATTATTATTGCAAATTATAACTTGAAGATCTGAACTTGTAATTGTCAGATACAGAACTTAAAATTGATAGCTTCTAATTATTATTGTAAATTATAACTTCAAGATCTGAACTTGTAATTGGCAAATACAGAACTTAAAATTGATAGCTTCTAATTATTATTGCAAATTATAACTTGAAGATCTGAACTAGTAATTGTCAAATACAGAACTTCTAATTGTTAAATACAAATTATTAGTGCAAATTATAACTTGAAGATCTGAACTTGTAATTGTCAAATACAGAACTTAAAATTGATAGTTTCTAATTATTATTGTAAATTATAACTTGAAGAACTGAACTTGTAATAGTGAATTACAGAACTTAGATTTGTTAAATTCAATTTATTATTTCAAATTATAACTTGAAGATCTGAACTAGTAATTGTCAAATACAGAACTTAAAATTGATAGCTTCTAATTATTATTGCAAATTATAACTTGAAGATCTGAACTTGTAATTGTCAGATACAGAACTTAAAATTGATAGCTTCTAATTATTATTGTAAATTATAACTTCAAGATCTGAACTTGTAATTGGCAAATACAGAACTTAAAATTGATAGCTTCTAATTATTATTGCAAATTATAACTTGAAGATCTGAACTTGTAATTGTCAAATACAGAACTTCTAATTGTTAAATACAAATTATTAGTGCAAATTATAACTTGAAGAACTGAACTTGGAATTGTCAAATACAGAACTTCTAATTGTTAAATACAAATTATTAGTGCAAATTATAACTTGAAGATCTGAACTAGTAATTTTCAAATACAGAACTTAAAATTAATAGCTTCTAATTATTATTGCAAATTAAAACTTGAATGTCTGAACTTGTAATTGTCAAATACAGAACTTCTAATTGTTAAATACAAATTATTAGTGCAAATTATAACTTGAAGATCTGAACTTGTAATTGTCAAATACAGAACTTAAAATTGATAGCTTCTAATTATTATTGTAAATTATAACTTGAAGAACTGAACTTGTAATAGTGAATTACAGAACTTAGATTTGTTAAATTCAATTTATTATTTCAATTTATAACTTGAAGATCTGAACTAGTAATTGTCAAATACAGAACTTAAAATTGATAGCTTCTAATTATTATTGCAAATTATAACTTGAAGATCTGAACTTGTAATTGTCAAATACAGAACTTAAAATTGATAGCTTCTAATTATTATTGTAAATTATAACTTGAAGAACTGAACTTGTAATAGTGAATTACAGAACTTAGATTTGTTAAATTCAATTTATTATTTCAAATTATAACTTGAAGATCTGAACTTGTAATTGTCAAATACAGAACTTAAAATTGATAGCCTCTAATTATTATTGCAAATTATAATTTGAAGATCTGAACTTGTAATAGACAAATACGCAACTTAGCATTGTTAAATACAAATTGTGATTGCAAATTATAACTTGAAGATCTGAACCTGTAACAGGTAAATACAGAACTTCGAATTGTTAAATTCTAACTAAGATTGCAAATAATAATTCGAAGATCTGAACTTGTAATAGTCAAATACAGAACTTCTAATTGTTAAATACAAATTATTAGTGCAAATTATAACTTGAAGATCTGAACTAGTAATTGTCAAATACAGAACTTAAAATTGATAGCTTCTAATTATTATTGCAAATTATAACTTGAAGATCTGAACTTGTAATTGTCAAATACAGAACTTCTAATTGTTAAATACAAATTATTAGTGCAAATTATAACTTGAAGATCTGAACTTGTAATTGTCAAATACAGAACTTCTAATTGTTAAATACAAATTATTAGTGCAAATTATAACTTGAAGATCTGAACTAGTAATTGTCAAATACAGCACTTAAAATTGATAGCTTCTAATTATTATTGCATATTATAACTTGAAGATCTGAACTTGTAATTGTCAAATACAGAACATAAAATTGATAGCTACTAATTATTATTTCAAATTATAACTTGAAGATCTGAACTTGTAATTGTCAAATACAGAACTTAAAATTAATAGCTTCTAATTATTATTGCAAATTATAACTTGAATGTCTGAACTTGTAATTGTCAAATACAGAACTTCTAATTGTTAAATACAAATTATTAGTGCAAATTATAACTTGAAGATCTGAACTTGTAATTGTCAAATACAGAACTTAAAATTGATAGTTTCTAATTATTATTGTAAATTATAACTTGAAGAACTGAACTTGTAATAGTGAATTACAGAACTTAGATTTGTTAAATTCAATTTATTATTTCAAATTATAACTTGAAGATCTGAACTAGTAATTGTCAAATACAGAACTTAAAATTGATAGCTTCTAATTATTATTGCAAATTATAACTTGAAGATCTGAACTTGTAATTGTCAGATACAGAACTTAAAATTGATAGCTTCTAATTATTATTGTAAATTATAACTTCAAGATCTGAACTTGTAATTGGCAAATACAGAACTTAAAATTGATAGCTTCTAATTATTATTGCAAATTATAACTTGAAGATCTGAACTAGTAATTGTCAAATACAGAACTTCTAATTGTTAAATACAAATTATTAGTGCAAATTATAACTTGAAGAACTGAACTTGGAATTGTCAAATACAGAACTTCTAATTGTTAAATACAAATTATTAGTGCAAATTATAACTTGAAGATCTGAACTAGTAATTTTCAAATACAGAACTTAAAATTAATAGCTTCTAATTATTATTGCAAATTAAAACTTGAATGTCTGAACTTGTAATTGTCAAATACAGAACTTCTAATTGTTAAATACAAATTATTAGTGCAAATTATAACTTGAAGATCTGAACTTGTAATTGTCAAATACAGAACATAAATTGATAGCTTCTAATTATTATTGTAAATTATAACTTGAAGAACTGAACTTGTAATAGTGAATTACAGAACTTAGATTTGTTAAATTCAATTTATTATTTCAAATTATAACTTGAAGATCTGAACTAGTAATTGTCAAATACAGAACTTAAAATTGATAGCTTCTAATTATTATTGCACATTATAACTTGAAGATCTGAACTTGTAATTGTCAAATACAGAACTTAAAATTGATAGCTTCTAATTATTATTGTAAATTATAACTTGAAGAACTGAACTTGTAATAGTGAATTACAGAACTTAGATTTGTTAAATTCAATTTATTATTTCAAATTATAACTTGAAGATCTGAACTTGTAATTGTCAAATACAGAACTTAAAATTGATAGCCTCTAATTATTATTGCAAATTATAATTTGAAGATCTGTACTTGTAATAGACAAATACGCAACTTAGCATTGTTAAATACAAATTGTGATTGCAAATTATAACTTGAAGATCTCAACCTGTAATAGGTAAATACAGAACTTCGAATTGTTAAATTCAAACTAAGATTGCAAATAATAATTCGAAGATCTGAACTTGTAATAGTCAAATACAGAACTGCTAATTGATAATTACAAATTATTAGTGCAAATTATAACTTGAAGATCTGAACTAGTAATTGTCAAATACAGAACTTAAAATTGATAGCTTCTAATTATTATTTCAAATTATATCTTGAAGATCTGAACTTGTAATTGTCAAATACAGAACTTCTAATTGTTAAATAGAAATTATTAGTGCAAATTATAACTTGAAGATCTGAACTTGTAATTGTCAAATACAGAACTTAAAATTGATAGCTTCTAATTAATATTGCAAATTATAACTTGAAGATCTGAACTTGTAGTAGTCAAATACAGAACTTCTAATTGTTAAATACAAATTATTAGTGCAAATTATAACTTGAAGATCTGAACTTGTAATTGTCAAATGCAGAACTTGAAATTGATAGCTTCTAGTTATTATTGTAAATTATAACTTGAAGATCTGAACTTGTAATAGTGAATTACAGAACTTAGATTTGTTAAATTCAAATTATTATTTCAAATTATAACTTGAAGATCTGAACTAGTAATTGTCAAATACAGAACTTAAAATTGATAGCTTCTAATTATTATTTCAAATTATAACTTGAAGATCTGAACTTGTAATTGTCAAATACAGAACTTCTAATTTTTAAATACAAATTATTAGTGCAAATTATAACTTGTAGATCTGAACTTGTAATTGTCAAATACAGAACTTAAAATTGATAGCTTCTAATTATTATAGTAAATTATAACTTGAAGATCTGAACTTGTAATAGTGAATTACAGAACTTAAAATTGATAGCTTCTAATTATTATTGCAAATTATAACTTGAAGATCTGAACTTGTAATTGTCAAATACAGAACTTAAAATTGTTTGCTTCTAATTATTATTTCAAATTATAACTTGAAGATCTGAACTTGTAATTGTCAAATACAGAACTTAAAATTAATAGCTTCTAATTATTATTGCAAATAATAACTTGAAGATCTGAACTTGGAATTGTCAAATGCAGAACTTAAAATTGATAGCTTCTAATTATTATAGCAAATAATAATTTGAAGATCTGTACTTGTAATTGTCAAATACAGAACTTAAAATTGATAGCTTATAATTATAATTCAAATTATAACTTGAAGATCTGAACTTGTAATAGTCAAATACAGAACTTAGAATTGTTAAATACAAATTATTAGTCCAAATTATTACTTGAAGATCTGAACCTGTAATAGGTAAATACAGAACTTCGAATGGTTAAATTCAAACTAAGATTGCACATAATAAATTGAAGATCTGAACTTGTAATAGTCAAATACAGAACTTCTAATTGTTAAATACAAATTATTAGTGAAAATTATAACTTGTAGATCTGAACTTGTAATTGTCAAATACAGAACTTCTAATTGTAAATACAAATTATTAGTGCAAATTATAACTTGAAGATCTGAACTAGTAATTGTCAAATACAGCATCTAAAATTGATAGCTTCTAATTATTATTACAAATTATAACTTGAAGATCTGAACTTGTAATTGTCAAATACAGAACATAAAATTGATAGCTTCTAATTATTATTGTAAATTATAACTTGAAGATCTGAACTTGTAATTGTCAAATAATGAACTTAAAATTAATAGCTTCTAATTATTATTACAAATTATAACTTGAAGATCTGAACTTGTAATTGTCAAATACAGAACTTCTAATTGTTAAATACAAATTATTAGTGCAAATTATAACTTGAAGATCTGAACTTGTAATTGTCAAATACAGAACTTAAAATTGATAGCTTCTAATTATTATTGTAAATTATAACTTGAAGATCTGAACTTGTAATAGTGAATTACAGAACTTAGATTTGTTAAATTCAAATTATTATTTCAAATTATAACTTGAAGATCTGAACTAGTAATTGTCAAATACAGAACTTAAAATTGATAGCTTCTAATTATTATTGCAAATTATAACCTGAAGATCTGAACTTGTAATTGACAAATACAGAACTTAAAATTGATACCTTCTTATTATTATTGTAAATTATAACTTGAAGATCTGAACTTGTAATAGTGAATTACAGAACTTAGATTTGTGAAATTCTAATTATTATTTCTAATTATACCTTGAAGATCTGAACTAGTAATTGTCAAATACAGAACTTAAAATTGATAGCTTCTAATTATTATTGCAAATTATAACTTGAAGATCTGAACTTGGAATTGTCAAATGCAGAACTTAAAATTGATAGCTTCTAATTATTATAGCAAATAATAATTTGAAGATCTGTACTTGTAATTGTCAAATACAGAACTTAAAATTGATAGCTTATAATTATAATTCAAATTATAACTTGAAGATCTGAACTTGTAATAGTCAAATACAGAACTTCGAATTGTTAAATACAAATTATTAGTCCAAATTATTACTTGAAGATCTGAACCTGTAATAGGTAAATACAGAACTTCGAATGGTTAAATTCAAACTAAGATTGCACATAATAAATTGAAGATCTGAACTTGTAATAGTCAAATACAGAACTTCTAATTGTTAAATACAAATTATTAGTGAAAATTATAACTTGTAGATCTGAACTTGTAATTGTCAAATACAGAACTTCTAATTGTTAAATACAAATTATTAGTGCAAATTATAACTTGAAGATCTGAACTTGTAATTGTCAAATACAGCATCTAAAATTGATAGCTTCTAATTATTATTACAAATTATAACTTGAAGATCTGAACTTGTAATTGTCAAATACAGAACATAAAATTGATAGCTTCTAATTATTATTGCAAATTATAACTTGAAGATCTGAACTTGTAATTGTCAAATAATGAACTTAAAATTAATAGCTTCTAATTATTATTGCAAATTATAACTTGAAGATCTGAACTTGTAATTGTCAAATACAGAACTTCTAATTGTTAAATACAAATTATTAGTGCAAATTATAACTTGAAGATCTGAACTTGTAATTGTCAAATACAGAACTTAAAATTGATAGCTTTTAATTATTATTGTAAATTATAACTTGAAGATCTGAACTTGTAATAGTGAATTACAGAACTTAGATTTGTTAAATTCAAATTATTATTTCAAATTATAACTTGAAGATCTGAACTAGTAATTGTCAAATACAGAACTTAAAATTGATAGCTTCTAATTATTATTGCAAATTATAACCTGAAGATCTGAACTTGTAATTGACAAATACAGAACTTAAAATTGATAGCTTCTAATTATTATTGTAAATTATAACTTGAAGATCTGAACTTGTAATTGTCAAATACAGAACTTAAAATTGATATCTTCTAATTATTATTGCAAATAATAACTTGAAGATCTGAACTTGTAATTGTCAAATACAGAACTTAAAATTGATAGCTTCTAATTATTATTGCAAATTATAATTTGAAGATCTGAACTTGTAATAGACAAATACGCAACTTAGCATTGTTAAATACAAATTGTGATTGCAAATTATAACTTGAAGATCTGAACTTGTAATTGTCAAATACAGAACTTCTAATTGTTAAATACAAATTATTAGTGCAAATTATAACTTGAAGATCTGAACTTGTAATTGTCAAATACAGAACTTAAAATTTATAGCTTCTAATTATTATTGCAAATAATAACTTGGATATCAGAACTTGTAATTGTCAAATACAGAACTTAAAATTGATAGCTTCTAATTATTATTGTGAATTATAACTTGAAGATCTGAACTTGTAATAGTGAATTACAGAACTTAGATTTGTCAAATTCAAATTATTATTTCTAATTATAGCTTGAAGATCTGAACTAGTAATTGTCAAATACAGAACTTAAAATTGATAGCTTCTAATTATTGTTGCAAATTATAACTTGAAGATCTGTACTTGTAATTGTCAAATACAGAACTTAAAATTGATAGCTTATAATTATAATTCAAATTATAACTTGAAGATCTGAACTTGTAATAGTCAAATACAGAACTTCGAATTGTTAAAAACAAATTATTATTTCAAATTATAACTTGAAGATCTGAACTAGTAATTGTCAAATACAGAACTTAAAATTGATAGCTTCTAATTATTATTGTAAATTATAACTTGAAGATCTGTACTTGTAATAGTGAATTACAGAACTTAGATTTGTTAAATTCAAATTATTATTCCAAATTATTATTTGATGATCTGAACTAGTAATTGTCAAATACAGAACTTAAAATTGATAGCTTCCAATTATTATTGCAAATTAGAACTTGTAGATCTGAACTGGTAATTGTCAAATACAGAACTTCTAATTGTTAAATACAAATTATTAGTGCAAATTATAACTTGAAGATCTGAACTTGTAATTGTCAAATACAGAACTTAAAATTGATAGCTTCTAATTATTATTGCAAATTATAACTTGAAGATCTGAACTTGTAATTGTCAAATACAGAACTTAAAATTAATAGCTTCTAATTATTATTGCAAATTATAACTTGAAGATCTGAACTTGTAATTGTCAAATACAGAACTTAAAATTAATAGCTTCTAATTATTATTGCAAATTATAACTTGAAGATCTGAACTTGTAATTGTCAAATACAGAACTTCTAATTGATAGCTTCTAATTATTATTGCAAAATATAACTTGAAGATCTGAACTTGTAATTGTCAAATACAGAACTTCTAATTGTTAAATACAAATTATTAGTGCAAATTATAACTTGAAGTTCTGAACTTGTAATTGTCAAATTCAGAACTTAAAATTGATAGCTTCTAATTATTATTGTAAATTATAACTTGAAGATCTGAACTTGTAATAGTGAATTACAGAACTTAGATTTGTTAAATTCAAATTATTATTATAAATTATAACTTGAAGATCTGAACTAGTAATTGTCAAATACAGAACTTAAAATTGATAGCTTCTAATTATTATTGCAAATTATAACTTGAAGATCTGAACTTGTAATTGTCAAATACAGAACTTAAAATTGATAGCTTCTAATTGTTATTGTAAATTATAACTTGAAGATCTGAACTTGTAATTGTCAAATACAGAACTTAAAATTGATAGCTTCTAATTATTATTGCAAATAATAACTTGAAGATCTGAACTTGAAATTGTCAAATTCAGAACTTAAAATTGATAGCTTCTAATTATTATTGCAAATTCTAATTTGAAGATCTGAACTTGTAATAGACAAATACGCAACTTAGCATTGTTAAATACAAATTGTGATTGCAAATTATAACTTGAAGATCTGATCCTGTAATAGGTAAATACAGAACTTCGAATTGTTAAAATCAAACTAAGATTGCAAATAATAATTCGAAGATCTGAACTTGTAATAGTCAAATACAGAACTTCTAATTGTTAAATACATATTATTAGTGCAAATGATAACTTGAAGATCTGAACTAGTAATTGTCAAATACAGAACTTAAAATTGATAGCTTCTAATTATTATTGCAAATTATAACTTGAAGATCTGAACTTGTAATTGTCAAATACAGAACGTCTAATTGTTAAATACAAATTATTAGTGCTAATTATAACTTGAAGATCTGAACTTGTAATTGTCAAATACAGAACTTAAAATTGATAGCTTCTAATTATTATTGTAAATTATAACTTGAAGATCTGAACTTGTAATAGTGAATTACAGAACTTAGATTTGTTAAATTCAAATTATTATTACAAATTATAACTTGAAGATCTGAACTAGTAATTGTCAAATGCAGAACTTAAAATTGATAGCTTCTAATTATTATTGCAAATCATAACTTGAAGATCTGAACTAGTAATTGTCAAATACAGAACTTAAAATTGATAGCTTCTAATTATTATTGTAAATTATAACTTGAAGATCTGACCTTGTAATTGTCAAATACAGAACTTAAAATTGATATCTTCTAATTATTATTGCAAATAATAACTTGAAGATCTGAACTAGTAATTGTCAAATACAGCACTTAAAATTGATAGCTTCTAATTATTATTGCAAATTATAATTTGAAGATCTGAACTTGTAATAGACAAATACGCAACTTAGCATTGTTAAATACAAATTATTATTTCAAATTATAACTTGAAGATCTGAACTTGAAATTGTCAAATTCAGAACTTAAAATTGATAGCTTCTAATTATTATTGCAAATTCTAATTTGAAGATCTGAACTTGTAATAGACAAATACGCAACTTAGCATTGTTAAATACAAATTGTGATTGCAAATTATAACTTGAAGATCTGATCCTGTAATAGGTAAATACAGAACTTCGAATTGTTAAAATCAAACTAAGATTGCAAATAATAATTCGAAGATCTGAACTTGTAATAGTCAAATACAGAACTTCTAATTGTTAAATACATATTATTAGTGCAAATGATAACTTGAAGATCTGAACTAGTAATTGTCAAATACAGAACTTAAAATTGATAGCTTCTAATTATTATTGCAAATTATAACTTGAAGATCTGAACTTGTAATTGTCAAATACAGAACGTCTAATTGTTAAATACAAATTATTAGTGCTAATTATAACTTGAAGATCTGATCCTGTAATAGGTAAATACAGAACTTCGAATTGTTAAAATCAAACTAAGATTGCAAATAATAATTCGAAGATCTGAACTTGTAATAGTCAAATACAGAACTTCTAATTGTTAAATACATATTATTAGTGCAAATGATAACTTGAAGATCTGAACTAGTAATTGTCAAATACAGAACTTAAAATTGATAGCTTCTAATTATTATTGCAAATTATAACTTGAAGATCTGAACTTGTAATTGTCAAATACAGAACGTCTAATTGTTAAATACAAATTATTAGTGCTAATTATAACTTGAAGATCTGAACTTGTAATTGTCAAATACAGAACTTAAAATTGATAGCTTCTAATTATTATTGTAAATTATAACTTGAAGATCTGAACTTGTAATAGTGAATTACAGAACTTAGATTTGTTAAATTCAAATTATTATTACAAATTATAACTTGAAGATCTGAACTAGTAATTGTCAAATGCAGAACTTAAAATTGATAGCTTCTAATTATTATTGCAAATCATAACTTGAAGATCTGAACTAGTAATTGTCAAATACAGAACTTAAAATTGATAGCTTCTAATTATTATTGTAAATTATAACTTGAAGATCTGACCTTGTAATTGTCAAATACAGAACTTAAAATTGATATCTTCTAATTATTATTGCAAATAATAACTTGAAGATCTGAACTAGTAATTGTCAAATACAGCACTTAAAATTGATAGCTTCTAATTATTATTGCAAATTATAATTTGAAGATCTGAACTTGTAATAGACAAATACGCAACTTAGCATTGTTAAATACAAATTATTATTTCAAATTATAACTTGAAGATCTGAACTAGTAATTGTCAAATACAGAACTTAAAATTGATAGCTTCTAATTATTATTTCAAATTATAACTTGAAGATCTGAACTTATAATTGTCAAATACAGAACTTCTAATTGTTAAATACAAATTATTAGTGCAAATTATAATTTGTAGATCTGAACTTGTAATTGTCAAATACAGAACTTAAAATTGATAGCTTCTAATTATTATTGTAAATTATAACTTGAAGATCTGAACTTGTAATTGTCAAATACAGAACTTAAAATTGATTGCTTCTAATTATTATTTCAAATTATAACTTGAAGATCTGAACTTGTAATTGTCAAATACAGAACTTAAAATTAATAGCTTCTAATTATTATTGCAAATAATAACTTGAAGATCTGAACTTGGAATTGTCAAATGCAGAACTTAAAATTGATAGCTTCTAATTATTATAGCAAATAATAATTTGAAGATCTGTACTTGTAATTGTCAAATACAGAACTTAAAATTGATAGCTTATAATTATAATTCAAATTATAACTTGAAGATCTGAACTTGTAATAGTCAAATACAGAACTTCGAATTGTTAAATACAAATTAATAGTCCAAATTATTACTTGAAGATCTGAACCTGTAATAGGTAAATACAGAACTTCGAATGGTTAAATTCAAACTAAGATTGCACATAATAATTTGAAGATCTGAACTTGTAATAGTCAAATACAGAACTTCTAATTGTTAAATACAAATTATTAGTGAAAATTATAACTTGTAGATCTGAACTTGTAATTGTCAAATACAGAACTTCTAATTGTTAAATACAAATTATTAGTGCATATTATAACTTGAAGATCTGAACTAGTATTTGTCAAATACAGCATCTAAAATTGATAGCTTCTAATTATTATTGCAAATTATAACTTGAAGATCTGAACTTGTAATTGTCAAATACAGAACATAAAATTGATAGCTTCTAATTATTATTTCAAATTATAACTTGAAGATCTGAACTAGTAATTGTCAAATACAGAACTTAAAATTAATAGCTTCTAATTATTATTGCAAATTATAACTTGAAGATCTGAACTTGTAATTGTCAAATACAGAACTTCTAATTGTTAAATACAAATTATTAGTGCAAATTATAACTTGAAGATCTGAACTTGTAATTGTCAAATACAGAACTTAAAATTGATAGCTTCTAATTATTATTGTAAATTATAACTTGAAGATCTGAACTTGTAATAGTGAATTACAGCACTTAGATTTGTTAAATTCAAATTATTATTTCAAATTATAACTTGAAGATCTGAACTAGTAATTGACAAATACAGAACTTAAAATTGATAGCTTCTAATTATTATTGCAAATTATAACTTGAAGATCTGAACTTGTAATTGACAAATACAGAACTTAAAATTGATAGCTTCTAATTATTATTGTAAATTATAACTTGAAGATCTGAACTTGTAATTGTCAAGTACAGAACTTAAAATTGATATCTTCTAATTATTATTGCAAATAATAACTTGAAGATCTGAACTTGTAATTGACAAATACAGAACTTAAAATTGATAGCTTCTAATTATTATTGTAAATTATAACTTGAAGATCTGAACTTGTAATTGTCAAGTACAGAACTTAAAATTGATATCTTCTAATTATTATTGCAAATAATAACTTGAAGATCTGAACTTGTAATTGTCAAATACAGAACTTAAAATTGATAGCTTCTAATTATTATTGCAAATTATAACTTGAAGATCTGAACTTGTAATTGTCAAATACAGAACTTCTAATTGTTAAATACAAATTATTAGTGCAAATTATAACTTGAAGATCTGAACTTGTAATTGTCAAATACAGAACTTAAAATTTATAGCTTCTAATTATTATTGCAAATAATAACTTGGATATCTCAACTTGTAATTGTCAAATACAGAACTTAAAATTGATAGCTTCTAATTATTATTGTGAATTATAACTTGAAGATCTGAACTTGTAATAGTGAATTACAGAACTTAGATTTGTCAAATTCAAATTATTATTTCTAATTATAGCTTGAAGATCTGAACTAGTAATTGTCAAATACAGAACTTAAAATTGATAGCTTCCAATTATTATTGCAAATTATAACTTGAAGATCTGTACTTGTAATTGTCAAATACAGAACTTAAAATTGATAGCTTATAATTATAATTCAAATTATAACTTGAAGATCTGAACTTGTAATAGTCAAATACAGAACTTCGAATTGTTAAAAACAAATTATTAGTGCAAATTATAACTTGAAGATCTGTTCTAGTAATTGTCAAATACAGCACTTAAAATTGATAGCTTCTAATTATTATTGTAAATTATAACTTGAAGATCTGAACTTGTAATAGTGAATTACAGAACTTAGATTTGTGAAATTCTAATTATTATTTCTAATTATAACTTGAAGATCTGAACTAGTAATTGTCAAATACAGAACTTAAAATTGATAGCTTCTAATTATTATTGCAAATTATAACTTGAAGATCTGAACTTGTAATTGTCAAATACAGAACTTAAAATTGATTGCTTCTAATTATTATTTCAAATTATAACTTGAAGATCTGAACTTGTAATTGTCAAATACAGAACTTAAAATTAATAGCTTCTAATTATTATTGCAAATAATAACTTGAAGATCTGAACTTGGAATTGTCAAATGCAGAACTTAAAATTGATAGCTTCTAATTATTATAGCAAATAATAATTTGAAGATCTGTACTTGTAATTGTCAAATACAGAACTTAAAATTGATAGCTTATAATTATAATTCAAATTATAACTTGAAGATCTGAACTTGTAATTGTGAATTACAGAACTTAGATTTGTTAAATTCAAATTATTATTTCAAATTATAACTTGAAGATCTGAACTAGTAATTGTCAAATACAGAACTTAAAATTGATAGCTTCTAATTATTATTGCAAATTATAGCTTGAAGATCTGAACTTGTAATTGACAAATACAGAACTTAAAATTGATAGCTTCTAATTATTATTGTAAATTATAACTTGAAGATCTGAACTTGTAATTGTCAAGTACAGAACTTAAAATTGATATCTTCTAATTATTATTGCAAATAATAACTTGAAGATCTGAACTTGTAATTGACAAATACAGAACTTAAAATTGATAGCTTCTAATTATTATTGTAAATTATAACTTGAAGATCTGAACTTGTAATTGTCAAGTACAGAACTTAAAATTGATATCTTCTAATTATTATGCAAATAATAACTTGAAGATCTGAACTTGTAATTGTCAAATACAGAACTTAAAATTGATAGCTTCTAATTATTATTGCAAATTATAACTTGAAGATCTGTACTTGTAATTGTCAAATACAGAACTTCTAATTGTTAAATACAAATTATTAGTGCAAATTATAACTTGAAGATCTGAACTTGTAATTGTCAAATACAGAACTTAAAATTTATAGCTTCTAATTATTATTGCAAATAATAACTTGTATATCTGAACTTGTAATTGTCAAATACAGAACTTAAAATTGATAGCTTCTAATTATTATTGTGAATTATAACTTGAAGATCTGAACTTGTAATAGTGAATTACAGAACTTAGAATTGTCAAATTCAAATTATTATTTCTAATTATAGCTTGAAGATCTGAACTAGTAATTGTCAAATACAGAACTTAAAATTGATAGCTTCCAATTATTATTGCAAATTATAACTTGAAGATCTGTACTTGTAATTGTCAAATACAGAACTTAAAATTGATAGCTTATAATTATAAATCAAATTATAACTTGAAGATCTGAACTTGTAATAGTCAAATACAGAACTTCGAATTGTTAAAAACAAATTATTAGTGCAAATTATAACTTGAAGATCTGTTCTAGTAATTGTCAAATACAGCACTTAAAATTGATAGCTTCTAATTATTATTGTAAATTATAACTTGAAGATCTGAACTTGTAATAGTGAATTACAGAACTTAGATTTGTTAAATTCAAATTATTATTTCAAATTATTATTTGATGATCTGAACTTGTAATTGTCAAATACAGAACTTAAAATTGATAGCTTCTAATTATTATTGCAAATTATAACTTGTAGATCTGAACTGGTAATTGTCAAATACAGAACTTCTAATTGTTAAATACAAATTATTAGTGCAAATTATAACTTGAAGATCTGAACTTGTAATTGTCAAATACAGAACTTAAAATTGATAGCTTCTAATTATTATTGCAAATTATAACTTGAAGATCTGAACTTGTAATTGTCAAATACAGAACTTAAAATTAATAGCTTCTAATTATTATTGCAAATTATAACTTGAAGATCTGAACTTGTAATTGTCAAATACAGAACTTCTAATTGTTAAATACAAATTATTAGTGCAAATTATAACTTGAAGATCTGAACTTGTAATTGTCAAATACAGAACTTAAAATTGATAGCTTCTAATTATTATTGCAAAATATAACTTGAAGATCTGAACTTGTAATTGTCAAATACAGAACTTCTAATTGTTAAATACAAATTATTAGTGCAAATTATAACTTGAAGTTCTGAACTTGTAATTGTCAAATACAGAACTTAAAATTGATAGCTTCTAATTATTATTGTAAATTAAAACTTGAAGATCTGAACTTGTAATAGTGAATTACAGAACTTAGATTTGTTAAATTCAAATTATTATTATAAATTATAACTTGAAGATCTGAACTAGTAATTGTCAAATACAGAACTTAAAATTGATAGCTTCTAATTAATATTGCAAATTATAACTTGAAGATCTGAACTTGTAATTGTCAAATACAGAACTTAAAATTGATAGCTTCTAATTATTATTGTAAATTATAACTTGAAGATCTGAACTTGTAATTGTCAAATACAGAACTTAAAATTGATTGCTTCTAATTATTATTTCAAATTATAACTTGAAGATCTGAACTTGTAATTGTCAAATACAGAACTTAAAATTAATAGCTTCTAATTATTATTGCAAATAATAACTTGAAGATCTGAACTTGGAATTGTCAAATGCAGAACTTAAAATTGATAGCTTCTAATTATTATAGCAAATAATAATTTGAAGATCTGTACTTGTAATTGTCAAATACAGAACTTAAAATTGATAGCTTATAATTATAATTCAAATTATAACTTGAAGATCTGAACTTGTAATAGTCAAATACAGAACTTCGAATTGTTAAATACAAATTAATAGTCCAAATTATTACTTGAAGATCTGAACCTGTAATAGGTAAATACAGAACTTCGAATGGTTAAATTCAAACTAAGATTGCACATAATAATTTGAAGATCTGAACTTGTAATAGTCAAATACAGAACTTCTAATTGTTAAATACAAATTATTAGTGAAAATTATAACTTGTAGATCTGAACTTGTAATTGTCAAATACAGAACTTCTAATTGTTAAATACAAATTATTAGTGCATATTATAACTTGAAGATCTGAACTAGTATTTGTCAAATACAGCATCTAAAATTGATAGCTTCTAATTATTATTGCAAATTATAACTTGAAGATCTGAACTTGTAATTGTCAAATACAGAACATAAAATTGATAGCTTCTAATTATTATTTCAAATTATAACTTGAAGATCTGAACTAGTAATTGTCAAATACAGAACTTAAAATTAATAGCTTCTAATTATTATTGCAAATTATAACTTGAAGATCTGAACTTGTAATTGTCAAATACAGAACTTCTAATTGTTAAATACAAATTATTAGTGCAAATTATAACTTGAAGATCTGAACTTGTAATTGTCAAATACAGAACTTAAAATTGATAGCTTCTAATTATTATTGTAAATTATAACTTGAAGATCTGAACTTGTAATAGTGAATTACAGAACTTAGATTTGTTAAATTCAAATTATTATTTCAAATTATAACTTGAAGATCTGAACTAGTAATTGACAAATACAGAACTTAAAATTGATAGCTTCTAATTATTATTGCAAATTATAACTTGAAGATCTGAACTTGTAATTGACAAATACAGAACTTAAAATTGATAGCTTCTAATTATTATTGTAAATTATAACTTGAAGATCTGAACTTGTAATTGTCAAGTACAGAACTTAAAATTGATATCTTCTAATTATTATTGCAAATAATAACTTGAAGATCTGAACTTGTAATTGACAAATACAGAACTTAAAATTGATAGCTTCTAATTATTATTGTAAATTATAACTTGAAGATCTGAACTTGTAATTGTCAAGTACAGAACTTAAAATTGATATCTTCTAATTATTATTGCAAATAATAACTTGAAGATCTGAACTTGTAATTGTCAAATACAGAACTTAAAATTGATAGCTTCTAATTATTATTGCAAATTATAACTTGAAGATCTGAACTTGTAATTGTCAAATACAGAACTTCTAATTGTTAAATACAAATTATTAGTGCAAATTATAACTTGAAGATCTGAACTTGTAATTGTCAAATACAGAACTTAAAATTTATAGCTTCTAATTATTATTGCAAATAATAACTTGGATATCTCAACTTGTAATTGTCAAATACAGAACTTAAAATTGATAGCTTCTAATTATTATTGTGAATTATAACTTGAAGATCTGAACTTGGAATAGTGAATTACAGAACTTAGATTTGTCAAATTCAAATTATTATTTCTAATTATAGCTTGAAGATCTGAACTAGTAATTGTCAAATACAGAACTTAAAATTGATAACTTCCAATTATTATTGCAAATTATAACTTGAAGATCTGTACTTGTAATTGTCAAATACAGAACTTAAAATTGATAGCTTATAATTATAATTCAAATTATAACTTGAAGATCTGAACTTGTAATAGTCAAATACAGAACTTCGAATTGTTAAAAACAAATTATTAGTGCAAATTATAACTTGAAGATCTGTTCTAGTAATTGTCAAATACAGCACTTAAAATTGATAGCTTCTAATTATTATTGTAAATTATAACTTGAAGATCTGAACTTGTAATAGTGAATTACAGAACTTAGATTTGTGAAATTCTAATTATTATTTCTAATTATAACTTGAAGATCTGAACTAGTAATTGTCAAATACAGAACTTAAAATTGATAGCTTCTAATTATTATTGCAAATTATAACTTGAAGATCTGAACTTGTAATTGTCAAATACAGAACTTAAAATTGATTGCTTCTAATTATTATTTCAAATTATAACTTGAAGATCTGAACTTGTAATTGTCAAATACAGAACTTAAAATTAATAGCTTCTAATTATTATTGCAAATAATAACTTGAAGATCTGAACTTGGAATTGTCAAATGCAGAACTTAAAATTGATAGCTTCTAATTATTATAGCAAATAATAATTTGAAGATCTGTACTTGTAATTGTCAAATACAGAACTTAAAATTGATAGCTTATAATTATAATTCAAATTATAACTTGAAGATCTGAACTTGTAATTGTGAATTACAGAACTTAGATTTGTTAAATTCAAATTATTATTTCAAATTATAACTTGAAGATCTGAACTAGTAATTGTCAAATACAGAACTTAAAATTGATAGCTTCTAATTATTATTGCAAATTATAACTTGAAGATCTGAACTTGTAATTGACAAATACAGAACTTAAAATTGATAGCTTCTAATTATTATTGTAAATTATAACTTGAAGATCTGAACTTGTAATTGTCAAGTACAGAACTTAAAATTGATATCTTCTAATTATTATTGCAAATAATAACTTGAAGATCTGAACTTGTAATTGACAAATACAGAACTTAAAATTGATAGCTTCTAATTATTATTGTAAATTATAACTTGAAGATCTGAACTTGTAATTGTCAAGTACAGAACTTAAAATTGATATCTTCTAATTATTATTGCAAATAATAACTTGAAGATCTGAACTTGTAATTGTCAAATACAGAACTTAAAATTGATAGCTTCTAATTATTATTGCAAATTATAACTTGAAGATCTGTACTTGTAATTGTCAAATACAGAACTTCTAATTGTTAAATACAAATTATTAGTGCAAATTATAACTTGAAGATCTGAACTTGTAATTGTCAAATACAGAACTTAAAATTTATAGCTTCTAATTATTATTGCAAATAATAACTTGTATATCTGAACTTGTAATTGTCAAATACAGAACTTAAAATTGATAGCTTCTAATTATTATTGTGAATTATAACTTGAAGATCTGAACTTGTAATAGTGAATTACAGAACTTGGATTTGTCAAATTCAAATTATTATTTCTAATTATAGCTTGAAGATCTGAACTAGTAATTGTCAAATACAGAACTTAATATTGATAGCTTCCAATTATTATTGCAAATTATAACTTGAAGATCTGTACTTGTAATTGTCAAATACAGAACTTAAAATTGATAGCTTATAATTATAAATCAAATTATAACTTGAAGATCTGAACTTGTAATAGTCAAATACAGAACTTCGAATTGTTAAAAACAAATTATTAGTGCAAATTATAACTTGAAGATCTGTTCTAGTAATTGTCAAATACAGCACTTAAAATTGATAGCTTCTAATTATTATTGTAAATTATAACTTGAAGATCTGAACTTGTAATAGTGAATTACAGAACTTAGATTTGGTAAATTCAAATTATTATTTCAAATTATTATTTGATGATCTGAACTTGTAATTGTCAAATACAGAACTTAAAATTGATAGCTTCTAATTATTATTGCAAATTATAACTTGTAGATCTGAACTGGTAATTGTCAAATACAGAACTTCTAATTGTTAAATACAAATTATTAGTGCAAATTATAACTTGAAGATCTGAACTTGTAATTGTCAAATACAGAACTTAAAATTGATAGCTTCTAATTATTATTGCAAATTATAACTTGAAGATCTGAACTTGTAATTGTCAAATACAGAACTTAAAATTAATAGCTTCTAATTATTATTGCAAATTATAACTTGAAGATCTGAACTTGTAATTGTCAAATACAGAACTTCTAATTGTTAAATACAAATTATTAGTGCAAATTATAACTTGAAGATCTGAACTTGTAATTGTCAAATACAGAACTTAAAATTGATAGCTTCTAATTATTATTGCAAAATATAACTTGAAGATCTGAACTTGTAATTGTCAAATACAGAACTTCTAATTGTTAAATACAAATTATTAGTGCAAATTATAACTTGAAGTTCTGAACTTGTAATTGTCAAATACAGAACTTAAAATGGATAGCTTCTAATTATTATTGTAAATTAAAACTTGAAGATCTGAACTTGTAATAGTGAATTACAGAACTTAGATTTGTTAAATTCAAATTATTATTATAAATTATAACTTGAAGATCTGAACTAGTAATTGTCAAATACAGAACTTAAAATTGATAGCTTCTAATTATTATTGCAAATTATAACTTGAAGATCTGAACTTGTAATTGTCAAATACAGAACTTAAAATTGATAGCTTCTAATTGTTATTGTAAATTATAACTTGAAGATCTGAACTTGTAATTGTCAAATACAGAACTTAAAATTGATAGCTTCTAATTATTATTGCAAATAATAACTTGAAGATCTGAACTTGAAATTGTCAAATTCAGAACTTAAAATTGATAGCTTCTAATTATTATTGCAAATTATAATTTGAAGATCTGAACTTGTAATAGACAAATACGCAACTTAGCATTGTTAAATACAAATTGTGATTGCAAATTATAACTTGAAGATCTGATCCTGTAATAGGTAAATACAGAACTTCGAATTGTTAAATTCAAACTAAGATTGCAAATAATAATTCGAAGATCTGAACTTGTAATTGTCAAATACAGAACTTAAAATTGATAGCTTCTAATTATTATTGTAAATTATAACTTGAAGATCTGAACTTGTAATAGTGAATTACAGAACTTAGATTTGTTAAATTCAAATTATTATTACAAATTATAACTTGAAGATCTGAACTAGTAATTGTCAAATACAGAACTTAAAATTGATAGCTTCTAATTATTATTGTAAATTATAACTTGAAGATCTGACCTTGTAATTGTCAAATACAGAACTTAAAATTGATATCTTCTAATTATTATTGCAAATAATAACTTGAAGATCTGAACTAGTAATTGTCAAATACAGCACTTAAAATTGATAGCTTCTAATTATTATTGCAAATTATAATTTGAAGATCTGAACTTGTAATAGACAAATACGCAACTTAGCATTGTTAAATACAAATTGTTATTGCAAATTATAACTTGAAGATCTGAACCTGTAATAGGTAAATACAGAACTTCGAATTGTTAAATTCTAACTAAGATTGCAAATAATAATTCGAAGATCTGAACTTGTAATAGTCAAATACAGAACTTCTAATTGTTAAATACAAATTATTAGTCCAAATTATAACTTGAAGATCTGAACTAGTAATTGTCAAATACAGAACTTAAAATTCATAGCTTCTAATTATTATTACAAATTATAACTTGAAGATCTGAACTTGTAATTGACAAATACAGAACTTCTAATTGTTAAATACAAATTATTAGTGCAAATTATAACTTGAAGATCTGAACTTGTAATTGTCAAATACAGAACTTAAAATTGATAGCTTCTAATTATTATTGCAAAATATAACTTGAAGATCTGAACTTGTAATTGTCAAATACAGAACTTCTAATTGTTAAATACAAATTATTAGTGCAAATTATAACTTGAAGTTCTGAACTTGTAATTGTCAAATACAGAACTTAAAATTGATAGCTTCTAATTATTATTGTAAATTATAACTTGAAGATCTGAACTTGTAATAGTGAATTACAGAACTTAGATTTGTTAAATTCAAATTATTATTATAAATTATAACTTGAAGATCTGAACTAGTAAATGTCAAATACAGAACTTAAAATTGATAGCTTCTAATTATTATTGCAAATTATAACTTGAAGATCTGAACTTGTAATTGTCAAATACAGAACTTAAAATTGATAGCTTCTAATTGTTATTGTAAATTATAACTTGAAGATCTGAACTTGTAATTGTCAAATACAGAACTTAAAATTGATAGCTTCTAATTATTATTGCAAATAATAACTTGAAGATCTGAACTTGAAATTGTCAAATTCAGAACTTAAAATTGATAGCTTCTAATTATTATTGCAAATTATAATTTGAAGATCTGAACTTGTAATAGACAAATACGCAACTTAGCATTGTTAAATACAAATTGTGATTGCAAATTATAACTTGAAGATCTGATCCTGTAATAGGTAAATACAGAACTTCGAATTGTTAAATTCAAACTAAGATTGCAAATAATAATTCGAAGATCTGAACTTGTAATTGTCAAATACAGAACTTAAAATTGATAGCTTCTAATTATTATTGTAAATTATAACTTGAAGATCTGAACTTGTAATAGTGAATTACAGAACTTAGATTTGTTAAATTCAAATTATTATTACAAATTATAACTTGAAGATCTGAACTAGTAATTGTCAAATACAGAACTTAAAATTGATAGCTTCTAATTATTATTGTAAATTATAACTTGAAGATCTGACCTTGTAATTGTCAAATACAGAACTTAAAATTGATATCTTCTAATTATTATTGCAAATAATAACTTGAAGATCTGAACTAGTAATTGTCAAATACAGCACTTAAAATTGATAGCTTCTAATTATTATTGCAAATTATAATTTGAAGATCTGAACTTGTAATAGACAAATACGCAACTTAGCATTGTTAAATACAAATTGTTATTGCAAATTATAACTTGAAGATCTGAACTTGTAATTGTCAAATACAGAACTTCTAATTGTTAAATACAAATTATTAGTGCAAATTATAACTTGAAGATCTGAACTTGTAATTGTCAAATACAGAACTTAAAATTGATAGCTTCTAATTATTATTGCAAAATATAACTTGAAGATCTGAACTTGTAATTGTCAAATACAGAACTTCTAATTGTTAAATACAAATTATTAGTGCAAATTATAACTTGAAGTTCTGAACTTGTAATTGTCAAATACAGAACTTAAAATTGATAGCTTCTAATTATTATTGTAAATTATAACTTGAAGATCTGAACTTGTAATAGTGAATTACAGAACTTAGATTTGTTAAATTCAAATTATTATTATAAATTATAACTTGAAGATCTGAACTAGTAATTGTCAAATACAGAACTTAAAATTGATAGCTTCTAATTATTATTGCAAATTATAACTTGAAGATCTGAACTTGTAATTGTCAAATACAGAACTTAAAATTGATAGCTTCTAATTGTTATTGTAAATTATAACTTGAAGATCTGAACTTGTAATTGTCAAATACAGAACTTAAAATTGATAGCTTCTAATTATTATTGCAAATAATAACTTGAAGATCTGAACTTGAAATTGTCAAATTCAGAACTTAAAATTGATAGCTTCTAATTATTATTGCAAATAATAACTTGAAGATCTGAACTTGAAATTGTCAAATTCAGAACTTAAAATTGATAGCTTCTAATTATTATTGCAAATTATAATTTGAAGATCTGAACTTGTAATAGACAAATACGCAACTTAGCATTGTTAAATACAAATTGTGATTGCAAATTATAACTTGAAGATCTGATCCTGTAATAGGTAAATACAGAACTTCGAATTGTTAAATTCAAACTAAGATTGCAAATAATAATTCGAAGATCTGAACTTGTAATTGTCAAATACAGAACTTAAAATTGATAGCTTCTAATTATTATTGTAAATTATAACTTGAAGATCTGAACTTGTAATAGTGAATTACAGAACTTAGATTTGTTAAATTCAAATTATTATTACAAATTATAACTTGAAGATCTGAACTAGTAATTGTCAAATACAGAACTTAAAATTGATAGCTTCTAATTATTATTGTAAATTATAACTTGAAGATCTGACCTTGTAATTGTCAAATACAGAACTTAAAATTGATATCTTCTAATTATTATTGCAAATAATAACTTGAATATCTGAACTAGTAATTGTCAAATACAGCACTTAAAATTGATAGCTTCTAATTATTATTGCAAATTATAATTTGAAGATCTGAACTTGTAATAGACAAATACGCAACTTAGCATTGTTAAATACAAATTGTTATTGCAAATTATAACTTGAAGATCTGAACTTGTAATTGTCAAATACAGAACTTCTAATTGTTAAATACAAATTATTAGTGCAAATTATAACTTGAAGATCTGAACTTGTAATTGTCAAATACAGAACTTAAAATTGATAGCTTCTAATTATTATTGCAAAATATAACTTGAAGATCTGAACTTGTAATTGTCAAATACAGAACTTCTAATTGTTAAATACAAATTATTAGTGCAAATTATAACTTGAAGTTCTGAACTTGTAATTGTCAAATACAGAACTTAAAATTGATAGCTTCTAATTATTATTGTAAATTATAACTTGAAGATCTGAACTTGTAATAGTGAATTACAGAACTTAGATTTGTTAAATTCAAATTATTATTATAAATTATAACTTGAAGATCTGAACTAGTAATTGTCAAATACAGAACTTAAAATTGATAGCTTCTAATTATTATTGCAAATTATAACTTGAAGATCTGAACTTGTAATTGTCAAATACAGAACTTAAAATTGATAGCTTCTAATTGTTATTGTAAATTATAACTTGAAGATCTGAACTTGTAATTGTCAAATACAGAACTTAAAATTGATAGCTTCTAATTATTATTGCAAATAATAACTTGAAGATCTGAACTTGAAATTGTCAAATTCAGAACTTAAAATTGATAGCTTCTAATTATTATTGCAAATTATAATTTGAAGATCTGAACTTGTAATAGACAAATACGCAACTTAGCATTGTTAAATACAAATTGTGATTGCAAATTATAACTTGAAGATCTGATCCTGTAATAGGTAAATACAGAACTTCGAATTGTTAAATTCAAACTAAGATTGCAAATAATAATTCGAAGATCTGAACTTGTAATTGTCAAATACAGAACTTAAAATTGATAGCTTCTAATTATTATTGTAAATTATAACTTGAAGATCTGAACTTGTAATAGTGAATTACAGAACTTAGATTTGTTAAATTCAAATTATTATTACAAATTATAACTTGAAGATCTGAACTAGTAATTGTCAAATACAGAACTTAAAATTGATAGCTTCTAATTATTATTGTAAATTATAACTTGAAGATCTGACCTTGTAATTGTCAAATACAGAACTTAAAATTGATATCTTCTAATTATTATTGCAAATAATAACTTGAAGATCTGAACTAGTAATTGTCAAATACAGCACTTAAAATTGATAGCTTCTAATTATTATTGCAAATTATAATTTGAAGATCTGAACTTGTAATAGACAAATACGCAACTTAGCATTGTTAAATACAAATTGTTATTGCAAATTATAACTTGAAGATCTGAACCTGTAATAGGTAAATACAGAACTTTGAATTGTTAAATTCTAACTAAGATTGCAAATAATAATTCGAAGATCTGAACTTGTAATAGTCAAATACAGAACTTCTAATTGTTAAATACAAATTATTAGTCCAAATTATAACTTGAAGATCTGAACTAGTAATTGTCAAATACAGAACTTAAAATTCATAGCTTCTAATTATTATTGCAAATTATAACTTGAAGATCTGAACTTGTAATTGACAAATACAGAACTTCTAATTGTTAAATACAAATTATTAGTGCAAATTATAACTTGAAGATCTGAACTTGTAATTGTCAAATACAGAACTTAAAATTGATAGCTTCTAATTATTATTGCAAAATATAACTTGAAGATCTGAACTTATAATTGTCAAATACAGAACTTCTAATTGTTAAATACAAATTATTAGTGCAAATTATAACTTGAAGTTCTGAACTTGTAATTGTCAAATACAGAACTTAAAATTGATAGCTTCTAATTATTATTGTAAATTATAACTTGAAGATCTGAACTTGTAATAGTGAATTACAGAACTTAGATTTGTTAAATTCAAATTATTATTATAAATTATAACTCGAAGATCTGAACTAGTAATTGTCAAATACAGAACTTAAAATTGATAGCTTCTAATTATTATTGCAAATTATAACTTGAAGATCTGAACTTGTAATTGTCAAATACAGAACTTAAAATTGATAGCTTCTAATTGTTATTGTAAATTATAACTTGAAGACCTGAACTTGTAATTGTCAAATACAGAACTTAAAATTGATAGCTTCTAATTATTATTGCAAATAATAACTTGAAGATCTGAACTTGAAATTGTCAAATTCAGAACTTAAAATTGATAGCTTCTAATTATTATTGCAAATTATAATTTGAAGATCTGAACTTGTAATAGACAAATACGCAACTTAGCATTGTTAAATACAAATTGTGATTGCAAATTATAACTTGAAGATCTGATCCTGTAATAGGTAAATACAGAACTTCGAATTGTTAAATTCAAACTAAGATTGCAAATAATAATTCGAAGATCTGAACTTGTAATTGTCAAATACAGAACTTAAAATTGATAGCTTCTAATTATTATTGTAAATTATAACTTGAAGATCTGAACTTGTAATAGTGAATTACAGAACTTAGATTTGTTAAATTCAAATTATTATTACAAATTATAACTTGAAGATCTGAACTAGTAATTGTCAAATACAGAACTTAAAATTGATAGCTTCTAATTATTATTGTAAATTATAACTTGAAGATCTGACCTTGTAATTGTCAAATACAGAACTTAAAATTGATATCTTCTAATTATTATTGCAAATAATAACTTGAAGATCTGAACTAGTAATTGTCAAATACAGCACTTAAAATTGATAGCTTCTAATTATTATTGCAAATTATAATTTGAAGATCTGAACTTGTAATAGACAAATACGCAACTTAGCATTGTTAAATACAAATTGTTATTGCAAATTATAACTTGAAGATCTGAACCTGTAATAGGTAAATACAGAACTTCGAATTGTTAAATTCTAACTAAGATTGCAAATAATAATTCGAAGATCTGAACTTGTAATAGTCAAATACAGAACTTCTAATTGTTAAATACAAATTATTAGTCCAAATTATAACTTGAAGATCTGAACTAGTAATTGTCAAATACAGAACTTAAAATTCATAGCTTCTAATTATTATTGCAAATTATAACTAGAAGATCTGAACTTGTAATTGACAAATACAGAACTTCTAATTGTTAAATACAAATTATTAGTGCAAATTATAACATGAAGATCTGAACTTGTAATTGTCAAATACAGAACTTCTAATTGTTAAATACAAATTATTAGTGCAAATTATAACTTGAAGATCTGAACTAGTAATTGTCAAATACAGCACTTAAAATTGATAGCTGCTAATTATTATTGCAAATTATAACTTGAAGATCTGAACTTGTAATTGTCAAATACAGAACTTAAAATTAATAGCTTCTAATTATTATTGCAAATTATAACTTGAATGTCTGAACTTGTAATTGTCAAATACAGAACTTCTAATTGTTAAATACAAATTATTAGTGCAAATTATAACTTGAAGATCTGAACTTGTAATTGTCAAATACAGAACTTAAAATTGATAGCTTCTAATTATTATTGTAAATTATAACTTGAAGAACTGAACTTGTAATAATGAATTACAGAACTTCTAATTGTTAAATTCTATTTATTATTTCAAATTATAACTTGAAGATCTGAACTAGTAATTGTCAAATACAGAACTTAAAATTGATAGCTTCTAATTATTATTGCAAATTATAACTTGAAGATCTGAACTTGTAATTGTCAAATACAGAACTTCTAATTGTTAAATACAAATTATTAGTGCAAATTATAACTTGAAGATCTGAACTTGTAATTGTCAAATACAGAACTTAAAATTGATAGCTTCTAATTATTATTGCAAATTATAACTTGAAGATCTGAACTTGTAATTGTCAAATACAGAACTTAAAATTAATAGCTTCTAATTATTATTGCAAATTATAACTTGAAGATCTGAACTTGTAATTGTCAAATACAGAACTTCTAATTGTTAAATACAAATTATTAGTGCAAATTATAACTTGAAGATCTGAACTTGTAATTGTCAAATACAGAACTTAAAATTGATAGCTTCTAATTATTATTGCAAAATATAACTTGAAGATCTGAACTTGTAATTGTCAAATACAGAACTTCTAATTGTTAAATACAAATTATTAGTGCAAATTATAACTTGAAGTTCTGAACTTGTAATTGTCAAATACAGAACTTAAAATTGATAGCTTCTAATTATTATTGTAAATTATAACTTGAAGATCTGAACTTGTAATAGTGAATTACAGAACTTAGATTTGTTAAATTCAAATTATTATTATAAATTATAACTTGAAGATCTGAACTAGTAATTGTCAAATACAGAACTTAAAATTGATAGCTTCTAATTATTATTGCAAATTATAACTTGAAGATCTGAACTTGTAATTGTCAAATACAGAACTTAAAATTGATAGCTTCTAATTGTTATTGTAAATTATAACTTGAAGATCTGAACTTGTAATTGTCAAATACAGAACTTAAAATTGATAGCTTCTAATTATTATTGCAAATAATAACTTGAAGATCTGAACTTGAAATTGTCAAATTCAGAACTTAAAATTGATAGCTTCTAATTATTATTGCAAATTATAATTTGAAGATCTGAACTTGTAATAGACAAATACGCAACTTAGCATTGTTAAATACAAATTGTGATTGCAAATTATAACTTGAAGATCTGATCCTGTAATAGGTAAATACAGAACTTCGAATTGTTAAATTCAAACTAAGATTGCAAATAATAATTCGAAGATCTGATCTTGTAATTGTCAAATACAGAACTTAAAATTGAAAGCTTCTAATTATTATTGTAAATTATAACTTGAAGATCTGAACTTGTAATAGTGAATTACAGAACTTAGATTTGTTAAATTCAAATTATTATTACAAATTATAACTTGTAGATCTGAACTAGTAATTGTCAAATACAGAACTTAAAATTGATAGCTTCTAATTATTATTGTAAATTATAACTTGAAGATCTGACCTTGTAATTGTCAAATACAGAACTTAAAATTGATATCTTCTAATTATTATTGCATATAATAACTTGAAGATCTGAACTAGTAATTGTCAAATACAGAACTTAAAATTGATAGCTTCTAATTATTATTGTAAATTATAACTTGAAGATCTGACCTTGTAATTGTCAAATACAGAACTTAAAATTGATAGCTTCTAATTATTATTGTAAATTATAACTTGAAGAACTGAACTTGTAATAGTGAATTACAGAACTTAGATTTGTTAAATTCAATTTATTATTTCAAATTATAACTTGAAGATCTGAACTAGTAATTGTCAAATACAGAACTTAAAATTGATAGCTTCTAATTATTATTGCAAATTATAACTTGAAGATCTGAACTTGTAATTGTCAAATACAGAACTTAAAATTGATAGCTTCTAATTATTATTGTAAATTATAACTTCAAGATCTGAACTTGTAATTGTCAAATACAGAACTTAAAATTGATAGCTTCTAATTATTATTGTAAATTATAACTTGAAGAACTGAACTTGTAATAGTGAATTACAGAACTTAGATTTGTTAAATTCAATTTATTATTTCAAATTATAACTTGAAGATCTGAACTAGTAATTGTCAAATACAGAACTTAAAATTGATTGCTTCTAATTATTATTTCAAATTATAACTTGAAGAACTGAACTTGTAATAGTGAATTACAGAACTTAGATTTGTTAAATTCAATTTATTATTTCAAATTATAACTTGAAGATCTGAACTTGTAATTGTCAAGTACAGAACTTAAAATTGATATCTTCTAATTATTATTGCAAATAATAACTTGAAGATCTGAACTTGTAATTGTCAAATACAGAACTTAAAATTGATAGCTTCTAATTATTATTGCAAATTATAACTTGAAGATCTGAACTTGTAATTGTCAAATACAGAACTTCTAATTGTTAAATACAAATTATTAGTGCTAATTATAACTTGAAGATCTGAACTTGTAATTGTCAAATACAGAACTTAAAATTTATAGCTTCTAATTATTATTGCAAATAATAACTTGGATATCTGAACTTGTAATTGTCAAATACAGAACTTAAAATTGATAGCTTCTAATTATTATTGTGAATTATAACTTGAAGATCTGAACTTGTAATAGTGAATTACAGAACTTAGATTTGTCAAATTCAAATTATTATTTCTAATTATAGCTTGAAGATCTGAACTAGTAATTGTCAAATACAGAACTTAAAATTGATAGCTTCCAATTATTATTGCAAATTATAACTTGAAGATCTGTACTTGTAATTGTCAAATACAGAACTTAAAATTGATAGCTTATAATTATAAATCAAATTATAACTTGAAGATCTGAACTTGTAATAGTCAAATACAGAACTTCGAATTGTTAAAAACAAATTATTAGTGCAAATTATAACTTGAAGATCTGTTCTAGTAATTGTCAAATACAGCACTTAAAATTGATAGCTTCTAATTATTATTGTAAATTATAACTTGAAGAACTGAACTTGTAATAGTGAATTACAGAACTTAGATTTGTTAAATTCAATTTATTATTTCAAATTATAACTTGAAGATCTGAACTAGTAATTGTCAAATACAGAACTTAAAATTGATTGCTTCTAATTATTATTTCAAATTATAACTTGAAGAACTGAACTTGTAATAGTGAATTACAGAACTTAGATTTGTTAAATTCAATTTATTATTTCAAATTATAACTTGAAGATCTGAACTTGTAATTGTCAAGTACAGAACTTAAAATTGATATCTTCTAATTATTATTGCAAATAATAACTTGAAGATCTGAACTTGTAATTGTCAAATACAGAACTTAAAATTGATAGCTTCTAATTATTATTGCAAATTATAACTTGAAGATCTGAACTTGTAATTGTCAAATACAGAACTTCTAATTGTTAAATACAAATTATTAGTGCTAATTATAACTTGAAGATCTGAACTTGTAATTGTCAAATACAGAACTTAAAATTTATAGCTTCTAATTATTATTGCAAATAATAACTTGGATATCTGAACTTGTAATTGTCAAATACAGAACTTAAAATTGAAAGCTTCTAATTATTATTGTGAATTATAACTTGAAGATCTGAACTTGTAATAGTGAATTACAGAACTTAGATTTGTCAAATTCAAATTATTATTTCTAATTATAGCTTGAAGATCTGAACTAGTAATTGTCAAATACAGAACTTAAAATTGATAGCTTCCAATTATTATTGCAAATTATAACTTGAAGATCTGTACTTGTAATTGTCAAATACAGAACTTAAAATTGATAGCTTATAATTATAAATCAAATTATAACTTGAAGATCTGAACTTGTAATAGTCAAATACAGAACTTCGAATTGTTAAAAACAAATTATTAGTGCAAATTATAACTTGAAGATCTGTTCTAGTAATTGTCAAATACAGCACTTAAAATTGATAGCTTCTAATTATTATTGTAAATTATAACTTGAAGATCTGAACTTGTAATAGTGAATTACAGAACTTAGATTTGTTAAATTCAAATTATTATTTCAAATTATTATTTGATGATCTGAACTGGTAATTGTCAAATACAGAACTTAAAATTGATAGCTTCTAATTATTATTGCAAATTATAACTTGTAGATCTGAACTGGTAATTGTCAAATACAGAACTTCTAATTGTTAAATACAAATTATTAGTGCAAATTATAACTTGAAGATCTGAACTTGTAATTGTCAAATACAGAAATAAAAATTGATAGCTTCTAATTATTATTGCAAATTATAACTTGAAGATCTGAACTTGTAATTGTCAAATACAGAACTTAAAATTAATAGCTTCTAATTATTATTGCAAATTATAACTTGAAGATCTGAACTTGTAATTGTCAAATACAGAACTTCTAATTGTTAAATACAAATTATTAGTGCAAATTATAACTTGAAGATCTGAACTTGTAATTGTCAAATACAGAACTTAAAATTGATAGCTTCTAATTATTATTGCAAAATATAACTTGAAGATCTGAACTTGTAATTGTCAAATACAGAACTTCTAATTGTTAAATACAAATTATTAGTGCAAATTATAACTTGAAGTTCTGAACTTGTAATTGTCAAATACAGAACTTAAAATTGTTAGCTTCTAATTATTATTGTAAATTATAACTTGAAGATCTGAACTTGTAATAGTGAATTACAGAACTTAGATTTGTTAAATTCAAATTATTATTATAAATTATAACTTGAAGATCTGAACTAGTAATTGTCAAATACAGAACTTAAAATTGATAGCTTCAAATTATTATTGCAAATTATAACTTGAAGATCTGAACTTGTAATTGTCAAATACAGAACTTAAAATTGATAGCTTCTAATTGTTATTGTAAATTATAACTTGAAGATCTGAACTTGTAATTGTCAAATACAGAACTTAAAATTGATAGCTTCTAATTATTATTGCAAATAATAACTTGAAGATCTGAACTTGAAATTGTCAAATTCAGAACTTAAAATTGATAGCTTCTAATTATTATTGCAAATTATAATTTGAAGATCTGAACTTGTAATAGACAAATACGCAACTTAGCATTGTTAAATACAAATTGTGATTGCAAATTATAACTTGAAGATCTGATCCTGTAATAGGTAAATACAGAACTTCGAATTGTTAAATTCAAACTAAGATTGCAAATAATAATTCGAAGATCTGAACTTGTAATTGTCAAATACAGAACTTAAAATTGATAGCTTCTAATTATTATTGTAAATTATAACTTGAAGATCTGAACTTGTAATAGTGAATTACAGAACTTAGATTTGTTAAATTCAAATTATTATTACAAATTATAACTTGAAGATCTGAACTAGTAATTGTCAAATACAGAACTTAAAATTGATAGCTTCTAATTATTATTGTAAATTATAACTTGAAGATCTGACCTTGTAATTGTCAAATACAGAACTTAAAATTGATATCTTCTAATTATTATTGCAAATAATAACTTGAAGATCTGAACTAGTAATTGTCAAATACAGCACTTAAAATTGATAGCTTCTAATTATTATTGCAAATTATAATTTGAAGATCTGAACTTGTAATAGACAAATACGCAACTTAGCATTGTTAAATACAAATTGTTATTGCAAATTATAACTTGAAGATCTGAACCTGTAATAGGTAAATACAGAACTTCGAATTGTTAAATTCTAACTAAGATTGCAAATAATAATTCGAAGATCTGAACTTGTAATAGTCAAATACAGAACTTCTAATTGTTAAATACAAATTATTAGTCCAAATTATAACTTGAAGATCTGAACTAGTAATTGTCAAATACAGAACTTAAAATTCATAGCTTCTAATTATTATTGCAAATTATAATTTGAAGATCTGAACTTGTAATAGACAAATACGCAACTTAGCATTGTTAAATACAAATTGTGATTGCAAATTATAACTTGAAGATCTGATCCTGTAATAGGTAAATACAGAACTTCGAATTGTTAAATTCAAACTAAGATTGCAAATAATAATTCGAAGATCTGAACTTGTAATTGTCAAATACAGAACTTAAAATTGAAAGCTTCTAATTATTATTGTAAATTATAACTTGAAGATCTGAACTTGTAATAGTGAATTACAGAACTTAGATTTGTTAAATTCAAATTATTATTACAAATTATAACTTGTAGATCTGAACTAGTAATTGTCAAATACAGAACTTAAAATTGATAGCTTCTAATTATTATTGTAAATTATAACTTGAAGATCTGACCTTGTAATTGTCAAATACAGAACTTAAAATTGATATCTTCTAATTATTATTGCAAATAATAACTTGAAGATCTGAACTAGTAATTGTCAAATACAGAACTTAAAATTGATAGCTTCTAATTATTATTGTAAATTATAACTTGAAGATCTGACCTTGTAATTGTCAAATACAGAACTTAAAATTGATAGCTTCTAATTATTATTGTAAATTATAACTTGAAGAACTGAACTTGTAATAGTGAATTACAGAACTTAGATTTGTTAAATTCAATTTATTATTTCAAATTATAACTTGAAGATCTGAACTAGTAATTGTCAAATACAGAACTTAAAATTGATAGCTTCTAATTATTATTGCAAATTATAACTTGAAGATCTGAACTTGTAATTGTCAAATACAGAACTTAAAATTGATAGCTTCTAATTATTATTGTAAATTATAACTTCAAGATCTGAACTTGTAATTGTCAAATACAGAACTTAAAATTGATAGCTTCTAATTATTATTGTAAATTATAACTTGAAGAACTGAACTTGTAATAGTGAATTACAGAACTTAGATTTGTTAAATTCAATTTATTATTTCAAATTATAACTTGAAGATCTGAACTAGTAATTGTCAAATACAGAACTTAAAATTGATTGCTTCTAATTATTATTTCAAATTATAACTTGAAGAACTGAACTTGTAATTGTCAAATACAGAACTTAAAATTGATAGCTTCTAATTATTATTGCAAATTATAACTTGAAGATCTGAACTTGTAATTGTCAAATACAGAACTTCTAATTGTTAAATACAAATTATTAGTGCTAATTATAACTTGAAGATCTGAACTTGTAATTGTCAAATACAGAACTTAAAATTTATAGCTTCTAATTATTATTGCAAATAATAACTTGGATATCTGAACTTGTAATTGTCAAATACAGAACTTAAAATTGATAGCTTCTAATTATTATTGTGAATTATAACTTGAAGATCTGAACTTGTAATAGTGAATTACAGAACTTAGATTTGTCAAATTCAAATTATTATTTCTAATTATAGCTTGAAGATCTGAACTAGTAATTGTCAAATACAGAACTTAAAATTGATAGCTTCCAATTATTATTGCAAATTATAACTTGAAGATCTGTCCTTGTAATTGTCAAATACAGAACTTAAAATTGATAGCTTATAATTATAAATCAAATTATAACTTGAAGATCTGAACTTGTAATAGTCAAATACAGAACTTCGAATTGTTAAAAACAAATTATTAGTGCAAATTATAACTTGAAGATCTGTTCTAGTAATTGTCAAATACAGCACTTAAAATTGATAGCTTCTAATTATTATTGTAAATTATAACTTGAAGATCTGAACTTGTAATAGTGAATTACAGAACTTAGATTTGTTAAATTCAAATTATTATTTCAAATTATTATTTGATGATCTGAACTGGTAATTGTCAAATACAGAACTTAAAATTGATAGCTTCTAATTATTATTGCAAATTATAACTTGTAGATCTGAACTGGTAATTGTCAAATACAGAACTTCTAATTGTTAAATACAAATTATTAGTGCAAATTATAACTTGAAGATCTGAACTTGTAATTGTCAAATACAGAACTTAAAATTGATAGCTTCTAATTATTATTGCAAATTATAACTTGAAGATCTGAACTTGTAATTGTCAAATACAGAACTTAAAATTAATAGCTTCTAATTATTATTGCAAATTATAACTTGAAGATCTGAACTTGTAATTGTCAAATACAGAACTTCTAATTGTTAAATACAAATTATTAGTGCAAATTATAACTTGAAGATCTGAACTTGTAATTGTCAAATACAGAACTTAAAATTGATAGCTTCTAATTATTATTGCAAAATATAACTTGAAGATCTGAACTTGTAATTGTCAAATACAGAACTTCTAATTGTTAAATACAAATTATTAGTGCAAATTATAACTTGAAGTTCTGAACTTGTAATTGTCAAATACAGAACTTAAAATTGTTAGCTTCTAATTATTATTGTAAATTATAACTTGAAGATCTGACCTTGTAATTGTCAAATACAGAACTTAAAATTGATATCTTCTAATTATTATTGCAAATAATAACTTGAAGATCTGAACTAGTAATTGTCAAATACAGCACTTAAAATTGATAGCTTCTAATTATTATTGCAAATTATAATTTGAAGATCTGAACTTGTAATAGACAAATACGCAACTTAGCATTGTTAAATACAAATTGTTATTGCAAATTATAACTTGAAGATCTGAACCTGTAATAGGTAAATACAGAACTTCGAATTGTTAAATTCTAACTAAGATTGCAAATAATAATTCGAAGATCTGAACTTGTAATAGTCAAATACAGAACTTCTAATTGTTAAATACAAATTATTAGTCCAAATTATAACTTGAAGATCTGAACTAGTAATTGTCAAATACAGAACTTAAAATTCATAGCTTCTAATTATTATTGCAAATTATAACTTGAAGATCTGAACTTGTAATTGACAAATACAGAACTTCTAATTGTTAAATACAAATTATTAGTGCAAATTATAACATGAAGATCTGAACTTGTAATTGTCAAATACAGAACTTAAAATTGATAGCTTCTAATTATTATTGTAAATTATAACTTGAAGATCTGAACTTGTAATTGTGAATTACAGAACTTAGATTTGTTAAATTCAAATTATTATTTCAAATTATAACTTGAAGATATGAACTGGTAATTGTCAAATACAGAACTTAAAATTGATAGCTTCTAATTATTATTGCAAATTATAACTTGAAGATCTGAACTTGTAATTGACAAATACAGAACTTAAAATTGATAGCTTCTAATTATTATTGTAAATTATAACTTGAAGATCTGAACTTGTAATTGTCAAGTACAGAACTTAAAATTGATATCTTCTAATTATTATTGCAAATAATAACTTGAAGATCTGAACTTGTAATTGACAAATACAGAACTTAAAATTGATAGCTTCTAATTATTATTGTAAATTATAACTTGAAGATCTAAACTTGTAATTGTCAAGTACAGAACTTAAAATTGATATCTTCTAATTATTATTGCAAATAATAACTTGAAGATCTGAACTTGTAATTGTCAAATACAGAACTTAAAATTGATAGCTTCTAATTATTATTGCAAATTATAACTTGAAGATCTGAACTTGTAATTGTCAAATACAGAACTTCTAATTGTTAAATACAAATTATTAGTGCTAATTATAACTTGAAGATCTGAACTTGTAATTGTCAAATACAGAACTTAAAATTTATAGCTTCTAATTATTATTGCAAATAATAACTTGGATATCTGAACTTGTAATTGTCAAATACAGAACTTAAAATTGATAGCTTCTAATTATTATTGTGAATTATAACTTGAAGATCTGAACTTGTAATAGTGAATTACAGAACTTAGATTTGTCAAATTCAAATTATTATTTCTAATTATAGCTTGAAGATCTGAACTAGTAATTGTCAAATACAGAACTTAAAATTGATAGCTTCTAATTATTATTGTGAATTATAACTTGAAGATCTGAACTTGTAATAGTGAATTACAGAACTTAGATTTGTCAAATTCAAATTATTATTTCTAATTATAGCTTGAAGATCTAAACATGTAATTGTCAAATACAGAACTTAAAATTGATAGCTTCTAATTATTATTGCAAATTATAATTTGAAGATCTGAACTTGTAATAGTCAAATACAGAACTTCTAATTGTTAAATACAAATTATTAGTCCAAATTATAACTTGAAGATCTGAACTAGTAATTGTCAAATACAGAACTTAAAATTCATAGCTTCTAATTATTATTGCAAATTATAATTTGAAGATCTGAACTTGTAATAGACAAATACGCAACTTAGCATTGTTAAATACAAATTGTGATTGCAAATTATAACTTGAAGATCTGATCCTGTAATAGGTAAATACAGAACTTCGAATTGTTAAATTCAAACTAAGATTGCAAATAATAATTCGAAGATCTGAACTTGTAATTGTCAAATACAGAACTTAAAATTGAAAGCTTCTAATTATTATTGTAAATTATAACTTGAAGATCTGAACTTGTAATAGTGAATTACAGAACTTAGATTTGTTAAATTCAAATTATTATTACAAATTATAACTTGTAGATCTGAACTAGTAATTGTCAAATACAGAACTTAAAATTGATAGCTTCTAATTATTATTGTAAATTATAACTTGAAGATCTGACCTTGTAATTGTCAAATACAGAACTTAAAATTGATATCTTCTAATTATTATTGCAAATAATAACTTGAAGATCTGAACTAGTAATTGTCAAATACGGAACTTAAAATTGATAGCTTCTAATTATTATTGTAAATTATAACTTGAAGATCTGACCTTGTAATTGTCAAATACAGAACTTAAAATTGATAGCTTCTAATTATTATTGTAAATTATAACTTGAAGAACTGAACTTGTAATAGTGAATTACAGAACTTAGATTTGTTAAATTCAATTTATTATTTCAAATTATAACTTGAAGATCTGAACTAGTAATTGTCAAATACAGAACTTAAAATTGATAGCTTCTAATTATTATTGCAAATTATAACTTGAAGATCTGAACTTGTAATTGTCAAATACAGAACTTAAAATTGATAGCTTCTAATTATTATTGTAAATTATAACTTCAAGATCTGAACTTGTAATTGTCAAATACAGAACTTAAAATTGATAGCTTCTAATTATTATTGTAAATTATAACTTGAAGAACTGAACTTGTAATAGTGAATTACAGAACTTAGATTTGTTAAATTCAATTTATTATTTCAAATTATAACTTGAAGATCTGAACTAGTAATTGTCAAATACAGAACTTAAAATTGATTGCTTCTAATTATTATTTCAAATTATAACTTGAAGAACTGAACTTGTAATTGTCAAATACAGAACTTAAAATTGATAGCTTCTAATTATTATTGCAAATTATAACTTGAAGATCTGAACTTGTAATTGTCAAATACAGAACTTCTAATTGTTAAATACAAATTATTAGTGCTAATTATAACTTGAAGATCTGAACTTGTAATTGTCAAATACAGAACTTAAAATTTATAGCTTCTAATTATTATTGCAAATAATAACTTGGATATCTGAACTTGTAATTGTCAAATACAGAACTTAAAATTGATAGCTTCTAATTATTATTGTGAATTATAACTTGAAGATCTGAACTTGTAATAGTGAATTACAGAACTTAGATTTGTCAAATTCAAATTATTATTTCTAATTATAGCTTGAAGATCTGAACTAGTAATTGTCAAATACAGAACTTAAAATTGATAGCTTCCAATTATTATTGCAAATTATAACTTGAAGATCTGTCCTTGTAATTGTCAAATACAGAACTTAAAATTGATAGCTTATAATTATAAATCAAATTATAACTTGAAGATCTGAACTTGTAATAGTCAAATACAGAACTTCGAATTGTTAAAAACAAATTATTAGTGCAAATTATAACTTGAAGATCTGTTCTAGTAATTGTCAAATACAGCACTTAAAATTGATAGCTTCTAATTATTATTGTAAATTATAACTTGAAGATCTGAACTTGTAATAGTGAATTACAGAACTTAGATTTGTTAAATTCAAATTATTATTTCAAATTATTATTTGATGATCTGAACTGGTAATTGTCAAATACAGAACTTAAAATTGATAGCTTCTAATTATTATTGCAAATTATAACTTGTAGATCTGAACTGGTAATTGTCAAATACAGAACTTCTAATTGTTAAATACAAATTATTAGTGCAAATTATAACTTGAAGATCTGAACTTGTAATTGTCAAATACAGAACTTAAAATTGATAGCTTCTAATTATTATTGCAAATTATAACTTGAAGATCTGAACTTGTAATTGTCAAATACAGAACTTAAAATTAATAGCTTCTAATTATTATTGCAAATTATAACTTGAAGATCTGAACTTGTAATTGTCAAATACAGAACTTCTAATTGTTAAATACAAATTATTAGTGCAAATTATAACTTGAAGATCTGAACTTGTAATTGTCAAATACAGAACTTAAAATTGATAGCTTCTAATTATTATTGCAAAATATAACTTGAAGATCTGAACTTGTAATTGTCAAATACAGAACTTCTAATTGTTAAATACAAATTATTAGTGCAAATTATAACTTGAAGTTCTGAACTTGTAATTGTCAAATACAGAACTTAAAATTGTTAGCTTCTAATTATTATTGTAAATTATAACTTGAAGATCTGACCTTGTAATTGTCAAATACAGAACTTAAAATTGATATCTTCTAATTATTATTGCAAATAATAACTTGAAGATCTGAACTAGTAATTGTCAAATACAGCACTTAAAATTGATAGCTTCTAATTATTATTGCAAATTATAATTTGAAGATCTGAACTTGTAATAGACAAATACGCAACTTAGCATTGTTAAATACAAATTGTTATTGCAAATTATAACTTGAAGATCTGAACCTGTAATAGGTAAATACAGAACTTCGAATTGTTAAATTCTAACTAAGATTGCAAATAATAATTCGAAGATCTGAACTTGTAATAGTCAAATACAGAACTTCTAATTGTTAAATACAAATTATTAGTCCAAATTATAACTTGAAGATCTGAACTAGTAATTGTCAAATACAGAACTTAAAATTCATAGCTTCTAATTATTATTGCAAATTATAACTTGAAGATCTGAACTTGTAATTGACAAATACAGAACTTCTAATTGTTAAATACAAATTATTAGTGCAAATTATAACATGAAGATCTGAACTTGTAATTGTCAAATACAGAACTTAAAATTGATAGCTTCTAATTATTATTGTAAATTATAACTTGAAGATCTGAACTTGTAATTGTGAATTACAGAACTTAGATTTGTTAAATTCAAATTATTATTTCAAATTATAACTTGAAGATATGAACTGGTAATTGTCAAATACAGAACTTAAAATTGATAGCTTCTAATTATTATTGCAAATTATAACTTGAAGATCTGAACTTGTAATTGACAAATACAGAACTTAAAATTGATAGCTTCTAATTATTATTGTAAATTATAACTTGAAGATCTGAACTTGTAATTGTCAAGTACAGAACTTAAAATTGATATCTTCTAATTATTATTGCAAATAATAACTTGAAGATCTGAACTTGTAATTGACAAATACAGAACTTAAAATTGATAGCTTCTAATTATTATTGTAAATTATAACTTGAAGATCTGAACTTGTAATTGTCAAGTACAGAACTTAAAATTGATATCTTCTAATTATTATTGCAAATAATAACTTGAAGATCTGAACTTGTAATTGTCAAATACAGAACTTAAAATTGATAGCTTCTAATTATTATTGCAAATTATAACTTGAAGATCTGAACTTGTAATTGTCAAATACAGAACTTCTAATTGTTAAATACAAATTATTAGTGCTAATTATAACTTGAAGATCTGAACTTGTAATTGTCAAATACAGAACTTAAAATTTATAGCTTCTAATTATTATTGCAAATAATAACTTGGATATCTGAACTTGTAATTGTCAAATACAGAACTTAAAATTGATAGCTTCTAATTATTATTGTGAATTATAACTTGAAGATCTGAACTTGTAATAGTGAATTACAGAACTTAGATTTGTCAAATTCAAATTATTATTTCTAATTATAGCTTGAAGATCTGAACTAGTAATTGTCAAATACAGAACTTAAAATTGATAGCTTCCAATTATTATTGCAAATTATAACTTGAAGATCTGTACTTGTAATTGTCAAATACAGAACTTAAAATTGATAGCTTATAATTATAAATCAAATTATAACTTGAAGATCTGAACTTGTAATAGTCAAATACAGAACTTCGAATTGTTAAAAACAAATTATTAGTGCAAATTATAACTTGAAGATCTGTTCTAGTAATTGTCAAATACAAAACTTAAAATTGATAGCTTCTAATTATTATTGTAAATTATAACTTGAAGATCTGAACTTGTAATAGTGAATTACAGAACTTAGATTTGTTAAATTCAAATTATTATTTCAAATTATTATTTGATGATCTGAACTTGTAATTGTCAAATACAGAACTTAAAATTGATAGCTTCTAATTATTATTGCAAATTATAACTTGAAGATCTGAACTTGTAATTGTCAAATACAGAACTTAAAATTAATAGCTTCTAATTATTATTGCAAATTATAACTTGAAGTTCTGAACTTGTAATTGTCAAATACAGAACTTCTAATTGTTAAATACAAATTATTAGTGCAAATTATAACTTGAAGATCTGAACTTGTAATTGTCAAATACAGAACTTAAAATTGATAGCTTCTAATTATTATTGCAAAATAATAATTAGAACTAAATAAAGAACTTGAAGATCTGAACTTGTAATTGTCAAATACAGAACTTCTAATTGTTAAATACAAATTATTAGTGCAAATTATAACTTGAAGTTCTGAACTTGTAATTGTCAAATACAGAACTTAAAATTGTTAGCTTCTAATTATTATTGTAAATTATAACTTGAAGATCTGAACTTGTAATAGTGAATTACAGAACTTAGATTTGTTAAATTCAAATTATTATTATAAATTATAACTTGAAGATCTGAACTAGTAATTGTCAAATACAGAACTTAAAATTGATAGCTTCTAATTATTATTGCAAATTATAACTTGAAGATCTGAACTTGTAATTGTCAAATACAGAACTTAAAATTGATAGCTTCTAATTGTTATTGTAAATTATAACTTGAAGATCTGAACTTGTAATTGTCAAATACAGAACTTAAAATTGATAGCTTCTAATTATTATTGCAAATAATAACTTGAAGATCTGAACTTGAAATTGTCAAATTCAGAACTTAAAATTGATAGCTTCTAATTATTATTGCAAATTATAATTTGAAGATCTGAACTTGTAATAGACAAATACGCAACTTAGCATTGTTAAATACAAATTGTGATTGCAAATTATAACTTGAAGATCTGATCCTGTAATAGGTAAATACAGAACTTCGAATTGTTAAATTCAAACTAAGATTGCAAATAATAATTCGAAGATCTGAACTTGTAATTGTCAAATACAGAACTTAAAATTGATAGCTTCTAATTATTATTGTAAATTATAACTTGAAGATCTGAACTTGTAATAGTGAATTACAGAACTTAGATTTGTTAAATTCAAATTATTATTACAAATTATAACTTGAAGATCTGAACTAGTAATTGTCAAATACAGAACTTAAAATTGATAGCTTCTAATTATTATTGTAAATTATAACTTGAAGATCTGACCTTGTAATTGTCAAATACAGAACTTAAAATTGATATCTTCTAATTATTATTGCAAATAATAACTTGAAGATCTGAACTAGTAATTGTCAAATACAGCACTTAAAATTGATAGCTTCTAATTATTATTGCAAATTATAATTTGAAGATCTGAACTTGTAATAGACAAATACGCAACTTAGCATTGTTAAATACAAATTGTTATTGCAAATTATAACTTGAAGATCTGAACCTGTAATAGGTAAATACAGAACTTCGAATTGTTAAATTCTAACTAAGATTGCAAATAATAATTCGAAGATCTGAACTTGTAATAGTCAAATACAGAACTTCTAATTGTTAAATACAAATTATTAGTCCAAATTATAACTTGAAGATCTGAACTAGTAATTGTCAAATACAGAACTTAAAATTCATAGCTTCTAATTATTATTGCAAATTATAACTTGAAGATCTGAACTTGTAATTGACAAATACAGAACTTCTAATTGTTAAATACAAATTATTAGTGCAAATTATAACATGAAGATCTGAACTTGTAATTGTCAAATACAGAACTTAAAATTGATAGCTTCTAATTATTATTGTAAATTATAACTTGAAGATCTGAACTTGTAATTGTGAATTACAGAACTTAGATTTGTTAAATTCAAATTATTATTTCAAATTATAACTTGAAGATATGAACTGGTAATTGTCAAATACAGAACTTAAAATTGATAGCTTCTAATTATTATTGCAAATTATAACTTGAAGATCTGAACTTGTAATTGACAAATACAGAACTTAAAATTGATAGCTTCTAATTATTATTGTAAATTATAACTTGAAGATCTGAACTTGTAATTGTCAAGTACAGAACTTAAAATTGATATCTTCTAATTATTATTGCAAATAATAACTTGAAGATCTGAACTTGTAATTGACAAATACAGAACTTAAAATTGATAGCTTCTAATTATTATTGTAAATTATAACTTGAAGATCTGAACTTGTAATTGTCAAGTACAGAACTTAAAATTGATATCTTCTAATTATTACTGCAAATAATAACTTGAAGATCTGAACTTGTAATTGTCAAATACAGAACTTAAAATTGATAGCTTCTAATTATTATTGCAAATTATAACTTGAAGATCTGAACTTGTAATTGTCAAATACAGAACTTCTAATTGTTAAATACAAATTATTAGTGCTAATTATAACTTGAAGATCTGAACTTGTAATTGTCAAATACAGAACTTAAAATTTATAGCTTCTAATTATTATTGCAAATAATAACTTGGATATCTGAACTTGTAATTGTCAAATACAGAACTTAAAATTGATAGCTTCTAATTATTATTGTGAATTATAACTTGAAGATCTGAACTTGTAATAGTGAATTACAGAACTTAGATTTGTCAAATTCAAATTATTATTTCTAATTATAGCTTGAAGATCTGAACTAGTAATTGTCAAATACAGAACTTAAAATTGATAGCTTCCAATTATTATTGCAAATTATAACTTGAAGATCTGTACTTGTAATTGTCAAATACAGAACTTAAAATTGATAGCTTATAATTATAAATCAAATTATAACTTGAAGATCTGAACTTGTAATAGTCAAATACAGAACTTCGAATTGTTAAAAACAAATTATTAGTGCAAATTATAACTTGAAGATCTGTTCTAGTAATTGTCAAATACAAAACTTAAAATTGATAGCTTCTAATTATTATTGTAAATTATAACTTGAAGATCTGAACTTGTAATAGTGAATTACAGAACTTAGATTTGTTAAATTCAAATTATTATTTCAAATTATTATTTGATGATCTGAACTTGTAATTGTCAAATACAGAACTTAAAATTGATAGCTTCTAATTATTATTGCAAATTATAACTTGAAGATCTGAACTTGTAATTGTCAAATACAGAACTTAAAATTAATAGCTTCTAATTATTATTGCAAATTATAACTTGAAGATCTGAACTTGTAATTGTCAAATACAGAACTTCTAATTATTAAATACAAATTATTAGTGCAAATTATAACTTGAAGATCTGAACTTGTAATTGTCAAATACAGAACTTAAAATTGATAGCTTCTAATTATTATTGCAAAATATAACTTGAAGATCTGAACTTGTAATTGTCAAATACAGAACTTCTAATTGTTAAATACAAATTATTAGTGCAAATTATAACTTAGAGTTCTGAACTTGTAATTGTCAAATACAGAACCTAAAATTGTTAGCTTCTAATTATTATTGTAAATTATAACTTGAAGATCTGAACTTGTAATAGTGAATTACAGAACTTAGATTTGTTAAATTCAAATTATTATTATAAATTATAACTTGAAGATCTGAACTAGTAATTGTCAAATACAGAACTTAAAATTGATAGCTTCTAATTATTATTGCAAATTATAACTAGAAGATCTGAACTTGTAATTGTCAAATACAGAACTTAAAATTGATAGCTTCTAATTGTTATTGTAAATTATAACTTGAAGATCTGAACTTGTAATTTTCAAATACAGAACTTAAAATTGATAGCTTCTAATTATTATTGCAAGTAATAACTTGAAGATCTGAACTTGAAATTGTCAAATTCAGAACTTAAAATTGATAGCTTCTAATTATTATTGCAAATTATAATTTGAAGATCTGAACTTGTAATAGACAAATACGCAACTTAGCATTGTTAAATACAAATTGTGATTGCAAATTATAACTTGAAGATCTGATCCTGTAATAGGTAAATACAGAACTTCGAATTGTTAAATTCAAACTAAGATTGCAAATAATAATTCGAAGATCTGAACTTGTAATTGTCAAATACAGAACTTAAAATTGATAGCTTCTAATTATTATTGTAAATTATAACTTGAAGATCTGAACTTGTAATAGTGAATTACAGAACTTAGATTTGTTAAATTCAAATTATTATTACAAATTATAACTTGAAGATCTGAACTAGTAATTGTCAAATACAGAACTTAAAATTGATAGCTTCTAATTATTATTGTAAATTATAACTTGAAGATCTGACCTTGTAATTGTCAAATACAGAACTTAAAATTGATATCTTCTAATTATTATTGCAAATAATAACTTGAAGATCTGAACTAGTAATTGTCAAATACAGCACTTAAAATTGATAGCTTCTAATTATTATTGCAAATTATAATTTGAAGATCTGAACTTGTAATAGACAAATACGCAACTTAGCATTGTTAAATACAAATTGTTATTGCAAATTATAACTTGAAGATCTGAACCTGTAATAGGTAAATACAGAACTTCGAATTGTTAAATTCTAACTAAGATTGCAAATAATAATTCGAAGATCTGAACTTGTAATAGTCAAATACAGAACTTCTAATTGTTAAATACAAATTATTAGTCCAAATTATAACTTGAAGATCTGAACTAGTAATTGTCAAATACAGAACTTAAAATTCATAGCTTCTAATTATTATTGCAAATTATAACTTGAAGATCTGAACTTGTAATTGACAAATACAGAACTTCTAATTGTTAAATACAAATTATTAGTGCAAATTATAACATGAAGATCTGAACTTGTAATTGTCAAATACAGAACTTAAAATTGATAGCTTCTAATTATTATTGTAAATTATAACTTGAAGATCTGAACTTGTAATTGTGAATTACAGAACTTAGATTTGTTAAATTCAAATTATTATTTCAAATTATAACTTGAAGATATGAACTGGTAATTGTCAAATACAGAACTTAAAATTGATAGCTTCTAATTATTATTGCAAATTATAACTTGAAGATCTGAACTTGTAATTGACAAATACAGAACTTAAAATTGATAGCTTCTAATTATTATTGTAAATTATAACTTGAAGATCTGAACTTGTAATTGTCAAGTACAGAACTTAAAATTGATATCTTCTAATTATTATTGCAAATAATAACTTGAAGATCTGAACTTGTAATTGACAAATACAGAACTTAAAATTGATAGCTTCTAATTATTATTGTAAATTATAACTTGAAGATCTGAACTTGTAATTGTCAAGTACAGAACTTAAAATTGATATCTTCTAATTATTATTGCAAATAATAACTTGAAGATCTGAACTTGTAATTGTCAAATACAGAACTTAAAATTGATAGCTTCTAATTATTATTGCAAATTATAACTTGAAGATCTGAACTTGTAATTGTCAAATACAGAACTTCTAACTGTTAAATACAAATTATTAGTGCTAATTATAACTTGAAGATCTGAACTTGTAATTGTCAAATACAGAACTTAAAATTTATAGCTTCTAATTATTATTGCAAATAATAACTTGGATATCTGAACTTGTAATTGTCAAATACAGAACTTAAAATTGATAGCTTCTAATTATTATTGTGAATTATAACTTGAAGATCTGAACTTGTAATAGTGAATTACAGAACTTAGATTTGTCAAATTCAAATTATTATTTCTAATTATAGCTTGAAGATCTGAACTAGTAATTGTCAAATACAGAACTTAAAATTGATAGCTTCTAATTATTATTGTAAATTATAACTTGAAGATCTGACCTTGTAATTGTCAAATACAGAACTTAAAATTGATATCTTCTAATTATTATTGCAAATAATAACTTGAAGATCTGAACTAGTAATTGTCAAATACAGCACTTAAAATTGATAGCTTCTAATTATTATTGCAAATTATAATTTGAAGATCTGAACTTGTAATAGACAAATACGCAACTTAGCATTGTTAAATACAAATTGTTATTGCAAATTATAACTTGAAGATCTGAACCTGTAATAGGTAAATACAGAACTTCGAATTGTTAAATTCTAACTAAGATTGCAAATAATAATTCGAAGATCTGAACTTGTAATAGTCAAATACAGAACTTCTAATTGTTAAATACAAATTATTAGTCCAAATTATAACTTGAAGATCTGAACTAGTAATTGTCAAATACAGAACTTAAAATTCATAGCTTCTAATTATTATTGCAAATTATAACTTGAAGATCTGAACTTGTAATTGACAAATACAGAACTTCTAATTGTTAAATACAAATTATTAGTGCAAATTATAACATGAAGATCTGAACTTGTAATTGTCAAATACAGAACTTAAAATTGATAGCTTCTAATTATTATTGTAAATTATAACTTGAAGATCTGAACTTGTAATTGTGAATTACAGAACTTAGATTTGTTAAATTCAAATTATTATTTCAAATTATAACTTGAAGATATGAACTGGTAATTGTCAAATACAGAACTTAAAATTGATAGCTTCTAATTATTATTGCAAATTATAACTTGAAGATCTGAACTTGTAATTGACAAATACAGAACTTAAAATTGATAGCTTCTAATTATTATTGTAAATTATAACTTCAAGATCTGAACTTGTAATTGTTAAGTACAGAACTTAAAATTGATATCTTCTAATTATTATTGCAAATAATAACTTGAAGATCTGAACTTGTAATTGACAAATACAGAACTTAAAATTGATAGCTTCTAATTATTATTGTAAATTATAACTTGAAGATCTGAACTTGTAATTGTCAAGTACAGAACTTAAAATTGATATCTTCTAATTATTACTGCAAATAATAACTTGAAGATCTGAACTTGTAATTGTCAAATACAGAACTTAAAATTGATAGCTTCTAATTATTATTGCAAATTATAACTTGAAGATCTGAACTTGTAATTGTCAAATACAGAACTTCTAATTGTTAAATACAAATTATTAGTGCTAATTATAACTTGAAGATCTGAACTTGTAATTGTCAAATACAGAACTTAAAATTTATAGCTTCTAATTATTATTGCAAATAATAACTTGGATATCTGAACTTGTAATTGTCAAATACAGAACTTAAAATTGATAGCTTCTAATTATTATTGTGAATTATAACTTGAAGATCTGAACTTGTAATAGTGAATTACAGAACTTAGATTTGTCAAATTCAAATTATTATTTCTAATTATAGCTTGAAGATCTGAACTAGTAATTGTCAAATACAGAACTTAAAATTGATAGCTTCCAATTATTATTGCAAATTATAACTTGAAGATCTGTATTTGTAATTGTCAAATACAGAACTTAAAATTGATAGCTTATAATTATAAATCAAATTATAACTTGAAGATCTGAACTTGTAATAGTGAATTACAGAACTTAGATTTGTCAAATTCAAATTATTATTTCTAATTATAGCTTGAAGATCTGAACTAGTAATTGTCAAATACAGAACTTAAAATTGATAGCTTCTAATTATTATTGTAAATTATAACTAGAAGATCTGACCTTGTAATTGTCAAATACAGAACTTAAAATTGATATCTTCTAATTATTATTGCAAATAATAACTTGAAGATCTGAACTAGTAATTGTCAAATACAGCACTTAAAATTGATAGCTTCTAATTATTATTGCAAATTATAATTTGAAGATCTGAACTTGTAATAGACAAATACGCAACTTAGCATTGTTAAATACAAATTGTTATTGCAAATTATAACTTGAAGATCTGAACCTGTAATAGGTAAATACAGAACTTCGAATTGTTAAATTCTAACTAAGATTGCAAATAATAATTCGAAGATCTGAACTTGTAATAGTCAAATACAGAACTTCTAATTGTTAAATACAAATTATTAGTCCAAATTATAACTTGAAGATCTGAACTAGTAATTGTCAAATACAGAACTTAAAATTCATAGCTTCTAATTATTATTGCAAATTATAACTTGAAGATCTGAACTTGTAATTGACAAATACAGAACTTCTAATTGTTAAATACAAATTATTAGTGCAAATTATAACATGAAGATCTGAACTTGTAATTGTCAAATACAGAACTTAAAATTGATAGCTTCTAATTATTATTGTAAATTATAACTTGAAGATCTGAACTTGTAATTGTGAATTACAGAACTTAGATTTGTTAAATTCAAATTATTATTTCAAATTATAACTTGAAGATATGAACTGGTAATTGTCAAATACAGAACTTAAAATTGATAGCTTCTAATTATTATTGCAAATTATAACTTGAAGATCTGAACTTGTAATTGACAAATACAGAACTTAAAATTGATAGCTTCTAATTATTATTGTAAATTATAACTTGAAGATCTGAACTTGTAATTGTCAAGTACAGAACTTAAAATTGATATCTTCTAATTATTATTGCAAATAATAACTTGAAGATCTGAACTTGTAATTGACAAATACAGAACTTAAAATTGATAGCTTCTAATTATTATTGTAAATTATAACTTGAAGATCTGAACTTGTAATTGTCAAGTACAGAACTTAAAATTGATATCTTCTAATTATTACTGCAAATAATAACTTGAAGATCTGAACTTGTAATTGTCAAATACAGAACTTAAAATTGATAGCTTCTAATTATTATTGCAAATTATAACTTGAAGATCTGAACTTGTAATTGTCAAATACAGAACTTCTAATTGTTAAATACAAATTATTAGTGCTAATTATAACTTGAAGATCTGAACTTGTAATTGTCAAATACAGAACTTAAAATTTATAGCTTCTAATTATTATTGCAAATAATAACTTGGATATCTGAACTTGTAATTGTCAAATACAGAACTTAAAATTGATAGCTTCTAATTATTATTGTGAATTATAACTTGAAGATCTGAACTTGTAATAGTGAATTACAGAACTTAGATTTGTCAAATTCAAATTATTATTTCTAATTATAGCTTGAAGATCTGAACTAGTAATTGTCAAATACAGAACTTAAAATTGATAGCTTCCAATTATTATTGCAAATTATAACTTGAAGATCTGTATTTGTAATTGTCAAATACAGAACTTAAAATTGATAGCTTATAATTATAAATCAAATTATAACTTGAAGATCTGAACTTGTAATAGTCAAATACAGAACTTCGAATTGTTAAAAACAAATTATTAGTGCAAATTATAACTTGAAGATCTGTTCTAGTAATTGTCAAATACAAAACTTAAAATTGATAGCTTCTAATTATTATTGTAAATTATAACTTGAAGATCTGAACTTGTAATAGTTAATTACAGAACTTAGATTTGTTAAATTCAAATTATTATTTCAAATTATTATTTGATGATCTGAACTTGTAATTGTCAAATACAGAACTTAAAATTGATAGCTTCTAATTATTATTGCAAATTATAACTTGAAGATCTGAACTTGTAATTGTCAAATACAGAACTTAAAATTAATAGCTTCTAATTATTATTGCAAATTATAACTTGAAGATCTGAACTTGTAATTGTCAAATACAGAACTTCTAATTATTAAATACAAATTATTAGTGCAAATTATAACTTGAAGATCTGAACTTGTAATTGTCAAATACAGAACTTAAAATTGATAGCTTCTAATTATTATTGCAAAATATAACTTGAAGATCTGAACTTGTAATTGTCAAATACAGAACTTCTAATTGTTAAATACAAATTATTAGTGCAAATTATAACTTAGAGTTCTGAACTTGTAATTGTCAAATACAGAACCTAAAATTGTTAGCTTCTAATTATTATTGTAAATTATAACTTGAAGATCTGAACTTGTAATAGTGAATTACAGAACTTAGATTTGTTAAATTCAAATTATTATTATAAATTATAACTTGAAGATCTGAACTAGTAATTGTCAAATACAGAACTTAAAATTGATAGCTTCTAATTATTATTGCAAATTATAACTTGAAGATCTGAACTTGTAATTGTCAAATACAGAACTTAAAATTGATAGCTTCTAATTGTTATTGTAAATTATAACTTAAAGATCTGAACTTGTAATTTTCAAATACAGAACTTAAAATTGATAGCTTCTAATTATTATTGCAAATAATAACTTGAAGATCTGAACTTGAAATTGTCAAATTCAGAACTTAAAATTGATAGCTTCTAATTATTATTGCAAATTATAATTTGAAGATCTGAACTTGTAATAGACAAATACGCAACTTAGCATTGTTAAATACAAATTGTGATTGCAAATTATAACTTGAAGATCTGATCCTGTAATAGGTAAATACAGAACTTCGAATTGTTAAATTCAAACTAAGATTGCAAATAATAATTCGAAGATCTGAACTTGTAATTGTCAAATACAGAACTTAAAATTGATAGCTTCTAATTATTATTGTAAATTATAACTTGAAGATCTGAACTTGTAATAGTGAATTACAGAACTTAGATTTGTTAAATTCAAATTATTATTACAAATTATAACTTGAAGATCTGAACTAGTAATTGTCAAATACAGAACTTAAAATTGATAGCTTCTAATTATTATTGTAAATTATAACTTGAAGATCTGACCTTGTAATTGTCAAATACAGAACTTAAAATTGATATCTTCTAATTATTATTGCAAATAATAACTTGAAGATCTGAACTAGTAATTGTCAAATACAGCACTTAAAATTGATAGCTTCTAATTATTATTGCAAATTATAATTTGAAGATCTGAACTTGTAATAGACAAATACGCAACTTAGCATTGTTAAATACAAATTGTTATTGCAAATTATAACTTGAAGATCTGAACCTGTAATAGGTAAATACAGAACTTCGAATTGTTAAATTCTAACTAAGATTGCAAATAATAATTCGAAGATCTGAACTTGTAATAGTCAAATACAGAACTTCTAATTGTTAAATACAAATTATTAGTCCAAATTATAACTTGAAGATCTGAACTAGTAATTGTCAAATACAGAACTTAAAATTCATAGCTTCTAATTATTATTGCAAATTATAACTTGAAGATCTGAACTTGTAATTGACAAATACAGAACTTCTAATTGTTAAATACAAATTATTAGTGCAAATTATAACATGAAGATCTGAACTTGTAATTGTCAAATACAGAACTTAAAATTGATAGCTTCTAATTATTATTGTAAATTATAACTTGAAGATCTGAACTTGTAATTGTGAATTACAGAACTTAGATTTGTTAAATTCAAATTATTATTTCAAATTATAACTTGAAGATATGAACTGGTAATTGTCAAATACAGAACTTAAAATTGATAGCTTCTAATTATTATTGCAAATTATAACTTGAAGATCTGAACTTGTAATTGACAAATACAGAACTTAAAATTGATAGCTTCTAATTATTATTGTAAATTATAACTTGAAGATCTGAACTTGTAATTGTCAAGTACAGAACTTAAAATTGATATCTTCTAATTATTATTGCAAATAATAACTTGAAGATCTGAACTTGTAATTGACAAATACAGAACTTAAAATTGATAGCTTCTAATTATTATTGTAAATTATAACTTGAAGATCTGAACTTGTAATTGTCAAGTACAGAACTTAAAATTGATATCTTCTAATTATTATTGCAAATAATAACTTGAAGATCTGAACTTGTAATTGTCAAATACAGAACTTAAAATTGATAGCTTCTAATTATTATTGCAAATTATAACTTGAAGATCTGAACTTGTAATTGTCAAATACAGAACTTCTAACTGTTAAATACAAATTATTAGTGCTAATTATAACTTGAAGATCTGAACTTGTAATTGTCAAATACAGAACTTAAAATTTATAGCTTCTAATTATTATTGCAAATAATAACTTGGATATCTGAACTTGTAATTGTCAAATACAGAACTTAAAATTGATAGCTTCTAATTATTATTGTGAATTATAACTTGAAGATCTGAACTTGTAATAGTGAATTACAGAACTTAGATTTGTCAAATTCAAATTATTATTTCTAATTATAGCTTGAAGATCTGAACTAGTAATTGTCAAATACAGAACTTAAAATTGATAGCTTCTAATTATTATTGTAAATTATAACTTGAAGATCTGACCTTGTAATTGTCAAATACAGAACTTAAAATTGATATCTTCTAATTATTATTGCAAATAATAACTTGAAGATCTGAACTAGTAATTGTCAAATACAGCACTTAAAATTGATAGCTTCTAATTATTATTGCAAATTATAATTTGAAGATCTGAACTTGTAATAGACAAATACGCAACTTAGCATTGTTAAATACAAATTGTTATTGCAAATTATAACTTGAAGATCTGAACCTGTAATAGGTAAATACAGAACTTCGAATTGTTAAATTCTAACTAAGATTGCAAATAATAATTCGAAGATCTGAACTTGTAATAGTCAAATACAGAACTTCTAATTGTTAAATACAAATTATTAGTCCAAATTATAACTTGAAGATCTGAACTAGTAATTGTCAAATACAGAACTTAAAATTCATAGCTTCTAATTATTATTGCAAATTATAACTTGAAGATCTGAACTTGTAATTGACAAATACAGAACTTCTAATTGTTAAATACAAATTATTAGTGCAAATTATAACATGAAGATCTGAACTTGTAATTGTCAAATACAGAACTTAAAATTGATAGCTTCTAATTATTATTGTAAATTATAACTTGAAGATCTGAACTTGTAATTGTGAATTACAGAACTTAGATTTGTTAAATTCAAATTATTATTTCAAATTATAACTTGAAGATATGAACTGGTAATTGTCAAATACAGAACTTAAAATTGATAGCTTCTAATTATTATTGCAAATTATAACTTGAAGATCTGAACTTGTAATTGACAAATACAGAACTTAAAATTGATAGCTTCTAATTATTATTGTAAATTATAACTTGAAGATCTGAACTTGTAATTGTCAAGTACAGAACTTAAAATTGATATCTTCTAATTATTATTGCAAATAATAACTTGAAGATCTGAACTTGTAATTGACAAATACAGAACTTAAAATTGATAGCTTCTAATTATTATTGTAAATTATAACTTGAAGATCTGAACTTGTAATTGTCAAGTACAGAACTTAAAATTGATATCTTCTAATTATTACTGCAAATAATAACTTGAAGATCTGAACTTGTAATTGTCAAATACAGAACTTAAAATTGATAGCTTCTAATTATTATTGCAAATTATAACTTGAAGATCTGTATTTGTAATTGTCAAATACAGAACTTAAAATTGATAGCTTATAATTATAAATCAAATTATAACTTGAAGATCTGAACTTGTAATAGTCAAATACAGAACTTCGAATTGTTAAAAACAAATTATTAGTGCAAATTATAACTTGAAGATCTGAACTTGTAATTGTCAAATACAGAACTTAAAATTTATAGCTTCTAATTATTATTGCAAATAATAACTTGGATATCTGAACTTGTAATTGTCAAATACAGAACTTAAAATTGATAGCTTCTAATTATTATTGTGAATTATAACTTGAAGATCTGAACTTGTAATAGTGAATTACAGAACTTAGATTTGTCAAATTCAAATTATTATTTCTAATTATAGCTTGAAGATCTGAACTAGTAATTGTCAAATACAGAACTTAAAATTGATAGCTTCCAATTATTATTGCAAATTATAACTTGAAGATCTGTATTTGTAATTGTCAAATACAGAACTTAAAATTGATAGCTTATAATTATAAATCAAATTATAACTTGAAGATCTGAACTTGTAATAGTCAAATACAGAACTTCGAATTGTTAAAAACAAATTATTAGTGCAAATTATAACTTGAAGATCTGTTCTAGTAATTGTCAAATACAAAACTTAAAATTGATAGCTTCTAATTATTATTGTAAATTATAACTTGAAGATCTGAACTTGTAATAGTTAATTACAGAACTTAGATTTGTTAAATTCAAATTATTATTTCAAATTATTATTTGATGATCTGAACTTGTAATTGTCAAATACAGAACTTAAAATTGATAGCTTCTAATTATTATTGCAAATTATAACTTGAAGATCTGAACTTGTAATTGTCAAATACAGAACTTAAAATTAATAGCTTCTAATTATTATTGCAAATTATAACTTGAAGATCTGAACTTGTAATTGTCAAATACAGAACTTCTAATTATTAAATACAAATTATTAGTGCAAATTATAACTTGAAGATCTGAACTTGTAATTGTCAAATACAGAACTTAAAATTGATAGCTTCTAATTATTATTGCAAAATATAACTTGAAGATCTGAACTTGTAATTGTCAAATACAGAACTTCTAATTGTTAAATACAAATTATTAGTGCAAATTATAACTTAGAGTTCTGAACTTGTAATTGTCAAATACAGAACCTAAAATTGTTAGCTTCTAATTATTATTGTAAATTATAACTTGAAGATCTGAACTTGTAATAGTGAATTACAGAACTTAGATTTGTTAAATTCAAATTATTATTATAAATTATAACTTGAAGATCTGAACTAGTAATTGTCAAATACAGAACTTAAAATTGATAGCTTCTAATTATTATTGCAAATTATAACTAGAAGATCTGAACTTGTAATTGTCAAATACAGAACTTAAAATTGATAGCTTCTAATTGTTATTGTAAATTATAACTTAAAGATCTGAACTTGTAATTTTCAAATACAGAACTTAAAATTGATAGCTTCTAATTATTATTGCAAATAATAACTTGAAGATCTGAACTTGAAATTGTCAAATTCAGAACTTAAAATTGATAGCTTCTAATTATTATTGCAAATTATAATTTGAAGATCTGAACTTGTAATAGACAAATACGCAACTTAGCATTGTTAAATACAAATTGTGATTGCAAATTATAACTTGAAGATCTGATCCTGTAATAGGTAAATACAGAACTTCGAATTGTTAAATTCAAACTAAGATTGCAAATAATAATTCGAAGATCTGAACTTGTAATTGTCAAATACAGAACTTAAAATTGATAGCTTCTAATTATTATTGTAAATTATAACTTGAAGATCTGAACTTGTAATAGTGAATTACAGAACTTAGATTTGTTAAATTCAAATTATTATTACAAATTATAACTTGAAGATCTGAACTAGTAATTGTCAAATACAGAACTTAAAATTGATAGCTTCTAATTATTATTGTAAATTATAACTTGAAGATCTGACCTTGTAATTGTCAAATACAGAACTTAAAATTGATATCTTCTAATTATTATTGCAAATAATAACTTGAAGATCTGAACTAGTAATTGTCAAATACAGCACTTAAAATTGATAGCTTCTAATTATTATTGCAAATTATAATTTGAAGATCTGAACTTGTAATAGACAAATACGCAACTTAGCATTGTTAAATACAAATTGTTATTGCAAATTATAACTTGAAGATCTGAACCTGTAATAGGTAAATACAGAACTTCGAATTGTTAAATTCTAACTAAGATTGCAAATAATAATTCGAAGATCTGAACTTGTAATAGTCAAATACAGAACTTCTAATTGTTAAATACAAATTATTAGTCCAAATTATAACTTGAAGATCTGAACTAGTAATTGTCAAATACAGAACTTAAAATTCATAGCTTCTAATTATTATTGCAAATTATAACTTGAAGATCTGAACTTGTAATTGACAAATACAGAACTTCTAATTGTTAAATACAAATTATTAGTGCAAATTATAACATGAAGATCTGAACTTGTAATTGTCAAATACAGAACTTAAAATTGATAGCTTCTAATTATTATTGTAAATTATAACTTGAAGATCTGAACTTGTAATTGTGAATTACAGAACTTAGATTTGTTAAATTCAAATTATTATTTCAAATTATAACTTGAAGATATGAACTGGTAATTGTCAAATACAGAACTTAAAATTGATAGCTTCTAATTATTATTGCAAATTATAACTTGAAGATCTGAACTTGTAATTGACAAATACAGAACTTAAAATTGATAGCTTCTAATTATTATTGTAAATTATAACTTGAAGATCTGAACTTGTAATTGTCAAGTACAGAACTTAAAATTGATATCTTCTAATTATTATTGCAAATAATAACTTGAAGATCTGAACTTGTAATTGACAAATACAGAACTTAAAATTGATAGCTTCTAATTATTATTGTAAATTATAACTTGAAGATCTGAACTTGTAATTGTCAAGTACAGAACTTAAAATTGATATCTTCTAATTATTATTGCAAATAATAACTTGAAGATCTGAACTTGTAATTGTCAAATACAGAACTTAAAATTGATAGCTTCTAATTATTATTGCAAATTATAACTTGAAGATCTGAACTTGTAATTGTCAAATACAGAACTTCTAATTGTTAAATACAAATTATTAGTGCTAATTATAACTTGAAGATCTGAACTTGTAATTGTCAAATACAGAACTTAAAATTTATAGCTTCTAATTATTATTGCAAATAATAACTTGGATATCTGAACTTGTAATTGTCAAATACAGAACTTAAAATTGATAGCTTCTAATTATTATTGTGAATTATAACTTGAAGATCTGAACTTGTAATAGTGAATTACAGAACTTAGATTTGTCAAATTCAAATTATTATTTCTAATTATAGCTTGAAGATCTGAACTAGTAATTGTCAAATACAGAACTTAAAATTGATAGCTTCCAATTATTATTGCAAATTATAACTTGAAGATCTGTACTTGTAATTGTCAAATACAGAACTTAAAATTGATAGCTTATAATTATAAATCAAATTATAACTTGAAGATCTGAACTTGTAATAGTCAAATACAGAACTTCGAATTGTTAAAAACAAATTATTAGTGCAAATTATAACTTGAAGATCTGTTCTAGTAATTGTCAAATACAAAACTTAAAATTGATAGCTTCTAATTATTATTGTAAATTATAACTTGAAGATCTGAACTTGTAATAGTGAATTACAGAACTTAGATTTGTTAAATTCAAATTATTATTTCAAATTATTATTTGATGATCTGAACTTGTAATTGTCAAATACAGAACTTAAAATTGATAGCTTCTAATTATTATTGCAAATTATAACTTGTAGATCTGAACTGGTAATTGTCAAATACAGAACTTCTAATTGTTAAATACAAATTATTAGTGCAAATTATAACTTGACGATCTGAACTTGTAATTGTCAAATACAGAACTTAAAATTGATAGCTTCTAATTATTATTGCAAATTATAACTTGAAGATCTGAACTTGTAATTGTCAAATACAGAACTTAAAATTAATAGCTTCTAATTATTATTGCAAATTATAACTTGAAGATCTGAACTTGTAATTGTCAAATACAGAACTTCTAATTGTTAAATACAAATTATTAGTGCAAATTATAACTTGAAGATCTGAACTTGTAATTGTCAAATACAGAACTTAAAATTGATAGCTTCTAATTATTATTGCAAAATATAACTTGAAGATCTGAACTTGTAATTGTCAAATAGAGAACTTCTAATTGTTAAATACAAATTATTAGTGCAAATTATAACTTGAAGTTCTGAACTTGTAATTGTCAAATACAGAACTTAAAATTGATAGCTTCTAATTATTATTGTAAATTATAACTTGAAGATCTGAACTTGTAATAGTGAATTACAGAACTTAGATTAGTTAAATTCAAATTATTATTATAAATTATAACTTGAAGATCTGAACTAGTAATTGTCAAATACAGAACTTAAAATTGATAGCTTCTAATTATTATTGCAAATTATAACTTGAAGATCTGAACTTGTAATTGTCAAATACAGAACTTAAAATTGATAGCTTCTAATTGTTATTGTAAATTATAACTTGAAGATCTGAACTTGTAATTGTCAAATACAGAACTTAAAATTGATAGCTTCTAATTATTATTGCAAATAATAACTTGAAGATCTGAACTTGAAATTGTCAAATTCAGAACTTAAAATTGATAGCTTCTAATTATTATTGCAAATTATAATTTGAAGATCTGAACTTGTAATAGACAAATACGCAACTTAGCATTGTTAAATACAAATTGTGATTGCAAATTATAACTTGAAGATCTGATCCTGTAATAGGTAAATACAGAACTTCGAATTGTTAAATTCAAACTAAGATTGCAAATAATAATTCGAAGATCTGAACTTGTAATTGTCAAATACAGAACTTAAAATTGATAGCTTCTAATTATTATTGTAAATTATAACTTGAAGATCTGAACTTGTAATAGTGAATCACAGAACTTAGATTTGTTAAATTCAAATTATTATTACAAATTATAACTTGAAGATCTGAACTAGTAATTGTCAAATACAGAACTTAAAATTGATAGCTTCTAATTATTATTGTAAATTATAACTTGAAGATCTGACCTTGTAATTGTCAAATACAGAACTTAAAATTGATATCTTCTAATTATTATTGCAAATAATAACTTGAAGATCTGAACTAGTAATTGTCAAATACAGAACTTAAAATTGATAGCTTCTAATTATTATTGTAAATTATAACTTGAAGATCTGACCTTGTAATTGTCAAATACAGAACTTAAAATTGATAGCTTCTAATTATTATTGTAAATTATAACTTGAAGAACTGAACTTGTAATAGTGAATTACAGAACTTAGATTTGTTAAATTCAATTTATTATTTCAAATTATAACTTGAAGATCTGAACTAGTAATTGTCAAATACAGAGCTTAAAATTGATAGCTTCTAATTATTATTGCAAATTATAACTTGAAGATCTGAACTTGTAATTGTCAAATACAGAACTTAAAATTGATAGCTTCTAATTATTATTGTAAATTATAACTTCAAGATCTGAACTTGTAATTGTCAAATACAGAACTTAAAATTGATAGCTTCTAATTATTATTGTAAATTATAACTTGAAGAACTGAACTTGTAATAGTGAATTACAGAACTTAGATTTGTTAAATTCAATTTATTATTTCAAATTATAACTTGAAGATCTGAACTAGTAATTGTCAAATACAGAACTTAAAATTGATTGCTTCTAATTATTATTTCAAATTATAACTTGAAGAACTGAACTTGTAATAGTGAATTACAGAACTTAGATTTGTTAAATTCAATTTATTATTTCAAATTATAACTTGAAGATCTGAACTTGTAATTGTCAAGTACAGAACTTAAAATTGATATCTTCTAATTATTATTGCAAATAATAACTTGAAGATCTGAACTTGTAATTGTCAAATACAGAACTTAAAATTGATAGCTTCTAATTATTATTGCAAATTATAACTTGAAGATCTGAACTTGTAATTGTCAAATACAGAACTTCTAATTGTTAAATACAAATTATTAGTGCTAATTATAACTTGAAGATCTGAACTTGTAATTGTCAAATACAGAACTTAAAATTTATAGCTTCTAATTATTATTGCAAATAATAACTTGGATATCTGAACTTGTAATTGTCAAATACAGAACTTAAAATTGATAGCTTCTAATTATTATTGTGAATTATAACTTGAAGATCTGAACTTGTAATAGTGAATTACAGAACTTAGATTTGTCAAATTCAAGTTATTATTTCTAATTATAGCTTGAAGATCTGAACTAGTAATTGTCAAATACAGAACTTAAAATTGATAGCTTCCAATTATTATTGCAAATTATAACTTGAAGATCTGTACTTGTAATTGTCAAATACAGAACTTAAAATTGATAGCTTATAATTATAAATCAAATTATAACTTGAAGATCTGAACTTGTAATAGTCAAATACAGAACTTCGAATTGTTAAAAACAAATTATTAGTGCAAATTATAACTTGAAGATCTGTTCTAGTAATTGTCAAATACAGCACTTAAAATTGATAGCTTCTAATTATTATTGTAAATTATAACTTGAAGATCTGAACTTGTAATAGTGAATTACAGAACTTAGATTTGTTAAATTCAAATTATTATTTCAAATTATTATTTGATGATCTGAACTGGTAATTGTCAAATACAGAACTTAAAATTGATAGCTTCTAATTATTATTGCAAATTATAACTTGTAGATCTGAACTGGTAATTGTCAAATACAGAACTTCTAATTGTTAAATACAAATTATTAGTGCAAATTATAACTTGAAGATCTGAACTTGTAATTGTCAAATACAGAACTTAAAATTGATAGCTTCTAATTATTATTGCAAATTATAACTTGAAGATCTGAACTTGTAATTGTCAAATACAGAACTTAAAATTAATAGCTTCTAATTATTATTGCAAATTATAACTTGAAGATCTGAACTTGTAATTGTCAAATACAGAACTTCTAATTGTTAAATACAAATTATTAGTGCAAATTATAACTTGAAGATCTGAACTTGTAATTGTCAAATACAGAACTTAAAATTGATAGCTTCTAATTATTATTGCAAAATATAACTTGAAGATCTGAACTGTTAATTGTCAAATACAGAACTTCTAATTGTTAAATACAAATTATTAGTGCAAATTATAACTTGAAGTTCTGAACTTGTAATTGTCAAATACAGAACTTAAAATTGATAGCTTCTAATTATTATTGTAAATTATAACTTGAAGATCTGAACTTGTAATAGTGAATTACAGAACTTAGATTTGTTAAATTCAAATTATTATTATAAATTATAACTTGAAGATCTGAACTAGTAATTGTCAAATACAGAACTTAAAATTGATAGCTTCTAATTATTATTGCAAATTATAACTTGAAGATCTGAACTTGTAATTGTCAAATACAGAACTTAAAATTGATAGCTTCTAATTATTATTGTAAATTATAACTTGAAGATCTGACCTTGTAATTGTCAAATACAGAACTTAAAATGGATATCTTCTAATTATTATTGCAAATAATAACTTGAAGATCTGAACTAGTAATTGTCAAATACAGCACTTAAAATTGATAGCTTCTAATTATTATTGCAAATTATAATTTGAAGATCTGAACTTGTAATAGACAAATACGCAACTTAGCATTGTTAAATACAAATTGTTATTGCAAATTATAACTTGAAGATCTGAACCTGTAACAGAGTTGGGTATGTACTTGAAGAAATGTACTTGAAATTAGAATCAAATACTTTTTTTCTAGTATTTGTACTTTGTACTTAAGTACATTTGTGTAGTCGTATTTGTATTTGTACTTGGACGTCCTCGAAAACGAAGTATTTGTAATTTGTACTTAAAGTACAATTTTGTTGAAAGTACAAATTACATTTCAAGACCAAGTACAAATTAGTACAAATATATAAATATTTTCGCAAATAGTGAAATATATCTACCTATAAAAACAATTTGTACAATTTATAAAATACACAATAATAACAAATTTGTTAAAAACCGTGGGACAAGACGTTCGGATAATAATTTACAACCTGTTAAAAATATTTTTATGATGTTTCTATTGTTATGACATGCCGCTTTGACGTCTGTTGGGTTGGACAATAATTATTGTCATACTGCTTACAATAAAATGTATGTAAAAGTTGAATTATTTAGAAATGCATCACCTAAAATTATATGGCAATCTTTAAGAATTAATTAAACAGTAAGTAATAATCACAAAATGAGAAATAGAACATAGTTTAATCATCCCTCAAGAATACATAGTAGTTCAAATTATTTTTTAAGCAATATTTAATTCTTTGTTATATCGTACATATCTGGTACATACTATAAAATTATATGGCCTTCTCGAATAAATGGGTTATATAAGTAATGCAAAAAGAATTTTTCAAATCGGATTAGTATTTCTTGAGATTAGCGCTTTCCAACAACTTACCAGCTTTATTAGTAGCCCATAATAACTAAATTTGAAATTAATTTAAGAAGTATTTGCAAAAGTACTTATAAAAAGTACTTACAAGTACTTCTTAAATGTATTTGACCAAATTTGTACTTAAATACATTTTAAAGAGCAAATACTTTGTACTTGTACTTAAGTAAATTTTTGTGGAAGTACTTGTACTTTGTACTTAAGTATTTTTTGTATGTACTTACCCAACTCTGACCTGTAATAGGTAAATACAGAACTTCGAATTGTTAAATTCTAACTAAGATTGCAAATAATAATTCGAAGATCTGAACTTGTAATAGTCAAATACAGAACTTCTAATTGTTAAATACAAATTATTAGTCCAAATTATAACTTGAAGATCTGAACTAGTAATTGTCAAATACAGAACTTAAAATTCATAGCTTCTAATTATTATTGCAAATTATAACTTGAAGATCTGAACTTGTAATTGACAAATACAGAACTTCTAATTGTTAAATACAAATTATTAGTGCAAATTATAACATGAAGATCTGAACTTGTAATTGTCAAATACAGAACTTCTAATTGTTAAATACAAATTATTAGTGCAAATTATAACTTGAAGATCTGAACTAGTAATTGTCAAATACAGCACTTAAAATTGATAGCTGCTAATTATTATTGCAAATTATAACTTGAAGATCTGAACTTGTAATTGTCAAATACAGAACTTAAAATTAATAGCTTCTAATTATTATTGCAAATTATAACTTGAATGTCTGAACTTGTAATTGTCAAATACAGAACTTCTAATTGTTAAATACAAATTATTAGTGCAAATTATAACTTGAAGATCTGAACTTGTAATTGTCAAATACAGAACTTAAAATTGATAGCTTCTAATTATTATTGTAAATTATAACTTGAAGAACGAACTTGTAATAGTGAATTACAGAACTTCTAATTGTTAAATTCTATTTATTATTTCAAATTATAACTTGAAGATCTGAACTAGTAATTGTCAAATACAGAACTTAAAATTGATAGCTTCTAATTATTATTGCAAATTATAACTTGAAGATCTGAACTTGTAATTGTCAGATACAGAACTTAAAATTGATAGCTTCTAATTATTATTGTAAATTATAACTTCAAGATCTGAACTTGTAATTGTCAAATACAGAACTTAAAATTGATAGCTTCTAATTATTATTGCAAATTATAACTTGAAGATCTGAACTTGTAATTGTCAAATACAGAACTTCTAATTGTTAAATACAAATTATTAGTGCAAATTATAACTTGAAGAACTGAACTTGGAATTGTCAAATACAGAACTTCTAATTGTTAAATACAAATTATTAGTGCAAATTATAACTTGAAGATCTGAACTAGTTTCAAATACAGAACTTAAAATTAATAGCTTCTAATTATTATTGCAAATTAAAACTTGAATGTCTGAACTTGTAATTGTCAAATACAGAACTTCTAATTGTTAAATACAAATTATTAGTGCAAATTATAACTTGAAGATCTGAACTTGTAATTGTCAAATACAGAACTTAAAATTGATAGCTTCTAATTATTATTGTAAATTATAACTTGAAGAACTGAACTTGTAATAGTGAATTACAGAACTTAGATTTCTTAAATTCAATTTATTATTTCAAATTATAACTTGAAGATCTGAACTAGTAATTGTCAAATACAGAACTTAAAATTGATAGCTTCTAATTATTATTGCAAATTATAACTTGAAGATCTGAACTTGTAATTGTCAAATACAGAACTTAAAATTGATAGCTTCTAATTATTATTGTAAATTATAACTTCAAGATCTGAACTTGTAATTGTCAAATACAGAACTTAAAATTGATAGCTTCTAATTATTATTGTAAATTATAACTTGAAGAACTGAACTTGTAATAGTGAATTACAGAACTTAGATTTGTTAAATTCAATTTATTATTTCAAATTATAACTTGAAGATCTGAACTAGTAATTGTCAAATACAGAACTTAAAATTGATTGCTTCTAATTATTATTTCAAATTATAACTTGAAGATCTGAACTAGTAATTGTCAAATACAGAACTTAAAATTAATAGCTTCTAATTATTATTGCAAATAATAACTTGAAGATCTGAACTTGGAATTGTCAAATGCAGAACTTAAAATTGATAGCTTCTAATTATTATAGCAAATAATAATTTGAAGATCTGTACTTGTAATTGTCAAATACAGAACTTAAAATTGATAGCTTATAATTATAATTCAAATTATAACTTGAAGATCTGAACTTGTAATAGTCAAATACAGAACTTCGAATTGTTAAATACAAATTATTAGTCCAAATTATTACTTGAAGATCTGAACCTGTAATAGGTAAATACAGAACTTCGAATGGTTAAATTCAAACTAAGATTGCACATAATAATTTGTAGATCTGAACTTGTAATAGTCAAATACAGAACTTCTAATTGTTAAATACAAATTATTAGTGAAAATTATAACTTGTAGATCTGAACTTGTAATTGTCAAATACAGAACTTCTAATTGTTAAATACAAATTATTAGTGCAAATTATAACTTGAAGATCTGAACTAGTAATTGTCAAATACAGCATCTAAAATTGATAGCTTCTAATTATTATTGCAAATTATAACTTGAAGATCTGAACTTGTAATTGTCAAATACAGAACATAAAATTGATAGCTTCTAATTATTATTTCAAATTATAACTTGAAGATCTGAACTTGTAATTGTCAAATACAGAACTTAAAATTAATAGCTTCTAATTATTATTGCAAATAATAACTTGAAGATCTGAACTTGGAATTGTCAAATGCAGAACTTAAAATTGATAGCTTCTAATTATTATAGCAAATAATAATTTGAAGATCTGTACTTGTAATTGTCAAATACAGAACTTAAAATTGATAGCTTATAATTATAATTCAAATTATAACTTGAAGATCTGAACTTGTAATAGTCAAATACAGAACTTCGAATTGTTAAATACAAATTATTAGTCCAAATTATTACTTGAAGATCTGAACCTGTAATAGGTAAATACAGAACTTCGAATGGTTAAATTCAAACTAAGATTGCACATAATAATTTGTAGATCTGAACTTGTAATAGTCAAATACAGAACTTCTAATTGTTAAATACAAATTATTAGTGAAAATTATAACTTGTAGATCTGAACTTGTAATTGTCAAATACAGAACTTCTAATTGTTAAATACAAATTATTAGTGCAAATTATAACTTGAAGATCTGAACTAGTAATTGTCAAATACAGCATCTAAAATTGATAGCTTCTAATTATTATTGCAAATTATAACTTGAAGATCTGAACTTGTAATTGTCAAATACAGAACATAAAATTGATAGCTTCTAATTATTATTTCAAATTATAACTTGAAGATCTGAACTTGTAATTGTCAAATACAGAACTTAAAATTAATAGCTTCTAATTATTATTGCAAATTATAACTTGAAGATCTGAACTTGTAATTGTCAAATACAGAACTTCTAATTGTTAAATACAAATTATTAGTGCAAATTATAACTTGTAGATCTGAACTTGTAATTGTCAAATACAGAACTTAAAATTGATAGCTTCTAATTATTATTGTAAATTATAACTTGAAGATCTGAACTTGTAATTGTGAATTACAGAACTTAGATTTGTTAAATTCAAATTATTATTTCAAATTATAACTTGAAGATCTGAACTAGTAATTGTCAAATACAGAACTTAAAATTGATAGCTTCTAATTATTATTGCAAATTATAACTTGAAGATCTGAACTTGTAATTGACAAATACAGAACTTAAAATTGATAGCTTCTAATTATTATTGTAAATTATAACTTGAAGATCTGAACTTGTAATTGTCAAGTACAGAACTTAAAATTGATATCTTCTAATTATTATTGCAAATAATAACTTGAAGATCTGAACTTGTAATTGACAAATACAGAACCTAAAATTGATAGCTTCTAATTATTATTGTAAATTATAACTTGAAGATCTGAACTTGTAATTGTCAAGTACAGAACTTAAAATTGATATCTTCTAATTATTATTGCAAATAATAACTTGAAGATCTGAACTTGTAATTGTCAAATACAGAACTTAAAATTGATAGCTTCTAATTATTATTGCAAATTATAACTTGAAGATCTGAACTTGTAATTGTCAAATACAGAACTTCTAATTGTTAAATACAAATTATTAGTGCTAATTATAACTTGAAGATCTGAACTTGTAATTGTCAAATACAGAACTTAAAATTTATAGCTTCTAATTATTATTGCAAATAATAACTTGGATATCTGAACTTGTAATTGTCAAATACAGAACTTAAAATTGATAGCTTCTAATTATTATTGTGAATTATAACTTGAAGATCTGAACTTGTAATAGTGAATTACAGAACTTAGATTTGTCAAATTCAAATTATTATTTCTAATTATAGCTTGAAGATCTGAACTACTAATTGTCAAATACAGAACTTAAAATTGATAGCTTCCAATTATTATTGCAAATTATAACTTGAAGATCTGTACTTGTAATTGTCAAATACAGAACTTAAAATTGATAGCTTATAATTATAAATCAAATTATAACTTGAAGATCTGAACTTGTCATAGTCAAATACAGAACTTCGAATTGTTAAAAACAAATTATTAGTGCAAATTATAACTTGAAGATCTGTTCTAGTAATTGTCAAATACAGCACTTAAAATTGATAGCTTCTAATTATTATTGTAAATTATAACTTGAAGATCTGAACTTGTAATAGTGAATTACAGAACTTAGATTTGTTAAATTCAAATTATTATTTCAAATTATTATTTGATGATCTGAACTTGTAATTGTAAAATACAGAACTTAAAATTGATAGCTTCTAATTATTATTGCAAATTATAACTTGTAGATCTGAACTGGTAATTGTCAAATACAGAACTTCTAATTGTTAAATACAAATTATTAGTGCAAATTATAACTTGAAGATCTGAACTTGTAATTGTCAAATACAGAACTTAAAATTGATAGCTTCTAATTATTATTGCAAATTATAACTTGAAGATCTGAACTTGTAATTGTCAAATACAGAACTTAAAATTAATAGCTTCTAATTATTATTGCAAATTATAACTTGAAGATCTGAACTTGTAATTGTCAAATACAGAACTTCTAATTGTTAAATACAAATTATTAGTGCAAATTATAACTTGAAGATCTGAACTTGTAATTGTCAAATACAGAACTTAAAATTGATAGCTTCTAATTATTATTGCAAAATATAACTTGAAGATCTGAACTTGTAATTGTCAAATAGAGAACTTCTAATTGTTAAATACAAATTATTAGTGCAAATTATAACTTGAAGTTCTGAACTTGTAATTGTCAAATACAGAACTTAAAATTGATAGCTTCTAATTATTATTGTAAATTATAACTTGAAGATCTGAACTTGTAATAGTGAATTACAGAACTTAGATTTGTTAAATTCAAATTATTATTATAAATTATAACTTGAAGATCTGAACTAGTAATTGTCAAATACAGAACTTAAAATTGATAGCTTCTAATTATTATTGCAAATTATAACTTGAAGATCTGAACTTGTAATTGTCAAATACAGAACTTAAAATTGATAGCTTCTAATTGTTATTGTAAATTATAACTTGAAGATCTGAACTTGTAATTGTCAAATACAGAACTTAAAATTGATAGCTTCTAATTATTATTGCAAATAATAACTTGAAGATCTGAACTTGAAATTGTCAAATTCAGAACTTAAAATTGATAGCTTCTAATTATTATTGCAAATTATAATTTGAAGATCTGAACTTGTAATAGACAAATACGCAACTTAGCATTGTTAAATACAAATTGTGATTGCAAATTATAACTTGAAGATAGATCCTGTAATAGGTAAATACAGAACTTCGAATTGTTAAATTCAAACTAAGATTGCAAATAATAATTCGAAGATCTGAACTTGTAATTGTCAAATACAGAACTTAAAATTGATAGCTTCTAATTATTATTGTAAATTATAACTTGAAGATCTGACCTTGTAATTGTCAAATACAGAACTTAAAATTGATATCTTCTAATTATTATTGCAAATAATAACTTGAAGATCTGAACTAGTAATTGTCAAATACAGAACTTAAAATTGATAGCTTCTAATTATTATTGTAAATTATAACTTGAAGATCTGACCTTGTAATTGTCAAATACAGAACTTAAAATTGATAGCTTCTAATTATTATTGTAAATTATAACTTGAAGAACTGAACTTGTAATAGTGAATTACAGAACTTAGATTTGTTAAATTCAATTTATTATTTCAAATTATAACTTGAAGATCTGAACTAGTAATTGTCAAATACAGAACTTAAAATTGATAGCTTCTAATTATTATTGCAAATTATAACTTGAAGATCTGAACTTGTAATTGTCAAATACAGAACTTAAAATTGATAGCTTCTAATTATTATTGTAAATTATAACTTCAACATCTGAACTTGTAATTGTCAAATACAGAACTTAAAATTGATAGCTTCTAATTATTATTGTAAATTATAACTTGAAGAACTGAACTTGTAATAGTGAATTACAGAACTTAGATTTGTTAAATTCAATTTATTATTTCAAATTATAACTTGAAGATCTGAACTAGTAATTGTCAAATACAGAACTTAAAATTGATTGCTTCTAATTATTATTTCAAATTATAACTTGAAGATCTGAACTTGTAATTGTCAAATACAGAACTTAAAATTAATAGCTTCTAATTATTATTGCAAATAATAACTTGAAGATCTGAACTTGGAATTGTCAAATGCAGAACTTAAAATTGATAGCTTCTAATTATTATAGCAAATAATAATTTGAAGATCTGTACTTGTAATTGTCAAATACAGAACTTAAAATTGATAGCTTATAATTATAATTCAAATTATAACTTGAAGATCTGAACTTGTAATAGTCAAATACAGAACTTCGAATTGTTAAATACAAATTATTAGTCCAAATTATTACTTGAAGATCTGAACCTGTAATAGGTAAATACAGAACTTCGAATGGTTAAATTCAAACTAAGATTGCACATAATAATTTGTAGATCTGAACTTGTAATAGTCAAATACAGAACTTCTAATTGTTAAATACAAATTATTAGTGAAAATTATAACTTTTAGATCTGAACTTGTAATTGTCAAATACAGAACTTCTAATTGTTAAATACAAATTATTAGTGCAAATTATAACTTGAAGATCTGAACTAGTAATTGTCAAATACAGCATCTAAAATTGATAGCTTCTAATTATTATTGCAAATTATAACTTGAAGATCTGAACTTGTAATTGTCAAATACAGAACATAAAATTGATAGCTTCTAATTATTATTTCAAATTATAACTTGAAGATCTGAACTTGTAATTGTCAAATACAGAACTTAAAATTAATAGCTTCTAATTATTATTGCAAATTATAACTTGAAGATCTGAACTTGTATTTGTCAAATACAGAACTTCTAATTGTTAAATACAAATTATTAGTGCAAATTATAACTTGTAGATCTGAACTTGTAATTGTCAAATACAGAACTTAAAATTGATAGCTTCTAATTATTATTGTAAATTATAACTTGAAGATCTGAACTTGTAATTGTGAATTACAGAACTTAGATTTGTTAAATTCAAATTATTATTTCAAATTATAACTTGAAGATCTGAACTAGTAATTGTCAAATACAGAACTTAAAATTGATAGCTTCTAATTATTATTGCAAATTATAACTTGAAGATCTGAACTTGTAATTGACAAATACAGAACTTAAAATTGATAGCTTCTAATTATTATTGTAAATTATAACTTGAAGATCTCAACTTGTAATTGTCAAGTACAGAACTTAAAATTGATATCTTCTAATTATTATTGCAAATAATAACTTGAAGATCTGAACTTGTAATTGACAAATACAGAACTTAAAATTGATAGCTTCTAATTATTATTGTAAATTATAACTTGAAGATCTGAACTTGTAATTGTCAAGTACAGAACTTAAAATTGATATCTTCTAATTATTATTGCAAATAATAACTTGAAGATCTGAACTTGTAATTGTCAAATACAGAACTTAAAATTGATAGCTTCTAATTATTATTGCAAATTATAACTTGAAGATCTGAACTTGTAATTGTCAAATACAGAACTTCTAATTATTAAATACAAATTATTAGTGCAAATTATAACTTGAAGATCTGAACTTGTAATTGTCAAATACAGAACTTAAAATTTATAGCTTCTAATTATTATTGCAAATAATAACTTGGATATCTGAACTTGTAATTGTCAAATACAGAACTTAAAATTGATAGCTTCTAATTATTATTGTGAATTATAATTTGAAGATCTGAACTTGTAATAGTGAATTACAGAACTTAGAATTGTCAAATTCAAATTATTATTTCTAATTATAGCTTGAAGATCTGAACTAGTAATTGTCAAATACAGAACTTAAAATTGATAGCTTCCAATTATTATTGCAAATTATAACTTGAAAATCTGTACTTGTAATTGTCAAATACAGAACTTAAAATTGATAGCTTATAATTATAAATCAAATTATAACTTGAAGATCTGAACTTGTAATAGTCAAATACAGAACTTCGAATTGTTAAAAACAAATTATTAGTGCAAATTATAACTTGAAGATCTGTTCTAGTAATTGTCAAATACAGCACTTAAAATTGATAGCTTCTAATTATTATTGTAAATTATAACTTGAAGATCTGAACTTGTAATAGTGAATTACAGAACTTAGATTTGTTAAATTCAAATTATTATTTCAAATTATTATTTGATGATCTGAACTTGTAATTGTCAAATACAGAACTTAAAATTGATAGCTTCTAATTATTATTGCAAATTATAACTTGTAGATCTGAACTGGTAATTGTCAAATACAGAACTTCTAATTGTTAAATACAAATTATTAGTGCAAATTATAACTTGAAGATCTGAACTTGTAATTGTCAAATACAGAACTTAAAATTGATAGCTTCTAATTATTATTGCAAATTATAACTTGAAGATCTGAACTTGTAATTGTCAAATACAGAACTTAAAATTAATAGCTTCTAATTATTATTGCAAATTATAACTTGAAGATCTGAACTTGTAATTGTCAAATACAGAACTTCTAATTGTTAAATACAAATTATTAGTGCAAATTATAACTTGAAGATCTGAACTTGTAATTGTCAAATACAGAACTTAAAATTGATAGCTTCTAATTATTATTGCAAAATATAACTTGAAGATCTGAACTTGTAATTGTCAAATACAGAACTTCTAATTGTTAAATACAAATTATTAGTGCAAATTATAACTTGAAGTTCTGAACTTGTAATTGTCAAATACAGAACTTAAAATTGATAGCTTCTAATTATTATTGTAAATTATAACTTGAAGATCTGAACTTGTAATAGTGAATTACAGAACTTAGATTTGTTAAATTCAAATTATTATTATAAATTATAACTTGAAGATCTGAACTAGTAATTGTCAAATACAGAACTTAAAATTGATAGCTTCTAATTATTATTGCAAATTATAACTTGAAGATCTGAACTTGTAATTGTCAAATACAGAACTTAAAATTGATAGCTTCTAATTGTTATTGTAAATTATAACTTGAAGATCTGAACTTGTAATTGTCAAATACAGAACTTAAAATTGATAGCTTCTAATTATTATTGCAAATAATAACTTGAAGATCTGAACTTGAAATTGTCAAATTCAGAACTTAAAATTGATAGCTTCTAATTATTATTGCAAATTATAATTTGAAGATCTGAACTTGTAATAGACAAATACGCAACTTAGCATTGTTAAATACAAATTGTGATTGCAAATTATAACTTGAAGATCTGAACTTGTAATTGACAAATACAGAACTTAAAATTGATAGCTTCTAATTATTATTGTAAATTATAACTTGAAGATCTGAACTTGTAATTGTCAAGTACAGAACTTAAAATTGATATCTTCTAATTATTATTGCAAATAATAACTAGAAGATCTGAACTTGTAATTGTCAAATACAGAACTTAAAATTGATAGCTTCTAATTATTATTGCAAATTATAACTTGAAGATCTGAACTTGTAATTGTCAAATACAGAACTTCTAATTGTTAAATACAAATTATTAGTGCAAATTATAACTTGAAGATCTGAACTTGTAATTGTCAAATACAGAACTTAAAATTTATAGCTTCTAATTATTATTGCAAATAATAACTTGGATATCTGAACTTGTAATTGTCAAATACAGAACTTAAAATTGATAGCTTCTAATTATTATTGTGAATTATAACTTGAAGATCTGAACTTGTAATAGTGAATTACAGAACTTAGAATTGTCAAATTCAAATTATTATTTCTAATTATAGCTTGAAGATCTGAACTAGTAATTGTCAAATACAGAACTTAAAATTGATAGCTTCCAATTATTATTGCAAATTATAACTTGAAAATCTGTACTTGTAATTGTCAAATACAGAACTTAAAATTGATAGCTTATAATTATAAATCAAATTATAACTTGAAGATCTGAACTTGTAATAGTCAAATACAGAACTTCGAATTGTTAAAAACAAATTATTAGTGCAAATTATAACTTGAAGATCTGTTCTAGTAATTGTCAAATACAGCACTTAAAATTGATAGCTTCTAATTATTATTGTAAATTATAACTTGAAGATCTGAACTTGTAATAGTGAATTACAGAACTTAGATTTGTTAAATTCAAATTATTATTTCAAATTATTATTTGATGATCTGAACTTGTAATTGTCAAATACAGAACTTAAAATTGATAGCTTCTAATTATTATTGCAAATTATAACTTGTAGATCTGAACTGGTAATTGTCAAATACAGAACTTCTAATTGTTAAATACAAATTATTAGTGCAAATTATAACTTGAAGATCTGAACTTGTAATTGTCAAATACAGAACTTAAAATTGATAGCTTCTAATTATTATTGCAAATTATAACTTGAAGATCTGAACTTGTAATTGTCAAATACAGAACTTAAAATTAATAGCTTCTAATTATTATTGCAAATTATAACTTGAAGATCTGAACTTGTAATTGTCAAATACAGAACTTCTAATTGTTAAATACAAATTATTAGTGCAAATTATAACTTGAAGATCTGAACTTGTAATTGTCAAATACAGAACTTAAAATTGATAGCTTCTAATTATTATTGCAAAATATAACTTGAAGATCTGAACTTGTAATTGTCAAATACAGAACTTCTAATTGTTAAATACAAATTATTAGTGCAAATTATAACTTGAAGTTCTGAACTTGTAATTGTCAAATACAGAACTTAAAATTGATTGCTTCTAATTATTATTGTAAATTATAACTTGAAGATCTGAACTTGTAATAGTGAATTACAGAACTTAGATTTGTTAAATTCAAATTATTATTATAAATTATAACTTGAAGATCTGAACTAGTAATTGTCAAATACAGAACTTAAAATTGATAGCTTCTAATTATTATTGCAAATTATAACTTGAAGATCTGAACTTGTAATTGTCAAATACAGAACTTAAAATTGATAGCTTCTAATTGTTATTGTAAATTATAACTTGAAGATCTGAACTTGTAATTGTCAAATACAGAACTTAAAATTGATAGCTTCTAATTATTATTGCAAATAATAACTTGAAGATCTGAACTTGAAATTGTCAAATTCAGAACTTAAAATTGATAGCTTCTAATTATTATTGCAAATTATAATTTGAAGATCTGAACTTGTAATAGACAAATACGCAACTTAGCATTGTTAAATACAAATTGTGATTGCAAATTATAACTTGAAGATCTGATCCTGTAATAGGTAAATACAGAACTTCGAATTGTTAAATTCAAACTAAGATTGCAAATAATAATTCGAAGATCTGAACTTGTAATTGTCAAATACAGAACTTAAAATTGATAGCTTCTAATTATATTTGTAAATTATAACTTGAAGATCTGAACTTGTAATAGTGAATTACAGAACTTAGATTTGTTAAATTCAAATTATTATTACAAATTATAACTTGAAGATCTGAACTAGTAATTGTCAAATACAGAACTTAAAATTGATAGCTTCTAATTATTATTGTAAATTATAACTTGAAGATCTGACCTTGTAATTGTCAAATACAGAACTTAAAATTGATATCTTCTAATTATTATTGCAAATAATAACTTGAAGATCTGAACTAGTAATTGTCAAATTCAGCACTTAAAATTGATAGCTTCTAATTATTATTGCAAATTATAATTTGAAGATCTGAACTAGTAATAGACAAATACGCAACTTAGCATTGTTAAATACAAATTGTGATTGCAAATTATAACTTGAAGATCTGAACCTGTAATAGTGAATTACAGAACTTAGATTTGTTAAATTCAAATTATTATTACAAATTATAACTTGAAGATCTGAACTAGTAATTTTCAAATACAGAACTTAAAATTGATAGCTTCTAATTATTATTGCAAATTATAACTTGAAGATCTGAACTTGTAATTGACAAATACAGAACTTAAAATTGATAGCTTCTAATTATTATTGTAAATTATAACTTGAAGATCTCAACTTGTAATTGTCAAGTACAGAACTTAAAATTGATATCTTCTAATTATTATTGCAAATAATAACTTGAAGATCTGAACTTGTAATTGACAAATACAGAACTTAAAATTGATAGCTTCTAATTATTATTGTAAATTATAACTTGAAGATCTGAACTTGTAATTGTCAAGTACAGAACTTAAAATTGATATCTTCTAATTATTATTGCAAATAATAACTTGAAGATCTGAACTTGTAATTGTCAAATACAGAACTTAAAATTGATAGCTTCTAATTATTATTGCAAATTATAACTTGAAGATCTGAACTTGTAATTGTCAAATACAGAACTTCTAATTATTAAATACAAATTATTAGTGCAAATTATAACTTGAAGATCTGAACTTGTAATTGTCAAATACAGAACTTAAAATTTATAGCTTCTAATTATTATTGCAAATAATAACTTGGATATCTGAACTTGTAATTGTCAAATACAGAACTTAAAATTGATAGCTTCTAATTATTATTGTGAATTATAACTTGAAGATCTGAACTTGTAATAGTGAATTACAGAACTTAGAATTGTCAAATTCAAATTATTATTTCTAATTGTAGCTTGAAGATCTGAACTAGTAATTGTCAAATACAGAACTTAAAATTGATAGCTTCCAATTATTATTGCAAATTATAACTTGAAAATCTGTACTTGTAATTGTCAAATACAGAACTTAAAATTGATAGCTTATAATTATAAATCAAATTATAACTTGAAGATCTGAACTTGTAATAGTCAAATACAGAACTTCGAATTGTTAAAAACAAATTATTAGTGCAAATTATAACTTGAAGATCTGTTCTAGTAATTGTCAAATACAGCACTTAAAATTGATAGCTTCTAATTATTATTGTAAATTATAACTTGAAGATCTGAACTTGTAATAGTGAATTACAGAACTTAGATTTGTTAAATTCAAATTATTATTTCAAATTATTATTTGATGATCTGAACTTGTAATTGTCAAATACAGAACTTAAAATTGATAGCTTCTAATTATTATTGCAAATTATAACTTGTAGATCTGAACTGGTAATTGTCAAATACAGAACTTCTAATTGTTAAATACAAATTATTAGTGCAAATTATAACTTGAAGATCTGAACTTGTAATTGTCAAATACAGAACTTAAAATTGATAGCTTCTAATTATTATTGCAAATTATAACTTGAAGATCTGAACTTGTAATTGTCAAATACAGAACTTAAAATTAATAGCTTCTAATTATTATTGCAAATTATAACTTGAAGATCTGAACTTGTAATTGTCAAATACAGAACTTCTAATTGTTAAATACAAATTATTAGTGCAAATTATAACTTGAAGATCTGAACTTGTAATTGTCAAATACAGAACTTAAAATTGATAGCTTCTAATTATTATTGCAAAATATAACTTGAAGATCTGAACTTGTAATTGTCAAATACAGAACTTCTAATTGTTAAATACAAATTATTAGTGCAAATTATAACTTGAAGTTCTGAACTTGTAATTGTCAAATACAGAACTTAAAATTGATAGCTTCTAATTATTATTGTAAATTATAACTTGAAGATCTGAACTTGTAATAGTGAATTACAGAACTTAGATTTGTTAAATTCAAATTATTATTATAAATTATAACTTGAAGATCTGAACTAGTAATTGTCAAATACAGAACTTAAAATTGATAGCTTCTAATTATTATTGCAAATTATAACTTGAAGATCTGAACTTGTAATTGTCAAATACAGAACTTAAAATTGATAGCTTCTAATTGTTATTGTAAATTATAACTTGAAGATCTTAACTTGTAATTGTCAAATACAGAACTTAAAATTGATAGCTTCTAATTATTATTGCAAATAATAACTTGAAGATCTGAACTTGAAATTGTCAAATTCAGAACTTAAAATTGATAGCTTCTAATTATTATTGCAAATTATAATTTGAAGATCTGAACTTGTAATAGACAAATACGCAACTTAGCATTGTTAAATACAAATTATGATTGCAAATTATAACTTGAAGATCTGAACTTGTAATTGACAATTACAGAACTTAAAATTGATAGCTTCTAATTATTATTGTAAATTATAACTTGAAGATCTGAACTTGTAATTGTCAAGTACAGAACTTAAAATTGATATCTTCTAATTATTATTGCAAATAATAACTAGAAGATCTGAACTTGTAATTGTCAAATACAGAACTTAAAATTGATAGCTTCTAATTATTATTGCAAATTATAACTTGAAGATCTGAACTTGTAATTGTCAAATACAGAACTTCTAATTGTTAAATACAAATTATTAGTGCAAATTATAACTTGAAGATCTGAACTTGTAATTGTCAAATACAGAACTTAAAATTTATAGCTTCTAATTATTATTGCAAATAATAACTTGGATATCTGAACTTGTAATTGTCAAATACAGAACTTAAAATTGATAGCTTCTAATTATTATTGTGAATTATAACTTGAAGATCTGAACTTGTAATAGTGAATTACAGAACTTAGAATTGTCAAATTCAAATTATTATTTCTAATTATAGCTTGAAGATCTGAACTAGTAATTGTCAAATACAGAACTTAAAATTGATAGCTTCCAATTATTATTGCAAATTATAACTTGAAAATCTGTACTTGTAATTGTCAAATACAGAACTTAAAATTGATAGCTTATAATTATAAATCAAATTATAACTTGAAGATCTGAACTTGTAATAGTCAAATACAGAACTTCGAATTGTTAAAAACAAATTATTAGTGCAAATTATAACTTGAAGATCTGTTCTAGTAATTGTCAAATACAGCACTTAAAATTGATAGCTTCTAATTATTATTGTAAATTATAACTTGAAGATCTGAACTTGTAATAGTGAATTACAGAACTTAGATTTGTTAAATTCAAATTATTATTTCAAATTATTATTTGATGATCTGAACTTGTAATTGTCAAATACAGAACTTAAAATTGATAGCTTCTAATTATTATTGCAAATTATAACTTGTAGATCTGAACTGGTAATTGTCAAATACAGAACTTCTAATTGTTAAATACAAATTATTAGTGCAAATTATAACTTGAAGATCTGAACTTGTAATTGTCAAATACAGAACTTAAAATTGATAGCTTCTAATTATTATTGCAAATTATAACTTGAAGATCTGAACTTGTAATTGTCAAATACAGAACTTAAAATTAATAGCTTCTAATTATTATTGCAAATTATAACTTGAAGATCTGAACTTGTAATTGTCAAATACAGAACTTCTAATTGTTAAATACAAATTATTAGTGCAAATTATAACTTGAAGATCTGAACTTGTAATTGTCAAATACAGAACTTAAAATTGATAGCTTCTAATTATTATTGCAAAATATAACTTGAAGATCTGAACTTGTAATTGTCAAATACAGAACTTCTAATTGTTAAATACAAATTATTAGTGCAAATTATAACTTGAAGTTCTGAACTTGTAATTGTCAAATACAGAACTTAAAATTGATTGCTTCTAATTATTATTGTAAATTATAACTTGAAGATCTGAACTTGTAATAGTGAATTACAGAACTTAGATTTGTTAAATTCAAATTATTATTATAAATTATAACTTGAAGATCTGAACTAGTAATTGTCAAATACAGAACTTAAAATTGATAGCTTCTAATTATTATTGCAAATTATAACTTGAAGATCTGAACTTGTAATTGTCAAATACAGAACTTAAAATTGATAGCTTCTAATTGTTATTGTAAATTATAACTTGAAGATCTGAACTTGTAATTGTCAAATACAGAACTTAAAATTGATAGCTTCTAATTATTATTGCAAATAATAACTTGAAGATCTGAACTTGAAATTGTCAAATTCAGAACTTAAAATTGATAGCTTCTAATTATTATTGCAAATTATAATTTGAAGATCTGAACTTGTAATAGACAAATACGCAACTTAGCATTGTTAAATACAAATTGTGATTGCAAATTATAACTTGAAGATCTGATCCTGTAATAGGTAAATACAGAACTTCGAATTGTTAAATTCAAACTAAGATTGCAAATAATAATTCGAAGATCTGAACTTGTAATTGTCAAATACAGAACTTAAAATTGATAGCTTCTAATTATATTTGTAAATTATAACTTGAAGATCTAAACTTGTAATAGTGAATTACAGAACTTAGATTTGTTAAATTCAAATTATTATTACAAATTATAACTTGAAGATCTGAACTAGTAATTGTCAAATACAGAACTTAAAATTGATAGCTTCTAATTATTATTGTAAATTATAACTTGAAGATCTGACCTTGTAATTGTCAAATACAGAACTTAAAATTGATATCTTCTAATTATTATTGCAAATAATAACTTGAAGATCTGAACTAGTAATTGTCAAATTCAGCACTTAAAATTGATAGCTTCTAATTATTATTGCAAATTATAATTTGAAGATCTGAACTTGTAATAGACAAATACGCAACTTAGCATTGTTAAATACAAATTGTGATTGCAAATTATAACTTGAAGATCTGAACCTGTAATAGGTAAATACAGAACTTCGAATTGTTAAATTCTAACTAAGATTGCAAATAATAATTCGAAGATCTGAACTTGTAATAGTCAAATACAGAACTTCTAATTGTTAAATACAAATTATTAGTCCAAATTATAACTTGAAGATCTGAACTAGTAATTGTCAAATACAGAACTTGAAATTCATAGCTTCTAATTATTATTGCAAATTATAACTTGAAGATCTGAACTTGTAATTGACAAATACAGAACTTCTAATTGTTAAATACAAATTATTAGTGCAAATTATAACATGAAGATCTGAACTTGTAATTGTCAAATACAGAACTTCTAATTGTTAAATACAAATTATTATTGCAAATTATAACTTGAAGATCTGAACTTGTAATTGTCAAATACAGAACTTAAAATTGATATCTTCTAATTATTATTGCAAATAATAACTTGAAGATCTGAACTTGTAATTGACAAATACAGAACTTAAAATTGATAGCTTCTAATTATTATTGTAAATTATAACTTGAAGATCTGAACTTGTAATTGTCAAGTACAGAACTTAAAATTGATATCTTCTAATTATTATTACAAATAATAACTTGATGATCTGAACTTGTAATTGTCAAATACAGAACTTAAAATTGATAGCTTCTAATTATTATTGCAAATTATAACTTGAAGATTTGAACTTGTAATTGTCAAATACAGAACTTCTAATTGTTAAATACAAATTATTAGTGCAAATTATAACTTGAAGATCTGAACTTGTAATTGTCAAATACAGAACTTAAAATTGATAGCTTATAATTATAAATCAAATTATAACTTGAAGATCTGAACTTGTAATAGTCAAATACAGAACTTCGAATTGTTAAAAACAAATTATTAGTGCAAATTATAACTTGAAGATCTGTTCTAGTAATTGTCAAATACAGCACTTAAAATTGATAGCTTCTAATTATTATTGTAAATTATAACTTGAAGATCTGAACTTGTAATAGTGAATTACAGAACTTAGATTTGTTAAATTCAAATTATTATTTCAAATTATTATTTGATGATCTGAACTTGTAATTGTCAAATACAGAACTTAAAATTGATAGCTTCTAATTATTATTGCAAATTATAACTTGAAGATCTGAACTTGTAATTGTCAAATACAGAACTTCTAATTGTTAAATACAAATTATTAGTGCAAATTATAACTTGAAGATCTGAACTTGTAATTGTCAAATACAGAACTTAAAATTGATAGCTTCTAATTATTATTGCAAAATATAACTTGAAGATCTGAACTTGTAATTGTCAAATACAGAACTTCTAATTGTTAAATACTAATTATTAGTGCAAATTATAACTTGAAGTTCTGAACTTGTAATTGTCAAATACAGAACTTAAAATTGATAGCTTCTAATTATTATTGTAAATTATAACTTGAAGATCTGAACTTGTAATAGTGAATTACAGAACTTAGATTTGTTAAATTCAAATTATTATTATAAATTATAACTTGAAGATCTGAACTAGTAATTGTCAAATACAGAACTTAAAATTGATAGCTTCTAATTATTATTGCAAATTATAACTTGAAAATCTGAACTTGTAATTGTCAAATACAGAACTTAAAATTGATAGCTTCTAATTGTTATTGTAAATTATAACTTGAAGATCTGAACTTGTAATTGTCAAATACAGAACTTAAAATTGATAGCTTCTAATTATTATTGCAAATAATAACTTGAAGATCTGAACTTGAAATTGTCAAATTCAGAACTTAAAATTGATAGCTTCTAATTATTATTGCAAATTATAATTTGAAGATCTGAACTTGTAATAGACAAATACGCAACTTAGCATTGTTAAATACAAATTGTGATTGCAAATTATAACTTGAAGATCTGATCCTGTAATAGGTAAATACAGAACTTCGAATTGTTAAATTCAAACTAAGATTGCAAATAATAATTCGAAGATCTGAACTTGTAATTGTCAAATACAGAACTTAAAATTGATAGCTTCTAATTATATTTGTAAATTATAACTTGAAGATCTGAACTTGTAATAGTGAATTACAGAACTTAGATTTGTTAAATTCAAATTATTATTACAAATTATAACTTGAAGATCTGAACTAGTAATTGTCAAATACAGAACTTAAAATTGATAGCTTCTAATTATTATTGTAAATTATAACTTGAAGATCTGACCTTGTAATTGTCAAATACAGAACTTAAAATTGATATCTTCTAATTATTATTGCAAATAATAACTTGAAGATCTGAACTAGTAATTGTCAAATACAGCACTTAAAATTGATAGCTTCTAATTATTATTGCAAATTATAATTTGAAGATCTGAACTTGTAATAGACAAATACGCAACTTAGCATTGTTAAATACAAATTGTGATTGCAAATTATAACTTGAAGATCTGAACCTGTAATAGGTAAATACAGAACTTCGAATTGTTAAATTCTAACTAAGATTGCAAATAATAATTCGAAGATCTGAACTTGTAATAGTCAAATACAGAACTTCTAATTGTTAAATACAAATTATTAGTCCAAATTATAACTTGAAGATCTGAACTAGTAATTGTCAAATACAGAACTTGAAATTCATAGCTTCTAATTATTATTGCAAATTATAACTTGAAGATCTGAACTTGTAATTGACAAATACAGAACTTCTAATTGTTAAATACAAATTATTAGTGCAAATTATAACATGAAGATCTGAACTTGTAATTGTCAAATACAGAACTTCTAATTGTTAAATACAAATTATTATTGCAAATTATAACTTGAAGATCTGAACTTGTAATTGTCAAATACAGAACTTAAAATTGATATCTTCTAATTATTATTGCAAATAATAACTTGAAGATCTGAACTTGTAATTGACAAATACAGAACTTAAAATTGATAGCTTCTAATTATTATTGTAAATTATAACTTGAAGATCTGAACTTGTAATTGTCAAGTACAGAACTTAAAATTGATATCTTCTAATTATTATTGCAAATAATAACTTGAAGATCTGAACTTGTAATTGTCAAATACAGAACTTAAAATTGATAGCTTCTAATTATTATTGCAAATTATAACTTGAAGATCTGAACTTGTAATTGTCAAATACAGAACTTCTAATTGTTAAATACAAATTATTAGTGCAAATTATAACTTGAAGATCTGAACTTGTAATTGTCAAATACAGAACTTAAAATTTATAGCTTCTAATTATTATTGCAAATAATAACTTGGATATCTGAACTTGTAATTGTCAAATACAGAACTTAAAATTGATAGCTTCTAATTATTATTGTGAATTATAACTTGTAGATCTGAACTTGTAATAGTGAATTACAGAACTTAGAATTGTCAAATTCAAATTATTATTTCTAATTATAGCTTGAAGATCTGAACTAGTAATTGTCAAATACAGAACTTAAAATTGATAGCTTCCAATTATTATTGCAAATTATAACTTGAAGATCTGTACTTGTAATTGTCAAATACAGAACTTAAAATTGATAGCTTATAATTATAAATCAAATTATAACTTGAAGATCTGAACTTGTAATAGTCAAATACAGAACTTCGAATTGTTAAAAAAAAATTATTAGTGCAAATTATAACTTGAAGATCTGTTCTAGTAATTGTCAAATACAGCACTTAAAATTGATAGCTTCTAATTATTATTGTAAATTATAACTTGAAGATCTGAACTTGTAATAGTGAATTACAGAACTTAGATTTGTTAAATTCAAATTATTATTTCAAATTATTATTTGATGATCTGAACTTGTAATTGTCAAATACAGAACTTAAAATTGATAGCTTCTAATAATTATTGCAAATTATAACTTGTAGATCTGAACTGGTAATTGTCAAATACAGAACTTCTAATTGTTAAATACAAATTATTAGTGCAAATTATAACTTGAAGATCTGAACTTGTAATTGTCAAATACAGAACTTAAAATTGATAGCTTCTAATTATTATTGCAAATTATAACTTGAAGATCTGAACTTGTAATTGTCAAATACAGAACTTAAAATTGATAGCTTCTAATTATTATTGCAAAATATAACTTGAAGATCTGAACTTGTAATTGTCAAATACAGAACTTCTAATTGTTAAATACTAATTATTAGTGCAAATTATAACTTGAAGTTCTGAACTTGTAATTGTCAAATACAGAACTTAAAATTGATAGCTTCTAATTATTATTGTAAATTATAACTTGAAGATCTGAACTTGTAATAGTGAATTACAGAACTTAGATTTGTTAAATTCAAATTATTATTATAAATTATAACTTGAAGATCTGAACTAGTAATTGTCAAATACAGAACTTAAAATTGATAGCTTCTAATTATTATTGCAAATTATAACTTGAAGATCTGAACTTGTAATTGTCAAATACAGAACTTAAAATGGATAGCTTCTAATTGTTATTGTAAATTATAACTTGAAGATCTGAACTTGTAATTGTCAAATACAGAACTTAAAATTGATAGCTTCTAATTATTATTGCAAATAATAACTTGAAGATCTGAACTTGAAATTGTCAAATTCAGAACTTAAAATTGATAGCTTCTAATTATTATTGCAAATTATAATTTGAAGATCTGAACTTGTAATAGACAAATACGCAACTTAGCATTGTTAAATACAAATTGTGATTGCAAATTATAACTTGAAGATCTGATCCTGTAATAGGTAAATACAGAACTTCGAATTGTTAAATTCAAACTAAGATTGCAAATAATAATTCGAAGATCTGAACTTGTAATTGTCAAATACAGAACTTAAAATTGATAGCTTCTAATTATATTTGTAAATTATAACTTGAAGATCTGAACTTGTAATAGTGAATTACAGAACTTAGATTTGTTAAATTCAAATTATTATTACAAATTATAACTTGAAGATCTGAACTAGTAATTGTCAAATACAGAACTTAAAATTGATAGCTTCTAATTATTATTGTAAATTATAACTTGAAGATCTGACCTTGTAATTGTCAAATACAGAACTTAAAATTGATATCTTCTAATTATTATTGCAAATAATAACTTGAAGATCTGAACTAGTAATTGTCAAATACAGCACTTAAAATTGATAGCTTCTAATTATTATTGCAAATTATAATTTGAAGATCTGAACTTGTAATAGACAAATACGCAACTTAGCATTGTTAAATACAAATTGTGATTGCAAATTATAACTTGAAGATCTGAACCTGTAATAGGTAAATACAGAACTTCGAATTGTTAAATTCTAACTAAGATTGCAAATAATAATTCGAAGATCTGAACTTGTAATAGTCAAATACAGAACTTCTAATTGTTAAATACAAATTATTAGTCCAAATTATAACTTGAAGATCTGAACTAGTAATTGTCAAATACAGAACTTAAAATTCATAGCTTCTAATTATTATTGCAAATTATAACTTGAAGATCTGAACTTGTAATTGACAAATACAGAACTTCTAATTGTTAAATACAAATTATTAGTGCAAATTATAACATGAAGATCTGAACTTGTAATTGTCAAATACAGAACTTCTAATTGTTAAATACAAATTATTAGTGCAAATTATAACTTGAAGATCTGAACTAGTAATTGTCAAATACAGCACTTAAAATTGATAGCTGCTAATTATTATTGCAAATTATAACTTGAAGATCTGAACTTGTAATTGTCAAATACAGAACTTCTAATTGTTAAATACAAATTATTAGTGCAAATTATAACTTGAAGATCTGAACTTGTAATTGTCAAATACAGAACTTAAAATTGATAGCTTCTAATTATTATTGTAAATTATAACTTGAAGAACTGAACTTGTAATAGTGAATTACAGAACTTCTAATTGCTAAATTCAATTTATTATTTCAAATTATAACTTGAAGATCTGAACTAGTAATTGTCAAATACAGAACTTAAAATTGATAGCTTCTAATTATTATTGCAAATTATAACTTGAAGATCTGAACTTGTAATTGTCAGATACAGAACTTAAAATTGATAGCTTCTAATTATTATTGCAAATTATAACTTGAAGATCTGAACTTGTAATTGTCAAATACAGAACTTCTAATTGTTAAATACAAATTATTAGTGCAAATTATAACTTGAAGAACTGAACTTGGAATTGTCAAATACAGAACTTCTAATTGTTAAATACAAATTATTAGTGCAAATTATAACTTGAAGATCTGTACTAGTTTCAAATACAGAACTTAAAATTAATAGCTTCTAATTATTATTGCAAATTAAAACTTGAATGTCTGAACTTGTAATTGTCAAATACAGAACTTCTAATTGTTAAATACAAATTATTAGTGCAAATTATAACTTGAAGATCTGAACTTGTAATTGTCAAATACAGAACTTAAAATTGATAGCTTCTAATTATTATTGTAAATTATAACTTGAAGAACTGAACTTGTAATAGTGAATTACAGAACTTAGATTTGTTAAATTCAATTTATTATTTCAAATTATAACTTGAAGATCTGAACTAGTAATTGTCAAATACAGAACTTAAAATTGATAGCTTCTAATTATTATTGCAAATTATAACTTGAAGATCTGAACTTGTAATTGTCAAATACAGAACTTAAAATTGATAGCTTCTAATTATTATTGTAAATTATAACTTCAAGATCTGAACTTGTAATTGTCAAATACAGAACTTAAAATTGATAGCTTCTAATTATTATTGTAAATTATAACTTGAAGAACTGAACTTGTAATAGTGAATTACAGAACTTAGATTTGTTAAATTCAATTTATTATTTCAAATTATAACTTGAAGATCTGAACTAGTAATTGTCAAATACAGAACTTAAAATTGATAGCTTCTAATTATTATTGTAAATAATAACTTGAAGATCTGAACTTGTAATTGTCAAATACAGAACTTAAAATTGATAGCCTCTAATTATTATTGCAAATTAAAATTTGAAGATCTGAACTTGTAATAGACAAATACGCAACTTAGCATTATTAAATACAAATTGTGATTGCAAATTATAACTTGAAGATCTGAACTTGTAATTGTCAAATACAGAACTTAAAATTGATAGCTTCTAATTATTATTGCAAATTATAACTTGAAGATCTGAACTTGTAATTGTCAAATACAGAACTTAAAATTGATAGCTTCTAATTGTTATTCTAAATTATAACTTGAAGATCTGAACTTGTAATTGTCAAATACAGAACTTAAAATTGATAGCTTCTAATTATTATTGCAAATAATAACTTGAAGATCTGAACTTGAAATTGTCAAATTCAGAACTTAAAATTGATAGCTTCTAATTATTATTGCAAATTATAATTTGAAGATCTGAACTTGTAATAGACAAATACGCAACTTAGCATTGTTAAATACAAATTGTGATTGCAAATTATAACTTGAAGATAGATCCTGTAATAGGTAAATACAGAACTTCGAATTGTTAAATTCAAACTAAGATTGCAAATAATAATTCGAAGATCTGAACTTGTAATTGTCAAATACAGAACTTAAAATTGATAGCTTCTAATTATTATTGTAAATTATAACTTGAAGATCTGAACTTGTAATAGTGAATTACAGAACTTAGATTTGTTAAATTCAAATTATTATTACAAATTATAACTTGAAGATCTGAACTAGTAATTGTCAAATACAGAACTTAAAATTGATAGCTTCTAATTATTATTGTAAATTATAACTTGAAGATCTGACCTTGTAATTGTCAAATACAGAACTTAAAATTGATATCTTCTAATTATTATTGCAAATAATAACTTGAAGATCTGAACTAGTAATTGTCAAATACAGAACTTAAAATTGATAGCTTCTAATTATTATTGTAAATTATAACTTGAAGATCTGACCTTGTAATTGTCAAATACAGAACTTAAAATTGATAGCTTCTAATTATTATTGTAAATTATAACTTGAAGAACTGAACTTGTAATAGTGAATTACAGAACTTAGATTTGTTAAATTCAATTTATTATTTCAAATTATAACTTGAAGATCTGAACTAGTAATTGTCAAATACAGAACTTAAAATTGATAGCTTCTAATTATTATTGCAAATTATAACTTGAAGATCTGAACTTGTAATTGTCAAATACAGAACTTAAAATTGATAGCTTCTAATTATTATTGTAAATTATAACTTCAACATCTGAACTTGTAATTGTCAAATACAGAACTTAAAATTGATAGCTTCTAATTATTATTGTAAATTATAACTTGAAGAACTGAACTTGTAATAGTGAATTACAGAACTTAGATTTGTTAAATTCAATTTATTATTTCAAATTATAACTTGAAGATCTGAACTAGTAATTGTCAAATACAGAACTTAAAATTGATTGCTTCTAATTATTATTTCAAATTATAACTTGAAGACCTGAACTTGTAATTGTCAAATACAGAACTTAAAATTAATAGCTTCTAATTATTATTGCAAATAATAACTTGAAGATCTGAACTTGGAATTGTCAAATGCAGAACTTAAAATTGATAGCTTCTAATTATTATAGCAAATAATAATTTGAAGATCTGTACTTGTAATTGTCAAATACAGAACTTAAAATTGATAGCTTATAATTATAATTCAAATTATAACTTGAAGATCTGAACTTGTAATTGTCAAATACAGAACTTAAAATTGATAGCTTCTAATTATTATTGTAAATTATAACTTCAACATCTGAACTTGTAATTGTCAAATACAGAACTTAAAATTGATAGCTTCTAATTATTATTGAAAATTATAACTTGAAGAACTGAACTTGTAATAGTGAATTACAGAACTTAGATTTGTTAAATTCAATTTATTATTTCAAATTATAACTTGAAGATCTGAACTAGTAATTGTCAAATACAGAACTTAAAATTGATTGCTTCTAATTATTATTTCAAATTATAACTTGAAGATCTGAACTTGTAATTGTCAAATACAGAACTTAAAATTAATAGCTTCTAATTATTATTGCAAATAATAACTTGAAGATCTGAACTTGGAATTGTCAAATGCAGAACTTAAAATTGATAGCTTCTAATTATTATAGCAAATAATAATTTGAAGATCTGTACTTGTAATTGTCAAATACAGAACTTAAAATTGATAGCTTATAATTATAATTCAAATTATAACTTGAAGATCTGAACTTGTAATAGTCAAATACAGAACTTCGAATTGTTAAATACAAATTATTAGTCCAAATTATTACTTGAAGATCTGAACCTGTAATAGGTAAATACAGAACTTCGAATGGTTAAATTCAAACTAAGATTGCACATAATAATTTGTAGATCTGAACTTGTAATAGTCAAATACAGAACTTCTAATTGTTAAATACAAATTATTAGTGAAAATTATAACTTTTAGATCTGAACTTGTAATTGTCAAATACAGAACTTCTAATTGTTAAATACAAATTATTAGTGCAAATTATAACTTGAAGATCTGAACTAGTAATTGTCAAATACAGCATCTAAAATTGATAGCTTCTAATTATTATTGCAAATTATAACTTGAAGATCTGAACTTGTAATTGTCAAATACAGAACATAAAATTGATAGCTTCTAATTATTATTTCAAATTATAACTTGAAGATCTGAACTTGTAATTGTCAAATACAGAACTTAAAATTAATAGCTTCTAATTATTATTGCAAATTATAACTTGAAGATCTGAACTTGTATTTGTCAAATACAGAACTTCTAATTGTTAAATACAAATTATTAGTGCAAATTATAACTTGTAGATCTGAACTTGTAATTGTCAAATACAGAACTTAAAATTGATAGCTTCTAATTATTATTGTAAATTATAACTTGAAGATCTGAACTTGTAATTGTGAATTACAGAACTTAGATTTGTTAAATTCAAATTATTATTTCAAATTATAACTTGAAGATCTGAACTAGTAATTGTCAAATACAGAACTTAAAATTGATAGCTTCTAATTATTATTGCAAATTATAACTTGAAGATCTGAACTTGTAATTGACAAATACAGAACTTAAAATTGATAGCTTCTAATTATTATTGTAAATTATAACTTGAAGATCTGAACTTGTAATTGTCAAGTACAGAACTTAAAATTGATATCTTCTAATTATTATTGCAAATAATAACTTGAAGATCTGAACTTGTAATTGACAAATACAGAACTTAAAATTGATAGCTTCTAATTATTATTGTAAATTATAACTTGAAGATCTGAACTTGTAATTGTCAAGTACAGAACTTAAAATTGATATCTTCTAATTATTATTGCAAATAATATCTTGAAGATCTGAACTTGTAATTGTCAAATACAGAACTTAAAATTGATAGCTTCTAATTATTATTGCAAATTATAACTTGAAGATCTGAACTTGTAATTGTCAAATACAGAACTTCTAATTGTTAAATACAAATTATTAGTGCAAATTATAACTTGAAGATCTGAACTTGTAATTGTCAAATACAGAACTTAAAATTTATAGCTTCTAATTATTATTGCAAATAATAACTTGGATATCTGAACTTGTAATTGTCAAATACAGAACTTAAAATTGATAGCTTCTAATTATTATTGTGAATTATAACTTGAAGATCTGAACTTGTAATAGTGAATTACAGAACTTAGAATTGTCAAATTCAAATTATTATTTCTAATTATAGCTTGAAGATCTGAACTAGTAATTGTCAAATACAGAACTTAAAATTGATAGCTTCCAATTATTATTGCAAATTATAACTTGAAAATCTGTACTTGTAATTGTCAAATACAGAACTTAAAATTGATAGCTTATAATTATAAATCAAATTATAACTTGAAGATCTGAACTTGTAATAGTCAAATACAGAACTTCGAATTGTTAAAAACAAATTATTAGTGCAAATTATAACTTGAAGATCTGTTCTAGTAATTGTCAAATACAGCACTTAAAATTGATAGCTTCTAATTATTATTGTAAATTATAACTTGAAGATCTGAACTTGTAATAGTGAATTACAGAACTTAGATTTGTTAAATTCAAATTATTATTTCAAATTATTATTTGATGATCTGAACTTGTAATTGTCAAATACAGAACTTAAAATTGATAGCTTCTAATTATTATTGCAAATTATAACTTGTAGATCTGAACTGGTAATTGTCAAATACAGAACTTCTAATTGTTAAATACAAATTATTAGTGCAAATTATAACTTGAAGATCTGAACTTGTAATTGTCAAATACAGAACTTAAAATTGATAGCTTCTAATTATTATTGCAAATTATAACTTGAAGATCTGAACTTGTAATTGTCAAAAACAGAACTTAAAATTAATAGCTTCTAATTATTATTGCAAATTATAACTTGAAGATCTGAACTTGTAATTGTCAAATACAGAACTTCTAATTGTTAAATACAAATTATTAGTGCAAATTATAACTTGAAGATCTGAACTTGTAATTGTCAAATACAGAACTTAAAATTGATAGCTTCTAATTATTATTGCAAAATATAACTTGAAGATCTGAACTTGTAATTGTCAAATACAGAACTTCTAATTGTTAAATACAAATTATTAGTGCAAATTATAACTTGAAGTTCTGAACTTGTAATTGTCAAATACAGAACTTAAAATTGATAGCTTCTAATTATTATTGTAAATTATAACTTGAAGATCTGAACTTGTAATAGTGAATTACAGAACTTAGATTTGTTAAATTCAAATTATTATTATAAATTATAACTTGAAGATCTGAACTAGTAATTGTCAAATACAGAACTTAAAATTGATAGCTTCTAATTATTATTGCAAATTATAACTTGAAGATCTGAACTTGTAATTGTCAAATACAGAACTTAAAATTGATAGCTTCTAATTGTTATTGTAAATTATAACTTGAAGATCTGAACTTGTAATTGTCAAATACAGAACTTAAAATTGATAGCTTCTAATTATTATTGCAAATAATAACTTGAAGATCTGAACTTGAAATTGTCAAATTCAGAACTTAAAATTGATAGCTTCTAATTATTATTGCAAATTATAATTTGAAGATCTGAACTTGTAATAGACAAATACGCAACTTAGCATTGTTAAATACAAATTGTGATTGCAAATTATAACTTGAAGATCTGAACTTGTAATTGACAAATACAGAACTTAAAATTGATAGCTTCTAATTATTATTGTAAATTATAACTTGAAGATCTGAACTTGTAATTGTCAAGTACAGAACTTAAAATTGATATCTTCTAATTAGTATTGCAAATAATAACTTGAAGATCTGAACTTGTAATTGACAAATACAGAACTTAAAATTGATAGCTTCTAATTATTATTGTAAATTATAACTTGAAGATCTGAACTTGTAATTGTCAAGTACAGAACCCAAGTAGCATTTTGATGCTACAAAAAAGCAAATTGCTAGCTAAATGCTCTGTTGTGCAGCTGCAGCAGCTACAGTAGCCAGCCGATTAGCGCCTACAATGCAGCAAAGGTGCTGCAATATTGCTAAATTGGCCCACTATTTTTGAGCAGAAAGCCAGCAATTTTTAATGGTAGTAGCACGCTATGCAGCTGTTTGGTAGCTGCCTGCGACACTCAGGAATAGCTTACTAAAAGTCAGCTGCGGTAGCGTGTAAATGACTGACTAGAATTGCTTAAATTTTGCTAGTTGTATAGCAGCCGTAATTTATTTAAAATTAAAAAAAAACATTTTTTATTTAAAAAAATCAAAAATTGTTTATTTTATCTACCCTATATAATATATTGATATAATAATTTCATTTTCAACAAAATTTAAAAAAATATATAATTTCTCACAATTGAAATTCTTGATTATACCGTGGTTTCGATTTTTATTTATAATTCATAATCTACAAATTATTATATTATTATTAAATTTTTTTCACTTATTCTTCTTTACTGGTTATGACACTCGAAATTCCTAGATGGTAAATCTGTAAATTTTTAATATTAAATACAATTTTGTAAACTTTTTTTTTTACTTACCTGGCTGGACTGGGATTCGAACGCCGTACCCTCGCATTACGAAGCTTCCACTTAACCCCCTAGGCTATATGACTGCTATATTTTTATAATGTTAAAATGCAGGTATTATTATATGGTACTTACGTGTGTACACATAATATGTAACAATTATTTAAATTGTAAATTACTCGCAAAACAATGGAGAACTATCGTATAAGAAATATTGGTATCTGTAAATATAATCTTACGAATGATATTGATTTGCTCGATATGATGAGAAGATTCAAAAGAAGCGGTACGTATAAAAGACCCGCTAATACGAGAATCATATATAAAAAATTGGAACTAAAATCAACACGTGGTAATGTCAACTTGGAGGCAATCGACAATGTTGGCTGTAATAACGCTGAAACCAATGGCCAAAATTTGGGCGATGTCGACGTCGATGCCAATGAAACTAATTCGGATTACCATATAAGTTTCATAAAAATTTTATGAAGCCGTTAAATTTAACTAACCAATAGGAAATATTTATCATTATTAATAAGCCAATAGAAATCATTGGTTAATTTTGTAAACGGTTACATTTGTGTTCCTAGCGGGACTGAGGTACCTTAATGCGCCCCTGAATTAAACTATCTTTTAATACGGTGCACCGTATGCCACCGCGGTCGAATCATTTAATCAAATAAATCATTTTCTTACTAAAATTTGTAGTTAAGCACTGTTTACATTTAAGGAATAATTATGTATGGAAATTAATAAATTTTTATTGTAACGACAAATCAGCTACGGAATTAGTTAGCTTAACGGTGTATTATTATAATTTCTCGTTTATATTCGACATCAAGCCGAATGCAAACGAAGGTGAGTTGTTCAAAAGCAGCAATTTTTAAACCTATGTAGCTCCGAATTAGCTGATTTTAAACTTTGCTACCAAGAAGCTATTATTAAGCTATTATTCATGCGTCATTAGCAGGTATTATAAGCGGTACAAATGGTAGCAGTTATTTAAGAGCTATTACCTAGCTAATCAACAGCTATTTTTTATACTAATATACCGCTGGTTAAATATCAATAAATAGCTAATTTGTAGTCAGCTAATAACCAGCTACTAAACTTCGCAGCTGTTTTGTAGCTAGAAATGCTACTTGGGAACTTAAAATTGATATCTTCTAATTATTATTGCAAATAATAACTAGAAGATCTGAACTTGTAATTGTCAAATACAGAACTTAAAATTGATAGCTTCTAATTATTATTGCAAATTATAACTTGAAGATCTGAACTTGTAATTGTCAAATACAGAACTTCTAATTGTTAAATACAAATTATTAGTGCAAATTATAACTTGAAGATCTGAACTTGTAATTGTCAAATACAGAACTTAAAATTTATAGCTTCTAATTATTATTGCAAATAATAACTTGGATATCTGAACTTGTAATTGTCAAATACAGAACTTAAAATTGATAGCTTCTAATTATTATTGTGAATTATAACTTGAAGATCTGAACTTGTAATAGTGAATTACAGAACTTAGAATTGTCAAATTCAAATTATTATTTCTAATTATAGCTTGAAGATCTGAACTAGTAATTGTCAAATACAGAACTTAAAATTGATAGCTTCCAATTATTATTGCAAATTATAACTTGAAAATCTGTACTTGTAATTGTCAAATACAGAACTTAAAATTGATAGCTTATAATTATAAATCAAATTATAACTTGAAGATCTGAACTTGTAATAGTCAAATACAGAACTTCGAATTGTTAAAAACAAATTATTAGTGCAAATTATAACTTGAAGATCTGTTCTAGTAATTGTCAAATACAGCACTTAAAATTGATAGCTTCTAATTATTATTGTAAATTATAACTTGAAGATCTGAACTTGTAATAGTGAATTACAGAACTTAGATTTGTTAAATTCAAATTATTATTTCAAATTATTATTTGATGATCTGAACTTGTAATTGTCAAATACAGAACTTAAAATTGATAGCTTCTAATTATTATTACAAATTATAACTTGTAGATCTGAACTGGTAATTGTCAAATACAGAACTTCTAATTGTTAAATACAAATTATTAGTGCAAATTATAACTTGAAGATCTGAACTTGTAATTGTCAAATACAGAACTTAAAATTCATAGCTTCTAATTATTATTGCAAATTATAACTTGAAGATCTGAACTTGTAATTGTCAAATACAGAACTTAAAATTAATAGCTTCTAATTATTATTGCAAATTATAACTTGAAGATCTGAACTTGTAATTGTCAAATACAGAACTTCTAATTGTTAAATACAAATTATTAGTGCAAATTATAACTTGAAGATCTGAACTTGTAATTGTCAAATACAGAACTTAAAATTGATAGCTTCTAATTATTATTGCAAAATATAACTTGAAGATCTGAACTTGTAATTGTCAAATACAGAACTTCTAATTGTTAAATACAAATTATTAGTGCAAATTATAACTTGAAGTTCTGAACTTGTAATTGTCAAATACAGAACTTAAAATTGATTGCTTCTAATTATTATTGTAAATTATAACTTGAAGATCTGAACTTGTAATAGTGAATTACAGAACTTAGATTTGTTAAATTCAAATTATTATTATAAATTATAACTTGAAGATCTGAACTAGTAATTGTCAAATACAGAACTTAAAATTGATAGCTTCTAATTATTATTGCAAATTATAACTTGAAGATCTGAACTTGTAATTGTCAAATACAGAACTTAAAATTGATAGCTTCTAATTGTTATTGTAAATTATAACTTGAAGATCTGAACTTGTAATTGTCAAATACAGAACTTAAAATTGATAGCTTCTAATTATTATTGCAAATAATAACTTGAAGATCTGAACTTGAAATTGTCAAATTCAGAACTTAAAATTGATAGCTTCTAATTATTATTGCAAATTATAATTTGAAGATCTGAACTTGTAATAGACAAATACGCAACTTAGCATTGTTAAATACAAATTGTGATTGCAAATTATAACTTGAAGATCTGATCCTGTAATAGGTAAATACAGAACTTCGAATTGTTAAATTCAAACTAAGATTGCAAATAATAATTCGAAGATCTGAACTTGTAATTGTCAAATACAGAACTTAAAATTGATAGCTTCTAATAATATTTGTAAATTATAACTTGAAGATCTGAACTTGTAATAGTGAATTACAGAACTTAGATTTGTTAAATTCAAATTATTATTACAAATTATAACTTGAAGATCTGAACTAGTAATTGTCAAATACAGAACTTAAAATTGATAGCTTCTAATTATTATTGTAAATTATAACTTGAAGATCTGACCTTGTAATTGTCAAATACAGAACTTAAAATTGATATCTTCTAATTATTATTGCAAATAATAACTTGAAGATCTGAACTAGTAATTGTCAAATTCAGCACTTAAAATTGATAGCTTCTAATTATTATTGCAAATTATAATTTGAAGATCTGAACTTGTAATAGACAAATACGCAACTTAGCATTGTTAAATACAAATTGTGATTGCAAATTATAACTTGAAGATCTGAACCTGTAATAGGTAAATACAGAACTTCGAATTGTTAAATTCTAACTAAGATTGCAAATAATAATTCGAAGATCTGAACTTGTAATAGTCAAATACAGAACTTCTAATTGTTAAATACAAATTATTAGTCCAAATTATAACTTGAAGATCTGAACTAGTAATTGTCAAATACAGAACTTGAAATTCATAGCTTCTAATTATTATTGCAAATTATAACTTGAAGATCTGAACTTGTAATTGACAAATACAGAACTTCTAATTGTTAAATACAAATTATTAGTGCAAATTATAACATGAAGATCTGAACTTGTAATTGTCAAATACAGAACTTCTAATTGTTAAATACAAATTATTATTGCAAATTATAACTTGAAGATCTGAACTTGTAATTGTCAAATACAGAACTTAAAATTGATATCTTCTAATTATTATTGCAAATAATAACTTGAAGATCTGAACTTGTAATTGACAAATACAGAACTTAAAATTGATAGCTTCTAATTATTATTGTAAATTATAACTTGAAGATCTGAACTTGTAATTGTCAAGTACAGAACTTAAAATTGATATCTTCTAATTATTATTGCAAATAATAACTTGAAGATCTGAACTTGTAATTGTCAAATACAGAACTTAAAATTGATAGCTTCTAATTATTATTGCAAATTATAACTTGAAGATCTGAACTTGTAATTGTCAAATACAGAACTTCTAATTGTTAAATACAAATTATTAGTGCAAATTATAACTTGAAGATCTGAACTTGTAATTGTCAAATACAGAACTTAAAATTTATAGCTTCTAATTATTATTGCAAATAATAACTTGGATATCTGAACTTGTAATTGTCAAATACAGAACTTAAAATTGATAGCTTCTAATTATTATTGTGAATTATAACTTGAAGATCTGAACTTGTAATAGTGAATTACAGAACTTAGAATTGTCAAATTCAAATTATTATTTCTAATTATAGCTTGAAGATCTGAACTAGTAATTGTCAAATACAGAACTTAAAATTGATAGCTTCCAATTATTATTGCAAATTATAACTTGAAGATCTGTACTTGTAATTGTCAAATACAGAACTTAAAATTGATAGCTTATAATTATAAATCAAATTATAACTTGAAGATCTGAACTTGTAATAGTCAAATACAGAACTTCGAATTGATAAAAACAAATTATTAGTGCAAATTATAACTTGAAGATCTGTTCTAGTAATTGTCAAATACAGCACTTAAAATTGATAGCTTCTAATTATTATTGTAAATTATAACTTGAAGATCTGAACTTGTAATAGTGAATTACAGAACTTAAAATTGATAGCTTCTAATTATTATTGCAAAATATAACTTGAAGATCTGAACTTGTAATTGTCAAATACAGAACTTAAAATTGATAGCTTCTAATTATTATTGCAAATTATAACTTGAAGATCTGAACTTGTAATTGTCAAATACAGAACTTCTAATTGTTAAATACAAATTATTAGTGCAAATTATAACTTGAAGATCTGAACTTGTAATTGTCAAATACAGAACTTAAAATTGATAGCTTCTAATTATTATTGCAAAATATAACTTGAAGATCTGAACTTGTAATTGTCAAATACAGAACTTCTAATTGTTAAATACAAATTATTAGTGCAAATTATAACTTGAAGTTCTGAACTTGTAATTGTCAAATACAGAACTTAAAATTGATTGCTTCTAATTATTATTGTAAATTATAACTTGAAGATCTGAACTTGTAATAGTGAATTACAGAACTTAGATTTGTTAAATTCAAATTATTATTATAAATTATAACTTGAAGATCTGAACTAGTAATTGTCAAATACAGAACTTAAAATTGATAGCTTCTAATTATTATTGCAAATTATAACTTGTAGATCTGAACTTGTAATTGTCAAATACAGAACTTAAAATTGATAGCTTCTAATTGTTATTGTAAATTATAACTTCAAGATCTGAACTTGTAATTGTCAAATACAGAACTTAAAATTGATAGCTTCTAATTATTATTGCAAATAATAACTTGAAGATCTGAACTTGAAATTGTCAAATTCAGAACTTAAAATTGATAGCTTCTAATTATTATTGCAAATTATAATTTGAAGATCTGAACTTGTAATAGACAAATACGCAACTTAGCATTGTTAAATACAAATTGTGATTGCAAATTATAACTTGAAGATCTGATCCTGTAATAGGTAAATACAGAACTTCGAATTGTTAAATTCAAACTAAGATTGCAAATAATAATTCGAAGATCTGAACTTGTAATTGTCAAATACAGAACTTAAAATTGATAGCTTCTAATTATATTTGTAAATTATAACTTGAAGATCTGAACTTGTAATAGTGAATTACAGAACTTAGATTTGTTAAATTCAAATTATTATTACAAATTATAACTTGAAGATCTGAACTAGTAATTGTCAAATACAGAACTTAAAATTGATAGCTTCTAATTATTATTGTAAATTATAACTTGAAGATCTGACCTTGTAATTGTCAAATACAGAACTTAAAATTGATATCTTCTAATTATTATTGCAAATAATAACTTGAAGATCTGAACTAGTAATTGTCAAATTCAGCACTTAAAATTGATAGCTTCTAATTATTATTGCAAATTATAATTTGAAGATCTGAACTTGTAATAGACAAATACGCAACTTAGCATTGTTAAATACAAATTGTGATTGCAAATTATAACTTGAAGATCTGAACCTGTAATAGGTAAATACAGAACTTCGAATTGTTAAATTCTAACTAAGATTGCAAATAATAATTCGAAGATCTGAACTTGTAATAGTCAAATACAGAACTTCTAATTGTTAAATACAAATTATTATTCCAAATTATAACTTGAAGATCTGAACTAGTAATTGTCAAATACAGAACTTGAAATTCATAGCTTCTAATTATTATTGCAAATTATAACTTGAAGATCTGAACTTGTAATTGACAAATACAGAGCTTCTAATTGTTAAATACAAATTATTAGTGCAAATTATAACATGAAGATCTGAACTTGTAATTGTCAAATACAGAACTTCTAATTGTTAAATACAAATTATTAGTGCAAATTATAACATGAAGATCTGAACTTGTAATTGTCAAATACAGAACTTCTAATTGTTAAATACAAATTATTATTGCAAATTATAACTTGAAGATCTGAACTTGTAATTGTCAAATACAGAACTTAAAATTGATATCTTCTAATTATTATTGCAAATAATAACTTGAAGATCTGAACTTGTAATTGACAAATACAGAACTTAAAATTGATAGCTTCTAATTATTATTGTAAATTATAACTTGAAGATCTGAACTTGTAATTGTCAAGTACAGAACTTAAAATTGATATCTTCTAATTATTATTGCAAATAATAACTTGAAGATCTGAACTTGTAATTGTCAAATACAGAACTTAAAATTGATAGCTTCTAATTATTATTGCAAATTATAACTTGAAGATCTGAACTTGTAATTGTCAAATACAGAACTTCTAATTGTTAAATACAAATTATTAGTGCAAATTATAACTTGAAGATCTGAACTTGTAATTGTCAAATACAGAACTTAAAATTTATAGCTTCTAATTATTATTGCAAATAATAACTTGGATATCTGAACTTGTAATTGTCAAATACAGAACTTAAAATTGATAGCTTCTAATTATTATTGTGAATTATAACTTGAAGATCTGAACTTGTAATAGTGAATTACAGAACTTAGAATTGTCAAATTCAAATTATTATTTCTAATTATAGCTTGAAGATCTGAACTAGTAATTGTCAAATACAGAACTTAAAATTGATAGCTTCCAATTATTATTGCAAATTATAACTTGAAGATCTGTACTTGTAATTGTCAAATACAGAACTTAAAATTGATAGCTTATAATTATAAATCAAATTATAACTTGAAGATCTGAACTTGTAATAGTCAAATACAGAACTTCGAATTGTTAAAAACAAATTATTAGTGCAAATTATAACTTGAAGATCTGTTCTAGTAATTGTCAAATACAGCACTTAAAATTGATAGCTTCTAATTATTATTGTAAATTATAACTTGAAGATCTGAACTTGTAATAGTGAATTACAGAACTTAAAATTGATAGCTTCTAATTATTATTGCAAAATATAACTTGAAGATCTGAACTTGTAATTGTCAAATACAGAACTTAAAATTGATAGCTTCTAATTATTATTGCAAATTATAACTTGAAGATCTGAACTTGTAATTGTCAAATACAGAACTTCTAATTGTTAAATACAAATTATTAGTGCAAATTATAACTTGAAGATCTGAACTTGTAATTGTCAAATACAGAACTTAAAATTGATAGCTTCTAATTATTATTGCAAAATATAACTTGAAGATCTGAACTTGTAATTGTCAAATACAGAACTTCTAATTGTTAAATACAAATTATTAGTGCAAATTATAACTTGAAGTTCTGAACTTGTAATTGTCAAATACAGAACTTAAAATTGATTGCTTCTAATTATTATTGTAAATTATAACTTGAAGATCTGAACTTGTAATAGTGAATTACAGAACTTAGATTTGTTAAATTCAAATTATTATTATAAATTATAACTTGAAGATCTGAACTAGTAATTGTCAAATACAGAACTTAAAATTGATAGCTTCTAATTATTATTGCAAATTATAACTTGAAGATCTGAACTTGTAATTGTCAAATACAGAACTTAAAATTGATAGCTTCTAATTGTTATTGTAAATTATAACTTCAAGATCTGAACTTGTAATTGTCAAATACAGAACTTAAAATTGATAGCTTCTAATTATTATTGCAAATAATAACTTGAAGATCTGAACTTGAAATTGTCAAATTCAGAACTTAAAATTGATAGCTTCTAATTATTATTGCAAATTATAATTTGAAGATCTGAACTTGTAATAGACAAATACGCAACTTAGCATTGTTAAATACAAATTGTGATTGCAAATTATAACTTGAAGATCTGAACCTGTAATAGGTAAATACAGAACTTCGAATTGTTAAATTCTAACTAAGATTGCAAATAATAATTCGAAGATCTGAACTTGTAATAGTCAAATACAGAACTTCTAATTGTTAAATACAAATTATTAGTCCAAATTATAACTTGAAGATCTGAACTAGTAATTGTCAAATACAGAACTTGAAATTCATAGCTTCTAATTATTATTGCAAATTATAACTTGAAGATCTGAACTTGTAATTGACAAATACAGAACTTCTAATTGTTAAATACAAATTATTAGTGCAAATTATAACATGAAGATCTGAACTTGTAATTGTCAAATACAGAACTTCTAATTGTTAAATACAAATTATTATTGCAAATTATAACTTGAAGATCTGAACTTGTAATTGTCAAATACAGAACTTAAAATTGATATCTTCTAATTATTATTGCAAATAATAACTTGAAGATCTGAACTTGTAATTGACAAATACAGAACTTAAAATTGATAGCTTCTAATTATTATTGTAAATTATAACTTGAAGATCTGAACTTGTAATTGTCAAGTACAGAACTTAAAATTGATATCTTCTAATTATTATTGCAAATAATAACTTGAAGATCTGAACTTGTAATTGTCAAATACAGAACTTAAAATTGATAGCTTCTAATTATTATTGCAAATTATAACTTGAAGATCTGAACTTGTAATTGTCAAATACAGAACTTCTAATTGTTAAATACAAATTATTAGTGCAAATTATAACTTGAAGATCTGAACTTGTAATTGTCAAATACAGAACTTAAAATTTATAGCTTCTTATTATTATTGCAAATAATAACTTGGATATCTGAACTTGTAATTGTCAAATACAGAACTTAAAATTGATAGCTTCTAATTATTATTGTGAATTATAACTTGAAGATCTGAACTTGTAATAGTGAATTACAGAACTTAGAATTGTCAAATTCAAATTATTATTTCTAATTATAGCTTGAAGATCTGAACTAGTAATTGTCAAATACAGAACTTAAAATTGATAGCTTCCAATTATTATTGCAAATTATAACTTGAAGATCTGTACTTGTAATTGTCAAATACAGAACTTAAAATTGATAGCTTATAATTATAAATCAAATTATAACTTGAAGATCTGAACTTGTAATAGTCAAATACAGAACTTCGAATTGTTAAAAACAAATTATTAGTGCAAATTATAACTTGAAGATCTGTTCTAGTAATTGTCAAATACAGCACTTAAAATTGATAGCTTCTAATTATTATTGTAAATTATAACTTGAAGATCTGAACTTGTAATAGTGAATTACAGAACTTAGATTTGTTAAATTCAAATTATTATTTCAAATTATTATTTGATGATCTGAACTTGTAATTGTCAAATACAGAACTTAAAATTGATAGCTTCTAATTATTATTGCAAATTATAACTTGTAGATCTGAACTGGTAATTGTCAAATACAGAACTTCTAATTGTTAAATACAAATTATTAGTGCAAATTATAACTTGAAGATCTGAACTTGTAATTGTCGAATACAGAACTTAAAATTGATAGCTTCTAATTATTATTGCAAATTATAACTTGAAGATCTGAACTTGTAATTGTCAAATACAGAACTTAAAATTAATAGCTTCTAATTATTATTGCAAATTATAACTTGAAGATCTGAACTTGTAATTGTCAAATACAGAACTTCTAATTGTTAAATACAAATTATTAGTGCAAATTATAACTTGAAGATCTGAACTTGTAATTGTCAAATACAGAACTTAAAATTGATAGCTTCTAATTATTATTGCAAAATATAACTTGAAGATCTGAACTTGTAATTGTCAAATACAGAACTTCTAATTGTTAAATACTAATTATTAGTGCAAATTATAACTTGAAGTTCTGAACTTGTAATTGTCAAATACAGAACTTAAAATTGATAGCTTCTAATTATTATTGTAAATTATAACTTGAAGATCTGAACTTGTAATAGTGAATTACAGAACTTAGATTTGTTAAATTCAAATTATTATTATAAATTATAACTTGAAGATCTGAACTAGTAATTGTCAAATACAGAACTTAAAATTGATAGCTTCTAATTATTATTGCAAATTATAACTTGAAGATCTGAACTTGTAATTGTCAAATACAGAACTTAAAATTGATAGCTTCTAATTGTTATTGTAAATTATAACTTGAAGATCTGAACTTGTAATTGTCAAATACAGAACTTAAAATTGATAGCTTCTAATTATTATTGTAAATTATAACTTGAAGATCTGACCTTGTAATTGTCAAATACAGAACTTAAAATTGATATCTTCTAATTATTATTGCAAATAATAACTTGAAGATCTGAACTAGTAATTGTCAAATACAGCACTTAAAATTGATAGCTTCTAATTATTATTGCAAATTATAATTTGAAGATCTGAACTTGTAATAGACAAATACGCAACTTAGCATTGTTAAATACAAATTGTGATTGCAAATTATAACTTGAAGATCTGAACCTGTAATAGGTAAATACAGAACTTCGAATTGTTAAATTCTAACTAAGATTGCAAATAATAATTCGAAGATCTGAACTTGTAATAGTCAAATACAGAACTTCTAATTGTTAAATACAAATTATTAGTCCAAATTATAACTTGAAGATCTGAACTAGTAATTGTCAAATACAGAACTTGAAATTCATAGCTTCTAATTATTATTGCAAATTATAACTTGAAGATCTGAACTTGTAATTGACAAATACAGAACTTCTAATTGTTAAATACAAATTATTAGTGCAAATTATAACATGAAGATCTGAACTTGTAATTGTCAAATACAGAACTTCTAATTGTTAAATACAAATTATTATTGCAAATTATAACTTGAAGATCTGAACTAGTAATTGTCAAATACAGAACTTAAAATTGATAGCTTCTAATTATTATTGTAAATTATAACTTGAAGATCTGACCTTGTAATTGTCAAATACAGAACTTAAAATTAATATCTTCTAATTATTATTGCAAATAATAACTTGAAGATCTGAACTAGTAATTGTCAAATACAGCACTTAAAATTGATAGCTTCTAATTATTATTGCAAATTATAATTTGAAGATCTGAACTTGTAATAGACAAATACGCAACTTAGCATTGTTAAATACAAATTGTGATTGCAAATTATAACTTGAAGATCTGAACCTGTAATAGGTAAATACAGAACTTCGAATTGTTAAATTCTAACTAAGATTGCAAATAATAATTCGAAGATCTGAACTTGTAATAGTCAAATACAGAACTTCTAATTGTTAAATACAAATTATTAGTCCAAATTATAACTTGAAGATCTGAACTAGTAATTGTCAAATACAGAACTTGAAATTCATAGCTTCTAATTATTATTGCAAATTATAACTTGAAGATCTGAACTTGTAATTGACAAATACAGAACTTCTAATTGTTAAATACAAATTATTAGTGCAAATTATAACATGAAGATCTGAACTTGTAATTGTCAAATACAGAACTTCTAATTGTTAAATACAAATTATTATTGCAAATTATAACTTGAAGATCTGAACTTGTAATTGTCAAATACAGAACTTAAAATTGATATCTTCTAATTATTATTGCAAATAATAACTTGAAGATCTGAACTTGTAATTGACAAATACAGAACTTAAAATTGATAGCTTCTAATTATTATTGTAAATTATAACTTGAAGATCTGAACTTGTAATTGTCAAGTACAGAACTTAAAATTGATATCTTCTATTTATTTATTTATTTATTTATTTATTTCTTTATTAGTGTTAATACGTAAAATTTACATTTACACACGTCAAAATAGAATGAATATCTACATATAATTATTATGATTTACACTTAAAAATTCATCTGTCGAATAGAATGCATGTTGGATTAATACGCCGATTAAAGTTTTTCTAAACTGAGCTGGAGGCAGTTCCCTTATGTTACTGGGAAGGGCATTATAAAACATTATACCATGGTATTCTGTGGCTTCTCTAGAGCGATATAGTCTGTGGAATTTTACCACTAAGTCATTTTTACGACGCGTATCATAGGTATGTGAAGATGTACCATAAGACGATCTATTCATGTGTATATAAGTTAGTGAGCGTAAGATATATAGGCATGGCACTGTCAATATATTTAATTGAGTGAACTGATTCCTACAATCATCTCGATAACCCAGACCAGTTATTATGCGTATTACCTTTCTCTGCAAGGCAAACACCTCTGCAGTATGAGCAGAATGACCCCAAGCCAATACAGCATAGGATATGTTGCTATGCACCAGACCAAAGTATGCTGTTTTCAGCACAGGTGAAGACACAATACTCTTCAGTTGCCTGATCAAGTAGATGGAACTCGATAGTTTGTGACATAATTTAGCTATATGTGGCGCCCAAGTTAGTCCGGAATCCAACGTAACACCCAGAAACTTTACCGGTTCGTTACTAAATGTTACACGCCTCAACGTAAAAACAAGTCTTTGCATTTTACTTGCATTGAGGCTAAGTTTATTTGCTAGAAACCATTGATTAATATTACTATTTATTGATGTGTTGGTCAAACAAGAGTCGTCAAGATTTTTAGTTGGATTCAGAGTTGTGGTATCATCCGCAAACAATATAAAGTTCGTCAGCGTACAACCAGGAAGATCATTTATATAAATTAAGAATAATATAGGCCCCAAGACAGAACCTTGCGGTACCCCAATAGTGATAATTCTATTGGATGATTTACTATTATTACAGAAAACATGCTGAGTTCTCCCCTTCAGATATGACTCCATCAGCAACAGTGAGTTGTTGCTAAAGCCATAAAATCTCAATTTCTGTAACAAAATCCCATGTGACACACAATCAAACGCCTTTGTTAAGTCGTAGTAGTGTGTATCTAGATATTCGTTATTTTCAAAAGCCTTAGTTGCCTCCCGACATAAACTGCTAATTGCTAGCGTTGTTGATAGATTGTTTCTAAAGCCAAATTGACTTGGATGAAAAAGAATATTATTTTCAAAGTAGTTGTTTATTTGAGTTTTTAGCAATTTTTCAAACACTTTGCTCAGTACGGGCAAAATGGATATAGGGCGATAATTTGTTGGATCATTTTTATCACCTTTTTTATAAATTGGTACTACTTTGGCTAATTTGAGCATGTCTGGAAATATATGATGTTTTATACAGAAATTTAACAACTTTGTAAATGGCGCAAGAATAGTATTAGATATGGATTTCAGAATTTGTGCACTAAGCTGTAGGGTATCAAGGCTTCTACTATTCTTTAGTGAGGCAACTGTATCACTAACTTCCATGCGACTTACCTCTTTAAAACAAAAGGTAGATTTAATATCTGCGGTTAGATAATGAGTAAAGTCTACTGTTGCTGAGGGCAGGGCATTAACAATCAACTGTGCAGCGCCAGTAAAACAATCATTAAACACCTCAGGTGATGGTGTTTCCGGAGAATCAAATTTTTTGTGCTTATTACGGTTTATCAGACGCCAGGCTGCGGCGGAGCAGTTAACCAAACTCGCGATAAAACGATCATTAGCAGCTCTCTTTGCGCTAGCTAGTTGCTTTTTATAATAATGTTTGAAGTCTGTCAAAATATCTCTGGGGATTAGATTTTTGTTATGCAAGTCTACTAAGAAGTGCAACTTTTCTCTTTGTGATTTTAGTTGTTCCGTGAACCACCCAGCTTTACTGTCACTGACCCCGTTATTAGACAATGCCCGCATTTTCTCTGGTAAGCAGTGAGACACAGCCAAGGTGATCAACCTACAAAATACTGCAAATTTGTCACCAGTATCAGTGCTCTCGCCATCTATGAAAGACCAATCAGTCCCTTGCAAGCGCCTAGAGAGCAGAGACAAACCAGATTCGGTAATCGGTCTGTAGAAAGCAACCTTACCACTCCCTCCAGCCACAGGAAATACCCGCCCTACATTTATTATTAAGCTGAGATGATCCGACAACCCATAATCCCTAACATCCAACGTCACATCCTCAAGGTTGGTAAAAACGTTGTCCAGGCAAGAAGTGTTCCTGGTATTCTGAATTCTAATTATTATTGCAAATAATAACTTGAAGATCTGAACTTGTAATTGTCAAATACAGAACTTAAAATTGATAGCTTCTAATTATTATTGCAAATTATAACTTGAAGATCTGAACTTGTAATTGTCAAATACAGAACTTCTAATTGTTAAATACAAATTATTAGTGCAAATTATAACTTGAAGATCTGAACTTGTAATTGTCAAATACAGAACTTAAAATTTATAGCTTCTAATTATTATTGCAAATAATAACTTGGATATCTGAACTTGTAATTGTCAAATACAGAACTTAAAATTGATAGCTTCTAATTATTATTGTGAATTATAACTTGTAGATCTGAACTTGTAATAGTGAATTACAGAACTTAGAATTGTCAAATTCAAATTATTATTTCTAATTATAGCTTGAAGATCTGAACTAGTAATTGTCAAATACAGAACTTAAAATTGATAGCTTCCAATTATTATTGCAAATTATAACTTGAAGATCTGTACTTGTAATTGTCAAATACAGAACTTAAAATTGATAGCTTATAATTATAAATCAAATTATAACTTGAAGATCTGAACTTGTAATAGTCAAATACAGAACTTCGAATTGTTAAAAAAAAATTATTAGTGCAAATTATAACTTGAAGATCTGTTCTAGTAATTGTCAAATACAGCACTTAAAATTGATAGCTTCTAATTATTATTGTAAATTATAACTTGAAGATCTGAACTTGTAATAGTGAATTACAGAACTTAGATTTGTTAAATTCAAATTATTATTTCAAATTATTATTTGATGATCTGAACTTGTAATTGTCAAATACAGAACTTAAAATTGATAGCTTCTAATTATTATTGCAAATTATAACTTGTAGATCTGAACTGGTAATTGTCAAATACAGAACTTCTAATTGTTAAATACAAATTATTAGTGCAAATTATAACTTGAAGATCTGAACTTGTAATTGTCAAATACAGAACTTAAAATTGATAGCTTCTAATTATTATTGCAAATTATAACTTGAAGATCTGAACTTGTAATTGTCAAATACAGAACTTAAAATTAATAGCTTCTAATTATTATTGCAAATTATAACTTGAAGATCTGAACTTGTAATTGTCAAATACAGAACTTCTAATTGTTAAATACAAATTATTAGTGCAAATTATAACTTGAAGATCTGAACTTGTAATTGTCAAATACAGAACTTAAAATTGATAGCTTCTAATTATTATTGCAAAATATAACTTGAAGATCTGAACTTGTAATTGTCAAATACAGAACTTCTAATTGTTAAATACTAATTATTAGTGCAAATTATAACTTGAAGTTCTGAACTTGTAATTGTCAAATACAGAACTTAAAATTGATAGCTTCTAATTATTATTGTAAATTATAACTTGAAGATCTGAACTTGTAATAGTGAATTACAGAACTTAGATTTGTTAAATTCAAATTATTATTATAAATTATAACTTGAAGATCTGAACTAGTAATTGTCAAATACAGAACTTAAAATTGATAGCTTCTAATTATTATTGCAAATTATAACCTGAAGATCTGAACTTGTAATTGTCAAATACAGAACTTAAAATTGATAGCTTCTAATTGTTATTGTAAATTATAACTTGAAGATCTGAACTTGTAATAGACAAATACGCAACTTAGCATTGTTAAATACAAATTGTGATTGCAAATTATAACTTGAAGATCTGATCCTGTAATAGGTAAATACAGAACTTCGAATTGTTAAATTCAAACTAAGATTGCAAATAATAATTCGAAGATCTGAACTTGTAATTGTCAAATACAGAACTTAAAATTGATAGCTTCTAATTATATTTGTAAATTATAACTTGAAGATCTGAACTTGTAATAGTGAATTACAGAACTTAGATTTGTTAAATTCAAATTATTATTACAAATTATAACTTGAAGATCTGAACTAGTAATTGTCAAATACAGAACTTAAAATTGATAGCTTCTAATTATTATTGTAAATTATAACTTGAAGATCTGACCTTGTAATTGTCAAATACAGAACTTAAAATTGATATCTTCTAATTATTATTGCAAATAATAACTTGAAGATCTGAACTAGTAATTGTCAAATACAGCACTTAAAATTGATAGCTTCTAATTATTATTGCAAATTATAATTTGAAGATCTGAACTTGTAATAGACAAATACGCAACTTAGCATTGTTAAATACAAATTGTGATTGCAAATTATAACTTGAAGATCTGAACCTGTAATAGGTAAATACAGAACTTCGAATTGTTAAATTCTAACTAAGATTGCAAATAATAATTCGAAGATCTGAACTTGTAATAGTCAAATACAGAACTTCTAATTGTTAAATACAAATTATTAGTCCAAATTATAACTTGAAGATCTGAACTAGTAATTGTCAAATACAGAACTTAAAATTCATAGCTTCTAATTATTATTGCAAATTATAACTTGAAGATCTGAACTTGTAATTGACAAATACAGAACTTCTAATTGTTAAATACAAATTATTAGTGCAAATTATAACATGAAGATCTGAACTTGTAATTGTCAAATACAGAACTTCTAATTGTTAAATACAAATTATTAGTGCAAATTATAACTTGAAGATCTGAACTAGTAATTGTCAAATACAGCACTTAAAATTGATAGCTGCTAATTATTATTGCAAATTATAACTTGAAGATCTGAACTTGTAATTGTCAAATACAGAACTTCTAATTGTTAAATACAAATTATTAGTGCAAATTATAACTTGAAGATCTGAACTTGTAATTGTCAAATACAGAACTTAAAATTGATAGCTTCTAATTATTATTGTAAATTATAACTTGAAGAACTGAACTTGTAATAGTGAATTACAGAACTTCTAATTGCTAAATTCAATTTATTATTTCAAATTATAACTTGAAGATCTGAACTAGTAATTGTCAAATACAGAACTTAAAATTGATAGCTTCTAATTATTATTGCAAATTATAACTTGAAGATCTGAACTTGTAATTGTCAGATACAGAACTTAAAATTGATAGCTTCTAATTATTATTGCAAATTATAACTTGAAGATCTGAACTTGTAATTGTCAAATACAGAACTTCTAATTGTTAAATACAAATTATTAGTGCAAATTATAACTTGAAGAACTGAACTTGGAATTGTCAAATACAGAACTTCTAATTGTTAAATACAAATTATTAGTGCAAATTATAACTTGAAGATCTGTACTAGTTTCAAATACAGAACTTAAAATTAATAGCTTCTAATTATTATTGCAAATTAAAACTTGAATGTCTGAACTTGTAATTGTCAAATACAGAACTTCTAATTGTTAAATACAAATTATTAGTGCAAATTATAACTTGAAGATCTGAACTTGTAATTGTCAAATACAGAACTTAAAATTGATAGCTTCTAATTATTATTGTAAATTATAACTTGAAGAACTGAACTTGTAATAGTGAATTACAGAACTTAGATTTGTTAAATTCAATTTATTATTTCAAATTATAACTTGAAGATCTGAACTAGTAATTGTCAAATACAGAACTTAAAATTGATAGCTTCTAATTATTATTGCAAATTATAACTTGAAGATCTGAACTTGTAATTGTCAAATACAGAACTTAAAATTGATAGCTTCTAATTATTATTGTAAATTATAACTTCAAGATCTGAACTTGTAATTGTCAAATACAGAACTTAAAATTGATAGCTTCTAATTATTATTGTAAATTATAACTTGAAGAACTGAACTTGTAATAGTGAATTACAGAACTTAGATTTGTTAAATTCAATTTATTATTTCAAATTATAACTTGAAGATCTGAACTAGTAATTGTCAAATACAGAACTTAAAATTGATAGCTTCTAATTATTATTGTAAATAATAACTTGAAGATCTGAACTTGTAATTGTCAAATACAGAACTTAAAATTGATAGCCTCTAATTATTATTGCAAATTAAAATTTGAAGATCTGAACTTGTAATAGACAAATACGCAACTTAGCATTATTAAATACAAATTGTGATTGCAAATTATAACTTGAAGATCTCAACCTGTAATAGTCAAATACAGCACTTCTAATTGTTAATTACAAATTATTAGTGCAAATTTTAACTTGAAGATCTGAACTTGTAATTGTCAAATACAGAACTTAAAATTGATAGCTTCTAATTATTATTGCAAATTATAACTTGAAGATCTGAACTTGTAATTGTCAAATACGCAACTTAGCATTGTTAAATTCAAACTAAGATTGCAAATAATAATTCGAAGATCTGAACTTGTAATAGTCAAATACAGAACTTCTAATTGTTAATTACAAATTATTAGTACAAATTATAACTTGAAGATCTGAACTAGTAATTGTCAAATACAGAACTTAAAATTGATAGCTTCTAATTATTATTGCAAATTATAACTTGTAGATCTGAACTGGTATGGTCAAATACAGAACTTCTAATTGTTAAATACAAATTATTAGTGCAAATTATAACTTGAAGATCTGAACTTGTAATTGTCAAATACAGAACTTAAAATTGATAGCTTATAATTATAAATCAAATTATAACTTGTAGATCTGAACTTGTAATAGTCAAATACAGAACATCGAATTGTTAAAAACAAATTATTAGTGCAAATTATAACTTGAAGATCTGTTCTAGTAATTGTCAAATACAGCACTTAAAATTGATAGCTTCTAATTATTATTGTAAATTATAACTTGAAGATCTGAACTTGTAATAGTGAATTACAGAACTTAGATTTGTTAAATTCAAATTATTATTTCAAATTATTATTTGATGATCTGAACTTGTAATTGTCAAATACAGAACTTAAAATTGATAGCTTCTAATTATTATTGCAAATTATAACTTGTAGATCTGAACTGGTAATTGTCAAATACAGAACTTCTAATTGTTAAATACAAATTATTAGTGCAAATTATAACTTGAAGATCTGAACTTGTAATTGTCAAATACAGAACTTAAAATTGATAGCTTCTAATTATTATTGCAAATTATAACTTGAAGATCTGAACTTGTAATTGTCAAATACAGAACTTAAAATTAATAGCTTCTAATTATTATTGCAAATTATAACTTGAAGATCTGAACTTGTAATTGTCAAATACAGAACTTCTAATTGTTAAATACAAATTATTAGTGCAAATTATAACTTGAAGATCTGAACTTGTAATTGTCAAATACAGAACTTAAAATTGATAGCTTCTAATTATTATTGCAAAATATAACTTGAAGATCTGAACTTGTAATTGTCAAATACAGAACTTCTAATTGTTAATTACAAATTATTAGTGCAAATTTTAACTTGAAGATCTGAACTTGTAATTGTCAAATACAGAACTTAAAATTGATAGCTTCTAATTATTATTGCAAATTATAACTTGAAGATCTGAACTTGTAATTGTCAAATACGCAACTTAGCATTGTTAAATTCAAACTAAGATTGCAAATAATAATTCGAAGATCTGAACTTGTAATAGTCAAATACAGAACTTCTAATTGTTAATTACAAATTATTAGTGCAAATTATAACTTGAAGATCTGAACTAGTAATTGTCAAATACAGAACTTAAAATTGATAGCTTCAAATTATTATTGCAAATTATAACTTGAAGATCTGAACTTGTAATTGTCAAATACAGAACTTCTAATTGTTAAATACAAATTATTAGTGCAAATTATAACTTGAAGATCTGAACTTGTAATTGTCAAATACAGAACTTAAAATTGATAGCTTCTAATTAATATTGCAAATTATAACTTGAAGATCTGAACTTGTAGTAGTCAAACACAGAACTTCTAATTGTTAAATACAAATTATTAGTGCAAATTATAATTTTAAGATCTGAACTTGTAATAGACAAATACGCAACTTAGCATTGTTAAATACAAATTGTGATTGCAAATTATAACTTGAAGATCTCAACCTGTAATAGGTAAATACAGAACTTCGAATTGTTAAATTCAAACTAAGATTGCAAATAATAATTCGAAGATCTGAACTTGTAATAGTCAAATACAGAACTTCTAATTGTTAATTACAAATTATTATTGCAAATTATAACTTGAAGATCTGAACTAGTAATTGTCAAATACAGAACTTAAAATTGATAGCTTCTAATTATTATTGCAAATTATAACTTGAAGATCTGAACTTGTAATTGTCAAATACAGAACTTCTAATTGTTAAATACAAATTATTAGTGCAAATTATAACTTGAAGATCTGAACTTGTAATTGTCAAATACAGAACTTAAAATTGATAGCTTCTAATTAATATTGCAAATTATAACTTGAAGATCTGAACTTGTAATTGTCAGATACAGAACTTAAAATTGATAGCTTCTAATTATTATTGTAAATTATAACTTCAAGATCTGAACTTGTAATTGTCAAATACAGAACTTCTAATTGTTAAATTCAAATTATTAGTGCAAATTATAACTTGAAGATCTGAACTTGTAATTGTCAAATACAGAACTTAAAATTGATAGCTTCTAATTGTTATTGTAAATTATAACTTGAAGATCTGAACTTGTAATTGTCAAATACAGAACTTAAAATTGATAGCTTCTAATTATTATTGCAAATAATAACTAGAAGATCTGAACTTGAAATTGTCAAATTCAGAACTTAAAATTGATAGCTTCTAATTATTATTGCAAATTATAATTTGAAGACCTGAACTTGTAATAGACAAATACGCAACTTAGCATTGTTAAATACAAATTGTGATTGCAAATTATAACTTGAAGATCTGATCCTGTAATAGGTAAATACAGAACTTCGAATTGTTAAATTCAAACTAAGATTGCAAATAATAATTCGAAGATCTGAACTTGTAATAGTCAAATACAGAACTTCTAATTGTTAAATACATATTATTAGTGCAAATTATAACTTGAAGATCTGAACTAGTAATTGTCAAATACAGAACTTAAAATTGATAGCTTCTAATTATTATTGCAAATTATAACTTGAAGATCTGAACTTGTAATTGTCAAATACAGAACGTCTAATTGTTAAATACAAATTATTAGTGCAAATTATAACTTGAAGATCTGAACTTGTAATTGTCAAATACAGAACTTAAAATTGATAGCTTCTAATTATTATTGTAAATTATAACTTGAAGATCTGAACTTGTAATAGTGAATTACAGAACTTAGATTTGTTAAATTCAAATTATTATTACAAATTATAACTTGAAGATCTGAACTAGTAATTGTCAAATACAGAACTTAAAATTGATAGCTTCTAATTATTATTGCAAATCATAACTTGAAGATCTGAACTAGTAATTGTCAAATACAGAACTTAAAATTGATAGCTTCTAATTATTATTGTAAATTATAACTTGAAGATCTGACCTTGTAATTGTCAAATACAGAACTTAAAATTGATATCTTCTAATTATTATTGCAAATAATAACTTGAAGATCTGAACTAGTAATTGTCAAATACAGCACTTAAAATTGATAGCTTCTAATTATTATTGCAAATTATAATTTGAAGATCTGAACTTGTAATAGACAAATACGCAACTTAGCATTGTTAAATACAAATTGTGATTGCAAATTATAACTTGAAGATCTGAACCTGTAATAGGTAAATACAGAACTTCGAATTGTTAAATTCTAACTAAGATTGCAAATAATAATTCGAAGATCTGAACTTGTAATATTCAAATACAGAACTTCTAATTGTTAAATACAAATTATTAGTCCAAATTATAACTTGAAGATCTGAACTAGTAATTGTCAAATACAGAACTTAAAATTCATAGCTTCTAATTATTATTGCAAATTATAACTTGAAGATCTGAACTTGTAATTGACAAATACAGTACTTCTAATTGTTAAATACAAATTATTAGTGCAAATTATAACATGAAGATCTGAACTTGTAATTGTCAAATACAGAACTTCTAATTGTTAAATACAAATTATTAGTGCAAATTATAACTTGAAGATCTGAACTAGTAATTGTCAAATACAGCACTTAAAATTGATAGCTGCTAATTATTATTGCAAATTATAACTTGAAGATCTGAACTTGTAATTGTCAAATACAGAACATAAAATTGATAGCTACTAATTATTATTTCAAATTATAACTTGAAGATCTGAACTTGTAATTGTCAAATACAGAACTTAAAATTAATAGCTTCTAATTATTATTGCAAATTATAACTTGAAAGTCTGAACTTGTAATTGTCAAATACAGAACTTCTAATTGTTAAATACAAATTATTAGGGCAAATTATAACTTGAAGATCTGAACTTGTAATTGTCAAATACAGAACTTAAAATTGATAGCTTCTAATTATTATTGTAAATTATAACTTGAAGAACTGAACTTGTAATAGTGAATTACAGAACTTAGATTTGTTAAATTCAATTTATTATTTCAAATTATAACTTGAAGATCTGAACTAGTAATTGTCAAATACAGAACTTAAAATTGATAGCTTCTAATTATTATTGCAAATTATAACTTGAAGATCTGAACTTGTAATTGTCAGATACAGAACTTAAAATTGATAGCTTCTAATTATTATTGTAAATTATAACTTCAAGATCTGAACTTGTAATTGTCAAATACAGAACTTAAAATTGATAGCTTCTAATTATTATTGCAAATTATAACTTGAAGATCTGAACTTGTAATTGTCAAATACAGAACTTCTAATTGTTAAATACAAATTATTAGTGCAAATTATAACTTGAAGATCTGAACTAGTAATTGTCAAATACAGCACTTAAAATTGATAGCTGCTAATTATTATTGCAAATTATAACTTGAAGATCTGAACTTGTAATTGTCAAATACAGAACATAAAATTGATAGCTACTAATTATTATTTCAAATTATAACTTGAAGATCTGAACTTGTAATTGTCAAATACAGAACTTAAAATTGATAGCTTCTAATTATTATTGTAAATTATAACTTGAAGATCTGAACTTGTAATAGTGAATTACAGAACTTAGATATGTTAAATTCAAATTATTATTACAAATTATAACTTGAAGATCTGAACTAGTAATTGTCAAATACAGAACTTAAAATTGATAGCTTCTAATTATTATTGCAAATCATAACTTGAAGATCTGAACTAGTAATTGTCAAATACAGAACTTAAAATTGATAGCTTCTAATTATTATTGTAAATTATAACTTGAAGATCTGACCTTGTAATTGTCAAATACAGAACTTAAAATTGATATCTTCTAATTATTATTGCAAATAATAACTTGAAGATCTGAACTAGTAATTGTCAAATACAGCACTTAAAATTGATAGCTTCTAATTATTATTGCAAATTATAATTTGAAGATCTGAACTTGTAATAGACAAATACGCAACTTAGCATTGTTAAATACAAATTGTGATTGCAAATTATAACTTGAAGATCTGAACCTGTAATAGGTAAATACAGAACTTCGAATTGTTAAATTCTAACTAAGATTGCAAATAATAATTCGAAGATCTGAACTTGTAATATTCAAATACAGAACTTCTAATTGTTAAATACAAATTATTAGTCCAAATTATAACTTGAAGATCTGAACTAGTAATTGTCAAATACAGAACTTAAAATTCATAGCTTCTAATTATTATTGCAAATTATAACTTGAAGATCTGAACTTGTAATTGACAAATACAGTACTTCTAATTGTTAAATACAAATTATTAGTGCAAATTATAACATGAAGATCTGAACTTGTAATTGTCAAATACAGAACTTCTAATTGTTAAATACAAATTATTAGTGCAAATTATAACTTGAAGATCTGAACTAGTAATTGTCAAATACAGCACTTAAAATTGATAGCTGCTAATTATTATTGCAAATTATAACTTGAAGATCTGAACTTGTAATTGTCAAATACAGAACATAAAATTGATAGCTACTAATTATTATTTCAAATTATAACTTGAAGATCTGAACTTGTAATTGTCAAATACAGAACTTAAAATTAATAGCTTCTAATTATTATTGCAAATTATAACTTGAAAGTCTGAACTTGTAATTGTCAAATACAGAACTTCTAATTGTTAAATACAAATTATTAGGGCAAATTATAACTTGAAGATCTGAACTTGTAATTGTCAAATACAGAACTTAAAATTGATAGCTTCTAATTATTATTGTAAATTATAACTTGAAGAACTGAACTTGTAATAGTGAATTACAGAACTTAGATTTGTTAAATTCAATTTATTATTTCAAATTATAACTTGAAGATCTGAACTAGTAATTGTCAAATACAGAACTTAAAATTGATAGCTTCTAATTATTATTGCAAATTATAACTTGAAGATCTGAACTTGTAATTGTCAGATACAGAACTTAAAATTGATAGCTTCTAATTATTATTGTAAATTATAACTTCAAGATCTGAACTTGTAATTGTCAAATACAGAACTTAAAATTGATAGCTTCTAATTATTATTGCAAATTATAACTTGAAGATCTGAACTTGTAATTGTCAAATACAGAACTTCTAATTGTTAAATACAAATTATTAGTGCAAATTATAACTTGAAGATCTGAACTAGTAATTGTCAAATACAGCACTTAAAATTGATAGCTGCTAATTATTATTGCAAATTATAACTTGAAGATCTGAACTTGTAATTGTCAAATACAGAACATAAAATTGATAGCTACTAATTATTATTTCAAATTATAACTTGAAGATCTGAACTTGTAATTGTCAAATACAGAACTTAAAATTGATAGCTTCTAATTATTATTGTAAATTATAACTTGAAGATCTGAACTTGTAATAGTGAATTACAGAACTTAGATATGTTAAATTCAAATTATTATTACAAATTATAACTTGAAGATCTGAACTAGTAATTGTCAAATACAGAACTTAAAATTGATAGCTTCTAATTATTATTGCAAATCATAACTTGAAGATCTGAACTAGTAATTGTCAAATACAGAACTTAAAATTGATAGCTTCTAATTATTATTGTAAATTATAACTTGAAGATCTGACCTTGTAATTGTCAAATACAGAACTTAAAATTGATATCTTCTAATTATTATTGCAAATAATAACTTGAAGATCTGAACTAGTAATTGTCAAATACAGCACTTAAAATTGATAGCTTCTAATTATTATTGCAAATTATAATTTGAAGATCTGAACTTGTAATAGACAAATACGCAACTTAGCATTGTTAAATACAAATTGTGATTGCAAATTATAACTTGAAGATCTGAACCTGTAATAGGTAAATACAGAACTTCGAATTGTTAAATTCTAACTAAGATTGCAAATAATAATTCGAAGATCTGAACTTGTAATATTTAAATACAGAACTTCTAATTGTTAAATACAAATTATTAGTCCAAATTATAACTTGAAGATCTGAACTAGTAATTGTCAAATACAGAACTTAAAATTCATAGCTTCTAATTATTATTGCAAATTATAACTTGAAGATCTGAACTTGTAATTGACAAATACAGTACTTCTAATTGTTAAATACAAATTATTAGTGCAAATTATAACATGAAGATCTGAACTTGTAATTGTCAAATACAGAACTTCTAATTGTTAAATACAAATTATTAGTGCAAATTATAACTTGAAGATCTGAACTAGTAATTGTCAAATACAGCACTTAAAATTGATAGCTGCTAATTATTATTGCAAATTATAACTTGAAGATCTGAACTTGTAATTGTCAAATACAGAACATAAAATTGATAGCTACTAATTATTATTTCAAATTATAACTTGAAGATCTGAACTTGTAATTGTCAAATACAGAACTTAAAATTAATAGCTTCTAATTATTATTGCAAATTATAACTTGAATGTCTGAACTTGTAATTGTCAAATACAGAACTTCTAATTATTAAATACAAATTATTAGGGCAAATTATAACTTGAAGATCTGAACTTGTAATTGTCAAATACAGAACTTAAAATTGATAGCTTCTAATTATTATTGTAAATTATAACTTGAAGAACTGAACTTGTAATAGTGAATTACAGAACTTAGATTTGTTAAATTCAATTTATTATTTCAAATTATAACTTGAAGATCTGAACTAGTAATTGTCAAATACAGAACTTAAAATTGATAGCTTCTAATTATTATTGCAAATTATAACTTGAAGATCTGAACTTGTAATTGTCAGATACAGAACTTAAAATTGATAGCTTCTAATTATTATTGTAAATTATAACTTCAAGATCTGAACTTGTAATTGTCAAATACAGAACTTAAAATTGATAGCTTCTAATTATTATTGCAAATTATAACTTGAAGATCTGAACTTGTAATTGTCAAATACAGAACTTCTAATTGTTAAATACAAATTATTAGTGCAAATTATAACTTGAAGAACTGAACTTGGAATTGTCAAATACAGAACTTCTAATTGTTAAATACAAATTATTAGTGCAAATTATAACTTGAAGATCTGAACTAGTTTCAAATACAGAACTTAAAATTAATAGCTTCTAATTATTATTGCAAATTAAAACTTGAATGTCTGAACTTGTAATTGTTAAATACAGAACTTCTAATTGTTAAATACAAATTATTAGTGCAAATTATAACTTGAAGATCTGAACTTGTAATTGTCAAATACAGAACTTAAAATTGATAGCTTCTAATTATTATTGTAAATTATAACTTGAAGAACTGAACTTGAAATAGTGAATTACAGAACTTAGATTTGTTAAATTCAATTTATTATTTCAAATTATAACTTGAAGATCTGAACTAGTAATTGTCAAATACAGAACTTAAAATTGATAGCTTCTAATTATTATTGCAACTTATAACTTGTAGATCTGAACTTGTAATTGTCAAATACAGAACTTAAAATTGATAGCTTCTAATTATTATTGTAAATTATAACTTCAAGATCTGAACTTGTAATTGTCAAATACAGAACTTAAAATTGATAGCTTCTAATTATTATTGTAAATTATAACTTGAAGAACTGAACTTGTAATAGTGAATTACAGAACTTAGATTTGTCAAATTCAATTTATTATTTCAAATTATAACTTGAAGATCTGAACTAGTAATTGTCAAATACAGAACTTAAAATTGATAGCTTCTAATTATTATTGTAAATAATAACTTGAAGATCTGAACTTGTAATTGTCAAATACAGAACTTAAAATTGATAGCCTCTAATTATTATTGCAAATTAAAATTTGAAGATCTGAACTTGTAATAGACAAATACGCAACTTAGCATTATTAAATACAAATTGTGATTGCAAATTATAACTTGAAGATCTCAACCTGTAATAGTCAAATACAGAACTTCTAATTGTTAATTACAAATTATTAGTGCAAATAATAACTTGAAGATCTGAACTAGTAATTGTCAAATACAGAACTTAAAATTGATAGCTTCTAATTATTATTGCAAATTATAACTTGAAGATCTGAACTTGTAATTGTCAAATACGCAACTTAGCATTGTTAAATTCAAACTAAGATTGCAAATAATAATTCGAAGATCTGAACTTGTAATAGTCAAATACAGAACTTCTAATTGTTAATTACAAATTATTAGTGCAAATTATAACTTGAAGATCTGAACTAGTAATTGTCAAATACAGAACTTAAAATTGATAGCTTCTAATTATTATTGCAAATTATAACTTGAAGATCTGAACTTGTAATTGTCAAATACAGAACTTCTAATTGTTAAATACAAATTATTAGTGCAAATTATAACTTGACGATCTGAACTTGTAATTGTCAAATACAGAACTTAAAATTGATAGCTTCTAATTAATATTGCAAATTATAACTTGAAGATCTGAACTTGTAGTAGTCAAATACAGAACTTCTAATTGTTAAATACAAATTATTAGTGCAAATTATAATTTGAAGATCTGAACTTGTAATAGACAAATACGCAACTTAGCATTGTTAAATACAAATTGTGATTGCAAATTATAACTTGAAGATCTCAACCTGTAATAGGTAAATACAGAACTTCGAATTGTTAAATTCAAACTAAGATTGCAAATAATAATTCGAAGATCTGAACTTGTAATAGTCAAATACAGAACTTCTAATTGTTAATTACAAATTATTATTGCAAATTATAACTTGAAGATCTGAACTAGTAATTGTCAAATACAGAACTTAAAATTGATAGCTTCTAATTATTATTGCAAATTATAACTTGAAGATCTGAACTTGTAATTGTCAAATACAGAACTTCTAATTGTTAAATACAAATTATTAGTGCAAATTATAACTTGAAGATCTGAACTTGTAATTGTCAAATACAGAACTTAAAATTGATAGCTTCTAATTAATATTGCAAATTATAACTTGAAGATCTGAACTTGTAGTAGTCAAATACAGAACTTCTAATTGTTAAATACAAGTTATTAGTGCAAATTATAACTTGAAGATCTGAACTTGTAATTGTCAAATGCAAAACTTAAAATTGATAGCTTCTAATTATTATTGTAAATTATAACTTGAAGATCTGAACTTGTAATAGTGAATTACAGAACTTAGATTTGTTAAATTCAAATTATTATTTCAAATTATAACTTGAAGATCTGAACTAGTAATTGTCAAAAACAGAACTTAAAATTGATAGCTTCTAATTATTATTTCAAATTATAACTTGAAGATCTGAACTTGTAATTGTCAAATACAGAACTTCTAATTGTTAAATACAAATTATTAGTGCAAATTATAACTTGTAGATCTGAACTTGTAATTGTCAAATACAGAACATAAAATTGATAGCTTCTAATTATTATTGTAAATTATAACTTGAAGATCTGAACTTGTAATAGTGAATTACAGAACTTAGATTTGTCAAATTCTAATTATTATTTCTAATTATAACTTGAAGATCTGAACTAGTAATTGTCAAATACAGAACTTAAAATTGATAGCTTCTAATTATTATTGCAAATTATAACTTGAAGATCTGAACTTGTAATTATCAAATACAGAACTTAAAATTGATTGCTTCTAATTATTATTTCAAATTATAACTTGAAGATCTGAACTTGTAATTGTCAAATACAGAACTTAAAATTAATAGCTTCTAATTATTATTGCAAATAATAACTTGAAGATCTGAACTTGGAATTGTCAAATGCAGAACTTAAAATTGATAGCTTCTAATTATTATAGCAAATAATAATTTGAAGATCTGTACTTGTAATTGTCAAATACAGAACGTAAAATTGATAGCTTATAATTATAATTCAAATTATAACTTGAAGATCTGAACTTGTAATAGTCAAATACAGAACTTCGAATGGTTAAATTCAAACTAAGATTGCACATAATAATTTGAAGATCTGAACTTGTAATTGTCAAATACAGAACTTAAAATTGATATCTTCTAATTATTATTGCAAATAATAACTTGAAGATCTGAACTTGTAATTGTCAAATACAGAACTTAAAATTGATAGCATCTAATTATTATTGCAAATTATAATTTGAAGATCTGAACTTGTAATAGACAAATACGCAACTTAGCATTGTTAAATACAAATTGTGATTGCAAATTATAACTTGAAGATCTGAACTTGTAATTGTCAAATACAGAACTTCTAATTGTTAAATACAAATTATTAGTGCAAATTATAACTTGAAGATCTGTACTTGTAATTGTCAAATACAGAACTTAAAATTTATAGCTTCTAATTATTATTGCAAATAATAACTTGGATATCTGAACTTGTAATTGTCAAATACAGAACTTAAAATTGATAGCTTCTAATTATTATTGTGAATTACAACTTGAAGATCTGAACTTGTAATAGTGAATTACAGAACTTAGATTTGTCAAATTCTAATTATTATTTCTAATTATAGCTTGAAGATCTGAACTAGTAATTGTCAAATACAGAACTTAAAATTGATAGCTTCTAATTATTATTGCAAATTATAACTTGAAGATCTGTACTTGTAATTGTCAAATACTGAACTTAAAATTGATAGCTTATAATTATAATTCAAATTATAACTTGAAGATCTGAACTTGTAATAGTCAAATACAGAACTTCGTATTGTTAAAAACATATTATTAGTGCAAATTATAACTTGAAGATCTGTTCTAGTAATTGTCAAATACAGCACTTAAAATTGATAGCTTCTAATTATTATTGTAAATTATAACTTGAAGATCTGAACTTGTAATTGTCAAATACAGAACTTCTAATTGTTAAATACAAATTATTAGTGCAAATTATAACTTGAAGATCTGAACTTGTAATTGTCAAATACAGAACTTAAAATTGATAGCTTCTAATTAATATTGCAAATTATAACTTGAAGATCTGAACTTGTAGTAGTCAAATACAGAACTTCTAATTGTTAAATACAAGTTATTAGTGCAAATTATAACTTGAAGATCTGAACTTGTAATTGTCAAATGCAAAACTTAAAATTGATAGCTTCTAATTATTATTGTAAATTATAACTTGAAGATCTGAACTTGTAATAGTGAATTACAGAACTTAGATTTGTTAAATTCAAATTATTATTTCTAATTATAACTTGAAGATCTGAACTAGTAATTGTCAAATACAGAACTTAAAATTGATTGCTTCTAATTATTATTTCAAATTATAACTTGAAGATCTGAACTTGTAATTGTCAAATACAGAACTTAAAATTAATAGCTTCTAATTATTATAGCAAATAATAACTTGAAGATCTGAACTTGTAATTGTCAAATACAGAACTTAAAATTAATAGCTTCTAATTATTATTGCAAATTATAACTTGAAGATCTGTACTTGTAATTGTCAAATACAGAACTTCTAATTGTTAAATACTAATTATTAGTGCAAATTATAACTTGAAGATCTGAACTTGTAATTGTCTAATACAGAACTTAAAATTGATAGCTTCTAATTATTATTGTAAATTATAACTTGAAGATCTGAACTTGTAATAGTGAATTACAGAACTTAGATTTGTTAAATTCAAATTATTATTTCAAATTATAACTTGAAGATCTGAACTAGTAATTGTCAAATACAGAACTTAAAATTGATAGCTTCTAATTATTATTGCAAATTATAACTTGAAGATCTGAACTTGTAATTGACAAATACAGAACTTAAAATTGATAGCTTCTAATTATTATTGTAAATTATAACTTGAAGATCTGAACTTGTAATTGTCAAATACAGAACTTAAAATTGATATCTTCTAATTATTATTGCAAATAATAACTTGAAGATCTGAACTTGTAATTGTCAAATACAGAACTTAAAATTGATAGCTTCTAATTATTATAGCAAATAATAATTTGAAGATCTGTACTTGTAATTGTCAAATACAGAACTTAAAATTGATAGCTTATAATTATAATTCAAATTATAACTTGAAGATCTGAACTTGTAATAGTCAAATACAGAACTTCGAATGGTTAAATTCAAACTAAGATTGCACATAATAATTTGAAGATCTGAACTTGTAATAGTCAAATACAGAACTTCTAATTGTTAAATACAAATTATTAGTGAAAATTATAACTTGAAGATCTGAACTTGTAATTGTCAAATACAGAACTTCTAATTGTTAAATACAAATTATTAGTGCAAATTATAACTTGAAGATCTGAACTAGTAATTGTCAAATACAGCATCTAAAATTGATAGCTTCTAATTATTATTGCAAATTATAACTTGAAGATCTGAACTTGTAATTGTCAAATACAGAACATAAAATTGATAGCTTCTAATTATTATTTCAATTTATAACTTGAAGATCTGAACTTGTAATTGTCAAATACAGAACTTAAAATTAATAGCTTCTAATTATTATTGCAAATTATAACTTGAAGATCTGTACTTGTAATTGTCAAATACAGAACTTCTAATTGTTAAATACAAATTATTAGTGCAAATTATAACTTGAAGATCTGAACTTGTAATTGTCAAATACAGAACTTAAAATTGATAGCTTCTAATTATTATTGTAAATTATAACTTGAAGATCTGAACTTGTAATAGTGAATTACAGAACTTAGATTTGTTAAATTCAAATTATTATTTCAAATTATAACTTGAAGATCTGAACTAGTAATTGTCAAATACAGAACTTAAAATTGATAGCTTCTAATTATTATTGCAAATTATAACTTGAAGATCTGAACTTGTAATTGACAAATACAGAACTTAAAATTGATAGCTTCTAATTATTATTGTAAATTATAACTTGAAGATCTGAACTTGTAATTGTCAAATACAGAACTTAAAATTGATATCTTCTAATTATTATTGCAAATAATAACTTGAAGATCTGAACTTGTAATTGTCAAATACAGAACTTAAAATTGATAGCATCTAATTATTATTGCAAATTATAATTTGAAGTACTGAACTTGTAATAGACAAATACGCAACTTAGCATTGTTAAATACAAATTGTGATTGCAAATTATAACTTGAAGATCTGAACTTGTAATTGTCAAATACAGAACTTCTAATTGTTAAATACAAATTATTAGTGCAAATTATAACTTGAAGATCTGAACTTGTAATTGTCAAATACAGAACTTAAAATTTATAGCTTCTAATTATTATTGCAAATAATAACTTGGATATCTGAACTTGTAATTGTCAAATACAGAACTTAAAATTGATAGCTTCTAATTATTATTGTGAATTATAACTTGAAGATCTGAACTTGTAATAGTGAATTACAGAACTTAGATTTGTCAAATTCTAATTATTATTTCTAATTATAGCTTGAAGATCTGAACTAGTAATTGTCAAATACAGAACTTAAAATTGATAGCTTCTAATTATTATTGCAAATTATAACTTGAAAATCTGTACTTGTAATTGTCAAATACAGAACTTAAAATTGATAGCTTATAATTATAATTCAAATTATAACTTGAAGATCTGAACTTGTAATAGTCAAATACAGAACTTCGAATTGTTAAAAACATATTATTAGTGCAAATTATAACTTGAAGATGTGTTCTAGTAATTGTCAAATACAGCACTTAAAATTGATAGCTTCTAATTATTATTGTAAATTATAACTTGAAGATCTGAACTTGTAATTGTCAAATACAGAACTTCTAATTGTTAAATACAAATTATTAGTGCAAATTATAACTTGAAGATCTGAACTTGTAATTGTCAAATACAGAACTTAAAATTGATAGCTTCTAATTAATATTGCAAATTATAACTTGAAGATCTGAACTTGTAGTAGTCAAATACAGAACTTCTAATTGTTAAATACAAGTTATTAGTGCAAATTATAACTTGAAGATCTGAACTTGTAATTGTCAAATGCAAAACTTAAAATTGATAGCTTCTAATTATTATTGTAAATTATAACTTGAAGATCTGAACTTGTAATAGTGAATTACAGAACTTAGATTTGTTAAATTCAAATTATTATTTCTAATTATAACTTGAAGATCTGAACTAGTAATTGTCAAATACAGAACTTAAAATTGATTGCTTCTAATTATTATTTCAAATTATAACTTGAAGATCTGAACTTGTAATTGTCAAATACAGAACTTAAAATTAATAGCTTCTAATTATTATAGCAAATAATAACTTGAAGATCTGAACTTGTAATTGTCAAATACAGAACTTAAAATTAATAGCTTCTAATTATTATTGCAAATTATAACCTGAAGATCTGTACTTGTAATTGTCAAATACAGAACTTCTAATTGTTAAATACAAATTATTAGTGCAAATTATAACTTGAAGATCTGAACTTGTAATTGTCAAATACAGAACTTAAAATTGATAGCTTCTAATTATTATTGTAAATTATAACTTGAAGATCTGAACTTGTAATAGTGAATTACAGAACTTAGATTTGTTAAATTCAAATTATTATTTCAAATTATAACTTGAAGATCTGAACTAGTAATTGTCAAATACAGAACTTAAAATTGATAGCTTCTAATTATTATTGCAAATTATAACTTGAAGATCTGAACTTGTAATTGACAAATACAGAACTTAAAATTGATAGCTTCTAATTATTATTGTAAATTATAACTTGAAGATCTGAACTTGTAATTGTCAAATACAGAACTTAAAATTGATATCTTCTAATTATTATTGCAAATAATAACTTGAAGATCTGAACTTGTAATTGTCAAATACAGAACTTAAAATTGATAGCTTCTAATTATTATTGCAAATTATAATTTGAAGATCTGAACTTGTAATAGACAAATGCGCAACTTAGCATTGTTAAATACAAATTGTGATTGCAAATTATAACTTGAAGATCTGAACTTGTAATTGTCAAATACAGAACTTCTAATTGTTAAATACAAATTATTAGTGCAAATTATAACTTGAAGATCTGAACTTGTAATTGTCAAATACAGAACTTAAAATTTATAGCTTCTAATTATTATTGCAAATAATAACTTGGATATCTGAACTTGTAATTGTCAAATACAGAACTTAAAATTGATAGCTTCTAATTATTATTGTGAATTATAACTTGAAGATCTGAACTTGTAATAGTGAATTACAGAACTTAGATTTGTCAAATTCTAATTATTATTTCTAATTATAGCTTGAAGATCTGAACTAGTAATTGTCAAATACAGAACTTAAAATTGATAGCTTCTAATTATTATTGCAAATTATAACTTGAAGATCTGTACTTGTAATTGTCAAATACAGAACTTAAATTGATAGCTTATAATTATAATTCAAATTATAACTTGAAGATCTGAACTTGTAATAGTCAAATACAGAACTTCGAATTGTTAAAAACATATTATTAGTGCAAATTATAACTTGAAGATCTGTTCTAGTAATTGTCAAATACAGCACTTAAAATTGATAGCTTCTAATTATTATTGTAAATTATAACTTGAAGATCTGAACTTGTAATAGTGAATTACAGAACTTAGATTTGTTAAATTCAAATTATTATTTCAAATTATTATTTGATGATCTGAACTAGTAATTGTCAAATACACAACTTAAAATTGATAGCTTCTAATTATTATTGCAAATTATAACTTTTAGATCTGAACTGGTAATTGTCAAATACAGAACTTCTAATTGTTAAATACAAATTATTAGTGCAAATTATAACTTGAAGATCTGAACTTGTAATTGTCAAATACAGAACTTAAAATTGATAGCTTCTAATTATTATTGCAAATTATAACTTGAAGATCTGAACTTGTAATTGTCAAATACAGAACTTAAAATTAATGGCTTCTAATTATTATTGCAAATTATAACTTGAAGATCTGAACTTGTAATTGTCAAATACAGAACTTCTAATTGTTAAATACAAATTATTAGTGCAATTTATAACTTGAAGATCTGAACTTGTAATTGTCAAATACAGAACTTAAAATTGATAGCTTCTAATTATTTTTGCAAAATATAACTTGAAGATCTGAACTTGTAATTGTCAAATACAGAACTTCTAATTGTTACATACAAATTATTAGTGCAAATTATAACTTGAAGTTCTGAACTTGTAATTGTCAAATACAGAACTTAAAATTGATAGCTTCTAATTATTATTGTAAATTATAACTTGAAGATCTGAACTTGTAATAGTGAATTACAGAACTTAAATTTGTTAAATTCAAATTATTATTATAAATTATAACTTGAAGATCTGAACTAGTAATTGTCAAATACAGAACTTAAAATTGATAGCTTCTAATTATTATTGCAAAATATCACTTGAAGATCTCAACTTGTAATCGTGAATTACAGAACTTAGATTTGTTAAATTCAAATTATTATTTCAAATTATAACTTGAAGATCTGAACTTGTAATTGTCAAATACAGAACTTAAAATTGATAGCTTCTAATTGTTATTGTAAATTATAACTTGAAGATCTGAACTTGTAATTGTCAAATACAGAACTTAAAATTGATAGCTTCTAATTGTTATTGTAAATTATAACTTGAAGATCTGAACTTGTGATTGTCAAATACAGAACTTAAAATTGATAGCTTCTAATTATTATTGCAAATAATAACTTGAAGATCTGAACTTGTAATTGTCAAATTCAGAACTTAAAATTGATAGCTTCTAATTATTATTGCAAATTATAATTTGAAGATCTGAACTTGTAATAGACAAATACGCAACTTAGCATTGTTAAATACAAATTGTGATTGCAAATTATAACTTGAAGATCTGAACTTGTAATTGTCAAATACAGAACTTCTAATTGTTAAATACAAATTATTAGTGCAAATTATAACTTGAAGATCTGAACTTGTAATTGTCAAATACAGAACTTAAAATTTATAGCTTCTAATTATTATTGCAAATAATAACTTGGATATCTGAACTTGTAATTGTCAAATACAGAACTTAAAATTGATAGCTTCTAATTATTATTTCTAATTATAACTTGAAGATCTGAACTTGTAATAGTGAATTACAGAACTTAGATTTGTCAAATTCAAATTATTATTTCTAATTATAGCTTGAAGATCTGAACTAGTAATTGTCAAATACAGAACTTAAAATTGATAGCTTCTAATTATTATTGCAAATTATAACTTGAAGATCTGTACTTGTAATTGTCAAATACAGAACTTAAAATTGATAGCTTATAATTATAATTCAAATTATAACTTGAAGATCTGAACTTGTAATAGTCAAATACAGAACTTCGAATTGTTAAAAACAAATTATTAGTGCAAATTATAACTTGAAGATCTGTTCTAGTAATTGTCAAATACAGCACTTAAAATTGATAGCTTCTAATTATTATTGTAAATTATAACTTGAAGATCTGAACTTGTAATAGTGAATTACAGAACTTAGATTTGTTAAATTCAAATTATTATTTCAAATTATTATTTGATGATCTGAACTAGTAATTGTCAAATACAGAACTTAAAATTGATAGCTTCTAATTATTATTGCAAATTATAACTTGTAGATCTGAACTGGTAATTGTCAAATACAGAACTTCTAATTGTTAAATACAAATTATTAGTGCAAATTATAACTTGAAGATCTGAACTTGTAATTGACAAATACAGAACTTAAAATTGATAGCTTCTAATTATTATTGCAAATTATAACTTGAAGATCTGAACTTGTAAGTGTCAAATACAGAACTTAAAATTAATGGCTTCTAATTATTATTGCTAATTATAACTTGAAGATCTGAACTTGTAATTGTCAAATACAGAACTTCTAATTGTTAAATACAAATTATTAGTGCAAATTATAACTTGAAGATCTGAACTAGTAATTGTCAAATACAGAACTTAAAATTGATAGCTTCTAATTATTATTGCAAAATATAACTTGAAGATCTGAACTTGTAATTGTCAAATACAGAACTTCTAATTGTTACATACAAATTATTAGTGCAAATTATAACTTGAAGTTCTGAACTTGTAATTGTCAAATACAGAACTTAAAATTGATAGCTTCTAATTATTATTGTAAATTTAAACTTGAAGATCTGAACTTGTAATAGTGAATTACAGAACTTAAATTTGTTAAATTCAAATTATTATTATAAATTATAACTTGAAGATCTGAACTAGTAATTGTCAAATACAGAACTTAAAATTGATAGCTTCTAATTATTATTGCAAAATATAACTTGAAGATCTGAACTTGTAATCGTGAATTACAGAACTTAGATTTGTTAAATTCAAATTATTATTTCAAATTATAACTTGAAGATCTGAACTAGTAATTGTCAAATACAGAACTTAAATTGATAGCTTCTAATTATTATTGCAAATTATAACTTGAAGATCTGAACTTGTAATTGTTAAATACAGAACTTAAAATTGATAGCTTCTAATTGTTATTGTAAATTATAACTTGAAGATCTGAACTTGTAATTGTCAAATACAGAACTTAAAATTGATAGCTTCTAATTATTATTGCAAATAATAACTTGAAGATCTGAACTTGTAATTGTCAAATTCAGAACTTAAAATTGATAGCTTCTAATTATTATTGCAAATTATAATTTGAAGATCTGAACTTGTAATAGACAAATACGCAACTTAGCATTGTTAAATACAAATTGTGATTGCAAATTATAACTTGAAGATCTGATCCTGTAATAGGTAAATACAGAACTTCGAATTGTTAAATTCAAACTAAGATTGCAAATAATAATTCGAAGATCTGAACTTGTAATAGTCAAATACAGAACTTCTAATTGTTAAATACATATTATTAGTGCAAATTATAACTTGAAGATCTGAACTAGTAATTGTCAAATACAGAATTTAAAATTGATAGCTTCTAATTATTATTGCAAATTATAACTTGAAGATCTGAACTTGTAATTGTCAAATACGGAACGTCTAATTGTTAAATACAAATTATTAGTGCAAATTATAACTTGAAGATCTGAACTTGTAATTGTCAAATACAGAACTTAAAATTGATAGCTTCTAATTATTATTGCAAATTATAACTTGAAGATCTGAACTTGTAATTGTCAAAAACAGAACATAAAATTGATAGGTTCTAATTATTATTTCAAATTATAACTTGAAGATCTGAACTTGTAATTGTCAAATACAGAACTTATAATTGATAGCTTCTAATTATTATTGCAAATTATAACTTGAAGATCTGAACTTGTAGTAGTGAATTACAGAACTTAGATTTGTTAAATTCAAATTATTATTTCAAATTATAACTTGAAGATCTGAACTTGTAATTGTCAAATACAGAACTTAAAATTGATAGCTTCTAATTATTATTGCAAATTATAACTTGAAGATCTGAACTTGTAATTGTACAATACAGAACTTAAAATTGATAGCTTCTAATTATTATTTCAAATTATAACTTGAAGATCTGAACTTGTAATTGTTGAATACAGAACTTCTAATTGTTAAATACAAATTATTAGTGCAAATTATAAGTTGTAGATCTGAACTTGTAATTGTCAAATACAGAACTTAAAATTGATAGCTTCTAATTATTATTGTAAATTATAACTTGAAGATCTGAACTTGTAATTGGCAAATACAGAACTTATAATTGATAGCTTCTAATTATTATTGCAAATTATAACTTGAAGATCTGAACTTGTAGTAGTGAATTACAGAACTTAGATTTGTCAAATTCAAATTATTATTTCTAATTATAACTTGAAGATCTGAACTAGTAATTGTCAAATACAGAACTTAAAATTGATAGCTTCTAATTATTATTGCAAATTATAACTTGAAGATCTGAACTTGTAATTGGCAAATACAGAACTTAAAATTGATAGCTTATAATTATAATTCAAATTATAACTTGAAGATCTGAACTAGTAATAGTCAAATACAGAACTTCAAATTGTTAAATACAAATTATTAGTGCAAATTATAACTTGAAGATCTGAACTAGTAATTGTCAAATACAGCACTTAAAATTGATAGCTTTTAATTATTATTGTAAATTATAACTTGAAGATCTGAACTTGTAATAGTGAATTACAGAACTTAGATTTGTTAAATTCAAATTATTATTTCAAATTATTATTTGATGACTGAACTAGTAATAGTCAAATACAGAACTTAAAATTGATAGCTTCTAATAATTATTGCAAATTATAACTTGTAGATCTGAACTTGTAATTGTCAAATACAGAACTTAAAATTAATAGCTTCTAATTATTATTGCAAATTATAACTTGAAGATCTGAACTTGTAATAGTCAAATACAGAACTTCTAATTGTTAAATACAAATTATTAGTGCAAATTATAACTTGAAGATCTGAACTTGTAATTGTCAAATACAGAACTTAAAATTTATAGCTTCTAATTATTATTGCAAATAATAACTTGGATATCTGAACTTGTAATTGTCAAATACAGAACTTAAAATTGATAGCTTCTAATTATTATTGTGAATTATAACTTGAAGATCTGAACTTGTAATAGTGAATTACAGAACTTAGATTTGTCAAATTCAAATTATTATTTCTAATTATAGCTTGAAGATCTGAACTAGTAATTGTCAAATACAGAACTTAAAATTGATAGCTTCCAATTATTATTGCAAATTATAACTTGAAGATCTGTACTTGTAATTGTCAAATACAGAACTTAAAATTGATAGCTTATAATTATAAATCAAATTATAACTTGTAGATCTGAACTTGTAATAGTCAAATACAGAACATCGAATTGTTAAAAACAAATTATTAGTGCAAATTATAACTTGAAGATCTGTTCTAGTAATTGTCAAATACAGCACTTAAAATTGATAGCTTCTAATTATTATTGTAAATTATAACTTGAAGATCTGAACTTGTAATAGTGAATTACAGAACTTAGATTTGTTAAATTCAAATTATTATTTCAAATTATTATTTGATGATCTGAACTTGTAATTGTCAAATACAGAACTTAAAATTGATAGCTTCTAATTATTATTGCAAATTATAACTTGTAGATCTGAACTGGTAATTGTCAAATACAGAACTTCTAATTGTTAAATACAAATTATTAGTGCAAATTATAACTTGAAGATCTGAACTTGTAATTGTCAAATACAGAACTTAAAATTGATAGCTTCTAATTATTATTGCAAATTATAACTTGAAGATCTGAACTTGTAATTGTCAAATACAGAACTTAAAATTAATAGCTTCTAATTATTATTTCAATTTATAATTTGAAGATCTGAACTTGTAATTGTCAAATACAGAACTTAAAATTAATAGCTTCTAATTATTATTGCAAATTATAACTTGAAGATCTGTACTTGTAATTGTCAAATACAGAACTTCTAATTGTTAAATACAAATTATTAGTGCAAATTATAACTTGAAGATCTGAACTTGTAATTGTCAAATACAGAACTTAAAATTGATAGCTTCTAATTATTATTGTAAATTATAACTTGAAGATCTGAACTTGTAATAGTGAATTACAGAACTTAGATTTGTTAAATTCAAATTATTATTTCAAATTATAACTTGAAGATCTGAACTAGTAATTGTCAAATACAGAACTTAAAATTGATAGCTTCTAATTATTATTGCAAATTATAACTTGAAGATCTGAACTTGTAATTGACAAATACAGAACTTAAAATTGATAGCTTCTAATTATTATTGTAAATTATAACTTGAAGATCTGAACTTGTAATTGTCAAATACAGAACTTAAAATTGATATCTTCTAATTATTATTGCAAATAATAACTTGAAGATCTGAACTTGTAATTGTCAAATACAGAACTTAAAATTGATAGCATCTAATTATTATTGCAAATTATAATTTGAAGTACTGAACTTGTAATAGACAAATACGCAACTTAGCATTGTTAAATACAAATTGTGATTGCAAATTATAACTTGAAGATCTGAACTTGTAATTGTCAAATACAGAACTTCTAATTGTTAAATACAAATTATTAGTGCAAATTATAACTTGAAGATCTGAACTTGTAATTGTCAAATACAGAACTTAAAATTTATAGCTTCTAATTATTATTGCAAATAATAACTTGGATATCTGAACTTGTAATTGTCAAATACAGAACTTAAAATTGATAGCTTCTAATTATTATTGTGAATTATAACTTGAAGATCTGAACTTGTAATAGTGAATTACAGAACTTAGATTTGTCAAATTCTAATTATTATTTCTAATTATAGCTTGAAGATCTGAACTAGTAATTGTCAAATACAGAACTTAAAATTGATAGCTTCTAATTATTATTGCAAATTATAACTTGAAGATCTGTACTTGTAATTGTCAAATACAGAACTTAAAATTGATAGCTTATAATTATAATTCAAATTATAACTTGAAGATCTGAACTTGTAATAGTCAAATACAGAACTTCGAATTGTTAAAAACATATTATTAGTGCAAATTATAACTTGAAGATGTGTTCTAGTAATTGTCAAATACAGCACTTAAAATTGATAGCTTCTAATTATTATTGTAAATTATAACTTGAAGATCTGAACTTGTAATTGTCAAATACAGAACTTCTAATTGTTAAATACAAATTATTAGTGCAAATTATAACTTGAAGATCTGAACTTGTAATTGTCAAATACAGAACTTAAAATTGATAGCTTCTAATTAATATTGCAAATTATAACTTGAAGATCTGAACTTGTAGTAGTCAAATACAGAACTTCTAATTGTTAAATACAAGTTATTAGTGCAAATTATAACTTGAAGATCTGAACTTGTAATTGTCAAATGCAAAACTTAAAATTGATAGCTTCTAATTATTATTGTAAATTATAACTTGAAGATCTGAACTTGTAATAGTGAATTACAGAACTTAGATTTGTTAAATTCAAATTATTATTTCTAATTATAACTTGAAGATCTGAACTAGTAATTGTCAAATACAGAACTTAAAATTGATTGCTTCTAATTATTATTTCAAATTATAACTTGAAGATCTGAACTTGTAATTGTCAAATACAGAACTTAAAATTAATAGCTTCTAATTATTATAGCAAATAATAACTTGAAGATCTGAACTTGTAATTGTCAAATACAGAACTTAAAATTAATAGCTTCTAATTATTATTGCAAATTATAACCTGAAGATCTGTACTTGTAATTGTCAAATACAGAACTTCTAATTGTTAAATACAAATTATTAGTGCAAATTATAACTTGAAGATCTGAACTTGTAATTGTCAAATACAGAACTTAAAATTGATAGCTTCTAATTATTATTGTAAATTATAACTTGAAGATCTGAACTTGTAATAGTGAATTACAGAACTTAGATTTGTTAAATTCAAATTATTATTTCAAATTATAACTTGAAGATCTGAACTAGTAATTGTCAAATACAGAACTTAAAATTGATAGCTTCTAATTATTATTGCAAATTATAACTTGAAGATCTGAACTTGTAATTGACAAATACAGAACTTAAAATTGATAGCTTCTAATTATTATTGTAAATTATAACTTGAAGATCTGAACTTGTAATTGTCAAATACAGAACTTAAAATTGATATCTTCTAATTATTATTGCAAATAATAACTTGAAGATCTGAACTTGTAATTGTCAAATACAGAACTTAAAATTGATAGCTTCTAATTATTATTGCAAATTATAATTTGAAGATCTGAACTTGTAATAGACAAATGCGCAACTTAGCATTGTTAAATACAAATTGTGATTGCAAATTATAACTTGAAGATCTGAACTTGTAATTGTCAAATACAGAACTTCTAATTGTTAAATACAAATTATTAGTGCAAATTATAACTTGAAGATCTGAACTTGTAATTGTCAAATACAGAACTTAAAATTTATAGCTTCTAATTATTATTGCAAATAATAACTTGGATATCTGAACTTGTAATTGTCAAATACAGAACTTAAAATTGATAGCTTCTAATTATTATTGTGAATTATAACTTGAAGATCTGAACTTGTAATAGTGAATTACAGAACTTAGATTTGTCAAATTCTAATTATTATTTCTAATTATAGCTTGAAGATCTGAACTAGTAATTGTCAAATACAGAACTTAAAATTGATAGCTTCTAATTATTATTGCAAATTATAACTTGAAGATCTGTACTTGTAATTGTCAAATACAGAACTTAAATTGATAGCTTATAATTATAATTCAAATTATAACTTGAAGATCTGAACTTGTAATAGTCAAATACAGAACTTCGAATTGTTAAAAACATATTATTAGTGCAAATTATAACTTGAAGATCTGTTCTAGTAATTGTCAAATACAGCACTTAAAATTGATAGCTTCTAATTATTATTGTAAATTATAACTTGAAGATCTGAACTTGTAATAGTGAATTACAGAACTTAGATTTGTTAAATTCAAATTATTATTTCAAATTATTATTTGATGATCTGAACTAGTAATTGTCAAATACACAACTTAAAATTGATAGCTTCTAATTATTATTGCAAATTATAACTTTTAGATCTGAACTGGTAATTGTCAAATACAGAACTTCTAATTGTTAAATACAAATTATTAGTGCAAATTATAACTTGAAGATCTGAACTTGTAATTGTCAAATACAGAACTTAAAATTGATAGCTTCTAATTATTATTGCAAATTATAACTTGAAGATCTGAACTTGTAATTGTCAAATACAGAACTTAAAATTAATGGCTTCTAATTATTATTGCAAATTATAACTTGAAGATCTGAACTTGTAATTGTCAAATACAGAACTTCTAATTGTTAAATACAAATTATTAGTGCAATTTATAACTTGAAGATCTGAACTTGTAATTGTCAAATACAGAACTTAAAATTGATAGCTTCTAATTATTTTTGCAAAATATAACTTGAAGATCTGAACTTGTAATTGTCAAATACAGAACTTCTAATTGTTACATACAAATTATTAGTGCAAATTATAACTTGAAGTTCTGAACTTGTAATTGTCAAATACAGAACTTAAAATTGATAGCTTCTAATTATTATTGTAAATTATAACTTGAAGCTCTGAACTTGTAATAGTGAATTACAGAACTTAAATTTGTTAAATTCAAATTATTATTATAAATTATAACTTGAAGATCTGAACTAGTAATTGTCAAATACAGAACTTAAAATTGATAGCTTCTAATTATTATTGCAAAATATCACTTGAAGATCTCAACTTGTAATCGTGAATTACAGAACTTAGATTTGTTAAATTCAAATTATTATTTCAAATTATAACTTGAAGATCTGAACTTGTAATTGTCAAATACAGAACTTAAAATTGATAGCTTCTAATTGTTATTGTAAATTATAACTTGAAGATCTGAACTTGTAATTGTCAAATACAGAACTTAAAATTGATAGCTTCTAATTGTTATTGTAAATTATAACTTGAAGATCTGAACTTGTGATTGTCAAATACAGAACTTAAAATTGATAGCTTCTAATTATTATTGCAAATAATAACTTGAAGATCTGAACTTGTAATTGTCAAATTCAGAACTTAAAATTGATAGCTTCTAATTATTATTGCAAATTATAATTTGAAGATCTGAACTTGTAATAGACAAATACGCAACTTAGCATTGTTAAATACAAATTGTGATTGCAAATTATAACTTGAAGATCTGAACTTGTAATTGTCAAATACAGAACTTCTAATTGTTAAATACAAATTATTAGTGCAAATTATAACTTGAAGATCTGAACTTGTAATTGTCAAATACAGAACTTAAAATTTATAGCTTCTAATTATTATTGCAAATAATAACTTGGATATCTGAACTTGTAATTGTCAAATACAGAACTTAAAATTGATAGCTTCTAATTATTATTTCTAATTATAACTTGAAGATCTGAACTTGTAATAGTGAATTACAGAACTTAGATTTGTCAAATTCAAATTATTATTTCTAATTATAGCTTGAAGATCTGAACTAGTAATTGTCAAATACAGAACTTAAAATTGATAGCTTCTAATTATTATTGCAAATTATAACTTGAAGATCTGTACTTGTAATTGTCAAATACAGAACTTAAAATTGATAGCTTATAATTATAATTCAAATTATAACTTGAAGATCTGAACTTGTAATAGTCAAATACAGAACTTCGAATTGTTAAAAACAAATTATTAGTGCAAATTATAACTTGAAGATCTGTTCTAGTAATTGTCAAATACAGCACTTAAAATTGATAGCTTCTAATTATTATTGTAAATTATAACTTGAAGATCTGAACTTGTAATAGTGAATTACAGAACTTAGATTTGTTAAATTCAAATTATTATTTCAAATTATTATTTGATGATCTGAACTAGTAATTGTCAAATACAGAACTTAAAATTGATAGCTTCTAATTATTATTGCAAATTATAACTTGTAGATCTGAACTGGTAATTGTCAAATACAGAACTTCTAATTGTTAAATACAAATTATTAGTGCAAATTATAACTTGAAGATCTGAACTTGTAATTGACAAATACAGAACTTAAAATTGATAGCTTCTAATTATTATTGCAAATTATAACTTGAAGATCTGAACTTGTAAGTGTCAAATACAGAACTTAAAATTAATGGCTTCTAATTATTATTGCTAATTATAACTTGAAGATCTGAACTTGTAATTGTCAAATACAGAACTTCTAATTGTTAAATACAAATTATTAGTGCAAATTATAACTTGAAGATCTGAACTTGTAATTGTCAAATACAGAACTTAAAATTGATAGCTTCTAATTATTTTTGCAAAATATAACTTGAAGATCTGAACTTGTAATTGTCAAATACAGAACTTCTAATTGTTACATACAAATTATTAGTGCAAATTATAACTTGAAGTTCTGAACTTGTAATTGTCAAATACAGAACTTAAAATTGATAGCTTCTAATTATTATTGTAAATTTAAACTTGAAGATCTGAACTTGTAATAGTGAATTACAGAACTTAAATTTGTTAAATTCAAATTATTATTATAAATTATAACTTGAAGATCTGAACTAGTAATTGTCAAATACAGAACTTAAAATTGATAGCTTCTAATTATTATTGCAAAATATAACTTGAAGATCTGAACTTGTAATCGTGAATTACAGAACTTAGATTTGTTAAATTCAAATTATTATTTCAAATTATAACTTGAAGATCTGAACTAGTAATTGTCAAATACAGAACTTAAATTGATAGCTTCTAATTATTATTGCAAATTATAACTTGAAGATCTGAACTTGTAATTGTTAAATACAGAACTTAAAATTGATAGCTTCTAATTGTTATTGTAAATTATAACTTGAAGATCTGAACTTGTAATTGTCAAATACAGAACTTAAAATTGATAGCTTCTAATTATTATTGCAAATAATAACTTGAAGATCTGAACTTGTAATTGTCAAATTCAGAACTTAAAATTGATAGCTTCTAATTATTATTGCAAATTATAATTTGAAGATCTGAACTTGTAATAGACAAATACGCAACTTAGCATTGTTAAATACAAATTGTGATTGCAAATTATAACTTGAAGATCTGATCCTGTAATAGGTAAATACAGAACTTCGAATTGTTAAATTCAAACTAAGATTGCAAATAATAATTCGAAGATCTGAACTTGTAATAGTCAAATACAGAACTTCTAATTGTTAAATACATATTATTAGTGCAAATTATAACTTGAAGATCTGAACTAGTAATTGTCAAATACAGAATTTAAAATTGATAGCTTCTAATTATTATTGCAAATTATAACTTGAAGATCTGAACTTGTAATTGTCAAATACGGAACGTCTAATTGTTAAATACAAATTATTAGTGCAAATTATAACTTGAAGATCTGAACTTGTAATTGTCAAATACAGAACTTAAAATTGATAGCTTCTAATTATTATTGCAAATTATAACTTGAAGATCTGAACTTGTAATTGTCAAAAACAGAACATAAAATTGATAGGTTCTAATTATTATTTCAAATTATAACTTGAAGATCTGAACTTGTAATTGTCAAATACAGAACTTATAATTGATAGCTTCTAATTATTATTGCAAATTATAACTTGAAGATCTGAACTTGTAGTAGTGAATTACAGAACTTAGATTTGTTAAATTCAAATTATTATTTCAAATTATAACTTGAAGATCTGAACTTGTAATTGTCAAATACAGAACTTAAAATTGATAGCTTCTAATTATTATTGCAAATTATAACTTGAAGATCTGAACTTGTAATTGTACAATACAGAACTTAAAATTGATAGCTTCTAATTATTATTTCAAATTATAACTTGAAGATCTGAACTTGTAATTGTTGAATACAGAACTTCTAATTGTTAAATACAAATTATTAGTGCAAATTATAAGTTGTAGATCTGAACTTGTAATTGTCAAATACAGAACTTAAAATTGATAGCTTCTAATTATTATTGTAAATTATAACTTGAAGATCTGAACTTGTAATAGTGAATTACAGAACTTAGATTTGTCAAATTCAAATTATTATTTCTAATTATAACTTGAAGATCTGAACTAGTAATTGTCAAATACAGAACTTAAAATTGATAGCTTCTAATTATTATTGCAAATTATAACTTGAAGATCTGAACTTGTAATTGGCAAATACAGAACTTAAAATTGATAGCTTATAATTATAATTCAAATTATAACTTGAAGATCTGAACTAGTAATAGTCAAATACAGAACTTCAAATTGTTAAATACAAATTATTAGTGCAAATTATAACTTGAAGATCTGAACTAGTAATTGTCAAATACAGCACTTAAAATTGATAGCTTTTAATTATTATTGTAAATTATAACTTGAAGATCTGAACTTGTAATAGTGAATTACAGAACTTAGATTTGTTAAATTCAAATTATTATTTCAAATTATTATTTGATGACTGAACTAGTAATAGTCAAATACAGAACTTAAAATTGATAGCTTCTAATAATTATTGCAAATTATAACTTGTAGATCCTGAACTTGTAATTGTCAAATACAGAACTTCTAATTGTTAAATACAAATTATTAGTGCAAATTATAACTTGAAGAACTGAACTTGTAATTGTCAAATACAGAACTTAAAATTGATAGCTTCTAATTATTATTGCAAATTATAACTTGAAGATCTGAACTTGTAATTGTCAAATACAGAACTTAAAATTAATAGCTTCTAATTATTATTGCAAATTATAACTTGAAGATCTGAACTTGTAATAGTCAAATACAGAACTTCTAATTGTTAAATACAAATTATTAGTGCAAATTATAACTTGAAGATCTGAACTTGTAATTGTCAAATACAGAACTTAAAATTTATAGCTTCTAATTATTATTGCAAATAATAACTTGGATATCTGAACTTGTAATTGTCAAATACAGAACTTAAAATTGATAGCTTCTAATTATTATTGTGAATTATAACTTGAAGATCTGAACTTGTAATAGTGAATTACAGAACTTAGATTTGTCAAATTCAAATTATTATTTCTAATTATAGCTTGAAGATCTGAACTAGTAATTGTCAAATACAGAACTTAAAATTGATAGCTTCCAATTATTATTGCAAATTATAACTTGAAGATCTGTACTTGTAATTGTCAAATACAGAACTTAAAATTGATAGCTTATAATTATAAATCAAATTATAACTTGTAGATCTGAACTTGTAATTGTCAAATACAGAACTTCTAATTGTTAAATACAAATTATTAGTGCAAATTATAACTTGAAGATCTGAACTTGTAATTGTCAAATACAGAACTTAAAATTGATAGCTTCTAATTATTATTGCAAAATATAACTTGAAGATCTGAACTTCAAATTGTCAAATACAGAACTTCTAATTGTTAATTACAAATTATTAGTGCAAATTTTAACTTGAAGATCTGAACTTGTAATTGTCAAATACAGAACTTAAAATTGATAGCTTCTAATTATTATTGCAAATTATAACTTGAAGATCTGAACTTGTAATTGTCAAATACGCAACTTAGCATTGTTAAATTCAAACTAAGATTGCAAATAATAATTCGAAGATCTGAACTTGTAATAGTCAAATACAGAACTTCTAATTGTTAATTACAAATTATTAGTGCAAATTATAACTTGAAGATCTGAACTAGTAATTGTCAAATACAGAACTTAAAATTGATAGCTTCAAATTATTATTGCAAATTATAACTTGAAGATGTGAACTTGTAATTGTCAAATACAGAACTTCTAATTGTTAAATACAAATTATTAGTGCAAATTATAACTTGAAGATCTGAACTTGTAATTGTCAAATACAGAACTTAAAATTGATAGCTTCTAATTAATATTGCAAATTATAACTTGAAGATCTGAACTTGTAGTAGTCAAACACAGAACTTCTAATTGTTAAATACAAATTATTAGTGCAAATTATAATTTTAAGATCTGAACTTGTAATAGACAAATACGCAACTTAGCATTGTTAAATACAAATTGTGATTGCAAATTATAACTTGAAGATCTCAACCTGTAATAGGTAAATACAGAACTTCGAATTGTTAAATTCAAACTAAGATTGCAAATAATAATTCGAAGATCTGAACTTGTAATAGTCAAATACAGAACTTCTAATTGTTAATTACAAATTATTATTGCAAATTATAACTTGAAGATCTGAACTAGTAATTGTCAAATACAGAACTTAAAATTGATAGCTTCTAATTATTATTGCAAATTATAACTTGAAGATCTGAACTTGTAATTGTCAAATACAGAACTTCTAATTGTTAAATACAAATTATTAGTGCAAATTATAACTTGAAGATCTGAACTTGTAATTGTCAAATACAGAACTTAAAATTGATAGCTTCTAATTAATATTGCAAATTATAACTTGAAGATCTGAACTTGTAATTGTCAGATACAGAACTTAAAATTGATAGCTTCTAATTATTATTGTAAATTATAACTTCAAGATCTGAACTTGTAATTGTCAAATACAGAACTTCTAATTGTTAAATACAAATTATTAGTGCAAATTATAACTTGAAGATCTGAACTTGTAATTGTCAAATACAGAACTTAAAATTTATAGCTTCTAATTATTATTGCAAATAATAACTTGGATATCTGAACTTGTAATTGTCAAATACAGAACTTAAAATTGATAGCTTCTAATTATTATTGTGAATTATAACTTGAAGATCTGAACTTGTAATAGTGAATTACAGAACTTAGATTTGTCAAATTCAAATTATTATTTCTAATTATAGCTTGAAGATCTGAACTAGTAATTGTCAAATACAGAACTTAAAATTGATAGCTTCCAATTATTATTGCAAATTATAACTTGAAGATCTGTACTTGTAATTGTCAAATACAGAACTTAAAATTGATAGCTTATAATTATAAATCAAATTATAACTTGTAGATCTGAACTTGTAATAGTCAAATACAGAACATCGAATTGTTAAAAACAAATTATTAGTGCAAATTATAACTTGAAGATCTGTTCTAGTAATTGTCAAATACAGCACTTAAAATTGATAGCTTCTAATTATTATTGTAAATTATAACTTGAAGATCTGAACTTGTAATAGTGAATTACAGAACTTAGATTTGTTAAATTCAAATTATTATTTCAAATTATTATTTGATGATCTGAACTTGTAATTGTCAAATACAGAACTTAAAATTGATAGCTTCTAATTATTATTGCAAATTATAACTTGTAGATCTGAACTGGTAATTGTCAAATACAGAACTTCTAATTGTTAAATACAAATTATTAGTGCAAATTATAACTTGAAGATCTGAACTTGTAATTGTCAAATACAGAACTTAAAATTGATAGCTTCTAATTATTATTGCAAATTATAACTTGAAGATCTGAACTTGTAATTGTCAAATACAGAACCTAAAATTAATAGCTTCTAATTATTATTGCAAATTATAACTTGAAGATCTGAACTTGTAATTGTCAAATACAGAACTTCTAATTGTTAAATACAAATTATTAGTGCAAATTATAACTTGAAGATCTGAACTTGTAATTGTCAAATACAGAACTTAAAATTGATAGCTTCTAATTATTATTGCAAAATATAACTTGAAGATCTGAACTTGTAATTGTCAAATACAGAACTTCTAATTGTTAAATACAAATTATTAGTGCAAATTATAACTTGAAGTTCTGAACTTGTAATTGTCAAATACAGAACTTAAAATTGATAGCTTCTAATTATTATTGTAAATTATAACTTGAAGATCTGAACTTGTAATAGTGAATTACAGAACTTAGATTTGTTAAATTCAAATTATTATTATAAATTATAACTTGAAGATCTGAACTAATAATTGTCAAATACAGAACTTAAAATTGATAGCTTCTAATTATTATTGCAAATTATAACTTGAAGATCTGAACTTGTAATTGTCAAATACAGAACTTAAAATTGATAGCTTCTAATTGTTATTGTAAATTATAACTTGAAGATCTGAACTTGTAATTGTCAAATACAGAACTTAAAATTGATAGCTTCTAATTATTATTGCAAATAATAACTAGAAGATCTGAACTTGAAATTGTCAAATTCAGAACTTAAAATTGATAGCTTCTAATTATTATTGCAAATTATAATTTGAAGACCTGAACTTGTAATAGACAAATACGCAACTTAGCATTGTTAAATACAAATTGTGATTGCAAATTATAACTTGAAGATCTGATCCTGTAATAGGTAAATACAGAACTTCGAATTGTTAAATTCAAACTAAGATTGCAAATAATAATTCGAAGATCTGAACTTGTAATAGTCAAATACAGAACTTCTAATTGTTAAATACATATTATTAGTGCAAATTATAACTTGAAGATCTGAACTAGTAATTGTCAAATACAGAACTTAAAATTGATAGCTTCTAATTATTATTGCAAATTATAACTTGAAGATCTGAACTTGTAATTGTCAAATACAGAACGTCTAATTGTTAAATACAAATTATTAGTGCAAATTATAACTTGAAGATCTGAACTTGTAATTGTCAAATACAGAACTTAAAATTGATAGCTTCTAATTATTATTGTAAATTATAACTTGAAGATCTGAACTTGTAATAGTGAATTACAGAACTTAGATTTGTTAAATTCAAATTATTATTACAAATTATAACTTGAAGATCTGAACTAGTAATTGTCAAATACAGAACTTAAAATTGATAGCTTCTAATTATTATTGCAAATCATAACTTGAAGATCTGAACTAGTAATTGTCAAATACAGAACTTAAAATTGATAGCTTCTAATTATTATTGTAAATTATAACTTGAAGATCTGACCTTGTAATTGTCAAATACAGAACTTAAAATTGATATCTTCTAATTATTATTGCAAATAATAACTTGAAGATCTGAACTAGTAATTGTCAAATACAGCACTTAAAATTGATAGCTTCTAATTATTATTGCAAATTATAATTTGAAGATCTGAACTTGTAATAGACAAATACGCAACTTAGCATTGTTAAATACAAATTGTGATTGCAAATTATAACTTGAAGATCTGAACCTGTAATAGGTAAATACAGAACTTCGAATTGTTAAATTCTAACTAAGATTGCAAATAATAATTCGAAGATCTGAACTTGTAATATTCAAATACAGAACTTCTAATTGTTAAATACAAATTATTAGTCCAAATTATAACTTGAAGATCTGAACTAGTAATTGTCAAATACAGAACTTAAAATTCATAGCTTCTAATTATTATTGTAAATTATAACTTGAAGATCTGAACTTGTAATTGACAAATACAGTACTTCTAATTGTTAAATACAAATTATTAGTGCAAATTATAACATGAAGATCTGAACTTGTAATTGTCAAATACAGAACTTCTAATTGTTAAATACAAATTATTAGTGCAAATTATAACTTGAAGATCTGAACTAGTAATTGTCAAATACAGCACTTAAAATTGATAGCTGCTAATTATTATTGCAAATTATAACTTGAAGATCTGAACTTGTAATTGTCAAATACAGAACATAAAATTGATAGCTACTAATTATTATTTCAAATTATAACTTGAAGATCTGAACTTGTAATTGTCAAATACAGAACTTAAAATTAATAGCTTCTAATTATTATTGCAAATTATAACTTGAATGTCTGAACTTGTAATTGTCAAATACAGAACTTCTAATTGTTAAATACAAATTATTAGGGCAAATTATAACTTGAAGATCTGAACTTGTAATTGTCAAATACAGAACTTAAAATTGATAGCTTCTAATTATTATTGTAAATTATAACTTGAAGAACTGAACTTGTAATAGTGAATTACAGAACTTAGATTTGTTAAATTCAATTTATTATTTCAAATTATAACTTGAAGATCTGAACTAGTAATTGTCAAATACAGAACTTAAAATTGATAGCTTCTAATTATTATTGCAAATTATAACTTGAAGATCTGAACTTGTAATTGTCAGATACAGAACTTAAAATTGATAGCTTCTAATTATTATTGTAAATTATAACTTCAAGATCTGAACTTGTAATTGTCAAATACAGAACTTAAAATTGATAGCTTCTAATTATTATTGCAAATTATAACTTGAAGATCTGAACTTGTAATTGTCAAATACAGAACTTCTAATTGTTAAATACAAAGTATTAGTGCAAATTATAACTTGAAGAACTGAACTTGGAATTGTCAAATACAGAACTTCTAATTGTTAAATACAAATTATTAGTGCAAATAATAACTTGAAGATCTGAACTAGTAATTGTCAAATACAGAACTTAAAATTGATAGCTTCTAATTATTATTGCAAATTATAACTTGAAGATCTGAACTTGTAATTGTCAAATACGCAACTTAGCATTGTTAAATTCAAACTAAGATTGCAAATAATAATTCGAAGATCTGAACTTGTAATAGTCAAATACAGAACTTCTAATTGTTAATTACAAATTATTAGTGCAAATTATAACTTGAAGATCTGAACTAGTAATTGTCAAATACAGAACTTAAAATTGATAGCTTCTAATTATTATTGCAAATTATAACTTGAAGATCTGAACTTGTAATTGTCAAATACAGAACTTAAAATTGATAGCTTCTAATTAATATTGCAAATTATAACTTGAAGATCTGAACTTGTAGTAGTCAAATACAGAACTTCTAATTGTTAAATACAAATTATTAGTGCAAATTATAATTTGAAGATCTGAACTTGTAATAGACAAATACGCAACTTAGCATTGTTAAATACAAATTGTGATTGCAAATTATAACTTGAAGATCTCAACCTGTAATAGGTAAATACAGAACTTCGAATTGTTAAATTCAAACTAAGATTGCAAATAATAATTCGAAGATCTGAACTTGTAATAGTCAAATACAGAACTTCTAATTGTTAATTACAAATTATTATTGCAAATTATAACTTGAAGATCTGAACTAGTAATTGTCAAATACAGAACTTAAAATTGATAGCTTCTAATTATTATTGCAAATTATAACTTGAAGATCTGAACTTGTAATTGTCAAATACAGAACTTCTAATTGTTAAATACAAATTATTAGTGCAAATTATAACTTGAAGATCTGAACTTGTAATTGTCAAATACAGAACTTAAAATTGATAGCTTCTAATTAATATTGCAAATTATAACTTGAAGATCTGAACTTGTAGTAGTCAAATACAGAACTTCTAATTGTTAAATACAAGTTATTAGTGCAAATTATAACTTGAAGATCTGAACTTGTAATTGTCAAATGCAAAACTTAAAATTGATAGCTTCTAATTATTATTGTAAATTATAACTTGAAGATCTGAACTTGTAATAGTGAATTACAGAACTTAGATTTGTTAAATTCAAATTATTATTTCAAATTATAACTTGAAGATCTGAACTAGTAATTGTCAAAAACAGAACTTAAAATTGATAGCTTCTAATTATTATTTCAAATTATAACTTGAAGATCTGAACTTGTAATTGTCAAATACAGAACTTCTAATTGTTAAATACAAATTATTAGTGCAAATTATAACTTGTAGATCTGAACTTGTAATTGTCAAATACAGAACATAAAATTGATAGCTTCTAATTATTATTGTAAATTATAACTTGAAGATCTGAACTTGTAATAGTGAATTACAGAACTTAGATTTGTCAAATTCTAATTATTATTTCTAATTATAACTTGAAGATCTGAACTAGTAATTGTCAAATACAGAACTTAAAATTGATAGCTTCTAATTATTATTGCAAATTATAACTTGAAGATCTGAACTTGTAATTATCAAATACAGAACTTAAAATTGATTGCTTCTAATTATTATTTCAAATTATAACTTGAAGATCTGAACTTGTAATTGTCAAATACAGAACTTAAAATTAATAGCTTCTAATTATTATTGCAAATAATAACTTGAAGATCTGAACTTGGAATTGTCAAATGCAGAACTTAAAATTGATAGCTTCTAATTATTATAGCAAATAATAATTTGAAGATCTGTACTTGTAATTGTCAAATACAGAACTTAAAATTGATAGCTTATAATTATAATTCAAATTATAACTTGAAGATCTGAACTTGTAATAGTCAAATACAGAACTTCGAATGGTTAAATTCAAACTAAGATTGCACATAATAATTTGAAGATCTGAACTTGTAATTGTCAAATACAGAACTTAAAATTGATATCTTCTAATTATTATTGCAAATAATAACTTGAAGATCTGAACTTGTAATTGTCAAATACAGAACTTAAAATTGATAGCATCTAATTATTATTGCAAATTATAATTTGAAGATCTGAACTTGTAATAGACAAATACGCAACTTAGCATTGTTAAATACAAATTGTGATTGCAAATTATAACTTGAAGATCTGAACTTGTAATTGTCAAATACAGAACTTCTAATTGTTAAATACAAATTATTAGTGCAAATTATAACTTGAAGATCTGAACTTGTAATTGTCAAATACAGAACTTAAAATTTATAGCTTCTAATTATTATTGCATATAATAACTTGGATATCTGAACTTGTAATTGTCAAATACAGAACTTAAAATTGATAGCTTCTAATTATTATTGTGAATTACAACTTGAAGATCTGAACTTGTAATAGTGAATTACAGAACTTAGATTTGTCAAATTCTAATTATTATTTCTAATTATAGCTTGAAGATCTGAACTAGTAATTGTCAAATACAGAACTTAAAATTGATAGCTTCTAATTATTATTGCAAATTATAACTTGAAGATCTGTACTTGTAATTGTCAAATACTGAACTTAAAATTGATAGCTTATAATTATAATTCAAATTATAACTTGAAGATCTGAACTTGTAATAGTCAAATACAGAACTTCGAATTGTTAAAAACATATTATTAGTGCAAATTATAACTTGAAGATCTGTTCTAGTAATTGTCAAATACAGCACTTAAAATTGATAGCTTCTAATTATTATTGTAAATTATAACTTGAAGATCTGAACTTGTAATTGTCAAATACAGAACTTCTAATTGTTAAATACAAATTATTAGTGCAAATTATAACTTGAAGATCTGAACTTGTAATTGTCAAATACAGAACTTAAAATTGATAGCTTCTAATTAATATTGCAAATTATAACTTGAAGATCTGAACTTGTAGTAGTCAAATACAGAACTTCTAATTGTTAAATACAAGTTATTAGTGCAAATTATAACTTGAAGATCTGAACTTGTAATTGTCAAATGCAAAACTTAAAATTGATAGCTTCTAATTATTATTGTAAATTATAACTTGAAGATCTGAACTTGTAATAGTGAATTACAGAACTTAGATTTGTTAAATTCAAATTATTATTTCTAATTATAACTTGAAGATCTGAACTAGTAAGTGTCAAATACAGAACTTAAAATTGATTGCTTCTAATTATTATTGCAAATTATAACTTGAAGATCTGTACTTGTAATTGTCAAATACAGAACTTCTAATTGTTAAATACTAATTATTAGTGCAAATTATAACTTGAAGATCTGAACTTGTAATTGTCTAATACAGAACTTAAAATTGATAGCTTCTAATTATTATTGTAAATTATAACTTGAAGATCTGAACTTGTAATAGTGAATTACAGAACTTAGATTTGTTAAATTCAAATTATTATTTCAAATTATAACTTGAAGATCTGAACTAGTAATTGTCAAATACAGAACTTAAAATTGATAGCTTCTAATTATTATTGCAAATTATAACTTGAAGATCTGAACTTGTAATTGACAAATACAGAACTTAAAATTGATAGCTTCTAATTATTATTGTAAATTATAACTTGAAGATCTGAACTTGTAATTGTCAAATACAGAACTTAAAATTGATATCTTCTAATTATTATTGCAAATAATAACTTGAAGATCTGAACTTGTAATTGTCAAATACAGAACTTAAAATTGATAGCTTCTAATTATTATAGCAAATAATAATTTGAAGATCTGTACTTGTAATTGTCAAATACAGAACTTAAAATTGATAGCTTATAATTATAATTCAAATTATAACTTGTAGATCTGAACTTGTAATAGTCAAATACAGAACTTCGAATGGTTAAATTCAAACTAAGATTGCACATAATAATTTGAAGATCTGAACTTGTAATAGTCAAATACAGAACTTCTAATTGTTAAATACAAATTATTAGTGAAAATTATAACTTGAAGATCTGAACTTGTAATTGTCAAATACAGAACTTCTAATTGTTAAATACAAATTATTAGTGCAAATTATAACTTGAAGATCTGAACTAGTAATTGTCAAATACAGCATCTAAAATTGATAGCTTCTAATTATTATTGCAAATTATAACTTGAAGATCTGAACTTGTAATTGTCAAATACAGAACATAAAATTGATAGCTTCTAATTATTATTTCAATTTATAACTTGAAGATCTGAACTTGTAATTGTCAAATACAGAACTTCTAATTGTTAAATACCAATTATTAGTGCAAATTATAACTTGAAGATCTGAACTTGTAATTGTCAAATACAGAACTTAAAATTGATAGCTTCTAATTATTATTGTAAATTATAACTTGAAGATCTGAACTTGTAATAGTGAATTACAGAACTTAGATTTGTTAAATTCAAATTATTATTTCAAATTATAACTTGAAGATCTGAACTAGTAATTGTCAAATACAGAACTTAAAATTGATAGCTTCTAATTATTATTGCAAATTATAACTTGAAGATCTGAACTTGTAATTGACAAATACAGAACTTAAAATTGATAGCTTCTAATTATTATTGTAAATTATAACTTGAAGATCTGAACTTGTAATTGTCAAATACAGAACTTAAAATTGATATCTTCTAATTATTATTGCAAATAATAACTTGAAGATCTGAACTTGTAATTGTCAAATACAGAACTTAAAATTGATAGCATCTAATTATTATTGCAAATTATAATTTGAAGTACTGAACTTGTAATAGACAAATACGCAACTTAGCATTGTTAAATACAAATTGTGATTGCAAATTATAACTTGAAGATCTGAACTTGTAATTGTCAAATACAGAACTTCTAATTGTTAAATACAAATTATTAGTGCAAATTATAACTTGAAGATCTGAACTTGTAATTGTCAAATACAGAACTTAAAATTTATAGCTTCTAATTATTATTGCAAATAATAACTTGGATATCTGAACTTGTAATTGTCAAATACAGAACTTAAAATTGATAGCTTCTAATTATTATTGTGAATTATAACTTGAAGATCTGAACTTGTAATAGTGAATTACAGAACTTAGATTTGTCAAATTCTAATTATTATTTCTAATTATAGCTTGAAGATCTGAACTAGTAATTGTCAAATACAGAACTTAAAATTGATAGCTTCTAATTATTATTGCAAATTATAACTTGAAGATCTGTACTTGTAATTGTCAAATACAGAACTTAAAATTGATAGCTTATAATTATAATTCAAATTATAACTTGAAGATCTGAACTTGTAATAGTCAAATACAGAACTTCGAATTGTTAAAAACATATTATTAGTGCAAATTATAACTTGAAGATGTGTTCTAGTAATTGTCAAATACAGCACTTAAAATTGATAGCTTCTAATTATTATTGTAAATTATAACTTGAAGATCTGAACTTGTAATTGTCAAATACAGAACTTCTAATTGTTAAATACAAATTATTAGTGCAAATTATAACTTGAAGATCTGAACTTGTAATTGTCAAATACAGAACTTAAAATTGATAGCTTCTAATTAATATTGCAAATTATAACTTGAAGATCTGAACTTGTAGTAGTCAAATACAGAACTTCTAATTGTTAAATACAAGTTATTAGTGCAAATTATAACTTGAAGATCTGAACTTGTAATTGTCAAATGCAAAACTTAAAATTGATAGCTTCTAATTATTATTGTAAATTATAACTTGAAGATCTGAACTTGTAATAGTGAATTACAGAACTTAGATTTGTTAAATTCAAATTATTATTTCTAATTATAACTTGAAGATCTGAACTAGTAATTGTCAAATACAGAACTTAAAATTGATTGCTTCTAATTATTATTTCAAATTATAACTTGAAGATCTGAACTTGTAATTGTCAAATACAGAACTTAAAATTAATAGCTTCTAATTATTATAGCAAATAATAACTTGAAGATCTGAACTTGTAATTGTCAAATACAGAACTTAAAATTAATAGCTTCTAATTATTATTGCAAATTATAACCTGAAGATCTGTACTTGTAATTGTCAAATACAGAACTTCTAATTGTTAAATACAAATTATTAGTGCAAATTATAACTTGAAGATCTGAACTTGTAATTGTCAAATACAGAACTTAAAATTGATAGCTTCTAATTATTATTGTAAATTATAACTTGAAGATCTGAACTTGTAATAGTGAATTACAGAACTTAGATTTGTTAAATTCAAATTATTATTTCAAATTATAACTTGAAGATCTGAACTAGTAATTGTCAAATACAGAACTTAAAATTGATAGCTTCTAATTATTATTGCAAATTATAACTTGAAGATCTGAACTTGTAATTGACAAATACAGAACTTAAAATTGATAGCTTCTAATTATTATTGTAAATTATAACTTGAAGATCTGAACTTGTAATTGTCAAATACAGAACTTAAAATTGATATCTTCTAATTATTATTGCAAATAATAACTTGAAGATCTGAACTTGTAATTGTCAAATACAGAACTTAAAATTGATAGCTTCTAATTATTATTGCAAATTATAATTTGAAGATCTGAACTTGTAATAGACAAATGCGCAACTTAGCATTGTTAAATACAAATTGTGATTGCAAATTATAACTTGAAGATCTGAACTTGTAATTGTCAAATACAGAACTTCTAATTGTTAAATACAAATTATTAGTGCAAATTATAACTTGAAGATCTGAACTTGTAATTGTCAAATACAGAACTTAAAATTTATAGCTTCTAATTATTATTGCAAATAATAACTTGGATATCTGAACTTGTAATTGTCAAATACAGAACTTAAAATTGATAGCTTCTAATTATTATTGTGAATTATAACTTGAAGATCTGAACTTGTAATAGTGAATTACAGAACTTAGATTTGTCAAATTCTAATTATTATTTCTAATTATAGCTTGAAGATCTGAACTAGTAATTGTCAAATACAGAACTTAAAATTGATAGCTTCTAATTATTATTGCAAATTATAACTTGAAGATCTGTACTTGTAATTGTCAAATACAGAACTTAAACGGATAGCTTATAATTATAATTCAAATTATAACTTGAAGATCTGAACTTGTAATAGTCAAATACAGAACTTCGAATTGTTAAAAACATATTATTAGTGCAAATTATAACTTGAAGATCTGTTCTAGTAATTGTCAAGTACAGCACTTAAAATTGATAGCTTCTAATTATTATTGTAAATTATAACTTGAAGATCTGAACTTGTAATAGTGAATTACAGAACTTAGATTTGTTAAATTCAAATTATTATTTCAAATTATTATTTGATGATCTGAACTAGTAATTGTCAAATACACAACTTAAAATTGATAGCTTCTAATTATTATTGCAAATTATAACTTGTAGATCTGAACTGGTAATTGTCAAATACAGAACTTCTAATTGTTAAATACAAATTATTAGTGCAAATTATAACTTGAAGATCTGAACTTGTAATTGTCAAATACAGAACTTAAAATTGATAGCTTCTAATTATTATTGCAAATAATAACTTGAAGATCTGAACTTGTAATTGTCAAATTCAGAACTTAAAATTGATAGCTTCTAATTATTATTGCAAATTATAATTTGAAGATCTGAACTTGTAATAGACAAATACGCAACTTAGCATTGTTAAATACAAATTGTGATTGCAAATTATAACTTGAAGATCTGAACTTGTAATTGTCAAATACAGAACTTCTAATTGTTAAATACAAATTATTAGTGCAAATTATAACTTGAAGATCTGAACTTGTAATTGTCAAATACAGAACTTAAAATTGATAGCTTCTAATTGTTATTGTAAATTATAACTTGAAGATCTGAACTTGTGATTGTCAAATACAGAACTTAAAATTGATAGCTTCTAATTATTATTGCAAATAATAACTTGAAGATCTGAACTTGTAATTGTCAAATTCAGAACTTAAAATTGATAGCTTCTAATTATTATTGCAAATTATAATTTGAAGATCTGAACTTGTAATAGACAAATACGCAACTTAGCATTGTTAAATACAAATTGTGATTGCAAATTATAACTTGAAGATCTGAACTTGTAATTGTCAAATACAGAACTTCTAATTGTTAAATACAAATTATTAGTGCAAATTATAACTTGAAGATCTGAACTTGTAATTGTCAAATACAGAACTTAAAATTTATAGCTTCTAATTATTATTGCAAATAATAACTTGGATATCTGAACTTGTAATTGTCAAATACAGAACTTAAAATTGATAGCTTCTAATTATTATTTCTAATTATAACTTGAAGATCTGAACTTGTAATAGTGAATTACAGAACTTAGATTTGTCAAATTCAAATTATTATTTCTAATTATAGCTTGAAGATCTGAACTAGTAATTGTCAAATACAGAACTTAAAATTGATAGCTTCTAATTATTATTGCAAATTATAACTTGAAGATCTGTACTTGTAATTGTCAAATACAGAACTTAAAATTGATAGCTTATAATTATAATTCAAATTATAACTTGAAGATCTGAACTTGTAATAGTCAAATACAGAACTTCGAATTGTTAAAAACAAATTATTAGTGCAAATTATAACTTGAAGATCTGTTCTAGTAATTGTCAAATACAGCACTTAAAATTGATAGCTTCTAATTATTATTGTAAATTATAACTTGAAGATCTGAACTTGTAATAGTGAATTACAGAACTTAGATTTGTTAAATTCAAATTATTATTTCAAATTATTATTTGATGATCTGAACTAGTAATTGTCAAATACAGAACTTAAAATTGATAGCTTCTAATTATTATTGCAAATTATAACTTGTAGATCTGAACTGGTAATTGTCAAATACAGAACTTCTAATTGTTAAATACAAATTATTAGTGCAAATTATAACTTGAAGATCTGAACTTGTAATTGACAAATACAGAACTTAAAATTGATAGCTTCTAATTATTATTGCAAATTATAACTTGAAGATCTGAACTTGTAAGTGTCAAATACAGAACTTAAAATTAATGGCTTCTAATTATTATTGCTAATTATAACTTGAAGATCTGAACTTGTAATTGTCAAATACAGAACTTCTAATTGTTAAATACAAATTATTAGTGCAAATTATAACTTGAAGATCTGAACTTGTAATTGTCAAATACAGAACTTAAAATTGATAGCTTCTAATTATTTTTGCAAAATATAACTTGAAGATCTGAACTTGTAATTGTCAAATACAGAACTTCTAATTGTTACATACAAATTATTAGTGCAAATTATAACTTGAAGTTCTGAACTTGTAATTGTCAAATACAGAACTTAAAATTGATAGCTTCTAATTATTATTGTAAATTTAAACTTGAAGATCTGAACTTGTAATAGTGAATTACAGAACTTAAATTTGTTAAATTCAAATTATTATTATAAATTATAACTTGAAGATCTGAACTAGTAATTGTCAAATACAGAACTTAAAATTGATAGCTTCTAATTATTATTGCAAAATATAACTTGAAGATCTGAACTTGTAATCGTGAATTACAGAACTTAGATTTGTTAAATTCAAATTATTATTTCAAATTATAACTTGAAGATCTGAACTAGTAATTGTCAAATACAGAACTTAAATTGATAGCTTCTAATTATTATTGCAAATTATAACTTGAAGATCTGAACTTGTAATTGTTAAATACAGAACTTAAAATTGATAGCTTCTAATTGTTATTGTAAATTATAACTTGAAGATCTGAACTTGTAATTGTCAAATACAGAACTTAAAATTGATAGCTTCTAATTATTATTGCAAATAATAACTTGAAGATCTGAACTTGTAATTGTCAAATTCAGAACTTAAAATTGATAGCTTCTAATTATTATTGCAAATTATAATTTGAAGATCTGAACTTGTAATAGACAAATACGCAACTTAGCATTGTTAAATACAAATTGTGATTGCAAATTATAACTTGAAGATCTGATCCTGTAATAGGTAAATACAGAACTTCGAATTGTTAAATTCAAACTAAGATTGCAAATAATAATTCGAAGATCTGAACTTGTAATAGTCAAATACAGAACTTCTAATTGTTAAATACATATTATTAGTGCAAATTATAACTTGAAGATCTGAACTAGTAATTGTCAAATACAGAATTTAAAATTGATAGCTTCTAATTATTATTGCAAATTATAACTTGAAGATCTGAACTTGTAATTGTCAAATACGGAACGTCTAATTGTTAAATACAAATTATTAGTGCAAATTATAACTTGAAGATCTGAACTTGTAATTGTCAAATACAGAACTTAAAATTGATAGCTTCTAATTATTATTGCAAATTATAACTTGAAGATCTGAACTTGTAATTGTCAAAAACAGAACATAAAATTGATAGGTTCTAATTATTATTTCAAATTATAACTTGAAGATCTGAACTTGTAATTGTCAAATACAGAACTTATAATTGATAGCTTCTAATTATTATTGCAAATTATAACTTGAAGATCTGAACTTGTAGTAGTGAATTACAGAACTTAGATTTGTTAAATTCAAATTATTATTTCAAATTATAACTTGAAGATCTGAACTTGTAATTGTCAAATACAGAACTTAAAATTGATAGCTTCTAATTATTATTGCAAATTATAACTTGAAGATCTGAACTTGTAATTGTACAATACAGAACTTAAAATTGATAGCTTCTAATTATTATTTCAAATTATAACTTGAAGATCTGAACTTGTAATTGTTGAATACAGAACTTCTAATTGTTAAATACAAATTATTAGTGCAAATTATAAGTTGTAGATCTGAACTTGTAATTGTCAAATACAGAACTTAAAATTGATAGCTTCTAATTATTATTGTAAATTATAACTTGAAGATCTGAACTTGTAATAGTGAATTACATAACTTAGATTTGTCAAATTCAAATTATTATTTCTAATTATAACTTGAAGATCTGAACTAGTAATTGTCAAATACAGAACTTAAAATTGATAGCTTCTAATTATTATTGCAAATTATAACTTGAAGATCTGAACTTGTAATTGGCAAATACAGAACTTAAAATTGATAGCTTATAATTATAATTCAAATTATAACTTGAAGATCTGAACTAGTAATAGTCAAATACAGAACTTCAAATTGTTAAATACAAATTATTAGTGCAAATTATAACTTGAAGATCTGAACTAGTAATTGTCAAATACAGCACTTAAAATTGATAGCTTTTAATTATTATTGTAAATTATAACTTGAAGATCTGAACTTGTAATAGTGAATTACAGAACTTAGATTTGTTAAATTCAAATTATTATTTCAAATTATTATTTGATGACTGAACTAGTAATAGTCAAATACAGAACTTAAAATTGATAGCTTCTAATAATTATTGCAAATTATAACTTGTAGATCCTGAACTTGTAATTGTCAAATACAGAACTTCTAATTGTTAAATACAAATTATTAGTGCAAATTATAACTTGAAGATCTGAACTTGTAATTGTCAAATACAGAACTTAAAATTGATAGCTTCTAATTATTATTGCAAATTATAACTTGAAGATCTGAACTTGTAATTGTCAAATACAGAACTTAAAATTAATAGCTTCTAATTATTATTGCAAATTATAACTTGAAGATCTGAACTTGTAATAGTCAAATACAGAACTTCTAATTGTTAAATACAAATTATTAGTGCAAATTATAACTTGAAGATCTGAACTTGTAATTGTCAAATACAGAACTTAAAATTTATAGCTTCTAATTATTATTGCAAATAATAACTTGGATATCTGAACTTGTAATTGTCAAATACAGAACTTAAAATTGATAGCTTCTAATTATTATTGTGAATTATAACTTGAAGATCTGAACTTGTAATAGTGAATTACAGAACTTAGATTTGTCAAATTCAAATTATTATTTCTAATTATAGCTTGAAGATCTGAACTAGTAATTGTCAAATACAGAACTTAAAATTGATAGCTTCCAATTATTATTGCAAATTATAACTTGAAGATCTGTACTTGTAATTGTCAAATACAGAACTTAAAATTGATAGCTTATAATTATAAATCAAATTATAACTTGTAGATCTGAACTTGTAATAGTCAAATACAGAACATCGAATTGTTAAAAACAAATTATTAGTGCAAATTATAACTTGAAGATCTGTTCTAGTAATTGTCAAATACAGCACTTAAAATTGATAGCTTCTAATTATTATTGTAAATTATAACTTGAAGATCTGAACTTGTAATAGTGAATTACAGAACTTAGATTTGTTAAATTCAAATTATTATTTCAAATTATTATTTGATGATCTGAACTTGTAATTGTCAAATACAGAACTTAAAATTGATAGCTTCTAATTATTATTGCAAATTATAACTTGTAGATCTGAACTGGTAATTGTCAAATACAGAACTTCTAATTGTTAAATACAAATTATTAGTGCAAATTATAACTTGAAGATCTGAACTTGTAATTGTCAAATACAGAACTTAAAATTGATAGCTTCTAATTATTATTGCAAATTATAACTTGAAGATCTGAACTTGTAATTGTCAAATACAGAACTTAAAATTAATAGCTTCTAATTATTATTGCAAATTATAACTTGAAGATCTGAACTTGTAATTGTCAAATACAGAACTTCTAATTGTTAAATACAAATTATTAGTGCAAATTATAACTTGAAGATCTGAACTTGTAATTGTCAAATACAGAACTTAAAATTGATAGCTTCTAATTATTATTGCAAAATATAACTTGAAGATCTGAACTTCAAATTGTCAAATACAGAACTTCTAATTGTTAATTACAAATTATTAGTGCAAATTTTAACTTGAAGATCTGAACTTGTAATTGTCAAATACAGAACTTAAAATTGATAGCTTCTAATTATTATTGCAAATTATAACTTGAAGATCTGAACTTGTAATTGTCAAATACGCAACTTAGCATTGTTAAATTCAAACTAAGATTGCAAATAATAATTCGAAGATCTGAACTTGTAATAGTCAAATACAGAACTTCTAATTGTTAATTACAAATTATTAGTGCAAATTATAACTTGAAGATCTGAACTAGTAATTGTCAAATACAGAACTTAAAATTGATAGCTTCAAATTATTATTGCAAATTATAACTTGAAGATGTGAACTTGTAATTGTCAAATACAGAACTTCTAATTGTTAAATACAAATTATTAGTGCAAATTATAACTTGAAGATCTGAACTTGTAATTGTCAAATACAGAACTTAAAATTGATAGCTTCTAATTAATATTGCAAATTATAACTTGAAGATCTGAACTTGTAGTAGTCAAACACAGAACTTCTAATTGTTAAATACAAATTATTAGTGCAAATTATAATTTTAAGATCTGAACTTGTAATAGACAAATACGCAACTTAGCATTGTTAAATACAAATTGTGATTGCAAATTATAACTTGAAGATCTCAACCTGTAATAGGTAAATACAGAACTTCGAATTGTTAAATTCAAACTAAGATTGCAAATAATAATTCGAAGATCTGAACTTGTAATAGTCAAATACAGAACTTCTAATTGTTAATTACAAATTATTATTGCAAATTATAACTTGAAGATCTGAACTAGTAATTGTCAAATACAGAACTTAAAATTGATAGCTTCTAATTATTATTGCAAATTATAACTTGAAGATCTGAACTTGTAATTGTCAAATACAGAACTTCTAATTGTTAAATACAAATTATTAGTGCAAATTATAACTTGAAGATCTGAACTTGTAATTGTCAAATACAGAACTTAAAATTGATAGCTTCTAATTAATATTGCAAATTATAACTTGAAGATCTGAACTTGTAATTGTCAGATACAGAACTTAAAATTGATAGCTTCTAATTATTATTGTAAATTATAACTTCAAGATCTGAACTTGTAATTGTCAAATACAGAACTTCTAATTGTTAAATACAAATTATTAGTGCAAATTATAACTTGAAGATCTGAACTTGTAATTGTCAAATACAGAACTTAAAATTTATAGCTTCTAATTATTATTGCAAATAATAACTTGGATATCTGAACTTGTAATTGTCAAATACAGAACTTAAAATTGATAGCTTCTAATTATTATTGTGAATTATAACTTGAAGATCTGAACTTGTAATAGTGAATTACAGAACTTAGATTTGTCAAATTCAAATTATTATTTCTAATTATAGCTTGAAGATCTGAACTAGTAATTGTCAAATACAGAACTTAAAATTGATAGCTTCCAATTATTATTGCAAATTATAACTTGAAGATCTGTACTTGTAATTGTCAAATACAGAACTTAAAATTGATAGCTTATAATTATAAATCAAATTATAACTTGTAGATCTGAACTTGTAATAGTCAAATACAGAACATCGAATTGTTAAAAACAAATTATTAGTGCAAATTATAACTTGAAGATCTGTTCTAGTAATTGTCAAATACAGCACTTAAAATTGATAGCTTCTAATTATTATTGTAAATTATAACTTGAAGATCTGAACTTGTAATAGTGAATTACAGAACTTAGATTTGTTAAATTCAAATTATTATTTCAAATTATTATTTGATGATCTGAACTTGTAATTGTCAAATACAGAACTTAAAATTGATAGCTTCTAATTATTATTGCAAATTATAACTTGTAGATCTGAACTGGTAATTGTCAAATACAGAACTTCTAATTGTTAAATACAAATTATTAGTGCAAATTATAACTTGAAGATCTGAACTTGTAATTGTCAAATACAGAACTTAAAATTGATAGCTTCTAATTATTATTGCAAATTATAACTTGAAGATCTGAACTTGTAATTGTCAAATACAGAACCTAAAATTAATAGCTTCTAATTATTATTGCAAATTATAACTTGAAGATCTGAACTTGTAATTGTCAAATACAGAACTTCTAATTGTTAAATACAAATTATTAGTGCAAATTATAACTTGAAGATCTGAACTTGTAATTGTCAAATACAGAACTTAAAATTGATAGCTTCTAATTATTATTGCAAAATATAACTTGAAGATCTGAACTTGTAATTGTCAAATACAGAACTTCTAATTGTTAAATACAAATTATTAGTGCAAATTATAACTTGAAGTTCTGAACTTGTAATTGTCAAATACAGAACTTAAAATTGATAGCTTCTAATTATTATTGTAAATTATAACTTGAAGATCTGAACTTGTAATAGTGAATTACAGAACTTAGATTTGTTAAATTCAAATTATTATTATAAATTATAACTTGAAGATCTGAACTAGTAATTGTCAAATACAGAACTTAAAATTGATAGCTTCTAATTATAACTTGAAATTATAACTTGAAGATCTGAACTTGTAATTGTCAAATACAGAACTTAAAATTGATAGCTTCTAATTGTTATTGTAAATTATAACTTGAAGATCTGAACTTGTAATTGTCAAATACAGAACTTAAAATTGATAGCTTCTAATTATTATTGCAAATAATAACTAGAAGATCTGAACTTGAAATTGTCAAATTCAGAACTTAAAATTGATATCTTCTAATTATTATTGCAAATTATAATTTGAAGACCTGAACTTGTAATAGACAAATACGCAACTTAGCATTGTTAAATACAAATTGTGATTGCAAATTATAACTTGAAGATCTGATCCTGTAATAGGTAAATACAGAACTTCGAATTGTTAAATTCAAACTAAGATTTTGCAAATAATAATTCGAAGATCTGAACTTGTAATAGTCAAATACAGAACTTCTAATTGTTAAATACATATTATTAGTGCAAATTATAACTTGAAGATCTGAACTAGTAATTGTCAAATACAGAACTTAAAATTGATAGCTTCTAATTATTATTGCAAATTATAACTTGAAGATCTGAACTTGTAATTGTCAAATACAGAACGTCTAATTGTTAAATACAAATTATTAGTGCAAATTATAACTTGAAGATCTGAACTTGTAATTGTCAAATACAGAACTTAAAATTGATAGCTTCTAATTATTATTGTAAATTATAACTTGAAGATCTGAACTTGTAATAGTGAATTACAGAACTTAGATTTGTTAAATTCAAATTATTATTACAAATTATAACTTGAAGATCTGAACTAGTAATTGTCAAATACAGAACTTAAAATTGATAGCATCTAATTATTATTGCAAATCATAACTTGAAGATCTGAACTAGTAATTGTCAAATACAGAACTTAAAATTGATAGCTTCTAATTATTATTGTAAATTATAACTTGAAGATCTGACCTTGTAATTGTCAAATACAGAACTTAAAATTGATATCTTCTAATTATTATTGCAAATAATAACTTGAAGATCTGAACTAGTAATTGTCAAATACAGCACTTAAAATTGATAGCTTCTAATTATTATTGCAAATTATAATTTGAAGATCTGAACTTGTAATAGTGAATTACAGAACTTAGATTTGTTAAATTCAATTTATTATTTCAAATTATAACTTGAAGATCTGAACTAGTAATTGTCAAATACAGAACTTAAAATTGATAGCTTCTAATTATTATTGCAAATTATAACTTGAAGATCTGAACTTGTAATTGTCAGATACAGAACTTAAAATTGATAGCTTCTAATTATTATTGTAAATTATAACTTCAAGATCTGAACTTGTAATTGTCAAATACAGAACTTAAAATTGATAGCTTCTAATTATTATTGCAAATTATAACTTGAAGATCTGAACTTGTAATTGTCAAATACAGAACTTCTAATTGTTAAATACAAAGTATTAGTGCAAATTATAACTTGAAGAACTGAACTTGGAATTGTCAAATACAGAACTTCTAATTGTTAAATACAAATTATTAGTGCAAATTATAACTTGAAGATCTGAACTAGTTTCAAATACAGAACTTAAAATTAATAGCTTCTAATTATTATTGTAAATTAAAACTTGAATGTCTGAACTTGTAATTGTTAAATACAGAACTTCTAATTGTTAAATACAAATTATTAGTGCAAATTATAACTTGAAGATCTGAACTTGTAATTGTCAAATACAGAACTTAAAATTGATAGCTTCTAATTATTATTGCAAATTAAAATTTGAAGATCTGAACTTGTAATAGACAAATACGCAACTTAGCATTATTAAATACAAATTGTGATTGCAAATTATAACTTGAAGATCTCAACCTGTAATAGTCAAATACAGAACTTCTAATTGTTAATTACAAATTATTAGTGCAAATAATAACTTGAAGATCTGAACTAGTAATTGTCAAATACAGAACTTAAAATTGATAGCTTCTAATTATTATTGCAAATTATAACTTGAAGATCTGAACTTGTAATTGTCAAATACGCAACTTAGCATTGTTAAATTCAAACTAAGATTGCAAATAATAATTCGAAGATCTGAACTTGTAATAGTCAAATACAGAACTTCTAATTGTTAATTACAAATTATTAGTGCAAATTATAACTTGAAGATCTGAACTAGTAATTGTCAAATACAGAACTTAAAATTGATAGCTTCTAATTATTATTGCAAATTATAACTTGAAGATCTGAACTTGTAATTGTCAAATACAGAACTTAAAATTGATAGCTTCTAATTAATATTGCAAATTATAACTTGAAGATCTGAACTTGTAGTAGTCAAATACAGAACTTCTAATTGTTAAATACAAATTATTAGTGCAAATTATAATTTGAAGATCTGAACTTGTAATAGACAAATACGCAACTTAGCATTGTTAAATACAAATTGTGATTGCAAATTATAACTTGAAGATCTCAACCTGTAATAGGTAAATACAGAACTTCGAATTGTTAAATTCAAACTAAGATTGCAAATAATAATTCGAAGATCTGAACTTGTAATAGTCAAATACAGAACTTCTAATTGTTAATTACAAATTATTATTGCAAATTATAACTTGAAGATCTGAACTAGTAATTGTCAAATACAGAACTTAAAATTGATAGCTTCTAATTATTATTGCAAATTATAACTTGAAGATCTGAACTTGTAATTGTCAAATACAGAACTTCTAATTGTTAAATACAAATTATTAGTGCAAATTATAACTTGAAGATCTGAACTTGTAATTGTCAAATACAGAACTTAAAATTGATAGCTTCTAATTAATATTGCAAATTATAACTTGAAGATCTGAACTTGTAGTAGTCAAATACAGAACTTCTAATTGTTAAATACAAGTTATTAGTGCAAATTATAACTTGAAGATCTGAACTTGTAATTGTCAAATGCAAAACTTAAAATTGATAGCTTCTAATTATTATTGTAAATTATAACTTGAAGATCTGAACTTGTAATAGTGAATTACAGAACTTAGATTTGTTAAATTCAAATTATTATTTCAAATTATAACTTGAAGATCTGAACTAGTAATTGTCAAAAACAGAACTTAAAATTGATAGCTTCTAATTATTATTTCAAATTATAACTTGAAGATCTGAACTTGTAATTGTCAAATACAGAACTTCTAATTGTTAAATACAAATTATTAGTGCAAATTATAACTTGTAGATCTGAACTTGTAATTGTCAAATACAGAACATAAAATTGATAGCTTCTAATTATTATTGTAAATTATAACTTGAAGATCTGAACTTGTAATAGTGAATTACAGAACTTAGATTTGTCAAATTCTAATTATTATTTCTAATTATAACTTGAAGATCTGAACTAGTAATTGTCAAATACAGAACTTAAAATTGATAGCTTCTAATTATTATTGCAAATTATAACTTGAAGATCTGAACTTGTAATTATCAAATACAGAACTTAAAATTGATTGCTTCTAATTATTATTTCAAATTATAACTTGAAGATCTGAACTTGTAATTGTCAAATACAGAACTTAAAATTAATAGCTTCTAATTATTATTGCAAATAATAACTTGAAGATCTGAACTTGGAATTGTCAAATGCAGAACTTAAAATTGATAGCTTCTAATTATTATAGCAAATAATAATTTGAAGATCTGTACTTGTAATTGTCAAATACAGAACTTAAAATTGATAGCTTATAATTATAATTCAAATTATAACTTGAAGATCTGAACTTGTAATAGTCAAATACAGAACTTCGAATGGTTAAATTCAAACTAAGATTGCACATAATAATTTGAAGATCTGAACTTGTAATTGTCAAATACAGAACTTAAAATTGATATCTTCTAATTATTATTGCAAATAATAACTTGAAGATCTGAACTTGTAATTGTCAAATACAGAACTTAAAATTGATAGCATCTAATTATTATTGCAAATTATAATTTGAAGATCTGAACTTGTAATAGACAAATACGCAACTTAGCATTGTTAAATACAAATTGTGATTGCAAATTATAACTTGAAGATCTGAACTTGTAATTGTCAAATACAGAACTTCTAATTGTTAAATACAAATTATTAGTGCAAATTATAACTTGAAGATCTGAACTTGTAATTGTCAAATACAGAACTTAAAATTTATAGCTTCTAATTATTATTGCATATAATAACTTGGATATCTGAACTTGTAATTGTCAAATACAGAACTTAAAATTGATAGCTTCTAATTATTATTGTGAATTACAACTTGAAGATCTGAACTTGTAATAGTGAATTACAGAACTTAGATTTGTCAAATTCTAATTATTATTTCTAATTATAGCTTGAAGATCTGAACTAGTAATTGTCAAATACAGAACTTAAAATTGATAGCTTCTAATTATTATTGCAAATTATAACTTGAAGATCTGTACTTGTAATTGTCAAATACTGAACTTAAAATTGATAGCTTATAATTATAATTCAAATTATAACTTGAAGATCTGAACTTGTAATAGTCAAATACAGAACTTCGAATTGTTAAAAACATATTATTAGTGCAAATTATAACTTGAAGATCTGTTCTAGTAATTGTCAAATACAGCACTTAAAATTGATAGCTTCTAATTATTATTGTAAATTATAACTTGAAGATCTGAACTTGTAATTGTCAAATACAGAACTTCTAATTGTTAAATACAAATTATTAGTGCAAATTATAACTTGAAGATCTGAACTTGTAATTGTCAAATACAGAACTTAAAATTGATAGCTTCTAATTAATATTGCAAATTATAACTTGAAGATCTGAACTTGTAGTAGTCAAATACAGAACTTCTAATTGTTAAATACAAGTTATTAGTGCAAATTATAACTTGAAGATCTGAACTTGTAATTGTCAAATGCAAAACTTAAAATTGATAGCTTCTAATTATTATTGTAAATTATAACTTGAAGATCTGAACTTGTAATAGTGAATTACAGAACTTAGATTTGTTAAATTCAAATTATTATTTCTAATTATAACTTGAAGATCTGAACTAGTAAGTGTCAAATACAGAACTTAAAATTGATTGCTTCTAATTATTATTGCAAATTATAACTTGAAGATCTGTACTTGTAATTGTCAAATACAGAACTTCTAATTGTTAAATACTAATTATTAGTGCAAATTATAACTTGAAGATCTGAACTTGTAATTGTCTAATACAGAACTTAAAATTGATAGCTTCTAATTATTATTGTAAATTATAACTTGAAGATCTGAACTTGTAATAGTGAATTACAGAACTTAGATTTGTTAAATTCAAATTATTATTTCAAATTATAACTTGAAGATCTGAACTAGTAATTGTCAAATACAGAACTTAAAATTGATAGCTTCTAATTATTATTGCAAATTATAACTTGAAGATCTGAACTTGTAATTGACAAATACAGAACTTAAAATTGATAGCTTCTAATTATTATTGTAAATTATAACTTGAAGATCTGAACTTGTAATTGTCAAATACAGAACTTAAAATTGATATCTTCTAATTATTATTGCAAATAATAACTTGAAGATCTGAACTTGTAATTGTCAAATACAGAACTTAAAATTGATAGCTTCTAATTATTATAGCAAATAATAATTTGAAGATCTGTACTTGTAATTGTCAAATACAGAACTTAAAATTGATAGCTTATAATTATAATTCAAATTATAACTTGAAGATCTGAACTTGTAATAGTCAAATACAGAACTTCGAATGGTTAAATTCAAACTAAGATTGCACATAATAATTTGAAGATCTGAACTTGTAATAGTCAAATACAGAACTTCTAATTGTTAAATACAAATTATTAGTGAAAATTATAACTTGAAGATCTGAACTTGTAATTGTCAAATACAGAACTTCTAATTGTTAAATACAAATTATTAGTGCAAATTATAACTTGAAGATCTGAACTAGTAATTGTCAAATACAGCATCTAAAATTGATAGCTTCTAATTATTATTGCAAATTATAACTTGAAGATCTGAACTTGTAATTGTCAAATACAGAACATAAAATTGATAGCTTCTAATTATTATTTCAATTTATAACTTGAAGATCTGAACTTGTAATTGTCAAATACAGAACTTAAAATTAATAGCTTCTAATTATTATTGCAAATTATAACTTGAAGATCTGTACTTGTAATTGTCAAATACAGAACTTCTAATTGTTAAATACCAATTATTAGTGCAAATTATAACTTGAAGATCTGAACTTGTAATTGTCAAATACAGAACTTAAAATTGATAGCTTCTAATTATTATTGTAAATTATAACTTGAAGATCTGAACTTGTAATAGTGAATTACAGAACTTAGATTTGTTAAATTCAAATTATTATTTCAAATTATAACTTGAAGATCTGAACTAGTAATTGTCAAATACAGAACTTAAAATTGATAGCTTCTAATTATTATTGCAAATTATAACTTGAAGATCTGAACTTGTAATTGACAAATACAGAACTTAAAATTGATAGCTTCTAATTATTATTGTAAATTATAACTTGAAGATCTGAACTTGTAATTGTCAAATATAGAACTTAAAATTGATATCTTCTAATTATTATTGCAAATAATAACTTGAAGATCTGAACTTGTAATTGTCAAATACAGAACTTAAAATTGATAGCATCTAATTATTATTGCAAATTATAATTTGAAGTACTGAACTTGTAATAGACAAATACGCAACTTAGCATTGTTAAATACAAATTGTGATTGCAAATTATAACTTGAAGATCTGAACTTGTAATTGTCAAATACAGAACTTCTAATTGTTAAATACAAATTATTAGTGCAAATTATAACTTGAAGATCTGAACTTGTAATTGTCAAATACAGAACTTAAAATTTATAGCTTCTAATTATTATTGCAAATAATAACTTGGATATCTGAACTTGTAATTGTCAAATACAGAACTTAAAATTGATAGCTTCTAATTATTATTGTGAATTATAACTTGAAGATCTGAACTTGTAATAGTGAATTACAGAACTTAGATTTGTCAAATTCTAATTATTATTTCTAATTATAGCTTGAAGATCTGAACTAGTAATTGTCAAATACAGAACTTAAAATTGATAGCTTCTGATTATTATTGCAAATTATAACTTGAAGATCTGTACTTGTAATTGTCAAATACAGAACTTAAAATTGATAGCTTATAATTATAATTCAAATTATAACTTGAAGATCTGAACTTGTAATAGTCAAATACAGAACTTCGAATTGTTAAAAACATATTATTAGTGCAAATTATAACTTGAAGATGTGTTCTAGTAATTGTCAAATACAGCACTTAAAATTGATAGCTTCTAATTATTATTGTAAATTATAACTTGAAGATCTGAACTTGTAATTGTCAAATACAGAACTTCTAATTGTTAAATACAAATTATTAGTGCAAATTATAACTTGAAGATCTGAACTTGTAATTGTCAAATACAGAACTTAAAATTGATAGCTTCTAATTAATATTGCAAATTATAACTTGAAGATCTGAACTTGTAGTAGTCAAATACAGAACTTCTAATTGTTAAATACAAGTTATTAGTGCAAATTATAACTTGAAGATCTGAACTTGTAATTGTCAAATGCAAAACTTAAAATTGATAGCTTCTAATTATTATTGTAAATTATAACTTGAAGATCTGAACTTGTAATAGTGAATTACAGAACTTAGATTTGTTAAATTCAAATTATTATTTCTAATTATAACTTGAAGATCTGAACTAGTAATTGTCAAATACAGAACTTAAAATTGATTGCTTCTAATTATTATTTCAAATTATAACTTGAAGATCTGAACTTGTAATTGTCAAATACAGAACTTAAAATTAATAGCTTCTAATTATTATAGCAAATAATAACTTGAAGATCTGAACTTGTAATTGTCAAATACAGAACTTAAAATTAATAGCTTCTAATTATTATTGCAAATTATAACCTGAAGATCTGTACTTGTAATTGTCAAATACAGAACTTCTAATTGTTAAATACAAATTATTAGTGCAAATTATAACTTGAAGATCTGAACTTGTAATTGTCAAATACAGAACTTAAAATTGATAGCTTCTAATTATTATTGTAAATTATAACTTGAAGATCTGAACTTGTAATAGTGAATTACAGAACTTAGATTTGTTAAATTCAAATTATTATTTCAAATTATAACTTGAAGATCTGAACTAGTAATTGTCAAATACAGAACTTAAAATTGATAGCTTCTAATTATTATTGCAAATTATAACTTGAAAATCTGAACTTGTAATTGACAAATACAGAACTTAAAATTGATAGCTTCTAATTATTATTGTAAATTATAACTTGAAGATCTGAACTTGTAATTGTCAAATACAGAACTTAAAATTGATATCTTCTAATTATTATTGCAAATAATAACTTGAAGATCTGAACTTGTAATTGTCAAATACAGAACTTAAAATTGATAGCTTCTAATTATTATTGCAAATTATAATTTGAAGATCTGAACTTGTAATAGACAAATGCGCAACTTAGCATTGTTAAATACAAATTGTGATTGCAAATTATAACTTGAAGATCTGAACTTGTAATTGTCAAATACAGAACTTCTAATTGTTAAATACAAATTATTAGTGCAAATTATAACTTGAAGATCTGAACTTGTAATTGTCAAATACAGAACTTAAAATTTATAGCTTCTAATTATTATTGCAAATAATAACTTGGATATCTGAACTTGTAATTGTCAAATACAGAACTTAAAATTGATAGCTTCTAATTATTATTGTGAATTATAACTTGAAGATCTGAACTTGTAATAGTGAATTACAGAACTTAGATTTGTCAAATTCTAATTATTATTTCTAATTATAGCTTGAAGATCTGAACTAGTAATTGTCAAATACAGAACTTAAATTGATAGCTTCTAATTATTATTGCAAATTATAACTTGAAGATCTGTACTTGTAATTGTCAAATACAGAACTTAAACGGATAGCTTATAATTATAATTCAAATTATAACTTGAAGATCTGAACTTGTAATAGTCAAATACAGAACTTCGAATTGTTAAAAACATATTATTAGTGCAAATTATAACTTGAAGATCTGTTCTAGTAATTGTCAAATACAGCACTTAAAATTGATAGCTTCTAATTATTATTGTAAATTATAACTTGAAGATCTGAACTTGTAATAGTGAATTACAGAACTTAGATTTGTTAAATTCAAATTATTATTTCAAATTATTATTTGATGATCTGAACTAGTAATTGTCAAATACAGAACTTAAAATTGATAGCTTCTAATTATTATTGCAAATTATAACTTGTAGATCTGAACTGGTAATTGTCAAATACAGAACTTCTAATTGTTAAATACAAATTATTAGTGCAAATTATAACTTGAAGATCTGAACTTGTAATTGTCAAATACAGAACTTAAAATTGATAGCTTCTAATTATTATTGCAAATTATAACTTGAAGATCTGAACTTGTAATTGTCAAATACAGAACTTAAAATTAATGGCTTCTAATTATTATTGCAAATTATAACTTGTAGATCTGAACTTGTAATTGTCAAATACAGAACTTCTAATTGTTAAATACAAATTATTAGTGCAATTTATAACTTGAAGATCTGAACTTGTAATTGTCAAATACAGAACTTAAAATTGATAGCTTCTAATTATTTTTGCAAAATATAACTTGAAGATCTGAACTTGTAATTGTCAAATACAGAACTTCTAATTGTTACATACAAATTATTAGTGCAAATTATAACTTGAAGTTCTGAACTTGTAATTGTCAAATACAGAACTTAAAATTGATAGCTTCTAATTATTATTGTAAATTATAACTTGAAGATCTGAACTTGTAATAGTGAATTACAGAACTTAAATTTGTTAAATTCAAATTATTATTATAAATTATAACTTGAAGATCTGAACTAGTAATTGTCAAATACAGAACTTAAAATTGATAGCTTCTAATTATTATTGCAAAATATCACTTGAAGATCTCAACTTGTAATCGTGAATTACAGAACTTAGATTTGTTAAATTCAAATTATTATTTCAAATTATAACTTGAAGATCTGAACTTGTAATTGTCAAATACAGAACTTAAAATTGATAGCTTCTAATTGTTATTGTAAATTATAACTTGAAGATCTGAACTTGTAATTGTCAAATACAGAACTTAAAATTGATAGCTTCTAATTGTTATTGTAAATTATAACTTGAAGATCTGAACTTGTGATTGTCAAATACAGAACTTAAAATTGATAGCTTCTAATTATTATTGCAAATAATAACTTGAAGATCTGAACTTGTAATTGTCAAATTCAGAACTTAAAATTGATAGCTTCTAATTATTATTGCAAATTATAATTTGAAGATCTGAACTTGTAATAGACAAATACGCAACTTAGCATTGTTAAATACAAATTGTGATTGCAAATTATAACTTGAAGATCTGAACTTGTAATTGTCAAATACAGAACTTCTAATTGTTAAATACAAATTATTAGTGCAAATTATAACTTGAAGATCTGAACTTGTAATTGTCAAATACAGAACTTAAAATTGATAGCTTCTAATTATTATTTCTAATTATAACTTGAAGATCTGAACTTGTAATAGTGAATTACAGAACTTAGATTTGTCAAATTCAAATTATTATTTCTAATTATAGCTTGAAGATCTGAACTAGTAATTGTCAAATACAGAACTTAAAATTGATAGCTTCTAATTATTATTGCAAATTATAACTTGAAGATCTGTACTTGTAATTGTCAAATACAGAACTTAAAATTGATAGCTTATAATTATAATTCAAATTATAACTTGAAGATCTGAACTTGTAATAGTCAAATACAGAACTTCGAATTGTTAAAAACAAATTATTAGTGCAAATTATAACTTGAAGATCTGTTCTAGTAATTGTCAAATACAGCACTTAAAATTGATAGCTTCTAATTATTATTGTAAATTATAACTTGAAGATCTGAACTTGTAATAGTGAATTACAGAACTTAGATTTGTTAAATTCAAATTATTATTTCAAATTATTATTTGATGATCTGAACTAGTAATTGTCAAATACAGAACTTAAAATTGATAGCTTCTAATTATTATTGCAAATTATAACTTTTAGATCTGAACTGGAAATTGTCAAATACAGAACTTCTAATTGTTAAATACAAATTATTAGTGCAAATTATAACTTGAAGATCTGAACTTGTAATTGACAAATACAGAACTTAAAATTGATAGCTTCTAATTATTATTGCAAATTATAACTTGAAGATCTGAACTTGTAAGTGTCAAATACAGAACTTAAAATTAATGGCTTCTAATTATTATTGCAAATTATAACTTGAAGATCTGAACTTGTAATTGTCAAATACAGAACTTCTAATTGTTAAATACAAATTATTAGTGCAAATTATAACTTGAAGATCTGAACTTGTAATTGTCAAATACAGAACTTAAAATTGATAGCTTCTAATTATTTTTGCAAAATATAACTTGAAGATCTGAACTTGTAATTGTCAAATACAGAACTTCTAATTGTTACATACAAATTATTAGTGCAAATTATAACTTGAAGTTCTGAACTTGTAATTGTCAAATACAGAACTTAAAATTGATAGCTTCTAATTATTATTGTAAATTTAAACTTGAAGATCTGAACTTGTAATAGTGAATTACAGAACTTAAATTTGTTAAATTCAAATTATTATTATAAATTATAACTTGAAGATCTGAACTAGTAATTGTCAAATACAGAACTTAAAATTGATAGCTTCTAATTATTATTGCAAAATATAACTTGAAGATCTGAACTTGTAATCGTGAATTACAGAACTTAGATTTGTTAAATTCAAATTATTATTTCAAATTATAACTTGAAGATCTGAACTAGTAATTGTCAAATACAGAACTTAAATTGATAGCTTCTAATTATTATTGCAAATTATAACTTGAAGATCTGAACTTGTAATTGTTAAATACAGAACTTAAAATTGATAGCTTCTAATTGTTATTGTAAATTATAACTTGAAGATCTGAACTTGTAATTGTCAAATACAGAACTTAAAATTGATAGCTTCTAATTATTATTGCAAATAATAACTTGAAGATCTGAACTTGTAATTGTCAAATTCAGAACTTAAAATTGATAGCTTCTAATTATTATTGCAAATTATAATTTGAAGATCTGAACTTGTAATAGACAAATACGCAACTTAGCATTGTTAAATACAAATTGTGATTGCAAATTATAACTTGAAGATCTGATCCTGTAATAGGTAAATACAGAACTTCGAATTGTTAAATTCAAACTAAGATTGCAAATAATAATTCGAAGATCTGAACTTGTAATAGTCAAATACAGAACTTCTAATTGTTAAATACATATTATTAGTGCAAATTATAACTTGAAGATCTGAACTAGTAATTGTCAAATACAGAATTTAAAATTGATAGCTTCTAATTATTATTGCAAATTATAACTTGAAGATCTGAACTTGTAATTGTCAAATACAGAACTTAAAATTGATAGCTTCTAATTATTATTGCAAATTATAACTTGAAGATCTGAACTTGTAATTGTCAAAAACAGAACATAAAATTGATAGGTTCTAATTATTATTTCAAATTATAACTTGAAGATCTGAACTTGTAATTGTCAAATACAGAACTTATAATTGATAGCTTCTAATTATTATTGCAAATTATAACTTGAAGATCTGAACTTGTAGTAGTGAATTACAGAACTTAGATTTGTTAAATTCAAATTATTATTTCAAATTATAACTTGAAGATCTGAACTTGTAATTGTCAAATACAGAACTTAAAATTGATAGCTTCTAATTATTATTGCAAATTATAACTTGAAGATCTGAACTTGTAATTGTACAATACAGAACTTAAAATTGATAGCTTCTAATTATTATTTCAAATTATAACTTGAAGATCTGAACTTGTAATTGTTGAATACAGAACTTCTAATTGTTAAATACAAATTATTAGTGCAAATTATAAGTTGTAGATCTGAACTTGTAATTGTCAAATACAGAACTTAAAATTGATAGCTTCTAATTATTATTGTAAATTATAACTTGAAGATCTGAACTTGTAATAGTGAATTACAGAACTTAGATTTGTCAAATTCAAATTATTATTTCTAATTATAACTTGAAGATCTGAACTAGTAATTGTCAAATACAGAACTTAAAATTGATAGCTGCTAATTATTATTGCAAATTATAACTTGAAGATCTGAACTTGTAATTGGCAAATACAGAACTTAAAATTGATAGCTTATAATTATAATTCAAATTATAACTTGAAGATCTGAACTAGTAATAGTCAAATACAGAACTTCAAATTGTTAAATACAAATTATTAGTGCAAATTATAACTTGAAGATCTGAACTAGTAATTGTCAAATACAGCACTTAAAATTGATAGCTTTTAATTATTATTGTAAATTATAACTTGAAGATCTGAACTTGTAATAGTGAATTACAGAACTTAGATTTGTTAAATTCAAATTATTATTTCAAATTATTATTTGATGACTGAACTAGTAATAGTCAAATACAGAACTTAAAATTGATAGCTTCTAATTATTATTGCAAATTATAACTTGTAGATCTGAACTTGTAATTGTCAAATACAGAACTTCTAATTGTTAAATACAAATTATTAGTGCAAATTATAACTTGAAGATCTGAACTTGTAATTGTCAAATACAGAACTTAAAATTGATAGCTTCTAATTATTATTGCAAATTATAACTTGAAGATCTGAACTTGTAATTGTCAAATACAGAACTTAAAATTAATAGCTTCTAATTATTATTGCAAATTATAACTTGAAGATCTGAACTTGTAATAGTCAAATACAGAACTTCTAATTGTTAAATACAAATTATTAGTGCAAATTATAACTTGAAGATCTGAACTTGTAATTGTCAAATCAAGAACTAAAAATTGATAGCTTCTAATTATTATTGAAAAATATAACTTGAAGATCTGAACTTGTAATTGTCAAATACAGAACTTAAAATTGATAGCTTCTAATTATTATTGTAAATTATAACTTGAAGATCTGAACTTGTAATTGTCAAATACAGAACTTAAAATTGATAGCTTCTAATTATTATTGTAAATTATAACTTGAAGATCTGAACTTGTAATATTGAATTACAGAACTAAGATTTGTTAAATTCAAATTATTATTTCCAATTATAACTTGAAGATCTGAACTAGTAATTGTCAAATACAGAACTTAAAATTGATAGCTTCTAATTATTATTGCAAATTATAACTTGAAGATCTGAACTTCTAATTGTCAAATACAGAACTTAAAATTGATAGCTTCTAATTATTTTTTCAAATTATAACTTGAAGATCTGAACTTGTAATTGTCAAATACAGAACTTCTAATTGTTAAATACAAATTATTAGTGCAAATTATAACTTGAAGATCTGAACTAGTAATTGTCCAATACAGAACTTAAAATTGATAGCTTCTAATTATTATTGCAAATTATAACTTGAAGATCTGAACTTGTAATTGTCAAATGCAGAACTTAAAATTGATAGCTTCTAATTATTATTGCAAATAATAATTTGAAGATCTGTACTTGTAATTGTCAAATACAGAACTTAAAATAGATAGCTTAAAATTATATTTCAAATTATAACTTGAAGATCTGAACTTGTAATAGTCAAATACAGAACTTCGAATTGTTAAATACAAATTATTAGTGCAAATTATAACTTGAAGATCTGAACTAGTAATTGTCAAATACAGCACTTAAAACTGATAGCTTCTAGTTATTATTGTAAATTATAACTTGTAGATCTGAACTTGTAATAGTGAATTACAGAACTTAGATTTGTTAAATTCAAATTATTATTTCTAATTATTACTTGAAGATCTGAACTAGTAATTGTCAAATACAGAACTTAAAATTGATAGCTTCTAATTATTATTGCAAATTATAACTTGAAGATCTGAACTTGTAATTGTCAAATACAGAACTTAAAATTGATAGCTTCTAATTATTATTGTAAATTATAACTTGAAGATCTGAACTTGTATTAGTGAATTACAGAACTTAGATTTGTTAAATTCAAATTATTATTTCAAATTATAACTTGAAGATCTGAACTAGTAATTGTCAAATACAGAACTTAAAATTGATAGCTTCTAATTATTATTGCAAATTATAACTTGAAGATCTGAACTAGTAATTGTCAAATACAGAACTTAAAATTGATAGCTTCTAATTATTATTTCAAATAATAACTTGAAGATCTGAACTTGTAATTGTCAAATACAGAACTTCTAAATGTTAAATACAAATTATTAGTTCAAATTATAACTTGTAGATCTGAACTTGTAATTGTCAAATACAGAACTTAAAATTGATAGCTTCTAATTATTATTGTAAATTATAACTTGAAGATCTGAACTTGTAATAGTGAATTACAGAACTTAGATTTGTCAAATTCAAATTATTATTTCTAATTATAACTTGAAGATCTGAACTAGTAATTGACAAATACAGAACTTAAAATTGATAGCTTCTAATTATTATTGCAAATTATAACTTGAAGATCTGAACTTGTAATTGTCAAATACAGAACTTAAAATTGAAAGCTTATAATTATAATTCAAATTATAACTTGAAGATCTGAACTTGTAATAGTCAAATACAGAACTTCGAATTGTTAAATACAAATTATTAGTGCAAATTATAACTTGAAGATCTGAACTAGTAATTGTCAAATACAGAACTTAAAATTGATAGCTTCTAATTATTATTGTAAATTATAACTTGAAGATCTGAACTTGTAATAGTGAATTACAGAACTTAGATTTGTTAAATTCAAATTATTATTTCAAATTATTATTTGATGACTGAACTAGTAATTGTCAAATAAGGAACTTAAAATTGATAGCTTCTAATTATTATTGCAAATTATAACTTGTAGATCTGAACTTGTAATTGTCAAATACAGAACTTCTAATTGTTAAATACAAATTATTAGTGCAAATTATAACTTGAAGATCTCAAACTTGTAATTGTCAAATACAGAACTTAAAATTGATAGCTTCTAATTATTATTGCAAATTATAACTTGAAGATCTGAACTTGTAATTGTCAAATACAGAACTTAAAATTAATAGCTACTAATTATTATTGCAAATTATAACTTGAAGATCTGAACTTGTAATTGTCAAATACAGAACTTCTAATTGTTAAATACAAATTATTAGTGCAAATTATAACTAGAAGATCTGAACTTGTAATTGTCAAATACAGCACTTAAAATTGATAGCTTCTAATTATTATTGTAAATTATAACTTGAAGATCTGAACTTGTAATAGTGAATTACAGAACTTAGATTTGATAAATTCAAATTATTATTTCAAATTATAACTTGAAGATCTGAACTAGTAATTGTCAAATACAGAACTTAAAATTGATAGCTTCTAATTATTATTGCAAAATATAACTTGAAGATCTGAACTTGTAATTATCAAATACAGAACTTAAAATTGATAGCTTCTAATTATTATTGTAAAATATAACTTGAAGATCTGAACTTGTAATCGTGAATTACAGAACTTAGATTTGTTAAATTCAAATTATTATTTCAAATTATAACTAGAAGATCTGAACTTGTAATTGTCAAATACAGCACTTAAAATTGATAGCTTCTAATTATTATTGTAAATTATAACTTGAAGATCTGAACTTGTAATATTGAATTACAGAACTTAGATTTGATAAATTCAAATTATTATTTCAAATTATAACTTGAAGATCTGAACTAGTAATTGTCAAATACAGAACTTAAAATTGATAGCTACTAATTATTATTGCAAATTATAACTTGAAGATCTGAACTTGTAATTGTCAAATACAGAACTTAAAATTGATAGCTTCTAATTATTATTGTAAATTATAACTTGAAGATCTGAACTTGTAATTGTCAAATACAGAACTTAAATTGATAGCTTCTAATTATTATTTCAAAATATAACTTGAAGATCTGAACTAGTAATTGTCAAATACAGAACTTAAAATTAATAGCTTCTAATTATTATTGCAAATTATAACTTGAAGATCTGAACTTGTAATTGTCAAATACAGAACTTAAAATTGATAGCTTCTAATTATTATTGTAATTTATAACTTGAAGATCTGAACTTGTAATCGTGAATTACAGAACTTAGATTTGTTAAATTCAAATTATTATTTCAAATTATAACTTGAAGATCTGAACTAGTAATTGTCAAATACAGAACTTAAAATAGATAGCTTCTAATTATTATTGCAAATTATAACTTGAAGATCTGAACTTGTAATTGTTAAATACAGAACTTCAAATTGTTAAATACAAATTATTAGTGCAAATTATAACTAGAAGATCTGAACTTGTAATTGTCAAATACAGCACTTAAAATTGATAGCTTCTAATTATTATTGTAAATTATAACTTGAAGATCTGAACTCGTAATAGTGAATTACAGAACTTAGATTTGATAAATTCAAATTATTATTTCAAATTATAACTTGAAGATCTGAACTAGTAATTGTCAAATACAGAACTTAAAATTGATAGCTTCTAATTATTATTGCAAATTATAACTAGAAGATCTGAACTTGTAATTGTCAAATACAGAACTTAAAATTGATAGCTTCTAATAATTATTATTGTAAATTATAACTTGAAGATCTGAACTTGTAATTGTCAAATACAGAACTTAAAATTGATAGCTTCTAATTATTATTGCAAATAATAACTTGAAGATCTGAACTTGTAATTGTCAAATACAGAACTTAAAATTGATAGCTTCTAATTATTATTGCAAAATATAATTTGAAGATCTGAACTTGTAATAGACAAATACGCAACTTAGCATTGTTAAATACAAATTGTGATTGCAAATTATAACTTGAAGATCTGAACCTGTAATAGGTAAATACAGAACTTTGAATTGTTAAAGTCAAACTAAGATTGCAAATAATAATTCGAAGATCTGAACTTGTAATAGTCAAATACAGAACTTCTAATTGTTAAATACAAATTATTAGTGCAAATTATAACTTGAAGATCTGAACTAGTAATTGTCAAATACAGCACTTAAAATTGATAGCTTTTAATTATTATTGTAAATTATAACTTGAAGATCTGAACTTGTAATAGTGAATTACAGAACTTAGATTTGTTAAATTCAAATTATTATTTCAAATTATTATTTGATGACTGAACTAGTAATAGTCAAATACAGAACTTAAAATTGATAGCTTCTAATTATTATTGCAAATTATAACTTGTAGATCTGAACTTGTAATTGTCAAATACAGAACTTCTAATTGTTAAATACAAATTATTAGTGCAAATTATAACTTGAAGATCTGAACTTGTAATTGTCAAATACAGAACTTAAAATTGATAGCTTCTAATTATTATTGCAAATTATAACTTGAAGATCTGAACTTGTAATTGTCAAATACAGAACTTAAAATTAATAGCTTCTAATTATTATTGCAAATTATAACTTGAAGATCTGAACTTGTAATTGTCAAATACAGAACTTCTAATTGTTAAATACAAATTATTAGTGCAAATTATAACTTGAAGATCTGAACTTGTAATTGTCAAATCAAGAACTAAAAATTGATAGCTTCTAATTATTATTGAAAAATATAACTTGAAGATCTGAACTTGTAATTGTCAAATACAGAACTTAAAATTGATAGCTTCTAATTATTATTGTAAATTATAACTTGAAGATCTGAACTTGTAATTGTCAAATACAGAACTTAAAATTGATAGCTTCTAATTATTATTGTAAATTATAACTTGAAGATCTGAACTTGTAATATTGAATTACAGAACTAAGATTTGTTAAATTCAAATTATTATTTCCAATTATAACTTGAAGATCTGAACTAGTAATTGTCAAATACAGAACTTAAAATTGATAGCTTCTAATTATTATTGCAAATTATAACTTGAAGATCTGAACTTCTAATTGTCAAATACAGAACTTAAAATTGATAGCTTCTAATTATTATTTTAAAATTATAACTTGAAGATCTGAACTTGTAATTGTCAAATACAGAACTTCTAATTGTTAAATACAAATTATTAGTGCAAATTATAACTTGTAGATCTGAACTTGTAATTGTCAAATACAGAACTTAAAATTGATAGCTTCTAATTATTATTGTAAATTATAACTTGAAGATCTGAACTTGTAATAGTGAATTACAGAACTTAGATTTGTCAAATTCAAATTATTATTTCTAATTATAACTTGAAGATCTGAACTAGTAATTGTCCAATACAGAACTTAAAATTGATAGCTTCTAATTATTATTGCAAATTATAACTTGAAGATCTGAACTTGTAATTGTCAAATACAGAACTCAAAATTAATAGCTTCTAATTATTATTGCAAATAATAACTTGAAGATCTGAACTTGTAATTGTCAAATGCAGAACTTAAAATTGATAGCTTCTAATTATTATTGCAAATAATAATTTGAAGATCTGTACTTGTAATTGTCAAATACAGAACTTAAAATAGATAGCTTAAAATTATATTTCAAATTATAACTTGAAGATCTGAACTTGTAATAGTCAAATACAGAACTTCGAATTGTTAAATACAAATTATTAGTGCAAATTATAACTTGAAGATCTGAACTAGTAATTGTCAAATACAGCACTTAAAACTGATAGCTTCTAGTTATTATTGTAAATTATAACTTGTAGATCTGAACTTGTAATAGTGAATTACAGAACTTAGATTTGTTAAATTCAAATTATTATTTCTAATTATTACTTGAAGATCTGAACTAGTAATTGTCAAATACAGAACTTAAAATTGATAGCTTCTAATTATTATTGCAAATTATAACTTGAAGATCTGAACTTGTAATTGTCAAATACAGAACTTAAAATTGATAGCTTCTAATTATTATTGTAAATTATAACTTGAAGATCTGAACTTGTATTAGTGAATTACAGAACTTAGATTTGTCTAATTCAAATTATTATTTCAAATTATAACTTGAAGATCTGAACTAGTAGTTGTCAAATACAGAACTTAAAATTGATAGCTTCTAATTATTATTGCAAATTATAACTTGAAGATCTGAACTAGTAATTGTCAAATACAGAACTTAAAATTGATAGCTTCTAATTATTATTTCAAATAATAACTTGAAGATCTGAACTTGTAATTGTCAAATACAGAACTTCTAAATGTTAAATACAAATTATTAGTTCAAATTATAACTTGTAGATCTGAACTTGTAATTGTCAAATACAGAACTTAAAATTGATAGCTTCTAATTATTATTGTAAATTATAACTTGAAGATCTGAACTTGTAATAGTGAATTACAGAACTTAGATTTGTCAAATTCAAATTATTATTTCTAATTATAACTTGAAGATCTGAACTAGTAATTGACAAATACAGAACTTAAAATTGATAGCTTCTAATTATTATTGCAAATTATAACTTGAAGATCTGAACTTGTAATTGTCAAATACAGAACTTAAAATTGAAAGCTTATAATTATAATTCAAATTATAACTTGAAGATCTGAACTTGTAATAGTCAAATACAGAACTTCGAATTGTTAAATACAAATTATTAGTGCAAATTATAACTTGAAGATCTGAACTAGTAATTGTCAAATACAGAACTTAAAATTGATAGCTTCTAATTATTATTGTAAATTATAACTTGAAGATCTGAACTTGTAATAGTGAATTACAGAACTTAGATTTGTTAAATTCAAATTATTATTTCAAATTATTATTTGATGACTGAACTAGTAATTGTCAAATACAGAACTTAAAATTGATAGCTTCTAATTATTATTGCAAATTATAACTTGTAGATCTGAACTTGTAATTGTCAAATACAGAACTTCTAATTGTTAAATACAAATTATTAGTGCAAATTATAACTTGAAGATCTCAAACTTGTAATTGTCAAATACAGAACTTAAAATTGATAGCTTCTAATTATTATTGCAAATTATAACTTGAAGATCTGAACTTGTAATTGTCAAATACAGAACTTAAAATTAATAGCTACTAATTATTATTGCAAATTATAACTTGAAGATCTGAACTTGTAATTGTCAAATACAGAACTTCTAATTGTTAAATACAAATTATTAGTGCAAATTATAACTAGAAGATCTGAACTTGTAATTGTCAAATACAGCACTTAAAATTGATAGCTTCTAATTATTATTGTAAATTATAACTTGAAGATCTGAACTTGTAATAGTGAATTACAGAACTTAGATTTGATAAATTCAAATTATTATTTCAAATTATAACTTGAAGATCTGAACTAGTAATTGTCAAATACAGAACTTAAAATTGATAGCTTCTAATTATTATTGCAAAATATAACTTGAAGATCTGAACTTGTAATTATCAAATACAGAACTTAAAATTGATAGCTTCTAATTATTATTGTAAATTATAACTTGAAGATCTGAACTTGTAATTGTCAAATACAGAACTTAAAATTGATAGCTTCTAATTATTATTGTAAGTTATAACTTGAAGATCTGAACTTGTAATCGTGAATTACAGAACTTAGATTTGTTAAATTCAAATTATTATTTCAAATTATAACTTGAAGATCTGAACTAGTAATTGTCAAATACAGAACTTAAAATTGATAGCTTCTAATTATTATTGCAAATTATAACTTGAAGATCTGAACTTGTAATTGTTAAATACAGAACTTCAAATTGTTAAATACAAATTATTAGTGCAAATTATAACTAGAAGATCTGAACTTGTAATTGTCAAATACAGCACTTAAAATTGATAGCTTCTAATTATTATTGTAAATTATAACTTGAAGATCTGAACTTGTAATATTGAATTACAGAACTTAGATTTGATAAATTCAAATTATTATTTCAAATTATAACTTGAAGATCTGAACTAGTAATTGTCAAATACAGAACTTAAAATTGATAGCTACTAATTATTATTGCAAATTATAACTTGAAGATCTGAACTAGTAATTGTCAAATACAGAACTTAAAATTGATAGCTTCTAATTATTATTGTAAATTATAACTTGAAGATCTGAACTTGTAATTGTCAAATACAGAACTTAAAATTGATAGCTTCTAATTATTATTTCAAAATATAACTTGAAGATCTGAACTAGTAATTGTCAAATACAGAACTTAAAATTAATAGCTTCTAATTATTATTGCAAATTATAACTTGAAGATCTGAACTTGTAATTGTCAAATACAGAACTTAAAATTGATAGCTTCTAATTATTATTGTAATTTATAACTTGAAGATCTGAACTTGTAATCGTGAATTACAGAACTTAGATTTGTTAAATTCAAATTATTATTTCAAATTATAACTTGAAGATCTGAACTAGTAATTGTCAAATACAGAACTTAAAATAGATAGCTTCTAATTATTATTGCAAATTATAACTTGAAGATCTGAACTTGTAATTGTTAAATACAGAACTTCAAATTGTTAAATACAAATTATTAGTGCAAATTATAACTAGAAGATCTGAACTTGTAATTGTCAAATACAGCACTTAAAATTGATAGCTTCTAATTATTATTGTAAATTATAACTTGAAGATCTGAACTTGTAATAGTGAATTACAGAACTTAGATTTGATAAATTCAAATTATTATTTCAAATTATAACTTGAAGATCTGAACTAGTAATTGTCAAATACAGAACTTAAAATTGATAGCTTCTAATTTTTATTGCAAATTATAACTAGAAGATCTGAACTTGTAATTGTCAAATACAGAACTTAAAATTGATAGCTTCTAATTATTATTGTAAATTATAACTTGAAGATCTGAACTTGTAATTGTCAAATACAGAACTTAAAATTGATAGCTTCTAATTATTATTGCAAATAATAACTTGAAGATCTGAACTTGTAATTGTCAAATACAGAACTTAAAATTGATAGCTTCTAATTATTATTGCAAAATATAATTTGAAGATCTGAACTTGTAATAGACAAATACGCAACTTAGCATTGTTAAATACAAATTGTGATTGCAAATTATAACTTGAAGATCTGAACCTGTAATAGGTAAATACAGAACTTTGAATTGTTAAAGTCAAACTAAGATTGCAAATAATAATTCGAAGATCTGAACTTGTAATAGTCAAATACAGAACTTCTAATTGTTAAATACAAATCATTAGTGCAAATTATAATTTGAAGATCTGAACTAGTAATTGTCAAATACAGAACTTAAAATTGATAGCTTCTAATTATTATTGCAAATTATAACTTGAAGATCTGAACTTTTAATTGTCAAATACAGAACTTCTAATTGTTAAATACAAATTATTAGTGCAAATTATAACTTGAAGATCTGAACTTGTAATTGTCAAATACAGAACTTAAAATTGATAGCTTCTAATTATTATTGCAAATTATAACTTGAAGATCTGAACTTGTAATTGTCAAATACAGAACTTCTAATTGTTAAATACTAATTATTAGTGCAAATTATAACTTGAAGTTCTGAACTAGTAATTATCAAATACAGAACTTAAAATTGATAGCTTCTAATTATTATTGCAAATTATAACTAGAAGATCTGAACTTGTAATTGTCAAATACAGAACTTAAAATTGATAGCTTCTAATTATTATTTCAAATTATAACTTGAAGATCTGAACTTGTAATTGTCAAATACAGAACTTAAAATTGATAGCTTCTAATTATTATTGCAAAATATAACTTGAAGATCTGAACTTGTAATTGTCAAATACAGAACTTAAAATTAATAGCTTCTAATTATTATTGCAAATTATAACTTGAAGATCTGAACTTGTAATTGTCAAATACAGAACTTCTAATTGTTAAATACAAATTATTAGTGCAAATTATAACTAGAAGATCTGAACTTGTAATTGTCAAATACAGCACTTAAAATTGATAGCTTCTAATTATTATTGTAAATTATAACTTGAAGATCTGAACTTGTAATATTGAATTACAGAACTTAGATTTGATAAATTCAAATTATTATTTCAAATTATAACTTGAAGATCTGAACTAGTAATTGTCAAATACAGAACTTAAAATTGATAGCTACTAATTATTATTGCAAATTATAACTTGAAGATCTGAACTAGTAATTGTCAAATACAGAACTTAAAATTGATAGCTTCTAATTATTATTGTAAATTATAACTTGAAGATCTGAACTTGTAATTGTCAAATACAGAACTTAAAATTGATAGCTTCTAATTATTATTTCAAAATATAACTTGAAGATCTGAACTAGTAATTGTCAAATACAGAACTTAAAATTAATAGCTTCTAATTATTATTGCAAATTATAACTTGAAGATCTGAACTTGTAATTGTCAAATACAGAACTTAAAATTGATAGCTTCTAATTATTATTGTAATTTATAACTTGAAGATCTGAACTTGTAATCGTGAATTACAGAACTTAGATTTGTTAAATTCAAATTATTATTTCAAATTATAACTTGAAGATCTGAACTAGTAATTGTCAAATACAGAACTTAAAATAGATAGCTTCTAATTATTATTGCAAATTATAACTTGAAGATCTGAACTTGTAATTGTTAAATACAGAACTTCAAATTGTTAAATACAAATTATTAGTGCAAATTATAACTAGAAGATCTGAACTTGTAATTGTCAAATACAGCACTTAAAATTGATAGCTTCTAATTATTATTGTAAATTATAACTTGAAGATCTGAACTTGTAATAGTGAATTACAGAACTTAGATTTGATAAATTCAAATTATTATTTCAAATTATAACTTGAAGATCTGAACTAGTAATTGTCAAATACAGAACTTAAAATTGATAGCTTCTAATTTTTATTGCAAATTATAACTAGAAGATCTGAACTTGTAATTGTCAAATACAGAACTTAAAATTGATAGCTTCTAATTATTATTGTAAATTATAACTTGAAGATCTGAACTTGTAATTGTCAAATACAGAACTTAAAATTGATAGCTTCTAATTATTATTGCAAATAATAACTTGAAGATCTGAACTTGTAATTGTCAAATACAGAACTTAAAATTGATAGCTTCTAATTATTATTGCAAAATATAATTTGAAGATCTGAACTTGTAATAGACAAATACGCAACTTAGCATTGTTAAATACAAATTGTGATTGCAAATTATAACTTGAAGATCTGAACCTGTAATAGGTAAATACAGAACTTTGAATTGTTAAAGTCAAACTAAGATTGCAAATAATAATTCGAAGATCTGAACTTGTAATAGTCAAATACAGAACTTCTAATTGTTAAATACAAATCATTAGTGCAAATTATAATTTGAAGATCTGAACTAGTAATTGTCAAATACAGAACTTAAAATTGATAGCTTCTAATTATTATTGCAAATTATAACTTGAAGATCTGAACTTTTAATTGTCAAATACAGAACTTCTAATTGTTAAATACAAATTATTAGTGCAAATTATAACTTGAAGATCTGAACTTGTAATTGTCAAATACAGAACTTAAAATTGATAGCTTCTAATTATTATTGCAAATTATAACTTGAAGATCTGAACTTGTAATTGTCAAATACAGAACTTCTAATTGTTAAATACTAATTATTAGTGCAAATTATAACTTGAAGTTCTGAACTAGTAATTGTCAAATACAGAACTTAAAATTGATAGCTTCTAATTATTATTGCAAATTATAACTAGAAGATCTGAACTTGTAATTGTCAAATACAGAACTTAAAATTGATAGCTTCTAATTATTATTTCAAATTATAACTTGAAGATCTGAACTTGTAATTGTCAAATACAGAACTTAAAATTGATAGCTTCTAATTATTATTGCAAAATATAACTTGAAGATCTGAACTTGTAATTGTCAAATACAGAACTTAAAATTAATAGCTTCTAATTATTATTGCAAATTATAACTTGAAGATCTGAACTTGTAATTGTCAAATACAGAACTTCTAATTGTTAAATACAAATTATTAGTGCAAATTATAACTAGAAGATCTGAACTTGTAATTGTCAAATACAGCACTTAAAATTGATAGCTTCTAATTATTATTGTAAATTATAACTTGAAGATCTGAACTTGTAATAGTGAATTACAGAACTTAGATTTGATAAATTCAAATTATTATTTCAAATTATAACTTGAAGATCTGAACTAGTAATTGTCAAATACAGAACTTAAAATTGATAGCTTCTAATTATTATTGCAAAATATAACTTGAAGATCTGAACTTGTAATTATCAAATACAGAACTTAAAATTGATAGCTTCTAATTATTATTGTAAATTATAACTTGAAGATCTGAACTTGTAATTGTCAAATACAGAACTTAAAATTGATAGCTTCTAATTATTATTGTAAGTTATAACTTGAAGATCTGAACTTGTAATCGTGAATTACAGAACTTAGATTTGTTAAATTCAAATTATTATTTCAAATTATAACTTGAAGATCTGAACTAGTAATTGTCAAATACAGAACTTAAAATTGATAGCTTCTAATTATTATTGCAAATTATAACTTGAAGATCTGAACTTGTAATTGTTAAATACAGAACTTCAAATTGTTAAATACAAATTATTAGTGCAAATTATAACTAGAAGATCTGAACTTGTAATTGTCAAATACAGCACTTAAAATTGATAGCTTCTAATTATTATTGTAAATTATAACTTGAAGATCTGAACTTGTAATATTGAATTACAGAACTTAGATTTGATAAATTCAAATTATTATTTCAAATTATAACTTGAAGATCTGAACTAGTAATTGTCAAATACAGAACTTAAAATTGATAGCTACTAATTATTATTGCAAATTATAACTTGAAGATCTGAACTTGTAATTGTCAAATACAGAACTTAAAATTGATAGCTTCTAATTATTATTGTAAATTATAACTTGAAGATCTGAACTTGTAATTGTCAAATACAGAACTTAAAATTGATAGCTTCTAATTATTATTTCAAAATATAACTTGAAGATCTGAACTAGTAATTGTCAAATACAGAACTTAAAATTAATAGCTTCTAATTATTATTGCAAATTATAACTTGAAGATCTGAACTTGTAATTGTCAAATACAGAACTTAAAATTGATAGCTTCTAATTATTATTGTAATTTATAACTTGAAGATCTGAACTTGTAATCGTGAATTACAGAACTTAGATTTGTTAAATTCAAATTATTATTTCAAATTATAACTTGAAGATCTGAACTAGTAATTGTCAAATACAGAACTTAAAATAGATAGCTTCTAATTATTATTGCAAATTATAACTTGAAGATCTGAACTTGTAATTGTTAAATACAGAACTTCAAATTGTTAAATACAAATTATTAGTGCAAATTATAACTAGAAGATCCGAACTTGTAATTGTCAAATACAGCACTTAAAATTGATAGCTTCTAATTATTATTGTAAATTATAACTTGAAGATCTGAACTTGTAATAGTGAATTACAGAACTTAGATTTGATAAATTCAAATTATTATTTCAAATTATAACTTGCAGATCTGAACTAGTAATTGTCAAATACAGAACTTAAAATTGATAGCTTCTAATTATTATTGCAAATTATAACTAGAAGATCTGAACTTGTAATTGTCAAATACAGAACTTAAAATTGATAGCTTCTAATTATTATTGCAAATTATAACTTGAAGATCTGAACTTTTAATTGTCAAATACAGAACTTCTAATTGTTAAATACAAATTATTAGTGCAAATTATAACTTGAAGATCTGAACTTGTAATTGTCAAATACAGAACTTAAAATTGATAGCTTCTAATTATTATTGCAAATTATAACTTGAAGATCTGAACTTGTAATTGTCAAATACAGAACTTCTAATTGTTAAATACTAATTATTAGTGCAAATTATAACTTGAAGTTCTGAACTAGTAATTGTCAAATACAGAACTTAAAATTGATAGCTTCTAATTATTATTGCAAATTATAACTAGAAGATCTGAACTTGTAATTGTCAAATACAGAACTTAAAATTGATAGCTTCTAATTATTATTTCAAATTATAACTTGAAGATCTGAACTTGTAATTGTCAAATACAGAACTTAAAATTGATAGCTTCTAATTATTATTGCAAATTATAACTTGAAGATCTGAACTTGTAATTGTCAAATACAGAACTTAAAATTAATAGCTTCTAATTATTATTGCAAATTATAACTTGAAGATCTGAACTTGTAATTGTCAAATACAGAACTTCTAATTGTTAAATACAAATTATTAGTGCAAATTATAACTAGAAGATCTGAACTTGTAATTGTCAAATACAGCACTTAAAATTGATAGCTTCTAATTATTATTGTAAATTATAACTTGAAGATCTGAACTTGTAATAGTGAATTACAGAACTTAGATTTGATAAATTCAAATTATTATTTCAAATTATAACTTGAAGATCTGAACTAGTAATTGTCAAATACAGAACTTAAAATTGATAGCTTCTAATTATTATTGCAAAATATAACTTGAAGATCTGAACTTGTAATTATCAAATACAGAACTTAAAATTGATAGCTTCTAATTATTATTGTAAATTATAACTTGAAGATCTGAACTTGTAATTGTCAAATACAGAACTTAAAATTGATAGCTTCTAATTATTATTGTAAGTTATAACTTGAAGATCTGAACTTGTAATCGTGAATTACAGAACTTAGATTTGTTAAATTCAAATTATTATTTCAAATTATAACTTGAAGATCTGAACTAGTAATTGTCAAATACAGAACTTAAAATTGATAGCTTCTAATTATTATTGCAAATTATAACTTGAAGATCTGAACTTGTAATTGTTAAATACAGAACTTCAAATTGTTAAATACAAATTATTAGTGCAAATTATAACTAGAAGATCTGAACTTGTAATTGTCAAATACAGCACTTAAAATTGATAGCTTCTAATTATTATTGTAAATTATAACTTGAAGATCTGAACTTGTAATATTGAATTACAGAACTTAGATTTGATAAATTCAAATTATTATTTCAAATTATAACTTGAAGATCTGAACTAGTAATTGTCAAATACAGAACTTAAAATTGATAGCTACTAATTATTATTGCAAATTATAACTTGAAGATCTGAACTTGTAATTGTCAAATACAGAACTTAAAATTGATAGCTTCTAATTATTATTGTAAATTATAACTTGAAGATCTGAACTTGTAATTGTCAAATACAGAACTTAAAATTGATAGCTTCTAATTATTATTTCAAAATATAACTTGAAGATCTGAACTAGTAATTGTCAAATACAGAACTTAAAATTAATAGCTTCTAATTATTATTGCAAATTATAACTTGAAGATCTGAACTTGTAATTGTCAAATACAGAACTTAAAATTGATAGCTTCTAATTATTATTGTAATTTATAACTTGAAGATCTGAACTTGTAATCGTGAATTACAGAACTTAGATTTGTTAAATTCAAATTATTATTTCAAATTATAACTTGAAGATCTGAACTAGTAATTGTCAAATACAGAACTTAAAATAGATAGCTTCTAATTATTATTGCAAATTATAACTTGAAGATCTGAACTTGTAATTGTTAAATACAGAACTTCAAATTGTTAAATACAAATTATTAGTGCAAATTATAACTAGAAGATCCGAACTTGTAATTGTCAAATACAGCACTTAAAATTGATAGCTTCTAATTATTATTGTAAATTATAACTTGAAGATCTGAACTTGTAATAGTGAATTACAGAACTTAGATTTGATAAATTCAAATTATTATTTCAAATTATAACTTGAAGATCTGAACTAGTAATTGTCAAATACAGAACTTAAAATTGATAGCTTCTAATTATTATTGCAAATTATAACTAGAAGATCTGAACTTGTAATTGTCAAATACAGAACTTAAAATTGATAGCTTCTAATTATTATTGTAAATTATAACTTGAAGATCTGAACTTGTAATTGTCAAATACAGAACTTAAAATTGATAGCTTCTAATTATTATTGCAAATAATAACTTGAAGATCTGAACTTGTAATTGTCAAATACAGAACTTAAAATTGATAGCTTCTAATTATTATTGCAAAATATAATTTGAAGATCTGAACTTGTAATAGACAAATACGCAACTTAGCATTGTTAAATACAAATTGTGATTGCAAATTATAACTTGAAGATCTGAACCTGTAATAGGTAAATACAGAACTTTGAATTGTTAAAGTCAAACTAAGATTGCAAATAATAATTCGAAGATCTGCACTTGTAATAGTCAAATACAGAACTTCTAATTGTTAAATACAAATCATTAGTGCAAATTATAATTTGAAGATCTGAACTAGTAATTGTCAAATACAGAACTTAAAATTGATAGCTTCTAATTATTATTGCAAATTATAACTTGAAGATCTGAACTTTTAATTGTCAAATACAGAACTTCTAATTGTTAAATACAAATTATTAGTGCAAATTATAACTTGAAGATCTGAACTTGTAATTGTCAAATACAGAACTTAAAATTGATAGCTTCTAATTATTATTGCAAATTATAACTTGAAGATCTGAACTTGTAATTGTCAAATACAGAACTTCTAATTGTTAAATACAAATTATTAGTGCAAATTATAACTTGAAGATCTGAACTTGTAATTGTCAAATACAGAACTTAAAATTGATAGCTTCTAATTATTATTGCAAATTATAACTAGAAGATCTGAACTTGTAATTGTCAAATACAGAACTTAAAATTGATAGCTTCTAATTATTATTTCAAATTATAACTTGAAGATCTGAACTTGTAATTGTCAAATACAGAACTTAAAATTGATAGCTTCTAATTATTATTGTAAATTATAACTTGAAGATCTGTACTTGTAATAGTGAAGTACAGAACTTAGATTTGTTAAATTCAAATTATTATTTCAAAATATAACTTAAAGATCTGAACTAGTAATTGTCAAATACAGAACTTAAAATTGATAGCTTCTAATAATTATTGCAAATTATAACTTGAAGATCTGAACTTGTAATCGTGAATTACAGAACTTAGATTTGTTAAATTCAAATTATTATTTCAAATTATAACTTGAAGATCTGAACTAGTAATTGTCAAATACAGAACTTAAAATTGATTGCTTCTAATTATTATTGCAAATTATAACTTGAAGATCTGAACTTGTAATTGTTAAATACAGAACTTCAAATTGTTAAATACAAATTATTAGTGCAAATTATAACTAGAAGATCTGAACTTGTAATTGTCAAATACAGCACTTAAAAGTTATAGCTTCTAATTATTATTGTAAATTATAACTTGAAGATCTGAACTTGTAATAGTGAATTACAGAACTTAGATTTGATAAATTCAAATTATTATTTCAAATTATAACTTGAAGATCTGAACTAGTAATTGTCAAATACAGAACTTAAAATTGATAGCTTCTAATTACTATTGCAAATTATAACTTGAAGATCTGAACTTGTAATTGTCAAATACAGAACTTAAAATTGATAGCTTCTAATTATTATTGTAAATTATAACTTGAAGATCTGAACTTGTAATTGTCAAATACAGAACTTAAAATTGATAGCTTCTAATTATTATTGCAAATAATAACTTGAAGATCTGAACTTGTAATTGTCAAATACAGAACTTAAAATTGATAGCTTCTAATTATTATTGCAAATAATAATTCGAAGATCTGAACTTGTAATAGTCAAATACAGAACTTCTAATTGTTAAATACAAATCATTAGTGCAAATTATAATTTGAAGATCTGAACTAGTAATTGTCAAATACAGAACTTAAAATTGATAGTTTCTAATTATTATTGCAAATTATAACTTGAAGATCTGAACTTGTAATTGTCAAATACAGAACTTAAAATTGATAGCTTCTAATTATTATTGTAAATTATAACTTGAAGATCTGAACTTGTAATTGTCAAATACAGAACTTAAAATTGATAGCTTCTAATTATTATTGCAAATAATAACTTGAAGATCTGAACTTGTAATTGTCAAGTACAGAACTTAAAATTGATAGCTTCTAATTATTATTGCAAAATATAATTTGAAGATCTGAACTTGTAATAGACAAATACGCAACTTAGCATTGTTAAATACAAATTGTGATTGCAAATTATAACTTGAAGATCTGAACCTGTAATAGGTAAATACAGAACTTTGAATTGTTAAAGTCAAACTAAGATTGCAAATAATAATTCGAAGATCTGAACTTGTAATAGTCAAATACAGAACTTCTAATTGTTAAATACAAATTATTAGTGCAAATTATAACTTGAAGATCTGAACTAGTAATTGTCAAATACAGCACTTAAAATTGATAGCTTTTAATTATTATTGTAAATTATAACTTGAAGATCTGAACTTGTAATAGTGAATTACAGAACTTAGATTTGTTAAATTCAAATTATTATTTCAAATTATTATTTGATGACTGAACTAGTAATAGTCAAATACAGAACTTAAAATTGATAGCTTCTAATTATTATTGCAAATTATAACTTGTAGATCTGAACTTGTAATTGTCAAATACAGAACTTCTAATTGTTAAATACAAATTATTAGTGCAAATTATAACTTGAAGATCTGAACTTGTAATTGTCAAATACAGAACTTAAAATTGATAGCTTCTAATTATTATTGCAAATTATAACTTGAAGATCTGAACTTGTAATTGTCAAATACAGAACTTAAAATTAATAGCTTCTAATTATTATTGCAAATTATAACTTGAAGATCTGAACTTGTAATTGTCAAATACAGAACTTCTAATTGTTAAATACAAATTATTAGTGCAAATTATAACTTGAAGATCTGAACTTGTAATTGTCAAATCAAGAACTAAAAATTGATAGCTTCTAATTATTATTGAAAAATATAACTTGAAGATCTGAACTTGTAATTGTCAAATACAGAACTTAAAATTGATAGCTTCTAATTATTATTGTAAATTATAACTTGAAGATCTGAACTTGTAATTGTCAAATACAGAACTTAAAATTGATAGCTTCTAATTATTATTGTAAATTATAACTTGAAGATCTGAACTTGTAATATTGAATTACAGAACTAAGATTTGTTAAATTCAAATTATTATTTCCAATTATAACTTGAAGATCTGAACTAGTAATTGTCAAATACAGAACTTAAAATTGATAGCTTCTAATTATTATTGCAAATTATAACTTGAAGATCTGAACTTCTAATTGTCAAATACAGAACTTAAAATTGATAGCTTCTAATTATTATTTCAAATTATAACTTGAAGATCTGAACTTGTAATTGTCAAATACAGAACTTCTAATTGTTAAATACAAATTATTAGTGCAAATTATAACTTGTAGATCTGAACTTGTAATTGTCAAATACAGAACTTAAAATTGATAGCTTCTAATTATTATTGTAAATTATAACTTGAAGATCTGAACTTGTAATAGTGAATTACAGAACTTAGATTTGTCAAATTCAAATTATTATTTCTAATTATAACTTGAAGATCTGAACTAGTAATTGTCCAATACAGAACTTAAAATTGATAGCTTCTAATTATTATTGCAAATTATAACTTGAAGATCTGAACTTGTAATTGTCAAATACAGAACTCAAAATTAATAGCTTCTAATTATTATTGCAAATAATAACTTGAAGATCTGAACTTGTAATTGTCAAATGCAGAACTTAAAATTGATAGCTTCTAATTATTATTGCAAATAATAATTTGAAGATCTGTACTTGTAATTGTCAAATACAGAACTTAAAATAGATAGCTTAAAATTATATTTCAAATTATAACTTGAAGATCTGAACTTGTAATAGTCAAATACAGAACTTCGAATTGTTAAATACAAATTATTAGTGCAAATTATAACTTGAAGATCTGAACTAGTAATTGTCAAATACAGCACTTAAAACTGATAGCTTCTAGTTATTATTGTAAATTATAACTTGTAGATCTGAACTTGTAATAGTGAATTACAGAACTTAGATTTGTTAAATTCAAATTATTATTTCTAATTATTACTTGAAGATCTGAACTAGTAATTGTCAAATACAGAACTTAAAATTGATAGCTTCTAATTATTATTGCAAATTATAACTTGAAGATCTGAACTTGTAATTGTCAAATACAGAACTTAAAATTGATAGCTTCTAATTATTATTGTAAATTATAACTTGAAGATCTGAACTTGTATTAGTGAATTACAGAACTAGGATTTGTCTAATTCAAATTATTATTTCAAATTATAACTTGAAGATCTGAACTAGTAATTGTCAAATACAGAACTTAAAATTGATAGCTTCTAATTATTATTGCAAATTATAACTTGAAGATCTGAACTAGTAATTGTCAAATACAGAACTTAAAATTGATAGCTTCTAATTATTATTTCAAATAATAACTTGAAGATCTGAACTTGTAATTGTCAAATACAGAACTTCTAAATGTTAAATACAAATTATTAGTTCAAATTATAACTTGTAGATCTGAACTTGTAATTGTCAAATACAGAACTTAAAATTGATAGCTTCTAATTATTATTGTAAATTATAACTTGAAGATCTGAACTTGTAATAGTGAATTACAGAACTTAAAATTGATAGCTTCTAATTATTATTGCAAATTATAACTTGTAGATCTGAACTTGTAATTGTCAAATACAGAACTTCTAATTGTTAAATACAAATTATTAGTGCAAATTATAACTTGAAGATCTGAACTTGTAATTGTCAAATACAGAACTTAAAATTGATAGCTTCTAATTATTATTGCAAATTATAACTTGAAGATCTGAACTTGTAATTGTCAAATACAGAACTTAAAATTAATAGCTTCTAATTATTATTGCAAATTATAACTTGAAGATCTGAACTTGTAATTGACAAATACAGAACTTCTAATTGTTAAATACAAATTATTAGTGCAAATTATAACTTGAAGATCTGAACTTGTAATTGTCAAATCAAGAACTAAAAATTGATAGCTTCTAATTATTATTGAAAAATATAACTTGAAGATCTGAACTTGTAATTGTCAAATACAGAACTTAAAATTGATAGCTTCTAATTATTATTGTAAATTATAACTTGAAGATCTGAACTTGTAATTGTCAAATACAGAACTTAAAATTGATAGCTTCTAATTATTATTGTAAATTATAACTTGAAGATCTGAACTTGTAATATTGAATTACAGAACTAAGATTTGTTAAATTCAAATTATTATTTCCAATTATAACTTGAAGATCTGAACTAGTAATTGTCAAATACAGAACTTAAAATTGATAGCTTCTAATTATTATTGCAAATTATAACTTGAAGATCTGAACTTCTAATTGTCAAATACAGAACTTAAAATTGATAGCTTCTAATTATTATTTCAAATTATAACTTGAAGATCTGAACTTGTAATTGTCAAATACAGAACTTCTAATTGTTAAATACAAATTATTAGTGCAAATTATAACTTGTAGATCTGAACTTGTAATTGTCAAATACAGAACTTAAAATTGATAGCTTCTAATTATTATTGTAAATTATAACTTGAAGATCTGAACTTGTAATAGTGAATTACAGAACTTAGATTTGTCAAATTCAAATTATTATTTCTAATTATAACTTGAAGATCTGAACTAGTAATTGTCCAATACAGAACTTAAAATTGATAGCTTCTAATTATTATTGCAAATTATAACTTGAAGATCTGAACTTGTAATTGTCAAATACAGAACTCAAAATTAATAGCTACTAATTATTATTGCAAATAATAACTTGAAGATCTGAACTTGTAATTGTCAAATGCAGAACTTAAAATTGATAGCTTCTAATTATTATTGCAAATAATAATTTGAAGATCTGTACTTGTAATTGTCAAATACAGAACTTAAAATAGATAGCTTAAAATTATATTTCAAATTATAACTTGAAGATCTGAACTTGTAATAGTCAAATACAGAACTTCGAATTGTTAAATACAAATTATTAGTGCAAATTATAACTTGAAGATCTGAACTAGTAATTGTCAAATACAGCACTTAAAACTGATAGCTTCTAGTTATTATTGTAAATTATAACTTGTAGATCTGAACTTGTAATAGTGAATTACAGAACTTAGATTTGTTAAATTCAAATTATTATTTCTAATTATTACTTGAAGATCTGAACTAGTAATTGTCAAATACAGAACTTAAAATTGATAGCTTCTAATTATTATTGCAAATTATAACTTGAAGATCTGAACTTGTAATTGTCAAATACAGAACTTAAAATTGATAGCTTCTAATTATTATTGTAAATTATAACTTGAAGATCTGAACTTGTATTAGTGAATTACAGAACTTAGATTTGTCTAATTCAAATTATTATTTCAAATTATAACTTGAAGATCTGAACTAGTAATTGTCAAATACAGAACTTAAAATTGATAGCTTCTAATTATTATTGCAAATTATAACTTGAAGATCTGAACTAGTAATTGTCAAATACAGAACTTAAAATTGATAGCTTCTAATTATTATTTCAAATAATAACTTGAAGATCTGAACTTGTAATTGTCAAATACAGAACTTCTAAATGTTAAATACAAATTATTAGTTCAAATTATAACTTGTAGATCTGAACTTGTAATTGTCAAATACAGAACTTAAAATTGATAGCTTCTAATTATTATTGTAAATTATAACTTGAAGATCTGAACTTGTAATAGTGAATTACAGAACTTAGATTTGTCAAATTCAAATTATTATTTCTAATTATAACTTGAAGATCTGAACTAGTAATTGACAAATACAGAACTTAAAATTGATAGCTTCTAATTATTATTGCAAATTATAACTTGAAGATCTGAACTTGTAATTGTCAAATACAGAACTTAAAATTGAAAGCTTATAATTATAATTCAAATTATAACTTGAAGATCTGAACTTGTAATAGTCAAATACAGAACTTCGAATTGTTAAATACAAATTATTAGTGCAAATTATAACTTGAAGATCTGAACTAGTAATTGTCAAATACAGAACTTAAAATTGATAGCTTCTAATTATTATTGTAAATTATAACTTGAAGATCTGAACTTGTAATAGTGAATTACAGAACTTAGATTTGTTAAATTCAAATTATTATTTCAAATTATTATTTGATGACTGAACTAGTAATTGTCAAATACAGAACTTAAAATTGATAGCTTCTAATTATTATTGCAAATTATAACTTGTAGATCTGAACTTGTAATTGTCAAATACAGAACTTCTAATTGTTAAATACAAATTATTAGTGCAAATTATAACTTGAAGATCTCAAACTTGTAATTGTCAAATACAGAACTTAAAATTGATAGCTTCTAATTATTATTGCAAATTATAACTTGAAGATCTGAACTTGTAATTGTCAAATACAGAACTTAAAATTAATAGCTACTAATTATTATTGCAAATTATAACTTGAAGATCTGAACTTGTAATTGTCAAATACAGAACTTCTAATTGTTAAATACAAATTATTAGTGCAAATTATAACTAGAAGATCTGAACTTGTAATTGTCAAATACAGCACTTAAAATTGATAGCTTCTAATTATTATTGTAAATTATAACTTGAAGATCTGAACTTGTAATAGTGAATTACAGAACTTAGATTTGATAAATTCAAATTATTATTTCAAATTATAACTTGAAGATCTGAACTAGTAATTGTCAAATACAGAACTTAAAATTAATAGCTTCTAATTATTATTGCAAAATATAACTTGAAGATCTGAACTTGTAATTATCAAATACAGAACTTAAAATTGATAGCTTCTAATTATTATTGTAAATTATAACTTGAAGATCTGAACTTGTAATTGTCAAATACAGAACTTAAAATTGATAGCTTCTAATTATTATTGTAAGTTATAACTTGAAGATCTGAACTTGTAATCGTGAATTACAGAACTTAGATTTGTTAAATTCAAATTATTATTTCAAATTATAACTTGAAGATCTGAACTAGTAATTGTCAAATACAGAACTTAAAATTGATAGCTTCTAATTATTATTGCAAATTATAACTTGAAGATCTGAACTTGTAATTGTTAAATACAGAACTTCAAATTGTTAAATACAAATTATTAGTGCAAATTATAACTAGAAGATCTGAACTTGTAATTGTCAAATACAGCACTTAAAATTGATAGCTTCTAATTATTATTGTAAATTATAACTTGAAGATCTGAACTTGTAATATTGAATTACAGAACTTAGATTTGATAAATTCAAATTATTATTTCAAATTATAACTTGAAGATCTGAACTAGTAATTGTCAAATACAGAACTTAAAATTGATAGCTACTAATTATTATTGCAAATTATAACTTGAAGATCTGAACTAGTAATTGTCAAATACAGAACTTAAAATTGATAGCTTCTAATTATTATTGTAAATTATAACTTGAAGATCTGAACTTGTAATTGTCAAATACAGAACTTAAAATTGATAGCTTCTAATTATTATTTCAAAATATAACTTGAAGATCTGAACTAGTAATTGTCAAATACAGAACTTAAAATTAATAGCTTCTAATTATTATTGCAAATTATAACTTGAAGATCTGAACTTGTAATTGTCAAATACAGAACTTAAAATTGATAGCTTCTAATTATTATTGTAATTTATAACTTGAAGATCTGAACTTGTAATCGTGAATTACAGAACTTAGATTTGTTAAATTCAAATTATTATTTCAAATTATAACTTGAAGATCTGAACTAGTAATTGTCAAATACAGAACTTAAAATAGATAGCTTCTAATTATTATTGCAAATTATAACTTGAAGATCTGAACTTGTAATTGTTAAATACAGAACTTCAAATTGTTAAATACAAATTATTAGTGCAAATTATAACTAGAAGATCTGAACTTGTAATTGTCAAATACAGCACTTAAAATTGATAGCTTCTAATTATTATTGTAAATTATAACTTGAAGATCTGAACTTGTAATAGTGAATTACAGAACTTAGATTTGATAAATTCAAATTATTATTTCAAATTATAACTTGAAGATCTGAACTAGTAATTGTCAAATACAGAACTTAAAATTGATAGCTTCTAATTATTATTGCAAATTATAACTAGAAGATCTGAACTTGTAATTGTCAAATACAGAACTTAAAATTGATAGCTTCTAATTATTATTGTAAATTATAACTTGAAGATCTGAACTTGTAATTGTCAAATACAGAACTTAAAATTGATAGCTTCTAATTATTATTGCAAATAATAACTTGAAGATCTGAACTTGTAATTGTCAAATACAGAACTTAAAATTGATAGCTTCTAATTATTATTGCAAAATATAATTTGAAGATCTGAACTTGTAATAGACAAATACGCAACTTAGCATTGTTAAATACAAATTGTGATTGCAAATTATAACTTGAAGATCTGAACCTGTAAAAGGTAAATACAGAACTTTGAATTGTTAAAGTCAAACTAAGATTGCAAATAATAATTCGAAGATCTGAACTTGTAATAGTCAAATACAGAACTTCTAATTGTTAAATACAAATCATTAGTGCAAATTATAATTTGAAGATCTGAACTAGTAATTGTCAAATACAGAACTTAAAATTGATAGCTTCTAATTATTATTGCAAATTATAACTTGAAGATCTGAACTTTTAATTGTCAAATACAGAACTTCTAATTGTTAAATACAAATTATTAGTGCAAATTATAACTTGAAGATCTGAACTTGTAATTGTCAAATACAGAACTTAAAATTGATAGCTTCTAATTATTATTGCAAATTATAACTTGAAGATCTGAACTTGTAATTGTCAAATACAGAACTTCTAATTGTTAAATACTAATTATTAGTGCAAATTATAACTTGAAGTTCTGAACTAGTAATTGTCAAATACAGAACTTAAAATTGATAGCTTCTAATTATTATTGCAAATTATAACTAGAAGATCTGAACTTGTAATTGTCAAATACAGAACTTAAAATTGATAGCTTCTAATTATTATTTCAAATTATAACTTGAAGATCTGAACTTGTAATTGTCAAATACAGAACTTAAAATTGATAGCTTCTAATTATTATTGCAAATTATAACTTGAAGATCTGAACTTGTAATTGTCAAATACAGAACTTAAAATTAATAGCTTCTAATTATTATTGCAAATTATAACTTGAAGATCTGAACTTGTAATTGTCAAATACAGAACTTCTAATTGTTAAATACAAATTATTAGTGCAAATTATAACTAGAAGATCTGAACTTGTAATTGTCAAATACAGCACTTAAAATTGATAGCTTCTAATTATTATTGTAAATTATAACTTGAAGATCTGAACTTGTAATAGTGAATTACAGAACTTAGATTTGATAAATTCAAATTATTATTTCAAATTATAACTTGAAGATCTGAACTAGTAATTGTCAAATACAGAACTTAAAATTGATAGCTTCTAATTATTATTGCAAAATATAACTTGAAGATCTGAACTTGTAATTATCAAATACAGAACTTAAAATTGATAGCTTCTAATTATTATTGTAAATTATAACTTGAAGATCTGAACTTGTAATTGTCAAATACAGAACTTAAAATTGATAGCTTCTAATTATTATTGTAAGTTATAACTTGAAGATCTGAACTTGTAATCGTGAATTACAGAACTTAGATTTGTTAAATTCAAATTATTATTTCAAATTATAACTTGAAGATCTGAACTAGTAATTGTCAAATACAGAACTTAAAATTGATAGCTTCTAATTATTATTGCAAATTATAACTTGAAGATCTGAACTTGTAATTGTTAAATACAGAACTTCAAATTGTTAAATACAAATTATTAGTGCAAATTATAACTAGAAGATCTGAACTTGTAATTGTCAAATACAGCACTTAAAATTGATAGCTTCTAATTATTATTGTAAATTATAACTTGAAGATCTGAACTTGTAATATTGAATTACAGAACTTAGATTTGATAAATTCAAATTATTATTTCAAATTATAACTTGAAGATCTGAACTAGTAATTGTCAAATACAGAACTTAAAATTGATAGCTACTAATTATTATTGCAAATTATAACTTGAAGATCTGAACTTGTAATTGTCAAATACAGAACTTAAAATTGATAGCTTCTAATTATTATTGTAAATTATAACTTGAAGATCTGAACTTGTAATTGTCAAATACAGAACTTAAAATTGATAGCTTCTAATTATTATTTCAAAATATAACTTGAAGATCTGAACTAGTAATTGTCAAATACAGAACTTAAAATTAATAGCTTCTAATTATTATTGCAAATTATAACTTGAAGATCTGAACTTGTAATTGTCAAATACAGAACTTAAAATTGATAGCTTCTAATTATTATTGTAATTTATAACTTGAAGATCTGAACTTGTAATCGTGAATTACAGAACTTAGATTTGTTAAATTCAAATTATTATTTCAAATTATAACTTGAAGATCTGAACTAGTAATTGTCAAATACAGAACTTAAAATAGATAGCTTCTAATTATTATTGCAAATTATAACTTGAAGATCTGAACTTGTAATTGTTAAATACAGAACTTCAAATTGTTAAATACAAATTATTAGTGCAAATTATAACTAGAAGATCCGAACTTGTAATTGTCAAATACAGCACTTAAAATTGATAGCTTCTAATTATTATTGTAAATTATAACTTGAAGATCTGAACTTGTAATAGTGAATGACAGAACTTAGATTTGATAAATTCAAATTATTATTTCAAATTATAACTTGAAGATCTGAACTAGTAATTGTCAAATACAGAACTTAAAATTGATAGCTTCTAATTATTATTGCAAATTATAACTAGAAGATCTGAACTTGTAATTGTCAAATACAGAACTTAAAATTGATAGCTTCTAATTATTATTGTAAATTATAACTTGAAGATCTGAACTTGTAATTGTCAAATACAGAACTTAAAATTGATAGCTTCTAATTATTATTGCAAATAATAACTTGAAGATCTGAACTTGTAATTGTCAAATACAGAACTTAAAATTGATAGCTTCTAATTATTATTGCAAAATATAATTTGAAGATCTGAACTTGTAATAGACAAATACGCAACTTAGCATTGTTAAATACAAATTGTGATTGCAAATTATAACTTGAAGATCTGAACCTGTAATAGGTAAATACAGAACTTTGAATTGTTAAAGTCAAACTAAGATTGCAAATAATAATTCGAAGATCTGCACTTGTAATAGTCAAATACAGAACTTCTAATTGTTAAATACAAATCATTAGTGCAAATTATAATTTGAAGATCTGAACTAGTAATTGTCAAATACAGAACTTAAAATTGATAGCTTCTAATTATTATTGCAAATTATAACTTGAAGATCTGAACTTTTAATTGTCAAATACAGAACTTCTAATTGTTAAATACAAATTATTAGTGCAAATTATAACTTGAAGATCTGAACTTGTAATTGTCAAATACAGAACTTAAAATTGATAGCTTCTAATTATTATTGCAAATTATAACTTGAAGATCTGAACTTGTAATTGTCAAATACAGAACTTCTAATTGTTAAATACTAATTATTAGTGCAAATTATAACTTGAAGTTCTGAACTAGTAATTGTCAAATACAGAACTTAAAATTGATAGCTTCTAATTATTATTGCAAATTATAACTAGAAGATCTGAACTTGTAATTGTCAAATACAGAACTTAAAATTGATAGCTTCTAATTATTATTTCAAATTATAACTTGAAGATCTGAACTTGTAATTGTCAAATACAGAACTTAAAATTGATAGCTTCTAATTATTATTGTAAATTATAACTTGAAGATCTGTACTTGTAATAGTGAAGTACAGAACTTAGATTTGTTAAATTCAAATTATTATTTCAAAATATAACTTAAAGATCTGAACTAGTAATTGTCAAATACAGAACTTAAAATTGATAGCTTCTAATAATTATTGCAAATTATAACTTGAAGATCTGAACTTGTAATTGTCAAATACAGAACTTAAAATTGATAGCTTCTAATTATTATTGCAAATTATAACTTGAAGATCTGAACTTGTAATTGTCAAATACAGAACATAAAATTGATAGCTTCTAATTATTATTTCAAATTATAACTTGAAGATCTGAACTTGTAATTGTCAAATACAGAACTTAAAATTAATAGCTTCTAATTATTATTGCAAATTATAACTTGAAGATCTGAACTTGTAATTGTCAAATACAGAACTTAAAATTGATAGCTTCTAATTATTATTGTAAGTTATAACTTGAAGATCTGAACTTGTAATCGTGAATTACAGAACTTAGATTTGTTAAATTCAAATTATTATTTCAAATTATAACTTGAAGATCTGAACTAGTAATTGTCAAATACAGAACTTAAAATTGATTGCTTCTAATTATTATTGCAAATTATAACTTGAAGATCTGAACTTGTAATTGTTAAATACAGAACTTCAAATTGTTAAATACAAATTATTAGTGCAAATTATAACTAGAAGATCTGAACTTGTAATTGTCAAATACAGCACTTAAAAGTTATAGCTTCTAATTATTATTGTAAATTATAACTTGAAGATCTGAACTTGTAATAGTGAATTACAGAACTTAGATTTGATAAATTCAAATTATTATTTCAAATTATAACTTGAAGATCTGAACTAGTAATTGTCAAATACAGAACTTAAAATTGATAGCTTCTAATTACTATTGCAAATTATAACTTGAAGATCTGAACTTGTAATTGTCAAATACAGAACTTAAAATTGATAGCTTCTAATTATTATTGTAAATTATAACTTGAAGATCTGAACTTGTAATTGTCAAATACAGAACTTAAAATTGATAGCTTCTAATTATTATTGCAAATAATAACTTGAAGATCTGAACTTGTAATTGTCAAATACAGAACTTAAAATTGATAGCTTCTAATTATTATTGCAAATAATAATTCGAAGATCTGAACTTGTAATAGTCAAATACAGAACTTCTAATTGTTAAATACAAATCATTAGTGCAAATTATAATTTGAAGATCTGAACTAGTAATTGTCAAATACAGAACTTAAAATTGATAGTTTCTAATTATTATTGCAAATTATAACTTGAAGATCTAAACTTTTAATTGTCAAATACAGAACTTCTAATTGTTAAATACAAATTATTAGTGCAAATTATAACTTGAGGATCTGAACTTGTAATTGTCAAATACAGAACTTAAAATTGATAGCTTCTAATTATTATTGCAAATTATAACTTGAAGATCTGAACTTGTAATTGTCAAATACAGAACTTCTAATTGTTAAATACTAATTATTAGTGCAAATTATACCTTGAAGTTCTGAACTAGTAATTGTCAAATACAGATCTTATAATTGATAGCTTCTAATTATTATTGCAAATTATAACTAGAAGATCTGAACTTGTAATTGTCAAATACAGAACTTAAAATTGATAGCTTCTAATTATTATTTCAAATTATAACTTGAAGATCTGAACTTGTAATTGTCAAATACAGAACTTAAAATTGATAGCTTCTAATTATTATTGTAAATTATAACTTGAAGATGTGAACTTGTAATAGTGAATTACAGAACTTAGATTTGTTAAATTCAAATTATTATTTCAAAATATAACTTGAAGATCTGAACTAGTAATTGTCAAATACAGAACTTAAAATTGATAGCTTCTAATTATTATTGCAAATTATAACTTGAAGATCTGAACTTGTAATTGTTAAATACAGAACTTCAAATTGTTAAATACAAATTATTAGTGCAAATTATAACTAGAAGATCTGAACTTGTAATTGTCAAATACAGCACTTAAAATTGATAGCTTCTAATTATTATTGTAAATTATAACTTGAAGATCTGAACTTGTAATAGTGAATTACAGAACTTAGATTTGATAAATTCAAATTATTATTTCAAATTATAACTTGAAGATCTGAACTAGTAATTGATAAATACAGAATTTAAAATTGATAGCTTCTAATTATTATTGTAAATTATAACTTTTAGATCTGAACTTGTAATTGTCAAATACAGAACTTAAAATTGATAGCTTCTAATTATTATTGCAAATAATAACTTGAAGATCTGAACTTGTAATTGTCAAATACAGAACTTAAAATTGATAGCTTCTAATTATTATTGTAAATTATAACTTGAAGATCTGAACTTGTAATAGTGAATTACAGAACTTAGATTTGTTAAATTCAAATTATTATTTCAAATTATAACTTGAAGATCTGAACTAGTAATTGTCAAATACAGAACTTAAAATTGATAGCTTCTAATTATTATTGCAAATTATAACTTGAAGATCTGAACTTGTAATTGTCAAATACAGAACTTAAAATTGATAGCTTCTAATTATTATTGTAAATTATAACTTGAAGATCTGAACTTGTAATTGTCAAATACAGAACTTAAAATTGATAGCTTCTAATTATTATTGCAAATTATAACTTGAAGATCTGAACTTGTAATTGTCAAATACAGAACATAAATTTGATATCTTCTAATTATTATTTCAAATTATAACTTGAAGATCTGAACTTGTAATTGTCAAATACAGAACTTAAAATTAATAGCTTCTAATTATTATTGCAAATTATAACTTGAAGATCTGAACTTGTAATTGTCAAATACAGAACTTCAAATTGTTAAATACAAATTATTAGTGCAAATTATAACTTGAAGATCTGAACTTGTAATTGTCAAATACAGAACTTAAAATTGATAGCTTCTAATTATTATTGTAAATTATAACTTGAAGATCTGAACTTGTAATAGTGAATTACAGAACTTAGATTTGTTAAATTCAAATTATTATTTCAAATTATAACTTGAAGATCTGAACTAGTAAGTGTCAAATACAGAACTTAAAATTGATAGTTTCTAATTATTATTGCATATTATAACTTGAAAATCTGAACTTGTAATTGTTAAATACAGAACTTAAAATTGATAGCTTCTAATTATTATTGTAAATTATAACTTCAAGATCTGAACTTGTAATTGTCAAATACAGAACTTAAAATTGATAGCTTCTAATTATTATTGCAAATAATAACTTGAAAATCTGAACTTGTAATTGTCAAATACAGAACTTAAAATTGATAGCTTATAATTATTATTGCAAATTATAATTTGAAGATCTGAACTTGTAATAGACAAATACGCAACTTAGCATTGTTAAATACAAATTGTGATTGCAAATTATAACTTGAAGATCTGAACTAATAATTGTCAAATACAGAACTTAAAATTGATAGCTTCTAATTATTATTGCATATTATAACTTGAAGATCTGAACTTGCAATAGTCAAATACAGAACTTAAAATTGATAGCTTCTAATTATTAGTGTAAATTATAACTTGAAGATCTGAACTTGTAATAGTGAATTACAGAACTTAGATTTGTTAAATTCAAATTATTATTTCAAATTATAACTTGAAGATCTGAACTTGTAATTGTCAAATACAGAACTTAAAATTGATAGATTCTAATTATTATTGCAAATTATAACTTGAAGATCTGAACTTGTAATTGTCAAATACAGAACTTCAAATTGTTAAATACAAATTATTAGTGCAAATTATAACTTGAAGATCTGAACTTGTAATTGTCAAATACAGAACTTAAAATTGATAGCTTCTAATTATTATTGTAAATTATAACTTGAAGATCTGAACTTGTAATAGTGAATTACAGAACTTAGATTTGTTAAATTAAAATTATTATTTCAAATTATAACTTGAAGATCTGAACTAGTAATTGTCAAATACAGAACTTAAAATTGATAGCTTATAATTATTATTGCATATTATAACTTGAAGATCTGAACTTGTAATAGTCAAATACAGAACTTCTAATTGTTAAATACAAATTATTAGTGCAAATTATAACTTGAAGATCTGAACTAATAATTGTCAAATACAGAACTTAAAATTGATAGCTTCTAATTATTATTGCAAATTATAACTTGAAGATCTGAACTTGTAATTGTCAAATACAGAACTTCTAATTGTTAAATACAAATTATTAGTGCAAAATATAACTTGAAGATCTGAACTTGTAATTGTCAAATACAGAACTTAAAATTGATAGCTTCTAATTATTATTGCAAATTATAACTTGAAGATCTGAACTTGTAATAGTCAAATACAGAACTTAAAATTGATAGCTTCTAATTATTATTGTAAATTATAACTTGAAGATCTGAACTTGTAATAGTGAATTACAGAACTTAGATTTGTTAAATTCAATTATTATTTCAAATTATAACTTGAAGATCTGAACTAGTAATTGTCAAATACAGAACTTAAAATTGATAGCTTCTAATTATTATTGTAAATTATAACTTGAAGATCTGAACTTGTAATTGTCAAATACAGAACTTAAAATTGATAGCTTCTAATTATTATTGCAAATTATAACTTGAAGATCTGAACTTGTAATTGTCAAATACAGAACATAAAATTGATAGCTTCTAATTATTATTTCAAATTATAACTTGAAGATCTGAACTTGTAATTGTCAATTACAGAACTTAAAATTAATAGCTTCTAATTATTATTGCAAATTATAACTTGAAGATCTGAACTTGTAATTGTCAAATACAGAACTTAAAATTGATAGCTTCTAATTATTATTGTAAATTATAACTTGAAGATCTGAACTTGTAATTGTCAAATACAGAACTTAAAATTGATAGCTTCTAATTATTATTGCAAATTATTACTTGAAGATCTGAACTTGTAATTGTCAAATACAGAACTTAAAATTGATAGCTTCTAATTATTATTGTAAATTATAACTTGAAGATCTGAACTTGTAATTGTCAAATACAGAACTTAAAATTGATAGCTTCTAATTATTATTGCAAATAATAACTTGGAGATCTGAACTAGTAATTGTCAAATACAGAACTTAAAATTGATAGCTTCTAATTATTATTGCAAATTATAACTAGAAGATCTGAACTTGTAATTGTCAAATACAGAACTTAAAATTGATAGCTTCTAATTATTATTGTAAATTATAACTTGAAGATCTGAACTTGTAATTGTCAAATACAGAACTTAAAATTGATAGCTTCTAATTATTATTGCAAATAATAACTTGGAGATCTGAACTAGTAATTGTCAAATACAGAACTTAAAATTGATAGCTTCTAATTATTATTGCAAATTATAACTTGAAGATCTGAACTTGTAATTGTCAAATACAGAACTTAAAATTGATAGCTTCTAATTATTATTGCAAATTATAACTTGAAGATCTGAACTTGTAATTGTCAAATACAGAACATAAAATTGATAGCTTCTAATTATTATTGCAAATTATAACTTGAAGATCTGAACTTGTAATTGTCAAATACAGAACTTAAAATTGATAGCTTCTAATTATTATTGTAAATTATAACTTGAAGATCTGAACTTGTAATAGTGAATTACAGAACTTAGATTTGTTAAATTCAAATTATTATTTCAAATTATAACTTGAAGATATGAACTAGTAATTGTCAAATAGAGAACTTAAAATTGATAGCTTCTAATTATTATTGCATATTATAACTTGAGATCTGAACTTGTAATTGTTAAATACAGAACTTAAAATTGATAGCTTCTAATTATTATTGTAAATTATAACTTCGAGATCTGAACTTGTAATTGTCAAATGCAGAACTTAAAATTGATAGCTTCTAATTATTATTGCAAATAATAACTTGAAGATCTGAACTTGTAATTGTCAAATACAGAACTTAAAATTGATAGCTTCTAATTATTATTGTAAATTATAACTTGAAGATCTGAACTTGTAATAGTGAATTACAGAACTTAGATTTGTTAAATTCAAATTATTATTTCAAATTATAACTTGAAGATCTGAACTAGTAATTGTCAAATACAGAACTTAAAATTGATAGCTTCTAATTATTATTGCATATTATAACTTGAAGATCTGAACTTGTAATTGTTAAATACAGAACTTAAAATTAATAGCTTCTAATTATTATTGTAAATTATAACTTGAAGATCTGAACTTGTAATAGTGAATTACAGAACTTAGATTTGTTAAATTCAAATTATTATTTCAAATTATAACTTGAAGATCTGAACTAGTAATTGTCAAATACAGAACTTAAAATTGATAGCTTCTAATTATTATTGCATATTATAACTTGAAGATTTGAACTTGTAATAGTCAAATACAGAACTTCTAATTGTTAAATACAAATTATTAGTGCAAATTATAACTTGAAGATCTGAACTAGTAATTGTCAAATACAGAACTTAAAATTGATAGCTACTAATTATTATTGCAAATTATAACTTGAAGATCTGAACTTGTAATTGTCAAATACAGAACTTCTAATTCTTAAATACAAATTATTAGTGCAAATTATAACTTGAAGATCTGAACTTGTAATTGTCAAATACAGAACTTAAAATTGATAGCTTCTAATTATTATTGCAAATTATAACTTGAAGATCTGAACTTGTAATAGTCAAATACAGAACTTAAAATTGATAGCTTCTAATTATTTTTGTAAATTATAACTTGAAGATCTGAACTTGTAATAGTGAATTACAGAACTTAGATTTGTTAAATTCAATTATTATTTCAAATTATAATTTGAAGATCTGAACTAGTAATTGTCAAATACAGAACTTAAAATTGATAGCTTCTAATTATTATTGCAAATTATAACTTGAAGATCTGAACTTGTAATTGTCAAATACAGAACTTAAAATTGATAGCTTCTAATTATTATTGTAAATTATAACTTGAAGATCTGAACTTGTAATTGTCAAATACAGAACTTAAAATTGATAGCTTCTAATTATTATTGCAAATTATAACTTGAAGATCTGAACTTGTAATTGTCAAATACAGAACATAAAATTGATAGCTTCTAATTATTATTTCAAATTATAACTTGAAGATCTGAACTTGTAATTGTCAAATACAGAACTTAAAATTAATAGCTTCTAATTATTATTGCAAATTATAACTTGAAGATCTGAACTTGTAATTGTCAAATACAGAAATTAAAATTGATAGCTTCTAATTATTATTGTAAATTATAACTTGAAGATCTGAACTTGTAATAGTGAATTACAGAACTTAGATTTGTTAAATTCAAATTATTATTTCAAATTATAACTTGAAGATCTGAACTAGTAATTGTCAAATACAGAAATTAAAATTGATAGCTTCTAATTATTATTGCATATTATAACTTGAAGATCTGAACTTGTAATTGTTAAATACAGAACTTAAAATTGATAGCTTCTAATTATTATTGTAAATTATAACTTCAAGATCTGAACTTGTAATTGTCAAATACAGAACTTAAAATTGATAGCTTCTAATTATTATTGCAAATAATAACTTGAAGATCTGAACTTGTAATTGTCAAATACAGAACTTAAAATTGATAGATTCTAATTATTATTGCAAATTATAACTTGAAGATCTGAACTTGTAATTGTCAAATACAGAACTTCAAATTGTTAAATACAAATTATTAGTGCAAATTATAACTTGAAGATCTGAACTTGTAATTGTCAAATACAGAACTTAAAATTGATAGCTTCTAATTATTATTGTAAATTATAACTTGAAGATCTGAACTTGTAATAGTGAATTACAGAACTTAGATTTGTTAAATTCAAATTATTATTTCAAATTATAACTTGAAGATCTGAACTAGTAATTGTCAAATACAGAACTTAAAATTGATAGCTTCTAATTATTATTGCATATTATAACTTGAAGATCTGAACTTGCAATTGTTAAATAAGAACTTAAAATTGATAGCTTCTAATTATTATTGTAAATTATAACTTGAAGATCTGAACTTGTAATAGTGAATTACAGAACTTAGATTTGTTAAATTCAAATTATTATTTCAAATTATAACTTGAAGATCTGAACTAGTAATTGTCAAATACAGAACTTAAAATTGATATCTTCTAATTATTATTGCATATTATAACTTGAAGATCTGAACTTGTAATAGTCAAATAACAGAACTTCTAATTGTTAAATACAAATTATTAGTGCAAATTATAACTTGAAGATCTGAACTAGTAATTGTCAAATACAGAACTTAAAATTGATAGCTTCTAATTATTATTGCAAATTATAACTTGAAGATCTGAATTTGTAATTGTCAAATACAGAACTTCTAATTGTTAAATACAAATTATTAGTGCAAATTATAACTTGAAGATCTGAACTTGTAATTGTCAAATACAGAACTTAAAATTGATAGCTTCTAATTATTATTGCAAATTATAACTTGAAGATCTGAACTTGCAATAGTCAAATACAGAACTTAAAATTGATAGCTTCTAATTATTATTGTAAATTATAACTTGAAGATCTGAACTTGTAATAGTGAATTACAGAACTTAGATTTGTTAAATTCAAATTATTATTTCAAATTATAACTTGAAGATCTGAACTAGTAATTGTCAAATACAGAACTTAAAATTGATAGCATCTAATTATTATTGCAAATTATAACTTGAAGATCTGAACTTGTAATTGTCAAATACAGAACTTAAAATTGATAGCTTCTAATTATTATTGTAAATTATAACTTGAAGATCTGAACTTGTAATTGTCAAATACAGAACTTAAAATTGATAGCTTCTAATTATTATTGCAAATTATAACTTGAAGATCTGAACTTGTAATTGTCAAATACAGAACATAAATTTGATATCTTCTAATTATTATTTCAAATTATAACTTGAAGATCTGAACTTGTAATTGTCAAATACAGAACTTAAAATTAATAGCTTCTAATTATTATTGCAAATTATAACTTGAAGATCTGAACTTGTAATTGTCAAATACAGAACTTCAAATTGTTAAATACAAATTATTAGTGCAAATTATAACTTGAAGATCTGAACTTGTAATTGTCAAATACAGAACTTAAAATTGATAGCTTCTAATTATTATTGTAAATTATAACTTGAAGATCTGAACTTGTAATAGTGAATTACAGAACTTAGATTTGTTAAATTCAAATTATTATTTCAAATTATAACTTGAAGATCTGAACTAGTAAGTGTCAAATACAGAACTTAAAATTGATAGTTTCTAATTATTATTGCATATTATAACTTGAAAATCTGAACTTGTAATTGTTAAATACAGAACTTAAAATTGATAGCTTCTAATTATTATTGTAAATTATAACTTCAAGATCTGAACTTGTAATTGTCAAATACAGAACTTAAAATTGATAGCTTCTAATTATTATTGCAAATAATAACTTGAAAATCTGAACTTGTAATTGTCAAATACAGAACTTAAAATTGATAGCTTATAATTATTATTGCAAATTATAATTTGAAGATCTGAACTTGTAATAGACAAATACGCAACTTAGCATTGTTAAATACAAATTGTGATTGCAAATTATAACTTGAAGATCTGAACCTGTAATAGGTAAATACAGAACTTCGAATTTTTAAATTCAAACTAAGATTGCAAATAATAATTCGAAGATCTGAACTTGTAATAGTCAAATACAGAACTTCTAATTGTTAAATACAAATTATTAGTGCAAATTATAACTTGAAGATCTGAACTTGTCATTGTCAAATACAGAACTTAAAATTGATAGCTTCTAATTATTATTGTAAATTATAACTTGAAGATCTGAACTTGTAATAGTGAATTACAGAACTTAGATTTGTTAAATTCAAATTATTATTTCAAATTATAACTTGAAGATCTGAACTAGTAATTGTCAAATACAGAACTTAAAATTGATAGCTTCTAATTATTATTGCATATTATAACTTGAAGATCTGAACTTGTAATTGTTAAATACAGAACTTAAAATTAATAGCTTCTAATTATTATTGTAAATTATAACTTGAAGATCTGAACTTGTAATAGTGAATTACAGAACTTAGATTTGTTAAATTAAAATTATTATTTCAAATTATAACTTGAAGATCTGAACTAGTAATTGTCAAAAACAGAACTTAAAATTGATAGCTTCTAATTATTATTGCATATTATAACTTGAAGATCTGAACTTGTAATAGTCAAATACAGAACTTCTAATTGTTAAATACAAATTATTAGTGCAAATTATAACTTGAAGATCTGAACTAATAATTGTCAAATACAGAACTTAAAATTGATAGCTTCTAATTATTATTGCAAATTATAACTTGAAGATCTGAACTTGTAATTGTCAAATACAGAACTTCTAATTGTTAAATACAAATTATTAGTGCAAAATATAACTTGAAGATCTGAACTTGTAATTGTCAAATACAGAACTTAAAATTGATAGCTTCTAATTATTATTGCAAATTATAACTTGAAGATCTGAACTTGTAATAGTCAAATACAGAACTTAAAATTGATAGCTTCTAATTATTATTGTAAATTATAACTTGAAGATCTGAACTTGTAATAGTGAATTACAGAACTTAGATTTGTTAAATTCAATTATTATTTCAAATTATAACTTGAAGATCTGAACTAGTAATTGTCAAATACAGAACTTAAAATTGATAGCTTCTAATTATTATTGTAAATTATAACTTGAAGATCTGAACTTGTAATTGTCAAATACAGAACTTAAAATTGATAGCTTCTAATTATTATTGCAAATTATAACTTGAAGATCTGAACTTGTAATTGTCAAATACAGAACATAAAATTGATAGCTTCTAATTATTATTTCAAATTATAACTTGAAGATCTGAACTTGTAATTGTCAATTACAGAACTTAAAATTAATAGCTTCTAATTATTATTGCAAATTATAACTTGAAGATCTGAACTTGTAATTGTCAAATACAGAACTTAAAATTGATAGCTTCTAATTATTATTGTAAATTATAACTTGAAGATCTGAACTTGTAATTGTCAAATACAGAACTTATAATTGATAGCTTCTAATTATTATTGCAAATTATTACTTGAAGATCTGAACTTGTAATTGTCAAATACAGAACTTAAAATTGATAGCTTCTAATTATTATTGTAAATTATAACTTGAAGATCTGAACTTGTAATTGTCAAATACAGAACTTAAAATTGATAGCTTCTAATTATTATTGCAAATAATAACTTGGAGATCTGAACTAGTAATTGTCAAATACAGAACTTAAAATTGATAGCTTCTAATTATTATTGCAAATTATAACTAGAAGATCTGAACTTGTAATTGTCAAATACAGAACTTAAAATTGATAGCTTCTAATTATTATTGTAAATTATAACTTGAAGATCTGAACTTGTAATTGTCAAATACAGAACTTAAAATTGATAGCTTCTAATTATTATTGCAAATAATAACTTGGAGATCTGAACTAGTAATTGTCAAATACAGAACTTAAAATTGATAGCTTCTAATTATTATTGCAAATTATAACTTGAAGATCTGAACTTGTAATTGTCAAATACAGAACTTAAAATTGATAGCTTCTAATTATTATTGCAAATTATAACTTGAAGATCTGAACTTGTAATTGTCAAATACAGAACATAAAATTGATAGCTTCTAATTATTATTGCAAATTATAACTTGAAGATCTGAACTTGTAATTGTCAAATACAGAACTTAAAATTGATAGCTTCTAATTATTATTGTAAATTATAACTTGAAGATCTGAACTTGTAATAGTGAATTACAGAACTTAGATTTGTTAAATTCAAATTATTATTTCAAATTATAACTTGAAGATATGAACTAGTAATTGTCAAATAGAGAACTTAAAATTGATAGCTTCTAATTATTATTGCATATTATAACTTGAGATCTGAACTTGTAATTGTTAAATACAGAACTTAAAATTGATAGCTTCTAATTATTATTGTAAATTATAACTTCGAGATCTGAACTTGTAATTGTCAAATGCAGAACTTAAAATTGATAGCTTCTAATTATTATTGCAAATAATAACTTGAAGATCTGAACTTGTAATTGTCAAATACAGAACTTAAAATTGATAGCTTCTAATTATTATTGTAAATTATAACTTGAAGATCTGAACTTGTAATAGTGAATTACAGAACTTAGATTTGTTAAATTCAAATTATTATTTCAAATTATAACTTGAAGATCTGAACTAGTAATTGTCAAATACAGAACTTAAAATTGATAGCTTCTAATTATTATTGCATATTATAACTTGAAGATCTGAACTTGTAATAGTCAAATACAGAACTTCTAATTGTTAAATACAAATTATTAGTGCAAATTATAACTTGAAGATCTGAACTAGTAATTGTCAAATACAGAACTTAAAATTGATAGCTTCTAATTATTATTGCAAATTATAACTTGAAGATCTGAACTTGTAATTGTCAAATACAGAACTTCTAATTCTTAAATACAAATTATTAGTGCAAATTATAACTTGAAGATCTGAACTTGTAATTGTCAAATACAGAACTTAAAATTGATAGCTTCTAATTATTATTGCAAATTATAACTTGAAGATCTGAACTTGTAATAGTCAAATACAGAACTTAAAATTGATAGCTTCTAATTATTTTTGTAAATTATAACTTGAAGATCTGAACTTGTAATAGTGAATTACAGAACTTAGATTTGTTAAATTCAATTATTATTTCAAATTATAATTTGAAGATCTGAACTAGTAATTGTCAAATACAGAACTTAAAATTGATAGCTTCTAATTATTATTGCAAATTATAACTTGAAGATCTGAACTTGTAATTGTCAAATACAGAACTTAAAATTGATAGCTTCTAATTATTATTGTAAATTATAACTTGAAGATCTGAACTTGTAATTGTCAAATACAGAACTTAAAATTGATAGCTTCTAATTATTATTGCAAATTATAACTTGAAGATCTGAACTTGTAATTGTCAAATACAGAACATAAAATTGACAGCTTCTAATTATTATTTCAAATTATAACTTGAAGATCTGAACTTGTAATTGTCAAATACAGAACTTAAAATTAATAGCTTCTAATTATTATTGCAAATTATAACTTGAAGATCTGAACTTGTAATTGTTAAATACAGAACTTAAAATTAATAGCTTCTAATTATTATTGTAAATTATAACTTGAAGATCTGAACTTGTAATAGTGAATTACAGAACTTAGATTTGTTAAATTAAAATTATTATTTCAAATTATAACTTGAAGATCTGAACTAGTAATTGTCAAAAACAGAACTTAAAATTGATAGCTTCTAATTATTATTGCATATTATAACTTGAAGATCTGAACTTGTAATTGTTAAATACAGAACTTAAAATTGATAGCTTCTAATTATTATTGTAAATTATAACTTCAAGATCTGAACTTGTAATTGTCAAATACAGAACTTAAAATTGATAGCTTCTAATTATTATTGCAAATAATAACTTGAAGATCTGAACTTGTAATTGTCAAATACAGAACTTAAAATTGATAGATTCTAATTATTATTGCAAATTATAACTTGAAGATCTGAACTTGTAATTGTCAAATACAGAACTTCAAATTGTTAAATACAAATTATTAGTGCAAATTATAACTTGAAGATCTGAACTTGTAATTGTCAAATACAGAACTTAAAATTGATAGCTTCTAATTATTATTGTAAATTATAACTTGAAGATCTGAACTTGTAATAGTGAATTACAGAACTTAGATTTGTTAAATTCAAATTATTATTTCAAATTATAACTTGAAGATCTGAACTAGTAATTGTCAAATACAGAACTTAAAATTGATAGCTTCTAATTATTATTGCATATTATAACTTGAAGATCTGAACTTGTAATTGTCAAATACAGAACTTAAAATTGATAGCTTCTAATTATTATTGTAAATTATAACTTGAAGATCTGAACTTGTAATTGTCAAATACAGAACTTAAAATTGATAGCTTCTAATTATTATTGCAAATTATAACTTGAAGATCTGAACTTGTAATTGTCAAATACAGAACATAAAATTGATAGCTTCTAATTATTATTTCAAATTATAACTTGAAGATCTGAACTTGTAATTGTCAAATACAGAACTTAAAATTAATAGCTTCTAATTATTATTGCAAATTATAACTTGAAGATCTGAACTTGTAATTGTCAAATACAGAAATTAAAATTGATAGCTTCTAATTATTATTGTAAATTATAACTTGAAGATCTGAACTTGTAATAGTGAATTACAGAACTTAGATTTGTTAAATTCAAATTATTATTTCAAATTATAACTTGAAGATCTGAACTAGTAATTGTCAAATACAGAAATTAAAATTGATAGCTTCTAATTATTATTGCATATTATAACTTGAAGATCTGAACTTGTAATTGTTAAATACAGAACTTAAAATTGATAGCTTCTAATTATTATTGTAAATTATAACTTCAAGATCTGAACTTGTAATTGTCAAATACAGAACTTAAAATTGATAGCTTCTAATTATTATTGCAAATAATAACTTGAAGATCTGAACTTGTAATTGTCAAATACAGAACTTAAAATTGATAGATTCTAATTATTATTGCAAATTATAACTTGAAGATCTGAACTTGTAATTGTCAAATACAGAACTTCAAATTGTTAAATACAAATTATTAGTGCAAATTATAACTTGAAGATCTGAACTTGTAATTGTCAAATACAGAACTTAAAATTGATAGCTTCTAATTATTATTGTAAATTATAACTTGAAGATCTGAACTTGTAATAGTGAATTACAGAACTTAGATTTGTTAAATTCAAATTATTATTTCAAATTATAACTTGAAGATCTGAACTAGTAATTGTCAAATACAGAACTTAAAATTGATAGCTTCTAATTATTATTGCATATTATAACTTGAAGATCTGAACTTGCAATTGTTAAATACAGAACTTAAAATTGATAGCTTCTAATTATTATTGTAAATTATAACTTGAAGATCTGAACTTGTAATAGTGAATTACAGAACTTAGATTTGTTAAATTCAAATTATTATTTCAAATTATAACTTGAAGATCTGAACTAGTAATTGTCAAATACAGAACTTAAAATTGATATCTTCTAATTATTATTGCATATTATAACTTGAAGATCTGAACTTGTAATAGTCAAATAACAGAACTTCTAATTGTTAAATACAAATTATTAGTGCAAATTATAACTTGAAGATCTGAACTAGTAATTGTCAAATACAGAACTTAAAATTGATAGCTTCTAATTATTATTGCAAATTATAACTTGAAGATCTGAATTTGTAATTGTCAAATACAGAACTTCTAATTGTTAAATACAAATTATTAGTGCAAATTATAACTTGAAGATCTGAACTTGTAATTGTCAAATACAGAACTTAAAATTGATAGCTTCTAATTATTATTGCAAATTATAACTTGAAGATCTGAACTTGCAATAGTCAAATACAGAACTTAAAATTGATAGCTTCTAATTATTATTGTAAATTATAACTTGAAGATCTGAACTTGTAATAGTGAATTACAGAACTTAAATTTGTTAAATTCAAATTATTATTTCAAATTATAACTTGAAGATCTGAACTAGTAATTGTCAAATACAGAACTTAAAATTGATAGCTTCTAATTATTATTGCAAATTATAACTTGAAGATCTGAACTTGTAATTGTCAAATACAGAACTTAAAATTGATAGCTTCTAATTATTATTGTAAATTATAACTTGAAGATCTGAACTTGTAATTGTCAAATACAGAACTTAAAATTGATAGCTTCTAATTATTATTGCAAATTATAACTTGAAGATCTGAACTTGTAATTGTCAAATACAGAACATAAATTTGATATCTTCTAATTATTATTTCAAATTATAACTTGAAGATCTGAACTTGTAATTGTCAAATACAGAACTTAAAATTAATAGCTTCTAATTATTATTGCAAATTATAACTTGAAGATCTGAACTTGTAATTGTCAAATACAGAACTTAAAATTGATAGCTTCTAATTATTATTGTAAATTATAACTTGAAGATCTGAACTTGTAATAGTGAATTACAGAACTTAGATTTGTTAAATTCAAATTATTATTTCAAATTATAACTTGAAGATCTGAACTAGTAATTGTCAAATACAGAACTTAAAATTGATAGCTTCTAATTATTATTGCATATTATAACTTGAAGATCTGAACTTGTAATTGTTAAATACAGAACTTAAAATTGATAGCTTCTAATTATTATTGTAAATTATAACTTCAAGATCTGAACTTGTAATTGTCAAATAGAGAACTTAAAATTGATAGCTTCTAATTATTATTGCAAATAATAACTTGAAGATCTGAACTTGTAATTGTCAAATACAGAACTTAAAATTGATAGCTTCTAATTATTATTGCAAATTATAATTTGAAGATCTGAACTTGTAATAGACAAATACGCAACTTAGCATTGTTAAATACAAATTGTGATTGCAAATTATAACTTGAAGATCTGAACCTGTAATAGGTAAATACAGAACTTCGAATTGTTAAATTCAAACTAAGATTGCAAATAATAATTCGAAGATCTGAACTTGTAATAGTCAAATACAGAACTTCTAATTGTTAAATACAAATTATTAGTGCAAATTATAACTTGAAGATCTGAACTAGTAATTGTCAAATACAGAACTTAAAATTGATAGCTTCTAATTATTATTGCAAATTATAACTTGAAGATCTGAACTTGTAATTGTCAAATACAGAACTACTAATTGTTAAATACAAATTATTAGTGCAAATTATAACTTGAAGATCTGAACTTGTAATTGTCAAATACAGAACTTAAAATTGATAGCTTCTAATTATTATTGCAAATTATAACTTGAAGATCTGAACTTGTAATAGTCAAATACAGAACTTAAAATTGATAGCTTCTAATTATTATTGTAAATTATAACTTGAAGATCTGAACTTGTAATAGTGATTTACAGAACTTAGATTTGTTAAATTCAAATTATTATTTCAAATTATAACTTGAAGATCTGAACTAGTAATTGTCAAATACAGAACTTAAAATTGATAGCTTCTAATTATTATTGCAAATTATAACTTGAAGATCTGAACTTGTAATTGTCAAATACAGAACTTAAAATTGATAGCTTCTAATTATTATTGTAAATTATAACTTGAAGATCTGAACTTGTAATTGTCAAATACAGAACTTAAAATTGATAGCTTCTAATTATTATTGCAAATTATAACTTGAAGATCTGAACTTGTAATTGTCAAATACAGAACATAAAATTGATAGCTTCTAATTATTATTTCAAATTATAACTTGAAGATCTGAACTAGTAATTGTCAAATACAGAACTTAAAATTGATAGCTTCTAATTATTATTGCATATTATAACTTGAAGATCTGAACTTGTAATTGTAAAATACAGAACTTAAAATTGATAGCTTCTAATTATTATTGTAAATTATAACTTCAAGATCTGAACTTGTAATTGTCAAATACAGAACTTAAAATTGATAGCTTCTAATTATTATTGCAAATAATAACTTGAAGATCTGAACTTGTAATTGTCAAATACAGAACTTAAAATTGATAGCTTCTAACTATTATTCCAAATTATAACTTGAAGATCTGAACTTGTAATTGTCAAATACAGAACTTCAAATTGTTAAATACAAATTATTAGTGCAAATTATAACTTGAAGATCTGAACTTGTAATTGTCAAATACAGAACTTAAAATTAATAGCTTCTAATTATTATTGTAAATTATAACTTGAAGATCTGAACTTGTAATAGTGAATTACAGAACTTAGATTTGTTAAATTCAAATTATTATTTCAAATTATAACTTGAAGATCTGAACTAGTAATTGAAAAATACAGAACTTAAAATTGATAGCTTCTAATTATTATTGCATATTATAACTTGAAGATCTGAACTTGTAATTGTTAAATACAGAACTTAAAATTGATAGCTTCTAATTATTATTGTAAATTATAACTCAAAGATCTGAACTTGTAATTGTCAAATACAGAACTTAAAATTGATAGCTTCTAATTATTATTGCAAATAATAACTTGAAGATCTGAACTTGTAATTGTCAAATACAGAACTTAAAATTGATAGCTTCTAATTATTATTTCAAATTATAACTTGAAGATCTGAACTTGTTTTTGTCAATTACAGAACTTAAAATTAATAGCTTCTAATTATTATTGCAAATTATAACTTGAAGATCTGAACTTGTAATTGTCAAATACAGAACTTAAAATTGATAGCTTCTAATTATTATTGTAAATTATAACTTGAAGATCTGAACTTGTAATTGTCAAATACAGAACTTAAAATTGATAGCTTCTAATTATTATTGCAAATTATAACTTGAAGATCTGAACTTGTAATTGTCAAATACAGAACTTAAAATTGATAGCTTCTAATTATTATTGTAAATTATAACTTGAAGATCTGAACTTGTAATTGTCAAATACAGAACTTAAAATTGATAGCTTCTAATTATTATTGCAAATAATAACTTGGAGATCTGAACTAGTAATTGTCAAATACAGAACTTAAAATTGATAGCTTCTAATTATTATAGCAAATTATATCTAGAAGATCTGAACTTGTAATTGTCAAATACAGAACTTAAAATTGATAGCTTCTAATTATTATTGTAAATTATAACTTGAAGATCTGAACTTGTAATTGTCAAATACAGAACTTAAAATTGATAGCTTCTAATTATTATTGCAAATAATAACTTGGAGATCTGAACTAGTAATTGTCAAATACAGAACTTAAAATTGATAGCTTCTAATTATTATTGCAAATTATAACTTGAAGATCTGAACTTGTAATTGTCAAATACAGAACTTAAAATTGATAGCTTCTAATTATTATTGCAAATTATAACTTGAAGATCTGAACTTGTAATTGTCAAATACAGAACATAACATTGATAGCTTCTAATTATTATTGCAAATTATAACTTGAAGATCTGAACTTGTAATTGTCAAATACAGAACTTAAAATTGATAGCTTCTAATTATTATTGTAAATTATAACTTGAAGATCTGAACTTGTAATAGTGAATTACAGAACTTAGATTTGTTAAATTCAAATTATTATTTCAAATTATAACTTGAAGATATGAACTAGTAATTGTCAAATACAGAACTTAAAATTGATAGCTTCTAATTATTATTGCATATTATAACTTGAGATCTGAACTTGTAATTGTTAAATACAGAACTTAAAATTGATAGCTTCTAATTATTATTGTAAATTATAACTTCGAGATCTGAACTTGTAATTGTCAAATGCAGAACTTAAAATTGACAGCTTCTAATTATTATTGCAAATAATAACTTGAAGATCTGAACTTGTAATTGTCAAATACAGAACTTAAAATTGATAGCTTCTAATTATTATTGTAAATTATAACTTGAAGATCTGAACTTGTAATAGTGAATTACAGAACTTAGATTTGTTAAATTCAAATTATTATTTCAAATTATAACTTGAAGATCTGAACTAGTAATTGTCAAATACAGAACTTAAAATTGATAGCTTCTAATTATTATTGCATATTATAACTTGAAGATCTGAACTTGTAATTGTTAAATACAGAACTTAAAATTAATAGCTTCTAATTATTATTGTAAATTATAACTTGAAGATCTGAACTTGTAATAGTGAATTACAGAACTTAGATTTGTTAAATTCAAATTATTATTTCAAATTATAACTTGAAGATCTGAACTAGTAATTGTCAAATACAGAACTTAAAATTGATAGCTTCTAATTATTATTGCATATTATAACTTGAAGATCTGAACTTGTAATAGTCAAATACAGAACTTCTAATTGTTAAATACAAATTATTAGTGCAAATTATAACTTGAAGATCTGAACTAGTAATTGTCAAATACAGAACTTAAAATTGATAGCTTCTAATTATTATTGCAAATTATAACTAGAAGATCTGAACTTGTAATTGTCAAATACAGAACTTAAAATTGATAGCTTCTAATTATTATTGTAAATTATAACTTGAAGATCTGAACTTGTAATTGTCAAATACAGAACTTAAAATTGATAGCTTCTAATTATTATTGCAAATAATAACTTGGAGATCTGAACTAGTAATTGTCAAATACAGAACTTAAAATTGATAGCTTCTAATTATTATTGCAAATTATAACTTGAAGATCTGAACTTGTAATTGTCAAATACAGAACTTAAAATTGATAGCTTCTAATTATTATTGCAAATTATAACTTGAAGATCTGAACTTGTAATTGTCAAATACAGAACATAAAATTGATAGCTTCTAATTATTATTGCAAATTATAACTTGAAGATCTGAACTTGTAATTGTCAAATACAGAACTTAAAATTGATAGCTTCTAATTATTATTGTAAATTATAACTTGAAGATCTGAACTTGTAATAGTGAATTACAGAACTTAGATTTGTTAAATTCAAATTATTATTTCAAATTATAACTTGAAGATATGAACTAGTAATTGTCAAATAGAGAACTTAAAATTGATAGCTTCTAATTATTATTGCATATTATAACTTGAGATCTGAACTTGTAATTGTTAAATACAGAACTTAAAATTGATAGCTTCTAATTATTATTGTAAATTATAACTTCGAGATCTGAACTTGTAATTGTCAAATGCAGAACTTAAAATTGATAGCTTCTAATTATTATTGCAAATAATAACTTGAAGATCTGAACTTGTAATTGTCAAATACAGAACTTAAAATTGATAGCTTCTAATTATTATTGTAAATTATAACTTGAAGATCTGAACTTGTAATAGTGAATTACAGAACTTAGATTTGTTAAATTCAAATTATTATTTCAAATTATAACTTGAAGATCTGAACTAGTAATTGTCAAATACAGAACTTAAAATTGATAGCTTCTAATTATTATTGCATATTATAACTTGAAGATCTGAACTTGTAATTGTTAAATACAGAACTTAAAATTAATAGCTTCTAATTATTATTGTAAATTATAACTTGAAGATCTGAACTTGTAATAGTGAATTACAGAACTTAGATTTGTTAAATTCAAATTATTATTTCAAATTATAACTTGAAGATCTGAACTAGTAATTGTCAAATACAGAACTTAAAATTGATAGCTTCTAATTATTATTGCATATTATAACTTGAAGATCTGAACTTGTAATAGTCAAATACAGAACTTCTAATTGTTAAATACAAATTATTAGTGCAAATTATAACTTGAAGATCTGAACTAGTAATTGTCAAATACAGAACTTAAAATTGATAGCTTCTAATTATTATTGCAAATTATAACTTGAAGATCTGAACTTGTAATTGTCAAATACAGAACTTAAAATTGATAGCTTCTAATTATTATTGCAAATTATAACTTGAAGATCTGAACTTGTAATAGTCAAATACAGAACTTAAAATTGATAGCTTCTAATTATTTTTGTAAATTATAACTTGAAGATCTGAACTTGTAATAGTGAATTACAGAACTTAGATTTGTTAAATTCAATTATTATTTCAAATTATAATTTGAAGATCTGAACTAGTAATTGTCAAATACAGAACTTAAAATTGATAGCTTCTAATTATTATTGCAAATTATAACTTGAAGATCTGAACTTGTAATTGTCAAATACAGAACTTAAAATTGATAGCTTCTAATTATTATTGTAAATTATAACTTGAAGATCTGAACTTGTAATTGTCAAATACAGAACTTAAAATTGATAGCTTCTAATTATTATTGCAAATTATAACTTGAAGATCTGAACTTGTAATTGTCAAATACAGAACATAAAATTGATAGCTTCTAATTATTATTTCAAATTATAACTTGAAGATCTGAACTTGTAATTGTCAAATACAGAACTTAAAATTAATAGCTTCTAATTATTATTGCAAATTATAACTTGAAGATCTGAACTTGTAATTGTCAAATACAGAAATTAAAATTGATAGCTTCTAATTATTATTGTAAATTATAACTTGAAGATCTGAACTTGTAATAGTGAATTACAGAACTTAGATTTGTTAAATTCAGATTATTATTTCAAATTATAACTTGAAGATCTGAACTAGTAATTGTCAAATACAGAAATTAAAATTGATAGCTTCTAATTATTATTGCATATTATAACTTGAAGATCTGAACTTGTAATTGTTAAATACAGAACTTAAAATTGATAGCTTCTAATTATTATTGTAAATTATAACTTCAAGATCTGAACTTGTAATTGTCAAATACAGAACTTAAAATTGATAGCTTCTAATTATTATTGCAAATAATAACTTGAAGATCTGAACTTGTAATTGTCAAATACAGAACTTAAAATTGATAGATTCTAATTATTATTGCAAATTATAACTTGAAGATCTGAACTTGTAATTGTCAAATACAGAACTTCAAATTGTTAAATACAAATTATTAGTGCAAATTATAACTTGAAGATCTGAACTTGTAATTGTCAAATACAGAACTTAAAATTGATAGCTTCTAATTATTATTGTAAATTATAACTTGAAGATCTGAACTTGTAATAGTGAATTACAGAACTTAGATTTGTTAAATTCAAATTATTATTTCAAATTATAACTTGAAGATCTGAACTAGTAATTGTCAAATACAGAACTTAAAATTGATAGCTTCTAATTATTATTGCATATTATAACTTGAAGATCTGAACTTGCAATTGTTAAATACAGAACTTAAAATTGATAGCTTCTAATTATTATTGTAAATTATAACTTGAAGATCTGAACTTGTAATAGTGAATTACAGAAGTTAGATTTGTTAAATTCAAATTATTATTTCAAATTATAACTTGAAGATCTGAACTAGTAATTGTCAAATACAGAACTTAAAATTGATATCTTCTAATTATTATTGCATATTATAACTTGAAGATCTGAACTTGTAATAGTCAAATAACAGAACTTCTAATTGTTAAATACAAATTATTAGTGCAAATTATAACTTGAAGATCTGAACTAGTAATTGTCAAATACAGAACTTAAAATTGATAGCTTCTAATTATTATTGCAAATTATAACTTGAAGATCTGAATTTGTAATTGTCAAATACAGAACTTCTAATTGTTAAATACAAATTATTAGTGCAAATTATAACTTGAAGATCTGAACTTGTAATTGTCAAATACAGAACTTAAAATTGATAGCTTCTAATTATTATTGCAAATTATAACTTGAAGATCTGAACTTGCAATAGTCAAATACAGAACTTAAAATTGATAGCTTCTAATTATTATTGTAAATTATAACTTGAAGATCTGAACTTGTAATAGTGAATTACAGAACTTAGATTTGTTAAATTCAAATTATTATTTCAAATTATAACTTGAAGATCTGAACTAGTAATTGTCAAATACAGAACTTAAAATTGATAGCTTCTAATTATTATTGCAAATTATAACTTGAAGATCTGAACTTGTAATTGTCAAATACAGAACTTAAAATTGATAGCTTCTAATTATTATTGTAAATTATAACTTGAAGATCTGAACTTGTAATTGTCAAATACAGAACTTAAAATTGATAGCTTCTAATTATTATTGCAAATTATAACTTGAAGATCTGAACTTGTAATTGTCAAATACAGAACATAAATTTGATATCTTCTAATTATTATTTCAAATTATAACTTGAAGATCTGAACTTGTAATTGTCAAATACAGAACTTAAAATTAATAGCTTCTAATTATTATTGCAAATTATAACTTGAAGATCTGAACTTGTAATTGTCAAATACAGAACTTAAAATTGATAGCTTCTAATTATTATTGTAAATTATAACTTGAAGATCTGAACTTGTAATAGTGAATTACAGAACTTAGATTTGTTAAATTCAAATTATTATTTCAAATTATAACTTGAAGATCTGAACTAGTAATTGTCAAATACAGAACTTAAAATTGATAGCTTCTAATTATTATTGCATATTATAACTTGAAGATCTGAACTTGTAATTGTTAAATACAGAACTTAAAATTGATAGCTTCTAATTATTATTGTAAATTATAACTTCAAGATCTGAACTTGTAATTGTCAAATACAGAACTTAAAATTGATAGCTTCTAATTATTATTGCAAATAATAACTTGAAGATCTGAACTTGTAATTGTCAAATACAGAACTTAAAATTGATAGCTTCTAATTATTATTGCAAATTATAATTTGAAGATCTGAACTTGTAATAGACAAATACGCAACTTAGCATTGTTAAATACAAATTGTGATTGCAAATTATAACTTGAAGATCTGAACCTGTAATAGGTAATTATAACTTGAAGATCTGAACTTGTAATTGTCAAATACAGAACTACTAATTGTTAAATACAAATTATTAGTGCAAATTATAACTTGAAGATCTGAACTTGTAATTGTCAAATACAGAACTTAAAATTGATAGCTTCTAATTATTATTGCAAATTATAACTTGAAGATCTGAACTTGTAATAGTCAAATACAGAACTTAAAATTGATAGCTTCTAATTATTATTGTAAATTATAACTTGAAGATCTGAACTTGTAATAGTGATTTACAGAACTTAGATTTGTTAAATTCAAATTATTATTTCAAATTATAACTTGAAGATCTGAACTAGTAATTGTCAAATACAGAACTTAAAATTGATAGCTTCTAATTATTATTGCAAATTATAACTTGAAGATCTGAACTTGTAATTGTCAAATACAGAACTTAAAATTGATAGCTTCTAATTATTATTGTAAATTTTAACTTGAAGATCTGAACTTGTAATTGTCAAATACAGAACTTAAAATTGATAGCTTCTAATTATTATTGCAAATTATAACTTGAAGACCTGAACTTGTAATTGTCAAATACAGAACATAAAATTGATAGCTTCTAATTATTATTTCAAATTATAACTTGAAGATCTGAACTAGTAATTGTCAAATACAGAACTTAAAATTGATAGCTTCTAATTATTATTGCATATTATAACTTGAAGATCTGAACTTGTAATTGTTAAATACAGAACTTAAAATTGATAGCTTCTAATTATTATTGTAAATTATAACTTCAAGATCTGAACTTGTAATTGTCAAATACAGAACTTAAAATTGATAGCTTCTAATTATTATTGCAAATAATAACTTGAAGATCTGAACTTGTAATTGTCAAATACAGAACTTAAAATTGATAGCTTCTAACTATTATTCCAAATTATAACTTGAAGATCTGAACTTGTAATTGTCAAATACAGAACTTCAAATTGTTAAATACAAATTATTAGTGCAAATTATAACTTGAAGATCTGAACTTGTAATTGTCAAATACAGAACTTAAAATTAATAGCTTCTAATTATTATTGTAAATTATAACTTGAAGATCTGAACTTGTAATAGTGAATTACAGAACTTAGATTTGTTAAATTCAAATTATTATTTCAAATTATAACTTGAAGATCTGAACTAGTAATTGAAAAATACAGAACTTAAAATTGATAGCTTCTAATTATTATTGCATATTATAACTTGAAGATCTGAACTTGTAATTGTTAAATACAGAACTTAAAATTGATAGCTTCTAATTATTATTGTAAATTATAACTTCAAGATCTGAACTTGTAATTGTCAAATACAGAACTTAAAATTGATAGCTTCTAATTATTATTGCAAATAATAACTTGAAGATCTGAACTTGTAATTGTCAAATACAGAACTTAAAATTGATAGCTTCTAATTATTATTGCAAATTATAATTTGAAGATCTGAACTTGTAATAGACAAATACGCAACTTAGCATTGTTAAATACAAATTGTGATTGCAAATTATAACTTGAAGATCTGAACCTGTAATAGGTAAATACAGAACTTCGAATTGTTAAATTCAAACTAAGATTGCAAATAATAATTCGAAGATCTGAACTTGTAATAGTCAAATACAGAACTTCTAATTGTTAAATACAAATTATTAGTGCAAATTATAACTTGAAGATCTGAACTAGTAATTGTCAAATACAGAACTTAAAATTGATAGCTTCTAATTATTATTGCAAATTATAACTTGAAGATCTGAACTTGTAATTGTCAAATACAGAACTACTAATTGTTAAATACAAATTATTAGTGCAAATTATAACTTGAAGATCTGAACTTGTAATTGTCAAATACAGAACTTAAAATTGATAGCTTCTAATTATTATTGCAAATTATAACTTGAAGATCTGAACTTGTAATAGTCAAATACAGAACTTAAAATTGATAGCTTCTAATTATTATTGTAAATTATAACTTGAAGGTCTGAACTTGTAATAGTGATTTACAGAACTTAGATTTGTTAAATTCAAATTATTATTTCAAATTATAACTTGAAGATCTGAACTAGTAATTGTCAAATACAGAACTTAAAATTGATAGCTTCTAATTATTATTGCAAATTATAACTTGAAGATCTGAACTTGTAATTGTCAAATACAGAACTTAAAATTGATAGCTTCTAATTATTATTGTAAATTTTAACTTGAAGATCTGAACTTGTAATTGTCAAATACAGAACTTAAAATTGATAGCTTCTAATTATTATTGCAAATTATAACTTGAAGACCTGAACTTGTAATTGTCAAATACAGAACATAAAATTGATAGCTTCTAATTATTATTTCAAATTATAACTTGAAGATCTGAACTAGTAATTGTCAAATACAGAACTTAAAATTGATAGCTTCTAATTATTATTGCATATTATAACTTGAAGATCTGAACTTGTAATTGTTAAATACAGAACTTAAAATTGATAGCTTCTAATTATTATTGTAAATTATAACTTCAAGATCTGAACTTGTAATTGTCAAATACAGAACTTAAAATTGATAGCTTCTAATTATTATTGCAAATAATAACTTGAAGATCTGAACTTGTAATTGTCAAATACAGAACTTAAAATTGATAGCTTCTAACTATTATTCCAAATTATAACTTGAAGATCTGAACTTGTAATTGTCAAATACAGAACTTCAAATTGTTAAATACAAATTATTAGTGCAAATTATAACTTGAAGATCTGAACTTGTAATTGTCAAATACAGAACTTAAAATTAATAGCTTCTAATTATTATTGTAAATTATAACTTGAAGATCTGAACTTGTAATAGTGAATTACAGAACTTAGATTTGTTAAATTCAAATTATTATTTCAAATTATAACTTGAAGATCTGAACTAGTAATTGAAAAATACAGAACTTAAAATTGATAGCTTCTAATTATTATTGCATATTATAACTTGAAGATCTGAACTTGTAATTGTTAAATACAGAACTTAAAATTGATAGCTTCTAATTATTATTGTAAATTATAACTTCAAGATCTGAACTTGTAATTGTCAAATACAGAACTTAAAATTGATAGCTTCTAATTATTATTGCAAATAATAACTTGAAGATCTGAACTTGTAATTGTCAAATACAGAACTTAAAATTGATAGCTTCTAATTATTATTTCAAATTATAACTTGAAGATCTGAACTTGTTATTGTCAATTACAGAACTTAAAATTAATAGCTTCTAATTATTATTGCAAATTATAACTTGAAGATCTGAACTTGTAATTGTCAAATACAGAACTTAAAATTGATAGCTTCTAATTATTATTGTAAATTATAACTTGAAGATCTGAACTTGTAATTGTCAAATACAGAACTTAAAATTGATAGCTTCTAATTATTATTGCAAATTATAACTTGAAGATCTGAACTTGTAATTGTCAAATACAGAACTTAAAATTGATAGCTTCTAATTATTATTGTAAATTATAACTTGAAGATCTGAACTTGTAATTGTCAAATACAGAACTTAAAATTGATAGCTTCTAATTATTATTGCAAATAATAACTTGGAGATCTGAACTAGTAATTGTCAAATACAGAACTTAAAATTGATAGCTTCTAATTATTATTGCAAATTATAACTAGAAGATCTGAACTTGTAATTGTCAAATACAGAACTTAAAATTGATAGCTTCTAATTATTATTGTAAATTATAACTTGAAGATCTGAACTTGTAATTGTCAAATACAGAACTTAAAATTGATAGCTTCTAATTATTATTGCAAATAATAACTTGGAGATCTGAACTAGTAATTGTCAAATACAGAACTTAAAATTGATAGCTTCTAATTATTATTGCAAATTATAACTAGAAGATCTGAACTTGTAATTGTCAAATACAGAACTTAAAATTGATAGCTTCTAATTATTATTGTAAATTATAACTTGAAGATCTGAACTTGTAATTGTCAAATACAGAACTTAAAATTGATAGCTTCTAATTATTATTGCAAATAATAACTTGGAGATCTGAACTAGTAATTGTCAAATACAGAACTTAAAATTGATAGCTTCTAATTATTATTGCAAATTATAACTTGAAGATCTGAACTTGTAATTGTCAAATACAGAACTTAAAATTGATAGCTTCTAATTATTATTGCAAATTATAACTTGAAGATCTGAACTTGTAATTGTCAAATACAGAACATAACATTGATAGCTTCTAATTATTATTGCAAATTATAACTTGAAGATCTGAACTTGTAATTGTCAAATACAGAACTTAAAATTGATAGCTTCTAATTATTATTGTAAATTATAACTTGAAGATCTGAACTTGTAATAGTGAATTACAGAACTTAGATTTGTTAAATTCAAATTATTATTTCAAATTATAACTTGAAGATATGAACTAGTAATTGTCAAATACAGAACTTAAAATTGATAGCTTCTAATTATTATTGCATATTATAACTTGAGATCTGAACTTGTAATTGTTAAATACAGAACTTAAAATTGATAGCTTCTAATTATTATTGTAAATTATAACTTCGAGATCTGAACTTGTAATTGTCAAATGCAGAACTTAAAATTGACAGCTTCTAATTATTATTGCAAATAATAACTTGAAGATCTGAACTTGTAATTGTCAAATACAGAACTTAAAATTGATAGCTTCTAATTATTATTGTAAATTATAACTTGAAGATCTGAACTTGTAATAGTGAATTACAGAACTTAGATTTGTTAAATTCAAATTATTATTTCAAATTATAACTTGAAGATCTGAACTAGTAATTGTCAAATACAGAACTTAAAATTGATAGCTTCTAATTATTATTGCATATTATAACTTGAAGATCTGAACTTGTAATTGTTAAATACAGAACTTAAAATTAATAGCTTCTAATTATTATTGTAAATTATAACTTGAAGATCTGAACTTGTAATAGTGAATTACAGAACTTAGATTTGTTAAATTCAAATTATTATTTCAAATTATAACTTGAAGATCTGAACTAGTAATTGTCAAATACAGAACTTAAAATTGATAGCTTCTAATTATTATTGCATATTATAACTTGAAGATCTGAACTTGTAATAGTCAAATACAGAACTTCTAATTGTTAAATACAAATTATTAGTGCAAATTATAACTTGAAGATCTGAACTACTAATTGTCAAATACAGAACTTAAAATTGATAGCTTCTAATTATTATTGCAAATTATAACTTGAAGATCTGAACTTGTAATTGTCAAATACAGAACTTCTAATTGTTAAATACAAATTATTAGTGCAAATTATAACTTGAAGATCTGAACTTGTAATTGTCAATTACAGAACTTAAAATTGATAGCTTCTAATTATTATTGCAAATTATAACTTGAAGATCTGAACTTGTAATAGTCAAATACAGAACTTAAAATTGATAGCTTCTAATTATTATTGTAAATTATAACTTGAAGATCTGAACTTGTAATAGTGAATTACAGAACTTAGATTTGTTAAATTCAATTATTATTTCAAATTATAACTTGAAGATCTGAACTAGTAATTGTCAAATACAGAACTTAAAATTGATAGCTTCTAATTATTATTGCAAATTATAACTTGAAGATCTGAACTTGTAATTGTCAAATACAGAACTTAAAATTGATAGCTTCTAATTATTATTGTAAATTATAACTTGAAGATCTGAACTTGTAATTGTCAAATACAGAACTTAAAATTGATAGCTTCTAATTATTATTGCAAATTATAACTTGAAGATCTGAACTTGTAATTGTCAAATACAGAACATAAAATTGATAGCTACTAATTATTATTTCAAATTATAACTTGAAGATCTGAACTTGTAATTGTCAAATACAGAACTTAAAATTAATAGCTTCTAATTATTATTGCAAATTATAACTTGAAGATCTGAACTTGTAATTGTTAAATACAGAAATTAAAATTTATAGCTTCTAATTATTATTGTAAATTATAACTTGAAGATCTGAACTTGTAATAGTGAATTACAGAACTTAGATTTGTTAAATTCAAATTATTATTTCAAATTATAACTTGAAGATCTGAACTAGTAATTGTCAAATACAGAAATTAAAATTGATAGCTTCTAATTATTATTGCATATTATAACTTGAAGATCTGAACTTGTAATTGTTAAATACAGAACTTAAAATTGATAGCTTCTAATTATTATTGTAAATTATAACTTCAAGATCTGAACTTGTAATTGTCAAATACAGAACTTAAAATTGATAGCTTCTAATTATTATTGCAAATAATAACTTGAAGATCTGAACTTGTAATTGTCAAATATAGAACTTAAAATTGATAGATTCTAATTATTATTGCAAATTATAACTTGAAGATCTGAACTTGTAATTGTCAAATACAGAACTTTAAATTGTTAAATACAAATTATTAGTGCAAATTATAACTTGAAGATCTGAACTTGTAATTGTCAAATAGAGAACTTAAAATTGATAGCTTCTAATTATTATTGTAAATTATAACTTGAAGATCTGAACTTGTAATAGTGAATTACAGAACTTAGATTTGTTAAATTCAAATTATTATTTCAAATTATAACTTGAAGATCTGAACTAGTAATTGTCAAATACAGAACTTAAAATTGATAGCTTCTAATTATTATTGCATATTATAACTTGAAGATCTGAACTTGTAATTGTGAAATACAGAACTTAAAATTGATAGCTTCTAATTATTATTGTAAATTATAACTTCAAGATCTGAACTTGTAATTGTCAAATACAGAACTTATAATTGATAGCTTCTAATTATTATTGCAAATAATAACTTGAAGATCTGAACTTGTAATTGTCAAATACAGAACTTAAAATTGATAGCTTCTAATTATTATTGCAAATTATAATTTGAAGATCTGAACTTGTAATAGACAAATATGCAACTTAGCATTGTTAAATACAAATTGTGATTGCAAATTATAACTTGAAGATCTGAACCTGTAATAGGTAAATACAGAACTTCGAATTGTTAAATTCAAACTAAGATTGCAAATAATAATTCGAAGATCTGAACTTGTAATAGTCAAATACAGAACTTCTAATTGTTAAATACAAATTATTAGTGCAAATTATAACTTGAAGATCTGAACTAGTAATTGTCAAATGCAGAACTTAAAATTGATAGCTTCTAATTATTATTGCAAATTATAACTTGAAGATCTGAACTTGTAATTGTCAAATACAGAACTACTAATTGTTAAATACAAATTATAACTTGAAGATCTTAACTTGTAATTGTCAAATACAGAACTTAAAATTGATAGCTTCTAATTATTATTGCAAATTATAACTTGAAGATCTGAACTTGTAATAGTCAAATACAGAACTTAAAATTGATAGCTTCTAATTATTATTGCAAATTATAACTTGAAGATCTGAACTTGTAATAGTCAAATACAGAACTTAAAATTGATAGCTTCTAATTATTATTGTAAATTATAACTTGAAGATCTGAACTTGTAATTGTCAAATACAGAACTTAAAATTGATAGCTTCTAATTATTATTGCAAATTATAACTTGAAGATCTGAACTTGTAATTGTCAAATACAGAACTTAAAATTGATAGCTTCTAATTATTATTGCAAATTATAACTTGAAGATCTGAACTTGTAATTGTCAAATACAGAACTTAAAATTGATAGCTTCTAATTATTATTGCAAATTATAACTTGAAGATCTGAACTTGTAATTGTCAATTACAGAACTTAAAATTGATAGCTTCTAATTATTATTGCAAATTATAACTTGAAGATCTGAACTTGTAATAGTGAATTACAGAACTTAGATTTGTTAAATTCAAATTATTATTTCAAATTATAACTTGAAGATCTGAACTAGTAATTGTCAAATACAGAACTTAAAATTGATAGCTTCTAATTATTATTGCATATTATAACTTGAAGATCTGAACTTGTAATTGTTAAATACAGAACTTAAAATTGATAGCTTCTAATTATTATTGTAAATTATAACTTCAAGATCTGAACTTGTAATTGTCAAATACAGAACTTAAAATTGAGAGCTTCTAATTATTATTGCAAATAATAACTTGAAGATCTGAACTTGTAATTGTCAAATACAGAACTTAAAATTGATAGCTTCTAATTATTATTGCAAATTATAATTTGAAGATCTGAACTTGTAATAGACAAACACGCAACTTAGCATTGTTAAATACTAATTGTGATTGCAAATTATAACTTGAAGATCTGAACCTGTAATAGGTAAATACAGAACTTCGAATTGTTAAATTCAAACTAAGATTGCAAATAATAATTCGAAGATCTGAACTTGTAATAGTCAAATACAGAACTTCTAATTGTTAAATAAAAATTATTAGTGCAAATTATAACTTGAAGATCTGAACTAGTAATTGTCAAATACAGAACTTAAAATTGATAGCTTCTAATTATTATTGCAAATTATAACTTGAAGATCTGAACTTGTAATTGTCAAATACAGAACTTCTAATTGTTAAATACAAATTATTAGTGCAAATTATAACTTGAAGATCTGAACTTGTAATTGTCAAATACAAAACTTAAAATTGATAGCTTCTAATTATTATTGCAAATTATAACTTGAAGATCTGAACTTGTAATAGTCAAATACAGAACTTAAAATTGATAGCTTCTAATTATTATTGTAAATTATAACTTCAAGATCTGAACTTGTAATTGTCAAATACAGAACTTAAAATTGATAGCTTCTAATTATTATTGCAAATAATAACTTCAAGATCTGAACTTGTAATTGTCAAATACAGAACTTAAAATTGATAGCTTCTAATTATTATTGCAAATTATAACTTGAAGCTCTGAACTTGTAATTGTCAAATACAGAACTACTAATTGTTAAATACAAATTATAACTTGAAGATCTGAACTTGTAATTGTCAAATACAGAACTTAAAATTGATAGCTTCTAATTATTATTGCAAATTATAACTTGAAGATCTGAACTTGTAATAGTCAAATACAGAACTTAAAATTGATAGCTTCTAATTATTATTGTAAATTATAACTTGAAGATCTGAACTTGTAATTGTCAAATACAGAACTTAAAATTGATAGCTTCTAATTATTATTGCAAATAATAACTTGGAGATCTGAACTAGTAATTGTCAAATACAGAACTTAAAATTGATAGCTTCTAATTATTATTGCAAATTATAACTTGAAGATCTGAACTTGTAATTGTCAAATACAGAACTTAAAATTGATAGCTTCTAATTATTATTGCAAATTATAACTTGAAGATCTGAACTTCCCAAGTAACATTTTGTGCTGAATATCATCTGCGAGCACGCTGTGTCAGCTAAAAATTCAGCTATTGAGCTGAGTCAGCTACTGAAAAACAGCTGATTCAGAAGGTGATTTGCTGCTGAATTGCTAATTTGGCGGCTGAAAACCAGCTGAAATTACTCTGCTTCAGCTGGTGAACATGCTGAATCAGCTCATATTCAGAGTTGAATCAGCTGATATTAAGAGCTGAATCAGCCGATATTCAGAGCTGAATATGAGCTGATTCAGCATTTTCAACAGCTGAAGCAGAGTAATTTCAGCTGGTTTTCAGCCGCCAAATTAGCAATTCAGTGGCAATTCAGTTTCTGAATCAGCTGATATTCAGTTATAAATCAGCTTCTACTTTATGGAGTTACTAAACGAAAAGAATTAAATTTTTTTTAAATAAATTTAAATAAAATAACTAAATTACAAAATTTTAAAATTATAGTTAATATTTTTTTTTCTTAATTTTGTTTATTAATTTTTTTATACAATCATAAATTACATTTAATATAATTATGTGTTAATCATTATTATACCTTTTAATATTACGCATATTTACTTATCATTTCTTATAATATAAGAGTTGCAATATTATATCGTTTACGATTTCTTCGAGTAGAATCCATCTGGAATATAATGGTAATTTTTAAATTTATTAAATTATACTTACATTTTTTTTTACGGCCGCGCCTCGACTGGGGTTCGAACCAGTGGATCCTCCTTTGAAACTTGAACACCTAACTCTCTAGGCTGTGAAGCTATACGAAACTTTTTTGTTTTTTTTTTAAATATGTTTTATTGTGCCGTATTTGACCATCACTTATCGAAAAAAAAATTTTCAAAGAACTAAATATTTAAAAAAAATAATAATTATAATATAAAATAATAATTATTTTTTAAATATTATTTTTCATTTTCAATTTTTCATTTTGAAAAGCATTATTTAATTATTTTTACCTCCGACTGTTATTTTTCAAAAAACATAAAATGCCTTGTAAAGCATAATGGCCATTCATTCCAAATGTTTAATAAGTACTACATAATATAATATAATATGGAATGTCTAATCAGATTGCGTAAGTGGAAAAAATAAAGAGCTGAATTTTAAGCTGAGGCAGCTAAGCGTCAGCTTAAAATTCAGTTAATTTGCTTAAGCTGAAAAATAGCTGAATTTTAAGCTGAGGCAGCTAAGCGTCAGCTTAAAATTCAGTTAATTTGCTTAAGCTGAATAATAGCTGAACTTTAAGCTGAGGCAGCTAAGCGTCAGCTTAAAATTCAGTTAATTTGCTTTAGCTGAAAAATAGCTGAATTTTAAGCTGAGGCAGCTAAGCGTCAGCTTAAAATTCAGTTAATTTGCTTTAGCTGAAAAATAGCTGAATTATAAGCTGAGGCAGCTAAGCGTCAGGTTAAAATTTGCTGACGCTGAAACACAGCTGAATTTTAAGCTGACACTGCTAAACGTCAGCTTAAAATTTGCTGACAAAGATTTTCAGCACAAAATGTTACTTGGGTTGTAATTGTCAAATACAGAACTTAAAATTGATAGCTTCTAATTATTATTGCAAATTATAACTTGAAGATCTGAACTTGTAATTGTCAAATACAGAACTTCAAATTGTTAAATACAAATTATTAGTGCAAATTATAACTTGAAGATCTGAACTTGTAATTGTCAAATACAGAACTTAAAATTGATAGCTTCTAATTATTATTGTAAATTATAACTTGAAGATCTGAACTTGTAATAGTGAATTACAGATCTTAGATTTGTTAAATTCCAATTATTATTTCAAATTATAACTTGAAGATCTGAACTAGTAATTGTCAAATACAGAACTTAAAATTGATAGCTTCTAATTATTATTGCATATTATAACTTGAAGATCTGAACTTGTAATTGTTAAATACAGAACTTAAAATTGATAGCTTCTAATTATTATTGTAAATTATAACTTGAAGATCTGAACTTGTAATTGTCAAATACAGAACTTAAAATTGATAGCTTCTAATTATTATTGCAAATTATAATTTGAAGATCTGAACTTGTATTAGACAAACACGCAACTTAGCATTGTTAAATACAAATTGTGATTGCAAATTATAACTTGAAGATCTGAACCTGTAATAGGTAAATACAGAACTTCGAATTGTTAAATTCAAACTAAGATTGCAAATAATAATCCGAAGATCTGAACTTGTAATAGTCAAATACAGAACTTCTAATTGTTAAATACAAATTATTAGTGCAAATTATAACTTGAAGATCTGAACTAGTAATTGTCAAATACAGAACTTAAAATTGATAGCTTCTAATTATTATTGCAAATTATAACTTGAAGATCTGAACTTGTAATAGTCAAATACAGAACTTAAAATTGATAGCTTCTAATTATTATTGTAAATTATAACTTCAAGATCTGAACTTGTAATTGTCAAATACAGAACTTAAAATTGATAGCTTCTAATTATTATTGCAAATTATAATTTGAAGATCTGAACTTGTATTAGACAAACACGCAACTTAGCATTGTTAAATACAAATTGTGATTGCAAATTATAACTTGAAGATCTGAACCTGTAATAGGTAAATACAGAACTTCGAATTGTTAAATTCAAACTAAGATTGCAAATAATAATCCGAAGATCTGAACTTGTAATAGTCAAATACAGAACTTCTAATTGTTAAATACAAATTATTAGTGCAAATTATAACTTGAAGGTCTGAACTAGTAATTGTCAAATACAGAACTTAAAATTGATAGCTTCTAATTATTATTGCAAATTATAACTTGAAGATCTGAACTTGTAATAGTCAAATACAGAACTTAAAATTGATAGCTTCTAATTATTATTGTAAATTATAACTTCAAGATCTGAACTTGTAATTGTCAAATACAGAACTTAAAATTGATAGCTTCTAATTATTATTGCAAATAATAACTTCAAGATCTGAACTTGTAATTGTCAAATACAGAACTTAAAATTGATAGCTTCTAATTATTATTGCAAATAATAACTTGAAGATCTGAACTTGTAATTGTCAAATACAGAACTTAAAATTGATAGATTCTAATTATTATTGCAAATTATAACTTGAAGATCTGAACTTGTAATTGTCAAATACAGAACTTCAAATTGCTAAATACAAATTATTAGTGCAAATTATAACTTGAAGATCTGAACTTGTAATTGTCAAATACAGAACTTCGAATTGTTAAATTCAAACTAAGATTGCAAATAATAATTCGAAGATCTGAACTTGTAATAGTCAAATACAGAACTTCTAATTGTTAAATACAAATTATTAGTGCAAATTATAACTTGAAGATCTGAACTAGTAATTGTCAAATACAGAACTTAAAATTGATAGCTTCTAATTATTATTGCAAATTATAACTTGAAGATCTGAACTTGTAATTGTCAAATACAGAACTTCTAATTGTTAAATACAAATTATTAGTGCAAATTATAACTTGAAGATCTGAACTTGTAATTGTCAAATACAAAACTTAAAATTGATAGCTTCTAATTATTATTGCAAATTATAACTTGAAGATCTGAACTTGTAATAGTCAAATACAGAACTTAAAATTGATAGCTTCTAATTATTATTGTAAATTATAACTTCAAGATCTGAACTTGTAATTGTCAAATACAGAACTTAAAATTGATAGCTTCTAATTATTATTGCAAATAATAACTTCAAGATCTGAACTTGTAATTGTCAAATACAGAACTTAAAATTGATAGCTTCTAATTATTATTGCAAATTATAACTTGAAGCTCTGAACTTGTAATTGTCAAATACAGAACTACTAATTGTTAAATACAAATTATAACTTGAAGATCTGAACTTGTAATTGTCAAATACAGAACTTAAAATTGATAGCTTCTAATTATTATTGCAAATTATAACTTGAAGATCTGAACTTGTAATAGTCAAATACAGAACTTAAAATTGATAGCTTCTAATTATTATTGTAAATTATAACTTGAAGATCTGAACTTGTAATTGTCAAATACAGAACTTAAAATTGATAGCTTCTAATTATTATTGCAAATAATAACTTGGAGATCTGAACTAGTAATTGTCAAATACAGAACTTAAAATTGATAGCTTCTAATTATTATTGCAAATTATAACTTGAAGATCTGAACTTGTAATTGTCAAATACAGAACTTAAAATTGATAGCTTCTAATTATTATTGCAAATTATAACTTGAAGATCTGAACTTGTAATTGTCAAATACAGAACTTAAAATTGATAGCTTCTAATTATTATTGCAAATTATAACTTGAAGATCTGAACTTGTAATTGTCATATACAGAACTTCAAATTGTTAAATACAAATTATTAGTGCAAATTATAACTTGAAGATCTGAACTTGTAATTGTCAAATACAGAACTTAAAATTGATAGCTTCTAATTATTATTGTAAATTATAACTTGAAGATCTGAACTTGTAATAGTGAATTACAGATCTTAGATTTGTTAAATTCCAATTATTATTTCAAATTATAACTTGAAGATCTGAACTAGTAATTGTCAAATACAGAACTTAAAATTGATAGCTTCTAATTATTATTGCATATTATAACTTGAAGATCTGAACTTGTAATTGTTAAATACAGAACTTAAAATTGATAGCTTCTAATTATTATTGTAAATTATAACTTCAAGATCTGAACTTGTAATTGTCAAATACAGAACTTAAAATTGATAGCTTCTAATTATTATTGCAAATTATAATTTGAAGATCTGAACTTGTATTAGACAAACACGCAACTTAGCATTGTTAAATACAAATTGTGATTGCAAATTATAACTTGAAGATCTTAACCTGTAATAGGTAAATACAGAACTTCGAATTGTTAAATTCAAACTAAGATTGCAAATAATAATCCGAAGATCTGAACTTGTAATAGTCAAATACAGAACTTCTAATTGTTAAATACAAATTATTAGTGCAAATTATAACTTGAAGATCTGAACTAGTAATTGTCAAATACAGAACTTAAAATTGATAGCTTCTAATTATTATTGCAAATTATAACTTGAAGATCTGAACTTGTAATAGTCAAATACAGAACTTAAAATTGATAGCTTCTAATTATTATTGTAAATTATAACTTCAAGATCTGAACTTGTAATTGTCAAATACAGAACTTAAAATTGATAGCTTCTAATTATTATTGCAAATTATAATTTGAAGATCTGAACTTGTATTAGACAAACACGCAACTTAGCATTGTTAAATACAAATTGTGATTGCAAATTATAACTTGAAGATCTGAACCTGTAATAGGTAAATACAGAACTTCGAATTGTTAAATTCAAACTAAGATTGCAAATAATAATCCGAAGATCTGAACTTGTAATAGTCAAATACAGAACTTCTAATTGTTAAATACAAATTATTAGTGCAAATTATAACTTGAAGATCTGAACTAGTAATTGTCAAATACAGAACTTAAAATTGATAGCTTCTAATTATTATTGCAAATTATAACTTGAAGATCTGAACTTGTAATAGTCAAATACAGAACTTAAAATTGATAGCTTCTAATTATTATTGTAAATTATAACTTCAAGATCTGAACTTGTAATTGTCAAATACAGAACTTAAAATTGATAGCTTCTAATTATTATTGCAAATAATAACTTCAAGATCTGAACTTGTAATTGTCAAATACAGAACTTAAAATTGATAGCTTCTAATTATTATTGCAAATAATAACTTGAAGATCTGAACTTGTAATTGTCAAATACAGAACTTAAAATTGATAGATTCTAATTATTATTGCAAATTATAACTTGAAGATCTGAACTTGTAATTGTCAAATACAGAACTTCAAATTGCTAAATACAAATTATTAGTGCAAATTATAACTTGAAGATCTGAACTTGTAATTGTCAAATACAGAACTTCGAATTGTTAAATTCAAACTAAGATTGCAAATAATAATTCGAAGATCTGAACTTGTAATAGTCAAATACAGAACTTCTAATTGTTAAATACAAATTATTAGTGCAAATTATAACTTGAAGATCTGAACTAGTAATTGTCAAATACAGAACTTAAAATTGATAGCTTCTAATTATTATTGCAAATTATAACTTGAAGATCTGAACCTGTAATAGGTAAATACAGAACTTCGAATTGTTAAATTCAAACTAAGATTGCAAATAATAATTCGAAGATCTGAACTTGTAATAGTCAAATACAGAACATCAAATTGTTAAATACAAATTATTAGTGCAAATTATAACTTGAAGATCTGAACTAGTAATTGTCAAATACAGAACTTAAAATTGATAGCTTCTAATTATTATTGCAAATTATAACTTGAAGATCTGAACTTGTAATTGTCAAATACAGAACTTAAAATTGATAGCTTCTAATTATTATTGCAAATTATAACTTGAAGATCTGAACTTGTAATTGTCAAATACAGAACTTAAAATTGATAGCTTCTAATTATTATTGTAAATTATAACTTGAAGATCTGAACTTGTAATAGTGAATTACAGAACTTAGATTTGTTAAATTCAAATTATTATTTCAAATTATAACTTGAAGATCTGAACTAGTAATTGTCAAATACAGAACTTAAAATTGATAGCTTCTAATTATTATTGCATATTATAACTTGAAGATCTGAACTTGTAATTGTGAAATACAGAACTTAAAATTGATAGCTTCTAATTATTATTGTAAATTATAACTTCAAGATCTGAACTTGTAATTGTCAAATACAGAACTTAAAATTGATAGCTTCTAATTATTATTGCAAATAATAACTTGAAGATCTGAACTTGTAATTGTCAAATACAGAACTTAAAATTGATAGCTTCTAATTATTATTGCAAATTATAATTTGAAGATCTGAACTTGTAATAGACAAATACGCAACTTAGCATTGTTAAATACAAATTGTGATTGCAAATTATAACTTGAAGATCTGAACCTGTAATAGGTAAATACAGAACTTCGAATTGTTAAATTCAAACTAAGATACCAAATAATAATTCGAAGATCTGAACTTGTAATAGTCAAATACAGAACTTCTAATTGTTAAATACAAATTATTAGTGCAAATTATAACTTGAAGATCTGAACTAGTAATTGTCAAATACAGAACTTAAAATTGATAGCTTCTAATTATTATTGCAAATTATAACTTGAAGATCTGAACTTGTAATTGTCAAATACAGAACTTAAAATTGATAGCTTCTAATTATTATTGCAAATTATAACTTGAAGATCTGAACTTGTAATAGTCAAATACAGAACTTAAAATTGATAGCTTCTAATTATTATTGTAAATTATAACTTGAAGATCTGAACTTGTAATTGTCAAATACAGAACTTAAAATTGATAGCTTCTAATTATTATTGCAAATAATAACTTGGAGATCTGAACTAGTAATTGTCAAATACAGAACTTAAAATTGATAGCTTCTAATTATTATTGCAAATTATAACTTGAAGATCTGAACTTGTAATTGTCAAATACAGAACTTAAAATTGATAGCTTCTAATTAGTATTGCAAATTATAACTTGAAGATCTGAACTTGTAATTGTCAAATACAGAACTTAAAATTGATAGCTTCTAATTATTATTGCAAATTATAACTTGAAGATCTGAACTTGTAATTGTCAAATACAGAACTTCAAATTGTTAAATACAAATTATTAGTGCAAATTATAACTTGAAGATCTGAACTTGTAATTGTCAAATACAGAACTTAAAATTGATAGCTTCTAATTATTATTGTAAATTATAACTTGAAGATCTGAACTTGTAATAGTGAATTACAGAACTTAGATTTGTTAAATTCCAATTATTATTTCAAATTATAACTTGAAGATCTGAACTAGTAATTGTCAAATACAGAACTTAAAATTGATAGCTTCTAATTATTATTGCATATTATAACTTGAAGATCTGAACTTGTAATTGTTAAATACAGAACTTAAAATTGATAGCTTCTAATTATTATTGCAAATAATAACTTGAAGATCTGAACTTGTAATTGTCAAATACAGAACTTAAAATTGATAGCTTCTAATTATTACTGCAAATTATAATTTGAAGATCTGAACTTGTAATAGACAAACACGCAACTTAGCATTGTTAAATACAAATTGTGATTGCAAATTATAACTTGAAGATCTGAACCTGTAATAGGTAAATACAGAACTTCGAATTGTTAAATTCAAACTAAGATTGCAAATAATAATTCGAAGATCTGAACTTGTAATAGTCAAATACAGAACTTCTAATTGTTAAATAAAAATTATTAGTGCAAATTATAACTTGAAGATCTGAACTAGTAATTGTCAAATACAGAACTTAGAATTGATAGCTTCTAATTATTATTGCAAATTATAACTTGAAGATCTGAACTTGTAATTGTCAAATACAGAACTTCTAATTGTTAAATACAAATTATTAGTGCAAATTATAACTTGAAGATCTGAACTTGAAATATTCAAATACAGAACTTAAAATTGATAGCTTCTAATTATTATTGTAAATTATAACTTCAAGATCTGAACTTGTAATTGTCAAATACAGAACTTAAAATTGATAGCTTCTAATTATTATTGCAAATAATAACTTCAAGATCTGAACTTGTAATTGTCAAATACAGAACTTAAAATTGATAGCTTCTAATTATTATTGCAAATAATAACTTGAAGATCTGAACTTGTAATTGTCAAATACAGAACTTAAAATTGATAGATTCTAATTATTATTGCAAATTATAACTTAAAGATCTGAACTTGTAATTGTCAAATACAGAACTTCAAATTGTTAAATACAAATTATTAGTGCAAATTATAACTTGAAGATCTGAACTAGTAATTGTCAAATACAGAACTTAAAATTGATAGCTTCTAATTATTATTGCAAATTATAACTTGAAGATCTGAACTTGTAGTTGTCAAATACAGAACTTAAAATTGATAGCTTCTAATTATTATTGCAAATTATAACTTGAAGATCTGAACTTGTAATTGTCAAATACAGAACTTAAAATTGATAGCTTCTAATTATTATTGCAAATTATAACTTGAAGATCTGAACTTGTAATCGTCAAATACAGAACTTCAAATTGTTAAATACAAATTATTAGTGCAAATTATAACTTGAAGATCTGAACTTGTAATTGTCAAATACAGAACTTAAAATTGATAGCTTCTAATTATTATTGTAAATTATAACTTGAAGATCTGAACTTGTAATAGTGAATTACAGAACTTAGATTTGTTAAATTCAAATTATTATTTCAAATTATAACTTGAAGATCTGAACTAGTAATTGTCAAATACAGAACTTAAAATTGATAGCTACTAATTATTATTGCATATTATAACTTGAAGATCTGAACTTGTAATTGTGAAATACAGAACTTAAAATTGATAGCTTCTAATTATTATTGTAAATTATAACTTCAAGATCTGAACTTGTAATTGTCAAATACAGAACTTAAAATTGATAGCTTCTAATTATTATTGCAAATTATAACTTGAAGATCTGAACTAGTAATTGTCAAATACAGAACTTAAAATTGATAGCTTCTAATTATTATTGCAAATTATAACTTGAAGATCTGAACTTGTAATTGTCAAATACAGAACTTCTAATTGTTAAATACAAATTATTAGTGCAAATTATAACTTGAAGATCTGAACTTGTAATTGTCAAATACAGAACTTAAAATTGATAGCTTCTAATTATTATTGCAAATTATAACTTGAAGATCTGAACTTGAAATAGTCAAATACAGAACTTAAAATTGATAGCTTCTAATTATTATTGTAAATTATAACTTCAAGATCTGAACTTGTAATTGTCAAATACAGAACTTAAAATTGATAGCTTCTAATTATTATTGCAAATAATAACTTCAAGATCTGAACTTGAAATTGTCAAATACAGAACTTAAAATTGATAGCTTCTAATTATTATTGCAAATAATAACTTGAAGATCTGAACTTGTAATTGTCAAATACAGAACTTAAAATTGATAGATTCTAATTATTATTGCAAATTATAACTTAAAGATCTGAACTTGTAATTGTCAAATACAGAACTTCAAATTGTTAAATACAAATTATTAGTACAAATTATAACTTGAAGATCTGAACTAGTAATTGTCAAATACAGAACTTAAAATTGATAGCTTCTAATTATTATTGCAAATTATAACTTGAAGATCTGAACTTGTAATTGTCAAATACAGAACTTAAAATTGATAGCTTCTAATTATTATTGGAAATTATAACTTGAAGATCTGAACTTGTAATTGTCAAATACAGAACTTAAAATTGATAGCTTCTAATTATTATTGCAAATTATAACTTGAAGATCTGAACTTGTAATTGTCAAATACAGAACTTCATATTGTTAAATACAAATTATTAGTGCAAATTATAACTTGAAGATCTGAACTTGTAATTGTCAAATACAGAACCTAAAATTGATAGCTTCTAATTATTATTGTAAATTATAACTTGAAGATCTGAACTTGTAATAGTGAATTACAGAACTTAGATTTGTTAAATTCAAATTATTATTTCAAATTATAACTTGAAGATCTGAACTAGTAATTGTCAAATACAGAACTTAAAATTGATAGCTTCTAATTATTATTGCATATTATAACTTGAAGATCTGAACTTGTAATTGTGAAATACAGAACTTAAAATTGATAGCTTCTAATTATTATTGTAAATTATAACTTCAAGATCTGAACTTGTAATTGTCAAATACAGAACTTAAAATTGATAGCTTCTAATTATTATTGCAAATAATAACTTGAAGATCTGAACTTGTAATTGTCAAATACAGAACTTAAAATTGATAGCTTCTAATTATTATTGCAAATTATAACTTGAAGATCTGAACTTGTAATAGTCAAATACAGAACTTAAAATTGATAGCTTCTAATTAGTATTGCAAATTATAACTTGAAGATCTGAACTTGTAATTGTCAAATACAGAACTTAAAATTGATAGCTTCTAATTATTATTGCAAATTATAACTTGAAGATCTGAACTTGTAATTGTCAAATACAGAACTTCAAATTGTTAAATACAAATTATTAGTGCAAATTATAACTTGAAGATCTGAACTTGTAATTGTCAAATACAGAACTTAAAATTGATAGCTTCTAATTATTATTGTAAATTATAACTTGAAGATCTGAACTTGTAATAGTGAATTACAGAACTTAGATTTGTTAAATTCCAATTATTATTTCAAATTATAACTTGAAGATCTGAACTAGTAATTGTCAAATACAGAACTTAAAATTGATAGCTTCTAATTATTATTGCATATTATAACTTGAAGATCTGAACTTGTAATTGTTAAATACAGAACTTAAAATTGATAGCTTCTAATTATTATTGCAAATAATAACTTGAAGATCTGAACTTGTAATTGTCAAATACAGAACTTAAAATTGATAGCTTCTAATTATTACTGCAAATTATAATTTGAAGATCTGAACTTGTAATAGACAAACACGCAACTTAGCATTGTTAAATACAAATTGTGATTGCAAATTATAACTTGAAGATCTGAACCTGTAATAGGTAAATACAGAACTTCGAATTGTTAAATTCAAACTAAGATTGCAAATAATAATTCGAAGATCTGAACTTGTAATAGTCAAATACAGAACTTCTAATTGTTAAATAAAAATTATTAGTGCAAATTATAACTTGAAGATCTGAACTAGTAATTGTCAAATACAGAACTTAGAATTGATAGCTTCTAATTATTATTGCAAATTATAACTTGAAGATCTGAACTTGTAATTGTCAAATACAGAACTTCTAATTGTTAAATACAAATTATTAGTGCAAATTATAACTTGAAGATCTGAACTTGAAATATTCAAATACAGAACTTAAAATTGATAGCTTCTAATTATTATTGTAAATTATAACTTCAAGATCTGAACTTGTAATTGTCAAATACAGAACTTAAAATTGATAGCTTCTAATTATTATTGCAAATAATAACTTCAAGATCTGAACTTGTAATTGTCAAATACAGAACTTAAAATTGATAGCTTCTAATTATTATTGCAAATAATAACTTGAAGATCTGAACTTGTAATTGTCAAATACAGAACTTAAAATTGATAGATTCTAATTATTATTGCAAATTATAACTTAAAGATCTGAACTTGTAATTGTCAAATACAGAACTTCAAATTGTTAAATACAAATTATTAGTGCAAATTATAACTTGAAGATCTGAACTAGTAATTGTCAAATACAGAACTTAAAATTGATAGCTTCTAATTATTATTGCAAATTATAACTTGAAGATCTGAACTTGTAGTTGTCAAATACAGAACTTAAAATTGATAGCTTCTAATTATTATTGCAAATTATAACTTGAAGATCTGAACTTGTAATTGTCAAATACAGAACTTAAAATTGATAGCTTCTAATTATTATTGCAAATTATAACTTGAAGATCTGAACTTGTAATCGTCAAATACAGAACTTCAAATTGTTAAATACAAATTATTAGTGCAAATTATAACTTGAAGATCTGAACTTGTAATTGTCAAATACAGAACTTAAAATTGATAGCTTCTAATTATTATTGTAAATTATAACTTGAAGATCTGAACTTGTAATAGTGAATTACAGAACTTAGATTTGTTAAATTCAAATTATTATTTCAAATTATAACTTGAAGATCTGAACTAGTAATTGTCAAATACAGAACTTAAAATTGATAGCTACTAATTATTATTGCATATTATAACTTGAAGATCTGAACTTGTAATTGTGAAATACAGAACTTAAAATTGATAGCTTCTAATTATTATTGTAAATTATAACTTCAAGATCTGAACTTGTAATTGTCAAATACAGAACTTAAAATTGATAGCTTCTAATTATTATTGCAAATTATAACTTGAAGATCTGAACTAGTAATTGTCAAATACAGAACTTAAAATTGATAGCTTCTAATTATTATTGCAAATTATAACTTGAAGATCTGAACTTGTAATTGTCAAATACAGAACTTCTAATTGTTAAATACAAATTATTAGTGCAAATTATAACTTGAAGATCTGAACTTGTAATTGTCAAATACAGAACTTAAAATTGATAGCTTCTAATTATTATTGCAAATTATAACTTGAAGATCTGAACTTGAAATAGTCAAATACAGAACTTAAAATTGATAGCTTCTAATTATTATTGTAAATTATAACTTCAAGATCTGAACTTGTAATTGTCAAATACAGAACTTAAAATTGATAGCTTCTAATTATTATTGCAAATAATAACTTCAAGATCTGAACTTGAAATTGTCAAATACAGAACTTAAAATTGATAGCTTCTAATTATTATTGCAAATAATAACTTGAAGATCTGAACTTGTAATTGTCAAATACAGAACTTAAAATTGATAGATTCTAATTATTATTGCAAATTATAACTTAAAGATCTGAACTTGTAATTGTCAAATACAGAACTTCAAATTGTTAAATACAAATTATTAGTACAAATTATAACTTGAAGATCTGAACTAGTAATTGTCAAATACAGAACTTAAAATTGATAGCTTCTAATTATTATTGCAAATTATAACTTGAAGATCTGAACTTGTAATTGTCAAATACAGAACTTAAAATTGATAGCTTCTAATTATTATTGGAAATTATAACTTGAAGATCTGAACTTGTAATTGTCAAATACAGAACTTAAAATTGATAGCTTCTAATTATTATTGCAAATTATAACTTGAAGATCTGAACTTGTAATTGTCAAATACAGAACTTCATATTGTTAAATACAAATTATTAGTGCAAATTATAACTTGAAGATCTGAACTTGTAATTGTCAAATACAGAACCTAAAATTGATAGCTTCTAATTATTATTGTAAATTATAACTTGAAGATCTGAACTTGTAATAGTGAATTACAGAACTTAGATTTGTTAAATTCAAATTATTATTTCAAATTATAACTTGAAGATCTGAACTAGTAATTGTCAAATACAGAACTTAAAATTGATAGCTTCTAATTATTATTGCATATTATAACTTGAAGATCTGAACTTGTAATTGTGAAATACAGAACTTAAAATTGATAGCTTCTAATTATTATTGTAAATTATAACTTCAAGATCTGAACTTGTAATTGTCAAATACAGAACTTAAAATTGATAGCTTCTAATTATTATTGCAAATAATAACTTGAAGATCTGAACTTGTAATTGTCAAATACGCAACTTAGCATTGTTAAATACAAATTGTGATTGCAAATTATAACTTGAAGATCTGAACTAGTAATTGTCAAATACAGAACTTAAAATTGATAGCTTCTAATTATTATTGCAAATTATAACTTGAAGATCTGAACTTGTAATTGTCAAATACAGAACTTCTAATTGTTAAATACAAATTATTAGTGCAAATTATAACTAGAAGATCTGAACTTGTAATTGTCAAATACAGAACTTAAAATTGATAGCTTCTAATTATTATTGCAAATTACAACTTGAAGATCTGAACTTGAAATAGTCAAATACAGAACTTAAAATTGATAGCTTCTAATTATTATTGTAATTTATAACTTCAAGATCTGAACTTGTAATTGTCAAATACAGAACTTAAAATTGATAGCTTCTAATTATTATTGCAAATAATAACTTCAAGATCTGAACTTGAAATTGTCAAATACAGAACTTAAAATTGATAGCTTCTAATTATTATTGCAAATAATAACTTGAAGATCTGAACTTGTAATTGTCAAATACAGAACTTAAAATTGATAGATTCTAATTATTATTGCAAATTATAACTTAAAGATCTGAACTTGTAATTGTCAAATACAGAACTTCAAATTGTTAAATACAAATTATTAGTACAAATTATAACTTGAAGATCTGAACTAGTAATTGTCAAATACAGAACTTAAAATTGATAGCTTCTAATTATTATTGCAAATTATAACTTGAAGATCTGAACTTGTAATTGTCAAATACAGAACTTAAAATTGATAGCTTCTAATTATTATTGCAAATTATAACTTGAAGATCTGAACTTGTAATTGTCAAATACAGAACTTAAAATTGATAGCTTCTAATTATTATTGCAAATTATAACTTGAAGATCTGAACTTGTAATTGTGAAATACAGAACTTAAAATTGATAGCTTCTAATTATTATTGTAAATTATAACTTCAAGATCTGAACTTGTAATTGTCAAATACAGAACTTAAAATTGATAGCTTCTAATTATTATTGTAAATTATAACTTGAAGATCTGAACTTGTAATAGTGAATTACAGAACTTAGATTTGTTAAATTCAAATTATTATTTCAAATTATAACTTGAAGATCTGAACTAGTAATTGTCAAATACAGAACTTAAAATTGATAGCTACTAATTATTATTGCATATTATAACTTGAAGATCTGAACTTGTAATTGTGAAATACAGAACTTAAAATTGATAGCTTCTAATTATTATTGTAAATTATAACTTCAAGATCTGAACTAGTAATTGTCAAATACAGAACTTAAAATTGATAGCTTCTAATTATTATTGCAAATTATAACTTGAAGATCTGAACTTGTAATTGTCAAATACAGAACTTCTAATTGTTAAATACAAATTATTAGTGCAAATTATAACTTGAAGATCTGAACTTGTAATTGTCAAATACAGAACTTAAAATTGATAGCTTCTAATTATTATTGCAAATTATAACTTGAAGATCTGAACTTGAAATAGTCAAATACAGAACTTAAAATTGATAGCTTCTAATTATTATTGTAAATTATAACTTCAAGATCTGAACTTGTAATTGTCAAATACAGAACTTAAAATTGATAGCTTCTAATTATTATTGCAAATAATAACTTCAAGATCTGAACTTGAAATTGTCAAATACAGAACTTAAAATTGATAGCTTCTAATTATTATTGCAAATAATAACTTGAAGATCTGAACTTGTAATTGTCAAATACAGAACTTAAAATTGATAGATTCTAATTATTATTGCAAATTATAACTTAAAGATCTGAACTTGTAATTGTCAAATACAGAACTTCAAATTGTTAAATACAAATTATTAGTACAAATTATAACTTGAAGATCTGAACTAGTAATTGTCAAATACAGAACTTAAAATTGATAGCTTCTAATTATTATTGCAAATTATAACTTGAAGATCTGAACTTGTAATTGTCAAATACAGAACTTAAAATTGATAGCTTCTAATTATTATTGCAAATTATAACTTGAAGATCTGAACTTGTAATTGTCAAATACAGAACTTAAAATTGATAGCTTCTAATTATTATTGCAAATTATAACTTGAAGATCTGAACTTGTAATTGTCAAATACAGAACTTCATATTGTTAAATACAAATTATTAGTGCAAATTATAACTTGAAGATCTGAACTTGTAATTGTCAAATACAGAACCTAAAATTGATAGCTTCTAATTATTATTGTAAATTATAACTTGAAGATTGAACTTGTAATAGTGAATTACAGAACTTAGATTTGTTAAATTCAAATTATTATTTCAAATTATAACTTGAAGATCTGAACTAGTAATTGTCAAATACAGAACTTAAAATTGATAGCTTCTAATTATTATTGCATATTATAACTTGAAGATCTGAACTTGTAATTGTGAAATACAGAACTTAAAATTGATAGCTTCTAATTATTATTGTAAATTATAACTTCAAGATCTGAACTTGTAATTGTCAAATACAGAACTTAAAATTGATAGCTTCTAATTATTATTGCAAATAATAACTTGAAGATCTGAACTTGTAATTGTCAAATACGCAACTTAGCATTGTTAAATACAAATTGTGATTGCAAATTATAACTTGAAGATCTGAACTAGTAATTGTCAAATACAGAACTTAAAATTGATAGCTTCTAATTATTATTGCAAATTATAACTTGAAGATCTGAACTTGTAATTGTCAAATACAGAACTTCTAATTGTTAAATACAAATTATTAGTGCAAATTATAACTAGAAGATCTGAACTTGTAATTGTCAAATACAGAACTTAAAATTGATAGCTTCTAATTATTATTGCAAATTACAACTTGAAGATCTGAACTTGAAATAGTCAAATACAGAACTTAAAATTGATAGCTTCTAATTATTATTGTAATTTATAACTTCAAGATCTGAACTTGTAATTGTCAAATACAGAACTTAAAATTGATAGCTTCTAATTATTATTGCAAATAATAACTTCAAGATCTGAACTTGTAATTGTCAAATACAGAACTTAAAATTGATAGCTTCTAATTATTATTGCAAATAATAACTTGAAGATCTGAACTTGTAATTGTCAAATACAGAACTTAAAATTGATAGATTCTAATTATTATTACAAATTATAACTTAAAGATCTGAACTTGTAATTGTCAAATACAGAACTTCAAATTGTTAAATACAAATTATTAGTGCAAATTATAACTTGAAGATCTGAACTAGTAATTGTCAAATACAGAACTTAAAATTGATAGCTTCTAATTATTATTGCAAATTATAACTTGAAGATCTGAACTTGTAATTGTCAAATACAGAACTTAAAATTGATAGCTTCTAATTATTATTGCAAATTATAACTTGAAGATCTGAACTTGTAATTGTCAAATACAGAACTTAAAATTGATAGCTTCTAATTATTATTGCAAATTATAACTTGAAGATCTGAACTTGTAATTGTCAAATACAGAACTTCAAATTGTTAGATACAAATTATTAGTGCAAATTATAACTTGAAGATCTGAACTTGTAATTGTCAAATACAGAACTTAAAATTGATAGCTTCTAATTATTATTGTAAATTATAACTTGAAGATCTGAACTTGTAATAGTGAATTACAGAACTTAGATTTGTTAAATTCAAATTATTATTTCAAATTATAACTTGAAGATCTGAACTAGTAATTGTCAAATACAGAACTTAAAATTGATAGCTTCTAATTATTATTGCATATTATAACTTGAAGATCTGAACTTGTAATTGTGAAATACAGAACTTAGATTTGTTAAATTCAAATTATTATTTCAAATTATAACTTGAAGATCTGAACTTGTAATTGTCAAATACAGAACTTCAAATTGTTAAATACAAATTATTAGTGCAAATTATAACTTGAAGATCTGAACTTGTAATTGTCAAATACAGAACTTAAAATTGATAGCTTCTAATTATTATTGTAAATTATAACTAGAAGATCTGAACTTGTAATAGTGAATTACAGAACTTAGATTTGTTAAATTCAAATTATTATTTCAAATTATAACTTGAAGATCTGAACTAGTAATTGTCAAATACAGAACTTAAAATTGATAGCTTCTAATTATTATTGCATATTATAACTTGAAGATCTGAACTTGTAATTGTCAAATACAGAACTTAAAATTGATAGCTTCTAATTATTATTGCAAATAATAACTTGAAGATCTGAACTTGTAATTGTCAAATACAGAACTTAAAATTGATAGCTTCTAATTATTATTGCAAATTATAATTTGAAGATCTGAACTTGTAATAGACAAATACGCAACTTAGCATTGTTAAATACAAATTGTGATTGCAAATTATAACTTGAAGATCTGAACTTGTAATTGTCAAATACAGAACTTAAAATTGATAGCTTCTAATTATTATTGCAAATTATAACTTGAAGATCTGAACTTGTAATTGTCAAATACAGAACTTCTAATTGTTAAATACAAATTATTAGTGCAAATTATAACTTGAAGATCTGAACTTGTAATTGTCAAATACAGAACTTAAAATTGATAGCTTCTAATTATTATTGCAAATAATAACTTGAAGATCTGAACTTGTAATTGTCAAATACAGAACTTAAAATTGATAGATTCTAATTATTATTGTAAATTATAACTTAAAGATCTGTACTTGTAATTGTCAAATACAGAACTTCAAATTGTTAAATACAAATTATTAGTGCAAATTATAACTTGAAGATCTGAAATAGTAATTGTCAAATACAGAACTTAAAATTGATAGCTTCTAATTTTTATTGCAAATTATAACTTGAAGATCTGAACTTGTAATTGTCAAATACAGAACTTAAAATTGATAGCTTCTAATTATTATTGCAAATTATAACTTGAAGATCTGAACTTGTAATTGTCAAATACAGAACTTAAAATTGATAGCTTCTAATTATTATTGCAAATTATAACTTGAAGATCTGAACTTGTAATTGTCAAATACAGAACTTCAAATTGTTAAATACAAATTATTAGTGCAAATTATAACTTGAAGATCTGAACTTGTAATTGTCAAATACAAAACTACTAATTGTTAAATACAAATTATAACTTGAAGATCTGAACTTGTAATTGTCAAATACAGAACTTAAAATTGATAGCTTCTAATTATTATTGCAAATTATAACTTGAAGATCTGAACTTGTAATAGTCAAATACAGAACTTAAAATTGATAGCTTCTAATTATTATTGTAAATTATAACTTGAAGATCTGAACTTGTAATAGTCAAATACAGAACTTAAAATTGATAGCTTCTAATTATTATTGCAAATAATAACTTGGAGATCTGAACTAGTAATTGTCAAATACAGAACTTAAAATTGATAGCTTCTAATTATTATTGCAAATTATAACTTGAAGATCTGAACTTGTAATTGTCAAATACAGAACTTAAAATTGATAGCTTCTAATTATTATTGCAAATTATAACTTGAAGATCTGAACTTGTAATTGTCAAATACAGAACTTAAAATTGATAGCTTCTAATTATTATTGCAAATTATAACTTGAAGATCTGAACTTGTAATTGTCAAATACAGAACTTCAAATTGTTAAATACAAATTATTAGTGCAAATTATAACTTGAAGATCTGAACTTGTAATTGTCAAATACAGAACTTAAAATTGATAGCTTCTAATTATTATTGTAAATTATAACTTGAAGATCTGAACTTGTAATAGTGAATTACAGATCTTAGATTTGTTAAATTCCAATTATTATTTCAAATTATAACTTGAAGATCTGAACTAGTAATTGTCAAATACAGAACTTAAAATTGATAGCTTCTAATTATTATTGCATATTATAACTTGAAGATCTGAACTTGTAATTGTTAAATACAGAACTTAAAATTGATAGCTTCTAATTATTATTGTAAATTATAACTTCAAGATCTGAACTTGTAATTGTCAAATACAGAACTTAAAATTGATAGCTTCTAATTATTATTGCAAATAAAAACTTGAAGATCTGAACTTGTAATTGTCAAATACAGAACTTAAAATTGATATCTTCTAATTAATATTGCAAATTATAATTTGAAGATCTGAACTTGTATTAGACAAACACGCAACTTAGCATTGTTAAATACAAATTGTGATTGCAAATTATAACTTGAAGATCTGAACCTGTAATAAATACAGAACTTCGAATTGTTAAATTCAAACTAAGATTGCAAATAATAATCCGAAGATCTGAACTTGTAATAGTCAAATACAGAACTTCTAATTGTTAAATACAAATTATTAGTGCAAATTATAACTTGAAGATCTGAACTAGTAATTGTCAAATACAGAACTTAAAATTGATTGCTTCTAATTATTATTGCAAATTATAACTTGAAGATCTGAACTTGTAATAGTCAAATACAGAACTTAAAATTGATAGCTTCTAATTATTATTGTAAATTATAACTTCAAGATCTGAACTTGTAATTGTCAAATACAGAACTTAAAATTGATAGCTTCTAATTATTATTGCAAATAATAACTTCAAGATCCGAACTTGTAATTGTAAAATACAGAACTTAAAATTGATAGCTTCTAATTATTATTGCAAATAATAACTTGAAGATCTGAACTTGTAATTGTCAAATACAGAACTTAAAATTGATAGCTTCTAATTATTATTGCAAATTATAACTTGAAGATCTGAACTTGTAATTGTCAAATACAGAACTTCTAATTGTTAAATACAAATTATTAGTGCAAATTATAACTTGAAGATCTGAACTTGTAATTGTCAAATACAGAACTTAAAATTGATAGCTTCTAATTATTATTGCAAATTATAACTTGAAGATCTGAACTTGAAATAGTCAAATACAGAACTTAAAATTGATAGCTTCTAATTATTATTGTAAATTATAACTTCAAGATCTGAACTTGTAATTGTCAAATACAGAACTTAAAATTGATAGCTTCTAATTATTATTGCAAATAATAACTTCAAGATCTGAACTTGTAATTGTCAAATACAGAACTTAAAATTGATAGCTTCTAATTATTATTGCAAATAATAACTTGAAGATCTGAACTTGTAATTGTCAAATACAGAACTTAAAATTGATAGATTCTAATTATTATTGCAAATTATAACTTAAAGATCTGAACTTGTAATTGTCAAATACAGAACTTCAAATTGTTAAATACAAATTATTAGTGCAAATTATAACTTGAAGATCTGAACTAGTAATTGTCAAATACAGAACTTAAAATTGATAGCTTCTAATTATTATTGCAAATTATAACTTGAAGATCTGAACTTGTAATTGTCAAATACAGAACTTAAAATTGATAGCTTCTAATTATTATTGCAAATTATAACTTGAAGATCTGAACTTGTAATTGTCAAATACAGAACTTAAAATTGATAGCTTCTAATTATTATTGCAAATTATAACTTGAAGATCTGAACTTGTAATTGTCAAATACAGAACTTCAAATTGTTAAATACAAATTATTAGTGCAAATTATAACTTGAAGATCTGAACTAGTAATTGTCAAATACAGAACTTAAAATTGATAGCTTGTAATTATTATTGTAAATTATAACTTGAAGATCTGAACTTGTAATAGTGAATTACAGAACTTAGATTTGTTAAATTCAAATTATTATTTCAAATTATAACTTGAAGATCTGAACTAGTAATTGTCAAATACAGAACTTAAAATTGATAGCTTCTAATTATTATTGCATATTATAACTTGAAGATCTGAACTTGTAATTGTGAAATACAGAACTTAAAATTGATAGCTTCTAATTATTATTGTAAATTATAACTTCAAGATCTGAACTTGTAATTGTCAAATACAGAACTTAAAATTGATAGCTTCTAATTATTATTGCAAATAATAACTTGAAGATCTGAACTTGTAATTGTCAAATACAGAACTTAAAATTGATAGCTTCTAATTATTATTGCAAATTATAATTTGAAGATCTGAACTTGTAATAGACAAATACGCAACTTAGCATTGTTAAATACAAATTGTGATTGCAAATTATAACTTGAAGATCTGAACCTGTAATAGGTAAATACAGAACTTCGAATTGTTAAATTCAAACTAAGATTGCAAATAATAATTCGAAGATCTGAACTTGTAATAGTCAAATACAGAACTTCTAATTGTTAAATACAAATTATTAGTGCAAATTATAACTTGAAGATCTGAACTAGTAATTGTCAAATACAGAACTTAAAATTGATAGCTTCTAATTATTATTGCAAATTATAACTTGCAGATCTGAACTTGTAATTGTCAAATACAGAACTTAAAATTGATAGCTTCTAATTATTATTGCAAATTATAACTTGAAGATCTGAACTTGTAATAGTCAACTACAGAACTTAAAATTGATAGCTTCTAATTATTATTGTAAATTATAACTTGAAGATCTGAACTTGTAATTGTCAAATACAGAACTTAAAATTGATAGCTTCTAATTATTATTGCAAATAATAACTTGGAGATCTGAACTAGTAATTGTCAAATACAGAACTTAAAATTGATAGCTTCTAATTATTATTGCAAATTATAACTTGAAGATCTGAACTTGTAATTGTCAAATACAGAACTTAAAATTGATAGCTTCTAATTATTATTGCAAATTATAACTTGAAGATCTGAACTTGTAATTGTCAAATACAGAACTTAAAATTGATAGCTTCTAATTATTATTGCAAATTATAACTTGAAGATCTGAACTTGTAATTGTCAAATACAGAACTTCAAATTGTTAAATACAAATTATTAGTGCAAATTATAACTTGAAGATCTGAACTTGTAATTGTCAAATACAGAACTTAAAATTGATAGCTTCTAATTATTATTGTAAATTATAACTTGAAGATCTGAACTTGTAATAGTGAATTACAGAACTTAGATTTGTTAAATTCCAATTATTATTTCAAATTATAACTTGAAGATCTGAACTAGTAATTGTCAAATACAGAACTTAAAATTGATAGCTTCTAATTATTATTGCATATTATAACTTGAAGATCTGAACTTGTAATTGTTAAATACAGAACTTAAAATTGATAGCTTCTAATTATTATTGTAAATTATAACTACAAGATCTGAACTTGTAATTGTCAAATACAGAACTTAAAATTGATAGCTTCTAATTATTATTGCAAATAATAACTTGAAGATCTGAACTTGTAATTGTCAAATACAGAACTTAAAATTGATAGCTTCTAATTATTACTGCAAATTATAATTTGAAGATCTGAACTTGTAATAGACAAACACGCAACTTAGCATTGTTAAATACAAATTGTGATTGCAAATTATAACTTGAAGATCTGAACCTGTAATAGGTAAATACAGAACTTCGAATTGTTAAATTCAAACTAAGATTGCAAATAATAATTCGAAGATCTGAACTTGTAATAGTCAAATACAGAACTTCTAATTGTTAAATAAAAATTATTAGTGCAAATTATAACTTGAAGATCTGAACTAGTAATTGTCAAATACAGAACTTAAAATTGATAGCTTCTAATTATTATTGCAAATTATAACTTGAAGATCTGAACTTGTAATTGTCAAATACAGAACTTCTAATTGTTAAATACAAATTATTAGTGCAAATTATAACTTGAAGATCTGAACTTGTAATTGTCAAATACAGAACTTAAAATTGATAGCTTCTAATTATTATTGCAAATTATAACTTGAAGATCTGAACTTGAAATAGTCAAATACAGAACTTAAAATTGATAGCTTTTAATTATTATTGTATATTATAACTTCAAGATCTGAACTTGTAATTGTCAAATACAGAACTTAAAATTGATAGCTTCTAATTATTATTGCAAATAATAACTTCAAGATCTGAACTTGTAATTGTCAAATACAGAACTTAAAATTGATAGCTTCTAATTATTATTGCAAATAATAACTTGAAGATCTGAACTTGTAATTGTCAAATACAGAACTTAAAATTGATAGATTCTAATTATTATTGTAAATTATAACTTAAAGATCTGTACTTGTAATTGTCAAATACAGAACTTCAAATTGTTAAATACAAATTATTAGTGCAAATTATAACTTGAAGATCTGAACTAGTAATTGTCAAATACAGAACTTAAAATTGATAGCTTCTAATTATTATTGCAAATTATAACTTGAAGATCTGAACTTGTAATTGTCAAATACAGAACTTAAAATTGATAGCTTCTAATTATTATTGCAAATTATAACTTGAAGATCTGAACTTGTAATTGTCAAATACAGAACTTAAAATTGATAGCTTCTAATTATTATTGCAAATTATAACTTGAAGATCTGAACTTGTAATTGTCAAATACAGAGCTTCAAATTGTTAAATACAAATTATTAGTGCAAATTATAACTTGAAGATCTGAACTTGTAATTGTCAAATACAAAACTACTAATTGTTAAATACAAATTATAACTTGAAGATCTGAACTTGTAATTGTCAAATACAGAACTTAAAATTGATAGCTTCTAATTATTATTGCAAATTATAACTTGAAGATCTGAACTTGTAATAGTCAAATACAGAACTTAAAATTGATAGCTTCTAATTATTATTGTAAATTATAACTTGAAGATCTGAACTTGTAATTGTCAAATACAGAACTTAAAATTGATAGCTTCTAATTATTATTGCAAATAATAACTTCAAGATCCGAACTTGTAATTGTAAAATACAGAACTTAAAATTGATAGCTTCTAATTATTATTGCAAATAATAACTTGAAGATCTGAACTTGTAATTGTCAAATACAGAACTTAAAATTGATAGATTCTAATTATTATTGCAAATTATAACTTGAAGATCTGAACTTGTAATTGTCAAATACAGAACTTCAAATTGCTAAATACAAATTATTAGTGCAAATTATAACTTGAAGATCTGAACTTGTAATTGTCAAATACAGAACTTCGAATTGTTAAATTCAAACTAAGATTGCAAATAATAATTCGAAGATCTGAACTTGTAATAGTCAAATACAGAACTTCTAATTGTTAAATACAAATTATTAGTGCAAATTATAACTTGAAGATCTGAACTAGTAATTGTCAAATACAGAACTTAAAATTGATAGCTTCTAATTATTATTGCAAATTATAACTTGAAGATCTGAACCTGTAATAGGTAAATACAGAACTTCGAATTGTTAAATTCAAACTAAGATTGCAAATAATAATTCGAAGATCTGAACTTGTAATAGTCAAATACAGAACTTCAAATTGTTAAATACAAATTATTAGTGCAAATTATAACTTGAAGATCTGAACTAGTAATTGTCAAATACAGAACTTAAAATTGATAGCTTCTAATTATTATTGCAAATTATAACTTGAAGATCTGAACTTGTAATTGTCAAATACAGAACTTAAAATTGATAGCTTCTAATTATTATTGCAAATTATAACTTGAAGATCTGAACTTGTAATTGTCAAATACAGAACTTCAAATTGTTAAATACAAATTATTAGTGCAAATTATAACTTGAAGATCTGAACTTGTAATTGTCAAATACAGAACTTAAAATTGATAGCTTCTAATTATTATTGTAAATTATAACTTGAAGATCTGAACTTGTAATAGTGAATTACAGAACTTAGATTTGTTAAATTCAAATTATTATTTCAAATTATAACTTGAAGATCTGAACTAGTAATTGTCAAATACAGAACTTAAAATTGATAGCTTCTAATTATTATTGCATATTATAACTTGAAGATCTGAACTTGTAATTGTGAAATACAGAACTTAAAATTGATAGCTTCTAATTATTATTGTAAATTATAACTTCAAGATCTGAACTTGTAATTGTCAAATACAGAACTTAAAATTGATAGCTTCTAATTATTATTGCAAATAATAACTTGAAGATCTGAACTTGTAATTGTCAAATACAGAACTTAAAATTGATAGCTTCTAATTATTATTGCAAATTATAATTTGAAGATCTGAACTTGTAATAGACAAATACGCAACTTAGCATTGTTAAATACAAATTGTGATTGCAAATTATAACTTGAAGATCTGAACCTGTAATAGGTAAATACAGAACTTCGAATTGTTAAATTCAAACTAAGATTGCAAATAATAATTCGAAGATCTGAACTTGTAATAGTCAAATACAGAACTTCTAATTGTTAAATACAAATTATTAGTGCAAATTATAACTTGAAGATCTGAACTAGTAATTGTCAAATACAGAACTTAAAATTGATAGCTTCTAATTATTATTGCAAATTATAACTTGCAGATCTGAACTTGTAATTGTCAAATACAGAACTTAAAATTGATAGCTTCTAATTATTATTGCAAATTATAACTTGAAGATCTGAACTTGTAATAGTCAACTACAGAACTTAAAATTGATAGCTTCTAATTATTATTGTAAATTATAACTTGAAGATCTGAACTTGTAATTGTCAAATACAGAACTTAAAATTGATAGCTTCTAATTATTATTGCAAATAATAACTTGGAGATCTGAACTAGTAATTGTCAAATACAGAACTTAAAATTGATAGCTTCTAATTATTATTGCAAATTATAACTTGAAGATCTGAACTTGTAATTGTCAAATACAGAACTTAAAATTGATAGCTTCTAATTATTATTGCAAATTATAACTTGAAGATCTGAACTTGTAATTGTCAAATACAGAACTTAAAATTGATAGCTTCTAATTATTATTGCAAATTATAACTTGAAGATCTGAACTTGTAATTGTCAAATACAGAACTTCAAATTGTTAAATACAAATTATTAGTGCAAATTATAACTTGAAGATCTGAACTTGTAATTGTCAAATACAGAACTTAAAATTGATAGCTTCTAATTATTATTGTAAATTATAACTTGAAGATCTGAACTTGTAATAGTGAATTACAGAACTTAGATTTGTTAAATTCCAATTATTATTTCAAATTATAACTTGAAGATCTGAACTAGTAATTGTCAAATACAGAACTTAAAATTGATAGCTTCTAATTATTATTGCATATTATAACTTGAAGATCTGAACTTGTAATTGTTAAATACAGAACTTAAAATTGATAGCTTCTAATTATTATTGTAAATTATAACTTCAAGATCTGAACTTGTAATTGTCAAATACAGAACTTAAAATTGATAGCTTCTAATTATTATTGCAAATAATAACTTGAAGATCTGAACTTGTAATTGTCAAATACAGAACTTAAAATTGATAGCTTCTAATTATTACTGCAAATTATAATTTGAAGATCTGAACTTGTAATAGACAAACACGCAACTTAGCATTGTTAAATACAAATTGTGATTGCAAATTATAACTTGAAGATCTGAACCTGTAATAGGTAAATACAGAACTTCGAATTGTTAAATTCAAACTAAGATTGCAAATAATAATTCGAAGATCTGAACTTGTAATAGTCAAATACAGAACTTCTAATTGTTAAATAAAAATTATTAGTGCAAATTATAACTTGAAGATCTGAACTAGTAATTGTCAAATACAGAACTTAAAATTGATAGCTTCTAATTATTATTGCAAATTATAACTTGAAGATCTGAACTTGTAATTGTCAAATACAGAACTTCTAATTGTTAAATACAAATTATTAGTGCAAATTATAACTTGAAGATCTGAACTTGTAATTGTCAAATACAGAACTTAAAATTGATAGCTTCTAATTATTATTGCAAATTATAACTTGAAGATCTGAACTTGAAATAGTCAAATACAGAACTTAAAATTGATAGCTTCTAATTATTATTGTATATTATAACTTCAAGATCTGAACTTGTAATTGTCAAATACAGAACTTAAAATTGATAGCTTCTAATTATTATTGCAAATAATAACTTCAAGATCTGAACTTGTAATTGTCAAATACAGAACTTAAAATTGATAGCTTCTAATTATTATTGCAAATAATAACTTGAAGATCTGAACTTGTAATTGTCAAATACAGAACTTAAAATTGATAGATTCTAATTATTATTGTAAATTATAACTTAAAGATCTGTACTTGTAATTGTCAAATACAGAACTTCAAATTGTTAAATACAAATTATTAGTGCAAATTATAACTTGAAGATCTGAACTAGTAATTGTCAAATACAGAACTTAAAATTGATAGCTTCTAATTATTATTGCAAATTATAACTTGAAGATCTGAACTTGTAATTGTCAAATACAGAACTTAAAATTGATAGCTTCTAATTATTATTGCAAATTATAACTTGAAGATCTGAACTTGTAATTGTCAAATACAGAACTTAAAATTGATAGCTTCTAATTATTATTGCAAATTATAACTTGAAGATCTGAACTTGTAATTGTCAAATACAGAACTTCAAATTGTTAAATACAAATTATTAGTGCAAATTATAACTTGAAGATCTGAACTTGTAATTGTCAAATACAAAACTACTAATTGTTAAATACAAATTATAACTTGAAGATCTGAACTTGTAATTGTCAAATACAGAACTTAAAATTGATAGCTTCTAATTATTATTGCAAATTATAACTTGAAGATCTGAACTTGTAATAGTCAAATACAGAACTTAAAATTGATAGCTTCTAATTATTATTGTAAATTATAACTTGAAGATCTGAACTTGTAATTGTCAAATACAGAACTTAAAATTGATAGCTTCTAATTATTATTGCAAATAATAACTTCAAGATCCGAACTTGTAATTGTAAAATACAGAACTTAAAATTGATAGCTTCTAATTATTATTGCAAATAATAACTTGAAGATCTGAACTTGTAATTGTCAAATACAGAACTTAAAATTGATAGATTCTAATTATTATTGCAAATTATAACTTGAAGATCTGAACTTGTAATTGTCAAATACAGAACTTCAAATTGCTAAATACAAATTATTAGTGCAAATTATAACTTGAAGATCTGAACTTGTAATTGTCAAATACAGAACTTCGAATTGTTAAATTCAAACTAAGATTGCAAATAATAATTCGAAGATCTGAACTTGTAATAGTCAAATACAGAACTTCTAATTGTTAAATACAAATTATTAGTGCAAATTATAACTTGAAGATCTGAACTAGTAATTGTCAAATACAGAACTTAAAATTGATAGCTTCTAATTATTATTGCAAATTATAACTTGAAGATCTGAACCTGTAATAGGTAAATACAGAACTTCGAATTGTTAAATTCAAACTAAGATTGCAAATAATAATTCGAAGATCTGAACTTGTAATAGTCAAATACAGAACTTCAAATTGTTAAATACAAATTATTAGTGCAAATTATAACTAGAAGATCTGAACTAGTAATTGTCAAATACAGAACTTAAAATTGATAGCTTCTAATTATTATTGCAAATTATAACTTGAAGATCTGAACTTGTAATTGTCAAATACAGAACTTAAAATTGATAGCTTCTAATTATTATTGCAAATTATAACTTGAAGATCTGAACTTGTAATTGTCAAATACAGAACTTCAAATTGTTAAATACAAATTATTAGTGCAAATTATAACTTGAAGATCTGAACTTGTAATTGTCAAATACAGAACTTAAAATTGATAGCTTCTAATTATTATTGTAAATTATAACTTGAAGATCTGAACTTGTAATAGTGAATTACAGAACTTAGATTTGTTAAATTCAAATTATTATTTCAAATTATAACTTGAAGATCTGAACTAGTAATTGTCAAATACAGAACTTAAAATTGATAGCTTCTAATTATTATTGCATATTATAACTTGAAGATCTGAACTTGTAATTGTGAAATACAGAACTTAAAATTGATAGCTTCTAATTATTATTGTAAATTATAACTTCAAGATCTGAACTTGTAATTGTCAAATACAGAACTTAAAATTGATAGCTTCTAATTATTATTGCAAATAATAACTTGAAGATCTGAACTTGTAATTGACAAATACAGAACTTAAAATTGATAGCTTCTAATTATTATTGCAAATTATAATTTGAAGATCTGAACTTGTAATAGACAAATACGCAACTTAGCATTGTTAAATACAAATTGTGATTGCAAATTATAACTTGAAGATCTGAACCTGTAATAGGTAAATACAGAACTTCGAATTGTTAAATTCAAACTAAGATTGCAAATAATAATTCGAAGATCTGAACTTGTAATAGTCAAATACAGAACTTCTAATTGTTAAATACAAATTATTAGTGCAAATTATAACTTGAAGATCTGAACTAGTAATTGTCAAATACAGAACTTAAAATTGATAGCTTCTAATTATTATTGCAAATTATAACTTGAAGATCTGAACTTGTAATTGTCAAATACAGAACTTAAAATTGATAGCTTCTAATTATTATTGCAAATTATAACTTGAAGATCTGAACTTGTAATAGTCAAATACAGAACTTAAAATTGATAGCTTCTAATTATTATTGTAAATTATAACTTGAAGATCTGAAATTGATAGCTTCTAATTATTATTGCAAATAATAACTTGGAGATCTGAACTAGTAATTGTCAAATACAGAACTTAAAATTGATAGCTTCTAATTATTATTGCAAATTATAACTTGAAGATCTGAACTTGTAATTGTCAAATACAGAACTTAAAATTGATAGCTTCTAATTATTATTGCAAATTATAACTTGAAGATCTGAACTTGTAATTGTCAAATACAGAACTTAAAATTGATAGCTTCTAATTATTATTGTAAATTATAACTTCAAGATCTGAACTTGTAATTGTCAAATACGCAACTTAGCATTGTTAAATACAAATTGTGATTGCAAATTATAACTTGAAGATCTGAACCTGTAATAGGTAAATACAGAACTTCGAATTGTTAAATTCAAACTAAGATTGCAAATAATAATTCGAAGATCTGAACTTGTAATAGTCAAATACAGAACTTCTAATTGTTAAATAAAAATTATTAGTGCAAATTATAACTTGAAGATCTGAACTAGTAATTGTCAAATACAGAACTTAAAATTGATAGCTTCTAATTATTATTGCAAATTATAACTTGAAGATCTGAACTTGTAATTGTCAAATACAGAACTTCTAATTGTTAAATACAAATTATTAGTGCAAATTATAACTTGAAGATCTGAACTTGTAATTGTCAAATACAGAACTTAAAATTGATAGCTTCTAATTATTATTGCAAATTATAACTTGAAGATCTGAACTTGAAATATTCAAATACAGAACTTAAATTTGATAGCTTCTAATTATTATTGTAAATTATAACTTCAAGATCTGAACTTGTAATTGTCAAATACAGAACTTAAAATTGATAGCTTCTAATTATTATTGCAAATAATAACTTCAAGATCTGAACTTGTAATTGTCAAATACAGAACTTAAAATTGATAGCTTCTAATTATTATTGCAAATAATAACTTGAAGATCTGAACTTGTAATTGTCAAATACAGAACTTAAAATTGATAGATTCTAATTATTATTGCAAATTATAACTTAAAGATCTGAACTTGTAATTGTCAAATACAGAACTTCAAATTGTTAAATACAAATTATTAGTGCAAATTATAACTTGAAGATCTGAACTAGTAATTGTCAAATACAGAACTTAAAATTGATAGCTTCTAATTATTATTGCAAATTATAACTTGAAGATATGAACTTGTAATTGTCAAATACAGAACTTAAAATTGATAGCTTCTAATTATTATTGCAAATAATAACTTGAAGATCTGAACTTGTAATTGTCAAATACAGAACTTAAAATTGATAGCTTCTAATTATTATTGCAAATTATAATTTGAAGATCTGAACTTGTAATAGACAAATACGCAACTTAGCATTGTTAAATACAAATTGTGATTGCAAATTATAACTTGAAGATCTGAACTAGTAATTGTCAAATACAGAACTTAAAATTGATAGCTTCTAATTATTATTGCAAATTATAACTTGAAGATCTGAACTTGTAATTGTCAAATACAGAACTTCTAATTGTTAAATACAAATTATTAGTGCAAATTATAACTTGAAGATCTGAACTTGTAATTGTCAAATACAGAACTTAAAATTGATAGCTTCTAATTATTATTGCAAATTATAACTTGAAGATCTGAACTTGTAATAGTCAAATACAGAACTTAAAATTGATAGCTTCTAATTATTATTGTAAATTATAACTTGAAGATCTGAAATTGATAGCTTCTAATTATTATTGCAAATAATAACTTGGAGATCTGAACTAGTAATTGTCAAATACAGAACTTAAAATTGATAGCTTCTAATTATTATTGCAAATTATAACTTGAAGATCTGAACTTGTAATTGTCAAATACAGAACTTAAAATTGATAGCTTCTAATTATTATTGCAAATTATAACTTGAAGATCTGAACTTGTAATTGTCAAATACAGAACTTAAAATTGATAGCTTCTAATTATTATTGTAAATTATAACTTCAAGATCTGAACTTGTAATTGTCAAATACGCAACTTAGCATTGTTAAATACAAATTGTGATTGCAAATTATAACTTGAAGATCTGAACCTGTAATAGGTAAATACAGAACTTCGAATTGTTAAATTCAAACTAAGATTGCAAATAATAATTCGAAGATCTGAACTTGTAATAGTCAAATACAGAACTTCTAATTGTTAAATAAAAATTATTAGTGCAAATTATAACTTGAAGATCTGAACTAGTAATTGTCAAATACAGAACTTAAAATTGATAGCTTCTAATTATTATTGCAAATTATAACTTGAAGATCTGAACTTGTAATTGTCAAATACAGAACTTCTAATTGTTAAATACAAATTATTAGTGCAAATTATAACTTGAAGATCTGAACTTGTAATTGTCAAATACAGAACTTAAAATTGATAGCTTCTAATTATTATTGCAAATTATAACTTGAAGATCTGAACTTGAAATATTCAAATACAGAACTTAAATTTGATAGCTTCTAATTATTATTGTAAATTATAACTTCAAGATCTGAACTTGTAATTGTCAAATACAGAACTTAAAATTGATAGCTTCTAATTATTATTGCAAATAATAACTTCAAGATCTGAACTTGTAATTGTCAAATACAGAACTTAAAATTGATAGCTTCTAATTATTATTGCAAATAATAACTTGAAGATCTGAACTTGTAATTGTCAAATACAGAACTTAAAATTGATAGATTCTAATTATTATTGCAAATTATAACTTAAAGATCTGAACTTGTAATTGTCAAATACAGAACTTCAAATTGTTAAATACAAATTATTAGTGCAAATTATAACTTGAAGATCTGAACTAGTAATTGTCAAATACAGAACTTAAAATTGATAGCTTCTAATTATTATTGCAAATTATAACTTGAAGATATGAACTTGTAATTGTCAAATACAGAACTTAAAATTGATAGCTTCTAATTATTATTGCAAATAATAACTTGAAGATCTGAACTTGTAATTGTCAAATACAGAACTTAAAATTGATAGCTTCTAATTATTATTGCAAATTATAATTTGAAGATCTGAACTTGTAATAGACAAATACGCAACTTAGCATTGTTAAATACAAATTGTGATTGCAAATTATAACTTGAAGATCTGAACTAGTAATTGTCAAATACAGAACTTAAAATTGATAGCTTCTAATTATTATTGCAAATTATAACTTGAAGATCTGAACTTGTAATTGTCAAATACAGAACTTCTAATTGTTAAATACAAATTATTAGTGCAAATTATAACTTGAAGATCTGAACTTGTAATTGTCAAATACAGAACTTAAAATTGATAGCTTCTAATTATTATTGCAAATTATAACTTGAAGATCTGAACTTGAAATAGTCAAATACAGAACTTAAAATTGATAGCTTCTAATTATTATTGTAAATTATAACTTCAAGATCTGAACTTGTAATTGTCAAATACAGAACTTAAAATTGATAGCTTCTAATTTTTATTGCAAATAATAACTTCAAGATCTGAACTTGTAATTGTCAAATACAGAACTTAAAATTGATAGCTTCTAATTATTATTGCAAATAATAACTTGAAGATCTGAACTTGTAATTGTCAAATACAGAACTTAAAATTGATAGATTCTAATTATTATTGCAAATTATAACTTAAAGATCTGAACTTGTAATTGTCAAATACAGAACTTCAAATTGTTAAATACAAATTATTAGTGCAAATTATAACTTGAAGATCCGAACTAGTAATTGTCAAATACAGAACTTAAAATTGATAGCTTCTAATTATTATTGCAAATTATAACTTGAAGATCTGAACTTGTAATTGTCAAATACAGAACTTAAAATTGATAGCTTCTAATTATTATTGCAAATTATAACTTGAAGATCTGAACTTGTAATTGTCAAATACAGAACTTAAAATTGATAGCTTCTAATTATTATTGCAAATTATAACTTGAAGATCTGAACTTGTAATTGTCAAATACAGAACTTCAAATTGTTAAATACAAATTATTAGTGCAAATTATAACTTGAAGATCTGAACTTGTAATTGTCAAATACAGAACTTAAAATTGATAGCTTCTAATTATTATGCAAATAATAACTTCAAGATCTGAACTTGTAATTGTCAAATACAGAACTTAAAATTGATAGCTTCTAATTATTATTGCAAATAATAACTTGAAGATCTGAACTTGTAATTGTCAAATACAGAACTTAAAATTGATAGATTCTAATTATTATTGCAAATTATAACTTAAAGATCTGAACTTGTAATTGTCAAATACAGAACTTCAAATTGTTAAATACAAATTATTAGTGCAAATTATAACTTGAAGATCTGAACTAGTAATTGTCAAATACAGAACTTAAAATTGATAGCTTCTAATTATTATTGCAAATTATAACTTGAAGATATGAACTTGTAATTGTCAAATACAGAACTTAAAATTGATAGCTTCTAATTATTATTGCAAATAATAACTTGAAGATCTGAACTTGTAATTGTCAAATACAGAACTTAAAATTGATAGCTTCTAATTATTATTGCAAATTATAATTTGAAGATCTGAACTTGTAATAGACAAATACGCAACTTAGCATTGTTAAATACAAATTGTGATTGCAAATTATAACTTGAAGATCTGAACTAGTAATTGTCAAATACAGAACTTAAAATTGATAGCTTCTAATTATTATTGCAAATTATAACTTGAAGATCTGAACTTGTAATTGTCAAATACAGAACTTCTAATTGTTAAATACAAATTATTAGTGCAAATTATAACTTGAAGATCTGAACTTGTAATTGTCAAATACAGAACTTAAAATTGATAGCTTCTAATTATTATTGCAAATTATAACTTGAAGATGTGAACTTGAAATAGTCAAATACAGAACTTAAAATTGATAGCTTCTAATTATTATTGTAAATTATAACTTCAAGATCTGAACTTGTAATTGTCAAATACAGAACTTAAAATTGATAGCTTCTAATTTTTATTGCAAATAATAACTTCAAGATCTGAACTTGTAATTGTCAAATACAGAACTTAAAATTGATAGCTTCTAATTATTATTGCAAATAATAACTTGAAGATCTGAACTTGTAATTGTCAAATACAGAACTTAAAATTGATAGATTCTAATTATTATTGCAAATTATAACTTAAAGATCTGAACTTGTAATTGTCAAATACAGAACTTCAAATTGTTAAATACAAATTATTAGTGCAAATTATAACTTGAAGATCTGAACTAGTAATTGTCAAATACAGAACTTAAAATTGATAGCTTCTAATTATTATTGCAAATTATAACTTGAAGATCTGAACTTGTAATTGTCAAATACAGAACTTAAAATTGATAGCTTCTAATTATTATTGCAAATTATAACTTGAAGATCTGAACTTGTAATTGTCAAATACAGAACTTAAAATTGATAGCTTCTAATTATTATTGCAAATTATAACTTGAAGATCTGAACTTGTAATTGTCAAATACAGAACTTCAAATTGTTAAATACAAATTATTAGTGCAAATTATAACTTGAAGATCTGAACTTGTAATTGTCAAATACAGAACTTACAATTGATAGCTTCTAATTATTATTGTAAATTATAACTTGAAGATCTGAACTTGTAATAGTGAATTACAGAACTTAGATTTGTTAAATTCAAATTATTATTTCAAATTATAACTTGAAGATCTGAACTAGTAATTGTCAAATACAGAACTTAAAATTGATAGCTTCTAATTATTATTGCATATTATAACTTGAAGATCTGAACTTGTAATTGTGAAATACAGAACTTAAAATTGATAGCTTCTAATTATTATGGTAAATTATAACTTCAAGATCTGAACTTGTAATTGTCAAATACAGACCTTAAAATTGATAGCTTCTAATTATTATTGCAAATAATAACTTGAAGATCTGAACTTGTAATTGTCAAATACAGAACTTAAAATTGATAGCTTCTAATTATTATTGCAAATTATAATTTGAAGATCTGAACTTGTAATAGACAAATACGCAACTTAGCATTGTTAAATACAAATTGTGATTGCAAATTATAACTTGAAGATCTGAACCTGTAATAGGTAAATACAGAACTTCGAATTGTTAAATTCAAACTAAGATTGCAAATAATAATTCGAAGATCTGAACTTGTAATAGTCAAATACAGAACTTCTAATTGTTAAATACAAATTATTAGTGCAAATTATAACTTGAAGATCTGAACTAGTAATTGTCAAATACAGAACTTAAAATTGATAGCTTCTAATTATTATTGCAAATTATAACTTGAAGATCTGAACTAGTAATTGTCAAATACAGAACTTAAAATTGATAGCTTCTAATTATTATTGCAAATTATAACTTGAAGATCTGAACTTGTAATTGTCAAATACAGAACTTCTAATTGTTAAATACAAATTACTAGTGCAAATTATAACTTGAAGATCTGAACTTGTAATTGTCAAATACAGAACTTAAAATTGATAGCTTCTAATTATTATTGCAAATTATAACTTGAAGATCTGAACTTGAAATAGTCAAATACAGAACTTAAAATTGATAGCTTCTAATTATTATTGTATATTATAACTTCAAGATCTGAACTTGTAATTGTCAAATACAGAACTTAAAATTGATAGCTTCTAATTATTATTGCAAATAATAACTTCAAGATCTGAACTTGTAATTGTCAAATACAGAACTTAAAATTGATAGCTTCTAATTATTATTGCAAATAATAACTTGAAGATCTGAACTTGTAATTGTCAAATACAGAACTTAAAATTGATAGATTCTAATTATTATTGTAAATTATAACTTAAAGATCTGTACTTGTAATTGTCAAATACAGAACTTCAAATTGTTAAATACAAATTATTAGTGCAAATTATAACTTGAAGATCTGAACTAGTAATTGTCAAATACAGAACTTAAAATTGATAGCTTCTAATTATTATTGCAAATTATAACTTGAAGATCTGAACTTGTAATTGTCAAATACAGAACTTAAAATTGATAGCTTCTAATTATTATTGCAAATTATAACTTGAAGATCTGAACTTGTAATTGTCAAATACAGAACTTAAAATTGATAGCTTCTAATTATTATTGCAAATTATAACTTGAAGATCTGAACTTGTAATTGTCAAATACAGAACTTCAAATTGTTAAATACAAATTATTAGTGCAAATTATAACTTGAAGATCTGAACTTGTAATTGTCAAATACAAAACTACTAATTGTTAAATACAAATTATAACTTGAAGATCTGAACTTGTAATTGTCAAATACAGAACTTAAAATTGATAGCTTCTAATTATTATTGCAAATTATAACTTGAAGATCTGAACTTGTAATAGTCAAATACAGAACTTAAAATTGATAGCTTCTAATTATTATTGTAAATTATAACTTGAAGATCTGAACTTGTAATTGTCAAATACAGAACTTAAAATTGATAGCTTCTAATTATTATTGCAAATAATAACTTCAAGATCCGAACTTGTAATTGTAAAATACAGAACTTAAAATTGATAGCTTCTAATTATTATTGCAAATAATAACTTGAAGATCTGAACTTGTAATTGTCAAATACAGAACTTAAAATTGATAGATTCTAATTATTATTGCAAATTATAACTTGAAGATCTGAACTTGTAATTGTCAAATACAGAACTTCAAATTGCTAAATACAAATTATTAGTGCAAATTATAACTTGAAGATCTGAACTTGTAATTGTCAAATACAGAACTTCGAATTGTTAAATTCAAACTAAGATTGCAAATAATAATTCGAAGATCTGAACTTGTAATAGTCAAATACAGAACTTCTAATTGTTAAATACAAATTATTAGTGCAAATTATAACTTGAAGATCTGAACTAGTAATTGTCAAATACAGAACTTAAAATTGATAGCTTCTAATTATTATTGCAAATTATAACTTGAAGATCTGAACCTGTAATAGGTAAATACAGAACTTCGAATTGTTAAATTCAAACTAAGATTGCAAATAATAATTCGAAGATCTGAACTTGTAATAGTCAAATACAGAACTTCAAATTGTTAAATACAAATTATTAGTGCAAATTATAACTTGAAGATCTGAACTAGTAATTGTCAAATACAGAACTTAAAATTGATAGCTTCTAATTATTATTGCAAATTATAACTTGAAGATCTGAACTTGTAATTGTCAAATACAGAACTTAAAATTGATAGCTTCTAATTATTATTGCAAATTATAACTTGAAGATCTGAACTTGTAATTGTCAAATACAGAACTTCAAATTGTTAAATACAAATTATTAGTGCAAATTATAACTTGAACATCTGAACTTGTAATTGTCAAATACAGAACTTAAAATTGATAGCTTCTAATTATTATTGTAAATTATAACTTGAAGATCTGAACTTGTAATAGTGAATTACAGAACTTAGATTTGTTAAATTCAAATTATTATTTCAAATTATAACTTGAAGATCTGAACTAGTAATTGTCAAATACAGAACTTAAAATTGATAGCTTCTAATTATTATTGCATATTATAACTTGAAGATCTGAACTTGTAATTGTGAAATACAGAACTTAAAATTGATAGCTTCTAATTATTATTGTAAATTATAACTTCAAGATCTGAACTTGTAATTGTCAAATACAGAACTTAAAATTGATAGCTTCTATTTATTATTGCAAATAATAACTTGAAGATCTGAACTTGTAATTGTCAAATACAGAACTTAAAATTGATAGCTTCTAATTATTATTGCAAATTATAATTTGAAGATCTGAACTTGTAATAGACAAATACGCAACTTAGCATTGTTAAATACAAATTGTGATTGCAAATTATAACTTGAAGATCTGAACCTGTAATAGGTAAATACAGAACTTCGAATTGTTAAATTCAAACTAAGATTGCAAATAATAATTCGAAGATCTGAACTTGTAATAGTCAAATACAGAACTTCTAATTGTTAAATACAAATTATTAGTGCAAATTATAACTTGAAGATCTGAACTAGTAATTGTCAAATACAGAACTTAAAATTGATAGCTTCTAATTATTATTGCAAATTATAACTTGAAGATCTGAACTTGTAATTGTCAAATACAGAACTTAAAATTGATAGCTTCTAATTATTATTGCAAATTATAACTTGAAGATCTGAACTTGTAATAGTCAAATACAGAACTTAAAATTGATAGCTTCTAATTATTATTGTAAATTATAACTTGAAGATCTGAAATTGATAGCTTCTAATTATTATTGCAAATAATAACTTGGAGATCTGAACTAGTAATTGTCAAATACAGAACTTAAAATTGATAGCTTCTAATTATTATTGCAAATTATAACTTGAAGATCTGAACTTGTAATTGTCAAATACAGAACTTAAAATTGATAGCTTCTAATTATTATTGCAAATTATAACTTGAAGATCTGAACTTGTAATTGTCAAATACAGAACTTAAAATTGATAGCTTCTAATTATTATTGCAAATTATAACTTGAAGATCTGAACTTGTAATTGTCAAATACAGAACTTCAAATTGATAGCTTCTAATTATTACTGCAAATTATAATTTGAAGATCTGAACTTGTAATAGACAAACACGCAACTTAGCATTGTTAAATACAAATTGTGATTGCAAATTATAACTTGAAGATCTGAACCTGTAATAGGTAAATACAGAACTTCGAATTGTTAAATTCAAACTAAGATTGCAAATAATAATTCGAAGATCTGAACTTGTAATAGTCAAATACAGAACTTCTAATTGTTAAATAAAAATTATTAGTGCAAATTATAACTTGAAGATCTGAACTAGTAATTGTCAAATACAGAACTTAAAATTGATAGCTTCTAATTATTATTGCAAATTATAACTTGAAGATCTGAACTTGTAATTGTCAAATACAGAACTTCTAATTGTTAAATACAAATTATTAGTGCAAATTATAACTTGAAGATCTGAACTTGTAATTGTCAAATACAGAACTTAAAATTGATAGCTTCTAATTATTATTGCAAATTATAACTTGAAGATCTGAACTTGAAATATTCAAATACAGAACTTAAATTTGATAGCTTCTAATTATTATTGTAAATTATAACTTCAAGATCTGAACTTGTAATTGTCAAATACAGAACTTAAAATTGATAGCTTCTAATTATTATTGCAAATAATAACTTCAAGATCTGAACTTGTAATTGTCAAATACAGAACTTAAAATTGATAGCTTCTAATTATTATTGCAAATAATAACTTGAAGATCTGAACTTGTAATTGTCAAATACAGAACTTAAAATTGATAGATTCTAATTATTATTGCAAATTATAACTTAAAGATCTGAACTTGTAATTGTCAAATACAGAACTTCAAATTGTTAAATACAAATTATTAGTGCAAATTATAACTTGAAGATCTGAACTAGTAATTGTCAAATACAGAACTTAAAATTGATAGCTTCTAATTATTATTGCAAATTATAACTTGAAGATATGAACTTGTAATTGTCAAATACAGAACTTAAAATTGATAGCTTCTAATTATTATTGCAAATAATAACTTGAAGATCTGAACTTGTAAATGTCAAATACAGAACTTAAAATTGATAGCTTCTAATTATTATTGCAAATTATAATTTGAAGATCTGAACTTGTAATAGACAAATACGCAACTTAGCATTGTTAAATACAAATTGTGATTGCAAATTATAACTTGAAGATCTGAACTAGTAATTGTCAAATACAGAACTTAAAATTGATAGCTTCTAATTATTATTGCAAATTATAACTTGAAGATCTGAACTTGTAATTGTCAAATACAGAACTTCTAATTGTTAAATACAAATTATTAGTGCAAATTATAACTTGAAGATCTGAACTTGTAATTGTCAAATACAGAACTTAAAATTGATAGCTTCTAATTATTATTGCAAATTATAACTTGAAGATCTGAACTTGAAATAGTCAAATACAGAACTTAAAATTGATAGCTTCTAATTATTATTGTAAATTATAACTTCAAGATCTGAACTTGTAATTGTCAAATACAGAACTTAAAATTGATAGCTTCTAATTTTTATTGCAAATAATAACTTCAAGATCTGAACTTGTAATTGTCAAATACAGAACTTAAAATTGATAGCTTCTAATTATTATTGCAAATAATAACTTGAAGATCTGAACTTGTAATTGTCAAATACAGAACTTAAAATTGATAGATTCTAATTATTATTGCAAATTATAACTTAAAGATCTGAACTTGTAATTGTCAAATACAGAACTTCAAATTGTTAAATACAAATTATTAGTGCAAATTATAACTTGAAGATCTGAACTAGTAATTGTCAAATACAGAACTTAAAATTGATAGCTTCTAATTATTATTGCAAATTATAACTTGAAGATCTGAACTTGTAATTGTCAAATACAGAACTTAAAATTGATAGCTTCTAATTATTATTGCAAATTATAACTTGAAGATCTGAACTTGTAATTGTCAAATACAGAACTTAAAATTGATAGCTTCTAATTATTATTGCAAATTATAACTTGAAGATCTGAACTTGTAATTGTCAAATACAGAACTTCAAATTGTTAAATACAAATTATTAGTGCAAATTATAACTTGAAGATCTGAACTTGTAATTGTCAAATACAGAACTTAAAATTGATAGCTTCTAATTATTATGCAAATAATAACTTCAAGATCTGAACTTGTAATTGTCAAATACAGAACTTAAAATTGATAGCTTCTAATTATTACTGCAAATAATAACTTGAAGATCTGAACTTGTAATTGTCAAATACAGAACTTAAAATTGATAGATTCTAATTATTATTGCAAATTATAACTTAAAGATCTGAACTTGTAATTGTCAAATACAGAACTTCAAATTGTTAAATACAAATTATTAGTGCAAATTATAACTTGAAGATCTGAACTAGTAATTGTCAAATACAGAACTTAAAATTGATAGCTTCTAATTATTATTGCAAATTATAACTTGAAGATATGAACTTGTAATTGTCAAATACAGAACTTAAAACTGATAGCTTCTAATTATTATTGCAAATTATAATTTGAAGATCTGAACTTGTAATAGACAAATACGCAACTTAGCATTGTTAAATACAAATTGTGATTGCAAATTATAACTTGAAGATCTGAACCTGTAATAGGTAAATACAGAACTTCGAATTGTTAAATTCAAACTAAGATTGCAAATAATAATTCGAAGATCTGAACTTGTAATAGTCAAATACAGAACTTCTAATTGTTAAATACAAATTATTAGTGCAAATTATAACTTGAAGATCTGAACTAGTAATTGTCAAATACAGAACTTAAAATTGATAGCTTCTAATTATTATTGCAAATTATAACTTGAAGATCTGAACTAGTAATTGTCAAATACAGAACTTAAAATTGATAGCTTCTAATTATTATTGCAAATTATAACTTGAAGATCTGAACTTGTAATTGTCAAATACAGAACTTCTAATTGTTAAATACAAATTATTAGTGCAAATTATAACTTGAAGATCTGAACTTGTAATTGTCAAATACAGAACTTAAAATTGATAGCTTCTAATTATTATTGCAAATTATAACTTGAAGATCTGAACTTGAAATAGTCAAATACAGAACTTAAAATTGATAGCTTCTAATTATTATTGTAAATTATAACTTCAAGATCTGAACTTGTAATTGTCAAATACAGAACTTAAAATTGATAGCTTCTAATTTTTATTGCAAATAATAACTTCAAGATCTGAACTTGTAATTGTCAAATACAGAACTTAAAATTGATAGCTTCTAATTATTATTGCAAATAATAACTTGAAGATCTGAACTTGTAATTGTCAAATACAGAACTTAAAATTGATAGATTCTAATTATTATTGCAAATTATAACTTAAAGATCTGAACTTGTAATTGTCAAATACAGAACTTCAAATTGTTAAATACAAATTATTAGTGCAAATTATAACTTGAAGATCTGAACTAGTAATTGTCAAATACAGAACTTAAAATTGATAGCTTCTAATTATTATTGCAAATTATAACTTGAAGATCTGAACTTGTAATTGTCAAATACAGAACTTAAAATTGATAGCTTCTAATTATTATTGCAAATTATAACTTGAAGATCTGAACTTGTAATTGTCAAATACAGAACTTAAAATTGATAGCTTCTAATTATTATTGCAAATTATAACTTGAAGATCTGAACTTGTAATTGTCAAATACAGAACTTCAAATTGTTAAATACAAATTATTAGTGCAAATTATAACTTGAAGATCTGAACTTGTAATTGTCAAATACAGAACTTAAAATTGATAGCTTCTAATTATTATTGTAAATTATAACTTGAAGATCTGAACTTGTAATAGTGAATTACAGAACTTAGATTTGTTAAATTCAAATTATTATTTCAAATTATAACTTGAAGATCTGAACTAGTAATTGTCAAATACAGAACTTAAAATTGATAGCTTCTAATTATTATTGCAAATTATAACTTGAAGATCTGAACTTGTAATTGTCAAATACAGAACTTCAAATTGATAGCTTCTAATTATTACTGCAAATTATAATTTGAAGATCTGAACTTGTAATAGACAAACACGCAACTTAGCATTGTTAAATACAAATTGTGATTGCAAATTATAACTTGAAGATCTGAACCTGTAATAGGTAAATACAGAACTTCGAATTGTTAAATTCAAACTAAGATTGCAAATAATAATTCGAAGATCTGAACTTGTAATAGTCAAATACAGAACTTCTAATTGTTAAATAAAAATTATTAGTGCAAATTATAACTTGAAGATCTGAACTAGTAATTGTCAAATACAGAACTTAAAATTGATAGCTTCTAATTATTATTGCAAATTATAACTTGAAGATCTGAACTTGTAATTGTCAAATACAGAACTTCTAATTGTTAAATACAAATTATTAGTGCAAATTATAACTTGAAGATCTGAACTTGTAATTGTCAAATACAGAACTTAAAATTGATAGCTTCTAATTATTATTGCAAATTATAACTTGATGATCTGAACTTGAAATATTCAAATACAGAACTTAAAATTGATAGCTTCTAATTATTATTGTAAATTATAACTTCAAGATCTGAACTTGTAATTGTCAAATACAGAACTTAAAATTGATAGCTTCTAATTATTATTGCAAATAATAACTTCAAGATCTGAACTTGTAATTGTCAAATACAGAACTTAAAATTGATAGCTTCTAATTATTATTGCAAATAATAACTTGAAGATCTGAACTTGTAATTGTCAAATACAGAACTTAAAATTGATAGATTCTAATTATTATTGCAAATTATAACTTAAAGATCTGAACTTGTAATTGTCAAATACAGAACTTCAAATTGTTAAATACAAATTATTAGTGCAAATTATAACTTGAAGATCTGAACTAGTAATTGTCAAATACAGAACTTAAAATTGATAGCTTCTAATTATTATTGCAAATTATAACTTGAAGATCTGAACTTGTAATTGTCAAATACAGAACTTAAAATTGATAGCTTCTAATTATTATTGGAAATTATAACTTGAAGATCTGAACTTGTAATTGTCAAATACAGAACTTAAAATTGATAGCTTCTAATTATTATTGCAAATTATAACTTGAAGATCTGAACTTGTAATTGTCAAATACAGAACTTAAAATTGATAGCTTCTAATTATTATTGTAAATTATAACTTGAAGATCTGAACTTGTAATAGTGAATTACAGAACTTAAAATTGATAGCTTCTAATTATTATTGCATATTATAACATGAAGATCTGAAGTTGTAATTGTGAAATACAGACCTTAAATTGATAGCTTCTAATTATTATTGTAAATTATAACTTCAAGATCTGAACTTGTAATTGTCAAATACAGAACTTAAAATTGATAGCTTCTAATTATTATTGCAAATAATAACTTGAAGATCTGAACTTGTAATTGTCAAATACAGAACTTAAAATTGATAGCTTCTAATTATTATTGCAAATTATAATTTGAAGATCTGAACTTGTAATAGACAAATACGCAACTTAGCATTGTTAAATACAAATTGTGATTGCAAATTATAACTTGAAGATCTGAACTAGTAATTGTCAAATACAGAACTTAAAATTGATAGCTTCTAATTATTATTGCAAATTATAACTTGAAGATCTGAACTTGTAATTGTCAAATACAGAACTTCTAATTGTTAAATACAAATTATTAGTGCAAATTATAACTTGAAGATCTGAACTTGTAATTGTCAAATACAGAACTTAAAATTGATAGCTTCTAATTATTATTGCAAATTATAACTTGAAGATCTGAACTTGAAATAGTCAAATACAGAACTTAAAATTGATAGCTTCTAATTATTATTCTAAATTATAACTTCAAGATCTGAACTTGTAATTGTCAAATACAGAACTTAAAATTGATAGCTTCTAATTATTATTGCAAATAATAACTTCAAGATCTGAACTTGTAATTGTCAAATACAGAACTTAAAATTGATAGCTTCTAATTATTATTGCAAATAATAACTTGAAGATCTGAACTTGTAATTGTCAAATACAGAACTTAAAATTGATAGATTCTAATTATTATTGCAAATTATAATTTGAAGATCTGAACTTGTAATAGACAAATACGCAACTTAGCATTGTTAAATACAAATTGTGATTGCAAATTATAACTTGAAGATCTGAACTAGTAATTGTCAAATACAGAACTTAAAATTGATAGCTTCTAATTATTATTGCAAATTATAACTTGAAGATCTGAACTTGTAATTGTCAAATACAGAACTTCTAATTGTTAAATACAAATTATTAGTGCAAATTATAACTTGAAGATCTGAACTTGTAATTGTCAAATACAGAACTTAAAATTGATAGCTTCTAATTATTATTGCAAATTATAACTTGAAGATCTGAACTTGAAATAGTCAAATACAGAACTTAAAATTGATAGCTTCTAATTATTATTGTAAATTATAACTTCAAGATCTGAACTTGTAATTGTCAAATACAGAACTTAAAATTGATAGCTTCTAATTATTATTGCAAATAATAACTTCAAGATCTGAACTTGTAATTGTCAAATACAGAACTTAAAATTGATAGCTTCTAATTATTATTGCAAATAATAACTTGAAGATCTGAACTTGTAATTGTCAAATACAGAACTTAAAATTGATAGATTCTAATTATTATTGCAAATTATAACTTAAAGATCTGAACTTGTAATTGTCAAATACAGAACTTCAAATTGTTAAATACAAATTATTAGTGCAAATTATAACTTGAAGATCTGAACTAGTAATTGTCAAATACAGAACTTAAAATTGATAGCTTCTAATTATTATTGCAAATTATAACTTGAAGATCTGAACTTGTAATTGTCAAATACAGAACTTAAAATTGATAGCTTCTAATTATTATTGCAAATTATAACTTGAAGATCTGAACTAGTAATTGTCAAATACAGAACTTAAAATTGATAGCTTCTAATTATTATTGCAAATAATAACTTGAAGATCTGAACTTGTAATTGTCAAATACAGAACTTAAAATTGATAGCTTCTAATTATTATTGCAAATTATAATTTGAAGATCTGAACTTGTAATAGACAAATACGCAACTTAGCATTGTTAAATACAAATTGTGATTGCAAATTATAACTTGAAGATCTGAACTAGTAATTGTCAAATACAGAACTTAAAATTGATAGCTTCTAATTATTATTGCAAATTATAACTTGAAGATCTGAACTTGTAATTGTCAAATACAGAACTTCTAATTGTTAAATACAAATTATTAGTGCAAATTATAACTTGAAGATCTGAACTTGTAATTGTCAAATACAGAACTTAAAATTGATAGCTTCTAATTATTATTGCAAATTATAACTTGAAGATCTGAACTTGTAATTGTCAAATACAGAACTTCTAATTGTTAAATACAAATTATTAGTGCAAATTATAACTTGAAGATCTGAACTTGTAATTGTCAAATACTGAACTTAAAATTGATAGCTTCTAATTATTATTGCAAATTATAACTTGATGATCTGAACTTGAAATATTCAAATACAGAACTTAAAATTGATAGCTTCTAATTATTATTGTAAATTATAACTTCAAGATCTGAACTTGTAATTGTCAAATACAGAACTTAAAATTGATAGCTTCTAATTATTATTGCAAATAATAACTTCAAGATCTGAACTTGTAATTGTCAAATACAGAACTTAAAATTGATAGCTTCTAATTATTATTGCAAATAATAACTTGAAGATCTGAACTTGTAATTGTCAAATACAGAACTTAAAATTGATAGATTCTAATTATTATTGCAAATTATAACTTAAAGATCTGAACTTGTAATTGTCAAATACAGAACTTCAAATTGTTAAATACAAATTATTAGTGCAAATTATAACTTGAAGATCTGAACTAGTAATTGTCAAATACAGAACTTAAAATTGATAGCTTCTAATTATTATTGCAAATTATAACTTGAAGATCTGAACTTGTAATTGTCAAATACAGAACTTAAAATTGATAGCTTCTAATTATTATTGGAAATTATAACTTGAAGATCTGAACTTGTAATTGTCAAATACAGAACTTAAAATTGATAGCTTCTAATTATTATTGCAAATTATAACTTGAAGATCTGAACTTGTAATTGTCAAATACAGAACTTAAAATTGATAGCTTCTAATTATTATTGTAAATTATAACTTGAAGATCTGAACTTGTAATAGTGAATTACAGAACTTAAAATTGATAGCTTCTAATTATTATTGCATATTATAACATGAAGATCTGAACTTGTAATTGTGAAATACAGAACTTAAATTGATAGCTTCTAATTATTATTGTAAATTATAACTTCAAGATCTGAACTTGTAATTGTCAAATACAGAACTTAAAATTGATAGCTTCTAATTATTATTGCAAATAATAACTTGAAGATCTGAACTTGTAATTGTCAAATACAGAACTTAAAATTGATAGCTTCTAATTATTATTGCAAATTATAACTTGAAGATCTGAACTTGTAATTGTCAAATACAGAACTTCTAATTGTTAAATACAAATTATTAGTGCAAATTATAACTTGAAGATCTGAACTTGTAATTGTCAAATACAGAACTTAAAATTGATAGCTTCTAATTATTATTGCAAATTATAACTTGAAGATCTGAACTAGTAATTGTCAAATACAGAACTTAAAATTGATAGCTTCTAATTATTATTGCAAATTATAACTTGAAGATCTGAACTTGTAATTGTCAAATACAGAACTTAAAATTGATAGCTTCTAATTATTATTGCAAATTATAACTTGAAGATCTGAACTAGTAATTGTCAAATACAGAACTTAAAATTGATAGCTTCTAATTATTATTGCAAATAATAACTTGAAGATCTGAACTTGTAATTGTCAAATACAGAACTTAAAATTGATAGATTCTAATTATTATTGCAAATTATAACTTAAAGATCTGAACTTGTAATTGTCAAATACAGAACTTCAAATTGTTAAATACAAATTATTAGTGCAAATTATAACTTGAAGATCTGAACTAGTAATTGTCAAATACAGAACTTAAAATTGATAGCTTCTAATTATTATTGCAAATTATAACTTGAAGATCTGAACTTGTAATTGTCAAATACAGAACTTAAAATTGATAGCTTCTAATTATTATTGCAAATTATAACTTGAAGATCTGAACTTGTAATTGTCAAATACAGAACTTAAAATTGATAGCTTCTAATTATTATTGCAAATTATAACTTGAAGATCTGAACTTGTAATTGTCAAATACAGAACTTCAAATTGTTAAATACAAATTATTAGTGCAAATTATAACTTGAAGATCTGAACTTGTAATTGTCAAATACAGAACTTAAAATTGATAGCTTCTAATTATTATTGTAAATTATAACTTGAAGATCTGAACTTGTAATAGTGAATTACAGAACTTAGATTTGTTAAATTCAAATTATTATTTCAAATTATAACTTGAAGATCTGAACTAGTAATTGTCAAATACAGAACTTAAAATTGTTAGCTTCTAATTATTATTGCATATTATAACTTGAAGATCTGAACTTGTAATTGTGAAATACAGAACTTAAAATTGATAGCTTCTAATTATTATTGTAAATTATAACTTCAAGATCTGAACTTGTAATTGTCAAATACAGAACTTAAAATTGATAGCTTCTAATTATTATTGCAAATAATAACTTGAAGATCTGAACTTGTAATTGTCAAATACAGAACTTAAAATTGATAGCTTCTAATTATTATTGCAAATTATAATTTGAAGATCTGAACTTGTAATAGACAAATACGCAACTTAGCATTGTTAAATACAAATTGTGATTGCAAATTATAACTTGAAGATCTGAACTAGTAATTGTCAAATACAGAACTTAAAATTGATAGCTTCTAATTATTATTGCAAATTATAACTTGAAGATCTGAACTTGTAATTGTCAAATACAGAACTTCTAATTGTTAAATACAAATTATTAGTGCAAATTATAACTTGAAGATCTGAACTTGTAATTGTCAAATACAGAACTTAAAATTGATAGCTTCTAATTATTATTGCAAATTATAACTTGAAGATCTGAACTTGAAATAGTCAAATACAGAACTTAAAATTGATAGCTTCTAATTATTATTGTAAATTATAACTTCAAGATCTGAACTTGTAATTGTCAAATACAGAACTTAAAATTGATAGCTTCTAATTATTATTGCAAATAATAACTTCAAGATCTGAACTTGTAATTGTCAAATACAGAACTTAAAATTGATAGCTTCTAATTATTATTGCAAATAATAACTTGAAGATCTGAACTTGTAATTGTCAAATACAGAACTTAAAATTGATAGATTCTAATTATTATTGCAAATTATAACTTAAAGATCTGAACTTGTAATTGTCAAATACAGAACTTCAAATTGTTAAATACAAATTATTAGTGCAAATTATAACTTGAAGATCTGAACTAGTAATTGTCAAATACAGAACTTAAAATTGATAGCTTCTAATTATTATTGCAAATTATAACTTGAAGATCTGAACTTGTAATTGTCAAATACAGAACTTAAAATTGATAGCTTCTAATTATTATTGCAAATTATAACTTGAAGATCTGAACTAGTAATTGTCAAATACAGAACTTAAAATTGATAGCTTCTAATTATTATTGCAAATTATAACTTGAAGATCTGAACTTGTAATTGTCAAATACAGAACTTAAAATTGATAGCTTCTAATTATTATTGCAAATTATAACTTGAAGATCTGAACTTGTAATAGTCAAATACAGAACTTAAAATTGATAGCTTCTAATTATTATTGTAAATTATAACTTGAAGATCTGAACTTGTAATTGTCAAATACAGAACTTAAAATTGATAGCTTCTAATTATTATTGCAAATAATAACTTGGAGATCTGAACTAGTAATTGTCAAATACAGAACTTAAAATTGATAGCTTCTAATTATTATTGCAAATTATAACTTGAAGATCTGAACTTGTAATTGTCAAATACAGAACTTAAAATTGATAGCTTCTAATTATTATTGCAAATTATAACTTGAAGATCTGAACTTGTAATTGTCAAATACAGAACTTAAAATTGATAGCTTCTAATTATTATTGCAAATTATAACTTGAAGATCTGAACTTGTAATTGTCAAATACAGAACTTCAAATTGTTAAATACAAATTATTAGTGCAAATTATAACTTGAAGATCTGAACTTGTAATTGTCAAATACAGAACTTAAAATTGATAGCTTCTAATTATTATTGTAAATTATAACTTGAAGATCTGAACTTGTAATAGTGAATTACAGAACTTAGATTTGTTAAATTCCAATTATTATTTCAAATTATAACTTGAAGATCTGAACTAGTAATTGTCAAATACAGAACTTAAAATTGATAGCTTCTAATTATTATTGCATATTATAACTTGAAGATCTGAACTTGTAATTGTTAAATACAGAACTTAAAATTGATAGCTTCTAATTATTATTGTAAATTATAACTTCAAGATCTGAACTTGTAATTGTCAAATACAGAACTTAAAATTGATAGCTTCTAATTATTATTGCAAATAATAACTTCAAGATCTGAACTTGTAATTGTCAAATACAGAACTTAAAATTGATAGCTTCTAATTATTACTGCAAATTATAATTTGAAGATCTGAACTTGTAATAGACAAACACGCAATTTAGCATTGTTAAATACAAATTGTGATTGCAAATTATAACTTGAAGATCTGAACCTGTAATAGGTAAATACAGAACTTCGAATTGTTAAATTCAAACTAAGATTGCAAATAATAATTCGAAGATCTGAACTTGTAATAGTCAAATACAGAACTTCTAATTGTTAAATAAAAATTATTAGTGCAAATTATAACTTGAAGATCTGAACTAGTAATTGTCAAATACAGAACTTAAAATTGATAGCTTCTAATTATTATCGCAAATTATAACTTGAAGATCTGAACTTGTAATTGTCAAATACAGAACTTCTAATTGTTAAATACAAATTATTAGTGCAAATTATAACTTGAAGATCTGAACTTGTAATTGTCAAATACAGAACTTAAAATTGATAGCTTCTAATTATTATTGCAAATTATAACTTGAAGATCTGAACTTGAAATAGTCAAATACAGAACTTAAAATTGATAGCTTCTAATTATTATTGTAAATTATAACTTCAAGATCTGAACTTGTAATTGTCAAATACAGAACTTAAAATTGATAGCTTCTAATTATTATTGCAAATAATAACTTCAAGATCTGAACTTGTAATTGTCAAATACAGAACTTAAAATTGATAGCTTCTAATTATTATTGCAAATAATAACTTGAAGATCTGAACTTGTAATTGTCAAATACAGAACTTAAAATTGATAGATTCTAATTATTATTGCAAATTATAACTTAAAGATCTGAACTTGTAATTGTCAAATACAGAACTTCAAATTGTTAAATACAAATTATTAGTGCAAATTATAACTTGAAGATCTGAACTAGTAATTGTCAAATACAGAACTTAAAATTGATAGCTTCTAATTATTATTGCAAATAATAACTTGAAGATCTAAACTTGTAATTGTCAAATACAGAACTTAAAATTGATAGCTTCTAATTATTATTGCAAATAATAACTTGAAGATCTGAACTTGTAATTGTCAAATACAGAACTTATAATTGATAGCTTCTAATTATTATTGCAAATTATAACTTGAAGATCTGAACTTGTAATTGTCAAATACAGAACTTCAAATTGTTAAATACAAATTATTAGTGCAAATTATAACTTGAAGATCTGAACTTGTAATTGTCAAATACAGAACTTAAAATTGATAGCTTCTAATTATTATTGTAAATTATAACTTGAAGATCTGAACTTGTAATAGTGAATTACAGAACTTAGATTTGTTAAATTCAAATTATTATTTCAAATTATAACTTGAAGATCTGAACTAGTAATTGTCAAATACAGAACTTAAAATTGATAGCTTCTAATTATTATTGCATATTATAACTTGAAGATCTGAACTTGTAATTGTTAAATACAGAACTTAAAATTGATAGCTTCAAATTATTATTGTAAATTATAACTTCAAGATCTGAACTTGTAATTGTCAAATACAGAACTTAAAATTGATAGCTTCTAATTATTATTGCAAATAATAACTTGAAGATCTGAACTTGTAATTGTCAAATACAGAACTTAAAATTGATAGCTTCTAATTATTATTGCAAATTATAATTTGAAGATCTGAACTTGTAATAGACAAATACGCAACTTAGCATTGTTAAATACAAATTGTGATTGCAAATTATAACTTGAAGATCTGAACCTGTAATAGGTAAATACAGAACTTCGAATTGTTAAATTCAAACTAAGATTGCAAATAATAATTCGAAGATCTGAACTTGTAATAGTCAAATACAGAACTTCTAATTGTTAAATAAAAATTATTAGTGCAAATTATAACTTGAAGATCTGAACTAGTAATTGTCAAATACAGAACTTAAAATTGATAGCTTCTAATTATTATTGCAAATTATAACTTGAAGATCTGAACTTGTAATTGTCAAATACAGAACTTCTAATTGTTAAATACAAATTATTAGTGCAAATTATAACTTGAAGATCTGAACTTGTAATTGTCAAATACAGAACTTAAAATTGATAGCTTCTAATTATTATTGCAAATTATAACTTGAAGATCTGAACTTGAAATAGTCAAATACAGAACTTAAATTTGATAGCTTCTAATTATTATTGTAAATTATAACTTCAAGATCTGAACTTGTAATTGTCAAATACAGAACTTAAAATTGATAGCTTCTAATTATTATTGCAAATAATAACTTCAAGATCTGAACTTGTAATTGTCAAATACAGAACTTAAAATTGATAGCTTCTAATTATTATTGCAAATAATAACTTGAAGATCTGAACTTGTAATTGTCAAATACAGAACTTAAAATTGATAGATTCTAATTATTATTGCAAATTATAACTTAAAGATCTGAACTTGTAATTGTCAAATACAGAACTTCAAATTGTTAAATACAAATTATTAGTGCAAATTATAACTTGAAGATCTGAACTAGTAATTGTCAAATACAGAACTTAAAATTGATAGCTTCTAATTATTATTGCAAATAATAACTTGAAGATCTAAACTTGTAATTGTCAAATACAGAACTTAAAATTGATAGCTTCTAATTATTATTGCAAATAATAACTTGAAGATCTGAACTTGTAATTGTCAAATACAGAACTTATAATTGATAGCTTCTAATTATTATTGCAAATTATAACTTGAAGATCTGAACTTGTAATTGTCAAATACAGAACTTCAAATTGTTAAATACAAATTATTAGTGCAAATTATAACTTGAAGATCTGAACTTGTAATTGTCAAATACAGAACTTAAAATTGATAGCTTCTAATTATTATTGTAAATTATAACTTGAAGATCTGAACTTGTAATAGTGAATTACAGAACTTAGATTTGTTAAATTCAAATTATTATTTCAAATTATAACTTGAAGATCTGAACTAGTAATTGTCAAATACAGAACTTAAAATTGATAGCTTCTAATTATTATTGCATATTATAACTTGAAGATCTGAACTTGTAATTGTTAAATACAGAACTTAAAATTGATAGCTTCAAATTATTATTGTAAATTATAACTTCAAGATCTGAACTTGTAATTGTCAAATACAGAACTTAAAATTGATAGCTTCTAATTATTATTGCAAATAATAACTTGAAGATCTGAACTTGTAATTGTCAAATACAGAACTTAAAATTGATAGCTTCTAATTATTATTGCAAATTATAATTTGAAGATCTGAACTTGTAATAGACAAATACGCAACTTAGCATTGTTAAATACAAATTGTGATTGCAAATTATAACTTGAAGATCTGAACCTGTAATAGGTAAATACAGAACTTCGAATTGTTAAATTCAAACTAAGATTGCAAATAATAATTCGAAGATCTGAACTTGTAATAGTCAAATACAGAACTTCTAATTGTTAAATACAAATTATTAGTGCAAATTATAACTTGAAGATCTGAACTAGTAATTGTCAAATACAGAACTTAAAATTGATAGCTTCTAATTATTATTGCAAATTATAACTTGAAGATCTGAACTTGTAATTGTCAAATACAGAACTTAAAATTGATTGCTTCTAATTATTATTGCAAATTATAACTTGAAGATCTGAACTTGTAATTGTCAAATACAGAACATAAAATTGATAGCTTCTAATTATTATTTCAAATTATAACTTGAAGATCTGAACTTGCAATTGTCAAATACAGAACTTAAAATTAATAGCTTCTAATTATTATTGCAAATTATAACTTGAAGATCTGAACTTGTAATTGTCAAATACAAAACTTAAAATTGATAGCTTCTAATTATTATTGTAAATTATAACTTGAAGATCTGAACTTGTAATAGTGAATTACAGAACTTAGATTTGTTAAATTCAAATTATTATTTCAAATTATAACTTGAAGATCTGAACTAGTAATTGTCAAATACAGAACTTAAAATTGATAGCTTCTAATTATTACTGCATATTATAACTTGAAGATCTGAACTTGTAATTGTTAAATACAGAACTTAAAATTGATAGCTTCTAATTATTATTGTAAATTATAACTTCAAGATCTAAACTTGTAATTGTCAAATACAGAACTTAAAATTGATAGCTTCTAATTATTATTGCAAATAATAACTTGAAGATCTGAACTTGTAATTGTCAAATACAGAACTTATAATTGATAGCTTCTAATTATTATTGCAAATTATAACTTGAAGATCTGAACTTGTAATTGTCAAATACAGAACTTCAAATTGTTAAATACAAATTATTAGTGCAAATTATAACTTGAAGATCTGAACTTGTAATTGTCAAATACAGAACTTAAAATTGATAGCTTCTAATTATTATTGTAAATTATAACTTGAAGATCTGAACTTGTAATAGTGAATTACAGAACTTAGATTTGTTAAATTCAAATTATTATTTCAAATTATAACTTGAAGATCTGAACTAGTAATTGTCAAATACAGAACTTAAAATTGATAGCTTCTAATTATTATTGCATATTATAACTTGAAGATCTGAACTTGTAATTGTTAAATACAGAACTTAAAATTGATAGCTTCTAATTATTATTGTAAATTATAACTTCAAGATCTGAACCTGTAATTGTCAAATACAGAACTTAAAATTGATAGCTTCTAATTATTATTGCAAATAATAACTTGAAGATCTGAACTTGTAATTGTCAAATACAGAACTTAAAATTGATAGCTTCTAATTATTATTGCAAATTATAATTTGAAGATCTGAACTTGTAATAGACAAATACGCAACTTAGCATTGTTAAATACAAATTGTGATTGCAAATTATAACTTGAAGATCTGAACCTGTAATAGGTAAATACAGAACTTCGAATTGTTAAATTCAAACTAAGATTGCAAATAATAATTCGAAGATCTGAACTTGTAATAGTCAAATACAGAACTTCTAATTGTTAAATACAAATTATTAGTGCAAATTATAACTTGAAGATCTGAACTAGTAATTGTCAAATACAGAACTTAAAATTGATAGCTTCTAATTATTATTGCAAATTATAACTTGAAGATCTGAACTTGTAATTGTCAAATACAGAACTTAAAATTGATTGCTTCTAATTATTATTGCAAATTATAACTTGAAGATCTGAACTTGTGATTGTCAAATACAGAACATAAAATTGATAGCTTCTAATTATTATTTCAAATTATAACTTGAAGATCTGAACTTGCAATTGTCAAATACAGAACTTAAAATTAATAGCTTCTAATTATTATTGCAAATTATAACTTGAAGATCTGAACTTGTAATTGTCAAATACAAAACTTAAAATTGATAGCTTCTAATTATTATTGTAAATTATAACTTGAAGATCTGAACTTGTAATAGTGAATTACAGAACTTAGATTTGTTAAATTCAAATTATTATTTCAAATTATAACTTGAAGATCTGAACTAGTAATTGTCAAATACAGAACTTAAAATTGATAGCTTCTAATTATTACTGCATATTATAACTTGAAGATCTGAACTTGTAATTGTTAAATACAGAACTTAAAATTGATAGCTTCTAATTATTATTGTAAATTATAACTTCAAGATCTAAACTTGTAATTGTCAAATACAGAACTTAAAATTGATAGCTTCTAATTATTATTGCAAATAATAACTTGAAGATCTGAACTTGTAATTGTCAAATACAGAACTTATAATTGATAGCTTCTAATTATTATTGCAAATTATAACTTGAAGATCTGAACTTGTAATTGTCAAATACAGAACTTCAAATTGTTAAATACAAATTATTAGTGCAAATTATAACTTGAAGATCTGAACTTGTAATTGTCAAATACAGAACTTAAAATTGATAGCTTCTAATTATTATTGTAAATTATAACTTGAAGATCTGAACTTGTAATAGTGAATTACAGAACTTAGATTTGTTAAATTCAAATTATTATTTCAAATTATAACTTGAAGATCTGAACTAGTAATTGTCAAATACAGAACTTAAAATTGATAGCTTCTAATTATTATTGCATATTATAACTTGAAGATCTGAACTTGTAATTGTTAAATACAGAACTTAAAATTGATAGCTTCTAATTATTATTGTAAATTATAACTTCAAGATCTGAACTTGTAATTGTCAAATACAGAACTTAAAATTGATAGCTTCTAATTATTATTGCAAATAATAACTTGAAGATCTGAACTTGTAATTGTCAAATACAGAACTTAAAATTGATAGCTTCTAATTATTATTGCAAATTATAATTTGAAGATCTGAACTTGTAATAGACAAATACGCAACTTAGCATTGTTAAATACAAATTGTGATTGCAAATTATAACTTGAAGATCTGAACCTGTAATAGGTAAATACAGAACTTCGAATTGTTAAATTCAAACTAAGATTGCAAATAATAATTCGAAGATCTGAACTTGTAATAGTCAAATACAGAACTTCTAATTGTTAAATACAAATTATTAGTGCAAATTATAACTTGAAGATCTGAACTAGTAATTGTCAAATACAGAACTTAAAATTGATAGCTTCTAATTATTATTGCAAATTATAACTTGAAGATCTGAACTTGTAATTGTCAAATACAGAACTTAAAATTGATAGCTTCTAATTATTATTGCAAATTATAACTTGAAGATCTGAACTAGTAATTGTCAAATACAGAACTTAAAATTGATAGCTTCTAATTATTATTGCAAATTATAACTTGAAGAACTGAACTTGTAATTGTCAAATACAGAACTTCTAATTGTTAAATACAAATTATTAGTGCAAATTATAACTTGAAGATCTGAACTTGTAATTGTCAAATACAGAACTTAAAATTGATAGCTTCTAATTATTATTGCAAATTATAACTTGAAGATCTGAACTTGTAATTGTCAAATACAGAACTTAAAATTGATAGCTTCTAATTATTATTGTAAATTATAACTTGAAGATCTGAACTTGTAATAGTCAAATACAGAACTTAAAATTGATAGCTTCTAATTATTATTGCAAATAATAACTTGGAGATCTGAACTAGTAATTGTCAAATACAGAACTTAAAATTGATAGCTTCTAATTATTATTGCAAATTATAACTTGAAGATCTGAACTTGTAATTGTCAAATACAGAACTTAAAAGTGATTGCTTCTAATTATTATTGCAAATTATAACTTGAAGATCTGAACTTGTAATTGTCAAATACAGAACATAAAATTGATAGCTTCTAATTATTATTTCAAATTATAACTTGAAGATCTGAACTTGCAATTGTCAAATACAGAACTTAAAATTAATAGCTTCTAATTATTATTGCAAATTATAACTTGAAGATCTGAACTTGTAATTGTCAAATACAAAACTTAAAATTGATAGCTTCTAATTATTATTGTAAATTATAACTTGAAGATCTGAACTTGTAATAGTGAATTACAGAACTTAGATTTGTTAAATTCAAATTATTATTTCAAATTATAACTTGAAGATCTGAACTAGTAATTGTCAAATACAGAACTTAAAATTGATAGCTTCTAATTATTACTGCATATTATAACTTGAAGATCTGAACTTGTAATTGTTAAATACAGAACTTAAAATTGATAGCTTCTAATTATTATTGTAAATTATAACTTCAAGATCTAAACTTGTAATTGTCAAATACAGAACTTAAAATTGATAGCTTCTAATTATTATTGCAAATAATAACTTGAAGATCTGAACTTGTAATTGTCAAATACAGAACTTATAATTCAGAGCTTCTAATTATTATTGCAAATTATAACTTGAAGATCTGAACTTGTAATTGTCAAATACAGAACTTCAAATTGTTAAATACAAATTATTAGTGCAAATTATAACTTGAAGATCTGAACTTGTAATTGTCAAATACAGAACTTAAAATTGATAGCTTCTAATTATTATTGCAAATTATAACTTGAAGATCTGAACTTGTAATTGTCAAATACAGAACTTAAAATTGATAGCTTCTAATTATTATTGCAAATTATAACTTGAAGATCTGAACTTGAAATAGTCAAATACAGAACTTAAAATTGATAGCTTCTAATTATTATTGTAAATTATAACTTCAAGATCTGAACTTGTAATTGTCAAATACAGAACTTAAAATTGATAGCTTCTAATTATTATTGCAAATAATAACTTCAAGATCTGAACTTGTAATTGTCAAATACAGAACTTAAAATTGATAGCTTCTAATTATTATTGCAAATAATAACTTGAAGATCTGAACTTGTAATTGTCAAATACAGAACTTAAAATTGATAGATTCTAATTATTATTGCAAATTATAACTTAAAGATCTGAACTTGTAATTGTCAAATACAGAACTTCAAATTGTTAAATACAAATTATTAGTGCAAATTATAACTTGAAGATCTGAACTAGTAATTGTCAAATACAGAACTTAAAATTGATAGCTTCTAATTATTATTGCAAATAATAACTTGAAGATCTAAACTTGTAATTGTCAAATACAGAACTTAAAATTGATAGCTTCTAATTATTATTGCAAATAATAACTTGAAGATCTGAACTTGTAATTGTCAAATACAGAACTTATAATTGATAGCTTCTAATTATTATTGCAAATTATAACTTGAAGATCTGAACTTGTAATTGTCAAATACAGAACTTCAAATTGTTAAATACAAATTATTAGTGCAAATTATAACTTGAAGATCTGAACTTGTAATTGTCAAATACAGAACTTAAAATTGATAGCTTCTAATTATTATTGTAAATTATAACTTGAAGATCTGAACTTGTAATAGTGAATTACAGAACTTAGATTTGTTAAATTCAAATTATTATTTCAAATTATAACTTGAAGATCTGAACTAGTAATTGTCAAATACAGAACTTAAAATTGATAGCTTCTAATTATTATTGCATATTATAACTTGAAGATCTGAACTTGTAATTGTTAAATACAGAACTTAAAATTGATAGCTTCAAATTATTATTGTAAATTATAACTTCAAGATCTGAACTTGTAATTGTCAAATACAGAACTTAAAATTGATAGCTTCTAATTATTATTGCAAATAATAACTTGAAGATCTGAACTTGTAATTGTCAAATACAGAACTTAAAATTGATAGCTTCTAATTATTATTGCAAATTATAATTTGAAGATCTGAACTTGTAATAGACAAATACGCAACTTAGCATTGTTAAATACAAATTGTGATTGCAAATTATAACTTGTAGATCTGAACCTGTAATAGGTAAATACAGAACTTCGAATTGTTAAATTCAAACTAAGATTGCAAATAATAATTCGAAGATCTGAACTTGTAATAGTCAAATACAGAACTTCTAATTGTTAAATAAAAATTATTAGTGCAAATTATAACTTGAAGATCTGAACTAGTAATTGTCAAATACAGAACTTAAAATTGATAGCTTCTAATTATTATTGCAAATTATAACTTGAAGATCTGAACTTGTAATTGTCAAATACAGAACTTCTAATTGTTAAATACAAATTATTAGTGCAAATTATAACTTGAAGATCTGAACTTGTAATTGTCAAATACAGAACTTAAAATTGATAGCTTCTAATTATTATTGCAAATTATAACTTGAAGATCTGAACTTGAAATAGTCAAATACAGAACTTAAAATTGTTAGCTTCTAATTATTATTGTAAATTATAACTTCAAGATCTGAACTTGTAATTGTCAAATACAGAACTTAAAATTGATAGCTTCTAATTATTATTGCAAATAATAACTTCAAGATCTGAACTTGTAATTGTCAAATACAGAACTTAAAATTGATAGCTTCTAATTATTATTGCAAATAATAACTTGAAGATCTGAACTTGTAATTGTCAAATACAGAACTTAAAATTGATAGATTCTAATTATTATTGCAAATTATAACTTAAAGATCTGAACTTGTAATTGTCAAATACAGAACTTCAAATTGTTAAATACAAATTATTAGTGCAAATTATAACTTGAAGATCTGAACTAGTAATTGTCAAATACAGAACTTAAAATTGATAGCTTCTAATTATTATTGCAAATAATAACTTGAAGATCTAAACTTGTAATTGTCAAATACAGAACTTAAAATTGATAGCTTCTAATTATTATTGCAAATAATAACTTGAAGATCTGAACTTGTAATTGTCAAATACAGAACTTATAATTGATAGCTTCTAATTATTATTGCAAATTATAACTTGAAGATCTGAACTTGTAATTGTCAAATACAGAACTTCAAATTGTTAAATACAAATTATTAGTGCAAATTATAACTTGAAGATCTGAACTTGTAATTGTCAAATACAGAACTTAAAATTGATAGCTTCTAATTATTATTGTAAATTATAACTTGAAGATCTGAACTTGTAATAGTGAATTACAGAACTTAGATTTGTTAAATTCAAATTATTATTTCAAATTATAACTTGAAGATCTGAACTAGTAATTGTCAAATACAGAACTTAAAATTGATAGCTTCTAATTATTATTGCATATTATAACTTGAAGATCTGAACTTGTAATTGTTAAATACAGAACTTAAAATTGATAGCTTCAAATTATTATTGTAAATTATAACTTCAAGATCTGAACTTGTAATTGTCAAATACAGAACTTAAAATTGATAGCTTCTAATTATTATTGCAAATAATAACTTGAAGATCTGAACTTGTAATTGTCAAATACAGAACTTAAAATTGATAGCTTCTAATTATTATTGCAAATTATAATTTGAAGATCTGAACTTGTAATAGACAAATACGCAACTTAGCATTGTTAAATACAAATTGTGATTGCAAATTATAACTTGAAGATCTGAACCTGTAATAGGTAAATACAGAACTTCGAATTGTTAAATTCAAACTAAGATTGCAAATAATAATTCGAAGATCTGAACTTGTAATAGTCAAATACAGAACTTCTAATTGTTAAATACAAATTATTAGTGCAAATTATAACTTGAAGATCTGAACTAGTAATTGTCAAATACAGAACTTAAAATTGATAGCTTCTAATTTTTATTGCAAATTATAACTTGAAGATCTGAACTTGTAATTGTCAAATACAGAACTTAAAATTGATTGCTTCTAATTATTATTGCAAATTATAACTTGAAGATCTGAACTTGTAATTGTCAAATACAGAACATAAAATTGATAGCTTCTAATTATTATTTCAAATTATAACTTGAAGATCTGAACTTGCAATTGTCAAATACAGAACTTAAAATTAATAGCTTCTAATTATTATTGCAAATTATAACTTGAAGATCTGAACTTGTAATTGTCAAATACAAAACTTAAAATTGATAGCTTCTAATTATTATTGTAAATTATAACTTGAAGATCTGAACTTGTAATAGTGAATTACAGAACTTAGATTTGTTAAATTCAAATTATTATTTCAAATTATAACTTGAAGATCTGAACTAGTAATTGTCAAATACAGAACTTAAAATTGATAGCTTCTAATTATTACTGCATATTATAACTTGAAGATCTGAACTTGTAATTGTTAAATACAGAACTTAAAATTGATAGCTTCTAATTATTATTGTAAATTATAACTTCAAGATCTAAACTTGTAATTGTCAAATACAGAACTTAAAATTGATAGCTTCTAATTATTATTGCAAATAATAACTTGAAGATCTGAACTTGTAATTGTCAAATACAGAACTTATAATTGATAGCTTCTAATTATTATTGCAAATTATAACTTGAAGATCTGAACTTGTAATTGTCAAATACAGAACTTCAAATTGTTAAATACAAATTATTAGTGCAAATTATAACTTGAAGATCTGAACTTGTAATTGTCAAATACAGAACTTAAAATTGATAGCTTCTAATTATTATTGTAAATTATAACTTGAAGATCTGAACTTGTAATAGTGAATTACAGAACTTAGATTTGTTAAATTCAAATTATTATTTCAAATTATAACTTGAAGATCTGAACTAGTAATTGTCAAATACAGAACTTAAAATTGATAGCTTCTAATTATTATTGCATATTATAACTTGAAGATCTGAACTTGTAATTGTTAAATACAGAACTTAAAATTGATAGCTTCTAATTATTATTGTAAATTATAACTTCAAGATCTGAACTTGTAATTGTCAAATACAGAACTTAAAATTGATAGCTTCTAATTATTATTGCAAATAATAACTTGAAGATCTGAACTTGTAATTGTCAAATACAGAACTTAAAATTGATAGCTTCTAATTATTATTGCAAATTATAATTTGAAGATCTGAACTTGTAATAGACAAATACGCAACTTAGCATTGTTAAATACAAATTGTGATTGCAAATTATAACTTGAAGATCTGAACCTGTAATAGGTAAATACAGAACTTCGAATTGTTAAATTCAAACTAAGATTGCAAATAATAATTCGAAGATCTGAACTTGTAATAGTCAAATACAGAACTTCTAATTGTTAAATACAAATTATTAGTGCAAATTATAACTTGAAGATCTGAACTAGTAATTGTCAAATACAGAACTTAAAATTGATAGCTTCTAATTATTATTGCAAATTATAACTTGAAGATCTGAACTTGTAATTGTCAAATACAGAACTTCTAATTGTTAAATACAAATTATTAGTGCAAATTATAACTTGAAGATCTGAACTAGTAATTGTCAAATACAGAACTTAAAATTGATAGCTTCTAATTATTATTGCAAATTATAACTTGAAGAACTGAACTTGTAATTGTCAAATACAGAACTTCTAATTGTTAAATACAAATTATTAGTGCAAATTATAACTTGAAGATCTGAACTTGTAATTGTCAAATACAGAACTTAAAATTGATAGCTTCTAATTATTATTGCAAATTATAACTTGAAGATCTGAACTTGTAATTGTCAAATACAGAACTTAAAATTGATAGCTTCTAATTATTATTGTAAATTATAACTTGAAGATCTGAACTTGTAATAGTCAAATACAGAACTTAAAATTGATAGCTTCTAATTATTATTGCAAATAATAACTTGGAGATCTGAACTAGTAATTGTCAAATACAGAACTTAAAATTGATAGCTTCTAATTATTATTGCAAATTATAACTTGAAGATCTGAACTTGTAATTGTCAAATACAGAACTTAAAAGTGATTGCTTCTAATTATTATTGCAAATTATAACTTGAAGATCTGAACTTGTAATTGTCAAATACAGAACATAAAATTGATAGCTTCTAATTATTATTTCAAATTATAACTTGAAGATCTGAACTTGCAATTGTCAAATACAGAACTTAAAATTAATAGCTTCTAATTATTATTGCAAATTATAACTTGAAGATCTGAACTTGTAATTGTCAAATACAAAACTTAAAATTGATAGCTTCTAATTATTATTGTAAATTATAACTTGAAGATCTGAACTTGTAATAGTGAATTACAGAACTTAGATTTGTTAAATTCAAATTATTATTTCAAATTATAACTTGAAGATCTGAACTAGTAATTGTCAAATACAGAACTTAAAATTGATAGCTTCTAATTATTACTGCATATTATAACTTGAAGATCTGAACTTGTAATTGTTAAATACAGAACTTAAAATTGTTAGCTTCTAATTATTATTGTAAATTATAACTTCAAGATCTAAACTTGTAATTGTCAAATACAGAACTTAAAATTGATAGCTTCTAATTATTATTGCAAATAATAACTTGAAGATCTGAACTTGTAATTGTCAAATACAGAACTTATAATTCAGAGCTTCTAATTATTATTGCAAATTATAACTTGAAGATCTGAACTTGTAATTGTCAAATACAGAACTTCAAATTGTTAAATACAAATTATTAGTGCAAATTATAACTTGAAGATCTGAACTTGTAATTGTCAAATACAGAGCTTAAAATTGATAGCTTCTAATTATTATTGTAAATTATAACTTGAAGATCTGTCCTTGTAATAGTGAATTACAGAACTTAGATTTGTTAAATTCTAATTATTATTTCAAATTATAACTTGAAGATCTGAACTAGTAATTGTCAAATACAGAACTTAAAATTGATAGCTTCTAATTATTATTGCATATTATAACTTGAAGATCTGAACTTGTAATTGTTAAATACAGAACTTAAAATTGATAGCTTCTAATTATTATTGTAAATTATAACTTCAAGATCTGAACTTGTAATTGTCAAATACAGAACTTAAAATTGATAGCTTCTAATTATTATTGCAAATAATAACTTGAAGATCTGAACTTGTAATTGTCAAATACAGAACTTAAAATTGATAGCTTCTAATTATTATTGCAAATTATAATTTGAAGATCTGAACTTGTAATAGACAAATACGCAACTTAGCATTGTTAAATACAAATTGTGATTGCAAATTATAACTTGAAGATCTGAACCTGTAATAGGTAAATACAGAACTTCGAATTGATAATTCAAACTAAGATTGCAAATAATAATTCGAAGATCTGAACTTGTAATAGTCAAATACAGAACTTCTAATTGTTAAATACAAATTATTAGTGCAAATTATAACTTGAAGATCTGAACTAGTAATTGTCAAATACAGAACTTAAAATTGATAGCTTCTAATTATTATTGCAAATTATAACTTGAAGATCTGAACTTGTAATTGTCAAATACAGAACTTCTAATTGTTAAATACAAATTATTAGTGCAAATAAGATCTGAACTTGTAATTGTCAAATACAGCACTTAAAATTGATAGCTTCTAATTATTATTGCAAATTATAACTTGAAGATCTGAACTTGTAATAGTCAAATACAGAACTTAAAATTGATAGCTTCTAATTATTATTGTAAATTATAACTTGAAGATCTGAACTTGTAATAGTGAATTACAGAACTTAGATTTGTTAAATTCAAATTATTATTTCAAATTATAACTTGAAGATCTGAACTAGTAATTGTAAAATACAGAACTTAAAATTGATAGCTTCTAATTATTATTGCAAATTATAACTTGAAGATCTGAACTTGTAATTGTCAAATACAGAACTTAAAATTGATAGCTTCTAATTATTATTGTAAATTAAAACTTGAAGATCTGAACTTGTAATTGTCAAATACAGAACTTAAAATTGATAGCTTCTAATTATTATTGCAAATAATAACTTGGAGATCTGAACTAGTAATTGTCAAATACAGAACTTAAAATTGATAGCTTCTAATTATTATTGCAAATTATAACTTGAAGATCTGAACTTGTAATTGTCAAATACAGAACTTAAAATTGATAGCTTCTAATTATTTTTGCAAATTATAACTTGAAGATCTGAACTTGTAATTGTCAAATACAGAACATAAAATTGATAGCTTCTAATTATTATTTCAAATTATAACTTGAAGATCTGAACTTGTAATTGTCAAATACAGAACTTAAAATTAATAGCTTCTAATTATTATTGCAAATTATAACTTGAAGATCTGAACTTGTAATTGTCAAATACAGAACTAAAATTGATAGCTTCTAATTATTATTGTAAATTATAACTTGAAGATCTGAACTTGTAATAGTGAATTACAGAACTTAGATTTGTTAAATTCAAATTATTATTTCAAATTATAACTTGAAGATCTGAACTAGTAATTGTCAAATACAGAACTTAAAATTGATAGCTGCTAATTATTATTGCATATTATAACTTGAGATCTGAACTTGTAATTGTTAAATACAGAACTTAAAATTGATTGCTTCTAATTATTATTGTAAATTATAACTTCAAGATCTGAACTTGTAATTGTCAATTGCAGAACTTAAAATTGATAGCTTCTAATTATTATTGCAAATAATAACTTGAAGATCTGAACTTGTAATTGTCAAATACAGAACTTAAAATTGATAGCTTCTAATTATTATTGCAAATTATAATTTGAATTTGTAATAGTCAAATACAGAACTTCTAATTGTTAAATACAAATTATTAGTGCAAATTATAACATGAAGATCTGAACTAGTAATTGTCAAATACAGAACTTAAAATTGATAGCTTCTAATTATTATTGCAAATTATAACTTGAAGATCTGAACTTGTAATTGTCAAATACAGAACTTCTAATTGTTAAATACAAATTATTAGTGCAAATTATAACTTGAAGATCTGAACTTGTAATTGTCAAATACAGAACTTAAAATTGATAGCTTCTAATTATTATTGCAAATTATAACTTGAAGATCTGAACTTGTAATAGTCAAATACAGAACTTAAAATTGATAGCTTCTAATTATTATTGTAAATTATAACTTGAAGATCTGAACTTGTAATAGTGAATTACAGAACTTAGATTTGTTAAATTCAAATTATTATTTCAAATTATAACTTGAAGATCTGAACTAGTAATTGTAAAATACAGAACTTAAAATTGATAGCTTCTAATTATTATTGCAAATTATAACTTGAAGATCTGAACTTGTAATTGTCAAATACAGAACTTAAAATTGATAGCTTCTAATTATTATTGTAAATTAAAACTTGAAGATCTGAACTTGTAATTGTCAAATACAGAACTTAAAATTGATAGCTTCTAATTATTATTGCAAATATTAACTTGGAGATCTGAACTAGTAATTGTCAAATACAGAACTTAAAATTGATAGCTTCTAATTATTATTGCAAATTATAACTTGAAGATCTGAACTTGTAATTGTCAAATACAGAACTTAAAATTGATAGCTTCTAATTATTTTTGCAAATTATAACTTGAAGATCTGAACTTGTAATTGTCAAATACAGAACATAAAATTGATAGCTTCTAATTATTATTTCAAATTATAACTTGAAGATCTGAACTTGTAATTGTCAAATACAGAACTTAAAATTAATAGCTTCTAATTATTATTGCAAATTATAACTTGAAGATCTGAACTTGTAATTGTCAAATACAGAACTAAAATTGATAGCTTCTAATTATTATTGTAAATTATAACTTGAAGATCTGAACTTGTAATAGTGAATTACAGAACTTAGATTTGTTAAATTTAAATTATTATTTCAAATTATAACTTGAAGATCTGAACTAGTAATTGTCAAATACAGAACTTAAAATTGATAGCTGCTAATTATTATTGCATATTATAACTTGAGATCTGAACTTGTAATTGTTAAATACAGAACTTAAAATTGATTGCTTCTAATTATTATTGTAAATTATAACTTCAAGATCTGAACTTGTAATTGTCAATTGCAGAACTTAAAATTGATAGCTTCTAATTATTATTGCAAATAATAACTTGAAGATCTGAACTTGTAATTGTCAAATACAGAACTTAAAATTGATAGCTTCTAATTATTATTGCAAATTATAATTTGAACTTGTAATAGTCAAATACAGAACTTCTAATTGTTAAATACAAATTATTAGTGCAAATTATAACATGAAGATCTGAACTAGTAAGTGTCAAATACAGAACTTAAAATTGATAGCTTCTAATTATTATTGCAAATTATAACTTGAAGATCTGAACTTGTAATTGTCAAATACAGAACTTCTAATTGTTAAATACAAATTATTAGTGCAAATTATAACTTGAAGATCTGAACTTGTAATTGTCAAATACAGAACTTAAAATTGATAGCTTCTAATTATTATTGCAAATTATAACTTGAAGATCTGAACTTGTAATAGTCAAATACAGAACTTAAAATAGATAGCTTCTAATTATTATTGTAAATTATAACTTGAAGATCTGAACTTGTAATAGTGAATTACAGAACTTAGATTTTTTAAATTCAAATTATTATTTCAAATTATAACTTGAAGATCTGAACTAGTAATTGTCAAATACAGAACTTAAAATTGATAGCTTCTAATTATTATTGCAAATTATAACTTGAAGATCTGAACTTGTAATTGTCAAATACAGAACTTAAAATTGATAGCTTCTAATTATTATTGTAAATTATAACTTGAAGATCTGAACTTGTAATTGTCAAATACAGAACTTAAAATTGATAGCTTCTAATTATTATTGCAAATAATAACTTGGAGATCTGAACTAGTAATTGTCAAATACAGAACTTAAAATTGATAGCTTCTAATTATTATTGCAAATTATAACTTGAAGATCTGAACTTGTAGTTGTCAAATACAGAACTTAAAATTGATAGCTTCTAATTATTATTGCACATTATAACTTGAAGATCTGAACTTGTAATTGTCAAATACAGAACTTAAAATTAATAGCTTCTAATTATTATTGCAAATTATAACTTGAAGATCTGAACTTGTAATTGTCAAATACAGAACTTAAAATTGATAGCTTCTAATTATTATTGTAAATTATAACTTGAAGATCTGAACTTGTAATAGTGAATTACAGAACTTAGATTTGTTAAATTCAAATTATTATTTCAAATTATAACTTGAAGATCTGAACTAGTAATTGTCAAATACAGAACTTAAAATTGATAGCTTCTAATTATTATTGCATATTATAACTTGAGATCTGAACTTGTAATTGTTAAATACAGAACTTAAAATTGATAGCTTCTAATTATTATTGTAAATTATAACTTCAAGATCTGAACTTGTAATTGTCAAATGCAGAACTTAAAATTGATAGCTTCTAATTATTATTGCAAATAATAACTTGAAGATCTGAACTTGTAATTGTCAAATACAGAACTTAAAATTGATAGCTTCTAATTATTATTGCAAATTATAATTTGAAGATCTTAACTAGTAATAGACAAATACGCAACTTAGCATTGTTAAATACAAATTGTGATTGCAAATTATAACTTGAAGATCTGAACCTGTAATAGGTAAATACAGAACTTCGAATTGTTAAATTCAAACTAAGATTGCAAATAATAATTCGAAGATCTGAACTTGTAATAGTCAAATACAGAACTTCTAATTGTTAAATACAAATTATTAGTGCAAATTATAACTTGAAGATCTGAACTTGTAATTGTCAAATACAGAACTTAAAATTGATAGCTTCTAATTATTATTGCAAATTATAACTTGAAGATCTGAACTTGTAATAGTCAAATACAGAACTCAAAATTGATAGCTTCTAATTATTATTGTAAATTATAACTTGAAGATCTGAACTTGTAATAGTGAATTACAGAACTTAGATTTGTTAAATTCAAATTATTATTTCAAATTATAACTTGAAGATCTGAACTAGTAATTGTCAAATACAGACCTTAAAATTGATAGCTTCTAATTATTATTGCAAATTATAACTTGAAGATCTGTACTTGTAATTGTCAAATACAGAACTTAAAATTGATAGCTTCTAATTATTATTGTAAATTATAACTTGAAGATCTGAACTTGTAATTGTCAAATACAGAACTTAAAATTGATAGCTTCTAATTATTATTGCAAATAATAACTTGGAGATCTGAACTAGTAATTGTCAAATACAGAACTTAAAATTGATAGCTTCTAATTATTATTGCAAATTATAACTTGAAGATCTGAACTTGTAATTGTAAAATACAGAACTTAAAATTGATAGCTTCTAATTATTATTGCAACTTATAACTTGAAGATCTGAACTTGTAATTGTCAAATACAGAACATAAAATTGATAGCTTCTAATTATTATTTCAAATTATAACTTGAAGATCTGAACTTGTAATTGTCAAATACAGAACTTAAAATTAATAGCTTCTAATTATTATTGCAAATTATAACTTGAAGATCTAAACTTGTAATTGTCAAATACAGAACTTAAAATTGATAGCTTCTAATTATTATTGTAAATTATAACTTGTAGATCTGAACTTGTAATAGTGAATTACAGAACTTAGATTTGTTAAATTCAAATTATTATTTCAAATTATAACTTGGAGATCTGAACTAGTAATTGTCAAATACAGAACTTAAAATTGATAGCTTCTAATTATTATTGCAAATTATAACTTGAAGATCTGAACTTGTAATTGTCAAATACAGAACTTAAAATTGATTGCTTCTAATTATTATTGCAAATTATAACTTGAAGATCTGAACTTGTAATTGTCAAATACAGAACTTCTAATTGTTAAATACAAATTATTAGTGCAAATTATAACATGAAGATCTGAACTAGTAATTGTCAAATACAGAACTTAAAATTGATAGCTTCTAATTATTATTGCAAATTATAACTTGAAGATCTGAACTTGTAATTGTCAAATACAGAACTTCTAATTGTTAAATACAAATTATTAGTGCAAATTATAACTTGAAGATCTGAACTTGTAATTGTCAAATACAGAACTTAAAATTGATAGCTTCTAATTATTATTGCAAATTATAACTTGAAGATCTGAACTTGTAATAGTCAAATACAGAACTTAAAATAGATAGCTTCTAATTATTATTGTAAATTATAACTTGAAGATCTGAACTTGTAATAGTGAATTACAGAACTTAGATTTTTTAAATTCAAATTATTATTTCAAATTATAACTTGAAGATCTGTACTAGTAATTGTCAAATACAGAACTTAAAATTGATAGCTTCTAATTATTATTGCAAATTATAACTTGAAGATCTGAACTTGTAATTGTCAAATACAGAACTTAAAATTGATAGCTTCTAATTATTATTGTAAATTATAACATGAAGATCTGAACTTGTAATTGTCAAATACAGAACTTAAAATTAATAGCTTCTAATTATTATTGCAAATTATAACTTGAAGATCTGAACTTGTAATTGTCAAATACAGAACTTAAAATTGATAGCTTCTAATTATTATTGTAAATTATAACTTGAAGATCTGAACTTGTAATAGTGAATTACAGAACTTAGATTTGTTAAATTCAAATTATTATTTCAAATTATAACTTGAAGATCTGAACTAGTAATTGTCAAATACAGAACTTAAAATTGATAGCTTCTAATTATTATTGCATATTATAACTTGAGATCTGAACTTGTAATTGTTAAATACAGAACTTAAAATTGATAGCTTCTAATTATTATTGTAAATTATAACTTCAAGATCTGAACTTGTAATTGTCAAATGCAGAACTTAAAATTGATAGCTTCTAATTATTATTGCATATTATAACTTGAGATCTGAACTTGTAATTGTTAAATACAGAACTTAAAATTGATAGCTTCTAATTATTATTGTAAATTATAACTTCAAGATCTGAACTTGTAATTGTCAAATACAGAACTTAAAATTGATAGCTTCTAATTATTATTGTAAATTATAACTTCAAGATCTGAACTTGTAATTGTCAAATGCAGAACTTAAAATTGATAGCTTCTAATTATTATTGCAAATAATAACTTGAAGATCTGAACTTGTAATTGTCAAATACAGAACTTAAAATTGATAGCTTCTAATTATTATTGCAAATTATAATTTGAAGATCTGAACTTGTAATAGACAAATACGCAACTTAGCATTGTTAAATACAAATTGTGATTGCAAATTATAACTTGAAGATCTGAACCTGTAATAGGTAAATACAGAACTTCGAATTGTTAAATTCAAACTAAGATTGCAAATAATAATTCGAAGATCTGAACTTGTAATAGTCCAATACAGAACTTCTAATTGTTAAATACAAATTATTAGTACAAATTATAACTTGAAGATCTGAACTTGTAATTGTCAAATACAGAACTTAAAATTGATAGCTTCTAATTATTATTGCAAATTATAACTTGAAGATCTGAACTTGTAATAGTCAAATACAGAACTTAAAATTGATAGCTTCTAATTATTATTGTAAATTATAACTTGAAGATCTGAACTTGTAATAGTGAATTACAGAACTTAGATTTGTTAAATTCAAATTATTATTTCAAATTATAACTTGAAGATCTGAACTAGTAATTGTCAAATACAGACCTTAAAATTGATAGCTTCTAATTATTATTGCAAATTATAACTTGAAGATCTGTACTTGTAATTGTCAAATACAGAACTTAAAATTGATAGCTTCTAATTATTATTGTAAATTATAACTTGAAGATCTGAACTTGTAATTGTCAAATACAGAACTTAAAATTGATAGCTTCTAATTATTATTGCAAATAATAACTTGGAGATCTGAACTAGTAATTGTCAAATACAGAACTTAAAATTGATAGCTTCTAATTATTATTGCAAATTATAACTTGAAGATCTGAACTTGTAATTGTAAAATACAGAACTTAAAATTGATAGCTTCTAATTATTATTGCAACTTATAACTTGAAGATCTGAACTTGTAATTGTCAAATACAGAACATAAAATTGATAGCTTCTAATTATTATTTCAAATTATAACTTGAAGATCTGAACTTGTAATTGTCAAATACAGAACTTAAAATTAATAGCTTCTAATTATTATTGCAAATTATAACTTGAAGATCTAAACTTGTAATTGTCAAATACAGAACTTAAAATTGATAGCTTCTAATTATTATTGTAAATTATAACTTGTAGATCTGAACTTGTAATAGTGAATTACAGAACTTAGATTTGTTAAATTCAAATTATTATTTCAAATTATAACTTGGAGATCTGAACTAGTAATTGTCAAATACAGAACTTAAAATTGATAGCTTCTAATTATTATTGCAAATTATAACTTGAAGATCTGAACTTGTAATTGTCAAATACAGAACTTAAAATTGATTGCTTCTAATTATTATTGCAAATTATAACTTGAAGATCTGAACTTGTAATTGTCAAATACAGAACATAAAATTGATAGCTTCTAATTATTATTTCAAATTATAACTTGAAGATCTGAACTTGCAATTGTCAAATACAGAACTTAAAATTAATAGCTTCCAATTATTATTGCAAATTATAACTTGAAGATCTGAACTTGTAATTGTCAAATACAGAACTTAAAATTGATAGCTTCTAATTATTATTGTAAATTATAACTTGAAGATCTGAACTTGTAATTGTGAAATACAGAACTTAAAATTGATAGCTTCTAATTATTATTGCAAATAATAACTTGGAGATCTGAACTAGTAATTGTCAAATACAGAACATAAAATTGATAGCTTCTAATTATTATTGCAAATTATAACTTGAAGATCTGAACTTGTAATTGTAAAATACAGAACTTAAAATTGATAGCTTCTAATTATTATTGCAACTTATAACTTGAAGATCTGAACTTGTAATTGTCAAATACAGAACATAAAATTGATAGCTTCTAATTATTATTTCAAATTATAACTTGAAGATCTGAACTTGTAATTGTCAAATACAGAACTTAAAATTAATAGCTTCTAATTATTATTGCAAATTATAACTTGAAGATCTAAACTTGTAATTGTCAAATACAGAACTTAAAATTGATAGCTTCTAATTATTATTGTAAATTATAACTTGTAGATCTGAACTTGTAATAGTGAATTACAGAACTTAGATTTGTTAAATTCAAATTATTATTTCAAATTATAACTTGGAGATCTGAACTAGTAATTGTCAAATACAGAACTTAAAATTGATAGCTTCTAATTATTATTGCAAATTATAACTTGAAGATCTGAACTTGTAATTGTCAAAAACAGAACTTGAAATTGATTGCTTCTAATTATTATTGCAAATTATAACTTGAAGATCTTAACTTGTAATTGTCAAATACAGAACATAAAATTGATAGCTTCTAATTATTATTTCAAATTATAACTTGAAGATCTGAACTTGCAATTGTCAAATACAGAACTTAAAATTAATAGCTTCTAATTATTATTGCAAATTATAACTTGAAGATCTGAACTTGTAATTGTCAAATACAAAACTTAAAATTGATAGCGTCTAATTATTATTGTAAATTATAACTTGAAGATCTGAACTTGTAATAGTGAATTACAGAACTTAGATTTGTTAAATTCAAATTATTATTTCAAATTATAACTTGAAGATCTGAACTAGTAATTGTCAAATACAGAACTTAAAATTGATAGCTTCTAATTATTACTGCATATTATAACTTGAAGATCTGAACTTGTAATTGTTAAATACAGAACTTAAAATTGATAGCTTCTAATTATTATTGTAAATTATAACTTCAAGATCTAAACTTGTAATTGTCAAATACAGAACTTAAAATTGATAGCTTCTAATTATTATTGCAAATAATAACTTGAAGATCTGAACTTGTAATTGTCAAATACAGAACTTAAAATTGATAGCTTCTAATTATTATTGCAAATTATAACTTGAAGATCTGAACTTGTAATTGTCAAATACAGAACTTCAAATTGTTAAATACAAATTATTATTGCAAATTATAACTTGAAGATCTGAACTTGTAATTGTCAAATACAGAACTTAAAATTGATAGCTTCTAATTATTATTGTAAATTATAACTTGAAGATCTGAACTTGTAATAGTGAATTACAGAACTTAGATTTGTTAAATTCAAATTATTATTTCAAATTATAACTTGAAGATCTGAACTAGTAATTGTCAAATACAGAACTTAAAATTGATAGCTTCTAATTATTATTGCATATTATAACTTGAAGATCTGAACTTGTAATTGTTAAATACAGAACTTAAAATTGATAGCTTCTAATTATTATTGTAAATTATAACTTCAAGATCTGAACTTGTAATTGTCAAATACAGAACTTAAAATTGATAGCTTCTAATTATTATTGCAAATAATAACTTGAAGATCTGAACTTGTAATTGTCAAATACAGAACTTAAAATTGATAGCTTCTAATTATTATTGCAAATTATAACTTGAAGATCTGAACTTGTAATTGTCAAATACAGAACTTCTAATTGTTAAATACAAATTATTAGTGCAAATTATAACTTGAAGATCTGAACTAATAATTGTCAAATACAGAATTTAAAATTGATAGCTTCTAATTATTATTGCAAATTATAACTTGAAGATCTGAACTTGTAATTGTCAAATACAGAACTTCTAATTGTGAAATACAAATTATTAGTGCAAATTATAACTTGAAGATCTGAACTTGTAATTGTCAAATACAGAACTTAAAATTGATAGCTTCTAATTATTATTGCAAATTATAACTTGAAGATCTGAACTTGTAATAGTCAACTACAGAACTTAAAATTGATAGCTTCTAATTATTATTGTAAATTATAACTTGAAGATCTGAACTTGTAATAGTGAATTACAGAACTTAGATTTTTTAAATTCAAATTATTATTTCAAATTATAACTTGAAGATCTGAACTAGTAATTGTCAAATACAGAACTTAAAATTGATAGCTTCTAATTATTATTGCAAATTATAACTTGAAGATCTGAACTTGTAATTGTCAAATACAGAACTTAAAATTGATAGCTTCTAATTATTATTGTAAATTATAACTTGAAGATCTGAACTTGTAATTGTCAAATACAGAACTTAAAATTGATAGCTTCTAATTATTAGTGCAAATAATAACTTGGAGATCTGAACTAGTAATTGTCAAATACAGAACTTAAAATTGATAGCTTCTAATTATTATTGCAAATTATAACTTGAAGATCTGAACTTGTAGTTGTCAAATACAGAACTTAAAATTGATAGCTTCTAATTATTATTGCACATTATAACTTGAAGATCTGAACTTGTAATTGTCAAATACAGAACTTAAAATTAATAGCTTCTAATTATTATTGCAAATTATAACTTGAAGATCTGAACTTGTAATTGTCAAATGCAGAACTTAAAATTGATAGCTTCTAATTATTATTGTAAATTATAACTTGAAGATCTGAACTTGTAATAGTGAATTACAGAACTTAGATTTGTTAAATTCAAATTATTATTTCAAATTATAACTTGAAGAACTGAACTAGTAATTGTCAAATACAGAACTTAAAATTGATAGCTTCTAATTATTATTGCATATTATAACTTGAGATCTGAACTTGTAATTGTTAAATACAGAACTTAAAATTGATAGCTTCTAATTATTATTGTAAATTATAACTTCAAGATCTGAACTTGTAATTGTCAAATGCAGAACTTAAAATTGATAGCTTCTAATTATTATTGCAAATCATAACTTGAAGATCTGAACTTGTAATTGTCAAATACAGAACTTAAAATTGATAGCTTCTAATTATAATTGCAAATTATAATTTGAAGATCTGAACTTGTAATAGACAAATACGCAACTTACCATTGTTAAATACAAATTGTGATTGCAAATTATAACTTGAAGATCTGAACCTGTAATAGGTAAATACAGAACTTCGAATTGTTAAATTCAAACTAAGATTGCAAATAATAATTCGAAGATCTGAACTTGTAATAGTCAAATACAGAACTTCTAATTGTTAAATACAAATTATTAGTGCAAATTATAACTTGAAGATCTGAACTTGTAACTGTCAAATACAGAACTTAAAATTGATAGCTTCTAATTATTATTGCAAATTATAACTTGAAGATCTGAACTTGTAATAGTCAAATACAGAACTTAAAATTGATAGCTTCTAATTATTATTGTAAATTATAACTTGAAGATCTGAACTTGTAATAGTGAATTACAGAACTTAGATTTGTTAAATTCAAATTATTATTTCAAATTATAACTTGAAGATCTGAACTAGTAATTGTCAAATACAGAACTTAAAATTGATAGCTTCTAATTATTATTGCAAATTATAACTTGAAGATCTGAACTTGTAATTGTCAAATACAGAACTTAAAATTGATAGCTTCTAATTATTATTGTAAATTATAACTTGAAGATCTGAACTTGTAATTGTCAAATACAGAACTTAAAATTGATAGCTTCTAATTATTATTGCAAATAATAACTTAGAGATCTGAACTAGTAATTGTCAAATACAGAATTTAAAATTGATAGCTTCTAATTATTATTGCAAATTATAACTTGAAGATCTGAACTTGTAATTGTAAAATACAGAACTTAAAATTGATAGCTTCTAATTATTATTGCAACTTATAACTTGAAGATCTGAACTTGTAATTGTCCAATACAGAACATAAAATTGATAGCTTCTAATTATTATTTCAAATTATAACTTGAAGATCTGAACTTGTAATTGTCAAATACAGAACTTAAAATTAATAGCTTCTAATTATTATTGCAAATTATAACTTGAAGATCTAAACTTGTAATTGTCAAATACAGAACTTATAATTGATAGCTTCTAATTATTATTGTAAATTATAACTTGAAGATCTGAACTTGTAATAGTGAATTACAGAACTTAGATTTGTTAAATTCAAATTATTATTTCAAATTATAACTTGCAGATCTGAACTAGTAATTGTCAAATACAGAACTTAAAATTGATAGCTTCTAATTATTATTGCAAATTATAACTTGAAGATCTGAACTTGTAATTGTCAAATACAGAACTTAAAATTGATTGCTTCTAATTATTATTGCATATTATAACTTGAAGATCTGAACTTGTAATTGTCAAATACAGAACATAAAATTGATAGCTTCTAATTATTATTGCAAATTATAACTTGAAGATCTGAACTTGTAATAGTCAAATACAGAACTTAAAATTGATAGCTTCTAATTATTATTGTAAATTATAACTTGAAGATCTGAACTTGTAATAGTGAATTACAGAACTTAGATTTGTTAAATTCAAATTATTATTTCAAATTATAACTTGAAGATCTGAACTTGTAATTGTCAAATACAGAACTTAAAATTGATAGCTTCAAATTATTATTGTAAATTATAACTTGAAGATCTGAACTTGTAATTGTCAAATACAGAACTTAAAATTGATAGCTTCTAATTATTATTGCAAATAATAACTTAGAGATCTGAACTAGTAATTGTCAAATACAGAATTTAAAATTGATAGCTTCTAATTATTATTGCAAATTATAACTTGAAGATCTGAACTTGTAATTGTAAAATACAGAACTTAAAATTGATAGCTTCTAATTATTATTGCAACTTATAACTTGAAGATCTGAACTTGTAATTGTCCAATACAGAACATAAAATTGATAGCTTCTAATTATTATTTCAAATTATAACTTGAAGATCTGAACTTGTAATTGTCAAATACAGAACTTAAAATTAATAGCTTCTAATTATTATTGCAAATTATAACTTGAAGATCTAAACTTGTAATTGTCAAATACAGAACTTAAAATTGATAGCTTCTAATTATTATTGTAAATTATAACTTGAAGATCTGAACTTGTAATAGTGAATTACAGAACTTAGATTTGTTAAATTCAAATTATTATTTCAAATTATAACTTGGAGATCTGAACTAGTAATTGTCAAATACAGAACTTAAAATTGATAGCTTCTAATTATTATTGCAAATTATAACTTGAAGATCTGAACTTGTAATTGTCAAATACAGAACTTAAAATTGATTGCTTCTAATTATTATTGCATATTATAACTTGAAGATCTGAACTTGTAATTGTCAAATACAGAACATAAAATTGATAGCTTCTAATTATTATTTCAAATTTTAACTTGAAGATCTGAACTTGCAATTGTCAAATACAGAACTTAAAATTAATAGCTTCTAATTATTATTGCAAATTATAACTTGAAGATCTGAACTTGTAATTGTCAAATACAAAACTTAAAATTGATAGCTTCTAATTATTATTGTAAATTATAACTTGAAGATCTGAACTTGTAATAGTGAATTACAGAACTTAGATTTGTTAAATTCAAATTATTATTACAAATTATAACTTGAAGATCTGAACTAGTAATTGTCAAATACAGAACTTAAAATTGATAGCTTCTAATTATTACTGCATATTATAACTTCAAGATCTAAACTTGTAATTGTCAAATACAGAACTTAAAATTGATAGCTTCTAATTATTATTGCAAATAATAACTTGAAGATATGAACTTGTAATTGTCAAATACAGAACTTAAAATTGATAGCTTCTAATTATTATTGCAAATTATAACTTGAAGATCTGAACTTGTAATTGTCAAATACAGAACTTCAAATTGTTAAATACAAATTATTAGTGCAAATTATAACTTGAAGATCTGAACTTGTAATTGTCAAATACAGAACTTAAAATTGATAGCTTCTAATTATTATTGTAAATTATAACTTGAAGATCTGAACTTGTAATAGTGAATTACAGAACTTAGATTTGTTAAATTCAAATTATTATTTCAAATTATAACTTGAAGATCTGAACTAGTAATTGTCAAATACAGAACTTAAAATTGATAGCTTCTAATTATTATTGCATATTATAACTTGAAGATCTGAACTTGTAATTGTTAAATACAGAACTTATAATTGATAGCTTCTAATTATTATTGTAAATTATAACTTCAAGATCTGAACTTGTAATTGTCAAATACAGAACTTAAAATTGATAGCTTCTAATTATTATTGCAAATAATAACTTGAAGATCTGAACTTGTAATTGTCAAATACAGAACTTAAAATTGATAGCTTCTAATTATTATTGCAAATTATAATTTGAAGATCTGAACTTGTAATAGACAAATACGCAACTTAGCATTGTTAAATACAAATTGTGATTGCAAATTATAACTTGAAGATCTGAACTTGTAATAGTCAAATACAGAACTTAAAATTGATAGCTTCTAATTATTATTGTAAATTATAACTTGAAGATCTGAACTTGTAATAGTGAATTACAGAACTTAGATTTGTTAAATTCAAATTATTATTTCAAATTATAACTTGAAGATCTGAACTAGTAATTGTCAAATACAGAACTTAAAATTGATAGCTACTAATTATTATTGCAAATTATAACTTGAAGATCTGAACTTGTAATTGTCAAATACAGAACTTAAAATTGATAGCTTCTAATTATTATTGTAAATTATAACTTGAAGATCTGAACTTGTAATTGTCAAATACAGAACTTAAAATTGATAGCTTCTAATTATTATTGCAAATAATAACTTAGAGATCTGAACTAGTAATTGTCAAATACAGAATTTAAAATTGAGAGCTTCTAATTATTATTGCAAATTATAACTTGAAGATCTGAACTAGTAATTGTAAAATACAGAACTTAAAATTGATAGCTTCTAATTATTATTGCAACTTATAACTTGAAGATCTGAACTTGTAATTGTCCAATACAGAACATAAAATTGATAGCTTCTAATTATTATTTCAAATTATAACTTGAAGATCTGAACTTGTAATTGTCAAATACAGAACTTAAAATTAATAGCTTCCAATTATTATTGCAAATTATAACTTGAAGATCTAAACTTGTAATTGTCAAATACAGAACTTAAAATTGATAGCTTCTAATTATTATTGTAAATTATAACTTGAAGATCTGAACTTGTAATAGTGAATTACAGAACTTAGATTTGTTAAATTCAAATTATTATTTCAAATTATAACTTGCAGATCTGAACTAGTAATTGTCAAATACAGAACTTAAAATTGATAGCTTCTAATTATTATTGCAAATTATAACTTGAAGATCTGAACTTGTAATTGTCAAATACAGAACTTAAAATTGATTGCTTCTAATTATTATTGCATATTATAACTTGAAGATCTGAACTTGTAATTGTCAAATACAGAACATAAAATTGATAGCTTCTAATTATTATTGCAAATTATAACTTGAAGATCTGAACTTGTAATAGTCAAATACAGAACTTAAAATTGATAGCTTCTAATTATTATTGTAAATTATAACTTGAAGATCTGAACTTGTAATAGTGAATTACAGAACTTAGATTTGTTAAATTCAAATTATTATTTCAAATTATAACTTGAAGATCTGAACTTGTAATTGTCAAATACAGAACTTAAAATTGATAGCTTCAAATTATTATTGTAAATTATAACTTGAAGATCTGAACTTGTAATTGTCAAATACAGAACTTAAAATTGATAGCTTCTAATTATTATTGCAAATAATAACTTAGAGATCTGAACTAGTAATTGTCAAATACAGAATTTAAAATTGATAGCTTCTAATTATTATTGCAAATTATAACTTGAAGATCTGAACTTGTAATTGTAAAATACAGAACTTAAAATTGATAGCTTCTAATTATTATTGCAACTTATAACTTGAAGATCTGAACTTGTAATTGTCCAATACAGAACATAAAATTGATAGCTTCTAATTATTATTTCAAATTATAACTTGAAGATCTGAACTTGTAATTGTCAAATACAGAACTTAAAATTAATAGCTTCTAATTATTATTGCAAATTATAACTTGAAGATCTAAACTTGTAATTGTCAAATACAGAACTTAAAATTGATAGCTTCTAATTATTATTGTAAATTATAACTTGAAGATCTGAACTTGTAATAGTGAATTACAGAACTTAGATTTGTTAAATTCAAATTATTATTTCAAATTATAACTTGGAGATCTGAACTAGTAATTGTCAAATACAGAACTTAAACTTGATAGCTTCTAATTATTATTGCAAATTATAACTTGAAGATCTGAACTTGTAATTGTCAAATACAGAACTTAAAATTGATTGCTTCTAATTATTATTGCATATTATAACTTGAAGATCTGAACTTGTAATTGTCAAATACAGAACATAAAATTGATAGCTTCTAATTATTATTTCAAATTTTAACTTGAAGATCTGAACTTGCAATTGTCAAATACAGAACTTAAAATTAATAGCTTCTAATTATTATTGCAAATTATAACTTGAAGATCTGAACTTGTAATTGTCAAATACAAAACTTAAAATTGATAGCTTCTAATTATTATTGTAAATTATAACTTGAAGATCTGAACTTGTAATAGTGAATTACAGAACTTAGATTTGTTAAATTCAAATTATTATTTCAAATTATAACTTGAAGATCTGAACTAGTAATTGTCAAATACAGAACTTAAAATTGATAGCTTCTAATTATTACTGCATATTATAACTTCAAGATCTAAACTTGTAATTGTCAAATACAGAACTTAAAATTGATAGCTTCTAATTATTATTGCAAATAATAACTTGAAGATCTGAACTTGTAATTGTCAAATACAGAACTTAAAATTGATAGCTTCTAATTATTATTGCAAATTATAACTTGAAGATCTGAACTTGTAATTGTCAAATACAGAACTTAAAATTGATAGCTTCTAATTATTATTGTAAATTATAACTTGAAGATCTGAACTTGTAATAGTGAATTACAGAACTTAGATTTGTTAAATTCAAATTATTATTTCAAATTATAACTTGAAGATCTGAACTAGTAATTGTCAAATACAGAACTTAAAATTGATAGCTTCTAATTATTATTGCATATTATAACTTGAAGATCTGAACTTGTAATTGTTAAATACAGAACTTATAATTGATAGCTTCTAATTATTATTGTAAATTATAACTTCAAGATCTGAACTTGTAATTGTCAAATACAGAACTTAAAATTGATAGCTTCTAATTATTATTGCAAATAATAACTTGAAGATCTGAACTTGTAATTGTCAAATACAGAACTTAAAATTGATAGCTTCTAATTATTATTGCAAATTATAATTTGAAGATCTGAACTTGTAATAGACAAATACGCAACTTAGCATTGTTAAATACAAATTGTGATTGCAAATTATAACTTGAAGATCTGAACCTGTAATAGGTAAATACAGAACTTAAAATTGATAGCTTCTAATTATTATTGCAAATTATAACTTGAAGATCTGAACTTGTAATAGTCAAATACAGAACTTAAAATTGATAGCTTCTAATTATTATTGTAAATTATAACTTGAAGATCTGAACTTGTAATAGTGAATTACAGAACTTAGATTTTTTAAATTCAAATTATTATTTCAAATTATAACTTGAAGATCTGAACTAGTAATTGTCAAATACAGAACTTAAAATTGATAGCTTCTAATTATTATTGCAAATTATAACTTGAAGATCTGAACTTGTAATTGTCAAATACAGAACTTAAAATTGATAGCTTCTAATTATTATTGTAAATTATAACTTGAAGATCTGAACTTGTAATGGTCAAATACAGAACTTAAAATTGATAGCTTCTAATTATTATTGCAAATAACAACTTGGAGATCTGAACTAGTAATTGTCAAATACAGAACTTAAAATTGATAGCTTCTAATTATTATTGCAAATTATAACTTGAAGATCTGAACTTGTAGTTGTCAAATACAGAACTTAAAATTGATAGCTTCTAATTATTATTGCACATTATAACTTGAAGATCTGAACTTGTAATTGTCAAATACAGAACTTAAAATTAATAGCTTCTAATTATTATTGCAAATTATAACTTGAAGATCTGAACTTGTAATTGTCAAATACAGAACTTAAAATTGATAGCTTCTAATTATTATTGTAAATTATAACTTGAAGATCTGAACTAGTAATTGTCAAATACAGAACTTAAAATTGATAGCTTCTAATTATTATTGCATATTATAACTTGAGATCTGAACTTGTAATTGTTAAATACAGAACTTAAAATTTATAGCTTCTAATTATTATTGTAAATTATAACTTCAAGATCTGAACTTGTAATTGTCAAATGCAGAACTTAAAATTGATAGCTTCTAATTATTATTGCAAATAATAACTTGAAGATCTGAACTTGTAATTGTCAAATACAGAACTTAAAATTGATAGCTTCTAATTATTATTGCAAATTATAATTTGAAGATCTGAACTTGTAATAGACAAATACGCAACTTAGCATTGTTAAATACAAATTGTGATTGCAAATTATAACTTGAAGATCTGAACCTGTAATAGGTAAATACAGAACTTCGAATTGTTAAATTCAAACTAAGATTGCAAATAATAATGCGAAGATCTGAACTTGTAATAGTCAAATACAGAACTTCTAATTGTTAAATACAAATTATTAGTGCAAATTATAACTTGAAGATCTGAACTTGTAACTGTCAAATACAGAACTTAAAATTGATAGCTTCTAATTATTATTGCAAATTATAACTTGAAGATCTGAACTTGTAATAGTCAAATACAGAACTTAAAATTGATAGCTTCTAATTATTATTGTAAATTATAACTTGAAGATCTGAACTTGTAATAGTGAATTACAGAACTTAGATTTGTTAAATTCAAATTTTTATTTCAAATTATAACTTGAAGATCTGAACTAGTAATTGTCAAATACAGAACTTAAAATTGATAGCTACTAATTATTATTGCAAATTATAACTTGAAGATCTGAACTTGTAATTGTCAAATACAGAACTTAAAATTGATAGCTTCTAATTATTATTGTAAATTATAACTTGAAGATCTGAACTTGTAATTGTCAAATACAGAACTTAAAATTGATAGCTTCTAATTATTATTGCAAATAATAACTTGGAGATCTGAACTAGTAATTGTCAAATACAGAATTTAAAATTGATAGCTTCTAATTATTATTGCAAATTATAACTTGAAGATTTGAACTTGTAATTGTAAAATACAGAACTTAAAATTGATAGCTTCTAATTATTATTGCAACTTATAACTTGAAGATCTGAACTTGTAATTGTCCAATACAGAACATAAAATTGATAGCTTCTAATTATTATTTCAAATTATAACTTGAAGATCTGAACTTGTAATTGTCAAATACAGAACTTAAAATTAATAGCTTCTAATTATTATTGCAAATTATAACTTGAAGATCTAAACTTGTAATTGTCAAATACAGAACTTAAAATTGATAGCTTCTAATTATTATTGTAAATTATAACTTGAAGATCTGAACTTGTAATAGTGAATTACAGAATTAGATTTGTTAAATTCAAATTATTATTTCAAATTATAACTTGGAGATCTGAACTAGTAATTGTCAAATACAGAACTTAAAATTGATAGCTTCTAATTATTATTGCAAATTATAACTTGAAGATCTGAACTTGTAATTGTCAAATACAGAACTTAAAATTGATTGCTTCTAATTATTATTGCAAATTATAACTTGAAGATCTGAACTTGTAATTGTCAAATACAGAACATAAAATTGATAGCTTCTAATTATTATATCAAATTATAACTTGAACATCTGAACTTGCAATTGTCAAATACAGAACTTAAAATTAATAGCTTCTAATTATTATTGCAAATTATAACTTGAAGATCTGAACTTGTAATTGTCAAATACAAAACTTAAAATTGATAGCTTCTAATTATTATTGTAAATTATAACTTGAAGATCTGAACTTGTAATAGTGAATTACAGAACTTAGATTTGTTAAATTCAAATTATTATTTCAATATATAACTTGAAGATCTGAACTAGTAATTGTCAAATACAGAACTTAAAATTGATAGCTTCTAATTATTACTGCATATTATAACTTCAAGATCTAAACTTGTAATTGTCAAATACAGAACTTAAAATTGATAGCTTCTAATTATTATTGCAAATAATAACTTGAAGATCTGAACTTGTAATTGTCAAATACAGAACTTAAAATTGATAGCTTCTAATTATTATTGCAAATTATAACTTGAAGATCTGAACTTGTAATAGTCAAATACAGAACTTAAAATTGATAGCTTCTAATTATTATTGTAAATTATAACTTGAAGATCTGAACTTGTAATAGTGAATTACAGAACTTAGATTTTTTAAATTCAAATTATTATTTCAAATTATAACTTGAAGATCTGAACTAGTAATTGTCAAATACAGAACTTAAAATTGATAGCTTCTAATTATTATTGCAAATTATAACTTGAAGATCTGAACTTGTAATTGTCAAATACAGAACTTAAAATTGATAGCTTCTAATTATTATTGTAAATTATAACTTGAAGATCTGAACTTGTAATTGTCAAATACAGAACTTAAAATTGATAGCTTCTAATTATTATTGCATATAACAACTTGGAGATCTGAACTAGTAATTGTCAAATACAGAACTTAAAATTGATAGCTTCTAATTATTATTGCAAATTATAACTTGAAGATCTGAACTTGTAGTTGTCAAATACAGAACTTAAAATTGATAGCTTCTAATTATTATTGCACATTATAACTTGAAGATCTGAACTTGTAATTGTCAAATACAGAACTTAAAATTAATAGCTTCTAATTATTATTGCAAATTATAACTTGAAGATCTGAACTTGTAATTGTCAAATACAGAACTTAAAATTGATAGCTTCTAATTATTATTGTAAATTATAACTTGAAGATCTGAACTTGTAATAGTGAATTACAGAACTTAGATTTGTTAAATTCAAATTATTATTTCAAATTATAACTAGAAGATCTGAACTAGTAATTGTCAAATACAGAACTTAAAATTGATAGCTTCTAATTATTATTGCATATTATAACTTGAGATCTGAACTTGTAATTGTTAAATACAGAACTTAAAATTGATAGCTTCTAATTATTATTGTAAATTATAACTTCAAGATCTGAACTTGTAATTGTCAAATGCAGAACTTAAAATTGATAGCTTCTAATTATTATTGCAAATAATAACTTGAAGATCTGAACTTGTAATTGTCAAATACAGAACTTAAAATTGATAGCTTCTAATTATTATTGCAAATTATAATTTGAAGATCTGAACTTGTAATAGACAAATACGCAACTTAGCATTGTTAAATACAAATTGTGATTGCAAATTATAACTTGAAGATCTGAACTTGTAATAGTCAAATACAGAACTTAAAATTGATAGCTTCTAATTATTATTGTAAATTATAACTTGAAGATCTGAACTTGTAATAGTGAATTACAGAACTTAGATTTGTTAAATTCAAATTATTATTTCAAATTATAACTTGAAGATCTGAACTTGTAATTGTCAAATACAGAACTTAAAATTGATAGCTTCAAATTATTATTGTAAATTATAACTTGAAGATCTGAACTTGTAATTGTCAAATACAGAACTTAAAATTGATAGCTTCTAATTATTATTGCAAATAATAACTTAGAGATCTGAACTAGTAATTGTCAAATACAGAATTTAAAATTGATAGCTTCTAATTATTATTGCAAATTATAACTTGAAGATCTGAACTTGTAATTGTAAAATACAGAACTTAAAATTGATAGCTTCTAATTATTATTGCAACTTATAACTTGAAGATCTGAACTTGTAATTGTCCAATACAGAACATAAAATTGATAGCTTCTAATTATTATTTCAAATTATAACTTGAAGATCTGAACTTGTAATTGTCAAATACAGAACTTAAAATTAATAGCTTCTAATTATTATTGCAAATTATAACTTGAAGATCTAAACTTGTAATTGTCAAATACAGAACTTAAAATTGATAGCTTCTAATTATTATTGTAAATTATAACTTGAAGATCTGAACTTGTAATAGTGAATTACAGAACTTAGATTTGTTAAATTCAAATTATTATTTCAAATTATAACTTGGAGATCTGAACTAGTAATTGTCAAATACAGAACTTAAACTTGATAGCTTCTAATTATTATTGCAAATTATAACTTGAAGATCTGAACTTGTAATTGTCAAATACAGAACTTAAAATTGATTGCTTCTAATTATTATTGCATATTATAACTTGAAGATCTGAACTTGTAATTGTCAAATACAGAACATAAAATTGATAGCTTCTAATTATTATTTCAAATTTTAACTTGAAGATCTGAACTTGCAATTGTCAAATACAGAACTTAAAATTAATAGCTTCTAATTATTATTGCAAATTATAACTTGAAGATCTGAACTTGTAATTGTCAAATACAAAACTTAAAATTGATAGCTTCTAATTATTATTGTAAATTATAACTTGAAGATCTGAACTTGTAATAGTGAATTACAGAACTTAGATTTGTTAAATTCAAATTATTATTTCAAATTATAACTTGAAGATCTGAACTAGTAATTGTCAAATACAGAACTTAAAATTGATAGCTTCTAATTATTACTGCATATTATAACTTCAAGATCTAAACTTGTAATTGTCAAATACAGAACTTAAAATTGATAGCTTCTAATTATTATTGCAAATAATAACTTGAAGATCTGAACTTGTAATTGTCAAATACAGAACTTAAAATTGATAGCTTCTAATTATTATTGCAAATTATAACTTGAAGATTTGAACTTGTAATTGTCAAATACAGAACTTCAAATTGTTAAATACAAATTATTAGTGCAAATTATAACTTGAAGATCTGAACTTGTAATTGTCAAATACAGAACTTAAAATTGATAGCTTCTAATTATTATTGTAAATTATAACTTGAAGATCTGAACTTGTAATAGTGAATTACAGAACTTAGATTTGTTAAATTCAAATTATTATTTCAAATTATAACTTGAAGATCTGAACTAGTAATTGTCAAATACAGAACTTAAAATTGATAGCTTCTAATTATTATTGCATATTATAACTTGAAGATCTGAACTTGTAATTGTTAAATACAGAACTTATAATTGATAGCTTCTAATTATTATTGTAAATTATAACTTCAAGATCTGAACTTGTAATTGTCAAATACAGAACTTAAAATTGATAGCTTCTAATTATTATTGCAAATAATAACTTGAAGATCTGAACTTGTAATTGTCAAATACAGAACTTAAAATTGATAGCTTCTAATTATTATTGCAAATTATAATTTGAAGATCTGAACTTGTAATAGACAAATACGCAACTTAGCATTGTTAAATACAAATTGTGATTGCAAATTATAACTTGAAGATCTGAACCTGTAATAGGTAAATACAGAACTTAAAATTGATAGCTTCTAATTATTATTGCAAATTATAACTTGAAGATCTGAACTTGTAATAGTCAAATACAGAACTTAAAATTGATAGCTTCTAATTATTATTGTAAATTATAACTTGAAGATCTGAACTTGTAATAGTGAATTACAGAACTTAGATTTTTTAAATTCAAATTATTATTTCAAATTATAACTTGAAGATCTGAACTAGTAATTGTCAAATACAGAACTTAAAATTGATAGCTTCTAATTATTATTGCAAATTATAACTTGAAGATCTGAACTTGTAATTGTCAAATACAGAACTTAAAATTGATAGCTTCTAATTATTATTGTAAATTATAACTTGAAGATCTGAACTTGTAATGGTCAAATACAGAACTTAAAATTGATAGCTTCTAATTATTATTGCAAATAACAACTTGGAGATCTGAACTTGTAATTGTCAAATACAGAACTTAAAATTGATAGCTTCTAATTATTATTGCAAATTATAACTTGAAGATCTGAACTTGTAGTTGTCAAATACAGAACTTAAAATTGATAGCTTCTAATTATTATTGCACATTATAACTTGAAGATCTGAACTTGTAATTGTCAAATACAGAACTTAAAATTAATAGCTTCTAATTATTATTGCAAATTATAACTTGAAGATCTGAACTTGTAATTGTCAAATACAGAACTTAAAATTGATAGCTTCTAATTATTATTGTAAATTATAACTTGAAGATCTGAACTTGTAATAGTGAATTACAGAACTTAGATTTGTTAAATTCAAATTATTATTTCAAATTATAACTTGAAGATCTGAACTAGTAATTGTCAAATACAGAACTTAAAATTGATAGCTTCTAATTATTATTGCATATTATAACTTGAGATCTGAACTTGTAATTGTTAAATACAGAACTTAAAATTTATAGCTTCTAATTATTATTGTAAATTATAACTTCAAGATCTGAACTTGTAATTGTCAAATGCAGAACTTAAAATTGATAGCTTCTAATTATTATTGCAAATAATAACTTGAAGATCTGAACTTGTAATTGTCAAATACAGAACTTAAAATTGATAGCTTCTAATTATTATTGCAAATTATAATTTGAAGATCTGAACTTGTAATAGACAAATACGCAACTTAGCATTGTTAAATACAAATTGTGATTGCAAATTATAACTTGAAGATCTGAACCTGTAATAGGTAAATACAGAACTTCGAATTGTTAAATTCAAACTAAGATTGCAAATAATAATGCGAAGATCTGAACTTGTAATAGTCAAATACAGAACTTCTAATTGTTAAATACAAATTATTAGTGCAAATTATAACTTGAAGATCTGAACTTGTAACTGTCAAATACAGAACTTAAAATTGATAGCTTCTAATTATTATTGCAAATTATAACTTGAAGATCTGAACTTGTAATAGTCAAATACAGAACTTAAAATTGATAGCTTCTAATTATTATTGTAAATTATAACTTGAAGATCTGAACTTGTAATAGTGAATTACAGAACTTAGATTTGTTAAATTCAAATTTTTATTTCAAATTATAACTTGAAGATCTGAACTAGTAATTGTCAAATACAGAACTTAAAATTGATAGCTACTAATTATTATTGCAAATTATAACTTGAAGATCTGAACTTGTAATTGTCAAATACAGAACTTAAAATTGATAGCTTCTAATTATTATTGTAAATTATAACTTGAAGATCTGAACTTGTAATTGTCAAATACAGAACTTAAAATTGATAGCTTCTAATTATTATTGCAAATAATAACTTGGAGATCTGAACTAGTAATTGTCAAATACAGAATTTAAAATTGATAGCTTCTAATTATTATTGCAAATTATAACTTGAAGATTTGAACTTGTAATTGTAAAATACAGAACTTAAAATTGATAGCTTCTAATTATTATTGCAACTTATAACTTGAAGATCTGAACTTGTAATTGTCCAATACAGAACATAAAATTGATAGCTTCTAATTATTATTTCAAATTATAACTTGAAGATCTGAACTTGTAATTGTCAAATACAGAACTTAAAATTAATAGCTTCTAATTATTATTGCAAATTATAACTTGAAGATCTAAACTTGTAATTGTCAAATACAGAACTTAAAATTGATAGCTTCTAATTATTATTGTAAATTATAACTTGAAGATCTGAACTTGTAATAGTGAATTACAGAATTAGATTTGTTAAATTCAAATTATTATTTCAAATTATAACTTGGAGATCTGAACTAGTAATTGTCAAATACAGAACTTAAAATTGATAGCTTCTAATTATTATTGCAAATTATAACTTGAAGATCTGAACTTGTAATTGTCAAATACAGAACTTAAAATTGATTGCTTCTAATTATTATTGCAAATTATAACTTGAAGATCTGAACTTGTAATTGTCAAATACAGAACATAAAATTGATAGCTTCTAATTATTATATCAAATTATAACTTGAACATCTGAACTTGCAATTGTCAAATACAGAACTTAAAATTAATAGCTTCTAATTATTATTGCAAATTATAACTTGAAGATCTGAACTTGTAATTGACAAATACAAAACTTAAAATTGATAGCTTCTAATTATTATTGTAAATTATAACTTGAAGATCTGAACTTGTAATAGTGAATTACAGAACTTAGATTTGTTAAATTCAAATTATTATTTCAATATATAACTTGAAGATCTGAACTAGTAATTGTCAAATACAGAACTTAAAATTGATAGCTTCTAATTATTACTGCATATTATAACTTCAAGATCTAAACTTGTAATTGTCAAATACAGAACTTAAAATTGATAGCTTCTAATTATTATTGCAAATAATAACTTGAAGATCTGAACTTGTAATTGTCAAATACAGAACTTAAAATTGATAGCTTCTAATTATTATTGCAAATTATAACTTGAAGATCTGAACTTGTAATAGTCAAATACAGAACTTAAAATTGATAGCTTCTAATTATTATTGTAAATTATAACTTGAAGATCTGAACTTGTAATAGTGAATTACAGAACTTAGATTTTTTAAATTCAAATTATTATTTCAAATTATAACTTGAAGATCTGAACTAGTAATTGTCAAATACAGAACTTAAAATTGATAGCTTCTAATTATTATTGCAAATTATAACTTGAAGATCTGAACTTGTAATTGTCAAATACAGAACTTAAAATTGATAGCTTCTAATTATTATTGTAAATTATAACTTGAAGATCTGAACTTGTAATTGTCAAATACAGAACTTAAAATTGATAGCTTCTAATTATTATTGCATATAACAACTTGGAGATCTGAACTAGTAATTGTCAAATACAGAACTTAAAATTGATAGCTTCTAATTATTATTGCAAATTATAACTTGAAGATCTGAACTTGTAGTTGTCAAATACAGAACTTAAAATTGATAGCTTCTAATTATTATTGCACATTATAACTTGAAGATCTGAACTTGTAATTGTCAAATACAGAACTTAAAATTAATAGCTTCTAATTATTATTGCAAATTATAACTTGAAGATCTGAACTTGTAATTGTCAAATACAGAACTTAAAATTGATAGCTTCTAATTATTATTGTAAATTATAACTTGAAGATCTGAACTTGTAATAGTGAATTACAGAACTTAGATTTGTTAAATTCAAATTATTATTTCAAATTATAACTAGAAGATCTGAACTAGTAATTGTCAAATACAGAACTTAAAATTGATAGCTTCTAATTATTATTGCATATTATAACTTGAGATCTGAACTTGTAATTGTTAAATACAGAACTTAAAATTGATAGCTTCTAATTATTATTGTAAATTATAACTTCAAGATCTGAACTTGTAATTGTCAAATGCAGAACTTAAAATTGATAGCTTCTAATTATTATTGCAAATAATAACTTGAAGATCTGAACTTGTAATTGTCAAATACAGAACTTAAAATTGATAGCTTCTAATTATTATTGCAAATTATAATTTGAAGATCTGAACTTGTAATAGACAAATACACAACTTAGCATTGTTAAATACAAATTGTGATTGCAAATTATAACTTGAAGATCTGAACCTGTAATAGGTAAATACAGAACTTCGAATTGTTAAATTCAAACTAAGATTGCAAATAATAATGCGAAGATCTGAACTTGTAATAGTCAAATACAGAACTTCTAATTGTTAAATACAAATTATTAGTGCAAATTATAACTTGAAGATCTGAACTTGTAACTGTCAAATACAGAACTTAAAATTGATAGCTTCTAATTATTATTGCATATAACAACTTGGAGATCTGAACTAGTAATTGTCAAATACAGAACTTAAAATTGATAGCTTCTAATTATTATTGCAAATTATAACTTGAAGATCTGAACTTGTAGTTGTCAAATACAGAACTTAAAATTGATAGCTTCTAATTATTATTGCACATTATAACTTGAAGATCTGAACTTGTAATTGTCAAATACAGAACTTAAAATTAATAGCTTCTAATTATTATTGCAAATTATAACTTGAAGATCTGAACTTGTAATTGTCAAATACAGAACTTAAAATTGATAGCTTCTAATTATTATTGCATATAACAACTTGGAGATCTGAACTAGTAATTGTCAAATACAGAACTTAAAATTGATAGCTTCTAATTATTATTGCAAATTATAACTTGAAGATCTGAACTTGTAGTTGTCAAATACAGAACTTAAAATTGATAGCTTCTAATTATTATTGCACATTATAACTTGAAGATCTGAACTTGTAATTGTCAAATACAGAACTTAAAATTAATAGCTTCTAATTATTATTGCAAATTATAACTTGAAGATCTGAACTTGTAATTGTCAAATACAGAACTTAAAATTGATAGCTTCTAATTATTATTGTAAATTATAACTTGAAGATCTGAACTTGTAATAGTGAATTACAGAACTTAGATTTGTTAAATTCAAATTATTATTTCAAATTATAACTAGAAGATCTGAACTAGTAATTGTCAAATACAGAACTTAAAATTGATAGCTTCTAATTATTATTGCATATTATAACTTGAGATCTGAACTTGTAATTGTTAAATACAGAACTTAAAATTGATAGCTTCTAATTATTATTGTAAATTATAACTTCAAGATCTGAACTTGTAATTGTCAAATGCAGAACTTAAAATTGATAGCTTCTAATTATTATTGCAAATAATAACTTGAAGATCTGAACTTGTAATTGTCAAATACAGAACTTAAAATTGATAGCTTCTAATTATTATTGCAAATTATAATTTGAAGATCTGAACTTGTAATAGACAAATACGCAACTTAGCATTGTTAAATACAAATTGTGATTGCAAATTATAACTTGAAGATCTGAACTTGTAATAGTCAAATACAGAACTTAAAATTGATAGCTTCTAATTATTATTGTAAATTATAACTTGAAGATCTGAACTTGTAATAGTGAATTACAGAACTTAGATTTGTTAAATTCAAATTATTATTTCAAATTATAACTTGAAGATCTGAACTTGTAATTGTCAAATACAGAACTTAAAATTGATAGCTTCAAATTATTATTGTAAATTATAACTTGAAGATCTGAACTTGTAATTGTCAAATACAGAACTTAAAATTGATAGCTTCTAATTATTATTGCAAATAATAACTTAGAGATCTGAACTAGTAATTGTCAAATACAGAATTTAAAATTGATAGCTTCTAATTATTATTGCAAATTATAACTTGAAGATCTGAACTTGTAATTGTAAAATACAGAACTTAAAATTGATAGCTTCTAATTATTATTGCAACTTATAACTTGAAGATCTGAACTTGTAATTGTCCAATACAGAACATAAAATTGATAGCTTCTAATTATTATTTCAAATTATAACTTGAAGATCTGAACTTGTAATTGTCAAATACAGAACTTAAAATTAATAGCTTCTAATTATTATTGCAAATTATAACTTGAAGATCTAAACTTGTAATTGTCAAATACAGAACTTAAAATTGATAGCTTCTAATTATTATTGTAAATTATAACTTGAAGATCTGAACTTGTAATAGTGAATTACAGAACTTAGATTTGTTAAATTCAAATTATTATTTCAAATTATAACTTGGAGATCTGAACTAGTAATTGTCAAATACAGAACTTAAACTTGATAGCTTCTAATTATTATTGCAAATTATAACTTGAAGATCTGAACTTGTAATTGTCAAATACAGAACTTAAAATTGATTGCTTCTAATTATTATTGCATATTATAACTTGAAGATCTGAACTTGTAATTGTCAAATACAGAACATAAAATTGATAGCTTCTAATTTTTATTTCAAATTTTAACTTGAAGATCTGAACTTGCAATTGTCAAATACAGAACTTAAAATTAATAGCTTCTAATTATTATTGCAAATTATAACTTGAAGATCTGAACTTGTAATTGTCAAATACAAAACTTAAAATTGATAGCTTCTAATTATTATTGTAAATTATAACTTGAAGATCTGAACTTGTAATAGTGAATTACAGAACTTAGATTTGTTAAATTCAAATTATTATTTCAAATTATAACTTGAAGATCTGAACTAGTAATTGTCAAATACAGAACTTAAAATTGATAGCTTCTAATTATTACTGCATATTATAACTTCAAGATCTAAACTTGTAATTGTCAAATACAGAACTTAAAATTGATAGCTTCTAATTATTATTGCAAATAATAACTTGAAGATCTGAACTTGTAATTGTCAAATACAGAACTTAAAATTGATAGCTTCTAATTATTATTGCAAATTATAACTTGAAGATCTGAACTTGTAATTGTCAAATACAGAACTTCAAATTGTTAAATACAAATTATTAGTGCAAATTATAACTTGAAGATCTGAACTTGTAATTGTCAAATACAGAACTTAAAATTGATAGCTTCTAATTATTATTGTAAATTATAACTTGAAGATCTGAACTTGTAATAGTGAATTACAGAACTTAGATTTGTTAAATTCAAATTATTATTTCAAATTATAACTTGAAGATCTGAACTAGTAATTGTCAAATACAGAACTTAAAATTGATAGCTTCTAATTATTATTGCATATTATAACTTGAAGATCTGAACTTGTAATTGTTAAATACAGAACTTATAATTGATAGCTTCTAATTATTATTGTAAATTATAACTTCAAGATCTGAACTTGTAATTGTCAAATACAGAACTTAAAATTGATAGCTTCTAATTATTATTGCAAATAATAACTTGAAGATCTGAACTTGTAATTGTCAAATACAGAACTTAAAATTGATAGCTTCTAATTATTATTGCAAATTATAATTTGAAGATCTGAACTTGTAATAGACAAATACGCAACTTAGCATTGTTAAATACAAATTGTGATTGCAAATTATAACTTGAAGATCTGAACCTGTAATAGGTAAATACAGAACTTAAAATTGATAGCTTCTAATTATTATTGCAAATTATAACTTGAAGATCTGAACTTGTAATAGTCAAATACAGAACTTAAAATTGATAGCTTCTAATTATTATTGTAAATTATAACTTGAAGATCTGAACTTGTAATAGTGAATTACAGAACTTAGATTTTTTAAATTCAAATTATTATTTCAAATTATAACTTGAAGATCTGAACTAGTAATTGTCAAATACAGAACTTAAAATTGATAGCTTCTAATTATTATTGCAAATTATAACTTGAAGATCTGAACTTGTAATTGTCAAATACAGAACTTAAAATTGATAGCTTCTAATTATTATTGTAAATTATAACTTGAAGATCTGAACTTGTAATGGTCAAATACAGAACTTAAAATTGATAGCTTCTAATTATTATTGCAAATAACAACTTGGAGATCTGAACTAGTAATTGTCAAATACAGAACTTAAAATTGATAGCTTCTAATTATTATTGCAAATTATAACTTGAAGATCTGAACTTGTAGTTGTCAAATACAGAACTTAAAATTGATAGCTTCTAATTATTATTGCACATTATAACTTGAAGATCTGAACTTGTAATTGTCAAATACAGAACTTAAAATTAATAGCTTCTAATTATTATTGCAAATTATAACTTGAAGATCTGAACTTGTAATTGTCAAATACAGAACTTAAAATTGATAGCTTCTAATTATTATTGTAAATTATAACTTGAAGATCTGAACTTGTAATAGTGAATTACAGAACTTAGATTTGTTAAATTCAAATTATTATTTCAAATTATAACTTGAAGATCTGAACTAGTAATTGTCAAATACAGAACTTAAAATTGATAGCTTCTAATTATTATTGCATATTATAACTTGAGATCTGAACTTGTAATTGTTAAATACAGAACTTAAAATTTATAGCTTCTAATTATTATTGTAAATTATAACTTCAAGATCTGAACTTGTAATTGTCAAATGCAGAACTTAAAATTGATAGCTTCTAATTATTATTGCAAATAATAACTTGAAGATCTGAACTTGTAATTGTCAAATACAGAACTTAAAATTGATAGCTTCTAATTATTATTGCAAATTATAATTTGAAGATCTGAACTTGTAATAGACAAATACGCAACTTAGCATTGTTAAATACAAATTGTGATTGCAAATTATAACTTGAAGATCTGAACCTGTAATAGGTAAATACAGAACTTCGAATTGTTAAATTCAAACTAAGATTGCAAATAATAATGCGAAGATCTGAACTTGTAATAGTCAAATACAGAACTTCTAATTGTTAAATACAAATTATTAGTGCAAATTATAACTTGAAGATCTGAACTTGTAACTGTCAAATACAGAACTTAAAATTGATAGCTTCTAATTATTATTGCAAATTATAACTTGAAGATCTGAACTTGTAATAGTCAAATACAGAACTTAAAATTGATAGCTTCTAATTATTATTGTAAATTATAACTTGAAGATCTGAACTTGTAATAGTGAATTACAGAACTTAGATTTGTTAAATTCAAATTTTTATTTCAAATTATAACTTGAAGATCTGAACTAGTAATTGTCAAATACAGAACTTAAAATTGATAGCTACTAATTATTATTGCAAATTATAACTTGAAGATCTGAACTTGTAATTGTCAAATACAGAACTTAAAATTGATAGCTTCTAATTATTATTGTAAATTATAACTTGAAGATCTGAACTTGTAATTGTCAAATACAGAACTTAAAATTGATAGCTTCTAATTATTATTGCAAATAATAACTTGGAGATCTGAACTAGTAATTGTCAAATACAGAATTTAAAATTGATAGCTTCTAATTATTATTGCAAATTATAACTTGAAGATTTGAACTTGTAATTGTAAAATACAGAACTTAAAATTGATAGCTTCTAATTATTATTGCAACTTATAACTTGAAGATCTGAACTTGTAATTGTCCAATACAGAACATAAAATTGATAGCTTCTAATTATTATTTCAAATTATAACTTGAAGATCTGAACTTGTAATTGTCAAATACAGAACTTAAAATTAATAGCTTCTAATTATTATTGCAAATTATAACTTGAAGATCTAAACTTGTAATTGTCAAATACAGAACTTAAAATTGATAGCTTCTAATTATTATTGTAAATTATAACTTGAAGATCTGAACTTGTAATAGTGAATTACAGAATTAGATTTGTTAAATTCAAATTATTATTTCAAATTATAACTTGGAGATCTGAACTAGTAATTGTCAAATACAGAACTTAAAATTGATAGCTTCTAATTATTATTGCAAATTATAACTTGAAGATCTGAACTTGTAATTGTCAAATACAGAACTTAAAATTGATTGCTTCTAATTATTATTGCAAATTATAACTTGAAGATCTGAACTTGTAATTGTCAAATACAGAACATAAAATTGATAGCTTCTAATTATTATATCAAATTATAACTTGAACATCTGAACTTGCAATTGTCAAATACAGAACTTAAAATTAATAGCTTCTAATTATTATTGCAAATTATAACTTGAAGATCTGAACTTGTAATTGTCAAATACAAAACTTAAAATTGATAGCTTCTAATTATTATTGTAAATTATAACTTGAAGATCTGAACTTGTAATAGTGAATTACAGAACTTAGATTTGTTAAATTCAAATTATTATTTCAATATATAACTTGAAGATCTGAACTAGTAATTGTCAAATACAGAACTTAAAATTGATAGCTTCTAATTATTACTGCATATTATAACTTCAAGATCTAAACTTGTAATTGTCAAATACAGAACTTAAAATTGATAGCTTCTAATTATTATTGCAAATAATAACTTGAAGATCTGAACTTGTAATTGTCAAATACAGAACTTAAAATTGATAGCTTCTAATTATTATTGCAAATTATAACTTGAAGATCTGAACTTGTAATAGTCAAATACAGAACTTAAAATTGATAGCTTCTAATTATTATTGTAAATTATAACTTGAAGATCTGAACTTGTAATAGTGAATTACAGAACTTAGATTTTTTAAATTCAAATTATTATTTCAAATTATAACTTGAAGATCTGAACTAGTAATTGTCAAATACAGAACTTAAAATTGATAGCTTCTAATTATTATTGCAAATTATAACTTGAAGATCTGAACTTGTAATTGTCAAATACAGAACTTAAAATTGATAGCTTCTAATTATTATTGTAAATTATAACTTGAAGATCTGAACTTGTAATTGTCAAATACAGAACTTAAAATTGATAGCTTCTAATTATTATTGCATATAACAACTTGGAGATCTGAACTAGTAATTGTCAAATACAGAACTTAAAATTGATAGCTTCTAATTATTATTGCAAATTATAATTTGAAGATCTGAACTTGTAATAGACAAATACGCAACTTAGCATTGTTAAATACAAATTGTGATTGCAAATTATAACTTGAAGATCTGAACCTGTAATAGGTAAATACAGAACTTCGAATTGTTAAATTCAAACTAAGATTGCAAATAATAATGCGAAGATCTGAACTTGTAATAGTCAAATACAGAACTTCTAATTGTTAAATACAAATTATTAGTGCAAATTATAACTTGAAGATCTGAACTTGTAACTGTCAAATACAGAACTTAAAATTGATAGCTTCTAATTATTATTGCAAATTATAACTTGAAGATCTGAACTTGTAATAGTCAAATACAGAACTTAAAATTGATAGCTTCTAATTATTATTGTAAATTATAACTTGAAGATCTGAACTTGTAATAGTGAATTACAGAACTTAGATTTGTTAAATTCAAATTATTATTTCAAATTATAACTTGAAGATCTGAACTAGTAATTGTCAAATACAGAACTTAAAATTGATAGCTACTAATTATTATTGCAAATTATAACTTGAAGATCTGAACTTGTAATTGTCAAATACAGAACTTAAAATTGATAGCTTCTAATTATTATTGTAAATTATAACTTGAAGATCTGAACTTGTAATTGTCAAATACAGAACTTAAAATTGATAGCTTCTAATTATTATTGCAAATAATAACTTGGAGATCTGAACTAGTAATTGTCAAATACAGAATTTAAAATTGATAGCTTCTAATTATTATTGCAAATTATAACTTGAAGATTTGAACTTGTAATTGTAAAATACAGAACTTAAAATTGATAGCTTCTAATTATTATTGCAACTTATAACTTGAAGATCTGAACTTGTAATTGTCCAATACAGAACATAAAATTGATAGCTTCTAATTATTATTTCAAATTATAACTTGAAGATCTGAACTTGTAATTGTCAAATACAAAACTTAAAATTGATAGCTTCTAATTATTATTGTAATTTATAACTTGAAGATCTGAACTTGTAATAGTGAATTACAGAACTTAGATTTGTTAAATTCAAATTATTATTTCAAATTATAACTTGAAGATCTGAACTAGTAATTGTCAAATACAGAACTTAAAATTGATAGCTTCTAATTATTACTGCATATTATAACTTCAAGATCTAAACTTGTAATTGTCAAATACAGAACTTAAAATTGATAGCTCCTAATTATTATTGCAAATAATAACTTGAAGATCTGAACTTGTAATTGTCAAATACAGAACTTAAAATTGATAGCTTCTAATTATTATTGCAAATTATAACTTGAAGATCTGAACTTGTAATTGTCAAATACAGAACTTCAAATTGTTAAATACAAATTATTAGTGCAAATTATAACTTGAAGATCTGAACTTGTAATTGTCAAATACAGAACTTAAAATTGATAGCTTCTAATTATTATTGTAAATTATAACTTGAAGATCTGAACTTGTAATAGTGAATTACAGAACTTAGATTTGTTAAATTCAAATTATTATTTCAAATTATAACTTGAAGATCTGAACTAGTAATTGTCAAATACAGAACTTAAAATTGATAGCTTCTAATTATTATTGCATATTATAACTTGAAGATCTGAACTTGTAATTGTTAAATACAGAACTTAAAATTGATAGCTTTTAATTATTATTGTAAATTATAACTTCAAGATCTGAACTTGTAATTGTCAAATACAGAACTTAAAATTGATAGCTTCTAATTATTATTGCAAATAATAACTTGAAGATCTGAACTTGTAATTGTCAAATACAGAACTTAAAATTGATAGCTTCTAATTATTATTGCAAATTATAACTTGAAGATCTGAACTTGTAATAGTCAAATACAGAACTTAAAATTGATAGCTTCTAATTATTATTGTAAATTATAACTTGAAGATCTGAACTTGTAATAGTGAATTACAGAACTTAGATTTTTTAAATTCAAATTATTATTTCAAATTATAACTTGAAGATCTGAACTAGTAATTGTCAAATACAGAACTTAAAATTGATAGCTTCTAATTATTATTGCAAATTATAACTTGAAGATCTGAACTTGTAATTGTCAAATACAGAACTTAAAATTGATAGCTTCTAATTATTATTGTAAATTATAACTTGAAGATCTGAACTTGTAATTGTCAAATACAGAACTTAAAATTGATAGCTTCTAATTATTATTGCAAATAACAACTTGGAGATCTGAACTAGTAATTGTCAAATACAGAACTTAAAATTGATAGCTTCTAATTATTATTGCAAATTATAACTTGAAGATCTGAACTTGTAGTTGTCAAATACAGAACTTAAAATTGATAGCTTCTAATTATTATTGCACATTATAACTTGAAGATCTGAACTTGTAATTGTCAAATACAGAACTTAAAATTAATAGCTTCTAATTATTATTGCAAATTATAACTTGAAGATCTGAACTTGTAATTGTCAAATACAGAACTTAAAATTGATAGCTTCTAATTATTATTGTAAATTATAACTTGAAGATCTGAACTTGTAATAGTGAATTACAGAACTTAGATTTGTTAAATTCAAATTATTAAAAATATCAAAAAATTGATAAAGTCATATGCGAGTTCGCTTAGATTACCGGTAATCGTCAAACCAAAAGAAAAATCGCAGAAAGTAGATAAAACTCTTGAGGATATAAAAAGGAATGTTAATCCATCCATATTGTCGGCGAAGATAAATAATATTGTGCCATTAAAAATTGATGGTGCCATATCGATTAATTGCAGTAATAAGCAATCGGCTGAAAAGATTGAGAAGGAAATTGTGAATAGGCTGGGGTCGGATTATGAAGTAAGGGTCACCAATTCGAGAAAACCAAAAATTTTAGTGGTGGGTCTGAGTGAGGAGATTGAAAAAGAAGAAATCGTATCGGCGATCAAGTCGCAAAACGACATTAGTTTTGAGGAATTAAATTGCGTGAAGGTGTACAGATCTTTCAAGAACCCTAGGGTTTTTAACGCTATTGTGGAAATGGATGGTAAGGCGTTTGAACATTGTTTGAAGATTGGAAAAATTAATGTAATGTGGGATAGATGTCCTGTTTATGAAAGTATTGGTGTATTGAGATGCTTGAAATGTGGAGGCTTTAATCACAAGGCTGGGAGTTGCACGGTTGGAGCACTATGCTACAAATGTGGTGTTGGTGATGGTCATGTTGCCAAAGACTGTGTTGAGGTAGATATTAAATGCATAAATTGTATTAAGGCTAAGAAGGATCTTAATTTAAAAAATCTTGATGTGAGGCATAATACGTGGAGCTCTGAGTGTCCAATGTACAAAAGGAAGGTGAATACTGAAAGAAACAAGACTATTTATTAGCAATTACAGAATACTATTAAATGTGTATATTTAAATATTCAAGGGGTTGTAAACAACTTATGTGATTTAGAGTTGCTGGTTGGGGACTGTAAGCCGGAGTTTGTTTGCTTGAGTGAGACCCATCTGACTGGGCTTGATGATGATGCTTTGATTCAGATTGAAGGGTATCAGATGGTCAGGGTTAATTCTGATTCTCGTCATACGGGAGGTGTGATGATATATATTAAGAATAAGTGGAGATATGAGTTGATTAATAGCGTGGTAATGGATCTAAGTGTGTGGTGGATGGTGGTTAAGGTTAATGATGGAAGAGATGTAATTTATTTGGCCGTGATGTATAGAGCACCTAGATATTTGAGTACTGCGTCAGAATTTTATGTGTGTTTTGAGAGTTTTATGGATGATCTGAGCGAAATTAATGGCAAAGTGGTTGTAGTGGGGGACTTTAATGTTGACTGGTTGGGTAACTCTAATTCTAGAGATAAATTAAGTGTCATTATAAACGATTGTGGTTTCAGGCAAATTGTAAGGCATTATACTAGAATTTCAGTTGAGTCTAGATCATTGATAGACTATGTAATAGTGAAAGATGGGACTGATGTTAATGCGGAAATTAGTAGTAATTTAAAAATAAGTGATCATGAAACTATTGCGGTGTTAATTAAACACAGCGTGGCTACCGTAGATGAACCGAAAATGATCAACATTTTAAAATATGACAAAGAAAAATTTAGAAACAAGGTGGTTACAAGTGACATTATGACTACATATTATTCTGATTGCAATTTTAAAGCTGAAAATTTTGATAAAAATATGCGGTCAATTATTCGCGAATTTATTGTAAACAAGAGGGTATCAAGTATCAGCTGTCCTTGGTTTTCAATTGAACTGGCCGAGTTAAAGAAGCGTAAGGTGAAGCAGTATTGTAAGGCATCTCAATCAGGGAGTGCGGATGAGTGGGAAATCTACAAGAATATTAGAAATAGCTATAAGGACAAAATTAATAAAGCAAAATCTGAGTATATTAGTAAAGCAGTTGAAAATTCTAAAAGTCAAAAAGTTATGTGGAGAGCACTAAAAACATATGTCTTAAAAGAACAAAAAAGTGAAATTAAAGAAGTGGTATTTAATAATGAAAAGTATACGGATATTTCGATAATTGCGGACAAATTTAATAATTACTTTGTAGATAGCGTTGTTGAAATAGATAAAAGTATTCCATTTAGTCCATATGTGAGTAGAATTGTTGATCTCAGCTCGTCTTTTAAGTTTAAGTATGTGAGGATTGAGGATTTGCATAGAGTATTAAAGTCGATGAATAACAAGAAGGACGTCAACTTTATTAGCGCTGAAGTGTTTGTTGATGTGATTGATCTTATCGGGGAGAATTTCTTATCAATTGTTAATGAATCATTGGAGTCTGGAGTTTTTCCCAGTGTATGGAAGGAATCAATGGTGATTCCTATTGAAAAGGTGAAAAATTCTATTAAATGCGAAGAGTTTCGTCCGGTAAACATGATTTCTTTGCACTCGAAAATATTAGAAAAAATAGTTAATGAACAACTGATTGAGTATGTGCAGATGAACAATATAATATCGGATTATCAGTCGGGATTTAGAAAGGGTCATAATTGTGAATCATTGATAAGTTTTATTGTTGGTGAATGGAAGGTGGCATACCATGACCATAAGGTGATAGTGGCTGTTTTCTTGGATCTCAGTAGAGCTTTCGAAACAGTAAATCGAGTGATATTAAAAAAGAAACTTGAAAGTTATGGTATTCGTGAAAAAGAATTGCGTTGGTGCGAATCGTATTTGTCTGGAAGAAGGCAGAGGACAAGGGTGAACGGTGTTGTCTCGGAGGCGGTAGATGTGTCATTGGGAGTTCCGCAGGGAACGGTTCTTGGAGTGTTGTTTTTTGTTTTGTACATCAATGATATGATTGATGTGGTTAATAGGGCAAAATTGGTTCTATTTGCGGATGATGGACTTGTGTATTTTGTGGGAGATTCTGTGGATGTCTGTATTGAGGTTATTAATCGGGAATTGAGGTGTCTAAGTGAATGGTTTCAGATGAACAAACTTAAGATTAATGTAAAAAAGACAAAATGTATGATTATTAATGATAAAGGTTGTAGGAATATTAATGTGGTGATGGATGATTCTGTTGTTGAGGTCGTTGAGCAGTTTAAGTATTTGGGTGTATTTATCGATAATAGATTAAATTTTAAGAGCCATTTTGATTATATTTGTAAAAAGATAGTGAGGAAAGTATTCTTCTTCTTGAAAATTAGAAAGAATGTTACGACATCAAGCGCTGTTGGGATTTATAATGTTATGTTAAGGCCTCACTTTGAGTATTGTTCGTCCATTCTTTTTATGGGAAATAATGAGATGATAGATAGACTGCAAAAGTTACAGAATAGGGGAATGAGGATAATACTGAGAGTTAATAGATTTGTGTCAAAGTCGATAATGCTGGAAGCACTTCAGTGGCATAGTGTTTATCAAAGGATTCTTGTAAATGTGTTGGTTTATGTATTTAAAATGAAAAATAAGATGCTTCCGGGTTATTTGTGCAACAACATGGTTTTTGTGGGAGATATTCATGATTATGCATTGCGAAATGTGCATGATTTTAGATTGGGTTTTTTTAGAAATAATCGAACTCAGAATATGATATTTTACGGTGGTCTTAGACTGTTTAACGGTTTGCCTTTGAATCTTAAGCTTGAGAAAGAGTTGGTAGTTTTTAAGAGAAAGATTAATGATTATGTACGTTGTGAGTTTATTTGATGAAAGTTTTGTTTGAATTGTGATGTATATAATGGCGAATTGCCAAATAAAGTTGTTATTATTATTATTATTATTATTAAATTATAACTTGAAGATCTGAACTAGTAATTGTCAAATACAGAACTTAAAATTGATAGCTTCTAATTATTATTGCATATTATAACTTGAGATCTGAACTTGTAATTGTTAAATACAGAACTTAAAATTGATAGCTTCTAATTATTATTGTAAATTATAACTTCAAGATCTGAACTTGTAATTGTCAAATGCAGAACTTAAAATTGATAGCTTCTAATTATTATTGCAAATAATAACTTGAAGATCTGAACTTGTAATTGTCAAATACAGAACTTAAAATTGATAGCTTCTAATTATTATTGCAAATTATAATTTGAAGATCTGAACTTGTAATAGACAAATACGCAACTTAGCATTGTTAAATACAAATTGTGATTGCAAATTATAACTTGAAGATCTGAACCTGTAATAGGTAAATACAGAACTTCGAATTGTTAAATTCAAACTAAGATTGCAAATAATAATGCGAAGATCTGAACTTGTAATAGTCAAATACAGAACTTCTAATTGTTAAATACAAATTATTAGTGCAAATTATAACTTGAAGATCTGAACTTGTAACTGTCAAATACAGAACTTAAAATTGATAGCTTCTAATTATTATTGCAAATTATAACTTGAAGATCTGAACTTGTAATAGTCAAATACAGAACTTAAAATTGATAGCTTCTAATTATTATTGTAAATTATAACTTGAAGATCTGAACTTGTAATAGTGAATTACAGAACTTAGATTTGTTAAATTCAAATTATTATTTCAAATTATAACTTGAAGATCTGAACTAGTAATTGTCAAATACAGAACTTAAAATTGATAGCTACTAATTATTATTGCAAATTATAACTTGAAGATCTGAACTTGTAATTGTCAAATACAGAACTTAAAATTGATAGCTTCTAATTATTATTGTAAATTATAACTTGAAGATCTGAACTTGTAATTGTCAAATACAGAACTTAAAATTGATAGCTTCTAATTATTATTGCAAATAATAACTTGGAGATCTGAACTAGTAATTGTCAAATACAGAATTCAAAATTGATAGCTTCTAATTATTATTGCAAATTATAACTTGAAGATTTGAACTTGTAATTGTAAAATACAGAACTTAAAATTGATAGCTTCTAATTATTATTGCAACTTATAACTTGAAGATCTGAACTTGTAATTGTCCAATACAGAACATAAAATTGATAGCTTCTAATTATTATTTCAAATTATAACTTGAAGATCTGAACTTGTAATTGTCAAATACAGAACTTAAAATTAATAGCTTCTAATTATTATTGCAAATTATAACTTGAAGATCTAAACTTGTAATTGTCAAATACAGAACTTAAAATTGATAGCTTCTAATTATTATTGTAAATTATAACTTGAAGATCTGAACTTGTAATAGTGAATTACAGAACTTAGATTTGTTAAATTCAAATTATTATTTCAAATTATAACTTGGAGATCTGAACTAGTAATTGTCAAATACAGAACTTAAAATTGATAGCTTCTAATTATTATTGCAAATTATAACTTGAAGATCTGAACTTGTAATTGTCAAATACAGAACTTAAAATTGATTGCTTCTAATTATTATTGCAAATTATAACTTGAAGATCTGAACTTGTAATTGTCAAATACAGAACATAAAATTGATAGCTTCTAATTATTATATCAAATTATAACTTGAAGATCTGAACTTGCAATTGTCAAATACAGAACTTAAAATTAATAGCTTCTAATTATTATTGCAAATTATAACTTGAAGATCTGAACTTGTAATTGTCAAATACAAAACTTAAAATTGATAGCTTCTAATTATTATTGTAAATTATAACTTGAAGATCTGAACTTGTAATAGTGAATTACAGAACTTAGATTTGTTAAATTCAAATTATTATTTCAAATTATAACTTGAAGATCTGAACTAGTAATTGTCAAATACAGAACTTAAAATTGATAGCTTCTAATTATTACTGCATATTATAACTTCAAGATCTAAACTTGTAATTGTCAAATACAGAACTTAAAATTGATAGCTTCTAATTATTATTGCAAATAATAACTTGAAGATCTGAACTTGTAATTGTCAAATACAGAACTTAAAATTGATAGCTTCTAATTATTATTGCAAATTATAACTTGAAGATCTGAACTTGTAATAGTCAAATACAGAACTTAAAATTGATAGCTTCTAATTATTATTGTAAATTATAACTTGAAGATCTGAACTTGTAATAGTGAATTACAGAACTTAGATTTTTTAAATTCAAATTATTATTTCAAATTATAACTTGAAGATCTGAACTAGTAATTGTCAAATACAGAACTTAAAATTGATAGCTTCTAATTATTATTGCAAATTATAACTTGAAGATCTGAACTTGTAATTGTCAAATACAGAACTTAAAATTGATAGCTTCTAATTATTATTGTAAATTATAACTTGAAGATCTGAACTTGTAATTGTCAAATACAGAACTTAAAATTGATAGCTTCTAATTATTATTGCAAATAACAACTTGGAGATCTGAACTAGTAATTGTCAAATACAGAACTTAAAATTGATAGCTTCTAATTATTATTGCAAATTATAACTTGAAGATCTGAACTTGTAGTTGTCAAATACAGAACTTAAAATTGATAGCTTCTAATTATTATTGCACATTATAACTTGAAGATCTGAACTTGTAATTGTCAAATACAGAACTTAAAATTAATAGCTTCTAATTATTAATGCAAATTATAACTTGAAGATCTGAACTTGTAATTGTCAAATACAGAACTTAAAATTGATAGCTTCTAATTATTATTGTAAATTATAACTTGAAGATCTGAACTTGTAATAGTGAATTACAGAACTTAGATTTGTTAAATTCAAATTATTATTTCAAATTATAACTTGAAGATCTGAACTAGTAATTGTCAAATACAGAACTTAAAATTGATAGCTTCTAATTATTATTGCATATTATAACTTGAGATCTGAACTTGTAATTGTTAAATACAGAACTTAAAATTGATAGCTTCTAATTATTATTGTAAATTATAACTTCAAGATCTGAACTTGTAATTGTCAAATGCAGAACTTAAAATTGATAGCTTCTAATTATTATTGCAAATAATAACTTGAAGATCTGAACTTGTAATTGTCAAATACAGAACTTAAAATTGATAGCTTCTAATTATTATTGCAAATTATAATTTGAAGATCTGAACTTGTAATAGACAAATACGCAACTTAGCATTGTTAAATACAAATTGTGATTGCAAATTATAACTTGAAGATCTGAACCTGTAATAGGTAAATACAGAACTTCGAATTGTTAAATTCAAACTAAGATTGCAAATAATAATGCGAAGATCTGAACTTGTAATAGTCAAATACAGAACTTCTAATTGTTAAATACAAATTATTAGTGCAAATTATAACTTGAAGATCTGAACTTGTAACTGTCAAATACAGAACTTAAAATTGATAGCTTCTAATTATTATTGCAAATTATAACTTGAAGATCTGAACTTGTAATAGTCAAATACAGAACTTAAAATTGATAGCTTCTAATTATTATTGTAAATTATAACTTGAAGATCTGAACTTGTAATAGTGAATTACAGAACTTAGATTTGTTAAATTCAAATTATTATTTCAAATTATAACTTGAAGATCTGAACTAGTAATTGTCAAATACAGAACTTAAAATTGATAGCTACTAATTATTATTGCAAATTATAACTTGAAGATCTGAACTTGTAATTGTCAAATACAGAACTAAAATTGATAGCTTCTAATTATTATTGTAAATTATAACTTGAAGATCTGAACTTGTAATTGTCAAATACAGAACTTAAAATTGATAGCTTCTAATTATTATTGCAAATAATAACTTGGAGATCTGAACTAGTAATTGTCAAATACAGAATTCAAAATTGATAGCTTCTAATTATTATTGCAAATTATAACTTGAAGATTTGAACTTGTAATTGTAAAATACAGAACTTAAAATTGATAGCTTCTAATTATTATTGCAACTTATAACTTGAAGATCTGAACTTGTAATTGTCCAATACAGAACATAAAATTGATAGCTTCTAATTATTATTTCAAATTATAACTTGAAGATCTGAACTTGTAATTGTCAAATACAGAACTTAAAATTAATAGCTTCTAATTATTATTGCAAATTATAACTTGAAGATCTAAACTTGTAATTGTCAAATACAGAACTTAAAATTGATAGCTTCTAATTATTATTGTAAATTATAACTTGAAGATCTGAACTTGTAATAGTGAATTACAGAACTTAGATTTGTTAAATTCAAATTATTATTACAAATTATAACTTGGAGATCTGAACTAGTAATTGTCAAATACAGAACTTAAAATTGATAGCTTCTAATTATTATTGCAAATTATAACTTGAAGATCTGAACTTGTAATTGTCAAATACAGAACTTGAAATTGATTGCTTCTAATTATTATTGCAAATTATAACTTGAAGATCTGAACTTGTAATTGTCAAATACAGAACATAAAATTGATAGCTTCTAATTATTATTTCAAATTATAACTTGAAGATCTGAACTTGCAATTGTCAAATACAGAACTTAAAATTAATAGCTTCTAATTATTATTGCAAATTATAACTTGAAGATCTGAACTTGTAATTGTCAAATACAAAACTTAAAATTGATAGCTTCTAATTATTATTGTAAATTATAACTTGAAGATCTGAACTTGTAATAGTGAATTACAGAACTTAGATTTGTTAAATTCAAATTATTATTTCAAATTATAACTTGAAGATCTGAACTAGTAATTGTCAAATACAGAACTTAAAATTGATAGCTTCTAATTATTACTGCATATTATAACTTCAAGATCTAAACTTGTAATTGTCAAATACAGAACTTAAAATTGATAGCTTCTAATTATTATTGCAAATAATAACTTGAAGATCTGAACTTGTAATTGTCAAATACAGAACTTAAAATTGATAGCTTCTAATTATTATTGCAAATTATAACTTGAAGATCTGAACTTGTAATAGTCAAATACAGAACTTAAAATTGATAGCTTCTAATTATTATTGTAAATTATAACTTGAAGATCTGAACTTGTAATAGTGAATTACAGAACTTAGATTTTTTAAATTCAAATTATTATTTCAAATTATAACTTGAAGATCTGAACTAGTAATTGTCAAATACAGAACTTAAAATTGATAGCTTCTAATTATTATTGCAAATTATAACTTGAAGATCTGAACTTGTAATTGTCAAATACAGAACTTAAAATTGATAGCTTCTAATTATTATTGTAAATTATAACTTGAAGATCTGAACTTGTAATTGTCAAATACAGAACTTAAAATTGATAGCTTCTAATTATTATTGCAAATAACAACTTGGAGATCTGAACTAGTAATTGTCAAATACAGAACTTAAAATTGATAGCTTCTAATTATTATTGCAAATTATAACTTGAAGATCTGAACTTGTAGTTGTCAAATACAGAACTTAAAATTGATAGCTTCTAATTATTATTGCACATTATAACTTGAAGATCTGAACTTGTAATTGTCAAATACAGAACTTAAAATTAATAGCTTCTAATTATTATTGCAAATTATAACTTGAAGATCTGAACTTGTAATTGTCAAATACAGAACTTAAAATTGATAGCTTCTAATTATTATTGTAAATTATAACTTGAAGATCTGAACTTGTAATAGTGAATTACAGAACTTAGATTTGTTAAATTCAAATTATTATTTCAAATTATAACTTGAAGATCTGAACTAGTAATTGTCAAATACAGAACTTAAAATTGATAGCTTCTAATTATTATTGCATATTATAACTTGAGATCTGAACTTGTAATTGTTAAATACAGAACTTAAAATTGATAGCTTCTAATTATTATTGTAAATTATAACTTCAAGATCTGAACTTGTAATTGTCAAATGCAGAACTTAAAATTGATAGCTTCTAATTATTATTGCAAATAATAACTTGAAGATCTGAACTTGTAATTGTCAAATACAGAACTTAAAATTGATAGCTTCTAATTATTATTGCAAATTATAATTTGAAGATCTGAACTTGTAATAGACAAATACGCAACTTAGCATTGTTAAATACAAATTGTGATTGCAAATTATAACTTGAAGATCTGAACCTGTAATAGGTAAATACAGAACTTCGAATTGTTAAATTCAAACTAAGATTGCAAATAATAATGCGAAGATCTGAACTTGTAATAGTCAAATACAGAACTTCTAATTGTTAAATACAAATTATTAGTGCAAATTATAACTTGAAGATCTGAACTTGTAACTGTCAAATACAGAACTTAAAATTGATAGCTTCTAATTATTATTGCAAATTATAACTTGAAGATCTGAACTTGTAATAGTCAAATACAGAACTTAAAATTGATAGCTTCTAATTATTATTGTAAATTATAACTTGAAGATCTGAACTTGTAATAGTGAATTACAGAACTTAGATTTGTTAAATTCAAATTATTATTTCAAATTATAACTTGAAGATCTGAACTAGTAATTGTCAAATACAGAACTTAAAATTGATAGCTACTAATTATTATTGCAAATTATAACTTGAAGATCTGAACTTGTAATTGTCAAATACAGAACTTAAAATTGATAGCTTCTAATTATTATTGTAAATTATAACTTGAAGATCTGAACTTGTAATTGTCAAATACAGAACTTAAAATTGATAGCTTCTAATTATTATTGCAAATAATAACTTGGAGATCTGAACTAGTAATTGTCAAATACAGAATTTAAAATTGATAGCTTCTAATTATTATTGCAAATTATAACTTGAAGATTTGAACTTGTAATTGTAAAATACAGAACTTAAAATTGATAGCTTCTAATTATTATTGCAACTTATAACTTGAAGATCTGAACTTGTAATTGTCCAATATAGAACATAAAATTGATAGCTTCTAATTATTATTTCAAATTATAACTTGAAGATCTGAACTTGCAATTGTCAAATACAGAACTTAAAATTAATAGCTTCTAATTATTATTGCAAATTATAACTTGAAGATCTGAACTTGTAATTGTCAAATACAAAACTTAAAATTGATAGCTTCTAATTATTATTGTAAATTATAACTTGAAGATCTGAACTTGTAATAGTGAATTACAGAACTTAGATTTGTTAAATTCAAATTATTATTTCAAATTATAACTTGAAGATCTGAACTAGTAATTGTCAAATACAGAACTTAAAATTGATAGCTTCTAATTATTACTGCATATTATAACTTCAAGATCTAAACTTGTAATTGTCAAATACAGAACTTAAAATTGATAGCTTCTAATTATTATTGCAAATAATAACTTGAAGATCTGAACTTGTAATTGTCAAATACAGAACTTAAAATTGATAGCTTCTAATTATTATTGCAAATTATAACTTGAAGATCTGAACTTGTAATAGTCAAATACAGAACTTAAAATTGATAGCTTCTAATTATTATTGTAAATTATAACTTGAAGATCTGAACTTGTAATAGTGAATTACAGAACTTAGATTTTTTAAATTCAAATTATTATTTCAAATTATAACTTGAAGATCTGAACTAGTAATTGTCAAATACAGAACTTAAAATTGATAGCTTCTAATTATTATTGCAAATTATAACTTGAAGATCTGAACTTGTAATTGTCAAATACAGAACTTAAAATTGATAGCTTCTAATTATTATTGTAAATTATAACTTGAAGATCTGAACTTGTAATTGTCAAATACAGAACTTAAAATTGATAGCTTCTAATTATTATTGCAAATAACAACTTGGAGATCTGAACTAGTAATTGTCAAATACAGAACTTAAAATTGATAGCTTCTAATTATTATTGCAAATTATAACTTGAAGATCTGAACTTGTAGTTGTCAAATACAGAACTTAAAATTGATAGCTTCTAATTATTATTGCACATTATAACTTGAAGATCTGAACTTGTAATTGTCAAATACAGAACTTAAAATTAATAGCTTCTAATTATTATTGCAAATTATAACTTGAAGATCTGAACTTGTAATTGTCAAATACAGAACTTAAAATTGATAGCTTCTAATTATTATTGTAAATTATAACTTGAAGATCTGAACTTGTAATAGTGAATTACAGAACTTAGATTTGTTAAATTCAAATTATTATTTCAAATTATAACTTGAAGATCTGAACTAGTAATTGTCAAATACAGAACTTAAAATTGATAGCTTCTAATTATTATTGCATATTATAACTTGAGATCTGAACTTGTAATTGTTAAATACAGAACTTAAAATTGATAGCTTCTAATTATTATTGTAAATTATAACTTCAAGATCTGAACTTGTAATTGTCAAATGCAGAACTTAAAATTGATAGCTTCTAATTATTATTGCAAATAATAACTTGAAGATCTGAACTAGTAATTGTCAAATACAGAACTTAAAATTGATAGCTTCTAATTATTATTGCAAATTATAATTTGAAGATCTGAACTTGTAATAGACAAATACGCAACTTAGCATTGTTAAATACAAATTGTGATTGCAAATTATAACTTGAAGATCTGAACCTGTAATAGGTAAATACAGAACTTCGAATTGTTAAATTCAAACTAAGATTGCAAATAATAATGCGAAGATCTGAACTTGTAATAGTCAAATACAGAACTTCTAATTGTTAAATACAAATTATTAGTGCAAATTATAACTTGAAGATCTGAACTTGTAACTGTCAAATACAGAACTTAAAATTGATAGCTTCTAATTATTATTGCAAATTATAACTTGAAGATCTGAACTTGTAATAGTCAAATACAGAACTTAAAATTGATAGCTTCTAATTATTATTGTAAATTATAACTTGAAGATCTGAACTTGTAATAGTGAATTACAGAACTTAGATTTGTTAAATTCAAATTATTATTTCAAATTATAACTTGAAGATCTGAACTAGTAATTGTCAAATACAGAACTTAAAATTGATAGCTACTAATTATTATTGCAAATTATAACTTGAAGATCTGAACTTGTAATTGTCAAATACAGAACTTAAAATTGATAGCTTCTAATTATTATTGTAAATTATAACTTGAAGATCTGAACTTGTAATTGTCAAATACAGAACTTAAAATTGATAGCTTCTAATTATTATTGCAAATAATAACTTGGAGATCTGAACTAGTAATTGTCAAATACAGAATTTAAAATTGATAGCTTCTAATTATTATTGCAAATTATAACTTGAAGATTTGAACTTGTAATTGTAAAATACAGAACTTAAAATTGATAGCTTCTAATTATTATTGCAACTTATAACTTGAAGATCTGAACTTGTAATTGTCCAATATAGAACATAAAATTGATAGCTTCTAATTATTATTTCAAATTATAACTTGAAGATCTGAACTTGTAATTGTCAAATACAGAACTTAAAATTAATAGCTTCTAATTATTATTGCAAATTATAACTTGAAGATCTAAACTTGTAATTGTCAAATACAGAACTTAAAATTGATAGCTTCTAATTATTATTGTAAATTATAACTTGAAGATCTGAACTTGTAATAGTGAATTACAGAACTTAGATTTGTTAAATTCAAATTATTATTTCAAATTATAACTTGGAGATCTGAACTAGTAATTGTCAAATACAGAACTTAAAATTGATAGCTTCTAATTATTATTGCAATTTATAACTTGAAGATCTGAACTTGTAATTGTCAAATACAGAACTTAAAATTGATTGCTTCTAATTATTATTGCAAATTATAACTTGAAGATCTGAACTTGTAATTGTCAAATACAGAACATAAAATTGATAGCTTCTAATTATTATATCAAATTATAACTTGAAGATCTGAACTTGCAATTGTCAAATACAGAACTTAAAATTAATAGCTTCTAATTATTATTGCAAATTATAACTTGAAGATCTGAACTTGTAATTGTCAAATACAAAACTTAAAATTGATAGCTTCTAATTATTATTGTAAATTATAACTTGAAGATCTGAACTTGTAATAGTGAATTACAGAACTTAGATTTGTTAAATTCAAATTATTATTTCAAATTATAACTTGAAGATCTGAACTAGTAATTGTCAAATACAGAACTTAAAATTTATAGCTTCTAATTATTACTGCATATTATAACTTCAAGATCTAAACTTGTAATTGTCAAATACAGAACTTAAAATTGATAGCTTCTAATTATTATTGCAAATAATAACTTGAAGATCTGAACTTGTAATTGTCAAATACAGAACTTAAAATTGATAGCTTCTAATTATTATTGCAAATTATAACATGAAGATCTGAACTTGTAATTGTCAAATACAGAACTTCAAATTGTTAAATACAAATTATTAGTGCAAATTATAACTTGAAGATCTGAACTTGTAATTGTCAAATACAGAACTTAAAATTGATAGCTTCTAATTATTATTGTAAATTATAACTTGAAGATCTGAACTTGTAATAGTGAATTACAGAACTTAGATTTGTTAAATTCAAATTATTATTTCAAATTATAACTTGAAGATCTGAACTAGTAATTGTCAAATACAGAACTTAAAATTGATAGCTTCTAATTATTATTGCATATTATAACTTGAAGATCTGAACTTGTAATTGTTAAATACAGAACTTAAAATTGATAGCTTTTAATTATTATTGTAAATTATAACTTCAAGATCTGAACTTGTAATTGTCAAATACAGAACTTAAAATTGATAGCTTCTAATTATTATTGCAAATAATAACTTGAAGATCTGAACTTGTAATTGTCAAATACAGAACTTAAAATTGATAGCTTCTAATTATTATTGCAAATTATAACTTGAAGATCTGAACTTGTAATAGTCAAATACAGAACTTAAAATTGATAGCTTCTAATTATTATTGTAAATTATAACTTGAAGATCTGAACTTGTAATAGTGAATTACAGAACTTAGATTTTTTAAATTCAAATTATTATTTCAAATTATAACTTGAAGATCTGAACTAGTAATTGTCAAATACAGAACTTAAAATTGATAGCTTCTAATTATTATTGCAAATTATAACTTGAAGATCTGAACTTGTAATTGTCAAATACAGAACTTAAAATTGATAGCTTCTAATTATTATTGTAAATTATAACTTGAAGATCTGAACTTGTAATTGTCAAATACAGAACTTAAAATTGATAGCTTCTAATTATTATTGCAAATAACAACTTGGAGATCTGAACTAGTAATTGTCAAATACAGAACTTAAAATTGATAGCTTCTAATTATTATTGCAAATTATAACTTGAAGATCTGAACTTGTAGTTGTCAAATACAGAACTTAAAATTGATAGCTTCTAATTATTATTGCACATTATAACTTGAAGATCTGAACTTGTAATTGTCAAATACAGAACTTAAAATTAATAGCTTCTAATTATTATTGCAAATTATAACTTGAAGATCTGAACTTGTAATTGTCAAATACAGAACTTAAAATTGATAGCTTCTAATTATTACTGCATATTATAACTTCAAGATCTAAACTTGTAATTGTCAAATACAGAACTTAAAATTGATAGCTTCTAATTATTATTGCAAATAATAACTTGAAGATCTGAACTTGTAATTGTCAAATACAGAACTTAAAATTGATAGCTTCTAATTATTATTGCAAATTATAACTTGAAGATCTGAACTTGTAATTGTCAAATACAGAACTTCAAATTGTTAAATACAAATTATTAGTGCAAATTCTAACTTGAAGATCTGAACTTGTAATTGTCAAATACAGAACTTAAAATTGATAGCTTCTAATTATTATTGTAAATTATAACTTGAAGATCTGAACTTGTAATAGTGAATTACAGAACTTAGATTTGTTAAATTCAAATTATTATTTCAAATTATAACTTGAAGATCTGAACTAGTAATTGTCAAATACAGAACTTAAAATTGATAGCTTCTAATTATTATTGCATATTATAACTTGAAGATCTGAACTTGTAATTGTTAAATACAGAACTTAAAATTGATAGCTTTTAATTATTATTGTAAATTATAACTTCAAGATCTGAACTTGTAATTGTCAAATACAGAACTTAAAATTGATAGCTTCTAATTATTATTGCAAATAATAACTTGAAGATCTGAACTTGTAATTGTCAAATACAGAACTTAAAATTGATAGCTTCTAATTATTATTGCAAATTATAACTTGAAGATCTGAACTTGTAATAGTCAAATACAGAACTTAAAATTGATAGCTTCTAATTATTATTGTAAATTATAACTTGAAGATCTGAACTTGTAATAGTGAATTACAGAACTTAGATTTTTTAAATTCAAATTATTATTTCAAATTATAACTTGAAGATCTGAACTAGTAATTGTCAAATACAGAACTTAAAATTGATAGCTTCTAATTATTATTGCAAATTATAACTTGAAGATCTGAACTTGTAATTGTCAAATACAGAACTTAAAATTGATAGCTTCTAATTATTATTGTAAATTATAACTTGAAGATCTGAACTTGTAATTGTCAAATACAGAACTTAAAATTGATATCTTCTAATTATTATTGCAAATAACAACTTGGAGATCTGAACTAGTAATTGTCAAATACAGAACTTAAAATTGATAGCTTCTAATTATTATTGCAAATTATAACTTGAAGATCTGAACTTGTAGTTGTCAAATACAGAACTTAAAATTGATAGCTTCTAATTATTATTGCACATTATAACTTGAAGATCTGAACTTGTAATTGTGAAATACAGAACTTAAAATTAATAGCTTCTAATTATTATTGCAAATTATAACTTGAAGATCTGAACTTGTAATTGTCAAATACAGAACTTAAAATTGATAGCTTCTAATTATTATTGTAAATTATAACTTGAAGATCTGAACTTGTAATAGTGAATTACAGAACTTAGATTTGTTAAATTCAAATTATTATTTCAAATTATAACTTGAAGATCTGAACTAGTAATTGTCAAATACAGAACTTAAAATTGATAGCTTCTAATTATTATTGCATATTATAACTTGAGATCTGAACTTGTAATTGTTAAATACAGAACTTAAAATTGATAGCTTCTAATTATTATTGTAAATTATAACTTCAAGATCTGAACTTGTAATTGTCAAATGCAGAACTTAAAATTGATAGCTTCTAATTATTATTGCAAATAATAACTTGAAGATCTGAACTTGTAATTGTCAAATACAGAACTTAAAATTGATAGCTTCTAATTATTATTGCAAATAACAACTTGGAGATCTGAACTAGTAATTGTCAAATACAGAACTTAAAATTGATAGCTTCTAATTATTATTGCAAATTATAACTTGAAGATCTGAACTTGTAGTTGTCAAATACAGAACTTAAAATTGATAGCTTCTAATTATTATTGCACATTATAACTTGAAGATCTGAACTTGTAATTGTGAAATACAGAACTTAAAATTAATAGCTTCTAATTATTATTGCAAATTATAACTTGAAGATCTGAACTTGTAATTGTCAAATACAGAACTTAAAATTGATAGCTTCTAATTATTATTGTAAATTATAACTTGAAGATCTGAACTTGTAATAGTGAATTACAGAACTTAGATTTGTTAAATTCAAATTATTATTTCAAATTATAACTTGAAGATCTGAACTAGTAATTGTCAAATACAGAACTTAAAATTGATAGCTTCTAATTATTATTGCATATTATAACTTGAGATCTGAACTTGTAATTGTTAAATACAGAACTTAAAATTGATAGCTTCTAATTATTATTGTAAATTATAACTTCAAGATCTGAACTTGTAATTGTCAAATGCAGAACTTAAAATTGATAGCTTCTAATTATTATTGCAAATAATAACTTGAAGATCTGAACTTGTAATTGTCAAATACAGAACTTAAAATTGATAGCTTCTAATTATTATTGCAAATTATAATTTGAAGATCTGAACTTGTAATAGACAAATACGCAACTTAGCATTGTTAAATACAAATTGTGATTGCAAATTATAACTTGAAGATCTGAACCTGTAATAGGTAAATACAGAACTTCGAATTGTTAAATTCAAACTAAGATTGCAAATAATAAAGCGAAGATCTGAACTTGTAATAGTCAAATACAGAACTTCTAATTGTTAAATACAAATTATTAGTGCAAATTATAACTTGAAGATCTGAACTTGTAACTGTCAAATACAGAACTTAAAATTGATAGCTTCTAATTATTATTGCAAATTATAACTTGAAGATCTGAACTTGTAATAGTCAAATACAGAACTTAAAATTGATAGCTTCTAATTATTATTGTAAATTATAACTTGAAGATCTGAACTTGTAATAGTGAATTACAGAACTTAGATTTGTTAAATTCAAATTATTATTTCAAATTATAACTTGAAGATCTGAACTAGTAATTGTCAAATACAGAACTTAAAATTGATAGCTACTAATTATTATTGCAAATTATAACTTGAAGATCTGAACTTGTAATTGTCAAATACAGAACTTAAAATTGATAGCTTCTAATTATTATTGTAAATTATAACTTGAAGATCTGAACTTGTAATTGTCAAATACAGAACTTAAAATTGATAGCTTCTAATTATTATTGCAAATAATAACTTGGAGATCTGAACTAGTAATTGTCAAATACAGAATTCAAAATTGATAGCTTCTAATTATTATTGCAAATTATAACTTGAAGATTTGAACTTGTAATTGTAAAATACAGAACTTAAAATTGATAGCTTCTAATTATTATTGCAACTTATAACTTGAAGATCTGAACTTGTAATTGTCCAATACAGAACATAAAATTGATAGCTTCTAATTATTATTTCAAATTATAACTTGAAGATCTGAACTTGTAATTGTCAAATACAGAACTTAAAATTAATAGCTTCTAATTATTATTGCAAATTATAACTTGAAGATCTAAACTTGTAATTGTCAAATACAGAACTTAAAATTGATAGCTTCTAATTATTATTGTAAATTATAACTTGAAGATCTGAACTTGTAATAGTGAATTACAGAACTTAGATTTGTTAAATTCAAATTATTATTTCAAATTATAACTTGGAGATCTGAACTAGTAATTGTCAAATACAGAACTTAAAATTGATAGCTTCTAATTATTATTGAAAATTATAACTTGAAGATCTGAACTTGTAATTGTCAAATACAGAACTTAAAATTGATTGCTTCTAATTATTATTGCAAATTATAACTTGAAGATCTGAACTTGTAATTGTCAAATACAGAACATAAAATTGATAGCTTCTAATTATTATATCAAATTATAACTTGAAGATCTGAACTTGCAATTGTCAAATACAGAACTTAAAATTAATAGCTTCTAATTATTATTGCAAATTATAACTTGAAGATCTGAACTTGTAATTGTCAAATACAAAACTTAAAATTGATAGCTTCTAATTATTATTATAAATTATAACTTGAAGATCTGAACTTGTAATAGTGAATTACCGAACTTAGATTTGTTAAATTCAAATTATTATTTCAAATTATAACTTGAAGATCTGAACTAGTAATTGTCAAATACAGAACTTAAAATTGATAGCTTCTAATTATTACTGCATATTATAACTTCAAGATCTAAACTTGTAATTGTCAAATACAGAACTTAAAATTGATAGCTTCTAATTATTATTGCAAATAATAACTTGAAGATCTGAACTTGTAATTGTCAAATACAGAACTTAAAATTGATAGCTTCTAATTATTATTGCAAATTATAACTTGAAGATCTGAACTTGTAATAGTCAAATACAGAACTTAAAATTGATAGCTTCTAATTATTATTGTAAATTATAACTTGAAGATCTGAACTTGTAATTGTCAAATACAGAACTTAAAATTGATAGCTTCTAATTATTATTGTAAATTATAACTTGAAGATCTGAACTTGTAATTGTCAAATACAGAACTTAAAATTGATAGCTTCTAATTATTATTGCAAATAACAACTTGGAGATCTGAACTAGTAATTGTCAAATACAGAACTTAAAATTGATAGCTTCTAATTATTATTGTAAATTATAACTTGAAGATCTGAACTTGTAATTGTCAAATACAGAACTTAAAATTGATAGCTTCTAATTATTATTGCAAATAACAACTTGGAGATCTGAACTAGTAATTGTCAAATACAGAACTTAAAATTGATAGCTTCTAATTATTATTGCAAATTATAACTTGAAGATCTGAACTTGTAGTTGTCAAATACAGAACTTAAAATTGATAGCTTCTAATTATTATTGCACATTATAACTTGAAGATCTGAACTTGTAATTGTCAAATACAGAACTTAAAATTAATAGCTTCTAATTATTATTGCAAATTATAACTTGAAGATCTGAACTTGTAATTGTCAAATACAGAACTTAAAATTGATAGCTTCTAATTATTATTGTAAATTATAACTTGAAGATCTGAACTTGTAATAGTGAATTACAGAACTTAGATTTGTTAAATTCAAATTATTATTTCAAATTATAACTTGAAGATCTGAACTAGTAATTGTCAAATACAGAACTTAAAATTGATAGCTTCTAATTATTATTGTAAATTATAACTTGAAGATCTGAACTTGTAATTGTCAAATACAGAACTTAAAATTGATAGCTTCTAATTATTATTGCAAATAATAACTTGGAGATTTGAACTTGTAATTGTAAAATACAGAACTTAAAATTGATAGCTTCTAATTATTATTGCAACTTATAACTTGAAGATCTGAACTTGTAATTGTCCAATACAGAACATAAAATTGATAGCTTCTAATTATTATTTCAAATTATAACTTGAAGATCTGAACTTGTAATTGTCAAATACAGAACTTAAAATTAATAGCTTCTAATTATTATTGCAAATTATAACTTGAAGATCTAAACTTGTAATTGTCAAATACAGAACTTAAAATTGATAGCTTCTAATTATTATTGTAAATTATAACTTGAAGATCTGAACTTGTAATAGTGAATTACAGAACTTAGATTTGTTAAATTCAAATTATTATTTCAAATTATAACTTGGAGATCTGAACTAGTAATTGTCAAATACAGAACTTAAAATTGATAGCTTCTAATTATTATTGCAAATTATAACTTGAAGATCTGAACTTGTAATTGTCAAATACAGAACTTAAAATTGATTGCTTCTAATTATTATTGCAAATTATAACTTGAAGATCTGAACTTGTAATTGTCAAATACAGAACATAAAATTGATAGCTTCTAATTATTATATCAAATTATAACTTGAAGATCTGAACTTGCAATTGTCAAATACAGAACTTAAAATTAATAGCTTCTAATTATTATTGCAAATTATAACTTGAAGATCTGAACTTGTAATTGTCAAATACAAAACTTAAAATTGATAGCTTCTAATTATTATTGTAAATTATAACTTGAAGATCTGAACTTGTAATAGTGAATTACAGAACTTAGATTTGTTAAATTCAAATTATTATTTCAAATTATAACTTGAAGATCTGAACTAGTAATTGTCAAATACAGAACTTAAAATTGATAGCTTCTAATTATTACTGCATATTATAACTTCAAGATCTAAACTTGTAATTGTCAAATACAGAACTTAAAATTGATAGCTTCTAATTATTATTGCAAATAATAACTTGAAGATCTGAACTTGTAATTGTCAAATACAGAACTTAAAATTGATAGCTTCTAATTATTATTGCAAATTATAACTTGAAGATCTGAACTTGTAATAGTCAAATACAGAACTTAAAATTGATAGCTTCTAATTATTATTGTAAATTATAACTTGAAGATCTGAACTTGTAATTGTCAAATACAGAACTTAAAATTGATAGCTTCTAATTATTATTGTAAATTATAACTTGAAGATCTGAACTTGTAATTGTCAAATACAGAACTTAAAATTGATAGCTTCTAATTATTATTGCAAATAACAACTTGGAGATCTGAACTAGTAATTGTCAAATACAGAACTTAAAATTGATAGCTTCTAATTATTATTGTAAATTATAACTTGAAGATCTGAACTTGTAATTGTCAAATACAGAACTTAAAATTGATAGCTTCTAATTATTATTGCAAATAACAACTTGGAGATCTGAACTAGTAATTGTCAAATACAGAACTTAAAATTGATAGCTTCTAATTATTATTGCAAATTATAACTTGAAGATCTGAACTTGTAATTGTCAAATACAGAACTTAAAATTGATAGCTTCTAATTATTATTGTAAATTATAACTTGAAGATCTGAACTTGTAATTGTCAAATACAGAACTTAAAATTGATAGCTTCTAATTATTATTGCAAATAACAACTTGGAGATCTGAACTAGTAATTGTCAAATACAGAACTTAAAATTGATAGCTTCTAATTATTATTGTAAATTATAACTTGAAGATCTGAACTTGTAATTGTCAAATACAGAACTTAAAATTGATAGCTTCTAATTATTATTGCAAATAACAACTTGGAGATCTGAACTAGTAATTGTCAAATACAGAACTTAAAATTGATAGCTTCTAATTATTATTGCAAATTATAACTTGAAGATCTGAACTTGTAGTTGTCAAATACAGAACTTAAAATTGATAGCTTCTAATTATTATTGCACATTATAACTTGAAGATCTGAACTTGTAATTGTCAAATACAGAACTTAAAATTAATAGCTTCTAATTATTATTGCAAATTATAACTTGAAGATCTGAACTTGTAATTGTCAAATACAGAACTTAAAATTGATAGCTTCTAATTATTATTGTAAATTATAACTTGAAGATCTGAACTTGTAATAGTGAATTACAGAACTTAGATTTGTTAAATTCAAATTATTATTTCAAATTATAACTTGAAGATCTGAACTAGTAATTGTCAAATACAGAACTTAAAATTGATAGCTTCTAATTATTATTGTAAATTATAACTTGAAGATCTGAACTTGTAATTGTCAAATACAGAACTTAAAATTGATAGCTTCTAATTATTATTGCAAATAATAACTTGGAGATTTGAACTTGTAATTGTAAAATACAGAACTTAAAATTGATAGCTTCTAATTATTATTGCAACTTATAACTTGAAGATCTGAACTTGTAATTGTCCAATACAGAACATAAAATTGATAGCTTCTAATTATTATTTCAAATTATAACTTGAAGATCTGAACTTGTAATTGTCAAATACAGATCTTAAAATTAATAGCTTCTAATTATTATTGCAAATTATAACTTGAAGATCTAAACTTGTAATTGTCAAATACAGAACTTAAAATTGATAGCTTCTAATTATTATTGTAAATTATAACTTGAAGATCTGAACTTGTAATAGTGAATTACAGAACTTAGATTTGTTAAATTCAAATTATTATTTCAAATTATAACTTGGAGATCTGAACTAGTAATTGTCAAATACAGAACTTAAAATTGATAGCTTCTAATTATTATTGCAAATTATAACTTGAAGATCTGAACTTGTAATTGTCAAATACAGAACTTAAAATTGATTGCTTCTAATTATTATTGCAAATTATAACTTGAAGATCTGAACTTGTAATTGTCAAATACAGAACATAAAATTGATAGCTTCTAATTATTATATCAAATTATAACTTGAAGATCTGAACTTGCAATTGTCAAATACAGAACTTAAAATTAATAGCTTCTAATTATTATTGCAAATTATAACTTGAAGATCTGAACTTGTAATTGTCAAATACAAAACTTAAAATTGATAGCTTCTAATTATTATTGTAAATTATAACTTGAAGATCTGAACTTGTAATAGTGAATTACAGAACTTAGATTTGTTAAATTCAAATTATTATTTCAAATTATAACTTGAAGATCTGAACTAGTAATTGTCAAATACAGAACTTAAAATTGATAGCTTCTAATTATTACTGCATATTATAACTTCAAGATCTAAACTTGTAATTGTCAAATACAGAACTTAAAATTGATAGCTTCTAATTATTATTGCAAATAATAACTTGAAGATCTGAACTTGTAATTGTCAAATACAGAACTTAAAATTGATAGCTTCTAATTATTATTGCAAATTATAACTTGAAGATCTGAACTTGTAATAGTCAAATACAGAACTTAAAATTGATAGCTTCTAATTATTATTGTAAATTATAACTTGAAGATCTGAACTTGTAATTGTCAAATACAGAACTTAAAATTGATAGCTTCTAATTATTATTGTAAATTATAACTTGAAGATCTGAACTTGTAATTGTCAAATACAGAACTTAAAATTGATAGCTTCTAATTATTATTGCAAATAACAACTTGGAGATCTGAACTAGTAATTGTCAAATACAGAACTTAAAATTGATAGCTTCTAATTATTATTGTAAATTATAACTTGAAGATCTGAACTTGTAATTGTCAAATACAGAACTTAAAATTGATAGCTTCTAATTATTATTGCAAATAACAACTTGGAGATCTGAACTAGTAATTGTCAAATACAGAACTTAAAATTGATAGCTTCTAATTATTATTGCAAATTATAACTTGAAGATCTGAACTTGTAGTTGTCAAATACAGAACTTAAAATTGATAGCTTCTAATTATTATTGCACATTATAACTTGAAGATCTGAACTTGTAATTGTCAAATACAGAACTTAAAATTAATAGCTTCTAATTATTATTGCAAATTATAACTTGAAGATCTGAACTTGTAATTGTCAAATACAGAACTTAAAATTGATAGCTTCTAATTATTATTGTAAATTATAACTTGAAGATCTGAACTTGTAATAGTGAATTACAGAACTTAGATTTGTTAAATTCAAATTATTATTTCAAATTATAACTTGAAGATCTGAACTAGTAATTGTCAAATACAGAACTTAAAATTGATAGCTTCTAATTATTATTGCATATTATAACTTGAGATCTGAACTTGTAATTGTTAAATACAGAACTTAAAATTGATAGCTTCTAATTATTATTGTAAATTATAACTTCAAGATCTGAACTTGTAATTGTCAAATGCAGAACTTAAAATTGATAGCTTCTAATTATTATTGCAAATAATAACTTGAAGATCTGAACTTGTATTTGTCAAATACAGTACTTAAAATTGATAGCTTCTAATTATTATTGCAAATTATAACTTGAAGATCTGAACTTGTAATTGTCAAATACAGAACTTCAAATTGTTAAATACAAATTATTAGTTCAAATTATAACTTGAAGATCTGAACTTGTAATTGTCAAATTCAGAACTTAAAATTGATAGCTTCTAATTATTATTGTAAATTATAACTTGAAGATCTGAACTTGTAATAGTGAATTACAGAACTTAGATTTGTTAAATTCAAATTATTATTTCAAATTATAACTTGAAGATCTTAACTAGTAATTGTCAAATACAGAACTTAAAATTGATAGCTTCTAATTATTATTGCATATTATAACTTGAAGATCTGAACTTGTAATTGTTAAATACAGAACTTAAAATTGATAGCTTCTAATTATTATTGTAAATTATAACTTCAAGATCTGAACTTGTAATTGTCAAATACAGAACTTAAAATTGATAGCTTCTAATTATTATTGCAAATAATAACTTGAAGATCTGAACTTGTAATTGTCAAATACAGAACTTAAAATTGATAGCTTCTAATTATTATTGCAAATTATAATTTGAAGATCTGAACTTGTAATAGACAAATACGCAACTTAGCATTGTTAAATACAAATTGTGATTTTAAATTATAACTTGAAGATCTGAACCTGTAATAGGTAAATACAGAACTTCGAATTGTTAAATTCAAATTAAGATTGCAAATAATAATTCGAAGATCTGAACTTGTAATAGTCAAATACAGAACTTCTAATTGTTAAATACAAATTATTAGTGCAAATTATAACTTGAAGATCTGAACTAGTAATTGTCAAATACAGAACTTAAAATTGATAGCTTCTAATTATTATTGCAAATTATAACTTGAAGATCTGAACTTGTAATTGTCAAATACAGAACTTCTAATTGTTAAATACAAATTATTAGTGCAAATTATAACTTGAAGATCTGAACTTGTAATTGTCAAATACAGAACTTAAAATTGATAGCTTCTAATTATTATTGCAAATTATAACTTGAAGATCTGAACTTGTAATAGTCAAATACAGAACTTAAAATTGATAGCTTCTAATTATTATTGTAAATTATAACTTGAAGATCTGAACTTGTAATTGTTAAATACAGAACTTAAAATTGATAGCTAATTATTATTGTAAATTATAACTTGAAGATCTGAACTTGTAATAGTGAATTACAGAACTTAGATTTGTTAAATTCAAATTATTATTTCAAATTATAACTTGAAGATCTTAACTAGTAATTGTCAAATACAGAACTTAAAATTGATAGCTTCTAATTATTATTGCATATTATAACTTGAAGATCTGAACTTGTAATTGTTAAATACAGAACTTAAAATTGATAGCTTCTAATTATTATTGTAAATTATAACTTCAAGATCTGAACTTGTAATTGTCAAATACAGAACTTAAAATTGATAGCTTCTAATTATTATTGCAAATAATAACTTGAAGATCTGAACTTGTAATTGTCAAATACAGAACTTAAAATTGATAGCTTCTAATTATTATTGCAAATTATAATTTGAAGATCTGAACTTGTAATAGACAAATGCGCAACTTAGCATTGTTAAATACAAATTGTGATTGCAAATTATAACTTGAAGATCTGAACTTGTAATTGTCAAATACAGAACTTCTAATTGTTAAATACAAATTATTAGTGCAAATTATAACTTGAAGATCTGAACTTGTAATTGTCAAATACAGAACTTAAAATTTATAGCTTCTAATTATTATTGCAAATAATAACTTGGATATCTGAACTTGTAATTGTCAAATACAGAACTTAAAATTGATAGCTTCTAATTATTATTGTGAATTATAACTTGAAGATCTGAACTTGTAATAGTGAATTACAGAACTTAGATTTGTCAAATTCTAATTATTATTTCTAATTATAGCTTGAAGATCTGAACTAGTAATTGTCAAATACAGAACTTAAAATTGATAGCTTCTAATTATTATTGCAAATTATAACTTGAAGATCTGTACTTGTAATTGTCAAATACAGAACTTAAATTGATAGCTTATAATTATAATTCAAATTATAACTTGAAGATCTGAACTTGTAATAGTCAAATACAGAACTTCGAATTGTTAAAAACATATTATTAGTGCAAATTATAACTTGAAGATCTGTTCTAGTAATTGTCAAATGCAGCACTTAAAATTGATAGCTTCTAATTATTATTGTAAATTATAACTTGAAGATCTGAACTTGTAATAGTGAATTACAGAACTTAGATTTGTTAAATTCAAATTATTATTTCAAATTATTATTTGATGATCTGAACTAGTAATTGTCAAATACAGAACTTAAAATTGATAGCTTCTAATTATTATTGCATATGATAACTTGAGATCTGAACTTGTAATTGTTAAATACAGAACTTAAAATTGATAGCTTCTAATTATTATTGTAAATTATAACTTGAAGATCTGAACTTGTAATAGTGAATTACAGAACTTAGATTTGTTAAATTCAAATTATTATTTCAAATTATAACTTGAAGATCTGAACTAGTAATTGTCAAATACAGAACTTAAAATTGATAGCTTCTAATTATTATTGCATATTATAACTTGAGATCTGAACTTGTAATTGTTAAATACAGAACTTAAAATTGATAGCTTCTAATTATTATTGTAAATTATAACTTCAAGATCTGAACTTGTAATTGTCAAATGCAGAACTTAAAATTGATAGCTTCTAATTATTATTGCAAATAATAACTTGAAGATCTGAACTTGTAATTGTCAAATACAGAACTTAAAATTGATTGCTTCTAATTATTATTGCAAATTATAACTTGAAGATCTGAACTTGTAATTGTCAAATACAGAACATAAAATTGATAGCTTCTAATTATTATATCAAATTATAACTTGAAGATCTGAACTTGCAATTGTCAAATACAGAACTTAAAATTAATAGCTTCTAATTATTATTGCAAATTATAACTTGAAGATCTGAACTTGTAATTGTCAAATACAAAACTTAAAATTGATAGCTTCTAATTATTATTGTAAATTATAACTTGAAGATCTGAACTTGTAATAGTGAATTACAGAACTTAGATTTGTTAAATTCAAATTATTATTTCAAATTATAACTTGAAGATCTGAACTAGTAATTGTCAAATACAGAACTTAAAATTTATAGCTTCTAATTATTACTGCATATTATAACTTCAAGATCTAAACTTGTAATTGTCAAATACAGAACTTAAAATTGATAGCTTCTAATTATTATTGCAAATAATAACTTGAAGATCTGAACTTGTAATTGTCAAATACAGAACTTAAAATTGATAGCTTCTAATTATTATTGCAAATTATAACTTGAAGATCTGAACTTGTAATTGTCAAATACAGAACTTCAAATTGTTAAATACAAATTATTAGTGCAAATTATAACTTGAAGATCTGAACTTGTAATTGTCAAATACAGAACTTAAAATTGATAGCTTCTAATTATTATTGTAAATTATAACTTGAAGATCTGAACTTGTAATAGTGAATTACAGAACTTAGATTTGTTAAATTCAAATTATTATTTCAAATTATAACTTGAAGATCTGAACTAGTAATTGTCAAATACAGAACTTAAAATTGATAGCTTCTAATTATTATTGCATATTATAACTTGAAGATCTGAACTTGTAATTGTTAAATACAGAACTTAAAATTGATAGCTTTTAATTATTATTGTAAATTATAACTTCAAGATCTGAACTTGTAATTGTCAAATACAGAACTTAAAATTGATAGCTTCTAATTATTATTGCAAATAATAACTTGAAGATCTGAACTTGTAATTGTCAAATACAGAACTTAAAATTGATAGCTTCTAATTATTATTGCAAATTATAACTTGAAGATCTGAACTTGTAATAGTCAAATACAGAACTTAAAATTGATAGCTTCTAATTATTATTGTAAATTATAACTTGAAGATCTGAACTTGTAATAGTGAATTACAGAACTTAGATTTTTTAAATTCAAATTATTATTTCAAATTATAACTTGAAGATCTGAACTAGTAATTGTCAAATACAGAACTTAAAATTGATAGCTTCTAATTATTATTGCAAATTATAACTTGAAGATCTGAACTTGTAATTGTCAAATACAGAACTTAAAATTGATAGCTTCTAATTATTATTGTAAATTATAACTTGAAGATCTGAACTTGTAATTGTCAAATACAGAACTTAAAATTGATAGCTTCTAATTATTATTGCAAATAACAACTTGGAGATCTGAACTAGTAATTGTCAAATACAGAACTTAAAATTGATAGCTTCTAATTATTATTGCAAATTATAACTTGAAGATCTGAACTTGTAGTTGTCAAATACAGAACTTAAAATTGATAGCTTCTAATTATTATTGCACATTATAACTTGAAGATCTGAACTTGTAATTGTCAAATACAGAACTTAAAATTAATAGCTTCTAATTATTATTGCAAATTATAACTTGAAGATCTGAACTTGTAATTGTCAAATACAGAACTTAAAATTGATAGCTTCTAATTATTATTGCAAATAATAACTTGAAGATCTGAACTTGTAATTGTCAAATACAGAACTTAAAATTGATAGCTTCTAATTATTATTGCAAATTATAACTTGAAGATCTGAACTTGTAATTGTCAAATACAGAACTTCAAATTGTTAAATACAAATTATTAGTGCAAATTATAACTTGAAGATCTGAACTTGTAATTGTCAAATACAGAACTTAAAATTGATAGCTTCTAATTATTATTGTAAATTATAACTTGAAGATCTGAACTTGTAATAGTGAATTACAGAACTTAGATTTGTTAAATTCAAATTATTATTTCAAATTATAACTTGAAGATCTGAACTAGTAATTGTCAAATACAGAACTTAAAATTGATAGCTTCTAATTATTATTGCATATTATAACTTGAAGATCTGAACTTGTAATTGTTAAATACAGAACTTAAAATTGATAGCTTTTAATTATTATTGTAAATTATAACTTCAAGATCTGAACTTGTAATTGTCAAATACAGAACTTAAAATTGATAGCTTCTAATTATTATTGCAAATAATAACTTGAAGATCTGAACTTGTAATTGTCAAATACAGAACTTAAAATTGATAGCTTCTAATTATTATTGCAAATTATAACTTGAAGATCTGAACTTGTAATAGTCAAATACAGAACTTATAATTGATAGCTTCTAATTATTATTGTAAATTATAACTTGAAGATCTGAACTTGTAATAGTGAATTACAGAACTTAGATTTTTTAAATTCAAATTATTATTTCAAATTATAACTTGAAGATCTGAACTAGTAATTGTCAAATACAGAACTTAAAATTGATAGCTTCTAATTATTATTGCAAATTATAACTTGAAGATCTGAACTTGTAATTGTCAAATACAGAACTTAAAATTGATAGCTTCTAATTATTATTGTAAATTATAACTTGAAGATCTGAACTTGTAATTGTCAAATACAGAACTTAAAATTGATAGCTTCTAATTATTATTGCAAATAACAACTTGGAGATCTGAACTAGTAATTGTCAAATACAGAACTTAAAATTGATAGCTTCTAATTATTATTGCAAATTATAACTTGAAGATCTGAACTTGTAGTTGTCAAATACAGAACTTAAAATTGATAGCTTCTAATTATTATTGCACATTATAACTTGAAGATCTGAACTTGTAATTGTCAAATACAGAACTTAAAATTAATAGCTTCTAATTATTATTGCAAATTATAACTTGAAGATCTGAACTTGTAATTGTCAAATACAGAACTTAAAATTGATAGCTTCTAATTATTATTGTAAATTATAACTTGAAGATCTGAACTTGTAATAGTGAATTACAGAACTTAGATTTGTTAAATTCAAATTATTATTTCAAATTATAACTTGAAGATCTGAACTAGTAATTGTCAAATACAGAACTTAAAATTGATAGCTTCTAATTATTATTGCATATTATAACTTGAGATCTGAACTTGTAATTGTTAAATACAGAACTTAAAATTGATAGCTTCTAATTATTATTGTAAATTATAACTTCAAGATCTGAACTTGTAATTGTCAAATGCAGAACTTAAAATTGATAGCTTCTAATTATTATTGCAAATAATAACTTGAAGATCTGAACTTGTAATTGTCAAATACAGAACTTAAAATTGATAGCTTCTAATTATTATTGCAAATTATAATTTGAAGATCTGAACTTGTAATAGACAAATACGCAACTTAGCATTGTTAAATACAAATTGTGATTGCAAATTATAACTTGAAGATCTGAACCTGTAATAGGTAAATACAGAACTTCGAATTGTTAAATTCAAACTAAGATTGCAAATAATAATGCGAAGATCTGAACTTGTAATAGTCAAATACAGAACTTCTAATTGTTAAATACAAATTATTAGTGCAAATTATAACTTGAAGATCTGAACTTGTAACTGTCAAATACAGAACTTAAAATTGATAGCTTCTAATTATTATTGCAAATTATAACTTGAAGATCTGAACTTGTAATAGTCAAATACAGAACTTAAAATTGATAGCTTCTAATTATTATTGTAAATTATAACTTGAAGATCTGAACTTGTAATAGTGAATTACAGAACTTAGATTTGTTAAATTCAAATTATTATTTCAAATTATAACTTGAAGATCTGAACTAGTAATTGTCAAATACAGAACTTAAAATTGATAGCTACTAATTATTATTGCAAATTATAACTTGAAGATCTGAACTTGTAATTGTCAAATACAGAACTTAAAATTGATAGCTTCTAATTATTATTGTAAATTATAACTTGAAGATCTGAACTTGTAATTGTCAAATACAGAACTTAAAATTGATAGCTTCTAATTATTATTGCAAATAATAACTTGGAGATCTGAACTAGTAATTGTCAAATACAGAATTCAAAATTGATAGCTTCTAATTATTATTGCAAATTATAACTTGAAGATTTGAACTTGTAATTGTAAAATACAGAACTTAAAATTGATAGCTTCTAATTATTATTGCAACTTATAACTTGAAGATCTGAACTTGTAATTGTCCAATACAGAACATAAAATTGATAGCTTCTAATTATTATTTCAAATTATAACTTGAAGATCTGAACTTGTAATTGTCAAATACAGAACTTAAAATTAATAGCTTCTAATTATTATTGCAAATTATAACTTGAAGATCTAAACTTGTAATTGTCAAATACAGAACTTAAAATTGATAGCTTCTAATTATTATTGTAAATTATAACTTGAAGATCTGAACTTGTAATAGTGAATTACAGAACTTAGATTTGTTAAATTCAAATTATTATTTCAAATTATAACTTGGAGATCTGAACTAGTAATTGTCAAATACAGAACTTAAAATTGATAGCTTCTAATTATTATTGAAAATTATAACTTGAAGATCTGAACTTGTAATTGTCAAATACAGAACTTAAAATTGATTGCTTCTAATTATTATTGCAAATTATAACTTGAAGATCTGAACTTGTAATTGTCAAATACAGAACATAAAATTGATAGCTTCTAATTATTATATCAAATTATAACTTGAAGATCTGAACTTGCAATTGTCAAATACAGAACTTAAAATTAATAGCTTCTAATTATTATTGCAAATTATAACTTGAAGATCTGAACTTGTAATTGTCAAATACAAAACTTAAAATTGATAGCTTCTAATTATTATTATAAATTATAACTTGAAGATCTGAACTTGTAATAGTGAATTACAGAACTTAGATTTGTTAAATTCAAATTATTATTTCAAATTATAACTTGAAGATCTGAACTAGTAATTGTCAAATACAGAACTTAAAATTGATAGCTTCTAATTATTACTGCATATTATAACTTCAAGATCTAAACTTGTAATTGTCAAATACAGAACTTAAAATTGATAGCTTCTAATTATTATTGCAAATAATAACTTGAAGATCTGAACTTGTAATTGTCAAATACAGAACTTAAAATTGATAGCTTCTAATTATTATTGCAAATTATAACTTGAAGATCTGAACTTGTAATAGTCAAATACAGAACTTAAAATTGATAGCTTCTAATTATTATTGTAAATTATAACTTGAAGATCTGAACTTGTAATTGTCAAATACAGAACTTAAAATTGATAGCTTCTAATTATTATTGTAAATTATAACTTGAAGATCTGAACTTGTAATTGTCAAATACAGAACTTAAAATTGATAGCTTCTAATTATTATTGCAAATAACAACTTGGAGATCTGAACTAGTAATTGTCAAATACAGAACTTAAAATTGATAGCTTCTAATTATTATTGTAAATTATAACTTGAAGATCTGAACTTGTAATTGTCAAATACAGAACTTAAAATTGATAGCTTCTAATTATTATTGCAAATAACAACTTGGAGATCTGAACTAGTAATTGTCAAATACAGAACTTAAAATTGATAGCTTCTAATTATTATTGCAAATTATAACTTGAAGATCTGAACTTGTAGTTGTCAAATACAGAACTTAAAATTGATAGCTTCTAATTATTATTGCACATTATAACTTGAAGATCTGAACTTGTAATTGTCAAATACAGAACTTAAAATTAATAGCTTCTAATTATTATTGCAAATTATAACTTGAAGATCTGAACTTGTAATTGTCAAATACAGAACTTAAAATTGATAGCTTCTAATTATTATTGTAAATTATAACTTGAAGATCTGAACTTGTAATAGTGAATTACAGAACTTAGATTTGTTAAATTCAAATTATTATTTCAAATTATAACTTGAAGATCTGAACTAGTAATTGTCAAATACAGAACTTAAAATTGATAGCTTCTAATTATTATTGTAAATTATAACTTGAAGATCTGAACTTGTAATTGTCAAATACAGAACTTAAAATTGATAGCTTCTAATTATTATTGCAAATAATAACTTGGAGATTTGAACTTGTAATTGTAAAATACAGAACTTAAAATTGATAGCTTCTAATTATTATTGCAACTTATAACTTGAAGATCTGAACTTGTAATTGTCCAATACAGAACATAAAATTGATAGCTTCTAATTATTATTTCAAATTATAACTTGAAGATCTGAACTTGTAATTGTCAAATACAGAACTTAAAATTAATAGCTTCTAATTATTATTGCAAATTATAACTTGAAGATCTAAACTTGTAATTGTCAAATACAGAACTTAAAATTGATAGCTTCTAATTATTATTGTAAATTATAACTTGAAGATCTGAACTTGTAATAGTGAATTACAGAACTTAGATTTGTTAAATTCAAATTATTATTTCAAATTATAACTTGGAGATCTGAACTAGTAATTGTCAAATACAGAACTTAAAATTGATAGCTTCTAATTATTATTGCAAATTATAACTTGAAGATCTGAACTTGTAATTGTCAAATACAGAACTTAAAATTGATTGCTTCTAATTATTATTGCAAATTATAACTTGAAGATCTGAACTTGTAATTGTCAAATACAGAACATAAAATTGATAGCTTCTAATTATTATATCAAATTATAACTTGAAGATCTGAACTTGCAATTGTCAAATACAGAACTTAAAATTAATAGCTTCTAATTATTATTGCAAATTATAACTTGAAGATCTGAACTTGTAATTGTCAAATACAAAACTTAAAATTGATAGCTTCTAATTATTATTGTAAATTATAACTTGAAGATCTGAACTTGTAATAGTGAATTACAGAACTTAGATTTGTTAAATTCAAATTATTATTTCAAATTATAACTTGAAGATCTGAACTAGTAATTGTCAAATACAGAACTTAAAATTGATAGCTTCTAATTATTACTGCATATTATAACTTCAAGATCTAAACTTGTAATTGTCAAATACAGAACTTAAAATTGATAGCTTCTAATTATTATTGCAAATAATAACTTGAAGATCTGAACTTGTAATTGTCAAATACAGAACTTAAAATTGATAGCTTCTAATTATTATTGCAAATTATAACTTGAAGATCTGAACTTGTAATAGTCAAATACAGAACTTAAAATTGATAGCTTCTAATTATTATTGTAAATTATAACTTGAAGATCTGAACTTGTAATTGTCAAATACAGAACTTAAAATTGATAGCTTCTAATTATTATTGTAAATTATAACTTGAAGATCTGAACTTGTAATTGTCAAATACAGAACTTAAAATTGATAGCTTCTAATTATTATTGCAAATAACAACTTGGAGATCTGAACTAGTAATTGTCAAATACAGAACTTAAAATTGATAGCTTCTAATTATTATTGTAAATTATAACTTGAAGATCTGAACTTGTAATTGTCAAATACAGAACTTAAAATTGATAGCTTCTAATTATTATTGCAAATAACAACTTGGAGATCTGAACTAGTAATTGTCAAATACAGAACTTAAAATTGATAGCTTCTAATTATTATTGCAAATTATAACTTGAAGATCTGAACTTGTAGTTGTCAAATACAGAACTTAAAATTGATAGCTTCTAATTATTATTGCACATTATAACTTGAAGATCTGAACTTGTAATTGTCAAATACAGAACTTAAAATTAATAGCTTCTAATTATTATTGCAAATTATAACTTGAAGATCTGAACTTGTAATTGTCAAATACAGAACTTAAAATTGATAGCTTCTAATTATTATTGTAAATTATAACTTGAAGATCTGAACTTGTAATAGTGAATTACAGAACTTAGATTTGTTAAATTCAAATTATTATTTCAAATTATAACTTGAAGATCTGAACTAGTAATTGTCAAATACAGAACTTAAAATTGATAGCTTCTAATTATTATTGCATATTATAACTTGAGATCTGAACTTGTAATTGTTAAATACAGAACTTAAAATTGATAGCTTCTAATTATTATTGTAAATTATAACTTCAAGATCTGAACTTGTAATTGTCAAATGCAGAACTTAAAATTGATAGCTTCTAATTATTATTGCAAATAATAACTTGAAGATCTGAACTTGTATTTGTCAAATACAGTACTTAAAATTGATAGCTTCTAATTATTATTGCAAATTATAACTTGAAGATCTGAACTTGTAATTGTCAAATACAGAACTTCAAATTGTTAAATACAAATTATTAGTTCAAATTATAACTTGAAGATCTGAACTTGTAATTGTCAAATTCAGAACTTAAAATTGATAGCTTCTAATTATTATTGTAAATTATAACTTGAAGATCTGAACTTGTAATAGTGAATTACAGAACTTAGATTTGTTAAATTCAAATTATTATTTCAAATTATAACTTGAAGATCTTAACTAGTAATTGTCAAATACAGAACTTAAAATTGATAGCTTCTAATTATTATTGCATATTATAACTTGAAGATCTGAACTTGTAATTGTTAAATACAGAACTTAAAATTGATAGCTTCTAATTATTATTGTAAATTATAACTTCAAGATCTGAACTTGTAATTGTCAAATACAGAACTTAAAATTGATAGCTTCTAATTATTATTGCAAATAATAACTTGAAGATCTGAACTTGTAATTGTCAAATACAGAACTTAAAATTGATAGCTTCTAATTATTATTGCAAATTATAATTTGAAGATCTGAACTTGTAATAGACAAATACGCAACTTAGCATTGTTAAATACAAATTGTGATTTTAAATTATAACTTGAAGATCTGAACCTGTAATAGGTAAATACAGAACTTCGAATTGTTAAATTCAAATTAAGATTGCAAATAATAATTCGAAGATCTGAACTTGTAATAGTCAAATACAGAACTTCTAATTGTTAAATACAAATTATTAGTGCAAATTATAACTTGAAGATCTGAACTAGTAATTGTCAAATACAGAACTTAAAATTGATAGCTTCTAATTATTATTGCAAATTATAACTTGAAGATCTGAACTTGTAATTGTCAAATACAGAACTTCTAATTGTTAAATACAAATTATTAGTGCAAATTATAACTTGAAGATCTGAACTTGTAATTGTCAAATACAGAACTTAAAATTGATAGCTTCTAATTATTATTGCAAATTATAACTTGAAGATCTGAACTTGTAATAGTCAAATACAGAACTTAAAATTGATAGCTTCTAATTATTATTGTAAATTATAACTTGAAGATCTGAACTTGTAATTGTTAAATACAGAACTTAAAATTGATAGCTAATTATTATTGTAAATTATAACTTGAAGATCTGAACTTGTAATAGTGAATTACAGAACTTAGATTTGTTAAATTCAAATTATTATTTCAAATTATAACTTGAAGATCTGAACTAGTAATTGTCAAATACAGAACTTAAAATTGATAGCTTCTAATTATTATTGCAAATTATAACTTGAAGATCTGAACTTGTAATTGACAAATACAGAACTTAAAATTGATAGCTTCTAATTATTATTGTAAATTATAACTTGAAGATCTGAACTTGTAATTGTCAAATACAGAACTTAAAATTGATATCTTCTAATTATTATTGCAAATAATAACTTGAAGATCTGAACTTGTAATTGTCAAATACAGAACTTAAAATTGATAGCTTCTAATTATTATTGCAAATTATAATTTGAAGATCTGAACTTGTAATAGACAAATGCGCAACTTAGCATTGTTAAATACAAATTGTGATTGCAAATTATAACTTGAAGATCTGAACTTGTAATTGTCAAATACAGAACTTCTAATTGTTAAATACAAATTATTAGTGCAAATTATAACTTGAAGATCTGAACTTGTAATTGTCAAATACAGAACTTAAAATTTATAGCTTCTAATTATTATTGCAAATAATAACTTGGATATCTGAACTTGTAATTGTCAAATACAGAACTTAAAATTGATAGCTTCTAATTATTATTGTGAATTATAACTTGAAGATCTGAACTTGTAATAGTGAATTACAGAACTTAGATTTGTCAAATTCTAATTATTATTTCTAATTATAGCTTGAAGATCTGAACTAGTAATTGTCAAATACAGAACTTAAAATTGATAGCTTCTAATTATTATTGCAAATTATAACTTGAAGATCTGTACTTGTAATTGTCAAATACAGAACTTAAATTGATAGCTTATAATTATAATTCAAATTATAACTTGAAGATCTGAACTTGTAATAGTCAAATACAGAACTTCGAATTGTTAAAAACATATTATTAGTGCAAATTATAACTTGAAGATCTGTTCTAGTAATTGTCAAATGCAGCACTTAAAATTGATAGCTTCTAATTATTATTGTAAATTATAACTTGAAGATCTGAACTTGTAATAGTGAATTACAGAACTTAGATTTGTTAAATTCAAATTATTATTTCAAATTATTATTTGATGATCTGAACTAGTAATTGTCAAATACAGAACTTAAAATTGATAGCTTCTAATTATTATTGCATATTATAACTTGAGATCTGAACTTGTAATTGTTAAATACAGAACTTAAAATTGATAGCTTCTAATTATTATTGTAAATTATAACTTGAAGATCTGAACTTGTAATAGTGAATTACAGAACTTAGATTTGTTAAATTCAAATTATTATTTCAAATTATAACTTGAAGATCTGAACTAGTAATTGTCAAATACAGAACTTAAAATTGATAGCTTCTAATTATTATTGCATATTATAACTTGAGATCTGAACTTGTAATTGTTAAATACAGAACTTAAAATTGATAGCTTCTAATTATTATTGTAAATTATAACTTCAAGATCTGAACTTGTAATTGTCAAATGCAGAACTTAAAATTGATAGCTTCTAATTATTATTGCAAATAATAACTTGAAGATCTGAACTTGTAATTGTCAAATACAGAACTTAAAATTGATAGCTTCTAATTATTATTGCAAATTATAATTTGAAGATCTGAACTTGTAATAGACAAATACGCAACTTAGCATTGTTAAATACAAATTGTGATTGCAAATTATAACTTGAAGATCTGAACCTGTAATAGGTAAATACAGAACTTCGAATTGTTAAATTCAAACTAAGATTGCAAATAATAATGCGAAGATCTGAACTTGTAATAGTCAAATACAGAACTTCTAATTGTTAAATACAAATTATTAGTGCAAATTATAACTTGAAGATCTGAACTTGTAACTGTCAAATACAGAACTTAAAATTGATAGCTTCTAATTATTATTGCAAATTATAACTTGAAGATCTGAACTTGTAATAGTCAAATACAGAACTTAAAATTGATAGCTTCTAATTATTATTGTAAATTATAACTTGAAGATCTGAACTTGTAATAGTGAATTACAGAACTTAGATTTGTTAAATTCAAATTATTATTTCAAATTATAACTTGAAGATCTGAACTAGTAATTGTCAAATACAGAACTTAAAATTGATAGCTACTAATTATTATTGCAAATTATAACTTGAAGATCTGAACTTGTAATTGTCAAATACAGAACTTAAAATTGATAGCTTCTAATTATTATTGTAAATTATAACTTGAAGATCTGAACTTGTAATTGTCAAATACAGAACTTAAAATTGATAGCTTCTAATTATTATTGCAAATAATAACTTGGAGATCTGAACTAGTAATTGTCAAATACAGAATTTAAAATTGATAGCTTCTAATTATTATTGCAAATTATAACTTGAAGATTTGAACTTGTAATTGTAAAATACAGAACTTAAAATTGATAGCTTCTAATTATTATTGCAACTTATAACTTGAAGATCTGAACTTGTAATTGTCCAATATAGAACATAAAATTGATAGCTTCTAATTATTATTTCAAATTATAACTTGAAGATCTGAACTTGTAATTGTCAAATACAGAACTTAAAATTAATAGCTTCTAATTATTATTGCAAATTATAACTTGAAGATCTAAACTTGTAATTGTCAAATACAGAACTTAAAATTGATAGCTTCTAATTATTATTGTAAATTATAACTTGAAGATCTGAACTTGTAATAGTGAATTACAGAACTTAGATTTGTTAAATTCAAATTATTATTTCAAATTATAACTTGGAGATCTGAACTAGTAATTGTCAAATACAGAACTTAAAATTGATAGCTTCTAATTATTATTGCAAATTATAACTTGAAGATCTGAACTTGTAATTGTCAAATACAGAACTTAAAATTGATTGCTTCTAATTATTATTGCAAATTATAACTTGAAGATCTGAACTTGTAATTGTCAAATACAGAACATAAAATTGATAGCTTCTAATTATTATATCAAATTATAACTTGAAGATCTGAACTTGCAATTGTCAAATACAGAACTTAAAATTAATAGCTTCTAATTATTATTGCAAATTATAACTTGAAGATCTGAACTTGTAATTGTCAAATACAAAACTTAAAATTGATAGCTTCTAATTATTATTGTAAATTATAACTTGAAGATCTGAACTTGTAATAGTGAATTACAGAACTTAGATTTGTTAAATTCAAATTATTATTTCAAATTATAACTTGAAGATCTGAACTAGTAATTGTCAAATACAGAACTTAAAATTGATAGCTTCTAATTATTACTGCATATTATAACTTCAAGATCTAAACTTGTAATTGTCAAATACAGAACTTAAAATTGATAGCTTCTAATTATTATTGCAAATAATAACTTGAAGATCTGAACTTGTAATTGTCAAATACAGAACTTAAAATTGATAGCTTCAAATTATTATTGCAAATTATAACTTGAAGATCTGAACTTGTAATTGTCAAATACAGAACTTCAAATTGTTAAATACAAATTATTAGTGCAAATTATAACTTGAAGATCTGAACTTGTAATTGTCAAATACAGAACTTAAAATTGATAGCTTCTAATTATTATTGTAAATTATAACTTGAAGATCTGAACTTGTAATAGTGAATTACAGAACTTAGATTTGTTAAATTCAAATTATTATTTCAAATTATAACTTGAAGATCTGAACTAGTAATTGTCAAATACAGAACTTAAAATTGATAGCTTCTAATTATTATTGCATATTATAACTTGAAGATCTGAACTTGTAATTGTTAAATACAGAACTTAAAATTGATAGCTTTTAATTATTATTGTAAATTATAACTTCAAGATCTGAACTTGTAATTGTCAAATACAGAACTTAAAATTGATAGCTTCTAATTATTATTGCAAATAATAACTTGAAGATCTGAACTTGTAATTGTCAAATACAGAACTTAAAATTGATAGCTTCTAATTATTATTGCAAATTATAACTTGAAGATCTGAACTTGTAATAGTCAAATACAGAACTTAAAATTGATAGCTTCTAATTATTATTGTAAATTATAACTTGAAGATCTGAACTTGTAATAGTGAATTACAGAACTTAGATTTTTTAAATTCAAATTATTATTTCAAATTATAACTTGAAGATCTGAACTAGTAATTGTCAAATACAGAACTTAAAATTGATAGCTTCTAATTATTATTGCAAATTATAACTTGAAGATTTGAACTTGTAATTGTCAAATACAGAACTTAAAATTGATAGCTTCTAATTATTATTGTAAATTATAACTTGAAGATCTGAACTTGTAATTGTCAAATACAGAACTTAAAATTGATAGCTTCTAATTATTATTGCAAATAACAACTTGGAGATCTGAACTAGTAATTGTCAAATACAGAACTTAAAATTGATAGCTTCTAATTATTATTGCAAATTATAACTTGAAGATCTGAACTTGTAGTTGTCAAATACAGAACTTAAAATTGATAGCTTCTAATTATTATTGCACATTATAACTTGAAGATCTGAACTTGTAATTGTCAAATACAGAACTTAAAATTAATAGCTTCTAATTATTATTGTAAATTATAACTTCAAGATCTGAACTTGTAATTGTCAAATACAGAACTTAAAATTGATAGCTTCTAATTATTATTGCAAATAATAACTTGAAGATCTGAACTTGTAATTGTCAAATACAGAACTTAAAATTGATAGCTTCTAATTATTATTGCAAATTATAATTTGAAGATCTGAACTTGTAATAGACAAATACGCAACTTAGCATTGTTAAATACAAATTGTGATTTTAAATTATAACTTGAAGATCTGAACCTGTAATAGGTAAATACAGAACTTCGAATTGTTAAATTCAAATTAAGATTGCAAATAATAATTCGAAGATCTGAACTTGTAATAGTCAAATACAGAACTTCTAATTGTTAAATACAAATTATTAGTGCAAATTATAACTTGAAGATCTGAACTAGTAATTGTCAAATACAGAACTTAAAATTGATAGCTTCTAATTATTATTGCAAATTATAACTTGAAGATCTGAACTTGTAATTGTCAAATACAGAACTTCTAATTGTTAAATACAAATTATTAGTGCAAATTATAACTTGAAGATCTGAACTTGTAATTGTCAAATACAGAACTTAAAATTGATAGCTTCTAATTATTATTGCAAATTATAACTTGAAGATCTGAACTTGTAATAGTCAAATACAGAACTTAAAATTGATAGCTTCTAATTATTATTGTAAATTATAACTTGAAGATCTGAACTTGTAATTGTTAAATACAGAACTTAAAATTGATAGCTAATTATTATTGTAAATTATAACTTGAAGATCTGAACTTGTAATAGTGAATTACAGAACTTAGATTTGTTAAATTCAAATTATTATTTCAAATTATAACTTGAAGATCTGAACTAGTAATTGTCAAATACAGAACTTAAAATTGATAGCTTCTAATTATTATTGCAAATTATAACTTGAAGATCTGAACTTGTAATTGACAAATACAGAACTTAAAATTGATAGCTTCTAATTATTATTGTAAATTATAACTTGAAGATCTGAACTTGTAATTGTCAAATACAGAACTTAAAATTGATATCTTCTAATTATTATTGCAAATAATAACTTGAAGATCTGAACTTGTAATTGTCAAATACAGAACTTAAAATTGATAGCTTCTAATTATTATTGCAAATTATAATTTGAAGATCTGAACTTGTAATAGACAAATGCGCAACTTAGCATTGTTAAATACAAATTGTGATTGCAAATTATAACTTGAAGATCTGAACTTGTAATTGTCAAATACAGAACTTCTAATTGTTAAATACAAATTATTAGTGCAAATTATAACTTGAAGATCTGAACTTGTAATTGTCAAATACAGAACTTAAAATTTATAGCTTCTAATTATTATTGCAAATAATAACTTGGATATCTGAACTTGTAATTGTCAAATACAGAACTTAAAATTGATAGCTTCTAATTATTATTGTGAATTATAACTTGAAGATCTGAACTTGTAATAGTGAATTACAGAACTTAGATTTGTCAAATTCTAATTATTATTTCTAATTATAGCTTGAAGATCTGAACTAGTAATTGTCAAATACAGAACTTAAAATTGATAGCTTCTAATTATTATTGCAAATTATAACTTGAAGATCTGTACTTGTAATTGTCAAATACAGAACTTAAATTGATAGCTTATAATTATAATTCAAATTATAACTTGAAGATCTGAACTTGTAATAGTCAAATACAGAACTTCGAATTGTTAAAAACATATTATTAGTGCAAATTATAACTTGAAGATCTGTTCTAGTAATTGTCAAATGCAGCACTTAAAATTGATAGCTTCTAATTATTATTGTAAATTATAACTTGAAGATCTGAACTTGTAATAGTGAATTACAGAACTTAGATTTGTTAAATTCAAATTATTATTTCAAATTATTATTTGATGATCTGAACTAGTAATTGTCAAATACAGAACTTAAAATTGATAGCTTCTAATTATTATTGCATATTATAACTTGAGATCTGAACTTGTAATTGTTAAATACAGAACTTAAAATTGATAGCTTCTAATTATTATTGTAAATTATAACTTGAAGATCTGAACTTGTAATAGTGAATTACAGAACTTAGATTTGTTAAATTCAAATTATTATTTCAAATTATAACTTGAAGATCTGAACTAGTAATTGTCAAATACAGAACTTAAAATTGATAGCTTCTAATTATTATTGCATATTATAACTTGAGATCTGAACTTGTAATTGTTAAATACAGAACTTAAAATTGATAGCTTCTAATTATTATTGTAAATTATAACTTCAAGATCTGAACTTGTAATTGTCAAATGCAGAACTTAAAATTGATAGCTTCTAATTATTATTGCAAATAATAACTTGAAGATCTGAACTTGTAATTGTCAAATACAGAACTTAAAATTGATAGCTTCTAATTATTATTGCAAATTATAATTTGAAGATCTGAACTTGTAATAGACAAATACGCAACTTAGCATTGTTAAATACAAATTGTGATTGCAAATTATAACTTGAAGATCTGAACCTGTAATAGGTAAATACAGAACTTCGAATTGTTAAATTCAAACTAAGATTGCAAATAATAATGCGAAGATCTGAACTTGTAATAGTCAAATACAGAACTTCTAATTGTTAAATACAAATTATTAGTGCAAATTATAACTTGAAGATCTGAACTTGTAACTGTCAAATACAGAACTTAAAATTGATAGCTTCTAATTATTATTGCAAATTATAACTTGAAGATCTGAACTTGTAATAGTCAAATACAGAACTTAAAATTGATAGCTTCTAATTATTATTGTAAATTATAACTTGAAGATCTGAACTTGTAATAGTGAATTACAGAACTTAGATTTGTTAAATTCAAATTATTATTTCAAATTATAACTTGAAGATCTGAACTAGTAATTGTCAAATACAGAACTTAAAATTGATAGCTACTAATTATTATTGCAAATTATAACTTGAAGATCTGAACTTGTAATTGTCAAATACAGAACTTAAAATTGATAGCTTCTAATTATTATTGTAAATTATAACTTGAAGATCTGAACTTGTAATTGTCAAATACAGAACTTAAAATTGATAGCTTCTAATTATTATTGCAAATAATAACTTGGAGATCTGAACTAGTAATTGTCAAATACAGAATTTAAAATTGATAGCTTCTAATTATTATTGCAAATTATAACTTGAAGATTTGAACTTGTAATTGTAAAATACAGAACTTAAAATTGATAGCTTCTAATTATTATTGCAACTTATAACTTGAAGATCTGAACTTGTAATTGTCCAATATAGAACATAAAATTGATAGCTTCTAATTATTATTTCAAATTATAACTTGAAGATCTGAACTTGTAATTGTCAAATACAGAACTTAAAATTAATAGCTTCTAATTATTATTGCAAATTATAACTTGAAGATCTAAACTTGTAATTGTCAAATACAGAACTTAAAATTGATAGCTTCTAATTATTATTGTAAATTATAACTTGAAGATCTGAACTTGTAATAGTGAATTACAGAACTTAGATTTGTTAAATTCAAATTATTATTTCAAATTATAACTTGGAGATCTGAACTAGTAATTGTCAAATACAGAACTTAAAATTGATAGCTTCTAATTATTATTGCAAATTATAACTTGAAGATCTGAACTTGTAATTGTCAAATACAGAACTTAAAATTGATTGCTTCTAATTATTATTGCAAATTATAACTTGAAGATCTGAACTTGTAATTGTCAAATACAGAACATAAAATTGATAGCTTCTAATTATTATATCAAATTATAACTTGAAGATCTGAACTTGCAATTGTCAAATACAGAACTTAAAATTAATAGCTTCTAATTATTATTGCAAATTATAACTTGAAGATCTGAACTTGTAATTGTCAAATACAAAACTTAAAATTGATAGCTTCTAATTATTATTGTAAATTATAACTTGAAGATCTGAACTTGTAATAGTGAATTACAGAACTTAGATTTGTTAAATTCAAATTATTATTTCAAATTATAACTTGAAGATCTGAACTAGTAATTGTCAAATACAGAACTTAAAATTGATAGCTTCTAATTATTACTGCATATTATAACTTCAAGATCTAAACTTGTAATTGTCAAATACAGAACTTAAAATTGATAGCTTCTAATTATTATTGCAAATAATAACTTGAAGATCTGAACTTGTAATTGTCAAATACAGAACTTAAAATTGATAGCTTCAAATTATTATTGCAAATTATAACTTGAAGATCTGAACTTGTAATTGTCAAATACAGAACTTCAAATTGTTAAATACAAATTATTAGTGCAAATTATAACTTGAAGATCTGAACTTGTAATTGTCAAATACAGAACTTAAAATTGATAGCTTCTAATTATTATTGTAAATTATAACTTGAAGATCTGAACTTGTAATAGTGAATTACAGAACTTAGATTTGTTAAATTCAAATTATTATTTCAAATTATAACTTGAAGATCTGAACTAGTAATTGTCAAATACAGAACTTAAAATTGATAGCTTCTAATTATTATTGCATATTATAACTTGAAGATCTGAACTTGTAATTGTTAAATACAGAACTTAAAATTGATAGCTTTTAATTATTATTGTAAATTATAACTTCAAGATCTGAACTTGTAATTGTCAAATACAGAACTTAAAATTGATAGCTTCTAATTATTATTGCAAATAATAACTTGAAGATCTGAACTTGTAATTGTCAAATACAGAACTTAAAATTGATAGCTTCTAATTATTATTGCAAATTATAACTTGAAGATCTGAACTTGTAATAGTCAAATACAGAACTTAAAATTGATAGCTTCTAATTATTATTGTAAATTATAACTTGAAGATCTGAACTTGTAATAGTGAATTACAGAACTTAGATTTTTTAAATTCAAATTATTATTTCAAATTATAACTTGAAGATCTGAACTAGTAATTGTCAAATACAGAACTTAAAATTGATAGCTTCTAATTATTATTGCAAATTATAACTTGAAGATTTGAACTTGTAATTGTCAAATACAGAACTTAAAATTGATAGCTTCTAATTATTATTGTAAATTATAACTTGAAGATCTGAACTTGTAATTGTCAAATACAGAACTTAAAATTGATAGCTTCTAATTATTATTGCAAATAACAACTTGGAGATCTGAACTAGTAATTGTCAAATACAGAACTTAAAATTGATAGCTTCTAATTATTATTGCAAATTATAACTTGAAGATTTGAACTTGTAATTGTCAAATACAGAACTTAAAATTGATAGCTTCTAATTATTATTGTAAATTATAACTTGAAGATCTGAACTTGTAATTGTCAAATACAGAACTTAAAATTGATAGCTTCTAATTATTATTGCAAATAACAACTTGGAGATCTGAACTAGTAATTGTCAAATACAGAACTTAAAATTGATAGCTTCTAATTATTATTGTAAATTATAACTTGAAGATCTGAACTTGTAATAGTGAATTACAGAACTTAGATTTGTTAAATTCAAATTATTATTTCAAATTATAACTTGAAGATCTGAACTAGTAATTGTCAAATACAGAACTTAAAATTGATAGCTTCTAATTATTATTGCATATTATAACTTGAGATCTGAACTTGTAATTGTTAAATACAGAACTTAAAATTGATAGCTTCTAATTATTATTGTAAATTATAACTTCAAGATCTGAACTTGTAATTGTCAAATGCAGAACTTAAAATTGATAGCTTCTAATTATTATTGCAAATAATAACTTGAAGATCTGAACTTGTAATTGTCAAATACAGAACTTAAAATTGATAGCTTCTAATTATTATTGCAAATTATAATTTGAAGATCTGAACTTGTAATAGACAAATACGCAACTTAGCATTGTTAAATACAAATTGTGATTGCAAATTATAACTTGAAGATCTGAACCTGTAATAGGTAAATACAGAACTTCGAATTGTTAAATTCAAACTAAGATTGCAAATAATAATGCGAAGATCTGAACTTGTAATAGTCAAATACAGAACTTCTAATTGTTAAATACAAATTATTAGTGCAAATTATAACTTGAAGATCTGAACTTGTAACTGTCAAATACAGAACTTAAAATTGATAGCTTCTAATTATTATTGCAAATTATAACTTGAAGATCTGAACTTGTAATAGTCAAATACAGAACTTAAAATTGATAGCTTCTAATTATTATTGTAAATTATAACTTGAAGATCTGAACTTGTAATAGTGAATTACAGAACTTAGATTTGTTAAATTCAAATTATTATTTCAAATTATAACTTGAAGATCTGAACTAGTAATTGTCAAATACAGAACTTAAAATTGATAGCTACTAATTATTATTGCAAATTATAACTTGAAGATCTGAACTTGTAATTGTCAAATACAGAACTTAAAATTGATAGCTTCTAATTATTATTGTAAATTATAACTTGAAGATCTGAACTTGTAATTGTCAAATACAGAACTTAAAATTGATAGCTTCTAATTATTATTGCAAATAATAACTTGGAGATCTGAACTAGTAATTGTCAAATACAGAATTCAAAATTGATAGCTTCTAATTATTATTGCAAATTATAACTTGAAGATTTGAACTTGTAATTGTAAAATACAGAACTTAAAATTGATAGCTTCTAATTATTATTGCAACTTATAACTTGAAGATCTGAACTTGTAATTGTCCAATACAGAACATAAAATTGATAGCTTCTAATTATTATTTCAAATTATAACTTGAAGATCTGAACTTGTAATTGTCAAATACAGAACTTAAAATTAATAGCTTCTAATTATTATTGCAAATTATAACTTGAAGATCTGAACTTGTAATTGTCAAATACAGAACTTAAAATTAATTGCTTCTAATTATTATTGCAAATTATAACTTGAAGATCTGAACTTGTAATTGTCAAATACAGAACATAAAATTGATAGCTTCTAATTATTATATCAAATTATAACTTGAAGATCTGAACTTGCAATTGTCAAATACAGAACTTAAAATTAATAGCTTCTAATTATTATTGCAAATTATAACTTGAAGATCTGAACTTGTAATTGTCAAATACAAAACTTAAAATTGATAGCTTCTAATTATTATTGTAAATTATAACTTGAAGATCTGAACTTGTAATAGTGAATTACAGAACTTAGATTTGTTAAATTCAAATTATTATTTCAAATTATAACTTGAAGATCTGAACTAGTAATTGTCAAATACAGAACTTAAAATTGATAGCTTCTAATTATTACTGCATATTATAACTTCAAGATCTAAACTTGTAATTGTCAAATACAGAACTTAAAATTGATAGCTTCTAATTATTATTGCAAATAATAACTTGAAGATCTGAACTTGTAATTGTCAAATACAGAACTTAAAATTGATAGCTTCAAATTATTATTGCAAATTATAACTTGAAGATCTGAACTTGTAATTGTCAAATACAGAACTTCAAATTGTTAAATACAAATTATTAGTGCAAATTATAACTTGAAGATCTGAACTTGTAATTGTCAAATACAGAACTTAAAATTGATAGCTTCTAATTATTATTGTAAATTATAACTTGAAGATCTGAACTTGTAATAGTGAATTACAGAACTTAGATTTGTTAAATTCAAATTATTATTTCAAATTATAACTTGAAGATCTGAACTAGTAATTGTCAAATACAGAACTTAAAATTGATAGCTTCTAATTATTATTGCATATTATAACTTGAAGATCTGAACTTGAAATTGTTAAATACAGAACTTAAAATTGATAGCTTTTAATTATTATTGTAAATTATAACTTCAAGATCTGAACTTGTAATTGTCAAATACAGAACTTAAAATTGATAGCTTCTAATTATTATTGCAAATAATAACTTGAAGATCTGAACTTGTAATTGTCAAATACAGAACTTAAAATTGATAGCTTCTAATTATTATTGCAAATTATAACTTGAAGATCTGAACTTGTAATAGTCAAATACAGAACTTAAAATTGATAGCTTCTAATTATTATTGTAAATTATAACTTGAAGATCTGAACTTGTAATAGTGAATTACACAACTTAGATTTTTTAAATTCAAATTATTATTTCAAATTATAACTTGAAGATCTGAACTAGTAATTGTCAAATACAGAACTTAAAATTGATAGCTTCTAATTATTATTGCAAATTATAACTTGAAGATTTGAACTTGTAATTGTCAAATACAGAACTTAAAATTGATAGCTTCTAATTATTATTGTAAATTATAACTTGAAGATCTGAACTTGTAATTGTCAAATACAGAACTTAAAATTGATAGCTTCTAATTATTATTGCAAATAACAACTTGGAGATCTGAACTAGTAATTGTCAAATACAGAACTTAAAATTGATAGCTTCTAATTATTATTGCAAATTATAACTTGAAGATCTGAACTTGTAGTTGTCAAATACAGAACTTAAAATTGATAGCTTCTAATTATTATTGCACATTATAACTTGAAGATCTGAACTTGTAATTGTCAAATACAGAACTTAAAATTAATAGCTTCTAATTATTATTGCAAATTATAACTTGAAGATCTGAACTTGTAATTGTCAAATACAGAACTTAAAATTGATAGCTTCTAATTATTATTGTAAATTATAACTTGAAGATCTGAACTTGTAATTGTCAAATACAGAACTTAAAATTTATAGCTTCTAATTATTATTGCAAATAATAACTTGGATATCTGAACTTGTAATTGTCAAATACAGAACTTAAAATTGATAGCTTCTAATTATTATTGTGAATTATAACTTGAAGATCTGAACTTGTAATAGTGAATTACAGAACTTAGATTTGTCAAATTCTAATTATTATTTCTAATTATAGCTTGAAGATCTGAACTAGTAATTGTCAAATACAGAACTTAAAATTGATAGCTTCTAATTATTATTGCAAATTATAACTTGAAGATCTGTACTTGTAATTGTCAAATACAGAACTTAAATTGATAGCTTATAATTATAATTCAAATTATAACTTGAAGATCTGAACTTGTAATAGTCAAATACAGAACTTCGAATTGTTAAAAACATATTATTAGTGCAAATTATAACTTGAAGATCTGTTCTAGTAATTGTCAAATGCAGCACTTAAAATTGATAGCTTCTAATTATTATTGTAAATTATAACTTGAAGATCTGAACTTGTAATAGTGAATTACAGAACTTAGATTTGTTAAATTCAAATTATTATTTCAAATTATTATTTGATGATCTGAACTAGTAATTGTCAAATACAGAACTTAAAATTGATAGCTTCTAATTATTATTGCATATTATAACTTGAGATCTGAACTTGTAATTGTTAAATACAGAACTTAAAATTGATAGCTTCTAATTATTATTGTAATTTATAACTTGAAGATCTGAACTTGTAATAGTGAATTACAGAACTTAGATTTGTTAAATTCAAATTATTATTTCAAATTATAACTTGAAGATCTGAACTAGTAATTGTCAAATACAGAACTTAAAATTGATAGCTTCTAATTATTATTGCATATTATAACTTGAGATCTGAACTTGTAATTGTTAAATACAGAACTTAAAATTGATAGCTTCTAATTATTATTGTAAATTATAACTTCAAGATCTGAACTTGTAATTGTCAAATGCAGAACTTAAAATTGATAGCTTCTAATTATTATTGCAAATAATAACTTGAAGATCTGAACTTGTAATTGTCAAATACAGAACTTAAAATTGATAGCTTCTAATTATTATTGCAAATTATAATTTGAAGATCTGAACTTGTAATAGACAAATACGCAACTTAGCATTGTTAAATACAAATTGTGATTGCAAATTATAACTTGAAGATCTGAACCTGTAATAGGTAAATACAGAACTTCGAATTGTTAAATTCAAACTAAGATTGCAAATAATAATGCGAAGATCTGAACTTGTAATAGTCAAATACAGAACTTCTAATTGTTAAATACAAATTATTAGTGCAAATTATAACTTGAAGATCTGAACTTGTAACTGTCAAATACAGAACTTAAAATTGATAGCTTCTAATTATTATTGCAAATTATAACTTGAAGATCTGAACTTGTAATAGTCAAATACAGAACTTAAAATTGATAGCTTCTAATTATTATTGTAAATTATAACTTGAAGATCTGAACTTGTAATAGTGAATTACAGAACTTAGATTTGTTAAATTCAAATTATTATTTCAAATTATAACTTGAAGATCTGAACTAGTAATTGTCAAATACAGAACTTAAAATTGATAGCTACTAATTATTATTGCAAATTATAACTTGAAGATCTGAACTTGTAATTGTCAAATACAGAACTTAAAATTGATAGCTTCTAATTATTATTGTAAATTATAACTTGAAGATCTGAACTTGTAATTGTCAAATACAGAACTTAAAATTGATAGCTTCTAATTATTATTGCAAATAATAACTTGGAGATCTGAACTAGTAATTGTCAAATACAGAATTTAAAATTGATAGCTTCTAATTATTATTGCAAATTATAACTTGAAGATTTGAACTTGTAATTGTAAAATACAGAACTTAAAATTGATAGCTTCTAATTATTATTGCAACTTATAACTTGAAGATCTGAACTTGTAATTGTCCAATATAGAACATAAAATTGATAGCTTCTAATTATTATTTCAAATTATAACTTGAAGATCTGAACTTGTAATTGTCAAATACAGAACTTAAAATTAATAGCTTCTAATTATTATTGCAAATTATAACTTGAAGATCTAAACTTGTAATTGTCAAATACAGAACTTAAAATTGATAGCTTCTAATTATTATTGTAAATTATAACTTGAAGATCTGAACTTGTAATAGTGAATTACAGAACTTAGATTTGTTAAATTCAAATTATTATTTCAAATTATAACTTGGAGATCTGAACTAGTAATTGTCAAATACAGAACTTAAAATTGATAGCTTCTAATTATTATTGCAAATTATAACTTGAAGATCTGAACTTGTAATTGTCAAATACAGAACTTAAAATTGATTGCTTCTAATTATTATTGCAAATTATAACTTGAAGATCTGAACTTGTAATTGTCAAATACAGAACATAAAATTGATAGCTTCTAATTATTATATCAAATTATAACTTGAAGATCTGAACTTGCAATTGTCAAATACAGAACTTAAAATTAATAGCTTCTAATTATTATTGCAAATTATAACTTGAAGATCTGAACTTGTAATTGTCAAATACAAAACTTAAAATTGATAGCTTCTAATTATTATTGTAAATTATAACTTGAAGATCTGAACTTGTAATAGTGAATTACAGAACTTAGATTTGTTAAATTCAAATTATTATTTCAAATTATAACTTGAAGATCTGAACTAGTAATTGTCAAATACAGAACTTAAAATTGATAGCTTCTAATTATTACTGCATATTATAACTTCAAGATCTAAACTTGTAATTGTCAAATACAGAACTTAAAATTGATAGCTTCTAATTATTATTGCAAATAATAACTTGAAGATCTGAACTTGTAATTGTCAAATACAGAACTTAAAATTGATAGCTTCAAATTATTATTGCAAATTATAACTTGAAGATCTGAACTTGTAATTGTCAAATACAGAACTTAAAATTAATAGCTTCTAATTATTAATGCAAATTATAACTTGAAGATCTGAACTTGTAATTGTCAAATACAGAACTTAAAATTGATAGCTTCTAATTATTATTGTAAATTATAACTTGAAGATCTGAACTTGTAATAGTGAATTACAGAACTTAGATTTGTTAAATTCAAATTATTATTTCAAATTATAACTTGAAGATCTGAACTAGTAATTGTCAAATACAGAACTTAAAATTGATAGCTTCTAATTATTATTGCATATTATAACTTGAAGATCTGAACTTGTAATTGTTAAATACAGAACTTAAAATTGATAGCTTTTAATTATTATTGTAAATTATAACTTCAAGATCTGAACTTGTAATTGTCAAATACAGAACTTAAAATTGATAGCTTCTAATTATTATTGCAAATAATAACTTGAAGATCTGAACTTGTAATTGTCAAATACAGAACTTAAAATTGATAGCTTCAAATTATTATTGCAAATTATAACTTGAAGATCTGAACTTGTAATAGTCAAATACAGAACTTAAAATTGATAGCTTCTAATTATTATTGTAAATTATAACTTGAAGATCTGAACTTGTAATAGTGAATTACAGAACTTAGATTTTTTAAATTCAAATTATTATTTCAAATTATAACTTGAAGATCTGAACTAGTAATTGTCAAATACAGAACTTAAAATTGATAGCTTCTAATTATTATTGCAAATTATAACTTGAAGATTTGAACTTGTAATTGTCAAATACAGAACTTAAAATTGATAGCTTCTAATTATTATTGTAAATTATAACTTGAAGATCTGAACTTGTAATTGTCAAATACAGAACTTAAAATTGATAGCTTCTAATTATTATTGCAAATAACAACTTGGAGATCTGAACTAGTAATTGTCAAATACAGAACTTAAAATTGAAAGCTTCTAATTATTATTGCAAATTATAACTTGAAGATCTGAACTTGTAGTTGTCAAATACAGAACTTAAAATTGATAGCTTCTAATTATTATTGCACATTATAACTTGAAGATCTGAACTTGTAATTGTCAAATACAGAACTTAAAATTAATAGCTTCTAATTATTATTGCAAATTATAACTTGAAGATCTGAACTTGTAATTGTCAAATACAGAACTTAAAATTGATAGCTTCTAATTATTATTGTAAATTATAACTTGAAGATCTGAACTTGTAATTGTCAAATACAGAACTTAAAATTTATAGCTTCTAATTATTATTGCAAATAATAACTTGGATATCTGAACTTGTAATTGTCAAATACAGAACTTAAAATTGATAGCTTCTAATTATTATTGTGAATTATAACTTGAAGATCTGAACTTGTAATAGTGAATTACAGAACTTAGATTTGTCAAATTCTAATTATTATTTCTAATTATAGCTTGAAGATCTGAACTAGTAATTGTCAAATACAGAACTTAAAATTGATAGCTTCTAATTATTATTGCAAATTATAACTTGAAGATCTGTACTTGTAATTGTCAAATACAGAACTTAAATTGATAGCTTATAATTATAATTCAAATTATAACTTGAAGATCTGAACTTGTAATAGTCAAATACAGAACTTCGAATTGTTAAAAACATATTATTAGTGCAAATTATAACTTGAAGATCTGTTCTAGTAATTGTCAAATGCAGCACTTAAAATTGATAGCTTCTAATTATTATTGTAAATTATAACTTGAAGATCTGAACTTGTAATAGTGAATTACAGAACTTAGATTTGTTAAATTCAAATTATTATTTCAAATTATTATTTGATGATCTGAACTAGTAATTGTCAAATACAGAACTTAAAATTGATAGCTTCTAATTATTATTGCATATTATAACTTGAGATCTGAACTTCTAATTGTTAAATACAGAACTTAAAATTGATAGCTTCTAATTATTATTGTAAATTATAACTTGAAGATCTGAACTTGTAATAGTGAATTACAGAACTTAGATTTGTTAAATTCAAATTATTATTTCAAATTATAACTTGAAGATCTGAACTAGTAATTGTCAAATACAGAACTTAAAATTGATAGCTTCTAATTATTATTGCATATTATAACTTGAGATCTGAACTTGTAATTGTTAAATACAGAACTTAAAATTGATAGCTTCTAATTATTATTGTAAATTATAACTTCAAGATCTGAACTTGTAATTGTCAAATGCAGAACTTAAAATTGATAGCTTCTAATTATTATTGCAAATAATAACTTGAAGATCTGAACTTGTAATTGTCAAATACAGAACTTAAAATTGATAGCTTCTAATTATTATTGCAAATTATAATTTGAAGATCTGAACTTGTAATAGACAAATACGCAACTTAGCATTGTTAAATACAAATTGTGATTGCAAATTATAACTTGAAGATCTGAACCTGTAATAGGTAAATACAGAACTTCGAATTGTTAAATTCAAACTAAGATTGCAAATAATAATGCGAAGATCTGAACTTGTAATAGTCAAATACAGAACTTCTAATTGTTAAATACAAATTATTAGTGCAAATTATAACTTGAAGATCTGAACTTGTAACTGTCAAATACAGAACTTAAAATTGATAGCTTCTAATTATTATTGCAAATTATAACTTGAAGATCTGAACTTGTAATAGTCAAATACAGAACTTAAAATTGATAGCTTCTAATTATTATTGTAAATTATAACTTGAAGATCTGAACTTGTAATAGTGAATTACAGAACTTAGATTTGTTAAATTCAAATTATTATTTCAAATTATAACTTGAAGATCTGAACTAGTAATTGTCAAATACAGAACTTAAAATTGATAGCTACTAATTATTATTGCAAATTATAACTTGAAGATCTGAACTTGTAATTGTCAAATACAGAACTTAAAATTGATAGCTTCTAATTATTATTGTAAATTATAACTTGAAGATCTGAACTTGTAATTGTCAAATACAGAACTTAAAATTGATAGCTTCTAATTATTATTGCAAATAATAACTTGGAGATCTGAACTAGTAATTGTCAAATACAGAATTTAAAATTGATAGCTTCTAATTATTATTGCAAATTATAACTTGAAGATTTGAACTTGTAATTGTAAAATACAGAACTTAAAATTGATAGCTTCTAATTATTATTGCAACTTATAACTTGAAGATCTGAACTTGTAATTGTCCAATATAGAACATAAAATTGATAGCTTCTAATTATTATTTCAAATTATAACTTGAAGATCTGAACTTGTAATTGTCAAATACAGAACTTAAAATTAATAGCTTCTAATTATTATTGCAAATTATAACTTGAAGATCTAAACTTGTAATTGTCAAATACAGAACTTAAAATTGATAGCTTCTAATTATTATTGTAAATTATAACTTGAAGATCTGAACTTGTAATAGTGAATTACAGAACTTAGATTTGTTAAATTCAAATTATTATTTCAAATTATAACTTGGAGATCTGAACTAGTAATTGTCAAATACAGAACTTAAAATTGATAGCTTCTAATTATTATTGCAAATTATAACTTGAAGATCTGAACTTGTAATTGTCAAATACAGAACTTAAAATTGATTGCTTCTAATTATTATTGCAAATTATAACTTGAAGATCTGAACTTGTAATTGTCAAATACAGAACATAAAATTGATAGCTTCTAATTATTATATCAAATTATAACTTGAAGATCTGAACTTGCAATTGTCAAATACAGAACTTAAAATTAATAGCTTCTAATTATTATTGCAAATTATAACTTGAAGATCTGAACTTGTAATTGTCAAATACAAAACTTAAAATTGATAGCTTCTAATTATTATTGTAAATTATAACTTGAAGATCTGAACTTGTAATAGTGAATTACAGAACTTAGATTTGTTAAATTCAAATTATTATTTCAAATTATAACTTGAAGATCTGAACTAGTAATTGTCAAATACAGAACTTAAAATTGATAGCTTCTAATTATTACTGCATATTATAACTTCAAGATCTAAACTTGTAATTGTCAAATACAGAACTTAAAATTGATAGCTTCTAATTATTATTGCAAATAATAACTTGAAGATCTGAACTTGTAATTGTCAAATACAGAACTTAAAATTGATAGCTTCAAATTATTATTGCAAATTATAACTTGAAGATCTGAACTTGTAATTGTCAAATACAGAACTTCAAATTGTTAAATACAAATTATTAGTGCAAATTATAACTTGAAGATCTGAACTTGTAATTGTCAAATACAGAACTTAAAATTGATAGCTTCTAATTATTATTGTAAATTATAACTTGAAGATCTGAACTTGTAATAGTGAATTACAGAACTTAGATTTGTTAAATTCAAATTATTATTTCAAATTATAACTTGAAGATCTGAACTAGTAATTGTCAAATACAGAACTTAAAATTGATAGCTTCTAATTATTATTGCATATTATAACTTGAAGATCTGAACTTGTAATTGTTAAATACAGAACTTAAAATTGATAGCTTTTAATTATTATTGTAAATTATAACTTCAAGATCTGAACTTGTAATTGTCAAATACAGAACTTAAAATTGATAGCTTCTAATTATTATTGCAAATAATAACTTGAAGATCTGAACTTGTAATTGTCAAATACAGAACTTAAAATTGATAGCTTCTAATTATTATTGCAAATTATAACTTGAAGATCTGAACTTGTAATAGTCAAATACAGAACTTAAAATTGATAGCTTCTAATTATTATTGTAAATTATAACTTGAAGATCTGAACTTGTAATAGTGAATTACAGAACTTAGATTTTTTAAATTCAAATTATTATTTCAAATTATAACTTGAAGATCTGAACTAGTAATTGTCAAATACAGAACTTAAAATTGATAGCTTCTAATTATTATTGCAAATTATAACTTGAAGATTTGAACTTGTAATTGTCAAATACAGAACTTAAAATTGATAGCTTCTAATTATTATTGTAAATTATAACTTGAAGATCTGAACTTGTAATTGTCAAATACAGAACTTAAAATTGATAGCTTCTAATTATTATTGCAAATAACAACTTGGAGATCTGAACTAGTAATTGTCAAATACAGAACTTAAAATTGATAGCTTCTAATTATTATTGCAAATTATAACTTGAAGATCTGAACTTGTAGTTGTCAAATACAGAACTTAAAATTGATAGCTTCTAATTATTATTGCACATTATAACTTGAAGATCTGAACTTGTAATTGTCAAATACAGAACTTAAAATTAATAGCTTCTAATTATTATTGCAAATTATAACTTGAAGATCTGAACTTGTAATTGTCAAATACAGAACTTAAAATTGATAGCTTCTAATTATTATTGTAAATTATAACTTGAAGATCTGAACTTGTAATAGTGAATTACAGAACTTAGATTTGTTAAATTCAAATTATTATTTCAAATTATAACTTGAAGATCTGAACTAGTAATTGTCAAATACAGAACTTAAAATTGATAGCTTCTAATTATTATTGCATATTATAACTTGAGATCTGAACTTGTAATTGTTAAATACAGAACTTAAAATTGATAGCTTCTAATTATTATTGTAAATTATAACTTCAAGATCTGAACTTGTAATTGTCAAATGCAGAACTTAAAATTGATAGCTTCTAATTATTATTGCAAATAATAACTTGAAGATCTGAACTTGTAATTGTCAAATACAGAACTTAAAATTGATAGCTTCTAATTATTATTGCAAATTATAATTTGAAGATCTGAACTTGTAATAGACAAATACGCAACTTAGCATTGTTAAATACAAATTGTGATTGCAAATTATAACTTGAAGATCTGAACCTGTAATAGGTAAATACAGAACTTCGAATTGTTAAATTCAAACTAAGATTGCAAATAATAATGCGAAGATCTGAACTTGTAATAGTCAAATACAGAACTTCTAATTGTTAAATACAAATTATTAGTGCAAATTATAACTTGAAGATCTGAACTTGTAACTGTCAAATACAGAACTTAAAATTGATAGCTTCTAATTATTATTGCAAATTATAACTTGAAGATCTGAACTTGTAATAGTCAAATACAGAACTTAAAATTGATAGCTTCTAATTATTATTGTAAATTATAACTTGAAGATCTGAACTTGTAATAGTGAATTACAGAACTTAGATTTGTTAAATTCAAATTATTATTTCAAATTATAACTTGAAGATCTGAACTAGTAATTGTCAAATACAGAACTTAAAATTGATAGCTACTAATTATTATTGCAAATTATAACTTGAAGATCTGAACTTGTAATTGTCAAATACAGAACTTAAAATTGATAGCTTCTAATTATTATTGTAAATTATAACTTGAAGATCTGAACTTGTAATTGTCAAATACAGAACTTAAAATTGATAGCTTCTAATTATTATTGCAAATAATAACTTGGAGATCTGAACTAGTAATTGTCAAATACAGAATTCAAAATTGATAGCTTCTAATTATTATTGCAAATTATAACTTGAAGATTTGAACTTGTAATTGTAAAATACAGAACTTAAAATTGATAGCTTCTAATTATTATTGCAACTTATAACTTGAAGATCTGAACTTGTAATTGTCCAATACAGAACATAAAATTGATAGCTTCTAATTATTATTTCAAATTATAACTTGAAGATCTGAACTTGTAATTGTCAAATACAGAACTTAAAATTAATAGCTTCTAATTATTATTGCAAATTATAACTTGAAGATCTAAACTTGTAATTGTCAAATACAGAACTTAAAATTGATAGCTTCTAATTATTATTGTAAATTATAACTTGAAGATCTGAACTTGTAATAGTGAATTACAGAACTTAGATTTGTTAAATTCAAATTATTATTTCAAATTATAACTTGGAGATCTGAACTAGTAATTGTCAAATACAGAACTTAAAATTGATAGCTTCTAATTTTTATTGCAAATTATAACTTGAAGATCTGAACTTGTAATTGTCAAATACAGAACTTAAAATTGATTGCTTCTAATTATTATTGCAAATTATAACTTGAAGATCTGAACTTGTAATTGTCAAATACAGAACATAAAATTGATAGCTTCTAATTATTATATCAAATTATAACTTGAAGATCTGAACTTGCAATTGTCAAATACAGAACTTAAAATTAATAGCTTCTAATTATTATTGCAAATTATAACTTGAAGATCTGAACTTGTAATTGTCAAATACAAAACTTAAAATTGATAGCTTCTAATTATTATTATAAATTATAACTTGAAGATCTGAACTTGTAATAGTGAATTACAGAACTTAGATTTGTTAAATTCAAATTATTATTTCAAATTATAACTTGAAGATCTGAACTAGTAATTGTCAAATACAGAACTTAAAATTGATAGCTTCTAATTATTACTGCATATTATAACTTCAAGATCTAAACTTGTAATTGTCAAATACAGAACTTAAAATTGATAGCTTCTAATTATTATTGCAAATAATAACTTGAAGATCTGAACTTGTAATTGTCAAATACAGAACTTAAAATTGATAGCTTCTAATTATTATTGCAAATTATAACTTGAAGATCTGAACTTGTAATAGTCAAATACAGAACTTAAAATTGATAGCTTCTAATTATTATTGTAAATTATAACTTGAAGATCTGAACTTGTAATTGTCAAATACAGAACTTAAAATTGATAGCTTCTAATTATTATTGTAAATTATAACTTGAAGATCTGAACTTGTAATTGTCAAATACAGAACTTAAAATTGATAGCTTCTAATTATTATTGCAAATAACAACTTGGAGATCTGAACTAGTAATTGTCAAATACAGAACTTAAAATTGATAGCTTCTAATTATTATTGTAAATTATAACTTGAAGATCTGAACTTGTAATTGTCAAATACAGAACTTAAAATTGATAGCTTCTAATTATTATTGCAAATAACAACTTGGAGATCTGAACTAGTAATTGTCAAATACAGAACTTAAAATTAATAGCTTCTAATTATTATTGCAAATTATAACTTGAAGATCTAAACTTGTAATTGTCAAATACAGAACTTAAAATTGATAGCTTCTAATTATTATTGTAAATTATAACTTGAAGATCTGAACTTGTAATAGTGAATTACAGAACTTAGATTTGTTAAATTCAAATTATTATTTCAAATTATAACTTGGAGATCTGAACTAGTAATTGTCAAATACAGAACTTAAAATTGATAGCTTCTAATTTTTATTGCAAATTATAACTTGAAGATCTGAACTTGTAATTGTCAAATACAGAACTTAAAATTGATTGCTTCTAATTATTATTGCAAATTATAACTTGAAGATCTGAACTTGTAATTGTCAAATACAGAACATAAAATTGATAGCTTCTAATTATTATATCAAATTATAACTTGAAGATCTGAACTTGCAATTGTCAAATACAGAACTTAAAATTAATAGCTTCTAATTATTATTGCAAATTATAACTTGAAGATCTGAACTTGTAATTGTCAAATACAAAACTTAAAATTGATAGCTTCTAATTATTATTATAAATTATAACTTGAAGATCTGAACTTGTAATAGTGAATTACAGAACTTAGATTTGTTAAATTCAAATTATTATTTCAAATTATAACTTGAAGATCTGAACTAGTAATTGTCAAATACAGAACTTAAAATTGATAGCTTCTAATTATTACTGCATATTATAACTTCAAGATCTAAACTTGTAATTGTCAAATACAGAACTTAAAATTGATAGCTTCTAATTATTATTGTAAATTATAACTTGAAGATCTGAACTTGTAATAGTGAATTACAGAACTTAGATTTGTTAAATTCAAATTATTATTTCAAATTATAACTTGGAGATCTGAACTAGTAATTGTCAAATACAGAACTTAAAATTGATAGCTTCTAATTTTTATTGCAAATTATAACTTGAAGATCTGAACTTGTAATTGTCAAATACAGAACTTAAAATTGATTGCTTCTAATTATTATTGCAAATTATAACTTGAAGATCTGAACTTGTAATTGTCAAATACAGAACATAAAATTGATAGCTTCTAATTATTATATCAAATTATAACTTGAAGATCTGAACTTGCAATTGTCAAATACAGAACTTAAAATTAATAGCTTCTAATTATTATTGCAAATTATAACTTGAAGATCTGAACTTGTAATTGTCAAATACAAAACTTAAAATTGATAGCTTCTAATTATTATTATAAATTATAACTTGAAGATCTGAACTTGTAATAGTGAATTACAGAACTTAGATTTGTTAAATTCAAATTATTATTTCAAATTATAACTTGAAGATCTGAACTAGTAATTGTCAAATACAGAACTTAAAATTGATAGCTTCTAATTATTACTGCATATTATAACTTCAAGATCTAAACTTGTAATTGTCAAATACAGAACTTAAAATTGATAGCTTCTAATTATTATTGCAAATAATAACTTGAAGATCTGAACTTGTAATTGTCAAATACAGAACTTAAAATTGATAGCTTCTAATTATTATTGCAAATTATAACTTGAAGATCTGAACTTGTAATAGTCAAATACAGAACTTAAAATTGATAGCTTCAAATTATTATTGTAAATTATAACTTGAAGATCTGAACTTGTAATTGTCAAATACAGAACTTAAAATTGATAGCTTCTAATTATTATTGTAAATTATAACTTGAAGATCTGAACTTGTAATTGTCAAATACAGAACTTAAAATTGATAGCTTCTAATTATTATTGCAAATAACAACTTGGAGATCTGAACTAGTAATTGTCAAATACAGAACTTAAAATTGATAGCTTCTAATTATTATTGTAAATTATAACTTGAAGATCTGAACTTGTAATTGTCAAATACAGAACTTAAAATTGATAGCTTCTAATTATTATTGCAAATAACAACTTGGAGATCTGAACTAGTAATTGTCAAATACAGAACTTAAAATTAATAGCTTCTAATTATTATTGCAAATTATAACTTGAAGATCTAAACTTGTAATTGTCAAATACAGAACTTAAAATTGATAGCTTCTAATTATTATTGTAAATTATAACTTGAAGATCTGAACTTGTAATAGTGAATTACAGAACTTAGATTTGTTAAATTCAAATTATTATTTCAAATTATAACTTGGAGATCTGAACTAGTAATTGTCAAATACAGAACTTAAAATTGATAGCTTCTAATTTTTATTGCAAATTATAACTTGAAGATCTGAACTTGTAATTGTCAAATACAGAACTTAAAATTGATTGCTTCTAATTATTATTGCAAATTATAACTTGAAGATCTGAACTTGTAATTGTCAAATACAGAACATAAAATTGATAGCTTCTAATTATTATATCAAATTATAACTTGAAGATCTGAACTTGCAATTGTCAAATACAGAACTTAAAATTAATAGCTTCTAATTATTATTGCAAATTATAACTTGAAGATCTGAACTTGTAATTGTCAAATACAAAACTTAAAATTGATAGCTTCTAATTATTATTATAAATTATAACTTGAAGATCTGAACTTGTAATAGTGAATTACAGAACTTAGATTTGTTAAATTCAAATTATTATTTCAAATTATAACTTGAAGATCTGAACTAGTAATTGTCAAATACAGAACTTAAAATTGATAGCTTCTAATTATTACTGCATATTATAACTTCAAGATCTAAACTTGTAATTGTCAAATACAGAACTTAAAATTGATAGCTTCTAATTATTATTGCAAATAATAACTTGAAGATCTGAACTTGTAATTGTCAAATACAGAACTTAAAATTGATAGCTTCTAATTATTATTGCAAATTATAACTTGAAGATCTGAACTTGTAATAGTCAAATACAGAACTTAAAATTGATAGCTTCTAATTATTATTGTAAATTATAACTTGAAGATCTGAACTTGTAATTGTCAAATACAGAACTTAAAATTGATAGCTTCTAATTATTATTGTAAATTATAACTTGAAGATCTGAACTTGTAATTGTCAAATACAGAACTTAAAATTGATAGCTTCTAATTATTATTGCAAATAACAACTTGGAGATCTGAACTAGTAATTGTCAAATACAGAACTTAAAATTGATAGCTTCTAATTATTATTGTAAATTATAACTTGAAGATCTGAACTTGTAATTGTCAAATACAGAACTTAAAATTGATAGCTTCTAATTATTATTGCAAATAACAACTTGGAGATCTGAACTAGTAATTGTCAAATACAGAACTTAAAATTGATAGCTTCTAATTATTATTGCAAATTATAACTTGAAGATCTGAACTTGTAGTTGTCAAATACAGAACTTAAAATTGATAGCTTCTAATTATTATTGCACATAATAACTTGAAGATCTGAACTTGTAATTGTCAAATACAGAACTTAAAATTAATAGCTTCTAATTATTATTGCAAATTATAACTTGAAGATCTGAACTTGTAATTGTCAAATACAGAACTTAAAATTGATAGCTTCTAATTATTATTGTAAATTATAACTTGAAGATCTGAACTTGTAATAGTGAATTACAGAACTTAGATTTGTTAAATTCAAATTATTATTTCAAATTATAACTTGAAGATCTGAACTAGTAATTGTCAAATACAGAACTTAAAATTGATAGCTTCTAATTATTATTGTAAATTATAACTTGAAGATCTGAACTTGTAATTGTCAAATACAGAACTTAAAATTGATAGCTTCTAATTATTATTGCAAATAATAACTTGGAGATTTGAACTTGTAATTGTAAAATACAGAACTTAAAATTGATAGCTTCTAATTATTATTGCAACTTATAACTTGAAGATCTGAACTTGTAATTGTCCAATACAGAACATAAAATTGATAGCTTCTAATTATTATTTCAAATTATAACTTGTAGATCTGAACTTGTAATTGTCAAATACAGAACTTAAAATTAATAGCTTCTAATTATTATTGCAAATTATAACTTGAAGATCTAAACTTGTAATTGTCAAATACAGAACTTAAAATTGATAGCTTCTAATTATTATTGTAAATTATAACTTGAAGATCTGAACTTGTAATAGTGAATTACAGAACTTAGATTTGTTAAATTCAAATTATTATTTCAAATTATAACTTGGAGATCTGAACTAGTAATTGTCAAATACAGAACTTAAAATTGATAGCTTCTAATTATTATTGCAAATTATAACTTGAAGATCTGAACTTGTAATTGTCAAATACAGAACTTAAAATTGATTGCTTCTAATTATTATTGCAAATTATAACTTGAAGATCTGAACTTGTAATTGTCAAATACAGAACATAAAATTGATAGCTTCTAATTATTATATCAAATTATAACTTGAAGATCTGAACTTGCAATTGTCAAATACAGAACTTAAAATTAATAGCTTCTAATTATTATTGCAAATTATAACTTGAAGATCTGAACTTGTAATTGTCAAATACAAAACTTAAAATTGATAGCTTCTAATTATTATTGTAAATTATAACTTGAAGATCTGAACTTGTAATAGTGAATTACAGAACTTAGATTTGTTAAATTCAAATTATTATTTCAAATTATAACTTGAAGATCTGAACTAGTAATTGTCAAATACAGAACTTAAAATTGATAGCTTCTAATTATTACTGCATATTATAACTTCAAGATCTAAACTTGTAATTGTCAAATACAGAACTTAAAATTGATAGCTTCTAATTATTATTGCAAATAATAACTTGAAGATCTGAACTTGTAATTGTCAAATACAGAACTTAAAATTGATAGCTTCTAATTATTATTGCAAATTATAACTTGAAGATCTGAACTTGTAATAGTCAAATACAGAACTTAAAATTGATAGCTTCTAATTATTATTGTAAATTATAACTTGAAGATCTGAACTTGTAATTGTCAAATACAGAACTTAAAATTGATAGCTTCTAATTATTATTGTAAATTATAACTTGAAGATCTGAACTTGTAATTGTCAAATACAGAACTTAAAATTGATAGCTTCTAATTATTATTGCAAATAACAACTTGGAGATCTGAACTAGTAATTGTCAAATACAGAACTTAAAATTGATAGCTTCTAATTATTATTGTAAATTATAACTTGAAGATCTGAACTTGTAATTGTCAAATACAGAACTTAAAATTGATAGCTTCTAATTATTATTGCAAATAACAACTTGGAGATCTGAACTAGTAATTGTCAAATACAGAACTTAAAATTGATAGCTTCTAATTATTATTGCAAATTATAACTTGAAGATCTGAACTTGTAGTTGTCAAATACAGAACTTAAAATTGATAGCTTCTAATTATTATTGCACATTATAACTTGAAGATCTGAACTTGTAATTGTCAAATACAGAACTTAAAATTAATAGCTTCTAATTATTATTGCAAATTATAACTTGAAGATCTGAACTTGTAATTGTCAAATACAGAACTTAAAATTGATAGCTTCTAATTATTATTGTAAATTATAACTTGAAGATCTGAACTTGTAATAGTGAATTACAGAACTTAGATTTGTTAAATTCAAATTATTATTTCAAATTATAACTAGAAGATCTGAACTAGTAATTGTCAAATACAGAACTTAAAATTGATAGCTTCTAATTATTATTGCATATTATAACTTGAGATCTGAACTTGTAATTGTTAAATACAGAACTTAAAATTGATAGCTTCTAATTATTATTGTAAATTATAACTTCAAGATCTGAACTTGTAATTGTCAAATGCAGAACTTAAAATTGATAGCTTCTAATTATTATTGCAAATAATAACTTGAAGATCTGAACTTGTAATTGTCAAATACAGTACTTAAAATTGATAGCTTCTAATTATTATTGCAAATTATAACTTGAAGATCTGAACTTGTAATTGTCAAATACAGAACTTCAAATTGTTAAATACAAATTATTAGTTCAAATTATAACTTGAAGATCTGAACTTGTAATTGTCAAATTCAGAACTTAAAATTGATAGCTTCTAATTATTATTGTAAATTATAACTTGAAGATCTGAACTTGTAATAGTGAATTACAGAACTTAGATTTGTTAAATTCAAATTATTATTTCAAATTATAACTTGAAGATCTTAACTAGTAATTGTCAAATACAGAACTTAAAATTGATAGCTTCTAATTATTATTGCATATTATAACTTGAAGATCTGAACTTGTAATTGTTAAATACAGAACTTAAAATTGATAGCTTCTAATTATTATTGTAAATTATAACTTCAAGATCTGAACTTGTAATTGTCAAATACAGAACTTAAAATTGATAGCTTCTAATTATTATTGCAAATAATAACTTGAAGATCTGAACTTGTAATTGTCAAATACAGAACTTAAAATTGATAGCTTCTAATTATTATTGCAAATTATAATTTGAAGATCTGAACTTGTAATAGACAAATACGCAACTTAGCATTGTTAAATACAAATTGTGATTTTAAATTATAACTTGAAGATCTGAACCTGTAATAGGTAAATACAGAACTTCGAATTGTTAAATTCAAATTAAGATTGCAAATAATAATTCGAAGATCTGAACTTGTAATAGTCAAATACAGAACTTCTAATTGTTAAATACAAATTATTAGTGCAAATTATAACTTGAAGATCTGAACTAGTAATTGTCAAATACAGAACTTAAAATTGATAGCTTCTAATTATTATTGCAAATTATAACTTGAAGATCTGAACTTGTAATTGTCAAATACAGAACTTCTAATTGTTAAATACAAATTATTAGTGCAAATTATAACTTGAAGATCTGAACTTGTAATTGTCAAATACAGAACTTAAAATTGATAGCTTCTAATTATTATTGCAAATTATAACTTGAAGATCTGAACTTGTAATAGTCAAATACAGAACTTAAAATTGATAGCTTCTAATTATTATTGTAAATTATAACTTGAAGATCTGAACTTGTAATTGTTAAATACAGAACTTAAAATTGATAGCTAATTATTATTGTAAATTATAACTTGAAGATCTGAACTTGTAATAGTGAATTACAGAACTTAGATTTGTTAAATTCAAATTATTATTTCAAATTATAACTTGAAGATCTGAACTAGTAATTGTCAAATACAGAACTTAAAATTGATAGCTTCTAATTATTATTGCAAATTATAACTTGAAGATCTGAACTTGTAATTGACAAATACAGAACTTAAAATTGATAGCTTCTAATTATTATTGTAAATTATAACTTGAAGATCTGAACTTGTAATTGTCAAATACAGAACTTAAAATTGATATCTTCTAATTATTATTGCAAATAATAACTTGAAGATCTGAACTTGTAATTGTCAAATACAGAACTTAAAATTGATAGCTTCTAATTATTATTGCAAATTATAATTTGAAGATCTGAACTTGTAATAGACAAATGCGCAACTTAGCATTGTTAAATACAAATTGTGATTGCAAATTATAACTTGAAGATCTGAACTTGTAATTGTCAAATACAGAACTTCTAATTGTTAAATACAAATTATTAGTGCAAATTATAACTTGAAGATCTGAACTTGTAATTGTCAAATACAGAACTTAAAATTTATAGCTTCTAATTATTATTGCAAATAATAACTTGGATATCTGAACTTGTAATTGTCAAATACAGAACTTAAAATTGATAGCTTCTAATTATTATTGTGAATTATAACTTGAAGATCTGAACTTGTAATAGTGAATTACAGAACTTAGATTTGTCAAATTCTAATTATTATTTCTAATTATAGCTTGAAGATCTGAACTAGTAATTGTCAAATACAGAACTTAAAATTGATAGCTTCTAATTATTATTGCACATTATAACTTGAAGATCTGAACTTGTAATTGTCAAATACAGAACTTAAAATTAATAGCTTCTAATTATTATTGCAAATTATAACTTGAAGATCTGAACTTGTAATTGTCAAATACAGAACTTAAAATTGATAGCTTCTAATTATTATTGTAAATTATAACTTGAAGATCTGAACTTGTAATAGTGAATTACAGAACTTAGATTTGTTAAATTCAAATTATTATTTCAAATTATAACTTGAAGATCTGAACTAGTAATTGTCAAATACAGAACTTAAAATTGATAGCTTCTAATTATTATTGCATATTATAACTTGAGATCTGAACTTGTAATTGTTAAATACAGAACTTAAAATTGATAGCTTCTAATTATTATTGTAAATTATAACTTCAAGATCTGAACTTGTAATTGTCAAATGCAGAACTTAAAATTGATAGCTTCTAATTATTATTGCAAATAATAACTTGAAGATCTGAACTTGTAATTGTCAAATACAGTACTTAAAATTGATAGCTTCTAATTATTATTGCAAATTATAACTTGAAGATCTGAACTTGTAATTGTCAAATACAGAACTTCAAATTGATTGCTTCTAATTATTATTGCAAATTATAACTTGAAGATCTGAACTTGTAATTGTCAAATACAGAACATAAAATTGATAGCTTCTAATTATTATATCAAATTATAACTTGAAGATCTGAACTTGCAATTGTCAAATACAGAACTTAAAATTAATAGCTTCTAATTATTATTGCAAATTATAACTTGAAGATCTGAACTTGTAATTGTCAAATACAAAACTTAAAATTGATAGCTTCTAATTATTATTATAAATTATAACTTGAAGATCTGAACTTGTAATAGTGAATTACAGAACTTAGATTTGTTAAATTCAAATTATTATTTCAAATTATAACTTGAAGATCTGAACTAGTAATTGTCAAATACAGAACTTAAAATTGATAGCTTCTAATTATTACTGCATATTATAACTTCAAGATCTAAACTTGTAATTGTCAAATACAGAACTTAAAATTGATAGCTTCTAATTATTATTGCAAATAATAACTTGAAGATCTGAACTTGTAATTGTCAAATACAGAACTTAAAATTGATAGCTTCTAATTATTATTGCAAATTATAACTTGAAGATCTGAACTTGTAATAGTCAAATACAGAACTTAAAATTGATAGCTTCTAATTATTATTGTAAATTATAACTTGAAGATCTGAACTTGTAATTGTCAAATACAGAACTTAAAATTGATAGCTTCTAATTATTATTGTAAATTATAACTTGAAGATCTGAACTTGTAATTGTCAAATACAGAACTTAAAATTGATAGCTTCTAATTATTATTGCAAATAACAACTTGGAGATCTGAACTAGTAATTGTCAAATACAGAACTTAAAATTGATAGCTTCTAATTATTATTGTAAATTATAACTTGAAGATCTGAACTTGTAATTGTCAAATACAGAACTTAAAATTGATAGCTTCTAATTATTATTGCAAATAACAACTTGGAGATCTGAACTAGTAATTGTCAAATACAGAACTTAAAATTGATAGCTTCTAATTATTATTGCAAATTATAACTTGAAGATCTGAACTTGTAGTTGTCAAATACAGAACTTAAAATTGATAGCTTCTAATTATTATTGCACATTATAACTTGAAGATCTGAACTTGTAATTGTCAAATACAGAACTTAAAATTAATAGCTTCTAATTATTATTGCAAATTATAACTTGAAGATCTGAACTTGTAATTGTCAAATACAGAACTTAAAATTGATAGCTTCTAATTATTATTGTAAATTATAACTTGAAGATCTGAACTTGTAATAGTGAATTACAGAACTTAGATTTGTTAAATTCAAATTATTATTTCAAATTATAACTAGAAGATCTGAACTAGTAATTGTCAAATACAGAACTTAAAATTGATAGCTTCTAATTATTATTGCATATTATAACTTGAGATCTGAACTTGTAATTGTTAAATACAGAACTTAAAATTGATAGCTTCTAATTATTATTGTAAATTATAACTTCAAGATCTGAACTTGTAATTGTCAAATGCAGAACTTAAAATTGATAGCTTCTAATTATTATTGCAAATAATAACTTGAAGATCTGAACTTGTAATTGTCAAATACAGTACTTAAAATTGATAGCTTCTAATTATTATTGCAAATTATAACTTGAAGATCTGAACTTGTAATTGTCAAATACAGAACTTCAAATTGTTAAATACAAATTATTAGTTCAAATTATAACTTGAAGATCTGAACTTGTAATTGTCAAATTCAGAACTTAAAATTGATAGCTTCTAATTATTATTGTAAATTATAACTTGAAGATCTGAACTTGTAATAGTGAATTACAGAACTTAGATTTGTTAAATTCAAATTATTATTTCAAATTATAACTTGAAGATCTTAACTAGTAATTGGCAAATACAGAACTTAAAATTGATAGCTTCTAATTATTATTGCATATTATAACTTGAAGATCTGAACTTGTAATTGTTAAATACAGAACTTAAAATTGATAGCTTCTAATTATTATTGTAAATTATAACTTCAAGATCTGAACTTGTAATTGTCAAATACAGAACTTAAAATTGATAGCTTCTAATTATTATTGCAAATAATAACTTGAAGATCTGAACTTGTAATTGTCAAATACAGAACTTAAAATTGATAGCTTCTAATTATTATTGCAAATTATAATTTGAAGATCTGAACTTGTAATAGACAAATACGCAACTTAGCATTGTTAAATACAAATTGTGATTTTAAATTATAACTTGAAGATCTGAACCTGTAATAGGTAAATACAGAACTTCGAATTGTTAAATTCAAATTAAGATTGCAAATAATAATTCGAAGATCTGAACTTGTAATAGTCAAATACAGAACTTCTAATTGTTAAATACAAATTATTAGTGCAAATTATAACTTGAAGATCTGAACTAGTAATTGTCAAATACAGAACTTAAAATTGATAGCTTCTAATTATTATTGCAAATTATAACTTGAAGATCTGAACTTGTAATTGTCAAATACAGAACTTCTAATTGTTAAATACAAATTATTAGTGCAAATTATAACTTGAAGATCTGAACTTGTAATTGTCAAATACAGAACTTAAAATTGATAGCTTCTAATTATTATTGCAAATTATAACTTGAAGATCTGAACTTGTAATAGTCAAATACAGAACTTAAAATTGATAGCTTCTAATTATTATTGTAAATTATAACTTGAAGATCTGAACTTGTAATTGTTAAATACAGAACTTAAAATTGATAGCTAATTATTATTGTAAATTATAACTTGAAGATCTGAACTTGTAATAGTGAATTACAGAACTTAGATTTGTTAAATTCAAATTATTATTAAAATTATAACTTGAAGATCTGAACTAGTAATTGTCAAATACAGAACTTAAAATTGATAGCTTCTAATTATTATTGCAAATTATAACTTGAAGATCTGAACTTGTAATTGACAAATACAGAACTTAAAATTGATAGCTTCTAATTATTATTGTAAATTATAACTTGAAGATCTGAACTTGTAATTGTCAAATACAGAACTTAAAATTGATATCTTCTAATTATTATTGCAAATAATAACTTGAAGATCTGAACTTGTAATTGTCAAATACAGAACTTAAAATTGATAGCTTCTAATTATTATTGCAAATTATAATTTGAAGATCTGAACTTGTAATAGACAAATGCGCAACTTAGCATTGTTAAATACAAATTGTGATTGCAAATTATAACTTGAAGATCTGAACTTGTAATTGTCAAATACAGAACTTCTAATTGTTAAATACAAATTATTAGTGCAAATTATAACTTGAAGATCTGAACTTGTAATAGACAAATACAGAACTTAAAATTTATAGCTTCTAATTATTATTGCAAATAATAACTTGGATATCTGAACTTGTAATTGTCAAATACAGAACTTAAAATTGATAGCTTCTAATTATTATTGTGAATTATAACTTGAAGATCTGAACTTGTAATAGTGAATTACAGAACTTAGATTTGTCAAATTCTAATTATTATTTCTAATTATAGCTTGAAGATCTGAACTAGTAATTGTCAAATACAGAACTTAAAATTGATAGCTTCTAATTATTATTGCACATTATAACTTGAAGATCTGAACTTGTAATTGTCAAATACAGAACTTAAAATTAATAGCTTCTAATTATTATTGCAAATTATAACTTGAAGATCTGAACTTGTAATTGTCAAATACAGAACTTAAAATTGATAGCTTCTAATTATTATTGTAAATTATAACTTGAAGATCTGAACTTGTAATAGTGAATTACAGAACTTAGATTTGTTAAATTCAAATTATTATTTCAAATTATAACTTGAAGATCTGAACTAGTAATTGTCAAATACAGAACTTAAAATTGATAGCTTCTAATTATTATTGCATATTATAACTTGAGATCTGAACTTGTAATTGTTAAATACAGAACTTAAAATTGATAGCTTCTAATTATTATTGTAAATTATAACTTCAAGATCTGAACTTGTAATTGTCAAATGCAGAACTTAAAATTGATAGCTTCTAATTATTATTGCAAATAATAACTTGAAGATCTGAACTTGTAATTGTCAAATACAGTACTTAAAATTGATAGCTTCTAATTATTATTGCAAATTATAACTTGAAGATCTGAACTTGTAATTGTCAAATACAGAACTTCAAATTGTTAAATACAAATTATTAGTTCAAATTATAACTTGAAGATCTGAACTTGTAATTGTCAAATTCAGAACTTAAAATTGATAGCTTCTAATTATTATTGTAAATTATAACTTGAAGATCTGAACTTGTAATAGTGAATTACAGAACTTAGATTTGTTAAATTCAAATTATTATTTCAAATTATAACTTGAAGATCTTAACTAGTAATTGTCAAATACAGAACTTAAAATTGATAGCTTCTAATTATTATTGCATATTATAACTTGAAGATCTGAACTTGTAATTGTTAAATACAGAACTTAAAATTGATAGCTTCTAATTATTATTGTAAATTATAACTTCAAGATCTGAACTTGTAATTGTCAAATACAGAACTTAAAATTGATAGCTTCTAATTATTATTGTAAGTTATAACTTGAAGATCTGAACTTGTAATCGTGAATTACAGAACTTAGATTTGTTAAATTCAAATTATTATTTCAAATTATAACTTGAAGATCTGAACTAGTAATTGTCAAATACAGAACTTAAAATTGATAGCTTCTAATTATTATTGCAAATTATAACTTGAAGATCTGAACTTGTAATTGTTAAATACAGAACTTCAAATTGTTAAATACAAATTATTAGTGCAAATTATAACTAGAAGATCTGAACTTGTAATTGTCAAATACAGCACTTAAAATTGATAGCTTCTAATTATTATTGTAAATTATAACTTGAAGATCTGAACTTGTAATATTGAATTACAGAACTTAGATTTGATAAATTCAAATTATTATTTCAAATTATAACTTGAAGATCTGAACTAGTAATTGTCAAATACAGAACTTAAAATTGATAGCTACTAATTATTATTGCAAATTATAACTTGAAGATCTGAACTTGTAATTGTCAAATACAGAACTTAAAATTGATAGCTTCTAATTATTATTGTAAATTATAACTTGAAGATCTGAACTTGTAATTGTCAAATACAGAACTTAAAATTGATAGCTTCTAATTATTATTTCAAAATATAACTTGAAGATCTGAACTAGTAATTGTCAAATACAGAACTTAAAATTAATAGCTTCTAATTATTATTGCAAATTATAACTTGAAGATCTGAACTTGTAATTGTCAAATACAGAACTTAAAATTGATAGCTTCTAATTATTATTGTAATTTATAACTTGAAGATCTGAACTTGTAATCGTGAATTACAGAACTTAGATTTGTTAAATTCAAATTATTATTTCAAATTATAACTTGAAGATCTGAACTAGTAATTGTCAAATACAGAACTTAAAATAGATAGCTTCTAATTATTATTGCAAATTATAACTTGAAGATCTGAACTTGTAATTGTTAAATACAGAACTTCAAATTGTTAAATACAAATTATTAGTGCAAATTATAACTAGAAGATCTGAACTTGTAATTGTCAAATACAGCACTTAAAATTGATAGCTTCTAATTATTATTGTAAATTATAACTTGAAGATCTGAACTTGTAATAGTGAATTACAGAACTTAGATTTGATAAATTCAAATTATTATTTCAAATTATAACTTGAAGATCTGAACTAGTAATTGTCAAATACAGAACTTAAAATTGATAGCTTCTAATTATTATTGCAAATTATAACTAGAAGATCTGAACTTGTAATTGTCAAATACAGAACTTAAAATTGATAGCTTCTAATTATTATTGTAAATTATAACTTGAAGATCTGAACTTGTAATTGTCAAATACAGAACTTAAAATTGATAGCTTCTAATTATTATTGCAAATAATAACTTGAAGATCTGAACTTGTAATTGTCAAATACAGAACTTAAAATTGATAGCTTCTAATTATTATTGCAAAATATAATTTGAAGATCTGAACTTGTAATAGACAAATACGCAACTTAGCATTGTTAAATACAAATTGTGATTGCAAATTATAACTTGAAGATCTGAACCTGTAATAGGTAAATACAGAACTTTGAATTGTTAAAGTCAAACTAAGATTGCAAATAATAATTCGAAGATCTGAACTTGTAATAGTCAAATACAGAACTTCTAATTGTTAAATACAAATTATTAGTGCAAATTATAACTTGAAGATCTGAACTAGTAATTGTCAAATACAGCACTTAAAATTGATAGCTTTTAATTATTATTGTAAATTATAACTTGAAGATCTGAACTTGTAATAGTGAATTACAGAACTTAGATTTGTTAAATTCAAATTATTATTTCAAATTATTATTTGATGACTGAACTAGTAATAGTCAAATACAGAACTTAAAATTGATAGCTTCTAATTATTATTGCAAATTATAACTTGTAGATCTGAACTTGTAATTGTCAAATACAGAACTTCTAATTGTTAAATACAAATTATTAGTGCAAATTATAACTTGAAGATCTGAACTTGTAATTGTCAAATACAGAACTTAAAATTGATAGCTTCTAATTATTATTGCAAATTATAACTTGAAGATCTGAACTTGTAATTGTCAAATACAGAACTTAAAATTAATAGCTTCTAATTATTATTGCAAATTATAACTTGAAGATCTGAACTTGTAATTGTCAAATACAGAACTTCTAATTGTTAAATACAAATTATTAGTGCAAATTATAACTTGAAGATCTGAACTTGTAATTGTCAAATCAAGAACTAAAAATTGATAGCTTCTAATTATTATTGAAAAATATAACTTGAAGATCTGAACTTGTAATTGTCAAATACAGAACTTAAAATTGATAGCTTCTAATTATTATTGTAAATTATAACTTGAAGATCTGAACTTGTAATTGTCAAATACAGAACTTAAAATTGATAGCTTCTAATTATTATTGTAAATTATAACTTGAAGATCTGAACTTGTAATATTGAATTACAGAACTAAGATTTGTTAAATTCAAATTATTATTTCCAATTATAACTTGAAGATCTGAACTAGTAATTGTCAAATACAGAACTTAAAATTGATAGCTTCTAATTATTATTGCAAATTATAACTTGAAGATCTGAACTTCTAATTGTCAAATACAGAACTTAAAATTGATAGCTTCTAATTATTATTTCAAATTATAACTTGAAGATCTGAACTTGTAATTGTCAAATACAGAACTTCTAATTGTTAAATACAAATTATTAGTGCAAATTATAACTTGTAGATCTGAACTTGTAATTGTCAAATACAGAACTTAAAATTGATAGCTTCTAATTATTATTGTAAATTATAACTTGAAGATCTGAACTTATAATAGTGAATTACAGAACTTAGATTTGTCAAATTCAAATTATTATTTCTAATTATAACTTGAAGATCTGAACTAGTAATTGTCCAATACAGAACTTAAAATTGATAGCTTCTAATTATTATTGCAAATTATAACTTGAAGATCTGAACTTGTAATTGTCAAATACAGAACTCAAAATTAATAGCTTCTAATTATTATTGCAAATAATAACTTGAAGATCTGAACTTGTAATTGTCAAATGCAGAACTTAAAATTGATAGCTTCTAATTATTATTGCAAATAATAATTTGAAGATCTGTACTTGTAATTGTCAAATACAGAACTTAAAATAGATAGCTTAAAATTATATTTCAAATTATAACTTGAAGATCTGAACTTGTAATAGTCAAATACAGAACTTCGAATTGTTAAATACAAATTATTAGTGCAAATTATAACTTGAAGATCTGAACTAGTAATTGTCAAATACAGCACTTAAAACTGATAGCTTCTAGTTATTATTGTAAATTATAACTTGTAGATCTGAACTTGTAATAGTGAATTACAGAACTTAGATTTGTTAAATTCAAATTATTATTTCTAATTATTACTTGAAGATCTGAACTAGTAATTGTCAAATACAGAACTTAAAATTGATAGCTTCTAATTATTATTGCAAATTATAACTTGAAGATCTGAACTTGTAATTGTCAAATACAGAACTTAAAATTGATAGCTTCTAATTATTATTGTAAATTATAACTTGAAGATCTGAACTTGTATTAGTGAATTACAGAACTTAGATTTGTCTAATTCAAATTATTATTTCAAATTATAACTTGAAGATCTGAACTAGTAATTGTCAAATACAGAACTTAAAATTGATAGCTTCTAATTATTATTGCAAATTATAACTTGAAGATCTGAACTAGTAATTGTCAAATACAGAACTTAAAATTGATAGCTTCTAATTATTATCTCAAATAATAACTTGAAGATCTGAACTTGTAATAGTCAAATACAGAACTTCGAATTGTTAAATACAAATTATTAGTGCAAATTATAACTTGAAGATCTGAACTAGTAATTGTCAAATACAGCACTTAAAACTGATAGCTTCTAGTTATTATTGTAAATTATAACTTGTAGATCTGAACTTGTAATAGTGAATTACAGAACTTAGATTTGTTAAATTCAAATTATTATTTCTAATTATTACTTGAAGATCTGAACTAGTAATTGTCAAATACAGAACTTAAAATTGATAGCTTCTAATTATTATTGCAAATTATAACTTGAAGATCTGAACTTGTAATTGTCAAATACAGAACTTAAAATTGATAGCTTCTAATTATTATTGTAAATTATAACTTGAAGATCTGAACTTGTATTAGTGAATTACAGAACTTAGATTTGTCTAATTCAAATTATTATTTCAAATTATAACTTGAAGATCTGAACTAGTAATTGTCAAATACAGAACTTAAAATTGATAGCTTCTAATTATTATTGCAAATTATAACTTGAAGATCTGAACTAGTAATTGTCAAATACATAACTTAAAATTGATAGCTTCTAATTATTATCTCAAATAATAACTTGAAGATCTGAACTTGTAATTGTCAAATACAGAACTTCTAAATGTTAAATACAAATTATTAGTTCAAATTATAACTTGTAGATCTGAACTTGTAATTGTCAAATACAGAACTTAAAATTGATAGCTTCTAATTATTATTGTAAATTATAACTTGAAGATCTGAACTTGTAATAGTGAATTACAGAACTTAGATTTGTCAAATTCAAATTATTATTTCTAATTATAACTTGAAGATCTGAACTAGTAATTGACAAATACAGAACTTAAAATTGATAGCTTCTAATTATTATTGCAAATTATAACTTGAAGATCTGAACTTGTAATTGTCAAATACAGAACTTAAAATTGAAAGCTTATAATTATAATTCAAATTATAACTTGAAGATCTGAACTTGTAATAGTCAAATACAGAACTTCGAATTGTTAAATACAAATTATTAGTGCAAATTATAACTTGAAGATCTGAACTAGTAATTGTCAAATACAGAACTTAAAATTGATAGCTTCTAATTATTATTGTAAATTATAACTTGAAGATCTGAACTTGTAATAGTGAATTACAGAACTTAGATTTGTTAAATTCAAATTATTATTTCAAATTATTATTTGATGACTGAACTAGTAATTGTCAAATACAGAACTTAAAATTGATAGCTTCTAATTATTATTGCAAATTATAACTTGTAGATCTGAACTTGTAATTGTCAAATACAGAACTTCTAATTGTTAAATACAAATTATTAGTGCAAATTAAAACTTGAAGATCTCAAACTTGTAATTGTCAAATACAGAACTTAAAATTGATAGCTTCTAATTATTATTGCAAATTATAACTTGAAGATCTGAACTTGTAATTGTCAAATACAGAACTTAAAATTAATAGCTACTAATTATTATTGCAAATTATAACTTGAAGATCTGAACTTGTAATTGTCAAATACAGAACTTAAAATTGATAGCTTCTAATTATTATTTCAAATAATAACTTGAAGATCTGAACTTGTAATTGTCAAATACAGAACTTCTAAATGTTAAATACAAATTATTAGTTCAAATTATAACTTGTAGATCTGAACTTGTAATTGTCAAATACAGAACTTAAAATTGATAGCTTCTAATTATTATTGTAAATTATAACTTGAAGATCTGAACTTGTAATAGTGAATTACAGAACTTAGATTTGTCAAATTCAAATTATTATTTCTAATTATAACTTGAAGATCTGAACTAGTAATTGACAAATACAGAACTTAAAATTGATAGCTTCTAATTATTATTGCAAATTATAACTTGAAGATCTGAACTTGTAATTGTCAAATACAGAACTTAAAATTGAAAGCTTATAATTATAATTCAAATTATAACTTGAAGATCTGAACTTGTAATAGTCAAATACAGAACTTCGAATTGTTAAATACAAATTATTAGTGCAAATTATAACTTGAAGATCTGAACTAGTAATTGTCAAATACAGAACTTAAAATTGATAGCTTCTAATTATTATTGTAAATTATAACTTGAAGATCTGAACTTGTAATAGTGAATTACAGAACTTAGATTTGTTAAATTCAAATTATTATTTCAAATTATTATTTGATGACTGAACTAGTAATTGTCAAATACAGAACTTAAAATTGATAGCTTCTAATTATTATTGCAAATTATAACTTGTAGATCTGAACTTGTAATTGTCAAATACAGAACTTCTAATTGTTAAATACAAATTATTAGTGCAAATTATAACTTGAAGATCTCAAACTTGTAATTGTCAAATACAGAACTTAAAATTGATAGCTTCTAATTATTATTGCAAATTATAACTTGAAGATCTGAACTTGTAATTGTCAAATACAGAACTTAAAATTAATAGCTACTAATTATTATTGCAAATTATAACTTGAAGATCTGAACTTGTAATTGTCAAATACAGAACTTCTAATTGTTAAATACAAATTATTAGTGCAAATTATAACTAGAAGATCTGAACTTGTAATTGTCAAATACAGCACTTAAAATTGATAGCTTCTAATTATTATTGTAAATTATAACTTGAAGATCTGAACTTGTAATAGTGAATTACAGAACTTAGATTTGATAAATTCAAATTATTATTTCAAATTATAACTTGAAGATCTGAACTAGTAATTGTCAAATACAGAACTTAAAATTGATAGCTTCTAATTATTATTGCAAAATATAACTTGAAGATCTGAACTTGTAATTATCAAATACAGAACTTAAAATTGATAGCTTCTAATTATTATTGTAAATTATAACTTGAAGATCTGAACTTGTAATTGTCAAATACAGAACTTAAAATTGATAGCTTCTAATTATTATTGTAAGTTATAACTTGAAGATCTGAACTTGTAATCGTGAATTACAGAACTTAGATTTGTTAAATTCAAATTATTATTTCAAATTATAACTTGAAGATCTGAACTAGTAATTGTCAAATACAGAACTTAAAATTGATAGCTTCTAATTATTATTGCAAATTATAACTTGAAGATCTGAACTTGTAATTGTTAAATACAGAACTTCAAATTGTTAAATACAAATTATTAGTGCAAATTATAACTAGAAGATCTGAACTTGTAATTGTCAAATACAGCACTTAAAATTGATAGCTTCTAATTATTATTGTAAATTATAACTTGAAGATCTGAACTTGTAATATTGAATTACAGAACTTAGATTTGATAAATTCAAATTATTATTTCAAATTATAACTTGAAGATCTGAACTAGTAATTGTCAAATACAGAACTTAAAATTGATAGCTACTAATTATTATTGCAAATTATAACTTGAAGATCTGAACTTGTAATTGTCAAATACAGAACTTAAAATTGATAGCTTCTAATTATTATTGTAAATTATAACTTGAAGATCTGAACTTGTAATTGTCAAATACAGAACTTAAAATTGATAGCTTCTAATTATTATTTCAAAATATAACTTGAAGATCTGAACTAGTAATTGTCAAATACAGAACTTAAAATTAATGGCTTCTAATTATTATTGCAAATTATAACTTGAAGATCTGAACTTGTAATTGTTAAATACAGAACTTAAAATTGATAGCTTCTAATTATTATTGTAATTTATAACTTGAAGATCTGAACTTGTAATCGTGAATTACAGAACTTAGATTTGTTAAATTCAAATTATTATTTCAAATTATAACTTGAAGATCTGAACTAGTAATTGTCAAATACAGAACTTAAAATAGATAGCTTCTAATTATTATTGCAAATTATAACTTGAAGATCTGAACTTGTAATTGTTAAATACAGAACTTCAAATTGTTAAATACAAATTATTAGTGCAAATTATAACTAGAAGATCTGAACTTGTAATTGTCAAATACAGCACTTAAAATTGATAGCTTCTAATTATTATTGTAAATTATAACTTGAAGATCTGAACTTGTAATAGTGAATTACAGAACTTAGATTTGATAAATTCAAATTATTATTTCAAATTATAACTTGAAGATCTGAACTAGTAATTGTCAAATACAGAACTTAAAATTGATAGCTTCTAATTATTATTGCAAATTATAACTAGAAGATCTGAACTTGTAATTGTCAAATACAGAACTTAAAATTGATAGCTTCTAATTATTATTGCAAATTATAACTTGTAGATCTGAACTTGTAATTGTCAAATACAGAACTTCTAATTGTTAAATACAAATTATTAGTGCAAATTATAACTTGAAGATCTGAACTTGTAATTGTCAAATACAGAACTTAAAATTGATAGCTTCTAATTATTATTGCAAATTATAACTTGAAGATCTGAACTTGTAATTGTCAAATACAGAACTTAAAATTAATAGCTTCTAATTATTATTGCAAATTATAACTTGAAGATCTGAACTTGTAATAGTCAAATACAGAACTTCTAATTGTTAAATACAAATTATTAGTGCAAATTATAACTTGAAGATCTGAACTTGTAATTGTCAAATCAAGAACTAAAAATTGATAGCTTCTAATTATTATTGAAAAATATAACTTGAAGATCTGAACTTGTAATTGTCAAATACAGAACTTAAAATTGATAGCTTCTAATTATTATTGTAAATTATAACTTGAAGATCTGAACTTGTAATTGTCAAATACAGAACTTAAAATTGATAGCTTCTAATTATTATTGTAAATTATAACTTGAAGATCTGAACTTGTAATATTGAATTACAGAACTAAGATTTGTTAAATTCAAATTATTATTTCCAATTATAACTTGAAGATCTGAACTAGTAATTGTCAAATACAGAACTTAAAATTGATAGCTTCTAATTATTATTGCAAATTATAACTTGAAGATCTGAACTTCTAATTGTCAAATACAGAACTTAAAATTGATAGCTTCTAATTATTATTTCAAATTATAACTTGAAGATCTGAACTTGTAATTGTCAAATACAGAACTTCTAATTGTTAAATACAAATTATTAGTGCAAATTATAACTTGTAGATCTGAACTTGTAATTGTCAAATACAGAACTTAAAATTGATAGCTTCTAATTATTATTGTAAATTATAACTTGAAGATCTGAACTTGTAATAGTGAATTACAGAACTTAGATTTGTCAAATTCAAATTATTATTTCTAATTATAACTTGAAGATCTGAACTAGTAATTGTCCAATACAGAACTTAAAATTGATAGCTTCTAATTATTATTGCAAATTATAACTTGAAGATCTGAACTTGTAATTGTCAAATACAGAACTCAAAATTAATAGCTTCTAATTATTATTGCAAATAATAACTTGAAGATCTGAACTTGTAATTGTCAAATGCAGAACTTAAAATTGATAGCTTCTAATTATTATTGCAAATAATAATTTGAAGATCTGTACTTGTAATTGTCAAATACAGAACTTAAAATAGATAGCTTAAAATTATATTTCAAATTATAACTTGAAGATCTGAACTTGTAATAGTCAAATACAGAACTTCGAATTGTTAAATACAAATTATTAGTGCAAATTATAACTTGAAGATCTGAACTAGTAATTGTCAAATACAGCACTTAAAACTGATAGCTTCTAGTTATTATTGTAAATTATAACTTGTAGATCTGAACTTGTAATAGTGAATTACAGAACTTAGATTTGTTAAATTCAAATTATTATTTCTAATTATTACTTGAAGATCTGAACTAGTAATTGTCAAATACAGAACTTAAAATTGATAGCTTCTAATTATTATTGCAAATTATAACTTGAAGATCTGAACTTGTAATTGTCAAATACAGAACTTAAAATTGATAGCTTCTAATTATTATTGTAAATTATAACTTGAAGATCTGAACTTGTATTAGTGAATTACAGAACTTAGATTTGTTAAATTCAAATTATTATTTCAAATTATAACTTGAAGATCTGAACTAGTAATTGTCAAATACAGAACTTAAAATTGATAGCTTCTAATTATTATTGCAAATTATAACTTGAAGATCTGAACTAGTAATTGTCAAATACAGAACTTAAAATTGATAGCTTCTAATTATTATTTCAAATAATAACTTGAAGATCTGAACTTGTAATTGTCAAATACAGAACTTCTAAATGTTAAATACAAATTATTAGTTCAAATTATAACTTGTAGATCTGAACTTGTAATTGTCAAATACAGAACTTAAAATTGATAGCTTCTAATTATTATTGTAAATTATAACTTGAAGATCTGAACTTGTAATAGTGAATTACAGAACTTAGATTTGTCAAATTCAAATTATTATTTCTAATTATAACTTGAAGATCTGAACTAGTAATAGACAAATACAGAACTTAAAATTGATAGCTTCTAATTATTATTGCAAATTATAACTTGAAGATCTGAACTTGTAATTGTCAAATTCAGAACTTAAAATTGAAAGCTTATAATTATAATTCAAATTATAACTTGAAGATCTGAACTTGTAATAGTCAAATACAGAACTTCGAATTGTTAAATACAAATTATTAGTGCAAATTATAACTTGAAGATCTGAACTAGTAATTGTCAAATACAGAACTTAAAATTGATAGCTTCTAATTATTATTGTAAATTATAACTTGAAGATCTGAACTTGTAATAGTGAATTACAGAACTTAGATTTGTTAAATTCAAATTATTATTTCAAATTATTATTTGATGACTGAACTAGTAATTGTCAAATACAGAACTTAAAATTGATAGCTTCTAATTATTATTGCAAATTATAACTTGTAGATCTGAACTTGTAATTGTCAAATACAGAACTTCTAATTGTTAAATACAAATTATTAGTGCAAATTATAACTTGAAGATCTCAAACTTGTAATTGTCAAATACAGAACTTAAAATTGATAGCTTCTAATTATTATTGCAAATTATAACTTGAAGATCTGAACTTGTAATTGTCAAATACAGAACTTAAAATTAATAGCTACTAATTATTATTGCAAATTATAACTTGAAGATCTGAACTTGTAATTGTCAAATACAGAACTTCTAATTGTTAAATACAAATTATTAGTGCAAATTATAACTAGAAGATCTGAACTTGTAATTGTCAAATACAGCACTTAAAATTGATAGCTTCTAATTATTATTGTAAATTATAACTTGAAGATCTGAACTTGTAATAGTGAATTACAGAACTTAGATTTGATAAATTCAAATTATTATTTCAAATTATAACTTGAAGATCTGAACTAGTAATTGTCAAATACAGAACTTAAAATTGATAGCTTCTAATTATTATTGCAAAATATAACTTGAAGATCTGAACTTGTAATTATCAAATACAGAACTTAAAATTGATAGCTTCTAATTATTATTGTAAATTATAACTTGAAGATCTGAACTTGTAATTGTCAAATACAGAACTTAAAATTGATAGCTTCTAATTATTATTGTAAGTTATAACTTGAAGATCTGAACTTGTAATCGTGAATTACAGAACTTAGATTTGTTAAATTAAAATTATTATTTCAAATTATAACTTGAAGATCTGAACTAGTAATTGTCAAATACAGAACTTAAAATTGATAGCTTCTAATTATTATTGCAAATTGTAACTTGAAGATCTGAACTTGTAATTGTTAAATACAGAACTTCAAATTGTTAAATACAAATTATTAGTGCAAATTATAACTAGAAGATCTGAACTTGTAATTGTCAAATACAGCACTTAAAATTGATAGCTTCTAATTATTATTGTAAATTATAACTTGAAGATCTGAACTTGTAATATTGAATTACAGAACTTAGATTTGATAAATTCAAATTATTATTTCAAATTATAACTTGAAGATCTGAACTAGTAATTGTCAAATACAGAACTTAAAATTGATAGCTACTAATTATTATTGCAAATTATAACTTGAAGATCTGAACTTGTAATTGTCAAATACAGAACTTAAAATTGATAGCTTCTAATTATTATTGTAAATTATAACTTGAAGATCTGAACTTGTAATTGTCAAATACAGAACTTAAAATTGATAGCTTCTAATTATTATTTCAAAATATAACTTGAAGATCTGAACTAGTAATTGTCAAATACAGAACTTAAAATTAATAGCTTCTAATTATTATTGCAAATTATAACTTGAAGATCTGAACTTGTAATTGTCAAATACAGAACTTAAAATTGATAGCTTCTAATTATTATTGTAATTTATAACTTGAAGATCTGAACTTGTAATCGTGAATTACAGAACTTAGATTTGTTAAATTCAAATTATTATTTCAAATTATAACTTGAAGATCTGAACTAGTAATTGTCAAATACAGAACTTAAAATAGATAGCTTCTAATTATTATTGCAAATTATAACTTGAAGATCTGAACTTGTAATTGTTAAATACAGAACTTCAAATTGTTAAATACAAATTATTAGTGCAAATTATAACTAGAAGATCTGAACTTGTAATTGTCAAATACAGCACTTAAAATTGATAGCTTCTAATTATTATTGTAAATTATAACTTGAAGATCTGAACTTGTAATAGTGAATTACAGAACTTAGATTTGATAAATTCAAATTATTATTTCAAATTATAACTTGAAGATCTGAACTAGTAATTGTCAAATACAGAACTTAAAATTGATAGCTTCTAATTATTATTGCAAATTATAACTAGAAGATCTGAACTTGTAATTGTCAAATACAGAACTTAAAATTGATAGCTTCTAATTATTATTGTAAATTATAACTTGAAGATCTGAACTTGTAATTGTCAAATACAGAACTTAAAATTGATAGCTTCTAATTATTATTGCAAATAATAAGTTGAAGATCTGAACTTGTAATTGTCAAATACAGAACTTAAAATTGATAGCTTCTAATTATTATTGCAAAATATAATTTGAAGATCTGAACTTGTAATAGACAAATACGCAACTTAGCATTGTTAAATACAAATTGTGATTGCAAATTATAACTTGAAGATCTGAACCTGTAATAGGTAAATACAGAACTTAGAATTGTTAAAGTCAAACTAAGATTGCAAATAATAATTCGAAGATCTGAACTTGTAATAGTCAAATACAGAACTTCTAATTGTTAAATACAAATTATTAGTGCAAATTATAACTTGAAGATCTGAACTAGTAATTGTCAAATACAGCACTTAAAATTGATAGCTTTTAATTATTATTGTAAATTATAACTTGAAGATCTGAACTTGTAATAGTGAATTACAGAACTTAGATTTGTTAAATTCAAATTATTATTTCAAATTATTATTTGATGACTGAACTAGTAATAGTCAAATACAGAACTTAAAATTGATAGCTTCTAATTATTATTGCAAATTATAACTTGTAGATCTGAACTTGTAATTGTCAAATACAGAACTTCTAATTGTTAAATACAAATTATTAGTGCAAATTATAACTTGAAGATCTGAACTTGTAATTGTCAAATACAGAACTTAAAATTGATAGCTTCTAATTATTATTGCAAATTATAACTTGAAGATCTGAACTTGTAATTGTCAAATACAGAACTTAAAATTAATAGCTTCTAATTATTATTGCAAATTATAACTTGAAGATCTGAACTTGTAATTGTCAAATACAGAACTTCTAATTGTTAAATACAAATTATTAGTGCAAATTATAACTTGAAGATCTGAACTTGTAATTGTCAAATCAAGAACTAAAAATTGATAGCTTCTAATTATTATTGAAAAATATAACTTGAAGATCTGAACTTGTAATTGTCAAATACAGCACTTAAAACTGATAGCTTCTAGTTATTATTGTAAATTATAACTTGTAGATCTGAACTTGTAATAGTGAATTACAGAACTTAGATTTGTTAAATTCAAATTATTATTTCTAATTATTACTTGAAGATCTGAACTAGTAATTGTCAAATACAGAACTTAAAATTGATAGCTTCTAATTATTATTGCAAATTATAACTTGAAGATCTGAACTTGTAATTGTCAAATACAGAACTTAAAATTGATAGCTTCTAATTATTATTGTAAATTATAACTTGAAGATCTGAACTTGTATTAGTGAATTACAGAACTTAGATTTGTTAAATTCAAATTATTATTTCAAATTATAACTTGAAGATCTGAACTAGTAATTGTCAAATACAGAACTTAAAATTGATAGCTTCTAATTATTATTGCAAATTATAACTTGAAGATCTGAACTAGTAATTGTCAAATACAGAACTTAAAATTGATAGCTTCTAATTATTATTTCAAATAATAACTTGAAGATCTGAACTTGTAATTGTCAAATACAGAACTTCTAAATGTTAAATACAAATTATTAGTTCAAATTATAACTTGTAGATCTGAACTTGTAATTGTCAAATACAGAACTTAAAATTGATAGCTTCTAATTATTATTGTAAATTATAACTTGAAGATCTGAACTTGTAATAGTGAATTACAGAACTTAGATTTGTCAAATTCAAATTATTATTTCTAATTATAACTTGAAGATCTGAACTAGTAATAGACAAATACAGAACTTAAAATTGATAGCTTCTAATTATTATTGCAAATTATAACTTGAAGATCTGAACTTGTAATTGTCAAATTCAGAACTTAAAATTGAAAGCTTATAATTATAATTCAAATTATAACTTGAAGATCTGAACTTGTAATAGTCAAATACAGAACTTCGAATTGTTAAATACAAATTATTAGTGCAAATTATAACTTGAAGATCTGAACTAGTAATTGTCAAATACAGAACTTAAAATTGATAGCTTCTAATTATTATTGTAAATTATAACTTGAAGATCTGAACTTGTAATAGTGAATTACAGAACTTAGATTTGTTAAATTCAAATTATTATTTCAAATTATTATTTGATGACTGAACTAGTAATTGTCAAATACAGAACTTAAAATTGATAGCTTCTAATTATTATTGCAAATTATAACTTGTAGATCTGAACTTGTAATTGTCAAATACAGAACTTCTAATTGTTAAATACAAATTATTAGTGCAAATTATAACTTGAAGATCTCAAACTTGTAATTGTCAAATACAGAACTTAAAATTGATAGCTTCTAATTATTATTGCAAATTATAACTTGAAGATCTGAACTTGTAATTGTCAAATACAGAACTTAAAATTAATAGCTACTAATTATTATTGCAAATTATAACTTGAAGATCTGAACTTGTAATTGTCAAATACAGAACTTCTAATTGTTAAATACAAATTATTAGTGCAAATTATAACTAGAAGATCTGAACTTGTAATTGTCAAATACAGCACTTAAAATTGATAGCTTCTAATTATTATTGTAAATTATAACTTGAAGATCTGAACTTGTAATAGTGAATTACAGAACTTAGATTTGATAAATTCAAATTATTATTTCAAATTATAACTTGAAGATCTGAACTAGTAATTGTCAAATACAGAACTTAAAATTGATAGCTTCTAATTATTATTGCAAAATATAACTTGAAGATCTGAACTTGTAATTATCAAATACAGAACTTAAAATTGATAGCTTCTAATTATTATTGTAAATTATAACTTGAAGATCTGAACTTGTAATTGTCAAATACAGAACTTAAAATTGATAGCTTCTAATTATTATTGTAAGTTATAACTTGAAGATCTGAACTTGTAATCGTGAATTACAGAACTTAGATTTGTTAAATTAAAATTATTATTTCAAATTATAACTTGAAGATCTGAACTAGTAATTGTCAAATACAGAACTTAAAATTGATAGCTTCTAATTATTATTGCAAATTATAACTTGAAGATCTGAACTTGTAATTGTTAAATACAGAACTTCAAATTGTTAAATACAAATTATTAGTGCAAATTATAACTAGAAGATCTGAACTTGTAATTGTCAAATACAGCACTTAAAATTGATAGCTTCTAATTATTATTGTAAATTATAACTTGAAGATCTGAACTTGTAATATTGAATTACAGAACTTAGATTTGATAAATTCAAATTATTATTTCAAATTATAACTTGAAGATCTGAACTAGTAATTGTCAAATACAGAACTTAAAATTGATAGCTACTAATTATTATTGCAAATTATAACTTGAAGATCTGAACTTGTAATTGTCAAATACAGAACTTAAAATTGATAGCTTCTAATTATTATTGTAAATTATAACTTGAAGATCTGAACTTGTAATTGTCAAATACAGAACTTAAAATTGATAGCTTCTAATTATTATTTCAAAATATAACTTGAAGATCTGAACTAGTAATTGTCAAATACAGAACTTAAAATTAATAGCTTCTAATTATTATTGCAAATTATAACTTGAAGATCTGAACTTGTAATTGTCAAATACAGAACTTAAAATTGATAGCTTCTAATTATTATTGTAATTTATAACTTGAAGATCTGAACTTGTAATCGTGAATTACAGAACTTAGATTTGTTAAATTCAAATTATTATTTCAAATTATAACTTGAAGATCTGAACTAGTAATTGTCAAATACAGAACTTAAAATAGATAGCTTCTAATTATTATTGCAAATTATAACTTGAAGATCTGAACTTGTAATTGTTAAATACAGAACTTCAAATTGTTAAATACAAATTATTAGTGCAAATTATAACTAGAAGATCTGAACTTGTAATTGTCAAATACATCACTTAAAATTGATAGCTTCTAATTATTATTGTAAATTATAACTTGAAGATCTGAACTTGTAATAGTGAATTACAGAACTTAGATTTGATAAATTCAAATTATTATTTCAAATTATAACTTGAAGATCTGAACTAGTAATTGTCAAATACAGAACTTAAAATTGATAGCTTCTAATTATTATTGCAAATTATAACTAGAAGATCTGAACTTGTAATTGTCAAATACAGAACTTAAAATTGATAGCTTCTAATTATTATTGTAAATTATAACTTGAAGATCTGAACTTGTAATTGTCAAATACAGAACTTAAAATTGATAGCTTCTAATTATTATTGCAAATAATAAGTTGAAGATCTGAACTTGTAATTGTCAAATACAGAACTTAAAATTGATAGCTTCTAATTATTATTGCAAAATATAATTTGAAGATCTGAACTTGTAATAGACAAATACGCAACTTAGCATTGTTAAATACAAATTGTGATTGCAAATTATAACTTGAAGATCTGAACCTGTAATAGGTAAATACAGAACTTTGAATTGTTAAAGTCAAACTAAGATTGCAAATAATAATTCGAAGATCTGAACTTGTAATAGTCAAATACAGAACTTCTAATTGTTAAATACAAATTATTAGTGCAAATTATAACTTGAAGATCTGAACTAGTAATTGTCAAATACAGCACTTAAAATTGATAGCTTTTAATTATTATTGTAAATTATAACTTGAAGATCTGAACTTGTAATAGTGAATTACAGAACTTAGATTTGTTAAATTCAAATTATTATTTCAAATTATTATTTGATGACTGAACTAGTAATAGTCAAATACAGAACTTAAAATTGATAGCTTCTAATTATTATTGCAAATTATAACTTGTAGATCTGAACTTGTAATTGTCAAATACAGAACTTCTAATTGTTAAATACAAATTATTAGTGCAAATTATAACTTGAAGATCTGAACTTGTAATTGTCAAATACAGAACTTAAAATTGATAGCTTCTAATTATTATTGCAAATTATAACTTGAAGATCTGAACTTGTAATTGTCAAATACAGAACTTAAAATTAATAGCTTCTAATTATTATTGCAAATTATAACTTGAAGATCTGAACTTGTAATTGTCAAATACAGAACTTCTAATTGTTAAATACAAATTATTAGTGCAAATTATAACTTGAAGATCTGAACTTGTAATTGTCAAATCAAGAACTAAAAATTGATAGCTTCTAATTATTATTGAAAAATATAACTTGAAGATCTGAACTTGTAATTGTCAAATACAGAACTTACAATTGATAGCTTCTAATTATTATTGTAAATTATAACTTGAAGATCTGAACTTGTAATTGTCAAATACAGAACTTAAAATTGATAGCTTCTAATTATTATTGTAAATTATAACTTGAAGATCTGAACTTGTAATATTGAATTACAGAACTAAGATTTGTTAAATTCAAATTATTATTTCCAATTATAACTTGAAGATCTGAACTAGTAATTGTCAAATACAGAACTTAAAATTGATAGCTTCTAATTATTATTGCAAATTATAACTTGAAGATCTGAACTTCTAATTGTCAAATACAGAACTTAAAATTGATAGCTTCTAATTATTATTTCAAATTATCACTTGAAGATCTGAACTTGTAATTGTCAAATACAGAACTTCTAATTGTTAAATACAAATTATTAGTGCAAATTATAACTTGTAGATCTGAACTTGTAATTGTCAAATACAGAACTTAAAATTGATAGCTTCTAATTATTATTGTAAATTATAACTTGAAGATCTGAACTTGTAATAGTGAATTACAGAACTTAGATTTGTCAAATTCAAATTATTATTTCTAATTATAACTTGAAGATCTGAACTAGTAATTGTCCAATACAGAACTTAAAATTGATAGCTTCTAATTATTATTGCAAATTATAACTTGAAGATCTGAACTTGTAATTGTCAAATACAGAACTCAAAATTAATAGCTTCTAATTATTATTGCAAATAATAACTTGAAGATCTGAACTTGTAATTGTCAAATGCAGAACTTAAAATTGATAGCTTCTAATTATTATTGCAAATAATAATTTGAAGATCTGTACTTGTAATTGTCAAATACAGAACTTAAAATAGATAGCTTAAAATTATATTTCAAATTATAACTTGAAGATCTGAACTTGTAATAGTCAAATACAGAACTTCGAATTGTTAAATACAAATTATTAGTGCAAATTATAACTTGAAGATCTGAACTAGTAATTGTCAAATACAGCACTTAAAACTGATAGCTTCTAGTTATTATTGTAAATTATAACTTGTAGATCTGAACTTGTAATAGTGAATTACAGAACTTAGATTTGTTAAATTCAAATTATTATTTCTAATTATTACTTGAAGATCTGAACTAGTAATTGTCAAATACAGAACTTAAAATTGATAGCTTCTAATTATTATTGCAAATTATAACTTGAAGATCTGAACTTGTAATTGTCAAATACAGAACTTAAAATTGATAGCTTCTAATTATTATTGTAAATTATAACTTGAAGATCTGAACTTGTATTAGTGAATTACAGAACTTAGATTTGTCTAATTCAAATTATTATTTCAAATTATAACTTGAAGATCTGAACTAGTAATTGTCAAATACAGAACTTAAAATTGATAGCTTCTAATTATTATTGCAAATTATAACTTGAAGATCTGAACTAGTAATTGTCAAATACAGAACTTAAAATTGATAGCTTCTAATTATTATTTCAAATAATAACTTGAAGATCTGAACTTGTAATTGTCAAATACAGAACTTCTAAATGTTAAATACAAATTATTAGTTCAAATTATAACTTGTAGATCTGAACTTGTAATTGTCAAATACAGAACTTAAAATTGATAGCTTCTAATTATTATTGTAAATTATAACTTGAAGATCTGAACTTGTAATAGTGAATTACAGAACTTAGATTTGTCAAATTCAAATTATTATTTCTAATTATAACTTGAAGATCTGAACTAGTAATTGACAAATACAGAACTTAAAATTGATAGCTTCTAATTATTATTGCAAATTATAACTTGAAGATCTGAACTTGTAATTGTCAAATACAGAACTTAAAATTGAAAGCTTATACTTATAATTCAAATTATAACTTGAAGATCTGAACTTGTAATAGTCAAATACAGAACTTCGAATTGTTAAATACAAATTATTAGTGCAAATTATAACTTGAAGATCTGAACTAGTAATTGTCAAATACAGAACTTAAAATTGATAGCTTCTAATTATTATTGTAAATTATAACTTGAAGATCTGAACTTGTAATAGTGAATTACAGAACTTAGATTTGTTAAATTCAAATTATTATTTCAAATTATTATTTGATGACTGAACTAGTAATTGTCAAATACAGAACTTAAAATTGATAGCTTCTAATTATTATTGCAAATTATAACTTGTAGATCTGAACTTGTAATTGTCAAATACAGAACTTCTAATTGTTAAATACAAATTATTAGTGCAAATTATAACTTGAAGATCTCAAACTTGTAATTGTCAAATCCAGAACTTAAAATTGATAGCTTCTAATTATTATTGCAAATTATAACTTGAAGATCTGAACTTGTAATTGTCAAATACAGAACTTAAAATTAATAGCTACTAATTATTATTGCAAATTATAACTTGAAGATCTGAACTTGTAATTGTCAAATACAGAACTTAAAATTGATAGCTTCTAATTATTATTTCAAATAATAACTTGAAGATCTGAACTTGTAATTGTCAAATACAGAACTTCTAAATGTTAAATACAAATTATTAGTTCAAATTATAACTTGTAGATCTGAACTTGTAATTGTCAAATACAGAACTTAAAATTGATAGCTTCTAATTATTATTGTAAATTATAACTTGAAGATCTGAACTTGTAATAGTGAATTACAGAACTTAGATTTGTCAAATTCAAATTATTATTTCTAATTATAACCTGAAGATCTGAACTAGTAATTGACAAATACAGAACTTAAAATTGATAGCTTCTAATTATTATTGCAAATTATAACTTGAAGATCTGAACTTGTAATTGTCAAATACAGAACTTAAAATTGAAAGCTTATAATTATAATTCAAATTATAACTTGAAGATCTGAACTTGTAATAGTCAAATACAGAACTTCGAATTGTTAAATACAAATTATTAGTGCAAATTATAACTTGAAGATCTGAACTAGTAATTGTCAAATACAGAACTTAAAATTGATAGCTTCTAATTATTATTGTAAATTATAACTTGAAGATCTGAACTTGTAATAGTGAATTACAGAACTTAGATTTGTTAAATTCAAATTATTATTTCAAATTATTATTTGATGACTGAACTAGTAATTGTCAAATACAGAACTTAAAATTGATAGCTTCTAATTATTATTGCAAATTATAACTTGTAGATCTGAACTTGTAATTGTCAAATACAGAACTTCTAATTGTTAAATACAAATTATTAGTGCAAATTATAACTTGAAGATCTCAAACTTGTAATTGTCAAATACAGAACTTAAAATTGATAGCTTCTAATTATTATTGCAAATTATAACTTGAAGATCTGAACTTGTAATTGTCAAATACAGAACTTAAAATTAATAGCTACTAATTATTATTGCAAATTATAACTTGAAGATCTGAACTTGTAATTGTCAAATACAGAACTTCTAATTGTTAAATACAAATTATTAGTGCAAATTATAACTAGAAGATCTGAACTTGTAATTGTCAAATACAGCACTTAAAATTGATAGCTTCTAATTATTATTGTAAATTATAACTTGAAGATCTGAACTTGTAATAGTGAATTACAGAACTTAGATTTGATAAATTCAAATTATTATTTCAAATTATAACTTGAAGATCTGAACTAGTAATTGTCAAATACAGAACTTAAAATTGATAGCTTCTAATTATTATTGCAAAATATAACTTGAAGATCTGAACTTGTAATTATCAAATACAGAACTTAAAATTGATAGCTTCTAATTATTATTGTAAATTATAACTTGAAGATCTGAACTTGTAATTGTCAAATACAGAACTTAAAATTGATAGCTTCTAATTATTATTGTAAGTTATAACTTGAAGATCTGAACTTGTAATCGTGAATTACAGAACTTAGATTTGTTAAATTCAAATTATTATTTCAAATTATAACTTGAAGATCTGAACTAGTAATTGTCAAATACAGAACTTAAAATTGATAGCTTCTAATTATTATTGCAAATTATAACTTGAAGATCTGAACTTGTAATTGTTAAATACAGAACTTCAAATTGTTAAATACAAATTATTAGTGCAAATTATAACTAGAAGATCTGAACTTGTAATTGTCAAATACAGCACTTAAAATTGATAGCTTCTAATTATTATTGTAAATTATAACTTGAAGATCTGAACTTGTAATATTGAATTACAGAACTTAGATTTGATAAATTCAAATTATTATTTCAAATTATAACTTGAAGATCTGAACTAGTAATTGTCAAATACAGAACTTAAAATTGATAGCTACTAATTATTATTGCAAATTATAACTTGAAGATCTGAACTTGTAATTGTCAAATACAGAACTTAAAATTGATAGCTTCTAATTATTATTGTAAATTATAACTTGAAGATCTGAACTTGTAATTGTCAAATACAGAACTTAAAATTGATAGCTTCTAATTATTATTTCAAAATATAACTTGAAGATCTGAACTAGTAATTGTCAAATACAGAACTTAAAATTAATAGCTTCTAATTATTATTGCAAATTATAACTTGAAGATCTGAACTTGTAATTGTCAAATACAGAACTTAAAATTGATAGCTTCTAATTATTATTGTAATTTATAACTTGAAGATCTGAACTTGTAATCGTGAATTACAGAACTTAGATTTGTTAAATTCAAATTATTATTTCAAATTATAACTTGAAGATCTGAACTAGTAATTGTCAAATACAGAACTTAAAATAGATAGCTTCTAATTATTATTGCAAATTATAACTTGAAGATCTGAACTTGTAATTGTTAAATACAGAACTTCAAATTGTTAAATACAAATTATTAGTGCAAATTATAACTAGAAGATCTGAACTTGTAATTGTCAAATACAGCACTTAAAATTGATAGCTTCTAATTATTATTGTAAATTATAACTTGAAGATCTGAACTTGTAATAGTGAATTACAGAACTTAGATTTGATAAATTCAAATTATTATTTCAAATTATAACTTGAAGATCTGAACTAGTAATTGTCAAATACAGAACTTAAAATTGATAGCTTCTAATTATTATTGCAAATTATAACTAGAAGATCTGAACTTGTAATTGTCAAATACAGAACTTAAAATTGATAGCTTCTAATTATTATTGCAAAATATAATTTGAAGATCTGAACTTGTAATAGACAAATACGCAACTTAGCATTGTTAAATACAAATTGTGATTGCAAATTATAACTTGAAGATCTGAACCTGTAATAGGTAAATACAGAACTTTGAATTGTTAAAGTCAAACTAAGATTGCAAATAATAATTCGAAGATCTGAACTTGTAATAGTCAAATACAGAACTTCTAATTGTTAAATACAAATCATTAGTGCAAATTATAATTTGAATATCTGAACTAGTAATTGTCAAATACAGAACTTAAAATTGATAGCTTCTAATTATTATTGCAAATTATAACTTGAAGATCAGAACTTTTAATTGTCAAATACAGAACTTCTAATTGTTAAATACAAATTATTGGTGCAAATTATAACTTGAAGATCTGAACTTGTAATTGTCAAATACAGAACTTAAAATTGATAGCTTCTAATTATTATTGCAAATTATAACTTGAAGATCTGAACTTGTAATTGTCAAATACAGAACTTCTAATTGTTAAATACTAATTATTAGTGCAAATTATAACTTGAAGTTCTGAACTAGTAATTGTCAAATACAGAACTTAAAATTGATAGCTTCTAATTATTATTGCAAATTATAACTAGAAGATCTGAACTTGTAATTGTCAAATACAGAACTTAAAATTGATAGCTTCTAATTATTATTTCAAATTATAACTTGAAGATCTGAACTTGTAATTGTCAAATACAGAACTTAAAATTGATAGCTTCTAATTATTATTGCAAATTATAACTTGAAGATCTGAACTTGTAATTGTCAAATACAGAACTTAAAATTAATAGCTTCTAATTATTATTGCAAATTCTAACTTGAAGATCTGAACTTGTAATTGTCAAATACAGAACTTCTAATTGTTAAATACAAATTATTAGTGCAAATTATAACTAGAAGATCTGAACTTGTAATTGTCAAATACAGCACTTAAAATTGATAGCTTCTAATTATTATTGTAAATTATAACTTGAAGATCTGAACTTGTAATAGTGAATTACAGAACTTAGATTTGATAAATTCAAATTATTATTTCAAATTATAACTTGAAGATCTGAACTAGTAATTGTCAAATACAGAACTTAAAATTGATAGCTTCTAATTATTATTGCAAAATATAACTTGAAGATCTGAACTTGTAATTATCAAATACAGAACTTAAAATTGATAGCTTCTAATTATTATTGTAAATTATAACTTGAAGATCTGAACTTGTAATTGTCAAATACAGAACTTAAAATTGATAGCTTCTAATTATTATTGTAAGTTATAACTTGAAGATCTGAACTTGTAATCGTGAATTACAGAACTTAGATTTGTTAAATTCAAATTATTATTTCAAATTATAACTTGAAGATCTGAACTAGTAATTGTCAAATACAGAACTTAAAATTGATAGCTTCTAATTATTATTGCAAATTATAACTTGAAGATCTGAACTTGTAATTGTTAAATACAGAACTTCAAATTGTTAAATACAAATTATTAGTGCAAATTATAACTAGAAGATCTGAACTTGTAATTGTCAAATACAGCACTTAAAATTGATAGCTTCTAATTATTATTGTAAATTATAACTTGAAGATCTGAACTTGTAATATTGAATTACAGAACTTAGATTTGATAAATTCAAATTATTATTTCAAATTATAACTTGAAGATCTGAACTAGTAATTGTCAAATACAGAACTTAAAATTGATAGCTACTAATTATTATTGCAAATTATAACTTGAAGATCTGAACTTGTAATTGTCAAATACAGAACTTAAAATTGATAGCTTCTAATTATTATTGTAAATTATAACTTGAAGATCTGAACTTGTAATTGTCAAATACAGAACTTAAAATTGATAGCTTCTAATTATTATTTCAAAATATAACTTGAAGATCTGAACTAGTAATTGTCAAATACAGAACTTAAAATTAATAGCTTCTAATTATTATTGCAAATTATAACTTGAAGATCTGAACTTGTAATTGTCAAATACAGAACTTAAAATTGATAGCTTCTAATTATTATTGTAATTTATAACTTGAAGATCTGAACATGTAATCGTGAATTACAGAACTTAGATTTGTTAAATTCAAATTATTATTTCAAATTATAACTTGAAGATCTGAACTAGTAATTGTCAAATACAGAACTTAAAATAGATAGCTTCTAATTATTATTGCAAATTATAACTTGAAGATCTGAACTTGTAATTGTTAAATACAGAACTTCAAATTGTTAAATACAAATTATTAGTGCAAATTATAACTAGAAGATCCGAACTTGTAATTGTCAAATACAGCACTTAAAATTGATAGCTTCTAATTATTATTGTAAATTATAACTTGAAGATCTGAACTTGTAATAGTGAATTACAGAACTTAGATTTGATAAATTCAAATTATTATTTCAAATTATAACTTGAAGATCTGATCTAGTAATTGTCAAATACAGAACTTAAAATTGATAGCTTCTAATTATTATTGCAAATTATAACTAGAAGATCTGAACTTGTAATTGTCAAATACAGAACTTAAAATTGATAGCTTCTAATTATTATTGTAAATTATAACTTGAAGATCTGAACTTGTAATTGTCAAATACAGAACTTAAAATTGATAGCTTCTAATTATTATTGCAAATAATAACTTGAAGATCTGAACTTGTAATTGTCAAATACAGAACTTAAAATTGATAGCTTCTAATTATTATTGCAAAATATAATTTGAAGATCTGAACTTGTAATAGACAAATACGCAACTTAGCATTGTTAAATACAAATTGTGATTGCAAATTATAACTTGAAGATCTGAACCTGTAATAGGTAAATACAGAACTTTGAATTGTTAAAGTCAAACTAAGATTGCGAAGATCTGAACTTGTAATAGTCAAATACAGAACTTCTAATTGTTAAATACAAATTATTAGTGCAAATTATAACTTGAAGATCTGAACTAGTAATTGTCAAATACAGCACTTAAAATTGATAGCTTTTAATTATGATTGTAAATTATAACTTGAAGATCTGAACTTGTAATAGTGAATTACAGAACTTAGATTTGTTAAATTCAAATTATTATTTCAAATTATTATTTGATGACTGAACTAGTAATAGTCAAATACAGAACTTCTAATTGTTAAATACAAATTATTAGTGCAAATTATAACTTGAAGATCTGAACTTGTAATTGTCAAATCAAGAACTAAAAATTGATAGCTTCTAATTATTATTGAAAAATATAACTTGAAGATCTGAACTTGTAATTGTCAAATACAGAACTTAAAATTGATAGCTTCTAATTATTATTGTAAATTATAACTTGAAGATCTGAACTTGTAATTGTCAAATACAGAACTTAAAATTGATAGCTTCTAATTATTATTGTAAATTATAACTTGAAGATCTGAACTTGTAATATTGAATTACAGAACTAAGATTTGTTAAATTCAAATTATTATTTCCAATTATAACTTGAAGATCTGAACTAGTAATTGTCAAATACAGAACTTAAAATTGATAGCTTCTAATTATTATTGCAAATTATAACTTGAAGATCTGAACTTCTAATTGTCAAATACAGAACTTAAAATTGATAGCTTCTAATTATTATTTCAAATTATAACTTGAAGATCTGAACTTGTAATTGTCAAATACAGAACTTCTAATTGTTAAATACAAATTATTAGTGCAAATTATAACTTGTAGATCTGAACTTGTAATTGTCAAATACAGAACTTAAAATTGATAGCTTCTAATTATTATTGTAAATTATAACTTGAAGATCTGAACTTGTAATAGTGAATTACAGAACTTAGATTTGTCAAATTCAAATTATTATTTCTAATTATAACTTGAAGATCTGAACTAGTAATTGTCCAATACAGAACTTAAAATTGATAGCTTCTAATTATTATTGCAAATTATAACTTGAAGATCTGAACTTGTAATTGTCAAATACAGAACTCAAAATTAATAGCTTCTAATTATTATTGCAAATAATAACTTGAAGATCTGAACTTGTAATTGTCAAATGCAGAACTTAAAATTGATAGCTTCTAATTATTATTGCAAATAATAATTTGAAGATCTGTACTTGTAATTGTCAAATACAGAACTTAAAATAGATAGCTTAAAATTATATTTCAAATTATAACTTGAAGATCTGAACTTGTAATAGTCAAATACAGAACTTCGAATTGTTAAATACAAATTATTAGTGCAAATTATAACTTGAAGATCTGAACTAGTAATTGTCAAATACAGCACTTAAAACTGATAGCTTCTAGTTATTATTGTAAATTATAACTTGTAGATCTGAACTTGTAATAGTGAATTACAGAACTTAGATTTGTTAAATTCAAATTATTATTTCTAATTATTACTTGAAGATCTGAACTAGTAATTGTCAAATACAGAACTTAAAATTGATAGCTTCTAATTATTATTGCAAATTATAACTTGAAGATCTGAACTTGTAATTGTCAAATACAGAACTTAAAATTGATAGCTTCTAATTATTATTGTAAATTATAACTTGAAGATCTGAACTTGTATTAGTGAATTACAGAACTTAGATTTGTCTAATTCAAATTATTATTTCAAATTATAACTTGAAGATCTGAACTAGTAATTGTCAAATACAGAACTTAAAATTGATAGCATCTAATTATTATTGCAAATTATAACTTGAAGATCTGAACTAGTAATTGTCAAATACAGAACTTAAAATTGATAGCTTCTAATTATTATCTCAAATAATAACTTGAAGATCTGAACTTGTAATTGTCAAATACAGAACTTCTAAATGTTAAATACAAATTATTAGTTCAAATTATAACTTGTAGATCTGAACTTGTAATTGTCAAATACAGAACTTAAAATTGATAGCTTCTAATTATTATTGTAAATTATAACTTGAAGATCTGAACTTGTAATAGTGAATTACAGAACTTAGATTTGTCAAATTCAAATTATTATTTCTAATTATAACTTGAAGATCTGAACTAGTAATTGACAAATACAGAACTTAAAATTGATAGCTTCTAATTTATATTGCAAATTATAACTTGAAGATCTGAACTTGTAATTGTCAAATACAGAACTTAAAATTGAAAGCTTATAATTATAATTCAAATTATAACTTGAAGATCTGAACTTGTAATAGTCAAATACAGAACTTCGAATTGTTAAATACAAATTATTAGTGCAAATTATAACTTGAAGATCTGAACTAGTAATTGTCAAATACAGAACTTAAAATTGATAGCTTCTAATTATTATTGTAAATTATAACTTGAAGATCTGAACTTGTAATAGTGAATTACAGAACTTAGATTTGTTAAATTCAAATTATTATTTCAAATTATTATTTGATGACTGAACTAGTAATTGTCAAATACAGAACTTAAAATTGATAGCTTCTAATTATTATTGCAAATTATAACTTGTAGATCTGAACTTGTAATTGTCAAATACAGCACTTCTAATTGTTAAATACAAATTATTAGTGCAAATTAAAACTTGAAGATCTCAAACTTGTAATTGTCAAATACAGAACTTAAAATTGATAGCTTCTAATTATTATTGCAAATTATAACTTGAAGATCTGAACTTGTAATTGTCAAATACAGAACTTAAAATTAATAGCTACTAATTATTATTGCAAATTATAACTTGAAGATCTGAACTTGTAATTGTCAAATACAGAACTTAAAATTGATAGCTTCTAATTATTATTTCAAATAATAACTTGAAGATCTGAACTTGTAATTGTCAAATACAGAACTTCTAAATGTTAAATACAAATTATTAGTTCAAATTATAACTTGTAGATCTGAACTTGTAATTGTCAAATACAGAACTTAAAATTGATAGCTTCTAATTATTATTGTAAATTATAACTTGAAGATCTGAACTTGTAATAGTGAATTACAGAACTTAGATTTGTCAAATTCAAATTATTATTTCTAATTATAACTTGAAGATCTGAACTAGTAATTGACAAATACAGAACTTAAAATTGATAGCTTCTAATTATTATTGCAAATTATAACTTGAAGATCTGAACTTGTAATTGTCAAATACAGAACTTAAAATTGAAAGCTTATAATTATAATTCAAATTATAACTTGAAGATCTGAACTTGTAATAGTCAAATACAGAACTTCGAATTGTTAAATACAAATTATTAGTGCAAATTATAACTTGAAGATCTGAACTAGTAATTGTCAAATACAGAACTTAAAATTGATAGCTTCTAATTATTATTGTAAATTATAACTTGAAGATCTGAACTTGTAATAGTGAATTACAGAACTTAGATTTGTTAAATTCAAATTATTATTTCAAATTATTATTTGATGACTGAACTAGTAATTGTCAAATACAGAACTTAAAATTGATAGCTTCTAATTATTATTGCAAATTATAACTTGTAGATCTGAACTTGTAATTGTCAAATACAGAACTTCTAATTGTTAAATACAAATTATTAGTGCAAATTATAACTTGAAGATCTCAAACTTGTAATTGTCAAATACAGAACTTAAAATTGATAGCTTCTAATTATTATTGCAAATTATAACTTGAAGATCTGAACTTGTAATTGTCAAATACAGAACTTAAAATTAATAGCTACTAATTATTATTGCAAATTATAACTTGAAGATCTGAACTTGTAATTGTCAAATACAGAACTTCTAATTGTTAAATACAAATTATTAGTGCAAATTATAACTAGAAGATCTGAACTTGTAATTGTCAAATACAGCACTTAAAATTGATAGCTTCTAATTATTATTGTAAATTATAACTTGAAGATCTGAACTTGTAATAGTGAATTACAGAACTTAGATTTGATAAATTCAAATTATTATTTCAAATTATAACTTGAAGATCTGAACTAGTAATTGTCAAATACAGAACTTAAAATTGATAGCTTCTAATTATTATTGCAAAATATAACTTGAAGATCTGAACTTGTAATTATCAAATACAGAACTTAAAATTGATAGCTTCTAATTATTATTGTAAATTATAACTTGAAGATCTGAACTTGTAATTGTCAAATACAGAACTTAAAATTGATAGCTTCTAATTATTATTGTAAGTTATAACTTGAAGATCTGAACTTGTAATCGTGAATTACAGAACTTAGATTTGTTAAATTCAAATTATTATTTCAAATTATAACTTGAAGATCTGAACTAGTAATTGTCAAATACAGAACTTAAAATTGATAGCTTCTAATTATTATTGCAAATTATAACTTGAAGATCTGAACTTGTAATTGTTAAATACAGAACTTCAAATTGTTAAATACAAATTATAAGTGCAAATTATAACTAGAAGATCTGAACTTGTAATTGTCAAATACAGCACTTAAAATTGATAGCTTCTAATTATTATTGTAAATTATAACTTGAAGATCTGAACTTGTAATATTGAATTACAGAACTTAGATTTGATAAATTCAAATTATTATTTCAAATTATAACTTGAAGATCTGAACTAGTAATTGTCAAATACAGAACTTAAAATTGATAGCTACTAATTATTATTGCAAATTATAACTTGAAGATCTGAACTTGTAATTGTCAAATACAGAACTTAAAATTGATAGCTTCTAATTATTATTGTAAATTATAACTTGAAGATCTGAACTTGTAATTGTCAAATACAGAACTTAAAATTGATAGCTTCTAATTATTATTTCAAAATATAACTTGAAGATCTGAACTAGTAATTGTCAAATACAGAACTTAAAATTAATAGCTTCTAATTATTATTGCAAATTATAACTTGAAGATCTGAACTTGTAATTGTCAAATACAGAACTTAAAATTGATAGCTTCTAATTATTATTGTAATTTATAACTTGAAGATCTGAACTTGTAATCGTGAATTACAGAACTTAGATTTGTTAAATTCAAATTATTATTTCAAATTATAACTTGAAGATCTGAACTAGTAATTGTCAAATACAGAACTTAAAATAGATAGCTTCTAATTATTATTGCAAATTATAACTTGAAGATCTGAACTTGTAATTGTTAAATACAGAACTTCAAATTGTTAAATACAAATTATTAGTGCAAATTATAACTAGAAGATCTGAACTTGTAATTGTCAAATACAGCACTTAAAATTGATAGCTTCTAATTATTATTGTAAATTATAACTTGAAGATCTGAACTTGTAATAGTGAATTACAGAACTTAGATTTGATAAATTCAAATTATTATTTCAAATTATAACTTGAAGATCTGAACTAGTAATTGTCAAATACAGAACTTAAAATTGATAGCTTCTAATTATTATTGCAAATTATAACTAGAAGATCTGAACTTGTAATTGTCAAATACAGAACTTAAAATTGATAGCTTCTAATTATTATTGCAAATTATAACTTGTAGATCTGAACTTGTAATTGTCAAATACAGAACTTCTAATTGTTAAATACAAATTATTAGTGCAAATTATAACTTGAAGATCTGAACTTGTAATTGTCAAATACAGAACTTAAAATTGATAGCTTCTAATTATTATTGCAAATTATAACTTGAAGATCTGAACTTGTAATTGTCAAATACAGAACTTAAAATTAATAGCTTCTAATTATTATTGCAAATTATAACTTGAAGATCTGAACTTGTAATAGTCAAATACAGAACTTCTAATTGTTAAATACAAATTATTAGTGCAAATTATAACTTGAAGATCTGAACTTGTAATTGTCAAATCAAGAACTAAAAATTGATAGCTTCTAATTATTATTGAAAAATATAACTTGAAGATCTGAACTTGTAATTGTCAAATACAGAACTTAAAATTGATAGCTTCTAATTATTATTGTAAATTATAACTTGAAGATCTGAACTTGTAATTGTCAAATACAGAACTTAAAATTGATAGCTTCTAATTATTATTGTAAATTATAACTTGAAGATCTGAACTTGTAATATTGAATTACAGAACTAAGATTTGTTCAATTCAAATTATTATTTCCAATTATAACTTGAAGATCTGAACTAGTAATTGTCAAATACAGAACTTAAAATTGATAGCTTCTAATTATTATTGCAAATTATAACTTGAAGATCTGAACTTCTAATTGTCAAATACAGAACTTAAAATTGATAGCTTCTAATTATTATTTCAAATTATAACTTGAAGATCTGAACTTGTAATTGTCAAATACAGAACTTCTAATTGTTAAATACAAATTATTAGTGCAAATTATAACTTGTAGATCTGAACTTGTAATTGTCAAATACAGAACTTAAAATTGATAGCTTCTAATTATTATTGTAAATTATAACTTGAAGATCTGAACTTGTAATAGTGAATTACAGAACTTAGATTTGTCAAATTCAAATTATTATTTCTAATTATAACTTGAAGATCTGAACTAGTAATTGTCCAATACAGAACTTAAAATTGATAGCTTCTAATTATTATTGCAAATTTATAACTTGAAGATCTGAACTTGTAATTGTCAAATACAGAACTCAAAATTAATAGCTTCTAATTATTATTGCAAATAATAACTTGAAGATCTGAACTTGTAATTGTCAAATGCAGAACTTAAAATTGATAGCTTCTAATTATTATTGCAAATAATAATTTGAAGATCTGTACTTGTAATTGTCAAATACAGAACTTAAAATAGATAGCTTAAAATTATATTTCAAATTATAACTTGAAGATCTGAACTTGTAATAGTCAAATACAGAACTTCGAATTGTTAAATACAAATTATTAGTGCAAATTATAACTTGAAGATCTGAACTAGTAATTGTCAAATACAGCACTTAAAACTGATAGCTTCTAGTTATTATTGTAAATTATAACTTGTAGATCTGAACTTGTAATAGTGAATTACAGAACTTAGATTTGTTAAATTCAAATTATTATTTCTAATTATTACTTGAAGATCTGAACTAGTAATTGTCAAATACAGAACTTAAAATTGATAGCTTCTAATTATTATTGCAAATTATAACTTGAAGATCTGAACTTGTAATTGTCAAATACAGAACTTAAAATTGATAGCTTCTAATTATTATTGTAAATTATAACTTGAAGATCTGAACTTGTATTAGTGAATTACAGAACTTAGATTTGTTAAATTCAAATTATTATTTCAAATTATAACTTGAAGATCTGAACTAGTAATTGTCAAATACAGAACTTAAAATTGATAGCTTCTAATTATTATTGCAAATTATAACTTGAAGATCTGAACTAGTAATTGTCAAATACAGAACTTAAAATTGATAGCTTCTAATTATTATTTCAAATAATAACTTGAAGATCTGAACTTGTAATTGTCAAATACAGAACTTCTAAATGTTAAATACAAATTATTAGTTCAAATTATAACTTGTAGATCTGAACTTGTAATTGTCAAATACAGAACTTAAAATTGATAGCTTCTAATTATTATTGTAAATTATAACTTGAAGATCTGAACTTGTAATAGTGAATTACAGAACTTAGATTTGTCAAATTCAAATTATTATTTCTAATTATAACTTGAAGATCTGAACTAGTAATAGACAAATACAGAACTTAAAATTGATAGCTTCTAATTATTATTGCAAATTATAACTTGAAGATCTGAACTTGTAATTGTCAAATTCAGAACTTAAAATTGAAAGCTTATAATTATAATTCAAATTATAACTTGAAGATCTGAACTTGTAATAGTCAAATACAGAACTTCGAATTGTTAAATACAAATTATTAGTGCAAATTATAACTTGAAGATCTGAACTAGTAATTGTCAAATACAGAACTTAAAATTGATAGCTTCTAATTATTATTGTAAATTATAACTTGAAGATCTGAACTTGTAATAGTGAATTACAGAACTTAGATTTGTTAAATTCAAATTATTATTTCAAATTATTATTTGATGACTGAACTAGTAATTGTCAAATACAGAACTTAAAATTGATAGCTTCTAATTATTATTGCAAATTATAACTTGTAGATCTGAACTTGTAATTGTCAAATACAGAACTTCTAATTGTTAAATACAAATTATTAGTGCAAATTATAACTTGAAGATCTCAAACTTGTAATTGTCAAATACAGAACTTAAAATTGATAGCTTCTAATTATTATTGCAAATTATAACTTGAAGATCTGAACTTGTAATTGTCAAATACAGAACTTAAAATTAATAGCTACTAATTATTATTGCAAATTATAACTTGAAGATCTGAACTTGTAATTGTCAAATACAGAACTTCTAATTGTTAAATACAAATTATTAGTGCAAATTATAACTAGAAGATCTGAACTTGTAATTGTCAAATACAGCACTTAAAATTGATAGCTTCTAATTATTATTGTAAATTATAACTTGAAGATCTGAACTTGTAATAGTGAATTACAGAACTTAGATTTGATAAATTCAAATTATTATTTCAAATTATAACTTGAAGATCTGAACTAGTAATTGTCAAATACAGAACTTAAAATTGATAGCTTCTAATTATTATTGCAAAATATAACTTGAAGATCTGAACTTGTAATTATCAAATACAGAACTTAAAATTGATAGCTTCTAATTATTATTGTAAATTATAACTTGAAGATCTGAACTTGTAATTGTCAAATACAGAACTTAAAATTGATAGCTTCTAATTATTATTGTAAGTTATAACTTGAAGATCTGAACTTGTAATCGTGAATTACAGAACTTAGATTTGTTAAATTAAAATTATTATTTCAAATTATAACTTGAAGATCTGAACTAGTAATTGTCAAATACAGAACTTAAAATTGATAGCTTCTAATTATTATTGCAAATTATAACTTGAAGATCTGAACTTGTAATTGTTAAATACAGAACTTCAAATTGTTAAATACAAATTATTAGTGCAAATTATAACTTGAAGATCTGAACTTGTAATTGTCAAATACAGCACTTAAAATTGATAGCTTCTAATTATTATTGTAAATTATAACTTGAAGATCTGAACTTGTAATATTGAATTACAGAACTTAGATTTGATAAATTCAAATTATTATTTCAAATTATAACTTGAAGATCTGAACTAGTAATTGTCAAATACAGAACTTAAAATTGATAGCTACTAATTATTATTGCAAATTATAACTTGAAGATCTGAACTTGTAATTGTCAAATACAGAACTAAAAATTGATAGCTTCTAATTATTATTGTAAATTATAACTTGAAGATCTGAACTTGTAATTGTCAAATACAGAACTTAAAATTGATAGCTTCTAATTATTATTTCAAAATATAACTTGAAGATCTGAACTAGTAATTGTCAAATACAGAACTTAAAATTAATAGCTTCTAATTATTATTGCAAATTATAACTTGAAGATCTGAACTTGTAATTGTCAAATACAGAACTTAAAATTGATAGCTTCTAATTATTATTGTAATTTATAACTTGAAGATCTGAACTTGTAATCGTGAATTACAGAACTTAGATTTGTTAAATTCAAATTATTATTTCAAATTATAACTTGAAGATCTGAACTAGTAATTGTCAAATACAGAACTTAAAATAGATAGCTTCTAATTATTATTGCAAATTATAACTTGAAGATCTGAACTTGTAATTGTTAAATACAGAACTTCAAATTGTTAAATACAAATTATTAGTGCAAATTATAACTAGAAGATCTGAACTTGTAATTGTCAAATACAGCACTTAAAATTGATAGCTTCTAATTATTATTGTAAATTATAACTTGAAGATCTGAACTTGTAATAGTGAATTACAGAACTTAGATTTGATAAATTCAAATTATTATTTCAAATTATAACTTGAAGATCTGAACTAGTAATTGTCAAATACAGAACTTAAAATTGATAGCTTCTAATTATTATTGCAAATTATAACTAGAAGATCTGAACTTGTAATTGTCAAATACAGAACTTAAAATTGATAGCTTCTAATTATTATTGTAAATTATAACTTGAAGATCTGAACTTGTAATTGTCAAATACAGAACTTAAAATTGATAGCTTCTAATTATTATTGCAAATAATAACTTGAAGATCTGAACTTGTAATTGTCAAATACAGAACTTAAAATTGATAGCTTCTAATTATTATTGCAAAATATAATTTGAAGATCTGAACTTGTAATAGACAAATACGCAACTTAGCATTGTTAAATACAAATTGTGATTGCAAATTATAACTTGAAGATCTGAACCTGTAATAGGTAAATACAGAACTTTGAATTGTTAAAGTCAAACTAAGATTGCAAATAATAATTCGAAGATCTGAACTTGTAATAGTCAAATACAGAACTTCTAATTGTTAAATACAAATTATTAGTGCAAATTATAACTTGAAGACCTGAACTAGTAATTGTCAAATACAGCACTTAAAATTGATAGCTTTTAATTATTATTGTAAATTATAACTTGAAGATCTGAACTTGTAATAGTGAATTACAGAACTTAGATTTGTTAAATTCAAATTATTATTTCAAATTATTATTTGATGACTGAACTAGTAATAGTCAAATACAGAACTTAAAATTGATAGCTTCTAATTATTATTGCAAATTATAACTTGTAGATCTGAACTTGTAATTGTCAAATACAGAACTTCTAATTGTTAAATACAAATTATTAGTGCAAATTATAACTTGAAGATCTGAACTTGTAATTGTCAAATACAGAACTTAAAATTGATAGCTTCTAATTATTATTGCAAATTATAACTTGAAGATCTGAACTTGTAATTGTCAAATACAGAACTTAAAATTAATAGCTTCTAATTATTATTGCAAATTATAACTTGAAGATCTGAACTTGTAATTGTCAAATACAGAACTTCTAATTGTTAAATACAAATTATTAGTGCAAATTATAACTTGAAGATCTGAACTTGTAATTGTCAAATCAAGAACTAAAAATTGATAGCTTCTAATTATTATTGAAAAATATAACTTGAAGATCTGAACTTGTAATTGTCAAATACAGAACTTACAATTGATAGCTTCTAATTATTATTGTAAATTATAACTTGAAGATCTGAACTTGTAATTGTCAAATACAGAACTTAAAATTAATAGCTTCTAATTATTATTGTAAATTATAACTTGAAGATCTGAACTTGTAATATTGAATTACAGAACTAAGATTTGTTAAATTCAAATTATTATTTCCAATTATAACTTGAAGATCTGAACTAGTAATTGTCAAATACAGAACTTAAAATTGATAGCTTCTAATTATTATTGCAAATTATAACTTGAAGATCTGAACTTCTAATTGTCAAATACAGAACTTAAAATTGATAGCTTCTAATTATTATTTCAAATTATAACTTGAAGATCTGAACTTGTAATTGTCAAATACAGAACTTCTAATTGTTAAATACAAATTATTAGTGCAAATTATAACTTGTAGATCTGAACTTGTAATTGTCAAATACAGAACTTAAAATTGATAGCTTCTAATTATTATTGTAAATTATAACTTGAAGATCTGAACTTGTAATAGTGAATTACAGAACTTAGATTTGTCAAATTCAAATTATTATTTCTAATTATAACTTGAAGATCTGAACTAGTAATTGTCCAATACAGAACTTAAAATTGATAGCTTCTAATTATTATTGCAAATTATAACTTGAAGATCTGAACTTGTAATTGTCAAATACAGAACTCAAAATTAATAGCTTCTAATTATTATTGCAAATAATAACTTGAAGATCTGAACTTGTAATTGTCAAATGCAGAACTTAAAATTGATAGCTTCTAATTATTATTGCAAATAATAATTTGAAGATCTGTACTTGTAATTGTCAAATACAGAACTTAAAATAGATAGCTTAAAATTATATTTTAAATTATAACTTGAAGATCTGAACTTGTAATAGTCAAATACAGAACTTCGAATTGTTAAATACAAATTATTAGTGCAAATTATAACTTGAAGATCTGAACTAGTAATTGTCAAATACAGCACTTAAAACTGATAGCTTCTAGTTATTATTGTAAATTATAACTTGTAGATCTGAACTTGTAATAGTGAATTACAGAACTTAGATTTGTTAAATTCAAATTATTATTTCTAATTATTACTTGAAGATCTGAACTAGTAATTGTCAAATACAGAACTTAAAATTGATAGCTTCTAATTATTATTGCAAATTATAACTTGAAGATCTGAACTTGTAATTGTCAAATACAGAACTTAAAATTGATAGCTTCTAATTATTATTGTAAATTATAACTTGAAGATCTGAACTTGTATTAGTGAATTACAGAACTTAGATTTGTCTAATTCAAATTATTATTTCAAATTATAACTTGAAGATCTGAACTAGTAATTGTCAAATACAGAACTTAAAATTGATAGCTTCTAATTATTATTGCAAATTATAACTTGAAGATCTGAACTAGTAATTGTCAAATACAGAACTTAAAATTGATAGCTTCTAATTATTATTTCAAATAATAACTTGAAGATCTGAACTTGTAATTGTCAAATACAGAACTTCTAAATGTTAAATACAAATTATTAGTTCAAATTATAACTTGTAGATCTGAACTTGTAATTGTCAAATACAGAACTTAAAATTGATAGCTTCTAATTATTATTGTAAATTATAACTTGAAGATCTGAACTTGTAATAGTGAATTACAGAACTTAGATTTGTCAAATTCAAATTATTATTTCTAATTATAACTTGAAGATCTGAACTAGTAATTGACAAATACAGAACTTAAAATTGATAGCTTCTAATTATTATTGCAAATTATAACTTGAAGATCTGAACTTGTAATTGTCAAATACAGAACTTAAAATTGAAAGCTTATAATTATAATTCAAATTATAACTTGAAGATCTGAACTTGTAATAGTCAAATACAGAACTTCGAATTGTTAAATACAAATTATTAGTGCAAATTATAACTTGAAGATCTGAACTAGTAATTGTCAAATACAGAACTTAAAATTGATAGCTTCTAATTATTATTGTAAATTATAACTTGAAGATCTGAACTTGTAATAGTGAATTACAGAACTTAGATTTGTTAAATTCAAATTATTATTTCAAATTATTATTTGATGACTGAACTAGTAATTGTCAAATACAGAACTTAAAATTGATAGCTTCTAATTATTATTGCAAATTATAACTTGTAGATCTGAACTTGTAATTGTCAAATACAGAACTTCTAATTGTTAAATACAAATTATTAGTGCAAATTATAACTTGAAGATCTCAAACTTGTAATTGTCAAATACAGAACTTAAAATTGATAGCTTCTAATTATTATTGCAAATTATAACTTGAAGATCTGAACTTGTAATTGTCAAATACAGAACTTAAAATTAATAGCTACTAATTATTATTGCAAATTATAACTTGAAGATCTGAACTTGTAATTGTCAAATACAGAACTTAAAATTGATAGCTTCTAATTATTATTTCAAATAATAACTTGAAGATCTGAACTTGTAATTGTCAAATACAGAACTTCTAAATGTTAAATACAAATTATTAGTTCAAATTATAACTTGTAGATCTGAACTTGTAATTGTCAAATACAGAACTTAAAATTGATAGCTTCTAATTATTATTGTAAATTATAACTTGAAGATCTGAACTTGTAATAGTGAATTACAGAACTTAGATTTGTCAAATTCAAATTATTATTTCTAATTATAACTTGAAGATCTGAACTAGTAATTGACAAATACAGAACTTAAAATTGATAGCTTCTAATTATTATTGCAAATTATAACTTGAAGATCTGAACTTGTAATTGTCAAATACAGAACTTAAAATTGAAAGCTTATAATTATAATTCAAATTATAACTTGAAGATCTGAACTTGTAATAGTCAAATACAGAACTTCGAATTGTTAAATACAAATTATTAGTGCAAATTATAACTTGAAGATCTGAACTAGTAATTGTCAAATACAGAACTTAAAATTGATAGCTTCTAATTATTATTGTAAATTATAACTTGAAGATCTGAACTTGTAATAGTGAATTACAGAACTTAGATTTGTTAAATTCAAATTATTATTTCAAATTATTATTTGATGACTGAACTAGTAATTGTCAAATACAGAACTTAAAATTGATAGCTTCTAATTATTATTGCAAATTATAACTTGTAGATCTGAACTTGTAATTGTCAAATACAGAACTTCTAATTGTTAAATACAAATTATTAGTGCAAATTATAACTTGAAGATCTCAAACTTGTAATTGTCAAATACAGAACTTAAAATTGATAGCTTCTAATTATTATTGCAAATTATAACTTGAAGATCTGAACTTGTAATTGTCAAATACAGAACTTATAATTAATAGCTACTAATTATTATTGCAAATTATAACTTGAAGATCTGAACTTGTAATTGTCAAATACAGAACTTCTAATTGTTAAATACAAATTATTAGTGCAAATTATAACTAGAAGATCTGAACTTGTAATTGTCAAATACAGCACTTAAAATTGATAGCTTCTAATTATTATTGTAAATTATAACTTGAAGATCTGAACTTGTAATAGTGAATTACAGAACTTAGATTTGATAAATTCAAATTATTATTTCAAATTATAACTTGAAGATCTGAACTAGTAATTGTCAAATACAGAACTTAAAATTGATAGCTTCTAATTATTATTGCAAAATATAACTTGAAGATCTGAACTTGTAATTATCAAATACAGAACTTAATATTGATAGCTTCTAATTATTATTGTAAATTATAACTTGAAGATCTGAACTTGTAATTGTCAAATACAGAACTTAAAATTGATAGCTTCTAATTATTATTGTAAGTTATAACTTGAAGATCTGAACTTGTAATCGTGAATTACAGAACTTAGATTTGTTAAATTCAAATTATTATTTCAAATTATAACTTGAAGATCTGAACTAGTAATTGTCAAATACAGAACTTAAAATTGATAGCTTCTAATTATTATTGCAAATTATAACTTGAAGATCTGAACTTGTAATTGTTAAATACAGAACTTCAAATTGTTAAATACAAATTATTAGTGCAAATTATAACTAGAAGATCTGAACTTGTAATTGTCAAATACAGCACTTAAAATTGATAGCTTCTAATTATTATTGTAAATTATAACTTGAAGATCTGAACTTGTAATATTGAATTACAGAACTTAGATTTGATAAATTCAAATTATTATTTCAAATTATAACTTGAAGATCTGAACTAGTAATTGTCAAATACAGAACTTAAAATTGATAGCTACTAATTATTATTGCAAATTATAACTTGAAGATCTGAACTTGTAATTGTCAAATACAGAACTTAAAATTGATAGCTTCTAATTATTATTGTAAATTATAACTTGAAGATCTGAACTTGTAATTGTCAAATACAGAACTTAAAATTGATAGCTTCTAATTATTATTTCAAAATATAACTTGAAGATCTGAACTAGTAATTGTCAAATACAGAACTTAAAATTAATAGCTTCTAATTATTATTGCAAATTATAACTTGAAGATCTGAACTTGTAATTGTCAAATACAGAACTTAAAATTGATAGCTTCTAATTATTATTGTAATTTATAACTTGAAGATCTGAACTTGTAATCGTGAATTACAGAACTTAGATTTGTTAAATTCAAATTATTATTTCAAATTATAACTTGAAGATCTGAACTAGTAATTGTCAAATACAGAACTTAAAATAGATAGCTTCTAATTATTATTGCAAATTATAACTTGAAGATCTGAACTTGTAATTGTTAAATACAGAACTTCAAATTGTTAAATACAAATTATTAGTGCAAATTATAACTAGAAGATCTGAACTTGTAATTGTCAAATACAGCACTTAAAATTGATAGCTTCTAATTATTATTGTAAATTATAACTTGAAGATCTGAACTTGTAATAGTGAATTACAGAACTTAGATTTGATAAATTCAAATTATTATTTCAAATTATAACTTGAAGATCTGAACTAGTAATTGTCAAATACAGAACTTAAAATTGATAGCTTCTAATTATTATTGCAAATTATAACTAGAAGATCTGAACTTGTAATTGTCAAATACAGAACTTAAAATTGATAGCTTCTAATTATTATTGCAAAATATAATTTGAAGATCTGAACTTGTAATAGACAAATACGCAACTTAGCATTGTTAAATACAAATTGTGATTGCAAATTATAACTTGAAGATCTGAACTAGTAATTGTCAAATACAGAACTTAAAATTGATAGCTTCTAATTATTATTGCAAATTATAACTTGAAGATCTGAACTTGTAATTGTTAAATACAGAACTTCAAATTGTTAAATACAAATTATTAGTGCAAATTATAACTAGAAGATCTGAACTTGTAATTGTCAAATACAGCACTTAAAATTGATAGCTTCTAATTATTATTGTAAATTATAACTTGAAGATCTGAACTTGTAATATTGAATTACAGAACTTAGATTTGATAAATTCAAATTATTATTTCAAATTATAACTTGAAGATCTGAACTAGTAATTGTCAAATACAGAACTTAAAATTGATAGCTACTAATTATTATTGCAAATTATAACTTGAAGATCTGAACTTGTAATTGTCAAATACAGAACTTAAAATTGATAGCTTCTAATTATTATTGTAAATTATAACTTGAAGATCTGAACTTGTAATTGTCAAATACAGAACTTAAAATTGATAGCTTCTAATTATTATTTCAAAATATAACTTGAAGATCTGAACTAGTAATTGTCAAATACAGAACTTAAAATTAATAGCTTCTAATTATTATTGCAAATTATAACTTGAAGATCTGAACTTGTAATTGTCAAATACAGAACTTAAAATTGATAGCTTCTAATTATTATTGTAATTTATAACTTGAAGATCTGAACTTGTAATCGTGAATTACAGAACTTAGATTTGTTAAATTCAAATTATTATTTCAAATTATAACTTGAAGATCTGAACTAGTAATTGTCAAATACAGAACTTAAAATAGATAGCTTCTAATTATTATTGCAAATTATAACTTGAAGATCTGAACTTGTAATTGTTAAATACAGAACTTCAAATTGTTAAATACAAATTATTAGTGCAAATTATAACTAGAAGATCTGAACTTGTAATTGTCAAATACAGCACTTAAAATTGATAGCTTCTAATTATTATTGTAAATTATAACTTGAAGATCTGAACTTGTAATAGTGAATTACAGAACTTAGATTTGATAAATACAAATTATTATTTCAAATTATAACTTGAAGATCTGAACTAGTAATTGTCAAATACAGAACTTAAAATTGATAGCTTCTAATTAATATTGCAAATTATAACTAGAAGATCTGAACTTGTAATTGTCAAATACAGAACTTAAAATTGATAGCTTCTAATTATTATTGCAAAATATAATTTGAAGATCTGAACTTGTAATAGACAAATACGCAACTTAGCATTGTTAAATACAAATTGTGATTGCAAATTATAACTTGAAGATCTGAACTAGTAATTGTCAAATACAGAACTTAAAATTGATAGCTTCTAATTATTATTGCAAATTATAACTTGAAGATCTGAACTTGTAATTGTTAAATACAGAACTTCAAATTGTTAAATACAAATTATTAGTGCAAATTATAACTAGAAGATCTGAACTTGTAATTGTCAAATACAGCACTTAAAATTGATAGCTTCTAATTATTATTGTAAATTATAACTTGAAGATCTGAACTTGTAATATTGAATTACAGAACTTAGATTTGATAAATTCAAATTATTATTTCAAATTATAACTTGAAGATCTGAACTAGTAATTGTCAAATACAGAACTTAAAATTGATAGCTACTAATTATTATTGCAAATTATAACTTGAAGATCTGAACTTGTAATTGTCAAATACAGAACTTAAAATTGATAGCTTCTAATTATTATTGTAAATTATAACTTGAAGATCTGAACTTGTAATTGTCAAATACAGAACTTAAAATTGATAGCTTCTAATTATTATTTCAAAATATAACTTGAAGATCTGAACTAGTAATTGTCAAATACAGAACTTAAAATTAATAGCTTCTAATTATTATTGCAAATTATAACTTGAAGATCTGAACTTGTAATTGTCAAATACAGAACTTAAAATTGATAGCTTCTAATTATTATTGTAATTTATAACTTGAAGATCTGAACTTGTAATCGTGAATTACAGAACTTAGATTTGTTAAATTCAAATTATTATTTCAAATTATAACTTGAAGATCTGAACTAGTAATTGTCAAATACAGAACTTAAAATAGATAGCTTCTAATTATTATTGCAAATTATAACTTGAAGATCTGAACTTGTAATTGTTAAATACAGAACTTCAAATTGTTAAATACAAATTATTAGTGCAAATTATAACTAGAAGATCTGAACTTGTAATTGTCAAATACAGCACTTAAAATTGATAGCTTCTAATTATTATTGCAAAATATAATTTGAAGATCTGAACTTGTAATAGACAAATACGCAACTTAGCATTGTTAAATACAAATTGTGATTGCAAATTATAACTTGAAGATCTGAACCTGTAATAGGTAAATACAGAACTTTGAATTGTTAAAGTCAAACTAAGATTGCAAATAATAATTCGAAGATCTGAACTTGTAATAGTCAAATACAGAACTTCTAATTGTTAAATACAAATCATTAGTGCAAATTATAATTTGAATATCTGAACTAGTAATTGTCAAATACAGAACTTAAAATTGATAGCTTCTAATTATTATTGCAAATTATAACTTGAAGATCTGAACTTTTAATTGTCAAATACAGAACTTCTAATTGTTAAATACAAATTATTGGTGCAAATTATAACTTGAAGATCTGAACTTGTAATTGTCAAATACAGAACTTAAAATTGATAGCTTCTAATTATTATTGCAAATTATAACTTGAAGATCTGAACTTGTAATTGTCAAATACAGAACTTCTAATTGTTAAATACTAATTATTAGTGCAAATTATAACTTGAAGTTCTGAACTAGTAATTGTCAAATACAGAACTTAAAATTGATAGCTTCTAATTATTATTGCAAATTATAACTAGAAGATCTGAACTTGTAATTGTCAAATACAGAACTTAAAATTGATAGCTTCTAATTATTATTTCAAATTATAACTTGAAGATCTGAACTTGTAATTGTCAAATACAGAACTTAAAATTGATAGCTTCTAATTATTATTGCAAATTATAACTTGAAGATCTGAACTTGTAATTGTCAAATACAGAACTTAAAATTAATAGCTTCTAATTATTATTGCAAATTATAACTTGAAGATCTGAACTTGTAATTGTCAAATACAGAACTTCTAATTGTTAAATACAAATTATTAGTGCAAATTATAACTAGAAGATCTGAACTTGTAATTGTCAAATACAGCACTTAAAATTGATAGCTTCTAATTATTATTGTAAATTATAACTTGAAGATCTGAACTTGTAATAGTGAATTACAGAACTTAGATTTGATAAATTCAAATTATTATTTCAAATTATAACTTGAAGATCTGAACTAGTAATTGTCAAATACAGAACTTAAAATTGATAGCTTCTAATTATTATTGCAAAATATAACTTGAAGATCTGAACTTGTAATTATCAAATACAGAACTTAAAATTGATAGCTTCTAATTATTATTGTAAATTATAACTTGAAGATCTGAACTTGTAATTGTCAAATACAGAACTTAAAATTGATAGCTTCTAATTATTATTGTAAGTTATAACTTGAAGATCTGAACTTGTAATCGTGAATTACAGAACTTAGATTTGTTAAATTCAAATTATTATTTCAAATTATAACTTGAAGATCTGAACTAGTAATTGTCAAATACAGAACTTAAAATTGATAGCTTCTAATTATTATTGCAAATTATAACTTGAAGATCTGAACTTGTAATTGTTAAATACAGAACTTCAAATTGTTAAATACAAATTATTAGTGCAAATTATAACTAGAAGATCTGAACTTGTAATTGTCAAATACAGCACTTAAAATTGATAGCTTCTAATTATTATTGTAAATTATAACTTGAAGATCTGAACTTGTAATATTGAATTACAGAACTTAGATTTGATAAATTCAAATTATTATTTCAAATTATAACTTGAACATCTGAACTAGTAATTGTCAAATACAGAACTTAAAATTGATAGCTACTAATTATTATTGCAAATTATAACTTGAAGATCTGAACTTGTAATTGTCAAATACAGAACTTAAAATTGATAGCTTCTAATTATTATTGTAAATTATAACTTGAAGATCTGAACTTGTAATTGTCAAATACAGAACTTAAAATTGATAGCTTCTAATTATTATTTCAAAATATAACTTGAAGATCTGAACTAGTAATTGTCAAATACAGAACTTAAAATTAATAGCTTCTAATTATTATTGCAAATTATAACTTGAAGATCTGAACTTGTAATTGTCAAATACAGAACTTAAAATTGATAGCTTCTAATTATTATTGTAATTTATAACTTGAAGATCTGAACATGTAATCGTGAATTACAGAACTTAGATTTGTTAAATTCAAATTATTATTTCAAATTATAACTTGAAGATCTGAACTAGTAATTGTCAAATACAGAACTTAAAATAGATAGCTTCTAATTATTATTGCAAATTATAACTTGAAGATCTGAACTTGTAATTGTTAAATACAGAACTTCAAATTGTTAAATACAAATTATTAGTGCAAATTATAACTAGAAGATCCGAACTTGTAATTGTCAAATACAGCACTTAAAATTGATAGCTTCTAATTATTATTGTAAATTATAACTTGAAGATCTGAACTTGTAATAGTGAATTACAGAACTTAGATTTGATAAATTCAAATTATTATTTCAAATTATAACTTGAAGATCTGAACTAGTAATTGTCAAATACAGAACTTAAAATTGATAGCTTCTAATTATTATTGCAAATTATAACTAGAAGATCTGAACTTGTAATTGTCAAATACAGAACTTAAAATTGATAGCTTCTAATTATTATTGTAAATTATAACTTGAAGATCTGAACTTGTAATTGTCAAATACAGAACTTAAAATTGATAGCTTCTAATTATTATTGCAAATAATAACTTGAAGATCTGAACTTGTAATTGTCAAATACAGAACTTAAAATTGATAGCTTCTAATTATTATTGCAAAATATAATTTGAAGATCTGAACTTGTAATAGACAAATACGCAACTTAGCATTGTTAAATACAAATTGTGATTGCAAATTATAACTTGAAGATCTGAACCTGTAATAGGTAAATACAGAACTTTGAATTGTTAAAGTCAAACTAAGATTGCAAATAATAATTCGAAGATCTGAACTTGTAATAGTCAAATACAGAACTTCTAATTGTTAAATACAAATAATTAGTGCAAATTATAATTTGAAGATCTGAACTAGTAATTGTCAAATACAGAACTTAAAATTGATAGCTTCTAATTATTATTGCAAATTATAACTTGAAGATCTGAACTTTTAATTGTCAAATACAGAACTTCTAATTGTTAAATACAAATTATTAGTGCAAATTATAACTTGAAGATCTGAACTTGTAATTGTCAAATACAGAACTTAAAATTGATAGCTTCTAATTATTATTGCAAATTATAACTTGAAGATCTGAACTTGTAATTGTCAAATACAGAACTTCTAATTGTTAAATACTAATTATTAGTGCAAATTATAACTTGAAGTTCTGAACTAGTAATTGTCAAATACAGAACTTAAAATTGATAGCTTCTAATTATTATTGCAAATTATAACTAGAAGATCTGAACTTGTAATTGTCAAATACAGAACTTAAAATTGATAGCTTCTAATTATTATTTCAAATTATAACTTGAAGATCTGAACTTGTAATTGTCAAATACAGAACTTAAAATTGATAGCTTCTAATTATTATTGTAAATTATAACTTGAAGATCTGTACTTGTAATAGTGAAGTACAGAACTTAGATTTGTTAAATTCAAATTATTATTTCAAAATATAACTTAAAGATCTGAACTAGTAATTGTCAAATACAGAACTTAAAATTGATAGCTTCTAATAATTATTGCAAATTATAACTTGAAGATCTGAACTTGTAATTGTCAAATACAGAACTTAAAATTGATAGCTTCTAATTATTATTGCAAATTATAACTTGAAGATCTGAACTTGTAATTGTCAAATACAGAACATAAAATTGATAGCTTCTAATTATTATTTCAAATTATAACTTGAAGATCTGAACTTGTAATTGTCAAATACAGAAGTTAAAATTAATAGCTTCTAATTATTATTGCAAATTATAACTTGAAGATCTGAACTTGTAATTGTCAAATACAGAACTTAAAATTGATAGCTTCTAATTATTATTGTAAGTTATAACTTGAAGATCTGAACTTGTAATCGTGAATTACAGAACTTAGATTTGTTAAATTCAAATTATTATTTCAAATTATAACTTGAAGATCTGAACTAGTAATTGTCAAATACAGAACTTAAAATTGATTGCTTCTAATTATTATTGCAAATTATAACTTGAAGATCTGAACTTGTAATTGTTAAATACAGAACTTCAAATTGTTAAATACAAATTATTAGTGCAAATTATAACTAGAAGATCTGAACTTGTAATTGTCAAATACAGCACTTAAAATTTATAGCTTCTAATTATTATTGTAAATTATAACTTGAAGATCTGAACTTGTAATAGTGAATTACAGAACTTAGATTTGATAAATTCAAATTATTATTTCAAATTATAACTTGAAGATCTGAACTAGTAATTGTCAAATACAGAACTTAAAATTGAGAGCTTCTAATTACTATTGCAAATTATAACTTGAAGATCTGAACTTGTAATTGTCAAATACAGAACTTAAAATTGATAGCTTCTAATTATTATTGTAAATTATAACTTGAAGATCTGAACTTGTAATTGTCAAATACAGAACTTAAAATTGATAGCTTCTAATTATTATTGCAAATAATAACTTGAAGATCTGAACTTGTAATTGTCAAATACAGAACTTAAAATTGATAGCTTCTAATTATTATTGCAAATAATAATTCGAAGATCTGAACTTGTAATAGTCAAATACAGAACTTCTAATTGTTAAATACAAATCATTAGTGCAAATTATAATTTGAAGATCTGAACTAGTAATTGTCAAATACAGAACTTAAAATTGATAGCTTCAAATTATTATTGCAAATTATAACTTGAAGATCTAAACTTTTAATTGTCAAATACAGAACTTCTAATTGTTAAATACAAATTATTAGTGCAAATTATAACTTGAGGATCTGAACTTGTAATTGTCAAATACAGAACTTAAAATTGATAGCTTCTAATTATTATTGCAAATTATAACTTGAAGATCTGAACTTGTAATTGTCAAATACAGAACTTCTAATTGTTAAATACTAATTATTAGTGCAAATTATAACTTGAAGTTCTGAACTAGTAATTGTCAAATACAGATCTTATAATTGATAGCTTCTAATTATTATTGCAAATTATAACTAGAAGATCTGAACTTGTAATTGTCAAATACAGAACTTAAAATTGATAGCTTCTAATTATTATTTCAAATTATAACTTGAAGATCTGAACTTGTAATTGTCAAATACAGAACTTAAAATTGATAGCTTCTAATTATTATTTCAAATTATAACTTGAAGATCTGAACTTGTAATTGTCAAATACAGAACTTAAAATTGATAGCTTCTAATTATTATTGTAAATTATAACTTGAAGATCTGTACTTGTAATAGTGAAGTACAGAACTTAGATTTGTTAAATTCAAATTATTATTTCAAAATATAACTTAAAGATCTGAACTAGTAATTGTCAAATACAGAACTTAAAATTGATAGCTTCTAATAATTATTGCAAATTATAACTTGAAGATCTGAACTTGTAATTGTCAAATACAGAACTTAAAATTGATAGCTTCTAATTATTATTGCAAATTATAACTTGAAGATCTGAACTTGTAATTGTCAAATACAGAACTTCTAATTGTTAAATACTAATTATTAGTGCAAATTATAACTTGAAGTTCTGAACTAGTAATTGTCAAATACAGATCTTATAATTGATAGCTTCTAATTATTAGTGCAAATTATAATTTGAAGATCTGAACTAGTAATTGTCAAATACAGAACTTAAAATTGATAGCTTCTAATTATTATTGCAAATTATAACTTGAAGATCTGAACTTTTAATTGTCAAATACAGAACTTCTAATTGTTAAATACAAATTATTAGTGCAAATTATAACTTGAAGATCTGAACTTGTAATTGTCAAATACAGAACTTAAAATTGATAGCTTCTAATTATTATTGCAAATTATAACTTGAAGATCTGAACTTGTAATTGTCAAATACAGAACTTCTAATTGTTAAATACTAATTATTAGTGCAAATTATAACTTGAAGTTCTGAACTAGTAATTGTCAAATACAGAACTTAAAATTGATAGCTTCTAATTATTATTGCAAATTATAACTAGAAGATCTGAACTTGTAATTGTCAAATACAGAACTTAAAATTGATAGCTTCTAATTATTATTTCAAATTATAACTTGAAGATCTGAACTTGTAATTGTCAAATACAGAACTTAAAATTGATAGCTTCTAATTATTATTGTAAATTATAACTTGAAGATCTGTACTTGTAATAGTGAAGTACAGAACTTAGATTTGTTAAATTCAAATTATTATTTCAAAATATAACTTAAAGATCTGAACTAGTAATTGTCAAATACAGAACTTAAAATTGATAGCTTCTAATAATTATTGCAAATTATAACTTGAAGATCTGAACTTGTAATTGTCAAATACAGAACTTAAAATTGATAGCTTCTAATTATTATTGCAAATTATAACTTGAAGATCTGAACTTGTAATTGTCAAATACAGAACATAAAATTGATAGCTTCTAATTATTATTTCAAATTATAACTTGAAGATCTGAACTTGTAATTGTCAAATACAGAAGTTAAAATTAATAGCTTCTAATTATTATTGCAAATTATAACTTGAAGATCTGAACTTGTAATTGTCAAATACAGAACTTAAAATTGATAGCTTCTAATTATTATTGTAAGTTATAACTTGAAGATCTGAACTTGTAATCGTGAATTACAGAACTTAGATTTGTTAAATTCAAATTATTATTTCAAATTATAACTTGAAGATCTGAACTAGTAATTGTCAAATACAGAACTTAAAATTGATTGCTTCTAATTATTATTGCAAATTATAACTTGAAGATCTGAACTTGTAATTGTTAAATACAGAACTTCAAATTGTTAAATACAAATTATTAGTGCAAATTATAACTAGAAGATCTGAACTTGTAATTGTCAAATACAGCACTTAAAATTTATAGCTTCTAATTATTATTGTAAATTATAACTTGAAGATCTGAACTTGTAATAGTGAATTACAGAACTTAGATTTGATAAATTCAAATTATTATTTCAAATTATAACTTGAAGATCTGAACTAGTAATTGTCAAATACAGAACTTAAAATTGATAGCTTCTAATTACTATTGCAAATTATAACTTGAAGATCTGAACTTGTAATTGTCAAATACAGAACTTAAAATTGATAGCTTCTAATTATTATTGTAAATTATAACTTGAAGATCTGAACTTGTAATTGTCAAATACAGAACTTAAAATTGATAGCTTCTAATTATTATTGCAAATAATAACTTGAAGATCTGAACTTGTAATTGTCAAATACAGAACTTAAAATTGATAGCTTCTAATTATTATTGCAAATAATAATTCGAAGATCTGAACTTGTAATAGTCAAATACAGAACTTCTAATTGTTAAATACAAATCATTAGTGCAAATTATAATTTGAAGATCTGAACTAGTAATTGTCAAATACAGAACTTAAAATTGATATCTTCAAATTATTATTGCAAATTATAACTTGAAGATCTAAACTTTTAATTGTCAAATACAGAACTTCTAATTGTTAAATACAAATTATTAGTGCAAATTATAACTTGAGGATCTGAACTTGTAATTGTCAAATACAGAACTTAAAATTGATAGCTTCTAATTATTATTGCAAATTATAACTTGAAGATCTGAACTTGTAATTGTCAAATACAGAACTTCTAATTGTTAAATACTAATTATTAGTGCAAATTATAACTTGAAGTTCTGAACTAGTAATTGTCAAATACAGATCTTATAATTGATAGCTTCTAATTATTATTGCAAATTATAACTAGAAGATCTGAACTTGTAATTGTCAAATACAGAACTTAAAATTGATAGCTTCTAATTATTATTGTAAATTATAACTTGAAGATCTGAACTTGTAATAGTGAATTACAGAACTTAGATTTGTTAAATTCAAATTATTATTTCAAAATATAACTTGAAGATCTGAACTAGTAATTGTCAAATACAGAACTTAAAATTGATAGCTTCTAATTATTATTGCAAATTATAACTTGAAGATCTGAACTTGTAATTGTTAAATACAGAACTTCAAATTGTTAAATACAAATTATTAGTGCAAATTATAACTAGAAGATCTGAACTTGTAATTGTCAAATACAGCACTTAAAATTGATAGCTTCTAATTATTATTGTAAATTATAACTTGAAGATCTGAACTTGTAATAGTGAATTACAGAACTTAGATTTGATAAATTCAAATTATTATTTCAAATTATAACTTGAAGAGCTGAACTAGTAATTGATAAATACAGAATTTAAAATTGATAGCTTCTAATTATTATTGTAAATTATAACTTTTAGATCTGAACTTGTAATTGTCAAATACAGAACTTAAAATTGATAGCTTCTAATTATTATTGCAAATAATAACTTGAAGATCTGAACTTGTAATTGTCAAATACAGAACTTAAAATTGATAGCTTCTAATTATTATTGCAAATTATAATTTGAAGATCTGAACTTGTAATAGACAAATACGCAACTTAGCATTGTTAAATACAAATTGTGATTGCAAATTATAACTTGAAGATCTGAACCTGTAATAGGTAAATACAGAACTTCGAATTGTTAAATTCAAACTAAGATTGCAAATAATAATTCGAAGATCTGAACTTGTAATAGTCAAATACAGAACTTCTAATTGTTAAATACAAATTATTAGTGCAAATTATAACTTGAAGATCTGAACTAGTAATTGTCAAATACAGAACTTAAAATTGATAGATTCTAATTATTATTTCAAATTATAACTTGAAGATCTGAACTTGTAATTGTCAAATACAGAACTTAAAATTAATAGCTTCTAATTATTATTGCAAATTATAACTTGAAGATCTGAACTTGTAATTGTCAAATACAGAACTTAAAATTGATAGCTTCTAATTATTATTGCAAATTATAACTTGAAGATCTGAACTTGTAATTGTCAAATACAGAACTTAAAATTGATAGCTTCTAATTATTATTGCATATTATAACTTGAAGATCTGAACTTGTAATTGATAAATACAGAATTTAAAATTGATAGCTTCTAATTATTATTGCAAATAATAACTTGAAGATCTGAACTTGTAATTGTCAAATACAGAACTTAAAATTGATAGCTTCTAATTATTATTGCAAATTATAATTTGAAGATCTGAACTTGTAATAGACAAATACGCAACTTAGCATTGTTAAATACAAATTGTGTTGCAAATTATAACTTGAAGATCTGAACCTGTAATAGGTAAATACAGAACTTCGAATTGTTAAATTCAAACTAAGATTGCAAATAATAATTCGAAGATCTGAACTTGTAATAGTCAAATACAGAACTTCTAATTGTTAAATACAAATTATTAGTGCAAATTATAACTTGAAGATCTGAACTAGTAATTGTCAAATACAGAACTTAAAATTGATAGATTCTAATTATTATTTCAAATTATAACTTGAAGATCTGAACTAGTAATTGTCAAATACAGAACTTAAAATTGATAGCTTCTAATTATTATTGTAAATTATAACTTGAAGATCTGAACTTGTAATTGTCAAATACAGAACTTAAAATTGATAGCTTCTAATTATTATTGCAAATAATAACTTGAAGATCTGAACTTGTAATTGTCAAATACAGAACTTAAAATTGATAGCTTCTAATTATTATTGCAAAATATAATTTGAAGATCTGAACTTGTAATAGACAAATACGCAACTTAGCATTGTTAAATACAAATTGTGATTGCAAATTATAACTTGAAGATCTGAACCTGTAATAGGTAAATACAGAACTTTGAATTGTTAAATTCAAATTAAGATTGCAAATAATAATTCGAAGATCTGAACTTGTAATAGTCAAATACAGAACTTCTAATTGTTAAATACAAATCATTAGTGCAAATTATAATTTGAAGATCTGAACTAGTAATTGTCAAATACAGAACTTAAAATTGATAGCTTCTAATTATTATTGCAAATTATAACTTGAAGATCTGAACTTTTAATTGTCAAATACAGAACTTCTAATTGTTAAATACAAATTATTAGTGCAAATTATAACTTGAAGATCTGAACTTGTAATTGTCAAATACAGAATTTAAAATTGATAGCTTCTAATTATTATTGTAAATTATAACTTTTAGATCTGAACTTGTAATTGTCAAATACAGAACTTAAAATTGATAGCTTCTAATTAATATTGCAAATAATAACTTGAAGATCTGAACTTGTAATTGTCAAATACAGAACTTAAAATTGATAGCTTCTAATTATTATTGCAAAATATAATTTGAAGATCTGAACTTGTAATAGACAAATACGCAACTTAGCATTGTTAAATACAAATTGTGATTGCAAATTATAACTTGAAGATCTGAACCTGTAATAGGTAAATACAGAACTTTGAATTGTTAAATTCAAACTAAGATTGCAAATAATAATTCGAAGATCTGAACTTGTAATAGTCAATTACAGAACTTCTAATTGTTAAATACAAATCATTAGTGCAAATTATAATTTGAAGATCTGAACTAGTAATTGTCAAATACAGAACTTAAAATTGATAGCTTCTAATTATTATTGCAAATTATAACTTGAAGATCTGAACTTTTAATTGTCAAATACAGAACTTCTAATTGTTAAATACAAATTATTAGTGCAAATTATAACTTGAAGATCTGAACTTGTAATTGTCAAATACAGAACTTAAAATTGATAGCTTCTAATTATTATTGCAAATTATAACTTGAAGATCTGAACTTGTAATTGTCAAATACAGAACTTCTAATTGTTAAATACTAATTATTAGTGCAAATTATAACTTGAAGTTCTGAACTAGTAATTGTCAAATACAGATCTTAAAATTGATAGCTTCTAATTATTATTGCAAATTATAACTAGAAGATCTGAACTTGTAATTGTCAAATACAGAACTTAAAATTGATAGCTTCTAATTATTATTTCAAATTATAACTTGAAGATCTGAACTTGTAATTGTCAAATACAGAACTTAAAATTGATAGCTTCTAATTATTATTGTAAATTATAACTTGAAGATCTGAACTTGTAATAGTGAAGTACAGAACTTAGATTTGTTAAATTCAAATTATTATTTCAAAATATAACTTGAAGATCTGAACTAGTAATTGTCAAATACAGAACTTAAAATTGATAGCTTCTAATAATTATTGCAAATTATAACTTGAAGATCTGAACTTGTAATAGTGAAGTACAGAACTTAGATTTGTTAAATTCAAATTATTATTTCAAAATATAACTTGAAGATCTGAACTAGTAATTGTCAAATACAGAACTTAAAATTGATAGCTTCTAATAATTATTGCAAATTATAACTTGAAGATCTGAACTTGTAATTGTCAAATACAGAACTTCTAATTGTTAAATACTAATTATTAGTGCAAATTATAACTTGAAGTTCTGAACTAGTAATTGTCAAATACAGATCTTAAAATTGATAGCTTCTAATTATTATTGCAAATTATAACTAGAAGATCTGAACTTGTAATTGTCAAATACAGAACTTAAAATTGATAGCTTCTAATTATTATTTCAAATTATAACTTGAAGATCTGAACTTGTAATTGTCAAATACAGAACTTAAAATTGATAGCTTCTAATTATTATTGTAAATTATAACTTGAAGATCTGAACTTGTAATAGTGAAGTACAGAACTTAGATTTGTTAAATTCAAATTATTATTTCAAAATATAACTTGAAGATCTGACTAGTAATTGTCAAATACAGAACTTAAAATTGATAGCTTCTAATAATTATTGCAAATTATAACTTGAAGATCTGAACTTGTAATAGTGAAGTACAGAACTTAGATTTGTTAAATTCAATTTATTATTTCAAAATATAACTTGAAGATCTGAACTAGTAATTGTCAAATACAGAACTTAAAATTGATAGCTTCTAATTATTATTGCAAATTATAACTTGAAGATCTGAACTTGTAATTGTCAAATACAGAACTTCTAATTGTTAAATACTAATTATTAGTGCAAATTATAACTTGAAGTTCTGAACTAGTAATTGTCAAATACAGATCTTAAAATTGATAGCTTCTAATTATTATTGCAAATTATAACTAGAAGATCTGAACTTGTAATTGTCAAATACAGAACTTAAAATTGATAGCTTCTAATTATTATTTCAAATTATAACTTGAAGATCTGAACTTGTAATTGTCAAATACAGAACTTAAAATTGATAGCTTCTAATTATTATTGTAAATTATAACTTGAAGATCTGAACTTGTAATAGTGAAGTACAGAACTTAGATTTGTTAAATTCAAATTATTATTTCAAAATATAACTTGAAGATCTGAACTTGTAATTGTCAAATACAGAACTTAAAATTGATAGCTTCTAATTATTATTGTAAATTATAACTTGAAGATCTGAACTTGTAATAGTGAAGTACAGAACTTAGATTTGTTAAATTCAAATTATTATTTCAAAATATAACTTGAAGATCTGAACTAGTAATTGTCAAATACAGAACTTAAAATTGATAGCTTCTAATAATTATTGCAAATTATAACTTGAAGATCTGAACTTGTAATTGTCAAATACAGAACTTAAAATTGATAGCTTCTAATTATTATTGCAAATTATAACTAGAAGATCTGAACTTGTAATTGTCAAATACAGAACTTAAAATTGATAGCTTCTAATTATTATTTCAAATTATAACTTGAAGATCTGAACTTGTAATTGTCAAATACAGAACTTAAAATTGATAGCTTCTAATTATTATTGTAAATTATAACTTGAAGATCTGAACTTGTAATAGTGAAGTACAGAACTTAGATTTGTTAAATTCAAATTATTATTTCAAATTATAACTTGAAGATCTGAACTTGTAATTGTCAAATACAGAACTTAAAATTAATAGCTTCTAATTATTATTGCAAATTATAACTTGAAGATCTGAACTTGTAATTGTCAAATACAGAACTTAAAATTGATAGCTTCTAATTATTATTGAAAGTTATAACTTGAAGATCTGAACTTGTAATCGTGAATTACAGAACTTAGATTTGTTAAATTCAAATTATTATTTCAAATTATAACTTGAAGATCTGAACTAGTAATTGTCAAATACAGAACTTAAAATTGATTGCTTCTAATTATTATTGCAAATTATAACTTGAAGATCTGAACTTGTAATTGTTAAACACAGAACTTCAAATTGTTAAATACAAATTATTAGTGCAAATTATAACTAGAAGATCTGAACTTGTAATTGTCAAATACAGCACTTAAAATTTATAGCTTCTAATTATTATTGTAAATTATAACTTGAAGATCTGAACTTGTAATAGTAAATTACAGAACTTAGATTTGATAAATTCAAATTATTATTTCAAATTATAACTTGAAGATCTGAACTAGTAATTGTCAAATACAGAACTTAAAATTGATAGCTTCTAATTACTATTGCAAATTATAACTTGAAGATCTGAACTTGTAATTGTCAAATACAGAACTTAAAATTGATAGCTTCTAATTATTATTGTAAATTATAACTTGAAGATCTGAACTTGTAATTGTCAAATACAGAACTTAAAATTGATAGCTTCTAATTATTATTGCAAATAATAACTTGAAGATCTGAACTTGTAATTGTCAAATACAGAACTTAAAATTGATAGCTTCTAATTATTATTGCAAATAATAATTAGAAGATCTGAACTTGTAATAGTCAAATACAGAACTTCTAATTGTTAAATACAAATCATTAGTGCAAATTATAATTTGAAGATCTGAACTAGTAATTGTCAAATACAGAACTTAAAATTGATAGCTTCTAATTATTATTGCAAATTATAACTTGAAGATCTAAACTTTTAATTGTCAAATACAGAACTTCTAATTGTTAAATACAAATTATTAGTGCAAATTATAATTTGAAGATCTGAACTAGTAATTGTCAAATACAGAACTTAAAATTGATAGCTTCTAATTATTATTGCAAATTATAACTTGAAGATCTGAACTTTTAATTGTCAAATACAGAACTTCTAATTGTTAAATACAAATTATTAGTGCAAATTATAACTTGAAGATCTGAACTTGTAATTGTCAAATACAGAACTTAAAATTGATAGCTTCTAATTATTATTGCAAATTATAACTTGAAGATCTGAACTTGTAATTGTCAAAAACAGAACTTCTAATTGTTAAATACTAATTATTAGTGCAAATTATAACTTGAAGTTCTGAACTAGTAATTGTCAAATACAGATCTTAAAATTGATAGCTTCTAATTATTATTGCAAATTATAACTAGAAGATCTGAACTTGTAATTGTCAAATACAGAACTTAAAATTGATAGCTTCTAATTATTATTTCAAATTATAACTTGAAGATCTGAACTTGTAATTGTCAAATACAGAACTTAAAATTGATAGCTTCTAATTATTATTGTAAATTATAACTTGAAGATCTGAACTTGTAATAGTGAAGTACAGAACTTAGATTTGTTAAATTCAAATTATTATTTCAAAATATAACTTGAAGATCTGAACTAGTAATTGTCAAATACAGAACTTAAAATTTATAGCTTCTAATAATTATTGCAAATTATAACTTGAAGATCTGAACTTGTAATTGTCAAATACAGAACTTAAAATTGATAGCTTCTAATTATTATTGCAAATTATAACTTGAAGATCTGAACTTGTAATTGTCAAATACAGAACATAAAATTGATAGCTTCTAATTATTATTTCAAATTATAACTTGAAGATCTGAACTTGTAATTGTCAAATACAGAACTTAAAATTAATAGCTTCTAATTATTATTGCAAATTATAACTTGAAGATCTGAACTTGTAATTGTCAAATACAGAACTTAAAATTGAAAGCTTCTAATTATTATTGTAAGTTATAACTTGAAGATCTGAACTTGTAATCGTGAATTACAGAACTTAGATTTGTTAAATTCAAATTATTATTTCAAATTATAACTTGAAGATCTGAACTAGTAATTGTCAAATACAGAACTTAAAATTGATTGCTTCTAATTATTATTGCAAATTATAACTTGAAGATCTGAACTTGTAATTGTTAAATACAGAACTTCAAATTGTTAAATACAAATTATTAGTGCAAATTATAACTAGAAGATCTGAACTTGTAATTGTCAAATACAGCACTTAAAATTTATAGCTTCTTATTATTATTGTAAATTATAACTTGAAGATCTGAACTTGTAATAGTAAATTACAGAACTTAGATTTGATAAATTCAAATTATTATTTCAAATTATAACTTGAAGATCTGAACTAGTAATTGTCAAATACAGAACTTAAAATTGATAGCTTCTAATTATTATTGTAAATTATAACTTGAAGATCTGAACTTGTAATTGTCAAATACAGAACTTAAAATTGATAGCTTCTAATTATTATTGCAAATAATAACTTGAAGATCTGAACTTGTAATTGTCAAATACAGAACTTAAAATTGATAGCTTCTAATTATTATTGCAAATAATAATTCGAAGATCTGAACTTGTAATAGTCAAATACAGAACTTCTAATTGTTAAATACAAATCATTAGTGCAAATTATAATTTGAAGATCTGAACTAGTAATTGTCAAATACAGAACTTAAAATTGATAGCTTCTAATTATTATTGCAAATTATAACTTGAAGATCTAAACTTTTAATTGTCAAATACAGAACTTCTAATTGTTAAATACAAATTATTAGTGGAAATTATAACTTGAAGATCTGAACTTGTAATTGTCAAATACAGAACTTAAAATTGATAGCTTCTAATTATTATTGCAAATTATAACTTGAAGATCTGAACTTGTAATTGTCAAATACAGAACTTCTAATTGTTAAATACTAATTATTAGTGCAAATTATAACTTGAAGTTCTGAACTAGTAATTGTCAAATACAGATCTTAAAATTGATAGCTTCTAATTATTATTGCAAATTATAACTAGAAGATCTGAACTTGTAATTGTCAAATACAGAACTTAAAATTGATAGCTTCTAATTATTATTTCAAATTATAACTTGAAGATCTGAACTTGTAATTGTCAAATACAGAACTTAAAATTGATAGCTTCTAATTATTATTGTAAATTATAACTTGAAGATCTGAACTTGTAATAGTGAATTACAGAACTTAGATTTGTTAAATTCAAATTATTATTTCAAAATATAACTTGAGGATCTGAACTAGTAATTGTCAAATACAGAACTTAAAATTGATAGCTTCTAATAATTATTGCAAATTATAACTTGAAGATCTGAACTTGTAATTGTCAAATACAGAACTTAAAATTGATAGCTTCTAATTATTATTGCAAATTTTAACTTGAAGATCTGAACTTGTAATTGTCAAATACAGAACATAAAATTGATAGCTTCTAATTATTATTTCAAATTATAACTTGAAGATCTGAACTTGTAATAGTCAAATACAGAACTTAAAATTAATAGCTTCTAATTATTATTGCAAATTATAACTTGAAGATCTGAACTTGTAATTGTCAAATACAGAACTTAAAATTGATAGCTTCTAATTATTATTGCAAATTATAACTTGAAGATCTGAACTAGTAATTGTCAAATACAGAACTTAAAATTGATAGCTTCTAATAATTATTGCAAAATATAACTTGAAGATCTGAACTTGTAATTGTCAAATACAGAACTTAAAATTGATAGCTTCTAATTATTATTGTAAATTATAACTTGAAGATCTGAACTTGTAATAGTGAATTACAGAACTTAGATTTGTTAAATTCAAATTATTATTTCAAAATATAACTTGAAGATCTGAACTAGTAATTGTCAAATACAGAACTTAAAATTGATAGCTTCTAATAATTATTGCAAATTATAACTTGAAGATCTGAACTTGTAATTGTCAAATACAGAACTTAAAATTGATAGCTTCTAATTATTATTGCAAATTATAACTTGAAGATCTGAACTAGTAATTGTCAAATACAGAACTTAAAATTAATAGCTTCTAATTATTATTGCAAATTATAACTTGAAGATCTGAACTTGTAATTGTCAAATACAGAACTTAAAATTGATAGCTTCTAATTATTATTGCAAATTATAACTTGAAGATCTGAACTTGTAATTGTCAAATACAGAACATAAAATTGATAGCTTCTAATTATTATTTCAAATTATAACTTGAAGATCTGAACTTGTAATTGTCAAATACAGAACTTAAAATTAATAGCTTCTAATTATTATTGCAAATTATAACTTGAAGATCTGAACTTGTAATTGTCAAATACAGAACTTAAAATTGATAGCTTCTAATTATTATTGTAAGTTATAACTTGAAGATCTGAACTTGTAATCGTGAATTACAGAACTTAGATTTGTTAAATTCAAATTATTATTTCAAATTATAACTTGAAGATCTGAACTAGTAATTGTCAAATACAGAACTTAAAATTGATAGCTTCTAATTATTATTGCAAATTATAACTTGAAGATCTGAACTTGTAATTGTTAAATACAGAACTTCAAATTGTTAAATACAAATTATTAGTGCAAATTATAACTAGAAGATCTGAACTTGTAATTGTCAAATACAGCACTTAAAATTGATAGCTTCTAATTATTATTGTAAATTATAACTTGAAGATCTGAACTTGTAATAGTGAATTACAGAACTTAGATTTGATAAATTCAAATTATTATTTCAAATTATAACTTGAAGATCTGAACTAGTAATTGTCAAATACAGAACTTAAAATTGATAGCTTCTAATTACTATTGCAAATTATAACTTGAAGATCTGAACTTGTAATTGTCAAATACAGAACTTAAAATTGATAGCTTCTAATTATTATTGTAAATTATAACTTGAAGATCTGAACTTGTAATTGTCAAATACAGAACTTAAAATTGATAGCTTCTAATTATTATTGCAAATAATAACTTGAAGATCTGAACTTGTAATTGTCAAATACAGAACTTAAAATTGATAGCTTCTAATTATTATTGCAAAATATAATTTGAAGATCTGAACTTGTAATAGATAAATACGCAACTTAGCATTGTTAAATACAAATTGTGATTGCAAATTATAACTTGAAGATCTGAACCTGTAATAGGTAAATACAGAACTTCGAATTGTTAAATTCAAACTAAGATTGCAAATAATAATTCGAAGATCTGAACTTGTAATAGTCAAATACAGAACTTCTAATTGATAAATACAAATTATTAGTGCAAATTATAATTTGAATATCTGAACTAGTAATTGTCAAATACAGAACTTAAAATTGATAGCTTCTAATTATTATTGCAAATTATAACTTGAAGATCTGAACTTTTAATTGTCAAATACAGAACTTCTAATTGTTAAATACAAATTATTAGTGCAAATTATAACTTGAAGATCTGAACTTGTAATTGTCAAATTCAGAACTTCAAATTGATAGCTTCTAATTATTATTGTAAATTATAACTTGAAGATCTGAACCTGTAATTGTCAAATACAGAACTTAAAATTGATAGCTACTAATTATTATTGCAAATAATAACTTGAAGATCTGAACTTGTAATTGTCAAATACAGAACTTAAAATTGATAGCTTCTAATTATTATTGTAAATTATAACTTGAAGATCTGAACTTGTAATAGTGAATTACAGAACTTAGATTTGTTAAATTCAAATTATTATTTCAAATTATAACTTGAAGATATGAACTTGTAATAGACAAATACGCAACTTAGCATTGTTAAATACAAATTGTGATTGCAAATTATAACTTGAAGATCTGAACTTGTAATTGTCAAATACAGAACTTAAAATTGATAGCTTCTAATTATTATTGTAAATTATAACTTGAAGATCTGAACTTGTAATAGTGAATTACAGAACTTAGATTTGTTAAATTCAAATTATTATTTCAAATTATAACTTGAAGATCTGAACTAGTAATTGTCAAATACAGAACATAAAATTGATAGCTTCTAATTATTATTTCAAATTATAACTTGAAGATCTGAACTTGTAATTGTCAAATACAGAACTTAAAATTAATAGCTTCTAATTATTATTGCAAATTATAACTTGAAGATCTGAACTTGTAATTGTCAAATACAGAACTTAAAATTGATAGCTTCTAATTATTATTGCAAATTATAACTTGAAGATCTGAACTAGTAATTGTCAAATACAGAACTTAAAATTGATAGCTTCTAATAATTATTGCAAATTATAACTTGAAGATCTGAACTTGTAATTTTCAAATACAGAACTTAAAATTGATAGCTTCTAATTATTATTGTAAATTATAACTTGAAGATCTGAACTTGTAATAGTGAATTACAGAACTTAGATTTGTTAAATTCTAATTATTATTTCAAAATATAACTTGAAGATCTGAACTAGTAATTGTCAAATACAGAACTTAAAATTGATAGCTTCTAATAATTATTGCAAATTATAACTTGAAGATCTGAACTTGTAATTGTCAAATACAGAACTTAAAATTGATAGCTTCTAATTATTATTGCAAATTATAACTTGAAGATCTGAACTAGCTAAGAGCCTACGAGCAGAAAAATGGTCAGATACTTCCCCTTCTTAGTAAAAGCAAATCCTTTTAAACACGCATAGATTAAGTCAAAATAAAGAGATTTAGGGGCAGACCCACCTCGAAAACCCGCGGAGGCTCCCCCACCCCCTACTCAAAGGGGTGGCGCGCACAGTTGTGTATTTTATTTTTTTTCTCGAAAACGGTAAAACGGAGAGACCTGCGGTTTGCGCCAATCGAAGGAGAATAAAGCCTTACATAGTATAAATTTTTTTTTTATACTAAAATATTTTAAGTTTTCCTTCTACATCAAAAAATATTGGAAAGGGTAACCTTTCTTTGAGACACTTTTGCAAATTACTCCAGAACGGCCCAATAAATCAAAATTTATCAAGAGTAGAAAGTTAAAGATTATTGTTTTTTCTATCGATTAGTATATAAATAATTATACTACCTCTTTAAATAATGCGTACAGCGGCGTCGAATATACTAGCGTTTGGTAAAAAATTCAATATGTCATTTCATAAAATATTTTTTTTCTTCATAATTAACAAAAAGAGAAATTTACTGTCTGTGGAATTCGGAAGAAAATAAAATGTTACATTCGATACGTATTTTTTAATTGATAAAAAATTGTATTTTTTCTCTTAAGACTACTAAAAATATAGGCGGTGGACACCATATACATAGTAATAACATTTTTTTTGTTACTCCACAATAAAGAAATAAATTAAAATTTTACTAATGTAGAAAATTAAAGATTATAATTTTTTCTATCGTTGGATAGAATAAAAATTCAAAAATACATGTTTTAACGATGTGTACAGTGGCGTATTACGTATTTACGCATTTTTAGAAGTTAGCCATTTTACAAGAACTAGGAAAACCCATCAAGAGATGGATTAAAGATTTTACGATTTATTAAGTCCTAAAGAGCAGCAGATATGTATGTTAAATCCATAGGAAATATATTGCCTTATTTCTTCTCATTGAACAGAACTAACTATGCACGTTGGCTATCCGTGCATTATAGAGATATGTTCATTTTAAAAGAAAAACATCTAAATATTTATAAAAAATTCTGTAGGGGAGGATTTATTATTCAAAAATCGTCAAATAGATTTTCATCCATTCTAAATAGATCAGGATCATGAGCAACAAAACGCAGTAATTAAGAAAGCTTCTAGAGCAATTGGATTAACAGAAAATCCCAGTGCTTTAAAAAGATGGCTTATTTCAGGTCCTGATGTAGCTCATTTGATTGGCGACTATAAAGATTATGTAGATTTCCATCAAAATATTCATAAGATTCACGAAGAGTTGCCAGTTTTGCAAGAAAAGTTTATTTCTGCAGTTACATAGTGAACACATTTAAAGTATATGGTAATCCATTCCAAGAAATATCAACTGAAGTTTTTGCTCTAAATAGCCAAATTTTTGTCAATGAAGAACGTTTAAAGATGTTATTCGAGAAGGGTACTCAATAATGTAAAGCATTTCATCAGGAAAAGTTAATGTCATAACGGAGACGGACGTTTTGAAAAAATAATTAAATTTGAAAATCATCCATATCCACCCTCACTGGTTCAACTTGGACAATTGTATCACGGCACAAAATACATTAATGTGAAAAGTAAACCCATAAATATTGATGCCGAATTAATTGATGGGGCCGCTTTGGTGCACATACCATACTTCACAACCTAAAACTTGCTCATCTTTTGAAGATTACATAATTATCTCGCATTGGAAAGCCGTATATTTTTAAAAATTTGGAAACTGTTAATTGAGTTGAAACAATTTGGGATATTTATATCGAAAAAAGCTTGACAGAAAGTACCAGGGAAAAGAGAGGTAAAGGAAATAGGTAAGACTAACTACCACAATTCCAAAAAATAGGTAAAATTTTTTAAGAGTTGGAGAAAATAAAACGGAATTGTTTAGTTAAATTTCTAATTATTTTAAGGACATTTCATTGCCTGAAAATATGATGGTAGTGCTCAATAACTTTCAGGAAACCTTCTATAATAGCAGCTCTCCAGATCTGATTAAAATTACTTGCATGTGCAACCAAGAATAAGCTGATTCTTGAATATTTGTTCATTCTCTAAACTGCTTAAACAGTAATTTAACAAAAATACTAATAGAAACAGTTTACATAGATGTCATTATTCTTACCATTGTTTATCAATATCTGCATCAAGAACAGGATGTTTGCATCGAGTTTAGTACCGGAAAAACTTAAGATACATACAACTCTTGGGTGGAAATAGGTGACAATAGGTCTTCCTATGTTCCACACTTTTACTGGGTGCGATGTAACATCTGAATTTTTTGATAATGGAAAAAGAATGTGTTGCGATACATGGGAAGCTTTTCCAGAAATCACAAATAAGTAATTTTTAATTTTCTACATTAGTAAAATTTTAATTTATTTCTTTATTGTGGAGTAATATTTTTGGTAGTAAGAGAAAAAATACAACTTTTTACGAATTAAGAAATATATACTGTCGTGGAACAAAATTTGAAATACGTTGTTTTTTTTAATTTAAATTTAGAAATTTCCGCGAGTTGGCAGACCTGACGCCAACTAGCGGAGAAGATAAGGCTTTTTTTGGGATATGGCGGACGTTACGGACGTGCATTGGCAGTAGGTCCGTAAAATTTCATAAAAATTGATATTTAAGAAAAATAAAGAATTATATTACGAAACAAGTGATTTTGATTGTTTTGTTTGTGTTTGGAAAGAAAATTAATTGTTATACCGAGGCAGATGGATATATGTATCTGAAATTTAACGTGCCTACGATTATTGAAGAATTTAAAATTAATAATAAAAATATTTTAAGAAGTGTAACCAAGTAATTCGCTAAATTCAATTGGAAAAATAATTTTTTGATAATTTAATATCACTTCAATACAGAATGTAACATTTTATTTTATTCCAAATTTCACAGGCAGCAAGTTTCTCTTTTTCTTAATTTAAAAAAAAAAAAATATTTTATGAAATGTTATTAAGTATTGCGGTGTTCATTGAGGAGCTTTCCTATTCTCAAAAGCGTAAGGGGGTTATGCGATGACATTTTCAAAAAAAAAAAAATAACTTAATAAAGAAATATCAATAAAAAAAAAGATTCAATTAAAATTAATGTAAAAAAATTTATATACCGGGAAAACAAAAATGAAAAAAGAAAAATCACCGGGGAAACAAAATTTAATAAGAAAGTTAGTTGTGCTTGGTCCTTAAGGGAGAACTGACGTGTGTTCCACGCATAGCACAAATTTGATTTTTCGTTTCGTTAAAAGACGATAGACGTGTGTTCCACGTTTTGGAAAAGTTTTTTTCTTTTGATTTATCAAAGAGAAAATACGTGTGGTCCACGTTTGTCTGGGGAGTGGATATTTTTGGCTGGAACAGCACGAACATACTGTCCAAAGCAGGAGGCCCAAGTGCTTTATCTAAAAAAAAGCAGATTCAAAGTCGATGGTAGATGAGTTTGGTATGGGAAAGGCAGATTCAAATAAATAAAATAAGTGGATAATTTTTGGACGTGGAAGGCGATAGAAAAGGTTCTTAAGGTGGACTGGAATCAAATTACAGAAAGTGAATTTCATCGAGAGAGGTGATATAAATCTCATTTAACTTTTTGTGCGCGTGCATTTCGTGTTAACTGTTTATTTTTGTTTTTTTAATAATTAAATTAAATTAAAACTTGTAAAGTCTCTTTTTCATTTATTGAATATTTCAAATTTAGATTTTGGTTGTTTATAATTCAAATTTTAAAGTATAGTCACCGTATAACACCTCAGTATATTAAATTTTTTACCAAACGCTAGTATATTCGACGCCGCTGTACGCATTATTTAAAGAGATAGTATAATTATTTATATACCAATCGATAGAAAAAACAATAATCTTTAACTTTCTACTCTTGATAAATTTTGATTTATTGGGCCGTTCTGGAGTAATTTGCAAAAATGTCTCAAAAAAAGGTTACCCTTTCCAATATTTTTTGATGTAGAAGGAAAACTTAAAATATTTTAGTATAAAAAAAAAATTTATACTATGTAAGGCTTTATTCTCCTTCGATTGGCGCAAACCGCAGGTCTCTCCGTTTTACCGTTTTCGAGAAAAAAAATAAAATACACAACTGTGCGCGCCACCCCTTTGAGTAGGGGGTGGGGGAGCCTCCGCGGGTTTTCGAGGTGGGTCTGCCCCTAAATCTCTTTATTTTGACTTAATCTATGCGTGTTTAAAAGGATTTGCTTTTACTAAGAAGGGGAAGTATCAGCATCGAAATCCCTTAGCTAAACTAGTAATTGTCAAATACAGAACTTAAAATTGATAGCTTCTAATAATTATGGCAAATTATAACTTGAAGATCTGAACTTGTAATTGTCAAATACAGAACTTAAAATTGATAGCTTCTAATTATTATTGCAAATTATAACTTGAAGATCTGAACTTGTAATTGTCAAATACAGAACATAAAATTGATAGCTTCTAATTATTATTTCAAATTATAACTTGAAGATCTGAACTTGTAATTGTCAAATACAGAACTTAAAATTAATAGCTTCTAATTATTATTGCAAATTATAACTTGAAGATCTGAACTTGTAATTGTCAAATACAGAACTTAAAATTGATAGCTTCTAATTATTATTGTAAGTTATAACTTGAAGATCTGAACTTGTAATCGTGAATTACAGAACTTAGATTTGTTAAATTCAAATTATTATTTCAAATTATAACTTGAAGATCTGAACTAGTAATTGTCAAATACAGAACTTAAAATTGATAGCTTCTAATTATTATTGCAAATTATAACTTGAAGATCTGAACTTGTAATTGTTAAATACAGAACTTCAAATTGTTAAATACAAATTATTAGTGCAAATTATAACTAGAAGATCTGAACTTGTAATTGTCAAATACAGCACTTAAAATTGATAGCTTCTAATTATTATTGTAAATTATAACTTGAAGATCTGAACTTGTAATAGTGAATTACAGAACTTAGATTTGATAAATTCAAATTATTATTTCAAATTATAACTTGAAGATCTGAACTAGTAATTGTCAAATACAGAACTTAAAATTGATAGCTTCTAATTACTATTGCAAATTATAACTTGAAGATCTGAACTTGTAATTGTCAAATACAGAACTTAAAATTGATAGCTTCTAATTATTATTGTAAATTATAACTTGAAGATCTGAACTTGTAATTGTCAAATACAGAACTTAAAATTGATAGCTTCTAATTATTATTGCAAATAATAACTTGAAGATCTGAACTTGTAATTGTCAAATACAGAACTTAAAATTGATAGCTTCTAATTATTATTGCAAAATATAATTTGAAGATCTGAACTTGTAATAGATAAATACGCAACTTAGCATTGTTAAATACAAATTGTGATTGCAAATTATAACTTGAAGATCTGAACTTTTAATTGTCAAATACAGAACTTCTAATTGTTAAATACAAATTATTAGTGCAAATTATAACTTGAAGATCTGAACTAGCTAAGAGCCTACGAGCAGAAAAATGGTCAGATACTTCCCCTTCTTAGTAAAAGCAAATCCTTTTAAACACGCATAGATTAAGTCAAAATAAAGAGATTTAGGGGCAGACCCACCTCGAAAACCCGCGGAGGCTCCCCCACCCCCTACTCAAAGGGGTGGCGCGCACAGTTGTGTATTTTATTTTTTTTCTCGAAAACGGTAAAACGGAGAGACCTGCGGTTTGCGCCAATCGAAGGAGAATAAAGCCTTACATAGTATAAATTTTTTTTTTATACTAAAATATTTTAAGTTTTCCTTCTACATCAAAAAATATTGGAAAGGGTAACCTTTCTTTGAGACACTTTTGCAAATTACTCCAGAACGGCCCAATAAATCAAAATTTATCAAGAGTAGAAAGTTAAAGATTATTGTTTTTTCTATCGATTAGTATATAAATAATTATACTACCTCTTTAAATAATGCGTACAGCGGCGTCGAATATACTAGCGTTTGGTAAAAAATTCAATATGTCATTTCATAAAATATTTTTTTTCTTCATAATTAACAAAAAGAGAAATTTACTGTCTGTGGAATTCGGAAGAAAATAAAATGTTACATTCGATACGTATTTTTTAATTGATAAAAAATTGTATTTTTTCTCTTAAGACTACTAAAAATATAGGCGGTGGACACCATATACATAGTAATAACATTTTTTTTGTTACTCCACAATAAAGAAATAAATTAAAATTTTACTAATGTAGAAAATTAAAGATTATAATTTTTTCTATCGTTGGATAGAATAAAAATTCAAAAATACATGTTTTAACGATGTGTACAGTGGCGTATTACGTATTTACGCATTTTTAGAAGTTAGCCATTTTACAAGAACTAGGAAAACCCATCAAGAGATGGATTAAAGATTTTACGATTTATTAAGTCCTAAAGAGCAGCAGATATGTATGTTAAATCCATAGGAAATATATTGCCTTATTTCTTCTCATTGAACAGAACTAACTATGCACGTTGGCTATCCGTGCATTATAGAGATATGTTCATTTTAAAAGAAAAACATCTAAATATTTATAAAAAATTCTGTAGGGGAGGATTTATTATTCAAAAATCGTCAAATAGATTTTCATCCATTCTAAATAGATCAGGATCATGAGCAACAAAACGCAGTAATTAAGAAAGCTTCTAGAGCAATTGGATTAACAGAAAATCCCAGTGCTTTAAAAAGATGGCTTATTTCAGGTCCTGATGTAGCTCATTTGATTGGCGACTATAAAGATTATGTAGATTTCCATCAAAATATTCATAAGATTCACGAAGAGTTGCCAGTTTTGCAAGAAAAGTTTATTTCTGCAGTTACATAGTGAACACATTTAAAGTATATGGTAATCCATTCCAAGAAATATCAACTGAAGTTTTTGCTCTAAATAGCCAAATTTTTGTCAATGAAGAACGTTTAAAGATGTTATTCGAGAAGGGTACTCAATAATGTAAAGCATTTCATCAGGAAAAGTTAATGTCATAACGGAGACGGACGTTTTGAAAAAATAATTAAATTTGAAAATCATCCATATCCACCCTCACTGGTTCAACTTGGACAATTGTATCACGGCACAAAATACTGTGGTGTAATGAACGATCTTGCGAGATTTATTTTATTAAAAAGAGCGTTAAGAGCTCACAAAGGGTTTTTAACAGCGATACCATCAGGTAAATGTAACAATAACACTCTAAATTACACAAAATTTTTGTATTATTTAAAATGTGAAGTGAAACGGTGTTAGATAATTTCGTAAGTGCCTGTATACAACAATTTTTACCTGAAAGTTTGAATTTTGCAAGTTGGAAAGAAGATAAGGGCTCTCTCCTACATGTGCATTCGCAGATAAGGGGGCGAATAATTTTTAGTGTCCGACATTTTTGGACATTTTGGACATAATTTGGCGAGTATTGTTGATTTTTGGATGAGATAATTGTGCATTTGGTGCATTGGATGCTGCATCATTGAAATTTCCGATATTTTTGATGGTATAATTATTTTTCTGAAATCAAAACGTGTTAATTTTTGATAAGGAAGATCCTCCATTTTGAAAGTGAAAATTTTGGTATAAGAAAATTTGTGATTTTGGAATTACTTACCGTTTCACGCCTGAAGATACTTTTAAACTGCACAAGCTCTGTCACTACAAAACGAAGAATCTACAACTGCGTGGATAAAATTTGGTTTATCGATTTAACAAAATTAAGTCAGAAGCACGAAGATAGGGAGGTTTGGCTTCTGGTCGGCTTACACACATGAAAATACAGGATCCTTCTTTACAACCGTGGCAGTGAAGATAAAAGGTCGGTTCACAAAAACTTTAAATTTTTAAAGAAATTTTATTCCAAGATTTATACAATTTGTTTTCTTAAATTTTGCTACACATTTTACACAAGTTGTTTTGAAGATATCGAATTTAGGCAAAGGGATAAATTTGATCCAAATAAATAAAATTCCGATATTTTCAAACAAACACAAAACACAAAAAAACCTGAAGCGTATGAAATTTATCATAGTGGGTACGCTGTTAAATAAACCTAATTTTTGTCACCACACGCATTTTATTAGCCGTAAGATCGTTAGGAACCCGCTCCTGAGAACTCTAGCTCTCCGATTGGTTAAGTTAGCCGAGGCAAACGAAGGTAAGAGAAGGAAGTTAGCTTAAAAATTAACTTTCCATTACAACTTTTATTGGCACCCAATTCGTGGGGCTCGACATCTGTTATTTGCAACGGTTAGGGTTTGAAAAACGACGTGCGGGAACGCGAATTATTTACAAAATCAGTTTCACTATGGGAACAGTAGATATGGGGGCCATATTGGCTAAATTAAATGAAATGAATGTAAAGATAAATAAAAACATAAATGGAGTTAAACAAGAGCTAAATGAAAATTTAAATGAAGTTAAACGAGAGCTAAACGAGAACATGAATAGGGGTTATTTGCGTTTAGAAAAAAAATTCGAAATTCTTGAAAACGACTTAAAAATCACAAATCAACGCGTAGATAGGGTTGAGACAGGGATAGAAAACCTAAATGTAAATTCTGCAAAAAAATTTGAATTAGTTAAAATTGTGGAAAAACTTAATGATATTGATTCTGAAATAGATAATAAAATTAGAAATAAACAAGACGAGACGTATAAAATAGTAATGGAGGAGATTGATGTAAAATTAGAATTAATGGGGGGTAAAGTTTTTAATCAAGTAATGGACAAAACAATAAATGAAACAGCACAAATATGTCAAACGATAAAACAGGTCGACTTTTTAAAGGGAGATGCTAAACAACGTCAAGGGGATAAATTGGTCAGGAAAGATAAAGAAGTAGGGGAAACCAAAAGGGAATTAGAATCCATAAAAATAGGAAATCAAAAATTTAAGTCCCATTTCAATAATAAGGGTGTGAAAGTAGTATTTTGTTCAGTTCGTCATCCACAAGGAAACTTAAGCGAGCGATACGTGCAGGAGACAGTAAAATTCTTGCGGCTCCTTGTCTACAGGGATCAAAAGGCATGGGCACGATACATCCCTATGGTAGAAAGGTTCATTAACCACACTCCTAGTTCGGTAACTGAGGAAAGTCCTATATTTGTCATGTTTGGGGAGCAACCTGAAAGACCTTGGATTAATGACCAACACATAAATTATTATGAAACGTTAGCACGAGTCAAGAATAAATTAATAAAAAGAAATGAAAGCTACTTACGTAAAGTTAATAGCAAAATAAAAAAGAAATGTTCTTTTGCTGTAGGTGATTTAGTCATAATTCGCAGTTTAAGAGTGGGAAATAGGTTAAAAGACCATTGTCTAAAACTTCAATTACCATTTGAGGGTCCATTTTTGATAGAATCCGTTAACGAGAACACTTATTTACTTAAATATCCTGATAGTGGGAAGATTAGGGGAAAATTTCATTTAGACATGATTTACGCCTACCACGATATTGACCAGCCAGAGCCTCCTGATGAAATGTAAAGATCAGGGGAAAGTCAACCTAAAAATGACAAGGATTAATTTTAATTTATTACAAGTTTTGAATTTAATTTTGATTTTTAGTTAGATTTAGTTGTACATAAAGGAATAGGACAAATTTTGTTAATTTGAATTTATTTAGTTATTATGGGAAACTTGATTTAATTTGAGATGTTTAATGATTGAGGAAATAGTAATTAAGATTGATTAGTGATTTGAATAATTTGAATTGGTTTTTTTTTGCATTACACCAGTGGAGGTTACTCGAAAAGATAATTTCCGGTCTCACTGCGTTTGTCTGGGGAAATCTATCGTTTCGAGCAAAGGGGAATAAAGCTGTGGTGTAATGAACGATCTTGCGAGATTTATTTTATTAAAAAGAGCGTTAAGAGCTCACAAAGGGTTTTTAACAGCGATACCATCAGGTAAATGTAACAATAACACTCTAAATTACACAAAATTTTTGTATTATTTAAAATGTGAAGTGAAACGGTGTTAGATAATTTCGTAAGTGCCTGTATACAACAATTTTTACCTGAAAGTTTGAATTTTGCAAGTTGGAAAGAAGATAAGGGCTCTCTCCTACATGTGCATTCGCAGATAAGGGGGCGAATAATTTTTAGTGTCCGACATTTTTGGACATTTTGGACATAATTTGGCGAGTATTGTTGATTTTTGGATGAGATAATTGTGCATTTGGTGCATTGGATGCTGCATCATTGAAATTTCCGATATTTTTGATGGTATAATTATTTTTCTGAAATCAAAACGTGTTAATTTTTGATAAGGAAGATCCTCCATTTTGAAAGTGAAAATTTTGGTATAAGAAAATTTGTGATTTTGGAATTACTTACCGTTTCACGCCTGAAGATACTTTTAAACTGCACAAGCTCTGTCACTACAAAACGAAGAATCTACAACTGCGTGGATAAAATTTGGTTTATCGATTTAACAAAATTAAGTCAGAAGCACGAAGATAGGGAGGTTTGGCTTCTGGTCGGCTTACACACATGAAAATACAGGATCCTTCTTTACAACCGTGGCAGTGAAGATAAAAGGTCGGTTCACAAAAACTTTAAATTTTTAAAGAAATTTTATTCCAAGATTTATACAATTTGTTTTCTTAAATTTTGCTACACATTTTACACAAGTTGTTTTGAAGATATCGAATTTAGGCAAAGGGATAAATTTGATCCAAATAAATAAAATTCCGATATTTTCAAACAAACACAAAACACAAAAAAACCTGAAGCGTATGAAATTTATCATAGTGGGTACGCTGTTAAATAAACCTAATTTTTGTCACCACACGCATTTTATTAGCCGTAAGATCGTTAGGAACCCGCTCCTGAGAACTCTAGCTCTCCGATTGGTTAAGTTAGCCGAGGCAAACGAAGGTAAGAGAAGGAAGTTAACTTAAAAATTAACGTTCCATTACAATACATTAATGTGAAAAGTAAACCCATAAATATTGATGCCGAATTAATTGATGGGGCCGCTTTGGTGCACATACCATACTTCACAACCTAAAACTTGCTCATCTTTTGAAGATTACATAATTATCTCGCATTGGAAAGCCGTATATTTTTAAAAATTTGGAAACTGTTAATTGAGTTGAAACAATTTGGGATATTTATATCGAAAAAAGCTTGACAGAAAGTACCAGGGAAAAGAGAGGTAAAGGAAATAGGTAAGACTAACTACCACAATTCCAAAAAATAGGTAAAATTTTTTAAGAGTTGGAGAAAATAAAACGGAATTGTTTAGTTAAATTTCTAATTATTTTAAGGACATTTCATTGCCTGAAAATATGATGGTAGTGCTCAATAACTTTCAGGAAACCTTCTATAATAGCAGCTCTCCAGATCTGATTAAAATTACTTGCATGTGCAACCAAGAATAAGCTGATTCTTGAATATTTGTTCATTCTCTAAACTGCTTAAACAGTAATTTAACAAAAATACTAATAGAAACAGTTTACATAGATGTCATTATTCTTACCATTGTTTATCAATATCTGCATCAAGAACAGGATGTTTGCATCGAGTTTAGTACCGGAAAAACTTAAGATACATACAACTCTTGGGTGGAAATAGGTGACAATAGGTCTTCCTATGTTCCACACTTTTACTGGGTGCGATGTAACATCTGAATTTTTTGATAATGGAAAAAGAATGTGTTGCGATACATGGGAAGCTTTTCCAGAAATCACAAATAAGTAATTTTTAATTTTCTACATTAGTAAAATTTTAATTTATTTCTTTATTGTGGAGTAATATTTTTGGTAGTAAGAGAAAAAATACAACTTTTTACGAATTAAGAAATATATACTGTCGTGGAACAAAATTTGAAATACGTTGTTTTTTTTAATTTAAATTTAGAAATTTCCGCGAGTTGGCAGACCTGACGCCAACTAGCGGAGAAGATAAGGCTTTTTTTGGGATATGGCGGACGTTACGGACGTGCATTGGCAGTAGGTCCGTAAAATTTCATAAAAATTGATATTTAAGAAAAATAAAGAATTATATTACGAAACAAGTGATTTTGATTGTTTTGTTTGTGTTTGGAAAGAAAATTAATTGTTATACCGAGGCAGATGGATATATGTATCTGAAATTTAACGTGCCTACGATTATTGAAGAATTTAAAATTAATAATAAAAATATTTTAAGAAGTGTAACCAAGTAATTCGCTAAATTCAATTGGAAAAATAATTTTTTGATAATTTAATATCACTTCAATACAGAATGTAACATTTTATTTTATTCCAAATTTCACAGGCAGCAAGTTTCTCTTTTTCTTAATTTAAAAAAAAAAAAATATTTTATGAAATGTTATTAAGTATTGCGGTGTTCATTGAGGAGCTTTCCTATTCTCAAAAGCGTAAGGGGGTTATGCGATGACATTTTCAAAAAAAAAAAAATAACTTAATAAAGAAATATCAATAAAAAAAAAGATTCAATTAAAATTAATGTAAAAAAATTTATATACCGGGAAAACAAAAATGAAAAAAGAAAAATCACCGGGGAAACAAAATTTAATAAGAAAGTTAGTTGTGCTTGGTCCTTAAGGGAGAACTGACGTGTGTTCCACGCATAGCACAAATTTGATTTTTCGTTTCGTTAAAAGACGATAGACGTGTGTTCCACGTTTTGGAAAAGTTTTTTTCTTTTGATTTATCAAAGAGAAAATACGTGTGGTCCACGTTTGTCTGGGGAGTGGATATTTTTGGCTGGAACAGCACGAACATACTGTCCAAAGCAGGAGGCCCAAGTGCTTTATCTAAAAAAAAGCAGATTCAAAGTCGATGGTAGATGAGTTTGGTATGGGAAAGGCAGATTCAAATAAATAAAATAAGTGGATAATTTTTGGACGTGGAAGGCGATAGAAAAGGTTCTTAAGGTGGACTGGAATCAAATTACAGAAAGTGAATTTCATCGAGAGAGGTGATATAAATCTCATTTAACTTTTTGTGCGCGTGCATTTCGTGTTAACTGTTTATTTTTGTTTTTTTAATAATTAAATTAAATTAAAACTTGTAAAGTCTCTTTTTCATTTATTGAATATTTCAAATTTAGATTTTGGTTGTTTATAATTCAAATTTTAAAGTATAGTCACCGTATAACACCTCAGTATATTAAATTTTTTACCAAACGCTAGTATATTCGACGCCGCTGTACGCATTATTTAAAGAGATAGTATAATTATTTATATACCAATCGATAGAAAAAACAATAATCTTTAACTTTCTACTCTTGATAAATTTTGATTTATTGGGCCGTTCTGGAGTAATTTGCAAAAATGTCTCAAAAAAAGGTTACCCTTTCCAATATTTTTTGATGTAGAAGGAAAACTTAAAATATTTTAGTATAAAAAAAAAATTTATACTATGTAAGGCTTTATTCTCCTTCGATTGGCGCAAACCGCAGGTCTCTCCGTTTTACCGTTTTCGAGAAAAAAAATAAAATACACAACTGTGCGCGCCACCCCTTTGAGTAGGGGGTGGGGGAGCCTCCGCGGGTTTTCGAGGTGGGTCTGCCCCTAAATCTCTTTATTTTGACTTAATCTATGCGTGTTTAAAAGGATTTGCTTTTACTAAGAAGGGGAAGTATCAGCATCGAAATCCCTTAGCTAAACTAGTAATTGTCAAATACAGAACTTAAAATTGATAGCTTCTAATAATTATGGCAAATTATAACTTGAAGATCTGAACTTGTAATTGTCAAATACAGAACTTAAAATTGATAGCTTCTAATTATTATTGCAAATTATAACTTGAAGATCTGAACTTGTAATTGTCAAATACAGAACATAAAATTGATAGCTTCTAATTATTATTTCAAATTATAACTTGAAGATCTGAACTTGTAATTGTCAAATACAGAACTTAAAATTAATAGCTTCTAATTATTATTGCAAATTATAACTTGAAGATCTGAACTTGTAATTGTCAAATACAGAACTTAAAATTGATAGCTTCTAATTATTATTGTAAGTTATAACTTGAAGATCTGAACTTGTAATCGTGAATTACAGAACTTAGATTTGTTAAATTCAAATTATTATTTCAAATTATAACTTGAAGATCTGAACTAGTAATTGTCAAATACAGAACTTAAAATTGATAGCTTCTAATTACTATTGCAAATTATAACTTGAAGATCTGAACTTGTAATTGTCAAATACAGAACTTAAAATTGATAGCTTCTAATTATTATTGTAAATTATAACTTGAAGATCTGAACTTGTAATTGTCAAATACAGAACTTAAAATTGATAGCTTCTAATTATTATTGCAAATAATAACTTGAAGATCTGAACTTGTAATTGTCAAATACAGAACTTAAAATTGATAGCTTCTAATTATTATTGCAAAATATAATTTGAAGATCTGAACTTGTAATAGATAAATACGCAACTTAGCATTGTTAAATACAAATTGTGATTGCAAATTATAACTTGAAGATCTGAACTTTTAATTGTCAAATACAGAACTTCTAATTGTTAAATACAAATTATTAGTGCAAATTATAACTTGAAGATCTGAACTTGTAATTGTCAAATTCAGAACTTAAAATTGATAGCTTCTAATTATTATTGTAAATTATAACTTGAAGATCTGAACTTGTAATAGTGAATTACAGAACTTAGATTTGTTAAATTCAAATTATTATTTCAAATTATAACTTGAAGATCTGAACTAGTAATTGTCAAAAACAGAACTTAAAATTGATAGCTTCTAATTATTATTGCATATTATAACTTGAAGATCTGAACTTGTAATTGTCAAATACAGAACTTAAAATTGATAGCTTCTAATTATTATTGCAAATTATAATTTGAAGATCTGAACTTGTAATAGACAAATACGCAACTTAGCATTGTTAAATACAAATTGTGATTGCAAATTATAACTTGAAGATCTGAACTTGTAATTGTCAAATACAGAACTTAAAATTTATAGCTTCTAATTATTATTGTAAATTATAACTTGAAGATCTGAACTTGTAATAGTGAATTACAGAACTTAGATTTGTTAAATTCAAATTATTATTTCAAATTATAACTTGAAGATCTGAACTAGTAATTGTCAAATACAGAACATAAAATTGATAGCTTCTAATTATTATTTCAAATTATAACTTGAAGATCTGAACTTGTAATTGTCAAATACAGAACTTAAAATTAATAGCTTCTAATTATTATTGCAAAGTATAACTTGAAGATCTGAACTTGTAATTGTCAAATACAGAACTTAAAATTGATAGCTTCTAATTATTATTGCAAATAATAACTTGAAGATCTGAACTTGTAATTGTCAAATACAGAACTTAAAATTGATAGCTTCTAATTATTATTGCAAAATATAATTTGAAGATCTGAACTTGTAATAGATAAATACGCAACTTAGCATTGTTAAATACAAATTGTGATTGCAAATTATAACTTGAAGATCTGAACTTTTAATTGTCAAATACAGAACTTCTAATTGTTAAATACAAATTATTAGTGCAAATTATAACTTGAAGATCTGAACTTGTAATTGTCAAATTCAGAACTTAAAATTGATAGCTTCTAATTATTATTGTAAATTATAACTTGAAGATCTGAACTTGTAATAGTGAATTACAGAACTTAGATTTGTTAAATTCAAATTATTATTTCAAATTATAACTTGAAGATCTGAACTAGTAATTGTCAAAAACAGAACTTAAAATTGATAGCTTCTAATTATTATTGCATATTATAACTTGAAGATCTGAACTTGTAATTGTCAAATACAGAACTTAAAATTGATAGCTTCTAATTATTATTGCAAATTATAATTTGAAGATCTGAACTTGTAATAGACAAATACGCAACTTAGCATTGTTAAATACAAATTGTGATTGCAAATTATAACTTGAAGATCTGAACTTGTAATTGTCAAATACAGAACTTAAAATTTATAGCTTCTAATTATTATTGTAAATTATAACTTGAAGATCTGAACTTGTAATAGTGAATTACAGAACTTAGATTTGTTAAATTCAAATTATTATTTCAAATTATAACTTGAAGATCTGAACTAGTAATTGTCAAATACAGAACATAAAATTGATAGCTTCTAATTATTATTTCAAATTATAACTTGAAGATCTGAACTTGTAATTGTCAAATACAGAACTAAAAATTAATAGCTTCTAATTATTATTGCAAATTATAACTTGAAGATCTGAACTTGTAATTGTCAAATACAGAACTTAAAATTGATAGCTTCTAATTATTATTGCAAATTATAACTTGAAGATCTGAACCTGTAATAGGTAAATACAGAACTACGAATTGTTAAATTCAAACTAAGATTGCAAATAATAATTCGAAGATCTGAACTTGTAATAGTCAAATACAGAACTTCTAAATGTTAAATACAAATTATTAGTGCAAATTATAACTTGAAGATCTGAACTAGTAATTGTCAAATACAGAACTTAAAATTGATAGCTTCTAATTATTATTGCAAATTATAACTTGAAGATCTGAACTTGTAATTGTCAAATACAGAACTTCTAATTGTTAAATACAAATTATTAGTGCAAATTATACCTTGAAGATCTGAACTTGTAATTGTCAAATACAGAACTTAAAATTGATAGCTTCTAATTATTATTGCAAATTATAACTTGAAGATCTGAACTTGTAATAGTCAAATACAGAACTTAAAATTGATAGCTTCTAATTATTATTGTAAATTATAACTTGAAGATCTGAACTTGTAATAGTGAATTACAGAACTTAGATTTGTTAAATTCAAATTATTATTTCAAATTATACCTTGAAGATCTGAACTAGTAATTGTCAAATACAGAACTTAAAATTGATAGCTTATAATTATTATTGCAAATTATAACTTGAAGATCTGAACTTGTAATTGTCAAATACAGAACTTAAAATTGATAGCTTCTAATTATTATTGTAAATTATAACTTGAAGATCTGAACTTGTAATTGTCAAATACAGAACTTAAAATTGATAGCTTCTAATTATTATTGCAAATTATAACTTGAAGATCTGAACTTGTAATTGTCAAATACAGAACTTAAAATTGATAGCTTCTAATTATTATTGCAAATTATAACTTGAAGATCTGAACTTGTAATTGTCAAATAGAGAACATAAAATTGATAGCTTCTAATTATTATTTCAAATTATAACTTGAAGATCTGAACTTGTAATTGTCAAATACAGAACTTAAAATTAATAGCTTCTAATTATTATTGCAAATAATAACTTGGAGATCTGAACTAGTAATTGTCAAATACAGAACTTAAAATTGATAGCTTCTAATTATTATTGCAAATTATAACTTGAAGATCTGAACTTGTAATTGTCAAATACAGAACTTAAAATTGATAGCTTCTAATTATTATTGTAAATTATAACTTGAAGATCTGAACTTGTAATAGTGAATTACAGAACTTAGATTTGTTAAATTCAAATTATTATTTCAAATTATAACTTGAAGATCTGAACTAGTAATTGTCAAATACAGAACTTAAAATTGATAGCTTCTAATTATTATTGCATATTATAACTTGAAGATCTGAACTTGTAATTGTTAAATACAGAACTTAAAATTGATAGCTTCTAATTATTATTGTAAATTATAACTTCGAGATCTGAACTTGTAATTGTCAAATACAGAACTTAAAATTGATAGCTTCTAATTATTATTGCAAATTATAACTTGAAGATCTGAACTTGTAATTGTCAAATACAGAACTTAAAATTAATAGCTTCTAATTATTATTGCAAATTATAACTTGAAGATCTGAACTTGTAATTGTCAAATACAGAACTTAAAATTGATAGCTTCTAATTATTATTGTAAATTATAACTTGAAGATCTGAACTTGTAATAGTGAATTACAGAACTTAGATTTGTAAAATTCAAATTATTATTTCAAATTATAACTTGAAGATCTGAACTAGTAATTGTCAAATACAGAACTTAAAATTGATAGCTTCTAATTATTATTGCATATTATAACTTGAAGATCTGAACTTGTAATTGTTAAATACAGAACTTAAAATTGATAGCTTCTAATTATTATTGTAAATTATAACTACAAGATCTGAACTTGTAATTGTCAAATACAGAACTTAAAATTGATAGCTTCTAATTATTATTGCAAATAATAACTTGAAGATCTGAACTTGTAATTGTCAAATACAGAACTTAAAATTGATAGCTTCTAATTATTATTGCAAATTATAATTTGAAGATCTGAACTTGTAATAGACAAATACGCAACTTAGCATTGTTAAATACAAATTGTGATTGCAAATTATAACTTGAAGATCTGAACTTGTAATAGGTAAATACAGAACTTCGAATTGTTAAATTCAAACTAAGATTGCAAATAATAATTCGAAGATCTGAACTTGTAATAGTCAAATACAGAACTTCTAAATGTTAAATACAAATTATTAGTGCAAATTATAACTTGAAGATCTGAACTAGTAATTGTCAAATACAGAACTTAAAATTGATAGCTTCTAATTATTATTGCAAATTATAACTTGAAGATCTGAACTTGTAATTGTCAAATACAGAACTTCTAATTGTTAAATACAAATTATTAGTGCAAATTATACCTTGAAGATCTGAACTTGTAATTGTCATATACAGAACTTAAAATTGATAGCTTCTAATTATTATTGCAAATTATAACTTGAAGATCTGAACTTGTAATAGTCAAATACAGAACTTAAAATTGATAGCTTCTAATTATTATTGTAAATTATAACTTGAAGATCTGAACTTGTAATAGTGAATTACAGAACTTAGATTTGTTAAATTCAAATTATTATTTCAAATTATACCTTGAAGATCTGAACTAGTAATTGTCAAATACAGAACTTAAAATTGATAGCTTCTAATTATTATTGCAAATTATAACTTGAAGATCTGAACTTGTAATTGTCAAATACAGAACTTAAAATTGATAGCTTCTAATTATTATTGTAAATTATAACTTGAAGATCTGAACTTGTAATTGTCAAATACAGAACTTAAAATTGATAGCTTCTAATTATTATTGCAAATAATAACTTGGAGATCTGAACTAGTAATTGTCAAATACAGAACTTAAAATTGATAGCTTCTAATTATTATTGCAAATTATAACTTGAAGATCTGAACTTGTAATTGTCAAATACAGAACTTAAAATTGATAGCTTCTAATTATTATTGCAAATTATAACTTGAAGATCTGAACTTGTAATTGTCAAATAGAGAACATAAAATTGATAGCTTCTAATTATTATTTCAAATTATAACTTGAAGATCTGAACTTGTAATTGTCAAATACAGAACTTAAAATTGATAGCTTCTAATTATTATTGCAAATTATAACTTGAAGATCTGAACTTGTAATTGTCAAATACAGAACTTCTAATTGTTAAATACAAATTATTAGTGCAAATTATACCTTGAAGATCTGAACTTGTAATTGTCAAATACAGAACTTAAAATTGATAGCTTCTAATTATTATTGCAAATTATAACTTGAAGATCTGAACTTGTAATAGTCAAATACAGAACTTAAAATTGATAGCTTCTAATTATTATTGTAAATTATAACTTGAAGATCTGAACTTGTAATAGTGAATTACAGAACTTAGATTTGTTAAATTCAAATTATTATTTCAAATTATACCTTGAAGATCTGAACTAGTAATTGTCAAATACAGAACTTAAAATTGATAGCTTATAATTATTATTGCAAATTATAACTTGAAGATCTGAACTTGTAATTGTCAAATACAGAACTTAAAATTGATAGCTTCTAATTATTATTGTAAATTATAACTTGAAGATCTGAACTTGTAATTGTCAAATACAGAACTTAAAATTGATAGCTTCTAATTATTATTGCAAATTATAACTTGAAGATCTGAACTTGTAATTGTCAAATACAGAACTTAAAATTGATAGCTTCTAATTATTATTGCAAATTATAACTTGAAGATCTGAACTTGTAATTGTCAAATAGAGAACATAAAATTGATAGCTTCTAATTATTATTTCAAATTATAACTTGAAGATCTGAACTTGTAATTGTCAAATACAGAACTTAAAATTAATAGCTTCTAATTATTATTGCAAATAATAACTTGGAGATCTGAACTAGTAATTGTCAAATACAGAACTTAAAATTGATAGCTTCTAATTATTATTGCAAATTATAACTTGAAGATCTGAACTTGTAATTGTCAAATACAGAACTTAAAATTGATAGCTTCTAATTATTATTGTAAATTATAACTTGAAGATCTGAACTTGTAATAGTGAATTACAGAACTTAGATTTGTTAAATTCAAATTATTATTTCAAATTATAACTTGAAGATCTGAACTAGTAATTGTCAAATACAGAACTTAAAATTGATAGCTTCTAATTATTATTGCATATTATAACTTGAAGATCTGAACTTGTAATTGTTAAATACAGAACTTAAAATTGATAGCTTCTAATTATTATTGTAAATTATAACTTCAAGATCTGAACTTGTAATTGTCAAATACAGAACTTAAAATTGATAGCTTCTAATTATTATTGCAAATTATAACTTGAAGATCTGAACTTGTAATTGTCAAATACAGAACTTAAAATTAATAGCTTCTAATTATTATTGCAAATTATAACTTGAAGATCTGAACTTGTAATTGTCAAATACAGAACTTAAAATTGATAGCTTCTAATTATTATTGTAAATTATAACTTGAAGATCTGAACTTGTAATAGTGAATTACAGAACTTAGATTTGTAAAATTCAAATTATTATTTCAAATTATAACTTGAAGATCTGAACTAGTAATTGTCAAATACAGAACTTAAAATTGATAGCTTCTAATTATTATTGCATATTATAACTTGAAGATCTGAACTTGTAATTGTTAAATACAGAACTTAAAATTGATAGCTTCTAATTATTATTGTAAATTATAACTACAAGATCTGAACTTGTAATTGTCAAATACAGAACTTAAAATTGATAGCTTCTAATTATTATTGCAAATAATAACTTGAAGATCTGAACTTGTAATTGTCAAATACAGAACTTAAAATTGATAGCTTCTAATTATTATTGCAAATTATAATTTGAAGATCTGAACTTGTAATAGACAAATACGCAACTTAGCATTGTTAAATACAAATTGTGATTGCAAATTATAACTTGAAGATCTGAACTTGTAATTGTCAAATAGAGAACATAAAATTGATAGCTTCTAATTATTATTTCAAATTATAACTTGAAGATCTGAACTTGTAATTGTCAAATACAGAACTTAAAATTGATAGCTTCTAATTATTATTGCAAATTATAACTTGAAGATCTGAACTTGTAATTGTCAAATACAGAACTTCTAATTGTTAAATACAAATTATTAGTGCAAATTATACCTTGAAGATCTGAACTTGTAATTGTCAAATACAGAACTTAAAATTGATAGCTTCTAATTATTATTGCAAATTATAACTTGAAGATCTGAACTTGTAATAGTCAAATACAGAACTTAAAATTGATAGCTTCTAATTATTATTGTAAATTATAACTTGAAGATCTGAACTTGTAATAGTGAATTACAGAACTTAGATTTGTTAAATTCAAATTATTATTTCAAATTATACCTTGAAGATCTGAACTAGTAATTGACAAATACAGAACTTAAAATTGATAGCTTATAATTATTATTGCAAATTATAACTTGAAGATCTGAACTTGTAATTGTCAAATACAGAACTTAAAATTGATAGCTTCTAATTATTATTGTAAATTATAACTTGAAGATCTGAACTTGTAATTGTCAAATACAGAACTTAAAATTGATAGCTTCTAATTATTATTGCAAATTATAACTTGAAGATCTGAACTTGTAATTGTCAAATACAGAACTTAAAATTGATAGCTTCTAATTATTATTGCAAATTATAACTTGAAGATCTGAACTTGTAATTGTCAAATAGAGAACATAAAATTGATAGCTTCTAATTATTATTTCAAATTATAACTTGAAGATCTGAACTTGTAATTGTCAAATACAGAACTTAAAATTAATAGCTTCTAATTATTATTGCAAATAATAACTTGGAGATCTGAACTAGTAATTGTCAAATACAGAACTTAAAATTGATAGCTTCTAATTATTATTGCAAATTATAACTTGAAGATCTGAACTTGTAATTGTCAAATACAGAACTTAAAATTGATAGCTTCTAATTATTATTGTAAATTATAACTTGAAGATCTGAACTTGTAATAGTGAATTACAGAACTTAGATTTGTTAAATTCAAATTATTATTTCAAATTATAACTTGAAGATCTGAACTAGTAATTGTCAAATACAGAACTTAAAATTGATAGCTTCTAATTATTATTGCATATTATAACTTGAAGATCTGAACTTGTAATTGTTAAATACAGAACTTAAAATTGATAGCTTCTAATTATTATTGTAAATTATAACTTCAAGATCTGAACTTGTAATTGTCAAATACAGAACTTAAAATTGATAGCTTCTAATTATTATTGCAAATTATAACTTGAAGATCTGAACTTGTAATTGTCAAATACAGAACTTAAAATTAATAGCTTCTAATTATTATTGCAAATTATAACTTGAAGATCTGAACTTGTAATTGTCAAATACAGAACTTAAAATTGATAGCTTCTAATTATTATTGTAAATTATAACTTGAAGATCTGAACTTGTAATAGTGAATTACAGAACTTAGATTTGTAAAATTCAAATTATTATTTCAAATTATAACTTGTAGATCTGAACTAGTAATTGTCAAATACAGAACTTAAAATTGATAGCTTCTAATTATTATTGCATATTATAACTTGAAGATCTGAACTTGTAATTGTTAAATACAGAACTTAAAATTGATAGCTTCTAATTATTATTGTAAATTATAACTACAAGATCTGAACTTGTAATTGTCAAATACAGAACTTAAAATTGATAGCTTCTAATTATTATTGCAAATAATAACTTGAAGATCTGAACTTGTAATTGTCAAATACAGAACTTAAAATTGATAGCTTCTAATTATTATTGCAAATTATAATTTGAAGATCTGAACTTGTAATAGACAAATACGCAACTTAGCATTGTTAAATACAAATTGTGATTGCAAATTATAACTTGAAGATCTGAACTTGTAATAGGTAAATACAGAACTTCGAATTGTTAAATTCAAACTAAGATTGCAAATAATAATTCGAAGATCTGAACTTGTAATAGTCAAATACAGAACTTCTAAATGTTAAATACAAATTATTAGTGCAAATTATAACTTGAAGATCTGAACTAGTAATTGTCAAATACAGAACTTAAAATTGATAGCTTCTAATTATTATTGCAAATTATAACTTGAAGATCTGAACTTGTAATTGTCAAATACAGAACTTCTAATTGTTAAATACAAATTATTAGTGCAAATTATACCTTGAAGATCTGAACTTGTAATTGTCATATACAGAACTTAAAATTGATAGCTTCTAATTATTATTGCAAATTATAACTTGAAGATCTGAACTTGTAATAGTCAAATACAGAACTTAAAATTGATAGCTTCTAATTATTATTGTAAATTATAACTTGAAGATCTGAACTTGTAATAGTGAATTACAGAACTTAGATTTGTTAAATTCAAATTATTATTTCAAATTATACCTTGAAGATCTGAACTAGTAATTGTCAAATACAGAACTTAAAATTGATAGCTTCTAATTATTATTGCAAATTATAACTTGAAGATCTGAACTTGTAATTGTCAAATACAGAACTTAAAATTGATAGCTTCTAATTATTATTGTAAATTATAACTTGAAGATCTGAACTTGTAATTGTCAAATACAGAACTTAAAATTGATAGCTTCTAATTATTATTGCAAATAATAACTTGGAGATCTGAACTAGTAATTGTCAAATACAGAACTTAAAATTGATAGCTTCTAATTATTATTGCAAATTATAACTTGAAGATCTGAACTTGTAATTGTCAAATACAGAACTTAAAATTGATAGCTTCTAATTATTATTGTAAATTATAACTTGAAGATCTGAACTTGTAATAGTGAATTACAGAACTTAGATTTGTTAAATTCAAATTATTATTTCAAATTATAACTTGAAGATCTGAACTAGTAATTGTCAAATACAGAACTTAAAATTGATAGCTTCTAATTATTATTGCATATTATAACTTGAGATCTGAACTTGTAATTGTTAAATACAGAACTTAAAATTGATAGCTTCTAATTATTATTGTAAATTATAACTTCAAGATCTGAACTTGTAATTGTCAAATGCAGAACTTAAAATTGATAGCTTCTAATTATTATTGCAAATAATAACTTGAAGTTTTGAACTTGTAATTGTCAAATACAGAACTTAAAATTGATAGCTTCTAATTATTATTGTAAATTATAACTTGAAGATCTGAACTTGTAATAGTGAATTACAGAACTTAGATTTGTTAAATTCAAATTATTATTTCAAATTATAACTTGAAGATCTGAACTAGTAATTGTCAAATACAGAACTTAAAATTGATAGCTTCTAATTATTATTGCATATTATAACTTGAAGATCTGAACTTGCAATTGTTAAATACAGAACTTAAAATTGATAGCTTCTAATTATTATTGTAAATTATAACTTGAAGAAATGAACTTGTAATAGTGAATTACAGAACTTAGATTTGTTAAATTCAAATTATTATTTCAAATTATAACTTGAAGATCTGAACTAGTAATTGTCAAATACAGAACTTAAAATTGATATCTTCTAATTATTATTGCATATTATAACTTGAAGATCTGAACTTGTAATAGTCAAATACAGAACTTCTAATTGTTAAATACAAATTATTAGTGCAAATTATAACTTGAAGATCTGAACTAGTAATTGTCAAATACAGAACTTAAAATTGATAGCTTCTAATTATTATTGCAAATTATAACTTGAAGATCTGAACTTGTAATTGTCAAATACAGAACTTCTAATTGTTAAATACAAATTATTAGTGCAAATTATAACTTGAAGATCTGAACTTGTAATTGTCAAATACAGAACTTAAAATTGATAGCTTCTAATTATTATTGCAAATTATAACTTGAAGATCTGAACTTGTAATAGTCAAATACAGAACTTAAAATTGATAGCTTCTAATTATTATTGTAAATTATAACTTGAAGATCTGAACTTGTAATAGTGAATTACAGAACTTAGATTTGTTAAATTCAAATTATTATTTCAAATTATAACTTGAAGATCTGAACTAGTAATTGTCAAATACAGAACTTAAAATTGATAGCTTCTAATTATTATTGCAAATTATAACTTGAAGATCTGAACTTGTAATTGTCAAATGCAGAACTTAAAATTGATATGTTCTAATTATTATTGTAAATTATAACTTGAAGATCTGAACTTGTAATTGTCAAATACAGAACTTAAAATTGATAGCTTCTAATTATTATTGCAAATTATAACTTGAAGATCTGAACTTGTAATTGTCAAATACAGAACATAAAATTGATAGCTTCTAATTATTATTTCAAATTATAACTTGAAGATCTGAACTTGTAATTGTCAAATACAGAACTTAAAATTAATAGCTTCTAATTATTATTGCAAATTATAACTTGAAGATCTGAACTATTAATTGTCAAATACAGAACTTAAAATTGATAGCTTCTAATTATTATTGTAAATTATAACTTGAAGATCTGAACTTGTAATAGTGAATTACAGAACTTAGATTTGTTAAATTCAAATTATTATTTCAAATTATAACTTGAAGATCTGAACTAGTAATTGTCAAATACAGAACTTAAAATTGATAGCTTCTAATTATTATTGCATATTATAACTTGAAGATCTGAACTTGTAATTGTTAAATACAGAACTTAAAATTGATAGCTTCTAATTATTATTGTAAATTATAACTTCAAGATCTGAACTTGTAATTGTCAAATACAGAACTTAAAATTGATAGCTTCTAATTATTATTGCATATTATAACTTGAAGATCTGAACTTGTAATTGTTAAATACAGAACTTAAAATTGATAGCTTCTAATTATTATTGCAAATTATAACTTGAAGATCTGAACTTGTAATTGTCAAATACAGAACTTCAAATTGTTAAATACAAATTATTAGTGCAAATTATAACTTGAAGATCTGAACTTGTAATTGTCAAATACAGAACTTAAAATTGATAGCTTCTAATTATTATTGTAAATTATAACTTGAAGATCTGAACTTGTAATAGTGAATTACAGAACTTAGATTTGTTAAATTCAAATTATTATTTCAAATTATAACTTGAAGATCTGAACTAGTAAGTGTCAAATACAGAACTTAAAATTGATAGCTTCTAATTATTATTGCATATTATAACTTGAAAATCTGAACTTGTAATTGTTAAATACAGAACTTAAAATTGATAGCTTCTAATTATTATTGTAAATTATAACTTCAAGATCTGAACTTGTAATTGTCAAATACAGAACTTAGAATTGATAGCTTCTAATAATTATTATTGCAAATAATAACTTGAAAATCTGAACTTGTAATTGTCAAATACAGAACTTAAAATTGATAGCTTCTAATTATTATTGTAAATTATAACTTGAAGATCTGAACTTGTAATAGTGAATTACAGAACTTAGATTTGTAAAATTCAAATTATTATTTCAAATTATAACTTGAAGATCTGAACTAGTAATTGTCAAATACAGAACTTAAAATTGATAGCTTCTAATTATTATTGCATATTATAACTTGAAGATCTGAACTTGTAATTGTTAAATACAGAACTTAAAATTGATAGCTTCTAATTATTATTGTAAATTATAACTACAAGATCTGAACTTGTAATTGTCAAATACAGAACTTAAAATTGATAGCTTCTAATTATTATTGCAAATAATAACTTGAAGATCTGAACTTGTAATTGTCAAATACAGAACTTAAAATTGATAGCTTCTAATTATTATTGCAAATTATAATTTGAAGATCTGAACTTGTAATAGACAAATACGCAACTTAGCATTGTTAAATACAAATTGTGATTGCAAATTATAACTTGAAGATCTGAACTTGTAATAGGTAAATACAGAACTTCGAATTGTTAAATTCAAACTAAGATTGCAAATAATAATTCGAAGATCTGAACTTGTAATAGTCAAATACAGAACTTCTAAATGTTAAATACAAATTATTATTGCAAATTATAACTTGAAGATCTGAACTAGTAATTGTCAAATACAGAACTTAAAATTGATAGCTTCTAATTATTATTGCAAATTATAACTTGAAGATCTGAACTTGTAATTGTCAAATACAGAACTTCTAATTGTTAAATACAAATTATTAGTGCAAATTATACCTTGAAGATCTGAACTTGTAATTGTCATATACAGAACTTAAAATTGATAGCTTCTAATTATTATTGCAAATTATAACTTGAAGATCTGAACTTGTAATAGTCAAATACAGAACTTAAAATTGATAACTTCTAATTATTATTGTAAATTATAACTTGAAGATCTGAAATTGTAATAGTGAATTACAGAACTTAGATTTGTTAAATTCAAATTATTATTTCAAATTATACCTTGAAGATCTGAACTAGTAATTGTCAAATACAGAACTTAAAATTGATAGCTTCTAATTATTATTGCAAATTATAACTTGAAGATCTGAACTTGTAATTGTCAAATACAGAACTTAAAATTGATAGCTTCTAATTATTATTGTAAATTATAACTTGAAGATCTGAACTTGTAATTGTCAAATACAGAACTTAAAATTGATAGCTTCTAATTATTATTGCAAATAATAACTTGGAGATCTGAACTAGTAATTGTCAAATACAGAACTTAAAATTGATAGCTTCTAATTATTATTGCAAATTATAACTTGAAGATCTGAACTTGTAATTGTCAAATACAGAACTTAAAATTGATAGCTTCTAATTATTATTGCAAATTATAACTTGAAGATCTGAACTTGTAATTGTCAAATAGAGAACATAAAATTGATAGCTTCTAATTATTATTATTTCAAATTATAACTTGAAGATCTGAACTTGTAATTGTCAAATACAGAACTTAAAATTAATAGCTTCTAATTATTATTGCAAATTATAACTTGAAGATCTGAACTTGTAATTGTCAAATACAGAACTTAAAATTGATAGCTTCTAATTATTATTGTAAATTATAACTTGAAGATCTGAACTTGTAATAGTGAATTACAGAACTTAGATTTGTTAAATTCAAATTATTATTTCAAATTATAACTTGAAGATCTGAACTAGTAATTGTCAAATACAGAACTTAAAATTGATAGCTTCTAATTATTATTGCATATTATAACTTGAGATCTGAACTTGTAATTGTTAAATACAGAACTTAAAATTGATAGCTTCTAATTATTATTGTAAATTATAACTTCAAGATCTGAACTTGTAATTGTCAAATGCAGAACTTAAAATTGATAGCTTCTAATTATTATTGCAAATAATAACTTGAAGTTTTGAACTTGTAATTGTCAAATACAGAACTTAAAATTGATAGCTTCTAATTATTATTGTAAATTATAACTTGAAGATCTGAACTTGTAATAGTGAATTACAGAACTTAGATTTGTTAAATTCAAATTATTATTTCAAATTATAACTTGAAGATCTGAACTAGTAATTGTCAAATACAGAACTTAAAATTGATAGCTTCTAATTATTATTGCATATTATAACTTGAAGATCTGAACTTGCAATTGTTAAATACAGAACTTAAAATTGATAGCTTCTAATTATTATTGTAAATTATAACTTGAAGAAATGAACTTGTAATAGTGAATTACAGAACTTAGATTTGTTAAATTCAAATTATTATTTCAAATTATAACTTGAAGATCTGAACTAGTAATTGTCAAATACAGAACTTAAAATTGATATCTTCTAATTATTATTGCATATTATAACTTGAAGATCTGAACTTGTAATAGTCAAATACAGAACTTCTAATTGTTAAATACAAATTATTAGTGCAAATTATAACTTGAAGATCTGAACTAGTAATTGTCAAATACAGAACTTAAAATTGATAGCTTCTAATTATTATTGCAAATTATAACTTGAAGATCTGAACTTGTAATTGTCAAATACAGAACTTCTAATTGTTAAATACAAATTATTAGTGCAAATTATAACTTGAAGATCTGAACTTGTAATTGTCAAATACAGAACTTAAAATTGATAGCTTCTAATTATTATTGCAAATTATAACTTGAAGATCTGAACTTGTAATAGTCAAATACAGAACTTAAAATTGATAGCTTCTAATTATTATTGTAAATTATAACTTGAAGATCTGAACTTGTAATAGTGAATTACAGAACTTAGATTTGTTAAATTCAAATTATTATTTCAAATTATAACTTGAAGATCTGAACTAGTAATTGTCAAATACAGAACTTAAAATTGATAGCTTCTAATTATTATTGCAAATTATAACTTGAAGATCTGAACTTGTAATTGTCAAATGCAGAACTTAAAATTGATAGCTTCTAATTATTATTGTAAATTATAACTTGAAGATCTGAACTTGTAATTGTCAAATACAGAACTTAAAATTGATAGCTTCTAATTATTATTGCAAATTATAACTTGAAGATCTGAACTTGTAATTGTCAAATACAGAACATAAAATTGATAGCTTCTAATTATTATTTCAAATTATAACTTGAAGATCTGAACTTGTAATTGTCAAATACAGAACTTAAAATTAATAGCTTCTAATTATTATTGCAAATTATAACTTGAAGATCTGAACTATTAATTGTCAAATACAGAACTTAAAATTGATAGCTTCTAATTATTATTGTAAATTATAACTTGAAGATCTGAACTTGTAATAGTGAATTACAGAACTTAGATTTGTTAAATTCAAATTATTATTTCAAATTATAACTTGAAGATCTGAACTAGTAATTGTCAAATACAGAACTTAAAATTGATAGCTTCTAATTATTATTGCATATTATAACTTGAAGATCTGAACTTGTAATTGTTAAATACAGAACTTAAAATTGATAGCTTCTAATTATTATTGTAAATTATAACTTCAAGATCTGAACTTGTAATTGTCAAATACAGAACTTAAAATTGATAGCTTCTAATTATTATTGCATATTATAACTTGAAGATCTGAACTTGTAATTGTTAAATACAGAACTTAAAATTGATAGCTTCTAATTATTATTGCAAATTATAACTTGAAGATCTGAACTTGTAATTGTCAAATACAGAACTTCAAATTGTTAAATACAAATTATTAGTGCAAATTATAACTTGAAGATCTGAACTTGTAATTGTCAAATACAGAACTTAAAATTGATAGCTTCTAATTATTATTGTAAATTATAACTTGAAGATCTGAACTTGTAATAGTGAATTACAGAACTTAGATTTGTTAAATTCAAATTATTATTTCAAATTATAACTTGTAGATCTGAACTAGTAAGTGTCAAATACAGAACTTAAAATTGATAGCTTCTAATTATTATTGCATATTATAACTTGAAAATCTGAACTTGTAATTGTTAAATACAGAACTTAAAATTGATAGCTTCTAATTATTATTGTAAATTATAACTTCAAGATCTGAACTTGTAATTGTCAAATACAGAACTTAAAATTGATAGCTTCTAATTGGCGCGTGTATGTGAAAAGTGGTATATGTCCTAAAATACCGAATTTGAGATTATAGTGGAGACGTTTTTAAAGTGATCATTCGCACTTAGTGAAAAGTGATATAACTCTAAAAACCCTTTATTTCCGGTGTTTACAGGGTTTATAATGGTATATGTCCATCTTATTGTTGTGAAAATATGTACAGGTCGACTTGAACCATTAAAAATAAACGTTTTATGGTATATATCTACATGTACAGCATAAATTATGTTCCTTTCCTACCTAATATCTTTAGTAATAAACGATATAAAATAGAATATTTTCAGTAAATATTGTGAAAACTGATAGGATTAATTCGTAACATGTGAAATTATATAATGAAATACCTCAATGATGTACATGTTAATTAAACTGCAAAAATTGAATTAAATTGAAAAAAATTTTGATTTTTAACTTACGTAATAATACAATGAATTATAGTTTATGACACTTTTGATCAAACGTGTTTCGTTTTCGCTCTCATTATATTTTTTTATTTGATCGGTTTAGAATTTTCATAAAATTTAATAATATTTTTGTTTTTATTAATTTGGCATCAAAGTAGGTATAATTTTATTTTAATAAACGTCAAAGCGATTTGACTTTTAATTTTTAATTTTTCATTTCATTCCATTGATATTTAACTTTACTAGCTCTTTAATTTAACAAGGTTTATCTGACGAGTTCCGAAGAACGAAACACGTTTGATCAAAAGTGTCATAAACTATAATTCATTGTATTATTACGTAAGTTAAAAATCAAAATTTTTTTCAATTTAATTCAATTTTTGCAGTTTAATTAACATGTACATCATTGAGGTATTTCATTATATAATTTCACATGTTACGAATTAATCCTATCAATTTATTATCAGTTATATTAGTTATAGTTTTTAATTAACTATTTAATTAGTAGTTCAATCTCATTTATATTTCTTGTGAATGCTCATAACCATGAGTTCTTGAAATAGGGATTTCTATTTTTTAAATCGCTCTCATTATATTTTTTTATTTGATCGGTTTAGAATTTTCATAAAATTTAATAATATTTTTGTTTTTATTAATTTGGCATCAAAGTAGGTATAATTTTATTTTAATAAACGTCAAAGCGATTTGACTTTTAATTTTTAATTTTTCATTTCATTCCATTGATATTTAACTTTACTAGCTCTTTAATTTAACAAGGTTTATCTGACGAGTTCCGAAGAACGAAACACGTTTGATCAAAAGTGTCATAAACTATAATTCATTGTATTATTACGTAAGTTAAAAATCAAAATTTTTTTCAATTTAATTCAATTTTTGCAGTTTAATTAACATGTACATCATTGAGGTATTTCATTATATAATTTCACATGTTACGAATTAATCCTATCAATTTATTATCAGTTATATCAGTTATAGTTTTTAATTAACTATTTAATTAGTAGTTCAATCTCATTTATATTTCTTGTGAATGCTCATAACCATGAGTTCTTGAAATAGGGATTTCTATTTTTTAAATCGCTCTCATTATATTTTTTTATTTGATCGGTTTAGAATTTTCATAAAATTTAATAATATTTTTGTTTTTATTAATTTGGCATCAAAGTAGGTATAATTTTATTTTAATAAACGTCAAAGCGATTTGACTTTTAATTTTTAATTTTTCATTTCATTCCATTGATATTTAACTTTACTAGCTCTTTAATTTAACAAGGTTTATCTGACGAGTTCCGAAGAACGAAACACGTTTGATCAAAAGTGTCATAAACTATAATTCATTGTATTATTACGTAAGTTAAAAATCAAAATTTTTTTCAATTTAATTCAATTTTTGCAGTTTAATTAACATGTACATCATTGAGGTATTTCATTATATTGTGAAAACTGCACTGAAAAAAATAATTAAAAAAATTAAAACTATGTAAAAAATTCATCATGTTGATGAACAATTCATAGTATTGATGACAAAAATCTTTATTGTGATGAATTTTGTTCATCAATTTAAAGAATTTTCTACATCGGCTGAAAGATGATGAATTTTTCATCAATGTGATGAATCTTTTTTTCAGTGCAGGACTTCCCCGCCCCCAATTCTTGAACTAATTAATATTTACATATGACTCATTGAAACATCCCCTAATTATTTAGCTATAGAAAAAAAAGTGTCAAAATATTTACCCAACTATAAATTTGCGAGGCAAATTAAAAATTTTGTATTTAACGCTGATTTTCACGAAACTCGGTTTTTAGACTTATACCACTTTTCACATACAGGCGCCAATTATTATTGCAAATAATAACTTGAAAATCTGAACTTGTAATTGTCAAATACAGAACTTAAAATTGATAGCTTATAATTATTATTGCAAATTATAATTTGAAGATCTGAACTTGTAATAGACAAATACGCAACTTAGCATTGTTAAATACAAATTGTGATTGCAAATTATAACTTGAAGATCTGAACCTGTAATAGGTAAATACAGAACTTCGAATTTTTAAATTCAAACTAAGATTGCAAATAATAATTCGAAGATCTGAACTTGTAATAGTCAAATACAGAACTTCTAATTGTTAAATACAAATTATTAGTGCAAATTATAACTTGAAGATCTGAACTTGTAATTGTCAAATACAGAACTTAAAATTGATAGCTTCTAATTATTATTGTAAATTATAACTTGAAGATCTGAACTTGTAATAGTGAATTACAGAACTTAGATTTGTTAAATTCAAATTATTATTTCAAATTATAACTTGAAGATCTGAACTAGTAATTGTCAAATACAGAACTTAAAATTGATAGCTTCTAATTATTATTGCATATTATAACTTGAAGATCTGAACTTGTAATTGTTAAATACAGAACTTAAAATTAATAGCTTCTAATTATTATTGTAAATTATAACTTGAAGATCTGAACTTGTAATAGTGAATTACAGAACTTAGATTTGTTAAATTAAAATTATTATTTCAAATTATAACTTGAAGATCTGAACTAGTAATTGTCAAATACAGAACTTAAAATTGATAGCTTCTAATTATTATTGCATATTATAACTTGAAGATCTGAACTTGTAATAGTCAAATACAGAACTTCTAATTGTTAAATACAAATTATTAGTGCAAATTATAACTTGAAGATCTGAACTAATAATTGTCAAATACAGAACTTAAAATTGATAGCTTCTAATTATTATTGCAAATTATAACTTGAAGATCTGAACTTGTAATTGTCAAATACAGAACTTCTAATTGTTAAATACAAATTATTAGTGCAAAATATAACTTGAAGATCTGAACTTGTAATTGTCAAATACAGAACTTAAAATTGATAGCTTCTAATTATTATTGCAAATTATAACTTGAAGATCTGAACTTGTAATAGTCAAATACAGAACTTAAAATTGATAGCTTCTAATTATTATTGTAAATTATAACTTGAAGATCTGAACTTGTAATAGTGAATTACAGAACTTAGATTTGTTAAATTCAATTATTATTTCAAATTATAACTTGAAGATCTGAACTAGTAATTGTCAAATACAGAACTTAAAATTGATAGCTTCTAATTATTATTGTAAATTATAACTTGAAGATCTGAACTTGTAATTGTCAAATACAGAACTTAAAATTGATAGCTTCTAATTATTATTGCAAATTATAACTTGAAGATCTGAACTTGTAATTGTCAAATACAGAACATAAAATTGATAGCTTCTAATTATTATTTCAAATTATAACTTGAAGATCTGAACTTGTAATTGTCAATTACAGAACTTAAAATTAATAGCTTCTAATTATTATTGCAAATTATAACTAGAAGATCTGAACTTGTAATTGTCAAATACAGAACTTAAAATTGATAGCTTCTAATTATTATTGTAAATTATAACTTGAAGATCTGAACTTGTAATTGTCAAATACAGAACTTAAAATTGATAGCTTCTAATTATTATTGCAAATTATTACTTGAAGATCTGAACTTGTAATTGTCAAATACAGAACTTAAAATTGATAGCTTCTAATTATTATTGTAAATTATAACTTGAAGATCTGAACTTGTAATTGTCAAATACAGAACTTAAAATTGATAGCTTCTAATTATTATTGCAAATAATAACTTGGAGATCTGAACTAGTAATTGTCAAATACAGAACTTAAAATTGATAGCTTCTAATTATTATTGCAAATTATAACTAGAAGATCTGAACTTGTAATTGTCAAATACAGAACTTAAAATTGATAGCTTCTAATTATTATTGTAAATTATAACTTGAAGATCTGAACTTGTAATTGTCAAATACAGAACTTAAAATTGATAGCTTCTAATTATTATTGCAAATAATAACTTGGAGATCTGAACTAGTAATTGTCAAATACAGAACTTAAAATTGATAGCTTCTAATTATTATTGCAAATTATAACTTGAAGATCTGAACTTGTAATTGTCAAATACAGAACTTAAAATTGATAGCTTCTAATTATTATTGCAAATTATAACTTGAAGATCTGAACTTGTAATTGTCAAATACAGAACATAAAATTGATAGCTTCTAATTATTATTGCAAATTATAACTTGAAGATCTGAACTTGTAATTGTCAAATACAGAACTTAAAATTGATAGCTTCTAATTATTATTGTAAATTATAACTTGAAGATCTGAACTTGTAATAGTGAATTACAGAACTTAGATTTGTTAAATTCAAATTATTATTTCAAATTATAACTTGAAGATATGAACTAGTAATTGTCAAATAGAGAACTTAAAATTGATAGCTTCTAATTATTATTGCATATTATAACTTGAGATCTGAACTTGTAATTGTTAAATACAGAACTTAAAATTGATAGCTTCTAATTATTATTGTAAATTATAACTTCGAGATCTGAACTTGTAATTGTCAAATGCAGAACTTAAAATTGATAGCTTCTAATTATTATTGCAAATAATAACTTGAAGATCTGAACTTGTAATTGTCAAATACAGAACTTAAAATTGATAGCTTCTAATTATTATTGTAAATTATAACTTGAAGATCTGAACTTGTAATAGTGAATTACAGAACTTAGATTTGTTAAATTCAAATTATTATTTCAAATTATAACTTGAAGATCTGAACTAGTAATTGTCAAATACAGAACTTAAAATTGATAGCTTCTAATTATTATTGCATATTATAACTTGAAGATCTGAACTTGTAATTGTTAAATACAGAACTTAAAATTAATAGCTTCTAATTATTATTGTAAATTATAACTTGAAGATCTGAACTTGTAATAGTGAATTACAGAACTTAGATTTGTTAAATTCAAATTATTATTTCAAATTATAACTTGAAGATCTGAACTAGTAATTGTCAAATACAGAACTTAAAATTGATAGCTTCTAATTATTATTGCATATTATAACTTGAAGATCTGAACTTGTAATAGTCAAATACAGAACTTCTAATTGTTAAATACAAATTATTAGTGCAAATTATAACTTGAAGATCTGAACTAGTAATTGTCAAATACATAACTTAAAATTGATAGCTTCTAATTATTATTGCAAATTATAACTTGAAGATCTGAACTTGTAATTGTCAAATACAGAACTTCTAATTCTTAAATACAAATTATTAGTGCAAATTATAACTTGAAGATCTGAACTTGTAATTGTCAAATACAGAACTTAAAATTGATAGCTTCTAATTATTATTGCAAATTATAACTTGAAGATCTGAACTTGTAATAGTCAAATACAGAACTTAAAATTGATAGCTTCTAATTATTTTTGTAAATTATAACTTGAAGATCTGAACTTGTAATAGTGAATTACAGAACTTAGATTTGTTAAATTCAATTATTATTTCAAATTATAATTTGAAGATCTGAACTAGTAATTGTCAAATACAGAACTTAAAATTGATAGCTTCTAATTATTATTGCAAATTATAACTTGAAGATCTGAACTTGTAATTGTCAAATACAGAACTTAAAATTGATAGCTTCTAATTATTATTGTAAATTATAACTTGAAGATCTGAACTTGTAATTGTCAAATACAGAACTTAAAATTGATAGCTTCTAATTATTATTGCAAATTATAACTTGAAGATCTGAACTTGTAATTGTCAAATACAGAACATAAAATTGATAGCTTCTAATTATTATTTCAAATTATAACTTGAAGATCTGAACTTGTAATTGTCAAATACAGAACTTAAAATTAATAGCTTCTAATTATTATTGCAAATTATAACTTGAAGATCTGAACTTGTAATTGTCAAATACAGAAATTAAAATTGATAGCTTCTAATTATTATTGTAAATTATAACTTGAAGATCTGAACTTGTAATAGTGAATTACAGAACTTAGATTTGTTAAATTCAAATTATTATTTCAAATTATAACTTGAAGATCTGAACTAGTAATTGTCAAATACAGAAATTAAAATTGATAGCTTCTAATTATTATTGCATATTATAACTTGAAGATCTGAACTTGTAATTGTTAAATACAGAACTTAAAATTGATAGCTTCTAATTATTATTGTAAATTATAACTTCAAGATCTGAACTTGTAATTGTCAAATACAGAACTTAAAATTGATAGCTTCTAATTATTATTGCAAATAATAACTTGAAGATCTGAACTTGTAATTGTCAAATACAGAACTTAAAATTGATAGATTCTAATTATTATTGCAAATTATAACTTGAAGATCTGAACTTGTAATTGTCAAATACAGAACTTCAAATTGTTAAATACAAATTATTAGTGCAAATTATAACTTGAAGATCTGAACTTGTAATTGTCAAATACAGAACTTAAAATTGATAGCTTCTAATTATTATTGTAAATTATAACTTGAAGATCTGAACTTGTAATAGTGAATTACAGAACTTAGATTTGTTAAATTCAAATTATTATTTCAAATTATAACTTGAAGATCTGAACTAGTAATTGTCAAATACAGAACTTAAAATTGATAGCTTCTAATTATTATTGCATATTATAACTTGAAGATCTGAACTTGCAATTGTTAAATACAGAACTTAAAATTGATAGCTTCTAATTATTATTGTAAATTATAACTTGAAGATCTGAACTTGTAATAGTGAATTACAGAACTTAGATTTGTTAAATTCAAATTATTATTTCAAATTATAACTTGAAGATCTGAACTAGTAATTGTCAAATACAGAACTTAAAATTGATATCTTCTAATTATTATTGCATATTATAACTTGAAGATCTGAACTTGTAATAGTCAAATAACAGAACTTCTAATTGTTAAATACAAATTATTAGTGCAAATTATAACTTGAAGATCTGAACTAGTAATTGTCAAATACAGAACTTAAAATTGATAGCTTCTAATTATTATTGCAAATTATAACTTGAAGATCTGAATTTGTAATTGTCAAATACAGAACTTCTAATTGTTAAATACAAATTATTAGTGCAAATTATAACTTGAAGATCTGAACTTGTAATTGTCAAATACAGAACTTAAAATTGATAGCTTCTAATTATTATTGCAAATTATAACTTGAAGATCTGAACTTGCAATAGTCAAATACAGAACTTAAAATTGATAGCTTCTAATTATTATTGTAAATTATAACTTGAAGATCTGAACTTGTAATAGTGAATTACAGAACTTAGATTTGTTAAATTCAAATTATTATTTCAAATTATAACTTGAAGATCTGAACTAGTAATTGTCAAATACAGAACTTAAAATTGATAGCTTCTAATTATTATTGCAAATTATAACTTGAAGATCTGAACTTGTAATTGTCAAATACAGAACTTAAAATTGATAGCTTCTAATTATTATTGTAAATTATAACTTGAAGATCTGAACTTGTAATTGTCAAATACAGAACTTAAAATTGATAGCTTCTAATTATTATTGCAAATTATAACTTGAAGATCTGAACTTGTAATTGTCAAATACAGAACATAAATTTGATATCTTCTAATTATTATTTCAAATTATAACTTGAAGATCTGAACTTGTAATTGTCAAATACAGAACTTAAAATTAATAGCTTCTAATTATTATTGCAAATTATAACTTGAAGATCTGAACTTGTAATTGTCAAATACAGAACTTAAAATTGATAGCTTCTAATTATTATTGTAAATTATAACTTGAAGATCTGAACTTGTAATAGTGAATTACAGAACTTAGATTTGTTAAATTCAAATTATTATTTCAAATTATAACTTGAAGATCTGAACTAGTAATTGTCAAATACAGAACTTAAAATTGATAGCTTCTAATTATTATTGCATATTATAACTTGAAGATCTGAACTTGTAATTGTTAAATACAGAACTTAAAATTGATAGCTTCTAATTATTATTGTAAATTATAACTTCAAGATCTGAACTTGTAATTGTCAAATACAGAACTTAAAATTGATAGCTTCTAATTATTATTGCAAATAATAACTTGAAGATCTGAACTTGTAATTGTCAAATACAGAACTTAAAATTGATAGCTTCTAATTATTATTGCAAATTATAATTAGAAGATCTGAACTTGTAATAGACAAATACGCAACTTAGCATTGTTAAATACAAATTGTGATTGCAAATTATAACTTGAAGATCTGAACCTGTAATAGGTAAATACAGAACTTCGAATTGTTAAATTCAAACTAAGATTGCAAATAATAATTCGAAGATCTGAACTTGTAATAGTCAAATACAGAACTTCTAATTGTTAAATACAAATTATTAGTGCAAATTATAACTTGAAGATCTGAACTAGTAATTGTCAAATACAGAACTTAAAATTGATAGCTTCTAATTATTATTGCAAATTATAACTTGAAGATCTGAACTTGTAATTGTCAAATACAGAACTACTAATTGTTAAATACAAATTATTAGTGCAAATTATAACTTGAAGATCTGAACTTGTAATTGTCAAATACAGAACTTAAAATTGATAGCTTCTAATTATTATTGCAAATTATAACTTGAAGATCTGAACTTGTAATAGTCAAATACAGAACTTAAAATTGATAGCTTCTAATTATTATTGTAAATTATAACTTGAAGATCTGAACTTGTAATAGTGATTTACAGAACTTAGATTTGTTAAATTCAAATTATTATTTCAAATTATAACTTGAAGATCTGAACTAGTAATTGTCAAATACAGAACTTAAAATTGATAGCTTCTAATTATTATTGCAAATTATAACTTGAAGATCTGAACTTGTAATTGTCAAATACAGAACTTAAAATTGATAGCTTCTAATTATTATTGTAAATTATAACTTGAAGATCTGAACTTGTAATTGTCAAATACAGAACTTAAAATTGATAGCTTCTAATTATTATTGCAAATTATAACTTGAAGATCTGAACTTGTAATTGTCAAATACAGAACATAAAATTGATAGCTTCTAATTATTATTTCAAATTATAACTTGAAGATCTGAACTAGTAATTGTCAAATACAGAACTTAAAATTGATAGCTTCTAATTATTATTGCATATTATAACTTGAAGATCTGAACTTGTAATTGTTAAATACAGAACTTAAAATTGATAGCTTCTAATTATTATTGTAAATTATAACTTCAAGATCTGAACTTGTAATTGTCAAATACAGAACTTAAAATTGATAGCTTCTAATTATTATTGCAAATAATAACTTGAAGATCTGAACTTGTAATTGTCAAATACAGAACTTAAAATTGATAGCTTCTAACTATTATTCCAAATTATAACTTGAAGATCTGAACTTGTAATTGTCAAATACAGAACTTCAAATTGTTAAATACAAATTATTAGTGCAAATTATAACTTGAAGATATGAACTAGTAATTGTCAAATAGAGAACTTAAAATTGATAGCTTCTAATTATTATTGCATATTATAACTTGAGATCTGAACTTGTAATTGTTAAATACAGAACTTAAAATTGATAGCTTCTAATTATTATTGTAAATTATAACTTCGAGATCTGAACTTGTAATTGTCAAATGCAGAACTTAAAATTGATAGCTTCTAATTATTATTGCAAATAATAACTTGAAGATCTGAACTTGTAATTGTCAAATACAGAACTTAAAATTGATAGCTTCTAATTATTATTGTAAATTATAACTTGAAGATCTGAACTTGTAATAGTGAATTACAGAACTTAGATTTGTTAAATTCAAATTATTATTTCAAATTATAACTTGAAGATCTGAACTAGTAATTGTCAAATACAGAACTTAAAATTGATAGCTTCTAATTATTATTGCATATTATAACTTGAAGATCTGAACTTGTAATTGTCAAATACAGAACTTAAAATTAATAGCTTCTAATTATTATTGTAAATTATAACTTGAAGATCTGAACTTGTAATAGTGAATTACAGAACTTAGATTTGTTAAATTCAAATTATTATTTCAAATTATAACTTGAAGATCTGAACTAGTAATTGAAAAATACAGAACTTAAAATTGATAGCTTCTAATTATTATTGCATATTATAACTTGAAGATCTGAACTTGTAATTGTTAAATACAGAACTTAAAATTGATAGCTTCTAATTATTATTGTAAATTATAACTTCAAGATCTGAACTTGTAATTGTCAAATACAGAACTTAAAATTGATAGCTTCTAATTATTATTGCAAATAATAACTTGAAGATCTGAACTTGTAATTGTCAAATACAGAACTTAAAATTGATAGCTTCTAATTATTATTTCAAATTATAACTTGAAGATCTGAACTTGTTATTGTCAATTACAGAACTTAAAATTAATAGCTTCTAATTATTATTGCAAATTATAACTTGAAGATCTGAACTTGTAATTGTCAAATACAGAACTTAAAATTGATAGCTTCTAATTATTATTGTAAATTATAACTTGAAGATCTGAACTTGTAATTGTCAAATACAGAACTTAAAATTGATAGCTTCTAATTATTATTGCAAATTATAACTTGAAGATCTGAACTTGTAATTGTCAAATACAGAACTTAAAATTGATAGCTTCTAATTATTATTGTAAATTATAACTTGAAGATCTGAACTTGTAATTGTCAAATACAGAACTTAAAATTGATAGCTTCTAATTATTATTGCAAATAATAACTTGGAGATCTGAACTAGTAATTGTCAAATACAGAACTTAAAATTGATAGCTTCTAATTATTATTGCAAATTATAACTAGAAGATCTGAACTTGTAATTGTCAAATACAGAACTTAAAATTGATAGCTTCTAATTATTATTGTAAATTATAACTTGAAGATCTGAACTTGTAATTGTCAAATACAGAACTTAAAATTGATAGCTTCTAATTATTATTGCAAATAATAACTTGGAGATCTGAACTAGTAATTGTCAAATACAGAACTTAAAATTGATAGCTTCTAATTATTATTGCAAATTATAACTTGAAGATCTGAACTTGTAATTGTCAAATACAGAACTTAAAATTGATAGCTTCTAATTATTATTGCAAATTATAACTTGAAGATCTGAACTTGTAATTGTCAAATACAGAACATAACATTGATAGCTTCTAATTATTATTGCAAATTATAACTTGAAGATCTGAACTTGTAATTGTCAAATACAGAACTTAAAATTGATAGCTTCTAATTATTATTGTAAATTATAACTTGAAGATCTGAACTTGTAATAGTGAATTACAGAACTTAGATTTGTTAAATTCAAATTATTATTTCAAATTATAACTTGAAGATATGAACTAGTAATTGTCAAATACAGAACTTAAAATTGATAGCTTCTAATTATTATTGCATATTATAACTTGAGATCTGAACTTGTAATTGTTAAATACAGAACTTAAAATTGATAGCTTCTAATTATTATTGTAAATTATAACTTCGAGATCTGAACTTGTAATTGTCAAATGCAGAACTTAAAATTGACAGCTTCTAATTATTATTGCAAATAATAACTTGAAGATCTGAACTTGTAATTGTCAAATACAGAACTTAAAATTGATAGCTTCTAATTATTATTGTAAATTATAACTTGAAGATCTGAACTTGTAATAGTGAATTACAGAACTTAGATTTATTAAATTCAAATTTTTATTTCAAATTATAACTTGAAGATCTGAACTAGTAATTGTCAAATACAGAACTTAAAATTGATAGCTTCTAATTATTATTGCATATTATAACTTGAAGATCTGAACTTGTAATTGTTAAATACAGAACTTAAAATTAATAGCTTCTAATTATTATTGTAAATTATAACTTGAAGATCTGAACTTGTAATAGTGAATTACAGAACTTAGATTTGTTAAATTCAAATTATTATTTCAAATTATAACTTGAAGATCTGAACTAGTAATTGTCAAATACAGAACTTAAAATTGATAGCTTCTAATTATTATTGCATATTATAACTTGAAGATCTGAACTTGTAATAGTCAAATACAGAACTTCTAATTGTTAAATACAAATTATTAGTGCAAATTATAACTTGAAGATCTGAACTAGTAATTGTCAAATACAGAACTTAAAATTGATAGCTTCTAATTATTATTGCAAATTATAACTAGAAGATCTGAACTTGTAATTGTCAAATACAGAACTTAAAATTGATAGCTTCTAATTATTATTGTAAATTATAACTTGAAGATCTGAACTTGTAATTGTCAAATACAGAACTTAAAATTGATAGCTTCTAATTATTATTGCAAATAATAACTTGGAGATCTGAACTAGTAATTGTCAAATACAGAACTTAAAATTGATAGCTTCTAATTATTATTGCAAATTATAACTTGAAGATCTGAACTTGTAATTGTCAAATACAGAACTTAAAATTGATAGCTTCTAATTATTATTGCAAATTATAACTTGAAGATCTGAACTTGTAATTGTCAAATACAGAACATAAAATTGATAGCTTCTAATTATTATTGCAAATTATAACTTGTAGATCTGAACTTGTAATTGTCAAATACAGAACTTAAAATTGATAGCTTCTAATTATTATTGTAAATTATAACTTGAAGATCTGAACTTGTAATAGTGAATTACAGAACTTAGATTTGTTAAATTCAAATTATTATTTCAAATTATAACTTGAAGATATGAACTAGTAATTGTCAAATAGAGAACTTAAAATTGATAGCTTCTAATTATTATTGCATATTATAACTTGAGATCTGAACTTGTAATTGTTAAATACAGAACTTAAAATTGATAGCTTCTAATTATTATTGTAAATTATAACTTCGAGATCTGAACTTGTAATTGTCAAATGCAGAACTTAAAATTGATAGCTTCTAATTATTATTGCAAATAATAACTTGAAGATCTGAACTTGTAATTGTCAAATACAGAACTTAAAATTGATAGCTTCTAATTATTATTGTAAATTATAACTTGAAGATCTGAACTTGTAATAGTGAATTACAGAACTTAGATTTGTTAAATTCAAATTATTATTTCAAATTATAACTTGAAGATCTGAACTAGTAATTGTCAAATACAGAACTTAAAATTGATAGCTTCTAATTATTATTGCATATTATAACTTGAAGATCTGAACTTGTAATTGTTAAATACAGAACTTAAAATTAATAGCTTCTAATTATTATTGTAAATTATAACTTGAAGATCTGAACTTGTAATAGTGAATTACAGAACTTAGATTTGTTAAATTCAAATTATTATTTCAAATTATAACTTGAAGATCTGAACTAGTAATTGTCAAATACAGAACTTAAAATTGATAGCTTCTAATTATTATTGCATATTATAACTTGAAGATCTGAACTTGTAATAGTCAAATACAGAACTTCTAATTGTTAAATACAAATTATTAGTGCAAATTATAACTTGAAGATCTGAACTAGTAATTGTCAAATACAGAACTTAAAATTGATAGCTTCTAATTATTATTGCAAATTATAACTAGAAGATCTGAACTTGTAATTGTCAAATACAGAACTTAAAATTGATAGCTTCTAATTATTATTGTAAATTATAACTTGAAGATCTGAACTTGTAATTGTCAAATACAGAACTTAAAATTGATAGCTTCTAATTATTATTGCAAATAATAACTTGGAGATCTGAACTAGTAATTGTCAAATACAGAACTTAAAATTGATAGCTTCTAATTATTATTGCAAATTATAACTTGAAGATCTGAACTTGTAATTGTCAAATACAGAACTTAAAATTGATAGCTTCTAATTATTATTGCAAATTATAACTTGAAGATCTGAACTTGTAATTGTCAAATACAGAACATAAAATTGATAGCTTCTAATTATTATTGCAAATTATAACTTGAAGATCTGAACTTGTAATTGTCAAATACAGAACTTAAAATTGATAGCTTCTAATTATTATTGTAAATTATAACTTGAAGATCTGAACTTGTAATAGTGAATTACAGAACTTAGATTTGTTAAATTCAAATTATTATTTCAAATTATAACTTGAAGATATGAACTAGTAATTGTCAAATAGAGAACTTAAAATTGATAGCTTCTAATTATTATTGCATATTATAACTTGAGATCTGAACTTGTAATTGTTAAATACAGAACTTAAAATTGATAGCTTCTAATTATTATTGTAAATTATAACTTCGAGATCTGAACTTGTAATTGTCAAATGCAGAACTTAAAATTGATAGCTTCTAATTATTATTGCAAATAATAACTTGAAGATCTGAACTTGTAATTGTCAAATACAGAACTTAAAATTGATAGCTTCTAATTATTATTGTAAATTATAACTTGAAGATCTGAACTTGTAATAGTGAATTACAGAACTTAGATTTGTTAAATTCAAATTATTATTTCAAATTATAACTTGAAGATCTGAACTAGTAATTGTCAAATACAGAACTTAAAATTGATAGCTTCTAATTATTATTGCATATTATAACTTGAAGATCTGAACTTGTAATTGTTAAATACAGAACTTAAAATTAATAGCTTCTAATTATTATTGTAAATTATAACTTGAAGATCTGAACTTGTAATAGTGAATTACAGAACTTAGATTTGTTAAATTCAAATTATTATTTCAAATTATAACTTGAAGATCTGAACTAGTAATTGTCAAATACAGAACTTAAAATTGATAGCTTCTAATTATTATTGCATATTATAACTTGAAGATCTGAACTTGTAATAGTCAAATACAGAACTTCTAATTGTTAAATACAAATTATTAGTGCAAATTATAACTTGAAGATCTGAACTAGTAATTGTCAAATACAGAACTTTAAATTGATAGCTTCTAATTATTATTGCAAATTATAACTTGAAGATCTGAACTTGTAATTGTCAAATACAGAACTTCTAATTCTTAAATACAAATTATTAGTGCAAATTATAACTTGAAGATCTGAACTTGTAATTGTCAAATACAGAACTTAAAATTGATAGCTTCTAATTATTATTGCAAATTATAACTTGAAGATCTGAACTTGTAATAGTCAAATACAGAACTTAAAATTGATAGCTTCTAATTATTTTTGTAAATTATAACTTGAAGATCTGAACTTGTAATAGTGAATTACAGAACTTAGATTTGTTAAATTCAATTATTATTTCAAATTATAATTTGAAGATCTGAACTAGTAATTGTCAAATACAGAACTTAAAATTGATAGCTTCTAATTATTATTGCAAATTATAACTTGAAGATCTGAACTTGTAATTGTCAAATACAGAACTTAAAATTGATAGCTTCTAATTATTATTGTAAATTATAACTTGAAGATCTGAACTTGTAATTGTCAAATACAGAACTTAAAATTGATAGCTTCTAATTATTATTGCAAATTATAACTTGAAGATCTGAACTTGTAATTGTCAAATACAGAACATAAAATTGATAGCTTCTAATTATTATTTCAAATTATAACTTGAAGATCTGAACTTGTAATTGTCAAATACAGAACTTAAAATTAATAGCTTCTAATTATTATTGCAAATTATAACTTGAAGATCTGAACTTGTAATTGTCAAATACAGAAATTAAAATTGATAGCTTCTAATTATTATTGTAAATTATAACTTGAAGATCTGAACTTGTAATAGTGAATTACAGAACTTAGATTTGTTAAATTCAAATTATTATTTCAAATTATAACTTGAAGATCTGAACTAGTAATTGTCAAATACAGAAATTAAAATTGATAGCTTCTAATTATTATTGCATATTATAACTTGAAGATCTGAACTTGTAATTGTTAAATACAGAACTTAAAATTGATAGCTTCTAATTATTATTGTAAATTATAACTTCAAGATCTGAACTTGTAATTGTCAAATACAGAACTTAAAATTGATAGCTTCTAATTATTATTGCAAATAATAACTTGAAGATCTGAACTTGTAATTGTCAAATACAGAACTTAAAATTGATAGATTCTAATTATTATTGCAAATTATAACTTGAAGATCTGAACTTGTAATTGTCAAATACAGAACTTCAAATTGTTAAATACAAATTATTAGTGCAAATTATAACTTGAAGATCTGAACTTGTAATTGTCAAATACAGAACTTAAAATTGATAGCTTCTAATTATTATTGTAAATTATAACTTGAAGATCTGAACTTGTAATAGTGAATTACAGAACTTAGATTTGTTAAATTCAAATTATTATTTCAAATTATAACTTGAAGATCTGAACTAGTAATTGTCAAATACAGAACTTAAAATTGATAGCTTCTAATTATTATTGCATATTATAACTTGAAGATCTGAACTTGCAATTGTTAAATACAGAACTTAAAATTGATAGCTTCTAATTATTATTGTAAATTATAACTTGAAGATCTGAACTTGTAATAGTGAATTACAGAACTTAGATTTGTTAAATTCAAATTATTATTTCAAATTATAACTTGAAGATCTGAACTAGTAATTGTCAAATACAGAACTTAAAATTGATATCTTCTAATTATTATTGCATATTATAACTTGAAGATCTGAACTTGTAATAGTCAAATAACAGAACTTCTAATTGTTAAATACAAATTATTAGTGCAAATTATAACTTGAAGATCTGAACTAGTAATTGTCAAATACAGAACTTAAAATTGATAGCTTCTAATTATTATTGCAAATTATAACTTGAAGATCTGAATTTGTAATTGTCAAATACAGAACTTCTAATTGTTAAATACAAATTATTAGTGCAAATTATAACTTGAAGATCTGAACTTGTAATTGTCAAATACAGAACTTAAAATTGATAGCTTCTAATTATTATTGCAAATTATAACTTGAAGATCTGAACTTGCAATAGTCAAATACAGAACTTAAAATTGATAGCTTCTAATTATTATTGTAAATTATAACTTGAAGATCTGAACTTGTAATAGTGAATTACAGAACTTAGATTTGTTAAATTCAAATTATTATTTCAAATTATAACTTGAAGATCTGAACTAGTAATTGTCAAATACAGAACTTAAAATTGATAGCTTCTAATTATTATTGCAAATTATAACTTGAAGATCTGAACTTGTAATTGTCAAATACAGAACTTAAAATTGATAGCTTCTAATTATTATTGTAAATTATAACTTGAAGATCTGAACTTGTAATTGTCAAATACAGAACTTAAAATTGATAGCTTCTAATTATTATTGCAAATTATAACTTGAAGATCTGAACTTGTAATTGTCAAATACAGAACATAAATTTGATATCTTCTAATTATTATTTCAAATTATAACTTGAAGATCTGAACTTGTAATTGTCAAATACAGAACTTAAAATTAATAGCTTCTAATTATTATTGCAAATTATAACTTGAAGATCTGAACTTGTAATTGTCAAATACAGAACTTAAAATTGATAGCTTCTAATTATTATTGTAAATTATAACTTGAAGATCTGAACTTGTAATAGTGAATTACAGAACTTCGATTTGTTAAATTCAAATTATTATTTCAAATTATAACTTGAAGATCTGAACTAGTAATTGTCAAATACAGAACTTAAAATTGATAGCTTCTAATTATTATTGCATATTATAACTTGAAGATCTGAACTTGTAATTGTTAAATACAGAACTTAAAATTGATAGCTTCTAATTATTATTGTAAATTATAACTTCAAGATCTGAACTTGTAATTGTCAAATACAGAACTTAAAATTGATAGCTTCTAATTATTATTGCAAATAATAACTTGAAGATCTGAACTTGTAATTGTCAAATACAGAACTTAAAATTGATAGCTTCTAATTATTATTGCAAATTATAATTTGAAGATCTGAACTTGTAATAGACAAATACGCAACTTAGCATTGTTAAATACAAATTGTGATTGCAAATTATAACTTGAAGATCTGAACCTGTAATAGGTAAATACAGAACTTCGAATTGTTAAATTCAAACTAAGATTGCAAATAATAATTCGAAGATCTGAACTTGTAATAGTCAAATACAGAACTTCTAATTGTTAAATACAAATTATTAGTGCAAATTATAACTTGAAGATCTGAACTAGTAATTGTCAAATACAGAACTTAAAATTGATAGCTTCTAATTATTATTGCAAATTATAACTTGAAGATCTGAACTTGTAATTGTCAAATACAGAACTACTAATTGTTAAATACAAATTATTAGTGCAAATTATAACTTGAAGATCTGAACTTGTAATTGTCAAATACAGAACTTAAAATTGATAGCTTCTAATTATTATTGCAAATTATAACTTGAAGATCTGAACTTGTAATAGTCAAATACAGAACTTAAAATTGATAGCTTCTAATTATTATTGCAAATTATAACTTGAAGATCTGAACTTGTAATTGTCAAATACAGAACTTAAAATTGATAGCTTCTAATTATTATTGTAAATTATAACTTGAAGATCTGAACTTGTAATTGTCAAATACAGAACTTAAAATTGATAGCTTCTAATTATTATTGCAAATAATAACTTGGAGATCTGAACTAGTAATTGTCAAATACAGAACTTAAAATTGATAGCTTCTAATTATTATTGCAAATTATAACTTGAAGATCTGAACTTGTAGTTGTCAAATACAGAACTTAAAATTGATAGCTTCTAATTATTATTGCACATTATAACTTGAAGATCTGAACTTGTAATTGTCAAATACAGAACTTAAAATTAATAGCTTCTAATTATTATTGCAAATTATAACTTGAAGATCTGAACTTGTAATTGTCAAATACAGAACTTAAAATTGATAGCTTCTAATTATTATTGTAAATCATAACTTGAAGATCTGAACTTGTAATAGTGAATTACAGAACTTAGATTTGTTAAATTCAAATTATTATTTCAAATTATAACTTGAAGATCTGAACTAGTAATTGTCAAATACAGAACTTAAAATTGATAGCTTCTAATTATTATTGCATATTATAACTTGAGATCTGAACTTGTAATTGTTAAATACAGAACTTAAAATTGATAGCTTCTAATTATTATTGTAAATTATAACTTCAAGATCTGAACTTGTAATTGTCAAATGCAGAACTTAAAATTGATAGCTTCTAATTATTATTGCAAATAATAACTTGAAGATCTGAACTTGTAATTGTCAAATACAGAACTTAAAATTGATAGCTTCTAATTATTATTGCAAATTATAATTTGAAGATCTGAACTTGTAATAGACAAATACGCAACTTAGCATTGTTAAATACAAATTGTGATTGCAAATTATAACTTGAAGATCTGAACCTGTAATAGGTAAATACAGAACTTCGAATTGTTAAATTCAAACTAAGATTGCAAATAATAATTCGAAGATCTGAACTTGTAATAGTCAAATACAGAACTTCTAATTGTTAAATACAAATTATTAGTGCAAATTATAACTTGAAGATCTGAACTTGTAATTGTCAAATACAGAACTTAAAATTGATAGCTTCTAATTATTATTGCAAATTATAACTTGAAGATCTGAACTTGTAATAGTCAAATACAGAACTTAAAATTGATAGCTTCTAATTATTATTGTAAATTATAACTTGAAGATCTGAACTTGTAATTGTCAAATACAGAACTTAAAATTGATAGCTTCTAATTATTATTGCAAATAATAACTTGGAGATCTGAACTAGTAATTGTCAAATACAGAACTTAAAATTGATAGCTTCTAATTATTATTGCAAATTATAACTTGAAGATCTGAACTTGTAGTTGTCAAATACAGAACTTAAAATTGATAGCTTCTAATTATTATTGCACGTTATAACTTGAAGATCTGAACTTGTAATTGTCAAATACAGAACTTAAAATTAATAGCTTCTAATTATTATTGCAAATTATAACTTGAAGATCTGAACTTGTAATTGTCAAATACAGAACTTAAAATTGATAGCTTCTAATTATTATTGTTAATTATAACTTGAAGATCTGAACTTGTAATAGTGAATTACAGAACTAAGATTTGTTAAATTCAAATTATTATTTCAAATTATAACTTGAAGATCTGAACTAGTAATTGTCAAATACAGAACTTAAAATTGATAGCTTCTAATTATTATTGCATATTATAACTTGAGATCTGAACTTGTAATTGTTAAATACAGAACTTAAAATTGATAGCTTCTAATTATTATTGTAAATTATAACTTCAAGATCTGAACTTGTAATTGTCAAATGCAGAACTTAAAATTGATAGCTTCTAATTATTATTGCAAATAATAACTTGAAGATCTGAACTTGTAATTGTCAAATACAGAACTTAAAATTGATAGCTTCTAATTATTATTGCAAATTATAATTTGAAGATCTGAACTTGTAATAGACAAATACGCAACTTAGCATTGTTAAATACAAATTGTGATTGCAAATTATAACTTGAAGATCTGAACCTGTAATAGGTAAATACAGAACTTCGAATTGTTAAATTCAAACTAAGATTGCAAATAATAATTCGAAGATCTGAACTTGTAATAGTCAAATACAGAACTTCTAATTGTTAAATACAAATTATTAGTGCAAATTATAACTTGAAGATCTGAACTTGTAATTGTCAAATACAGAACTTAAAATTGATAGCTTCTAATTATTATTGTAAATTATAACTTGAAGATCTGAACTTGTAATAGTGAATTACAGAACTTAGATTTGTTGAATTCAAATTATTATTTCAAATTATAACTTGAAGATCTGAACTAGTAATTGTCAAATACAGACCTTAAAATTGATAGCTTCTAATTATTATTGCAAATTATAACTTGAAGATCTGTACTTGTAATTGTCAAATACAGAACTTAAAATTGATAGCTTCTAATTATTATTGTAAATTATAACTTGAAGATCTGAACTTGTAATTGTCAAATACAGAACTTAAAATTGATAGCTTCTAATTATTATTGCAAATAATAACTTGGAGATCTGAACTAGTAATTGTCAAATACAGAACTTAAAATTGATAGCTTCTAATTATTATTGCAAATTATAACTTGAAGATCTGAACTTGTAATTGTAAAATACAGAACTTAAAATTGATAGCTTCTAATTATTATTGCAACTTATAACTTGAAGATCTGAACTTGTAATTGTCAAATACAGAACATAAAATTGATAGCTTCTAATTATTATTTCAAATTATAACTTGAAGATCTGAACTTGTAATTGTCAAATACAGAACTTAAAATTGATAGCTTCTAATTATTATTGCAAATTATAACTTGAAGATCTGAACTTGTAATTGTCAAATACAGAACTTAAAATTGATAGCTTCTAATTATTATTGCATATTATAACTTGAAGATCTGAACTTGTAATTGTTAAATACAGAACTTAAAATTGATAGCTTCTAATTATTATTGTAAATTATAACTTCAAGATCTGAACTTGTAATTGTCAAATACAGAACTTAAAATTGATAGCTTCTAATTATTATTGCAAATAATAACTTGAAGATCTGAACTTGTAATTGTCAAATACAGAACTTAAAATTGATAGCTTCTAATTATTATTGCAAATTATAATTTGAAGATCTGAACTTGTAATAGACAAATACGCAACTTAGCATTGTTAAATACAAATTGTGATTGCAAATTATAACTTGAAGATCTGAACCTGTAATAGGTAAATACAGAACTTCGAATTGTTAAATTCAAACTAAGATTGCAAATAATAATTCGAAGATCTGAACTTGTAATAGTCAAATACAGAACTTCTAATTGTTAAATACAAATTATTAGTGCAAATTATAACTTGAAGATCTGAACTAGTAATTGTCAAATACAGAACTTAAAATTGATAGCTTATAATTATTATTGCAAATTATAACTTGAAGATCTGAACTTGTAATTGTCAAATACAGAACTTCTAATTGTTAAATACAAATTATTAGTGCAAATTATAACTTGAAGATCTGAACTTGTAATTGTCAAATACAGAACTTAAAATTGATAGCTTCTAATTATTATTGTAAATTATAACTTGAAGATCTGAACTTGTAATAGTGAATTACAGAACTTAGATTTGTTAAATTCAAATTATTATTTCAAATTATAACTTGAAGATCTGAACTAGTAATTGTCAAATACAGAACTTAAAATTGATAGCTTCTAATTATTATTGTATATTATAACTTGAAGATCTGAACTTGTAATTGTGAAATACATTACTTAAAATTGATAGCTTCTAATTATTATTGTAAATTATAACTTCAAGATCTGAACTTGTAATTGTCAAATACAGAACTTAAAATTGATAGCTTCTAATTATTATTGCAAATAATAACTTGAAGATCTGAACTTGTAATTGTCAAATACAGAACTTAAAATTGATAGCTTCTAATTATTATTGCAAATTATAATTTGAAGATCTGAACTTGTAATAGACAAATACGCAACTTAGCATTGTTAAATACAAATTGTGATTGCAAATTATAACTTGAAGATCTGAACTTGTAATAGTCAAATACAGAACTTAAAATTGATAGCTTCTAATTATTATTGTAAATTATAACTTGAAGATCTGAACTTGTAATTGTCAAATACAGAACTTAAAATTGATAGCTTCTAATTATTATTGCAAATAATAACTTGGAGATCTGAACTAGTAATTGTCAAATACAGAACTTAAAATTGATAGCTTCTAATTATTATTGCAAATTATAACTTGAAGATCTGAACTTGTAATTGTCAAATACAGAACTTAAAATTGATAGCTTCTAATTATTATTGCAAATTATAACTTGAAGATCTGAACTTGTAATTGTCAAATACAGAACTTAAAATTGATAGCTTCTAATTATTATTGCAAATTATAACTTGAAGATCTGAACTTGTAATTGTCAAATACAGAACTTCAAATTGTTAAATACAAATTATTAGTGCAAATTATAACTTGAAGATCTGAACTTGTAATTGTCAAATACAGAACTTAAAATTGATAGCTTCTAATTATTATTGTAAATTATAACTTGAAGATCTGAACTTGTAATAGTGAATTACAGAACTTAGATTTGTTAAATTCAAATTATTATTTCAAATTATAACTTGAAGATCTGAACTAGTAATTGTCAAATACAGAACTTAAAATTGATAGCTTCTAATTATTATTGCATATTATAACTTGAAGATCTGAACTTGTAATTGTTAAATACAGAACTTAAAATTGATAGCTTCTAATTATTATTGTAAATTATAACTTCAAGATCTGAACTTGTAATTGTCAAATACAGAACTTAAAATTGATAGCTTCTAATTATTATTGCAAATAATAACTTGAAGATCTGAACTTGTAATTGTCAAATACAGAACTTAAAATTGATAGCTTCTAATTATTATTGCAAATAATAACTTGAAGATCTGAACTTGTAATTGTCAAATACAGAACTTAAAATTGATAGCTTCTAATTATTCTTGCAAATTATAATTTGAAGATCTGAACTTGTAATAGACAAATACGCAACTTAGCATTGTTAAATACAAATTGTGATTGCAAATTATAACTTGAAGATCTGAACCTGTAATAGGTAAATACAGAACTTCGAATTGTTAAATTCAAACTAAGATTGCAAATAATAATTCGAAGATCTGAACTTGTAATAGTCAAATACAGAACTTCTAATTGTTAAATACAAATTATTAGTGCAAATTATAACTTGAAGATCTGAACTAGTAATTGTCAAATACAGAACTTAAAATTGATAGCTTCTAATTATTATTGCAAATTATAACTTGAAGATCTGAACTTGTAATTGTCAAATACAGAACTTCTAATTGTTAAATACAAATTATTAGTGCAAATTATAACTTGAAGATCTGAACTTGTAATTGTCAAATACAGAACTTAAAATTGATAGCTTCTAATTATTATTGCAAATTATAACTTGAAGATCTGAACTTGTAATAGTCAAATACAGAACTTAAAATTGATAGCTTCTAATTATTATTGTAAATTATAACTTGAAGATCTGAACTTGTAATAGTGAATTACAGAACTTAGATTTGTTAAATTCAAATTATTATTTCAAATTATAACTTGAAGATCTGAACTAGTAATTGTCAAATACAGAACTTAAAATTGATAGCTTCTAATTATTATTGTATATTATAACTTGAAGATCTGAACTTGTAATTGTGAAATACATTACTTAAAATTGATAGCTTCTAATTATTATTGTAAATTATAACTTCAAGATCTGAACTTGTAATTGTCAAATACAGAACTTAAAATTGATAGCTTCTAATTATTATTGCAAATAATAACTTGAAGATCTGAACTTGTAATTGTCAAATACAGAACTTAAAATTGATAGCTTCTAATTATTATTTCAAATTATAATTTGAAGATCTGAACTTGTAATAGACAAATACGCAACTTAGCATTGTTAAATACAAATTGTGATTGCAAATTATAACTTGAAGATCTGAACTTGTAATAGTCAAATACAGAACTTAAAATTGATAGCTTCTAATTATTATTGTAAATTATAACTTGAAGATCTGAACTTGTAATTGTCAAATACAGAACTTAAAATTGATAGCTTCTAATTATTATTGCAAATAATAACTTGGAGATCTGAACTAGTAATTGTCAAATACAGAACTTAAAATTGATAGCTTCTAATTATTATTGCAAATTATAACTTGAAGATCTGAACTTGTAATTGTCAAATACAGAACTTAAAATTGATAGCTTCTATTTATTATTGCAAATTATAACTTGAAGATCTGAACTTGTAATTGTCAAATACAGAACTTAAAATTGATAGCTTCTAATTATTATTGCAAATTATAACTTGAAGATCTGAACTTGTAATTGTCAAATACAGAACTTCAAATTGTTAAATACAAATTATTAGTGCAAATTATAACTTGAAGATCTGAACTTGTAATTGTCAAATACAGAACTTAAAATTGATAGCTTCTAATTATTATTGTAAATTATAACTTGAAGATCTGAACTTGTAATAGTGAATTACAGAACTTAGATTTGTTAAATTCAAATTATTATTTCAAATTATAACTTGAAGATCTGAACTAGTAATTGTCAAATACAGAACTTAAAATTGATAGCTTCTAATTATTATTGCATATTATAACTTGAAGATCTGAACTTGTAATTGTTAAATACAGAACTTAAAATTGATAGCTTCTAATTATTATTGTAAATTATAACTTCAAGATCTGAACTTGTAATTGTCAAATACAGAACTTAAAATTGATAGCTTCTAATTATTATTGCAAATAATAACTTGAAGATCTGAACTTGTAATTGTCAAATACAGAACTTAAAATTGATAGCTTCTAATTATTATTGCAAATAATAACTTGAAGATCTGAACTGGTAATTGTCAAATACAGAACTTAAAATTGATAGCTTCTAATTATTCTTGCAAATTATAATTTGAAGATCTGAACTTGTAATAGACAAATACGCAACTTAGCATTGTTAAATACAAATTGTGATTGCAAATTATAACTTGAAGATCTGAACCTGTAATAGGTAAATACAGAACTTCGAATTGTTAAATTCAAACTAAGATTGCAAATAATAATTCGAAGATCTGAACTTGTAATAGTCAAATACAGAACTTCTAATTGTTAAATACAAATTATTAGTGCAAATTATAACTTGAAGATCTGAACTAGTAATTGTCAAATACAGAACTTAAAATTGATAGCTTCTAATTATTATTGCAAATTATAACTTGAAGATCTGAACTTGTAATTGTCAAATACAGAACTTCTAATTGTTAAATACAAATTATTAGTGCAAATTATAACTTGAAGATCTGAACTTGTAATTGTCAAATACAGAACTTAAAATTGATAGCTTCTAATTATTATTGCAAATTATAACTTGAAGATCTGAACTTGTAATAGTCAAATACAGAACTTAAAATTGATAGCTTCTAATTATTATTGTAAATTATAACTTGAAGATCTGAACTTGTAATAGTGAATTACAGAACTTAGATTTGTTAAATTCAAATTATTATTTCAAATTATAACTTGAAGATCTGAACTAGTAATTGTAAAATACAGAACTTAAAATTGATAGCTTCTAATTATTATTGCAAATTATAACTTGAAGATCTGAACTTGTAATTGTCAAATACAGAACTTAAAATTGATAGCTTCTAATTATTATTGTAAATTAAAACTTGAAGATCTGAACTTGTAATTGTCAAATACAGAACTTAAAATTGATAGCTTCTAATTATTATTGCAAATAATAACTTGAAGATCTGAACTAGTAATTGTCAAATACAGAACTTAAAATTGATAGCTTCTAATTATTATTGCAAATTATAACTTGAAGATCTGAACTTGTAATTGTCAAATACAGAACTTAAAATTGATAGCTTCTAATTATTTTTGCAAATTATAACTTGAAGATCTGAACTTGTAATTGTCAAATACAGAACATAAAATTGATAGCTTCTAATTATTATTTCAAATTATAACTTGAAGATCTGAACTTGTAATTGTCAAATACAGAACTTAAAATTAATAGCTTCTAATTATTATTGCAAATTATAACTTGAAGATCTGAACTTGTAATTGTCAAATACAGAACTAAAATTGATAGCTTCTAATTATTATTGTAAATTATAACTTGAAGATCTGAACTTGTAATAGTGAATTACAGAACTTAGATTTGTTAAATTCAAATTATTATTTCAAATTATAACTTGAAGATCTGAACTAGTAATTGTCAAATACAGAACTTAAAATTGATAGCTGCTAATTATTATTGCATATTATAACTTGAGATCTGAACTTGTAATTGTTAAATACAGAACTTAAAATTGATTGCTTCTAATTATTATTGTAAATTATAACTTCAAGATCTGAACTTGTAATTGTCAAATGCAGAACTTTAAATTGATAGCTTCTAATTATTATTGCAAATAATAACTTGAAGATCTGAACTTGTAATTGTCAAATACAGAACTTAAAATTGATAGCTTCTAATTATTATTGCAAATTATAATTTGAACTTGTAATAGTCAAATACAGAACTTCTAATTGTTAAATACAAATTATTAGTGCAAATTATAACATGAAGATCTGAACTAGTAATTGTCAAATACAGAACTTAAAATTGATAGCTTCTAATTATTATTGCAAATTATAACTTGAAGATCTGAACTTGTAATTGTCAAATACAGAACTTCTAATTGTTAAATACAAATTATTAGTGCAAATTATAACTTGAAGATCTGAACTTGTAATTGTCAAATACAGAACTTAAAATTGATAGCTTCTAATTATTATTGCAAATTATAACTTGAAGATCTGAACTTGTAATAGTCAAATACAGAACTTAAAATAGATAGCTTCTAATTATTATTGTAAATTATAACTTGAAGATCTGAACTTGTAATTGTCAAATACAGAACATAAAATTGATAGCTTCTAATTATTATTTCAAATTATAACTTGAAGATCTGAACTTGTAATTGTCAAATACAGAACTTAAAATTAATAGCTTCTAATTATTATTGCAAATTATAACTTGAAGATCTGAACTTGTAATTGTCAAATACAGAAATTAAAATTGATAGCTTCTAATTATTATTGTAAATTATAACTTGAAGATCTGAACTTGTAATAGTGAATTACAGAACTTAGATTTGTTAAATTCAAATTATTATTTCAAATTATAACTTGAAGATCTGAACTAGTAATTGTCAAATACAGAAATTAAAATTGATAGCTTCTAATTATTATTGCATATTATAACTTGAAGATCTGAACTTGTAATTGTTAAATACAGAACTTAAAATTGATAGCTTCTAATTATTATTGTAAATTATAACTTCAAGATCTGAACTTGTAATTGTCAAATACAGAACTTAAAATTGATAGCTTCTAATTATTATTGCAAATAATAACTTGAAGATCTGAACTTGTAATTGTCAAATACAGAACTTAAAATTGATAGATTCTAATTATTATTGCAAATTATAACTTGAAGATCTGAACTTGTAATTGTCAAATACAGAACTTCAAATTGTTAAATACAAATTATTAGTGCAAATTATAACTTGAAGATCTGAACTTGTAATTGTCAAATACAGAACTTAAAATTGATAGCTTCTAATTATTATTGTAAATTATAACTTGAAGATCTGAACTTGTAATAGTGAATTACAGAACTTAGATTTGTTAAATTCAAATTATTATTTCAAATTATAACTTGAAGATCTGAACTAGTAATTGTCAAATACAGAACTTAAAATTGATAGCTTCTAATTATTATTGCATATTATAACTTGAAGATCTGAACTTGCAATTGTTAAATACAGAACTTAAAATTGATAGCTTCTAATTATTATTGTAAATTATAACTTGAAGATCTGAACTTGTAATAGTGAATTACAGAACTTAGATTTGTTAAATTCAAATTATTATTTCAAATTATAACTTGAAGATCTGAACTAGTAATTGTCAAATACAGAACTTAAAATTGATATCTTCTAATTATTATTGCATATTATAACTTGAAGATCTGAACTTGTAATAGTCAAATAACAGAACTTCTAATTGTTAAATACAAATTATTAGTGCAAATTATAACTTGAAGATCTGAACTAGTAATTGTCAAATACAGAACTTAAAATTGATAGCTTCTAATTATTATTGCAAATTATAACTTGAAGATCTGAATTTGTAATTGTCAAATACAGAACTTCTAATTGTTAAATACAAATTATTAGTGCAAATTATAACTTGAAGATCTGAACTTGTAATTGTCAAATACAGAACTTAAAATTGATAGCTTCTAATTATTATTGCAAATTATAACTTGAAGATCTGAACTTGCAATAGTCAAATACAGAACTTAAAATTGATAGCTTCTAATTATTATTGTAAATTATAACTTGAAGATCTGAACTTGTAATAGTGAATTACAGAACTTAGATTTGTTAAATTCAAATTATTATTTCAAATTATAACTTGAAGATCTGAACTAGTAATTGTCAAATACAGAACTTAAAATTGATAGCTTCTAATTATTATTGCAAATTATAACTTGAAGATCTGAACTTGTAATTGTCAAATACAGAACTTAAAATTGATAGCTTCTAATTATTATTGTAAATTATAACTTGAAGATCTGAACTTGTAATTGTCAAATACAGAACTTAAAATTGATAGCTTCTAATTATTATTGCAAATTATAACTTGAAGATCTGAACTTGTAATTGTCAAATACAGAACATAAATTTGATATCTTCTAATTATTATTTCAAATTATAACTTGAAGATCTGAACTTGTAATTGTCAAATACAGAACTTAAAATTAATAGCTTCTAATTATTATTGCAAATTATAACTTGAAGATCTGAACTTGTAATTGTCAAATACAGAACTTAAAATTGATAGCTTCTAATTATTATTGTAAATTATAACTTGAAGATCTGAACTTGTAATAGTGAATTACAGAACTTCGATTTGTTAAATTCAAATTATTATTTCAAATTATAACTTGAAGATCTGAACTAGTAATTGTCAAATACAGAACTTAAAATTGATAGCTTCTAATTATTATTGCATATTATAACTTGAAGATCTGAACTTGTAATTGTTAAATACAGAACTTAAAATTGATAGCTTCTAATTATTATTGTAAATTATAACTTCAAGATCTGAACTTGTAATTGTCAAATACAGAACTTAAAATTGATAGCTTCTAATTATTATTGCAAATAATAACTTGAAGATCTGAACTTGTAATTGTCAAATACAGAACTTAAAATTGATAGCTTCTAATTATTATTGCAAATTATAATTTGAAGATCTGAACTTGTAATAGACAAATACGCAACTTAGCATTGTTAAATACAAATTGTGATTGCAAATTATAACTTGAAGATCTGAACCTGTAATAGGTAAATACAGAACTTCGAATTGTTAAATTCAAACTAAGATTGCAAATAATAATTCGAAGATCTGAACTTGTAATAGTCAAATACAGAACTTCTAATTGTTAAATACAAATTATTAGTGCAAATTATAACTTGAAGATCTGAACTAGTAATTGTCAAATACAGAACTTAAAATTGATAGCTTCTAATTATTATTGCAAATTATAACTTGAAGATCTGAACTTGTAATTGTCAAATACAGAACTACTAATTGTTAAATACAAATTATTAGTGCAAATTATAACTTGAAGATCTGAACTTGTAATTGTCAAATACAGAACTTAAAATTGATAGCTTCTAATTATTATTGCAAATTATAACTTGAAGATCTGAACTTGTAATAGTCAAATACAGAACTTAAAATTGATAGCTTCTAATTATTATTGTAAATTATAACTTGAAGATCTGAACTTGTAATAGTGATTTACAGAACTTAGATTTGTTAAATTCAAATTATTATTTCAAATTATAACTTGAAGATCTGAACTAGTAATTGTCAAATACAGAACTTAAAATTGATAGCTTCTAATTATTATTGCAAATTATAACTTGAAGATCTGAACTTGTAATTGTCAAATACAGAACTTAAAATTGATAGCTTCTAATTATTATTGTAAATTATAACTTGAAGATCTGAACTTGTAATTGTCAAATACAGAACTTAAAATTGATAGCTTCTAATTATTATTGCAAATTATAACTTGAAGATCTGAACTTGTAATTGTCAAATACAGAACATAAAATTGATAGCTTCTAATTATTATTTCAAATTATAACTTGAAGATCTGAACTAGTAATTGTCAAATACAGAACTTAAATTGATAGCTTCTAATTATTATTGCATATTATAACTTGAAGATCTGAACTTGTAATTGTTAAATACAGAACTTAAAATTGATAGCTTCTAATTATTATTGTAAATTATAACTTCAAGATCTGAACTTGTAATTGTCAAATACAGAACTTAAAATTGATAGCTTCTAATTATTATTGCAAATAAGAACTTGAAGATCTGAACTTGTAATTGTCAAATACAGAACTTAAAATTGATAGCTTCTAACTATTATTCCAAATTATAACTTGAAGATCTGAACTTGTAATTGTCAAATACAGAACTTAAAATTGTTAAATACAAATTATTAGTGCAAATTATAACTTGAAGATCTGAACTTGTAATTGTCAAATACAGAACTTAAAATTAATAGCTTCTAATTATTATTGTAAATTATAACTTGAAGATCTGAACTTGTAATAGTGAATTACAGAACTTAGATTTGTTAAATTCAAATTATTATTTCAAATTATAACTTGAAGATCTGAACTAGTAATTGAAAAATACAGAACTTAAAATTGATAGCTTCTAATTATTATTGCATATTATAACTTGAAGATCTGAACTTGTAATTGTTAAATACAGAACTTAAAATTGATAGCTTCTAATTATTATTGTAAATTATAACTTCAAGATCTGAACTTGTAATTGTCAAATACAGAACTTAAAATTGATAGCTTCTAATTATTATTGCAAATAATAACTTGAAGATCTGAACTTGTAATTGTCAAATACAGAACTTAAAATTGATAGCTTCTAATTATTATTTCAAATTATAACTTGAAGATCTGAACTTGTTATTGTCAATTACAGAACTTAAAATTAATAGCTTCTAATTATTATTGCAAATTATAACTTGAAGATCTGAACTTGTAATTGTCAAATACAGAACTTAAAATTGATAGCTTCTAATTATTATTGTAAATTATAACTTGAAGATCTGAACTTGTAATTGTCAAATACAGAACTTAAAATTGATAGCTTCTAATTATTATTGCAAATTATAACTTGAAGATCTGAACTTGTAATTGTCAAATACAGAACTTAAAATTGATAGCTTCTAATTATTATTGTAAATTATAACTTGAAGATCTGAACTTGTAATTGTCAAATACAGAACTTAAAATTGATAGCTTCTAATTATTATTGCAAATAATAACTTGGAGATCTGAACTAGTAATTGTCAAATACAGAACTTAAAATTGATAGCTTCTAATTATTATTGCAAATTATAACTAGAAGATCTGAACTTGTAATTGTCAAATACAGAACTTAAAATTGATAGCTTCTAATTATTATTGTAAATTATAACTTGAAGATCTGAACTTGTAATTGTCAAATACAGAACTTAAAATTGATAGCTTCTAATTATTATTGCAAATAATAACATGGAGATCTGAACTAGTAATTGTCAAATACAGAACTTAAAATTGATAGCTTCTAATTATTATTGCAAATTATAACTTGAAGATCTGAACTTGTAATTGTCAAATACAGAACTTAAAATTGATAGCTTCTAATTATTATTGCAAATTATAACTTGAAGATCTGAAATTGTAATTGTCAAATACAGAACATAACATTGATAGCTTCTAATTATTATTGCAAATTATAACTTGAAGATCTGAACTTGTAATTGTCAAATACAGAACTTAAAATTGATAGCTTCTAATTATTATTGTAAATTATAACTTGAAGATCTGAACTTGTAATAGTGAATTACAGAACTTAGATTTGTTAAATTCAAATTATTATTTCAAATTATAACTTGAAGATATGAACTAGTAATTGTCAAATACAGAACTTAAAATTGATAGCTTCTAATTATTATTGCATATTATAACTTGAGATCTGAACTTGTAATTGTTAAATACAGAACTTAAAATTGATAGCTTCTAATTATTATTGTAAATTATAACTTCGAGATCTGAACTTGTAATTGTCAAATGCAGAACTTAAAATTGACAGCTTCTAATTATTATTGCAAATAATAACTTGAAGATCTGAACTTGTAATTGTCAAATACAGAACTTAAAATTAATAGCTTCTAATTATTATTGTAAATTATAACTTGAAGATCTGAACTTGTAATAGTGAATTACAGAACTTAGATTTGTTAAATTCAAATTATTATTTCAAATTATAACTTGAAGATCTGAACTAGTAATTGAAAAATACAGAACTTAAAATTGATAGCTTCTAATTATTATTGCATATTATAACTTGAAGATCTGAACTTGTAATTGTTAAATACAGAACTTAAAATTGATAGCTTCTAATTATTATTGTAAATTATAACTTCAAGATCTGAACTTGTAATTGTCAAATACAGAACTTAAAATTGATAGCTTCTAATTATTATTGCAAATAATAACTTGAAGATCTGAACTTGTAATTGTCAAATACAGAACTTAAAATTGATAGCTTCTAATTATTATTTCAAATTATAACTTGAAGATCTGAACTTGTTATTGTCAATTACAGAACTTAAAATTAATAGCTTCTAATTATTATTGCAAATTATAACTTGAAGATCTGAACTTGTAATTGTCAAATACAGAACTTAAAATTGATAGCTTCTAATTATTATTGTAAATTATAACTTGAAGATCTGAACTTGTAATTGTCAAATACAGAACTTAAAATTGATAGCTTCTAATTATTATTGCAAATTATAACTTGAAGATCTGAACTTGTAATTGTCAAATACAGAACTTAAAATTGATAGCTTCTAATTATTATTGTAAATTATAACTTGAAGATCTGAACTTGTAATTGTCAAATACAGAACTTAAAATTGATAGCTTCTAATTATTATTGCAAATAATAACTTGGAGATCTGAACTAGTAATTGTCAAATACAGAACTTAAAATTGATAGCTTCTAATTATTATTGCAAATTATAACTAGAAGATCTGAACTTGTAATTGTCAAATACAGAACTTAAAATTGATAGCTTCTAATTATTATTGTAAATTATAACTTGAAGATCTGAACTTGTAATTGTCAAATACAGAACTTAAAATTGATAGCTTCTAATTATTATTGCAAATAATAACTTGGAGATCTGAACTAGTAATTGTCAAATACAGAACTTAAAATTGATAGCTTCTAATTATTATTGCAAATTATAACTTGAAGATCTGAACTTGTAATTGTCAAATACAGAACTTAAAATTGATAGCTTCTAATTATTATTGCAAATTATAACTTGAAGATCTGAACTTGTAATTGTCAAATACAGAACATAACATTGATAGCTTCTAATTATTATTGCAAATTATAACTTGAAGATCTGAACTTGTAATTGTCAAATACAGAACTTAAAATTGATAGCTTCTAATTATTATTGTAAATTATAACTTGAAGATCTGAACTTGTAATAGTGAATTACAGAACTTAGATTTGTTAAATTCAAATTATTATTTCAAATTATAACTTGAAGATATGAACTAGTAATTGTCAAATACAGAACTTAAAATTGATAGCTTCTAATTATTATTGCATATTATAACTTGAGATCTGAACTTGTAATTGTTAAATACAGAACTTAAAATTGATAGCTTCTAATTATTATTGTAAATTATAACTTCGAGATCTGAACTTGTAATTGTCAAATGCAGAACTTAAAATTGACAGCTTCTAATTATTATTGCAAATAATAACTTGAAGATCTGAACTTGTAATTGTCAAATACAGAACTTAAAATTGATAGCTTCTAATTATTATTGTAAATTATAACTTGAAGATCTGAACTTGTAATAGTGAATTACAGAACTTAGATTTGTTAAATTCAAATTATTATTTCAAATTATAACTTGAAGATCTGAACTAGTAATTGTCAAATACAGAACTTAAAATTGATAGCTTCTAATTATTATTGCATATTATAACTTGAAGATCTGAACTTGTAATTGTTAAATACAGAACTTAAAATTAATAGCTTCTAATTATTATTGTAAATTATAACTTGAAGATCTGAACTTGTAATAGTGAATTACAGAACTTAGATTTGTTAAATTCAAATTATTATTTCAAATTATAACTTGAAGATCTGAACTAGTAATTGTCAAATACAGAACTTAAAATTGATAGCTTCTAATTATTATTGCATATTATAACTTGAAGATCTGAACTTGTAATAGTCAAATACAGAACTTCTAATTGTTAAATACAAATTATTAGTGCAAATTATAACTTGAAGATCTGAACTAGTAATTGTCAAATACAGAACTTAAAATTGATAGCTTCTAATTATTATTGCAAATTATAACTTGAAGATCTGAACTTGTAATTGTCAAATACAGAACTTCTAATTGTTAAATACAAATTATTAGTGCAAATTATAACTTGAAGATCTGAACTTGTAATTGTCAATTACAGAACTTAAAATTGATAGCTTCTAATTATTATTGCAAATTATAACTTGAAGATCTGAACTTGTAATAGTCAAATACAGAACTTAAAATTGATAGCTTCTAATTATTATTGTAAATTATAACTTGAAGATCTGAACTTGTAATAGTGAATTACAGAACTTAGATTTGTTAAATTCAATTATTATTTCAAATTATAACTTGAAGATCTGAACTAGTAATTGTCAAATACAGAACTTAAAATTGATAGCTTCTAATTATTATTGCAAATTATAACTTGAAGATCTGAACTTGTAATTGTCAAATACAGAACTTAAAATTGATAGCTTCTAATTATTATTGTAAATTATAACTTGAAGATCTGAACTTGTAATTGTCAAATACAGAACTTAAAATTGATAGCTTCTAATTATTATTGCAAATTATAACTTGAAGATCTGAACTTGTAATTGTCAAATACAGAACATAAAATTGATAGCTTCTAATTATTATTTCAAATTATAACTTGAAGATCTGAACTTGTAATTGTCAAATACAGAACTTAAAATTAATAGCTTCTAATTATTATTGCAAATTATAACTTGAAGATCTGAACTTGTAATTGTTAAATACAGAAATTAAAATTTATAGCTTCTAATTATTATTGTAAATTATAACTTGAAGATCTGAACTTGTAATAGTGAATTACAGAACTTAGATTTGTTAAATTCAAATTATTATTTCAAATTATAACTTGAAGATCTGAACTAGTAATTGTCAAATACAGAAATTAAAATTGATAGCTTCTAATTATTATTGCATATTATAACTTGAAGATCTGAACTTGTAATTGTTAAATACAGAACTTAAAATTGATAGCTTCTAATTATTATTGTAAATTATAACTTCAAGATCTGAACTTGTAATTGTCAAATACAGAACTTAAAATTGATAGCTTCTAATTATTATTGCAAATAATAACTTGAAGATCTGAACTTGTAATTGTCAAATATAGAACTTAAAATTGATAGATTCTAATTATTATTGCAAATTATAACTTGAAGATCTGAACTTGTAATTGTCAAATACAGAACTTTAAATTGTTAAATACAAATTATTAGTGCAAATTATAACTTGAAGATCTGAACTTGTAATTGTCAAATAGAGAACTTAAAATTGATAGCTTCTAATTATTATTGTAAATTATAACTTGAAGATCTGAACTTGTAATAGTGAATTACAGAACTTAGATTTGTTAAATTCAAATTATTATTTCAAATTATAACTTGAAGATCTGAACTAGTAATTGTCAAATACAGAACTTAAAATTGATAGCTTCTAATTATTATTGCATATTATAACTTGAAGATCTGAACTTGTAATTGTGAAATACAGAACTTAAAATTGATAGCTTCTAATTATTATTGTAAATTATAACTTCAAGATCTGAACTTGTAATTGTCAAATACAGAACTTATAATTGATAGCTTCTAATTATTATTGCAAATAATAACTTGAAGATCTGAACTTGTAATTGTCAAATACAGAACTTAAAATTGATAGCTTCTAATTATTATTGCAAATTATAATTTGAAGATCTGAACTTGTAATAGACAAATATGCAACTTAGCATTGTTAAATACAAATTGTGATTGCAAATTATAACTTGAAGATCTGAACCTGTAATAGGTAAATACAGAACTTCGAATTGTTAAATTCAAACTAAGATTGCAAATAATAATTCGAAGATCTGAACTTGTAATAGTCAAATACAGAACTTCTAATTGTTAAATACAAATTATTAGTGCAAATTATAACTTGAAGATCTGAACTAGTAATTGTCAAATACAGAACTTAAAATTGATAGCTTCTAATTATTATTGCAAATTATAACTTGAAGATCTGAACTTGTAATTGTCAAATACAGAACTACTAATTGTTAAATACAAATTATAACTTGAAGATCTTAACTTGTAATTGTCAAATACAGAACTTAAAATTGATAGCTTCTAATTATTATTGCAAATTATAACTTGAAGATCTGAACTTGTAATAGTCAAATACAGAACTTAAAATTGATAGCTTCTAATTATTATTGTAAATTATAACTTGAAGATCTGAACTTGTAATTGTCAAATACAGAACTTAATATTGATAGCTTCTAATTATTATTGCAAATAATAACTTGGAGATCTGAACTAGTAATTGTCAAATACAGAACTTAAAATTGATAGCTTCTAATTATTATTGCAAATTATAACTTGAAGATCTGAACTTGTAATTGTCAAATACAGAACTTAAAATTGATAGCTTCTAATTATTATTGCAAATTATAACTTGAAGATCTGAACTTGTAATTGTCAAATACAGAACTTAAAATTGATAGCTTCTAATTATTATTGCAAATTATAACTTGAAGATCTGAACTTGTAATTGTCAAATACAGAACTTAAAATTGATAGCTTCTAATTATTATTGTAAATTATAACTTGAAGATCTGAACTTGTAATTGTCAAATACAGAACTTAAAATTGATAGCTTCTAATTATTATTGCAAATAATAACTTGGAGATCTGAACTAGTAATTGTCAAATACAGAACTTAAAATTGATAGCTTCTAATTATTATTGCAAATTATAACTAGAAGATCTGAACTTGTAATTGTCAAATACAGAACTTAAAATTGATAGCTTCTAATTATTATTGTAAATTATAACTTGAAGATCTGAACTTGTAATTGTCAAATACAGAACTTAAAATTGATAGCTTCTAATTATTATTGCAAATAATAACTTGGAGATCTGAACTAGTAATTGTCAAATACAGAACTTAAAATTGATAGCTTCTAATTATTATTGCAAATTATAACTTGAAGATCTGAACTTGTAATTGTCAAATACAGAACTTAAAATTGATAGCTTCTAATTATTATTGTAAATTATAACTTGAAGATCTGAACTTGTAATAGTGAATTACAGAACTTAGATTTGTTAAATTCAAATTATTATTTCAAATTATAACTTGAAGATCTGAACTAGTAATTGTCAAATACAGAAATTAAAATTGATAGCTTCTAATTATTATTGCATATTATAACTTGAAGATCTGAACTTGTAATTGTTAAATACAGAACTTAAAATTGATAGCTTCTAATTATTATTGTAAATTATAACTTCAAGATCTGAACTTGTAATTGTCAAATACAGAACTTAAAATTGATAGCTTCTAATTATTATTGCAAATAATAACTTGAAGATCTGAACTTGTAATTGTCAAATATAGAACTTAAAATTGATAGATTCTAATTATTATTGCAAATTATAACTTGAAGATCTGAACTTGTAATTGTCAAATACAGAACATAACATTGATAGCTTCTAATTATTATTGCAAATTATAACTTGAAGATCTGAACTTGTAATTGTCAAATACAGAACTTAAAATTGATAGCTTCTAATTATTATTGTAAATTATAACTTGAAGATCTGAACTTGTAATAGTGAATTACAGAACTTAGATTTGTTAAATTCAAATTATTATTTCAAATTATAACTTGAAGATCTGAACTAGTAATTGTCAAATACAGAACTTAAAATTGATAGCTTCTAATTATTATTGCATATTATAACTTGAAGATCTGAACTTGTAATTGTGAAATACAGAACTTAAAATTGATAGCTTCTAATTATTATTGTAAATTATAACTTCAAGATCTGAACTTGTAATTGTCAAATACAGAACTTATAATTGATAGCTTCTAATTATTATTGCAAATAATAACTTGAAGATCTGAACTTGTAATTGTCAAATACAGAACTTAAAATTGATAGCTTCTAATTATTATTGCAAATTATAATTTGAAGATCTGAACTTGTAATAGACAAATATGCAACTTAGCATTGTTAAATACAAATTGTGATTGCAAATTATAACTTGAAGATCTGAACCTGTAATAGGTAAATACAGAACTTCGAATTGTTAAATTCAAACTAAGATTGCAAATAATAATTCGAAGATCTGAACTTGTAATAGTCAAATACAGAACTTCTAATTGTTAAATACAAATTATTAGTGCAAATTATAACTTGAAGATCTGAACTAGTAATTGTCAAATACAGAACTTAAAATTGATAGCTTCTAATTATTATTGCAAATTATAACTTGAAGATCTGAACTTGTAATTGTCAAATACAGAACTACTAATTGTTAAATACAAATTATAACTTGAAGATCTTAACTTGTAATTGTCAAATACAGAACTTAAAATTGATAGCTTCTAATTATTATTGCAAATTATAACTTGAAGATCTGAACTTGTAATAGTCAAATACAGAACTTAAAATTGATAGCTTCTAATTATTATTGTAAATTATAACTTGAAGATCTGAACTTGTAATTGTCAAATACAGAACTAAATATTGATAGCTTCTAATTATTATTGCAAATAATAACTTGGAGATCTGAACTAGTAATTGTCAAATACAGAACTTAAAATTGATAGCTTCTAATTATTATTGCAAATTATAACTTGAAGATCTGAACTTGTAATTGTCAAATACAGAACTTAAAATTGATAGCTTCTAATTATTATTGCAAATTATAACTTGAAGATCTGAACTTGTAATTGTCAAATACAGAACTTAAAATTGATAGCTTCTAATTATTATTGCAAATTATAACTTGAAGATCTGAACTTGTAATTGTCAAATACAGAACTTAAAATTGATAGCTTCTAATTATTATTGTAAATTATAACTTGAAGATCTGAACTTGTAATTGTCAAATACAGAACTTAAAATTGATAGCTTCTAATTATTATTGCAAATAATAACTTGGAGATCTGAACTAGTAATTGTCAAATACAGAACTTAAAATTGATAGCTTCTAATTATTATTGCTAATTATAACTAGAAGATCTGAACTTGTAATTGTCAAATACAGAACTTAAAATTGATAGCTTCTAATTATTATTGCATATTATAACTTGAAGATCTGAACTTGTAATTGTGAAATACAGAACTTAAAATTGATAGCTTCTAATTATTATTGTAAATTATAACTTCAAGATCTGAACTTGTAATTGTCAAATACAGAACTTATAATTGATAGCTTCTAATTATTATTGCAAATAATAACTTGAAGATCTGAACTTGTAATTGTCAAATACAGAACTTAAAATTGATAGCTTCTAATTATTATTGTAAATTATAACTTGAAGATCTGAACTTGTAATAGTGAATTACAGAACTTAGATTTGTTAAATTCAAATTATTATTTCAAATTATAACTTGAAGATCTGAACTAGTAATTGTCAAATACAGAACTTAAAATTGATAGCTTCTAATTATTATTGCAAATTATAACTTGAAGATCTGAACTTGTAATTGTCAAATACAGAACTTAAAATTGATAGCTTCTAATTATTATTGTAAATTATAACTTGAAGATCTGAACTTGTAATTGTCAAATACAGAACTTAAAATTGATAGCTTCTAATTATTATTGCAAATTATAACTTGAAGATCTGAACTTGTAATTGTCAAATACAGAACATAAATTTGATATCTTCTAATTATTATTTCAAATTATAACTTGAAGATCTGAACTTGTAATTGTCAAATACAGAACTTAAAATTAATAGCTTCTAATTATTATTGCAAATTATAACTTGAAGATCTGAACTTGTAATTGTCAAATACAGAACTTAAAATTGATAGCTTCTAATTATTATTGTAAATTATAACTTGAAGATCTGAACTTGTAATAGTGAATTACAGAACTTAGATTTGTTAAATTCAAATTATTATTTCAAATTATAACTTGAAGATCTGAACTAGTAATTGTCAAATACAGAACTTAAAATTGATAGCTTCTAATTATTATTGCATATTATAACTTGAAGATCTGAACTTGTAATTGTTAAATACAGAACTTAAAATTGATAGCTTCTAATTATTATTGTAAATTAAAACTTCAAGATCTGAACTTGTAATTGTCAAATACAGAACTTAAAATTGATAGCTTCTAATTATTATTGCAAATAATAACTTGAAGATCTGAACTTGTAATTGTCAAATACAGAACTTAAAATTGATAGCTTCTAATTATTATTGCAAATTATAATTTGAAGATCTGAACTTGTAATAGACAAATACGCAACTTAGCATTGTTAAATACAAATTGTGATTGCAAATTATAACTTGAAGATCTGAACCTGTAATAGGTCAATACAGAACTTCGAATTGTTAAATTCAAACTAAGATTGCAAATAATAATTCGAAGATCTGAACTTGTAATAGTCAAATACAGAACTTCTAATTGTTAAATACAAATTATTAGTGCAAATTATAACTTGAAGATCTGAACTAGTAATTGTCAAATACAGAACTTAAAATTGATAGCTTCTAATTATTATTGCAAATTATAACTTGAAGATCTGAACTTGTAATTGTCAAATACAGAACTTAAAATTGATAGCTTCTAATTATTATTGCAAATTATAACTTGAAGATCTGAACTTGTAATTGTCAAATACAGAACTTAAAATTGATAGCTTCTAATTATTATTGTAAATTATAACTTGAAGATCTGAACTTGTAATTGTCAAATACAGAACTTAAAATTGATAGCTTCTAATTATTATTGCAAATTATAACTTGAAGATCTGAACTTGTAATTGTCAAATACAGAACATAAAATTGATAGCTTCTAATTATTATTTCAAATTATAACTTGAAGATCTGAACTAGTAATTGTCAAATACAGAACTTAAAATTGATAGCTTCTAATTATTATTGCAAATTATAACTTGAAGATCTGAACTTGTAATTGTCAAATACAGAACTTAAAATTGATAGCTTCTAATTATTATTGTAAATTATAACTTGAAGATCTGAACTTGTAATTGTCAAATACAGAACTTAAAATTGATAGCTTCTAATTATTATTGCAAATTATAACTTGAAGATCTGAACTTGTAATTGTCAAATACAGAACATAAAATTGATAGCTTCTAATTATTATTTCAAATTATAACTTGAAGATCTGAACTAGTAATTGTCAAATACAGAACTTAAAATTGATAGCTTCTAATTATTATTGCATATTATAACTTGAAGATCTGAACTTGTAATTGTTAAATACAGAACATAAAATTGATAGCTTCTAATTATTATTGTAAATTATAACTTCAAGATCTGAACTTGTAATTGTCAAATACAGAACTTAAAATTGATAGCTTCTAATTATTATTGCAAATAATAACTTGAAGATCTGTACTTGTAATTGTCAAATACAGAACTTAAAATTGATAGCTTCTAACTATTATTCCAAATTATAACTTGAAGATCTGAACTTGTAATTGTCAAATACAGAACTTCAAATTGTTAAATACAAATTATTAGTGCAAATTATAACTTGAAGATCTGAACTTGTAATTGTCAAATACAGAACTTAAAATTAATAGCTTCTAATTATTATTGTAAATTATAACTTGAAGATCTGAACTTGTAATAGTGAATTACAGAACTTAGATTTGTTAAATTCAAATTATTATTTCAAATAATAACTTGAAGATCTGAACTAGTAATTGAAAAATACAGAACTTAAAATTGATAGCTTCTAATTATTATTGCATATTATAACTTGAAGATCTGAACTTGTAATTGTTAAATACAGAACTTAAAATTGATAGCTTCTAATTATTATTGTAAATTATAACTTCAAGATCTGAACTTGTAATTGTCAAATACAGAACTTAAAATTGATAGCTTCTAATTATTATTGCAAATAATAACTTGAAGATCTGAACTTGTAATTGTCAAATACAGAACTTAAAATTGATAGCTTCTAATTATTATTTCAAATTATAACTTGAAGATCTGAACTTGTTATTGTCAATTACAGAACTTAAAATTAATAGCTTCTAATTATTATTGCAAATTATAACTTGAAGATCTGAACTTGTAATTGTCAAATACAGAACTTAAAATTGATAGCTTCTAATTATTATTGTAAATTATAACTTGAAGATCTGAACTTGTAATTGTCAAATACAGAACTTAAAATTGATAGCTTCTAATTATTATTGCAAATTATAACTTGAAGATCTGAACTTGTAATTGTCAAATACAGAACTTAAAATTGATAGCTTCTAATTATTATTGTAAATTATAACTTGAAGATCTGAACTTGTAATTGTCAAATACAGAACTTAAAATTGATAGCTTCTAATTATTATTGCAAATAATAACTTGGAGATCTGAACTAGTAATTGTCAAATACAGAACTTAAAATTGATAGCTTCTAATTATTATTGCAAATTATAACTAGAAGATCTGAACTTGTAATTGTCAAATACAGAACTTAAAATTGATAGCTTCTAATTATTATTGTAAATTATAACTTGAAGATCTGAACTTGTAATTGTCAAATACAGAACTTAAAATTGATAGCTTCTAATTATTATTGCAAATAATAACTTGGAGATCTGAACTAGTAATTGTCAAATACAGAACTTAAAATTGATAGCTTCTAATTATTATTGCAAATTATAACTTGAAGATCTGAACTTGTAATTGTCAAATACAGAACTTAAAATTGATAGCTTCTAATTATTATTGCAAATTATAACTTGAAGATCTGAACTTGTAATTGTCAAATACAGAACATAACATTGATAGCTTCTAATTATTATTGCAAATTATAACTTGAAGATCTGAACTTGTAATTGTCAAATACAGAACTTAAAATTGATAGCTTCTAATTATTATTGTAAATTATAACTTGAAGATCTGAACTTGTAATAGTGAATTACAGAACTTAGATTTGTTAAATTCAAATTATTATTTCAAATTATAACTTGAAGATATGAACTAGTAATTGTCAAATACAGAACTTAAAATTGATAGCTTCTAATTATTATTGCATATTATAACTTGAGATCTGAACTTGTAATTGTTAAATACAGAACTTAAAATTGATAGCTTCTAATTATTATTGTAAATTATAACTTCGAGATCTGAACTTGTAATTGTCAAATGCAGAACTTAAAATTGACAGCTTCTAATTATTATTGCAAATAATAACTTGAAGATCTGAACTTGTAATTGTCAAATACAGAACTTAAAATTGATAGCTTCTAATTATTATTGTAAATTATAACTTGAAGATCTGAACTTGTAATAGTGAATTACAGAACTTAGATTTGTTAAATTCAAATTATTATTTCAAATTATAACTTGAAGATCTGAACTAGTAATTGTCAAATACAGAACTTAAAATTGATAGCTTCTAATTATTATTGCATATTATAACTTGAAGATCTGAACTTGTAATTGTTAAATACAGAACTTAAAATTAATAGCTTCTAATTATTATTGTAAATTATAACTTGAAGATCTGAACTTGTAATAGTGAATTACAGAACTTAGATTTGTTAAATTCAAATTATTATTTCAAATTATAACTTGAAGATCTGAACTAGTAATTGTCAAATACAGAACTTAAAATTGATAGCTTCTAATTATTATTGCATATTATAACTTGAAGATCTGAACTTGTAATAGTCAAATACAGAACTTCTAATTGTTAAATACAAATTATTAGTGCAAATTATAACTTGAAGATCTGAACTAGTAATTGTCAAATACAGAACTTAAAATTGATAGCTTCTAATTATTATTGCAAATTATAACTTGAAGTTCTGAACTTGTAATTGTCAAATACAGAACTTCTAATTGTTAAATACAAATTATTAGTGCAAATTATAACTTGAAGATCTGAACTTGTAATTGTCAATTACAGAACTTAAAATTGATAGCTTCTAATTATTATTGCAAATTATAACTTGAAGATCTGAACTTGTAATAGTCAAATACAGAACTTAAAATTGATAGCTTCTAATTATTATTGTAAATTATAACTTGAAGATCTGAACTTGTAATAGTGAATTACAGAACTTAGATTTGTTAAATTCAATTATTATTTCAAATTATAACTTGAAGATCTGAACTAGTAATTGTCAAATACAGAACTTAAAATTGATAGCTTCTAATTATTATTGCAAATTATAACTTGAAGATCTGAACTTGTAATTGTCAAATACAGAACTTAAAATTGATAGCTTCTAATTATTATTGTAAATTATAACTTGAAGATCTGAACTTGTAATTGTCAAATACAGAACTTAAAATTGATAGCTTCTAATTATTATTGCAAATTATAACTTGAAGATCTGAACTTGTAATTGTCAAATACAGAACATAAAATTGATAGCTTCTAATTATTATTTCAAATTATAACTTGAAGATCTGAACTTGTAATTGTCAAATACAGAACTTAAAATTAATAGCTTCTAATTATTATTGCAAATTATAACTTGAAGATCTGAACTTGTAATTGTTAAATACAGAAATTAAAATTTATAGCTTCTAATTATTATTGTAAATTATAACTTGAAGATCTGAACTTGTAATAGTGAATTACAGAACTTAGATTTGTTAAATTCAAATTATTATTTCAAATTATAACTTGAAGATCTGAACTAGTAATTGTCAAATACAGAAATTAAAATTGATAGCTTCTAATTATTATTGCATATTATAACTTGAAGATCTGAACTTGTAATTGTTAAATACAGAACTTAAAATTGATAGCTTCTAATTATTATTGTAAATTATAACTTCAAGATCTGAACTTGTAATTGTCAAATACAGAACTTAAAATTGATAGCTTCTAATTATTATTGCAAATAATAACTTGAAGATCTGAACTTGTAATTGTCAAATACAGAACTTAAAATTGATAGCTTCTAATTATTATTGCAAATTATAATTTGAAGATCTGAACTTGTAATAGACAAATATGCAACTTAGCATTGTTAAATACAAATTGTGATTGCAAATTATAACTTGAAGATCTGAACCTGTAATAGGTAAATACAGAACTTCGAATTGTTAAATTCAAACTAAGATTGCAAATAATAATTCGAAGATCTGAACTTGTAATAGTCAAATACAGAACTTCTAATTGTTAAATACAAATTATTAGTGCAAATTATAACTTGAAGATCTGAACTAGTAATTGTCAAATACAGAACTTAAAATTGATAGCTTCTAATTATTATTGCAAATTATAACTTGAAGATCTGAACTTGTAATTGTCAAATACAGAACTACTAATTGTTAAATACAAATTATAACTTGAAGATCTTAACTTGTAATTGTCAAATACAGAACTTAAAATTGATAGCTTCTAATTATTATTGCAAATTATAACTTGAAGATCTGAACTTGTAATAGTCAAATACAGAACTTAAAATTGATAGCTTCTAATTATTATTGTAAATTATAACTTGAAGATCTGAACTTGTAATTGTCAAATACAGAACTTAATATTGATAGCTTCTAATTATTATTGCAAATAATAACTTGGAGATCTGAACTAGTAATTGTCAAATACAGAACTTAAAATTGATAGCTTCTAATTATTATTGCAAATTATAACTTGAAGATCTGAACTTGTAATTGTCAAATACAGAACTTAAAATTGATAGCTTCTAATTATTATTGCAAATTATAACTTGAAGATCTGAACTTGTAATTGTCAAATACAGAACTTAAAATTGATAGCTTCTAATTATTATTGCAAATTATAACTTGAAGATCTGAACTTGTAATTGTCAAATACAGAACTTAAAATTGATAGCTTCTAATTATTATTGTAAATTATAACTTGAAGATCTGAACTTGTAATTGTCAAATACAGAACTTAAAATTGATAGCTTCTAATTATTATTGCAAATAATAACTTGGAGATCTGAACTAGTAATTGTCAAATACAGAACTTAAAATTGATAGCTTCTAATTATTATTGCAAATTATAACTAGAAGATCTGAACTTGTAATTGTCAAATACAGAACTTAAAATTGATAGCTTCTAATTATTATTGTAAATTATAACTTGAAGATCTGAACTTGTAATTGTCAAATACAGAACTTAAAATTGATAGCTTCTAATTATTATTGCAAATAATAACTTGGAGATCTGAACTAGTAATTGTCAAATACAGAACTTAAAATTGATAGCTTCTAATTATTATTGCAAATTATAACTTGAAGATCTGAACTTGTAATTGTCAAATACAGAACTTAAAATTGATAGCTTCTAATTATTATTGCAAATTATAACTTGAAGTTCTGAACTTGTAATTGTCAAATACAGAACATAAAATTGATAGCTTCTAATTATTATTGCAAATTATAACTTGAAGATCTGAACTTGTAATTGTCAAATACAGAACTTAAAATTGATAGCTTCTAATTATTATTGTAAATTATAACTTGAATATCTGAACTTGTAATAGTGAATTACAGAACTTAGATTTGTTAAATTCAAATTATTATTTCAAATTATAACTTGAAGATATGAACTAGTAATTGTCAAATACAGAACTTAAAATTGATAGCTTCTAATTATTATTGCATATTATAACTTGAGATCTGAACTTGTAATTGTTAAATACAGAACTTAAAATTGATAGCTTCTAATTATTATTGTAAATTATAACTTCGAGATCTGAACTTGTAATTGTCAAATGCAGAACTTAAAATTGATAGCTTCTAATTATTATTGCAAATAATAACTTGAAGATCTGAACTTGTAATTGTCAAATACAGAACTTAAAATTGATAGCTTCTAATTATTATTGTAAATTATAACTTGAAGATCTGAACTTGTAATAGTGAATTACAAAACTTAGATTTGTTAAATTCAAATTATTATTTCAAATTATAACTTGAAGATCTGAACTAGTAATTGTCAAATACAGAACTTAAAATTGATAGCTTCTAATTATTATTGCATATTATAACTTGAAGATCTGAACCTGTAATAGGTAAATACAGAACTTCGAATTGTTAAATTCAAACTAAGATTGCAAATAATAATTCGAAGATCTGAACTTGTAATAGTCAAATACAGAACTTCTAATTGTTAAATACAAATTATTAGTGCAAATTATAACTTGAAGATCTGAACTAGTAATTGTCAAATACAGAACTTAAAATTGATAGCTTCTAATTATTATTGCAAATTATAACTTGAAGATCTGAACTTGTAATTGTCAAATACAGAACTACTAATTGTTAAATACAAATTATAACTTGAAGATCTTAACTTGTAATTGTCAAATACAGAACTTAAAATTGATAGCTTCTAATTATTATTGCAAATTATAACTTGAAGATCTGAACTTGTAATAGTCAAATACAGAACTTAAAATTGATAGCTTCTAATTATTATTGTAAATTATAACTTGAAGATCTGAACTTGTAATTGTCAAATACAGAACTTAATATTGATAGCTTCTAATTATTATTGCAAGTAATAACTTGGAGATCTGAACTAGTAATTGTCAAATACAGAACTTAAAATTGATAGCTTCTAATTATTATTGCAAATTATAACTTGAAGATCTGAACTTGTAATTGTCAAATACAGAACTTAAAATTGATAGCTTCTAATTATTATTGCAAATTATAACTTGAAGATCTGAACTTGTAATTGTCAAATACAGAACTTAAAATTGATAGCTTCTAATTATTATTGCAAATTATAACTTGAAGATCTGAACTTGTAATTGTCAAATACAGAACTTAAAATTGATAGCTTCTAATTATTATTGTAAATTATAACTTGAAGATCTGAACTTGTAATTGTCAAATACAGAACTTAAAATTGATTGCTTCTAATTATTATTGCAAATAATAACTTGGAGATCTGAACTAGTAATTGTCAAATACAGAACTTAAAATTGATAGCTTCTAATTATTATTGCAAATTATAACTAGAAGATCTGAACTTGTAATTGTCAAATACAGAACTTATAATTGATAGCTTCTAATTATTATTGTAAATTATAACTTGAAGATCTGAACTTGTAATTGTCAAATACAGAACTTAAAATTGATAGCTTCTAATTATTATTGCAAATAATAACTTGGAGATCTGAACTAGTAATTGTCAAATACAGAACTTAAAATTGATAGCTTCTAATTATTATTGCAAATTATAACTTGAAGATCTGAACTTGTAATTGTCAAATACAGAACTTAAAATTGATAGCTTCTAATTATTATTGCAAATTATAACTTGAAGTTCTGAACTTGTAATTGTCAAATACAGAACATAAAATTGATAGCTTCTAATTATTATTGCAAATTATAACTTGAAGATCTGAACTTGTAATTGTCAAATACAGAACTTAAAATTGATAGCTTCTAATTATTATTGTAAATTATAACTTGAATATCTGAACTTGTAATAGTGAATTACAGAACTTAGATTTGTTAAATTCAAATTATTATTTCAAATTATAACTTGAAGATATGAACTAGTAATTGTCAAATACAGAACTTAAAATTGATAGCTTCTAATTATTATTGCATATTATAACTTGAGATCTGAACTTGTAATTGTTAAATACAGAACTTAAAATTGATAGCTTCTAATTATTATTGTAAATTATAACTTCGAGATCTGAACTTGTAATTGTCAAATGCAGAACTTAAAATTGATAGCTTCTAATTATTATTGCAAATAATAACTTGAAGATCTGAACTTGTAATTGTCAAATACAGAACTTAAAATTGATAGCTTCTAATTATTATTGTAAATTATAACTTGAAGATCTGAACTTGTAATAGTGAATTACAAAACTTAGATTTGTTAAATTCAAATTATTATTTCAAATTATAACTTGAAGATCTGAACTAGTAATTGTCAAATACAGAACTTAAAATTGATAGCTTCTAATTATTATTGCATATTATAACTTGAAGATCTGAACTTGTAATTGTTAAATACAGAACTTAAAATTAATAGCTTCTAATTATTATTGTAAATTATAACTTGAAGATCTGAACTTGTAATAGTGAATTACAGAACTTAGATTTGTTAAATTCAAATTATTATTTCAAATTATAACTTGAAGATCTGAACTAGTAATTGTCAAATACAGAACTTAAAATTGATAGCTTCTAATTATTATTGCATATTATAACTTGAAGATCTGAACTTGTAATAGTCAAATACAGAACTTCTAATTGTTAAATACAAATTATTAGTGCAAATTATAACTTGAAGATCTGAACTAGTAATTGTCAAATACAGAACTTAAAATTGATAGCTTCTAATTATTATTGCAAATTATAACTTGAAGATCTGAACTTGTAATTGTCAAATACAGAACTTCTAATTGTTAAATACAAATTATTAGGGCAAATTATAACTTGAAGATCTGAACTTGTAATTGTCAAATACAGAACTTAAAATTGATAGCTTCTAATTATTATTGCAAATTATAACTTGAAGATCTGAACTTGTAATAGTCAAATACAGAACTTAAAATTGATAGCTTCTAATTATTATTGTAAATTATAACTTGAAGATCTGAACTTGTAATAGTGAATTACAGAACTTAGATTTGTTAAATTCAATTATTATTTCAAATTATAACTTGAAGATCTGAACTAGTAATTGTCAAATACAGAACTTAAAATTGATAGCTTCTAATTATTATTGCAAATTATAACTTGAAGATCTGAACTTGTAATTGTCAAATACAGAACTTAAAATTGATAGCTTCTAATTATTATTGTAAATTATAACTTGAAGATCTGAACTTGTAATTGTCAAATACAGAACTTAAAATTGATAGCTTCTAATTATTATTGCAAATTATAACTTGAAGATCTGAACTTGTAATTGTCAAATATAGAACTTAAAATTGATAGATTCTAATTATTATTGCAAATTATAACTTGAAGATCTGAACTTGTAATTGTCAAATACAGAACTTTAAATTGTTAAATACAAATTATTAGTGCAAATTATAACTTGAAGATCTGAACTTGTAATTGTCAAATAGAGAACTTAAAATTGATAGCTTCTAATTATTATTATAAATTATAACTTGAAGATCTGAACTTGTAATAGTGAATTACAGAACTTAGATTTGTTAAATTCAAATTATTATTTCAAATTATAACTTGAAGATCTGAACTAGTAATTGTCAAATACAGAACTTAAAATTGATAGCTTCTAATTATTATTGCATATTATAACTTGAAGATCTGAACTTGTAATTGTGAAATACAGAACTTAAAATTGATAGCTTCTAATTATTATTGTAAATTATAACTTCAAGATCTGAACTTGTAATTGTCAAATACAGAACTTATAATTGATAGCTTCTAATTATTATTGCAAATAATAACTTGAAGATCTGAACTTGTAATTGTCAAATACAGAACTTAAAATTGATAGCTTCTAATTATTATTGCAAATTATAATTTGAAGATCTGAACTTGTAATAGACAAATATGCAACTTAGCATTGTTAAATACAAATTGTGATTGCAAATTATAACTTGAAGATCTGAACCTGTAATAGGTAAATACAGAACTTCGAATTGTTAAATTCAAACTAAGATTGCAAATAATAATTCGAAGATCTGAACTTGTAATAGTCAAATACAGAACTTCTAATTGTTAAATACAAATTATTAGTGCAAATTATAACTTGAAGATCTGAACTAGTAATTGTCAAATACAGAACTTAAAATTGATAGCTTCTAATTATTATTGCAAATTATAACTTGAAGATCTGAACTTGTAATTGTCAAATACAGAACTACTAATTGTTAAATACAAATTATAACTTGAAGATCTTAACTTGTAATTGTCAAATACAGAACTTAAAATTGATAGCTTCTAATTATTATTGCAAATTATAACTTGAAGATCTGAACTTGTAATAGTCAAATACAGAACTTAAAATTGATAGCTTCTAATTATTATTGTAAATTATAACTTGAAGATCTGAACTTGTAATTGTCAAATACAGAACTTAATATTGATAGCTTCTAATTATTATTGCAAATAATAACTTGGAGATCTGAACTAGTAATTGTCAAATACAGAACTTAAAATTGATAGCTTCTAATTATTATTGCAAATTATAACTTGAAGATCTGAACTTGTAATTGTCAAATACAGAACTTAAAATTGATAGCTTCTAATTATTATTGCAAATTATAACTTGAAGATCTGAACTTGTAATTGTCAAATACAGAACTTAAAATTGATAGCTTCTAATTATTATTGCAAATTATAACTTGAAGATCTGAACTTGTAATTGTCAAATACAGAACTTAAAATTGATAGCTTCTAATTATTATTGTAAATTATAACTTGAAGATCTGAACTTGTAATTGTCAAATACAGAACTTAAAATTGATAGCTTCTAATTATTATTGCAAATAATAACTTGGAGATCTGAACTAGTAATTGTCAAATACAGAACTTAAAATTGATAGCTTCTAATTATTATTGCAAATTATAACTAGAAGATCTGAACTTGTAATTGTCAAATAAAGAACTTAAAATTGATAGCTTCTAATTATTATTGTAAATTATAACTTGAAGATCTGAACTTGTAATTGTCAAATACAGAACTTAAAATTGATAGCTTCTAATTATTATTGCAAATAATAACTTGGAGATCTGAACTAGTAATTGTCAAATACAGAACTTAAAATTGATAGCTTCTAATTATTATTGCAAATTATAACTTGAAGATCTGAACTTGTAATTGTCAAATACAGAACTTAAAATTGATAGCTTCTAATTATTATTGCAAATTATAACTTGAAGTTCTGAACTTGTAATTGTCAAATACAGAACATAAAATTGATAGCTTCTAATTATTATTGCAAATTATAACTTGAAGATCTGAACTTGTAATTGTCAAATACAGAACTTAAAATTGATAGCTTCTAATTATTATTGTAAATTATAACTTGAATATCTGAACTTGTAATAATGAATTACAGAACTTAGATTTGTTAAATTCAAATTATTATTTCAAATTATAACTTGAAGATATGAACTAGTAATTGTCAAATACAGAACTTAAAATTGATAGCTTCTAATTATTATTGCATATTATAACTTGAGATCTGAACTTGTAATTGTTAAATACAGAACTTAAAATTGATAGCTTCTAATTATTATTGTAAATTATAACTTCGAGATCTGAACTTGTAATTGTCAAATGCAGAACTTAAAATTGATAGCTTCTAATTATTATTGCAAATAATAACTTGAAGATCTGAACTTGTAATTGTCAAATACAGAACTTAAAATTGATAGCTTCTAATTATTATTGTAAATTATAACTTGAAGATCTGAACTTGTAATAGTGAATTACAAAACTTAGATTTGTTAAATTCAAATTATTATTTCAAATTATAACTTGAAGATCTGAACTAGTAATTGTCAAATACAGAACTTAAAATTGATAGCTTCTAATTATTATTGCATATTATAACTTGAAGATCTGAACTTGTAATTGTTAAATACAGAACTTAAAATTAATAGCTTCTAATTATTATTGTAAATTATAACTTGAAGATCTGAACTTGTAATAGTGAATTACAGAACTTAGATTTGTTAAATTCAAATTATTATTTCAAATTATAACTTGAAGATCTGAACTAGTAATTGTCAAATACAGAACTTAAAATTGATAGCTTCTAATTATTATTGCATATTATAACTTGAAGATCTGAACTTGTAATAGTCAAATACAGAACTTCTAATTGTTAAATACAAATTATTAGTGCAAATTATAACTTGAAGATCTGAACTAGTAATTGTCAAATACAGAACTTATAATTGATAGCTTCTAATTATTATTGCAAATTATAACTTGAAGATCTGAACTTGTAATTGTCAAATACAGAACTTCTAATTGTTAAATACAAATTATTAGTGCAAATTATAACTTGAAGATCTGAACTTGTAATTGTCAAATACAGAACTTAAAATTGATAGCTTCTAATTATTATTGCAAATTATAACTTGAAGATCTGAACTTGTAATAGTCAAATACAGAACTTAAAATTGATAGCTTCTAATTATTATTGTAAATTATAACTTGAAGATCTGAACTTGTAATAGTGATTTACAGAACTTAGATTTGTTAAATTCAATTATTATTTCAAATTATAACTTGAAGATCTGAACTAGTAATTGTCAAATACAGAACTTAAAATTGATAGCTTCTAATTATTATTGCAAATTATAACTTGAAGATCTGAACTTGTAATTGTCAAATACAGAACTTAAAATTGATAGCTTCTAATTATTATTGTAAATTATAACTTGAAGATCTGAACTTGTAATTGTCAAATACAGAACTTAAAATTGATAGCTTCTAATTATTATTGCAAATTATAACTTGAAGATCTGAACTTGTAATTGTCAAATACAGAACATAAAATTGATAGCTTCTAATTATTATTTCAAATTATAACTTGAAGATCTGGACTTGTAATTGTCAAATACAGAACTTAAAATTAATAGCTTCTAATTATTATTGCAAATTATAACTTGAAGATCTGAACTTGTAATTGTCAAATACAGAAATTAAAATTGATAGCTTCTAATTATTATTGTAAATTATAACTTGAAGATCTGAACTTGTAATAGTGAATTACAGAACTTAGATTTGTTAAATTCAAATTATTATTTCAAATTATAACTTGAAGATCTGAACTAGTAATTGTCAAATACAGAAATTAAAATTGATAGCTTCTAATTATTATTGCATATTATAACTTGAAGATCTGAACTTGTAATTATTAAATACAGAACTTAAAATTGATAGCTTCTAATTATTATTGTAAATTATAACTTCAAGATCTGAACTTGTAATTGTCAAATACAGAACTTAAAATTGATAGCTTCTAATTATTATTGCAAATAATAACTTGAAGATCTGAACTTGTAATTGTCAAATACAGAACTTAAAATTGATAGATTCTAATTATTATTGCAAATTATAACTTGAAGATCTGAACTTGTAATTGTCAAATACAGAACTTCAAATTGTTAAATACAAATTATTAGTGCAAATTATAACTTGAAGATCTGAACTTGTAATTGTCAAATACAGAACTTAAAATTGATAGCTTCTAATTATTATTGTAAATTATAACTTGAAGATCTGAACTTGTAATAGTGAATTATAGAACTTAGATTTGTTAAATTCAAATTATTATTTCAAATTATAACTTGAAGATCTGAACTAGTAATTGTCAAATACAGAACTTAAAATTGATAGCTTCTAATTATTATTGCAAATTATAACTTGAAGATCTGAACTTGTAATAGTCAAATACAAAACTTAAAATTGATAGCTTCTAATTATTATTGTAAATTATAACTTGAAGATCTGAACTTGTAATTGTCAAATACAGAACTTAAAATTGATAGCTTCTAATTATTATTGCAAATAATAACTTGGAGATCTGAACTAGTAATTGTCAAATACAGAACTTAAAATTGATAGCTTCTAATTATTATTGCAAATTATAACTTGAAGATCTGAACTTGTAATTGTCAAATACAGAACTTAAAATTGATAGCTTCTAATTATTATTGCAAATTATAACTTGAAGATCTGAACTTGTAATTGTCAAATACAGAACTTAAAATTGATAGCTTCTAATTATTATTGCAAATTATAACTTGAAGATCTGAACTTGTAATTGTCAAATACAGAACTTCAAATTGTTAAATACAAATTATTAGTGCAAATTCTAACTTGAAGATCTGAACTTGTAATTGTCAAATCCAGAACTTAAAATTGATAGCTTCTAATTATTATTGTAAATTATAACTTGAAGATCTGAACTTGTAATAGTGAATTACAGAACTTAGATTTGTGATATTCAAATTATTATTTCAAATTATAACTTGAAGATCTGAACTAGTAATTGTCAAATACAGAACTTAAAATTTTTAGCTTCTAATTATTATTGCATATTATAACTTGAAGATCTGAACTTGTAATTGTTAAATACAGAACTTAAAATTGATAGCTTCTAATTATTATTGTAAATTATAACTTCAAGATCTGAACTTGTAATTGTCAAATACAGAACTTAAAATTGATAGCTTCTAATTATTATTGCAAATAATAACTTGAAGATCTGAACTTGTAATTGTCAAATACAGAACTTAAAATTGATAGCTTCTAATTATTATTGCAAATTATAATTTGAAGATCTGAACTTGTAATAGACAAACACGCAACTTAGCATTGTTAAATACAAATTGTGATTGCAAATTATAACTTGAAGATCTGAACCTGTAATAGGTAAATACAGAACTTCGAATTGTTAAATTCAAACTAAGATTGCAAATAATAATTCGAAGATCTGAACTTGTAATAGTCAAATACAGAACTTCTAATTGTTAAATACAAATTATTAGTGCAAATTATAACTTGAAGATCTGAACTAGTAATTGTCAAATACAGAACTTAAAATTGATAGCTTCTAATTATTATTGCAAATAATAACTTGAAGATCTGAACTTGTAATTGTCAAATACAGAACTTAAAATTGATAGCTTCTAATTTTTATTGCAAATAATAACTTGAAGATCTGAACTTGTAATTGTCAAATACAGAACTTAAAATTGATAGATTCTAATTATTATTGCAAATTATAACTTGAAGATCTGAACTTGTAATTGTCAAATACAGAACTTCAAATTGTTAAATACAAATTATTAGTGCAAATTATAACTTGAAGATCTGAACTTGTAATTGTCAAATACATAACTTAAAATTGATAGCTTCTAATTATTATTGTAAATTATAACTTGAAGATCTGAACTTGTAATAGTGAATTACAGAACTTAGATTTGTTAAATTCAAATTATTATTTCAAATTATAACTTGAAGATCTGAACTAGTAATTGTCAAATACAGAACTTAAAATTGATAGCTTCTAATTATTATTGCATATTATAACTTGAAGATCTGAACTTGTAATTGTGAAATACAGAACTTAAAATTGATAGCTTCTAATTTTTATTGTAAATTATAACTTCAAGATCTGAACTTGTAATTGTCAAATACAGAACTTAAAATTGATAGCTTCTAATTATTATTGCAAATAATAACTTGAAGATCTGAACTTGTAATTGTCAAATACAGAACTTAAAATTGATAGCTTCTAATTATTATTGCAAATTATAATTTGAAGATCTGAACTTGTAATAGACAAATACGCAACTTAGCATTGTTAAATACAAATTGTGATTGCAAATTATAACTAGAAGATCTGAACCTGTAATTGTCAAATACAGAACTTAAAATTGATAGCTTCTAATTATTATTGCAAATAATAACTTGAAGATCTGAACTTGTAATTGTCAAATACAGAACTTAAAATTGATAGCTTCTAATTATTATTGTAAATTATAACTTGAAGATCTGAACTTGTAATAGTGAATTACAGAACTTAGATTTGTTAAATTCAAATTATTATTTCAAATTATAACTTGAAGATATGAACTAGTAATTGTCAAATACAGAACTTAAAATTGATAGCTTCTAATTATTATTGCAAATTATAACTTGAAGATCTGAACTTGTAATTGTCAAATACAGAACTTCAAATTGTTAAATACAAATTATTAGTGCAAATTATAACTTGAAGATCTGAACTTGTAATAGTGAATTACAGAACTTAGATTTGTTAAATTCAAATTATTATTTCAAATTATAACTTGAAGATCTGAACTAGTAATTGTCGAATACAGAACTTAAAATTGATAGCTTCTAATTATTATTGCATATTATAACTTGAAGATCTGAACTTGTAATTGTCAAATACAGAACTTCTAATTGTTAAATACAAATTATTAGTGCAAATTATAACTTGAAGATCTGAACTTGTAATTGTCAAATACAGAACTTAAAATTGATAGCTTCTAATTATTATTTCAATTTATAACTTGAAGATCTGAACTTGTAATTGTCAAATACAGAACTTAAAATTGATAGCTTCTAATTATTATTGCAAATTATAACTTGAAGATCTGAACTTGTAATTGTCAAATACAGAACTTAAAATTGATAGCTTCTAATTATTATTGCAAATTATAACTTGAAGATCTGAACTTGTAATTGTTAAATGCAGAACTTAAAATTGATAGCTTCTAATTATTATTTCAAATTATAACTTGAAGATCTGAACTTGTAATTGTCAAATACAGAACTTAAAATTGATAGCTTCTAATTATTATTGCAAATAATAACTTGAAGATCTGTACTTGTAATTGTCAAATACAGAACTAAAAATTGATAGCTTATAATTATAGTTCAAATTATAACTTGAAGATCTGAACTTGTAATAGTCAAATACAGAACATCAAATTGTTAAATACAAATTATTAGTGCAAATTATAACTTGAAGATCTGAACTTGTAATAGGTAAATAGAGAACTTCTAATTGTTAAATTCAAACTAAGATTGCAAATAATAATTTGAAAATCTGAACTAGTAATAGTCAAATACAGAACTTCTAACTGTTAAAAACAAATTATTAGTGCAAATTATAACTTGAAGATCTGAACTTGTAATTGTCAAATACAGAACTTAAAATTGATAGCTTCTAATTATTATTGCAAATTATAACTTGAAGATCTGAAATTGTAATAGTGAATTACAAAACTTAGATTTGTTAAATTCAAATTATTATTTCAAATTATAACTTGAAGATCTGAACTAGTAATTGTCAAATACAGAACTTAAATTGATAGCTTATAATTATTATTGCAAATAATAATTAGAAGATCTGAACTTGTAATAGTCAAATACAGAACTTCTAATTGTTAAATACAAATTATTAGTGCAAATTATAACTTGAAGATCTGAACTAGTAATTGTCAAATACAGAACTTAAAATTGATAGCTTCTAATTATTATAGCAAATTATAACTTGAAGATATGAACTTGTAATTGTCAGATACAGATCTTCTAATTGTTAAATACAAATTATTAGTGCAAATTATAACTTGAAGATCTGAACTTGTAATTGTCAAATACAGAACTTAAAATTGATAGCTTCTAATTATTATTGCAAATTATAACTTGAAGATCTGAACTTGTAATTGTCAAATACAGAACTTCTAATTGTTAAATACAAATTATTAGTGCAAATTATAACTTGAAGATCTGAACATGTAATTGTCAAATACAGAACTTAAAATTGATAGCTTCTAATTATTATTGTAAATTATAACTTGTAGATCTGAACTTGTAATAGTGAATTACAGAACTTAGATTTGTTAAATTCAAATTATTATTTCAAATTATAACTTGAAGATCTGAACTAGTAATTGTCAAATACAGAACTTCTAATTGTTAAATACAAATTATTAGTGCAAATTATAACTTGAAGATCTGAACTAGTAATTTTCAAATTCAGAACTTAATATTGATAGCTTCTAATTATTATTGCAAATTATAACTAGAAGATCTGAACTTGTAATTGTCAAATACAGAACTTCTAATTGTTAAATACAAATTATTAGTGCAAATTATAACTTGAAGATCTGAACTAGTAATTTTCAAATACAGAACTTAATATTGATAGCTTCTAATTATTATTGCAAATTATAACTAGAAGATCTGAACTTGTAATTGTCAAATACAGAACTTAAAATTGATAGCTTCTAATTATTATTGCAAATTATAACTTGAAGATCTGAACTTGTAATTGTCAAATACAGAACTTAAAATTGATAGCTTCTAATTATTATTGCAAATTATAACTTGAAGATCTGAACTTGTAATTGTCAAATGCAGAACTTAAAATTGATAGCTTCTAATTATTATTGCAAATTAAATAAAATTACAGAACTTCTAATTGTTAAATACAAATTATTAGTGCAAATTATAACTTGAAGATCTGAACTAGTAATTTTCAAATTCAGAACTTAATATTGATAGCTTCTAATTATTATTGCAAATTATAACTAGAAGATCTGAACTTGTAATTGTCAAATACAGAACTTCAAATTGTTAAATACAAATTATTAGTGCAAATTATAACTTGAAGATCTGAACTAGTAATTTTCAAATACAGAACTTAATATTGATAGCTTCTAATTATTATTGCAAATTATAACTAGAAGATCTGAACTTGTAATTGTCAAATACAGAACTTAAAATTGATAGCTTCTAATTATTATTTCAATTTATAACTTGAAGATCTGAACTTGTAATTGTCAAATACAGAACTTAAAATTAATAGCTTCTAATTATTATTGCAAATTATAACTTGAAGATATGAACTTGTAATTGTCAAATACAGATCTTCTAATTGTTAAATACAAATTAGTAGTGCAAATTATAACTTGAAGATCTGAACTTGTAATTATCAAATACAGAACTTAAAACTGATAGCTTCTAATTATTATTGTAAATTATAACTTGAAGATCTGAACTTGTAATAGTGAATTACAGAACTTAGATTTGTTAAATTCAAATTATTATTTCAAATTATAACTTGAAGATCTGAACTAGTAATTGTCAAATACAGAACTTAAAATTGATAGCTTCTAATTATTATTGCAAATTATAACTTGAAGATCTGAACTTGTAATTGTCAAATACAGAACTTCTAATTGTTAAATACAAATTATTAGTGCAAATTATAACTTGAAGATCTGAACTTGTAATTGTCAAATACAGAACTTAAAATTGATAGCTTCTAATTATTATTGCAAATTATAACTTGAAGATCTGAACTTGTAATAGTCAAATACAGAACTTAAAATTGATAGCTTCTAATTATTATTGTAAGTTATAACTTGAAGATCTGAACTTGTAATAGTGAATTACAGAACTTAGATTTGTTAAATTCAATTATTATTTCAAATTATAACTTTAAGATCTGAACTAGTAATTGTCAAATACAGAACTTAAAATTGATAGCTTCTAATTATTATTGTAAATTATAACTTGAAGATCTGAACTTGTAATTGTCAAATACAGAACTTAAAATTGATAGCTGCTAATTATTATTGCAAATTATAACTTGAAGATCTGAACTTGTAATTGTCAAATACAGAACATAAAATTGATAGCTTCTAATTATTATTTCAAATTATAACTTGAAGATCTGAACTTGTAATTGTCAATTACAGAACTTAAAATTAATAGCTTCTAATTATTATTGCAAATTATAACTGGAAGATCTGAACTTGTAATTGTCAAATACAGAACTTAAAATTGATAGCTTCTAATTATTATTGTAAATTATAACTTGAAGATCTGAACTTGTAATTGTCAAATACAGAACTTAAAATTGATAGCTTCTAATTATTATTGCAAATTATAACTTGAAGATCTGAACTTGTAATTGTCAAATACAGAACTTCAAATTGTTAAATACAAATTATTAGTGCAAATTATAACTTGAAGATCTGAACTTGTAATAGTGAATTACAGAACTTAGATTTGTTAAATTCAAATTATTATTTCAAATTATAACTTGAAGATCTGAACTAGTAATTGTCGAATACAGAACTTAAAATTGATAGCTTCTAATTATTATTGCATATTATAACTTGAAGATCTGAACTTGTAATTGTCAAATACAGAACTTCTAATTGTTAAATACAAATTATTAGTGCAAATTATAACTTGAAGATCTGAACTTGTAATTGTCAAATACAGAACTTAAAATTGATAGCTTCTAATTATTATTTCAATTTATAACTTGAAGATCTGAACTTGTAATTGTCAAATACAGAACTTAAAATTGATAGCTTCTAATTATTATTGCAAATTATAACTTGAAGATCTGAACTTGTAATTGTCAAATACAGAACTTAAAATTGATAGCTTCTAATTATTATTGCAAATTATAACTTGAAGATCTGAACTTGTAATTGTTAAATGCAGAACTTAAAATTGATAGCTTCTAATTATTATTTCAAATTATAACTTGAAGATCTGAACTTGTAATTGTCAAATACAGAACTTAAAATTGATAGCTTCTAATTATTATTGCAAATAATAACTTGAAGATCTGTACTTGTAATTGTCAAATACAGAACTAAAAATTGATAGCTTATAATTATAGTTCAAATTATAACTTGAAGATCTGAACTTGTAATAGTCAAATACAGAACATCAAATTGTTAAATACAAATTATTAGTGCAAATTATAACTTGAAGATCTGAACTTGTAATAGGTAAATAGAGAACTTCTAATTGTTAAATTCAAACTAAGATTGCAAATAATAATTTGAAAATCTGAACTAGTAATAGTCAAATACAGAACTTCTAACTGTTAAAAACAAATTATTAGTGCAAATTATAACTTGAAGATCTGAACTTGTAATTGTCAAATACAGAACTTAAAATTGATAGCTTCTAATTATTATTGCAAATTATAACTTGAAGATCTGAAATTGTAATAGTGAATTACAAAACTTAGATTTGTTAAATTCAAATTATTATTTCAAATTATAACTTGAAGATCTGAACTAGTAATTGTCAAATACAGAACTTAAATTGATAGCTTATAATTATTATTGCAAATAATAATTAGAAGATCTGAACTTGTAATAGTCAAATACAGAACTTCTAATTGTTAAATACAAATTATTAGTGCAAATTATAACTTGAAGATCTGAACTAGTAATTGTCAAATACAGAACTTAATATTGATAGCTTCTAATTATTATAGCAAATTATAACTTGAAGATATGAACTTGTAATTGTCAGATACAGAACTTCTAATTGTTAAATACAAATTATTAGTGCAAATTATAACTTGAAGATCTGAACTTGTAATTGTCAAATACAGAACTTAAAATTGATAGCTTCTAATTATTATTGCAAATTATAACTTGAAGATCTGAACTTGTAATTGTCAAATACAGAACTTCTAATTGTTAAATACAAATTATTAGTGCAAATTATAACTTGAAGATCTGAACATGTAATTGTCAAATACAGAACTTAAAATTGATAGCTTCTAATTATTATTGTAAATTATAACTTGTAGATCTGAACTTGTAATAGTGAATTACAGAACTTAGATTTGTTAAATTCAAATTATTATTTCAAATTATAACTTGAAGATCTGAACTAGTAATTGTCAAATACAGAACTTCTAATTGTTAAATACAAATTATTAGTGCAAATTATAACTTGAAGATCTGAACTAGTAATTTTCAAATTCAGAACTTAATATTGATAGCTTCTAATTATTATTAGCTAAGAGCCTACGAGCAGAAAAATGGTCAGATACTTCCCCTTCTTAGTAAAAGCAAATCCTTTTAAACACGCATAGATTAAGTCAAAATAAAGAGATTTAGGGGCAGACCCACCTCGAAAACCCGCGGAGGCTCCCCCACCCCCTACTCAAAGGGGTGGCGCGCACAGTTGTGTATTTTATTTTTTTTCTCGAAAACGGTAAAACGGAGAGACCTGCGGTTTGCGCCAATCGAAGGAGAATAAAGCCTTACATAGTATAAATATTTTTTTTATACTAAAATATTTTAAGTTTTCCTTCTACATCAAAAAATATTGGAAAGGGTAACCTTTCTTTGAGACACTTTTGCAAATTACTCCAGAACGGCCCAATAAATCAAAATTTATCAAGAGTAGAAAGTTAAAGATTATTGTTTTTTCTATCGATTAGTATATAAATAATTATACTACCTCTTTAAATAATGCTTACAGCGGCGTCGAATATACTAGCGTTTGGTGAAAAATTCAATATGTCATTTCATAAAATATTTTTTTTCTTCATAATTAACAAAAAGAGAAATTTACTGTCTGTGGAATTCGGACGAAAATAAAATGTTACATTCGATACGTATTTTTTAATTGATAAAAAATTGTATTTTTTCTCTTAAGACTACTAAAAATATAGGCGGTGGACACCATATACATAGTAATAACTTTTTTTTTGTTACTCCACAATAAAGAAATAAATTAAAATTTTACTAATGTAGAAAATTAAAGATTATAATTTTTTCTATCGTTTGATAGAATAAAAATTCAAAAATACATATTTTAACGATGTGTACAGTGGCGTATTACGTATTTACGCATTTTTAGAAGTTAGCCATTTTACAAGAACTAGGAAAACCCATCAAGAGATGGATTAAAGATTTTACGATTTATTAAGTCCTAAAGAGCAGCAGATATGTATGTTAAATCCATAGGAAATATATTGCCTTATTTCTTCTCATTGAACAGAACTAACTATAAACGTTGGCTATCCGTGCATTATAGAGATATGTTCATTTTAAAAGAAAAACATCTAAATATTATTAAAAAATTCTGTAGGGGAGGATTTATTATTCAAAAATCGTCAAATAGATTTTCATCCATTCTAAATAGATCAGGATCATGAGCAACAAAACGCAGTAATTAAGAAAGCTTCTAGAGCAATTGGATTAACAGAAAATCCCAGTGCTTTAAAAAGATGGCTTATTTCAGGTCCTGATGTAGCTCATTTGATTGGCGACTATAAAGATTATGTAGATTTCCATCAAAATATTCATAAGATTCACGAAGAGTTGCCAGTTTTGCAAGAAAAGTTTATTTCTGCAGTTACATAGTGAACACATTTAAAGTATATGGTAATCCATTCCAAGAAATATCAACTGAAGTTTTTGCTCTAAATAGCCAAATTTTTGTCAATGAAGAACGTTTAAAGATGTTATTCGAGAAGGGTACTCAATAATGTAAAGCATTTCATCAGGAAAAGTTAATGTCATAACGGAAACGGACGTTTTGAAAAAATAATTAAATTTGAAAATCATCCATATCCACCCTCACTGGTTCAACTTGGACAATTGTATCACGGCACAAAATACATTAATGTGAAAAGTAAACCCATAAATATTGATGCCGAATTAATTGATGGGGCCGCTTTGGTGCACATACCATACTTCACAACCTAAAACTTGCTCTTCTTTTGAAGATTACATAATTATCTCGCATTGGAAGCCGTATATTTTTAAAAATTTGGAAACTGTTAATTGAGTTGAAACAATTTGGGATATTTATATCGAAAAAAGCTTGACAGAAAGTACCAGGGAAAAGAGAGGTAAAGGAAATAGGTAAGACTAACTACCACAATTCCAAAAAATAGGTAAAATTTTTTAAGAGTTGGAGAAAATAAAACGGAATTGTTCAGTTAAATTTCTAATTATTTTAAGGACATTGCATTGCCTGAAAATATGATGGTAGTGCTCAATAACTCTCAGGAAACCTTCTATAATAGCGGCTCTCCAGATCTGATTAAAATTACTTGCATGTGCAACCAAGAATAAGCTGATTCTTGAATATTTGTTCATTCTCTAAACTGCTTAAACAGTAATTTAACAAAAATACTAATAAAAACAGTTTACATAGATGTCATTATTCTTACCATTGTTTATCAATATCTGCATCAATGTTTGCATCGAGTTTAGTACCGGAAAAACTTAAGATACATACAACTCTTGGGTGGAAATAGGTGACAATAGGTCTTCCTATGTTCCACACTTTTACTGGGTGCGATGTAACATCTGAATTTTTTGATAATGGAAAAAGAATGTGTTGCGATACATGTAATTTTTAATTTTCTACATTAGTAAAATTTTAATTTATTTCTTTATTGTGGAGTAATATTTTTGGTAGTAAGAGAAAAAATACAACTTTTTACGAATTAAGAAATATATACTGTCGTGGAACAAAATTAGAAATACGTTGTTTTTTTTAATTTAAATTTTGAAATTTTTTGGGAAATGGCGGACGTTACGGACGTGCATTGGCAGTGGGTCCGTAAAATTTCATAAAAATTGATATTTAAGAAAAATAAAGAATTATATTACGAAACAAGTGATTTTGATTGTTTTGTTTGTGTTTGGAAAGAAAATTAATTGTTATACCGAGGCAGATGGATATATGTATCTGAAAGTTAACGTGTCTACGATTATTAAAGAATTTAAAATTAATAATAAAAATATTTTAAGAAGTGTAACCAAGTAATTCGCTAAATTCAATTGGAAAAATAATTTTTTGATAATTTAATATCACTTCAATACAGAATGTAACATTTTATTTTATTCCAAATTCCACAGGCAGCAAGTTTCTCTTTTTCTTAATTTTAAAGAAAAAAAATATTTTATGAAATGTTATTAAGTATATTAAATTTTTTACCAAACGCTAGTATATTCGACGCCGCTGTACGCATTATTTAAAGAGGAAGTATAATTATTTATATACCTATCGATAGAAAAAACAATAATCTTTAACTTTCTACTCTTGACAAATTTTGATTTATTGGGCCGTTCTGGAGTAATTTGCAAAAGTGTCTCAAAAAAAGGTTACCCTTTCCAATATTTTTTGATGTAGAAGGAAAACTTAAAATATTTTAGTATAAAAAAAATATTTATACTATGTAAGGCTTTATTCTCCTTCGATTGGCGCAAACCGCAGGTCTCTCCGTTTTACCGTTTTCGAGAAAAAAAATAAAATACACAACTGTGCTCGCCACCCCTTTGAGTAGGGGGTGGGGGAGCCTCCGCGGGTTTTCGAGGTGGGTCTGCCCCTAAATCTCTTTATTTTGACTTAATCTATGCGTGTTTAAAAGGATTTGCTTTTACTAAGAAGGGGAAGTATCAGCATCGAAATCCCTTAGCTATATTGCAAATTATAACTAGAAGATCTGAACTTGTAATTGTCAAATACAGAACTTCTAATTGTTAAATACAAATTATTAGTGCAAATTATAACTTGAAGATCTGAACTAGTAATTTTCAAATACAGAACTTAATATTGATAGCTTCTAATTATTATTGCAAATTATAACTAGAAGATCTGAACTTGTAATTGTCAAATACAGAACTTAAAATTGATAGCTTCTAATTATTATTGCAAATTATAACTTGAAGATCTGAACTTGTAATTGTCAAATACAGAACTTAAAATTGATAGCTTCTAATTATTATTGCAAATTATAACTTGAAGATCTGAACTTGTAATTGTCAAATGCAGAACTTAAAATTGATAGCTTCTAATTATTATTGCAAATTAAATTGCAAATTAAATAAAATTACAGAACTTCTAATTGTTAAATACAAATTATTAGTGCAAATTATAACTTGAAGATCTGAACTAGTAATTTTCAAATTCAGAACTTAATATTGATAGCTTCTAATTATTATTGCAAATTATAACTAGAAGATCTGAACTTGTAATTGTCAAATACAGAACTTCTAATTGTTAAATACAAATTATTAGTGCAAATTATAACTTGAAGATCTGAACTAGTAATTTTCAAATACAGAACTTAATATTGATAGCTTCTAATTATTATTGCAAATTATAACTAGAAGATCTGAACTTGTAATTGTCAAATACAGAACTTAAAATTGATAGCTTCTAATTATTATTTCAATTTATAACTTGAAGATCTGAACTTGTAATTGTCAAATACAGAACTTAAAATTAATAGCTTCTAATTATTATTGCAAATTATAACTTGAAGATATGAACTTGTAATTGTCAAATACAGATCTTCTAATTGTTAAATACAAATTAGTAGTGCAAATTATAACTTGAAGATCTGAACTTGTAATTATCAAATACAGAACTTAAAACTGATAGCTTCTAATTATTATTGTAAATTATAACTTGAAGATCTGAACTTGTAATAGTGAATTACAGAACTTAGATTTGTTAAATTCAAATTATTATTTCAAATTATAACTTGAAGATCTGAACTAGTAATTGTCAAATACAGAACTTAAAATTGATAGCTTCTAATTATTATTGCAAATTATAACTTGAAGATCTGAACTTGTAATTGTCAAATACAGAACTTCTAATTGTTAAATACAAATTATTAGTGCAAATTATAACTTGAAGATCTGAACTTGTAATTGTCAAATACAGAACTTAAAATTGATAGCTTCTAATTATTATTGCAAATTATAACTTGAAGATCTGAACTTGTAATAGTCAAATACAGAACTTAAAATTGATAGCTTCTAATTATTATTGTAAGTTATAACTTGAAGATCTGAACTTGTAATAGTGAATTACAGAACTTAGATTTGTTAAATTCAATTATTATTTCAAATTATAACTTTAAGATCTGAACTAGTAATTGTCAAATACAGAACTTAAAATTGATAGCTTCTAATTATTATTGTAAATTATAACTTGAAGATCTGAACTTGTAATTGTCAAATACAGAACTTAAAATTGATAGCTGCTAATTATTATTGCAAATTATAACTTGAAGATCTGAACTTGTAATTGTCAAATACAGAACATAAAATTGATAGCTTCTAATTATTATTTCAAATTATAACTTGAAGATCTGAACTTGTAATTGTCAATTACAGAACTTAAAATTAATAGCTTCTAATTATTATTGCAAATTATAACTGGAAGATCTGAACTTGTAATTGTCAAATACAGAACTTAAAATTGATAGCTTCTAATTATTATTGTAAATTATAACTTGAAGATCTGAACTTGTAATTGTCAAATACAGAACTTAAAATTGATAGCTTCTAATTATTATTGCAAATTATAACTTGAAGATCTGAACTTGTAATTGTCAAATACAGAACTTAAAATTGATAGCTTCTAATTATTATTGTAAATTATAACTTGAAGATCTGAACTTGTAATTGTCAAATACAGAACTTAAAATTGATAGCTTCTAATTATTATTGCAAATTATAACTAGAAGATCTGAACTTGTAATTGTCAAATACAGAACTTAAAATTGATAGCTTCTAATTATTATTGTAAATTATAACTTGAAGATCTGAACTTGTAATTGTCAAATACAGAAATTAAAATTGATAGCTTCTAATTATTATTGAAAATAATAACTTGAAGATCTGAACTTGTAATTGTCAAATACAGAACTTAAAATTGATAGCTTCTAATTATTATTGCAAATTATAATTTGAAGATCTGAACTTGTAATAGACAAATACGCAACTTAGCATTGTTAAATACAAATTGTGATTGCAAATTATAACTTGAAGATCTGAACCTGTAATTGTCAAATACAGAACTTAAAATTGATAGCTTCTAATTATTATTGCAAATAATAACTTGAAGATCTGAACTTGTAATTGTCAAATACAGAACTTAAAATTGATAGCTTCTAATTATTATTGTAAATTATAACTTGAAGATCTGAACTTGTAATAGTGAATTACAGAACTTAGATTTGTTAAATTCAAATTATTATTTCAAATTATAACTTGAAGATATGAACTAGTAATTGTCAAATACAGAACTTAAAATTGATAGCTTCTAATTATTATTGCAAATTATAACTTGAAGATCTGAACTTGTAATTGTCAAATACAGAACTTCAAATTGTTAAATACAAATTATTAGTGCAAATTATAACTTGAAGATCTGAACTTGTAATAGTGAATTACAGAACTTAGATTTGTTAAATTCAAATTATTATTCCAAATTATAACTTGAAGATCTGAACTAGTAATTGTCGAATACAGAACTTAAAATTGATAGCTTCTAATTATTATTGCATATTATAACTTGAAGATCTGAACTTGTAATTGTCAAATACAGAACTTCTAATTGTTAAATACAAATTATTAGTGCAAATTATAACTTGAAGATCTGAACTTGTAATTGTCAAATACAGAACTTAAAATTGATAGCTTCTAATTATTATTTCAATTTATAACTTGAAGATCTGAACTTGTAATTGTCAAATACAGAACTTAAAATTGATAGCTTCTAATTATTATTGCAAATTATAACTTGAAGATCTGAACTTGTAATTGTCAAATACAGAACTTAAAATTGATAGCTTCTAATTATTATTGCAAATTATAACTTGAAGATCTGAACTTGTAATTGTCAAATGCAGAACTTAAAATTGATAGCTTCTAATTATTATTTCAAATTATAACTTGAAGATCTGAACTTGTAATTGTCAAATACAGAACTTAAAATTGATAGCTTCTAATTATTATTGCAAATAATAACTTGAAGATCTGTACTTGTAATTGTCAAATACAGAACTAAAAATTGATAGCTTATAATTATAGTTCAAATTATAACTTGAAGATCTGAACTTGTAATAGTCAAATACAGAACATCAAATTGTTAAATACAAATTATTAGTGCAAATTATAACTTGAAGATCTGAACTTGTAATAGGTAAATAGAGAACTTCTAATTGTTAAATTCAAACTAAGATTGCAAATAATAATTTGAAAATCTGAACTAGTAATAGTCAAATACAGAACTTCTAACTGTTAAAAACAAATTATTAGTGCAAATTATAACTTGAAGATCTGAACTTGTAATTGTCAAATACAGAACTTAAAATTGATAGCTTCTAATTATTATTGCAAATTATAACTTGAAGATCTGAAATTGTAATAGTGAATTACAAAACTTAGATTTGTTAAATTCAAATTATTATTTCAAATTATAACTTGAAGATCTGAACTAGTAATTGTCAAATACAGAACTTAAATTGATAGCTTATAATTATTATTGCAAATAATAATTAGAAGATCTGAACTTGTAATAGTCAAATACAGAACTTCTAATTGTTAAATACAAATTATTAGTGCAAATTATAACTTGAAGATCTGAACTAGTAATTGTCAAATACAGAACTTAAAATTGATAGCTTCTAATTATTATTGCAAATTATAACTTGAAGATATGAACTTGTAATTGTCAGATACAGAACTTCTAATTGTTAAATACAAATTATTAGTGCAAATTATAACTTGAAGATCTGAACTTGTAATTGTCAAATACAGAACTTAAAATTGATAGCTTCTAATTATTATTGCAAATTATAACTTGAAGATCTGAACTTGTAATTGTCAAATACAGAACTTCTAATTATTGTTAAATACAAATTATTAGTGCAAATTATAACTTGAAGATCTGAACATGTAATTGTCAAATACAGAACTTAAAATTGATAGCTTCTAATTATTATTGTAAATTATAACTTGTAGATCTGAACTTGTAATAGTGAATTACAGAACTTAGATTTGTTAAATTCAAATTATTATTTCAAATTATAACTTGAAGATCTGAACTAGTAATTGTCAAATACAGAACTTCTAATTGTTAAATACAAATTATTAGTGCAAATTATAACTTGAAGATCTGAACTAGTAATTTTCAAATTCAGAACTTAATATTGATAGCTTCTAATTATTATTGCAAATTATAACTAGAAGATCTGAACTTGTAATTGTCAAATACAGAACTTCTAATTGTTAAATACAAATTATTAGTGCAAATTATAACTTGAAGATCTGAACTAGTAATTTTCAAATACAGAACTTAATATTGATAGCTTCTAATTATTATTGCAAATTATAACTAGAAGATCTGAACTTGTAATTGTCAAATACAGAACTTAAAATTGATAGCTTCTAATTATTATTGCAAATTATAACTTGAAGATCTGAACTTGTAATTGTCAAATACAGAACTTAAAATTGATAGCTTCTAATTATTATTGCAAATTATAACTTGAAGATCTGAACTTGTAATTGTCAAATGCAGAACTTAAAATTGATAGCTTCTAATTATTATTGCAAATTAAATTGCAAATTAAATAAAATTACAGAACTTCTAATTGTTAAATACAAATTATTAGTGCAAATTATAACTTGAAGATCTGAACTAGTAATTTTCAAATTCAGAACTTAATATTGATAGCTTCTAATTATTATTGCAAATTATAACTAGAAGATCTGAACTTGTAATTGTCAAATACAGAACTTCTAATTGTTAAATACAAATTATTAGTGCAAATTATAACTTGAAGATCTGAACTAGTAATTTTCAAATACAGAACTTAATATTGATAGCTTCTAATTATTATTGCAAATTATAACTAGAAGATCTGAACTTGTAATTGTCAAATACAGAACTTAAAATTGATAGCTTCTAATTATTATTTCAATTTATAACTTGAAGATCTGAACTTGTAATTGTCAAATACAGAACTTAAAATTAATAGCTTCTAATTATTATTGCAAATTATAACTTGAAGATATGAACTTGTAATTGTCAAATACAGATCTTCTAATTGTTAAATACAAATTAGTAGTGCAAATTATAACTTGAAGATCTGAACTTGTAATTATCAAATACAGAACTTAAAACTGATAGCTTCTAATTATTATTGTAAATTATAACTTGAAGATCTGAACTTGTAATAGTGAATTACAGAACTTAGATTTGTTAAATTCAAATTATTATTTCAAATTATAACTTGAAGATCTGAACTAGTAATTGTCAAATACAGAACTTAAAATTGATAGCTTCTAATTATTATTGCAAATTATAACTTGAAGATCTGAACTTGTAATTGTCAAATACAGAACTTCTAATTGTTAAATACAAATTATTAGTGCAAATTATAACTTGAAGATTCGAACTTGTAATTGTCAAATACAGAACTTAAAATTGATAGCTTCTAATTATTATTGCAAATTATAACTTGAAGATCTGAACTTGTAATAGTCAAATACAGAACTTAAAATTGATAGCTTCTAATTATTATTGTAAATTATAACTTGAAGATCTGAACTTGTAATAGTGAATTACAGAACTTAGATTTGTTAAATTCAATTATTATTTCAAATTATAACTTGAAGATCTGAACTAGTAATTGTCAAATACAGAACTTAAAATTGATAGCTTCTAATTATTATTGTAAATTATAACTTGAAGATCTGAACTTGTAATTGTCAAATACAGAACTTAAAATTGATAGCTGCTAATTATTATTGCAAATTATAACTTGAAGATCTGAACTTGTAATTGTCAAATACAGAACATAAAATTGATAGCTTCTAATTATTATTTCAAATTATAACTTGAAGATCTGAACTTGTAATTGTCAATTACAGAACTTAAAATTAATAGCTTCTAATTATTATTGCAAATTATAACTTGAAGATCTGAACTAGTAATTGTCAAATACAGAACTTAAAATTGATAGCTTCTAATTATTATTGTAAATTATAACTTGAAGATCTGAACTTGTAATTGTCAAATACAGAACTTAAAATTGATAGCTTCTAATTATTATTGCAAATTATAACTTGAAGATCTGAACTTGTAATTGTCAAATACAGAACTTAAAATTGATAGCTTCTAATTATTATTGTAAATTATAACTTGAAGATCTGAACTTGTAATTGTCAAATACAGAACTTAAAATTGATAGCTTCTAATTATTATTGCAAATAATAACTTGCAGATCTGAACTAGTAATTGTCAAATACAGAACTTAAAATTGATAGCTTCTAATTATTATTGCAAATTATAACTAGAAGATCTGAACTTGTAATTGTCAAATACAGAACTTAAAATTGATAGCTTCTAATTATTATTGTAAATTATAACTTGAAGATCTGAACTTGTAATTGTCAAATACAGAACTTAAAATTGATAGCTTCTAATTATTATTGCAAATAATGACTTGGAGATCTGAACTAGTAATTGTCAAATACAGAACTTAAAATTGATAGCTTCTAATTATTATTGCAAATTATAACTTGAAGATCTGAACTTGTAATTGTCAAATACAGAACTTAAAATTGATAGCTTCTAATTATTATTGCAAATTATAACTTGAAGATCTGAACTTGTAATTGTCAAATACAGAACATAAAATTGATAGCTTCTAATTATTATTGCAAATTATAACTTGAAGATCGGAACTTGTAATTGTCAAATACAGAACTTAAAATTGATAGCTTCTAATTATTATTGTAAATTATAACTTGAAGATCTGAACTTGTAATAGTGAATTACAGAACTTAGATTTGTTAAATTCAAATTATTATTTCAAATTATAACTTGAAGATATGAACTAGTAATTGTCAAATACAGAACTTAAAATTGATAGCTTCTAATTATTATTGCATATTATAACTTGAGATCTGAACTTGTAATTGTTAAATACAGAACTAAAATTGATAGCTTCTAATTATTATTGTAAATTATAACTTCGAGATCTGAACTTGTAATTGTCAAATGCAGAACTTAAAATTGATAGCTTCTAATTATTATTGCAAATTATAACTTGAAGATCTGAACTTGTAATTGTCTAATAAAGAACTTAAAATTGATAGCTTCTAATTATTATTGTAAATTATAACTTGAAGATCTGAACTTGTAATAGTGAATTACAGAACTGAGATTTGTTAAATTCAAATTATTATTTCAAATTATAACTTGAAGATCTGAACTAGTAATTGTCAAATACAGAACTTAAAATTGATAGCTTCTAATTATTATTGCATATTATAACTTGACGATCTGAACTTGTAATTGTTAAATACAGAACTTAAAATTAATAGCTTCTAATTATTATTGTAAATTATAACTTGAAGATCTGAACTTGTAATAGTGAATTACAGAACTTAGATTTGTTAAATTCAAATTATTATTTCAAATTATAACTTGAAGATCTGAACTAGTAATTGTCAAATACAGAACTTAAAATTGATAGCTTCTAATTATTATTGCATATTATAACTTGAAGATCTGAACTTGTAATAGTCAAATACAGAACTTCTAATTGTTAAATACAAATTATTAGTGCAAATTATAACTTGAAGATCTGAACTAGTAATTGTCAAATACAGAACTTAAAATTGATAGCTTCTAATTATTATTGCAAATTATAACTTGAAGATCTGAACTTGTAATTGTCAAATACAGAACTTAAAATTGATAGCTTCTAATTATTATTGTAAATTATAACTTGAAGATCTGAACTTGTAATAGTGAATTACAGAACTTAGATTTGTTAAATTCAAATTATTATTTCAAATTATAACTTGAAGATCTGAACTAGTAATTGTCAAATACAGAACTTAAAATTGATAGCTTCTAATTATTATTGCATATTATAACTTGAAGATCTGAACTTGTAATTGTGAAATACAGAACTTAAAATTGATAGTTTCTAATTATTATTGTAAATTATAACTTCAAGATCTGAACTTGTAATTGTCAAATACAGAACTTAAAATTGATAGCTTCTAATTATTATTGCAAATAATAACTTGAAGATCTGAACTTGTAATAGTCAAATACAGAACTTAAAATTGATAGCTTCTAATTATTATTGCAAATAATAACTTGAAGATCTGAACTTGTAATTGTCAAATACAGAACTTAAAATTGATAGCTTCTAATTTTTATTGCAAATAATAACTTGAAGATCTGAACTTGTAATTGTCAAATACAGAACTTAAAATTGATAGATTCTAATTATTATTGCAAATTATAACTTGAAGATCTGAACTTGTAATTGTCAAATACAGAACTTCAAATTGTTAAATACAAATTATTAGTGCAAATTATAACTTGAAGATCTGAACTTGTAATTGTCAAATACATAACTTAAAATTGATAGCTTCTAATTATTATTGTAAATTATAACTTGAAGATCTGAACTTGTAATAGTGAATTACAGAACTTAGATTTGTTAAATTCAAATTATTATTTCAAATTATAACTTGAAGATCTGAACTAGTAATTGTCAAATACAGAACTTAAAATTGATAGCTTCTAATTATTATTGCATATTATAACTTGAAGATCTGAACTTGTAATTGTGAAATACAGAACTTAAAATTGATAGCTTCTAATTATTATTGTAAATTATAACTTCAAGATCTGAACTTGTAATTGTCAAATACAGAACTTAAAATTGATAGCTTCTAATTATTATTGCAAATAATAACTTGAAGATCTGAACTTGTAATCGTCAAATACAGAACTTAAAATTGATAGCTTCTAATTATTATTGTAAATTATAACTTGAAGATCTGAACTTGTAATAGTGAATTACAGAACTTAGATTTGTTAAATTCAAATTATTATTTCAAATTATAACTTGAAGATATGAACTAGTAATTGTCAAATACAGAACTTAAAATTGATAGCTTCTAATTATTATTGCAAATTATAACTTGAAGATCTGAACTTGTAATTGTCAAATACAGAACTTCAAATTGTTAAATACAAATTATTAGTGCAAATTATAACTTGAAGATCTGAACTTGTAATAGTGAATTACAGAACTTAGATTTGTTAAATTCAAATTATTATTTCAAATTATAACTTGAAGATCTGAACTAGTAATTGTCGAATACAGAACTTAAAATTGATAGCTTCTAATTATTATTGCATATTATAACTTGAAGATCTGAACTTGTAATTGTCAAATACAGAACTTCTAATTGTTAAATACAAATTATTAGTGCAAATTATAACTTGAAGATCTGAACTTGTAATTGTCAAATACAGAACTTAAAATTGATAGCTTCTAATTATTATTTCAATTTATAACTTGAAGATCTGAACTTGTAATTGTCAAATACAGAACTTAAAATTGATAGCTTCTAATTATTATTGCAAATTATAACTTGAAGATCTGAACTTGTAATTGTCAAATACAGAACTTAAAATTGATAGCTTCTAATTATTATTGCAAATTATAACTTGAAGATCTGAACTTGTAATTGTCAAATGCAGAACTTAAAATTGATAGCTTCTAATTATTATTTCAAATTATAACTTGAAGATCTGAACTTGTAATTGTCAAATACAGAACTTAAAATTGATAGCTTCTAATTATTATTACAAATAATAACTTGAAGATCTGTACTTGTAATTGTCAAATACAGAACTAAAAATTGATAGCTTATAATTATAGTTCAAATTATAACTTGAAGATCTGAACTTGTAATAGTCAAATACAGAACATCAAATTGTTAAATACAAATTATTAGTGCAAATTATAACTTGAAGATCTGAACTTGTAATAGGTAAATAGAGAACTTCTAATTGTTAAATTCAAACTAAGATTGCAAATAATAATTTGAAAATCTGAACTAGTAATAGTCAAATACAGAACTTCTAACTGTTAAAAACAAATTATTAGTGCAAATTATAACTTGAAGATCTGAACTTGTAATTGTCAAATACAGAACTTAAAATTGATAGCTTCTAATTATTATTGCAAATTATAACTTGAAGATCTGAAATTGTAATAGTGAATTACAAAACTTAGATTTGTTAAATTCAAATTATTATTTCAAATTATAACTTGAAGATCTGAACTAGTAATTGTCAAATACAGAACTTAAATTGATAGCTTATAATTATTATTGCAAATAATAATTAGAAGATCTGAACTTGTAATAGTCAAATACAGAACTTCTAATTGTTAAATACAAATTATTAGTGCAAATTATAACTTGAAGATCTGAACTAGTAATTGTCAAATACAGAACTTAAAATTGATAGCTTCTAATTATTATTGCAAATTATAACTTGAAGATATGAACTTGTAATTGTCAGATACAGAACTTCTAATTGTTAAATACAAATTATTAGTGCAAATTATAACTTGAAGATCTGAACTTGTAATTGTCAAATACAGAACTTAAAATTGATAGCTTCTAATTATTATTGCAAATTATAACTTGAAGATCTGAACTTGTAATTGTCAAATACAGAACTTCTAATTGTTAAATACAAATTATTAGTGCAAATTATAACTTGAAGATCTGAACATGTAATTGTCAAATACAGAACTTAAAATTGATAGCTTCTAATTATTATTGTAAATTATAACTTGTAGATCTGAACTTGTAATAGTGAATTACAGAACTTAGATTTGTTAAATTCAAATTATTATTTCAAATTATAACTTGAAGATCTGAACTAGTAATTGTCAAATACAGAACTTCTAATTGTTAAATACAAATTATTAGTGCAAATTATAACTTGAAGATCTGAACTAGTAATTTTCAAATTCAGAACTTAATATTGATAGCTTCTAATTATTATTGAAAATTATAACTAGAAGATCTGAACTTGTAATTGTCAAATACAGAACTTCTAATTGTTAAATACAAATTATTAGTGCAAATTATAACTTGAAGATCTGAACTAGTAATTTTCAAATACAGAACTTAATATTGATAGCTTCTAATTATTATTGCAAATTATAACTAGAAGATCTGAACTTGTAATTGTCAAATACAGAACTTAAAATTGATAGCTTCTAATTATTATTGCAAATTATAACTTGAAGATCTGAACTTGTAATTGTCAAATACAGAACTTAAAATTGATAGCTTCTAATTATTATTGCAAATTATAACTTGAAGATCTGAACTTGTAATTGTCAAATGCAGAACTTAAAATTGATAGCTTCTAATTATTATTGCAAATTAAATTGCAAATTAAATAAAATTACAGAACTTCTAATTGTTAAATACAAATTATTAGTGCAAATTATAACTTGAAGATCTGAACTAGTAATTTTCAAATTCAGAACTTAATATTGATAGCTTCTAATTATTATTGCAAATTATAACTAGAAGATCTGAACTTGTAATTGTCAAATACAGAACTTCTAATTGTTAAATACAAATTATTAGTGCAAATTATAACTTGAAGATCTGAACTAGTAATTTTCAAATACAGAACTTAATATTGATAGCTTCTAATTATTATTGCAAATTATAACTAGAAGATCTGAACTTGTAATTGTCAAATACAGAACTTAAAATTGATAGCTTCTAATTATTATTTCAATTTATAACTTGAAGATCTGAACTTGTAATTGTCAAATACAGAACTTAAAATTAATAGCTTCTAATTATTATTGCAAATTATAACTTGAAGATATGAACTTGTAATTGTCAAATACAGATCTTCTAATTGTTAAATACAAATTAGTAGTGCAAATTATAACTTGAAGATCTGAACTTGTAATTATCAAATACAGAACTTAAAACTGATAGCTTCTAATTATTATTGTAAATTATAACTTGAAGATCTGAACTTGTAATAGTGAATTACAGAACTTAGATTTGTTAAATTCAAATTATTATTTCAAATTATAACTTGAAGATCTGAACTAGTAATTGTCAAATACAGAACTTAAAATTGATAGCTTCTAATTATTATTGCAAATTATAACTTGAAGATCTGAACTTGTAATTGTCAAATACAGAACTTCAAATTGTTAAATACAAATTATTAGTGCAAATTATAACTTGAAGATCTGAACTTGTAATTGTCAAATACAGAACTTAAAATTGATAGCTTCTAATTATTATTGCAAATTATAACTTGAAGATCTGAACTTGTAATAGTCAAATACAGAACTTAAAATTGATAGCTTCTAATTATTATTGTAAGTTATAACTTGAAGATCTGAACTTGTAATAGTGAATTACAGAACTTAGATTTGTTAAATTCAATTATTATTTCAAATTATAACTTTAAGATCTGAACTAGTAATTGTCAAATACAGAACTTAAAATTGATAGCTTCTAATTATTATTGTAAATTATAACTTGAAGATCTGAACTTGTAATTGTCAAATACAGAACTTAAAATTGATAGCTGCTAATTATTATTGCAAATTATAACTTGAAGATCTGAACTTGTAATTGTCAAATACAGAACATAAAATTGATAGCTTCTAATTATTATTTCAAATTATAACTTGAAGATCTGAACTTGTAATTGTCAATTACAGAACTTAAAATTAATAGCTTCTAATTATTATTGCAAATTATAACTTGAAGATCTGAACTTGTAATTGTCAAATACAGAACTTAAAATTGATAGCTTCTAATTATTATTGTAAATTATAACTTGAAGATCTGAACTTGTAATTGTCAAATACAGAACTTAAAATTGATAGCTTCTAATTATTATTGCAAATTATAACTTGAAGATCTGAACTTGTAATTGTCAAATACAGAACTTAAAATTGATAGCTTCTAATTATTATTGCAAATAATAACTTGAAGATCTGAACTTGTAATTGTCAAATACAGAACTTAAAATTGATAGCTTCTAATTATTATTGCAAATTATAATTTGAAGATCTGAACTTGTAATAGACAAATACGCAACTTAGCATTGTTAAATACAAATTGTGATTGCAAATTATAACTTGAAGATCTGAACCTGTAATTGTCAAATACAGAACTTAAAATTGATAGCTACTAATTATTATTGCAAATAATAACTTGAAGATCTGAACTTGTAATTGTCAAATACAGAACTTAAAATTGATAGCTTCTAATTATTATTGTAAATTATAACTTGAAGATCTGAACTTGTAATAGTGAATTACAGAACTTAGATTTGTTAAATTCAAATTATTATTTCAAATTATAACTTGAAGATATGAACTAGTAATTGTCAAATACAGAACTTAAAATTGATAGCTTCTAATTATTATTGCAAATTATAACTTGAAGATCTGAACTTGTAATTGTCAAATACAGAACTTCAAATTGTTAAATACAAATTATTAGTGCAAATTATAACTTGAAGATCTGAACTTGTAATAGTGAATTACAGAACTTAGATTTGTTAAATTCAAATTATTATTTCAAATTATAACTTGAAGATCTGAACTAGTAATTGTCGAATACAGAACTTAAAATTGATAGCTTCTAATTATTATTGCATATTATAACTTGAAGATCTGAACTTGTAATTGTCAAATACAGAACTTCTAATTGTTAAATACAAATTATTAGTGCAAATTATAACTTGAAGATCTGAACTTGTAATTGTCAAATACAGAACTTAAAATTGATAGCTTCTAATTATTATTTCAATTTATAACTTGAAGATCTGAACTTGTAATTGTCAAATACAGAACTTAAAATTGATAGCTTCTAATTATTATTGCAAATTATAACTTGAAGATCTGAACTTGTAATTGTCAAATACAGAACTTAAAATTGATAGCTTCTAATTATTATTGCAAATTATAACTTGAAGATCTGAACTTGTAATTGTCAAATGCAGAACTTAAAATTGATAGCTTCTAATTATTATTTCAAATTATAACTTGAAGATCTGAACTTGTAATTGTCAAATACAGAACTTAAAATTGATAGCTTCTAATTATTATTGCAAATAATAACTTGAAGATCTGTACTTGTAATTGTCAAATACAGAACTAAAAATTGATAGCTTATAATTATAGTTCAAATTATAACTTGAAGATCTGAACTTGTAATAGTCAAATACAGAACATCAAATTGTTAAATACAAATTATTAGTGCAAATTATAACTTGAAGATCTGAACTTGTAATAAGTAAATAGAGAACTTCTAATTGTTACATTCAAACTAAGATTGCAAATAATAATTTGAAAATCTGAACTAGTAATAGTCAAATACAGAACTTCTAACTGTTAAAAACAAATTATTAGTGCAAATTATAACTTGAAGATCTGAACTTGTAATTGTCAAATACAGAACTTAAAATTGATAGCTTCTAATTATTATTGCAAATTATAACTTGAAGATCTGAAATTGTAATAGTGAATTACAAAACTTAGATTTGTTAAATTCAAATTATTATTTGAAATTATAACTTGAAGATCTGAACTAGTAATTGTCAAATACAGAACTTAAATTGATAGCTTATAATTATTATTGCAAATAATAATTAGAAGATCTGAACTTGTAATAGTCAAATACAGAACTTCTAATTGTTAAATACAAATTATTAGTGCAAATTATAACTTGAAGATCTGAACTAGTAATTGTCAAATACAGAACTTAAAATTGATAGCTTCTAATTATTATTGCAAATTATAACTTGAAGATATGAACTTGTAATTGTCAGATACAGAACTTCTAATTGTTAAATACAAATTATTAGTGCAAATTATAACTTGAAGATCTGAACTTGTAATTGTCAAATACAGAACTTAAAATTGATAGCTTCTAATTATTATTGCAAATTATAACTTGAAGATCTGAACTTGTAATTGTCAAATACAGAACTTCTAATAATTGTTAAATACAAATTATTAGTGCAAATTATAACTTGAAGATCTGAACATGTAATTGTCAAATACAGAACTTAAAATTGATAGCTTCTAATTATTATTGTAAATTATAACTTGTAGATCTGAACTTGTAATAGTGAATTACAGAACTTAGATTTGTTAAATTCAAATTATTATTTCAAATTATAACTTGAAGATCTGAACTAGTAATTGTCAAATACAGAACTTCTAATTGTTAAATACAAATTATTAGTGCAAATTATAACTTGAAGATCTGAACTAGTAATTTTCAAATTCAGAACTTAATATTGATAGCTTCTAATTATTATTGCAAATTATAACTAGAAGATCTGAACTTGTAATTGTCAAATACAGAACTTCTAATTGTTAAATACAAATTATTAGTGCAAATTATAACTTGAAGATCTGAACTAGTAATTTTCAAATACAGAACTTAATATTGATAGCTTCTAATTATTATTGCAAATTATAACTAGAAGATCTGAACTTGTAATTGTCAAATACAGAACTTAAAATTGATAGCTTCTAATTATTATTGCAAATTATAACTTGAAGATCTGAACTTGTAATTGTCAAATACAGAACCTAAAATTGATAGCTTCTAATTATTATTGCAAATTATAACTTGAAGATCTGAACTTGTAATTGTCAAATGCAGAACTTAAAATTGATAGCTTCTAATTATTATTGCAAATTAAATTGCAAATTAAATAAAATTACAGAACTTCTAATTGTTAAATACAAATTATTAGTGCAAATTATAACTTGAAGATCTGAACTAGTAATTTTCAAATTCAGAACTTAATATTGATAGCTTCTAATTATTATTGCAAATTATAACTAGAAGATCTGAACTTGTAATTGTCAAATACAGAACTTCTAATTGTTAAATACAAATTATTAGTGCAAATTATAACTTGAAGATCTGAACTAGTAATTTTCAAATACAGGACTTAATATTGATAGCTTCTAATTATTATTGCAAATTATAACTAGAAGATCTGAACTTGTAATTGTCAAATACAGAACTTAAAATTGATAGCTTCTAATTATTATTTCAATTTATAACTTGAAGATCTGAACTTGTAATTGTCAATACAGAACTTAAAATTAATAGCTTCTAATTATTATTGCAAATTATAACTTGAAGATATGAACTTGTAATTGTCAAATACAGATCTTCTAATTGTTAAATACAAATTAGTAGTGCAAATTATAACTTGAAGATCTGAACTTGTAATTATCAAATACAGAACTTAAAACTGATAGCTTCTAATTATTATTGTAAATTATAACTTGAAGATCTGAACTTGTAATAGTGAATTACAGAACTTAGATTTGTTAAATTCAAATTATTATTTCAAATTATAACTTGAAGATCTGAACTAGTAATTGTCAAATACAGAACTTAAAATTGATAGCTTCTAATTATTATTGCAAATTATAACTTGAAGATCTGAACTTGTAATTGTCAAATACAGAACTTCTAATTGTTAAATACAAATTATTAGTGCAAATTATAACTTGAAGATTTGAACTTGTAATTGTCAAATACAGAACTTAAAATTGATAGCTTCTAATTATTATTGCAAATTATAACTTGAAGATCTGAACTTGTAATAGTCAAATACAGAACTTAAAATTGATAGCTTCTAATTATTATTGTAAATTATAACTTGAAGATCTGAACTTGTAATAGTGAATTACAGAACTTAGATTTGTTAAATTCAATTATTATTTCAAATTATAACTTGAAGATCTGAACTAGTAATTGTCAAATACAGAACTTAAAATTGATAGCTTCTAATTATTATTGTAAATTATAACTTGAAGATCTGAACTTGTAATTGTCAAATACAGAACTTAAAATTGATAGCTGCTAATTATTATTGCAAATTATAACTTGAAGATCTGAACTTGTAATTGTCAAATACAGAACATAAAATTGATAGCTTCTAATTATTATTTCAAATTATAACTTGAAGATCTGAACTTGTAATTGTCAATTACAGAACTTAAAATTAATAGCTTCTAATTATTATTGCAAATTATAACTTGAAGATCTGAACTTGTAATTGTCAAATACAGAACTTAAAATTGATAGCTTCTAATTATTATTGTAAATTATAACTTGAAGATCTGAACTTGTAATTGTCAAATACAGAACTTAAAATTGATAGCTTCTAATTATTATTGCAAATTATAACTTGAAGATCTGAACTTGTAATTGTCAAATACAGAACTTCTAATTGTTAAATACAAATTATTAGTGCAAATTATAACTTGAAGATCTGAACTAGTAATTTTCAAATACAGGACTTAATATTGATAGCTTCTAATTATTATTGCATATTATAACTTGAAGATCTGAACTTGTAATTGTCAAATACAGAACTTCTAATTGTTAAATACAAATTATTAGTGCAAATTATAACTTGAAGATCTGAACTTGTAATTGTCAAATACAGAACTTAAAATTGATAGCTTCTAATTATTATTTCAATTTATAACTTGAAGATCTGAACTTGTAATTGTCAAATACAGAACTTAAAATTGATAGCTTCTAATTATTATTGCAAATTATAACTTGAAGATCTGAACTTGTAATTGTCAAATACAGAACTTAAAATTGATAGCTTCTAATTATTATTGCAAATTATAACTTGAAGATCTGAACTTGTAATTGTCAAATGCAGAACTTAAAATTGATAGCTTCTAATTATTATTTCAAATTATAACTTGAAGATCTGAACTTGTAATTGTCAAATACAGAACTTAAAATTGATAGCTTCTAATTATTATTGCAAATAATAACTTGAAGATCTGTACTTGTAATTGTCAAATACAGAACTAAAAATTGATAGCTTATAATTATAGTTCAAATTATAACTTGAAGATCTGAACTTGTAATAGTCAAATACAGAACATCAAATTGTTAAATACAAATTATTAGTGCAAATTATAACTTGAAGATCTGAACTTGTAATAGGTAAATAGAGAACTTCTAATTGTTAAATTCAAACTAAGATTGCAAATAATAATTTGAAAATCTGAACTAGTAATAGTCAAATACAGAACTTCTAACTGTTAAAAACAAATTATTAGTGCAAATTATAACTTGAAGATCTGAACTTGTAATTGTCAAATACAGAACTTAAAATTGATAGCTTCTAATTATTATTGCAAATTATAACTTGAAGATCTGAAATTGTAATAGTGAATTACAAAACTTAGATTTGTTAAATTCAAATTATTATTTCAAATTATAACTTGAAGATCTGAACTAGTAATTGTCAAATACAGAACTTAAATTGATAGCTTATAATTATTATTGCAAATAATAATTAGAAGATCTGAACTTGTAATAGTCAAATACAGAACTTCTAATTGTTAAATACAAATTATTAGTGCAAATTATAACTTGAAGATCTGAACTAGTAATTGTCAAATACAGAACTTAAAATTGATAGCTTCTAATTATTATTGCAAATTATAACTTGAAGATATGAACTTGTAATTGTCAGATACAGAACTTCTAATTGTTAAATACAAATTATTAGTGCAAATTATAACTTGAAGATCTGAACTTGTAATTGTCAAATACAGAACTTAAAATTGATAGCTTCTAATTATTATTGCAAATTATAACTTGAAGATCTGAACTTGTAATTGTCAAATACAGAACTTCTAATAATTGTTAAATACAAATTATTAGTGCAAATTATAACTTGAAGATCTGAACATGTAATTGTCAAATACAGAACTTAAAATTGATAGCTTCTAATTATTATTGTAAATTATAACTTGTAGATCTGAACTTGTAATAGTGAATTACAGAACTTAGATTTGTTAAATTCAAATTATTATTTCAAATTATAACTTGAAGATCTGAACTAGTAATTGTCAAATACAGAACTTCTAATTGTTAAATACAAATTATTAGTGCAAATTATAACTTGAAGATCTGAACTAGTAATTTTCAAATTCAGAACTTAATATTGATAGCTTCTAATTATTATTGCAAATTATAACTAGAAGATCTGAACTTGTAATTGTCAAATACAGAACTTCTAATTGTTATTTAACAACAGAACTACAAATTATTAGTGCAAATTATAACTTGAAGATCTGAACTAGTAATTTTCAAATACAGAACTTAATATTGATAGCTTCTAATTATTATTGCAAATTATAACTAGAAGATCTGAACTTGTAATTGTCAAATACAGAACTTAAAATTGATAGCTTCTAATTATTATTGCAAATTATAACTTGAAGATCTGAACTTGTAATTGTCAAATACAGAACTTAAAATTGATAGCTTCTAATTATTATTGCAAATTATAACTTGAAGATCTGAACTTGTAATTGTCAAATGCAGAACTTAAAATTGATAGCTTCTAATTATTATTGCAAATTAAATTGCAAATTAAATAAAATTACAGAACTTCTAATTGTTAAATACAAATTATTAGTGCAAATTATAACTTGAAGATCTGAACTAGTAATTTTCAAATTCAGAACTTAATATTGATAGCTTCTAATTATTATTGCAAATTATAACTAGAAGATCTGAACTTGTAATTGTCAAATACAGAACTTCTAATTGTTAAATACAAATTATTAGTGCAAATTATAACTTGAAGATCTGAACTAGTAATTTTCAAATACAGGACTTAATATTGATAGCTTCTAATTATTATTGCAAATTATAACTAGAAGATCTGAACTTGTAATTGTCAAATACAGAACTTAAAATTGATAGCTTCTAATTATTATTTCAATTTATAACTTGAAGATCTGAACTTGTAATTGTCAAATACAGAACTTAAAATTAATAGCTTCTAATTATTATTGCAAATTATAACTTGAAGATATGAACTTGTAATTGTCAAATACAGATCTTCTAATTGTTAAATACAAATTAGTAGTGCAAATTATAACTTGAAGATCTGAACTTGTAATTATCAAATACAGAACTTAAAACTGATAGCTTCTAATTATTATTGTAAATTATAACTTGAAGATCTGAACTTGTAATAGTGAATTACAGAACTTAGATTTGTTAAATTCAAATTATTATTTCAAATTATAACTTGAAGATCTGAACTAGTAATTGTCAAATACAGAACTTAAAATTGATAGCTTCTAATTATTATTGCAAATTATAACTTGAAGATCTGAACTTGTAATTGTCAAATACAGAACTTCTAATTGTTAAATACAAATTATTAGTGCAAATTATAACTTGAAGATTTGAACTTGTAATTGTCAAATACAGAACTTAAAATTGATAGCTTCTAATTATTATTGCAAATTATAACTTGAAGATCTGAACTTGTAATAGTCAAATACAGAACTTAAAATTGATAGCTTCTAATTATTATTGTAAATTATAACTTGAAGATCTGAACTTGTAATAGTGAATTACAGAACTTAGATTTGTTAAATTCAATTATTATTTCAAATTATAACTTGAAGATCTGAACTAGTAATTGTCAAATACAGAACTTAAAATTGATAGCTTCTAATTATTATTGTAAATTATAACTTGAAGATCTGAACTTGTAATTGTCAAATACAGAACTTAAAATTGATAGCTGCTAATTATTATTGCAAATTATAACTTGAAGATCTGAACTTGTAATTGTCAAATACAGAACATAAAATTGATAGCTTCTAATTATTATTTCAAATTATAACTTGAAGATCTGAACTTGTAATTGTCAATTACAGAACTTAAAATTAATAGCTTCTAATTATTATTGCAAATTATAACTTGAAGATCTGAACTTGTAATTGTCAAATACAGAACTTAAAATTGATAGCTTCTAATTATTATTGTAAATTATAACTTGAAGATCTGAACTTGTAATTGTCAAATACAGAACTTAAAATTGATAGCTTCTAATTATTATTGCAAATTATAACTTGAAGATCTGAACTTGTAATTGTCAAATACAGAACTTAAAATTGATAGCTTCTAATTATTATTGTAAATTATAACTTGAAGATCTGAACTTGTAATTGTCAAATACAGAACTTAAAATTGATAGCTTCTAATTATTATTGCAAATAATAACTTGCAGATCTGAACTAGTAATTGTCAAATACAGAACTTAAAATTGATAGCTTCTAATTATTATTGCAAATTATAACTAGAAGATCTGAACTTGTAATTGTCAAATACAGAACTTAAAATTGATAGCTTCTAATTATTATTGTAAATTATAACTTGAAGATCTGAACTTGTAATTGTCAAATACAGAACTTAAAATTGATAGCTTCTAATTATTATTGCAAATAATGACTTGGAGATCTGAACTAGTAATTGTCAAATACAGAACTTAAAATTGATAGCTTCTAATTATTATTGCAAATTATAACTTGAAGATCTGAACTTGTAATTGTCAAATACAGAACTTAAAATTGATAGCTTCTAATTATTATTGCAAATTATAACTTGAAGATCTGAACTTGTAATAGTCAAATACAGAACATCAAATTGTTAAATACAAATTATTAGTGCAAATTATAACTTGAAGATCTGAACTTGTAATAGGTAAATAGAGAACTTCTAATTGTTAAATTCAAACTAAGATTGCAAATAATAATTTGAAAATCTGAACTAGTAATAGTCAAATACAGAACTTCTAACTGTTAAAAACAAATTATTAGTGCAAATTATAACTTGAAGATCTGAACTTGTAATTGTCAAATACAGAACTTAAAATTGATAGCTTCTAATTATTATTGCAAATTATAACTTGAAGATCTGAAATTGTAATAGTGAATTACAAAACTTAGATTTGTTAAATTCAAATTATTATTTCAAATTATAACTTGAAGATCTGAACTAGTAATTGTCAAATACAGAACTTAAATTGATAGCTTATAATTATTATTGCAAATAATAATTAGAAGATCTGAACTTGTAATAGTCAAATACAGAACTTCTAATTGTTAAATACAAATTATTAGTGCAAATTATAACTTGAAGATCTGAACTAGTAATTGTCAAATACAGAACTTAAAATTGATAGCTTCTAATTATTATTGCAAATTATAACTTGAAGATATGAACTTGTAATTGTCAGATACAGAACTTCTAATTGTTAAATACAAATTATTAGTGCAAATTATAACTTGAAGATCTGAACTTGTAATTGTCAAATACAGAACTTAAAATTGATAGCTTCTAATTATTATTGCAAATTATAACTTGAAGATCTGAACTTGTAATTGTCAAATACAGAACTTCTAATAATTGTTAAATACAAATTATTAGTGCAAATTATAACTTGAAGATCTGAACATGTAATTGTCAAATACAGAACTTAAAATTGATAGCTTCTAATTATTATTGTAAATTATAACTTGTAGATCTGAACTTGTAATAGTGAATTACAGAACTTAGATTTGTTAAATTCAAATTATTATTTCAAATTATAACTTGAAGATCTGAACTAGTAATTGTCAAATACAGAACTTCTAATTGTTAAATACAAATTATTAGTGCAAATTATAACTTGAAGATCTGAACTAGTAATTTTCAAATTCAGAACTTAATATTGATAGCTTCTAATTATTATTGCAAATTATAACTAGAAGATCTGAACTTGTAATTGTCAAATACAGAACTTCTAATTGTTAAATACAAATTATTAGTGCAAATTATAACTTGAAGATCTGAACTAGTAATTTTCAAATACAGAACTTAATATTGATAGCTTCTAATTATTATTGCAAATTATAACTAGAAGATCTGAACTTGTAATTGTCAAATACAGAACTTAAAATTGATAGCTTCTAATTATTATTGCAAATTATAACTTGAAGATCTGAACTTGTAATTGTCAAATACAGAACTTAAAATTGATAGCTTCTAATTATTATTGCAAATTATAACTTGAAGATCTGAACTTGTAATTGTCAAATGCAGAACTTAAAATTGATAGCTTCTAATTATTATTGCAAATTAAATTGCAAATTAAATAAAATTACAGAACTTCTAATTGTTAAATACAAATTATTAGTGCAAATTATAACTTGAAGATCTGAACTAGTAATTTTCAAATTCAGAACTTAATATTGATAGCTTCTAATTATTATTGCAAATTATAACTAGAAGATCTGAACTTGTAATTGTCAAATACAGAACTTCTAATTGTTAAATACAAATTATTAGTGCAAATTATAACTTGAAGATCTGAACTAGTAATTTTCAAATACAGGACTTAATATTGATAGCTTCTAATTATTATTGCAAATTATAACTAGAAGATCTGAACTTGTAATTGTCAAATACAGAACTTAAAATTGATAGCTTCTAATTATTATTTCAATTTATAACTTGAAGATCTGAACTTGTAATTGTCAAATACAGAACTTAAAATTAATAGCTTCTAATTATTATTGCAAATTATAACTTGAAGATATGAACTTGTAATTGTCAAATACAGATCTTCTAATTGTTAAATACAAATTAGTAGTGCAAATTATAACTTGAAGATCTGAACTTGTAATTATCAAATACAGAACTTAAAACTGATAGCTTCTAATTATTATTGTAAATTATAACTTGAAGATCTGAACTTGTAATAGTGAATTACAGAACTTAGATTTGTTAAATTCAAATTATTATTTCAAATTATAACTTGAAGATCTGAACTAGTAATTGTCAAATACAGAACTTAAAATTGATAGCTTCTAATTATTATTGCAAATTATAACTTGAAGATCTGAACTTGTAATTGTCAAATACAGAACTTCTAATTGTTAAATACAAATTATTAGTGCAAATTATAACTTGAAGATTTGAACTTGTAATTGTCAAATACAGAACTTAAAATTGATAGCTTCTAATTATTATTGCAAATTATAACTTGAAGATCTGAACTTGTAATAGTCAAATACAGAACTTAAAATTGATAGCTTCTAATTATTATTGTAAATTATAACTTGAAGATCTGAACTTGTAATAGTGAATTACAGAACTTAGATTTGTTAAATTCAATTATTATTTCAAATTATAACTTGAAGATCTGAACTAGTAATTGTCAAATACAGAACTTAAAATTGATAGCTTCTAATTATTATTGTAAATTATAACTTGAAGATCTGAACTTGTAATTGTCAAATACAGAACTTAAAATTGATAGCTGCTAATTATTATTGCAAATTATAACTTGAAGATCTGAACTTGTAATTGTCAAATACAGAACATAAAATTGATAGCTTCTAATTATTATTTCAAATTATAACTTGAAGATCTGAACTTGTAATTGTCAATTACAGAACTTAAAATTAATAGCTTCTAATTATTATTGCAAATTATAACTTGAAGATCTGAACTTGTAATTGTCAAATACAGAACTTAAAATTGATAGCTTCTAATTATTATTGTAAATTATAACTTGAAGATCTGAACTTGTAATTGTCAAATACAGAACTTAAAATTGATAGCTTCTAATTATTATTGCAAATTATAACTTGAAGATCTGAACTTGTAATTGTCAAATACAGAACTTAAAATTGATAGCTTCTAATTATTATTGTAAATTATAACTTGAAGATCTGAACTTGTAATTGTCAAATACAGAACTTAAAATTGATAGCTTCTAATTATTATTGCAAATAATAACTTGCAGATCTGAACTAGTAATTGTCAAATACAGAACTTAAAATTGATAGCTTCTAATTATTATTGCAAATTATAACTAGAAGATCTGAACTTGTAATTGTCAAATACAGAACTTAAAATTGATAGCTTCTAATTATTATTGTAAATTATAACTTGAAGATCTGAACTTGTAATTGTCAAATACAGAACTTAAAATTGATAGCTTCTAATTATTATTGCAAATAATGACTTGGAGATCTGAACTAGTAATTGTCAAATACAGAACTTAAAATTGATAGCTTCTAATTATTATTGCAAATTATAACTTGAAGATCTGAACTTGTAATTGTCAAATACAGAACTTAAAATTGATAGCTTCTAATTATTATTGCAAATTATAACTTGAAGATCTGAACTTGTAATTGTCAAATACAGAACATAAAATTGATAGCTTCTAATTATTATTGCAAATTATAACTTGAAGATCGGAACTTGTAATTGTCAAATACAGAACTTAAAATTGATAGCTTCTAATTATTATTGTAAATTATAACTTGAAGATCTGAACTTGTAATAGTGAATTACAGAACTTAGATTTGTTAAATTCAAATTATTATTTCAAATTATAACTTGAAGATATGAACTAGTAATTGTCAAATACAGAACTTAAAATTGATAGCTTCTAATTATTATTGCATATTATAACTTGAGATCTGAACTTGTAATTGTTAAATACAGAACTAAAATTGATAGCTTCTAATTATTATTGTAAATTATAACTTCGAGATCTGAACTTGTAATTGTCAAATGCAGAACTTAAAATTGATAGCTTCTAATTATTATTGCAAATTATAACTTGAAGATCTGAACTTGTAATTGTCTAATAAAGAACTTAAAATTGATAGCTTCTAATTATTATTGTAAATTATAACTTGAAGATCTGAACTTGTAATAGTGAATTACAGAACTTAGATTTGTTAAATTCAAATTATTATTTCAAATTATAACTTGAAGATCTGAACTAGTAATTGTCAAATACAGAACTTAAAATTGATAGCTTCTAATTATTATTGCATATTATAACTTGAAGATCTGAACTTGTAATAGTCAAATACAGAACTTCTAATTGTTAAGTACAAATTATTAGTGCAAATTATAACTTGAAGATCTGAACTAGTAATTGTCAAATACAGAACTTAAAATTGATAGCTTCTAATTATTATTGCAAATTATAACTTGAAGATCTGAACTTGTAATTGTCAAATACAGAACTTAAAATTGATAGCTTCTAATTATTATTGTAAATTATAACTTGAAGATCTGAACTTGTAATAGTGAATTACAGAACTTAGATTTGTTAAATTCAAATTATTATTTCAAATTATAACTTGAAGATCTGAACTAGTAATTGTCAAATACAGAACTTAAAATTGATAGCTTCTAATTATTATTGTAAATTATAACTTGAAGATCTGAACTTGTAATTGTCAAATACAGAACTTCAAATTGATAGCTTCTAATTATTACTGCAAATTATAATTTGAAGATCTGAACTTGTAATAGACAAACACGCAACTTAGCATTGTTAAATACAAATTGTGATTGCAAATTATAACTTGAAGATCTGAACCTGTAATAGGTAAATACAGAACTTCGAATTGTTAAATTCAAACTAAGATTGCAAATAATAATTCGAAGATCTGAACTTGTAATAGTCAAATACAGAACTTCTAATTGTTAAATAAAAATTATTAGTACAAATTATAACTTGAAGATCTGAACTAGTAATTGTCAAATACAGAACTTAAAATTGATAGCTTCTAATTATTATTGCAAATTATAACTTGAAGATCTGAACTTGTAATTGTCAAATACAGAACTTCTAATTGTTAAATACAAATTATTAGTGCAAATTATAACTTGAAGATCTGAACTTGTAATTGTCAAATACAGAACTTAAAATTGATAGCTTCTAATTATTATTGCAAATTATAACTTGAAGATCTGAACTTGTAATTGTCAAATACAGAACTTCTAATTGTTAAATACAAATTATTAGTGCAAATTATAACTTGAAGATCTGAACTTGTAATTGTCAAATACAGAACTTAATATTGATAGCTTCTAATTATTATTGCAAATTATAACTTGAAGATCTGAACTTGAAATAGTCAAATACAGAACTTAAAATTGATAGCTTCTAATTATTATTGTAAATTATAACTTCAAGATCTGAACTTGTAATTGTCAAATACAGAACTTAAAATTGATAGCTTCTAATTTTTATTGCAAATAATAACTTCAAGATCTGAACTTGTAATTGTCAAATACAGAACTTAAAATTGATAGCTTCTAATTATTATTGCAAATAATAACTTGAAGATCTGAACTTGTAATTGTCAAATACAGAACTTAAAATTGATAGATTCAAATTATTATTGCAAATTATAACTTAAAGATCTGAACTTGTAATTGTCAAATACAGAACTTCAAATTTTTAAATACAAATTATTAGTGCAAATTATAACTTGAAGATCTGAACTAGTAATTGTCAAATACAGAACTTAAAATTGATAGCTTCTAATTATTATTGCAAATTATAACTTGAAGATCTGAACTTGTAATTGTCAAATACAGAACTTAAAATTGATAGCTTCTAATTATTATTGCAAATTATAACTTGAAGATCTGAACTTGTAATTGTCAAATACAGAACTTAAAATTGATAGCTTCTAATTATTATTGCAAATTATAACTTGAAGATCTGAACTTGTAATTGTCAAATACAGAACTTCAAATTGTTAAATACAAATTATTAGTGCAAATTATAACTTGAAGATCTGAACTTGTAATTGTCAAATAGAGAACTTAAAATTGATAGCTTCTAATTATTATTGTAAATTATAACTTGAAGATCTGAACTTGTAATAGTGAATTACAGAACTTAGATTTGTTAAATTCAAATTATTATTTCAAATTATAACTTGAAGATCTGAACTAGTAATTGTCAAATACAGAACTTAAAATTGATAGCTTCTAATTATTATTGCATATTATAACTTGAAGATCTGAACTTGTAATTGTGAAATACAGAACTTAAAATTGATAGCTTCTAATTATTATGGTAAATTATAACTTCAAGATCTGAACTTGTAATTGTCAAATACAGAACTTAAAATTGATAGCTTCTAATTATTATTGCAAATAATAACTTGAAGATCTGAACTTGTAATTGTCAAATACAGAACTTAAAATTGATAGCTTCTAATTATTATTGCAAATTATAATTTGAAGATCTGAACTTGTAATAGACAAATACGCAACTTAGCATTGTTAAATACAAATTGTGATTGCAAATTATAACTTGAAGATCTGAACCTGTAATAGTTAAATACAGAACTTCGAATTGTTAAATTCAAACTAAGATTGCAAATAATAATTCGAAGATCTGAACTTGTAATAGTCAAATACAGAACTTCTAATTGTTAAATACAAATTATTAGTGCAAATTATAACTTGAAGATCTGAACTAGTAATTGTCAAATACAGAACTTAAAATTGATAGCTTCTAATTATTATTGCAAATTATAACTTGAAGATCTGAACTTGTAATTGTCAAATACAGAACTTAAAATTGATAGCTTCTAATTATTATTGCAAATTATAACTTGAAGATCTGAACTTGTAATAGTCAAATACAGAACTTAAAATTGATAGCTTCTAATTATTATTGTAAATTATAACTTGAAGATCTGAACTTGTAATTGTCAAATACAGAACTTAAAATTGATAGCTTCTAATTATTATTGCAAATAATAACTTGGAGATCTGAACTAGTAATTGTCAAATACAGAACTTAAAATTGATAGCTTCTAATTATTATTGCAAATTATAACTTGAAGATCTGAACTTGTAATTGTCAAATACAGAACTTAAAATTGATAGCTTCTAATTATTATTGCAAATTATAACTTGAAGATCTGAACTTGTAATTGTCAAATACAGAACTTAAAATTGATAGCTTCTAATTATTATTGCAAATTATAACTTGAAGATCTGAACTTGTAATTGTCAAATACAGAACTTCAAATTGATAGCTTCTAATTATTACTGCAAATTATAATTTGAAGATCTGAACTTGTAATAGACAAACACGCAACTTAGCATTGTTAAATACAAATTGTGATTGCAAATTATAACTTGAAGATCTGAACCTGTAATAGGTAAATACAGAACTTCGAATTGTTAAATTCAAACTAAGATTGCAAATAATAATTCGAAGATCTGAACTTGTAATAGTCAAATACAGAACTTCTAATTGTTAAATAAAAATTATTAGTGCAAATTATAACTTGAAGATCTGAACTAGTAATTGTCAAATACAGAACTTAAAATTGATAGCTTCTAATTATTATTGCAAATTATAACTTGAAGATCTGAACTTGTAATTGTCAAATACAGAACTTCTAATTGTTAAATACAAATTATTAGTGCAAATTATAACTTGAAGATCTGAACTTGTAATTGTCAAATACAGAACTTAAAATTGATAGCTTCTAATTATTATTGCAAATTATAACTTGATGATCTGAACTTGAAATATTCAAATACAGAACTTAAAATTGATAGCTTCTAATTATTATTGTAAATTATAACTTCAAGATCTGAACTTGTAATTGTCAAATACAGAACTTAAAATTGATAGCTTCTAATTATTATTGCAAATAATAACTTCAAGATCTGAACTTGTAATTGTCAAATACAGAACTTAAAATTGATAGCTTCTAATTATTATTGCAAATAATAACTTGAAGATCTGAACTTGTAATTGTCAAATACAGAACTTAAAATTGATAGATTCTAATTATTATTGCAAATTATAACTTAAAGATCTGAACTTGTAATTGTCAAATACAGAACTTCAAATTGTTAAATGCAAATTATTAGTGCAAATTATAACTTGAAGATCTGAACTAGTAATTGTCAAATACAGAACTTAAAATTGATAGCTTCTAATTATTATTGCAAATTATAACTTGAAGATCTGAACTTGTAATTGTCAAATACAGAACTTAAAATTGATAGCTTCTAATTATTATTGGAAATTATAACTTGAAGATCTGAACTTGTAATTGTCAAATACAGAACTTAAAATTGATAGCTTCTAATTATTATTGCAAATTATAACTTGAAGATCTGAACTTGTAATTGTCAAATACAGAACTTAAAATTGATAGCTTCTAATTATTATTGTAAATTATAACTTGAAGATCTGAACTTGTAATAGTGAATTACAGAACTTAAAATTGATAGCTTCTAATTATTATTGCATATTATAAAATGAAGATCTGAACTTGTAATTGTGAAATACAGAACTTAAATTGATAGCTTCTAATTATTATTGTAAATTATAACTTCAAGATCTGAACTTGTAATTGTCAAATACAGAACTTAAAATTGATAGCTTCTAATTATTATTGCAAATAATAACTTGAAGATCTGAACTTGTAATTGTCAAATACAGAACTTAAAATTGATAGCTTCTAATTATTATTGCAAATTATAATTTGAAGATCTGAACTTGTAATAGACAAATACGCAACTTAGCATTGTTAAATACAAATTGTGATTGCAAATTATAACTTGAAGATCTGAACTAGTTATTGTCAAATACAGAACTTAAAATTGATAGCTTCTAATTATTATTGCAAATTATAACTTGAAGATCTGAACTTGTAATTGTCAAATACAGAACTTCTAATTGTTAAATACAAATTATTAGTGCAAATTATAACTTGAAGATCTGAACTTGTAATTGTCAAATACAGAACTTAAAATTGATAGCTTCTAATTATTATTGCAAATTATAACTTGAAGATCTGAACTTGAAATAGTCAAATACAGAACTTAAAATTGATAGCTTCTAATTATTATTCTAAATTATAACTTCAAGATCTGAACTTGTAATTGTCAAATACAGAACTTAAAATTGATAGCTTCTAATTATTATTGCAAATAATAACTTCAAGATCTGAACTTGTAATTGTCAAATACAGAACTTAAAATTGATAGCTTCTAATTATTATTGCAAATAATAACTTGAAGATCTGAACTTGTAATTGTCAAATACAGAACTTAAAATTGATAGATTCTAATTATTATTGCAAATTATAACTTAAAGATCTGAACTTGTAATTTTCAAATACAGAACTTCAAATTGTTAAATACAAATTATTAGTGCAAATTATAACTTGAAGATCTGAACTAGTAATTGTCAAATACAGAACTTAAAATTGATAGCTTCTAATTATTATTGCAAATTATAACTTGAAGATCTGAACTTGTAATTGTCAAATACAGAACTTAAAATTGATAGCTTCTAATTATTATTGCAAATTATAACTTGAAGATCTGAACTTGTAATTGTCAAATACAGAACTTAAAATTGATAGCTTCTAATTATTATTGCAAATTATAACTTGAAGATCTGAACTTGTAATTGTCAAATACAGAACTTCAAATTGTTAAATACAAATTATTAGTGCAAATTATAACTTGAAGATCTGAACTTGTAATTGTCAAATACAGAACTTAAAATTGATAGCTTCTAATTATTATTGTAAATTATAACTTGAAGATCTGAACTTGTAATAGTGAATTACAGAACTTAGATTTGTTAAATTCAAATTATTATTTCAAATTATAACTTGAAGATCTGAACTAGTAATTGTCAAATACAGAACTTAAAATTGATAGCTTCTAATTATTATTGCATATTAGGGCAGAGACACCACCTATGGCCATTACCCCACTTATGGCCATTCCTAGTAGTTCCCAGAAATAAGAAGATCCCGTGCAACTTTCAAATTAAATATCGCACATGATCCGATGCCTTTGAATGTTAGGAGTGGGGAGAACGCTATGACAAGTTGGGAAATAAGATTTAGCTTCAAGATTAATGCAGAAGTTACGTGATGTAATACAGTGACAAAAATTGTTAACGTTTTTCTTAAGCAAACTAACCTTAAACATCGTACGTACTACTTGCTTACTTTTAAGCAAAAAATTGGATGGATCATTGCGTATAGGTAAATGAAGTGCCCCTGAATATGTACTTTTATTATAAAAGATACACTAACAATTTGTTTTGTCAAAAACACGATGGCCATTAGTGGAAGCAAAATATAAGCGTGCTTCTACTTATGACCATAGAGGTGGCTATTAGTGGAATAGCAAAATCCACTTATGGCCATCTGTAATGTAGCTGTATCTCTAACTTATGGCTCTGTTGCCAAATAATATAAAATGCGATGATATTTTAGGGGCTAATAGGGATTAAAGTGAGTAGTTTTTCAAAATTTGGGGGAGTAGTTGGAGTTGGGTGGTGTGGATTAAAAAAATAAAAATGGAATGCTAGAAAACAAATGGAGAAGATCGCCGGGGAAACTAGGATAACAAAAAAAATATCATTGCAATAAATTGAAATATGCTTGAACAAGCACTATAAAATTTATCAACAATTTTTTCCGACAAAAATGTCAAAAAGAGTTCAATAAGGAAAAATACAGAAACTTTCAAAGTTTCAGTATTCTCCATCAAAAATAAAGTTTGCATTGGACGCCATCGCGGATGGAATGGCTGTTTCAAAGGCTAGCAAGGTTTTTATGGTGCCTCGAACCACTCTAAGAAATAAAATAAGTGGAAAATCTCCAAGGGATTCGACTGGACAATGTGGCTTTTATTCCTTCCACATTAGAAATTGTTCAAACTTTGACACCTAGTCTTTTATTATATTTAACACCCTTCGTAAAAACCTGGCCATAAGTGGTAACACTATGTGGCCATAAGTGGAGGACAGATGGCCAAAAGTGGGGTATTTTGCACTTTTTTCTAAAAAGTGTTATAAAATTATTGTTTCTTAAAAACAAATTATTTCATAAATTTAACCCAATAAGGTGACTTACAGAATACACAAATTCGTTTGGATATTTTTGTTTTACACTTTTAGTGACCAATAGCAATAATAAATAGTATATATTTCGCTTAACCTGGCCATAGGTGGTGCCTCTGCCCTATAACTTGAAGATCTGAACTTGTAATTGTGAAATACAGAACTTAAAATTGATAGCTTCTAATTATTATTGTAAATTATAACTTCAAGATCTGAACTTGTAATTGTCAAATACAGAACTTAAAATTGATAGCTTCTAATTATTATTGTAAATTATAACTTCAAGATCTGAACTTGTAATTGTCAAATACAGAACTTAAAATTGATAGCTTCTAATTATTATTGCAAATTATAACTTGAAGATCTGAACTTGTAATTGTCAAATACAGAACTTCTAATTGTTAAATACAAATTATTAGTGCAAATTATAACTTGAAGATCTGAACTTGTAATTGTCAAATACAGAACTTAAAATTGATAGCTTCTAATTATTATTGCAAATTATAACTTGAAGATCTGAACTTGAAATAGTCAAATACAGAACTTAAAATTGATAGCTTCTAATTATTATTGTAAATTATAACTTCAAGATCTGAACTTGTAATTGTCAAATACAGAACTTAAAATTGATAGCTTCTAATTATTATTGCAAATAATAACTTCAAGATCTGAACTTGTAATTGTCAAATACAGAACTTAAAATTGATAGCTTCTAATTATTATTGCAAATAATAACTTGAAGATCTGAACTTGTAATTGTCAAATACAGAACTTAAAATTGATAGATTCTAATTATTATTGCAAATTATAACTTAAAGATCTGAACTTGTAATTGTCAAATACAGAACTTCAAATTGTTAAATACAAATTATTAGTGCAAATTATAACTTGAAGATCTGAACTAGTAATTGTCAAATACAGAACTTAAAATTGATAGCTTCTAATTATTATTGCAAATTATAACTTGAAGATCTGAACTTGTAATTGTCAAATACAGAACTTAAAATTGATAGCTTCTAATTATTATTGCAAATTATAACTTGAAGATCTGAACTAGTAATTGTCAAATACAGAACTTAAAATTGATAGCTTCTAATTATTATTGCAAATTATAACTTGAAGATCTGAACTTGTAATTGTCAAATACAGAACTTAAAATTGATAGCTTCTAATTATTATTGCAAATTATAACTTGAAGATCTGAACTTGTAATAGTCAAATACAGAACTTAAAATTGATAGCTTCTAATTATTATTGTAAATTATAACTTGAAGATCTGAACTTGTAATTGTCAAATACAGAACTTAAAATTGATAGCTTCTAATTATTATTGCAAATAATAACTTGGAGATCTGAACTAGTAATTGTCAAATACAGAACTTAAAATTGATAGCTTCTAATTATTATTGCAAATTATAACTTGAAGATCTGAACTTGTAATTGTCAAATACAGAACTTAAAATTGATAGCTTCTAATTATTATTGCAAATTATAACTTGAAGATCTGAACTTGTAATTGTCAAACACAGAACTTAAAATTGATAGCTTCTAATTATTATTGCAAATTATAACTTGAAGATCTGAACTTGTAATTGTCAAATACAGAACTTCAAATTGTTAAATACAAATTATTAGTGCAAATTATAACTTGAAGATCTGAACTTGTAATTGTCAAATACAGAACTTAAAATTGATAGCTTCTAATTATTATTGTAAATTATAACTTGAAGATCTGAACTTGTAATAGTGAATTACAGAACTTAGATTTGTTAAATTCCAATTATTATTTCAAATTATAACTTGAAGATCTGAACTAGTAATTGTCAAATACAGAACTTAAAATTGATAGCTTCTAATTATTATTGCATATTATAACTTGAAGATCTGAACTTGTAATTGTTAAATACAGAACTTAAAATTGATAGCTTCTAATTATTATTGTAAATTATAACTTCAAGATCTGAACTTGTAATTGTCAAATACAGAACTTAAAATTGATAGCTTCTAATTATTATTGCAAATAATAACTTGAAGATCTGAACTTGTAATTGTCAAATACAGAACTTAAAATTGATAGCTTCTAATTATTACTGCAAATTATAATTTGAAGATCTGAACTTGTAATAGACAAACACGCAATTTAGCATTGTTAAATACAAATTGTGATTGCAAATTATAACTTGAAGATCTGAACCTGTAATAGGTAAATACAGAACTTCGAATTGTTAAATTCAAACTAAGATTGCAAATAATAATTCGAAGATCTGAACTTGTAATAGTCAAATACAGAACTTCTAATTGTTAAATAAAAATTATTAGTGCAAATTATAACTTGAAGATCTGAACTAGTAATTGTCAAATACAGAACTTAAAATTGATAGCTTCTAATTATTATTGCAAATTATAACTTGAAGATCTGAACTTGTAATTGTCAAATACAGAACTTCTAATTGTTAAATACAAATTATTAGTGCAAATTATAACTTGAAGATCTGAACTTGTAATTGTCAAATACAGAACTTAAAATTGATAGCTTCTAATTATTATTGCAAATTATAACTTGAAGATCTGAACTTGAAATAGTCAAATACAGAACTTAATATTGATAGCTTCTAATTATTATTGTAAATTATAACTTCAAGATCTGAACTTGTAATTGTCAAATACAGAACTTAAAATTGATAGCTTCTAATTATTATTGCAAATAATAACTTCAAGATCTGAACTTGTAATTGTCAAATACAGAACTTAAAATTGATAGCTTCTAATTATTATTGCAAATAATAACTTGAAGATCTGAACTTGTAATTGTCAAATACAGAACTTAAAATTGATAGCTTCTAATTATTATTGCAAATTATAACTTGAAGATCTGAACTTGAAATAGTCAAATACAGAACTTAAAATTGATAGCTTCTAATTATTATTCTAAATTATAACTTCAAGATCTGAACTTGTAATTGTCAAATACAGAACTTAAAATTGATAGCTTCTAATTATTATTGCAAATAATAACTTCAAGATCTGAACTTGTAATTGTCAAATACAGAACTTAAAATTGATAGCTTCTAATTATTATTGCAAATAATAACTTGAAGATCTGAACTTGTAATTGTCAAATACAGAACTTAAAATTGATAGATTCTAATTATTATTGCAAATTATAACTTAAAGATCTGAACTTGTAATTTTCAAATACAGAACTTCAAATTGTTAAATACAAATTATTAGTGCAAATTATAACTTGAAGATCTGAACTAGTAATTGTCAAATACAGAACTTAAAATTGATAGCTTCTAATTATTATTGCAAATTATAACTTGAAGATCTGAACTTGTAATTGTCAAATACAGAACTTAAAATTGATAGCTTCTAATTATTATTGCAAATTATAACTTGAAGATCTGAACTTGTAATTGTCAAATACAGAACTTAAAATTGATAGCTTCTAATTATTATTGCAAATTATAACTTGAAGATCTGAACTTGTAATTGTCAAATACAGAACTTCAAATTGTTAAATACAAATTATTAGTGCAAATTATAACTTGAAGATCTGAACTTGTAATTGTCAAATACAGAACTTAAAATTGATAGCTTCTAATTATTATTGTAAATTATAACTTGAAGATCTGAACTTGTAATAGTGAATTACAGAACTTAGATTTGTTAAATTCAAATTATTATTTCAAATTATAACTTGAAGATCTGAACTAGTAATTGTCAAATACAGAACTTAAAATTGATAGCTTCTAATTATTATTGCATATTATAACTTGAAGATCTGAACTTGTAATTGTGAAATACAGAACTTAAAATTGATAGCTTCTAATTATTATTGTAAATTATAACTTCAAGATCTGAACTTGTAATTGTCAAATACAGAACTTAAAATTGATAGCTTCTAATTATTATTGTAAATTATAACTTCAAGATCTGAACTTGTAATTGTCAAATACAGAACTTAAAATTGATAGCTTCTAATTATTATTGCAAATTATAACTTGAAGATCTGAACTTGTAATTGTCAAATACAGAACTTCTAATTGTTAAATACAAATTATTAGTGCAAATTATAACTTGAAGATCTGAACTTGTAATTGTCAAATACAGAACTTAAAATTGATAGCTTCTAATTATTATTGCAAATTATAACTTGAAGATCTGAACTTGAAATAGTCAAATACAGAACTTAAAATTGATAGCTTCTAATTATTATTGTAAATTATAACTTCAAGATCTGAACTTGTAATTGTCAAATACAGAACTTAAAATTGATAGCTTCTAATTATTATTGCAAATAATAACTTCAAGATCTGAACTTGTAATTGTCAAATACAGAACTTAAAATTGATAGCTTCTAATTATTATTGCAAATAATAACTTGAAGATCTGAACTTGTAATTGTCAAATACAGAACTTAAAATTGATAGATTCTAATTATTATTGCAAATTATAACTTAAAGATCTGAACTTGTAATTGTCAAATACAGAACTTCAAATTGTTAAATACAAATTATTAGTGCAAATTATAACTTGAAGATCTGAACTAGTAATTGTCAAATACAGAACTTAAAATTGATAGCTTCTAATTATTATTGCAAATTATAACTTGAAGATCTGAACTTGTAATTGTCAAATACAGAACTTAAAATTGATAGCTTCTAATTATTATTGCAAATTATAACTTGAAGATCTGAACTAGTAATTGTCAAATACAGAACTTAAAATTGATAGCTTCTAATTATTATTGCAAATTATAACTTGAAGATCTGAACTTGTAATTGTCAAATACAGAACTTAAAATTGATAGCTTCTAATTATTATTGCAAATTATAACTTGAAGATCTGAACTTGTAATAGTCAAATACAGAACTTAAAATTGATAGCTTCTAATTATTATTGTAAATTATAACTTGAAGATCTGAACTTGTAATTGTCAAATACAGAACTTAAAATTGATAGCTTCTAATTATTATTGCAAATAATAACTTGGAGATCTGAACTAGTAATTGTCAAATACAGAACTTAAAATTGATAGCTTCTAATTATTATTGCAAATTATAACTTGAGGATCTGAACTTGTAATTGTCAAATACAGAACTTAAAATTGATAGCTTCTAATTATTATTGCAAATTATAACTTGAAGATCTGAACTTGTAATTGTCAAACACAGAACTTAAAATTGATAGCTTCTAATTATTATTGCAAATTATAACTTGAAGATCTGAACTTGTAATTGTCAAATACAGAACTTCAAATTGTTAAATACAAATTATTAGTGCAAATTATAACTTGAAGATCTGAACTTGTAATTGTCAAATACAGAACTTAAAATTGATAGCTTCTAATTATTATTGTAAATTATAACTTGAAGATCTGAACTTGTAATAGTGAATTACAGAACTTAGATTTGTTAAATTCCAATTATTATTTCAAATTATAACTTGAAGATCTGAACTAGTAATTGTCAAATACAGAACTTAAAATTGATAGCTTCTAATTATTATTGCATATTATAACTTGAAGATCTGAACTTGTAATTGTTAAATACAGAACTTAAAATTGATAGCTTCTAATTATTATTGTAAATTATAACTTCAAGATCTGAACTTGTAATTGTCAAATACAGAACTTAAAATTGATAGCTTCTAATTATTATTGCAAATAATAACTTGAAGATCTGAACTTGTAATTGTCAAATACAGAACTTAAAATTGATAGCTTCTAATTATTACTGCAAATTATAATTTGAAGATCTGAACTTGTAATAGACAAACACGCAATTTAGCATTGTTAAATACAAATTGTGATTGCAAATTATAACTTGAAGATCTGAACCTGTAATAGGTAAATACAGAACTTCGAATTGTTAAATTCAAACTAAGATTGCAAATAATAATTCGAAGATCTGAACTTGTAATAGTCAAATACAGAACTTCTAATTGTTAAATAAAAATTATTAGTGCAAATTATAACTTGAAGATCTGAACTAGTAATTGTCAAATACAGAACTTAAAATTGATAGCTTCTAATTATTATTGCAAATTATAACTTGAAGATCTGAACTTGTAATTGTCAAATACAGAACTTCTAATTGTTAAATACAAATTATTAGTGCAAATTATAACTTGAAGATCTGAACTTGTAATTGTCAAATACAGAACTTAAAATTGATAGCTTCTAATTATTATTGCAAATTATAACTTGAAGATCTGAACTTGAAATAGTCAAATACAGAACTTAATATTGATAGCTTCTAATTATTATTGTAAATTATAACTTCAAGATCTGAACTTGTAATTGTCAAATACAGAACTTAAAATTGATAGCTTCTAATTATTATTGCAAATAATAACTTCAAGATCTGAACTTGTAATTGTCAAATACAGAACTTAAAATTGATAGCTTCTAATTATTATTGCAAATAATAACTTGAAGATCTGAACTTGTAATTGTCAAATACAGAACTTAAAATTGATAGATTCTAATTATTATTGCAAATTATAACTTAAAGATCTGAACTTGTAATTGTCAAATACAGAACTTCAAATTGTTAAATACAAATTATTAGTGCAAATTATAACTTGAAGATCTGAACTAGTAATTGTCAAATACAGAACTTAAAATTGATAGCTTCTAATTATTATTGCAAATAATAACTTGAAGATCTAAACTTGTAATTGTCAAATACAGAACTTAAAATTGATAGCTTCTAATTATTATTGCAAATAATAACTTGAAGATCTGAACTTGTAATTGTCAAATACAGAACTTATAATTGATAGCTTCTAATTATTATTGCAAATTATAACTTGAAGATCTGAACTTGTAATTGTCAAATACAGAACTTCAAATTGTTAAATACAAATTATTAGTGCAAATTATAACTTGAAGATCTGAACTTGTAATTGTCAAATACAGAACTTAAAATTGATAGCTTCTAATTATTATTGTAAATTATAACTTGAAGATCTGAACTTGTAATAGTGAATTACAGAACTTAGATTTGTTAAATTCAAATTATTATTTCAAATTATAACTTGAAGATCTGAACTAGTAATTGTCAAATACAGAACTTAAAATTGATAGCTTCTAATTATTATTGCATATTATAACTTGAAGATCTGAACTTGTAATTGTTAAATACAGAACTTAAAATTGATAGCTTCAAATTATTATTGTAAATTATAACTTCAAGATCTGAACTTGTAATTGTCAAATACAGAACTTAAAATTGATAGCTTCTAATTATTACTGCAAATAATAACTTGAAGATCTGAACTTGTAATTGTCAAATACAGAACTTAAAATTGATAGCTTCTAATTATTATTGCAAATTATAATTTGAAGATCTGAACTTGTAATAGACAAATACGCAACTTAGCATTGTTAAATACAAATTGTGATTGCAAATTATAACTTGAAGATCTGAACCTGTAATAGGTAAATACAGAACTTCGAATTGTTAAATTCAAACTAAGATTGCAAATAATAATTCGAAGATCTGAACTTGTAATAGTCAAATACAGAACTTCTAATTGTTAAATACAAATTATTAGTGCAAATTATAACTTGAAGATCTGAACTAGTAATTGTCAAATACAGAACTTAAAATTGATAGCTTCTAATTATTATTGCAAATTATAACTTGAAGATCTGAACTTGTAATTGTCAAATACAGAACTTAAAATTGATTGCTTCTAATTATTATTGCAAATTATAACTTGAAGATCTGAACTTGTAATTGTCAAATACAGAACATAAAATTGATAGCTTCTAATTATTATTTCAAATTATAACTTGAAGATCTGAACTTGCAATTGTCAAATACAGAACTTAAAATTAATAGCTTCTAATTATTATTGCAAATTATAACTTGAAGATCTGAACTTGTAATTGTCAAATACAAAACTTAAAATTGATAGCTTCTAATTATTATTGTAAATTATAACTTGAAGATCTGAACTTGTAATAGTGAATTACAGAACTTAGATTTGTTAAATTCAAATTATTATTTCAAATTATAACTTGAAGATCTGAACTAGTAATTGTCAAATACAGAACTTAAAATTGATAGCTTCTAATTATTACTGCATATTATAACTTGAACATCTGAACTTGTAATTGTTAAATACAGAACTTAAAATTGATAGCTTCTAATTATTATTGTAAATTATAACTTCAAGATCTAAACTTGTAATTGTCAAATACAGAACTTAAAATTGATAGCTTCTAATTATTATTGCAAATAATAACTTGAAGATCTGAACTTGTAATTGTCAAATACAGAACTTATAATTGATAGCTTCTAATTATTATTGCAAATTATAACTTGAAGATCTGAACTTGTAATTGTCAAATACAGAACTTCAAATTGTTAAATACAAATTATTAGTGCAAATTATAACTTGAAGATCTGAACTTGTAATTGTCAAATACAGAACTTAAAATTGATAGCTTCTAATTATTATTGTAAATTATAACTTGAAGATCTGAACTTGTAATAGTGAATTACAGAACTTAGATTTGTTAAATTCAAATTATTATTTCAAATTATAACTTGAAGATCTGAACTAGTAATTGTCAAATACAGAACTTAAAATTGATAGCTTCTAATTATTATTGCATATTATAACTTGAAGATCTGAACTTGTAATTGTTAAATACAGAACTTAAAATTGATAGCTTCTAATTATTATTGTAAATTATAACTTCAAGATCTGAACTTGTAATTGTCAAATACAGAACTTAAAATTGATAGCTTCTAATTATTATTGCAAATAATAACTTGAAGATCTGAACTTGTAATTGTCAAATACAGAACTTAAAATTGATAGCTTCTAATTATTATTGCAAATTATAATTTGAAGATCTGAACTTGTAATAGACAAATACGCAACTTAGCATTGTTAAATACAAATTGTGATTGCAAATTATAACTTGAAGATCTGAACCTGTAATAGGTAAATACAGAACTTCGAATTGTTAAATTCAAACTAAGATTGCAAATAATAATTCGAAGATCTGAACTTGTAATAGTCAAATACAGAACTTCTAATTGTTAAATACAAATTATTAGTGCAAATTATAACTTGAAGATCTGAACTAGTAATTGTCAAATACAGAACTTAAAATTGATAGCTTCTAATTATTATTGCAAATTATAACTTGAAGATCTGAACTTGTAATTGTCAAATACAGAACTTCTAATTGTTAAATACAAATTATTAGTGCAAATAAGATCTGAACTTGTAATTGTCAAATACAGCACTTAAAATTGATAGCTTCTAATTATTATTGCAAATTATAACTTGAAGATCTGAACTTGTAATAGTCAAATACAGAACTTAAAATTGATAGCTTCTAATTATTATTGTAAATTATAACTTGAAGATCTGAACTTGTAATAGTGAATTACAGAACTTAGATTTGTTAAATTCAAATTATTATTTCAAATTATAACTTGAAGATCTGAACTAGTAATTGTAAAATACAGAACTTAAAATTGATAGCTTCTAATTATTATTGCAAATTATAACTTGAAGATCTGAACTTGTAATTGTCAAATACAGAACTTAAAATTGATAGCTTCTAATTATTATTGTAAATTAAAACTTGAAGATCTGAACTTGTAATTGTCAAATACAGAACTTAAAATTGATAGCTTCTAATTATTATTGCAAATAATAACTTGGAGATCTGAACTAGTAATTGTCAAATACAGAACTTAAAATTGATAGCTTCTAATTATTATTGCAAATTATAACTTGAAGATCTGAACTTGTAATTGTCAAATACAGAACTTAAAATTGATAGCTTCTAATTATTTTTGCAAATTATAACTTGAAGATCTGAACTTGTAATTGTCAAATACAGAACATAAAATTGATAGCTTCTAATTATTATTTCAAATTATAACTTGAAGATCTGAACTTGTAATTGTCAAATACAGAACTTAAAATTAATAGCTTCTAATTATTATTGCAAATTATAACTTGAAGATCTGAACTTGTAATTGTCAAATACAGAACTAAAATTGATAGCTTCTAATTATTATTGTAAATTATAACTTGAAGATCTGAACTTGTAATAGTGAATTACAGAACTTAGATTTGTTAAATTCAAATTATTATTTCAAATTATAACTTGAAGATCTGAACTAGTAATTGTCAAATACAGAACTTAAAATTGATTGCTTCTAATTATTATTGTAAATTATAACTTCAAGATCTGAACTTGTAATTGTCAATTGCAGAACTTAAAATTGATAGCTTCTAATTATTATTGCAAATAATAACTTGAAGATCTGAACTTGTAATTGTCAAATACAGAACTTAAAATTGATAGCTTCTAATTATTATTGCAAATTATAATTTGAACTTGTAATAGTCAAATACAGAACTTCTAATTGTTAAATACAAATTATTAGTGCAAATTATAACATGGAGATCTGAACTAGTAATTGTCAAATACAGAACTTAAAATTGATAGCTTCTAATTATTATTGCAAATTATAACTTGAAGATCTGAACTTGTAATAGTCAAATACAGAACTTAAAATTGATAGCTTCTAATTATTATTGCAAATTATAACTTGAAGATCTGAACTTGTAATTGTCAAATACAGAACTTAAAATTGATAGCTTCTAATTATTATTGCAAATTATAATTTGAAGATCTGAACTTGTAATAGACAAATACGCAACTTAGCATTGTTAAATACAAATTGTGATTGCAAATTATAACTTGAAGATCTGAACCTGTAATAGGTAAATACAGAACTTCGAATTGTTAAATTCAAACTAAGATTGCAAATAATAATTCGAAGATCTGAACTTGTAATAGTCAAATACAGAACTTCTAATTGTTAAATACAAATTATTAGTGCAAATTATAACTTGAAGATCTGAACTAGTAATTGTCAAATACAGAACTTAAAATTGATAGCTTCTAATTATTATTGCAAATTATAACTTGAAGATCTGAACTTGTAATTGTCAAATACAGAACTTCTAATTGTTAAATACAAATTATTAGTGCAAATTATAACTTGAAGATCTGAACTTGTAATTGTCAAATACAGAACTTAAAATTGATAGCTTCTAATTATTATTGCAAATTATAACTTGAAGATCTGAACTTGTAATAGTCAAATACAGAACTTAAAATTGATAGCTTCTAATTATTATTGTAAATTATAACTTGAAGATCTGAACTTGTAATAGTGAATTACAGAACTTAGATTTGTTAAATTCAAATTATTATTTCAAATTATAACTTGAAGATCTGAACTAGTAATTGTAAAATACAGAACTTAAAATTGATAGCTTCTAATTATTATTGCAAATTATAACTTGAAGATCTGAACTTGTAATTGTCAAATACAGAACTTAAAATTGATAGCTTCTAATTATTATTGTAAATTATAACTTGAAGATCTGAACTTGTAATTGTCAAATACAGAACTTAAAATTAATAGCTTCTAATTATTATTGCATATAATAACTTGGAGATCTGAACTAGTAATTGTCAAATACAGAACTTAAAATTGATAGCTTCTAATTATTATTGCAAATTATAACTTGAAGATCTGAACTTGTAATTGTCAAATACAGAACTTATAATTGATAGCTTCTAATTATTATTGCAAATTATAACTTGAAGATCTGAACTTGTAATTGTCAAATACAGAACATAAAATTGATAGCTTCTAATTATTATTTCAAATTATAACTTGAAGATCTGAACTTGTAATTGTCAAATACAGAACTTAAAATTAATAGCTTCTAATTATTATTGCAAATTATAACTTGAAGATCTGAACTTGTAATTGTCAAATACAGAACTTAAAATTGATAGCTTCTAATTATTATTGTAAATTATAACTTGAAGATCTGAACTTGTAATAGTGAATTACAGAACTTAGATTTGTTAAATTCAAATTATTATTTCAAATTATAACTTGAAGATCTGAACTAGTAATTGTCAAATACAGAACTTAAAATTGATAGCTGCTAATTATTATTGCATATTATAACTTGAGATCTGAACTTGTAATAGTTAAATACAGAACTTAAAATTGATTGCTTCTAATTATTATTGTAAATTATAACTTCAAGATCTGAACTTGTAATTGTCAAATGCAGAACTTAAAATTGATAGCTTCTAATTATTATTGCAAATTATAATTTGAAGATCTGAACCTGTAATAGGTAAATACAGAACTTCGAATTGTTAAATTCAAACTAAGATTGCAAATAATAATTCGAAGATCTGAACTTGTAATAGTCAAATACAGAACTTCTAATTGTTAAATACAAATTATTAGTGCAAATTATAACTTGAAGATCTGAACTAGTAATTGTCAAATACAGAACTTAAAATTGATAGCTTCTAATTATTATTGCAAATTATAACTTGAAGATCTGAACTTGTAATTGTCAAATACAGAACTTATAATTGATAGCTTCTAATTATTATTGCAAATTATAACTTGAAGATCTGAACTTGTAATTGTCAAATACAGAACTTCAAATTGTTAAATACAAATTATTAGTGCAAATTATAACTTGAAGATCTGAACTTGTAATTGTCAAATACAGAGCTTAAAATTGATAGCTTCTAATTATTATTGTAAATTATAACTTGAAGATCTGTCCTTGTAATAGTGAATTACAGAACTTAGATTTGTTAAATTCTAATTATTATTTCAAATTATAACTTGAAGATCTGAACTAGTAATTGTCAAATACAGAACTTAAAATTGATAGCTTCTAATTATTATTGCATATTATAACTTGAAGATCTGAACTTGTAATTGTTAAATACAGAACTTAAAATTGATAGCTTCTAATTATTATTGTAAATTATAACTTCAAGATCTGAACTTGTAATTGTCAAATACAGAACTTAAAATTGATAGCTTCTAATTATTATTGCAAATAATAACTTGAAGATCTGAACTTGTAATTGTCAAATACAGAACTTAAAATTGATAGCTTCTAATTATTATTGCAAATTATAATTTGAAGATCTGAACTTGTAATAGACAAATACGCAACTTAGCATTGTTAAATACAAATTGTGATTGCAAATTATAACTTGAAGATCTGAACCTGTAATAGGTAAATTCAGAACTTCGAATTGTTAAATTCAAACTAAGATTGCAAATAATAATTCGAAGATCTGAACTTGTAATAGTCAAATACAGAACTTCTAATTGTTAAAAACAAATTATTAGTGCAAATTATAACTTGAAGATCTGAACTAGTAATTGTCAAATACAGAACTTAAAATTGATAGCTTCTAATTATTATTGCAAATTATAACTTGAAGATCTGAACTTGTAATTGTCAAATACAGAACTTCTAATTGTTAAATACAAATTATTAGTGCAAATAAGATCTGAACTTGTAATTGTCAAATACAGCACTTAAAATTGATAGCTTCTAATTATTATTGCAAATTATAACTTGAAGATCTGAACTTGTAATAGTCAAATACAGAACTTAAAATTGATAGCTTCTAATTATTATTGTAAATTATAACTTGAAGATCTGAACTTGTAATAGTGAATTACAGAACTTAGATTTGTTAAATTCAAATTATTATTTCAAATTATAACTTGAAGATCTGAACTAGTAATTGTAAAATACAGAACTTAAAATTGATAGCTTCTAATTATTATTGCAAATTATAACTTGAAGATCTGAACTTGTAATTGTCAAATACAGAACTTAAAATTGATAGCTTCTAATTATTATTGTAAATTAAAACTTGAAGATCTGAACTTGTAATTGTCAAATACAGAACTTAAAATTGATAGCTTCTAATTATTATTGCAAATAATAACTTGGAGATCTGAACTAGTAATTGTCAAATACAGAACTTAAAATTGATAGCTTCTAATTATTATTGCAAATTATAACTTGAAGATCTGAACTTGTAATTGTCAAATACAGAACTTAAAATTGATAGCTTCTAATTATTTTTGCAAATTATAACTTGAAGATCTGAACTTGTAATTGTCAAATACAGAACATAAAATTGATAGCTTCTAATTATTATTTCAAATTATAACTTGAAGATCTGAACTAGTAATTGTCAAATACAGAACTTAAAATTAATAGCTTCTAATTATTATTGCAAATTATAACTTGAAGATCTGAACTTGTAATTGTCAAATACAGAACTAAAATTGATAGCTTCTAATTATTATTGTAAATTATAACTTGAAGATCTGAACTTGTAATAGTGAATTACAGAACTTAGATTTGTTAAATTCAAATTATTATTTCAAATTATAACTTGAAGATCTGAACTAGTAATTGTCAAATACAGAACTTAAAATTGATAGCTGCTAATTATTATTGCATATTATAACTTGAGATCTGAACTTGTAATTGTTAAATACAGAACTTAAAATTGATTGCTTCTAATTATTATTGTAAATTATAACTTCAAGATCTGAACTTGTAATTGTCAATTGCAGAACTTAAAATTGATAGCTTCTAATTATTATTGCAAATAATAACTTGAAGATCTGAACTTGTAATTGTCAAATACAGAACTTAAAATTGATAGCTTCTAATTATTATTGCAAATTATAATTTGAACTTGTAATAGTCAAATACAGAACTTCTAATTGTTAAATACAAATTATTAGTGCAAATTATAACATGGAGATCTGAACTAGTAATTGTCAAATACAGAACTTAAAATTGATAGCTTCTAATTATTATTGCAAATTATAACTTGAAGATCTGAACTTGTAATAGTCAAATACAGAACTTAAAATTGATAGCTTCTAATTATTATTGTAAATTATAACTTGAAGATCTGAACTTGTAATAGTGAATTACAGAACTTAGATTTGTTAAATTCAAATTATTATTTCAAATTATAACTTGAAGATCTGAACTAGTAATTGTAAAATACAGAACTTAAAATTGATAGCTTCTAATTATTATTGCAAATTATAACTTGAAGATCTGAACTTGTAATTGTCAAATACAGAACTTAAAATTGATAGCTTCTAATTATTATTGTAAATTAAAACTTGAAGATCTGAACTTGTAATTGTCAAATACAGAACTTAAAATTGATAGCTTCTAATTATTATTGCAAATAATAACTTGGAGATCTGAACTAGTAATTGTCAAATACAGAACTTAAAATTGATAGCTTCTAATTATTATTGCAAATTATAACTTGAAGATCTGAACTTGTAATTGTCAAATACAGAACTTAAAATTGATAGCTTCTAATTATTTTTGCAAATTATAACTTGAAGATCTGAACTTGTAATTGTCAAATACAGAACATAAAATTGATAGCTTCTAATTATTATTTCAAATTATAACTTGAAGATCTGAACTTGTAATTGTCAAATACAGAACTTAAAATTAATAGCTTCTAATTATTATTGCAAATTATAACTTGAAGATCTGAACTTGTAATTGTCAAATACAGAACTAAAATTGATAGCTTCTAATTATTATTGTAAATTATAACTTGAAGATCTGAACTTGTAATAGTGAATTACAGAACTTAGATTTGTTAAATTCAAATTATTATTTCAAATTATAACTTGAAGATCTGAACTAGTAATTGTCAAATACAGAACTTAAAATTGATAGCTGCTAATTATTATTGCATATTATAACTTGAGATCTGAACTTGTAATTGTTAAATACAGAACTTAAAATTGATTGCTTCTAATTATTATTGTAAATTATAACTTCAAGATCTGAACTTGTAATTGTCAATTGCAGAACTTAAAATTGATAGCTTCTAATTATTATTGCAAATTATAATTTGAACTTGTAATAGTCAAATACAGAACTTCTAATTGTTAAATACAAATTATTAGTGCAAATTATAACATGAAGATCTGAACTAGTAAGTGTCAAATACAGAACTTAAAATTGATAGCTTCTAATTATTATTGCAAATTATAACTTGAAGATCTGAACTTGTAATTGTCAAATACAGAACTTCTAATTGTTAAATACAAATTATTAGTGCAAATTATAACTTGAAGATCTGAACTTGTAATTGTCAAATACAGAACTTAAAATTGATAGCTTCTAATTATTATTGCAAATTATAACTTGAAGATCTGAACTTGTAATAGTCAAATACAGAACTTAAAATAGATAGCTTCTAATTATTATTGTAAATTATAACTTGAAGATCTGAACTTGTAATAGTGAATTACAGAACTTAGATTTTTTAAATTCAAATTATTATTTCAAATTATAACTTGAAGATCTGAACTAGTAATTGTCAAATACAGAACTTAAAATTGATAGCTTCTAATTATTATTGCAAATTATAACTTGAAGATCTGAACTTGTAATTGTCAAATACAGAACTTAAAATTGATAGCTTCTAATTATTATTGTAAATTATAACTTGAAGATCTGAACTTGTAATTGTCAAATACAGAACTTAAAATTGATAGCTTCTAATTATTATTGCAAATAATAACTTGGAGATCTGAACTAGTAATTGTCAAATACAGAACTTAAAATTGATAGCTTCTAATTATTATTGCAAATTATAACTTGAAGATCTGAACTTGTAGTTGTCAAATACAGAACTTAAAATTGATAGCTTCTAATTATTATTGCACATTATAACTTGAAGATCTGAACTTGTAATTGTCAAATACAGAACTTAAAATTAATAGCTTCTAATTATTATTGCAAATTATAACTTGAAGATCTGAACTTGTAATTGTCAAATACAGAACTTAAAATTGATAGCTTCTAATTATTATTGTAAATTATAACTTGAAGATCTGAACTTGTAATAGTGAATTACAGAACTTAGATTTGTTAAATTCAAATTATTATTTCAAATTATAACTTGAAGATCTGAACTAGTAATTGTCAAATACAGAACTTAAAATTGATAGCTTCTAATTATTATTGCATATTATAACTTGAGATCTGAACTTGTAATTGTTAAATACAGAACTTAAAATTGATAGCTTCTAATTATTATTGTAAATTATAACTTCAAGATCTGAACTTGTAATTGTCAAATGCAGAACTTAAAATTGATAGCTTCTAATTATTATTGCAAAAAATAACTTGAAGATCTGAACTTGTAATTGTCAAATACAGAACTTAAAATTGATAGCTTCTAATTATTATTGCAAATTATAATTTGAAGATCTGAACTAGTAATAGACAAATACGCAACTTAGCATTGTTAAATACAAATTGTGATTGCAAATTATAACTTGAAGATCTGAACCTGTAATAGGTAAATACAGAACTTCGAATTGTTAAATTCAAACTAAGATTGCAAATAATAATTCGAAGATCTGAACTTGTAATAGTCAAATACAGAACTTCTAATTGTTAAATACAAATTATTAGTGCAAATTATAACTTGAAGATCTGAACTTGTAATTGTCAAATACAGAACTTAAAATTGATAGCTTCTAATTATTATTGCAAATTATAACTTGAAGATCTGAACTTGTAATAGTCAAATACAGAACTTAAAATTGATAGCTTCTAATTATTATTGTAAATTATAACTTGAAGATCTGAACTTGTAATAGTGAATTACAGAACTTAGATTTGTTAAATTCAAATTATTATTTCAAATTATAACTTGAAGATCTGAACTAGTAATTGTCAAATACAGACCTTAAAATTGATAGCTTCTAATTATTATTGCAAATTATAACTTGAAGATCTGTACTTGTAATTGTCAAATACAGAACTTAAAATTGATAGCTTCTAATTATTATTGTAAATTATAACTTGAAGATCTGAACTTGTAATTGTCAAATACAGAACTTAAAATTGATAGCTTCTAATTATTATTGCAAATAATAACTTGGAGATCTGAACTAGTAATTGTCAAATACAGAACTTAAAATTGATAGCTTCTAATTATTATTGCAAATTATAACTTGAAGATCTGAACTTGTAATTGTAAAATACAGAACTTAAAATTGATAGCTTCTAATTATTATTGCAACTTATAACTTGAAGATCTGAACTTGTAATTGTCAAATACAGAACATAAAATTGATAGCTTCTAATTATTATTTCAAATTATAACTTGAAGATCTGAACTTGTAATTGTCAAATACAGAACTTAAAATTAATAGCTTCTAATTATTATTGCAAATTATAACTTGAAGATCTAAACTTGTAATTGTCAAATACAGAACTTAAAATTGATAGCTTCTAATTATTATTGTAAATTATAACTTGTAGATCTGAACTTGTAATAGTGAATTACAGAACTTAGCTTTGTTAAATTCAAATTATTATTTCAAATTATAACTTGGAGATCTGAACTAGTAATTGTCAAATACAGAACTTAAAATTGATAGCTTCTAATTATTATTGCAAATTATAACTTGAAGATCTGAACTTGTAATTGTCAAATACAGAACTTAAAATTGATTGCTTCTAATTATTATTGCAAATTATAACTTGAAGATCTGAACTTGTAATTGTCAAATACAGAACTTCTAATTGTTAAATACAAATTATTAGTGCAAATTATAACATGAAGATCTGAACTAGTAATTGTCAAATACAGAACTTAAAATTGATAGCTTCTAATTATTATTGCAAATTATAACTTGAAGATCTGAACTTGTAATTGTCAAATACAGAACTTAAAATTGATAGCTTCTAATTATTATTGCAAATTATAACTTGAAGATCTGAACTTGTAATAGTCAAATACAGAACTTAAAATAGATAGCTTCTAATTATTATTGTAAATTATAACTTGAAGATCTGAACTTGTAATAGTGAATTACAGAACTTAGATTTTTTAAATTCAAATTATTATTTCAAATTATAACTTGAAGATCTGTACTAGTAATTGTCAAATACAGAACTTAAAATTGATAGCTTCTAATTATTATTGCAAATTATAACTTGAAGATCTGAACTTGTAATTGTCAAATACAGAACTTAAAATTGATAGCTTCTAATTATTATTGTAAATTATAACATGAAGATCTGAACTTGTAATTGTCAAATACAGAACTTAAAATTAATAGCTTCTAATTATTATTGCAAATTATAACTTGAAGATCTGAACTTGTAATTGTCAAATACAGAACTTAAAATTGATAGCTTCTAATTATTATTGTAAATTATAACTTGAAGATCTGAACTTGTAATAGTGAATTACAGAACTTAGATTTGTTAAATTCAAATTATTATTTCAAATTATAACTTGAAGATCTGAACTAGTAATTGTCAAATACAGAACTTAAAATTGATAGCTTCTAATTATTATTGCATATTATAACTTGAGATCTGAACTTGTAATTGTTAAATACAGAACTTAAAATTGATAGCTTCTAATTATTATTGTAAATTATAACTTCAAGATCTGAACTTGTAATTGTCAAATGCAGAACTTAAAATTGATAGCTTCTAATTATTATTGCATATTATAACTTGAGATCTGAACTTGTAATTGTTAAATACAGAACTTAAAATTGATAGCTTCTAATTATTATTGTAAATTATAACTTCAAGATCTGAACTTGTAATTGTCAAATACAGAACTTAAAATTGATAGCTTCTAATTATTATTGTAAATTATAACTTCAAGATCTGAACTTGTAATTGTCAAATGCAGAACTTAAAATTGATAGCTTCTAATTATTATTGCAAATAATAACTTGAAGATCTGAACTTGTAATTGTCAAATACAGAACTTAAAATTGATAGCTTCTAATTATTATTGCAAATTATAATTTGAAGATCTGAACTTGTAATAGACAAATACGCAACTTAGCATTGTTAAATACAAATTGTGATTGCAAATTATAACTTGAAGATCTGAACCTGTAATAGGTAAATACAGAACTTCGAATTGTTAAATTCAAACTAAGATTGCAAATAATAATTCGAAGATCTGAACTTGTAATAGTCAAATACAGAACTTCTAATTGTTAAATACAAATTATTAGTGCAAATTATAACTTGAAGATCTGAACTTGTAATTGTCAAATACAGAACTTAAAATTGATAGCTTCTAATTATTATTGCAAATTATATCTTGAAGATCTGAACTTGTAATAGTCAAATACAGAACTTAAAATTGATAGCTTCTAATTATTATTGTAAATTATAACTTGAAGATCTGAACTTGTAATAGTGAATTACAGAACTTAGATTTGTTAAATTCAAATTATTATTTCAAATTATAACTTGAAGATCTGAACTAGTAATTGTCAAATACAGACCTTAAAATTGATAGCTTCTAATTATTATTGCAAATTATAACTTGAAGATCTGTACTTGTAATTGTCAAATACAGAACTTAAAATTGATAGCTTCTAATTATTATTGTAAATTATAACTTGAAGATCTGAACTTGTAATTGTCAAATACAGAACTTAAAATTGATAGCTTCTAATTATTATTGCAAATAATAACTTGGAGATCTGAACTAGTAATTGTCAAATACAGAACTTAAAATTGATAGCTTCTAATTATTATTGCAAATTATAACTTGAAGATCTGAACTTGTAATTGTAAAATACAGAACTTAAAATTGATAGCTTCTAATTATTATTGCAACTTATAACTTGAAGATCTGAACTTGTAATTGTCAAATACAGAACATAAAATTGATAGCTTCTAATTATTATTTCAAATTATAACTTGAAGATCTGAACTTGTAATTGTCAAATACAGAACTTAAAATTAATAGCTTCTAATTATTATTGCAAATTATAACTTGAAGATCTAAACTTGTAATTGTCAAATACAGAACTTAAAATTGATAGCTTCTAATTATTATTGTAAATTATAACTTGTAGATCTGAACTTGTAATAGTGAATTACAGAACTTAGATTTGTTAAATTCAAATTATTATTTCAAATTATAACTTGTAGATCTGAACTAGTAATTGTCAAATACAGAACTTAAAATTGATAGCTTCTAATTATTATTGCAAATTATAACTTGAAGATCTGAACTTGTAATTGTGAAATACAGAACTTAAAATTGATAGCTTCTAATTATTATTGCAAATAATAACTTGGAGATCTGAACTAGTAATTGTCAAATACAGAACATAAAATTGATAGCTTCTAATTATTATTGCAAATTATAACTTGAAGATCTGAACTTGTAATTGTAAAATACAGAACTTAAAATTGATAGCTTCTAATTATTATTGCAACTTATAACTTGAAGATCTGAACTTGTAATTGTCAAATACAGAACATAAAATTGATAGCTTCAAATTAATATTTCAAATTATAACTTGAAGATCTGAACTAGTAATTGTCAAATACAGACCTTAAAATTGATAGCTTCTAATTATTATTGCAAATTATAACTTGAAGATCTGTACTTGTAATTGTCAAATACAGAACTTAAAATTGATAGCTTCTAATTATTATTGTATATTATAACTTGTAGATCTGAACTTGTAATAGTGAATTACAGAACTTAGATTTGTTAAATTCAAATTATTATTTCAAATTATAACTTGGAGATCTGAACTAGTAATTGTCAAATACAGAACTTAAAATTGATAGCTTCTAATTATTATTGCAAATTATAACTTGAAGATCTGAACTTGTAATTGTCAAATACAGAACTTAAAATTGATTGCTTCTAATTATTATTGCAAATTATAACTTGAAGATCTGAACTTGTAATTGTCAAATACAGAACATAAAATTGATAGCTTCTAATTATTATTTCAAATTATAACTTGAAGATCTGAACTTGCAATTGTCAAATACAGAACTTAAAATTAATAGCTTCTAATTATTATTGCAAATTATAACTTGAAGATCTGAACTTGTAATTGTCAAATACAAAACTTAAAATTGATAGCTTCTAATTATTATTGTAAATTATAACTTGAAGATCTGAACTTGTAATAGTGAATTACAGAACTTAGATTTGTTAAATTCAAATTATTATTTCAAATTATAACTTGTAGATCTGAACTAGTAATTGTCAAATACAGAACTTAAAATTGATAGCTTCTAATTATTACTGCATATTATAACTTGAAGATCTGAACTTGTAATTGTTAAATACAGAACTTAAAATTGATAGCTTCTAATTATTATTGTAAATTATAACTTCAAGATCTAAACTTGTAATTGTCAAATACAGAACTTAAAATTGATAGCTTCTAATTATTATTGCAAATAATAACTTGAAGATCTGAACTTGTAATTGTCAAATACAGAATTTAAAATTGATAGCTTCTAATTATTATTGCAAATTATAACTTGAAGATCTGAACTTGTAATTGTCAAATACAGAACTTCAAATTGTTAAATACAAATTATTATTGCAAATTATAACTTGAAGATCTGAACTTGTAATTGTCAAATACAGAACTTAAAATTGATAGCTTCTAATTATTATTGTAAATTATAACTTGAAGATCTGAACTTGTAATAGTGAATTACAGAACTTAGATTTGTTAAATTCAAATTATTATTTCAAATTATAACTTGAAGATCTGAACTAGTAATTGTCAAATACAGAACTTAAAATTGATAGCTTCTAATTATTATTGCATATTATAACTTGAAGATCTGAACTTGTAATTGTTAAATACAGAACTTAAAATTGATAGCTTCTAATTATTATTGTAAATTATAACTTCAAGATCTGAACTTGTAATTGTCAAATACAGAACTTAAAATTGATAGCTTCTAATTATTATTGCAAATAATAACTTGAAGATCTGAACTTGTAATTGTCAAATACAGAACTTAAAATTGATAGCTTCTAATTATTATTGCAAATTATAACTTGAAGATCTGAACTTGTAATTGTCAAATACAGAACTTCTAATTGTTAAATACAAATTATTAGTGCAAATTATAACTTGAAGATCTGAACTAATAATTGTCAAATACAGAATTTAAAATTGATAGCTTCTAATTATTATTGCAAATTATAACTTGAAGATCTGAAGTTGTAATTGTCAAATACCGAACTTCTAATTGTGAAATACAAATTATTAGTGCAAATTATAACTTGAAGATCTGAACTTGTAATTGTCAAATACAGAACTTAAAATTGATAGCTTCTAATTATTATTGCAAATTATAACTTGAAGATCTGAACTTGTAATAGTCAACTACAGAACTTAAAATTGATAGCTTCTAATTATTATTGTAAATTATAACTTGAAGATCTGAACTTGTAATAGTGAATTACAGAACTTAGATTTTTTAAATTCAAATTATTATTTCAAATTATAACTTGAAGATCTGAACTAGTAATTGTCAAATACAGAACTTAAAATTGATAGCTTCTAATTATTATTGCAAATTATAACTTGAAGATCTGAACTTGTAATTGTCAAATACAGAACTTAAAATTGATAGCTTCTAATTATTATTGTAAATTATAACTTGAAGATCTGAACTTGTAATTGTCAAATACAGAACTTAAAATTGATAGCTTCTAATTATTAGTGCAAATAATAACTTGGAGATCTGAACTAGTAATTGTCAAATACAGAACTTAAAATTGATAGCTTCTAATTATTATTGCAAATTATAACTTGAAGATCTGAACTTGTAGTTGTCAAATACAGAACTTAAAATTGATAGCTTCTAATTATTATTGCACATTATAACTTGAAGATCTGAACTTGTAATTGTCAAATACAGAACTTAAAATTAATAGCTTCTAATTATTATTGCAAATTATAACTTGAAGATCTGAACTTGTAATTGTCAAATGCAGAACTTAAAATTGATAGCTTCTAATTATTATTGTAAATTATAACTTGAAGATCTGAACTTGTAATAGTGAATTACAGAACTTAGATTTGTTAAATTCAAATTATTATTTCAAATTATAACTTGAAGAACTGAACTAGTAATTGTCAAATACAGAACTTAAAATTGATAGCTTCTAATTATTATTGCATATTATAACTTGAGATCTGAACTTGTAATTGTTAAATACAGAACTTAAAATTGATAGCTTCTAATTATTATTGTAAATTATAACTTCAAGATCTGAACTTGTAATTGTCAAATGCAGAACTTAAAATTGATAGCTTCTAATTATTATTGTAAATCATAACTTGAAGATCTGAACTTGTAATTGTCAAATACAGAACTTAAAATTGATAGCTTCTAATTATAATTGCAAATTATAATTTGAAGATCTGAACTTGTAATAGACAAATACGCAACTTACCATTGTTAAATACAAATTGTGATTGCAAATTATAATTTGAAGATCTGAACCTGTAATAGGTAAATACAGAACTTCGAATTGTTAAATTCAAACTAAGATTGCAAATAATAATTCGAAGATCTGAACTTGTAATAGTCAAATACAGAACTTCTAATTGTTAAATACAAATTATTAGTGCAAATTATAACTTGAAGATCTGAACTTGTAACTGTCAAATACAGAACTTAAAATTGATAGCTTCTAATTATTATTGCAAATTATAACTTGAAGATCTGAACTTGTAATAGTCAAATACAGAACTTAAAATTGATAGCTTCTAATTATTATTGTAAATTATAACTTGAAGATCTGAACTTGTAATAGTGAATTACAGAACTTAGATTTGTTAAATTCAAATTATTATTTCAAATTATAACTTGAAGATCTGAACTAGTAATTGTCAAATACAGAACTTAAAATTGATAGCTACTAATTATTATTGCAAATTATAACTTGAAGATCTGAACTTGTAATTGTCAAATACAGAACTTAAAATTGATAGCTTCTAATTATTATTGTAAATTATAACTTGAAGATCTGAACTTGTAATTGTCAAATACAGAACTTAAAATTGATAGCTTCTAATTATTATTGCAAATAATAACTTAGAGATCTGAACTAGTAATTGTCAAATACAGAATTTAAAATTGATAGCTTCTAATTATTATTGCAAATTATAACTTGAAGATCTGAACTTGTAATTGTAAAATACAGAACTTAAAATTGATAGCTTCTAATTATTATTGCAACTTATAACTTGAAGATCTGAACTTGTAATTGTCCAATACAGAACATAAAATTGATAGCTTCTAATTATTATTTCAAATTATAACTTGAAGATCTGAACTTGTAATTGTCAAATACAGAACTTAAAATTAATAGCTTCTAATTATTATTGCAAATTATAACTTGAAGATCTAAACTTGTAATTGTCAAATACAGAACTTAAAATTGATAGCTTCTAATTATTATTGTAAATTATAACTTGAAGATCTGAACTTGTAATAGTGAATTACAGAACTTAGATTTGTTAAATTCAAATTATTATTTCAAATTATAACTTGCAGATCTGAACTAGTAATTGTCAAATACAGAACTTAAAATTGATAGCTTCTAATTATTATTGCAAATTATAACTTGAAGATCTGAACTTGTAATTGTCAAATACAGAACTTAAAATTGATTGCTTCTAATTATTATTGCATATTATAACTTGAAGATCTGAACTTGTAATTGTCAAATACAGAACATAAAATTGATAGCTTCTAATTATTATTGCAAATTATAACTTGAAGATCTGAACTTGTAATAGTCAAATACAGAACTTAAAATTGATAGCTTCTAATTATTATTGTAAATTATAACTTGAAGATCTGAACTTGTAATAGTGAATTACAGAACTTAGATTTGTTAAATTCAAATTATTATTTCAAATTATAACTTGAAGATCTGAACTTGTAATTGTCAAATACAGAACTTAAAATTGATAGCTTCAAATTATTATTGTAAATTATAACTTGAAGATCTGAACTTGTAATTGTCAAATACAGAACTTAAAATTGATAGCTTCTAATTATTATTGCAAATAATAACTTAGAGATCTGAACTAGTAATTGTCAAATACAGAATTTAAAATTGATAGCTTCTAATTATTATTGCAAATTATAACTTGAAGATCTGAACTTGTAATTGTAAAATACAGAACTTAAAATTGATAGCTTCTAATTATTATTGCAACTTATAACTTGAAGATCTGAACTTGTAATTGTCCAATACAGAACATAAAATTGATAGCTTCTAATTATTATTTCAAATTATAACTTGAAGATCTGAACTTGTAATTGTCAAATACAGAACTTAAAATTAATAGCTTCTAATTATTATTGCAAATTATAACTTGAAGATCTAAACTTGTAATTGTCAAATACAGAACTTAAAATTGATAGCTTCTAATTATTATTGTAAATTATAACTTGAAGATCTGAACTTGTAATAGTGAATTACAGAACTTAGATTTGTTAAATTCAAATTATTATTTCAAATTATAACTTGCAGATCTGAACTAGTAATTGTCAAATACAGAACATAAAATTGATAGCTTCAAATTAATATTTCAAATTATAACTTGAAGATCTGAACTAGTAATTGTCAAATACAGACCTTAAAATTGATAGCTTCTAATTATTATTGCAAATTATAACTTGAAGATCTGTACTTGTAATTGTCAAATACAGAACTTAAAATTGATAGCTTCTAATTATTATTGTAAATTATAACTTGTAGATCTGAACTTGTAATAGTGAATTACAGAACTTAGATTTGTTAAATTCAAATTATTATTTCAAATTATAACTTGGAGATCTGAACTAGTAATTGTCAAATACAGAACTTAAAATTGATAGCTTCTAATTATTATTGCAAATTATAACTTGAAGATCTGAACTTGTAATTGTCAAATACAGAACTTAAAATTGATTGCTTCTAATTATTATTGCAAATTATAACTTGAAGATCTGAACTTGTAATTGTCAAATACAGAACATAAAATTGATAGCTTCTAATTATTATTTCAAATTATAACTTGAAGATCTGAACTTGCAATTGTCAAATACAGAACTTAAAATTAATAGCTTCTAATTATTATTGCAAATTATAACTTGAAGATCTGAACTTGTAATAGTGAATTACAGAACTTAGATTTGTTAAATACAAATTATTATTTCAAATTATAACTTGAAGATCTGAACTAGTAATTGTCAAATACAGAACTTAAAATTGATAGCTTCTAATTATTACTGCATATTATAACTTGAAGATCTGAACTTGTAATTGTTAAATACAGAACTTAAAATTGATAGCTTCTAATTATTATTGTAAATTATAACTTCAAGATCTAAACTTGTAATTGTCAAATACAGAACTTAAAATTGATAGCTTCTAATTATTATTGCAAATAATAACTTGAAGATCTGAACTTGTAATTGTCAAATACAGAATTTAAAATTGATAGCTTCTAATTATTATTGCAAATTATAACTTGAAGATCTGAACTTGTAATTGTCAAATACAGAACTTCAAATTGTTAAATACAAATTATTATTGCAAATTATAACTTGAAGATCTGAACTTGTAATTGTCAAATACAGAACTTAAAATTGATAGCTTCTAATTATTATTGTAAATTATAACTTGAAGATCTGAACTTGTAATAGTGAATTACAGAACTTAGATTTGTTAAATTCAAATTATTATTTCAAATTATAACTTGAAGATCTGAACTAGTAATTGTCAAATACAGAACTTAAAATTGATAGCTTCTAATTATTATTGCATATTATAACTTGAAGATCTGAACTTGTAATTGTTAAATACAGAACTTAAAATTGATAGCTTCTAATTATTATTGTAAATTATAACTTCAAGATCTGAACTTGTAATTGTCAAATACAGAACTTAAAATTGATAGCTTCTAATTATTATTGCAAATAATAACTTGAAGATCTGAACTTGTAATTGTCAAATACAGAACTTAAAATTGATAGCTTCTAATTATTATTGCAAATTATAACTTGAAGATCTGAACTTGTAATTGTCAAATACAGAACTTCTAATTGTTAAATACAAATTATTAGTGCAAATTATAACTTGAAGATCTGAACTAATAATTGTCAAATACAGAATTTAAAATTGATAGCTTCTAATTATTATTGCAAATTATAACTTGAAGATCTGAAGTTGTAATTGTCAAATACAGAACTTCTAATTGTGAAATACAAATTATTAGTGCAAATTATAACTTGAAGATCTGAACTTGTAATTGTCAAATACAGAACTTAAAATTGATAGCTTCTAATTATTATTGCAAATTATAACTTGAAGATCTGAACTTGTAATAGTCAACTACAGAACTTAAAATTGATAGCTTCTAATTATTATTGTAAATTATAACTTGAAGATCTGAACTTGTAATAGTGAATTACAGAACTTAGATTTTTTAAATTCAAATTATTATTTCAAATTATAACTTGAAGATCTGAACTAGTAATTGTCAAATACAGAACTTAAAATTGATAGCTTCTAATTATTATTGCAAATTATAACTTGAAGATCTGAACTTGTAATTGTCAAATACAGAACTTAAAATTGATAGCTTCTAATTATTATTGTAAATTATAACTTGAAGATCTGAACTTGTAATTGTCAAATACAGAACTTAAAATTGATAGCTTCTAATTATTAGTGCAAATAATAACTTGGAGATCTGAACTAGTAATTGTCAAATACAGAACTTAAAATTGATAGCTTCTAATTATTATTGCAAATTATAACTTGAAGATCTGAACTTGTAGTTGTCAAATACAGAACTTAAAATTGATAGCTTCTAATTATTATTGCACATTATAACTTGAAGATCTGAACTTGTAATTGTCAAATACAGAACTTAAAATTAATAGCTTCTAATTATTATTGCAAATTATAACTTGAAGATCTGAACTTGTAATTGTCAAATGCAGAACTTAAAATTGATAGCTTCTAATTATTATTGTAAATTATAACTTGAAGATCTGAACTTGTAATAGTGAATTACAGAACTTAGATTTGTTAAATTCAAATTATTATTTCAAATTATAACTTGAAGAACTGAACTAGTAATTGTCAAATACAGAACTTAAAATTGATAGCTTCTAATTATTATTGCATATTATAACTTGAGATCTGAACTTGTAATTGTTAAATACAGAACTTAAAATTGATAGCTTCTAATTATTATTGTAAATTATAACTTCAAGATCTGAACTTGTAATTGTCAAATGCAGAACTTAAAATTGATAGCTTCTAATTATTATTGCAAATCATAACTTGAAGATCTGAACTTGTAATTGTCAAATACAGAACTTAAAATTGATAGCTTCTAATTATAATTGCAAATTATAATTTGAAGATCTGAACTTGTAATAGACAAATACGCAACTTACCATTGTTAAATACAAATTGTGATTGCAAATTATAACTTGAAGATCTGAACCTGTAATAGGTAAATACAGAACTTCGAATTGTTAAATTCAAACTAAGATTGCAAATAATAATTCGAAGATCTGAACTTGTAATAGTCAAATACAGAACTTCTAATTGTTAAATACAAATTATTAGTGCAAATTATAACTTGAAGATCTGAACTTGTAACTGTCAAATACAGAACTTAAAATTGATAGCTTCTAATTATTATTGCAAATTATAACTTGAAGATCTGAACTTGTAATAGTCAAATACAGAACTTAAAATTGATAGCTTCTAATTATTATTGTAAATTATAACTTGAAGATCTGAACTTGTAATAGTGAATTACAGAACTTAGATTTGTTAAATTCAAATTATTATTTCAAATTATAACTTGAAGATCTGAACTAGTAATTGTCAAATACAGAACTTAAAATTGATAGCTACTAATTATTATTGCAAATTATAACTTGAAGATCTGAACTTGTAATTGTCAAATACAGAACTTAAAATTGATAGCTTCTAATTATTATTGTAAATTATAACTTGAAGATCTGAACTTGTAATTGTCAAATACAGAACTTAAAATTGATAGCTTCTAATTATTATTGCAAATAATAACTTAGAGATCTGAACTAGTAATTGTCAAATACAGAATTTAAAATTGATAGCTTCTAATTATTATTGCAAATTATAACTTGAAGATCTGAACTTGTAATTGTAAAATACAGAACTTAAAATTGATAGCTTCTAATTATTATTGCAACTTATAACTTGAAGATCTGAACTTGTAATTGTCCAATACAGAACATAAAATTGATAGCTTCTAATTATTATTTCAAATTATAACTTGAAGATCTGAACTTGTAATTGTCAAATACAGAACTTAAAATTAATAGCTTCTAATTATTATTGCAAATTATAACTTGAAGATCTAAACTTGTAATTGTCAAATACAGAACTTAAAATTGATAGCTTCTAATTATTATTGTAAATTATAACTTGAAGATCTGAACTTGTAATAGTGAATTACAGAACTTAGATTTGTTAAATTCAAATTATTATTTCAAATTATAACTTGCAGATCTGAACTAGTAATTGTCAAATACAGAACTTAAAATTGATAGCTTCTAATTATTATTGCAAATTATAACTTGAAGATCTGAACTTGTAATTGTCAAATACAGAACTTAAAATTGATTGCTTCTAATTATTATTGCATATTATAACTTGAAGATCTGAACTTGTAATTGTCAAATACAGAACATAAAATTGATAGCTTCTAATTATTATTGCAAATTATAACTTGAAGATCTGAACTTGTAATAGTCAAATACAGAACTTAAAATTGATAGCTTCTAATTATTATTGTAAATTATAACTTGAAGATCTGAACTTGTAATAGTGAATTACAGAACTTAGATTTGTTAAATTCAAATTATTATTTCAAATTATAACTTGAAGATCTGAACTTGTAATTGTCAAATACAGAACTTAAAATTGATAGCTTCAAATTATTATTGTAAATTATAACTTGAAGATCTGAACTTGTAATTGTCAAATACAGAACTTAAAATTGATAGCTTCTAATTATTATTGCAAATAATAACTTAGAGATCTGAACTAGTAATTGTCAAATACAGAATTTAAAATTGATAGCTTCTAATTATTATTGCAAATTATAACTTGAAGATCTGAACTTGTAATTGTAAAATACAGAACTTAAAATTGATAGCTTCTAATTATTATTGCAACTTATAACTTGAAGATCTGAACTTGTAATTGTCCAATACAGAACATAAAATTGATAGCTTCTAATTATTATTTCAAATTATAACTTGAAGATCTGAACTTGTAATTGTCAAATACAGAACTTAAAATTAATAGCTTCTAATTATTATTGCAAATTATAACTTGAAGATCTAAACTTGTAATTGTCAAATACAGAACTTAAAATTGATAGCTTCTAATTATTATTGTAAATTATAACTTGAAGATCTGAACTTGTAATAGTGAATTACAGAACTTAGATTTGTTAAATTCAAATTATTATTTCAAATTATAACTTGGAGATCTGAACTAGTAATTGTCAAATACAGAACTTAAAATTGATAGCTTCTAATTATTATTGCAAATTATAACTTGAAGATCTGAACTTGTAATTGTCAAATACAGAACTTAAAATTGATTGCTTCTAATTATTATTGCATATTATAACTTGAAGATCTGAACTTGTAATTGTCAAATACAGAACATAAAATTGATAGCTTCTAATTATTATTTCAAATTTTAACTTGAAGATCTGAACTTGCAATTGTCAAATACAGAACTTAAAATTAATAGCTTCTAATTATTATTGCAAATTATAACTTGAAGATCTGAACTTGTAATTGTCAAATACAAAACTTAAAATTGATAGCTTCTAATTATTATTGTAAATTATAACTTGAAGATCTGAACTTGTAATAGTGAATTACAGAACTTAGATTTGTTAAATTCAAATTATTATTTCAAATTATAACTTGAAGATCTGAACTAGTAATTGTCAAATACAGAACTTAAAATTGATAGCTTCTAATTATTACTGCATATTATAACTTCAAGATCTAAACTTGTAATTGTCAAATACAGAACTTAAAATTGATAGCTTCTAATTATTATTGCAAATAATAACTTGAAGATCTGAACTTGTAATTGTCAAATACAGAACTTAAAATTGATAGCTTCTAATTATTATTGCAAATTATAACTTGAAGATCTGAACTTGTAATTGTCAAATACAGAACTTCAAATTGTTAAATACAAATTATTAGTGCAAATTATAACTTGAAGATCTGAACTTGTAATTGTCAAATACAGAACTTAAAATTGATAGCTTCTAATTATTATTGTAAATTATAACTTGAAGATCTGAACTTGTAATAGTGAATTACAGAACTTAGATTTGTTAAATTCAAATTATTATTTCAAATTATAACTTGAAGATCTGAACTAGTAATTGTCAAATACAGAACTTAAAATTGATAGCTTCTAATTATTATTGCATATTATAACTTGAAGATCTGAACTTGTAATTGTTAAATACAGAACTTATAATTGATAGCTTCTAATTATTATTGTAAATTATAACTTCAAGATCTGAACTTGTAATTGTCAAATACAGAACTTAAAATTGATAGCTTCTAATTATTATTGCAAATAATAACTTGAAGATCTGAACTTGTAATTGTCAAATACAGAACTTAAAATTGATAGCTTCTAATTATTATTGCAAATTATAATTTGAAGATCTGAACTTGTAATAGACAAATACGCAACTTAGCATTGTTAAATACAAATTGTGATTGCAAATTATAACTTGAAGATCTGAACTTGTAATAGTCAAATACAGAACTTAAAATTGATAGCTTCTAATTATTATTGTAAATTATAACTTGAAGATCTGAACTTGTAATAGTGAATTACAGAACTTAGATTTGTTAAATTCAAATTATTATTTCAAATTATAACTTGCAGATCTGAACTAGTAATTGTCAAATACAGAACTTAAAATTGATAGCTTCTAATTATTATTGCAAATTATAACTTGAAGATCTGAACTTGTAATTGTCAAATACAGAACTTAAAATTGATTGCTTCTAATTATTATTGCATATTATAACTTGAAGATCTGAACTTGTAATTGTCAAATACAGAACATAAAATTGATAGCTTCTAATTATTATTGCAAATTATAACTTGAAGATCTGAACTTGTAATAGTCAAATACAGAACTTAAAATTGATAGCTTCTAATTATTATTGTAAATTATAACTTGAAGATCTGAACTTGTAATAGTGAATTACAGAACTTAGATTTGTTAAATTCAAATTATTATTTCAAATTATAACTTGAAGATCTGAACTTGTAATTGTCAAATACAGAACTTAAAATTGATAGCTTCAAATTATTATTGTAAATTATAACTTGAAGATCTGAACTTGTAATTGTCAAATACAGAACTTAAAATTGATAGCTTCTAATTATTATTGCAAATAATAACTAAGAGATCTGAACTAGTAATTGTCAAATACAGAATTTAAAATTGATAGCTTCTAATTATTATTGCAAATTATAACTTGAAGATCTGAACTTGTAATTGTAAAATACAGAACTTAAAATTGATAGCTTCTAATTATTATTGCAACTTATAACTTGAAGATCTGAACTTGTAATTGTCCAATACAGAACATAAAATTGATAGCTTCTAATTATTATTTCAAATTATAACTTGAAGATCTGAACTTGTAATTGTCAAATACAGAACTTAAAATTAATAGCTTCTAATTATTATTGCAAATTATAACTTGAAGATCTAAACTTGTAATTGTCAAATACAGAACTTAAAATTGATAGCTTCTAATTATTATTGTAAATTATAACTTGAAGATCTGAACTTGTAATAGTGAATTACAGAACTTAGATTTGTTAAATTCAAATTATTATTTCAAATTATAACTTGGAGATCTGAACTAGTAATTGTCAAATACAGAACTTAAACTTGATAGCTTCTAATTATTATTGCAAATTATAACTTGAAGATCTGAACTTGTAATTGTCAAATACAGAACTTAAAATTGATTGCTTCTAATTATTATTGCATATTATAACTTGAAGATCTGAACTTGTAATTGTCAAATACAGAACATAAAATTGATAGCTTCTAATTATTATTTCAAATTTTAACTTGAAGATCTGAACTTGCAATTGTCAAATACAGAACTTAAAATTAATAGCTTCTAATTATTATTGCAAATTATAACTTGAAGATCTGAACTTGTAATTGTCAAATACAAAACTTAAAATTGATAGCTTCTAATTATTATTGTAAATTATAACTTGAAGATCTGAACTTGTAATAGTGAATTACAGAACTTAGATTTGTTAAATTCAAATTATTATTTCAAATTATAACTTGAAGATCTGAACTAGTAATTGTCAAATACAGAACTTAAAATTGATAGCTTCTAATTATTACTGCATATTATAACTTCAAGATCTAAACTTGTAATTGTCAAATACAGAACTTAAAATTGATAGCTTCTAATTATTATTGCAAATAATAACTTGAAGATCTGAACTTGTAATTGTCAAATACAGAACTTAAAATTGATAGCTTCTAATTATTATTGCAAATTATAACTTGAAGATCTGAACTTGTAATTGTCAAATACAGAACTTCAAATTGTTAAATACAAATTATTAGTGCAAATTATAACTTGAAGATCTGAACTTGTAATTGTCAAATACAGAACTTAAAATTGATAGCTTCTAATTATTATTGTAAATTATAACTTGAAGATCTGAACTTGTAATAGTGAATTACAGAACTTAGATTTGTTAAATTCAAATTATTATTTCAAATTATAACTTGAAGATCTGAACTAGTAATTGTCAAATACAGAACTTAAAATTGATAGCTTCTAATTATTATTGCATATTATAACTTGAAGATCTGAACTTGTAATTGTTAAATACAGAACTTATAATTGATAGCTTCTAATTATTATTGTAAATTATAACTTCAAGATCTGAACTTGTAATTGTCAAATACAGAACTTAAAATTGATAGCTTCTAATTATTATTGCAAATAATAACTTGAAGATCTGAACTTGTAATTGTCAAATACAGAACTTAAAATTGATAGCTTCTAATTATTATTGCAAATTATAATTTGAAGATCTGAACTTGTAATAGACAAATACGCAACTTAGCATTGTTAAATACAAATTGTGATTGCAAATTATAACTTGAAGATCTGAACCTGTAATAGGTAAATACAGAACTTAAAATTGATAGCTTCTAATTATTATTGCAAATTATAACTTGAAGATCTGAACTTGTAATAGTCAAATACAGAACTTAAAATTGATAGCTTCTAATTATTATTGTAAATTATAACTTGAAGATCTGAACTTGTAATAGTGAATTACAGAACTTAGATTTTTTAAATTCAAATTATTATTTCAAATTATAACTTGAAGATCTGAACTAGTAATTGTCAAATACAGAACTTAAAATTGATAGCTTCTAATTATTATTGCAAATTATAACTTGAAGATCTGAACTTGTAATTGTCAAATACAGAACTTAAAATTGATAGCTTCTAATTATTATTGTAAATTATAACTTGAAGATCTGAACTTGTAATGGTCAAATACAGAACTTAAAATTGATAGCTTCTAATTATTATTGCAAATAACAACTTGGAGATCTGAACTAGTAATTGTCAAATACAGAACTTAAAATTGATAGCTTCTAATTATTATTGCAAATTATAACTTGAAGATCTGAACTTGTAGTTGTCAAATACAGAACTTAAAATTGATAGCTTCTAATTATTATTGCACATTATAACTTGAAGATCTGAACTTGTAATTGTCAAATACAGAACTTAAAATTAATAGCTTCTAATTATTATTGCAAATTATAACTTGAAGATCTGAACTTGTAATTGTCAAATACAGAACTTAAAATTGATAGCTTCTAATTATTATTGTAAATTATAACTTGAAGATCTGAACTTGTAATAGTGAATTACAGAACTTAGATTTGTTAAATTCAAATTATTATTTCAAATTATAACTTGAAGATCTGAACTAGTAATTGTCAAATACAGAACTTAAAATTGATAGCTTCTAATTATTATTGCATATTATAACTTGAGATCTGAACTTGTAATTGTTAAATACAGAACTTAAAATTTATAGCTTCTAATTATTATTGTAAATTATAACTTCAAGATCTGAACTTGTAATTGTCAAATGCAGAACTTAAAATTGATAGCTTCTAATTATTATTGCAAATAATAACTAGAAGATCTGAACTTGTAATTGTCAAATACAGAACTTAAAATTGATAGCTTCTAATTATTATTGCAAATTATAATTTGAAGATCTGAACTTGTAATAGACAAATACGCAACTTAGCATTGTTAAATACAAATTGTGATTGCAAATTATAACTTGAAGATCTGAACCTGTAATAGGTAAATACAGAACTTCGAATTGTTAAATTCAAACTAAGATTGCAAATAATAATGCGAAGATCTGAACTTGTAATAGTCAAATACAGAACTTCTAATTGTTAAATACAAATTATTAGTGCAAATTATAACTTGAAGATCTGAACTTGTAACTGTCAAATACAGAACTTAAAATTGATAGCTTCTAATTATTATTGCAAATTATAACTTGAAGATCTGAACTTGTAATAGTCAAATACAGAACTTAAAATTGATAGCTTCTAATTATTATTGTAAATTATAACTTGAAGATCTGAACTTGTAATAGTGAATTACAGAACTTAGATTTGTTAAATTCAAATTTTTATTTCAAATTATAACTTGAAGATCTGAACTAGTAATTGTCAAATACAGAACTTAAAATTGATAGCTACTAATTATTATTGCAAATTATAACTTGAAGATCTGAACTTGTAATTGTCAAATACAGAACTTAAAATTGATAGCTTCTAATTATTATTGTAAATTATAACTTGAAGATCTGAACTTGTAATTGTCAAATACAGAACTTAAAATTGATAGCTTCTAATTATTATTGCAAATAATAACTTGGAGATCTGAACTAGTAATTGTCAAATACAGAATTTAAAATTGATAGCTTCTAATTATTATTGCAAATTATAACTTGAAGATTTGAACTTGTAATTGTAAAATACAGAACTTAAAATTGATAGCTTCTAATTATTATTGCAACTTATAACTTGAAGATCTGAACTTGTAATTGTCCAATACAGAACATAAAATTGATAGCTTCTAATTATTATTTCAAATTATAACTTGAAGATCTGAACTTGTAATTGTCAAATACAGAACTTAAAATTAATAGCTTCTAATTATTATTGCAAATTATAACTTGAAGATCTAAACTTGTAATTGTCAAATACAGAACTTAAAATTGATAGCTTCTAATTATTATTGTAAATTATAACTTGAAGATCTGAACTTGTAATAGTGAATTACAGAACTTAGATTTGTTAAATTCAAATTATTATTTCAAATTATAACTTGGAGATCTGAACTAGTAATTGTCAAATACGGAACTTAAAATTGATAGCTTCTAATTATTATTGCAAATTATAACTTGAAGATCTGAACTTGTAATTGTCAAATACAGAACTTAAAATTGATTGCTTCTAATTATTATTGCAAATTATAACTTGAAGATCTGAACTTGTAATTGTCAAATACAGAACATAAAATTGATAGCTTCTAATTATTATATCAAATTATAACTTGAAGATCTGAACTTGCAATTGTCAAATACAGAACTTAAAATTAATGGCTTCTAATTATTATTGCAAATTATAACTTGAAGATCTGAACTTGTAATTGTCAAATACAAACTTAAAATTGATAGCTTCTAATTATTATTGTAAATTATAACTTGAAGATCTGAACTTGTAATAGTGAATTACAGAACTTAGATTTGTTAAATTCAAATTATTATTTCAAATTATAACTTGAAGATCTGAACTAGTAATTGTCAAATACAGAACTTAAAATTGATAGCTTCTAATTATTACTGCATATTATAACTTCAAGATCTAAACTTGTAATTGTCAAATACAGAACTTAAAATTGATAGCTTCTAATTATTATTGCAAATAATAACTTGAAGATCTGAACTTGTAATTGTCAAATACAGAACTTAAAATTGATAGCTTCTAATTATTATTGCAAATTATAACTTGAAGATCTGAACTTGTAATAGTCAAATACAGAACTTAAAATTGATAGCTTCTAATTATTATTGTAAATTATAACTTGAAGATCTGAACTTGTAATAGTGAATTACAGAACTTAGATTTTTTAAATTCAAATTATTATTTCAAATTATAACTTGAAGATCTGAACTAGTAATTGTCAAATACAGAACTTAAAATTGATAGCTTCTAATTATTATTGCAAATTATAACTTGAAGATCTGAACTTGTAATTGTCAAATACAGAACTTAAAATTGATAGCTTCTAATTATTATTGTAAATTATAACTTGAAGATCTGAACTTGTAATAGTGAATTACAGAACTTAGATTTGTTAAATTCAAATTATTATTTCAAATTATAACTAGAAGATCTGAACTAGTAATTGTCAAATACAGAACTTAAAATTGATAGCTTCTAATTATTATTGCATATTATAACTTGAGATCTGAACTTGTAATTGTTAAATACAGAACTTAAAATTGATAGCTTCTAATTATTATTGTAAATTATAACTTCAAGATCTGAACTTGTAATTGTCAAATGCAGAACTTAAAATTGATAGCTTCTAATTATTATTGCAAATAATAACTTGAAGATCTGAACTTGTAATTGTCAAATACAGAACTTAAAATTGATAGCTTCTAATTATTATTGCAAATTATAATTTGAAGATCTGAACTTGTAATAGACAAATACGCAACTTAGCATTGTTAAATACAAATTGTGATTGCAAATTATAACTTGAAGATCTGAACCTGTAATAGGTAAATACAGAACTTCGAATTGTTAAATTCAAACTAAGATTGCAAATAATAATGCGAAGATCTGAACTTGTAATAGTCAAATACAGAACTTCTAATTGTTAAATACAAATTATTAGTGCAAATTATAACTTGAAGATCTGAACTTGTAACTGTCAAATACAGAACTTAAAATTGATAGCTTCTAATTATTATTGCAAATTATAACTTGAAGATCTGAACTTGTAATAGTCAAATACAGAACTTAAAATTGATAGCTTCTAATTATTATTGTAAATTATAACTTGAAGATCTGAACTTGTAATAGTGAATTACAGAACTTAGATTTGTTAAATTCAAATTATTATTTCAAATTATAACTGGAAGATCTGAACTAGTAATTGTCAAATACAGAACTTAAAATTGATAGCTACTAATTATTATTGCAAATTATAACTTGAAGATCTGAACTTGTAATTGTCAAATACAGAACTTAAAATTGATAGCTTCTAATTATTATTGTAAATTATAACTTGAAGATCTGAACTTGTAATTGTCAAATACAGAACTTAAAATTGATAGCTTCTAATTATTATTGCAAATAATAACTTGGAGATCTGAACTAGTAATTGTCAAATACAGAATTTAAAATTGATAGCTTCTAATTATTATTGCAAATTATAACTTGAAGATTTGAACTTGTAATTGTAAAATACAGAACTTAAAATTGATAGCTTCTAATTATTATTGCAACTTATAACTTGAAGATCTGAACTTGTAATTGTCCAATACAGAACATAAAATTGATAGCTTCTAATTATTATTTCAAATTATAACTTGAAGATCTGAACTTGTAATTGTCAAATACAGAACTTAAAATTAATAGCTTCTAATTATTATTGCAAATTATAACTTGAAGATCTAAACTTGTAATTGTCAAATACAGAACTTAAAATTGATAGCTTCTAATTATTATTGTAAATTATAACTTGAAGATCTGAACTTGTAATAGTGAATTACAGAACTTAGATTTGTTAAATTCAAATTATTATTTCAAATTATAACTTGGAGATCTGAACTAGTAATTGTCAAATACAGAACTTAAAATTGATAGCTTCTAATTATTATTGCAAATTATAACTTGAAGATCTGAACTTGTAATTGTCAAATACAGAACTTAAAATTGATTGCTTCTAATTATTATTGCAAATTATAACTTGAAGATCTGAACTTGTAATTGTCAAATACAGAACATAAAATTGATAGCTTCTAATTATTATATCAAATTATAACTTGAAGATCTGAACTTGCAATTGTCAAATACAGAACTTAAAATAAATAGCTTCTAATTATTATTGCAAATTATAACTTGAAGATCTGAACTTGTAATTGTCAAATACAAAACTTAAAATTGATAGCTTCTAATTATTATTGTAAATTATAACTTGAAGATCTGAACTTGTAATAGTGAATTACAGAACTTAGATTTGTTAAATTCAAATTATTATTTCAAATTATAACTTGAAGATCTGAACTAGTAATTGTCAAATACAGAACTTAAAATTGATAGCTTCTAATTATTACTGCATATTATAACTTCAAGATCTAAACTTGTAATTGTCAAATACAGAACTTAAAATTGATAGCTACTAATTATTATTGCAAATAATAACTTGAAGATCTGAACTTGTAATTGTCAAATACAGAACTTAAAATTGATAGCTTCTAATTATTATTGCAAATTATAACTTGAAGATCTGAACTTGTAATAGTCAAATACAGAACTTAAAATTGATAGCTTCTAATTATTATTGTAAATTATAACTTGAAGATCTGAACTTGTAATAGTGAATTACAGAACTTAGATTTTTTAAATTCAAATTATTATTTCAAATTATAACTTGAAGATCTGAACTAGTAATTGTCAAATACAGAACTTAAAATTGATAGCTTCTAATTATTATTGCAAATTATAACTTGAAGATCTGAACTTGTAATTGTCAAATACAGAACTTAAAATTGATAGCTTCTAATTTAATTGTAAATTATAACTTGAAGATCTGAACTTGTAATTGTCAAATACAGAACTTAAAATTGATAGCTTCTAATTATTATTGCAAATAACAACTTGGAGATCTGAACTAGTAATTGTCAAATACAGAACTTAAAATTGATAGCTTCTAATTATTATTGCAAATTATAACTTGAAGATCTGAACTTGTAGTTGTCAAATACAGAACTTAAAATTGATAGCTTCTAATTATTATTGCACATTATAACTTGAAGATCTGAACTTGTAATTGTCAAATACAGAACTTAAAATTAATAGCTTCTAATTATTATTGCAAATTATAACTTGAAGATCTGAACTTGTAATTGTCAAATACAGAACTTAAAATTGATAGCTTCTAATTATTATTGTAGATTATAACTTGAAGATCTGAACTTGTAATAGTGAATTACAGAACTTAGATTTGTTAAATTCAAATTATTATTTCAAATTATAACTTGAAGATATGAACTAGTAATTGTCAAATACAGAACTTAAAATTGATAGCTTCTAATTATTATTGCATATTATAACTTGAGATCTGAACTTGTAATTGTTAAATACAGAACTTAAAATTGATAGCTTCTAATTATTATTGTAAATTATAACTTCAAGATCTGAACTTGTAATTGTCAAATGCAGAACTTAAAATTGATAGCTTCTAATTATTATTGCAAATAATAACTTGAAGATCTGAACTTGTAATTGTCAAATACAGAACTTAAAATTGATAGCTTCTAATTATTATTGCAAATTATAATTTGAAGATCTGAACTTGTAATAGACAAATACGCAACTTAGCATTGTTAAATACAAATTGTGATTGCAAATTATAACTTGAAGATCTGAACTTGTAATAGTGAATTACAGAACTTAGATTTTTTAAATTCAAATTATTATTTCAAATTATAACTTGAAGATCTGAACTAGTAATTGTCAAATACAGAACTTAAAATTGATAGCTTCTAATTATTATTGCAAATTATAACTTGAAGATCTGAACTTGTAATTGTCAAATACAGAACTTAAAATTGATAGCTTCTAATTATTATTGTAAATTATAACTTGAAGATCTGAACTTGTAATTGTCAAATACAGAACTTAAAATTGATAGCTTCTAATTATTATTGCAAATAACAACTTGGAGATCTGAACTAGTAATTGTCAAATACAGAACTTAAAATTGATAGCTTCTAATTATTATTGCAAATTATAACTTGAAGATCTGAACTTGTAGTTGTCAAATACAGAACTTAAAATTGATAGCTTCTAATTATTATTGCACATTATAACTTGAAGATCTGAACTTGTAATTGTCAAATACAGAACTTAAAATTAATAGCTTCTAATTATTATTGCAAATTATAACTTGAAGATCTGAACTTGTAATTGTCAAATACAGAACTTAAAATTGATAGCTTCTAATTATTATTGTAAATTATAACTTGAAGATCTGAACTTGTAATAGTGAATTACAGAACTTAAATTTGTTAAATTCAAATTATTATTTCAAATTATAACTTGAAGATCTGAACTAGTAATTGTCAAATACAGAACTTAAAATTGATAGCTACTAATTATTATTGCAAATTATAACTTGAAGATCTGAACTTGTAATTGTCAAATACAGAACTTAAAATTGATAGCTTCTAATTATTATTGTAAATTATAACTTGAAGATCTGAACTTGTAATTGTCAAATACAGAACTTAAAATTGATAGCTTCTAATTATTATTGCAAATAATAACTTGGAGATCTGAACTAGTAATTGTCAAATACAGAATTTAAAATTGATAGCTTCTAATTATTATTGCAAATTATAACTTGAAGATTTGAACTTGTAATTGTAAAATACAGAACTTAAAATTGATAGCTTCTAATTATTATTGCAACTTATAACTTGAAGATCTGAACTTGTAATTGTCCAATATAGAACATAAAATTGATAGCTTCTAATTATTATTTCAAATTATAACTTGAAGATCTGAACTTGTAATTGTCAAATACAGAACTTAAAATTAATAGCTTCTAATTATTATTGCAAATTATAACTTGAAGATCTAAACTTGTAATTGTCAAATACAGAACTTAAAATTGATAGCTTCTAATTATTATTGTAAATTATAACTTGAAGATCTGAACTTGTAATAGTGAATTACAGAACTTAGATTTGTTAAATTCAAATTATTATTTCAAATTATAACTTGGAGATCTGAACTAGTAATTGTCAAATACAGAACTTAAAATTGATAGCTTCTAATTATTATTGCAAATTATAACTTGAAGATCTGAACTTGTAATTGTCAAATACAGAACTTAAAATTGATTGCTTCTAATTATTATTGCAAATTATAACTTGAAGATCTGAACTTGTAATTGTCAAATACAGAACATAAAATTGATAGCTTCTAATTATTATATCAAATTATAACTTGAAGATCTGAACTTGCAATTGTCAAATACAGAACTTAAAATTAATAGCTTCTAATTATTATTGCAAATTATAACTTGAAGATCTGAACTTGTAATTGTCAAATACAAAACTTAAAATTGATAGCTTCTAATTATTATTGTAAATTATAACTTGAAGATCTGAACTTGTAATAGTGAATTACAGAACTTAGATTTGTTAAATTCAAATTATTATTTCAAATTATAACTTGAAGATCTGAACTAGTAATTGTCAAATACAGAACTTAAAATTGATAGCTTCTAATTATTACTGCATATTATAACTTCAAGATCTAAACTTGTAATTGTCAAATACAGAACTTAAAATTGATAGCTTCTAATTATTATTGCAAATAATAACTTGAAGATCTGAACTTGTAATTGTCAAATACAGAACTTAAAATTGATAGCTTCTAATTATTATTGCAAATTATAACTTGAAGATCTGAACTTGTAATTGTCAAATACAGAACTTCAAATTGTTAAATACAAATTATTAGTGCAAATTATAACTTGAAGATCTGAACTTGTAATTGTCAAATACAGAACTTAAAATTGATAGCTTCTAATTATTATTGTAAATTATAACTTGAAGATCTGAACTTGTAATAGTGAATTACAGAACTTAGATTTGTTAAATTCAAATTATTATTTCAAATTATAACTTGAAGATCTGAACTAGTAATTGTCAAATACAGAACTTAAAATTGATAGCTTCTAATTATTATTGCATATTATAACTTGAAGATCTGAACTTGTAATTGTTAAATACAGAACTTAAAATTGATAGCTTTTAATTATTATTGTAAATTATAACTTCAAGATCTGAACTTGTAATTGTCAAATACAGAACTTAAAATTGATAGCTTCTAATTATTATTGCAAATAATAACTTGAAGATCTGAACTTGTAATTGTCAAATACAGAACTTAAAATTGATAGCTTCTAATTATTATTGCAAATTATAACTTGAAGATCTGAACTTGTAATAGTCAAATACAGAACTTAAAATTGATAGCTTCTAATTATTATTGTAAATTATAACTTGAAGATCTGAACTTGTAATAGTGAATTACAGAACTTAGATTTTTTAAATTCAAATTATTATTTCAAATTATAACTTGAAGATCTGAACTAGTAATTGTCAAATACAGAACTTAAAATTGATAGCTTCTAATTATTATTGCAAATTATAACTTGAAGATCTGAACTTGTAATTGTCAAATACAGAACTTAAAATTGATAGCTTCTAATTATTATTGTAAATTATAACTTGAAGATCTGAACTTGTAATTGTCAAATACAGAACTTAAAATTGATAGCTTCTAATTATTATTGCAAATAACAACTTGGAGATCTGAACTAGTAATTGTCAAATACAGAACTTAAAATTGATAGCTTCTAATTATTATTGCAAATTATAACTTGAAGATCTGAACTTGTAGTTGTCAAATACAGAACTTAAAATTGATAGCTTCTAATTATTATTGCACATTATAACTTGAAGATCTGAACTTGTAATTGTCAAATACAGAACTTAAAATTAATAGCTTCTAATTATTATTGCAAATTATAACTTGAAGATCTGAACTTGTAATTGTCAAATACAGAACTTAAAATTGATAGCTTCTAATTATTATTGTAAATTATAACTTGAAGATCTGAACTTGTAATAGTGAATTACAGAACTTAGATTTGTTAAATTCAAATTATTATTTCAAATTATAACTTGAAGATCTGAACTAGTAATTGTCAAATACAGAACTTAAAATTGATAGCTTCTAATTATTATTGCATATTATAACTTGAGATCTGAACTTGTAATTGTTAAATACAGAACTTAAAATTGATAGCTTCTAATTATTATTGTAAATTATAACTTCAAGATCTGAACTTGTAATTGTCAAATGCAGAACTTAAAATTGATAGCTTCTAATTATTATTGCAAATTATAACTTGAAGATCTGAACTTGTAATTGTCAAATACAGAACTTAAAATTGATTGCTTCTAATTATTATTGCAAATTATAACTTGAAGATCTGAACTTGTAATTGTCAAATACAGAACATAAAATTGATAGCTTCTAATTATTATATCAAATTATAACTTGAAGATCTGAACTTGCAATTGTCAAATACAGAACTTAAAATTAATAGCTTCTAATTATTATTGCAAATTATAACTTGAAGATCTGAACTTGTAATTGTCAAATACAAAACTTAAAATTGATAGCTTCTAATTATTATTGTAAATTATAACTTGAAGATCTGAACTTGTAATAGTGAATTACAGAACTTAGATTTGTTAAATTCAAATTATTATTTCAAATTATAACTTGAAGATCTGAACTAGTAATTGTCAAATACAGAACTTAAAATTGATAGCTTCTAATTATTACTGCATATTATAACTTCAAGATCTAAACTTGTAATTGTCAAATACAGAACTTAAAATTGATAGCTTCTAATTATTATTGCAAATAATAACTTGAAGATCTGAACTTGTAATTGTCAAATACAGAACTTAAAATTGATAGCTTCTAATTATTATTGCAAATTATAACTTGAAGATCTGAACTTGTAATTGTCAAATACAGAACTTCAAATTGTTAAATACAAATTATTAGTGCAAATTATAACTTGAAGATCTGAACTTGTAATTGTCAAATACAGAACTTAAAATTGATAGCTTCTAATTATTATTGTAAATTATAACTTGAAGATCTGAACTTGTAATAGTGAATTACAGAACTTAGATTTGTTAAATTCAAATTATTATTTCAAATTATAACTTGAAGATCTGAACTAGTAATTGTCAAATACAGAACTTAAAATTGATAGCTTCTAATTATTATTGCATATTATAACTTGAAGATCTGAACTTGTAATTGTTAAATACAGAACTTAAAATTGATAGCTTTTAATTATTATTGTAAATTATAACTTCAAGATCTGAACTTGTAATTGTCAAATACAGAACTTAAAATTGATAGCTTCTAATTATTATTGTAAATTATAACTTGAAGATCTGAACTTGTAATAGTGAATTACAGAACTTAGATTTGTTAAATTCAAATTATTATTTCAAATTATAACTTGAAGATCTGAACTTGTAATTGTCAAATACAGAACTTAAAATTGATAGCTTCTAATTATTATTGTAAATTATAACTTGAAGATCTGAACTTGTAATAGTGAATTACAGAACTTAGATTTGTTAAATTCAAATTATTATTTCAAATTATAACTTGAAGATCTGAACTAGTAATTGTCAAATACAGAACTTAAAATTGATAGCTTCTAATTATTATTGCAAATAATAACTTGAAGATCTGAACTTGTAATTGTCAAATACAGAACTTAAAATTGATAGCTTCTAATTATTATTGCAAATTATAACTTGAAGATCTGAACTTGTAATAGTCAAATACAGAACTTAAAATTGATAGCTTCTAATTATTATTGTAAATTATAACTTGAAGATCTGAACTTGTAATAGTGAATTACAGAACTTAGATTTTTTAAATTCAAATTATTATTTCAAATTATAACTTGAAGATCTGAACTAGTAATTGTCAAATACAGAACTTAAAATTGATAGCTTCTAATTATTATTGCAAATTATAACTTGAAGATCTGAACTTGTAATTGTCAAATACAGAACTTAAAATTGATAGCTTCTAATTATTATTGTAAATTATAACTTGAAGATCTGAACTTGTAATTGTCAAATACAGAACTTAAAATTGATAGCTTCTAATTATTATTGCAAATAACAACTTGGAGATCTGAACTAGTAATTGTCAAATACAGAACTTAAAATTGATAGCTTCTAATTATTATTGCAAATTATAACTTGAAGATCTGAACTTGTAGTTGTCAAATACAGAACTTAAAATTGATAGCTTCTAATTATTATTGCACATTATAACTTGAAGATCTGAACTTGTAATTGTCAAATACAGAACTTAAAATTAATAGCTTCTAATTATTATTGCAAATTATAACTTGAAGATCTGAACTTGTAATTGTCAAATACAGAACTTAAAATTGATAGCTTCTAATTATTATTGTAAATTATAACTTGAAGATCTGAACTTGTAATAGTGAATTACAGAACTTAGATTTGTTAAATTCAAATTATTATTTCAAATTATAACTTGAAGATCTGAACTAGTAATTGTCAAATACAGAACTTAAAATTGATAGCTTCTAATTATTATTGCATATTATAACTTGAGATCTGAACTTGTAATTGTTAAATACAGAACTTAAAATTGATAGCTTCTAATTATTATTGTAAATTATAACTTCAAGATCTGAACTTGTAATTGTCAAATGCAGAACTTAAAATTGATAGCTTCTAATTATTATTGCAAATAATAACTTGAAGATCTGAACTTGTAATTGTCAAATACAGAACTTAAAATTGATAGCTTCTAATTATTATTGCAAATTATAATTTGAAGATCTGAACTTGTAATAGACAAATACGCAACTTAGCATTGTTAAATACAAATTGTGATTGCAAATTATAACTTGAAGATCTGAACCTGTAATAGGTAAATACAGAACTTCGAATTGTTAAATTCAAACTAAGATTGCAAATAATAATGCGAAGATCTGAACTTGTAATAGTCAAATACAGAACTTCTAATTGTTAAATACAAATTATTAGTGCAAATTATAACTTGAAGATCTGAACTTGTAACTGTCAAATACAGAACTTAAAATTGATAGCTTCTAATTATTATTGCAAATTATAACTTGAAGATCTGAACTTGTAATAGTCAAATACAGAACTTAAAATTGATAGCTTCTAATTATTATTGTAAATTATAACTTGAAGATCTGAACTTGTAATAGTGAATTACAGAACTTAGATTTGTTAAATTCAAATTATTATTTCAAATTATAACTTGAAGATCTGAACTAGTAATTGTCAAATACAGAACTTAAAATTGATAGCTACTAATTATTATTGCAAATTATAACTTGAAGATCTGAACTTGTAATTGTCAAATACAGAACTTAAAATTGATAGCTTCTAATTATTATTGTAAATTATAACTTGAAGATCTGAACTTGTAATTGTCAAATACAGAACTTAAAATTGATAGCTTCTAATTATTATTGCAAATAATAACTTGGAGATCTGAACTAGTAATTGTCAAATACAGAATTCAAAATTGATAGCTTCTAATTATTATTGCAAATTATAACTTGAAGATTTGAACTTGTAATTGTAAAATACAGAACTTAAAATTGATAGCTTCTAATTATTATTGCAACTTATAACTTGAAGATCTGAACTTGTAATTGTCCAATACAGAACATAAAATTGATAGCTTCTAATTATTATTTCAAATTATAACTTCAAGATCTGAACTTGTAATTGTCAAATACAGAACTTAAAATTAATAGCTTCTAATTATTATTGCAAATTATAACTTGAAGATCTAAACTTGTAATTGTCAAATACAGAACTTAAAATTGATAGCTTCTAATTATTATTGTAAATTATAACTTGAAGATCTGAACTTGTAATAGTGAATTACAGAACTTAGATTTGTTAAATTCAAATTATTATTTCAAATTATAACTTGGAGATCTGAACTAGTAATTGTCAAATACAGAACTTAAAATTGATAGCTTCTAATTATTATTGCAAATTATAACTTGAAGATCTGAACTTGTAATTGTCAAATACAGAACTTAAAATTGATTGCTTCTAATTATTATTGCAAATTATAACTTGAAGATCTGAACTTGTAATTGTCAAATACAGAACATAAAATTGATAGCTTCTAATTATTATATCAAATTATAACTTGAAGATCTGAACTTGCAATTGTCAAATACAGAACTTAAAATTAATAGCTTCTAATTATTATTGCAAATTATAACTTGAAGATCTGAACTTGTAATTGTCAAATACAAAACTTAAAATTGATAGCTTCTAATTATTATTATAAATTATAACTTGAAGATCTGAACTTGTAATAGTGAATTACAGAACTTAGATTTGTTAAATTCAAATTATTATTTCAAATTATAACTTGAAGATCTGAACTAGTAATTGTCAAATACAGAACTTAAAATTGATAGCTTCTAATTATTACTGCATATTATAACTTCAAGATCTAAACTTGTAATTGTCAAATACAGAACTTAAAATTGATAGCTTCTAATTATTATTGAAAATAATAACTTGAAGATCTGAACTTGTAATTGTCAAATACAGAACTTAAAATTGATAGCTTCTAATTATTATTGCAAATTATAACTTGAAGATCTGAACTTGTAATAGTCAAATACAGAACTTAAAATTGATAGCTTCTAATTATTATTGTAAATTATAACTTGAAGATCTGAACTTGTAATTGTCAAATACAGAACTTAAAATTGATAGCTTCTAATTATTATTGTAAATTATAACTTGAAGATCTGAACTTGTAATTGTCAAATACAGAACTTAAAATTGATAGCTTCTAATTATTATTGCAAATAACAACTTGGAGATCTGAACTAGTAATTGTCAAATACAGAACTTAAAATTGATAGCTTCTAATTATTATTGTAAATTATAACTTGAAGATCTGAACTTGTAATTGTCAAATACAGAACTTAAAATTGATAGCTTCTAATTATTATTGCAAATAACAACTTGGAGATCTGAACTAGTAATTGTCAAATACAGAACTTAAAATTGATAGCTTCTAATTATTATTGCAAATTATAACTTGAAGATCTGAACTTGTAGTTGTCAAATACAGAACTTAAAATTGATAGCTTCTAATTATTATTGCACATTATAACTTGAAGATCTGAACTTGTAATTGTCAAATACAGAACTTAAAATTAATAGCTTCTAATTATTATTGCAAATTATAACTTGAAGATCTGAACTTGTAATTGTCAAATACAGAACTTAAAATTGATAGCTTCTAATTATTATTGTAAATTATAACTTGAAGATCTGAACTTGTAATAGTGAATTACAGAACTTAGATTTGTTAAATTCAAATTATTATTTCAAATTATAACTTGAAGATCTGAACTAGTAATTGTCAAATACAGAACTTAAAATTGATAGCTTCTAATTATTATTGTAAATTATAACTTGAAGATCTGAACTTGTAATTGTCAAATACAGAACTTAAAATTGATAGCTTCTAATTATTATTGCAAATAATAACTTGGAGATTTGAACTTGTAATTGTAAAATACAGAACTTAAAATTGATAGCTTCTAATTATTATTGCAACTTATAACTTGAAGATCTGAACTTGTAATTGTCTAATACAGAACTTAAAATTAATAGCTTCTAATTATTATTGCAAATTATAACTTGAAGATCTAAACTTGTAATTGTCAAATACAGAACTTAAAATTGATAGCTTCTAATTATTATTGTAAATTATAACTTGAAGATCTGAACTTGTAATAGTGAATTACAGAACTTAGATTTGTTAAATTCAAATTATTATTTCAAATTATAACTTGGAGATCTGAACTAGTAATTGTCAAATACAGAACTTAAAATTGATAGCTTCTAATTATTATTGCAAATTATAACTTGAAGATCTGAACTTGTAATTGTCAAATACAGAACTTAAAATTGATTGCTTCTAATTATTATTGCAAATTATAACTTGAAGATCTGAACTTGTAATTGTCAAATACAGAACTTAAAATTGATAGCTTCTAATTATTATTGTAAATTATAACTTGAAGATCTGAACTTGTAATTGTCAAATACAGAACTTAAAATTGATAGCTTCTAATTATTATTGCAAATAACAACTTGGAGATCTGAACTAGTAATTGTCAAATACAGAACTTAAAATTGATAGCTTCTAATTATTATTGCAAATTATAACTTGAAGATCTGAACTTGTAGTTGTCAAATACAGAACTTAAAATTGATAGCTTCTAATTATTATTGCACATTATAACTTGAAGATCTGAACTTGTAATTGTCAAATACAGAACTTAAAATTAATAGCTTCTAATTATTATTGCAAATTATAACTTGAAGATCTGAACTTGTAATTGTCAAATACAGAACTTAAAATTGATAGCTTCTAATTATTATTGTAAATTATAACTTGAAGATCTGAACTTGTAATAGTGAATTACAGAACTTAGATTTGTTAAATTCAAATTATTATTTCAAATTATAACTTGAAGATCTGAACTAGTAATTGTCAAATACAGAACTTAAAATTGATAGCTTCTAATTATTATTGCATATTATAACTTGAGATCTGAACTTGTAATTGTTAAATACAGAACTTAAAATTGATAGCTTCTAATTATTATTGTAAATTATAACTTCAAGATCTGAACTTGTAATTGTCAAATGCAGAACTTAAAATTGATAGCTTCTAATTATTATTGCAAATAATAACTTGAAGATCTGAACTTGTAATTGTCAAATACAGAACTTAAAATTGATAGCTTCTAATTATTATTGCAAATTATAATTTGAAGATCTGAACTTGTAATAGACAAATACGAAACTTAGCATTGTTAAATACAAATTGTGATTGCAAATTATAACTTGAAGATCTGAACCTGTAATAGGTAAATACAGAACTTCGAATTGTTAAATTCAAACTAAGATTGCAAATAATAATGCGAAGATCTGAACTTGTAATAGTCAAATACAGAACTTCTAATTGTTAAATACAAATTATTAGTGCAAATTATAACTTGAAGATCTGAACTTGTAACTGTCAAATACAGAACTTAAAATTGATAGCTTCTAATTATTATTGCAAATTATAACTTGAAGATCTGAACTTGTAATAGTCAAATACAGAACTTAAAATTGATAGCTTCTAATTATTATTGTAAATTATAACTTGAAGATCTGAACTTGTAATAGTGAATTACAGAACTTAGATTTGTTAAATTCAAATTATTATTTCAAATTATAACTTGAAGATCTGAACTAGTAATTGTCAAATACAGAACTTAAAATTGATAGCTACTAATTATTATTGCAAATTATAACTTGAAGATCTGAACTTGTAATTGTCAAATACAGAACTTAAAATTGATAGCTTCTAATTATTATTGTAAATTATAACTTGAAGATCTGAACTTGTAATTGTCAAATACAGAACTTAAAATTGATAGCTTCTAATTATTATTGCAAATAATAACTTGGAGATCTGAACTAGTAATTGTCAAATACAGAATTCAAAATTGATAGCTTCTAATTATTATTGCAAATTATAACTTGAAGATTTGAACTTGTAATTGTAAAATACAGAACTTAAAATTGATAGCTTCTAATTATTATTGCAACTTATAACTTGAAGATCTGAACTTGTAATTGTCCAATACAGAACATAAAATTGATAGCTTCTAATTATTATTTCAAATTATAACTTGAAGATCTGAACTTGTAATTGTCAAATACAGAACTTAAAATTAATAGCTTCTAATTATTATTGCAAATTATAACTTGAAGATCTAAACTTGTAATTGTCAAATACAGAACTTAAAATTGATAGCTTCTAATTATTATTGTAAATTATAACTTGAAGATCTGAACTTGTAATAGTGAATTACAGAACTTAGATTTGTTAAATTCAAATTATTATTTCAAATTATAACTTGGAGATCTGAACTAGTAATTGTCAAATACAGAACTTAAAATTGATAGCTTCTAATTATTATTGCAAATTATAACTTGAAGATCTGAACTTGTAATTGTCAAATACAGAACTTAAAATTGATTGCTTCTAATTATTATTGCAAATTATAACTTGAAGATCTGAACTTGTAATTGTCAAATACAGAACATAAAATTGATAGCTTCTAATTATTATATCAAATTATAACTTGAAGATCTGAACTTGCAATTGTCAAATACAGAACTTAAAATTAATTGCTTCTAATTATTATTGCAAATTATAACTTGAAGATCTGAACTTGTAATTGTCAAATACAAAACTTAAAATTGATAGCTTCTAATTATTATTATAAATTATAACTTGAAGATCTGAACTTGTAATAGTGAATTACAGAACTTAGATTTGTTAAATTCAAATTATTATTTCAAATTATAACTTGAAGATCTGAACTAGTAATTGTCAAATACAGAACCTAAAATTGATAGCTTCTAATTATTACTGCATATTATAACTTCAAGATCTAAACTTGTAATTGTCAAATACAGAACTTAAAATTGATAGCTTCTAATTATTATTGCAAATTATAACTTGAAGATCTGAACTTGTAATAGTCAAATACAGAACTTAAAATTGATAGCTTCTAATTATTATTGTAAATTATAACTTGAAGATCTGAACTTGTAATAGTGAATTACAGAACTTAGATTTGTTAAATTCAAATTATTATTTCAAATTATAACTTGAAGATCTGAACTAGTAATTGTAAAATACAGAACTTAAAATTGATAGCTTCTAATTATTATTGCAAATTATAACTTGAAGATCTGAACTTGTAATTGTCAAATACAGAACTTAAAATTGATAGCTTCTAATTATTATTGTAAATTAAAACTTGAAGATCTGAACTTGTAATTGTCAAATACAGAACTTAAAATTGATAGCTTCTAATTATTATTGCAAATAATAACTTGGAGATCTGAACTAGTAATTGTCAAATACAGAACTTAAAATTGATAGCTTCTAATTATTATTGCAAATTATAACTTGAAGATCTGAACTTGTAATTGTCAAATACAGAACTTAAAATTGATAGCTTCTAATTATTTTTGCAAATTATAACTTGAAGATCTGAACTTGTAATTGTCAAATACAGAACATAAAATTGATAGCTTCTAATTATTATTCCAAATTATAACTTGAAGATCTGAACTTGTAATTGTCAAATACAGAACTTAAAATTAATAGCTTCTAATTATTATTGCAAATTATAACTTGAAGATCTGAACTTGTAATTGTCAAATACAGAACTAAAATTGATAGCTTCTAATTATTATTGTAAATTATAACTTGAAGATCTGAACTTGTAATAGTGAATTACAGAACTTAGATTTGTTAAATTCAAATTATTATTTCAAATTATAACTTGAAGATCTGAACTAGTAATTGTCAAATACAGAACTTAAAATTGATAGCTGCTAATTATTATTGCATATTATAACTTGAGATCTGAACTTGTAATTGTTAAATACAGAACTTAAAATTGATTGCTTCTAATTATTATTGTAAATTATAACTTCAAGATCTGAACTTGTAATTGTCAATTGCAGAACTTAAAATTGATAGCTTCTAATTATTATTGCAAATAATAACTTGAAGATCTGAACTTGTAATTGTCAAATACAGAACTTAAAATTGATAGCTTCTAATTATTATTGCAAATTATAATTTGAACTTGTAATAGTCAAATACAGAACTTCTAATTGTTAAATACAAATTATTAGTGCAAATTATAACATGGAGATCTGAACTAGTAATTGTCAAATACAGAACTTAAAATTGATAGCTTCTAATTATTATTGCAAATTATAACTTGAAGATCTGAACTTGTAATTGTCAAATACAGAACTTCTAATTGTTAAATACAAATTATTAGTGCAAATTATAACTTGAAGATCTGAACTTGTAATAGTGAATTACAGAACTTAGATTTGTTAAATTCAAATTATTATTTCAAATTATAACTTGAAGATCTGAACTAGTAATTGTAAAATACAGAACTTAAAATTGATAGCTTCTAATTATTATTGCAAATTATAACTTGAAGATCTGAACTTGTAATTGTCAAATACAGAACTTAAAATTGATAGCTTCTAATTATTATTGTAAATTAAAACTTGAAGATCTGAACTTGTAATTGTCAAATACAGAACTTAAAATTGATAGCTTCTAATTATTATTGCAAATAATAACTTGGAGATCTGAACTAGTAATTGTCAAATACAGAACTTAAAATTGATAGCTTCTAATTATTATTGCAAATTATAACTTGAAGATCTGAACTTGTAATTGTCAAATACAGAACTTAAAATTGATAGCTTCTAATTATTTTTGCAAATTATAACTTGAAGATCTGAACTTGTAATTGTCAAATACAGAACATAAAATTGATAGCTTCTAATTATTATTTCAAATTATAACTTGAAGATCTGAACTTGTAATTGTCAAATACAGAACTTAAAATTAATAGCTTCTAATTATTATTGCAAATTATAACTTGAAGATCTGAACTTGTAATTGTCAAATACAGAACTAAAATTGATAGCTTCTAATTATTATTGTAAATTATAACTTGAAGATCTGAACTTGTAATAGTGAATTACAGAACTTAGATTTGTTAAATTCAAATTATTATTTCAAATTATAACTTGAAGATCTGAACTAGTAATTGTCAAATACAGAACTTAAAATTGATAGCTGCTAATTATTATTGCATAATATAACTTGAGATCTGAACTTGTAATTGTTAAATACAGAACTTAAAATTGATTGCTTCTAATTATTATTGTAAATTATAACTTCAAGATCTGAACTTGTAATTGTCAATTGCAGAACTTAAAATTGATAGCTTCTAATTATTATTGCAAATTATAATTTGAACTTGTAATAGTCAAATACAGAACTTCTAATTGTTAAATACAAATTATTAGTGCAAATTATAACATGAAGATCTGAACTAGTAAGTGTCAAATACAGAACTTAAAATTGATAGCTTCTAATTATTATTGCAAATTATAACTTGAAGATCTGAACTTGTAATTGTCAAATACAGAACTTCTAATTGTTAAATACAAATTATTAGTGCAAATTATAACTTGAAGATCTGAACTTGTAATTGTCAAATACAGAACTTAAAATTGATAGCTTCTAATTATTATTGCAAATTATAACTTGAAGATCTGAACTTGTAATAGTCAAATACAGAACTTAAAATAGATAGCTTCTAATTATTATTGTAAATTATAACTTGAAGATCTGAACTTGTAATAGTGAATTACAGAACTTAGATTTTTTAAATTCAAATTATTATTTCAAATTATAACTTGAAGATCTGAACTAGTAATTGTCAAATACAGAACTTAAAATTGATAGCTTCTAATTATTATTGCAAATTATAACTTGAAGATCTGAACTTGTAATTGTCAAATACAGAACTTAAAATTGATAGCTTCTAATTATTATTGTAAATTATAACTTGAAGATCTGAACTTGTAATTGTCAAATACAGAACTTAAAATTGATAGCTTCTAATTATTATTGCAAATAATAACTTGGAGATCTGAACTAGTAATTGTCAAATACAGAACTTAAAATTGATAGCTTCTAATTATTATTGCAAATTATAACTTGAAGATCTGAACTTGTAGTTGTCAAATACAGAACTTAAAATTGATAGCTTCTAATTATTATTGCACATTATAACTTGAAGATCTGAACTTGTAATTGTCAAATACAGAACTTAAAATTAATAGCTTCTAATTATTATTGCAAATTATAACTTGAAGATCTGAACTTGTAATTGTCAAATACAGAACTTAAAATTGATAGCTTCTAATTATTATTGTAAATTATAACTTGAAGATCTGAACTTGTAATAGTGAATTACAGAACTTAGATTTGTTAAATTCAAATTATTATTTCAAATTATAACTTGAAGATCTGAACTAGTAATTGTCAAATACAGAACTTAAAATTGATAGCTTCTAATTATTATTGCATATTATAACTTGAGATCTGAACTTGTAATTGTTAAATACAGAACTTAAAATTGATAGCTTCTAATTATTATTGTAAATTATAACTTCAAGATCTGAACTTGTAATTGTCAAATGCAGAACTTAAAATTGATAGCTTCTAATTATTATTGCAAATAATAACTTGAAGATCTGAACTTGTAATTGTCAAATACAGAACTTAAAATTGATAGCTTCTAATTATTATTGCAAATTATAATTTGAAGATCTGAACTAGTAATAGACAAATACGCAACTTAGCATTGTTAAATACAAATTGTGATTGCAAATTATAACTTGAAGATCTGAACCTGTAATAGGTAAATACAGAACTTCGAATTGTTAAATTCAAACTAAGATTGCAAATAATAATTCGAAGATCTGAACTTGTAATAGTCAAATACAGAACTTCTAATTGTTAAATACAAATTATTAGTGCAAATTATAACTTGAAGATCTGAACTTGTAATTGTCAAATACAGAACTTAAAATTGATAGCTTCTAATTATTATTGCAAATTATAACTTGAAGATCTGAACTTGTAATAGTCAAATACAGAACTTAAAATTGATAGCTTCTAATTATTATTGTAAATTATAACTTGAAGATCTGAACTTGTAATAGTGAATTACAGAACTTAGATTTGTTAAATTCAAATTATTATTTCAAATTATAACTTGAAGATCTGAACTAGTAATTGTCAAATACAGACCTTAAAATTGATAGCTTCTAATTATTATTGCAAATTATAACTTGAAGATCTGTACTTGTAATTGTCAAATACAGAACTTAAAATTGATAGCTTCTAATTATTATTGTAAATTATAACTTGAAGATCTGAACTTGTAATTGTCAAATACAGAACTTAAAATTGATAGCTTCTAATTATTATTGCAAATAATAACTTGGAGATCTGAACTAGTAATTGTCAAATACAGAACTTAAAATTGATAGCTTCTAATTATTATTGCAAATTATAACTTGAAGATCTGAACTTGTAATTGTAAAATACAGAACTTAAAATTGATAGCTTCTAATTATTATTGCAACTTATAACTTGAAGATCTGAACTTGTAATTGTCAAATACAGAACATAAAATTGATAGCTTCTAATTATTATTTCAAATTATAACTTGAAGATCTGAACTTGTAATTGTCAAATACAGAACTTAAAATTAATAGCTTCTAATTATTATTGCAAATTATAACTTGAAGATCTAAACTTGTAATTGTCAAATACAGAACTTAAAATTGATAGCTTCTAATTATTATTGTAAATTATAACTTGTAGATCTGAACTTGTAATAGTGAATTACAGAACTTAGATTTGTTAAATTCAAATTATTATTTCAAATTATAACTTGGAGATCTGAACTACTAGTAATTGTCAAATACAGAACTTAAAATTGATAGCTTCTAATTATTATTGCAAATTATAACTTGAAGATCTGAACTTGTAATTGTCAAATACAGAACTTAAAATTGATTGCTTCTAATTATTATTGCAAATTATAACTTGAAGATCTGAACTTGTAATTGTCAAATACAGAACTTCTAATTGTTAAATACAAATTATTAGTGCAAATTATAACATGAAGATCTGAACTAGTAATTGTCAAATACAGAACTTAAAATTGATAGCTTCTAATTATTATTGCAAATTATAACTTGAAGATCTGAACTTGTAATTGTCAAATACAGAACTTCTAATTGTTAAATACAAATTATTAGTGCAAATTATAACTTGAAGATCTGAACTTGTAATTGTCAAATACAGAACTTAAAATTGATAGCTTCTAATTATTATTGCAAATTATAACTTGAAGATCTGAACTTGTAATAGTCAAATACAGAACTTAAAATAGATAGCTTCTAATTATTATTGTAAATTATAACTTGAAGATCTGAACTTGTAATAGTGAATTACAGAACTTAGATTTTTTAAATTCAAATTATTATTTCAAATTATAACTTGAAGATCTGTACTAGTAATTGTCAAATACAGAACTTAAAATTGATAGCTTCTAATTATTATTGCAAATTATAACTTGAAGATCTGAACTTGTAATTGTCAAATACAGAACTTAAAATTGATAGCTTCTAATTATTATTGTAAATTATAACATGAAGATCTGAACTTGTAATTGTCAAATACAGAACTTAAAATTAATAGCTTCTAATTATTATTGCAAATTATAACTTGAAGATCTGAACTTGTAATTGTCAAATACAGAACTTAAAATTGATAGCTTCTAATTATTATTGTAAATTATAACTTGAAGATCTGAACTTGTAATAGTGAATTACAGAACTTAGATTTGTTAAATTCAAATTATTATTTCAAATTATAACTAGAAGATCTGAACTAGTAATTGTCAAATACAGAACTTAAAATTGATAGCTTCTAATTATTATTGCATATTATAACTTGAGATCTGAACTTGTAATTGTTAAATACAGAACTTAAAATTGATAGCTTCTAATTATTATTGTAAATTATAACTTCAAGATCTGAACTTGTAATTGTCAAATGCAGAACTTAAAATTGATAGCTTCTAATTATTATTGCATATTATAACTTGAGATCTGAACTTGTAATTGTTAAATACAGAACTTAAAATTGATAGCTTCTAATTATTATTGTAAATTATAACTTCAAGATCTGAACTTGTAATTGTCAAATACAGAACTTAAAATTGATAGCTTCTAATTATTATTGTAAATTATAACTTCAAGATCTGAACTTGTAATTGTCAAATGCAGAACTTAAAATTGATAGCTTCTAATTATTATTGCAAATAATAACTTGAAGATCTGAACTTGTAATTGTCAAATACAGAGCTTAAAATTGATAGCTTCTAATTATTATTGTAAATTATAACTTGAAGATCTGTCCTTGTAATAGTGAATTACAGAACTTAGATTTGTTAAATTCTAATTATTATTTCAAATTATAACTTGAAGATCTGAACTTGTAATTGTCAAATACAGAACTTAAAATTGATAGCTTCTAATTATTATTGCAAATAACAACTTGGAGATCTGAACTAGTAATTGTCAAATACAGAACTTAAAATTGATAGCTTCTAATTATTATTGCATATTATAACTTGAAGATCTGAACTTGTAATTGTTAAATACAGAACTTAAAATTGATAGCTTCTAATTATTATTGTAAATTATAACTTCAAGATCTGAACTTGTAATTGTCAAATACAGAACTTAAAATTGATAGCTTCTAATTATTATTGCAAATAATAACTTGAAGATCTGAACTTGTAATTGTCAAATACAGAACTTAAAATTGATAGCTTCTAATTATTATTGCAAATTATAATTTGAAGATCTGAACTTGTAATAGACAAATACGCAACTTAGCATTGTTAAATACAAATTGTGATTGCAAATTATAACTTGAAGATCTGAACCTGTAATAGGTAAATACAGAACTTCGAATTGTTAAATTCAAACTAAGATTGCAAATAATAATTCGAAGATCTGAACTTGTAATAGTCAAATACAGAACTTCTAATTGTTAAATACAAATTATTAGTGCAAATTATAACTTGAAGATCTGAACTAGTAATTGTCAAATACAGAACTTAAAATTGATAGCTTCTAATTATTATTGCAAATTATAACTTGAAGATCTGAACTTGTAATTGTCAAATACAGAACTTCTAATTGTTAAATACAAATTATTAGTGCAAATAAGATCTGAACTTGTAATTGTCAAATACAGCACTTAAAATTGATAGCTTCTAATTATTATTGCAAATTATAACTTGAAGATCTGAACTTGTAATAGTCAAATACAGAACTTAAAATTGATAGCTTCTAATTATTATTGTAAATTATAACTTGAAGATCTGAACTTGTAATAGTGAATTACAGAACTTAGATTTGTTAAATTCAAATTATTATTTCAAATTATAACTTGAAGATCTGAACTAGTAATTGTAAAATACAGAACTTAAAATTGATAGCTTCTAATTATTATTGCAAATTATAACTTGAAGATCTGAACTTGTAATTGTCAAATACAGAACTTAAAATTGATAGCTTCTAATTATTATTGTAAATTAAAACTTGAAGATCTGAACTTGTAATTGTCAAATACAGAACTTAAAATTGATAGCTTCTAATTATTATTGCAAATAATAACTTGGAGATCTGAACTAGTAATTGTCAAATACAGAACTTAAAATTGATAGCTTCTAATTATTATTGCAAATTATAACTTGAAGATCTGAACTTGTAATTGTCAAATACAGAACTTAAAATTGATAGCTTCTAATTATTTTTGCAAATTATAACTTGAAGATCTGAACTTGTAATTGTCAAATACAGAACATAAAATTGATAGCTTCTAATTATTATTTCAAATTATAACTTGAAGATCTGAACTTGTAATTGTCAAATACAGAACTTAAAATTAATAGCTTCTAATTATTATTGCAAATTATAACTTGAAGATCTGAACTTGTAATTGTCAAATACAGAACTAAAATTGATAGCTTCTAATTATTATTGTAAATTATAACTTGAAGATCTGAACTTGTAATAGTGAATTACAGAACTTAGATTTGTTAAATTCAAATTATTATTTCAAATTATAACTTGAAGATCTGAACTAGTAATTGTCAAATACAGAACTTAAAATTGATTGCTTCTAATTATTATTGTAAATTATAACTTCAAGATCTGAACTTGTAATTGTCAATTGCAGAACTTAAAATTGATAGCTTCTAATTATTATTGCAAATAATAACTTGAAGATCTGAACTTGTAATTGTCAAATACAGAACTTAAAATTGATAGCTTCTAATTATTATTGCAAATTATAATTTGAACTTGTAATAGTCAAATACAGAACTTCTAATTGTTAAATACAAATTATTAGTGCAAATTATAACATGGAGATCTGAACTAGTAATTGTCAAATACAGAACTTAAAATTGATAGCTTCTAATTATTATTGCAAATTATAACTTGAAGATCTGAACTTGTAATAGTCAAATACAGAACTTAAAATTGATAGCTTCTAATTATTATTGCAAATTATAACTTGAAGATCTGAACTTGTAATTGTCAAATACAGAACTTAAAATTGATAGCTTCTAATTATTATTGCAAATTATAATTTGAAGATCTGAACTTGTAATAGACAAATACGCAACTTAGCATTGTTAAATACAAATTGTGATTGCAAATTATAACTTGAAGATCTGAACCTGTAATAGGTAAATACAGAACTTCGAATTGTTAAATTCAAACTAAGATTGCAAATAATAATTCGAAGATCTGAACTTGTAATAGTCAAATACAGAACTTCTAATTGTTAAATACAAATTATTGGTGCAAATTATAACTTGAAGATCTGAACTAGTAATTGTCAAATACAGAACTTAAAATTGATAGCTTCTAATTATTATTGCAAATTATAACTTGAAGATCTGAACTTGTAATTGTCAAATACAGAACTTCTAATTGTTAAATACAAATTATTAGTGCAAATTATAACTTGAAGATCTGAACTTGTAATTGTCAAATACAGAACTTAAAATTGATAGCTTCTAATTATTATTGCAAATTATAACTTGAAGATCTGAACTTGTAATAGTCAAATACAGAACTTAAAATTGATAGCTTCTAATTATTATTGTAAATTATAACTTGAAGATCTGAACTTGTAATAGTGAATTACAGAACTTAGATTTGTTAAATTCAAATTATTATTTCAAATTATAACTTGAAGATCTGAACTAGTAATTGTAAAATACAGAACTTAAAATTGATAGCTTCTAATTATTATTGCAAATTATAACTTGAAGATCTGAACTTGTAATTGTCAAATACAGAACTTAAAATTGATAGCTTCTAATTATTATTGTAAATTATAACTTGAAGATCTGAACTTGTAATTGTCAAATACAGAACTTAAAATTAATAGCTTCTAATTATTATTGCATATAATAACTTGGAGATCTGAACTAGTAATTGTCAAATACAGAACTTAAAATTGATAGCTTCTAATTATTATTGCAAATTATAACTTGAAGATCTGAACTTGTAATTGTCAAATACAGAACTTATAATTGATAGCTTCTAATTATTATTGCAAATTATAACTTGAAGATCTGAACTTGTAATTGTCAAATACAGAACATAAAATTGATAGCTTCTAATTATTATTTCAAATTATAACTTGAAGATCTGAACTTGTAATTGTCAAATACAGAACTTAAAATTAATAGCTTCTAATTATTATTGCAAATTATAACTTGAAGATCTGAACTTGTAATTGTCAAATACAGAACTTAAAATTGATAGCTTCTAATTATTATTGTAAATTATAACTTGAAGATCTGAACTTGTAATAGTGAATTACAGAACTTAGATTTGTTAAATTCAAATTATTATTTCAAATTATAACTTGAAGATCTGAACTAGTAATTGTCAAATACAGAACTTAAAATTGATAGCTGCTAATTATTATTGCATATTATAACTTGAGATCTGAACTTGTAATAGTTAAATACAGAACTTAAAATTGATTGCTTCTAATTATTATTGTAAATTATAACTTCAAGATCTGAACTTGTAATTGTCAAATGCAGAACTTAAAATTGATAGCTTCTAATTATTATTGCAAATTATAATTTGAAGATCTGAACCTGTAATAGGTAAATACAGAACTTCGAATTGTTAAATTCAAACTAAGATTGCAAATAATAATTCGAAGATCTGAACTTGTAATAGTCAAATACAGAACTTCTAATTGTTAAATACAAATTATTAGTGCAAATTATAACTTGAAGATCTGAACTAGTAATTGTCAAATACAGAACTTAAAATTGATAGCTTCTAATTATTATTGCAAATTATAACTTGAAGATCTGAACTTGTAATTGTCAAATACAGAACTTCTAATTGTTAAATACAAATTATTAGTGCAAATTATAACTTGAAGATCTGAACTAGTAATTGTCAAATACAGAACTTAAAATTGATAGCTTCTAATTATTATTGCAAATTATAACTTGAAGAACTGAACTTTTAATTGTCAAATACAGAACTTCTAATTGTTAAATACAAATTATTAGTGCAAATTATAACTTGAAGATCTGAACTTGTAATTGTCAAATACAGAACTTAAAATTGATAGCTTCTAATTATTATTGCAAATTATAACTTGAAGATCTGAACTTGTAATTGTCAAATACAGAACTTAAAATTGATAGCTTCTAATTATTATTGTAAATTATAACTTGAAGATCTGAACTTGTAATAGTCAAATACAGAACTTAAAATTGATAGCTTCTAATTATTATTGCAAATAATAACTTGGAGATCTGAACTAGTAATTGTCAAAAACAGAACTTAAAATTGATAGCTTCTAATTATTATTGCAAATTATAACTTGAAGATCTGAACTTGTAATTGTCAAATACAGAACTTAAAAGTGATTGCTTCTAATTATTATTGCAAATTATAACTTGAAGATCTGAACTTGTAATTGTCAAATACAGAACATAAAATTGATAGCTTCTAATTATTATTTCAAATTATAACTTGAAGATCTGAACTTGCAATTGTCAAATACAGAACTTAAAATTAATAGCTTCTAATTATTATTGCAAATTATAACTTGAAGATCTGAACTTGTAATTGTCAAATACAAAACTTAAAATTGATAGCTTCTAATTATTATTGTAAATTATAACTTGAAGATCTGAACTTGTAATAGTGAATTACAGAACTTAGATTTGTTAAATTCAAATTATTATTTCAAATTATAACTTGAAGATCTGAACTAGTAATTGTCAAATACAGAACTTAAAATTGATAGCTTCTAATTATTACTGCATATTATAACTTGAAGATCTGAACTTGTAATTGTTAAATACAGAACTTAAAATTGATAGCTTCTAATTATTATTGTAAATTATAACTTCAAGATCTAAACTTGTAATTGTCAAATACAGAACTTAAAATTGATAGCTTCTAATTATTATTGCAAATAATAACTTGAAGATCTGAACTTGTAATTGTCAAATACAGAACTTATAATTGATAGCTTCTAATTATTATTGCAAATTATAACTTGAAGATCTGAACTTGTAATTGTCAAATACAGAACTTCAAATTGTTAAATACAAATTATTAGTGCAAATTATAACTTGAAGATCTGAACTTGTAATTGTCAAATACAGAGCTTAAAATTGATAGCTTCTAATTATTATTGTAAATTATAACTTGAAGATCTGTCCTTGTAATAGTGAATTACAGAACTTAGATTTGTTAAATTCTAATTATTATTTCAAATTATAACTTGAAGATCTGAACTAGTAATTGTCAAATACAGAACTTAAAATTGATAGCTTCTAATTATTATTGCATATTATAACTTGAAGATCTGAACTTGTAATTGTTAAATACAGAACTTAAAATTGATAGCTTCTAATTATTATTGTAAATTATAACTTCAAGATCTGAACTTGTAATTATCAAATACAGAACTTAAAATTGATAGCTTCTAATTATTATTGCAAATAATAACTTGAAGATCTGAACTTGTAATTGTCAAATACAGAACTTAAAATTGATAGCTTCTAATTATTATTGCAAATTATAATTTGAAGATCTGAACTTGTAATAGACAAATACGCAACTTAGCATTGTTAAATACAAATTGTGATTGCAAATTATAACTTGAAGATCTGAACCTGTAATAGGTAAATTCAGAACTTCGAATTGTTAAATTCAAACTAAGATTGCAAATAATAATTCGAAGATCTGAACTTGTAATAGTCAAATACAGAACTTCTAATTGTTAAAAACAAATTATTAGTGCAAATTATAACTTGAAGATCTGAACTAGTAATTGTCAAATACAGAACTTAAAATTGATAGCTTCTAATTATTATTGCAAATTATAACTTGAAGATCTGAACTTGTAATTGTCAAATACAGAACTTCTAATTGTTAAATACAAATTATTAGTGCAAATAAGATCTGAACTTGTAATTGTCAAATACAGCACTTAAAATTGATAGCTTCTAATTATTATTGCAAATTATAACTTGAAGATCTGAACTTGTAATAGTCAAATACAGAACTTAAAATTGATAGCTTCTAATTATTATTGTAAATTATAACTTGAAGATCTGAACTTGTAATAGTGAATTACAGAACTTAGATTTGTTAAATTCAAATTATTATTTCAAATTATAACTTGAAGATCTGAACTAGTAATTGTAAAATACAGAACTTAAAATTGATAGCTTCTAATTATTATTGCAAATTATAACTTGAAGATCTGAACTTGTAATTGTCAAATACAGAACTTAAAATTGATAGCTTCTAATTATTATTGTAAATTAAAACTTGAAGATCTGAACTTGTAATTGTCAAATACAGAACTTAAAATTGATAGCTTCTAATTATTATTGCAAATAATAACTTGGAGATCTGAACTAGTAATTGTCAAATACAGAACTTAAAATTGATAGCTTCTAATTATTATTGCAAATTATAACTTGAAGATCTGAACTTGTAATTGTCAAATACAGAACTTAAAATTGATAGCTTCTAATTATTTTTGCAAATTATAACTTGAAGATCTGAACTTGTAATTGTCAAATACAGAACATAAAATTGATAGCTTCTAATTATTATTTCAAATTATAACTTGAAGATCTGAACTTGTAATTGTCAAATACAGAACTTAAAATTAATAGCTTCTAATTATTATTGCAAATTATAACTTGAAGATCTGAACTTGTAATTGTCAAATACAGAACTAAAATTGATAGCTTCTAATTATTATTGTAAATTATAACTTGAAGATCTGAACTTGTAATAGTGAATTACAGAACTTAGATTTGTTAAATTCAAATTATTATTTCAAATTATAACTTGAAGATCTGAACTAGTAATTGTCAAATACAGAACTTAAAATTGATAGCTGCTAATTATTATTGCATATTATAACTTGAGATCTGAACTTGTAATTGTTAAATACAGAACTTAAAATTGATTGCTTCTAATTATTATTGTAAATTATAACTTCAAGATCTGAACTTGTAATTGTCAATTGCAGAACTTAAAATTGATAGCTTCTAATTATTATTGCAAATAATAACTTGAAGATCTGAACTTGTAATTGTCAAATACAGAACTTAAAATTGATAGCTTCTAATTATTATTGCAAATTATAATTTGAACTTGTAATAGTCAAATACAGAACTTCTAATTGTTAAATACAAATTATTAGTGCAAATTATAACATGGAGATCTGAACTAGTAATTGTCAAATACAGAACTTAAAATTGATAGCTTCTAATTATTATTGCAAATTATAACTTGAAGATCTGAACTTGTAATTGTCAAATACAGAACTTCTAATTGTTAAATACAAATTATTAGTGCAAATTATAACTTGAAGATCTGAACTTGTAATTGTCAAATACAGAACTTAAAATTGATAGCTTCTAATTATTATTGCAAATTATAACTTGAAGATCTGAACTTGTAATAGTCAAATACAGAACTTAAAATTGATAGCTTCTAATTATTATTGTAAATTATAACTTGAAGATCTGAACTTGTAATAGTGAATTACAGAACTTAGATTTGTTAAATTCAAATTATTATTTCAAATTATAACTTGAAGATCTGAACTAGTAATTGTAAAATACAGAACTTAAAATTGATAGCTTCTAATTATTATTGCAAATTATAACTTGAAGATCTGAACTTGTAATTGTCAAATACAGAACTTAAAATTGATAGCTTCTAATTATTATTGTAAATTAAAACTTGAAGATCTGAACTTGTAATTGTCAAATACAGAACTTAAAATTGATAGCTTCTAATTATTATTGCAAATAATAACTTGGAGATCTGAACTAGTAATTGTCAAATACAGAACTTAAAATTGATAGCTTCTAATTATTATTGCAAATTATAACTTGAAGATCTGAACTTGTAATTGTCAAATACAGAACTTAAAATTGATAGCTTCTAATTATTTTTGCAAATTATAACTTGAAGATCTGAACTTGTAATTGTCAAATACAGAACATAAAATTGATAGCTTCTAATTATTATTTCAAATTATAACTTGAAGATCTGAACTTGTAATTGTCAAATACAGAACTTAAAATTAATAGCTTCTAATTATTATTGCAAATTATAACTTGAAGATCTGAACTTGTAATTGTCAAATACAGAACTAAAATTGATAGCTTCTAATTATTATTGTAAATTATAACTTGAAGATCTGAACTTGTAATAGTGAATTACAGAACTTAGATTTGTTAAATTCAAATTATTATTTCAAATTATAACTTGAAGATCTGAACTAGTAATTGTCAAATACAGAACTTAAAATTGATAGCTGCTAATTATTATTGCATATTATAACTTGAGATCTGAACTTGTAATTGTTAAATACAGAACTTAAAATTGATTGCTTCTAATTATTATTGTAAATTATAACTTCAAGATCTGAACTTGTAATTGTCAATTGCAGAACTTAAAATTGATAGCTTCTAATTATTATTGCAAATTATAATTTGAACTTGTAATAGTCAAATACAGAACTTCTAATTGTTAAATACAAATTATTAGTGCAAATTATAACATGAAGATCTGAACTAGTAAGTGTCAAATACAGAACTTAAAATTGATAGCTTCTAATTATTATTGCAAATTATAACTTGAAGATCTGAACTTGTAATTGTCAAATACAGAACTTCTAATTGTTAAATACAAATTATTAGTGCAAATTATAACTTGAAGATCTGAACTTGTAATTGTCAAATACAGAACTTAAAATTGATAGCTTCTAATTATTATTGCAAATTATAACTTGAAGATCTGAACTTGTAATAGTCAAATACAGAACTTAAAATAGATAGCTTCTAATTATTATTGTAAATTATAACTTGAAGATCTGAACTTGTAATAGTGAATTACAGAACTTAGATTTTTTAAATTCAAATTATTATTTCAAATTATAACTTGAAGATCTGAACTAGTAATTGTCAAATACAGAACTTAAAATTGATAGCTTCTAATTATTATTGCAAATTATAACTTGAAGATCTGAACTTGTAATTGTCAAATACAGAACTTAAAATTGATAGCTTCTAATTATTATTGTAAATTATAACTTGAAGATCTGAACTTGTAATTGTCAAATACAGAACTTAAAATTGATAGCTTCTAATTATTATTGCAAATAATAACTTGGAGATCTGAACTAGTAATTGTCAAATACAGAACTTAAAATTGATAGCTTCTAATTATTATTGCAAATTATAACTTGAAGATCTGAACTTGTAGTTGTCAAATACAGAACTTAAAATTGATAGCTTCTAATTATTATTGCACATTATAACTTGAAGATCTGAACTTGTAATTGTCAAATACAGAACTTAAAATTAATAGCTTCTAATTATTATTGCAAATTATAACTTGAAGATCTGAACTTGTAATTGTCAAATACAGAACTTAAAATTGATAGCTTCTAATTATTATTGTAAATTATAACTTGAAGATCTGAACTTGTAATAGTGAATTACAGAACTTAGATTTGTTAAATTCAAATTATTATTTCAAATTATAACTTGAAGATCTGAACTAGTAATTGTCAAATACAGAACTTAAAATTGATAGCTTCTAATTATTATTGCATATTATAACTTGAGATCTGAACTTGTAATTGTTAAATACAGAACTTAAAATTGATAGCTTCTAATTATTATTGTAAATTATAACTTCAAGATCTGAACTTGTAATTGTCAAATGCAGAACTTAAAATTGATAGCTTCTAATTATTATTGCAAAAAATAACTTGAAGATCTGAACTTGTAATTGTCAAATACAGAACTTAAAATTGATAGCTTCTAATTATTATTGCAAATTATAATTTGAAGATCTGAACTAGTAATAGACAAATACGCAACTTAGCATTGTTAAATACAAATTGTGATTGCAAATTATAACTTGAAGATCTGAACCTGTAATAGGTAAATACAGAACTTAGATTTGTTAAATTCAAACTAAGATTGCAAATAATAATTCGAAGATCTGAACTTGTAATAGTCAAATACAGAACTTCTAATTGTTAAATACAAATTATTAGTGCAAATTATAACTTGAAGATCTGAACTTGTAATTGTCAAATACAGAACTTAAAATTGATAGCTTCTAATTATTATTGCAAATTATAACTTGAAGATCTGAACTTGTAATAGTCAAATACAGAACTTAAAATTGATAGCTTCTAATTATTATTGTAAATTATAACTTGAAGATCTGAACTTGTAATTGTCAAATACAGAACTTCTAATTGTTAAATACAAATTATTAGTGCAAATTATAACATGAAGATCTGAACTAGTAATTGTCAAATACAGAACTTAAAATTGATAGCTTCTAATTATTATTGCAAATTATAACTTGAAGATCTGAACTTGTAATTGTCAAATACAGAACTTCTAATTGTTAAATACAAATTATTAGTGCAAATTATAACTTGAAGATCTGAACTTGTAATTGTCAAATACAGAACTTAAAATTGATAGCTTCTAATTATTATTGCAAATTATAACTTGAAGATCTGAACTTGTAATAGTCAAATACAGAACTTAAAATAGATAGCTTCTAATTATTATTGTAAATTATAACTTGAAGATCTGAACTTGTAATAGTGAATTACAGAACTTAGATTTTTTAAATTCAAATTATTATTTCAAATTATAACTTGAAGATCTGTACTAGTAATTGTCAAATACAGAACTTAAAATTGATAGCTTCTAATTATTATTGCAAATTATAACTTGAAGATCTGAACTTGTAATTGTCAAATACAGAACTTAAAATTGATAGCTTCTAATTATTATTGTAAATTATAACATGAAGATCTGAACTTGTAATTGTCAAATACAGAACTTAAAATTAATAGCTTCTAATTATTATTGCAAATTATAACTTGAAGATCTGAACTTGTAATTGTCAAATACAGAACTTAAAATTGATAGCTTCTAATTATTATTGTAAATTATAACTTGAAGATCTGAACTTGTAATAGTGAATTACAGAACTTAGATTTGTTAAATTCAAATTATTATTTCAAATTATAACTTGAAGATCTGAACTAGTAATTGTCAAATACAGAACTTAAAATTGATAGCTTCTAATTATTATTGCATATTATAACTTGAGATCTGAACTTGTAATTGTTAAATACAGAACTTAAAATTGATAGCTTCTAATTATTATTGTAAATTATAACTTCAAGATCTGAACTTGTAATTGTCAAATGCAGAACTTAAAATTGATAGCTTCTAATTATTATTGCATATTATAACTTGAGATCTGAACTTGTAATTGTTAAATACAGAACTTAAAATTGATAGCTTCTAATTATTATTGTAAATTATAACTTCAAGATCTGAACTTGTAATTGTCAAATACAGAACTTAAAATTGATAGCTTCTAATTATTATTGTAAATTATAACTTCAAGATCTGAACTTGTAATTGTCAAATGCAGAACTTAAAATTGATAGCTTCTAATTATTATTGCAAATAATAACTTGAAGATCTGAACTTGTAATTGTCAAATACAGAACTTAAAATTGATAGCTTCTAATTATTATTGCAAATTATAATTTGAAGATCTGAACTTGTAATAGACAAATACGCAACTTAGCATTGTTAAATACAAATTGTGATTGCAAATTATAACTTGAAGATCTGAACCTGTAATAGGTAAATACAGAACTTCGAATTGTTAAATTCAAACTAAGATTGCAAATAATAATTCGAAGATCTGAACTTGTAATAGTCAAATACAGAACTTCTAATTGTTAAATACAAATTATTAGTGCAAATTATAACTTGAAGATCTGAACTTGTAATTGTCAAATACAGAACTTAAAATTGATAGCTTCTAATTATTATTGCAAATTATATCTTGAAGATCTGAACTTGTAATAGTCAAATACAGAACTTAAAATTGATAGCTTCTAATTATTATTGTAAATTATAACTTGAAGATCTGAACTTGTAATAGTGAATTACAGAACTTAGATTTGTTAAATTCAAATTATTATTTCAAATTATAACTTGAAGATCTGAACTAGTAATTGTCAAATACAGACCTTAAAATTGATAGCTTCTAATTATTATTGCAAATTATAACTTGAAGATCTGTACTTGTAATTGTCAAATACAGAACTTAAAATTGATAGCTTCTAATTATTATTGTAAATTATAACTTGAAGATCTGAACTTGTAATTGTCAAATACAGAACTTAAAATTGATAGCTTCTAATTATTATTGCAAATAATAACTTGGAGATCTGAACTAGTAATTGTCAAATACAGAACTTAAAATTGATAGCTTCTAATTATTATTGCAAATTATAACTTGAAGATCTGAACTTGTAATTGTAAAATACAGAACTTAAAATTGATAGCTTCTAATTATTATTGCAACTTATAACTTGAAGATCTGAACTTGTAATTGTCAAATACAGAACATAAAATTGATAGCTTCTAATTATTATTTCAAATTATAACTTGAAGATCTGAACTTGTAATTGTCAAATACAGAACTTAAAATTAATAGCTTCTAATTATTATTGCAAATTATAACTTGAAGATCTAAACTTGTAATTGTCAAATACAGAACTTAAAATTGATAGCTTCTAATTATTATTGTAAATTATAACTTGTAGATCTGAACTTGTAATAGTGAATTACAGAACTTAGATTTGTTAAATTCAAATTATTATTTCAAATTATAACTTGTAGATCTGAACTAGTAATTGTCAAATACAGAACTTAAAATTGATAGCTTCTAATTATTATTGCAAATTATAACTTGAAGATCTGAACTTGTAATTGTGAAATACAGAACTTAAAATTGATAGCTTCTAATTATTATTGCAAATAATAACTTGGAGATCTGAACTAGTAATTGTCAAATACAGAACATAAAATTGATAGCTTCTAATTATTATTGCAAATTATAACTTGAAGATCTGAACTTGTAATTGTAAAATACAGAACTTAAAATTGATAGCTTCTAATTATTATTGCAACTTATAACTTGAAGATCTGAACTTGTAATTGTCAAATACAGAACATAAAATTGATAGCTTCAAATTAATATTTCAAATTATAACTTGAAGATCTGAACTAGTAATTGTCAAATACAGACCTTAAAATTGATAGCTTCTAATTATTATTGCAAATTATAACTTGAAGATCTGTACTTGTAATTGTCAAATACAGAACTTAAAATTGATAGCTTCTAATTATTATTGTATATTATAACTTGTAGATCTGAACTTGTAATAGTGAATTACAGAACTTAGATTTGTTAAATTCAAATTATTATTTCAAATTATAACTTGGAGATCTGAACTAGTAATTGTCAAATACAGAACTTAAAATTGATAGCTTCTAATTATTATTGCAAATTATAACTTGAAGATCTGAACTTGTAATTGTCAAATACAGACCTTAAAATTGATTGCTTCTAATTATTATTGCAAATTATAACTTGAAGATCTGAACTTGTAATTGTCAAATACAGAACATAAAATTGATAGCTTCTAATTATTATTTCAAATTATAACTTGAAGATCTGAACTTGCAATTGTCAAATACAGAACTTAAAATTAATAGCTTCTAATTATTATTGCAAATTATAACTTGAAGATCTGAACTTGTAATTGTCAAATACAAAACTTAAAATTGATAGCTTCTAATTATTATTGTAAATTATAACTTGAAGATCTGAACTTGTAATAGTGAATTACAGAACTTAGATTTGTTAAATTCAAATTATTATTTCAAATTATAACTTGAAGATCTGAACTAGTAATTGTCAAATACAGAACTTAAAATTGATAGCTTCTAATTATTACTGCATATTATAACTTGAAGATCTGAACTTGTAATTGTTAAATACAGAACTTAAAATTGATAGCTTCTAATTATTATTGTAAATTATAACTTCAAGATCTAAACTTGTAATTGTCAAATACAGAACTTAAAATTGATAGCTTCTAATTATTATTGCAAATAATAACTTGAAGATCTGAACTTGTAATTGTCAAATACAGAATTTAAAATTGATAGCTTCTAATTATTATTGCAAATTATAACTTGAAGATCTGAACTTGTAATTGTCAAATACAGAACTTCAAATTGTTAAATACAAATTATTATTGCAAATTATAACTTGAAGATCTGAACTTGTAATTGTCAAATACAGAACTTAAAATTGATAGCTTCTAATTATTATTGTAAATTATAACTTGAAGATCTGAACTTGTAATAGTGAATTACAGAACTTAGATTTGTTAAATTCAAATTATTATTTCAAATTATAACTTGAAGATCTGAACTAGTAATTGTCAAATACAGAACTTAAAATTGATAGCTTCTAATTATTATTGCATATTATAACTTGAAGATCTGAACTTGTAATTGTTAAATACAGAACTTAAAATTGATAGCTTCTAATTATTATTGTAAATTATAACTTCAAGATCTGAACTTGTAATTGTCAAATACAGAACTTAAAATTGATAGCTTCTAATTATTATTGCAAATAATAACTTGAAGATCTGAACTTGTAATTGTCAAATACAGAACTTAAAATTGATAGCTTCTAATTATTATTGCAAATTATAACTTGAAGATCTGAACTTGTAATTGTCAAATACAGAACTTCTAATTGTTAAATACAAATTATTAGTGCAAATTATAACTTGAAGATCTGAACTAATAATTGTCAAATACAGAATTTAAAATTGATAGCTTCTAATTATTATTGCAAATTATAACTTGAAGATCTGAAGTTGTAATTGTCAAATACAGAACTTCTAATTGTGAAATACAAATTATTAGTGCAAATTATAACTTGAAGATCTGAACTTGTAATTGTCAAATACAGAACTTAAAATTGATAGCTTCTAATTATTATTGCAAATTATAACTTGAAGATCTGAACTTGTAATAGTCAACTACAGAACTTAAAATTGATAGCTTCTAATTATTATTGTAAATTATAACTTGAAGATCTGAACTTGTAATAGTGAATTACAGAACTTAGATTTTTTAAATTCAAATTATTATTTCAAATTATAACTTGAAGATCTGAACTAGTAATTGTCAAATACAGAACTTAAAATTGATAGCTTCTAATTATTATTGCAAATTATAACTTGAAGATCTGAACTTGTAATTGTCAAATACAGAACTTAAAATTGATAGCTTCTAATTATTATTGTAAATTATAACTTGAAGATCTGAACTTGTAATTGTCAAATACAGAACTTAAAATTGATAGCTTCTAATTATTAGTGCAAATAATAACTTGGAGATCTGAACTAGTAATTGTCAAATACAGAACTTAAAATTGATAGCTTCTAATTATTATTGCAAATTATAACTTGAAGATCTGAACTTGTAGTTGTCAAATACAGAACTTAAAATTGATAGCTTCTAATTATTATTGCACATTATAACTTGAAGATCTGAACTTGTAATTGTCAAATACAGAACTTAAAATTAATAGCTTCTAATTATTATTGCAAATTATAACTTGAAGATCTGAACTTGTAATTGTCAAATGCAGAACTTAAAATTGATAGCTTCTAATTATTATTGTAAATTATAACTTGAAGATCTGAACTTGTAATAGTGAATTACAGAACTTAGATTTGTTAAATTCAAATTATTATTTCAAATTATAACTTGAAGAACTGAACTAGTAATTGTCAAATACAGAACTTAAAATTGATAGCTTCTAATTATTATTGCATATTATAACTTGAGATCTGAACTTGTAATTGTTAAATACAGAACTTAAAATTGATAGCTTCTAATTATTATTGTAAATTATAACTTCAAGATCTGAACTTGTAATTGTCAAATGCAGAACTTAAAATTGATAGCTTCTAATTATTATTGCAAATCATAACTTGAAGATCTGAACTTGTAATTGTCAAATACAGAACTTAAAATTGATAGCTTCTAATTATAATTGCAAATTATAATTTGAAGATCTGAACTTGTAATAGACAAATACGCAACTTACCATTGTTAAATACAAATTGTGATTGCAAATTATAATTTGAAGATCTGAACCTGTAATAGGTAAATACAGAACTTCGAATTGTTAAATTCAAACTAAGATTGCAAATAATAATTCGAAGATCTGAACTTGTAATAGTCAAATACAGAACTTCTAATTGTTAAATACAAATTATTAGTGCAAATTATAACTTGAAGATCTGAACTTGTAACTGTCAAATACAGAACTTAAAATTGATAGCTTCTAATTATTATTGCAAATTATAACTTGAAGATCTGAACTTGTAATAGTCAAATACAGAACTTAAAATTGATAGCTTCTAATTATTATTGTAAATTATAACTTGAAGATCTGAACTTGTAATAGTGAATTACAGAACTTAGATTTGTTAAATTCAAATTATTATTTCAAATTATAACTTGAAGATCTGAACTAGTAATTGTCAAATACAGAACTTAAAATTGATAGCTACTAATTATTATTGCAAATTATAACTTGAAGATCTGAACTTGTAATTGTCAAATACAGAACTTAAAATTGATAGCTTCTAATTATTATTGTAAATTATAACTTGAAGATCTGAACTTGTAATTGTCAAATACAGAACTTAAAATTGATAGCTTCTAATTATTATTGCAAATAATAACTTAGAGATCTGAACTAGTAATTGTCAAATACAGAATTTAAAATTGATAGCTTCTAATTATTATTGCAAATTATAACTTGAAGATCTGAACTTGTAATTGTAAAATACAGAACTTAAAATTGATAGCTTCTAATTATTATTGCAACTTATAACTTGAAGATCTGAACTTGTAATTGTCCAATACAGAACATAAAATTGATAGCTTCTAATTATTATTTCAAATTATAACTTGAAGATCTGAACTTGTAATTGTCAAATACAGAACTTAAAATTAATAGCTTCTAATTATTATTGCAAATTATAACTTGAAGATCTAAACTTGTAATTGTCAAATACAGAACTTAAAATTGATAGCTTCTAATTATTATTGTAAATTATAACTTGAAGATCTGAACTTGTAATAGTGAATTACAGAACTTAGATTTGTTAAATTCAAATTATTATTTCAAATTATAACTTGCAGATCTGAACTAGTAATTGTCAAATACAGAACTTAAAATTGATAGCTTCTAATTATTATTGCAAATTATAACTTGAAGATCTGAACTTGTAATTGTCAAATACAGAACTTAAAATTGATTGCTTCTAATTATTATTGCATATTATAACTTGAAGATCTGAACTTGTAATTGTCAAATACAGAACATAAAATTGATAGCTTCTAATTATTATTGCAAATTATAACTTGAAGATCTGAACTTGTAATAGTCAAATACAGAACTTAAAATTGATAGCTTCTAATTATTATTGTAAATTATAACTTGAAGATCTGAACTTGTAATAGTGAATTACAGAACTTAGATTTGTTAAATTCAAATTATTATTTCAAATTATAACTTGAAGATCTGAACTTGTAATTGTCAAATACAGAACTTAAAATTGATAGCTTCAAATTATTATTGTAAATTATAACTTGAAGATCTGAACTTGTAATTGTCAAATACAGAACTTAAAATTGATAGCTTCTAATTATTATTGCAAATAATAACTTAGAGATCTGAACTAGTAATTGTCAAATACAGAATTTAAAATTGATAGCTTCTAATTATTATTGCAAATTATAACTTGAAGATCTGAACTTGTAATTGTAAAATACAGAACTTAAAATTGATAGCTTCTAATTATTATTGCAACTTATAACTTGAAGATCTGAACTTGTAATTGTCCAATACAGAACATAAAATTGATAGCTTCTAATTATTATTTCAAATTATAACTTGAAGATCTGAACTTGTAATTGTCAAATACAGAACTTAAAATTAATAGCTTCTAATTATTATTGCAAATTATAACTTGAAGATCTAAACTTGTAATTGTCAAATACAGAACTTAAAATTGATAGCTTCTAATTATTATTGTAAATTATAACTTGAAGATCTGAACTTGTAATAGTGAATTACAGAACTTAGATTTGTTAAATTCAAATTATTATTTCAAATTATAACTTGCAGATCTGAACTAGTAATTGTCAAATACAGAACATAAAATTGATAGCTTCAAATTAATATTTCAAATTATAACTTGAAGATCTGAACTAGTAATTGTCAAATACAGACCTTAAAATTGATAGCTTCTAATTATTATTGCAAATTATAACTTGAAGATCTGTACTTGTAATTGTCAAATACAGAACTTAAAATTGATAGCTTCTAATTATTATTGTAAATTATAACTTGTAGATCTGAACTTGTAATAGTGAATTACAGAACTTAGATTTGTTAAATTCAAATTATTATTTCAAATTATAACTTGGAGATCTGAACTAGTAATTGTCAAATACAGAACTTAAAATTGATAGCTTCTAATTATTATTGCAAATTATAACTTGAAGATCTGAACTTGTAATTGTCAAATACAGAACTTAAAATTGATTGCTTCTAATTATTATTGCAAATTATAACTTGAAGATCTGAACTTGTAATTGTCAAATACAGAACATAAAATTGATAGCTTCTAATTATTATTTCAAATTATAACTTGAAGATCTGAACTTGCAATTGTCAAATACAGAACTTAAAATTAATAGCTTCTAATTATTATTGCAAATTATAACTTGAAGATCTGAACTTGTAATAGTGAATTACAGAACTTAGATTTGTTAAATACAAATTATTATTTCAAATTATAACTTGAAGATCTGAACTAGTAATTGTCAAATACAGAACTTAAAATTGATAGCTTCTAATTATTACTGCATATTATAACTTGAAGATCTGAACTTGTAATTGTTAAATACAGAACTTAAAATTGATAGCTTCTAATTATTATTGTAAATTATAACTTCAAGATCTAAACTTGTAATTGTCAAATACAGAACTTAAAATTGATAGCTTCTAATTATTATTGCAAATAATAACTTGAAGATCTGAACTTGTAATTGTCAAATACAGAATTTAAAATTGATAGCTTCTAATTATTATTGCAAATTATAACTTGAAGATCTGAACTTGTAATTGTCAAATACAGAACTTCAAATTGTTAAATACAAATTATTATTGCAAATTATAACTTGAAGATCTGAACTTGTAATTGTCAAATACAGAACTTAAAATTGATAGCTTCTAATTATTATTGTAAATTATAACTTGAAGATCTGAACTTGTAATAGTGAATTACAGAACTTAGATTTGTTAAATTCAAATTATTATTTCAAATTATAACTTGAAGATCTGAACTAGTAATTGTCAAATACAGAACTTAAAATTGATAGCTTCTAATTATTATTGCATATTATAACTTGAAGATCTGAACTTGAAATTGTTAAATACAGAACTTAAAATTGATAGCTTCTAATTATTATTGTAAATTATAACTTCAAGATCTGAACTTGTAATTGTCAAATACAGAACTTAAAATTGATAGCTTCTAATTATTATTGCAAATAATAACTTGAAGATCTGAACTTGTAATTGTCAAATACAGAACTTAAAATTGATAGCTTCTAATTATTATTGCAAATTATAACTTGAAGATCTGAACTTGTAATTGTCAAATACAGAACTTCTAATTGTTAAATACAAATTATTAGTGCAAATTATAACTTGAAGATCTGAACTAATAATTGTCAAATACAGAATTTAAAATTGATAGCTTCTAATTATTATTGCAAATTATAACTTGAAGATCTGAAGTTGTAATTGTCAAATACAGAACTTCTAATTGTGAAATACAAATTATTAGTGCAAATTATAACTTGAAGATCTGAACTTGTAATTGTCAAATACAGAACTTAAAATTGATAGCTTCTAATTATTATTGCAAATTATAACTTGAAGATCTGAACTTGTAATAGTCAACTACAGAACTTAAAATTGATAGCTTCTAATTATTATTGTAAATTATAACTTGAAGATCTGAACTTGTAATAGTGAATTACAGAACTTAGATTTTTTAAATTCAAATTATTATTTCAAATTATAACTTGAAGATCTGAACTAGTAATTGTCAAATACAGAACTTAAAATTGATAGCTTCTAATTATTATTGCAAATTATAACTTGAAGATCTGAACTTGTAATTGTCAAATACAGAACTTAAAATTGATAGCTTCTAATTATTATTGTAAATTATAACTTGAAGATCTGAACTTGTAATTGTCAAATACAGAACTTAAAATTGATAGCTTCTAATTATTAGTGCAAATAATAACTTGGAGATCTGAACTAGTAATTGTCAAATACAGAACTTAAAATTGATAGCTTCTAATTATTATTGCAAATTATAACTTGAAGATCTGAACTTGTAGTTGTCAAATACAGAACTTAAAATTGATAGCTTCTAATTATTATTGCACATTATAACTTGAAGATCTGAACTTGTAATTGTCAAATACAGAACTTAAAATTAATAGCTTCTAATTATTATTGCAAATTATAACTTGAAGATCTGAACTTGTAATTGTCAAATGCAGAACTTAAAATTGATAGCTTCTAATTATTATTGTAAATTATAACTTGAAGATCTGAACTTGTAATAGTGAATTACAGAACTTAGATTTGTTAAATTCAAATTATTATTTCAAATTATAACTTGAAGAACTGAACTAGTAATTGTCAAATACAGAACTTAAAATTGATAGCTTCTAATTATTATTGCATATTATAACTTGAGATCTGAACTTGTAATTGTTAAATACAGAACTTAAAATTGATAGCTTCTAATTATTATTGTAAATTATAACTTCAAGATCTGAACTTGTAATTGTCAAATGCAGAACTTAAAATTGATAGCTTCTAATTATTATTGCAAATCATAACTTGAAGATCTGAACTTGTAATTGTCAAATACAGAACTTAAAATTGATAGCTTCTAATTATAATTGCAAATTATAATTTGAAGATCTGAACTTGTAATAGACAAATACGCAACTTACCATTGTTAAATACAAATTGTGATTGCAAATTATAACTTGAAGATCTGAACCTGTAATAGGTAAATACAGAACTTCGAATTGTTAAATTCAAACTAAGATTGCAAATAATAATTCGAAGATCTGAACTTGTAATAGTCAAATACAGAACTTCTAATTGTTAAATACAAATTATTAGTGCAAATTATAACTTGAAGATCTGAACTTGTAACTGTCAAATACAGAACTTAAAATTGATAGCTTCTAATTATTATTGCAAATTATAACTTGAAGATCTGAACTTGTAATAGTCAAATACAGAACTTAAAATTGATAGCTTCTAATTATTATTGTAAATTATAACTTGAAGATCTGAACTTGTAATAGTGAATTACAGAACTTAGATTTGTTAAATTCAAATTATTATTTCAAATTATAACTTGAAGATCTGAACTAGTAATTGTCAAATACAGAACTTAAAATTGATAGCTACTAATTATTATTGCAAATTATAACTTGAAGATCTGAACTTGTAATTGTCAAATACAGAACTTAAAATTGATAGCTTCTAATTATTATTGTAAATTATAACTTGAAGATCTGAACTTGTAATTGTCAAATACAGAACTTAAAATTGATAGCTTCTAATTATTATTGCAAATAATAACTTAGAGATCTGAACTAGTAATTGTCAAATACAGAATTTAAAATTGATAGCTTCTAATTATTATTGCAAATTATAACTTGAAGATCTGAACTTGTAATTGTAAAATACAGAACTTAAAATTGATAGCTTCTAATTATTATTGCAACTTATAACTTGAAGATCTGAACTTGTAATTGTCCAATACAGAACATAAAATTGATAGCTTCTAATTATTATTTCAAATTATAACTTGAAGATCTGAACTTGTAATTGTCAAATACAGAACTTAAAATTAATAGCTTCTAATTATTATTGCAAATTATAACTTGAAGATCTAAACTTGTAATTGTCAAATACAGAACTTAAAATTGATAGCTTCTAATTATTATTGTAAATTATAACTTGAAGATCTGAACTTGTAATAGTGAATTACAGAACTTAGATTTGTTAAATTCAAATTATTATTTCAAATTATAACTTGCAGATCTGAACTAGTAATTGTCAAATACAGAACTTAAAATTGATAGCTTCTAATTATTATTGCAAATTATAACTTGAAGATCTGAACTTGTAATTGTCAAATACAGAACTTAAAATTGATTGCTTCTAATTATTATTGCATATTATAACTTGAAGATCTGAACTTGTAATTGTCAAATACAGAACATAAAATTGATAGCTTCTAATTATTATTGCAAATTATAACTTGAAGATCTGAACTTGTAATAGTCAAATACAGAACTTAAAATTGATAGCTTCTAATTATTATTGTAAATTATAACTTGAAGATCTGAACTTGTAATAGTGAATTACAGAACTTAGATTTGTTAAATTCAAATTATTATTTCAAATTATAACTTGAAGATCTGAACTTGTAATTGTCAAATACAGAACTTAAAATTGATAGCTTCAAATTATTATTGTAAATTATAACTTGAAGATCTGAACTTGTAATTGTCAAATACAGAACTTAAAATTGATAGCTTCTAATTATTATTGCAAATAATAACTTAGAGATCTGAACTAGTAATTGTCAAATACAGAATTTAAAATTGATAGCTTCTAATTATTATTGCAAATTATAACTTGAAGATCTGAACTTGTAATTGTAAAATACAGAACTTAAAATTGATAGCTTCTAATTATTATTGCAACTTATAACTTGAAGATCTGAACTTGTAATTGTCCAATACAGAACATAAAATTGATAGCTTCTAATTATTATTTCAAATTATAACTTGAAGATCTGAACTTGTAATTGTCAAATACAGAACTTAAAATTAATAGCTTCTAATTATTATTGCAAATTATAACTTGAAGATCTAAACTTGTAATTGTCAAATACAGAACTTAAAATTGATTGCTTCTAATTATTATTGCATATTATAACTTGAAGATCTGAACTTGTAATTGTCAAATACAGAACATAAAATTGATAGCTTCTAATTATTATTTCAAATTTTAACTTGAAGATCTGAACTTGCAATTGTCAAATACAGAACTTAAAATTAATAGCTTCTAATTATTATTGCAAATTATAACTTGAAGATCTGAACTTGTAATTGTCAAATACAAAACTTAAAATTGATAGCTTCTAATTATTATTGTAAATTATAACTTGAAGATCTGAACTTGTAATAGTGAATTACAGAACTTAGATTTGTTAAATTCAAATTATTATTTCAAATTATAACTTGAAGATCTGAACTAGTAATTGTCAAATACAGAACTTAAAATTGATAGCTTCTAATTATTACTGCATATTATAACTTCAAGATCTAAACTTGTAATTGTCAAATACAGAACTTAAAATTGATAGCTTCTAATTATTATTGCAAATAATAACTTGAAGATCTGAACTTGTAATTGTCAAATACAGAACTTAAAATTGATAGCTTCTAATTATTATTGCAAATTATAACTTGAAGATCTGAACTTGTAATTGTCAAATACAGAACTTCAAATTGTTAAATACAAATTATTAGTGCAAATTATAACTTGAAGATCTGAACTTGTAATTGTCAAATACAGAACTTAAAATTGATAGCTTCTAATTATTATTGTAAATTATAACTTGAAGATCTGAACTTGTAATAGTGAATTACAGAACTTAGATTTGTTAAATTCAAATTATTATTTCAAATTATAACTTGAAGATCTGAACTAGTAATTGTCAAATACAGAACTTAAAATTGATAGCTTCTAATTATTATTGCATATTATAACTTGAAGATCTGAACTTGTAATTGTTAAATACAGAACTTATAATTGATAGCTTCTAATTATTATTGTAAATTATAACTTCAAGATCTGAACTTGTAATTGTCAAATACAGAACTTAAAATTGATAGCTTCTAATTATTATTGCAAATAATAACTTGAAGATCTGAACTTGTAATTGTCAAATACAGAACTTAAAATTGATAGCTTCTAATTATTATTGCAAATTATAATTTGAAGATCTGAACTTGTAATAGACAAATACGCAACTTAGCATTGTTAAATACAAATTGTGATTGCAAATTATAACTTGAAGATCTGAACTTGTAATAGTCAAATACAGAACTTAAAATTGATAGCTTCTAATTATTATTGTAAATTATAACTTGAAGATCTGAACTTGTAATAGTGAATTACAGAACTTAGATTTGTTAAATTCAAATTATTATTTCAAATTATAACTTGAAGATCTGAACTAGTAATTGTCAAATACAGAACTTAAAATTGATAGCTACTAATTATTATTGCAAATTATAACTTGAAGATCTGAACTTGTAATTGTCAAATACAGAACTTAAAATTGATAGCTTCTAATTATTATTGTAAATTATAACTTGAAGATCTGAACTTGTAATTGTCAAATACAGAACTTAAAATTGATAGCTTCTAATTATTATTGCAAATAATAACTTAGAGATCTGAACTAGTAATTGTCAAATACAGAATTTAAAATTGATAGCTTCTAATTATTATTGCAAATTATAACTTGAAGATCTGAACTTGTAATTGTAAAATACAGAACTTAAAATTGATAGCTTCTAATTATTATTGCAACTTATAACTTGAAGATCTGAACTTGTAATTGTCCAATACAGAACATAAAATTGATAGCTTCTAATTATTATTTCAAATTATAACTTGAAGATCTGAACTTGTAATTGTCAAATACAGAACTTAAAATTAATAGCTTCTAATTATTATTGCAAATTATAACTTGAAGATCTAAACTTGTAATTGTCAAATACAGAACTTAAAATTGATAGCTTCTAATTATTATTGTAAATTATAACTTGAAGATCTGAACTTGTAATAGTGAATTACAGAACTTAGATTTGTTAAATTCAAATTATTATTTCAAATTATAACTTGCAGATCTGAACTAGTAATTGTCAAATACAGAACTTAAAATTGATAGCTTCTAATTATTATTGCAAATTATAACTTGAAGATCTGAACTTGTAATTGTCAAATACAGAACTTAAAATTGATTGCTTCTAATTATTATTGCATATTATAACTTGAAGATCTGAACTTGTAATTGTCAAATACAGAACATAAAATTGATAGCTTCTAATTATTATTGCAAATTATAACTTGAAGATCTGAACTTGTAATAGTCAAATACAGAACTTAAAATTGATAGCTTCTAATTATTATTGTAAATTATAACTTGAAGATCTGAACTTGTAATAGTGAATTACAGAACTTAGATTTGTTAAATTCAAATTATTATTTCAAATTATAACTTGAAGATCTGAACTTGTAATTGTCAAATACAGAACTTAAAATTGATAGCTTCAAATTATTATTGTAAATTATAACTTGAAGATCTGAACTTGTAATTGTCAAATACAGAACTTAAAATTGATAGCTTCTAATTATTATTGCAAATAATAACTAAGAGATCTGAACTAGTAATTGTCAAATACAGAATTTAAAATTGATAGCTTCTAATTATTATTGCAAATTATAACTTGAAGATCTGAACTTGTAATTGTAAAATACAGAACTTAAAATTGATAGCTTCTAATTATTATTGCAACTTATAACTTGAAGATCTGAACTTGTAATTGTCCAATACAGAACATAAAATTGATAGCTTCTAATTATTATTTCAAATTATAACTTGAAGATCTGAACTTGTAATTGTCAAATACAGAACTTAAAATTAATAGCTTCTAATTATTATTGCAAATTATAACTTGAAGATCTAAACTTGTAATTGTCAAATACAGAACTTAAAATTGATAGCTTCTAATTATTATTGTAAATTATAACTTGAAGATCTGAACTTGTAATAGTGAATTACAGAACTTAGATTTGTTAAATTCAAATTATTATTTCAAATTATAACTTGGAGATCTGAACTAGTAATTGTCAAATACAGAACTTAAACTTGATAGCTTCTAATTATTATTGCAAATTATAACTTGAAGATCTGAACTTGTAATTGTCAAATACAGAACTTAAAATTGATTGCTTCTAATTATTATTGCATATTATAACTTGAAGATCTGAACTTGTAATTGTCAAATACAGAACATAAAATTGATAGCTTCTAATTATTATTTCAAATTTTAACTTGAAGATCTGAACTTGCAATTGTCAAATACAGAACTTAAAATTAATAGCTTCTAATTATTATTGCAAATTATAACTTGAAGATCTGAACTTGTAATTGTCAAATACAAAACTTAAAATTGATAGCTTCTAATTATTATTGTAAATTATAACTTGAAGATCTGAACTTGTAATAGTGAATTACAGAACTTAGATTTGTTAAATTCAAATTATTATTTCAAATTATAACTTGAAGATCTGAACTAGTAATTGTCAAATACAGAACTTAAAATTGATAGCTTCTAATTATTACTGCATATTATAACTTCAAGATCTAAACTTGTAATTGTCAAATACAGAACTTAAAATTGATAGCTTCTAATTATTATTGCAAATAATAACTTGAAGATCTGAACTTGTAATTGTCAAATACAGAACTTAAAATTGATAGCTTCTAATTATTATTGCAAATTATAACTTGAAGATCTGAACTTGTAATTGTCAAATACAGAACTTCAAATTGTTAAATACAAATTATTAGTGCAAATTATAACTTGAAGATCTGAACTTGTAATTGTCAAATACAGAACTTAAAATTGATAGCTTCTAATTATTATTGTAAATTATAACTTGAAGATCTGAACTTGTAATAGTGAATTACAGAACTTAGATTTGTTAAATTCAAATTATTATTTCAAATTATAACTTGAAGATCTGAACTAGTAATTGTCAAATACAGAACTTAAAATTGATAGCTTCTAATTATTATTGCATATTATAACTTGAAGATCTGAACTTGTAATTGTTAAATACAGAACTTATAATTGATAGCTTCTAATTATTATTGTAAATTATAACTTCAAGATCTGAACTTGTAATTGTCAAATACAGAACTTAAAATTGATAGCTTCTAATTATTATTGCAAATAATAACTTGAAGATCTGAACTTGTAATTGTCAAATACAGAACTTAAAATTGATAGCTTCTAATTATTATTGCAAATTATAATTTGAAGATCTGAACTTGTAATAGACAAATACGCAACTTAGCATTGTTAAATACAAATTGTGATTGCAAATTATAACTTGAAGATCTGAACCTGTAATAGGTAAATACAGAACTTAAAATTGATAGCTTCTAATTATTATTGCAAATTATAACTTGAAGATCTGAACTTGTAATAGTCAAATACAGAACTTAAAATTGATAGCTTCTAATTATTATTGTAAATTATAACTTGAAGATCTGAACTTGTAATAGTGAATTACAGAACTTAGATTTTTTAAATTCAAATTATTATTTCAAATTATAACTTGAAGATCTGAACTAGTAATTGTCAAATACAGAACTTAAAATTGATAGCTTCTAATTATTATTGCAAATTATAACTTGAAGATCTGAACTTGTAATTGTCAAATACAGAACTTAAAATTGATAGCTTCTAATTATTATTGTAAATTATAACTTGAAGATCTGAACTTGTAATGGTCAAATACAGAACTTAAAATTGATAGCTTCTAATTATTATTGCAAATAACAACTTGGAGATCTGAACTAGTAATTGTCAAATACAGAACTTAAAATTGATAGCTTCTAATTATTATTGCAAATTATAACTTGAAGATCTGAACTTGTAGTTGTCAAATACAGAACTTAAAATTGATAGCTTCTAATTATTATTGCACATTATAACTTGAAGATCTGAACTTGTAATTGTCAAATACAGAACTTAAAATTAATAGCTTCTAATTATTATTGCAAATTATAACTTGAAGATCTGAACTTGTAATTGTCAAATACAGAACTTAAAATTGATAGCTTCTAATTATTATTGTAAATTATAACTTGAAGATCTGAACTTGTAATAGTGAATTACAGAACTTAGATTTGTTAAATTCAAATTATTATTTCAAATTATAACTTGAAGATCTGAACTAGTAATTGTCAAATACAGAACTTAAAATTGATAGCTTCTAATTATTATTGCATATTATAACTTGAGATCTGAACTTGTAATTGTTAAATACAGAACTTAAAATTTATAGCTTCTAATTATTATTGTAAATTATAACTTCAAGATCTGAACTTGTAATTGTCAAATGCAGAACTTAAAATTGATAGCTTCTAATTATTATTGCAAATAATAACTAGAAGATCTGAACTTGTAATTGTCAAATACAGAACTTAAAATTGATAGCTTCTAATTATTATTGCAAATTATAATTTGAAGATCTGAACTTGTAATAGACAAATACGCAACTTAGCATTGTTAAATACAAATTGTGATTGCAAATTATAACTTGAAGATCTGAACCTGTAATAGGTAAATACAGAACTTCGAATTGTTAAATTCAAACTAAGATTGCAAATAATAATGCGAAGATCTGAACTTGTAATAGTCAAATACAGAACTTCTAATTGTTAAATACAAATTATTAGTGCAAATTATAACTTGAAGATCTGAACTTGTAACTGTCAAATACAGAACTTAAAATTGATAGCTTCTAATTATTATTGCAAATTATAACTTGAAGATCTGAACTTGTAATAGTCAAATACAGAACTTAAAATTGATAGCTTCTAATTATTATTGTAAATTATAACTTGAAGATCTGAACTTGTAATAGTGAATTACAGAACTTAGATTTGTTAAATTCAAATTTTTATTTCAAATTATAACTTGAAGATCTGAACTAGTAATTGTCAAATACAGAACTTAAAATTGATAGCTACTAATTATTATTGCAAATTATAACTTGAAGATCTGAACTTGTAATTGTCAAATACAGAACTTAAAATTGATAGCTTCTAATTATTATTGTAAATTATAACTTGAAGATCTGAACTTGTAATTGTCAAATACAGAACTTAAAATTGATAGCTTCTAATTATTATTGCAAATAATAACTTGGAGATCTGAACTAGTAATTGTCAAATACAGAATTTAAAATTGATAGCTTCTAATTATTATTGCAAATTATAACTTGAAGATTTGAACTTGTAATTGTAAAATACAGAACTTAAAATTGATAGCTTCTAATTATTATTGCAACTTATAACTTGAAGATCTGAACTTGTAATTGTCCAATACAGAACATAAAATTGATAGCTTCTAATTATTATTTCAAATTATAACTTGAAGATCTGAACTTGTAATTGTCAAATACAGAACTTAAAATTAATAGCTTCTAATTATTATTGCAAATTATAACTTGAAGATCTAAACTTGTAATTGTCAAATACAGAACTTAAAATTGATAGCTTCTAATTATTATTGTAAATTATAACTTGAAGATCTGAACTTGTAATAGTGAATTACAGAACTTAGATTTGTTAAATTCAAATTATTATTTCAAATTATAACTTGGAGATCTGAACTAGTAATTGTCAAATACAGAACTTAAAATTGATAGCTTCTAATTATTATTGCAAATTATAACTTGAAGATCTGAACTTGTAATTGTCAAATACAGAACTTAAAATTGATTGCTTCTAATTATTATTGCAAATTATAACTTGAAGATCTGAACTTGTAATTGTCAAATACAGAACATAAAATTGATAGCTTCTAATTATTATATCAAATTATAACTGGAAGATCTGAACTTGCAATTGTCAAATACAGAACTTAAAATTAATGGCTTCTAATTATTATTGCAAATTATAACTTGAAGATCTGAACTTGTAATTGTCAAATACAAACTTAAAATTGATAGCTTCTAATTATTATTGTAAATTATAACTTGAAGATCTGAACTTGTAATAGTGAATTACAGAACTTAGATTTGTTAAATTCAAATTATTATTTCAAATTATAACTTGAAGATCTGAACTAGTAATTGTCAAATACAGAACTTAAAATTGATAGCTTCTAATTATTACTGCATATTATAACTTCAAGATCTAAACTTGTAATTGTCAAATACAGAACTTAAAATTGATAGCTTCTAATTATTATTGCAAATAATAACTTGAAGATCTGAACTTGTAATTGTCAAATACAGAACTTAAAATTGATAGCTTCTAATTATTATTGCAAATTATAACTTGAAGATCTGAACTTGTAATAGTCAAATACAGAACTTAAAATTGATAGCTTCTAATTATTATTGTAAATTATAACTTGAAGATCTGAACTTGTAATAGTGAATTACAGAACTTAGATTTTTTAAATTCAAATTATTATTTCAAATTATAACTTGAAGATCTGAACTAGTAATTGTCAAATACAGAACTTAAAATTGATAGCTTCTAATTATTATTGCAAATTATAACTTGAAGATCTGAACTTGTAATTGTCAAATACAGAACTTAAAATTGATAGCTTCTAATTATTATTGTAAATTATAACTTGAAGATCTGAACTTGTAATAGTGAATTACAGAACTTAGATTTGTTAAATTCAAATTATTATTTCAAATTATAACTAGAAGATCTGAACTAGTAATTGTCAAATACAGAACTTAAAATTGATAGCTTCTAATTATTATTGCATATTATAACTTGAGATCTGAACTTGTAATTGTTAAATACAGAACTTAAAATTGATAGCTTCTAATTATTATTGTAAATTATAACTTCAAGATCTGAACTTGTAATTGTCAAATGCAGAACTTAAAATTGATAGCTTCTAATTATTATTGCAAATAATAACTTGAAGATCTGAACTTGTAATTGTCAAATACAGAACTTAAAATTGATAGCTTCTAATTATTATTGCAAATTATAATTTGAAGATCTGAACTTGTAATAGACAAATACGCAACTTAGCATTGTTAAATACAAATTGTGATTGCAAATTATAACTTGAAGATCTGAACCTGTAATAGGTAAATACAGAACTTCGAATTGTTAAATTCAAACTAAGATTGCAAATAATAATGCGAAGATCTGAACTTGTAATAGTCAAATACAGAACTTCTAATTGTTAAATACAAATTATTAGTGCAAATTATAACTTGAAGATCTGAACTTGTAACTGTCAAATACAGAACTTAAAATTGATAGCTTCTAATTATTATTGCAAATTATAACTTGAAGATCTGAACTTGTAATAGTCAAATACAGAACTTAAAATTGATAGCTTCTAATTATTATTGTAAATTATAACTTGAAGATCTGAACTTGTAATAGTGAATTACAGAACTTAGATTTGTTAAATTCAAATTATTATTTCAAATTATAACTGGAAGATCTGAACTAGTAATTGTCAAATACAGAACTTAAAATTGATAGCTACTAATTATTATTGCAAATTATAACTTGAAGATCTGAACTTGTAATTGTCAAATACAGAACTTAAAATTGATAGCTTCTAATTATTATTGTAAATTATAACTTGAAGATCTGAACTTGTAATTGTCAAATACAGAACTTAAAATTGATAGCTTCTAATTATTATTGCAAATAATAACTTGGAGATCTGAACTAGTAATTGTCAAATACAGAATTTAGAATTGATAGCTTCTAATTATTATTGCAAATTATAACTTGAAGATTTGAACTTGTAATTGTAAAATACAGAACTTAAAATTGATAGCTTCTAATTATTATTGCAACTTATAACTTGAAGATCTGAACTTGTAATTGTCCAATACAGAACATAAAATTGATAGCTTCTAATTATTATTTCAAATTATAACTTGAAGATCTGAACTTGTAATTGTCAAATACAGAACTTAAAATTAATAGCTTCTAATTATTATTGCAAATTATAACTTGAAGATCTAAACTTGTAATTGTCAAATACAGAACTTAAAATTGATAGCTTCTAATTATTATTGTAAATTATAACTTGAAGATCTGAACTTGTAATAGTGAATTACAGAACTTAGATTTGTTAAATTCAAATTATTATTTCAAATTATAACTTGGAGATCTGAACTAGTAATTGTCAAATACAGAACTTAAAATTGATAGCTTCTAATTATTATTGCAAATTATAACTTGAAGATCTGAACTTGTAATTGTCAAATACAGAACTTAAAATTGATTGCTTCTAATTATTATTGCAAATTATAACTTGAAGATCTGAACTTGTAATTGTCAAATACAGAACATAAAATTGATAGCTTCTAATTATTATATCAAATTATAACTTGAAGATCTGAACTTGCAATTGTCAAATACAGAACTTAAAATAAATAGCTTCTAATTATTATTGCAAATTATAACTTGAAGATCTGAACTTGTAATTGTCAAATACAAAACTTAAAATTGATAGCTTCTAATTATTATTGTAAATTATAACTTGAAGATCTGAACTTGTAATAGTGAATTACAGAACTTAGATTTGTTAAATTCAAATTATTATTTCAAATTATAACTTGAAGATCTGAACTAGTAATTGTCAAATACAGAACTTAAAATTGATAGCTTCTAATTATTACTGCATATTATAACTTCAAGATCTAAACTTGTAATTGTCAAATACAGAACTTAAAATTGATAGCTACTAATTATTATTGCAAATAATAACTTGAAGATCTGAACTTGTAATTGTCAAATACAGAACTTAAAATTGATAGCTTCTAATTATTATTGCAAATTATAACTTGAAGATCTGAACTTGTAATAGTCAAATACAGAACTTAAAATTGATAGCTTCTAATTATTATTGTAAATTATAACTTGAAGATCTGAACTTGTAATAGTGAATTACAGAACTTAGATTTTTTAAATTCAAATTATTATTTCAAATTATAACTTGAAGATCTGAACTAGTAATTGTCAAATACAGAACTTAAAATTGATAGCTTCTAATTATTATTGCAAATTATAACTTGAAGATCTGAACTTGTAATTGTCAAATACAGAACTTAAAATTGATAGCTTCTAATTATTATTGTAAATTATAACTTGAAGATCTGAACTTGTAATTGTCAAATACAGAACTTAAAATTGATAGCTTCTAATTATTATTGCAAATAACAACTTGGAGATCTGAACTAGTAATTGTCAAATACAGAACTTAAAATTGATAGCTTCTAATTATTATTGCAAATTATAACTTGAAGATCTGAACTTGTAGTTGTCAAATACAGAACTTAAAATTGATAGCTTCTAATTATTATTGCACATTATAACTTGAAGATCTGAACTTGTAATTGTCAAATACAGAACTTAAAATTAATAGCTTCTAATTATTATTGCAAATTATAACTTGAAGATCTGAACTTGTAATTGTCAAATACAGAACTTAAAATTGATAGCTTCTAATTATTATTGTAGATTATAACTTGAAGATCTGAACTTGTAATAGTGAATTACAGAACTTAGATTTGTTAAATTCAAATTATTATTTCAAATTATAACTTGAAGATATGAACTAGTAATTGTCAAATACAGAACTTAAAATTGATAGCTTCTAATTATTATTGCATATTATAACTTGAGATCTGAACTTGTAATTGTTAAATACAGAACTTAAAATTGATAGCTTCTAATTATTATTGTAAATTATAACTTCAAGATCTGAACTTGTAATTGTCAAATACGCAACTTAGCATTGTTAAATACAAATTGTGATTGCAAATTATAACTTGAAGATCTGAACTTGTAATAGTGAATTACAGAACTTAGATTTTTTAAATTCAAATTATTATTTCAAATTATAACTTGAAGATCTGAACTAGTAATTGTCAAATACAGAACTTAAAATTGATAGCTTCTAATTATTATTGCAAATTATAACTTGAAGATCTGAACTTGTAATTGTCAAATACAGAACTTAAAATTGATAGCTTCTAATTATTATTGTAAATTATAACTTGAAGATCTGAACTTGTAATTGTCAAATACAGAACTTAAAATTGATAGCTTCTAATTATTATTGCAAATTATAATTTGAAGATCTGAACTTGTAATAGACAAATACGCAACTTAGCATTGTTAAATACAAATTGTGATTGCAAATTATAACTTGAAGATCTGAACTTGTAATAGTGAATTACAGAACTTAGATTTTTTAAATTCAAATTATTATTTCAAATTATAACTTGAAGATCTGAACTAGTAATTGTCAAATACAGAACTTAAAATTGATAGCTTCTAATTATTATTGCAAATTATAACTTGAAGATCTGAACTTGTAATTGTCAAATACAGAACTTAAAATTGATAGCTTCTAATTATTATTGTAAATTATAACTTGAAGATCTGAACTTGTAATTGTCAAATACAGAACTTAAAATTGATAGCTTCTAATTATTATTGCAAATAACAACTTGGAGATCTGAACTAGTAATTGTCAAATACAGAACTTAAAATTGATAGCTTCTAATTATTATTGCAAATTATAACTTGAAGATCTGAACTTGTAGTTGTCAAATACAGAACTTAAAATTGATAGCTTCTAATTATTATTGCACATTATAACTTGAAGATCTGAACTTGTAATTGTCAAATACAGAACTTAAAATTAATAGCTTCTAATTATTATTGCAAATTATAACTTGAAGATCTGAACTTGTAATTGTCAAATACAGAACTTAAAATTGATAGCTTCTAATTATTATTGTAAATTATAACTTGAAGATCTGAACTTGTAATAGTGAATTACAGAACTTAAATTTGTTAAATTCAAATTATTATTTCAAATTATAACTTGAAGATCTGAACTAGTAATTGTCAAATACAGAACTTAAAATTGATAGCTACTAATTATTATTGCAAATTATAACTTGAAGATCTGAACTTGTAATTGTCAAATACAGAACTTAAAATTGATAGCTTCTAATTATTATTGTAAATTATAACTTGAAGATCTGAACTTGTAATTGTCAAATACAGAACTTAAAATTGATAGCTTCTAATTATTATTGCAAATAATAACTTGGAGATCTGAACTAGTAATTGTCAAATACAGAATTTAAAATTGATAGCTTCTAATTATTATTGCAAATTATAACTTGAAGATTTGAACTTGTAATTGTAAAATACAGAACTTAAAAATGATAGCTTCTAATTATTATTGCAACTTATAACTTGAAGATCTGAACTTGTAATTGTCCAATATAGAACATAAAATTGATAGCTTCTAATTATTATTTCAAATTATAACTTGAAGATCTGAACTTGTAATTGTCAAATACAGAACTTAAAATTAATAGCTTCTAATTATTATTGCAAATTATAACTTGAAGATCTAAACTTGTAATTGTCAAATACAGAACTTAAAATTGATAGCTTCTAATTATTATTGTAAATTATAACTTGAAGATCTGAACTTGTAATAGTGAATTACAGAACTTAGATTTGTTAAATTCAAATTATTATTTCAAATTATAACTTGGAGATCTGAACTAGTAATTGTCAAATACAGAACTTAAAATTGATAGCTTCTAATTATTATTGCAAATTATAACTTGAAGATCTGAACTTGTAATTGTCAAATACAGAACTTAAAATTGATTGCTTCTAATTATTATTGCAAATTATAACTTGAAGATCTGAACTTGTAATTGTCAAATACAGAACATAAAATTGATAGCTTCTAATTATTATATCAAATTATAACTTGAAGATCTGAACTTGCAATTGTCAAATACAGAACTTAAAATTAATAGCTTCTAATTATTATTGCAAATTATAACTTGAAGATCTGAACTTGTAATTGTCAAATACAAAACTTAAAATTGATAGCTTCTAATTATTATTGTAAATTATAACTTGAAGATCTGAACTTGTAATAGTGAATTACAGAACTTAGATTTGTTAAATTCAAATTATTATTTCAAATTATAACTTGAAGATCTGAACTAGTAATTGTCAAATACAGAACTTAAAATTGATAGCTTCTAATTATTACTGCATATTATAACTTCAAGATCTAAACTTGTAATTGTCAAATACAGAACTTAAAATTGATAGCTTCTAATTATTATTGCAAATAATAACTTGAAGATCTGAACTTGTAATTGTCAAATACAGAACTTAAAATTGATAGCTTCTAATTATTATTGCAAATTATAACTTGAAGATCTGAACTTGTAATTGTCAAATACAGAACTTCAAATTGTTAAATACAAATTATTAGTGCAAATTATAACTTGAAGATCTGAACTTGTAATTGTCAAATACAGAACTTAAAATTGATAGCTTCTAATTATTATTGTAAATTATAACTTGAAGATCTGAACTTGTAATAGTGAATTACAGAACTTAGATTTGTTAAATTCAAATTATTATTTCAAATTATAACTTGAAGATCTGAACTAGTAATTGTCAAATACAGAACTTAAAATTGATAGCTTCTAATTATTATTGCATATTATAACTTGAAGATCTGAACTTGTAATTGTTAAATACAGAACTTAAAATTGATAGCTTTTAATTATTATTGTAAATTATAACTTCAAGATCTGAACTTGTAATTGTCAAATACAGAACTTAAAATTGATAGCTTCTAATTATTATTGCAAATAATAACTTGAAGATCTGAACTTGTAATTGTCAAATACAGAACTTAAAATTGATAGCTTCTAATTATTATTGCAAATTATAACTTGAAGATCTGAACTTGTAATAGTCAAATACAGAACTTAAAATTGATAGCTTCTAATTATTATTGTAAATTATAACTTGAAGATCTGAACTTGTAATAGTGAATTACAGAACTTAGATTTTTTAAATTCAAATTATTATTTCAAATTATAACTTGAAGATCTGAACTAGTAATTGTCAAATACAGAACTTAAAATTGATAGCTTCTAATTATTATTGCAAATTATAACTTGAAGATCTGAACTTGTAATTGTCAAATACAGAACTTAAAATTGATAGCTTCTAATTATTATTGTAAATTATAACTTGAAGATCTGAACTTGTAATTGTCAAATACAGAACTTAAAATTGATAGCTTCTAATTATTATTGCAAATAACAACTTGGAGATCTGAACTAGTAATTGTCAAATACAGAACTTAAAATTGATAGCTTCTAATTATTATTGCAAATTATAACTTGAAGATCTGAACTTGTAGTTGTCAAATACAGAACTTAAAATTGATAGCTTCTAATTATTATTGCACATTATAACTTGAAGATCTGAACTTGTAATTGTCAAATACAGAACTTAAAATTAATAGCTTCTAATTATTATTGCAAATTATAACTTGAAGATCTGAACTTGTAATTGTCAAATACAGAACTTAAAATTGATAGCTTCTAATTATTATTGTAAATTATAACTTGAAGATCTGAACTTGTAATAGTGAATTACAGAACTTAGATTTGTTAAATTCAAATTATTATTTCAAATTATAACTTGAAGATCTGAACTAGTAATTGTCAAATACAGAACTTAAAATTGATAGCTTCTAATTATTATTGCATATTATAACTTGAGATCTGAACTTGTAATTGTTAAATACAGAACTTAAAATTGATAGCTTCTAATTATTATTGTAAATTATAACTTCAAGATCTGAACTTGTAATTGTCAAATGCAGAACTTAAAATTGATAGCTTCTAATTATTATTGCAAATTATAACTTGAAGATCTGAACTTGTAATTGTCAAATACAGAACTTAAAATTGATTGCTTCTAATTATTATTGCAAATTATAACTTGAAGATCTGAACTTGTAATTGTCAAATACAGAACATAAAATTGATAGCTTCTAATTATTATATCAAATTATAACTTGAAGATCTGAACTTGCAATTGTCAAATACAGAACTTAAAATTAATAGCTTCTAATTATTATTGCAAATTATAACTTGAAGATCTGAACTTGTAATTGTCAAATACAAAACTTAAAATTGATAGCTTCTAATTATTATTGTAAATTATAACTTGAAGATCTGAACTTGTAATAGTGAATTACAGAACTTAGATTTGTTAAATTCAAATTATTATTTCAAATTATAACTTGAAGATCTGAACTAGTAATTGTCAAATACAGAACTTAAAATTGATAGCTTCTAATTATTACTGCATATTATAACTTCAAGATCTAAACTTGTAATTGTCAAATACAGAACTTAAAATTGATAGCTTCTAATTATTATTGCAAATAATAACTTGAAGATCTGAACTTGTAATTGTCAAATACAGAACTTAAAATTGATAGCTTCTAATTATTATTGCAAATTATAACTTGAAGATCTGAACTTGTAATTGTCAAATACAGAACTTCAAATTGTTAAATACAAATTATTAGTGCAAATTATAACTTGAAGATCTGAACTTGTAATTGTCAAATACAGAACTTAAAATTGATAGCTTCTAATTATTATTGTAAATTATAACTTGAAGATCTGAACTTGTAATAGTGAATTACAGAACTTAGATTTGTTAAATTCAAATTATTATTTCAAATTATAACTTGAAGATCTGAACTAGTAATTGTCAAATACAGAACTTAAAATTGATAGCTTCTAATTATTATTGCATATTATAACTTGAAGATCTGAACTTGTAATTGTTAAATACAGAACTTAAAATTGATAGCTTTTAATTATTATTGTAAATTATAACTTCAAGATCTGAACTTGTAATTGTCAAATACAGAACTTAAAATTGATAGCTTCTAATTATTATTGCAAATAATAACTTGAAGATCTGAACTTGTAATTGTCAAATACAGAACTTAAAATTGATAGCTTCTAATTATTATTGCAAATTATAACTTGAAGATCTGAACTTGTAATAGTCAAATACAGAACTTAAAATTGATAGCTTCTAATTATTATTGTAAATTATAACTTGAAGATCTGAACTTGTAATAGTGAATTACAGAACTTAGATTTTTTAAATTCAAATTATTATTTCAAATTATAACTTGAAGATCTGAACTAGTAATTGTCAAATACAGAACTTAAAATTGATAGCTTCTAATTATTATTGCAAATTATAACTTGAAGATCTGAACTTGTAATTGTCAAATACAGAACTTAAAATTGATAGCTTCTAATTATTATTGTAAATTATAACTTGAAGATCTGAACTTGTAATTGTCAAATACAGAACTTAAAATTGATAGCTTCTAATTATTATTGCAAATAACAACTTGGAGATCTGAACTAGTAATTGTCAAATACAGAACTTAAAATTGATAGCTTCTAATTATTATTGCAAATTATAACTTGAAGATCTGAACTTGTAGTTGTCAAATACAGAACTTAAAATTGATAGCTTCTAATTATTATTGCACATTATAACTTGAAGATCTGAACTTGTAATTGTCAAATACAGAACTTAAAATTAATAGCTTCTAATTATTATTGCAAATTATAACTTGAAGATCTGAACTTGTAATTGTCAAATACAGAACTTAAAATTGATAGCTTCTAATTATTATTGTAAATTATAACTTGAAGATCTGAACTTGTAATAGTGAATTACAGAACTTAGATTTGTTAAATTCAAATTATTATTTCAAATTATAACTTGAAGATCTGAACTAGTAATTGTCAAATACAGAACTTAAAATTGATAGCTTCTAATTATTATTGCATATTATAACTTGAGATCTGAACTTGTAATTGTTAAATACAGAACTTAAAATTGATAGCTTCTAATTATTATTGTAAATTATAACTTCAAGATCTGAACTTGTAATTGTCAAATGCAGAACTTAAAATTGATAGCTTCTAATTATTATTGCAAATAATAACTTGAAGATCTGAACTTGTAATTGTCAAATACAGAACTTAAAATTGATAGCTTCTAATTATTATTGCAAATTATAATTTGAAGATCTGAACTTGTAATAGACAAATACGCAACTTAGCATTGTTAAATACAAATTGTGATTGCAAATTATAACTTGAAGATCTGAACCTGTAATAGGTAAATACAGAACTTCGAATTGTTAAATTCAAACTAAGATTGCAAATAATAATGCGAAGATCTGAACTTGTAATAGTCAAATACAGAACTTCTAATTGTTAAATACAAATTATTAGTGCAAATTATAACTTGAAGATCTGAACTTGTAACTGTCAAATACAGAACTTAAAATTGATAGCTTCTAATTATTATTGCAAATTATAACTTGAAGATCTGAACTTGTAATAGTCAAATACAGAACTTAAAATTGATAGCTTCTAATTATTATTGTAAATTATAACTTGAAGATCTGAACTTGTAATAGTGAATTACAGAACTTAGATTTGTTAAATTCAAATTATTATTTCAAATTATAACTTGAAGATCTGAACTAGTAATTGTCAAATACAGAACTTAAAATTGATAGCTACTAATTATTATTGCAAATTATAACTTGAAGATCTGAACTTGTAATTGTCAAATACAGAACTTAAAATTGATAGCTTCTAATTATTATTGTAAATTATAACTTGAAGATCTGAACTTGTAATTGTCAAATACAGAACTTAAAATTGATAGCTTCTAATTATTATTGCAAATAATAACTTGGAGATCTGAACTAGTAATTGTCAAATACAGAATTCAAAATTGATAGCTTCTAATTATTATTGCAAATTATAACTTGAAGATTTGAACTTGTAATTGTAAAATACAGAACTTAAAATTGATAGCTTCTAATTATTATTGCAACTTATAACTTGAAGATCTGAACTTGTAATTGTCCAATACAGAACATAAAATTGATAGCTTCTAATTATTATTTCAAATTATAACTTGAAGATCTGAACTTGTAATTGTCAAATACAGAACTTAAAATTAATAGCTTCTAATTATTATTGCAAATTATAACTTGAAGATCTAAACTTGTAATTGTCAAATACAGAACTTAAAATTGATAGCTTCTAATTATTATTGTAAATTATAACTTGAAGATCTGAACTTGTAATAGTGAATTACAGAACTTAGATTTGTTAAATTCAAATTATTATTTCAAATTATAACTTGGAGATCTGAACTAGTAATTGTCAAATACAGAACTTAAAATTGATAGCTTCTAATTATTATTGCAAATTATAACTTGAAGATCTGAACTTGTAATTGTCAAATACAGAACTTAAAATTGATTGCTTCTAATTATTATTGCAAATTATAACTTGAAGATCTGAACTTGTAATTGTCAAATACAGAACATAAAATTGATAGCTTCTAATTATTATATCAAATTATAACTTGAAGATCTGAACTTGCAATTGTCAAATACAGAACTTAAAATTAATAGCTTCTAATTATTATTGCAAATTATAACTTGAAGATCTGAACTTGTAATTGTCAAATACAAAACTTAAAATTGATAGCTTCTAATTATTATTATAAATTATAACTTGAAGATCTGAACTTGTAATAGTGAATTACAGAACTTAGATTTGTTAAATTCAAATTATTATTTCAAATTATAACTTGAAGATCTGAACTAGTAATTGTCAAATACAGAACTTAAAATTGATAGCTTCTAATTATTACTGCATATTATAACTTCAAGATCTAAACTTGTAATTGTCAAATACAGAACTTAAAATTGATAGCTTCTAATTATTATTGAAAATAATAACTTGAAGATCTGAACTTGTAATTGTCAAATACAGAACTTAAAATTGATAGCTTCTAATTATTATTGCAAATTATAACTTGAAGATCTGAACTTGTAATAGTCAAATACAGAACTTAAAATTGATAGCTTCTAATTATTATTGTAAATTATAACTTGAAGATCTGAACTTGTAATTGTCAAATACAGAACTTAAAATTGATAGCTTCTAATTATTATTGTAAATTATAACTTGAAGATCTGAACTTGTAATTGTCAAATACAGAACTTAAAATTGATAGCTTCTAATTATTATTGCAAATAACAACTTGGAGATCTGAACTAGTAATTGTCAAATACAGAACTTAAAATTGATAGCTTCTAATTATTATTGTAAATTATAACTTGAAGATCTGAACTTGTAATTGTCAAATACAGAACTTAAAATTGATAGCTTCTAATTATTATTGCAAATAACAACTTGGAGATCTGAACTAGTAATTGTCAAATACAGAACTTAAAATTGATAGCTTCTAATTATTATTGCAAATTATAACTTGAAGATCTGAACTTGTAGTTGTCAAATACAGAACTTAAAATTGATAGCTTCTAATTATTATTGCACATTATAACTTGAAGATCTGAACTTGTAATTGTCAAATACAGAACTTAAAATTAATAGCTTCTAATTATTATTGCAAATTATAACTTGAAGATCTGAACTTGTAATTGTCAAATACAGAACTTAAAATTGATAGCTTCTAATTATTATTGTAAATTATAACTTGAAGATCTGAACTTGTAATAGTGAATTACAGAACTTAGATTTGTTAAATTCAAATTATTATTTCAAATTATAACTTGAAGATCTGAACTAGTAATTGTCAAATACAGAACTTAAAATTGATAGCTTCTAATTATTATTGTAAATTATAACTTGAAGATCTGAACTTGTAATTGTCAAATACAGAACTTAAAATTGATAGCTTCTAATTATTATTGCAAATAATAACTTGGAGATTTGAACTTGTAATTGTAAAATACAGAACTTAAAATTGATAGCTTCTAATTATTATTGCAACTTATAACTTGAAGATCTGAACTTGTAATTGTCCAATACAGAACATAAAATTGATAGCTTCTAATTATTATTTCAAATTATAACTTGAAGATCTGAACTTGTAATTGTCTAATACAGAACTTAAAATTAATAGCTTCTAATTATTATTGCAAATTATAACTTGAAGATCTAAACTTGTAATTGTCAAATACAGAACTTAAAATTGATAGCTTCTAATTATTATTGTAAATTATAACTTGAAGATCTGAACTTGTAATAGTGAATTACAGAACTTAGATTTGTTAAATTCAAATTATTATTTCAAATTATAACTTGGAGATCTGAACTAGTAATTGTCAAATACAGAACTTAAAATTGATAGCTTCTAATTATTATTGCAAATTATAACTTGAAGATCTGAACTTGTAATTGTCAAATACAGAACTTAAAATTGATTGCTTCTAATTATTATTGCAAATTATAACTTGAAGATCTGAACTTGTAATTGTCAAATACAGAACTTAAAATTGATAGCTTCTAATTATTATTGTAAATTATAACTTGAAGATCTGAACTTGTAATTGTCAAATACAGAACTTAAAATTGATAGCTTCTAATTATTATTGCAAATAACAACTTGGAGATCTGAACTAGTAATTGTCAAATACAGAACTTAAAATTGATAGCTTCTAATTATTATTGCAAATTATAACTTGAAGATCTGAACTTGTAGTTGTCAAATACAGAACTTAAAATTGATAGCTTCTAATTATTATTGCACATTATAACTTGAAGATCTGAACTTGTAATTGTCAAATACAGAACTTAAAATTAATAGCTTCTAATTATTATTGCAAATTATAACTTGAAGATCTGAACTTGTAATTGTCAAATACAGAACTTAAAATTGATAGCTTCTAATTATTATTGTAAATTATAACTTGAAGATCTGAACTTGTAATAGTGAATTACAGAACTTAGATTTGTTAAATTCAAATTATTATTTCAAATTATAACTTGAAGATCTGAACTAGTAATTGTCAAATACAGAACTTAAAATTGATAGCTTCTAATTATTATTGCATATTATAACTTGAGATCTGAACTTGTAATTGTTAAATACAGAACTTAAAATTGATAGCTTCTAATTATTATTGTAAATTATAACTTCAAGATCTGAACTTGTAATTGTCAAATGCAGAACTTAAAATTGATAGCTTCTAATTATTATTGCAAATAATAACTTGAAGATCTGAACTTGTAATTGTCAAATACAGAACTTAAAATTGATAGCTTCTAATTATTATTGCAAATTATAATTTGAAGATCTGAACTTGTAATAGACAAATACGAAACTTAGCATTGTTAAATACAAATTGTGATTGCAAATTATAACTTGAAGATCTGAACCTGTAATAGGTAAATACAGAACTTCGAATTGTTAAATTCAAACTAAGATTGCAAATAATAATGCGAAGATCTGAACTTGTAATAGTCAAATACAGAACTTCTAATTGTTAAATACAAATTATTAGTGCAAATTATAACTTGAAGATCTGAACTTGTAACTGTCAAATACAGAACTTAAAATTGATAGCTTCTAATTATTATTGCAAATTATAACTTGAAGATCTGAACTTGTAATAGTCAAATACAGAACTTAAAATTGATAGCTTCTAATTATTATTGTAAATTATAACTTGAAGATCTGAACTTGTAATAGTGAATTACAGAACTTAGATTTGTTAAATTCAAATTATTATTTCAAATTATAACTTGAAGATCTGAACTAGTAATTGTCAAATACAGAACTTAAAATTGATAGCTACTAATTATTATTGCAAATTATAACTTGAAGATCTGAACTTGTAATTGTCAAATACAGAACTTAAAATTGATAGCTTCTAATTATTATTGTAAATTATAACTTGAAGATCTGAACTTGTAATTGTCAAATACAGAACTTAAAATTGATAGCTTCTAATTATTATTGCAAATAATAACTTGGAGATCTGAACTAGTAATTGTCAAATACAGAATTCAAAATTGATAGCTTCTAATTATTATTGCAAATTATAACTTGAAGATTTGAACTTGTAATTGTAAAATACAGAACTTAAAATTGATAGCTTCTAATTATTATTGCAACTTATAACTTGAAGATCTGAACTTGTAATTGTCCAATACAGAACATAAAATTGATAGCTTCTAATTATTATTTCAAATTATAACTTGAAGATCTGAACTTGTAATTGTCAAATACAGAACTTAAAATTAATAGCTTCTAATTATTATTGCAAATTATAACTTGAAGATCTAAACTTGTAATTGTCAAATACAGAACTTAAAATTGATAGCTTCTAATTATTATTGTAAATTATAACTTGAAGATCTGAACTTGTAATAGTGAATTACAGAACTTAGATTTGTTAAATTCAAATTATTATTTCAAATTATAACTTGGAGATCTGAACTAGTAATTGTCAAATACAGAACTTAAAATTGATAGCTTCTAATTATTATTGCAAATTATAACTTGAAGATCTGAACTTGTAATTGTCAAATACAGAACTTAAAATTGATTGCTTCTAATTATTATTGCAAATTATAACTTGAAGATCTGAACTTGTAATTGTCAAATACAGAACATAAAATTGATAGCTTCTAATTATTATATCAAATTATAACTTGAAGATCTGAACTTGCAATTGTCAAATACAGAACTTAAAATTAATTGCTTCTAATTATTATTGCAAATTATAACTTGAAGATCTGAACTTGTAATTGTCAAATACAAAACTTAAAATTGATAGCTTCTAATTATTATTATAAATTATAACTTGAAGATCTGAACTTGTAATAGTGAATTACAGAACTTAGATTTGTTAAATTCAAATTATTATTTCAAATTATAACTTGAAGATCTGAACTAGTAATTGTCAAATACAGAACCTAAAATTGATAGCTTCTAATTATTACTGCATATTATAACTTCAAGATCTAAACTTGTAATTGTCAAATACAGAACTTAAAATTGATAGCTTCTAATTATTATTGCAAATTATAACTTGAAGATCTGAACTTGTAATAGTCAAATACAGAACTTAAAATTGATAGCTTCTAATTATTATTGTAAATTATAACTTGAAGATCTGAACTTGTAATAGTGAATTACAGAACTTAGATTTGTTAAATTCAAATTATTATTTCAAATTATAACTTGAAGATCTGAACTAGTAATTGTAAAATACAGAACTTAAAATTGATAGCTTCTAATTATTATTGCAAATTATAACTTGAAGATCTGAACTTGTAATTGTCAAATACAGAACTTAAAATTGATAGCTTCTAATTATTATTGTAAATTAAAACTTGAAGATCTGAACTTGTAATTGTCAAATACAGAACTTAAAATTGATAGCTTCTAATTATTATTGCAAATAATAACTTGGAGATCTGAACTAGTAATTGTCAAATACAGAACTTAAAATTGATAGCTTCTAATTATTATTGCAAATTATAACTTGAAGATCTGAACTTGTAATTGTCAAATACAGAACTTAAAATTGATAGCTTCTAATTATTTTTGCAAATTATAACTTGAAGATCTGAACTTGTAATTGTCAAATACAGAACATAAAATTGATAGCTTCTAATTATTATTTCAAATTATAACTTGAAGATCTGAACTTGTAATTGTCAAATACAGAACTTAAAATTAATAGCTTCTAATTATTATTGCAAATTATAACTTGAAGATCTGAACTTGTAATTGTCAAATACAGAACTAAAATTGATAGCTTCTAATTATTATTGTAAATTATAACTTGAAGATCTGAACTTGTAATAGTGAATTACAGAACTTAGATTTGTTAAATTCAAATTATTATTTCAAATTATAACTTGAAGATCTGAACTAGTAATTGTCAAATACAGAACTTAAAATTGATAGCTGCTAATTATTATTGCATATTATAACTTGAGATCTGAACTTGTAATTGTTAAATACAGAACTTAAAATTGATTGCTTCTAATTATTATTGTAAATTATAACTTCAAGATCTGAACTTGTAATTGTCAATTGCAGAACTTAAAATTGATAGCTTCTAATTATTATTGCAAATAATAACTTGAAGATCTGAACTTGTAATTGTCAAATACAGAACTTAAAATTGATAGCTTCTAATTATTATTGCAAATTATAATTTGAACTTGTAATAGTCAAATACAGAACTTCTAATTGTTAAATACAAATTATTAGTGCAAATTATAACATGGAGATCTGAACTAGTAATTGTCAAATACAGAACTTAAAATTGATAGCTTCTAATTATTATTGCAAATTATAACTTGAAGATCTGAACTTGTAATTGTCAAATACAGAACTTCTAATTGTTAAATACAAATTATTAGTGCAAATTATAACTTGAAGATCTGAACTTGTAATAGTGAATTACAGAACTTAGATTTGTTAAATTCAAATTATTATTTCAAATTATAACTTGAAGATCTGAACTAGTAATTGTAAAATACAGAACTTAAAATTGATAGCTTCTAATTATTATTGCAAATTATAACTTGAAGATCTGAACTTGTAATTGTCAAATACAGAACTTAAAATTGATAGCTTCTAATTATTATTGTAAATTAAAACTTGAAGATCTGAACTTGTAATTGTCAAATACAGAACTTAAAATTGATAGCTTCTAATTATTATTGCAAATAATAACTTGGAGATCTGAACTAGTAATTGTCAAATACAGAACTTAAAATTGATAGCTTCTAATTATTATTGCAAATTATAACTTGAAGATCTGAACTTGTAATTGTCAAATACAGAACTTAAAATTGATAGCTTCTAATTATTTTTGCAAATTATAACTTGAAGATCTGAACTTGTAATTGTCAAATACAGAACATAAAATTGATAGCTTCTAATTATTATTTCAAATTATAACTTGAAGATCTGAACTTGTAATTGTCAAATACAGAACTTAAAATTAATAGCTTCTAATTATTATTGCAAATTATAACTTGAAGATCTGAACTTGTAATTGTCAAATACAGAACTAAAATTGATAGCTTCTAATTATTATTGTAAATTATAACTTGAAGATCTGAACTTGTAATAGTGAATTACAGAACTTAGATTTGTTAAATTCAAATTATTATTTCAAATTATAACTTGAAGATCTGAACTAGTAATTGTCAAATACAGAACTTAAAATTGATAGCTGCTAATTATTATTGCATATTATAACTTGAGATCTGAACTTGTAATTGTTAAATACAGAACTTAAAATTGATTGCTTCTAATTATTATTGTAAATTATAACTTCAAGATCTGAACTTGTAATTGTCAATTGCAGAACTTAAAATTGATAGCTTCTAATTATTATTGCAAATTATAATTTGAACTTGTAATAGTCAAATACAGAACTTCTAATTGTTAAATACAAATTATTAGTGCAAATTATAACATGAAGATCTGAACTAGTAAGTGTCAAATACAGAACTTAAAATTGATAGCTTCTAATTATTATTGCAAATTATAACTTGAAGATCTGAACTTGTAATTGTCAAATACAGAACTTCTAATTGTTAAATACAAATTATTAGTGCAAATTATAACTTGAAGATCTGAACTTGTAATTGTCAAATACAGAACTTAAAATTGATAGCTTCTAATTATTATTGCAAATTATAACTTGAAGATCTGAACTTGTAATAGTCAAATACAGAACTTAAAATAGATAGCTTCTAATTATTATTGTAAATTATAACTTGAAGATCTGAACTTGTAATAGTGAATTACAGAACTTAGATTTTTTAAATTCAAATTATTATTTCAAATTATAACTTGAAGATCTGAACTAGTAATTGTCAAATACAGAACTTAAAATTGATAGCTTCTAATTATTATTGCAAATTATAACTTGAAGATCTGAACTTGTAATTGTCAAATACAGAACTTAAAATTGATAGCTTCTAATTATTATTGTAAATTATAACTTGAAGATCTGAACTTGTAATTGTCAAATACAGAACTTAAAATTGATAGCTTCTAATTATTATTGCAAATAATAACTTGGAGATCTGAACTAGTAATTGTCAAATACAGAACTTAAAATTGATAGCTTCTAATTATTATTGCAAATTATAACTTGAAGATCTGAACTTGTAGTTGTCAAATACAGAACTTAAAATTGATAGCTTCTAATTATTATTGCACATTATAACTTGAAGATCTGAACTTGTAATTGTCAAATACAGAACTTAAAATTAATAGCTTCTAATTATTATTGCAAATTATAACTTGAAGATCTGAACTTGTAATTGTCAAATACAGAACTTAAAATTGATAGCTTCTAATTATTATTGTAAATTATAACTTGAAGATCTGAACTTGTAATAGTGAATTACAGAACTTAGATTTGTTAAATTCAAATTATTATTTCAAATTATAACTTGAAGATCTGAACTAGTAATTGTCAAATACAGAACTTAAAATTGATAGCTTCTAATTATTATTGCATATTATAACTTGAGATCTGAACTTGTAATTGTTAAATACAGAACTTAAAATTGATAGCTTCTAATTATTATTGTAAATTATAACTTCAAGATCTGAACTTGTAATTGTCAAATGCAGAACTTAAAATTGATAGCTTCTAATTATTATTGCAAATAATAACTTGAAGATCTGAACTTGTAATTGTCAAATACAGAACTTAAAATTGATAGCTTCTAATTATTATTGCAAATTATAATTTGAAGATCTGAACTAGTAATAGACAAATACGCAACTTAGCATTGTTAAATACAAATTGTGATTGCAAATTATAACTTGAAGATCTGAACCTGTAATAGGTAAATACAGAACTTCGAATTGTTAAATTCAAACTAAGATTGCAAATAATAATTCGAAGATCTGAACTTGTAATAGTCAAATACAGAACTTCTAATTGTTAAATACAAATTATTAGTGCAAATTATAACTTGAAGATCTGAACTTGTAATTGTCAAATACAGAACTTAAAATTGATAGCTTCTAATTATTATTGCAAATTATAACTTGAAGATCTGAACTTGTAATAGTCAAATACAGAACTTAAAATTGATAGCTTCTAATTATTATTGTAAATTATAACTTGAAGATCTGAACTTGTAATAGTGAATTACAGAACTTAGATTTGTTAAATTCAAATTATTATTTCAAATTATAACTTGAAGATCTGAACTAGTAATTGTCAAATACAGACCTTAAAATTGATAGCTTCTAATTATTATTGCAAATTATAACTTGAAGATCTGTACTTGTAATTGTCAAATACAGAACTTAAAATTGATAGCTTCTAATTATTATTGTAAATTATAACTTGAAGATCTGAACTTGTAATTGTCAAATACAGAACTTAAAATTGATAGCTTCTAATTATTATTGCAAATAATAACTTGGAGATCTGAACTAGTAATTGTCAAATACAGAACTTAAAATTGATAGCTTCTAATTATTATTGCAAATTATAACTTGAAGATCTGAACTTGTAATTGTAAAATACAGAACTTAAAATTGATTGCTTCTAATTATTATTGCAAATTATAACTTGAAGATCTGAACTTGTAATTGTCAAATACAGAACATAAAATTGATAGCTTCTAATTATTATTTCAAATTATAACTTGAAGATCTGAACTTGCAATTGTCAAATACAGAACTTAAAATTAATAGCTTCTAATTATTATTGCAAATTATAACTTGAAGATCTGAACTTGTAATTGTCAAATACAAAACTTAAAATTGATAGCTTCTAATTATTATTGTAAATTATAACTTGAAGATCTGAACTTGTAATAGTGAATTACAGAACTTAGATTTGTTAAATTCAAATTATTATTTCAAATTATAACTTGAAGATCTGAACTAGTAATTGTCAAATACAGAACTTAAAATTGATAGCTTCTAATTATTACTGCATATTATAACTTGAAGATCTGAACTTGTAATTGTTAAATACAGAACTTAAAATTGATAGCTTCTAATTATTATTGTAAATTATAACTTCAAGATCTAAACTTGTAATTGTCAAATACAGAACTTAAAATTGATAGCTTCTAATTATTATTGCAAATAATAACTTGAAGATCTGAACTTGTAATTGTCAAATACAGAACTTAAAATTGATAGCTTCTAATTATTATTGCAAATTATAACTTGAAGATCTGAACTTGTAATTGTCAAATACAGAACTTCAAATTGTTAAATACAAATTATTATTGCAAATTATAACTTGAAGATCTGAACTTGTAATTGTCAAATACAGAACTTAAAATTGATAGCTTCTAATTATTATTGTAAATTATAACTTGAAGATCTGAACTTGTAATAGTGAATTACAGAACTTAGATTTGTTAAATTCAAATTATTATTTCAAATTATAACTTGAAGATCTGAACTAGTAATTGTCAAATACAGAACTTAAAATTGATAGCTTCTAATTATTATTGCATATTATAACTTGAAGATCTGAACTTGTAATTGTTAAATACAGAACTTAAAATTGATAGCTTCTAATTATTATTGTAAATTATAACTTCAAGATCTGAACTTGTAATTGTCAAATACAGAACTTAAAATTGATAGCTTCTAATTATTATTGCAAATAATAACTTGAAGATCTGAACTTGTAATTGTCAAATACAGAACTTAAAATTGATAGCTTCTAATTATTATTGCAAATTATAACTTGAAGATCTGAACTTGTAATTGTCAAATACAGAACTTCTAATTGTTAAATACAAATTATTAGTGCAAATTATAACTTGAAGATCTGAACTAATAATTGTCAAATACAGAATTTAAAATTGATAGCTTCTAATTATTATTGCAAATTATAACTTGAAGATCTGAAGTTGTAATTGTCAAATACAGAACTTCTAATTGTGAAATACAAATTATTAGTGCAAATTATAACTTGAAGATCTGAACTTGTAATTGTCAAATACAGAACTTAAAATTGATAGCTTCTAATTATTATTGCAAATTATAACTTGAAGATCTGAAGTTGTAATAGTCAACTACAGAACTTAAAATTGATAGCTTCTAATTATTATTGTAAATTATAACTTGAAGATCTGAACTTGTAATAGTGAATTACAGAACTTAGATTTTTTAAATTCAAATTATTATTTCAAATTATAACTTGAAGATCTGAACTAGTAATTGTCAAATACAGAACTTAAAATTGATAGCTTCTAATTATTATTGCAAATTATAACTTGAAGATCTGAACTTGTAATTGTCAAATACAGAACTTAAAATTGATAGCTTCTAATTATTATTGTAAATTATAACTTGAAGATCTGAACTTGTAATTGTCAAATACAGAACTTAAAATTGATAGCTTCTAATTATTAGTGCAAATAATAACTTGGAGATCTGAACTAGTAATTGTCAAATACAGAACTTAAAATTGATAGCTTCTAATTATTATTGCAAATTATAACTTGAAGATCTGAACTTGTAGTTGTCAAATACAGAACTTAAAATTGATAGCTTCTAATTATTATTGCACATTATAACTTGAAGATCTGAACTTGTAATTGTCAAATACAGAACTTAAAATTAATAGCTTCTAATTATTATTGCAAATTATAACTTGAAGATCTGAACTTGTAATTGTCAAATGCAGAACTTAAAATTGATAGCTTCTAATTATTATTGTAAATTATAACTTGAACATCTGAACTTGTAATAGTGAATTACAGAACTTAGATTTGTTAAATTCAAATTATTATGTCAAATTATAACTTGAAGAACTGAACTAGTAATTGTCAAATACAGAACTTAAAATTGATAGCTTCTAATTATTATTGCATATTATAACTTGAGATCTGAACTTGTAATTGTTAAATACAGAACTTAAAATTGATAGCTTCTAATTATTATTGTAAATTATAACTTCAAGATCTGAACTTGTAATTGTCAAATGCAGAACTTAAAATTGATAGCTTCTAATTATTATTGCAAATCATAACTTGAAGATCTGAACTTGTAATTGTCAAATACAGAACTTAAAATTGATAGCTTCTAATTATAATTGCAAATTATAATTTGAAGATCTGAACTTGTAATAGACAAATACGCAACTTACCATTGTTAAATACAAATTGTGATTGCAAATTATAACTTGAAGATCTGAACCTGTAATAGGTAAATACAGAACTTCGAATTGTTAAATTCAAACTAAGATTGCAAATAATAATTCGAAGATCTGAACTTGTAATAGTCAAATACAGAACTTCTAATTGTTAAATACAAATTATTAGTGCAAATTATAACTTGAAGATCTGAACTTGTAACTGTCAAATACAGAACTTAAAATTGATAGCTTCTAATTATTATTGCAAATTATAACTTGAAGATCTGAACTTGTAATAGTCAAATACAGAACTTAAAATTGATAGCTACTAATTATTATTGCAAATTATAACTTGAAGATCTGAACTTGTAATTGTCAAATACAGAACTTAAAATTGATAGCTTCTAATTATTATTGTAAATTATAACTTGAAGATCTGAACTTGTAATTGTCAAATACAGAACTTAAAATTGATAGCTTCTAATTATTATTGCAAATAATAACTTAGAGATCTGAACTAGTAATTGTCAAATACAGAATTTAAATTTGATAGCTTCTAATTATTATTTCAAATTATAACTTGAAGATCTGAACTTGTAATTGTAAAATACAGAACTTAAAATTGATAGCTTCTAATTATTATTGCAACTTATAACTTGAAGATCTGAACTTGTAATTGTCCAATACAGAACATAAAATTGATAGCTTCTAATTATTATTTCAAATTATAACTTGAAGATCTGAACTTGTAATTGTCAAATACAGAACTTAAAATTAATAGCTTCTAATTATTATTGCAAATTATAACTTGAAGATCTAAACTTGTAATTGTCAAATACAGAACTTAAAATTGATAGCTTCTAATTATTATTGTAAATTATAACTTGAAGATCTGAACTTGTAATAGTGAATTACAGAACTTAGATTTGTTAAATTCAAATTATTATTTCAAATTATAACTTGCAGATCTGAACTAGTAATTGTCAAATACAGAACTTAAAATTGATAGCTTCTAATTATTATTGCAAATTATAACTTGAAGATCTGAACTTGTAATTGTCAAATACAGAACTTAAAATTGATTGCTTCTAATTATTATTGCATATTATAACTTGAAGATCTGAACTTGTAATTGTCAAATACAGAACATAAAATTGATAGCTTCTAATTATTATTGCAAATTATAACTTGAAGATCTGAACTTGTAATAGTCAAATACAGAACTTAAAATTGATAGCTTCTAATTATTATTGTAAATTATAACTTGAAGATCTGAACTTGTAATAGTGAATTACAGAACTTAGATTTGTTAAATTCAAATTATTATTTCAAATTATAACTTGAAGATCTGAACTTGTAATTGTCAAATACAGAACTTAAAATTGATAGCTTCAAATTATTATTGTAAATTATAACTTGAAGATCTGAACTTGTAATTGTCAAATACAGAACTTAAAATTGATAGCTTCTAATTATTATTGCAAATAATAACTTAGAGATCTGAACTAGTAATTGTCAAATACAGAATTTAAAATTGATAGCTTCTAATTATTATTGCAAATTATAACTTGAAGATCTGAACTTGTAATTGTAAAATACAGAACTTAAAATTGATAGCTTCTAATTATTATTGCAACTTATAACTTGAAGATCTGAACTTGTAATTGTCCAATACAGAACATAAAATTGATAGCTTCTAATTATTATTTCAAATTATAACTTGAAGATCTGAACTTGTAATTGTCAAATACAGAACTTAAAATTAATAGCTTCTAATTATTATTGCAAATTATAACTTGAAGATCTAAACTTGTAATTGTCAAATACAGAACTTAAAATTGATAGCTTCTAATTATTATTGTAAATTATAACTTGAAGATCTGAACTTGTAATAGTGAATTACAGAACTTAGATTTGTTAAATTCAAATTATTATTTCAAATTATAACTTGGAGATCTGAACTAGTAATTGTCAAATACAGAACTTAAAATTGATAGCTTCTAATTATTATTGCAAATTATAACTTGAAGATCTGAACTTGTAATTGTCAAATACAGAACTTAAAATTGATTGCTTCTAATTATTATTGCATATTATAACTTGAAGATCTGAACTTGTAATTGTCAAATACAGAACATAAAATTGATAGCTTCTAATTATTATTTCAAATTTTAACTTGAAGATCTGAACTTGCAATTGTCAAATACAGAACTTAAAATTAATAGCTTCTAATTATTATTGCAAATTATAACTTGAAGATCTGAACTTGTAATTGTCAAATACAGAACTTCTAATTGTTAAATACAAATTATTAGTGCAAATTATAACTTGAAGATCTGAACTTGTAATTGTCAAATACAGAACTTAAAATTGATAGCTTCTAATTATTATTGCAAATTATATCTTGAAGATCTGAACTTGTAATAGTCAAATACAGAACTTAAAATTGATAGCTTCTAATTATTATTGTAAATTATATCTTGAAGATCTGAACTTGTAATAGTCAAATACAGAACTTAAAATTGATAGCTTCTAATTATTATTGTAAATTATAACTTGAAGATCTGAACTTGTAATAGTGAATTACAGAACTTAGATTTGTTAAATTCAAATTATTATTTCAAATTATAACTTGAAGATCTGAACTAGTAATTGTCAAATACAGACCTTAAAATTGATAGCTTCTAATTATTATTGCAAATTATAACTTGAAGATCTGTACTTGTAATTGTCAAATACAGAACTTAAAATTGATAGCTTCTAATTATTATTGTAAATTATAACTTGAAGATCTGAACTTGTAATTGTCAAATACAGAACTTAAAATTGATAGCTTCTAATTATTATTGCAAATAATAACTTGGAGATCTGAACTAGTAATTGTCAAATACAGAACTTAAAATTGATAGCTTCTAATTATTATTGCAAATTATAACTTGAAGATCTGAACTTGTAATTGTAAAATACAGAACTTAAAATTGATAGCTTCTAATTATTATTGCAACTTATAACTTGAAGATCTGAACTTGTAATTGTCAAATACAGAACATAAAATTGATAGCTTCTAATTATTATTTCAAATTATAACTTGAAGATCTGAACTTGTAATTGTCAAATACAGAACTTAAAATTAATAGCTTCTAATTATTATTGCAAATTATAACTTGAAGATCTAAACTTGTAATTGTCAAATACAGAACTTAAAATTGATAGCTTCTAATTATTATTGTAAATTATAACTTGTAGATCTGAACTTGTAATAGTGAATTACAGAACTTAGATTTGTTAAATTCAAATTATTATTTCAAATTATAACTTGGAGATCTGAACTAGTAATTGTCAAATACAGAACTTAAAATTGATAGCTTCTAATTATTATTGCAAATTATAACTTGAAGATCTGAACTTGTAATTGTCAAATACAGAACTTAAAATTGATTGCTTCTAATTATTATTGCAAATTATAACTTGAAGATCTGAACTTGTAATTGTCAAATACAGAACATAAAATTGATAGCTTCTAATTATTATTTCAAATTATAACTTGAAGATCTGAACTTGCAATTGTCAAATACAGAACTTAAAATTAATAGCTTCCAATTATTATTGCAAATTATAACTTGAAGATCTGAACTTGTAATTGTCAAATACAGAACTTAAAATTGATAGCTTCTAATTATTATTGTAAATTATAACTTGAAGATCTGAACTTGTAATTGTGAAATACAGAACTTAAAATTGATAGCTTCTAATTATTATTGCAAATAATAACTTGGAGATCTGAACTAGTAATTGTCAAATACAGAACATAAAATTGATAGCTTCTAATTATTATTGCAAATTATAACTTGAAGATCTGAACTTGTAATTGTAAAATACAGAACTTAAAATTGATAGCTTCTAATTATTATTGCAACTTATAACTTGAAGATCTGAACTTGTAATTGTCAAATACAGAACATAAAATTGATAGCTTCAAATTATTATTTCAAATTATAACTTGAAGATCTGAACTAGTAATTGTCAAATACAGACCTTAAAATTGATAGCTTCTAATTATTATTGCAAATTATAACTTGAAGATCTGTACTTGTAATTGTCAAATACAGAACTTAAAATTGATAGCTTCTAATTATTATTGTAAATTATAACTTGTAGATCTGAACTTGTAATAGTGAATTACAGAACTTAGATTTGTTAAATTCAAATTATTATTTCAAATTATAACTTGGAGATCTGAACTAGTAATTGTCAAATACAGAACTTAAAATTGATAGCTTCTAATTATTATTGCAAATTATAACTTGAAGATCTGAACTTGTAATTGTCAAATACAGAACTTAAAATTGATTGCTTCTAATTATTATTGCAAATTATAACTTGAAGATCTGAACTTGTAATTGTCAAATACAGAACATAAAATTGATAGCTTCTAATTATTATTTCAAATTATAACTTGAAGATCTGAACTTGCAATTGTCAAATACAGAACTTAAAATTAATAGCTTCTAATTATTATTGCAAATTATAACTTGAAGATCTGAACTTGTAATTGTCAAATACAAAACTTAAAATTGATAGCTTCTAATTATTATTGTAAATTATAACTTGAAGATCTGAACTTGTAATAGTGAATTACAGAACTTAGATTTGTTAAATTCAAATTATTATTTCAAATTATAACTTGAAGATCTGAACTAGTAATTGTCAAATACAGAACTTAAAATTGATAGCTTCTAATTATTACTGCATATTATAACTTGAAGATCTGAACTTGTAATTGTTAAATACAGAACTTAAAATTGATAGCTTCTAATTATTATTGTAAATTATAACTTCAAGATCTAAACTTGTAATTGTCAAATACAGAACTTAAAATTGATAGCTTCTAATTATTATTGCAAATAATAACTTGAAGATCTGAACTTGTAATTGTCAAATACAGAACTTAAAATTGATAGCTTCTAATTATTATTGCAAATTATAACTTGAAGATCTGAACTTGTAATTGTCAAATACAGAACTTCAAATTGTTAAATACAAATTATTATTGCAAATTATAACTTGAAGATCTGAACTTGTAATTGTCAAATACAGAACTTAAAATTGATAGCTTCTAATTATTATTGTAAATTATAACTTGAAGATCTGAACTTGTAATAGTGAATTACAGAACTTAGATTTGTTAAATTCAAATTATTATTTCAAATTATAACTTGAAGATCTGAACTAGTAATTGTCAAATACAGAACTTAAAATTGATAGCTTCTAATTATTATTGCATATTATAACTTGAAGATCTGAACTTGTAATTGTTAAATACAGAACTTAAAATTGATAGCTTCTAATTATTATTGTAAATTATAACTTCAAGATCTGAACTTGTAATTGTCAAATACAGAACTTAAAATTGATAGCTTCTAATTATTATTGCAAATAATAACTTGAAGATCTGAACTTGTAATTGTCAAATACAGAACTTAAAATTGATAGCTTCTAATTATTATTGCAAATTATAACTTGAAGATCTGAACTTGTAATTGTCAAATACAGAACTTCTAATTGTTAAATACAAATTATTAGTGCAAATTATAACTTGAAGATCTGAACTAATAATTGTCAAATACAGAATTTAAAATTGATAGCTTCTAATTATTATTGCAAATTATAACTTGAAGATCTGAAGTTGTAATTGTCAAATACAGAACTTCTAATTGTGAAATACAAATTATTAGTGCAAATTATAACTTGAAGATCTGAACTTGTAATTGTCAAATACAGAACTTAAAATTGATAGCTTCTAATTATTATTGCAAATTATAACTTGAAGATCTGAAGTTGTAATAGTCAACTACAGAACTTAAAATTGATAGCTTCTAATTATTATTGTAAATTATAACTTGAAGATCTGAACTTGTAATAGTGAATTACAGAACTTAGATTTTTTAAATTCAAATTATTATTTCAAATTATAACTTGAAGATCTGAACTAGTAATTGTCAAATACAGAACTTAAAATTGATAGCTTCTAATTATTATTGCAAATTATAACTTGAAGATCTGAACTTGTAATTGTCAAATACAGAACTTAAAATTGATAGCTTCTAATTATTATTGTAAATTATAACTTGAAGATCTGAACTTGTAATTGTCAAATACAGAACTTAAAATTGATAGCTTCTAATTATTAGTGCAAATAATAACTTGGAGATCTGAACTAGTAATTGTCAAATACAGAACTTAAAATTGATAGCTTCTAATTATTATTGCAAATTATAACTTGAAGATCTGAACTTGTAGTTGTCAAATACAGAACTTAAAATTGATAGCTTCTAATTATTATTGCACATTATAACTTGAAGATCTGAACTTGTAATTGTCAAATACAGAACTTAAAATTAATAGCTTCTAATTATTATTGCAAATTATAACTTGAAGATCTGAACTTGTAATTGTCAAATGCAGAACTTAAAATTGATAGCTTCTAATTATTATTGTAAATTATAACTTGAACATCTGAACTTGTAATAGTGAATTACAGAACTTAGATTTGTTAAATTCAAATTATTATGTCAAATTATAACTTGAAGAACTGAACTAGTAATTGTCAAATACAGAACTTAAAATTGATAGCTTCTAATTATTATTGCATATTATAACTTGAGATCTGAACTTGTAATTGTTAAATACAGAACTTAAAATTGATAGCTTCTAATTATTATTGTAAATTATAACTTCAAGATCTGAACTTGTAATTGTCAAATGCAGAACTTAAAATTGATAGCTTCTAATTATTATTGCAAATCATAACTTGAAGATCTGAACTTGTAATTGTCAAATACAGAACTTAAAATTGATAGCTTCTAATTATAATTGCAAATTATAATTTGAAGATCTGAACTTGTAATAGACAAATACGCAACTTACCATTGTTAAATACAAATTGTGATTGCAAATTATAACTTGAAGATCTGAACCTGTAATAGGTAAATACAGAACTTCGAATTGTTAAATTCAAACTAAGATTGCAAATAATAATTCGAAGATCTGAACTTGTAATAGTCAAATACAGAACTTCTAATTGTTAAATACAAATTATTAGTGCAAATTATAACTTGAAGATCTGAACTTGTAACTGTCAAATACAGAACTTAAAATTGATAGCTTCTAATTATTATTGCAAATTATAACTTGAAGATCTGAACTTGTAATAGTCAAATACAGAACTTAAAATTGATAGCTACTAATTATTATTGCAAATTATAACTTGAAGATCTGAACTTGTAATTGTCAAATACAGAACTTAAAATTGATAGCTTCTAATTATTATTGTAAATTATAACTTGAAGATCTGAACTTGTAATTGTCAAATACAGAACTTAAAATTGATAGCTTCTAATTATTATTGCAAATAATAACTTAGAGATCTGAACTAGTAATTGTCAAATACAGAATTTAAAATTGATAGCTTCTAATTATTATTTCAAATTATAACTTGAAGATCTGAACTTGTAATTGTAAAATACAGAACTTAAAATTGATAGCTTCTAATTATTATTGCAACTTATAACTTGAAGATCTGAACTTGTAATTGTCCAATACAGAACATAAAATTGATAGCTTCTAATTATTATTTCAAATTATAACTTGAAGATCTGAACTTGTAATTGTCAAATACAGAACTTAAAATTAATAGCTTCTAATTATTATTGCAAATTATAACTTGAAGATCTAAACTTGTAATTGTCAAATACAGAACTTAAAATTGATAGCTTCTAATTATTATTGTAAATTATAACTTGAAGATCTGAACTTGTAATAGTGAATTACAGAACTTAGATTTGTTAAATTCAAATTATTATTTCAAATTATAACTTGCAGATCTGAACTAGTAATTGTCAAATACAGAACTTAAAATTGATAGCTTCTAATTATTATTGCAAATTATAACTTGAAGATCTGAACTTGTAATTGTCAAATACAGAACTTAAAATTGATTGCTTCTAATTATTATTGCATATTATAACTTGAAGATCTGAACTTGTAATTGTCAAATACAGAACATAAAATTGATAGCTTCTAATTATTATTGCAAATTATAACTTGAAGATCTGAACTTGTAATAGTCAAATACAGAACTTAAAATTGATAGCTTCTAATTATTATTGTAAATTATAACTTGAAGATCTGAACTTGTAATAGTGAATTACAGAACTTAGATTTGTTAAATTCAAATTATTATTTCAAATTATAACTTGAAGATCTGAACTTGTAATTGTCAAATACAGAACTTAAAATTGATAGCTTCAAATTATTATTGTAAATTATAACTTGAAGATCTGAACTTGTAATTGTCAAATACAGAACTTAAAATTGATAGCTTCTAATTATTATTGCAAATAATAACTTAGAGATCTGAACTAGTAATTGTCAAATACAGAATTTAAAATTGATAGCTTCTAATTATTATTGCAAATTATAACTTGAAGATCTGAACTTGTAATTGTAAAATACAGAACTTAAAATTGATAGCTTCTAATTATTATTGCAACTTATAACTTGAAGATCTGAACTTGTAATTGTCCAATACAGAACATAAAATTGATAGCTTCTAATTATTATTTCAAATTATAACTTGAAGATCTGAACTTGTAATTGTCAAATACAGAACTTAAAATTAATAGCTTCTAATTATTATTGCAAATTATAACTTGAAGATCTAAACTTGTAATTGTCAAATACAGAACTTAAAATTGATAGCTTCTAATTATTATTGTAAATTATAACTTGAAGATCTGAACTTGTAATAGTGAATTACAGAACTTAGATTTGTTAAATTCAAATTATTATTTCAAATTATAACTTGGAGATCTGAACTAGTAATTGTCAAATACAGAACTTAAAATTGATAGCTTCTAATTATTATTGCAAATTATAACTTGAAGATCTGAACTTGTAATTGTCAAATACAGAACTTAAAATTGATTGCTTCTAATTATTATTGCATATTATAACTTGAAGATCTGAACTTGTAATTGTCAAATACAGAACATAAAATTGATAGCTTCTAATTATTATTTCAAATTTTAACTTGAAGATCTGAACTTGCAATTGTCAAATACAGAACTTAAAATTAATAGCTTCTAATTATTATTGCAAATTATAACTTGAAGATCTGAACTTGTAATTGTCAAATACAAAACTTAAAATTGATAGCTTCTAATTATTATTGTGAATTATAACTTGAAGATCTGAACTTGTAATAGTGAATTACAGAACTTAGATTTGTTAAATTCAAATTATTATTTCAAATTATAACTTGAAGATCTGAACTAGTAATTGTCAAATACAGAACTTAAAATTGATAGCTTCTAATTATTACTGCATATTATAACTTCAAGATCTAAACTTGTAATTGTCAAATACAGAACTTAAAATTGATAGCTTCTAATTATTATTGCAAATAATAACTTGAAGATCTGAACTTGTAATTGTCAAATACAGAACTTAAAATTGATAGCTTCTAATTATTATTGCAAATTATAACTTGAAGATCTGAACTTGTAATTGTCAAATACAGAACTTCAAATTGTTAAATACAAATTATTAGTGCAAATTATAACTTGAAGATCTGAACTTGTAATTGTCAAATACAGAACTTAAAATTGATAGCTTCTAATTATTATTGTAAATTATAACTTGAAGATCTGAACTTGTAATAGTGAATTACAGAACTTAGATTTGTTAAATTCAAATTATTATTACAAATTATAACTTGAAGATCTGAACTAGTAATTGTCAAATACAGAACTTAAAATTGATAGCTTCTAATTATTATTGCATATTATAACTTGAAGATCTGAACTTGTAATTGTTAAATACAGAACTTATAATTGATAGCTTCTAATTATTATTGTAAATTATAACTTCAAGATCTGAACTTGTAATTGTCAAATACAGAACTTAAAATTGATAGCTTCTAATTATTATTGCAAATAATAACTTGAAGATCTGAACTTGTAATTGTCAAATACAGAACTTAAAATTGATAGCTTCTAATTATTATTGCAAATTATAATTTGAAGATCTGAACTTGTAATAGACAAATACGCAACTTAGCATTGTTAAATACAAATTGTGATTGCAAATTATAACTTGAAGATCTGAACTTGTAATAGTCAAATACAGAACTTAAAATTGATAGCTTCTAATTATTATTGTAAATTATAACTTGAAGATCTGAACTTGTAATAGTGAATTACAGAACTTAGATTTGTTAAATTCAAATTATTATTTCAAATTATAACTTGAAGATCTGAACTAGTAATTGTCAAATACAGAACTTAAAATTGATAGCTACTAATTATTATTGCAAATTATAACTTGAAGATCTGAACTTGTAATTGTCAAATACAGAACTTAAAATTGATAGCTTCTAATTATTATTGTAAATTATAACTTGAAGATCTGAACTTGTAATTGTCAAATACAGAACTTAAAATTGATAGCTTCTAATTATTATTGCAAATAATAACTTAGAGATCTGAACTAGTAATTGTCAAATACAGAATTTAAAATTGATAGCTTCTAATTATTATTGCAAATTATAACTTGAAGATCTGAACTTGTAATTGTAAAATACAGAACTTAAAATTGATAGCTTCTAATTATTATTGCAACTTATAACTTGAAGATCTGAACTTGTAATTGTCCAATACAGAACATAAAATTGATAGCTTCTAATTATTATTTCAAATTATAACTTGAAGATCTGAACTTGTAATTGTCAAATACAGAACTTAAAATTAATAGCTTCTAATTATTATTGCAAATTATAACTTGAAGATCTAAACTTGTAATTGTCAAATACAGAACTTAAAATTGATAGCTTCTAATTATTATTGTAAATTATAACTTGAAGATCTGAACTTGTAATAGTGAATTACAGAACTTAGATTTGTTAAATTCAAATTATTATTTCAAATTATAACTTGCAGATCTGAACTAGTAATTGTCAAATACAGAACTTAAAATTGATAGCTTCTAATTATTATTGCAAATTATAACTTGAAGATCTGAACTTGTAATTGTCAAATACAGAACTTAAAATTGATTGCTTCTAATTATTATTGCATATTATAACTTGAAGATCTGAACTTGTAATTGTCAAATACAGAACATAAAATTGATAGCTTCTAATTATTATTGCAAATTATAACTTGAAGATCTGAACTTGTAATAGTCAAATACAGAACTTAAAATTGATAGCTTCTAATTATTATTGTAAATTATAACTTGAAGATCTGAACTTGTAATAGTGAATTACAGAACTTAGATTTGTTAAATTCAAATTATTATTTCAAATTATAACTTGAAGATCTGAACTTGTAATTGTCAAATACAGAACTTAAAATTGATAGCTTCAAATTATTATTGTAAATTATAACTTGAAGATCTGAACTTGTAATTGTCAAATACAGAACTTAAAATTGATAGCTTCTAATTATTATTGCAAATAATAACTAAGAGATCTGAACTAGTAATTGTCAAATACAGAATTTAAAATTGATAGCTTCTAATTATTATTGCAAATTATAACTTGAAGATCTGAACTTGTAATTGTAAAATACAGAACTTAAAATTGATAGCTTCTAATTATTATTGCAACTTATAACTTGAAGATCTGAACTTGTAATTGTCCAATACAGAACATAAAATTGATAGCTTCTAATTATTATTTCAAATTATAACTTGAAGATCTGAACTTGTAATTGTCAAATACAGAACTTAAAATTAATAGCTTCTAATTATTATTGCAAATTATAACTTGAAGATCTAAACTTGTAATTGTCAAATACAGAACTTAAAATTGATAGCTTCTAATGATTATTGTAAATTATAACTTGAAGATCTGAACTTGTAATAGTGAATTACAGAACTTAGATTTGTTAAATTCAAATTATTATTTCAAATTATAACTTGCAGATCTGAACTAGTAATTGTCAAATACAGAACTTATAATTGATAGCTTCTAATTATTATTGCAAATTATAACTTGAAGATCTGAACTTGTAATTGTCAAATACAGAACTTAAAATTGATTGCTTCTAATTATTATTGCATATTATAACTTGAAGATCTGAACTTGTAATTGTCAAATACAGAACATAAAATTGATAGCTTCTAATTATTATTGCAAATTATAACTTGAAGATCTGAACTTGTAATAGTCAAATACAGAACTTAAAATTGATAGCTTCTAATTATTATTGTAAATTATAACTTGAAGATCTGAACTTGTAATAGTGAATTACAGAACTTAGATTTGTTAAATTCAAATTATTATTTCAAATTATAACTTGAAGATCTGAACTTGTAATTGTCAAATACAGAACTTAAAATTGATAGCTTCAAATTATTATTGTAAATTATAACTTGAAGATCTGAACTTGTAATTGTCAAATACAGAACTTAAAATTGATAGCTTCTAATTATTATTGCAAATAATAACTAAGAGATCTGAACTAGTAATTGTCAAATACAGAATTTAAAATTGATAGCTTCTAATTATTATTGCAAATTATAACTTGAAGATCTGAACTTGTAATTGTAAAATACAGAACTTAAAATTGATAGCTTCTAATTATTATTGCAACTTATAACTTGAAGATCTGAACTTGTAATTGTCCAATACAGAACATAAAATTGATAGCTTCTAATTATTATTTCAAATTATAACTTGAAGATCTGAACTTGTAATTGTCAAATACAGAACTTAAAATTAATAGCTTCTAATTATTATTGCAAATTATAACTTGAAGATCTAAACTTGTAATTGTCAAATACAGAACTTAAAATTGATAGCTTCTAATTATTATTGTAAATTATAACTTGAAGATCTGAACTTGTAATAGTGAATTACAGAACTGAGATTTGTTAAATTCAAATTATTATTTCAAATTATAACTTGGAGATCTGAACTAGTAATTGTCAAATACAGAACTTAAACTTGATAGCTTCTAATTATTATTGCAAATTATAACTTGAAGATCTGAACTTGTAATTGTCAAATACAGAACTTAAAATTGATTGCTTCTAATTATTATTGCATATTATAACTTGAAGATCTGAACTTGTAATTGTCAAATACAGAACATAAAATTGATAGCTTCTAATTATTATTTCAAATTTTAACTTGAAGATCTGAACTTGCAATTGTCAAATACAGAACTTAAAATTAATAGCTTCTAATTATTATTGCAAATTATAACTTGAAGATCTGAACTTGTAATTGTCAAATACAAAACTTAAAATTGATAGCTTCTAATTATTATTGTAAATTATAACTTGAAGATCTGAACTTGTAATAGTGAATTACAGAACTTAGATTTGTTAAATTCAAATTATTATTTCAAATTATAACTTGAAGATCTGAACTAGTAATTGTCAAATACAGAACTTAAAATTGATAGCTTCTAATTATTACTGCAAATAATAACTTGAAGATCTGAACTTGTAATTGTCAAATACAGAACTTAAAATTGATAGCTTCTAATTATTATTGCAAATTATAACTTGAAGATCTGAACTTGTAATTGTCAAATACAGAACTTCAAATTGTTAAATACAAATTATTAGTGCAAATTATAACTTGAAGATCTGAACTTGTAATTGTCAAATACAGAACTTAAAATTGATAGCTTCTAATTATTATTGTAAATTATAACTTGAAGATCTGAACTTGTAATAGTGAATTACAGAACTTAGATTTGTTAAATTCAAATTATTATTTCAAATTATAACTTGAAGATCTGAACTAGTAATTGTCAAATACAGAACTTAAAATTGATAGCTTCTAATTATTATTGCATATTATAACTTGAAGATCTGAACTTGTAATTGTTAAATACAGAACTTATAATTGATAGCTTCTAATTATTATTGTAAATTATAACTTCAAGATCTGAACTTGTAATTGTCAAATACAGAACTTAAAATTGATAGCTTCTAATTATTATTGCAAATAATAACTTGAAGATCTGAACTTGTAATTGTCAAATACAGAACTTAAAATTGATAGCTTCTAATTATTATTGCAAATTATAATTTGAAGATCTGAACTTGTAATAGACAAATACGCAACTTAGCATTGTTAAATACAAATTGTGATTGCAAATTATAACTTGAAGATCTGAACCTGTAATAGGTAAATACAGAACTTAAAATTGATAGCTTCTAATTATTATTGCAAATTATAACTTGAAGATCTGAACTTGTAATAGTCAAATACAGAACTTAAAATTGATAGCTTCTAATTATTATTGTAAATTATAACTTGAAGATCTGAACTTGTAATAGTGAATTACAGAACTTAGATTTTTTAAATTCAAATTATTATTTCAAATTATAACTTGAAGATCTGAACTAGTAATTGTCAAATACAGAACTTAAAATTGATAGCTTCTAATTATTATTGCAAATTATAACTTGAAGATCTGAACTTGTAATTGTCAAATACAGAACTTAAAATTGATAGCTTCTAATTATTATTGTAAATTATAACTTGAAGATCTGAACTTGTAATGGTCAAATACAGAACTTAAAATTGATAGCTTCTAATTATTATTGCAAATAACAACTTGGAGATCTGAACTAGTAATTGTCAAATACAGAACTTAAAATTGATAGCTTCTAATTATTATTGCAAATTATAACTTGAAGATCTGAACTTGTAGTTGTCAAATAAAGAACTTAAAATTGATAGCTTCTAATTATTATTGCACATTATAACTTGAAGATCTGAACTTGTAATTGTCAAATACAGAACTTAAAATTAATAGCTTCTAATTATTATTGCAAATTATAACTTGAAGATCTGAACTTGTAATTGTCAAATACAGAACTTAAAATTGATAGCTTCTAATTATTATTGTAAATTATAACTTGAAGATCTGAACTTGTAATAGTGAATTACAGAACTTAGATTTGTTAAATTCAAATTATTATTTCAAATTATAACTTGAAGATCTGAACTAGTAATTGTCAAATACAGAACTTAAAATTGATAGCTTCTAATTATTATTGCATATTATAACTTGAGATCTGAACTGTAATTGTTAAATACAGAACTTAAAATTGATAGCTTCTAATTATTATTGCAAATTATAATTTGAAGATCTGAACTTGTAATAGACAAATACGCAACTTAGCATTGTTAAATACAAATTGTGATTGCAAATTATAACTTGAAGATCTGAACCTGTAATAGGTAAATACAGAACTTCGAATTGTTAAATTCAAACTAAGATTGCAAATAATAATGCGAAGATCTGAACTTGTAATAGTCAAATACAGAACTTCTAATTGTTAAATACAAATTATTAGTGCAAATTATAACTTGAAGATCTGAACTTGTAACTGTCAAATACAGAACTTAAAATTGATAGCTTCTAATTATTATTGCAAATTATAACTTGAAGATCTGAACTTGTAATAGTCAAATACAGAACTTAAAATTGATAGCTTCTAATTATTATTGTAAATTATAACTTGAAGATCTGAACTTGTAATAGTGAATTACAGAACTTAGATTTGTTAAATTCAAATTTTTATTTCAAATTATAACTTGAAGATCTGAACTAGTAATTGTCAAATACAGAACTTAAAATTGATAGCTACTAATTATTATTGCAAATTATAACTTGAAGGTCTGAACTTGTAATTGTCAAATACAGAACTTAAAATTGATAGCTTCTAATTATTATTGTAAATTATAACTTGAAGATCTGAACTTGTAATTGTCAAATACAGAACTTAAAATTGATAGCTTCTAATTATTATTGCAAATAATAACTTGGAGATCTGAACTAGTAATTGTCAAATACAGAATTTAAAATTGATAGCTTCTAATTATTATTGCAAATTATAACTTGAAGATTTGAACTTGTAATTGTAAAATACAGAACTTAAAATTGATTGCTTCTAATTATTATTGCAACTTATAACTTGAAGATCTGAACTTGTAATTGTCCAATACAGAACATAAAATTGATAGCTTCTAATTATTATTTCAAATTATAACTTGAAGATCTGAACTTGTAATTGTCAAATACAGAACTTAAAATTAATAGCTTCTAATTATTATTGCAAATTATAACTTGAAGATCTAAACTTGTAATTGTCAAATACAGAACTTAAAATTGATAGCTTCTAATTATTATTGTAAATTATAACTTGAAGATCTGAACTTGTAATAGTGAATTACAGAACTTAGATTTGTTAAATTCAAATTATTATTTCAAATTATAACTTGGAGATCTGAACTAGTAATTGTCAAATACAGAACTTAAAATTGATAGCTTCTAATTATTATTGCAAATTATAACTTGAAGATCTGAACTTGTAATTGTCAAATACAGAACTTAAAATTGATTGCTTCTAATTATTATTGCAAATTATAACTTGAAGATCTGAACTTGTAATTGTCAAATACAGAACATAAAATTGATAGCTTCTAATTATTATATCAAATTATAACTTGAAGATCTGAACTTGCAATTGTCAAATACAGAACTTAAAATTAATAGCTTCTAATTATTATTGCAAATTATAACTTGAAGATCTGAACTTGTAATTGTCAAATACAAAACTTAAAATTGATAGCTTCTAATTATTATTGTAAATTATAACTTGAAGATCTGAACTTGTAATAGTGAATTACAGAACTTAGATTTGTTAAATTCAAATTATTATTTCAAATTATAACTTGAAGATCTGAACTAGTAATTGTCAAATACAGAACTTAAAATTGATAGCTTCTAATTATTACTGCATATTATAACTTCAAGATCTAAACTTGTAATTGTCAAATACAGAACTTAAAATTGATAGCTTCTAATTATTATTGCAAATAATAACTTGAAGATCTGAACTTGTAATTGTCAAATACAGAACTTAAAATTGATAGCTTCTAATTATTATTGCAAATTATAACTTGAAGATCTGAACTTGTAATAGTCAAATACAGAACTTAAAATTGATAGCTTCTAATTATTATTGTAAATTATAACTTGAAGATCTGAACTTGTAATAGTGAATTACAGAACTTAGATTTTTTAAATTCAAATTATTATTTCAAATTATAACTTGAAGATCTGAACTAGTAATTGTCAAATACAGAACTTAAAATTGATAGCTTCTAATTATTATTGCAAATTATAACTTGAAGATCTGAACTTGTAATTGTCAAATACAGAACTTAAAATTGATAGCTTCTAATTATTATTGTAAATTATAACTTGAAGATCTGAACTTGTAATAGTGAATTACAGAACTTAGATTTGTTAAATTCAAATTATTATTTCAAATTATAACTAGAAGATCTGAACTAGTAATTGTCAAATACAGAACTTAAAATTGATAGCTTCTAATTATTATTGCATATTATAACTTGAGATCTGAACTTGTAATTGTTAAATACAGAACTTAAAATTGATAGCTTCTAATTATTATTGTAAATTATAACTTCAAGATCTGAACTTGTAATTGTCAAATGCAGAACTTAAAATTGATAGCTTCTAATTATTATTGCAAATAATAACTTGAAGATCTGAACTTGTAATTGTCAAATACAGAACTTAAAATTGATAGCTTCTAATTATTATTGCAAATTATAATTTGAAGATCTGAACTTGTAATAGACAAATACGCAACTTAGCATTGTTAAATACAAATTGTGATTGCAAATTATAACTTGAAGATCTGAACCTGTAATAGGTAAATACAGAACTTCGAATTGTTAAATTCAAACTAAGATTGCAAATAATAATGCGAAGATCTGAACTTGTAATAGTCAAATACAGAACTTCTAATTGTTAAATACAAATTATTAGTGCAAATTATAACTTGAAGATCTGAACTTGTAACTGTCAAATACAGAACTTAAAATTGATAGCTTCTAATTATTATTGCAAATTATAACTTGAAGATCTGAACTTGTAATAGTCAAATACAGAACTTAAAATTGATAGCTTCTAATTATTATTGTAAATTATAACTTGAAGATCTGAACTTGTAATTGTCAAATACAAAACTTAAAATTGATAGCTTCTAATTATTATTGCAAATTATAACTTGAAGATCTGAACTTGTAATTGTCAAATACAAAACTTAAAATTGATAGCTTCTAATTATTATTGTAAATTATAACTTGAAGATCTGAACTTGTAATAGTGAATTACAGAACTTAGATTTGTTAAATTCAAATTATTATTTCAAATTATAACTTGAAGATCTGAACTAGTAATTGTCAAATACAGAACTTAAAATTGATAGCTTCTAATTATTACTGCATATTATAACTTCAAGATCTAAACTTGTAATTGTCAAATACAGAACTTAAAATTGATAGCTCCTAATTATTATTGCAAATAATAACTTGAAGATCTGAACTTGTAATTGTCAAATACAGAACTTAAAATTGATAGCTTCTAATTATTATTGCAAATTATAACTTGAAGATCTGAACTTGTAATTGTCAAATACAGAACTTCAAATTGTTAAATACAAATTATTAGTGCAAATTATAACTTGAAGATCTGAACTTGTAATTGTCAAATACAGAACTTAAAATTGATAGCTTCTAATTATTATTGTAAATTATAACTTGAAGATCTGAACTTGTAATAGTGAATTACAGAACTTAGATTTGTTAAATTCAAATTATTATTTCAAATTATAACTTGAAGATCTGAACTAGTAATTGTCAAATACAGAACTTAAAATTGATAGCTTCTAATTATTATTGCATATTATAACTTGAAGATCTGAACTTGTAATTGTTAAATACAGAACTTAAAATTGATAGCTTTTAATTATTATTGTAAATTATAACTTCAAGATCTGAACTTGTAATTGTCAAATACAGAACTTAAAATTGATAGCTTCTAATTATTATTGCAAATAATAACTTGAAGATCTGAACTTGTAATTGTCAAATACAGAACTTAAAATTGATAGCTTCTAATTATTATTGCAAATTATAACTTGAAGATCTGAACTTGTAATAGTCAAATACAGAACTTAAAATTGATAGCTTCTAATTATTATTGTAAATTATAACTTGAAGATCTGAACTTGTAATAGTGAATTACAGAACTTAGATTTTTTAAATTCAAATTATTATTTCAAATTATAACTTGAAGATCTGAACTAGTAATTGTCAAATACAGAACTTAAAATTGATAGCTTCTAATTATTATTGCAAATTATAACTTGAAGATCTGAACTTGTAATTGTCAAATACAGAACTTAAAATTGATAGCTTCTAATTATTATTGTAAATTATAACTTGAAGATCTGAACTTGTAATTGTCAAATACAGAACTTAAAATTGATAGCTTCTAATTATTATTGCAAATAACAACTTGGAGATCTGAACTAGTAATTGTCAAATACAGAACTTAAAATTGATAGCTTCTAATTATTATTGCAAATTATAACTTGAAGATCTGAACTTGTAGTTGTCAAATACAGAACTTAAAATTGATAGCTTCTAATTATTATTGCACATTATAACTTGAAGATCTGAACTTGTAATTGTCAAATACAGAACTTAAAATTAATAGCTTCTAATTATTATTGCAAATTATAACTTGAAGATCTGAACTTGTAATTGTCAAATACAGAACTTAAAATTGATAGCTTCTAATTATTATTGTGAATTATAACTTGAAGATCTGAACTTGTAATAGTGAATTACAGAACTTAGATTTGTTAAATTCAAATTATTATTTCAAATTATAACTTGAAGATCTGAACTAGTAATTGTCAAATACAGAACTTAAAATTGATAGCTTCTAATTATTATTGCATATTATAACTTGAGATCTGAACTTGTAATTGTTAAATACAGAACTTAAAATTGATAGCTTCTAATTATTATTGTAAATTATAACTTCAAGATCTGAACTTGTAATTGTCAAATGCAGAACTTAAAATTGATAGCTTCTAATTATTATTGCAAATAATAACTTGAAGATCTGAACTTGTAATTGTCAAATACAGAACTTAAAATTGATAGCTTCTAATTATTATTGCAAATTATAATTTGAAGATCTGAACTTGTAATAGACAAATACGCAACTTAGCATTGTTAAATACAAATTGTGATTGCAAATTATAACTTGAAGATCTGAACCTGTAATAGGTAAATACAGAACTTCGAATTGTTAAATTCAAACTAAGATTGCAAATAATAATGCGAAGATCTGAACTTGTAATAGTCAAATACAGAACTTCTAATTGTTAAATACAAATTATTAGTGCAAATTATAACTTGAAGATCTGAACTTGTAACTGTCAAATACAGAACTTAAAATTGATAGCTTCTAATTATTATTGCAAATTATAACTTGAAGATCTGAACTTGTAATAGTCAAATACAGAACTTAAAATTGATAGCTTCTAATTATTATTGTAAATTATAACTTGAAGATCTGAACTTGTAATAGTGAATTACAGAACTTAGATTTGTTAAATTCAAATTATTATTTCAAATTATAACTTGAAGATCTGAACTAGTAATTGTCAAATACAGAACTTAAAATTGATAGCTACTAATTATTATTGCAAATTATAACTTGAAGATCTGAACTTGTAATTGTCAAATACAGAACTTAAAATTGATAGCTTCTAATTATTATTGTAAATTATAACTTGAAGATCTGAACTTGTAATTGTCAAATACAGAACTTAAAATTGATAGCTTCTAATTATTATTGCAAATAATAACTTGGAGATCTGAACTAGTAATTGTCAAATACAGAATTCAAAATTGATAGCTTCTAATTATTATTGCAAATTATAACTTGAAGATTTGAACTTGTAATTGTAAAATACAGAACTTAAAATGGATAGCTTCTAATTATTATTGCAACTTATAACTTGAAGATCTGAACTTGTAATTGTCCAATACAGAACATAAAATTGATAGCTTCTAATTATTATTTCAAATTATAACTTGATGATCTGAACTTGTAATTGTCAAATACAGAACTTAAAATTAATAGCTTCTAATTATTATTGCAAATTATAACTTGAAGATCTAAACTTGTAATTGTCAAATACAGAACTTAAAATTGATAGCTTCTAATTATTATTGTAAATTATAACTTGAAGATCTGAACTTGTAATAGTGAATTACAGAACTTAGATTTGTTAAATTCAAATTATTATTACAAATTATAACTTGGAGATCTGAACTAGTAATTGTCAAATACAGAACTTAAAATTGATAGCTTCTAATTATTATTGCAAATTATAACTTGAAGATCTGAACTTGTAATTGTCAAATACAGAACTTAAAATTGATTGCTTCTAATTATTATTGCAAATTATAACTTGAAGATCTGAACTTGTAATTGTCAAATACAGAACATAAAATTGATAGCTTCTAATTATTATATCAAATTATAACTTGAAGATCTGAACTTGCAATTGTCAAATACAGAACTTAAAATTAATAGCTTCTAATTATTATTGCAAATTATAACTTGAAGATCTGAACTTGTAATTGTCAAATACAAAACTTAAAATTGATAGCTTCTAATTATTATTGTAAATTATAACTTGAAGATCTGAACTTGTAATAGTGAATTACAGAACTTAGATTTGTTAAATTCAAATTATTATTTCAAATTATAACTTGAAGATCTGAACTAGTAATTGTCAAATACAGAACTTAAAATTGATAGCTTCTAATTATTACTGCATATTATAACTTCAAGATCTAAACTTGTAATTGTCAAATACAGAACTTAAAATTGATAGCTTCTAATTATTATTGCAAATAATAACTTGAAGATCTGAACTTGTAATTGTCAAATACAGAACTTAAAATTGATAGCTTCTAATTATTATTGCAAATTATAACTTGAAGATCTGAACTTGTAATAGTCAAATACAGAACTTAAAATTGATAGCTTCTAATTATTATTGTAAATTATAACTTGAAGATCTGAACTTGTAATAGTGAATTACAGAACTTAGATTTTTTAAATTCAAATTATTATTTCAAATTATAACTTGAAGATCTGAACTAGTAATTGTCAAATACAGAACTTAAAATTGATAGCTTCTAATTATTATTGCAAATTATAACTTGAAGATCTGAACTTGTAATTGTCAAATACAGAACTTAAAATTGATAGCTTCTAATTATTATTGTAAATTATAACTTGAAGATCTGAACTTGTAATTGTCAAATACAGAACTTAAAATTGATAGCTTCTAATTATTATTGCAAATAACAACTTGGAGATCTGAACTAGTAATTGTCAAATACAGAACTTAAAATTGATAGCTTCTAATTATTATTGCAAATTATAACTTGAAGATCTGAACTTGTAGTTGTCAAATACAGAACTTAAAATTGATAGCTTCTAATTATTATTGCACATTATAACTTGAAGATCTGAACTTGTAATTGTCAAATACAGAACTTAAAATTAATAGCTTCTAATTATTATTGCAAATTATAACTTGAAGATCTGAACTTGTAATTGTCAAATACAGAACTTAAAATTGATAGCTTCTAATTATTATTGTAAATTATAACTTGAAGATCTGAACTTGTAATAGTGAATTACAGAACTTAGATTTGTTAAATTCAAATTATTATTTCAAATTATAACTTGAAGATCTGAACTAGTAATTGTCAAATACAGAACTTAAAATTGATAGCTTCTAATTATTATTGCATATTATAACTTGAGATCTGAACTTGTAATTGTTAAATACAGAACTTAAAATTGATAGCTTCTAATTATTATTGTAAATTATAACTTCAAGATCTGAACTTGTAATTGTCAAATGCAGAACTTAAAATTGATAGCTTCTAATTATTATTGCAAATAATAACTTGAAGATCTGAACTTGTAATTGTCAAATACAGAACTTAAAATTGATAGCTTCTAATTATTATTGCAAATTATAATTTGAAGATCTGAACTTGTAATAGACAAATACGCAACTTAGTATTGTTAAATACAAATTGTGATTGCAAATTATAACTTGAAGATCTGAACTTGTAATAGTGAATTACAGAACTTAGATTTTTTAATTCAAATTATTATTTCAAATTATAACTTGAAGATCTGAACTAGTAATTGTCAAATACAGAACTTAAAATTGATAGCTTCTAATTATTATTGCAAATTATAACTTGAAGATCTGAACTTGTAATTGTCAAATACAGAACTTAAAATTGATAGCTTCTAATTATTATTGTAAATTATAACTTGAAGATCTGAACTTGTAATTGTCAAATACAGAACTTAAAATTGATAGCTTCTAATTATTATTGCAAATAACAACTTGGAGATCTGAACTAGTAATTGTCAAATACAGAACTTAAAATTGATAGCTTCTAATTATTATTGCAAATTATAACTTGAAGATCTGAACTTGTAGTTGTCAAATACAGAACTTAAAATTGATAGCTTCTAATTATTATTGCACATTATAACTTGAAGATCTGAACTTGTAATTGTCAAATACAGAACTTAAAATTAATAGCTTCTAATTATTATTGCAAATTATAACTTGAAGATCTGAACTTGTAATTGTCAAATACAGAACTTAAAATTGATAGCTTCTAATTATTATTGTAAATTATAACTTGAAGATCTGAACTTGTAATAGTGAATTACAGAACTTAGATTTGTTAAATTCAAATTATTATTTCAAATTATAACTTGAAGATCTGAACTAGTAATTGTCAAATACAGAACTTAAAATTGATAGCTACTAATTATTATTGCAAATTATAACTTGAAGATCTGAACTTGTAATTGTCAAATACAGAACTTAAAATTGATAGCTTCTAATTATTATTGTAAATTATAACTTGAAGATCTGAACTTGTAATTGTCAAATACAGAACTTAAAATTGATAGCTTCTAATTATTATTGCAAATAATAACTTGGAGATCTGAACTAGTAATTGTCAAATACAGAATTTAAAATTGATAGCTTCTAATTATTATTGCAAATTATAACTTGAAGATTTGAACTTGTAATTGTAAAATACAGAACTTAAAATTGATAGCTTCTAATTATTATTGCAACTTATAACTTGAAGATCTGAACTTGTAATTGTCCAATATAGAACATAAAATTGATAGCTTCTAATTATTATTTCAAATTATAACTTGAAGATCTGAACTTGTAATTGTCAAATACAGAACTTAAAATTAATAGCTTCTAATTATTATTGCAAATTATAACTTGAAGATCTAAACTTGTAATTGTCAAATACAGAACTTAAAATTGATAGCTTCTAATTATTATTGTAAATTATAACTTGAAGATCTGAACTTGTAATAGTGAATTACAGAACTTAGATTTGTTAAATTCAAATTATTATTTCAAATTATAACTTGGAGATCTGAACTAGTAATTGTCAAATACAGAACTTAAAATTGATAGCTTCTAATTATTATTGCAAATTATAACTTGAAGATCTGAACTTGTAATTGTCAAATACAGAACTTAAAATTGATTGCTTCTAATTATTATTGCAAATTATAACTTGAAGATCTGAACTTGTAATTGTCAAATACAGAACATAAAATTGATAGCTTCTAATTATTATATCAAATTATAACTTGAAGATCTGAACTTGCAATTGTCAAATACAGAACTTAAAATTAATAGCTTCTAATTATTATTGCAAATTATAACTTGAAGATCTGAACTTGTAATTGTCAAATACAAAACTTAAAATTGATAGCTTCTAATTATTATTGTAAATTATAACTTGAAGATCTGAACTTGTAATAGTGAATTACAGAACTTAGATTTGTTAAATTCAAATTATTATTTCAAATTATAACTTGAAGATCTGAACTAGTAATTGTCAAATACAGAACTTAAAATTGATAGCTTCTAATTATTACTGCATATTATAACTTCAAGATCTAAACTTGTAATTGTCAAATACAGAACTTAAAATTGATAGCTTCTAATTATTATTGCAAATAATAACTTGAAGATCTGAACTTGTAATTGTCAAATACAGAACTTAAAATTGATAGCTTCTAATTATTATTGCAAATTATAACTTGAAGATCTGAACTTGTAATTGTCAAATACAGAACTTCAAATTGTTAAATACAAATTATTAGTGCAAATTATAACTTGAAGATCTGAACTTGTAATTGTCAAATACAGAACTTAAAATTGATAGCTTCTAATTATTATTGTAAATTATAACTTGAAGATCTGAACTTGTAATAGTGAATTACAGAACTTAGATTTGTTAAATTCAAATTATTATTTCAAATTATAACTTGAAGATCTGAACTAGTAATTGTCAAATACAGAACTTAAAATTGATGGCTTCTAATTATTATTGCATATTATAACTTGAAGATCTGAACTTGTAATTGTTAAATACAGAACTTAAAATTGATAGCTTTTAATTATTATTGTAAATTATAACTTCAAGATCTGAACTTGTAATTGTCAAATACAGAACTTAAAATTGATAGCTTCTAATTATTATTGCAAATAATAACTTGAAGATCTGAACTTGTAATTGTCAAATACAGAACTTAAAATTGATAGCTTCTAATTATTATTGCAAATTATAACTTGAAGATCTGAACTTGTAATAGTCAAATACAGAACTTAAAATTGATAGCTTCTAATTATTATTGTAAATTATAACTTGAAGATCTGAACTTGTAATAGTGAATTACAGAACTTAGATTTTTTAAATTCAAATTATTATTTCAAATTATAACTTGAAGATCTGAACTAGTAATTGTCAAATACAGAACTTAAAATTGATAGCTTCTAATTATTATTGCAAATTATAACTTGAAGATCTGAACTTGTAATTGTCAAATACAGAACTTAAAATTGATAGCTTCTAATTATTATTGTAAATTATAACTTGAAGATCTGAACTTGTAATTGTCAAATACAGAACTTAAAATTGATAGCTTCTAATTATTATTGCAAATAACAACTTGGAGATCTGAACTAGTAATTGTCAAATACAGAACTTAAAATTGATAGCTTCTAATTATTATTGCAAATTATAACTTGAAGATCTGAACTTGTAGTTGTCAAATACAGAACTTAAAATTGATAGCTTCTAATTATTATTGCACATTATAACTTGAAGATCTGAACTTGTAATTGTCAAATACAGAACTTAAAATTAATAGCTTCTAATTATTATTGCAAATTATAACTTGAAGATCTGAACTTGTAATTGTCAAATACAGAACTTAAAATTGATAGCTTCTAATTATTATTGTAAATTATAACTTGAAGATCTGAACTTGTAATAGTGAATTACAGAACTTAGATTTGTTAAATTCAAATTATTATTTCAAATTATAACTTGAAGATCTGAACTAGTAATTGTCAAATACAGAACTTAAAATTGATAGCTTCTAATTATTATTGCATATTATAACTTGAGATCTGAACTTGTAATTGTTAAATACAGAACTTAAAATTGATAGCTTCTAATTATTATTGTAAATTATAACTTCAAGATCTGAACTTGTAATTGTCAAATGCAGAACTTAAAATTGATAGCTTCTAATTATTATTGCAAATAATAACTTGAAGATCTGAACTTGTAATTGTCAAATACAGAACTTAAAATTGATAGCTTCTAATTATTATTGCAAATTATAATTTGAAGATCTGAACTTGTAATAGACAAATACGCAACTTAGCATTGTTAAATACAAATTGTGATTGCAAATTATAACTTGAAGATCTGAACCTGTAATAGGTAAATACAGAACTTCGAATTGTTAAATTCAAACTAAGATTGCAAATAATAATGCGAAGATCTGAACTTGTAATAGTCAAATACAGAACTTCTAATTGTTAAATACAAATTATTAGTGCAAATTATAACTTGAAGATCTGAACTTGTAACTGTCAAATACAGAACTTAAAATTGATAGCTTTTAATTATTATTGCAAATTATAACTTGAAGATCTGAACTTGTAATAGTCAAATACAGAACTTAAAATTGATAGCTTCTAATTATTATTGTAAATTATAACTTGAAGATCTGAACTTGTAATAGTGAATTACAGAACTTAGATTTGTTAAATTCAAATTATTATTTCAAATTATAACTTGAAGATCTGAACTAGTAATTGTCAAATACAGAACTTAAAATTGATAGCTACTAATTATTATTGCAAATTATAACTTGAAGATCTGAACTTGTAATTGTCAAATACAGAACTTAAAATTGATAGCTTCTAATTATTATTGTAAATTATAACTTGAAGATCTGAACTTGTAATTGTCAAATACAGAACTTTAAATTGATAGCTTCTAATTATTATTGCAAATAATAACTTGGAGATCTGAACTAGTAATTGTCAAATACAGAATTCAAAATTGATAGCTTCTAATTATTATTGCAAATTATAACTTGAAGATTTGAACTTGTAATTGTAAAATACAGAACTTAAAATTGATAGCTTCTAATTATTATTGCAACTTATAACTTGAAGATCTGAACTTGTAATTGTCCAATACAGAACATAAAATTGATAGCTTCTAATTATTATTTCAAATTATAACTTGAAGATCTGAACTTGTAATTGTCAAATACAGAACTTAAAATTAATAGCTTCTAATTATTATTGCAAATTATAACTTGAAGATCTAAACTTGTAATTGTCAAATACAGAACTTAAAATTGATAGCTTCTAATTATTATTGTAAATTATAACTTGAAGATCTGAACTTGTAATAGTGAATTACAGAACTTAGATTTGTTAAATTCAAATTATTATTTCAAATTATAACTTGGAGATCTGAACTAGTAATTGTCAAATACAGAACTTAAAATTGATAGCTTCTAATTATTATTGCAAATTATAACTTGAAGATCTGAACTTGTAATTGTCAAATACAGAACTTAAAATTGATTGCTTCTAATTATTATTGCAAATTATAACTTGAAGATCTGAACTTGTAATTGTCAAATACAGAACATAAAATTGATAGCTTCTAATTATTATATCAAATTATAACTTGAAGATCTGAACTTGCAATTGTCAAATACAGAACTTAAAATTAATAGCTTCTAATTATTATTGCAAATTATAACTTGAAGATCTGAACTTGTAATTGTCAAATACAAAACTTAAAATTGATAGCTTCTAATTATTATTATAAATTATAACTTGAAGATCTGAACTTGTAATAGTGAATTACAGAACTTAGATTTGTTAAATTCAAATTATTATTTCAAATTATAACTTGAAGATCTGAACTTGTAATTGTCAAATACAGAACTTAAAATTGATAGCTTCTAATTATTACTGCATATTATAACTTCAAGATCTAAACTTGTAATTGTCAAATACAGAACTTAAAATTGATAGCTTCTAATTATTATTGCAAATAATAACTTGAAGATCTGAACTTGTAATTGTCAAATACAGAACTTAAAATTGATAGCTTCTAATTATTATTGCAAATTATAACTTGAAGATCTGAACTTGTAATAGTCAAATACAGAACTTAAAATTGATAGCTTCTAATTATTATTGTAAATTATAACTTGAAGATCTGAACTTGTAATTGTCAAATACAGAACTTAAAATTGATAGCTTCTAATTATTATTGTAAATTATAACTTGAAGATCTGAACTTGTAATTGTCAAATACAGAACTTAAAATTGATAGCTTCTAATTATTATTGCAAATAACAACTTGGAGATCTGAACTAGTAATTGTCAAATACAGAACTTAAAATTGATAGCTTCTAATTATTATTGTAAATTATAACTTGAAGATCTGAACTTGTAATTGTCAAATACAGAACTTAAAATTGATAGCTTCTAATTATTATTGCAAATAACAACTTGGAGATCTGAACTAGTAATTGTCAAATACAGAACTTAAAATTGATAGCTTCTAATTATTATTGCAAATTATAACTTGAAGATCTGAACTTGTAGTTGTCAAATACAGAACTTAAAATTGATAGCTTCTAATTATTATTGCACATTATAACTTGAAGATCTGAACTTGTAATTGTCAAATACAGAACTTAAAATTAATAGCTTCTAATTATTATTGCAAATTATAACTTGAAGATCTGAACTTGTAATTGTCAAATACAGAACTTAAAATTGATAGCTTCTAATTATTATTGTAAATTATAACTTGAAGATCTGAACTTGTAATAGTGAATTACAGAACTTAGATTTGTTAAATTCAAATTATTATTTCAAATTATAACTTGAAGATCTGAACTAGTAATTGTCAAATACAGAACTTAAAATTGATAGCTTCTAATTATTATTGTAAATTATAACTTGAAGATCTGAACTTGTAATTGTCAAATACAGAACTTAAAATTGATAGCTTCTAATTATTATTGCAAATAATAACTTGGAGATTTGAACTTGTAATTGTAAAATACAGAACTTAAAATTGATAGCTTCTAATTATTATTGCAACTTATAACTTGAAGATCTGAACTTGTAATTGTCCAATACAGAACATAAAATTGATAGCTTCTAATTATTATTCCAAATTATAACTTGAAGATCTGAACTTGTAATTGTCAAATACAGAACTTAAAATTAATAGCTTCTAATTATTATTGCAAATTATAACTTGAAGATCTAAACTTGTAATTGTCAAATACAGAACTTAAAATTGATAGCTTCTAATTATTATTGTAAATTATAACTTGAAGATCTGAACTTGTAATAGTGAATTACAGAACTTAGATTTGTTAAATTCAAATTATTATTTCAAATTATAACTTGGAGATCTGAACTAGTAATTGTCAAATACAGAACTTAAAATTGATAGCTTCTAATTATTATTGCAAATTATAACTTGAAGATCTGAACTTGTAATTGTCAAATACAGAACTTAAAATTGATTGCTTCTAATTATTATTGCAAATTATAACTTGAAGATCTGAACTTGTAATTGTCAAATACAGAACTTAAAATTGATAGCTTCTAATTATTATTGTAAATTATAACTTGAAGATCTGAACTTGTAATTGTCAAATACAGAACTTAAAATTGATAGCTTCTAATTATTATTGCAAATAACAACTTGGAGATCTGAACTAGTAATTGTCAAATACAGAACTTAAAATTGATAGCTTCTAATTATTATTGCAAATTATAACTTGAAGATCTGAACTTGTAGTTGTCAAATACAGAACTTAAAATTGATAGCTTCTAATTATTATTGCACATTATAACTTGAAGATCTGAACTTGTAATTGTCAAATACAGAACTTAAAATTAATAGCTTCTAATTATTATTGCAAATTATAACTTGAAGATCTGAACTTGTAATTGTCAAATACAGAACTTAAAATTGATAGCTTCTAATTATTATTGTAAATTATAACTTGAAGATCTGAACTTGTAATAGTGAATTACAGAACTTAGATTTGTTAAATTCAAATTATTATTTCAAATTATAACTTGAAGATCTGAACTAGTAATTGTCAAATACAGAACTTAAAATTGATAGCTTCTAATTATTATTGCATATTATAACTTGAGATCTGAACTTGTAATTGTTAAATACAGAACTTAAAATTGATAGCTTCTAATTATTATTGTAAATTATAACTTCAAGATCTGAACTTGTAATTGTCAATTGCAGAACTTAAAATTGATAGCTTCTAATTATTATTGCAAATAATAACTTGAAGATCTGAACTTGTAATTGTCAAATACAGAACTTAAAATTGATAGCTTCTAATTATTATTGCAAATTATAATTTGAAGATCTGAACTTGTAATAGACAAATACGCAACTTAGCATTGTTAAATACAAATTGTGATTGCAAATTATAACTTGAAGATCTGAACCTGTAATAGGTAAATACAGAACTTCGAATTGTTAAATTCAAACTAAGATTGCAAATAATAATGCGAAGATCTGAACTTGTAATAGTCAAATACAGAACTTCTAATTGTTAAATACAAATTATTAGTGCAAATTATAACTTGAAGATCTGAACTTGTAACTGTCAAATACAGAACTTAAAATTGATAGCTTCTAATTATTATTGCAAATTATAACTTGAAGATCTGAACTTGTAATAGTCAAATACAGAACTTAAAATTGATAGCTTCTAATTATTATTGTAAATTATAACTTGAAGATCTGAACTTGTAATAGTGAATTACAGAACTTAGATTTGTTAAATTCAAATTATTATTTCAAATTATAACTTGAAGATCTGAACTAGTAATTGTCAAATACAGAACTTAAAATTGATAGCTACTAATTATTATTGCAAATTATAACTTGAAGATCTGAACTTGTAATTGTCAAATACAGAACTTAAAATTGATAGCTTCTAATTATTATTGTAAATTATAACTTGAAGATCTGAACTTGTAATTGTGAAATACAGAACTTAAAATTGATAGCTTCTAATTATTATTGCAAATAATAACTTGGAGATCTGAACTAGTAATTGTCAAATACAGAATTCAAAATTGATAGCTTCTAATTATTATTGCAAATTATAACTTGAAGATTTGAACTTGTAATTGTAAAATACAGAACTTAAAATTGATAGCTTCTAATTATTATTGCAACTTATAACTTGAAGATCTGAACTTGTAATTGTCCAATACAGAACATAAAATTGATAGCTTCTAATTATTATTTCAAATTATAACTTGAAGATCTGAACTTGTAATTGTCAAATACAGAACTTAAAATTAATAGCTTCTAATTATTATTGCAAATTATAACTTGAAGATCTAAACTTGTAATTGTCAAATACAGAACTTAAAATTGATAGCTTCTAATTATTATTGTAAATTATAACTTGAAGATCTGAACTTGTAATAGTGAATTACAGAACTTAGATTTGTTAAATTCAAATTATTATTTCAAATTATAACTTGGAGATCTGAACTAGTAATTGTCAAATACAGAACTTAAAATTGATAGCTTCTAATTATTATTGCAAATTATAACTTGAAGATCTGAACTTGTAATTGTCAAATACAGAACTTAAAATTGATTGCTTCTAATTATTATTGCAAATTATAACTTGAAGATCTGAACTTGTAATTGTCAAATACAGAACATAAAATTGATAGCTTCTAATTATTATATCAAATTATAACTTGAAGATCTGAACTTGCAATTGTCAAATACAGAACTTAAAATTAATAGCTTCTAATTATTATTGCAAATTATAACTTGAAGATCTGAACTTGTAATTGTCAAATACAAAACTTAAAATTGATAGCTTCTAATTATTATTATAAATTATAACTTGAAGATCTGAACTTGTAATAGTGAATTACAGAACTTAGATTTGTTAAATTCAAATTATTATTTCAAATTATAACTTGAAGATCTGAACTAGTAATTGTCAAATACAGAACTTAAAATTGATAGCTTCTAATTATTACTGCATATTATAACTTCAAGATCTAAACTTGTAATTGTCAAATACAGAACTTAAAATTGATAGCTTCTAATTATTATTGCAAATAATAACTTGAAGATCTGAACTTGTAATTGTCAAATACAGAACTTAAAATTGATAGCTTCTAATTATTATTGCAAATTATAACTTGAAGATCTGAACTTGTAATAGTCAAATACAGAACTTAAAATTGATAGCTTCTAATTATTATTGTAAATTATAACTTGAAGATCTGAACTTGTAATTGTCAAATACAGAACTTAAAATTGATAGCTTCTAATTATTATTGTAAATTATAACTTGAAGATCTGAACTTGTAATTGTCAAATACAGAACTTAAAATTGATAGCTTCTAATTATTATTGCAAATAACAACTTGGAGATCTGAACTAGTAATTGTCAAATACAGAACTTAAAATTGATAGCTTCTAATTATTATTGTAAATTATAACTTGAAGATCTGAACTTGTAATTGTCAAATACAGAACTTAAAATTGATAGCTTCTAATTATTATTGCAAATAACAACTTGGAGATCTGAACTAGTAATTGTCAAATACAGAACTTAAAATTGATAGCTTCTAATTATTATTGCAAATTATAACTTGAAGATCTGAACTTGTAGTTGTCAAATACAGAACTTAAAATTGATAGCTTCTAATTATTATTGCACATTATAACTTGAAGATCTGAACTTGTAATTGTCAAATACAGAACTTAAAATTAATAGCTTCTAATTATTATTGCAAATTATAACTTGAAGATCTGAACTTGTAATTGTCAAATACAGAACTTAAAATTGATAGCTTCTAATTATTATTGTAAATTATAACTTGAAGATCTGAACTTGTAATAGTGAATTACAGAACTTAGATTTGTTAAATTCAAATTATTATTTCAAATTATAACTTGAAGATCTGAACTAGTAATTGTCAAATACAGAACTTAAAATTGATAGCTTCTAATTATTATTGTAAATTATAACTTGAAGATCTGAACTTGTAATTGTCAAATACAGAACTTAAAATTGATAGCTTCTAATTATTATTGCAAATAATAACTTGGAGATTTGAACTTGTAATTGTAAAATACAGAACTTAAAATTGATAGCTTCTAATTATTATTGCAACTTATAACTTGAAGATCTGAACTTGTAATTGTCCAATACAGAACATAAAATTGATAGCTTCTAATTATTATTTCAAATTATAACTTGAAGATCTGAACTTGTAATTGTCAAATACAGAACTTAAAATTAATAGCTTCTAATTATTATTGCAAATTATAACTTGAAGATCTAAACTTGTAATTGTCAAATACAGAACTTAAAATTGATAGCTTCTAATTATTATTGTAAATTATAACTTGAAGATCTGAACTTGTAATAGTGAATTACAGAACTTAGATTTGTTAAATTCAAATTATTATTTCAAATTATAACTTGGAGATCTGAACTAGTAATTGTCAAATACAGAACTTAAAATTGATAGCTTCTAATTATTATTGCAAATTATAACTTGAAGATCTGAACTTGTAATTGTCAAATACAGAACTTAAAATTGATTGCTTCTAATTATTATTGCAAATTATAACTTGAAGATCTGAACTTGTAATTGTCAAATACAGAACATAAAATTGATAGCTTCTAATTATTATATCAAATTATAACTGGAAGATCTGAACTTGCAATTGTCAAATACAGAACTTAAAATTAATAGCTTCTAATTATTATTGCAAATTATAACTTGAAGATCTGAACTTGTAATTGTCAAATACAAAACTTAAAATTGATAGCTTCTAATTATTATTGTAAATTATAACTTGAAGATCTGAACTTGTAATAGTGAATTACAGAACTTAGATTTGTTAAATTCAAATTATTATTACAAATTATAACTTGAAGATCTGAACTAGTAATTGTCAAATACAGAACTTAAAATTGATAGCTTCTAATTATTACTGCATATTATAACTTCATGATCTAAACTTGTAATTGTCAAATACAGAACTTAAAATTGATAGCTTCTAATTATTATTGCAAATAATAACTTGAAGATCTGAACTTGTAATTGTCAAATACAGAACTTAAAATTGATAGCTTCTAATTATTATTGCAAATTATAACTTGAAGATCTGAACTTGTAATAGTCAAATACAGAACTTAAAATTGATAGCTTCTAATTATTATTGTAAATTATAACTTGAAGATCTGAACTTGTAATTGTCAAATACAGAACTTAAAATTGATAGCTTCTAATTATTATTGTAAATTATAACTTGAAGATCTGAACTTGTAATTGTCAAATACAGAACTTAAAATTGATAGCTTCTAATTATTATTGCAAATAACAACTTGGAGATCTGAACTAGTAATTGTCAAATACAGAACTTAAAATTGATAGCTTCTAATTATTATTGTAAATTATAACTTGAAGATCTGAACTTGTAATTGTCAAATACAGAACTTAAAATTGATAGCTTCTAATTATTATTGCAAATAACAACTTGGAGATCTGAACTAGTAATTGTCAAATACAGAACTTAAAATTGATAGCTTCTAATTATTATTGCAAATTATAACTTGAAGATCTGAACTTGTAGTTGTCAAATACAGAACTTAAAATTGATAGCTTCTAATTATTATTGCACATTATAACTTGAAGATCTGAACTTGTAATTGTCAAATACAGAACTTAAAATTAATAGCTTCTAATTATTATTGCAAATTATAACTTGAAGATCTGAACTTGTAATTGTCAAATACAGAACTTAAAATTGATAGCTTCTAATTATTATTGTAAATTATAACTTGAAGATCTGAACTTGTAATAGTGAATTACAGAACTTAGATTTGTTAAATTCAAATTATTATTTCAAATTATAACTTGAAGATCTGAACTAGTAATTGTCAAATACAGAACTTAAAATTGATAGCTTCTAATTATTATTGCATATTATAACTTGAGATCTGAACTTGTAATTGTTAAATACAGAACTTAAAATTGATAGCTTCTAATTATTATTGTAAATTATAACTTCAAGATCTGAACTTGTAATTGTCAAATGCAGAACTTAAAATTGATAGCTTCTAATTATTATTGCAAATAATAACTTGAAGATCTGAACTTGTAATTGTCAAATACAGTACTTAAAATTGATAGCTTCTAATTATTATTGCAAATTATAACTTGAAGATCTGAACTTGTAATTGTCAAATACAGAACTTCAAATTGTTAAATACAAATTATTAGTTCAAATTATAACTTGAAGATCTGAACTTGTAATTGTCAAATTCAGAACTTAAAATTGATAGCTTCTAATTATTATTGTAAATTATAACTTGAAGATCTGAACTTGTAATAGTGAATTACAGAACTTAGATTTGTTAAATTCAAATTATTATTTCAAATTATAACTTGAAGATCTTAACTAGTAATTGTCAAATACAGAACTTAAAATTGATAGCTTCTAATTATTATTGCATATTATAACTTGAAGATCTGAACTTGTAATTGTTAAATACAGAACTTAAAATTGATAGCTTCTAATTATTATTGTAAATTATAACTTCAAGATCTGAACTTGTAATTGTCAAATACAGAACTTAAAATTGATAGCTTCTAATTATTATTGCAAATAATAACTTGAAGATCTGAACTTGTAATTGTCAAATACAGAACTTAAAATTGATAGCTTCTAATTATTATTGCAAATTATAATTTGAAGATCTGAACTTGTAATAGACAAATACAGAACTTCTAATTGTTAAATACAAATTATTAGTGCAAATTATAACTTGAAGATCTGAACTAGTAATTGTCAAATACAGAACTTAAAATTGATAGCTTCTAATTATTATTGCAAATTATAACTTGAAGATCTGAACTTGTAATTGTCAAATACAGAACTTCTAATTGTTAAATACAAATTATTAGTGCAAATTATAACTTGAAGATCTGAACTTGTAATTGTCAAATACAGAACTTAAAATTGATAGCTTCTAATTATTATTGCAAATTATAACTTGAAGATCTGAACTTGTAATAGTCAAATACAGAACTTAAAATTGATAGCTTCTAATTATTATTGTAAATTATAACTTGAAGATCTGAACTTGTAATAGTCAAATACAGAACTTCTAATTGTTAAATACAAATTATTAGTGCAAATTATAACTTGAAGATCTGAACTTGTAATTGTCAAATACAGAACTTAAAATTGATAGCTTCTAATTATTATTGCAAATTATAACTTGAAGATCTGAACTTGTAATAGTCAAATACAGAACTTAAAATTGATAGCTTCTAATTATTATTGTAAATAATAATTCGAAGATCTGAACTTGTAATAGTCAAATACAGAACTTCTAATTGTTAAATACAAATTATTAGTGCAAATTATAACTTGAAGATCTGAACTAGTAATTGTCAAATACAGAACTTAAAATTGATAGCTTCTAATTATTATTGCAAATTATAACTTGAAGATCTGAACTTGTAATTGTCAAATACAGAACTTCTAATTGTTAAATACAAATTATTAGTGCAAATTATAACTTGAAGATCTGAACTTGTAATTGTCAAATACAGAACTTAAAATTGATAGCTTCTAATTATTATTGCAAATTATAACTTGAAGATCTGAACTTGTAATAGTCAAATACAGAACTTAAAATTGATAGCTTCTAATTATTATTGTAAATTATAACTTGAAGATCTGAACTTGTAATAGTGAATTACAGAACTTAGATTTGTTAAATTCAAATTATTATTTCAAATTATAACTTGAAGATCTGAACTAGTAATTGTCAAATACAGAACTTAAAATTGATAGCTTCTAATTATTATTGCAAATTATAACTAGAAGATCTGAACTTGTAATTGTCAAATACAGAACTTAAAATTGATAGCTTCTAATTATTATTATAAATCATAACTTGAAGATCTGAACTTGTAATAGTGAATTACAGAACTTAGATTTGTTAAATTCAAATTATTATTTCAAATTATAACTTGAAGATCTGAACTAGTAATTGTCAAATACAGAACTTAAATTGATAGCTTCTAATTATTATTGCATATTATAACTTGAAGATCTGAACTTGTAATTGTTAAATACAGAACTAAAATTGATAGCTTCTAATTATTATTATAAATTATAACTTCAAGATCTGAACTTGTAATTGTCAAATACAGAACTTAAAATTGATAGCTTCTAATTATTATTGCAAATTATAATTTGAAGATCTGAACTTGTAATAGACAAATACGCAACTTAGCATTGGTAAATACAAATTGTGATTGCAAATTATAACTTGAAGATCTGAACCTGTAATAGGTAAATACAGAACTTCGAATTGTTAAATTCAAATTAAGATTGCAAATAATAATTCGAAGATCTGAACTTGTAATAGTCAAATACAGAACTTCTAATTGTTAAATACAAATTATTAGTGCAAATTATAACTTGAAGATCTGAACTAGTAATTGTCAAATACAGAACTTAAAATTGATAGCTTCTAATTATTATTGCAAATTATAACTTGAAGATCTGAACTTGTAATTGTCAAATACAGAACTTCTAATTATTAAATACAAATTATTAGTGCAAATTATAACTTGAAGATCTGAACTTGTAATTGTCAAATACAGAACTTAAAATTGATAGCTTCTAATTATTATTGCAAATTATAACTTGAAGATCTGAACTTGTAATAGTCAAATACAGAACTTAAAATTGATAGCTTCTAATTATTATTGTAAATTATAACTTGAAGATCTGAACTTGTAATAGTGAATTACAGAACTTAGATTTGTTAAATTCAAATTATTATTTCAAATTATAACTTGAAGATCTGAACTAGTAATTGTCAAATACAGAACTTAAAATTGATAGCTTCTAATTATTATTGCAAATTATAACTAGAAGATCTGAACTTGTAATTGTCAAATACAGAACTTAAAATTGATAGCTTCTAATTATTATTATAAATTATAACTTGAAGATCTGAACTTGTAATAGTGAATTACAGAACTTAGATTTGTTAAATTCAAATTATTATTTCAAATTATAACTTGAAGATCTGAACTAGTAATTGTCAAATACAGAACTTAAATTTATAGCTTCTAATTATTATTGCATATTATAACTTGAAGATCTGAACTTGTAATTGTTAAATACAGAACTAAAATTGATAGCTTCTAATTATTATTGTAAATTATAACTTCAAGATCTGAACTTGTAATTGTCAAATACAGAACTTAAAATTGATAGCTTCTAATTATTATTGCAAATTATAATTTGAAGATCTGAACTTGTAATAGACAAATACGCAACTTAGCATTGGTAAATACAAATTGTGATTGCAAATTATAACTTGAAGATCTGAACCTGTAATAGGTAAATACAGAACTTCGAATTGTTAAATTCAAACTAAGATTGCAAATATTAATTCGAAGATCTGAACTTGTAATAGTCAAATACAGAACTTCTAATTGTTAAATACAAATTATTAGTGCAAATTATAACTTGAAGATCTGAACTAGTAATTGTCAAATACAGAACTTAAAATTGATTGCTTCTAATTATTATTACAAATTATAACTTGAAGATCTGAACTTGTAATTGTCAAATACAGAACATCAAATTGATAGCTTCTAATTATTATTTCAAATTATAACTTGAAGATCTGAACTTGTAATTGTCAAATACAGAACTTAAAATTAATAGCTTCTAATTATTATTGCAAATTATAACTTGAAGATCTGAACTTGTAATTGTCAAATACAGAACTTAAAATTGATAGCTTCTAATTATTATTGTAAATTATAACTTGAAGATCTGAACTTGTAATAGTGAATTACAGAACTTAGATTTGTTAAATTCAAATTATTATTTCAAATTATAACTTGAAGATCTGAACTAGTAATTGTCAAATACAGAACTTAAATTGATAGCTTCTAATTATTATTGCATATTATAACTTGAAGATCTGAACTTGTAATTGTTAAATACAGAACTTAAAATTGATAGCTTCTAATTATTATTGTAAATTATAACTTCAAGATCTGAACTTGTAATTGTCAAATACAGAACTTAAAATTGATAGCTACTAATTATTATTGCAAATTATAATTTGAAGATCTGAACTTGTAATAGACAAATACGCAACTTAGCATTGGTAAATACAAATTGTGATTGCAAATTATAACTTGAAGATCTGAACCTGTAATAGGTAAATACAGAACTTCGAATTGTTAAATTCAAGTTAAGATTGCAAATAATAATTCGAAGATCTGAACTTGTAATAGTCAAATACAGAACTTCTAATTGTTAAATACAAATTATTAGTGCAAATTATAACTTGAAGATCTGAACTTGTAATTGTCAAATACAGAACTTAAAATTGATAGCTTCTAATTATTATTGCAAATTATAACTTGAAGATCTGAACTTGTAATAGTCAAATACAGAACTTAAAATTGATAGCTTCTAATTATTATTGTAAATTATAACTTGAAGATCTGAACTTGTAATAGTGAATTACAGAACTTAGATTTGTTAAATTCAAATTATTATTTCAAATTATAACTTGAAGATCTGAACTAGTAATTGTCAAATACAGAACTTAAAATTGATAGCTTCTAATTATTATTGCAAATGATAACTAGAAGATCTGAACTTGTAATTGTCAAATACAGAACTTAAAATTGATAGCTTCTAATTATTATTGTAAATTATAACTTGAAGATCTGAACTTGTAATAGTGAATTACAGAACTTAGATTTGTTAATTTCAAATTATTATTTCAAATTATAACTTGAAGATCTGAACTAGTAATTGTCAAATACAGAACTTAAATTGATAGCTTCTAATTATTATTGCATATTATAACTTGAAGATCTGAACTTGTAATTGTTAAATACAGAACTAAAATTGATAGCTTCTAATTATTATTGTAAATTATAACTTCAAGATCTGAACTTGTAATTGTCAAATACAGAACTTAAAATTGATAGCTTCTAATTATTATTGCAAATTATAATTTGAAGATCTGAACTTGTAATAGACAAATACGCAACTTAGCATTGGTAAATACAAATTGTGATTGCAAATTATAACTTGAAGATCTGAACCTGTAATAGGTAAATACAGAACTTCGAATTGTTAAATTCAAACTAAGATTGCAAATATTAATTCGAAGATCTGAACTTGTAATAGTCAAATACAGAACTTCTAATTGTTAAATACAAATTATTAGTGCAAATTATAACTTGAAGATCTGAACTAGTAATTGTCAAATACAGAACTTAAAATTGATTGCTTCTAATTATTATTACAAATTATAACTTGAAGATCTGAACTTGTAATTGTCAAATACAGAACATCAAATTGATAGCTTCTAATTATTATTTCAAATTATAACTTGAAGATCTAAACTTGTAATTGTCAAATACAGAACTTAAAATTAATAGCTTCTAATTATTATTGCAAATTATAACTTGAAGATCTGAACTTGTAATTGTCAAATACAGAACTTAAAATTGATAGCTTAAAATTATTATTGTAAATTATAACTTGAAGATCTGAACTTGTAATAGTGAATTACAGAACTTAGAATTGATAGCTTTTAATTATTATTGTAAATTATAACTTGAAGATCTGAACTTGTAATTGTCAAATACAGAACATAAAATTGATAGCTTCTAATTATTATTTCAAATTATAACTTGAAGATCTGAACTTGAAATTGTCAAATACAGAACTTAAAATTAATAGCTTCTAATTATTATTGCAAATTATAACTTGAAGATCTGAACTTGTAATTATCAAATACAGAACTTCAAATTGTTAAATACAAATTATTAGTGCAAATTATAACTTGAAGATCTGAACTTGTAATTGTCAAATACAGAACTTAAAATTGATAGCTTCTAATTATTATTGTAAATTATAACTTGAAGAACTGAACTTGTAATAGTGAATTACAGAACTTAGATTTGTTAAATTCAAATTATTATTTCAAATTATAACTTGAAGATCTGAACTAGTAATTGTCCAAAACAGAACTTAAAATTGATAGCTTCTAATTATTATTGCATATTATAACTTGAAGATCTGAACTTGTAATTTTAAATACAGAACTTAAAATTGATAGCTTCTAATTATTATTGTAAATTATAACTTCAAGATCTGAACTTGTAATTGTCAAATACAGAACTTAAAATTGATTGCTTCTAATTATTATTGCAAATAATTACTTGAAGATCTGAACTTGTAATTGTCAAATACAGAACTTAAAATTGTTAAGTTCTAATTATTATTGCAAATTATAATTTGAAGATCTGAACTTGTAATAGACAAATACGCAACTTAGCATTGTTAAATACAAATTGTGATTGCAAATTAGAACTTGAAGATCTGAACCTGTAATAGGTAAATACAGAACTTCGAATTGTTAAATTCTAACTAAGATTGCAAATAATAATTCGAAGATCTGAACTTGTAATAGTCAAATACAGAACTTCTAATTGTTAAATACAAATTATTAGTGCAAATTATAACTTGAAGATCTGAACTTGTAATTGTCAAATACAGAACTTAAAATTGATAGCTTCTAATTATTATTTCAAATTATAACTTGAAGATCTGAACTTGTAATTGTCAAATACAGAACTTAAAATTGATAGCTTCTAATTATTATTGTAAATTATAACTTGAAGATCTGAACTTGTAATAGTGAATACCAGAACTTAGATTTGTTAAATTCAAATTATTATTTCAAATTATAACTTGAAGATCTGAACTAGTAATTGTCAAATACAGAACTTAAAATTGATAGCTTCTAATTATTATTGCAAATTATAACTTGAAGATCTGAACTTGTAATTGTCAAATACAGAACTTAAAATTGATAGCTTCTAATTATTATTTCAAATTATAACTTGAAGATCTGAACTTGTAATTGTCAAATACAGAACTTAAAATTGATAGCTTCTAATTATTATTGCAAATAATAACTTGAAGATCTGAACTTTTAATTGTCAAATGCAGAACTTAAAATTGATAGCTTCTAATTATTATTGCAAATAATAATTTGAAGATCTGTACTTGTAATTGTCAAATACAGAACTTAAAATTGATAGCTTAAAATTATAATTCAATTCATAACTTGAAGATCTGAACTTGTAATAGTCAAATACAGAACTTCGAATTGTTAAATACAAATTATTAGTGCAAATTATAACCTGAAGATCTCAACTTGTAATAGGTAAATACAGAACTTCGAATTATTAAATTCAAACTAAGATTGCAAATAATAATTTGAAGATCTGAACTTGTAATAGTCAAATACAGAACTTCTAATTGTTAAATACACATTATTAGTGCAAATTATAACTTGAAGATCTGAACTTGTAATTGTCAAATACAGAACTTCTAATTATTAAATACAAATTATTAGTGCAAATTATAACTTGAAGATCTGAACTTGTAATTGTCAAATACAGAACTTAAAATTGATAGCTTCTAATTATTATTGCAAATTATAACTTGAAGATCTGAACTTGTAATTGTCAAATACAGAACTTAAAATTGATAGCTTCTAATTATTATTGCAAATTATAACTTGAAGATCTGAACTTGTAATTGTCAAATACAGAACTTAGAATTGATAGCATTTAATTATTATTGTAAATTTAACTTGAAAATCTGAACTTGTAATTGTCAAATACAGAACATAAAATTGATAGCTTCTAATTATTATTTCAAATTATAACTTGAAGATCTGAACTTGTAATTGTCAAATACAGAACTTAAAATTAATAGCTTCTAATTATTATTGCAAATTATAACTTGAAGATCTGAACTTGTAATTGTCAAATACAGAACTTCAAATTGTTAAATACAAATTATTAGTGCAAATAATAACTTGAAGATCTGAACCTGTAATAGGTAAATACAGAACTTCGAATTGTTAAATTCTAACTAAGATTGCAAATAATAATTCGAAGATCTGAACTTGTAATAGTCAAATACAGAACTGCTAATTGTTAAATACAAATTATTGGTGCAAATTATAACTTGAAGATCTGAACTAGTAATTGTCAAATACAGCACTTAAAATTGATAGCTTCTAATTATTATTGCAAATTATAACTTGAAGATCTGAACTTGTAATTGTCAAATACAGAACATAAAATTGATAGCTACTAATTATTATTTCAAATTATAACTTGAAGATCTGAACTTGTAATTGTTAAATACAGAACTTAAAATTAATAGCTTCTAATTATTATTGCAAATTATAACTTGAATGTCTGAACTTGTAATTGTCAAATACAGAACTTCTAATTGTTAAATACAAATTATTAGTGCAAATTATAACTTGAAGATCTGAACTTGTAATTGTCAAATACAGAACTTAAAATTGATAGCTTCTAATTATTATTGTAAATTATAACTTGAAGAACTGAACTTGTAATAGTGAATTACAGAACTTAGATTTGTTAAATTCAAATTATTATTTCAAATTATAACTTGAGGATCTGAACTAGTAATTGTCAAATACAGAACTTAAAATTGATAGCTTCTAATTATTATTTCAAATTATAACTTGAAGATCTGAACTTGTAATTGTCAAATACAGAACTTCTAATTATTAAATACAAATTATTAGTGCAAATTATAACTTGTAGATCTGAACTTGTAATTGTCAAATACAGAACTTAAAATTGATAGCTTCTAATTATTATTGTAAATTATAACTTGAAGATCTGAACTTGTAATAGTGAATTACAGAACTTAGATTTGTCAAATTCTAATTATTAATTCTAATTATAACTTGAAGATCTGAACTAGTAATTGTCAAATACAGAACTTAAAATTGATAGCTTCTAATTATTATTGCAAATTATAACTTGAAGATCTGCACTTGTAATTGTCAAATACAGAACTTAAAATTAATAGCTTCTAATTATTATTGCAAATAATAACTTGAAGATCTGAACTTGTAATTGTCAAATGCAGAACTTAAAATTGATAGCTTCTAATTATTATTGCAAATAATAATTAGGAGATCTGTACTTGTAATTGTCAAATACAGAACTTAAAATTGATAGCTTATAATTATAATTCCAATTATAACTTGAAGATCTGAACTTGTAATAGTCAAATACAGAACTTCGAATTGTTAAATACAAATTATTAGTGCAAATTATTACTTGAAGATCTGAACCTGTAATAGGTAAATACAGAACTTCGAATGGTTAAATTCAAACTAAGATTGCAAATAATAATTTGAAGATCTGAACTTGTAATAGTCAAATACAGAACTTCTAATTGTTAAATACAAATTATTAGTGCAAATCATAACTTGAAGATCTGAACTTGTAATTGTAAAACACAGAACTTCTAATTGTTAAATACAAATTATAAGTGCAAATTATAACTTGAAGATCTGAACTAGTAATTGTCAAATACAGCACTTACAATTGATAGCTTCTAATTATTATTGCAAATTATAACTTGAAGATCTGAACTAGTAATTGTCAAATACAGAACTTAAAATTAATAGCTTCTAATTATTATTGCAAATTATAACTTGAAGATCTGAACTTGTAATTGTCAAATACAGAACTTCTAATTGTTAAATACAAATTATTAGTGCAAATTATAACTTGAAGATCTGAACTTGTAATTGTCAAATACAGAACTTAAAATTGATAGCTTCTAATTATTATTGCAAATTATAACTTGAAGATCTGAACTTGTAATTGTCAAATACAGAACTTAAAATTGATAGCTTATTATTATTATTGTAAATTATAACTTGAAGATCTGAACTTGTAAGAGTGAATTACAGAACTTAGAATTGATAGCATTTAATTATTATTGTAAATTATAACTTGAAGATCTGAACTTGTAATTGTCAAATACAGAACATAAAATTGATAGCTTCTAATTATTATTTCAAATTATAACTTGAAGATCTGAACTTGTAATTGTCAAATACAGAACTTAAAATTAATAGCTTCTAATTATTATTGCAAATTATAACTTGAAGATCTGAACTTGTAATTGTCAAATACAGAACTTCAAATTGTTAAATACAAATTATTAGTGCAAATAATAACTTGAAGATCTGAACTTGTAATTGTCAAATACAGAACTTAAAATTGATAGCTTCTAATTATTATTGTAAATTATAACTTGAAGATCTTAACTTGTAATAGTGAATTACAGAACTTAGATTTGTTAAATTCAAATTATTATTTCAAATTATAACTTGAAGATCTGAACTAGTAATTGTCCAAAACAGAACTTAAAATTGATAGCTTCTAATCATTATTGCATATTATAACTTGAAGATCTGAACTTGTAATTGTTAAATACAGAACTTAAAATTGATAGCTTCTAATTATTATTGTAAATTATAACTTCAAGATCTGAACTTGTAATTGTCAAAAACAGAACTTAAAATTGATAGCTTCTAATTGTTATTGCAAATAATTACTTGAAGATCTGAACTTGTAATTGTCAAATTCAGAACTTAAAATTGATAGCTTCTAATTATTATTGCAAATTATAATTTGAAGATCTGAACTTGTAATAGACAAATACGCAACTTAGCATTGTTAAATACAAATTGTGATTGAAAATTATAACTTGAAGATCTGAACCAGTAATAGGTAAATACAGAACTCGGAATTGTAAAATTCTAACTAAGATTGCAAATAATAATTCGAAGATCTGAACTTGTAATAGTCAAATACAGAACTGCTAATTGTTAAATACAAATTATTAGTGCAAATTATAACTTGAAGATCTGATCTAGTAATTGTCAAATACAGAACTTAAAATTGATAGCTTCTAATTATTATTGCAAATTATAACTTGAAGATCTGAACTTGTAATTGTCAAATACAGAACTTCTAATTGTTAAATACAAATTATTAGTGCAAATCATAACTTGAAGATCTGAACTTGTAATTGTAAAACACAGAACTTCTAATTGTTAAATACAAATTATAAGTGCAAATTATAACTTGAAGATCTGAACTAGTAATTGTCAAATACAGCACTTACAATTGATAGCTTCTAATTATTATTGCAAATTATAACTTGAAGATCTGAACTAGTAATTGTCAAATACAGAACTTAAAATTAATAGCTTCTAATTATTATTGCAAATTATAACTTGAAGATCTGAACTTGTAATTGTCAAATACAGAACTTCTAATTGTTAAATACAAATTATTAGTGCAAATTATAACTTGAAGATCTGAACTTGTAATTGTCAAATACAGAACTTAAAATTGATAGCTTCTAATTATTATTGCAAATTATAACTTGAAGATCTGAACTTGTAATTGTCAAATACAGAACTTAAAATTGATAGCTTATTATTATTATTGTAAATTATAACTTGAAGATCTGAACTTGTAAGAGTGAATTACAGAACTTAGAATTGATAGCATTTAATTATTATTGTAAATTATAACTTGAAGATCTGAACTTGTAATTGTCAAATACAGAACATAAAATTGATAGCTTCTAATTATTATTTCAAATTATAACTTGAAGATCTGAACTTGTAATTGTCAAATACAGAACTTAAAATTAATAGCTTCTAATTATTATTGCAAATTATAACTTGAAGATCTGAACTTGTAATTGTCAAATACAGAACTTCAAATTGTTAAATACAAATTATTAGTGCAAATAATAACTTGAAGATCTGAACTTGTAATTGTCAAATACAGAACTTAAAATTGATAGCTTCTAATTATTATTGTAAATTATAACTTGAAGATCTTAACTTGTAATAGTGAATTACAGAACTTAGATTTGTTAAATTCAAATTATTATTTCAAATTATAACTTGAAGATCTGAACTAGTAATTGTCCAAAACAGAACTTAAAATTGATAGCTTCTAATCATTATTGCATATTATAACTTGAAGATCTGAACTTGTAATTGTTAAATACAGAACTTAAAATTGATAGCTTCTAATTATTATTGTAAATTATAACTTCAAGATCTGAACTTGTAATTGTCAAAAACAGAACTTAAAATTGATAGCTTCTAATTGTTATTGCAAATAATTACTTGAAGATCTGAACTTGTAATTGTCAAATTCAGAACTTAAAATTGATAGCTTCTAATTATTATTGCAAATTATAATTTGAAGATCTGAACTTGTAATAGACAAATACGCAACTTAGCATTGTTAAATACAAATTGTGATTGAAAATTATAACTTGAAGATCTGAACCTGTAATAGGTAAATACAGAACTTCGAATTGTAAAATTCTAACTAAGATTGCAAATAATAATTCGAAGATCTGAACTTGTAATAGTCAAATACAGAACTGCTAATTGTTAAATACAAATTATTAGTGAAAATTATAACTTGAAGATCTGATCTAGTAATTGTCAAATACAGAACTTAAAATTGATAGCTTCTAATTATTATTGCAAATTATAACTTGAAGATCTGAACTTGTAATTGTCAAATACAGAACTTCTAATTGTTAAATACAAATTATTAGTGCAAATTATAACTTGAAGATCTGAACCTGTAATAGGTAAATACAGAACTTCGAATTGTTAAATTCTAACTAAGATTGCAAATAATAATTCGAAGATCTGAACTTGTAATAGTCAAATACAGAACTGCTAATTGTTAAATACAAATTATTGGTGCAAATTATAACTTGAAGATCTGAACTAGTAATTGTCAAATACAGCACTTAAAATTGATAGCTTCTAATTATTATTGCAAATTATAACTTGAAGATCTGAACTTGTAATTGTCAAATACAGAACATAAAATTGATAGCTACTAATTATTATTTCAAATTATAACTTGAAGATCTGAACTTGTAATTGTCAAATACAGAACTTAAAATTAATAGCTTCTAATTATTATTGCAAATTATAACTTGAATGTCTGAACTTGTAATTGTCAAATACAGAACTTCTAATTGTTAAATACAAATTATTAGTGCAAATTATAACTTGAAGATCTGAACTTGTAATTGTCAAATACAGAACTTAAAATTGATAGCTTCTAATTATTATTGTAAATTATAACTTGAAGAACTGAACTTGTATTAGTGAATTACAGAACTTAGATTTGTTAAATTCAAATTATTATTTCAAATTATAACTTGAGGATCTGAACTAGTAATTGTCAAATACAGAACTTAAAATTGATAGCTTCTGCTTATTATTTCAAATTATAACTTGAAGATCTGAACTTGTAATTGTCAAATACAGAACTTCTAATTGTTAAATACAAATTATTAGTGCAAATTATAACTTGTAGATCTGAACTTGTAATTGTCAAATACAGAACTTAAAATTGATAGCTTCTAATTATTATTGTAAATTATAACTTGAAGATCTGAACTTGTAATAGTGAATTACAGAACTTAGATTTGTCAAATTCTAATTATTAATTCTAATTATAACTTGAAGATCTGAACTAGTAATTGTCAAATACAGAACTTAAAATTGATAGCTTCTAATTATTATTGCAAATTATAACTTGAAGATCTGCACTTGTAATTGTCAAATACAGAACTTAAAATTAATAGCTTCTAATTATTATTGCAAATAATAACTTGAAGATCTGAACTTGTAATTGTCAAATGCAGAACTTAAAATTGATAGCTTCTAATTATTATTGCAAATAATAATTAGGAGATCTGTACTTGTAATTGTCAAATACAGAACTTAAAATTGATAGCTTATAATTATAATTCAAATTATAACTTGAAGATCTGAACTTGTAATAGTCAAATACAGAACTTCTAATTGTTAAATACAAATTATTAGTGCAAATCATAACTTGAAGATCTGAACTTGTAATTGTAAAACACAGAACTTCTAATTGTTAAATACAAATTATAATTGCAAATTATAACTTGAAGATCTGAACTAGTAATTGTCAAATACAGCACTTACAATTGATAGCTTCTAATTATTATTGCAAATTATAACTTGAAGATCTGAACTTGTAATTGTCAAATACAGAACTTAAAATTAATAGCTTCTAATTATTATTGCAAATTATAACTTGAAGATCTGAACTTGTAATTGTCAAATACAGAACTTCTAATTGTTAAATACAAATTATTAGTGCAAATTATAACTTGAAGATCTGAACTTGTAATTGTCAAATACAGAACTTAAAATTGATAGCTTCTAATCATTATTGTAAATTATAACTTGAAGATCTGAACTTGTAATAGTGAATTACAGAACTTAGATTTGTTAAATTCAAATTATTATTTCAAATTATAACTTGAAGATCTGAACTAGTAATTGTCAAATACAGAACTTAAAATTGATAGCTTCTAATTATTATTGCAAATCATAACTTGAAGATCTGAACTTGTAATAGTCAAATACAGAACTTCTAATTGTTAAATACAAATTATTAGTGCAAATTATAACTTGAAGATCTGAACTTGTTATTGTCAAATACAGAACTTCTAATTATTAAATTCAAATTATTATTTCAAATATTGAAGATCTTGAAGATCTGAACTAGTAATTGTCAAATACAGAACTTAAAATTGATAGCTTCTAATTATTATTGCAAATTATAACTTGAAGATCTGAACTTGTAATTGTCAAATACAGAACTTAAAATTGATAGCTTATTATTATTATTGTAAATTATAACTTGAAGATCTGAACTTGTAATAGTGAATTACAGAACTTAGAATTGATAGCTTTTAATTATTATTGTAAATTATAACTTGAAGATCTGAACTTGTAATTGTCAAATACAGAACATAAAATTGATAGCTTCTAATTATTATTTCAAATTATAACTTGAAGATCTGAACTTGAAATTGTCAAATACAGAACTTAAAATTAATAGCTTCTAATTATTATTGCAAATTATAACTTGAAGATCTGAACTTGTAATTATCAAATACAGAACTTCAAATTGTTAAATACAAATTATTAGTGCAAATTATAACTTGAAGATCTGAACTTGTAATTGTCAAATACAGAACTTAAAATTGATAGCTTCTAATTATTATTGTAAATTCTAACTTGAAGATCTGAACTTGTAATAGTGAATTACAGAACTTAGATTTGTTAAATTCAAATTATTATTTCAAATTATAACTTGAAGATCTGAACTAGTAATTGTCCAAAACAGAACTTAAAATTGATAGCTTCTAATTATTATTGCATATTATAACTTGAAGATCTGAACTTGTAATTTTAAATACAGAACTTAAAATTGATAGCTTCTAATTATTATTGTAAATTATAACTTCAAGATCTGAACTTGTAATTGTCAAATACAGAACTTAAAATTGATAGCTTCTAATTATTATTGCAAATAATTACTTGAAGATCTGAACTTGTAATTGTCAAATACAGAACTTAAAATTGATAAGTTCTAATTATTATTGCAAATTATAATTTGAAGATCTGAACTTGTAATAGACAAATACGCAACTTAGCATTGTTAAATACAAATTGTGATTGCATATTATAACTTGAAGATCTGAACTTGTAATTGTCAAATACAGCACTTACAATTGATAGCTTCTAATTATTATTGCAAATTATAACTTGAAGATCTGAACTAGTAATTGTCCAAAACAGAACTTAAAATTGATAGCTTCTAATCATTATTGCATATTATAACTTGAAGATCTGAACTTGTAATTGTTAAATACAGAACTTAAAATTGATAGCTTCTAATTATTATTGTAAATTATAACTTCAAGATCTGAACTTGTAATTGTCAAAAACAGAACTTAAAATTGATAGCTTCTAATTGTTATTGCAAATAATTACTTGAAGATCTGAACTTGTAATTGTCAAATTCAGAACTTAAAATTGATAGCTTCTAATTATTATTGCAAATTATAATTTGAAGATCTGAACTTGTAATAGACAAATACGCAACTTAGCATTGTTAAATACAAATTGTGATTGAAAATTATAACTTGAAGATCTGAACCAGTAATAGGTAAATACAGAACTTCGAATTGTAAAATTCTAACTAAGATTGCAAATAATAATTCGAAGATCTGAACTTGTAATAGTCAAATACAGAACTGCTAATTGTTAAATACAAATTATTAGTGCAAATTATAACTTGAAGATCTGATCTAGTAATTGTCAAATACAGAACTTAAAATTGATAGCTTCTAATTATTATTGCAAATTATAACTTGAAGATCTGAACTTGTAATAGTCAAATACAGAACTTCGAATTGTTAAATACAAATTATTAGTGCAAATTATAACCTGAAGATCTCAACTTGTAATAGGTAAATACAGAACTTCGAATTATTAAATTCAAACTAAGATTGCAAATAATAATTCGAAGATCTGAACTTGTAATAGTCAAATACAGAACTGCTAATTGTTAAATACAAATTATTAGTGCAAATTATAACTTGAAGATCTGAACCTGTAATAGGTAAATACAGAACTTCGAATGGTTAAATTCAAACTAAGATTGCAAATAATAATTTGAAGATCTGAACTTGTAATAGTCAAATACAGAACTTTAATTGTTAAATACAAATTATTAGTGCAAATCATAACTTGAAGATCTGAACTTGTAATTGTAAAACACAGAACTTCTAATTGTTAAATACAAATTATAAGTGCAAATTATAACTTGAAGATCTGAACTAGTAATTGTCAAATACAGCACTTACAATTGATAGCTTCTAATTATTATTGCAAATTATAACTTGAAGATCAGAACTAGTAATTGTCAAATACAGAACTTAAAATTAATAGCTTCTAATTATTATTGCAAATTATAACTTGAAGATCTGAACTTGTAATTGTCAAATACAGAACTTCTAATTGTTAAATACAAATTATTAGTGCAAATTATAACTTGAAGATCTGAACTTGTAATTGTCAAATACAGAACTTAAAATTGATAGCTTCTAATTATTATTGCAAATTATAACTTGAAGATCTGAACTTGTAATTGTCAAATACAGAACTTAAAATTGATAGCTTATTATTATTATTGTAAATTATAACTTGAAGATCTGAACTTGTAAGAGTGAATTACAGAACTTAGAATTGATAGCATTTAATTATTATTGTAAATTATAACTTGAAGATCTGAACTTGTAATTGTCAAATACAGAACATAAAATTGATAGCTTCTAATTATTATTTCAAATTATAACTTGAAGATCTGAACTTGTAATTGTCAAATACAGAACTTAAAATTAATAGCTTCTAATTATTATTGCAAATTATAACTTGAAGATCTGAACTTGTAATTGTCAAATACAGAACTTCAAATTGTTAAATACAAATTATTAGTGCAAATAATAACTTGAAGATCTGAACTTGTAATTGTCAAATACAGAACTTAAAATTGATAGCTTCTAATTATTATTGTAAATTATAACTTGAAGATCTGAACTTGTAATAGTGAATTACAGAACTTAGATTTGTTAAATTCAAATTATTATTTCAAATTATAACTTGAAGATCTGAACTAGTAATTGTCCAAAACAGAACTTAAAATTGATAGCTTCTAATCATTATTGCATATTATAACTTGAAGATCTGAACTTGTAATTGTTAAATACAGAACTTAAAATTGATAGCTTCTAATTATTATTGTAAATTATAACTTCAAGATCTGAACTTGTAATTGTCAAAAACAGAACTTAAAATTGATAGCTTCTAATTGTTATTGCAAATAATTACTTGAAGATCTGAACTTGTAATTGTCAAATTCAGAACTTAAAATTGATAGCTTCTAATTATTATTGCAAATTATAATTTGAAGATCTGAACTTGTAATAGACAAATACGCAACTTAGCATTGTTAAATACAAATTGTGATTGAAAATTATAACTTGAAGATCTGAACCTGTAATAGTGAATTACAGAACTTAGATTTGTTAAATTCAAATTATTATTTCAAATTATAACTTGAAGATCTGAACTAGTAATTGTCAAATACAGAACTTAAAATTGATAGCTTCTAATTATTATTGCAAATCATAACTTGAAGATCTGAACTTGTAATAGTCAAATACAGAACTTCTAATTGTTAAATACAAATTATTAGTGCAAATTATAACTTGAAGATCTGAACTTGTTATTGTCAAATACAGAACTTCTAATTATTAAATTCAAATTATTATTTCAAATATTGAAGATCTTGAAGATCTGAACTAGTAATTGTCAAATACAGAACTTAAAATTGATAGCTTCTAATTATTATTGCAAATTATAACTTGAAGATCTGAACTTGTAATTGTCAAATACAGAACTTAAAATTGATAGCTTATTATTATTATTGTAAATTATAACTTGAAGATCTGAACTTGTAATAGTGAATTACAGAACTTAGAATTGATAGCTTTTAATTATTATTGTAAATTATAACTTGAAGATCTGAACTTGTAATTGTCAAATACAGAACATAAAATTGATAGCTTCTAATTATTATTTCAAATTATAACTTGAAGATCTGAACTTGAAATTGTCAAATACAGAACTTAAAATTAATAGCTTCTAATTATTATTGCAAATTATAACTTGAAGATCTGAACTTGTAATTATCAAATACAGAACTTCAAATTGTTAAATACAAATTATTAGTGCAAATTATAACTTGAAGATCTGAACTTGTAATTGTCAAATACAGAACTTAAAATTGATAGCTTCTAATTATTATTGTAAATTCTAACTTGAAGATCTGAACTTGTAATAGTGAATTACAGAACTTAGATTTGTTAAATTCAAATTATTATTTCAAATTATAACTTGAAGATCTGAACTAGTAATTGTCCAAAACAGAACTTAAAATTGATAGCTTCTAATTATTATTGCATATTATAACTTGAAGATCTGAACTTGTAATTTTAAATACAGAACTTAAAATTGATAGCTTCTAATTATTATTGTAAATTATAACTTCAAGATCTGAACTTGTAATTGTCAAATACAGAACTTAAAATTGATAGCTTCTAATTATTATTGCAAATAATTACTTGAAGATCTGAACTTGTAATTGTCAAATACAGAACTTAAAATTGATAAGTTCTAATTATTATTGCAAATTATAATTTGAAGATCTGAACTTGTAATAGACAAATACGCAACTTAGCATTGTTAAATACAAATTGTGATTGCATATTATAACTTGAAGATCTGAACTTGTAATTGTCAAATACAGCACTTACAATTGATAGCTTCTAATTATTATTGCAAATTATAACTTGAAGATCTGAACTAGTAATTGTCCAAAACAGAACTTAAAATTGATAGCTTCTAATCATTATTGCATATTATAACTTGAAGATCTGAACTTGTAATTGTTAAATACAGAACTTAAAATTGATAGCTTCTAATTATTATTGTAAATTATAACTTCAAGATCTGAACTTGTAATTGTCAAAAACAGAACTTAAAATTGATAGCTTCTAATTGTTATTGCAAATAATTACTTGAAGATCTGAACTTGTAATTGTCAAATTCAGAACTTAAAATTGATAGCTTCTAATTATTATTGCAAATTATAATTTGAAGATCTGAACTTGTAATAGACAAATACGCAACTTAGCATTGTTAAATACAAATTGTGATTGAAAATTATAACTTGAAGATCTGAACCAGTAATAGGTAAATACAGAACTTCGAATTGTAAAATTCTAACTAAGATTGCAAATAATAATTCGAAGATCTGAACTTGTAATAGTCAAATACAGAACTGCTAATTGTTAAATACAAATTATTAGTGCAAATTATAACTTGAAGATCTGATCTAGTAATTGTCAAATACAGAACTTAAAATTGATAGCTTCTAATTATTATTGCAAATTATAACTTGAAGATCTGAACTTGTAATAGTCAAATACAGAACTTCGAATTGTTAAATACAAATTATTAGTGCAAATTATAACCTGAAGATCTCAACTTGTAATAGGTAAATACAGAACTTCGAATTATTAAATTCAAACTAAGATTGCAAATAATAATTCGAAGATCTGAACTTGTAATAGTCAAATACAGAACTGCTAATTGTTAAATACAAATTATTAGTGCAAATTATAACTTGAAGATCTGAACCTGTAATAGGTAAATACAGAACTTCGAATGGTTAAATTCAAACTAAGATTGCAAATAATAATTTGAAGATCTGAACTTGTAATAGTCAAATACAGAACTTCTAATTGTTAAATACAAATTATTAGTGCAAATCATAACTTGAAGATCTGAACTTGTAATTGTAAAACACAGAACTTCTAATTGTTAAATACAAATTATAAGTGCAAATTATAACTTGAAGATCTGAACTAGTAATTGTCAAATACAGCACTTACAATTGATAGCTTCTAATTATTATTGCAAATTATAACTTGAAGATCAGAACTAGTAATTGTCAAATACAGAACTTAAAATTAATAGCTTCTAATTATTATTGCAAATTATAACTTGAAGATCTGAACTTGTAATTGTCAAATACAGAACTTCTAATTGTTAAATACAAATTATTAGTGCAAATTATAACTTGAAGATCTGAACTTGTAATTGTCAAATACAGAACTTAAAATTGATAGCTTCTAATTATTATTGCAAATTATAACTTGAAGATCTGAACTTGTAATTGTCAAATACAGAACTTAAAATTGATAGCTTATTATTATTATTGTAAATTATAACTTGAAGATCTGAACTTGTAAGAGTGAATTACAGAACTTAGAATTGATAGCATTTAATTATTATTGTAAATTATAACTTGAAGATCTGAACTTGTAATTGTCAAATACAGAACATAAAATTGATAGCTTCTAATTATTATTTCAAATTATAACTTGAAGATCTGAACTTGTAATTGTCAAATACAGAACTTAAAATTAATAGCTTCTAATTATTATTGCAAATTATAACTTGAAGATCTGAACTTGTAATTGTCAAATACAGAACTTCAAATTGTTAAATACAAATTATTAGTGCAAATAATAACTTGAAGATCTGAACTTGTAATTGTCAAATACAGAACTTAAAATTGATAGCTTCTAATTATTATTGTAAATTATAACTTGAAGATCTGAACTTGTAATAGTGAATTACAGAACTTAGATTTGTTAAATTCAAATTATTATTTCAAATTATAACTTGAAGATCTGAACTAGTAATTGTCCAAAACAGAACTTAAAATTGATAGCTTCTAATCATTATTGCATATTATAACTTGAAGATCAGAACTAGTAATTGTCAAATACAGAACTTAAAATTAATAGCTTCTAATTATTATTGCAAATTATAACTTGAAGATCTGAACTTGTAATTGTCAAATACAGAACTTCTAATTGTTAAATACAAATTATTAGTGCAAATTATAACTTGAAGATCTGAACTTGTAATTGTCAAATACAGAACTTAAAATTGATAGCTTCTAATTATTATTGCAAATTATAACTTGAAGATCTGAACTTGTAATTGTCAAATACAGAACTTAAAATTGATAGCTTATTATTATTATTGTAAATTATAACTTGAAGATCTGAACTTGTAAGAGTGAATTACAGAACTTAGAATTGATAGCATTTAATTATTATTGTAAATTATAACTTGAAGATCTGAACTTGTAATTGTCAAATACAGAACATAAAATTGATAGCTTCTAATTATTATTTCAAATTATAACTTGAAGATCTGAACTTGTAATTGTCAAATACAGAACTTAAAATTAATAGCTTCTAATTATTATTGCAAATTATAACTTGAAGATCTGAACTTGTAATTGTCAAATACAGAACTTCAAATTGTTAAATACAAATTATTAGTGCAAATAATAACTTGAAGATCTGAACTTGTAATTGTCAAATACAGAACTTAAAATTGATAGCTTCTAATTATTATTGTAAATTATAACTTGAAGATCTGAACTTGTAATAGTGAATTACAGAACTTAGATTTGTTAAATTCAAATTATTATTTCAAATTATAACTTGAAGATCTGAACTAGTAATTGTCCAAAACAGAACTTAAAATTGATAGCTTCTAATCATTATTGCATATTATAACTTGAAGATCTGAACTTGTAATTGTTAAATACAGAACTTAAAATTGATAGCTTCTAATTATTATTGTAAATTATAACTTCAAGATCTGAACTTGTAATTGTCAAAAACAGAACTTAAAATTGATAGCTTCTAATTGTTATTGCAAATAATTACTTGAAGATCTGAACTTGTAATTGTCAAATTCAGAACTTAAAATTGATAGCTTCTAATTATTATTGCAAATTATAATTTGAAGATCTGAACTTGTAATAGACAAATACGCAACTTAGCATTGTTAAATACAAATTGTGATTGAAAATTATAACTTGAAGATCTGAACCTGTAATAGGTAAATACAGAACTTCGAATTGTAAAATTCTAACTAAGATTGCAAATAATAATTCGAAGATCTGAACTTGTAATAGTCAAATACAGAACTGCTAATTGTTAAATACAAATTATTGGTGCAAATTATAACTTGAAGATCTGAACTAGTAATTGTCAAATACAGCACTTAAAATTGATAGCTTCTAATTATTATTGCAAATTATAACTTGAAGATCTGAACTTGTAATTGTCAAATACAGAACATAAAATTGATAGCTACTAATTATTATTTCAAATTATAACTTGAAGATCTGAACTTGTAATTGTTAAATACAGAACTTAAAATTAATAGCTTCTAATTATTATTGCAAATTATAACTTGAATGTCTGAACTTGTAATTGTCAAATACAGAACTTCTAATTGTTAAATACAAATTATTAGTGCAAATTATAACTTGAAGATCTGAACTTGTAATTGTCAAATACAGAACTTAAAATTGATAGCTTCTAATTATTATTGTAAATTATAACTTGAAGAACTGAACTTGTAATAGTGAATTACAGAACTTAGATTTGTTAAATTCAAATTATTATTTCAAATTATAACTTGAGGATCTGAACTAGTAATTGTCAAATACAGAACTTAAAATTGATAGCTTCTAATTATTATTTCAAATTATAACTTGAAGATCTGAACTTGTAATTGTCAAATACAGAACTTCTAATTATTAAATACAAATTATTAGTGCAAATTATAACTTGTAGATCTGAACTTGTAATTGTCAAATACAGAACTTAAAATTGATAGCTTCTAATTATTATTGTAAATTATAACTTGAAGATCTGAACTTGTAATAGTGAATTACAGAACTTAGATTTGTCAAATTCTAATTATTAATTCTAATTATAACTTGAAGATCTGAACTAGTAATTGTCAAATACAGAACTTAAAATTGATAGCTTCTAATTATTATTGCAAATTATAACTTGAAGATCTGCACTTGTAATTGTCAAATACAGAACTTAAAATTAATAGCTTCTAATTATTATTGCAAATAATAACTTGAAGATCTGAACTTGTAATTGTCAAATGCAGAACTTAAAATTGATAGCTTCTAATTATTATTGCAAATAATAATTAGGAGATCTGTACTTGTAATTGTCAAATACAGAACTTAAAATTGATAGCTTATAATTATAATTCAAATTATAACTTGAAGATCTGAACTTGTAATAGTCAAATACAGAACTTCGAATTGTTAAATACAAATTATTAGTGCAAATTATTACTTGAAGATCTGAACCTGTAATAGGTAAATACAGAACTTCGAATGGTTAAATTCAAACTAAGATTGCAAATAATAATTTGAAGATCTGAACTTGTAATAGTCAAATACAGAACTTCTAATTGTTAAATACAAATTATTAGTGCAAATCATAACTTGAAGATCTGAACTTGTAATTGTAAAACACAGAACTTCTAATTGTTAAATACAAATTATAAGTGCAAATTATAACTTGAAGATCTGAACTAGTAATTGTCAAATACAGCACTTACAATTGATAGCTTCTAATTATTATTGCAAATTATAACTTGAAGATCTGAACTAGTAATTGTCAAATACAGAACTTAAAATTAATAGCTTCTAATTATTATTGCAAATTATAACTTGAAGATCTGAACTTGTAATTGTCAAATACAGAACTTCTAATTGTTAAATACAAATTATTAGTGCAAATTATAACTTGAAGATCTGAACTTGTAATTGTCAAATACAGAACTTAAAATTGATAGCTTCTAATTATTATTGCAAATTATAACTTGAAGATCTGAACTTGTAATTGTCAAATACAGAACTTAAAATTGATAGCTTATTATTATTATTGTAAATTATAACTTGAAGATCTGAACTTGTAAGAGTGAATTACAGAACTTAGAATTGATAGCATTTAATTATTATTGTAAATTATAACTTGAAGATCTGAACTTGTAATTGTCAAATACAGAACATAAAATTGATAGCTTCTAATTATTATTTCAAATTATAACTTGAAGATCTGAACTTGTAATTGTCAAATACAGAACTTAAAATTAATAGCTTCTAATTATTATTGCAAATTATAACTTGAAGATCTGAACTTGTAATTGTCAAATACAGAACTTCAAATTGTTAAATACAAATTATTAGTGCAAATAATAACTTGAAGATCTGAACTTGTAATTGTCAAATACAGAACTTAAAATTGATAGCTTCTAATTATTATTGTAAATTATAACTTGAAGATCTTAACTTGTAATAGTGAATTACAGAACTTAGATTTGTTAAATTCAAATTATTATTTCAAATTATAACTTGAAGATCTGAACTAGTAATTGTCCAAAACAGAACTTAAAATTGATAGCTTCTAATCATTATTGCATATTATAACTTGAAGATCTGAACTTGTAATTGTTAAATACAGAACTTAAAATTGATAGCTTCTAATTATTATTGTAAATTATAACTTCAAGATCTGAACTTGTAATTGTCAAAAACAGAACTTAAAATTGATAGCTTCTAATTGTTATTGCAAATAATTACTTGAAGATCTGAACTTGTAATTGTCAAATTCAGAACTTAAAATTGATAGCTTCTAATTATTATTGCAAATTATAATTTGAAGATCTGAACTTGTAATAGACAAATACGCAACTTAGCATTGTTAAATACAAATTGTGATTGAAAATTATAACTTGAAGATCTGAACCAGTAATAGGTAAATACAGAACTTCGAATTGTAAAATTCTAACTAAGATTGCAAATAATAATTCGAAGATCTGAACTTGTAATAGTCAAATACAGAACTGCTAATTGTTAAATACAAATTATTAGTGCAAATTATAACTTGAAGATCTGATCTAGTAATTGTCAAATACAGAACTTAAAATTGATAGCTTCTAATTATTATTGCAAATTATAACTTGAAGATCTGAACTTGTAATTGTCAAATACAGAACTTCTAATTGTTAAATACAAATTATTAGTGCAAATCATAACTTGAAGATCTGAACTTGTAATTGTAAAACACAGAACTTCTAATTGTTAAATACAAATTATAAGTGCAAATTATAACTTGAAGATCTGAACTAGTAATTGTCAAATACAGCACTTACAATTGATAGCTTCTAATTATTATTGCAAATTATAACTTGAAGATCTGAACTAGTAATTGTCAAATACAGAACTTAAAATTAATAGCTTCTAATTATTATTGCAAATTATAACTTGAAGATCTGAACTTGTAATTGTCAAATACAGAACTTCTAATTGTTAAATACAAATTATTAGTGCAAATTATAACTTGAAGATCTGAACTTGTAATTGTCAAATACAGAACTTAAAATTGATAGCTTCTAATTATTATTGCAAATTATAACTTGAAGATCTGAACTTGTAATTGTCAAATACAGAACTTAAAATTGATAGCTTATTATTATTATTGTAAATTATAACTTGAAGATCTGAACTTGTAAGAGTGAATTACAGAACTTAGAATTGATAGCATTTAATTATTATTGTAAATTATAACTTGAAGATCTGAACTTGTAATTGTCAAATACAGAACATAAAATTGATAGCTTCTAATTATTATTTCAAATTATAACTTGAAGATCTGAACTTGTAATTGTCAAATACAGAACTTAAAATTAATAGCTTCTAATTATTATTGCAAATTATAACTTGAAGATCTGAACTTGTAATTGTCAAATACAGAACTTCAAATTGTTAAATACAAATTATTAGTGCAAATAATAACTTGAAGATCTGAACTTGTAATTGTCAAATACAGAACTTAAAATTGATAGCTTCTAATTATTATTGTAAATTATAACTTGAAGATCTTAACTTGTAATAGTGAATTACAGAACTTAGATTTGTTAAATTCAAATTATTATTTCAAATTATAACTTGAAGATCTGAACTAGTAATTGTCCAAAACAGAACTTAAAATTGATAGCTTCTAATCATTATTGCATATTATAACTTGAAGATCTGAACTTGTAATTGTTAAATACAGAACTTAAAATTGATAGCTTCTAATTATTATTGTAAATTATAACTTCAAGATCTGAACTTGTAATTGTCAAAAACAGAACTTAAAATTGATAGCTTCTAATTGTTATTGCAAATAATTACTTGAAGATCTGAACTTGTAATTGTCAAATTCAGAACTTAAAATTGATAGCTTCTAATTATTATTGCAAATTATAATTTGAAGATCTGAACTTGTAATAGACAAATACGCAACTTAGCATTGTTAAATACAAATTGTGATTGAAAATTATAACTTGAAGATCTGAACCTGTAATAGGTAAATACAGAACTTCGAATTGTAAAATTCTAACTAAGATTGCAAATAATAATTCGAAGATCTGAACTTGTAATAGTCAAATACAGAACTGCTAATTGTTAAATACAAATTATTAGTGAAAATTATAACTTGAAGATCTGATCTAGTAATTGTCAAATACAGAACTTAAAATTGATAGCTTCTAATTATTATTGCAAATTATAACTTGAAGATCTGAACTTGTAATTGTCAAATACAGAACTTCTAATTGTTAAATACAAATTATTAGTGCAAATTATAACTTGAAGATCTGAACCTGTAATAGGTAAATACAGAACTTCGAATTGTTAAATTCTAACTAAGATTGCAAATAATAATTCGAAGATCTGAACTTGTAATAGTCAAATACAGAACTGCTAATTGTTAAATACAAATTATTGGTGCAAATTATAACTTGAAGATCTGAACTAGTAATTGTCAAATACAGCACTTAAAATTGATAGCTTCTAATTATTATTGCAAATTATAACTTGAAGATCTGAACTTGTAATTGTCAAATACAGAACATAAAATTGATAGCTACTAATTATTATTTCAAATTATAACTTGAAGATCTGAACTTGTAATTGTCAAATACAGAACTTAAAATTAATAGCTTCTAATTATTATTGCAAATTATAACTTGAAGAACTGAACTTGTAATAGTGAATTACAGAACTTAGATTTGTTAAATTCAAATTATTATTTCAAATTATAACTTGAGGATCTGAACTAGTAATTGTCAAATACAGAACTTAAAATTGATAGCTTCTGCTTATTATTTCAAATTATAACTTGAAGATCTGAACTTGTAATTGTCAAATACAGAACTTCTAATTGTTAAATACAAATTATTAGTGCAAATTATAACTTGTAGATCTGAACTTGTAATTGTCAAATACAGAACTTAAAATTGATAGCTTCTAATTATTATTGTAAATTATAACTTGAAGATCTGAACTTGTAATAGTGAATTACAGAACTTAGATTTGTCAAATTCTAATTATTAATTCTAATTATAACTTGAAGATCTGAACTAGTAATTGTCAAATACAGAACTTAAAATTGATAGCTTCTAATTATTATTGCAAATTATAACTTGAAGATCTGCACTTGTAATTGTCAAATACAGAACTTAAAATTAATAGCTTCTAATTATTATTGCAAATAATAACTTGAAGATCTGAACTTGTAATTGTCAAATGCAGAACTTAAAATTGATAGCTTCTAATTATTATTGCAAATAATAATTAGGAGATCTGTACTTGTAATTGTCAAATACAGAACTTAAAATTGATAGCTTATAATTATAATTCAAATTATAACTTGAAGATCTGAACTTGTAATAGTCAAATACAGAACTTCTAATTGTTAAATACAAATTATTAGTGCAAATCATAACTTGAAGATCTGAACTTGTAATTGTAAAACACAGAACTTCTAATTGTTAAATACAAATTATAAGTGCAAATTATAACTTGAAGATCTGAACTAGTAATTGTCAAATACAGCACTTACAATTGATAGCTTCTAATTATTATTGCAAATTATAACTTGAAGATCTGAACTTGTAATTGTCAAATACAGAACTTAAAATTAATAGCTTCTAATTATTATTGCAAATTATAACTTGAAGATCTGAACTTGTAATTGTCAAATACAGAACTTCTAATTGTTAAATACAAATTATTAGTGCAAATTATAACTTGAAGATCTGAACTTGTAATTGTCAAATACAGAACTTAAAATTGATAGCTTCTAATCATTATTGTAAATTATAACTTGAAGATCTGAACTTGTAATAGTGAATTACAGAACTTAGATTTGTTAAATTCAAATTATTATTTCAAATTATAACTTGAAGATCTGAACTAGTAATTGTCAAATACAGAACTTAAAATTGATAGCTTCTAATTATTATTGCAAATCATAACTTGAAGATCTGAACTTGTAATAGTCAAATACAGAACTACTAATTGTTAAATACAAATTATTAGTGCAAATTATAACTTGAAGATCTGAACTTGTTATTGTCAAATACAGAACTTCTAATTATTAAATTCAAATTATTATTTCAAATATTGAAGATCTTGAAGATCTGAACTAGTAATTGTCAAATACAGAACTTAAAATTGATAGCTTCTAATTATTATTGCAAATTATAACTTGAAGATCTGAACTTGTAATTGTCAAATACAGAACTTAAAATTGATAGCTTATTATTATTATTGTAAATTATAACTTGAAGATCTGAACTTGTAATAGTGAATTACAGAACTTAGAATTGATAGCTTTTAATTATTATTGTAAATTATAACTTGAAGATCTGAACTTGTAATTGTCAAATACAGAACATAAAATTGATAGCTTCTAATTATTATTTCAAATTATAACTTGAAGATCTGAACTTGAAATTGTCAAATACAGAACTTAAAATTAATAGCTTCTAATTATTATTGCAAATTATAACTTGAAGATCTGAACTTGTAATTATCAAATACAGAACTTCAAATTGTTAAATACAAATTATTAGTGCAAATTATAACTTGAAGATCTGAACTTGTAATTGTCAAATACAGAACTTAAAATTGATAGCTTCTAATTATTATTGTAAATTCTAACTTGAAGATCTGAACTTGTAATAGTGAATTACAGAACTTAGATTTGTTAAATTCAAATTATTATTTCAAATTATAACTTGAAGATCTGAACTAGTAATTGTCCAAAACAGAACTTAAAATTGATAGCTTCTAATTATTATTGCATATTATAACTTGAAGATCTGAACTTGTAATTTTAAATACAGAACTTAAAATTGATAGCTTCTAATTATTATTGTAAATTATAACTTCAAGATCTGAACTTGTAATTGTCAAATACAGAACTTAAAATTGATAGCTTCTAATTATTATTGCAAATAATTACTTGAAGATCTGAACTTGTAATTGTCAAATACAGAACTTAAAATTGATAAGTTCTAATTATTATTGCAAATTATAATTTGAAGATCTGAACTTGTAATAGACAAATACGCAACTTAGCATTGTTAAATACAAATTGTGATTGCATATTATAACTTGAAGATCTGAACTTGTAATTGTCAAATACAGCACTTACAATTGATAGCTTCTAATTATTATTGCAAATTATAACTTGAAGATCTGAACTAGTAATTGTCAAATACAGCACTTACAATTGATAGCTTCTAATTATTATTGCAAATTATAACTTGAAGATCTGAACTAGTAATTGTCAAATACAGAACTTAAAATTAATAGCTTCTAATTATTATTGCAAATTATAACTTGAAGATCTGAACTTGTAATTGTCAAATACAGAACTTCTAATTGTTAAATACAAATTATTAGTGCAAATTATAACTTGAAGATCTGAACTTGTAATTGTCAAATACAGAACTTAAAATTGATAGCTTCTAATTATTATTGCAAATTATAACTTGAAGATCTGAACTTGTAATTGTCAAATACAGAACTTAAAATTGATAGCTTATTATTATTATTGTAAATTATAACTTGAAGATCTGAACTTGTAAGAGTGAATTACAGAACTTAGAATTGATAGCATTTAATTATTATTGTAAATTATAACTTGAAGATCTGAACTTGTAATTGTCAAATACAGAACATAAAATTGATAGCTTCTAATTATTATTTCAAATTATAACTTGAAGATCTGAACTTGTAATTGTCAAATACAGAACTTAAAATTAATAGCTTCTAATTATTATTGCAAATTATAACTTGAAGATCTGAACTTGTAATTGTCAAATACAGAACTTCAAATTGTTAAATACAAATTATTAGTGCAAATAATAACTTGAAGATCTGAACTTGTAATTGTCAAATACAGAACTTAAAATTGATAGCTTCTAATTATTATTGTAAATTATAACTTGAAGATCTTAACTTGTAATAGTGAATTACAGAACTTAGATTTGTTAAATTCAAATTATTATTTCAAATTATAACTTGAAGATCTGAACTAGTAATTGTCCAAAACAGAACTTAAAATTGATAGCTTCTAATCATTATTGCATATTATAACTTGAAGATCTGAACTTGTAATTGTTAAATACAGAACTTAAAATTGATAGCTTCTAATTATTATTGTAAATTATAACTTCAAGATCTGAACTTGTAATTGTCAAAAACAGAACTTAAAATTGATAGCTTCTAATTGTTATTGCAAATAATTACTTGAAGATCTGAACTTGTAATTGTCAAATTCAGAACTTAAAATTGATAGCTTCTAATTATTATTGCAAATTATAATTTGAAGATCTGAACTTGTAATAGACAAATACGCAACTTAGCATTGTTAAATACAAATTGTGATTGAAAATTATAACTTGAAGATCTGAACCAGTAATAGGTAAATACAGAACTTCGAATGGTTAAATTCAAACTAAGATTGCAAATAATAATTTGAAGATCTGAACTTGTAATAGTCAAATACAGAACTTCTAATTGTTAAATACAAATTATTAGTGCAAATCATAACTTGAAGATCTGAACTTGTAATTGTAAAACACAGAACTTCTAATTGTTAAATACAAATTATAAGTGCAAATTATAACTTGAAGATCTGAACTAGTAATTGTCAAATACAGCACTTACAATTGATAGCTTCTAATTATTATTGCAAATTATAACTTGAAGATCAGAACTAGTAATTGTCAAATACAGAACTTAAAATTAATAGCTTCTAATTATTATTGCAAATTATAACTTGAAGATCTGAACTTGTAATTGTCAAATACAGAACTTCTAATTGTTAAATACAAATTATTAGTGCAAATTATAACTTGAAGATCTGAACTTGTAATTGTCAAATACAGAACTTAAAATTGATAGCTTCTAATTATTATTGCAAATTATAACTTGAAGATCTGAACTTGTAATTGTCAAATACAGAACTTAAAATTGATAGCTTATTATTATTATTGTAAATTATAACTTGAAGATCTGAACTTGTAAGAGTGAATTACAGAACTTAGAATTGATAGCATTTAATTATTATTGTAAATTATAACTTGAAGATCTGAACTTGTAATTGTCAAATACAGAACATAAAATTGATAGCTTCTAATTATTATTTCAAATTATAACTTGAAGATCTGAACTTGTAATTGTCAAATACAGAACTTAAAATTAATAGCTTCTAATTATTATTGCAAATTATAACTTGAAGATCTGAACTTGTAATTGTCAAATACAGAACTTCAAATTGTTAAATACAAATTATTAGTGCAAATAATAACTTGAAGATCTGAACTTGTAATTGTCAAATACAGAACTTAAAATTGATAGCTTCTAATTATTATTGTAAATTATAACTTGAAGATCTGAACTTGTAATAGTGAATTACAGAACTTAGATTTGTTAAATTCAAATTATTATTTCAAATTATAACTTGAAGATCTGAACTAGTAATTGTCCAAAACAGAACTTAAAATTGATAGCTTCTAATCATTATTGCATATTATAACTTGAAGATCTGAACTTGTAATTGTTAAATACAGAACTTAAAATTGATAGCTTCTAATTATTATTGTAAATTATAACTTCAAGATCTGAACTTGTAATTGTCAAAAACAGAACTTAAAATTGATAGCTTCTAATTGTTATTGCAAATAATTACTTGAAGATCTGAACTTGTAATTGTCAAATTCAGAACTTAAAATTGATAGCTTCTAATTATTATTGCAAATTATAACTTGAAGATCTGAACCTGTAATAGGTAAATACAGAACTTCGAATTGTAAAATTCTAACTAAGATTGCAAATAATAATTCGAAGATCTGAACTTGTAATAGTCAAATACAGAACTGCTAATTGTTAAATACAAATTATTAGTGAAAATTATAACTTGTAGATCTGATCTAGTAATTGTCAAATACAGAACTTAAAATTGATAGCTTCTAATTATTATTGCAAATTATAACTTGAAGATCTGAACTTGTAATTGTCAAATACAGAACTTCTAATTGTTAAATACAAATTATTAGTGCAAATTATAACTTGAAGATCTGAACCTGTAATAGGTAAATACAGAACTTCGAATTGTTAAATTCTAACTAAGATTGCAAATAATAATTCGAAGATCTGAACTTGTAATAGTCAAATACAGAACTGCTAATTGTTAAATACAAATTATTGGTGCAAATTATAACTTGAAGATCTGAACTAGTAATTGTCAAATACAGCACTTAAAATTGATAGCTTCTAATTATTATTGCAAATTATAACTTGAAGATCTGAACTTGTAATTGTCAAATACAGAACATAAAATTGATAGCTACTAATTATTATTTTAAATTATAACTTGAAGATCTGAACTTGTAATTGTCAAATACAGAACTTAAAATTAATAGCTTCTAATTATTATTGCAAATTATAACTTGAATGTCTGAACTTGTAATTGTCAAATACAGAACTTCTAATTGTTAAATACAAATTATTAGTGCAAATTATAACTTGAAGATCTGAACTTGTAATTGTCAAATACAGAACTTAAAATTGATAGCTTCTAATTATTATTGTAAATTATAACTTGAAGAACTGAACTTGTAATAGTGAATTACAGAACTTAGATTTGTTAAATTCAAATTATTATTTCAAATTATAACTTGAGGATCTGAACTAGTAATTGTCAAATACAGAACTTAAAATTGATAGCTTCTGCTTATTATTTCAAATTATAACTTGAAGATCTGAACTTGTAATTGTCAAATACAGAACTTCTAATTGTTAAATACAAATTATTAGTGCAAATTATAACTTGTAGATCTGAACTTGTAATTGTCAAATACAGAACTTAAAATTGATAGCTTCTAATTATTATTGTAAATTATAACTTGAAGATCTGAACTTGTAATAGTGAATTACAGAACTTAGATTTGTCAAATTCTAATTATTAATTCTAATTATAACTTGAAGATCTGAACTAGTAATTGTCAAATACAGAACTTAAAATTGATAGCTTCTAATTATTATTGCCAATTATAACTTGAAGATCTGCACTTGTAATTGTCAAATACAGAACTTAAAATTAATAGCTTCTAATTATTATTGCAAATAATAACTTGAAGATCTGAACTTGTAATTGTCAAATGCAGAACTTAAAATTGATAGCTTCTAATTATTATTGCAAATAATAATTAGGAGATCTGTACTTGTAATTGTCAAATACAGAACTTAAAATTGATAGCTTATAATTATAATTCAAATTATAACTTGAAGATCTGAACTTGTAATAGTCAAATACAGAACTTCTAATTGTTAAATACAAATTATTAGTGCAAATCATAACTTGAAGATCTGAACTTGTAATTGTAAAACACAGAACTTCTAATTGTTAAATACAAATTATAAGTGCAAATTATAACTTGAAGATCTGAACTAGTAATTGTCAAATACAGCACTTACAATTGATAGCTTCTAATTATTATTGCAAATTATAACTTGAAGATCTGAACTTGTAATTGTCAAATACAGAACTTAAAATTAATAGCTTCTAATTATTATTGCAAATTATAACTTGAAGATCTGAACTTGTAATTGTCAAATACAGAACTTCTAATTGTTAAATACAAATTATTAGTGCAAATTATAACTTGAAGATCTGAACTTGTAATTGTCAAATACAGAACTTAAAATTGATAGCTTCTAATCATTATTGTAAATTATAACTTGAAGATCTGAACTTGTAATAGTGAATTACAGAACTTAGATTTGTTAAATTCAAATTATTATTTCAAATTATAACTTGAAGATCTGAACTAGTAATTGTCAAATACAGAACTTAAAATTGATAGCTTCTAATTATTATTGCAAATCATAACTTGAAGATCTGAACTTGTAATAGTCAAATACAGAACTTCTAATTGTTAAATACAAATTATTAGTGCAAATTATAACTTGAAGATCTGAACTTGTTATTGTCAAATACAGAACTTCTAATTATTACATTCAAATTATTATTTCAAATATTGAAGATCTTGAAGATCTGAACTAGTAATTGTCAAATACAGAACTTAAAATTGATAGCTTCTAATTATTATTGCAAATTATAACTTGAAGATCTGAACTTGTAATTGTCAAATACAGAACTTAAAATTGATAGCTTATTATTATTATTGTAAATTATAACTTGAAGATCTGAACTTGTAATAGTGAATTACAGAACTTAGAATTGATAGCTTTTAATTATTATTGTAAATTATAACTTGAAGATCTGAACTTGTAATTGTCAAATACAGAACATAAAATTGATAGCTTCTAATTATTATTTCAAATTATAACTTGAAGATCTGAACTTGAAATTGTCAAATACAGAACTTAAAATTAATAGCTTCTAATTATTATTGCAAATTATAACTTGAAGATCTGAACTTGTAATTATCAAATACAGAACTTCAAATTGTTAAATACAAATTATTAGTGCAAATTATAACTTGAAGATCTGAACTTGTAATTGTCAAATACAGAACTTAAAATTGATAGCTTCTAATTATTATTGTAAATTCTAACTTGAAGATCTGAACTTGTAATAGTGAATTACAGAACTTAGATTTGTTAAATTCAAATTATTATTTCAAATTATAACTTGAAGATCTGAACTAGTAATTGTCCAAAACAGAACTTAAAATTGATAGCTTCTAATTATTATTGCATATTATAACTTGAAGATCTGAACTTGTAATTTTAAATACAGAACTTAAAATTGATAGCTTCTAATTATTATTGTAAATTATAACTTCAAGATCTGAACTTGTAATTGTCAAATACAGAACTTCTAATTGTTAAATACAAATTATTAGTGCAAATTATAACTTGAAGATCTGAACTTGTAATTGTCAAATACAGAACTTAAAATTGATAGCTTCTAATTATTATTGCAAATTATAACTTGAAGATCTGAACTTGTAATTGTCAAATACAGAACTTAAAATTGATATCTTCTAATTATTATTGCAAATCATAACTTGAAGATCTGAACTTGTAATTGTCAAATACAGAACTTAAAATTGATAGCTTCTAATTATTATTGTAAATTATAACTTGAAGATCTGACCTTGTAATTGTCAAATACAGAACTTAAAATTGATATCTTCTAATTATTATTGCAAATAATAACTTGAAGATCTGAACTTTTAATTGTCAAATGCAGAACTTAAAATTGATAGCTTCTAATTATTATTGCAAATAATAATTTGAAGATCTGTACTTGTAATTGTCAAATACAGAACTTAAAATTGATAGCTTAAAATTATAATTCAATTTATAACTTGAAGATCTGAACTTGTAATAGTCAAATACAGAACTTCGAATTGTTAAATACAAATTATTAGTGCAAATTATAACCTGAAGATCTCAACTTGTAATAGGTAAATACAGAACTTCGAATTATTAAATTCAAACTAAGATTGCAAATAATAATTTGAAGATCTGAACTTGTAATAGTCAAATACAGAACTTCTAATTGTTAAATACACATTATTAGTGCAAATTATAACTTGAAGATCTGAACTTGTAATTGTCAAATACAGAACTTCTAATTATTAAATACAAATTATTAGTGCAAATTATAACTTGAAGATCTGAACTTGTAATTGTCAAATACAGAACTTAAAATTGATAGCTTCTAATTATTATTGCAAATTATAACTTGAAGATGTGAACTTGTAATAGTGAATTATAGAACTTAGATTTGTTAAATTCAAATTATTATTTCAAATTATAACTTGAAGATCTGAACTAGTAATTGTCAAATACAGAACTTAAAATTGATAGCTTATAATTATTATTGTAAATTATAACTTGAAGATCTGAACTATTATTGTCAAATACAGAACTTAAAATTGATAGCTTCTAATTATTATTTCAAATTATAACTTGAAGATCTGAACTGGTAATTGTCAAATACAGAACTTCTAATTGTTAAATACAAATTATTGTTTCAAATTATAACTTGAAGATCTGAACTAGTAATTGTCAAATACAGAACTTAAAATTGATAGCTTCTAATTATTATTGCAAATTATAACTTGAAGATCTGAACTTGTAATTGTCAAATACAGAACTTAAAATTGATAGCTTCTAATTATTATTTCAAATTATAACTTGAAGATCTGAACTTGTAATTGTCAAATACAGAACTTAAAATTGATAGCTTCTAATTATTATTGCAAATAATAACTTGAAGATCTGAACTTTTAATTGTCAAATGCAGAACTTAAAATTGATAGCTTCTAATTATTATTGCAAATAATAATTTGAAGATCTGTACTTGTAATTGTCAAATAGAGAACTTAAAATTGATAGCTTAAAATTATAATTCAATTTATAACTTGAAGATCTGAACTTGTAATAGTCAATTACAGAACTTCTAATTGTTAAATACAAATTATTAGTGCAAATTATAACTTGAAGATCTGAACTTGTTATTGTCAAATACAGAACTTCTAATTATTAAATTCAAATTATTATTTCAAATATTGAAGATCTTGAAGATCTGAACTAGTAATTGTCAAATACAGAACTTAAAATTGATAGCTTCTAATTATTATTGCAAATTATAACTTGAAGATCTGAACTTGTAATTGTCAAATACAGAACTTAAAATTGATAGCTTATTATTATTATTGTAAATTATAACTTGAAGATCTGAACTTGTAATAGTGAATTACAGAACTTAGAATTGATAGCTTTTAATTTTTATTGTAAATTATAACTTGAAGATCTGAACTTGTAATTGTCAAATACAGAACATAAAATTGATAGCTTCTAATTATTATTTCAAATTATAACTTGAAGATCTGATCTTGAAATTGTCAAATACAGAACTTAAAATTAATAGCTTCTAATTATTATTGCAAATTATAACTTGAAGATCTGAACTTGTAATTATCAAATACAGAACTTCAAATTGTTAAATACAAATTATTAGTGCAAATTATAACTTGAAGATCTGAACTTGTAATTGTCAAATACAGAACTTAAAATTGATAGCTTCTAATTATTATTGTAAATTATAACTTGAAGAACTGAACTTGTAATAGTGAATTACAGAACTTAGATTTGTTAAATTCAAATTATTATTTCAAATTATAACTTGAAGATCTGAACTAGTAATTGTCCAAAACAGAACTTAAAATTGATAGCTTCTAATTATTATTGCATATTATAACTTGAAGATCTGAACTTGTAATTTTAAATACAGAACTTAAAATTGATAGCTTCTAATTATTATTGTAAATTATAACTTCAAGATCTGAACTTGTAATTGTCAAATACAGAACTTAAAATTGATAGCTTCTAATTATTATTGCAAATAATTACTTGAAGATCTGAACTTGTAATTGTCAAATACAGAACTTAAAATTGTTAAGTTCTAATTATTATTGCAAATTATAATTTGAAGATCTGAACTTGTAATAGACAAATACGCAACTTAGCATTGTTAAATACAAATTGTGATTGCAAATTAGAACTTGAAGATCTGAACCTGTAATAGGTAAATACAGAACTTCGAATTGTTAAATTCAAACTAAGATTGCAAATAATAATTCGAAGATCTGAACTTGTAATAGTCAAATACAGAACTTCTAATTGTTAAATACAAATTATTAGTGCAAATTATAACTTGAAGATCTGAACTTGTAATTGTCAAATACAGAACTTAAAATTGATAGCTTCTAATTATTATTTCAAATTATAACTTGAAGATCTGAACTTGTAATTGTCAAATACAGAACTTAAAATTGATAGCTTCTAATTATTATTGTAAATTATAACTTGAAGATCTGAACTTGTAATAGTGAATACCAGAACTTAGATTTGTTAAATTCAAATTATTATTTCAAATTATAACTTGAAGATCTGAACTAGTAATTGTCAAATACAGAACTTAAAATTGATAGCTTCTAATTATTATTGCAAATTATAACTTGAAGATCTGAACTTGTAATTGTCAAATACAGAACTTAAAATTGATAGCTTCTAATTATTATTTCAAATTATAACTTGAAGATCTGAACTTGTAATTGTCAAATACAGAACTTAAAATTGATAGCTTCTAATTATTATTGCAAATAATAACTTGAAGATCTGAACTTTTAATTGTCAAATGCAGAACTTAAAATTGATAGCTTCTAATTATTATTGCAAATAATAATTTGAAGATCTGTACTTGTAATTGTCAAATACAGAACTTAAAATTGATAGCTTAAAATTATAATTCAATTCATAACTTGAAGATCTGAACTTGTAATAGTCAAATACAGAACTTCGAATTGTTAAATACAAATTATTAGTGCAAATTATAACCTGAAGATCTCAACTTGTAATAGGTAAATACAGAACTTCGAATTATTAAATTCAAACTAAGATTGCAAATAATAATTTGAAGATCTGAACTTGTAATAGTCAAATACAGAACTTCTAATTGTTAAATACACATTATTAGTGCAAATTATAACTTGAAGATCTGAACTTGTAATTGTCAAATACAGAACTTCTAATTATTAAATACAAATTATTAGTGCAAATTATAACTTGAAGATCTGAACTTGTAATTGTCAAATACAGAACTTAAAATTGATAGCTTCTAATTATTATTGCAAATTATAACTTGAAGATCTGAACTTGTAATTGTCAAATACAGAACTTAAAATTGATAGCTTCTAATTATTATTGCAAATTATAACTTGAAGATCTGAACTTGTAATTGTCAAATACAGAACTTAGAATTGATAGCATTTAATTATTATTGTAAATTTAACTTGAAGATCTGAACTTGTAATTGTCAAATACAGAACATAAAATTGATAGCTTCTAATTATTATTTCAAATTATAACTTGAAGATCTGAACTTGTAATTGTCAAATACAGAACTTAAAATTAATAGCTTCTAATTATTATTGCAAATTATAACTTGAAGATCTGAACTTGTAATTGTCAAATACAGAACTTCAAATTGTTAAATACAAATTATTAGTGCAAATAATAACTTGAAGATCTGAACCTGTAATAGGTAAATACAGAACTTCGAATTGTTAAATTCTAACTAAGATTGCAAATAATAATTCGAAGATCTGAACTTGTAATAGTCAAATACAGAACTGCTAATTGTTAAATACAAATTATTGGTGCAAATTATAACTTGAAGATCTGAACTAGTAATTGTCAAATACAGCACTTAAAATTGATAGCTTCTAATTATTATTGCAAATTATAACTTGAAGATCTGAACTTGTAATTGTCAAATACAGAACATAAAATTGATAGCTACTAATTATTATTTCAAATTATAACTTGAAGATCTGAACTTGTAATTGTTAAATACAGAACTTAAAATTAATAGCTTCTAATTATTATTGCAAATTATAACTTGAATGTCTGAACTTGTAATTGTCAAATACAGAACTTCTAATTGTTAAACACAAATTATTAGTGCAAATTATAACTTGAAGATCTGAACTTGTAATTGTCAAATACAGAACTTAAAATTGATAGCTTCTAATTATTATTGTAAATTATAACTTGAAGAACTGAACTTGTAATAGTGAATTACAGAACTTAGATTTGTTAAATTCAAATTATTATTTCAAATTATAACTTGAGGATCTGAACTAGTAATTGTCAAATACAGAACTTAAAATTGATAGCTTCTAATTATTATTTCAAATTATAACTTGAAGATCTGAACTTGTAATTGTCAAATACAGAACTTCTAATTATTAAATACAAATTATTAGTGCAAATTATAACTTGTAGATCTGAACTTGTAATTGTCAAATACAGAACTTAAAATTGATAGCTTCTAATTATTATTGTAAATTATAACTTGAAAATCTGAACTTGTAATAGTGAATTACAGAACTTAGATTTGTCAAATTCTAATTATTAATTCTAATTATAACTTGAAGATCTGAACTAGTAATTGTCAAATACAGAACTTAAAATTGATAGCTTCTAATTATTATTGCAAATTATAACTTGAAGATCTGCACTTGTAATTGTCAAATACAGAACTTAAAATTAATAGCTTCTAATTATTATTGCAAATAATAACTTGAAGATCTGAACTTGTAATTGTCAAATGCAGAACTTAAAATTGATAGCTTCTAATTATTATTGCAAATAATAATTAGGAGATCTGTACTTGTAATTGTCAAATACAGAACTTAAAATTGATAGCTTATAATTATAATTCAAATTATAACTTGAAGATCTGAACTTGTAATAGTCAAATACAGAACTTCGAATTGTTAAATACAAATTATTAGTGCAAATTATTACTTGAAGATCTGAACCTGTAATAGGTAAATACAGAACTTCGAATGGTTAAATTCAAACTAAGATTGCAAATAATAATTTGAAGATCTGAACTTGTAATAGTCAAATACAGAACTTCTAATTGTTAAATACAAATTATTAGTGCAAATCATAACTTGAAGATCTGAACTTGTAATTGTAAAACACAGAACTTCTAATTGTTAAATACAAATTATAAGTGCAAATTATAACTTGAAGATCTGAACTAGTAATTGTCAAATACAGCACTTACAATTGATAGCTTCTAATTATTATTGCAAATTATAACTTGAAGATCTGAACTAGTAATTGTCAAATACAGAACTTAAAATTAATAGCTTCTAATTATTATTGCAAATTATAACTTGAAGATCTGAACTTGTAATTGTCAAAAACAGAACTTAAAATTGATAGCTTCTAATTATTATTGTAAATTATAACTTCAAGATCTGAACTTGTAATTGTCAAAAACAGAACTTAAAATTGATAGCTTCTAATTGTTATTGCAAATAATTACTTGAAGATCTGAACTTGTAATTGTCAAATTCAGAACTTAAAATTGATAGCTTCTAATTATTATTGCAAATTATAATTTGAAGATCTGAACTTGTAATAGACAAATACGCAACTTAGCATTGTTAAATACAAATTGTGATTGAAAATTATAACTTGAAGATCTGAACCAGTAATAGGTAAATACAGAACTTCGAATTGTAAAATTCTAACTAAGATTGCAAATAATAATTCGAAGATCTGAACTTGTAATAGTCAAATACAGAACTGCTAATTGTTAAATACAAATTATTAGTGCAAATTATAACTTGAAGATCTGATCTAGTAATTGTCAAATACAGAACTTAAAATTGATAGCTTCTAATTATTATTGCAAATTATAACTTGAAGATCTGAACTTGTAATTGTCAAATACAGAACTTCTAATTGTTAAATACAAATTATTAGTGCAAATTATAACTTGAAGATCTGAACCTGTAATAGGTAAATACAGAACTTCGAATTGTTAAATTCTAACTAAGATTGCAAATAATAATTCGAAGATCTGAACTTGTAATAGTCAAATACAGAACTGCTAATTGTTAAATACAAATTATTAGTGCAAATTATAACTTGAAGATCTGAACCTGTAATAGGTAAATACAGAACTTCGAATGGTTAAATTCAAACTAAGATTGCAAATAATAATTTGAAGATCTGAACTTGTAATAGTCAAATACAGAACTTCTAATTGTTAAATACAAATTATTAGTGCAAATCATAACTTGAAGATCTGAACTTGTAATTGTAAAACACAGAACTTCTAATTGTTAAATACAAATTATAAGTGCAAATTATAACTTGAAGATCTGAACTAGTAATTGTCAAATACAGCACTTACAATTGATAGCTTCTAATTATTATTGCAAATTATAACTTGAAGATCAGAACTAGTAATTGTCAAATACAGAACTTAAAATTAATAGCTTCTAATTATTATTGCAAATTATAACTTGAAGATCTGAACTTGTAATTGTCAAATACAGAACTTCTAATTGTTAAATACAAATTATTAGTGCAAATTATAACTTGAAGATCTGAACTTGTAATTGTCAAATACAGAACTTAAAATTGATAGCTTCTAATTATTATTGCAAATTATAACTTGAAGATCTGAACTTGTAATTGTCAAATACAGAACTTAAAATTGATAGCTTATTATTATTATTGTAAATTATAACTTGAAGATCTGAACTTGTAAGAGTGAATTACAGAACTTAGAATTGATAGCATTTAATTATTATTGTAAATTATAACTTGAAGATCTGAACTTGTAATTGTCAAATACAGAACATAAAATTGATAGCTTCTAATTATTATTTCAAATTATAACTTGAAGATCTGAACTTGTAATTGTCAAATACAGAACTTAAAATTAATAGCTTCTAATTATTATTGCAAATTATAACTTGAAGATCTGAACTTGTAATTGTCAAATACAGAACTTCAAATTGTTAAATACAAATTATTAGTGCAAATAATAACTTGAAGATCTGAACTTGTAATTGTCAAATACAGAACTTAAAATTGATAGCTTCTAATTATTATTGTAAATTATAACTTGAAGATCTGAACTTGTAATAGTGAATTACAGAACTTAGATTTGTTAAATTCAAATTATTATTTCAAATTATAACTTGAAGATCTGAACTAGTAATTGTCCAAAACAGAACTTAAAATTGATAGCTTCTAATCATTATTGCATATTATAACTTGAAGATCTGAACTTGTAATTGTTAAATACAGAACTTAAAATTGATAGCTTCTAATTATTATTGTAAATTATAACTTCAAGATCTGAACTTGTAATTGTCAAAAACAGAACTTAAAATTGATAGCTTCTAATTGTTATTGCAAATAATTACTTGAAGATCTGAACTTGTAATTGTCAAATTCAGAACTTAAAATTGATAGCTTCTAATTATTATTGCAAATTATAATTTGAAGATCTGAACTTGTAATAGTGAATTACAGAACTTAGATTTGTCAAATTCTAATTATTAATTCTAATTATAACTTGAAGATCTGAACTAGTAATTGTCAAATACAGAACTTAAAATTGATAGCTTCTAATTATTATTGCAAATTATAACTTGAAGATCTGCACTTGTAATTGTCAAATACAGAACTTAAAATTAATAGCTTCTAATTATTATTGCAAATAATAACTTGAAGATCTGAACTTGTAATTGTCAAATGCAGAACTTAAAATTGATAGCTTCTAATTATTATTGCAAATAATAATTAGGAGATCTGTACTTGTAATTGTCAAATACAGAACTTAAAATTGATAGCTTATAATTATAATTCAAATTATAACTTGAAGATCTGAACTTGTAATAGTCAAATACAGAACTTCGAATTGTTAAATACAAATTATTAGTGCAAATTATTACTTGAAGATCTGAACCTGTAATAGGTAAATACAGAACTTCGAATGGTTAAATTCAAACTAAGATTGCAAATAATAATTTGAAGATCTGAACTTGTAATAGTCAAATACAGAACTTCTAATTGTTAAATACAAATTATTAGTGCAAATCATAACTTGAAGATCTGAACTTGTAATTGTAAAACACAGAACTTCTAATTGTTAAATACAAATTATAAGTGCAAATTATAACTTGAAGATCTGAACTAGTAATTGTCAAATACAGCACTTACAATTGATAGCTTCTAATTATTATTGCAAATTATAACTTGAAGATCTGAACTAGTAATTGTCAAATACAGAACTTAAAATTAATAGCTTCTAATTATTATTGCAAATTATAACTTGAAGATCTGAACTTGTAATTGTCAAATACAGAACTTCTAATTGTTAAATACAAATTATTAGTGCAAATTATAACTTGAAGATCTGAACTTGTAATTGTCAAATACAGAACTTAAAATTGATAGCTTCTAATTATTATTGCAAATTATAACTTGAAGATCTGAACTTGTAATTGTCAAATACAGAACTTAAAATTGATAGCTTATTATTATTATTGTAAATTATAACTTGAAGATCTGAACTTGTAAGAGTGAATTACAGAACTTAGAATTGATAGCATTTAATTATTATTGTAAATTATAACTTGAAGATCTGAACTTGTAATTGTCAAATACAGAACATAAAATTGATAGCTTCTAATTATTATTTCAAATTATAACTTGAAGATCTGAACTTGTAATTGTCAAATACAGAACTTAAAATTAATAGCTTCTAATTATTATTGCAAATTATAACTTGAAGATCTGAACTTGTAATTGTCAAATACAGAACTTCAAATTGTTAAATACAAATTATTAGTGCAAATAATAACTTGAAGATCTGAACTTGTAATTGTCAAATACAGAACTTAAAATTGATAGCTTCTAATTATTATTGTAAATTATAACTTGAAGATCTTAACTTGTAATAGTGAATTACAGAACTTAGATTTGTTAAATTCAAATTATTATTTCAAATTATAACTTGAAGATCTGAACTAGTAATTGTCCAAAACAGAACTTAAAATTGATAGCTTCTAATCATTATTGCATATTATAACTTGAAGATCTGAACTTGTAATTGTTAAATACAGAACTTAAAATTGATAGCTTCTAATTATTATTGTAAATTATAACTTCAAGATCTGAACTTGTAATTGTCAAAAACAGAACTTAAAATTGATAGCTTCTAATTGTTATTGCAAATAATTACTTGAAGATCTGAACTTGTAATTGTCAAATTCAGAACTTAAAATTGATAGCTTCTAATTATTATTGCAAATTATAATTTGAAGATCTGAACTTGTAATAGACAAATACGCAACTTAGCATTGTTAAATACAAATTGTGATTGAAAATTATAACTTGAAGATCTGAACCAGTAATAGGTAAATACAGAACTTCGAATTGTAAAATTCTAACTAAGATTGCAAATAATAATTCGAAGATCTGAACTTGTAATAGTCAAATACAGAACTGCTAATTGTTAAATACAAATTATTAGTGCAAATTATAACTTGAAGATCTGATCTAGTAATTGTCAAATACAGAACTTAAAATTGATAGCTTCTAATTATTATTGCAAATTATAACTTGAAGATCTGAACTTGTAATTGTCAAATACAGAACTTCTAATTGTTAAATACAAATTATTAGTGCAAATTATAACTTGAAGATCTGAACCTGTAATAGGTAAATACAGAACTTCGAATTGTTAAATTCTAACTAAGATTGCAAATAATAATTCGAAGATCTGAACTTGTAATAGTCAAATACAGAACTGCTAATTGTTAAATACAAATTATTAGTGCAAATTATAACTTGAAGATCTGAACCTGTAATAGGTAAATACAGAACTTCGAATGGTTAAATTCAAACTAAGATTGCAAATAATAATTTGAAGATCTGAACTTGTAATAGTCAAATACAGAACTTCTAATTGTTAAATACAAATTATTAGTGCAAATCATAACTTGAAGATCTGAACTTGTAATTGTAAAACACAGAACTTCTAATTGTTAAATACAAATTATAAGTGCAAATTATAACTTGAAGATCTGAACTAGTAATTGTCAAATACAGCACTTACAATTGATAGCTTCTAATTATTATTGCAAATTATAACTTGAAGATCAGAACTAGTAATTGTCAAATACAGAACTTAAAATTAATAGCTTCTAATTATTATTGCAAATTATAACTTGAAGATCTGAACTTGTAATAGTGAATTACAGAACTTAGATTTGTTAAATTCAAATTATTATTTCAAATTATAACTTGAAGATCTGAACTAGTAATTGTCCAAAACAGAACTTAAAATTGTAAGCTTCTAATTATTATTGCATATTATAACTTGAAGATCTGAACTTGTAATTGTTAAATACAGAACTTAAAATTGATAGCTTCTAATTATTATTGTAAATTATAACTTCAAGATCTGAACTTGTAATTGTCAAAAACAGAACTTAAAATTGATAGCTTCTAATTGTTATTGCAAATAATTACTTGAAGATCTGAACTTGTAATTGTCAAATTCAGAACTTAAAATTGATAGCTTCTAATTATTATTGCAAATTATAATTTGAAGATCTGAACTTGTAATAGACAAATACGCAACTTAGCATTGTTAAATACAAATTGTGATTGAAAATTATAACTTGAAGATCTGAACCTGTAATAGGTAAATACAGAACTTCGAATTGTTACATTCTAACTAAGATTGCAAATAATAATTCGAAGATCTGAACTTGTAATAGTCAAATACAGAACTGCTAATTGTTAAATTCAAATTATTAGTGCAAATTATAACTTGAAGATCTGATCTAGTAATTGTCAAATACAGAACTTAAAATTGATAGCTTCTAATTATTATTGCAAATTATAACTTGAAGATCTGAACTTGTAATTGTCAAATACAGAACTTCTAATTGTTAAATACAAATTATTAGTGCAAATTATAACTTGAAGATCTGAACCTGTAATAGGTAATTATAACTTGAAGATCTGAACTAGTAATTGTCAAATACAGAACTTAAAATTGATAGCTTCTAATTATTATTGCATATTATAACTTGAAGATCTGCACTTGTAATTGTCAAATACAGAACTTAAAATTAATAGCTTCTAATTATTATTGCAAATAATAACTTGAAGATCTGAACTTGTAATTGTCAAATGCAGAACTTAAAATTGATAGCTTCTAATTATTATTGCAAATAATAATTAGGAGATCTGTACTTGTAATTGTCAAATACAGAACTTAAAATTGATAGCTTATAATTATAATTCAAATTATAACTTGAAGATCTGAACTTGTAATAGTCAAATACAGAACTTCGAATTGTTAAATACAAATTATTAGTGCAAATTATAACTTGAAGATCTGAACTTGTAATTGTCAAATACAGAACTTAAAATTGATAGCTTCTAATTATTATTGTAAATTATAACTTGAAGAACTGAACTTGTAATAGTGAATTACAGAACTTAGATTTGTTAAATTCAAATTATTATTTCAAATTATAACTTGAGGATCTGAACTAGTAATTGTCAAATACAGAACTTAAAATTGATAGCTTCTAATTATTATTTCAAATTATAACTTCAAGATCTGAACTTGTAATTGTCAAATACAGAACTTCTAATTGTTAAATACAAATTATTAGTGCAAATTATAACTTGTAGATCTGAACTTGTAATAGTAAAACAACCAACCCGCCTTAAGGGCGTAGTTAATAATTTCACCTGGAATTGGTGGTATCCAGTAATTATTTGTAGTTGTTGCCCGCTAGGACACGAAGTCACCAGCCCCTGCTTGCTTATAAGCTTGCGGAGGCAAAGGGGGTGGATCGAACTTCTCGTTGTTAATTGCTTTCCCTGCAAAGAAATGTGAACCAAAGAAAACACAATTTGAACTTCAAAATATTTAATGATTTTTGCAGATTGACTCGTGATTACAACCTCCAACGTATACAAATTTGACTCGGCTATCTTCAACTTTTGAGTCACCGACAATTGTGATAGTAAAAATATGTGTTCGTCTGCACAAAATCTAACAATAAATAAATGACTCACCAGTACTGATTGTCTCACAAAAAGTAATACGACAAGGTGTATCGTCAGCTTCGGTACAGGAACGATGACAATTGAGACTTCCAACACTTGCCAATGACTTCCTGATAGCTCTACAGGTGAACAGATGAGCTTGCGATAACAGACCAGTAGAGGGACTCGATCAGCAGCCACAGATGGTTCGGTGTGGAAAACTTTCACACTTGGAAAACTTGATCGCGAACAAAACAGGTACCCAGGTAACAAAATCGCATACAACATTCGCATAGGAACTCTTGGTTTCGTGTTACTAAATTTATGATCTTGCATACAATTGCAATTGCGGCTCGACAAAATCAAACAGGCACTCGTGCTTGAGCGTTGTTGAAATTTCTTGTACAACACAAGTTATTTCGTTTGGGCGTTCTCGGGAACTCACACGGATTAAAACTCGTAGAATTAAAACAGAATACTACTCCGGAGTATCACCTCTAACCACAACATAAACGCACGACTTCTTAGTTTGCCGTCCAAATCTCAAAAGCCTCGAAAAATACGCTGTACGCCGGGACCTTGAGGGCGCGTGGTACCTTTTAAGAACGCTAGGGGCCGAATTCCATTAGCGTCGCGTATGGGAATTCTAAATAGGAAATTATTTAACATAATTCCGTTACACACCCCCTCCCCAAATATCTCCTCGGTAGATGGAGATAGCTATCAACTAACCCAAAGTCTGCAAAAACTGTGCTCTTGCGTTGAAGACGCAGCCCCCTAACTGTAGGATAAACTAAAAAACTTCGGATCAAAACTATCCTAATTTCCCAAAAACTAAACCATAAAATAAAAAATAAGGTAGGTATTCAACCTGATAACGAAACGTTACCTTTAAATCCGCCTAAGCGAGAACCCTCATGACTAAGCTTGGTAGCTTCAAAAAGTCATCAACAAAAAAACTGCCATTTATGCCGTCACATAATGGACTTAAATGCCCCTAGGCTAGTACAGCTCCCCATAGGACCCGTACTAATATAAAAAACTCAGATTCCAACGAATCTCAACAATACACCCAATGGCTACGCCGCCCAATGGTGTTTTGGAATGGACCGCATAGGACCCATTCGTGCCTGCTCGAAAGTGTATCTAATCCCAACTAACACACCCAGCGCAAAAATTCGTTCCGGACCAACGCACTCAGCGTCGTTGGAACATAGGAACTGTAAGTAAAAATAAAAAAATAAACTTCCGTTTTAATCATAAAAACCCAAATCCTCTACAGCTAGTAGACTACGCATTCCTAAGCGTGAGATTAAATCTCAGATGGCGCAATTAAAAGCTTCCGATGTTATGCTAATTAATTGAAAATTTAAAACCCAGGAAAACAAAATATACCCAACCCTTCCCAGGAATGTTACAACTAGGATCCCAATGTGAAATAGGAAGGAGGTAGAAAGGAGGAAAGGTAAAGGAAGGTAATAGGAAACAGAAGGATAAATGACTTCCGTAATTAATGGTTCCCCGCAGCAATGACGTAATCGATGATTCGTCCTCGCGTATGGATGATAACAACGCGTCGTGGACCGCCCATCAACAGACCATCGCCACCGCAACGACAAAACACCAACGACTTGGTCGAATTTGAGGACGGGAGGAAAGGTTACCCCGGGGAATGACAGTATGTCATTGAGAGCCTGAAAAACTCACGTAATCCGCCCTCAAAATTACGGTCATCGTCCGGGACTTAACTGACTGAGTTCCGGAGACTGCACGACGAGAGACCTCCACAAACACCCAGGGCTACCGCTCGCAACGTTAACACGGACTTTCCAATTGACCAACCCCACCGCAACGGTGTAGCGAAGCCTAGCCTAAACAGGGTCTTCAGGTGTAGTCAACCTTTGCGTACGCGCAAAACGAAGGATGGCTTCACAGCACGCTTGGCGTGAGAGCGAATTCCCCCGCCCCTGCAATAACCAGAACCGAAAAAACCAAACGAGTCGGGACTTAATGACTCCACGGAAGACGGTAGTCTGATGTACGACATACGGGCTAACAGGTGCTTGAGCAGAACCCTGTAAAAAAACTCTGATCTAGATGTTAACCGACCAGGTTGTGACAACATTACCCAACCTCCACCCATTATGTTGAATCACTCCATCCCACAACCTTCCTCTGCTCTATTATCCTGAGGATGCTGCTTCAGATCTTTGATGTGGAACACTCCCACATCTTTACCCCGTTCGTTGACCAGACGGTAGGTCAAAGGACCTGTAACCTCCTTAACTCTACATTTGACATACTTCGGTGCAAGTTTACTGACGAAATGCTTACTAGCGTTGGACAAAGCGAAATTCCGGCGCCATACCGTCTCACCCACCCTAAAGCGCGTGGTTCGCTTCCGGAAGTTGTAATGTGAAGCATTACGGCGGTAAGCACTCCCTAACCGGTTCGTAACATCATTGTAGAGCTCATTCAGTTTATTCATCTCTTCCGCAATTCTTTCGCGACTCCCTAAGGTTACGTCTCCCTCCCCCAATTCCGACACGCGACCGTAATAATCTCCCTTCGCAGGAACGGTCCTGCCTAAATTTAGGAAAGAAGGTGTGAACCCAGTCACCTCATGAGTTGCGGATCTAATAGCGTGGGCAATCTTGTGGATTTCCTCATCCCATGTCCGGTGGTCTTGTTTGACATAAGATCTGATCGCAGTACCTACTACTCTATTCACCCTCTCTACAAAATTAACCTGCGGGTGATAGGCTGCGTTATACCATAGATGATTCACCTTGTAGTCGTTCATGAGTGCCCGAAATTCGTGACTGATAAACTGAGGCCCGTTATCCACCATGCATATTTGAGGAACTCCAAATAGCAGGAAGACTTGGTTCTCTAAAAATTCGCAAATCGACTTTGCGGTAGCCTTACGTAAGGGTTGTACCAGCACAAACTTAGAAAACCAATCACAGACTACAAGTAACATGGTGTTACCCCTAGCAGAACGCGGAAAAGGACCCATAAGGTCGACAGAAATGCACTGGAAAGGAAATCGAACTTTTTTCGGGTTCCCCATTAACCCACTACGCCCTCCCTGACATGCCTTAGACGACAAACACACGGTGCACCGACGCACATACCTAGCCACATCCGCTCGCATCCTTGGCCAATAGTAAAGTTCGCTGATCTTATTCAAAGTTTTAAAAATTCCCAAATGAGCCGAGGTCGGATCGTCATGGCATTCCTTAAAAATGTCCTGGCGTCGCGACTTGGGTATGACTTGTTTCCATTCAATCAAATTGGAAGTCACATCATGATTGTTACTAATAAGTTTGAACAGAAGCCCCCCCTCTATGCGCCAATCAGGATAATTCACCGGATTTTCGCGAACTCTGGCCAACATGCGTCGATACCACGCATCGAAATCGCCCTCGGACAAGTCAAGAGAAGACACCTCCAAAGGTGCGCGTGATAGTGCATCCGGCACTACGTTCAATCTCCCTTTCCGATGCTGGATGTTAAAAGAATGTTGAGCTAAACGTACGCTCCACCTAGCCAGCTTATTCGTGGGACTTTTCATCGATAAAAGCCATAACAAACTGTAATGGTCCGTAACCACCGTAAATTCGGTTCCCTCTACATAAGGTCGGAATTTCTCGATGCCGAAAATTACAGCTAAACATTCCCGTTCCGTCGCAGAATAATTCCTCTCGGCTTTGTTGAGAGTTCTCGAAGCATAGGCAATTGCACGTTCTTCGTCCCCTTCCCCTTGACTTAAAACACAACCCAACCCGTAGTTTGAAGCATCACACTGTATGTAAAATTTCTTACTAAAATCCGGACTAGCCAAAATAGGCGCAGTAACTAACAACTTTTTTAAGTTTTCAAATGACTCATTAGCGTCAGGAGTCCAGGTAATGGATTGACGCTTGGCCCGTCCCTTAATAAGCTCGGTGATGGGAGCCGAATAATTTGAAAAATTAGGAATGAAACGCCGGTACCAACCAATCATACCTATAAAACGTTTGACACCTGTCGTGGTGGTCGGTTTAGCTAGTCGTGTGATCGCTTCAACCTTATCTGGATCCGTGTGAAGTCCAGTTTCGTCGATAATGTGACCTAGAAACTTAAGGCTTGACCTACAAAATTCACACTTTTCCAAATTAATGGTTAGGTTGGCTTCCTGTAGACGAGAAAACACCTGTTCGAGCAGATGTAAGTGCTCTTCGAAAGTTGCCGAGATAACGATGATGTCGTCCAAATACACCCAAATTCTCTCTCCGAGAAGAGATCCGAAAATATTTTCCATCAGCCGCTGCTGAGTCATGGGAGCGTTAGAAATTCCCATGGGAACGACCACGTATTCGAACAACCCTCGACCCGGTACTGTAAAAGCCGTCTTCTCGCAGGAGGATTCAGTAAGAGGTATCTGCCAAAACGCTTTCTTTAAATCGATGGTCGATAAAAAACGCGCGTCGCGGAGAGATGTAAGAATCTCCTCAGGCGTGGGTAACGGAAAAGCATCGCGTTTGCTTAACCGGTTCAACGACCTCCCGTCATAACACAAACGGTGCGACCCATCAGATTTCTTCACCAATAACATTGGAGAAGACCACGGCGATTTTGACGGACGTACAATGCCCATCTCCAACATCTTGTCGAGCTCTGCGTGAGCTATCTTACGCATAGCCGGAGACAACGGATACGCCCGTTGTTTGAGAGGAGCAGCATCCCCAGTATCAATGTTGTGAGTAATCTTATCTGTACGAGTAAGACCATCACGAGAAAGTAATTTAAATTTATTTTTAATTTCAGTGAGAGCAACCTGTTGTTCTAGGTTTAAGTCCCCAGCAGATCTTATCAGTTTCAACGATTGGACCTCGTCCACAACGTACTGATCTTGACGGAAATCTGCTCGAACCCCAAACAGCCGGCAAAAATCTATCCCTAAGGTCAACCCTATATGTATGCTTTTACATACCAGAACCTCTAGTGGTCGCACCACTCTGCCAATACATAATGGTAAATTGACCTTACCCAAAATCTCCTGCGGCGTTCCGTCCGCAGACCGCAAAACCGAAGTACCCCCCTTAGAAAGTATAAGGTCGAGCTTATCTACGAGGTAATGACCCTCGGTACCTAAGATAGATACGCTAGCACCTGAATCTAGCAACGCTGTCACTGGCTCTTCACCTACTTTTAAATTAATATAAGGACGTTGATCGGAAGTAGGATGGAGGAAAAGAGTAGAATCATTGGAGGCCGATCCGCAAAAATCGCGTATTTTTGCCAACCAATTCTTCCAGTCTCCTTTCGCGACGATTTTAGCTTTTCTTAACGCCGCGAGGGACGCGCCGCGACGCCTCCTCGCCCTACGGCGTTTTTTGAACCCTTACTACAGTCACACATGTTGGTAGCTTTACCCTTGCGGCCACAACCGCTACAAAAAATGGAAACAGGTTTAGGGCATGATCGAAAATGGTGCCCCTGCTCTGAGCAGTTCCAACAATTACCTACATTAAATCTCCGTTGAGAGCTCGGAGCGGGTGGAGTTACAATTGAATTCTCAGAGGCGAGTGTCGACGCGGACACTTCCCTAGCAGTCCATTGTACTAAACGTTCCGCTGCCTGGGCCGTTTGAATAAAAACTTCACGGTTCGACGTGAGAGTCGGTCCCATGGCTAACGAAATTGAAGGCAATAAATTCCTTCGAATCACCCACAATTGATCTTCCTCCGAAGGAACTGGAGAAATTCGCGAAAACTCGGCAAACATTGATTCAGCAAAACTACGCACCGACTCGCTAGGTTTCTGTTTCCGATTACGGATTTGTTCAATGTACTCGCGACTGAAATCGAGGGACAAAAAACGAATTTTTAATTCCTCGACCAGCTGCGCCCATGTGGTGATAGCAGTAGTACCTAACGTCCGATACCAAGTTAATGCTTCGCCTGTGAAAAATTCGACCGCCTTATCGAATAATACTTTTTCGCTTATTCCCCGAGAACGTGAAAGTTCCTTTGCTCTCTCAATAAAACTAAATAATTGCTCGGACCCCCCTTTACCATCGTAAGACAAATTCCATTTATGTACGGCCGAGTTGGAATTTTTATTACTAATTAACGATTGTAACACAGTAGTTAAATCGGGATTACTAACCGGTGGAAGTAGAGATGACTTACGCATCGGGCTCTCAAACATCGAGATCCCGGGATCTTCGTAGACTTCCTCTTCTTCATTTTGAGTGATCACATTCTCCAATTTAACCCTAAGCGCAAGAATTTTTGCTAACATTTTTTCCCTATCAGCTTTAGGAGCACCCTGTACTATCTCTATGCGGTTGTTATAATGCGCGAGCCGGTTGGTGGTTTTCTCGAGCGCTTTAGCGTCAACCGTTCTTTCAAGTTCCTCGATAGAAATTTGAATCTCATTTAACGCCCTATTTGTAGCTTCGAAATCAGCTATTAAATTCGACGGACTATAACTGTGTGGATTGGTGAAAGATGTAAATTTTTCACTACGCATTAATTTATTAAGTTCTTTACGAAGAGAAGTAAGGTGTTGCGGCAAAGTTGAAAGGTCTTTTCCTCTAATAAGAAATTCCACATGAATTTCATCGCGGTTAAGTGCATGAACGTAATTAGTAGCCGACATGTTAAATTAAATTTATTAAAATAATTTATCGTAACTGTAGATAATGGTCGAAAAGCCAACAAAATTGAATGCAAGGTCATACAATCAAATATTCGCATACGCAAATACCTGGTTCAATCTTCAAACAAAAGATTAATTCAAAAATTTTATCACGTGTTCACACTATGCTACGCTTGTATGTATTTCGACGTACCACCTGTATAAAATTTGATGCGAAAAAAAATACCACTGTTGCTGTGACTTATAAAACAATCTACTGCCCGCAAGTCAATAAAAAAACCGAACAACCGTTGGAAATTGTAACACAGCAATCGTTCAGGGAAAGCAATCAAGTTTAAAAAAATGGTCGGCCCCACGTTGGGCGCCAGTAAAACAACCAACCCGCCTTAAGGGCGTAGTTAATAATTTCACCTGGAATTGGTGGTATCCAGTAATTATTTGTAGTTGTTGCCCGCTAGGACACGAAGTCACCAGCCCCTGCTTGCTTATAAGCTTGCGGAGGCAAAGGGGGTGGATCGAACTTCTCGTTGTTAATTGCTTTCCCTGCAAAGAAATGTGAACCAAAGAAAACACAATTTGAACTTCAAAATATTTAATGATTTTTGCAGATTGACTCGTGATTACAACCTCCAACGTATACAAATTTGACTCGGCTATCTTCAACTTTTGAGTCACCGACAATTGTGATAGTAAAAATATGTGTTCGTCTGCACAAAATCTAACAATAAATAAATGACTCACCAGTACTGATTGTCTCACAAAAAGTAATACGACAAGGTGTATCGTCAGCTTCGGTACAGGAACGATGACAATTGAGACTTCCAACACTTGCCAATGACTTCCTGATAGCTCTACAGGTGAACAGATGAGCTTGCGATAACAGACCAGTAGAGGGACTCGATCAGCAGCCACAGATGGTTCGGTGTGGAAAACTTTCACACTTGGAAAACTTGATCGCGAACAAAACAGGTACCCAGGTAACAAAATCGCATACAACATTCGCATAGGAACTCTTGGTTTCGTGTTACTAAATTTATGATCTTGCATACAATTGCAATTGCGGCTCGACAAAATCAAACAGGCACTCGTGCTTGAGCGTTGTTGAAATTTCTTGTACAACACAAGTTATTTCGTTTGGGCGTTCTCGGGAACTCACACGGATTAAAACTCGTAGAATTAAAACAGAATACTACTCCGGAGTATCACCTCTAACCACAACATAAACGCACGACTTCTTAGTTTGCCGTCCAAATCTCAAAAGCCTCGAAAAATACGCTGTACGCCGGGACCTTGAGGGCGCGTGGTACCTTTTAAGAACGCTAGGGGCCGAATTCCATTAGCGTCGCGTATGGGAATTCTAAATAGGAAATTATTTAACATAATTCCGTTACAATAGTGAATTACAGAACTTAGATTTGTTAAATTCAAATTATTATTTCAAATTATAACTTGAGGATCTGAACTAGTAATTGTCAAATACAGAACTTAAAATTGATAGCTTCTAATTATTATTTCAAATTATAACTTCAAGATCTGAACTTGTAATTGTCAAATACAGAACTTAAAATTGATAGCTTCTAATTATTATTGTAAATTATAACTTGAAGAACTGAACTTGTAATAGTGAATTACAGAACTTAGATTTGTTAAATTCAAATTATTATTTCAAATTATAACTTGAGGATCTGAACTAGTAATTGTCAAATACAGAACTTAAAATTGATAGCTTCTAATTATTATTGTAAATTATAACTTGAAGATCTGAACTTGTAATAGTGAATTACAGAACTTAGATTTGTCAAATTCTAATTATTAATTCTAATTATAACTTGAAGATCTGAACTAGTAATTGTCAAATACAGAACTTAAAATTGATAGCTTCTAATTATTATTGCAAATTATAACTTGAAGATCTGCACTTGTAATTGTCAAATACAGAACTTAAAATTGATAGCTACTAATTATTATTTCAAATTATAACTTGAAGATCTGAACTTGTAATTGTCAAATACAGAACTTAAAATTAATAGCTTCTAATTATTATTGCAAATTATAACTTGAATGTCTGAACTTGTAATTGTCAAATACAGAACTTCTAATTGTTAAATACAAATTATTAGTGCAAATTATAACTTGAAGATCTGAACTTGTAATTGTCAAATACAGAACTTAAAATTGATAGCTTCTAATTATTATTGTAAATTATAACTTGAAGAACTGAACTTGTAATAGTGAATTACAGAACTTAGATTTGTTAAATTCAAATTATTATTTCAAATTATAACTTGAGGATCTGAACTAGTAATTGTCAAATACAGAACTTAAAATTGATAGCTTCTAATTATTATTTCAAATTATAACTTCAAGATCTGAACTTGTAATTGTCAAATACAGAACTTCTAATTGTTAAATACAAATTATTAGTGCAAATTATAACTTGTAGATCTGAACTTGTAATAGTGAATTACAGAACTTAGATTTGTTAAATTCAAATTATTATTTCAAATTATAACTTGAGGATCTGAACTAGTAATTGTCAAATACAGAACTTAAAATTGATAGCTTCTAATTATTATTTCAAATTATAACTTCAAGATCTGAACTTGTAATTGTCAAATACAGAACTTAAAATTGATAGCTTCTAATTATTATTGTAAATTATAACTTGAAGAACTGAACTTGTAATAGTGAATTACAGAACTTAGATTTGTTAAATTCAAATTATTATTTCAAATTATAACTTGAGGATCTGAACTAGTAATTGTCAAATACAGAACTTAAAATTGATAGCTTCTAATTATTATTGTAAATTATAACTTGAAGATCTGAACTTGTAATAGTGAATTACAGAACTTAGATTTGTCAAATTCTAATTATTAATTCTAATTATAACTTGAAGATCTGAACTAGTAATTGTCAAATACAGAACTTAAAATTGATAGCTTCTAATTATTATTGCAAATTATAACTTGAAGATCTGCACTTGTAATTGTCAAATACAGAACTTAAAATTAATAGCTTCTAATTATTATTGCAAATAATAACTTGAAGATCTGAACTTGTAATTGTCAAATGCAGAACTTAAAATTGATAGCTTCTAATTATTATTGCAAATAATAATTAGGAGATCTGTACTTGTAATTGTCAAATACAGAACTTAAAATTGATAGCTTATAATTATAATTCAAATTATAACTTGAAGATCTGAACTTGTAATAGTCAAATACAGAACTTCGAATTGTTAAATTCAAATTATTAGTGCAAATTATTACTTGAAGATCTGAACCTGTAATAGGTAAATACAGAACTTCGAATGGTTAAATTCAAACTAAGATTGCAAATAATAATTTGAAGATCTGAACTTGTAATAGTCAAATACAGAACTGCTAATTGTTAAATACAAATTATTAGTGCAAATTATAACTTGAAGATCTGAACCTGTAATAGGTAAATACAGAACTTCGAATGGTTAAATTCAAACTAAGATTGCAAATAATAATTTGAAGATCTGAACTTGTAATAGTCAAATACAGAACTTCTAATTGTTAAATACAAATTATTAGTGCAAATCATAACTTGAAGATCTGAACTTGTAATTGTAAAACACAGAACTTCTAATTGTTAAATACAAATTATAAGTGCAAATTATAACTTGAAGATCTGAACTAGTAATTGTCAAATACAGCACTTACAATTGATAGCTTCTAATTATTATTGCAAATTATAACTTGAAGATCAGAACTAGTAATTGTCAAATACAGAACTTAAAATTAATAGCTTCTAATTATTATTGCAAATTATAACTTGAAGATCTGAACTTGTAATAGTGAATTACAGAACTTAGATTTGTTAAATTCAAATTATTATTTCAAATTATAACTTGAAGATCTGAACTAGTAATTGTCCAAAACAGAACTTAAAATTGTAAGCTTCTAATTATTATTGCATATTATAACTTGAAGATCTGAACTTGTAATTGTTAAATACAGAACTTAAAATTGATAGCTTCTAATTATTATTGTAAATTATAACTTCAAGATCTGAACTTGTAATTGTCAAAAACAGAACTTAAAATTGATAGCTTCTAATTGTTATTGCAAAGAATTACTTGAAGATCTGAACTTGTAATTGTCAAATTCAGAACTTAAAATTGATAGCTTCTAATTATTATTGCAAATTATAATTTGAAGATCTGAACTTGTAATAGACAAATACGCAACTTAGCATTGTTAAATACAAATTGTGATTGAAAATTATAACTTGAAGATCTGAACCTGTAATAGGTAAATACAGAACTTCGAATTGTTACATTCTAACTAAGATTGCAAATAATAATTCGAAGATCTGAACTTGTAATAGTCAAATACAGAACTGCTAATTGTTAAATTCAAATTATTAGTGCAAATTATAACTTGAAGATCTGATCTAGTAATTGTCAAATACAGAACTTAAAATTGATAGCTTCTAATTATTATTGCAAATTATAACTTGAAGATCTGAACTTGTAATTGTCAAATACAGAACTTCTAATTGTTAAATACAAATTATTAGTGCAAATTATAACTTGAAGATCTGAACCTGTAATAGGTAATTATAACTTGAAGATCTGAACTAGTAATTGTCAAATACAGAACTTAAAATTGATAGCTTCTAATTATTATTGCATATTATAACTTGAAGATCTGCACTTGTAATTGTCAAATACAGAACTTAAAATTAATAGCTTCTAATTATTATTGCAAATAATAACTTGAAGATCTGAACTTGTAATTGTCAAATGCAGAACTTAAAATTGATAGCTTCTAATTATTATTGCAAATAATAATTAGGAGATCTGTACTTGTAATTGTCAAATACAGAACTTAAAATTGATAGCTTATAATTATAATTCAAATTATAACTTGAAGATCTGAACTTGTAATAGTCAAATACAGAACTTCGAATTGTTAAATACAAATTATTAGTGCAAATTATAACTTGAAGATCTGAACTTGTAATTGTCAAATACAGAACTTAAAATTGATAGCTTCTAATTATTATTGTAAATTATAACTTGAAGAACTGAACTTGTAATAGTGAATTACAGAACTTAGATTTGTTAAATTCAAATTATTATTTCAAATTATAACTTGAGGATCTGAACTAGTAATTGTCAAATACAGAACTTAAAATTGATAGCTTCTAATTATTATTTCAAATTATAACTTCAAGATCTGAACTTGTAATTGTCAAATACAGAACTTCTAATTGTTAAATACAAATTATTAGTGCAAATTATAACTTGTAGATCTGAACTTGTAATAGTGAATTACAGAACTTAGATTTGTTAAATTCAAATTATTATTTCAAATTATAACTTGAGGATCTGAACTAGTAATTGTCAAATACAGAACTTAAAATTGATAGCTTCTAATTATTATTTCAAATTATAACTTCAAGATCTGAACTTGTAATTGTCAAATACAGAACTTAAAATTGATAGCTTCTAATTATTATTGTAAATTATAACTTGAAGAACTGAACTTGTAATAGTGAATTACAGAACTTAGATTTGTTAAATTCAAATTATTATTTCAAATTATAACTTGAGGATCTGAACTAGTAATTGTCAAATACAGAACTTAAAATTGATAGCTTCTAATTATTATTGTAAATTATAACTTGAAGATCTGAACTTGTAATAGTGAATTACAGAACTTAGATTTGTCAAATTCTAATTATTAATTCTAATTATAACTTGAAGATCTGAACTAGTAATTGTCAAATACAGAACTTAAAATTGATAGCTTCTAATTATTATTGCAAATTATAACTTGAAGATCTGCACTTGTAATTGTCAAATACAGAACTTAAAATTGATAGCTACTAATTATTATTTCAAATTATAACTTGAAGATCTGAACTTGTAATTGTCAAATGCAGAACTTAAAATTAATAGCTTCTAATTATTATTGCAAATTATAACTTGAATGTCTGAACTTGTAATTGTCAAATACAGAACTTCTAATTGTTAAATACAAATTATTAGTGCAAATTATAACTTGAAGATCTGAACTTGTAATTGTCAAATACAGAACTTAAAATTGATAGCTTCTAATTATTATTGTAAATTATAACTTGAAGAACTGAACTTGTAATAGTGAATTACAGAACTTAGATTTGTTAAATTCAAATTATTATTTCAAATTATAACTTGAGGATCTGAACTAGTAATTGTCAAATACAGAACTTAAAATTGATAGCTTCTAATTATTATTTCAAATTATAACTTCAAGATCTGAACTTGTAATTGTCAAATACAGAACTTCTAATTGTTAAATACAAATTATTAGTGCAAATTATAACTTGTAGATCTGAACTTGTAATAGTGAATTACAGAACTTAGATTTGTTAAATTCAAATTATTATTTCAAATTATAACTTGAGGATCTGAACTAGTAATTGTCAAATACAGAACTTAAAATTGATAGCTTCTAATTATTATTTCAAATTATAACTTCAAGATCTGAACTTGTAATTGTCAAATACAGAACTTAAAATTGATAGCTTCTAATTATTATTGTAAATTATAACTTGAAGAACTGAACTTGTAATAGTGAATTACAGAACTTAGATTTGTTAAATTCAAATTATTATTTCAAATTATAACTTGAGGATCTGAACTAGTAATTGTCAAATACAGAACTTAAAATTGATAGCTTCTAATTATTATTGTAAATTATAACTTGAAGATCTGAACTTGTAATAGTGAATTACAGAACTTAGATTTGTCAAATTCTAATTATTAATTCTAATTATAACTTGAAGATCTGAACTAGTAATTGTCAAATACAGAACTTAAAATTGATAGCTTCTAATTATTATTGCAAATTATAACTTGAAGATCTGCACTTGTAATTGTCAAATACAGAACTTAAAATTGATAGCTACTAATTATTATTTCAAATTATAACTTGAAGATCTGAACTTGTAATTGTCAAATACAGAACTTAAAATTAATAGCTTCTAATTATTATTGCAAATTATAACTTGAATGTCTGAACTTGTAATTGTCAAATACAGAACTTCTAATTGTTAAATACAAATTATTAGTGCAAATTATAACTTGAAGATCTGAACTTGTAATTGTCAAATACAGAACTTAAAATTGATAGCTTCTAATTATTATTGTAAATTATAACTTGAAGAACTGAACTTGTAATAGTGAATTACAGAACTTAGATTTGTTAAATTCAAATTATTATTTCAAATTATAACTTGAGGATCTGAACTAGTAATTGTCAAATACAGAACTTAAAATTGATAGCTTCTAATTATTATTTCAAATTATAACTTCAAGATCTGAACTTGTAATTGTCAAATACAGAACTTCTAATTGTTAAATACAAATTATTAGTGCAAATTATAACTTGTAGATCTGAACTTGTAATAGTGAATTACAGAACTTAGATTTGTTAAATTCAAATTATTATTTCAAATTATAACTTGAGGATCTGAACTAGTAATTGTCAAATACAGAACTTAAAATTGATAGCTTCTAATTATTATTTCAAATTATAACTTCAAGATCTGAACTTGTAATTGTCAAATACAGAACTTAAAATTGATAGCTTCTAATTATTATTGTAAATTATAACTTGAAGAACTGAACTTGTAATAGTGAATTACAGAACTTAGATTTGTTAAATTCAAATTATTATTTCAAATTATAACTTGAGGATCTGAACTAGTAATTGTCAAATACAGAACTTAAAATTGATAGCTTCTAATTATTATTGTAAATTATAACTTGAAGATCTGAACTTGTAATAGTGAATTACAGAACTTAGATTTGTCAAATTCTAATTATTAATTCTAATTATAACTTGAAGATCTGAACTAGTAATTGTCAAATACAGAACTTAAAATTGATAGCTTCTAATTATTATTGCAAATTATAACTTGAAGATCTGCACTTGTAATTGTCAAATACAGAACTTAAAATTAATAGCTTCTAATTATTATTGCAAATAATAACTTGAAGATCTGAACTTGTAATTGTCAAATGCAGAACTTAAAATTGATAGCTTCTAATTATTATTGCAAATAATAATTAGGAGATCTGTACTTGTAATTGTCAAATACAGAACTTAAAATTGATAGCTTATAATTATAATTCAAATTATAACTTGAAGATCTGAACTTGTAATAGTCAAATACAGAACTTCGAATTGTTAAATTCAAATTATTAGTGCAAATTATTACTTGAAGATCTGAACCTGTAATAGGTAAATACAGAACTTCGAATGGTTAAATTCAAACTAAGATTGCAAATAATAATTTGAAGATCTGAACTTGTAATAGTCAAATACAGAACTTCTAATTGTTAAATACAAATTATTAGTGCAAATCATAACTTGCAGATCTGAACTTGTAATTGTAAAACACAGAACTTCTAATTGTTAAATACAAATTATAAGTGCAAATTATAACTTGAAGATCTGAACTAGTAATTGTCAAATACAGCACTTACAATTGATAGCTTCTAATTATTATTGCAAATTATAACTTGAAGATCTGAACTTGTAATTGTCAAATACAGAACTTAAAATTAATAGCTTCTAATTATTATTGCAAATTATAACTTGAAGATCTGAACTTGTAATTGTCAAATACAGAACTTCTAATTGTTAAATTCAAATTATTATTTCAAATTATAACTTGAAGATCTGAACTAGTAATTGTCCAAAACAGAACTTAAAATTGATAGCTTCTAATCATTATTGCATATTATAACTTGAAGATCTGAACTTGTAATTGTTAAATACAGAACTTAAAATTGATAGCTTCTAATTATTATTGTAAATTATAACTTCAAGATCTGAACTTGTAATTGTCAAAAACAGAACTTAAAATTGATAGCTTATAATTGTTATTGCAAATAATTACTTGAAGATCTGAACTTGTAATTGTCAAATTCAGAACTTAAAATTGATAGCTTCTAATTATTATTGCAAATTATAATTTGAAGATCTGAACTTGTAATAGACAAATACGCAACTTAGCATTGTTAAATACAAATTGTGATTGAAAATTATAACTTGTAGATCTGAACTTGTAATTGTCAAATACAGAACTTCAAATTGTTAAATACAAATTATTAGTGCAAATAATAACTTGAAGATCTGAACTTGTAATTGTCAAATACAGAACTTAAAATTGATAGCTTCTAATTATTATTGTAAATTATAACTTGAAGATCTGAACTTGTAATAGTGAATTACAGAACTTAGATTTGTTAAATTCAAATTATTATTCCAAATTATAACTTGAAGATCTGAACTAGTAATTGTCCAAAACAGAACTTAAAATTGTAAGCTTCTAATTATTATTGCATATTATAACTTGAAGATCTGAACTTGTAATTGTTAAATACAGAACTTAAAATTGATAGCTTCTAATTATTATTGTAAATTATAACTTCAAGATCTGAACTTGTAATTGTCAAAAACAGAACTTAAAATTGATAGCTTCTAATTGTTATTGCAAATAATTACTTGAAGATCTGAACTTGTAATTGTCAAATTCAGAACTTAAAATTGATAGCTTCTAATTATTATTGCAAATTATAATTTGAAGATCTGAACTTGTAATAGACAAATACGCAACTTAGCATTGTTAAATACAAATTGTGATTGAAAATTATAACTTGAAGATCTGAACCTGTAATAGGTAAATACAGAACTTCGAATTGTTACATTCTAACTAAGATTGCAAATAATAATTCGAAGATCTGAACTTGTAATAGTCAAATACAGAACTGCTAATTGTTAAATTCAAATTATTAGTGCAAATTATAACTTGAAGATCTGATCTAGTAATTGTCAAATACAGAACTTAAAATTGATAGCTTCTAATTATTATTGCAAATTATAACTTGAAGATCTGAACTTGTAATTGTCAAATACAGAACTTCTAATTGTTAAATACAAATTATTAGTGCAAATTATAACTTGAAGATCTGAACCTGTAATAGGTAATTATAACTTGAAGATCTGAACTAGTAATTGTCAAATACAGAACTTAAAATTGATAGCTTCTAATTATTATTGCATATTATAACTTGAAGATCTGCACTTGTAATTGTCAAATACAGAACTTAAAATTAATAGCTTCTAATTATTATTGCAAATAATAACTTGAACATCTGAACTTGTAATTGTCAAATGCAGAACTTAAAATTGATAGCTTCTAATTATTATTGCAAATAATAATTAGGAGATCTGTACTTGTAATTGTCAAATACAGAACTTAAAATTGATAGCTTATAATTATAATTCAAATTATAACTTGAAGATCTGAACTTGTAATAGTCAAATACAGAACTTCGAATTGTTAAATACAAATTATTAGTGCAAATTATTACTTGAAGATCTGAACCTGTAATAGGTAATTATAACTTGAAGATCTGAACTAGTAATTGTCAAATACAGCACTTACAATTGATAGCTTCTAATTATTATTGCAAATTATAACTTGAAGATCTGAACTTGTAATTGTCAAATACAGAACTTAAAATTAATAGCTTCTAATTATTATTGCAAATTATAACTTGAAGATCTGAACTTGTAATTGTCAAATACAGAACTTCTAATTGTTAAATTCAAATTATTATTTCAAATTATAACTTGAAGATCTGAGAACTAGTAATTGTCCAAAACAGAACTTAAAATTGATAGCTTCTAATCATTATTGCATATTATAACTTGAAGATCTGAACTTGTAATTGTTAAATACAGAACTTAAAATTGATAGCTTCTAATTATTATTGTAAATTATAACTTCAAGATCTGAACTTGTAATTGTCAAAAACAGAACTTAAAATTGATAGCTTATAATTGTTATTGCAAATAATTACTTGAAGATCTGAACTTGTAATTGTCAAATTCAGAACTTAAAATTGATAGCTTCTAATTATTATTGCAAATTATAATTTGAAGATCTGAACTTGTAATAGACAAATACGCAACTTAGCATTGTTAAATACAAATTGTGATTGAAAATTATAACTTGTAGATCTGAACTTGTAATTGTCAAATATAGAACTTCAAATTGTTAAATACAAATTATTAGTGCAAATAATAACTTGAAGATCTGAACTTGTAATTGTCAAATACAGAACTTAAAATTGATAGCTTCTAATTATTATTGTAAATTATAACTTGAAGATCTGAACTTGTAATAGTGAATTACAGAACTTAGATTTGTTAAATTCAAATTATTATTTCAAATTATAACTTGAAGATCTGAACTAGTAATTGTCCAAAACAGAACTTAAAATTGTAAGCTTCTAATTATTATTGCATATTATAACTTGAAGATCTGAACTTGTAATTGTTAAATACAGAACTTAAAATTGATAGCTTCTAATTATTATTGTAAATTATAACTTCAAGATCTGAACTTGTAATTGTCAAAAACAGAACTTAAAATTGATAGCTTCTAATTGTTATTGCAAATAATTACTTGAAGATCTGAACTTGTAATTGTCAAATTCAGAACTTAAAATTGATAGCTTCTAATTATTATTGCAAATTATAATTTGAAGATCTGAACTTGTAATAGACAAATACGCAACTTAGCATTGTTAAATACAAATTGTGATTGAAAATTATAACTTGAAGATCTGAACCTGTAATAGGTAAATACAGAACTTCGAATTGTTACATTCTAACTAAGATTGCAAATAATAATTCGAAGATCTGAACTTGTAATAGTCAAATACAGAACTGCTAATTGTTAAATTCAAATTATTAGTGCAAATTATAACTTGAAGATCTGATCTAGTAATTGTCAAATACAGAACTTAAAATTGATAGCTTCTAATTATTATTGCAAATTATAACTTGAAGATCTGAACTTGTAATTGTCAAATACAGAACTTCTAATTGTTAAATACAAATTATTAGTGCAAATTATAACTTGAAGATCTGAACCTGTAATAGGTAATTATAACTTGAAGATCTGAACTAGTAATTGTCAAATACAGAACTTAAAATTGATAGCTTCTAATTATTATTGCATATTATAACTTGAAGATCTGCACTTGTAATTGTCAAATACAGAACTTAAAATTAATAGCTTCTAATTATTATTGCAAATAATAACTTGAAGATCTGAACTTGTAATTGTCAAATGCAGAACTTAAAATTGATAGCTTCTAATTATTATTGCAAATTATAACTTGAAGATCTGAACTTGTAATAGTGAATTACAGAACTTAGATTTGTTAAATTCAAATTATTATTTCAAATTATAACTTGAAGATCTGAACTAGTAATTGTCCAAAACAGAACTTAAAATTGTAAGCTTCTAATTATTATTGCATATTATAACTTGAAGATCTGAACTTGTAATTGTTAAATACAGAACTTAAAATTGATAGCTTCTAATTATTATTGTAAATTATAACTTCAAGATCTGAACTTGTAATTGTCAAAAACAGAACTTAAAATTGATAGCTTCTAATTGTTATTGCAAATAATTACTTGAAGATCTGAACTTGTAATTGTCAAATTCAGAACTTAAAATTGATAGCTTCTAATTATTATTGCAAATTATAATTTGAAGATCTGAACTTGTAATAGACAAATACGCAACTTAGCATTGTTAAATACAAATTGTGATTGAAAATTATAACTTGAAGATCTGAACCTGTAATAGGTAAATACAGAACTTCGAATTGTTACATTCTAACTAAGATTGCAAATAATAATTCGAAGATCTGAACTTGTAATAGTCAAATACAGAACTGCTAATTGTTAAATTCAAATTATTAGTGCAAATTATAACTTGAAGATCTGATCTAGTAATTGTCAAATACAGAACTTAAAATTGATAGCTTCTAATTATTATTGCAAATTATAACTTGAAGATCTGAACTTGTAATTGTCAAATACAGAACTTCTAATTGTTAAATACAAATTATTAGTGCAAATTATAACTTGAAGATCTGAACCTGTAATAGGTAATTATAACTTGAAGATCTGAACTAGTAATTGTCAAATACAGAACTTAAAATTGATAGCTTCTAATTATTATTGCATATTATAACTTGAAGATCTGCACTTGTAATTGTCAAATACAGAACTTAAAATTAATAGCTTCTAATTATTATTGCAAATAATAACTTGAAGATCTGAACTTGTAATTGTCAAATGCAGAACTTAAAATTGATAGCTTCTAATTATTATTGCAAATAATAATTAGGAGATCTGTACTTGTAATTGTCAAATACAGAACTTAAAATTGATAGCTTATAATTATAATTCAAATTATAACTTGAAGATCTGAACTTGTAATAGTCAAATACAGAACTTCGACTTGTTAAATACAAATTATTAGTGCAAATTATAACTTGAAGATCTGAACTTGTAATTGTCAAATACAGAACTTAAAATTGATAGCTTCTAATTATTATTGTAAATTATAACTTGAAGAACTGAACTTGTAATAGTGAATTACAGAACTTAGATTTGTTAAATTCAAATTATTATTTCAAATTATAACTTGAGGATCTGAACTAGTAATTGTCAAATACAGAACTTAAAATTGATAGCTTCTAATTATTATTTCAAATTATAACTTCAAGATCTGAACTTGTAATTGTCAAATACAGAACTTCTAATTGTTAAATACAAATTATTAGTGCAAATTATAACTTGTAGATCTGAACTTGTAATAGTGAATTACAGAACTTAGATTTGTTAAATTCAAATTATTATTTCAAATTATAACTTGAGGATCTGAACTAGTAATTGTCAAATACAGAACTTAAAATTGATAGCTTCTAATTATTATTTCAAATTATAACTTCAAGATCTGAACTTGTAATTGTCAAATACAGAACTTAAAATTGATAGCTTCTAATTATTATTGTAAATTATAACTTGAAGAACTGAACTTGTAATAGTGAATTACAGAACTTAGATTTGTTAAATTCAAATTATTATTTCAAATTATAACTTGAGGATCTGAACTAGTAATTGTCAAATACAGAACTTAAAATTGATAGCTTCTAATTATTATTGTAAATTATAACTTGAAGATCTGAACTTGTAATAGTGAATTACAGAACTTAGATTTGTCAAATTCTAATTATTAATTCTAATTATAACTTGAAGATCTGAACTAGTAATTGTCAAATACAGAACTTAAAATTGATAGCTTCTAATTATTATTGCAAATTATAACTTGAAGATCTGCACTTGTAATTGTCAAATACAGAACTTAAAATTGATAGCTACTAATTATTATTTCAAATTATAACTTGAAGATCTGAACTTGTAATTGTCAAATACAGAACTTAAAATTAATAGCTTCTAATTATTATTGCAAATTATAACTTGAATGTCTGAACTTGTAATTGTCAAATACAGAACTTCTAATTGTTAAATACAAATTATTAGTGCAAATTATAACTTGAAGATCTGAACTTGTAATTGTCAAATACAGAACTTAAAATTGATAGCTTCTAATTATTATTGTAAATTATAACTTGAAGAACTGAACTTGTAATAGTGAATTACAGAACTTAGATTTGTTAAATTCAAATTATTATTTCAAATTATAACTTGAGGATCTGAACTAGTAATTGTCAAATACAGAACTTAAAATTGATAGCTTCTAATTATTATTTCAAATTATAACTTCAAGATCTGAACTTGTAATTGTCAAATACAGAACTTCTAATTGTTAAATACAAATTATTAGTGCAAATTATAACTTGTAGATCTGAACTTGTAATAGTGAATTACAGAACTTAGATTTGTTAAATTCAAATTATTATTTCAAATTATAACTTGAGGATCTGAACTAGTAATTGTCAAATACAGAACTTAAAATTGATAGCTTCTAATTATTATTTCAAATTATAACTTCAAGATCTGAACTTGTAATTGTCAAATACAGAACTTAAAATTGATAGCTTCTAATTATTATTGTAAATTATAACTTGAAGAACTGAACTTGTAATAGTGAATTACAGAACTTAGATTTGTTAAATTCAAATTATTATTTCAAATTATAACTTGAGGATCTGAACTAGTAATTGTCAAATACAGAACTTAAAATTGATAGCTTCTAATTATTATTGTAAATTATAACTTGAAGATCTGAACTTGTAATAGTGAATTACAGAACTTAGATTTGTCAAATTCTAATTATTAATTCTAATTATAACTTGAAGATCTGAACTAGTAATTGTCAAATACAGAACTTAAAATTGATAGCTTCTAATTATTATTGCAAATTATAACTTGAAGATCTGCACTTGTAATTGTCAAATACAGAACTTAAAATTAATAGCTTCTAATTATTATTGCAAATAATAACTTGAAGATCTGAACTTGTAATTGTCAAATGCAGAACTTAAAATTGATAGCTTCTAATTATTATTGCAAATAATAATTAGGAGATCTGTACTTGTAATTGTCAAATACAGAACTTAAAATTGATAGCTTATAATTATAATTCAAATTATAACTTGAAGATCTGAACTTGTAATAGTCAAATACAGAACTTCGAATTGTTAAATTCAAATTATTAGTGCAAATTATTACTTGAAGATCTGAACCTGTAATAGGTAAATACAGAACTTCGAATGGTTAAATTCAAACTAAGATTGCAAATAATAATTTGAAGATCTGAACTTGTAATAGTCAAATACAGAACTACTAATTGTTAAATACAAATTATTAGTGCAAATCATAACTTGAAGATCTGAACTTGTAATTGTAAAACACAGAACTTCTAATTGTTAAATACAAATTATAAGTGCAAATTATAACTTGAAGATCTGAACTAGTAATTGTCAAATACAGCACTTACAATTGATAGCTTCTAATTATTATTGCAAATTATAACTTGAAGATCTGAACTTGTAATTGTCAAATACAGAACTTAAAATTAATAGCTTCTAATTATTATTGCAAATTATAACTTGAAGATCTGAACTTGTAATTGTCAAATACAGAACTTCTAATTGTTAAATTCAAATTATTATTTCAAATTATAACTTGAAGATCTGAACTAGTAATTGTCCAAAACAGAACTTAAAATTGATAGCTTCTAATCATTATTGCATATTATAACTTGAAGATCTGAACTTGTAATTGTTAAATACAGAACTTAAAATTGATAGCTTCTAATTATTATTGTAAATTATAACTTCAAGATCTGAACTTGTAATTGTCAAAAACAGAACTTAAAATTGATAGCTTATAATTGTTATTGCAAATAATTACTTGAAGATCTGAACTTGTAATTGTCAAATTCAGAACTTAAAATTGATAGCTTCTAATTATTATTGCAAATTATAATTTGAAGATCTGAACTTGTAATAGACAAATACGCAACTTAGCATTGTTAAATACAAATTGTGATTGAAAATTATAACTTGTAGATCTGAACTTGTAATTGTCAAATACAGAACTTCAAATTGTTAAATACAAATTATTAGTGCAAATAATAACTTGAAGATCTGAACTTGTAATTGTCAAATACAGAACTTAAAATTGATAGCTTCTAATTATTATTGTAAATTATAACTTGAAGATCTGAACTTGTAATAGTGAATTACAGAACTTAGATTTGTTAAATTCAAATTATTATTTCAAATTATAACTTGAAGATCTGAACTAGTAATTGTCCAAAACAGAACTTAAAATTGTAAGCTTCTAATTATTATTGCATATTATAACTTGAAGATCTGAACTTGTAATTGTTAAATACAGAACTTAAAATTGATAGCTTCTAATTATTATTGTAAATTATAACTTCAAGATCTGAACTTGTAATTGTCAAAAACAGAACTTAAAATTGATAGCTTCTAATTGTTATTGCAAATAATTACTTGAAGATCTGAACTTGTAATTGTCAAATTCAGAACTTAAAATTGATAGCTTCTAATTATTATTGCAAATTATAATTTGAAGATCTGAACTTGTAATAGACAAATACGCAACTTAGCATTGTTAAATACAAATTGTGATTGAAAATTATAACTTGAAGATCTGAACCTGTAATAGGTAAATACAGAACTTCGAATTGTTACATTCTAACTAAGATTGCAAATAATAATTCGAAGATCTGAACTTGTAATAGTCAAATACAGAACTGCTAATTGTTAAATTCAAATTATTAGTGCAAATTATAACTTGAAGATCTGATCTAGTAATTGTCAAATACAGAACTTAAAATTGATAGCTTCTAATTATTATTGCAAATTATAACTTGAAGATCTGAACTTGTAATTGTCAAATACAGAACTTCTAATTGTTAAATACAAATTATTAGTGCAAATTATAACTTGAAGATCTGAACCTGTAATAGGTAATTATAACTTGAAGATCTGAACTAGTAATTGTCAAATACAGAACTTAAAATTGATAGCTTCTAATTATTATTGCATATTATAACTTGAAGATCTGCACTTGTAATTGTCAAATACAGAACTTAAAATTAATAGCTTCTAATTATTATTGCAAATAATAACTTGAAGATCTGAACTTGTAATTGTCAAATGCAGAACTTAAAATTGATAGCTTCTAATTATTATTGCAAATAATAATTAGGAGATCTGTACTTGTAATTGTCAAATACAGAACTTAAAATTGATAGCTTATAATTATAATTCAAATTATAACTTGAAGATCTGAACTTGTAATAGTCAAATACAGAACTTCGAATTGTTAAATACAAATTATTAGTGCAAATTATTACTTGAAGATCTGAACCTGTAATAGGTAAATACAGAACTTCGAATGGTTAAATTCAAACTAAGATTGCAAATAATAATTTGAAGATCTGAACTTGTAATAGTCAAATACAGAACTTCTAATTGTTAAATACAAATTATTAGTGCAAATCATAACTTGAAGATCTGAACTTGTAATTGTAAAACACAGAACTTCTAATTGTTAAATACAAATTATAAGTGCAAATTATAACTTGAAGATCTGAACTAGTAATTGTCAAATACAGCACTTACAATTGATAGCTTCTAATTATTATTGCAAATTATAACTTGAAGATCTGAACTTGTAATTGTCAAATACAGAACTTAAAATTAATAGCTTCTAATTATTATTGCAAATTATAACTTGAAGATCTGAACTTGTAATTGTCAAATACAGAACTTCTAATTGTTAAATTCAAATTATTATTTCAAATTATAACTTGAAGATCTGAGAACTAGTAATTGTCCAAAACAGAACTTAAAATTGATAGCTTCTAATCATTATTGCATATTATAACTTGAGGATCTGAACTTGTAATTGTTAAATACAGAACTTAAAATTGATAGCTTCTAATTATTATTGTAAATTATAACTTCAAGATCTGAACTTGTAATTGTCAAAAACAGAACTTAAAATTGATAGCTTATAATTGTTATTGCAAATAATTACTTGAAGATCTGAACTTGTAATTGTCAAATTCAGAACTTAAAATTGATAGCTTCTAATTATTATTGCAAATTATAATTTGAAGATCTGAACTTGTAATAGACAAATACGCAACTTAGCATTGTTAAATACAAATTGTGATTGAAAATTATAACTTGTAGATCTGAACTTGTAATTGTCAAATACAGAACTTCAAATTGTTAAATACAAATTATTAGTGCAAATAATAACTTGAAGATCTGAACTTGTAATTGTCAAATACAGAACTTAAAATTGATAGCTTCTAATTATTATTGTAAATTATAACTTGAAGATCTGAACTTGTAATAGTGAATTACAGAACTTAGATTTGTTAAATTCAAATTATTATTTCAAATTATAACTTGAAGATCTGAACTAGTAATTGTCCAAAACAGAACTTAAAATTGTAAGCTTCTAATTATTATTGCATATTATAACTTGAAGATCTGAACTTGTAATTGTTAAATACAGAACTTAAAATTGATAGCTTCTAATTATTATTGTAAATTATAACTTCAAGATCTGAACTTGTAATTGTCAAAAACAGAACTTAAAATTGATAGCTTCTAATTGTTATTGCAAATAATTACTTGAAGATCTGAACTTGTAATTGTCAAATTCAGAACTTAAAATTGATAGCTTCTAATTATTATTGCAAATTATAATTTGAAGATCTGAACTTGTAATAGACAAATACGCAACTTAGCATTGTTAAATACAAATTGTGATTGAAAATTATAACTTGAAGATCTGAACCTGTAATAGGTAAATACAGAACTTCGAATTGTTACATTCTAACTAAGATTGCAAATAATAATTCGAAGATCTGAACTTGTAATAGTCAAATACAGAACTGCTAATTGTTAAATTCAAATTATTAGTGCAAATTATAACTTGAAGATCTGATCTAGTAATTGTCAAATACAGAACTTAAAATTGATAGCTTCTAATTATTATTGCAAATTATAACTTGAAGATCTGAACTTGTAATTGTCAAATACAGAACTTCTAATTGTTAAATACAAATTATTAGTGCAAATTATAACTTGAAGATCTGAACCTGTAATAGGTAATTATAACTTGAAGATCTGAACTAGTAATTGTCAAATACAGAACTTAAAATTGATAGCTTCTAATTATTATTGCATATTATAACTTGAAGATCTGCACTTGTAATTGTCAAATACAGAACTTAAAATTAATAGCTTCTAATTATTATTGCAAATAATAACTTGAAGATCTGAACTTGTAATTGTCAAATGCAGAACTTAAAATTGATAGCTTCTAATTATTATTGCAAATAATAATTAGGAGATCTGTACTTGTAATTGTCAAATACAGAACTTAAAATTGATAGCTTATAATTATAATTCAAATTATAACTTGAAGATCTGAACTTGTAATAGTCAAATACAGAACTTCGAATTGTTAAATACAAATTATTAGTGCAAATTATAACTTGAAGATCTGAACTTGTAATTGTCAAATACAGAACTTAAAATTGATAGCTTCTAATTATTATTGTAAATTATAACTTGAAGAACTGAACTTGTAATAGTGAATTACAGAACTTAGATTTGTTAAATTCAAATTATTATTTCAAATTATAACTTGAGGATCTGAACTAGTAATTGTCAAATACAGAACTTAAAATTGATAGCTTCTAATTATTATTTCAAATTATAACTTCAAGATCTGAACTTGTAATTGTCAAATACAGAACTTCTAATTGTTAAATACAAATTATTAGTGCAAATTATAACTTGTAGATCTGAACTTGTAATAGTGAATTACAGAACTTAGATTTGTTAAATTCAAATTATTATTTCAAATTATAACTTGAGGATCTGAACTAGTAATTGTCAAATACAGAACTTAAAATTGATAGCTTCTAATTATTATTTCAAATTATAACTTCAAGATCTGAACTTGTAATTGTCAAATACAGAACTTAAAATTGATAGCTTCTAATTATTATTGTAAATTATAACTTGAAGAACTGAACTTGTAATAGTGAATTACAGAACTTAGATTTGTTAAATTCAAATTATTATTTCAAATTATAACTTGAGGATCTGAACTAGTAATTGTCAAATACAGAACTTAAAATTGATAGCTTCTAATTATTATTGTAAATTATAACTTGAAGATCTGAACTTGTAATAGTGAATTACAGAACTTAGATTTGTCAAATTCTAATTATTAATTCTAATTATAACTTGAAGATCTGAACTAGTAATTGTCAAATACAGAACTTAAAATTGATAGCTTCTAATTATTATTGCAAATTATAACTTGAAGATCTGCACTTGTAATTGTCAAATACAGAACTTAAAATTGATAGCTACTAATTATTATTTCAAATTATAACTTGAAGATCTGAACTTGTAATTGTCAAATACAGAACTTAAAATTAATAGCTTCTAATTATTATTGCAAATTATAACTTGAATGTCTGAACTTGTAATTGTCAAATACAGAACTTCTAATTGTTAAATACAAATTATTAGTGCAAATTATAACTTGAAGATCTGAACTTGTAATTGTCAAATACAGAACTTAAAATTGATAGCTTCTAATTATTATTGTAAATTATAACTTGAAGAACTGAACTTGTAATAGTGAATTACAGAACTTAGATTTGTTAAATTCAAATTATTATTTCAAATTATAACTTGAGGATCTGAACTAGTAATTGTCAAATACAGAACTTAAAATTGATAGCTTCTAATTATTATTTCAAATTATAACTTCAAGATCTGAACTTGTAATTGTCAAATACAGAACTTCTAATTGTTAAATACAAATTATTAGTGCAAATTATAACTTGTAGATCTGAACTTGTAATAGTGAATTACAGAACTTAGATTTGTTAAATTCAAATTATTATTTCAAATTATAACTTGAGGATCTGAACTAGTAATTGTCAAATACAGAACTTAAAATTGATAGCTTCTAATTATTATTTCAAATTATAACTTCAAGATCTGAACTTGTAATTGTCAAATACAGAACTTAAAATTGATAGCTTCTAATTATTATTGTAAATTATAACTTGAAGAACTGAACTTGTAATAGTGAATTACAGAACTTAGATTTGTTAAATTCAAATTATTATTTCAAATTATAACTTGAGGATCTGAACTAGTAATTGTCAAATACAGAACTTAAAATTGATAGCTTCTAATTATTATTGTAAATTATAACTTGAAGATCTGAACTTGTAATAGTGAATTACAGAACTTAGATTTGTCAAATTCTAATTATTAATTCTAATTATAACTTGAAGATCTGAACTAGTAATTGTCAAATACAGAACTTAAAATTGATAGCTTCTAATTATTATTGCAAATTATAACTTGAAGATCTGCACTTGTAATTGTCAAATACAGAACTTAAAATTGATAGCTACTAATTATTATTTCAAATTATAACTTGAAGATCTGAACTTGTAATTGTCAAATACAGAACTTAAAATTAATAGCTTCTAATTATTATTGCAAATTATAACTTGAATGTCTGAACTTGTAATTGTCAAATACAGAACTTCTAATTGTTAAATACAAATTATTAGTGCAAATTATAACTTGAAGATCTGAACTTGTAATTGTCAAATACAGAACTTAAAATTGATAGCTTCTAATTATTATTGTAAATTATAACTTGAAGAACTGAACTTGTAATAGTGAATTACAGAACTTAGATTTGTTAAATTCAAATTATTATTTCAAATTATAACTTGAGGATCTGAACTAGTAATTGTCAAATACAGAACTTAAAATTGATAGCTTCTAATTATTATTTCAAATTATAACTTCAAGATCTGAACTTGTAATTGTCAAATACAGAACTTCTAATTGTTAAATACAAATTATTAGTGCAAATTATAACTTGTAGATCTGAACTTGTAATAGTGAATTACAGAACTTAGATTTGTTAAATTCAAATTATTATTTCAAATTATAACTTGAGGATCTGAACTAGTAATTGTCAAATACAGAACTTAAAATTGATAGCTTCTAATTATTATTTCAAATTATAACTTCAAGATCTGAACTTGTAATTGTCAAATACAGAACTTAAAATTGATAGCTTCTAATTATTATTGTAAATTATAACTTGAAGAACTGAACTTGTAATAGTGAATTACAGAACTTAGATTTGTTAAATTCAAATTATTATTTCAAATTATAACTTGAGGATCTGAACTAGTAATTGTCAAATACAGAACTTAAAATTGATAGCTTCTAATTATTATTGTAAATTATAACTTGAAGATCTGAACTTGTAATAGTGAATTACAGAACTTAGATTTGTCAAATTCTAATTATTAATTCTAATTATAACTTGAAGATCTGAACTAGTAATTGTCAAATACAGAACTTAAAATTGATAGCTTCTAATTATTATTGCAAATTATAACTTGAAGATCTGCACTTGTAATTGTCAAATACAGAACTTAAAATTAATAGCTTCTAATTATTATTGCAAATAATAACTTGAAGATCTGAACTTGTAATTGTCAAATGCAGAACTTAAAATTGATAGCTTCTAATTATTATTGCAAATAATAATTAGGAGATCTGTACTTGTAATTGTCAAATACAGAACTTAAAATTGATAGCTTATAATTATAATTCAAATTATAACTTGAAGATCTGAACTTGTAATAGTCAAATACAGAACTTCGAATTGTTAAATTCAAATTATTAGTGCAAATTATTACTTGAAGATCTGAACCTGTAATAGGTAAATACAGAACTTCGAATGGTTAAATTCAAACTAAGATTGCAAATAATAATTTGAAGATCTGAACTTGTAATAGTCAAATACAGAACTACTAATTGTTAAATACAAATTATTAGTGCAAATCATAACTTGAAGATCTGAACTTGTAATTGTAAAACACAGAACTTCTAATTGTTAAATACAAATTATAAGTGCAAATTATAACTTGAAGATCTGAACTAGTAATTGTCAAATACAGCACTTACAATTGATAGCTTCTAATTATTATTGCAAATTATAACTTGAAGATCTGAACTTGTAATTGTCAAATACAGAACTTAAAATTAATAGCTTCTAATTATTATTGCAAATTATAACTTGAAGATCTGAACTTGTAATTGTCAAATACAGAACTTCTAATTGTTAAATTCAAATTATTATTTCAAATTATAACTTGAAGATCTGAACTAGTAATTGTCCAAAACAGAACTTAAAATTGATAGCTTCTAATCATTATTGCATATTATAACTTGAAGATCTGAACTTGTAATTGTTAAATACAGAACTTAAAATTGATAGCTTCTAATTATTATTGTAAATTATAACTTCAAGATCTGAACTTGTAATTGTCAAAAACAGAACTTAAAATTGATAGCTTATAATTGTTATTGCAAATAATTACTTGAAGATCTGAACTTGTAATTGTCAAATTCAGAACTTAAAATTGATAGCTTCTAATTATTATTGCAAATTATAATTTGAAGATCTGAACTTGTAATAGACAAATACGCAACTTAGCATTGTTAAATACAAATTGTGATTGAAAATTATAACTTGTAGATCTGAACTTGTAATTGTCAAATACAGAACTTCAAATTGTTAAATACAAATTATTAGTGCAAATAATAACTTGAAGATCTGAACTTGTAATTGTCAAATACAGAACTTAAAATTGATAGCTTCTAATTATTATTGTAAATTATAACTTGAAGATCTGAACTTGTAATAGTGAATTACAGAACTTAGATTTGTTAAATTCAAATTATTATTTCAAATTATAACTTGAAGATCTGAACTAGTAATTGTCCAAAACAGAACTTAAAATTGTAAGCTTCTAATTATTATTGCATATTATAACTTGAAGATCTGAACTTGTAATTGTTAAATACAGAACTTAAAATTGATAGCTTCTAATTATTATTGTAAATTATAACTTCAAGATCTGAACTTGTAATTGTCAAAAACAGAACTTAAAATTGATAGCTTCTAATTGTTATTGCAAATAATTACTTGAAGATCTGAACTTGTAATTGTCAAATTCAGAACTTAAAATTGATAGCTTCTAATTATTATTGCAAATTATAATTTGAAGATCTGAACTTGTAATAGACAAATACGCAACTTAGCATTGTTAAATACAAATTGTGATTGAAAATTATAACTTGAAGATCTGAACCTGTAATAGGTAAATACAGAACTTCGAATTGTTACATTCTAACTAAGATTGCAAATAATAATTCGAAGATCTGAACTTGTAATAGTCAAATACAGAACTGCTAATTGTTAAATTCAAATTATTAGTGCAAATTATAACTTGAAGATCTGATCTAGTAATTGTCAAATACAGAACTTAAAATTGATAGCTTCTAATTATTATTGCAAATTATAACTTGAAGATCTGAACTTGTAATTGTCAAATACAGAACTTCTAATTGTTAAATACAAATTATTAGTGCAAATTATAACTTGAAGATCTGAACCTGTAATAGGTAATTATAACTTGAAGATCTGAACTAGTAATTGTCAAATACAGAACTTAAAATTGATAGCTTCTAATTATTATTGCATATTATAACTTGAAGATCTGCACTTGTAATTGTCAAATACAGAACTTAAAATTAATAGCTTCTAATTATTATTGCAAATAATAACTTGAAGATCTGAACTTGTAATTGTCAAATGCAGAACTTAAAATTGATAGCTTCTAATAATTATTGCAAATAATAATTAGGAGATCTGTACTTGTAATTGTCAAATACAGAACTTAAAATTGATAGCTTATAATTATAATTCAAATTATAACTTGAAGATCTGAACTTGTAATAGTCAAATACAGAACTTCGAATTGTTAAATACAAATTATTAGTGCAAATTATTACTTGAAGATCTGAACCTGTAATAGGTAAATACAGAACTTCGAATGGTTAAATTCAAACTAAGATTGCAAATAATAATTTGAAGATCTGAACTTGTAATAGTCAAATACAGAACTTCTAATTGTTAAATACAAATTATTAGTGCAAATCATAACTTGAAGATCTGAACTTGTAATTGTAAAACACAGAACTTCTAATTGTTAAATACAAATTATAAGTGCAAATTATAACTTGAAGATCTGAACTAGTAATTGTCAAATACAGCACTTACAATTGATAGCTTCTAATTATTATTGCAAATTATAACTTGAAGATCTGAACTTGTAATTGTCAAATACAGAACTTAAAATTAATAGCTTCTAATTATTATTGCAAATTATAACTTGAAGATCTGAACTTGTAATTGTCAAATACAGAACTTCTAATTGTTAAATTCAAATTATTATTTCAAATTATAACTTGAAGATCTGAGAACTAGTAATTGTCCAAAACAGAACTTAAAATTGATAGCTTCTAATCATTATTGCATATTATAACTTGAAGATCTGAACTTGTAATTGTTAAATACAGAACTTAAAATTGATAGCTTCTAATTATTATTGTAAATTATAACTTCAAAATCTGAACTTGTAATTGTCAAAAACAGAACTTAAAATTGATAGCTTCTAATTGTTATTGCAAATAATTACTTGAAGATCTGAACTTGTAATTGTCAAATTCAGAACTTAAAATTGATAGCTTGTAATTATTATTGCAAATTATAATTTGAAGATCTGAACTTGTAATAGACAAATACGCAACTTAGCATTGTTAAATACAAATTGTGATTGAAAATTATAACTTGAAGATCTGAACCTGTAATAGGTAAATACAGAACTTCGAATTGTTACATTCTAACTAAGATTGCAAATAATAATTCGAAGATCTGAACTTGTAATAGTCAAATACAGAACTGCTAATTGTTAAATACAAATTATTAGTGCAAGTTATAACTTGAAGATCTGATCTAGTAATTGTCAAATACAGAACTTAAAATTGATAGCTTCTAATTATTATTGCAAATTATAACTTGAAGATCTGAACTTGTAATTGTCAAATACAGAACTTCTAATTGTTAAATACAAATTATTAGTGCAAATTATAACTTGAAGATCTGAACCTGTAATAGGTAAATACAGAACTTCGAATTGTTAAATACAAATTATTAGTGCAAATTATAACTTGAAGATCTGAACCTGTAATAGGTAAATACAGAACTTCGAATTGTTAAATTCTAACTAAGATTGCAAATAATAATTCGAAGATCTGAACTTGTAATAGTCAAATACAGAACTGCTAATTGTTAAATACAAATTATTGGTGCAAATTATAACTTGAAGATCTGAACTAGTAATTGTCAAATACAGCACTTAAAATTGATAGCTTCTAATTATTATTGCAAATTATAACTTGAAGATCTGAACTTGTAATTGTCAAATACAGAACATAAAATTGATAGCTACTAATTATTATTTCAAATTATAACTTGAAGATCTGAACTTGTAATTGTCAAATACAGAACTTAAAATTAATAGCTTCTAATTATTATTGCAAATTATAACTTGAATGTCTGAACTTGTAATTGTCAAATACAGAACTTCTAATTGTTAAATACAAATTATTAGTGCAAATTATAACTTGAAGATCTGAACTTGTAATTGTCAAATACAGAACTTAAAATTGATAGCTTCTAATTATTATTGTAAATTATAACTTGAAGAACTGAACTTGTAATAGTGAATTACAGAACTTAGATTTGTTAAATTCAAATTATTATTTCAAATTATAACTTGAGGATCTGAACTAGTAATTGTCAAATACAGAACTTAAAATTGATAGCTTCTAATTATTATTTCAAATTATAACTTCAAGATCTGAACTTGTAATTGTCAAATACAGAACTTCTAATTGTTAAATACAAATTATTAGTGCAAATTATAACTTGTAGATCTGAACTTGTAATTGTCAAATACAGAACTTAAAATTGATAGCTTCTAATTATTATTGCACATTATAACTTGAAGATCTGAACTTGTAATTGTCAAATACAGAACTTAAAATTGATAGCTTCTAATTATTATTGCAAATCATAACTTGAAGATCTGAACTAGTAATTGTCAAATACAGAACTTAAAATTGATAGCTTCTAATTATTATTGTAAATTATAACTTGAAGATCTGACCTTGTAATTGTCAAATACAGAACTTAAAATTGATATCTTCTAATTATTATTGCAAATAATAACTTGAAGATCTGAACTAGTAATTGTCAAATACAGCACTTAAAATTGATAGTTACTAATTATTATTGCAAATTATAATTTGAAGATCTGAACTTGTAATAGACAAATACGCAACTTAGCATTGTTAAATACAAATTGTGATTGCAAATTATAACTTGAAGATCTGAACTTGTAATTGTCAAATACAGAACTTAAAATTGATAGCTTCTAATTATTATTGTAAATTATAACTTGAAGAACTGAACTTGTAATAGTGAATTACAGAACTTAGATTTGTTAAATTCAAATTATTATTTCAAATTATAACTTGAGGATCTGAACTAGTAATTGTCAAATACAGAACTTAAAATTGATAGCTTCTAATATTATTATTGCATATTATAACTTGAAGATCTGAACTTGTAATTGTTAAATACAGAACTTAAAATTGATTGCTTCTAATTATTATTGTAAATTATAACTTCAAGATCTGAACTTGTAATTGTCAAATACAGAACTTAAAATTGATAGCTTCTAATTATTATTGCAAATAATAACTTGAAGATCTGAACTTGTAATTGTCAAATACAGAACTTAAAATTGATAGCTTCTAATTATTATTGCAAATTATAATTTGAAGATCTGAACTTGTAATAGACAAATACGAAACTTAGCATTGTTAAATACAAATTGTAATTGCAAATTATAACTTGAAGATCTGAACTTGTAATAGTGAATTAGAGAACTTAGATTTGTTAAATTCAAATTATTATTTCAAATTATAACTTGAAGATCTGAACTAGTAATTGTCAAATACAGAACTTAAAATTGATAGCTTCTAATTATTATTGCATATTATAACTTGAAGATCTGAACTTGTAATTGTTAAATACAGAATTTAAAATTGATAGCTTCTAATTATTATTGTAAATTATAACTTTTAGATCTGAACTTGTAATTGTCAAATACAGAACTTGAAATTGATAGCTTCTAATTATTATTGCAAATAATAACTTGAAGATCTGAACTTGTAATTGTCAAATACAGAACTTAAAATTGATAGCTTCTATTTATTATTGCAAATTATAATTTGAAGATCTGAACTTGTAATAGACAAATACGCAACTTAGCATTGTTAAATACAAATTGTGATTGCAAATTATAACTTGAAGATCTGAACCTGTAATAGGCAATACAGAACTTCGAATTGTTAAATACAAATTATTAGTGCAAATTATAACTTGAAGATCTGAACTAGTAATTGTCAAATACAGAACTTAAAATTGATAGCTTCTAATTATTATTGCAAATTATAACTTGAAGATCTGAACTTGTAATTGTCAAATACAGAACTTAAAATTAATAGCTTCTAATTATTATTGCAAATTATAACTTGAAGATCTGAACTAGTAATTATCAAATACAGAACATAAAATTGATAGCTTCTAATTATTATTTCAAATTATAACTTGAAGATCTGAACTTGTAATTGTCAAATACAGAACTTAAAATTAATAGCTTCTAATTATTATTGAAAATTATAACTTGAAGATCTGAACTTGTAATTGTCAAATACAGAACTTAAAATTGATAGCTTCTAATTATTATTGTAAATTATAACTAGAAGATCTGAACTTGTAATAGTGAATTACAGAACTTAGATTTGTTAAATTCAAATTATTATTTCAAATTATAACTTGAAGATCTGAACTAGTAATTGTCAAATACAGAACTTAAAATTGATAGCTTCTAATTATTATTGCATTTTATAACTTGAAGATCTGAACTTGTAATTGTTAAATACAGAATTTAAAATTGATAGCTTCTAATTATTATTGTAAATTATAACTTTTAGATCTGAACTTGTAATTGTCAAATACAGAACTTAAAATTGATAGCTTCTAATTATTATTGCATATAATAACTTGAAGATCTGAACTTGTAATTGTCAAATACAGAACTTAAAATTGATAGCTTCTAATTATTATTGCAAATTATAATTTGAAGATCTGAACTTGTAATTGTCAAATACAGAACTTCTAATTGTTAAATACAAATTATTAGTGCAAATTATAACTTGAAGATCTGAACTAGTAATTGTCAAATACAGCACTTAAAATTGATAGCTTCTAATTATTATTGCATATTATAACTTGAAGATCTGAACTTGTAATTGTCAAATACAGAACATAAAATTGATAGCTACTAATTATTAATTCAAATTATAACTTGAAGATCTGAACTTGTAATTGTCAAATACAGAACTTAAAATTAATAGCTTCTAATTATTATTGCAAATTATAACTTGAATGTCTGAACTTGTAATTGTCAAATACAGAACTTCTAATTGTTAAATACAAATTATTAGTGCAAATTATAACTTGAAGATCTGAACTTGCAATTGTCAAATACAGAACTTAAAATTGATAGTTTCTAATTATTATTGTAAATTATAACTTGAAGAACTGAACCTGTAATAGTGAATTACAGAACTTAGATTTGTTAAATTCAATTTATTATTTCAAATTATAACTTGAAGATCTGAACTAGTAATTGTCAAATACAGAACTTAAAATTGATAGCTTCTAATTATTATTGCAAATTATAACTTGAAGATCTGAACTTGTAATTGTCAGATACAGAACTTAAAATTGATAGCTTCTAATTATTATTGTAAATTATAACTTCAAGATCTGAACTTGTAATTGGCAAATACAGAACTTAAAATTGATAGCTTCAAATTATTATTGCAAATTATAACTTGAAGATCTGAACTTGTAATTTTCAAATACAGAACTTCTAATTGTTATTTACAAATTATTAGTGCAAATTATAACTTGAAGAACTGAACTTGTAATTGTCAAATACAGAACTTCTAATTGTTAAATACAAATTATTAGTGCAAATTATAACTTGAAGGTCTGAACTAGTAATTTTCAAATACAGAACTTAAAATTAATAGCTTCTAATTATTATTGCAAATTAAAACTTGAATGTCTGAACTTGTAATTGTCAAATACAGAACTTCTAATTGTTAAATACAAATTATTAGTGCAAATTATAACTTGAAGATCTGAACTTGTAATTGTCAAATACAGAACTTAAAATTGATAGCTTCTAATTATTATTGCAAATTATAACATGAAGATCTGAACTTGTAATTGTCAAATACAGAACTTAAAATTGATAGCTTCTCATTATTATTGTAAATTATAACTTGAAGATCTGAACTTGTAATAGTCAAATACAGAACTTCTAATTGTTAAATACAAATTATTAGTGCAAATTATAACTTGAAGATCTGAACTAGTAATTTTCAAATACAGAACTTAATATTGATAGCTTCTAATTATTATTGCAAATTATAACTAGAAGATCTGAACTTGTAATTGTCAAATACAGAACTTAAAATTGATAGCTTCTAATTATTATTGCAAATTATAACTTGAAGATCTGAACTTGTAATTGTCAAATACAGAACTTTAATTTGTTAAATACAAATTAGTAGTGCAAATTATAACTTGAAGATCTGAACTTGTAATTATCAAATACAGAACTTAAAATTGATAGCTTCTAATTATTATTGTAAATTATAACTTGAAGATCTAAACTTGTAATAGTGAATTACAGAACTTAGATTTGTTAAATTCAAATTATTATTACAAATTATAACTTGAAGATCTGAACTAGTAATTGTCAAATTCAGAACTTAAAATTGATAGCTTCTAATTATTATTGCAAATCATAACTTGAAGATCTGAACTAGTAATTGTCAAATACAGAACTTAAAATTGATAGCTTCTAATTATTATTGTAAATTATAACTTGAAGATCTGACCTTGTAATTGTCAAATACAGAACTTAAAATTGATATCTTCTAATTATTATTGCAAATAATAACTTGAAGATCTGAACTAGTAATTGTCAAATACAGCACTTAAAATTGATAGCTTCTAATTATTATTGCAAATTATAATTTGAAGATCTGAACTTGTAATAGACAAATACGCAACTTAGCATTGTTAAATACAAATTGTGATTGCAAATTATAACTTGAAGATCTGAACCTGTAATAGGTAAATACAGAACTTCGAATTGTTAAATTCTAACTAAGATTGCAAATAATAATTCGAAGATCTGAACTTGTAATAGTGAATTACAGAACTTAGATTTGTTAAATTCAAATTATTATTTCAAATTATAACTTGAAGATCTGAACTAGTAATTGTCAAATACAGAACTTAAAATTGATAGCTTCTAATTATTATTGCAAATTATAACTTGAAGATCTGAACTAGTAATTGTCAAATGCAGAACTTAAAATTGATAGCTTCTAATTATTATTTCAAATTATAACTTGAAGATCTGAACTTGTAATTGTCAAATACAGAACTTAAAATTGATAGCTTCTAATTATTATTGCAAATAATAACTTGAAGATCTGTACTTGTAATTGTCAAATACAGAACTTAAAATTGATAGCTTATAATTATAGTTCAAATTATAACTTGAAAATCTGAACTTGTAATAGTCAAATACAGAACATCGAATTGTTAAATATAAAATTATAACTTGAAAATCTGAACTTGTAATAGTCAAATACAGAACATCGAATTGTTAAATACAAATTATTAGTGCAAATTATAACTTGAAGATCTGAACTTGTAATAGGTAAATACAGAACTTCTAATTGTTAAATTCAAACTAAGATTGCAAATAATAATTTGAAAATCTGAACTAGTAATAGTCAAATACAGAACTTCTAACTGTTAAAAACAAATTATTGATTTGAACTTGTAATTGTCAAATACAGAACTTAATATTGATAGCTTCTAATTATTATTGCAAATTATAACTAGAAGATCTGAACTTGTAATTGTCAAATACAGAACTTAAAAGTGATAGCTTCTAATTATTATTGCATATTATAACTTGAAGATCTGAACTTGTAATTGTCAAATACAGAACATAAAATTGATAGCTACTAATTATTATTTCAAATTATAACTTGAAGATCTGAACTTGTAATTGTCAAATACAGAACTTAAAATTAATAGCTTCTAATTATTATTGCAAATTATAACTTGAATGTCTGAACTTGTAATTGTCAAATACAGAACTTCTAATTGTTAAATACAAATTATTAGTGCAAATTATAACTTGAAGATCTGAACTTGTAATTGTCAAATACAGAACTTAAAATTGATAGTTTCTAATTATTATTGTAAATTATAACTTGAAGAACTGAACTTGTAATAGTGAATTACAGAACTTAGATTTGTTAAATTCAATTTATTATTTCAAATTATAACTTGAAGATCTGAACTAGTAATTGTCAAATACAGAACTTAAAATTGATAGCTTCTAATTATTATTGCAAATTATAACTTGAAGATCTGAACTTGTAATTGTCAGATACAGAACTTAAAATTGATAGCTTCTAATTATTATTGTAAATTATAACTTCAAGATCTGAACTTGTAATTGGCAAATACAGAACTTAAAATTGATAGCTTCTAATTATTATTGCAAATTATAACTTGAAGATCTGAACTTGTAATTGTCAAATACAGAACTTCTAATTGTTAAATACAAATTATTAGTGCAAATTATAACTTGAAGAACTGAACTTGGAATTGTCAAATACAGAACTTCTAATTGTTAAATACAAATTATTAGTGCAAATTATAACTTGAAGATCTGAACTAGTAATTTTCAAATACAGAACTTAAAATTAATAGCTTCTAATTATTATTGCAAATTAAAACTTGAATGTCTGAACTTGTAATTGTCAAATACAGAACTTCTAATTGTTAAATACAAATTATTAGTGCAAATTATAACTTGAAGATCTGAACTTGTAATTGTCAAATACAGAACTTAAAATTGATAGCTTCTAATTATTATTGTAAATTATAACTTGAAGAACTGAACTTGTAATAGTGAATTACAGAACTTAGATTTGTTAAATTCAATTTATTATTTCAAATTATAACTTGAAGATCTGAACTAGTAATTGTCAAATACAGAACTTAAAATTGATAGCTTCTAATTATTATTGCACATTATAACTTGAAGATCTGAACTTGTAATTGTCAAATACAGAACTTAAAATTGATAGCTTCTAATTATTATTGCAAATCATAACTTGAAGATCTGAACTAGTAATTGTCAAATACAGAACTTAAAATTGATAGCTTCTAATTATTATTGTAAATTATAACTTGAAGATCTGACCTTGTAATTGTCAAATACAGAACTTAAAATTGATATCTTCTAATTATTATTGCAAATAATAACTTGAAGATCTGAACTAGTAATTGTCAAATACAGCACTTAAAATTGATAGTTACTAATTATTATTGCAAATTATAATTTGAAGATCTGAACTTGTAATAGACAAATACGCAACTTAGCATTGTTAAATACAAATTGTGATTGCAAATTATAACTTGAAGATCTGAACCTGTAATAGGTAAATACAGAACTTCGAATTGTTAAATTCTAACTAAGATTGCAAATAATAATTCGAAGATCTGAACTTGTAATAGTGAATTACAGGTCTTAGATTTGTTAAATTCAAATTATTATTTCAAATTATAACTTGAAGATCTGAACTAGTAATTGTCAAATACAGAACTTAAAATTGATAGCTTCTAATTATTATTGCAAATTATAACTTGAAGATCTGAACTAGTAATTGTCAAATGCAGAACTTAAAATTGATAGCTTCTAATTATTATTTCAAATTATAACTAGAAGATCTGAACTTGTAATTGTCAAATACAGAACTTAAAATTGATAGCTTCTAATTATTATTGCAAATAATAACTTGAAGATCTGTACTTGTAATTGTCAAATACAGAACTTAAAATTGATAGCTTATAATTATAGTTCAAATTATAACTTGAAAATCTGAACTTGTAATAGTCAAATACAGAACATCGAATTGTTAAATACAAATTATTAGTGCAAATTATAACTTGAAGATCTGAACTTGTAATAGGTAAATACAGAACTTCTAATTGTTAAATTCAAACTAAGATTGCAAATAATAATTTGAAAATCTGAACTAGTAATAGTCAAATACAGAACTTCTAACTGTTAAAAACAAATTATTAGTGCAAATTATAACTTGAAGATCTGAACTTGTAATTGTCAAATACAGAACTTAAAATTGATAGCTTCTAATTATTATTGCAAATTATAACTTGAAGATCTGAACTTGTAATAGTGAATTACAAAACTTAGATTTGTTAAATTCAAATTATTATTTCAAATTATAACTTGAAGATCTGAACTAGTAATTGTCAAATACAGAACATAAAATTGATAGCTACTAATTATTATTTCAAATTATAACTTGAAGATCTGAACTAGTAATTGTCAAATACAGAACTTAAAATTGATAGCTTCTAATTATTATTGCATTTTATAACTTGAAGATCTGAACTTGTAATTGTTAAATACAGAATTTAAAATTGATAGCTTCTAATTATTATTGTAAATTATAACTTTTAGATCTGAACTTGTAATTGTCAAATACAGAACTTAAAATTGATAGCTTCTAATTATTATTGCATATAATAACTTGAAGATCTGAACTTGTAATTGTCAAATACAGAACTTAAAATTGATAGCTTCTAATTATTATTGCAAATTATAATTTGAAGATCTGAACTTGTAATTGTCAAATACAGAACTTCTAATTGTTAAATACAAATTATTAGTGCAAATTATAACTTGAAGATCTGAACTAGTAATTGTCAAATACAGCACTTAAAATTGATAGCTTCTAATTATTATTGCATATTATAACTTGAAGATCTGAACTTGTAATTGTCAAATACAGAACATAAAATTGATAGCTACTAATTATTAATTCAAATTATAACTTGAAGATCTGAACTTGTAATTGTCAAATACAGAACTTAAAATTAATAGCTTCTAATTATTATTGCAAATTATAACTTGAATGTCTGAACTTGTAATTGTCAAATACAGAACTTCTAATTGTTAAATACAAATTATTAGTGCAAATTATAACTTGAAGATCTGAACTTGCAATTGTCAAATACAGAACTTAAAATTGATAGTTTCTAATTATTATTGTAAATTATAACTTGAAGAACTGAACCTGTAATAGTGAATTACAGAACTTAGATTTGTTAAATTCAATTTATTATTTCAAATTATAACTTGAAGATCTGAACTAGTAATTGTCAAATACAGAACTTAAAATTGATAGCTTCTAATTATTATTGCAAATTATAACTTGAAGATCTGAACTTGTAATTGTCAGATACAGAACTTAAAATTGATAGCTTCTAATTATTATTGTAAATTATAACTTCAAGATCTGAACTTGTAATTGGCAAATACAGAACTTAAAATTGATAGCTTCAAATTATTATTGCAAATTATAACTTGAAGATCTGAACTTGTAATTTTCAAATACAGAACTTCTAATTGTTATTTACAAATTATTAGTGCAAATTATAACTTGAAGAACTGAACTTGTAATTGTCAAATACAGAACTTCTAATTGTTAAATACAAATTATTAGTGCAAATTATAACTTGAAGGTCTGAACTAGTAATTTTCAAATACAGAACTTAAAATTAATAGCTTCTAATTATTATTGCAAATTAAAACTTGAATGTCTGAACTTGTAATTGTCAAATACAGAACTTCTAATTGTTAAATACAAATTATTAGTGCAAATTATAACTTGAAGATCTGAACTTGTAATTGTCAAATACAGAACTTAAAATTGATAGCTTCTAATTATTATTGCAAATTATAACATGAAGATCTGAACTTGTAATTGTCAAATACAGAACTTAAAATTGATAGCTTCTCATTATTATTGTAAATTATAACTTGAAGATCTGAACTTGTAATAGTCAAATACAGAACTTCTAATTGTTAAATACAAATTATTAGTGCAAATTATAACTTGAAGATCTGAACTAGTAATTTTCAAATACAGAACTTAATATTGATAGCTTCTAATTATTATTGCAAATTATAACTAGAAGATCTGAACTTGTAATTATCAAATACAGAACTTAAAATTGATAGCTTCTAATTATTATTGCAAATTATAACTTGAAGATCTGAACTTGTAATTGTCAAATACAGAACTTTTAATTGTTAAATACAAATTAGTAGTGCAAATTATAACTTGAAGATCTGAACTTGTAATTATCAAATACAGAACTTAAAATTGATAGCTTCTAATTATTATTGTAAATTATAACTTGAAGATCTAAACTTGTAATAGTGAATTACAGAACTTAGATTTGTTAAATTCAAATTATTATTACAAATTATAACTTGAAGATCTGAACTAGTAATTGTCAAATTCAGAACTTAAAATTGATAGCTTCTAATTATTATTGCAAATCATAACTTGAAGATCTGAACTAGTAATTGTCAAATACAGAACTTAAAATTGATAGCTTCTAATTATTATTGTAAATTATAACTTGAAGATCTGACCTTGTAATTGTCAAATACAGAACTTAAAATTGATATCTTCTAATTATTATTGCAAATAATAACTTGAAGATCTGAACTAGTAATTGTCAAATACAGCACTTAAAATTGATAGCTTCTAATTATTATTGCAAATTATAATTAGAAGATCTGAACTTGAAATAGACAAATACGCAACTTAGCATTGTTAAATACAAATTGTGATTGCAAATTATAACTTGAAGATCTGAACCTGTAATAGGTAAATACAGAACTTCGAATTGTTAAATTCTAACTAAGATTGCAAATAATAATTCGAAGATCTGAACTTGTAATAGTGAATTACAGGTCTTAGATTTGTTAAATTCAAATTATTATTTCAAATTATAACTTGAAGATCTGAACTAGTAATTGTCAAATACAGAACTTAAAATTGATAGCTTCTAATTATTATTGCAAATTATAACTTGAAGATCTGAACTAGTAATTGTCAAATGCAGAACTTAAAATTGATAGCTTCTAATTATTATTTCAAATTATAACTAGAAGATCTGAACTTGTAATTGTCAAATACAGAACTTAAAATTGATAGCTTCTAATTATTATTGCAAATAATAACTTGAAGATCTGTACTTGTAATTGTCAAATACAGAACTTAAAATTGATAGCTTATAATTATAGTTCAAATTATAACTTGAAAATCTGAACTTGTAATAGTCAAATACAGAACATCGAATTGTTAAATACAAATTATTAGTGCAAATTATAACTTGAAGATCTGAACTTGTAATAGGTAAATACAGAACTTCTAATTGTTAAATTCAAACTAAGATTGCAAATAATAATTTGAAAATCTGAACTAGTAATAGTCAAATACAGAACTTCTAACTGTTAAAAACAAATTATTAGTGCAAATTATAACTTGAAGATCTGAACTTGTAATTGTCAAATACAGAACTTAAAATTGATAGCTTCTAATTATTATTGCAAATTATAACTTGAAGATCTGAACTTGTAATAGTGAATTACAAAACTTAGATTTGTTAAATTCAAATTATTATTTCAAATTATAACTTGAAGATCTGAACTAGTAATTGTCAAATACAGAACATAAAATTGATAGCTACTAATTATTATTTCAAATTATAACTTGAAGATCTGAACTTGTAATTGTCAAATACAGAACTTAAAATTAATAGCTTCTAATTATTATTGCAAATTATAACTTGAATGTCTGAACTTGTAATTGTCAAATACAGAACTTCTAATTGTTAAATACAAATTATTAGTGCAAATTATAACTTGAAGATCTGAACTTGTAATTGTCAAATACAGAACTTAAAATTGATAGTTTCTAATTATTATTGTAAATTATAACTTGAAGAACTGAACTTGTAATAGTGAATTACAGAACTTAGATTTGTTAAATTCAATTTATTATTTCAAATTATAACTTGAAGATCTGAACTAGTAATTGTCAAATACAGAACTTAAAATTGATAGCTTCTAATTATTATTGCAAATTATAACTTGAAGATCTGAACTTGTAATTGTCAGATACAGAACTTAAAATTGATAGCTTCTAATTATTATTGTAAATTATAACTTCAAGATCTGAACTTGTAATTGGCAAATACAGAACTTAAAATTGATAGCTTCTAATTATTATTGCAAATTATAACTTGAAGATCTGAACTTGTAATTGTCAAATACAGAACTTCTAATTGTTAAATACAAATTATTAGTGCAAATTATAACTTGAAGAACTGAACTTGGAATTGTCAAATACAGAACTTCTAATTGTTAAATACAAATTATTAGTGCAAATTATAACTTGAAGATCTGAACTAGTAATTTTCAAATACAGAACTTAAAATTAATAGCTTCTAATTATTATTGCAAATTAAAACTTGAATGTCTGAACTTGTAATTGTCAAATACAGAACTTCTAATTGTTAAATACAAATTATTAGTGCAAATTATAACTTGAAGATCTGAACTTGTAATTGTCAAATACAGAACTTAAAATTGATAGCTTCTAATTATTATTGTAAATTATAACTTGAAGAACTGAAGTTGTAATAGTGAATTACAGAACATAGATTTGTTAAATTCAATTTATTATTTCAAATTATAACTTGAAGATCTGAACTAGTAATTGTCAAATACAGAACTTAAAATTGATAGCTTCTAATTATTATTGCACATTATAACTTGAAGATCTGAACTTGTAATTGTCAAATACAGAACTTAAAATTGATAGCTTCTAATTATTATTGCAAATCATAACTTGAAGATCTGAACTAGTAATTGTCAAATACAGAACTTAAAATTGATAGCTTCTAATTATTATTGTAAATTATAACTTGAAGATCTGACCTTGTAATTGTCAAATACAGAACTTAAAATTGATATCTTCTAATTATTATTGCAAATAATAACTTGAAGATCTGAACTAGTAATTGTCAAATACAGCACTTAAAATTGATAGTTACTAATTATTATTGCAAATTATAATTTGAAGATCTGAACTTGTAATAGACAAATACGCAACTTAGCATTGTTAAATACAAATTGTGATTGCAAATTATAACTTGAAGATCTGAACCTGTAATAGGTAAATACAGAACTTCGAATTGTTAAATTCTAACTAAGATTGCAAATAATAATTCGAAGATCTGAACTTGTAATAGTGAATTACAGAACTTAGATTTGTTAAATTCAAATTATTATTTCAAATTATAACTTGAAGATCTGAACTAGTAATTGTCAAATACAGAACTTAAAATTGATAGCTTCTAATTATTATTGCAAATTATAACTTGAAGATCTGAACTAGTAATTGTCAAATGCAGAACTTAAAATTGATAGCTTCTAATTATTATTTCAAATTATAACTTGAAGATCTGAACTTGTAATTGTCAAATACAGAACTTAAAATTGATAGCTTCTAATTATTATTGCAAATAATAACTTGAAGATCTGTACTTGTAATTGTCAAATACAGAACTTAAAATTGATAGCTTATAATTATAGTTCAAATTATAACTTGAAAATCTGAACTTGTAATAGTCAAATACAGAACATCGAATTGTTAAATACAAATTATTAGTGCAAATTATAACTTGAAGATCTGAACTTGTTATAGGTAAATACAGAACTTCTAATTGTTAAATTCAAACTAAGATTGCTAATAATAATTTGAAAATCTGAACTAGTAATAGTCAAATACAGAACTTCTAACTGTTAAAAACAAATTATTAGTGCAAATTATAACTTGAAGATCTGAACTTATAATTGTCAAATACAGAACTTAAAATTGATAGCTTCTAATTATTATTGCAAATTATAACTTGAAGATCTGAACTTGTAATAGTGAATTACAAAACTTAGATTTGTTAAATTCAAATTATTATTTCAAATTATAACTTGAAGATCTGAACTAGTAATTGTCAAATACAGAACTTAAATTGATAGCTTATAATTATTATTGCAAATAATAATTTGAAGATCTGAACTTGTAATAGTCAAATACAGAACTTCTAATTGTTAAATACAAATTATTAGTGCAAATTATAACTTGAAGATCTGAACTAGTAATTGTCAAATACAGAACTTAAAATTGATAGCTTCTAATTATTATTGCAAATTATAACTAGAAGATCTGAACTTGTAATTGTCAAATACAGAACTTCTAATTGTTAAATACAAATTATTAGTGCAAATTATAACTTGAAGATCTGAACTTGTAATTGTCAAATATAGAACTTAAAATTGATAGCTTCTAATTATTATTGCAAATTATAACTTGAAGATCTGAACTTGTAATTGTCAAATACAGAACTTCTAATTGTTAAATACAAATTATTAGTGCAAATTATAACTTGAAGATCTGAACAAGTAATTGTCAAATACAGAACTTAAAATTGATAGCTTCTAATTATTATTGTAAATTATAACTTGAAGATCTGAACTTGTAATAGTGAATTACAGAACTTAGATTTGTTAAATTCAAATTATTATTTCAAATTATAACTTGAAGATCTGAACTAGTAATTGTCAAATACAGAACTTAAAATTGATAGCTTCTAATTATTATTGCAAATTATAACTTGAAGATCTGAACTTGTAATAGTCAAATACAGAACTTCTAATTGTTAAATACAAATTATTAGTGCAAATTGTAACTTGAAGATCTGAACTAGTAATTTTCAAATACAGAACTTAATATTGATAGCTTCTAATTATTATTGCAAATTATAACTAGAAGATCTGAACTTGTAATTGTCAAATAAGGAACTTAAAATTGATAGCTTCTAATTATTATTTCAATTTATAACTTGAAGATCTGAACTTGTAATTGTCAAATACAGAACTTAAAATTGATAGTTTCTAATTATTATTGCAAATTATAACTTGAAGAACTGAACTTGTAATTGTCAAATACAGAACTTTTAATTGTTAAATTCAAATTAGTAGGGCAAATTATAACTTGAAGATCTGAACTTGTAATTATCAAATACAGAACTTAAAATTGATAGCTTCTAATTATTATTGTAAATTATAACTTGAAGATCTGAACTTGTAATAGTGAATTACAGAACTTAGATTTGTTAAATTCAAATTATTATTACAAATTATAACTTGAAGATCTGAACTAGTAATTGTCAAATACAGAACTTAAAATTGATAGCTTCTAATTATTATTGCAAATCATAACTTGAAGATCTGAACTAGTAATTGTCAAATACAGAACTTAAAATTGATAGCTTCTAATTATTATTGTAAATTATAACTTGAAGATCTGACCTTGTAATTGTCAAATACAGAACTTAAAATTGATATCTTCTAATTATTATTGCAAATAATAACTTGAAGATCTGAACTAGTAATTGTCAAATACAGCACTTAAAATTGATAGTTACTAATTATTATTGCAAATTATAATTTGAAGATCTGAACTTGTAATAGACAAATACGCAACTCATTGTTAAATACAAATTGTGATTGCAAATTATAACTTGAAGATCTGAACCTGTAATAGGTAAATACAGAACTTCGAATTGTTAAATTCTAACTAAGATTGCAAATAATAATTCGAAGATCTGAACTTGTAATAGTCAAATACAGAACTTCTAATTGTTAAATACAAATTATTAGTGCAAATTATAACTTGAAGATCTGAACTAGTAATTGTCAAATACAGAACTTAAAATTGATAGCTTCTAATTATTATTGCAAATTATAACTTGAAGATCTGAACTTGTAATTGTCAAATACAGAACTTCTAATTGTTAAATACAAATTATTAGTGCAAATTATAACTTGAAGATCTGAACTTGTAATAGTCAAATACAGAACTTCTAATTGTTAAATACAAATTATTAGTGCAAATTATAACTTGAAGATCTGAACTAGTAATTGTCAAATACAGCACTTAAAATTGATAGCTTCTAATTATTATTGCATATTATAACTTGAAGATCTGAACTTGTAATTGTCAAATACAGAACATAAAATTGATAGCTACTAATTATTATTTCAAATTATAACTTGAAGATCTGAACTTGTAATTGTCAAATACAGAACTTAAAATTAATAGCTTCTAATTATTATTGCAAATTATAACTTGAATGTCTGAACTTGTAATTGTCAAATACAGAACTTCTAATTGTTAAATACAAATTATTAGTGCAAATTATAACTTGAAGATCTGAACTTGTAATTGTCAAATACAGAACTTAAAATTGATAGTTTCTAATTATTATTGTAAATTATAACTTGAAGAACTGAACTTGTAATAGTGAATTACAGAACTTACATTTGTTAAATTCAATTTATTATTTCAAATTATAACTTGAAGATCTGAACTAGTAATTGTCAAATACAGAACTTAAAATTGATAGCTTCTAATTATTATTGCAAATTATAACTTGAAGATCTGAACTTGTAATTGTCAGATACAGAACTTAAAATTGATAGCTTCTAATTATTATTGTAAATTATAACTTCAAGATCTGAACTTGTAATTGGCAAATACAGAACTTAAAATTGATAGCTTCTAATTATTATTGCAAATTATAACTTGAAGATCTGAACTTGTAATTGTCAAATACAGAACTTCTAATTGTTAAATACAAATTATTAGTGCAAATTATAACTTGAAGAACTGAACTTGGAATTGTCAAATACAGAACTTCTAATTGTTAAATACAAATTATTAGTGCAAATTATAACTTGAAGATCTGAACTAGTAATTTTCAAATACAGAACTTAAAATTAATAGCTTCTAATTATTATTGCAAATTAAAACTTGAATGTCTGAACTTGTAATTGTCAAATACAGAACTTCTAATTGTTAAATACAAATTATTAGTGCAAATTATAACTTGAAGATCTGAACTTGTAATTGTCAAATACAGAACTTAAAATTGATAGCTTCTAATTATTATTGTAAATTATAACTTGAAGACCTGAACTTGTAATAGTGAATTACAGAACTTAGATTTGTTAAATTCAATTTATTATTTCAAATTATAACTTGAAGATCTGAACTAGTAATTGTCAAATACAGAACTTAAAATTGATAGCTTCTAATTATTATTGCACATTATAACTTGAAGATCTGAACTTGTAATTGTCAAATACAGAACTTAAAATTGATAGCTTCTAATTATTATTGTAAATTATAACTTGAAGAACTGAACTTGTAATAGTGAATTACAGAACTTAGATTTGTTAAATTCAATTTATTATTTCAAATTATAACTTGAAGATCTGAACTTGTAATTGTCAAATACAGAACTTAAAATTGATAGCCTCTAATTATTATTGCAAATTATAATTTGAAGATCTGAACTTGTAATAGACAAATACGCAACTTAGCATTGTTAAATACAAATTGTGATTGCAAATTATAACTTGAAGATCTCAACCTGTAATAGGTAAATACAGAACTTCGAATTGTTAAATTCAAACTAAGATTGCAAATAATAATTCGAAGATCTGAACTTGTAATAGTCAAATACAGAACTGCTAATTGTTAATTACAAATTATTAGTGCAAATTATAACTTGAAGATCTGAACTAGTAATTGTCAAATACAGAACTTAAAATTGATAGCTTCTAATTATTATTGCAAATTATAACTTGAAGATCTGAACTTGTAATTGTCAAATACAGAACTTCTAATTGTTAAATACAAATTATTAGTGCAAATTATAACTTGAAGATCTGAACTTGTAATAGTCAAATACAGAACTTCTAATTGTTAAATACAAATTATTAGTGCAAATTATAACTTGAAGATCTGAACTAGTAATTTTCAAATACAGCACTTAAAATTGATAGCTTCTAATTATTATTGCATATTATAACTTGAAGATCTGAACTTGTAATTGTCAAATACAGAACATAAAATTGATAACTACTAATTATTATTTCAAATTATAACTTGAAGATCTGAACTTGTAATTGTCAAATACAGAACTTAAAATTAATAGCTTCTAATTATTATTGCAAATTATAACTTGAATGTCTGAACTTGTAATTGTCAAATACAGAACTTCTAATTGTTAAATACAAATTATTAGTGCAAATTATAACTTGAAGATCTGAACTTGTAATTGTCAAATACAGAACTTAAAATTGATAGTTTCTAATTATTATTGTAAATTATAACTTGAAGAACTGAACTTGTAATAGTGAATTACAGAACTTACATTTGTTAAATTCAATTTATTATTTCAAATTATAACTTGAAGATCTGAACTAGTAATTGTCAAATACAGAACTTAAAATTGATAGCTTCTAATTATTATTGCAAATTATAACTTGAAGATCTGAACTTGTAATTGTCAGATACAGAACTTAAAATTGATAGCTTCTAATTATTATTGTAAATTATAACTTCAAGATCTGAACTTGTAATTGGCAAATACAGAACTTAAAATTGATAGCTTCTAATTATTATTGCAAATTATAACTTGAAGATCTGAACTTGTAATTGTCAAATACAGAACTTCTAATTGTTAAATACAAATTATTAGTGCAAATTATAACTTGAAGAACTGAACTTGGAATTGTCAAATACAGAACTTCTAATTGTTAAATACAAATTATTAGTGCAAATTATAACTTGAAGATCTGAACTAGTAATTTTCAAATACAGAACTTAAAATTAATAGCTTCTAATTATTATTGCAAATTAAAACTTGAATGTCTGAACTTGTAATTGTCAAATACAGAACTTCTAATTGTTAAATACAAATTATTAGTGCAAATTATAACTTGAAGATCTGAACTTGTAATTGTCAAATACAGAACTTAAAATTGATAGCTTCTAATTATTATTGTAAATTATAACTTGAAGAACTGAACTTGTAATAGTGAATTACAGAACTTAGATTTGTTAAATTCAATTTATTATTTCAAATTATAACTTGAAGATCTGAACTAGTAATTGTCAAATACAGAACTTAAAATTGATAGCTTCTAATTATTATTGCACATTATAACTTGAAGATCTGAACTTGTAATTGTCAAATACAGAACTTAAAATTGATAGCTTCTAATTATTATTGTAAATTATAACTTGAAGAACTGAACTTGTAATAGTGAATTACAGAACTTAGATTTGTTAAATTCAATTTATTATTTCAAATTATAACTTGAAGATCTGAACTTGTAATTGTCAAATACAGAACTTAAAATTGATAGCCTCTAATTATTATTGCAAATTATAATTTGAAGATCTGAACTTGTAATAGACAAATACGCAACTTAGCATTGTTAAATACAAATTGTGATTGCAAATTATAACTTGAAGATCTCAACCTGTAATAGGTAAATACAGAACTTCGAATTGTTAAATTCAAACTAAGATTGCAAATAATAATTCGAAGATCTGAACTTGTAATAGTCAAATACAGAACTGCTAATTGTTAATTACAAATTATTAGTGCAAATTATAACTTGAAGATCTGAACTAGTAATTGTCAAATACAGAACTTAAAATTGATAGCTTCTAATTATTATTTCAAATTATATCTTGAAGATCTGAACTTGTAATTGTCACATACAGAACTTCTAATTGTTAAATAGAAATTATTAGTGCAAATTATAACTTGAAGATCTGAACTTGTAATTGTCAAATACAGAACTTAAAATTGATAGCTTCTAATTAATATTGCAAATTATAACTTGAAGATCTGAACTTGTAGTAGTCAAATACAGAACTTCTAATTGTTAAATACAAATTATTAGTGCAAATTATAACTTGAAGATCTGAACTTGTAATTGTCAAATGCAGAACTTGAAATTGATAGCTTCTAATTATTATTGTAAATTATAACTTGAAGATCTGAACTTGTAATAGTGAATTACAGAACTTAGATTTGTTAAATTCAAATTATTATTTCAAATTATAACTTGAAGATCTGAACTAGTAATTGTCAAATACAGAACTTAAAATTGATAGCTTCTAATTATTATTTCAAATTATAACTTGAAGATCTGAACTTGTAATTGTCAAATACAGAACTTCTAATTGTTAAATACAAATTATTAGTGCAAATTATAACTTGTAGATCTGAACTTGTAATTGTCAAATACAGAACTTAAAATTGATAGCTTCTAATTATTATTGTAAATTATAACTTGAAGATCTGAACTTGTAATAGTGAATTACAGAACTTAGATTTGTTAAATTCAATTTATTATTTCAAATTATAACTTGAAGATCTGAACTAGTAATTGTCAAATACAGAACTTAAAATTGATAGCTTCTAATTATTATTGCAAATTATAACTTGAAGATCTGACCTTGTAATTGTCAGATACAGAACTTAAAATTGATAGCTTCTAATTATTATTGTAAATTATAACTTCAAGATCTGAACTTGTAATTGGCAAATACAGAACTTAAAATTGATAGCTTCTAATTATTATTGCAAATTATAACTTGAAGATCTGAACTTGTAATTGTCAAATACAGAACTTCTAATTGTTAAATACAAATTATTAGTGCAAATTATAACTTGAAGAACTGAACTTGGAATTGTCAAATACAGAACTTCTAATTGTTAAATACAAATTATTAGTGCAAATTATAACTTGAAGATCTGAACTAGTAATTTTCAAATACAGAACTTAAAATTAATAGCTTCTAATTATTATTGCAAATTAAAACTTGAATGTCTGAACTTGTAATTGTCAAATACAGAACTTCTAATTGTTAAATACAAATTATTAGTGCAAATTATAACTTGAAGATCTGAACTTGTAATTGTCAAATACAGAACTTAAAATTGATAGCTTCTAATTATTATTGTAAATTATAACTTGAAGAACTGAACTTGTAATAGTGAATTACAGAACTTAGATTTGTTAAATTCAATTTATTATTTCAAATTATAACTTGAAGATCTGAACTAGTAATTGTCAAATACAGAACTGAAAATTGATAGCTTCTAATTATTATTGCACATTATAACTTGAAGATCTGAACTTGTAATTGACAAATACAGAACTTAAAATTGATAGCTTCTAATTATTATTGTAAATTATAACTTGAAGAACTGAACTTGTAATAGTGAATTACAGAACTTAGATTTGTTAAATTCAATTTATTATTTCAAATTATAACTTGAAGATCTGAACTTGTAATTGTCAAATACAGAACTTAAAATTGATAGCCTCTAATTATTATTGCAAATTATAATTTGAAGATCTGAACTTGTAATAGACAAATACGCAACTTAGCATTGTTAAATACAAATTGTGATTGCAAATTATAACTTGAAGATCTCAACCTGTAATAGGTAAATACAGAACTTCGAATTGTTAAATTCAAACTAAGATTGCAAATAATAATTCGAAGATCTGAACTTGTAATAGTCAAATACAGAACTGCTAATTGTTAATTACAAATTATTAGTGCAAATTATAACTTGAAGATCTGAACTAGTAATTGTCAAATACAGAACTTAAAATTGATAGCTTCTAATTATTATTTCAAATTATATCTTGAAGATCTGAACTTGTAATTGTCAAATACAGAACTTCTAATTGTTAAATAGAAATTATTAGTGCAAATTATAACTTGAAGATCTGAACTTGTAATTGTCAAATACAGAACTTAAAATTGATAGCTTCTAATTAATATTGCAAATTATAACTTGAAGATCTGAACTTGTAGTAGTCAAATACAGAACTTCTAATTGTTAAATACAAATTATTAGTGCAAATTATAACTTGAAGATCTGAACTTGTAATTGTCAAATGCAGAACTTGAAATTGATAGCTTCTAATTATTATTGTAAATTATAACTTGAAGATCTGAACTTGTAATAGTGAATTACAGAACTTAGATTTGTTAAATTCAAATTATTATTTCAAATTATAACTTGAAGATCTGAACTAGTAATTGTCAAATACAGAACTTAAAATTGATAGCTTCTAATTATTATTTCAAATTATAACTTGAAGATCTGAACTTGTAATTGTCAAATACAGAACTTCTAATTGTTAAATACAAATTATTAGTGCAAATTATAACTTGTAGATCTGAACTTGTAATTGTCAAATACAGAACTTAAAATTGATAGCTTCTAATTATTATTGTAAATTATAACTTGAAGATCTGAACTTGTAATAGTGAATTACAGAACTTAGATTTGTTAAATTCAATTTATTATTTCAAATTATAACTTGAAGATCTGAACTAGTAATTGTCAAATACAGAACTTAAAATTGATAGCTTCTAATTATTATTGCAAATTATAACTTGAAGATCTGAACTTGTAATTGTCAGATACAGAACTTAAAATTGATAGCTTCTAATTATTATTGTAAATTATAACTTCAAGATCTGAACTTGTAATTGGCAAATACAGAACTTAAAATTGATAGCTTCTAATTATTATTGCAAATTATAACTTGAAGATCTGAACTTGTAATTGTCAAATACAGAACTTCTAATTGTTAAATACAAATTATTAGTGCAAATTATAACTTGAAGAACTGAACTTGGAATTGTCAAATACAGAACTTCTAATTGTTAAATACAAATTATTAGTGCAAATTATAACTTGAAGATCTGAACTAGTAATTTTCAAATACAGAACTTAAAATTAATAGCTTCTAATTATTATTGCAAATTAAAACTTGAATGTCTGAACTTGTAATTGTCAAATACAGAACTTCTAATTGTTAAATACAAATTATTAGTGCAAATTATAACTTGAAGATCTGAACTTGTAATTGTCAAATACAGAACTTAAAATTGATAGCTTCTAATTATTATTGTAAATTATAACTTGAAGAACTGAACTTGTAATAGTGAATTACAGAACTTAGATTTGTTAAATTCAATTTATTATTTCAAATTATAACTTGAAGATCTGAACTAGTAATTGTCAAATACAGAACTTAAAATTGATAGCTTCTAATTATTATTGCACATTATAACTTGAAGATCTGAACTTGTAATTGTCAAATACAGAACTTAAAATTGATAGCTTCTAATTATTATTGTAAATTATAACTTGAAGAACTGAACTTGTAATAGTGAATTACAGAACTTAGATTTGTTAAATTCAATTTATTATTTCAAATTATAACTTGAAGATCTGACCTTGTAATTGTCAAATACAGAACTTAAAATTGATAGCCTCTAATTATTATTGCAAATTATAATTTGAAGATCTGAACTTGTAATAGACAAATACGCAACTTAGCATTGTTAAATACAAATTGTGATTGCAAATTATAACTTGAAGATCTCAACCTGTAATAGGTAAATACAGAACTTCGAATTGTTAAATTCAAACTAAGATTGCAAATAATAATTCGAAGATCTGAACTTGTAATAGTCAAATACAGAACTGCTAATTGTTAATTACAAATTATTAGTGCAAATTATAACTTGAAGATCTGAACTAGTAATTGTCAAATACAGAACTTAAAATTGATAGCTTCTAATTATTATTTCAAATTATATCTTGAAGATCTGAACTTGTAATTGTCAAATACAGAACTTCTAATTGTTAAATAGAAATTATTAGTGCAAATTATAACTTGAAGATCTGAACTTGTAATTGTCAAATACAGAACTTAAAATTGATAGCTTCTAATTAATATTGCAAATTATAACTTGAAGATCTGAACTTGTAGTAGTCAAATACAGAACTTCTAATTGTTAAATACAAATTATTAGTGCAAATTATAACTTGAAGATCTGAACTTGTAATTGTCAAATGCAGAACTTGAAATTGATAGCTTCTAATTATTATTGTAAATTATAACTTGAAGATCTGAACTTGTAATAGTGAATTACAGAACTTAGATTTGTTAAATTCAAATTATTATTTCAAATTATAACTTGAAGATCTGAACTAGTAATTGTCAAATACAGAACTTAAAATTGATAGCTTCTAATTATTATTTCAAATTATAACTTGAAGATCTGAACTTGTAGTAGTCAAATACAGAACTTCTAATTGTTAAATACAAATTATTAGTGCAAATTATAACTTGAAGATCTGAACTTGTAATTGTCAAATACAGAACTTAAAATTGATAGCTTCTAATTAATATTGCAAATTATAACTTGAAGATCTGAACTTGTAGTAGTCAAATACAGAACTTCTAATTGTTAAATACAAATTATTAGTGCAAATTATAACTTGAAGATCTGAACTTGTAATTGTCAAATACAGAACTTAAAATTGATAGCTTCTAATTAATATTGCAAATTATAACTTGAAGATCTGAACTTGTAGTAGTCAAATACAGAACTTCTAATTGTTAAATACAAATTATTAGTGCAAATTATAACTTGAAGATCTGAACTTGTAATTGTCAAATGCAGAACTTGAAATTGATAGCTTCTAATTATTATTGTAAATTATAACTTGAAGATCTGAACTTGTAATAGTGAATTACAGAACTTAGATTTGTTAAATTCAAATTATTATTTCAAATTATAACTTGAAGATCTGAACTAGTAATTGTCAAATACAGAACTTAAAATTGATAGCTTCTAATTATTATTTCAAATTATAACTTGAAGATCTGAACTTGTAATTGTCAAATACAGAACTTCTAATTGTTAAATACAAATTATTAGTGCAAATTATAACTTGTAGATCTGAACTTGTAATTGTCAAATACAGAACTTAAAATAGATAGCTTCTAATTATTATTGTAAATTATAACTTGAAGATCTGAACTTGTAATAGTGAATTACAGAACTTAGATTTGTGAAATTCTAATTATTATTTCTAATTATACCTTGAAGATCTGAACTAGTAATTGTCAAATACAGAACTTAAAATTGATAGCTTCTAATTATTATTGCAAATTATAACTTGAAGATCTGAACTTGTAATTGTCAAATACAGAACTTAAAATTGATTGCTTCTAATTATTATTTCAAATTATAACTTGAAGATCTGAACTTGTAATTGTCAAATACAGAACTTAAAATTAATAGCTTCTAATTATTATTGCAAATAATAACTTGAAGATCTGAACTTGGAATTGTCAAATGCAGAACTTAAAATTGATAGCTTCTAATTATTATAGCAAATAATAATTTGAAGATCTGTACTTGTAATTGTCAAATACAGAACTTAAAATTGATAGCTTATAATTATAATTCAAATTATAACTTGAAGATCTGAACTTGTAATAGTCAAATACAGAACTTCGAATTGTTAAATACAAATTATTAGTCCAAATTATTACTTGAAGATCTGAACCTGTAATAGGTAAATACAGAACTTCGAATGGTTAAATTCAAACTAAGATTGCACATAATAAATTAAAGATCTGAACTTGTAATAGTCAAATACAGAACTTCTAATTGTTAAATACAAATTATTAGTGAAAATTATAACTTGTAGATCTGAACTTGTAATTGTCAAATACAGAACTTCTAATTGTTAAATACAAATTATTAGTGCAAATTATAACTTGAAGATCTGAACTAGTAATTGTCAAATACAGCATCTAAAATTGATAGCTTCTAATTATTATTACAAATTATAACTTGAAGATCTGAACTTGTAATTGTCAAATACAGAACATAAAATTGATAGCTTCTAATTATTATTGTAAATTATAACTTGAAGATCTGAACTTGTAATTGTCAAATACAGAACTTAAAATTAATAGCTACTAATTATTATTGCAAATTATAACTTGAAGATCTGAACTTGTAATTGTCAAATACAGAACTTCTAATTGTTAAATACAAATTATTAGTGCAAATTATAACTTGAAGATCTGAACTTGTAATTGTCAAATACAGAACTTAAAATTGATAGCTTCTAATTATTATTGTAAATTATAACTTGAAGATCTGAACTTGTAATAGTGAATTACAGAACTTAGATTTGTTAAATTCAAATTATTATTTCAAATTATAACTTGAAGATCTGAACTAGTAATTGTCAAATACAGAACTTAAAATTGATAGCTTCTAATTATTATTGCAAATTATAACCTGAAGATCTGAACTTGTAATTGACAAATACAGAACTTAAAATTGATAGCTTCTAATTATTATTGTAAATTATAACTTGAAGATCTGAACTTGTAATTGTCAAATACAGAACTTAAAATTGATATCTTCTAATTATTATTGCAAATAATAACTTGAAGATCTGAACTTGTAATTGTCAAATACAGAACTTAAAATTGATAGCTTCTAATTATTATTGCAAATTATAATTTGAAGATCTGAACTTGTAATAGACAAATACGCAACTTAGCATTTTTAAATACAAATTGTGATTGCAAATTATAACTTGAAGATCTGAACTTGTAATTATCAAATACAGAACTTCTAATTGTTAAATACAAATTATTAGTGCAAATTATAACTTGAAGATCTGAACTTGTAATTGTCAAATACAGAACTTAAAATTTATAGCTTCTAATTATTATTGCAAATAATAACTTGGATATCTGAACTTGTAATTGTCAAATACAGAACTTAAAATTGATAGCTTCTAATTATTATTGTGAATTATAACTTGAAGATCTGAACTTGTAATAGTGAATTACAGAACTTAGATTTGTCAAATTCAAATTATTATTTCTAATTATAGCTTGAAGATCTTAACTAGTAATAGTCAAATACAGAACTTAAAATTGATAGCTTCTAATTATTGTTGCAAATTATAACTTGAAGATCTGTACTTGTAATTGTCAAATACAGAACTTAAAATTGATAGCTTATAATTATAATTCAAATTATAACTTGAAGATCTGAACTTGTAATAGTCAAATACAGAACTTCGAATTGTTAAAAACAAATTATTAGTGCAAATTATAACTTGAAGATCTGTTCTAGTAATTGTCAAATACAGCACTTAAAATTGATAGCTTCTAATTATTATTGTAAATTATAACTTGAAGATCTGTACTTGTAATAGTGAATTACAGAACTTAGATTTGTTAAATTCAAATTATTATTTCAAATTATTATTTGATGATCTGAACTAGTAATTGTCAAATACAGAACTTAAAATTGATAGCTTCCAATTATTATTGCAAATTAGAACTTGTAGATCTGAACTGGTAATTGTCAAATACAGAACTTCTAATTGTTAAATACAAATTTTTAGTGCAAATTATAACTTGAAGATCTGAACTTGTAATTGTCAAATACAGAACTTAAAATTGATAGCTTCTAATTATTATTGCAAATTATAACTTGAAGATCTGAACTTGTAATTGTCAAATACACAACTTAAAATTAATAGCTTCTAATTATTATTGCAAATTATAACTTGAAGATCTGAACTTGTAATTGTCAAATACAGAACTTCTAATTGTTAAATACAAATTATTAGTGCAAATTATAACTTGAAGATCTGAACTTGTAATTGTCAAATACAGAACTTAAAATTGATAGCTTCTAATTATTATTGCAAAATATAACTTGAAGATCTGAACTTGTAATTGTCAAATACAGAACTTCTAATTGTTAAATACAAATTATTAGTGCAAATTATAACTTGAAGTTCTGAACTTGTAATTGTCAAATACAGAACTTAAAATTGATAGCTTCTAATTATTATTGTAAATTATAACTTGAAGATCTGAACTTGTAATAGTGAATTACAAAACTTAGATTTGTTAAATTCAAATTATTATTATAAATTATAACTTGAAGATCTGAACTAGTAATTGTCAAATACAGAACTTAAAATTGATAGCTTCTAATTATTATTGCAAATTATAACTTGAAGATCTGAACTTGTAATTGTCAAATACAGAACTTAAAATTGATAGCTTCTAATTGTTATTGTAAATTATAACTTGAAGATCTGAACTTGTAATTGTCAAATACAGAACTTAAAATTGATAGCTTCTAATTATTATTGCAAATAATAACTTGAAGATCTGAACTTGAAATTGTCAAATTCAGAACTTAAAATTGATAGCTTCTAATTATTATTGCAAATTATAATTTGAAGATCTGAACTTGTAATAGACAAATACGCAACTTAGCATTGTTAAATACAAATTGTGATTGCAAATTATAACTTGAAGATCTGAACCTGTAATAGGTATATACAGAACTTCGAATTGTTAAATTCAAACTAAGATTGCAAATAATAATTCGAAGATCTGAACTTGTAATAGTCAAATACAGAATTTCTAATTGTTAAATACAAATTATTAGTGCAAATTATAACTTGAAGATCTGAACTAGTAATTGTCAAATACAGAACTTAAAATTGATAGCTTCTAATTATTATTGCAAATATAACTTGAAGATCTGAACTTGTAATTGTCAAATACAGAACTTAAAATTGATAGCTTCTAATTATTATTGTAAATTATAACTTGAAGATCTGAACTTGTAATAGTGAATTACAGAACTTAGATTTGTTAAATTCAAATTATTATTTCAAATTATAACTTGAAGATCTGAACTAGTAATTTTCAAATACAGAACTTAAAATTGATAGCTTCTAATTATTATTGCAAATTATAACTTGAAGATCTGAACTTGTAATTGTCAAATACAGAACTTAAAATGGATAGCTTCTAATTATTATTGTAAATTATAACTTGTAGATCTGAACTTGTAATTGTCAAATACAGAACTTAAAATGGATAGCTTCTAATTATTATTGCAAATTATAACTTGAAGATCTGAACTTGTAATTGTCAAATACAGAACTTAAAATTGATAGCTTCTAATTATTATTGCAAATTATAACTTGAAGATCTGAACTTGTAATTGTCAAATACAGAACATAAAATTGATAGCTTCTAATTATTATTTCAAATTATAACTTGAAGATCTGAACTTGTAATTGTCAAATACAGAACTTAAAATTAATAGCTTCTAATTATTATTGCAAATTATAACTTGAAGATCTGAACTTGTAATTGTCAAATACAGAACTTAAAATTGATAGCTTCTAATTATTATTGTAAATTATAACTTGAAGATCTGAACTTGTAATAGTGAATTACAGAACTTAGATTTGTTAAATTCAAATTATTATTTCAAATTATAACTTGAAGATCTGAACTAGTAATTGTCAAATACAGAACTTAAAATTGATAGCTTCTAATTATTATTGCATATTATAACTTGAAGATCTGAACTTGTAATTGTTAAATACAGAATTTAAAATTGATAGCTTCTAATTATTATTGCAAATAATAACTTGAAGATCTGAACTTGTAATTGTCAAATACAGAACTTAAAATTGATAGCTTCTAATTATTATTGCAAATTATAATTTGAAGATCTGAACTTGTAATAGACAAATACGCAACTTAGCATTGTTAAATACAAATTGTGATTGCAAATTATAACTTGAAGATCTGAACCTGTAATTGTCAAATACAGAACTTAAAATTGATAGCTTCTAATTATTATTGCAAATAATAACTTGAAGATCTGAACTTGTAATTGTCAAATACAGAACTTAAAATTGATAGCTTCTAATTATTATTGCAAATTATAATTTGAAGATCTGAACTTGTAATAGACAAATACGCAACTTAGCATTGTTAAATACAAATTGTGATTGCAAATTATAACTTGAAGATCTGAACCTGTAATAGGTAAATACAGAACTTCGAATTGTTAAATTCAAACTAAGATTGCAAATAATAATTCGAAGATCTGAACTTGTAATAGTCAAATACAGAACTTCTAATTGTTAAATACAAATTATTAGTGCAAATTATAACTTGAAGATCTGAACTAGTAATTGTCAAATACAGAACTTAAAATTGATAGCTTCTAATTATTATTGCAAATAATAACTTGAAGATCTGAACTTGTAATTGTCAAATACAGAACTTAAAATTGATAGCTTCTAATTATTATTGTAAATTATAACTTGAAGATCTGAACTTGTAATAGTGAATTACAGAACTTAGATTTGTTAAATTCAAATTATTATTTCAAATTATAACTTGAAGATCTGAACTAGTAATTGTCAAATACAGAACTTAAAATTGATAGCTTCTAATTTTTATTGCAAATTATAACTTGAAGATCTGAACTTGTAATAGTGAATTACAGAACTTAGATTTGTCAAATTCAAATTATTATTTCTAATTATAACTTGAAGATCTGAACTAGTAATTGTCAAATACAGAACTTAAAATTGATAGCTTCTAATTATTATTGCAAATTATAACTTGAAGTTCTGAACTTGTAATTGTCAAATACAGAACTTAAAATTGATAGCTTATAATTATAATTCAAATTATAACTTGAAGATCTGAACTTGTAATAGTCAAATACAGAACTTCAAATTGTTAAATACAAATTATTAGTGCAAATTATAACTTGAAGATCTGAACTAGTAATTGTCAAATACAGCACTTAAAATTGATAGCTTTTAATTATTATTGTAAATTATAACTTGAAGATCTGAACTTGTAATAGTGAATTACAGAACTTAGATTTGTTAAATTCAAATAATTATTTCAAATTATTATTTGATGACTGAACTAGTAATTGTCAAATACAGAACTTAAAATTGATAGCTTCTAATTATTATTGCAAATTATAACTTGTAGATCTGAACTTGTAATTGTCAAATACAGAACTTCTAATTGTTAAATACAAATTATTAGTGCAAATTATAACTTGAAGATCTGAACTTGTAATTGTCAAATACAGAACTTAAAATTGATAGCTTCTAATTATTATTGCAAATTATAACTTGAAGATCTGAACTTGTAATTGTCAAATACAGAACTTAAAACTAATAGCTTCTAATTATTATTGCAAATTATAATTTGAAGATCTGAACTTGTAATTGTCAAATACAGAACTTCTAATTGTTAAATACAAATTATTAGTGCAAATTATAACTTGAAGATCTGAACTTGTAATTGTCAAATCAAGAACTAAAAATTGATAGCTTCTAATTATTATTGCAAAATATAACTTGAAGATCTGAACTTGTAATTGTCAAATACAGAACTTCTAATTGTTAAATACAAATTATTAGTGCAAATTATAACTTGAAGTTCTTAACTTGTAATTGTCAAATACAGAACTTAAAATTGATAGCTTCTAATTATTATTGTAAATTATAACTTGAAGATCTGAACTTGTAATATTGAATTACAGAACTAAGATTTATTAAATTCAAATTATTATTTCAAATTATAACTTGAAGATCTGAACTAGTAATTGTCAAATACAGAACTTAAAATTGATAGCTTCTAATTATTATTGCAAATTATAACTTGAAGATCTGAACTTCTAATTGTCAAATACAGAACTTAAAATTGATAGCTTCTAATTATTATTTCAAATTATAACTTGAAGATCTGAACTTGTAATTGTCAAATACAGAACTTCTAATTGTTAAATACAAATTATTAGTGCAAATTATAACTTGTAGATCTGAACTTGTAATTGTCAAATACAGAACTTAAAATTGATAGCTTCTAATTATTATTGTAAATTATAACTTGAAGATCTGAACTTGTAATAGTGAATTACAGAACTTAGATTTGTCAAATTCAAATTATTATTTCTAATTATAACTTGAAGATCTGAACTAGTAATTGTCCAATACAGAACTTATAATTGATAGCTTCTAATTATTATTGCAAATTATAACTTGAAGATCTGAACTTGTAATTGTCAAATACAGAACTTAAAATTAATAGCTTCTAATTATTATTGCAAATAATAACTTGAAGATCTGAACTTGTAATTGTCAAATGCAGAACTTATAATTGATAGCTTCTAATTATTATTGCAAATAATAATTTGAAGATCTGTACTTGTAATTGTCAAATACAGAACTTAAAATAGATAGCATAAAATTATATTTCAAATTATAACTTGAAGATCTGAACTTGTAATAGTCAAATACAGAACTTCGAATTGTTAAATACAAATTATTAGTGCAAATTATAACTTGAAGTTCTGAACTAGTAATTGTCAAATACAGCACTTAAAATTGATAGCTTCTAGTTATTATTGTAAATTATAACTTGTAGTTCTGAACTTGTAATAGTGAATTACAGAACTTAGATTTGTTAAATTCAAATTATTATTTCTAATTATTACTTGAAGATCTGAACTAGTAATTGTCAAATACAGAACTTAAAATTGATAGCTTCTAATTATTATTGCAAATTATAACTTGAAGATCTGAACTTGTAATTGTCAAATACAGAACTTAAAATTGATAGCTTCTAATTATTATTGTAAATTATAACTTGAAGATCTGAACTTGTAGTAGTGAATTACAGAACTTAGATTTGTTAAATTCAAATTATTATTTCAAATTATAACTTGAAGATCTGAACTAGTAATTGTCAAATACAGAACTTAAAATTGATAGCTTCTAATTATTATTGCAAATTATAACTTGAAGATCTGAACTAGTAATTGTCAAATACAGAACTTAAAATTGATAGCTTCTAATTATTGTTTCAAATTATAACTTGAAGATCTGAACTTGTAATTGTCAAATACAGAACTTCTAAATGTTAAATACAAATTATTAGTGCAAATTATAACTTGTAGATCTGAACTTGTAATTGTCAAATACAGAACTTAAAATTGATAGCTTCTAATTATTATTGTAAATTATAACTTGAAGATCTGAACTTGTAATAGTGAATTACAGAACTTAGATTTGTCAAATTCAAATTATTATTTCTAATTATAACTTGAAGATCTGAACTAGTAATTGTCAAATACAGAACTTAAAATTGATAGCTTCTAATTATTATTGCAAATTATAACTTGAAGATCTGAACTTGTAATTGTCAAATACAGAACTTAAAATTGATAGCTTATAATTATAATTCAAATTATAACTAGAAGATCTGATTTTGTAATTGTCAAATACAGAACTTCGAATTGTTAAATACAAATTATTAGTGCAAATTATAACTTGAAGATCTGAACTAGTAATTGTCAAATACAGAACTTAAAATTAATAGCTTCTAATTATTATTGCAAATTATAACTTGAAGATCTGAACTTGTAATTGTCAAATACAGAACTTAAAATTGATAGCTACTAATTATTATTGCAAATTATAACTTGAAGATCTGAACTTGTAATTGTCAAATACAGAACTTAAAATTGATAGCTTCTAATTATTATTGTAAATTATAACTTGAAGATCTGAACTTGTAATTGTCAAATACAGAACTTAAAATTGATAGCTTCTAATTATTATTTCAAAATATAACTTGAAGATCTGAACTAGTAATTGTCAAATACAGAACTTAAAATTAATAGCTTCTAATTATTATTGCAAATTATAACTTGAAGATCTGAACTTGTAATTGTCAAATACAGAACTTCTAATTGTTAAATACTAATTATTAGTGCAAATTATAACTTGAAGTTCTGAACTAGTAATTGTCAAATACAGATCTTAAAATTGATAGCTTCTAATTATTATTGCAAATTATAACTAGAAGATCTGAACTTGTAATTGTCAAATACAGAACTTAAAATTGATAGCTCCTAATTATTATTTCAAATTATAACTTGAAGATCTGAACTTGTAATTGTCAACTACAGAACTTAAAATTGATAGCTTCTAATTATTATTGTAAATTATAACTTGAAGATCTGAACTTGTAATAGTGAATTACAGAACTTAGATTTGTTAAATTCAAATTATTATTTCAAAATATAACTTGAAGATCTGAACTAGTAATTGTCAAATACAGAACTTAAAATTGATAGCTTCTAATAATTATTGCAAATTATAACTTGAAGATCTGAACTTGTAATTGTCAAATACCGAACTTAAAATTGATAGCTTCTAATTATTATTGCAAATTATAACTTGCAGATCTGAACTTGTAATTGTCAAATACAGAACATAAAATTGATAGCTTCTAATTATTATTTCAAATTATAACTTGAAGATCTGAACTTGTAATTGTCAAATACAGAACTTAAAATTGATAGCTTCTAATTATTATTGTAAGTTATAACTTGAAGATCTGAACTTGTAATCGTGATTTACAGAACTTAGATTTGTTAAATTCAAATTATTATTTCAAATTATAACTTGAAGATCTGAACTAGTAATTGTCAAATACAGAACTTAAAATTGATAGCTTCTAATTATTATTGCAAATTATAACTTGAAGATCTGAACTTGTAATTGTTAAATACAGAACTTCAAATTGTTAAATACAAATTATTAGTGCAAATTATAACTAGAAGATCTGAACTTGTAATTGTCAAATACAGCACTTAAAATTGATAGCTTCTAATTATTATTGTAAATTATAACTTGAAGATCTGAACTTGTAATAGTGAATTACAGAACTTAGATTTGATAAATTCAAATTATTATTTCAAATTATAACTTGAAGATCTGAACTAGTAATTGTCAAATACAGAACTTAAAATTGATAGCTTCTAATTACTATTGCAAATTATAACTTGAAGATCTGAACTTGTAATTGTCAAATACAGAACTTAAAATTGATAGCTTCTAATTATTATTGTAAATTATAACTTGAAGATCTGAACTTGTAATTGTCAAATACAGAACTTAAAATTGATAGCTTCTAATTATTATTGCAAATAATAACTTGAAGATCTGAACTTGTAGTTGTCAAATACAGAACTTAAAATTGATAGCTTCTAATTATTATTGCAAAATATAATTTGAAGATCTGAACTTGTAATAGATAAATACGCAACTTAGCATTGTTAAATACAAATTGTGATTGCAAATTATAACTTGAAGATCTGAACCTGTAATAGGTAAATACAGAACTTCGAATTGTTAAATTCAAACTAAGATTGCAAATAATAATTCGAAGATCTGAACTTGTAATAGTCAAATACAGAACTTCTAATTGTTAAATACAAATTATTAGTGCAAATTATAATTTGAAGATCTGAACTAGTAATTGTCAAATACAGAACTTAAAATTGATAGCTTCTAATTATTATTGCAAATTATAACTTGAAGATCTGAACTTTTAATTGTCAAATACAGAACTTCTAATTGTTAAATACAAATTATTAGTGCAAATTATAACTTGAAGATCTGAACTTGTAATTGTCAAATTCAGAACTTAAAATTGATAGCTTCTAATTATTATTGTAAATTATAACTTGAAGATCTGAACTTGTAATAGTGAATTACAGAACTTAGATTTGTTAAATTCAAATTATTATTTCAAATTATAACTTGAAGATCTGAACTAGTAATTGTCAAATACAGAACTTAAAATTGATAGCTTCTAATTATTATTGCATATTATAACTTGAAGATCTGAACTTGTAATTGTTAAATACAGAACTTAAAATTGATAGCTTCTAATTATTATTGTAAATTATAACTTCAAGATCTGAACTTGTAATTGTCAAATACAGAACTTAAAATTGATAGCTTCTAATTATTATTGCAAATAATAACTTGAAGATCTGAACTTGTAATTGTCAAATACAGAACTTAAAATTGATAGCTTCTAATTATTATTGCAACTTATAATTTGAAGATCTGAACTTGTAATAGACGAATACGCAACTTAGCATTGTTAAATACAAATTGAGATTGCAAATTATAACTTGAAGATCTGAACCTGTAATAGGTAAATACAGAACTTCGAATTGTTAAATTCAAACTAAGATTGCAAATAATAATTCGAAGATCTGAACTTGTAATAGTCAAATACAGAATTTCTAATTGTTAAATACAAATTATTAGTGCAAATTATAACTTGAAGATCTGAACTAGTAATTGTCAAATACAGAACTTAAAATTGATAGCTTCTAATTATTATTGCAAATAATAACTTGAAGATCTGAACTTGTAATTGTCAAATACAGAACTTAAAATTGATAGCTTCTAATTATTATTGTAAATTATAACTTGAAGATCTGAACTTGTAATAGTGAATTACAGAACTTAGATTTGTTTAATTCAAATTATTATTTCAAATTATAACTTGAAGATCTGAACTTGTAAGTTATAACTTGAAGATCTGAACTTGTAATCGTGAATTACAGAACTTAGATTTGTTAAATTCAAATTATTATTTCAAATTATAACTTGAAGATCTGAACTAGTAATTGTCAAATACAGAACTTAAAATTGATAGCTTCTAATTATTATTGCAAATTATAACTTGAAGATCTGAACTTGTAATTGTCAAATACAGAACTTAAAATTGATAGCTTCTAATTATTATTGCAAATTATAACTTGAAGATCTGAACTTGTAATTGTCAAATACAGAACATAAAATTGATAGCTTCTAATTATTATTTCAAATTATAACTTGAAGATCTGAACTTGTAATTGTCAAATACAGAACTTAAAATTAATAGCTTCTAATTATTATTGCAAATTATAACTTGAAGATCTGAACTTGTAATTGTCAAATACAGAACTTAAAATTGATAGCTTCTAATTATTATTGTAAATTATAACTTGAAGATCTGAATTTGTAATAGTGAATTACAGAACTTAGATTTGTTAAATTCAAATTATTATTTCAAATTATAACTTGAAGATCTGAACTAGTAATTGTCAAATACAGAACTTAAAATTGATAGCTTCTAATTATTATTGCATATTATAACTTGAAGACCTGAACTTGTAATTGTTAAATACAGAATTTAAAATTGATAGCTTCTAATTATTATTGCAAATAATAACTTGAAGATCTGAACTTGTAATTGTCAAATACAGAACTTAAAATTGATAGCTTCTAATTATTATTGCAAATTATAATTTGAAGATCTGAACTTGTAATAGACAAATACGCAACTTAGCATTGTTAAATACAAATTGTGATTGCAAATTATAACTTGAAGATCTGAACCTGTAATTGTCAAATACAGAACTTAAAATTGATAGCTTCTAATTATTATTGCAAATAATAACTTGAAGATCTGAACTTGTAATTGTCAAATACAGAACTTAAAATTGATAGCTTCTAATTATTATTGCAAATTATAATTTGAAGATCTGAACTTGTAATAGACAAATACGCAACTTAGCATTGTTAAATACAAATTGTGATTGCAAATTATAACTTGAAGATCTGAACCTGTAATAGGTAAATACAGAACTTCGAATTGTTAAATTCAAACTAAGATTGCAAATAATAATTCGAAGATCTGAACTTGTAATAGTCAAATACAGAACTTCTAATTGTTAAATACAAATTATTAGTGCAAATTATAACTTGAAGATCTGAACTAGTAATTGTCAAATACAGAACTTAAAATTGATAGCTTCTAATTATTATTGCAAATAATAACTTGAAGATCTGAACTTGTAATTGTCAAATACAGAACTTAAAATTGATAGCTTCTAATTATTATTGTAAATTATAACTTGAAGATCTGAACTTGTAATAGTGAATTACAGAACTTAGATTTGTTAAATTCAAATTATTATTTCAAATTATAACTTGAAGATCTGAACTAGTAATTGTCAAATACAGAACTTAAAATTGATAGCTTCTAATTTTTATTGCAAATTATAACTTGAAGATCTGAACTTGTAATTGTCAAATACAGAACTTAAAATTGATAGCTTCTAATTATTATTGTAAATTATAACTTGAAGATCTGAACTTGTAATTGTCAAATACAGAACTTAAAATTGATAGCTTCTAATTATTATTGCAAATAATAACTTGGAGATCTGAACTAGTAATTGTCAAATACAGAACTTAAAATTGATAGCTTCTAATTATTATTGCAAATTATAACTTGAAGATCTGAACTTGTAATTGTCAAATACAGAACTTAAAATTGATAGCTTCTAATTATTATTGCAAATTATAACTTGAAGATCTGAACTTGTAATTGTCAAATACAGAACATAAAATTGATAGCTTCTAATTATTATTTCAAATTATAACTTGAAGATCTGAACTTGTAATTGTCAAATACAGAACTTAAAATTAATAGCTTCTAATTATTATTGCAAGTTATAACTTGAAGATCTGAACTTGTAATTGTCAAATACAGAACTTAAAATTGATAGCTTCTAATTATTATTGCATATTATAACTTAAAGATCTGAACTTGTAATTGTTAAATACAGAATTTAAAATTGATAGCTTGTAATTATTATTGTAAATTATAACTTTTAGATCTGAACTTGTAATTGTCAAATACAGAACTTAAAATTGATAGCTTCTAATTATTATTGCAAATAATAACTTGAAGATCTGAACTTGTAATTGTCAAATACAGAACTTAAAATTGATAGCTTCTAATTATTATTGCAAATTATAATTTGAAGATCTGAACTTGTAATAGACAAATACGCAACTTACCATTGTTAAATACAAATTGTGATTGCAAATTATAACTTGAAGATCTGAACCTGTAATAGGTAAATACAGAACTTCGAATTGTTAAATTCAAACTAAGATTGCAAATAATAATTCGAAGATCTGAACTTGTAATAGTCAAATACAGAACTTCTAATTGTTAAATACAAATTATTAGTGCAAATTATAACTTGAAGATCTGAACCAGTAATTGTCAAATACTGAACTTAAAATTGATATATTCTAATTATTATTTCAAATTATAACTTGAAGATCTGAACTAGTAATTGTCAAATACAGAACTTAAAATTGATAGCTTCTAATTATTATTGCAAATTATAACTTGAAGATCTGAACTTGTAATTGTCAAATACAGTACTTAAAATTGATAGCTACTAATTATTATTGCAAATTATAACTTGAAGATCTGAACTTGTAATAGTCAAATACAGAACTTAAAATTGATAGCTTTTAATTATTATTGTAAATTATAACTTGAAGATCTGAACTTGTAATAGTCAAATACAGAACTTCGAATTGTTAAATACAAATTATTAGTACAAATTATAACTTGAAGATCTGAACTTGTAATAGGTAAATACAGAACTTCGAATTGTTAAATTTAAACTAAGATTGCAAATAATAATTTGAAGATCTGAACTTGTAATAGTCAAATACAGAACTTAAAATTGATAGCTTCTAATTATTATTGTAAATTATAACTTGAAGATCTGAACTTGTAATAGTGAATTACAGAACTTAGATTTGTTAAATTCAAATTATTATTTCAAATTATAACTTGAAGATCTGAACTAGTAATTGTCAAATACAGAACTTAAAATTGATAGCTTCTAATTATTATTGCATATTATAACTTGAAGATCTGAACTTGTAATTGTTAAATACAGAACTTAAAATTGATAGCTTCTAATTATTATTGTAAATTATAACTTCAAGATCTGAACTTGTAATTGTCAAATACAGAACTTAAAATTGATAGCTTCTAATTATTATTGCAAATAATAACTTGAAGATCTGAACTTGTAATTGTCAAATACAGAACTTAAAATTGATAGCTTCTAATTATTATTGCAACTTATAATTTGAAGATCTGAACTTGTAATAGACGAATACGCAACTTAGCATTGTTAAATACAAATTGAGATTGCAAATTATAACTTGAAGATCTGAACCTGTAATAGGTAAATACAGAACTTCGAATTGTTAAATTCAAACTAAGATTGCAAATAATAATTCGAAGATCTGAACTTGTAATAGTCAAATACAGAATTTCTAATTGTTAAATACAAATTATTAGTGCAAATTATAACTTGAAGATCTGAACTAGTAATTGTCAAATACAGAACTTAAAATTGATAGCTTCTAATTATTATTGCAAATAATAACTTGAAGATCTGAACTTGTAATTGTCAAATACAGAACTTAAAATTGATAGCTTCTAATTATTATTGTAAATTATAACTTGAAGATCTGAACTTGTAATAGTGAATTACAGAACTTAGATTTGTTAAATTCAAATTATTATTTCAAATTATAACTTGAAGATCTGAACTAGTAATTGTCAAATACAGAACTTAAAATTGATAGCTTCTAATTATTATTGCAAATTATAACTTGAAGATCTGAACTTGTAATTGTCAAATACAGAACTTAAAATGGATAGCTTCTAATTATTATTGTAAATTATAACTTGAAGATCTGAACTTGTAATTGTCAAATACAGAACTTAAAATTGATAGCTTCTAATTATTATTGCAAATAATAACTTGGAGATCTGAACTAGTAATTGTCAAATACAGAACTTAAAATTGATAGCTTCTAATTATTATTGCAAATTATAACTTGAAGATCTGAACTTGTAATTGTCAAATACAGAACTTAAAATTGATAGCTTCTAATTATTATTGCAAATTATAACTTGAAGATCTGAACTTGTAATTGTCAAATACAGAACATAAAATTGATAGCTTCTAATTATTATTTCAAATTATAACTTGAAGATCTGAACTTGTAATTGTCAAATACAGAACTTAAAATTAATAGCTTCTAATTATTATTGCAAATTATAACTTGAAGATCTGAACTTGTAATTGTCAAATACAGAACTTAAAATTGATAGCTTCTAATTATTATTGTAAATTATAACTTGAAGATCTGAATTTGTAATAGTGAATTACAGAACTTAGATTTGTTAAATTCAAATTATTATTTCAAATTATAACTTGAAGATCTGAACTAGTAATTGTCAAATACAGAACTTAAAATTGATAGCTTCTAATTATTATTGCATATTATAACTTGAAGACCTGAACTTGTAATTGTTAAATACAGAATTTAAAATTGATAGCTTCTAATTATTATTGCAAATAATAACTTGAAGATCTGAACTTGTAATTGTCAAATACAGAACTTCTAATTGTTAAATACTAATTATTAGTGCAAATTATAACTTGAAGTTCTGAACTAGTAATTGTCAAATACAGATCTTAAAATTGATAGCTTCTAATTATTATTGCAAATTATAACTAGAAGATCTGAACTTGTAATTGTCAAATACAGAACTTAAAATTGATAGCTCCTAATTATTATTTCAAATTATAACTTGAAGATCTGAACTTGTAATTGTCAACTACAGAACTTAAAATTGATAGCTTCTAATTATTATTGTAAATTATAACTTGAAGATCTGAACTTGTAATAGTGAATTACAGAACTTAGATTTGTTAAATTCAAATTATTATTTCAAAATATAACTTGAAGATCTGAACTTGTAAGTTATAACTTGAAGATCTGAACTTGTAATCGTGAATTACAGAACTTAGATTTGTTAAATTCAAATTATTATTTCAAATTATAACTTGAAGATCTGAACTAGTAATTGTCAAATACAGAACTTAAAATTGATAGCTTCTAATTATTATTGCAAATTATAACTGGAAGATCTGAACTTGTAATTGTTAAATACAGAACTTCAAATTGTTAAATACAAATTATTAGTGCAAATTATAACTAGAAGATCTGAACTTGTAATTGTCAAATACAGCACTTAAAATTGATAGCTTCTAATTATTATTGTAAATTATAACTTGAAGATCTGAACTTGTAATAGTGAATTACAGAACTTAGATTTGATAAATTCAAATTATTATTTCAAATTATAACTTGAAGATCTGAACTAGTAATTGTCAAATACAGAACTTAAAATTGATAGCTTCTAATTACTATTGCAAATTATAACTTGAAGATCTGAACTTGTAATTGTCAAATACAGAACTTAAAATTGATAGCTTCTAATTATTATTGTAAATTATAACTTGAAGATCTGAACTTGTAATTGTCAAATACAGAACTTAAAATTGATAGCTTCTAATTATTATTGCAAATAATAACTTGAAGATCTGAACTTGTAATTGTCAAATACAGAACTTAAAATTGATAGCTTCTAATTATTATTGCAAAATATAATTTGAAGATCTGAACTTGTAATAGATAAATACGCAACTTAGCATTGTTAAATACAAATTGTGATTGCAAATTATAACTTGAAGATCTGAACCTGTAATAGGTAAATACAGAACTTCGAATTGTTAAATTCAAACTAAGATTGCAAATAATAATTCGAAGATCTGAACTTGTAATAGTCAAATACAGAACTACTAATTGTTAAATACAAATTATTAGTGCAAATTATAATTTGAAGATCTGAACTAGTAATTGTCAAATACAGAACTTAAAATTGATAGCTTCTAATTATTATTGCAAATTATAACTTGAAGATCTGAACTTTCAATTGTCAAATACAGAACTTCTAATTGTTAAATACAAATTATTAGTGCAAATTATAACTTGAAGATCTGAACTTGTAATTGTCAAATTCAGAACTTAAAATTGATAGCTTCTAATTATTATTGTAAATTATAACTTGAAGATCTGAACTTGTAATAGTGAATTACAGAACTTAGATTTGTTAAATTCAAATTATTATTTCAAATTATAACTTGAAGATCTGAACTAGTAATTGTCAAATACAGAACTTAAAATTGATAGCTTCTAATTATTATTGCATATTATAACTTGAAGATCTGAACTTGTAATTGTTAAATACAGAACTTAAAATTGATAGCTTCTAATTATTATTGTAAATTATAACTTCAAGATCTGAACTTGTAATTGTCAAATACAGAACTTAAAATTGATAGCTTCTAATTATTATTGCAAATAATAACTTGAAGATCTGAACTTGTAATTGTCAAATACAGAACTTAAAATTGATAGCTTCTAATTATTATTGCAACTTATAATTTGAAGATCTGAACTTGTAATAGACGAATACGCAACTTAGCATTGTTAAATACAAATTGAGATTGCAAATTATAACTTGAAGATCTGAACCTGTAATAGGTAAATACAGAACTTCGAATTGTTAAATTCAAACTAAGATTGCAAATAATAATTCGAAGATCTGAACTTGTAATAGTCAAATACAGAATTTCTAATTGTTAAATACAAATTATTAGTGCAAATTATAACTTGAAGATCTGAACTAGTAATTGTCAAATACAGAACTTAAAATTGATAGCTTCTAATTATTATTGCAAATAATAACTTGAAGATCTGAACTTGTAATTGTCAAATACAGAACTTAAAATTGATAGCTTCTAATTATTATTGTAAATTATAACTTGAAGATCTGAACTTGTAATAGTGAATTACAGAACTTAGATTTGTTAAATTCAAATTATTATTTCAAATTATAACTTGAAGATCTGAACTTGTAAGTTATAACTTGAAGATCTGAACTTGTAATCGTGAATTACAGAACTTAGATTTGTTAAATTCAAATTATTATTTCAAATTATAACTTGAAGATCTGAACTAGTAATTGTCAAATACAGAACTTAAAATTGATAGCTTCTAATTATTATTGCAAATTATAACTTGAAGATCTGAACTTGTAATTGTCAAATACAGAACTTAAAATTGATAGCTTCTAATTATTATTGCAAATTATAACTTGAAGATCTGAACTTGTAATTGTCAAATACAGAACATAAAATTGATAGCTTCTAATTATTATTTCAAATTATAACTTGAAGATCTGAACTTGTAATTGTCAAATACAGAACTTAAAATTAATAGCTTCTAATTATTATTGCAAATTATAACTTGAAGATCTGAACTTGTAATTGTCAAATACAGAACTTAAAATTGATAGCTTCTAATTATTATTGTAAATTATAACTTGAAGATCTGAATTTGTAATAGTGAATTACAGAACTTAGATTTGTTAAATTCAAATTATTATTTCAAATTATAACTTGAAGATCTGAACTAGTAATTGTCAAATACAGAACTTAAAATTGATAGCTTCTAATTATTATTGCATATTATAACTTGAAGACCTGAACTTGTAATTGTTAAATACAGAATTTAAAATTGATAGCTTCTAATTATTATTGCAAATAATAACTTGAAGATCTGAACTTGTAATTGTCAAATACAGAACTTAAAATTGATAGCTTCTAATTATTATTGCAAATTATAATTTGAAGATCTGAACTTGTAATAGACAAATACGCAACTTAGCATTGTTAAATACAAATTGTGATTGCAAATTATAACTTGAAGATCTGAACCTGTAATTGTCAAATACAGAACTTAAAATTGATAGCTTCTAATTATTATTGCAAATAATAACTTGAAGATCTGAACTTGTAATTGTCAAATACAGAACTTAAAATTGATAGCTTCTAATTATTATTGCAAATTATAATTTGAAGATCTGAACTTGTAATAGACAAATACGCAACTTAGCATTGTTAAATACAAATTGTGATTGCAAATTATAACTTGAAGATCTGAACCTGTAATAGGTAAATACAGAACTTCGAATTGTTAAATTCAAACTAAGATTGCAAATAATAATTCGAAGATCTGAACTTGTAATAGTCAAATACAGAACTTCTAATTGTTAAATACAAATTATTAGTGCAAATTATAACTTGAAGATCTGAACTAGTAATTGTCAAATACAGAACTTAAAATTGATAGCTTCTAATTATTATTGCAAATAATAACTTGAAGATCTGAACTTGTAATTGTCAAATACAGAACTTAAAATTGATAGCTTCTAATTATTATTGTAAATTATAACTTGAAGATCTGAACTTGTAATAGTGAATTACAGAACTTAGATTTGTTAAATTCAAATTATTATTTCAAATTATAACTTGAAGATCTGAACTAGTAATTGTCAAATACAGAACTTAAAATTGATAGCTTCTAATTTTTATTGCAAATTATAACTTGAAGATCTGAACTTGTAATTGTCAAATACAGAACTTAAAATTGATAGCTTCTAATTATTATTGTAAATTATAACTTGAAGATCTGAACTTGTAATTGTCAAATACAGAACTTAAAATTGATAGCTTCTAATTATTATTGCAAATAATAACTTGGAGATCTGAACTAGTAATTGTCAAATACAGAACTTAAAATTGATAGCTTCTAATTATTATTGCAAATTATAACTTGAAGATCTGAACTTGTAATTGTCAAATACAGAACTTAAAATTGATAGCTTCTAATTATTATTGCAAATTATAACTTGAAGATCTGAACTTGTAATTGTCAAATACAGAACATAAAATTGATAGCTTCTAATTATTATTTCAAATTATAACTTGAAGATCTGAACTTGTAATTGTCAAATACAGAACTTAAAATTAATAGCTTCTAATTATTATTGCAAATTATAACTTGAAGATCTGAACTTGTAATTGTCAAATACAGAACTTAAAATTGATAGCTTCTAATTATTATTGCATATTATAACTTAAAGATCTGAACTTGTAATTGTTAAATACAGAATTTAAAATTGATAGCTTGTAATTATTATTGTAAATTATAACTTTAAGATCTGAACTTGAAATTGTCAAATACAGAACTTAAAATTGATAGCTTCTAATTATTATTGCAAATAATAACTTGAAGATCTGAACTTGTAATTGTCAAATACAGAACTTAAAATTGATAGCTTCTAATTATTATTGCAAATTATAATTTGAAGATCTGAACTTGTAATAGACAAATACGCAACTTACCATTGTTAAATACAAATTGTGATTGCAAATTATAACTTGAAGATCTGAACTTGTAATAGTGAATTACAGAACTTCGAATTGTTAAATTCAAACTAAGATTGCAAATAATAATTCGAAGATCTGAACTTGTAATAGTCAAATACAGAACTTCTAATTGTTAAATACAAATTATTAGTGCAAATTATAACTTGAAGATCTGAACCAGTAATTGTCAAATACTGAACTTAAAATTGACATATTCTAATTATTATTTCAAATTATAACTTGAAGATCTGAACTAGTAATTGTCAAATACAGAACTTAAAATTGATAGCTTCTAATTATTATTGCAAATTATAACTTGAAGATCTGAACTTGTAATTGTCAAATACAGTACTTAAAATTGATAGCTTCTAATTATTATTGCAAATTATAACTTGAAGATCTGAACTTGTAATAGTCAAATACAGAACTTAAAATTGATAGCTTTTAATTATTATTGTAAATTATAACTTGAAGATCTGAACTTGTAATAGTCAAATACAGAACTTCGAATTGTTAAATACAAATTATTAGTACAAATTATAACTTGAAGATCTGAACTTGTAATAGGTAAATACAGAACTTCGAATTGTTAAATTTAAACTAAGATTGCAAATAATAATTTGAAGATCTGAACTTGTAATAGTCAAATACAGAACTTAAAATTGATAGCTTCTAATTATTATTGTAAATTATAACTTGAAGATCTGAACTTGTAATAGTGAATTACAGAACTTAGATTTGTTAAATTCAAATTATTATTTCAAATTATAACTTGAAGATCTGAACTAGTAATTGTCAAATACAGAACTTATAATTGATAGCTTCTAATTATTATTGCAAATTATAACTTGAAGATCTGAACTTGTAATTGTCAAATGCAGAACTTAAAATTGATAGCTTCTAATTATTATTTCAAATTATAACTTGAAGATCTGAACTTGTAATAGTCAAATACAGAACATCGAATTGTTAAATACTAATTATTAGTGCAAATTATAACTTGAAGATCTGAACTTGTAATAGGTAAATACAGAACTTCTAATTGTTAAATTCAAACTAATATTGCAAATAATAATTTGAAAATCTGAACTAGTAATAGTCAAATACAGAACTTCTAACTGTTAAAAACAAATTATTAGTGCAAATTATAACTTGAAGATCTGAACTTGTAATTGTCAAATACAGAACTTAAAATTGATAGCTTCTAATTATTATTGCAAATTATAACTTGAAGATCTGAACTTGTAATAGTGAATTACAGAACTTAGATTTGTCAAATTCAAATTATTATTTCTAATTATAACTTGAAGATCTGAACTAGTAATTGTCAAATACAGAACTTAAAATTGATAGCTTCTAATTATTATTGCAAATTATAACTTGAAGATCTGAACTTGTAATTGTCAAATACAGAACTTAAAATTGATAGCTTATAATTATAATTCAAATTATAACTTGAAGATCTGAACTAGTAATTGTCAAATACAGCACTTAAAATTGATAGCTTTTAATTATTATTGTAAATTATAACTTGAAGATCTGAACTTGTAATAGTGAATTACAGAACTTAGATTTGTTAAATTCAAATTATTATTACAAATTATTATTTGATGACTGAACTAGTAATTGTCAAATACAGAACTTAAAATTGATAGCTTCTAATTATTATTGCAAATTATAACTTGTAGATCTGAACTTGTAATTGTCAAATACAGAACTTCTAATTGTTAAATACAAATTATTAGTGCAAATTATAACTTGAAGATCTGAACTTGTAATTGTCAAATACAGAACTTAAAATTGTTAGCTTCTAATTATTATTGCAAATAATAACTTGAAGATCTGAACTTGTAATTGTCAAATACAGAACTTAAAATTGATAGCTTCTAATTATTATTGTAAATTATAACTTGAAGATCTGAACTTGTAATAGTGAATTACAGAACTTAGATTTGTTAAATTCAAATTATTATTGTAAATTATAACTTGAAGATCTGAACTTGTAATTGTCAAATACAGAACTTAAAATTGATAGCTTCTAATTATTATTGCAAATAATAACTTGGAGATCTGAACTAGTAATTGTCAAATACAGAACTTAAAATTGATAGCTTCTAATTATTATTGCAAATTATAACTTGAAGATCTGAACTTGTAATTGTCAAATACAGAACTTAAAATTGATAGCTTCTAATTATTATTGCAAATTATAACTTGAAGATCTGAACTTGTAATTGTCAAATACAGAACATAAAATTGATAGCTTCTAATTATTATTTCAAATTATAACTTGAAGATCTGAACTTGTAATTGTCAAATACAGAACTTAAAATTAATAGCTTCTAATTATTATTGCAAATTATAACTTGAAGATCTGAACTTGTAATTGTCAAATACAGAACTTAAAATTGATAGCTTCTAATTATTATTGTAAATTATAACTTGAAGATCTGAATTTGTAATAGTGAATTACAGAACTTAGATTTGTTAAATTCAAATTATTATTTCAAATTATAACTTGAAGATCTGAACTAGTAATTGTCAAATACAGAACTTAAAATTGATAGCTTCTAATTATTATTGCATATTATAACTTGAAGACCTGAACTTGTAATTGTTAAATACAGAATTTAAAATTGATAGCTTCTAATTATTATTGCAAATAATAACTTGAAGATCTGAACTTGTAATTGTCAAATACAGAACTTAAAATTGATAGCTTCTAATTATTATTGCAAATTATAATTTGAAGATCTGAACTTGTAATAGACAAATACGCAACTTAGCATTGTTAAATACAAATTGTGATTGCAAATTATAACTTGAAGATCTGAACCTGTAATTGTCAAATACAGAACTTAAAATTGATAGCTTCTAATTATTATTGCAAATAATAACTTGAAGATCTGAACTTGTAATTGTCAAATACAGAACTTAAAATTGATAGCTTCTAATTATTATTGCAAATTATAATTTGAAGATCTGAACTTGTAATAGACAAATACGCAACTTAGCATTGTTAAATACAAATTGTGATTGCAAATTATAACTTGAAGATCTGAACCTGTAATAGGTAAATACAGAACTTCGAATTGTTAAATTCAAACTAAGATTGCAAATAATAATTCGAAGATCTGAACTTGTAATAGTCAAATACAGAACTTCTAATTGTTAAATACAAATTATTAGTGCAAATTATAACTTGAAGATCTGAACTAGTAATTGTCAAATACAGAACTTAAAATTGATAGCTTCTAATTATTATTGCAAATAATAACTTGAAGATCTGAACTTGTAATTGTCAAATACAGAACTTAAAATTGATAGCTTCTAATTATTATTGTAAATTATAACTTGAAGATCTGAACTTGTAATAGTGAATTACAGAACTTAGATTTGTTAAATTCAAATTATTATTTCAAATTATAACTTGAAGATCTGAACTAGTAATTGTCAAATACAGAACTTAAAATTGATAGCTTCTAATTTTTATTGCAAATTATAACTTGAAGATCTGAACTTGTAATAGTGAATTACAGAACTTAGATTTGTTAAATTCAAATTATTATTTCAAATTATAACTTGAAGATCTGAACTTGTAATTGTCAAATACAGAACTTAAAATTGATAGCTTCTAATTATTATTGTAAATTATAACTTGAAGATCTGAACTTGTAATTGTCAAATACAGAACTTAAAATTGATAGCTTCTAATTATTATTGCAAATAATAACTTGGAGATCTGAACTAGTAATTGTCAAATACAGAACTTAAAATTGATAGCTTCTAATTATTATTGCAAATTATATCTTGAAGATCTGAACTTGTAATTGTCAAATACAGAACTTAAAATTGATAGCTTCTAATTATTATTGCAAATTATAACTTGAAGATCTGAACTTGTAATTGTCAAATACAGAACATAAAATTGATAGCTTCTAATTATTATTTCAAATTATAACTTGAAGATCTGAACTTGTAATTGTCAAATACAGAACTTAAAATTAATAGCTTCTAATTATTATTGCAAATTATAACTTGAAGATCTGAACTTGTAATTGTCAAATACAGAACTTAAAATTGATAGCTTCTAATTATTATTGCATATTATAACTTAAAGATCTGAACTTGTAATTGTTAAATACAGAATTTAAAATTGATAGCTTGTAATTATTATTGTAAATTATAACTTTTAGATCTGAACTTGTAATTGTCAAATACAGAACTTAAAATTGATAGCTTCTAATTATTATTGCAAATAATAACTTGAAGATCTGAACTTGTAATTGTCAAATACAGAACTTAAAATTGATAGCTTCTAATTATTATTGCAAATTATAATTTGAAGATCTGAACTTGTAATAGACAAATACGCAACTTACCATTGTTAAATACAAATTGTGATTGCAAATTATAACTTGAAGATCTGAACCTGTAATAGGTAAATACAGAACTTCGAATTGTTAAATTCAAACTAAGATTGCAAATAATAATTCGAAGATCTGAACTTGTAATAGTCAAATACAGAACTTCTAATTGTTAAATACAAATTATTAGTGCAAATTATAACTTGAAGATCTGAACTAGTAATTGTCAAATACAGAACTTAAAATTGATATATTCTAATTATTATTTCAAATTATAACTTGAAGATCTGAACTAGTAATTGTCAAATACAGAACTTAAAATTGATAGCTTCTAATTATTATTGCAAATTATAACTTGAAGATCTGAACTTGTAATTGTCAAATACAGTACTTAAAATTGATAGCTTCTAATTATTATTGCAAATTATAACTTGAAGATCTGAACTTGTAATAGTCAAATACAGAACTTAAAATTGATAGCTTTTAATTATTATTGTAAATTATAACTTGAAGATCTGAACTTGTAATAGTCAAATACAGAACTTCGAATTGTTAAATACAAATTATTAGTACAAATTATAACTTGAAGATCTGAACTTGTAATAGGTAAATACAGAACTTCGAATTGTTAAATTCAAACTAAGATTGCAAATAATAATTTGAAGATCTGAACTTGTAATAGTCAAATACAGAACTTAAAATTGATAGCTTCTAATTATTATTGTAAATTATAACTTGAAGATCTGAACTTGTAATAGTGAATTACAGAACTTAGATTTGTTAAATTCAAATTATTATTTCAAATTATAACTTGAAGATCTGAACTAGTAATTGTCAAATACAGAACTTAAAATTGATAGCTTCTAATTATTATTGCAAATTATAACTTGAAGATCTGAACTTGTAATTGTCAAATGCAGAACTTAAAATTGATAGCTTCTAATTATTATTTCAAATTATAACTTGAAGATCTGAACTAGTAATAGTCAAATACAGAACTTCTAACTGTTAAAAACAAATTATTAGTGCAAATTATAACTTGAAGATCTGAACTTGTAATTGTCAAATACAGAACTTAAAATTGATAGCTTCTAATTATTATTGCAAATTATAACTTGAAGATCTGAACTTGTAATAGTGAATTACAGAACTTAGATTTGTCAAATTCAAATTATTATTTCTAATTATAACTTGAAGATCTGAACTAGTAATTGTCAAATACAGAACTTAAAATTGATAGCTTCTAATTATTATTGCAAATTATAACTTGAAGATCTGAACTTGTAATTGTCAAATACAGAACTTAAAATTGATAGCTTATAATTATAATTCAAATTATAACTTGAAGATCTGAACTAGTAATTGTCAAATACAGCACTTAAAATTGATAGCTTTTAATTATTATTGTAAATTATAACTTGAAGATCTGAACTTGTAATAGTGAATTACAGAACTTAGATTTGTTAAATTCAAATTATTATTTCAAATTATTATTTGATGACTGAACTAGTAATTGTCAAATACAGAACTTAAAATTGATAGCTTCTAATTATTATTGCAAATTATAACTTGTAGATCTGAACTTGTAATTGTCAAATACAGAACTTCTAATTGTTAAATACAAATTATTAGTGCAAATTATAACTTGAAGATCTGAACTTGTAATTGTCAAATACAGAACTTAAAATTGATAGCTTCTAATTATTATTGCAAATTATAACTTGAAGATCTGAACTTGTAATTGTCAAATACAGAACTTAAAATTAATAGCTTCTAATTATTATTGCAAATTATAACTTGAAGATCTGAACTTGTAATTGTCAAATACAGAACTTCTAATTGTTAAATACAAATTATTAGTGCAAATTATAACTTGAAGATCTGAACTTGTAATTGTCAAATCAAGAACTAAGAATTGATAGCTTCTAATTATTATTGCAAAATATAACTTGAAGATCTGAACTTGTAATTGTCAAATACAGAACTTCTAATTGTTAAATACAAATTATTAGTGCATATTATAACTTGAAGTTCTTAACTTGTAATTGTCAAATACAGAACTTAAAATTGATAGCTTCTAATTATTATTGTAAATTATAACTTGAAGATCTTAACTTGTAATATTGAATTACAGAACTAAGATTTGTTAAGCAAGCGAAATTTGACAATTACAAGTTCAGATCTTCAAGTTATAATTTGAAATAATAATTAGAAGCTATCAATTTTATGTTCTGTATTTGACAATTACAAGTTCAGATCTTGAAGTTATAATTTGCAATAATAATTTGAAGCTATCAATTTTAAGTTCTGTATTTAACAATTACAAGTTCAGATCTTCAAGTTATAATATGCAATAATAATTAGAAGCTATCAATTTTAAGTTCTGTATTTGACAATTACTAGTTCAGATCTTCAAGTTATAATTTGAAATAATAATTTGAATTTAACAAATCTAAGTTCTGTAATTCACTATTACAAGTTCAGATCTTCAAGTTATAATTTACAATAATAATTAGAAGCTATCAATTTTAAGTTCTGTATTTGACAATTACAAGTTCAGATCTTCAAGTTATAATTTGCACTAATAATTTGTATTTAACAATTTGAAGTTCTGTATTTGACAATTACAAGTTCAGATATTCAAGTTATAATTTGCAATAATAATTAGAAGCTATTAATTTTAAGTTCTGTATTTGACAATTACAAGTTCAGATCTTCAAGTTATAATTTGAAATAATAATTAGAAGCTATCAATTTTATGTTCTGTATTTGACAATTACAAGTTCAGATCTTCAAGTTATAATTTGCAATAATAATTAGAAGCTATCAATTTTAAGTTCTGTATTTGACAATTACAAGTTCAGATCTTCAAGTTATAATTTGCAATAATAATTAGAAGCTATCAATTTTAAGTTCTGTATTTGACAATTACTAGTTCAGATCTCCAAGTTTATATTTGCAATAATAATTAGAAGCTATCAATTTTAAGTTCTGTATTTGACAATTACAAGTTCAGATCTTCAAGTTATAATTTACAATAATAATTAGAAGCTATCAATTTCAGTTCTGTATTTGACAATTACAAGTTAGATCTTCAAGTTATAATTTGCAATAATAATTGGAAGCTATCAATTTTAAGTTCTGTATTTGACAATTACTAGTTCAGATCTTCAAGTTATAATTTGAAATAATAATTTGAATTTAACAAATCTAAGTTCTGTAATTCACTATTACAAGTTCAGATCTTCAAGTTATAATTTACAATAATAATTAGAAGCTATCAATTTTAAGTTCTGTATTTGATAATTACAAGTTCAGATCTTCAAGTTATAATTTGCACTACTAATTTGTATTTAACAATTAGAAGTTCTGTATTTGACAATTACAAGTTCAGATCTTCAAGTTATAATTTGCAATAATAATTAGAAGCTATCAATTTTAAGTTCTGTATTTGACAATTACTAGTTCAGATCTTCAAGTTATAATTTGAAATAATAATTTGAATTTAACAAATCTAAGTTCTGTAATTCACTATTACAAGTTCAGATCTTCAAGTTATAATTTACAATAATAATTAGAAGCTATCAATTTTAAGTTCTGTATTTGATAATTACAAGTTCAGATCTTCAAGTTATAATTTGCACTACTAATTAGTATTTAACAATTAGAAGTTCTGTATTTGACAATTACAAGTTCAGATCTTCAAGTTATAATTTGCAATAATAATTAGAAGCTATCAATTTTAAGTTCTGAATTTGACAATTACAAGTTCAGATCTTCAAGTTATAAATTGAAATTATAATTAGAAGCTATCAATTTTAAGTTCTGTATTTGACAATTACAAGTTCAGATCTTCTAGTTATAATTTGCAATAATAATTAGAAGCTATCAATATTAAGTTCTGTATTTGAAAATTACTAGTTCAGATCTTCAAGTTATAATTTGCACTAATAATTTGTATTTAACAATTAGAAGTTCTGTATTTGACAATTACAAGTTCAGATCTTCTAGTTATAATTTGCAATAATAATTAGAAGCTATCAATATTAAGTTCTGTATTTGAAAATTACTAGTTCAGATCTTCAAGTTATAATTTGCACTAATAATTTGTATTTAATAATTAGAAGTTCTGTATTTGACAATTACTAGTTCAGATCTTCAAGTTATAATTTGAAATAATAATTTGAATTTAACAAATCTAAGTTCTGTAATTCACTATTACAACTTCAGATCTTCAAGTTATAATTTACAATAATAATTAGAAGCTATCAATTTTAAGTTCTGTATTTGACAATTACTAGTTCAGATCTTCAAGTTATAATTTGAAATAATAATTTGAATTTAACAAATCTAAGTTCTGTAATTCACTATTACAAGTTCAGATCTTCAAGTTATAATTAAAATAATAATTAGAAGCTATCAATTGTAAGTTCTGTATTTGACAATTACTTGTTCAGATCTTCAAGTTATAATTTGCACTAATAATTTGTATTTAACAATTAGAAGTTCTGTATTTGACAATTACAAGTTCAGATCTTCAAGTTATAATTTGCAATAATAATTAGAAGCTATCAATTTTAAGTTCTATATTTGACAATTACAAGTTCAGATCTTCAAGTTATAATTTGCACTAATAATTTGTATTTAACAATTAGAAGTTCTGTATTTGACAATTACAAGTTCAGATCTTCTAGTTATAATTTGCAATAATAATTAGAAGCTATCAATTTTAAGTTCTGTATTTGACAATTACTAGTTCAGATCTTCAAGTTATAATTTGCACTAATAATTTGTATTTAACAATTAGAAGTTCTGTATTTGACTATTACAAGTTCAGATCTTCAAATTATTATTTGCAATAATAATTATAAGCTATCAATTTAAGTTCTGTATTTGACAATTACTAGTTCAGATCTTCAAGTTATAATTTGAAATAATAATTTTAATTTAACAAATCTAAGTTTTGTAATTCACTATTACAAGTTCAGATCTTCAAGTTATAATTTGCACTAATAATTTGTATTTAACAATTTGAAGTTCTGTATTTGACAATTACAAGTTCAGATATTCAAGTTATAATTTGCAATAATAATTAGAAGCTATTAATTTTAAGTTCTGTATTTGACAATTACAAGTTCAGATCTTCAAGTTATAATTTGAAATAATAATTAGAAGCTATCAATTTTATGTTCTGTATTTGACAATTACAAGTTCAGATCTTGAAGTTATAATTTGCAATAATAATTTGAAGCTATCAATTTTAAGTTCTGTATTTAACAATTACAAGTTCAGATCTTCAAGTTATAATATGCAATAATAATTAGAAGCTATCAATTTTAAGTTCTGTATTTGACAATTACTAGTTCAGATCTTCAAGTTATAATTTGAAATAATAATTTGAATTTAACAAATCTAAGTTCTGTAATTCACTATTACAAGTTCAGATCTTCAAGTTATAATTTACAATAATAATTAGAAGCTATCAATTTTAAGTTCTGTATTTGACAATTACAAGTTCAGATCTTCAAGTTATAATTTGCACTAATAATTTGTATTTAACAATTTGAAGTTCTGTATTTGACAATTACAAGTTCAGATATTCAAGTTATAATTTGCAATAATAATTAGAAGCTATTAATTTTAAGTTCTGTATTTGACAATTACAAGTTCAGATCTTCAAGTTATAATTTGAAATAATAATTAGAAGCTATCAATTTTATGTTCTGTATTTGACAATTACAAGTTCAGATCTTCAAGTTATAATTTGCAATAATAATTAGAAGCTATCAATTTTAAGTTCTGTATTTGACAATTACAAGTTCAGATCTTCAAGTTATAATTTGCAATAATAATTAGAAGCTATCAATTTTAAGTTCTGTATTTGACAATTACTAGTTCAGATCTCCAAGTTTATATTTGCAATAATAATTAGAAGCTATCAATTTTAAGTTCTGTATTTGACAATTACAAGTTCAGATCTTCAAGTTATAATTTACAATAATAATTAGAAGCTATCAATTTTAAGTTCTGTATTTGACAATTACAAGTTAGATCTTCAAGTTATAATTTGCAATAATAATTGGAAGCTATCAATTTTAAGTTCTGTATTTGACAATTACTAGTTCAGATCTTCAAGTTATAATTTGAAATAATAATTTGAATTTAACAAATTTAAGTTCTGTAATTCACTATTACAAGTTCAGATCTTCAAGTTATAATTTACAATAATAATTAGAAGCTATCAATTTTAAGTTCTGTATTTGATAATTACAAGTTCAGATCTTCAAGTTATAATTTGCACTACTAATTTGTATTTAACAATTAGAAGTTCTGTATTTGACAATTACAAGTTCAGATCTTCAAGTTATAATTTGCAATAATAATTAGAAGCTATCAATTTTAAGTTCTGTATTAGACAATTACTAGTTCAGATCTTCAAGTTATAATTTGAAATAATAATTTGAATTTAACAAATCTAAGTTCTGTAATTCACTATTACAAGTTCAGATCTTCAAGTTATAATTTACAATAATAATTAGAAGCTATCAATTTTAAGTTCTGAATTTGACAATTACAAGTTCAGATCTTCAAGTTATAAATTGAAATTATAATTAGAAGCTATCAATTTTAAGTTCTGTATTTGACAATTACAAGTTCAGATCTTCTAGTTATAATTTGCAATAATAATTAGAAGCTATCAATATTAAGTTCTGTATTTGAAAATTACTAGTTCAGATCTTCAAGTTATAATTTGCACTAATAATTTGTATTTAACAATTAGAAGTTCTGTATTTGACAATTACAAGTTCAGATCTTCTAGTTATAATTTGCAATAATATTTAGAAGCTATCAATATTAAGTTCTGTATTTGAAAATTACTAGTTCAGATCTTCAAGTTATAATTTGCACTAATAATTTGTATTTAATAATTAGAAGTTCTGTATTTGACAATTACTAGTTCAGATGTTCAAGTTATAATTTGAAATAATAATTTGAATTTAACAAATCTAAGTTCTGTAATTCACTATTACAACTTCAGATCTTCAAGTTATAATTTACAATAATAATTAGAAGCTATCAATTTTAAGTTCTGTATTTGACAATTACATGTTCAGATCTTCAAGTTATAATTTGCACTAATAATTTGTATTTAACAATTAGAAGTTCTGTAATTGACAATTACAAGTTTAGATCTTCAAGTTATAATTTGCAATAATAATTAGAAGCTATCAATTTTAAGTGCTGTATTTGACAATTACTAGTTCAGATCTTCAAGTTATTATTTGCAATAATAATTAGAAGATATCAATTTTAAGTTCTGAATTTGACAATTACAAGGTCAGATCTTCAAGTTATAATTTACAATAATAATTAGAAACTATCAATTTTAAGTTCTGTATTTGACAATTACTAGTTCAGATCTTCAAGTTATGATTTGCAATAATAATTAGAAGCTATCAATTTTAAGTTCTGTATTTGACAATTACTAGTTCAGATCTTCAAGTTATAATTTGTAATAATAATTTGAATTTAACAAATCTAAGTTCTGTAATTCACTATTACAATTTCAGATCTTCAAGTTATAATTTACAATAATAATTAGAAGCTATCAATTTTAAGTTCTGTATTTGATAATTACAAGTTCAGATCTTCAAGTTATAATTTGCACTACTAATTTGAATTTAACAATTAAAAGTTCTGTATTTGACAATTACAAGTTCAGATCTTCAAGTTATAATTTGCAATAATAATTAGAAGCTATCAATTTTAAGTTCTGTATTTGACAATTACAAGTTCAGATCTTCAAGTTATAAATTGAAATAATAATTAGAAGCTATCAATTTTAAGTTCCTTATTTGACAATTACAAGTTCAGCTCTTCTAGTTATAATTTGCAATAATAATTAGAAGCTATCAATATTAAGTTCTGTATTTGAAAATTACTAGTTCAGATCTTCAAGTTATAATTTGCACTAATAATTTGTATTTAACAATTAGAAGTTCTGTATTTGACAATTACAAGGTCAGATCTTCAAGTTATAATTTACAATAATAATTAGAAGCTATCAATTTTAAGTTCTGTATTTGACAATTACTAGTTCAGATCTTCAAGTTATGATTTGCAATAATAATTAGAAGCTATCAATTTAAATTCTGTATTTGACAATTATAGTCCAGATCTTCAAGTTATAATTTGTAATAATAATTTGAATTTAACAAATCTAAGTTCTGTAATTCACTATTACAAGTTCAGATCTTCAAGTTATAATTTACAATAATAATTAGAAGCTATCAATTTTAAGTTCTGTATTTGACTATTACAAGTTCAGATCTTCAAATTATTATTTGCAATAATAATTATAAGCTATCAATTTAAGTTCTGTATTTGACAATTACTAGTTCAGATCTTCAAGTTATAATTTGAAATAATAATTTTAATTTAACAAATCTAAGTTTTGTAATTCACTATTACAAGTTCAGATCTTCAAGTTATAATTTGCACTAATAATTTGTATTTAACAATTTGAAGTTCTGTATTTGACAATTACAAGTTCAGATATTCAAGTTATAATTTGCAATAATAATTAGAAGCTATTAATTTTAAGTTCTGTATTTGACAATTACAAGTTCAGATCTTCAAGTTATAATTTGAAATAATAATTAGAAGCTATCAATTTTATGTTCTGTATTTGACAATTACAAGTTCAGATCTTGAAGTTATAATTTGCAATAATAATTTGAAGCTATCAATTTTAAGTTCTGTATTTAACAATTACAAGTTCAGATCTTCAAGTTATAATATGCAATAATAATTAGAAGCTATCAATTTTAAGTTCTGTATTTGACAATTACTAGTTCAGATCTTCAAGTTATAATTTGAAATAATAATTTGAATTTAACAAATCTAAGTTCTGTAATTCACTATTACAAGTTCAGATCTTCAAGTTATAATTTACAATAATAATTAGAAGCTATCAATTTTAAGTTCTGTATTTGACAATTACAAGTTCAGATCTTCAAGTTATAATTTGCACTAATAATTTGTATTTAACAATTTGAAGTTCTGTATTTGACAATTACAAGTTCAGATATTCAAGTTATAATTTGCAATAATAATTAGAAGCTATTAATTTTAAGTTCTGTATTTGACAATTACAAGTTCAGATCTTCAAGTTATAATTTGAAATAATAATTAGAAGCTATCAATTTTATGTTCTGTATTTGACAATTACAAGTTCAGATCTTCAAGTTATAATTTGCAATAATAATTAGAAGCTATCAATTTTAAGTTCTGTATTTGACAATTACAAGTTCAGATCTTCAAGTTATAATTTGCAATAATAATTAGAAGCTATCAATTTTAAGTTCTGTATTTGACAATTACTAGTTCAGATCTCCAAGTTTATATTTGCAATAATAATTAGAAGCTATCAATTTTAAGTTCTGTATTTGACAATTACAAGTTCAGATCTTCAAGTTATAATTTACAATAATAATTAGAAGCTATCAATTTTAAGTTCTGTATTTGACAATTACAAGTTAGATCTTCAAGTTATAATTTGCAATAATAATTGGAAGCTATCAATTTTAAGTTCTGTATTTGACAATTACTAGTTCAGATCTTCAAGTTATAATTTGAAATAATAATTTGAATTTAACAAATTTAAGTTCTGTAATTCACTATTACAAGTTCAGATCTTCAAGTTATAATTTACAATAATAATTAGAAGCTATCAATTTTAAGTTCTGTATTTGATAATTACAAGTTCAGATCTTCAAGTTATAATTTGCACTACTAATTTGTATTTAACAATTAGAAGTTCTGTATTTGACAATTACAAGTTCAGATCTTCAAGTTATAATTTGCAATAATAATTAGAAGCTATCAATTTTAAGTTCTGTATTAGACAATTACTAGTTCAGATCTTCAAGTTATAATTTGAAATAATAATTTGAATTTAACAAATCTAAGTTCTGTAATTCACTATTACAAGTTCAGATCTTCAAGTTATAATTTACAATAATAATTAGAAGCTATCAATTTTAAGTTCTGAATTTGACAATTACAAGTTCAGATCTTCAAGTTATAAATTGAAATTATAATTAGAAGCTATCAATTTTAAGTTCTGTATTTGACAATTACAAGTTCAGATCTTCTAGTTATAATTTGCAATAATAATTAGAAGCTATCAATATTAAGTTCTGTATTTGAAAATTACTAGTTCAGATCTTCAAGTTATAATTTGCACTAATAATTTGTATTTAACAATTAGAAGTTCTGTATTTGACAATTACAAGTTCAGATCTTCTAGTTATAATTTGCAATAATATTTAGAAGCTATCAATATTAAGTTCTGTATTTGAAAATTACTAGTTCAGATCTTCAAGTTATAATTTGCACTAATAATTTGTATTTAATAATTAGAAGTTCTGTATTTGACAATTACTAGTTCAGATGTTCAAGTTATAATTTGAAATAATAATTTGAATTTAACAAATCTAAGTTCTGTAATTCACTATTACAACTTCAGATCTTCAAGTTATAATTTACAATAATAATTAGAAGCTATCAATTTTAAGTTCTGTATTTGACAATTACATGTTCAGATCTTCAAGTTATAATTTGCACTAATAATTTGTATTTAACAATTAGAAGTTCTGTAATTGACAATTACAAGTTTAGATCTTCAAGTTATAATTTGCAATAATAATTAGAAGCTATCAATTTTAAGTGCTGTATTTGACAATTACTAGTTCAGATCTTCAAGTTATTATTTGCAATAATAATTAGAAGATATCAATTTTAAGTTCTGAATTTGACAATTACAAGGTCAGATCTTCAAGTTATAATTTACAATAATAATTAGAAACTATCAATTTTAAGTTCTGTATTTGACAATTACTAGTTCAGATCTTCAAGTTATGATTTGCAATAATAATTAGAAGCTATCAATTTTAAGTTCTGTATTTGACAATTACTAGTTCAGATCTTCAAGTTATAATTTGTAATAATAATTTGAATTTAACAAATCTAAGTTCTGTAATTCACTATTACAATTTCAGATCTTCAAGTTATAATTTACAATAATAATTAGAAGCTATCAATTTTAAGTTCTGTATTTGATAATTACAAGTTCAGATCTTCAAGTTATAATTTGCACTACTAATTTGAATTTAACAATTAAAAGTTCTGTATTTGACAATTACAAGTTCAGATCTTCAAGTTATAATTTGCAATAATAATTAGAAGCTATCAATTTTAAGTTCTGTATTTGACAATTACAAGTTCAGATCTTCAAGTTATAAATTGAAATAATAATTAGAAGCTATCAATTTTAAGTTCCTTATTTGACAATTACAAGTTCAGCTCTTCTAGTTATAATTTGCAATAATAATTAGAAGCTATCAATATTAAGTTCTGTATTTGAAAATTACTAGTTCAGATCTTCAAGTTATAATTTGCACTAATAATTTGTATTTAACAATTAGAAGTTCTGTATTTGACAATTACAAGGTCAGATCTTCAAGTTATAATTTACAATAATAATTAGAAGCTATCAATTTTAAGTTCTGTATTTGACAATTACTAGTTCAGATCTTCAAGTTATGATTTGCAATAATAATTAGAAGCTATCAATTTAAATTCTGTATTTGACAATTATAGTCCAGATCTTCAAGTTATAATTTGTAATAATAATTTGAATTTAACAAATCTAAGTTCTGTAATTCACTATTACAAGTTCAGATCTTCAAGTTATAATTTACAATAATAATTAGAAGCTATCAATTTTAAGTTCTGTATTTGATAATTACAAGTTCAGATCTTCAAGTTATAATTTGCACTACTAATTTGAATTTAACAATTAAAAGTTCTGTATTTGACAATTACAAGTTCAGATCTTCAAGTTATAATTTGCAATAATAATTAGAAGCTATCAATTTTAAGTTCTGTATTTGACAATTACAAGTTCAGATCTTCAAGTTATAAATTGAAATAATAATTAGAAGCTATCAATTTTAAGTTCCTTATTTGACAATTACAAGTTCAGATCTTCTAGTTATAATTTGCAATAATAATTAGAAGCTATCAATATTAAGTTCTGTATTTGAAAATTACTAGTTCAGATCTTCAAGTTATAATTTGCACTAATAATTTGTATTTAACAATTAGAAGTTCTGTATTTGACTATTACAATTTCAGATCTTCAAGTTATAATTTACAATAATAATTAGAAGCTATCAATTTTAAGTTCTGTATTTGACAATTACAAGTTCAGATCTTCATGTTATAATTTGCAATAATAATTAGAAGCTATCAATTTTAAGTTCTGTATTTGACAATTACAAGTTCAGATCTTCAAGTTATAATTTGCAATAATAATTAGAAGCTATCAATTTTAAGTTCTGTATTTGACAATTACTAGTTCAGATCTTCAAGTTATAATTTGAAATAATAATTTGAATTTAACAAATCTAAGGTCTGTAATTCACTATTACAAGTTCAGATCTTCAAGTTATAATTTACAATAATAATTAGAAGCTATCAATTTTAAGTTCTGTATTTGACAATTACTAGTTCAGATCTTCAAGTTATGATTTGCAATAATAATGAGAAGCTATCAATTTTAAGTTCTGTATTTGACAATTACTAGTTCAGATCTTCAAGTTATAATTTGTAATAATAATTTGAATTTAACAAATCTAAGTTCTGTAATTCACTATTACAATTTCAGATCTTCAAGTTATAATTTACAATAATAATTAGAAGCTATCAATTTTAAGTTCTGTATTTGATAATTACAAGTTCAGATCTTCAAGTTATAATTTGCACTACTAATTTGAATTTAACAATTAAAAGTTCTGTATTTGACAATTACAAGTTCAGATCTTCAAGTTATAATTTGCAATAATAATTAGAAGCTATCAATTTTAAGTTCTGTATTTGACAATTACAAGTTCAGATCTTCAAGTTATAAATTGAAATAATAATTAGAAGCTATCAATTTTAAGTTTCTTATTTGACAATTACAAGTTCAGATCTTCTAGTTATAATTTGCAATAATAATTAGAAGCTATCAATATTAAGTTCTGTATTTGAAAATTACTAGTTCAGATCTTCAAGTTATAATTTGCACTAATAATTTGTATTTAACAATTAGAAGTTCTGTATTTGACAATTACAAGGTCAGATCTTCAAGTTATAATTTACAATAATAATTAGAAGCTATCAATTTTAAGTTCTGTATTTGACAATTACTAGTTCAGATCTTCAAGTTATGATTTGCAATAATAATTAGAAGCTATCAATTTTAAGTTCTGTATTTGACAATTATAGTCCAGATCTTCAAGTTATAATTTGTAATAATAATTTGAATTTAACAAATCTAAGTTCTGTAATTCACTATTACAAGTTCAGATCTTCAAGTTATAATTTACAATAATAATTAGAAGCTATCAATTTTAAGTTCTGTATTTGATAATTACAAGTTCAGATCTTCAAGTTATAATTTGCACTACTAATTTGAATTTAACAATTAAAAGTTCTGTATTTGACAATTACAAGTTCAGATCTTCAAGTTATAATTTGCAATAATAATTAGAAGCTATCAATTTTAAGTTCTGTATTTGACAATTACAAGTTCAGATCTTCAAGTTATAAATTGAAATAATAATTAGAAGCTATCAATTTTAAGTTCCTTATTTGACAATTACAAGTTCAGATCTTCTAGTTATAATTTGCAATAATAATTAGAAGCTATCAATATTAAGTTCTGTATTTGAAAATTACTAGTTCAGATCTTCAAGTTATAATTTGTACTAATAATTTGTATTTAACAATTAGAAGTTCTGTATTTGACTATTACAAGTTCAGATCTTCAAGTTATAATTTACAATAATAATTAGAAGCTATCAATTTTAAGTTCTGTATTTGACAATTACAAGTTCAGATCTTCATGTTATAATTTGCAATAATAATTAGAAGCTATCAATTTTAAGTTCTGTATTTGACAATTACAAGTTCAGATCTTCAAGTTATAATTTGCAATAATAATTAGAAGCTATCAATTTTAAGTTCTGTATTTGACAATTACTAGTTCAGATCTTCAAGTTATAATTTGAAATAATAATTTGAATTTAACAAATCTAAGTTCTGTAATTCACTATTACAAGTTCAGATCTTCAAGTTATAATTTACAATAATAATTAGAAGCTATCAATTTTAAGTTCTGTATTTGACAATTACTTGTTCAGATCTTCAAGTTATAATTTGCACTAATAAGTTGTATTTAACAATTAGAAGTTCTGTATTTGACAATTACAAGTTCAGATCTTCAAGTTATAATTTGCAATAATAATTAGAAGCTATCAATTTTAAGTTCTATATTTGACAATTACAAGTTCAGATCTTCAAGTTATAATTTGCACTAATAATTTGTATTTAACAATTAGAAGTTCCGTATTTGACAATTACAAGTTCAGATCTTCTAGTTATAATTTGCAATAATAATTAGAAGCTATCAATTTTAAGTTCTGTATTTGACAATTACTAGTTCAGATCTTCAAGTTATAATTTGCACTAATAATTTGTATTTAACAATTAGAAGTTCTGTATTTGACTATTACAAGTTCAGATCTTCAAATTATTATTTGCAATAATAATTATAAGCTATCAATTTAAGTTCTGTATTTGACAATTACTAGTTCAGATCTTCAAGTTATAATTTGAAATAATAATTTGAATTTAACAAATCTAAGTTTTGTAATTCACTATTACAAGTTCAGATCTTCAAGTTATAATTTGCAATAATAATTAGAAGCTATCAATTTTAAGTTCTGTATTTGACAATTACAAGTTCAGATCTTCAAGTTATAATTTGCACTAATAATTTGTTTTTAACAGTTAGAAGTTCTGTATTTGACTATTACTAGTTCAGATTTTCAAATTATTATTTGCAATCTTAGTTTGAATTTAACAATTAGAAGTTCTGTATTTACCTATTACAAGTTCAGATCTTCAAGTTATAATTTGCACTAATAATTTGTATTTAACAATTCGATGTTCTGTATTTGACTATTACAAGTTCAGATTTTCAAGTTATAATTTGAACTATAATTATAAGCTATCAATTTTAAGTTCTGTATTTGACAATTACAAGTACAGATCTTCAAGTTATTATTTGCAATAATAATTAGAAGCTATCAATTTTAAGTTCTGTATTTGACAATTACAAGTTCAGATCTTCAAGTTATAATTTGAAATAATAATTAGAAGCTATCAATTTTAAGTTCTGCATTTGACAATTACTAGTTCAGATCTTCAAGTTATAATTTGCAATAATAATTAGAAGCTATCAATTTTAAGTTCTGTATTTGACAATTACTAGTTCAGATCTTCAAGTTATAATTTGAAATAATAATTTGAATTTAACAAATCTAAGTTCTGTAATTCACTATTACAAGTTCAGATCTTCGAATTATTATTTGCAATCTTAGTTAGAATTTAACAATTCGAAGTTCTGTATTTACCTATTACAGGTTCAGATCTTCAAGTTTTAATTTGCAATCACAATTTGTATTTAACAATGCTAAGTTGCGTATTTGTCTATTACAAGTTCAGATCTTCAAATTATAATTTGCAATAATAATTAGAAGCTATCAATTTTAAGTGCTGTATTTGACAATTACTAGTTCAGATCTTCAAGTTATTATTTGCAATAATAATTAGAAGATATCAATTTTAAGTTCTGTATTTGACAATTACAAGGTCAGATCTTCAAGTTATAATTTACAATAATAATTAGAAGCTATCAATTTTAAGTTCTGTATTTGACAATTACTAGTTCAGATCTTCAAGTTATGATTTGCAATAATAATTAGAAGCTATCAATTTTAAGTTCTGAATTTGACAATTACTAGTTCAGATCTTCAAGTTATAATTTGTAATAATAATTTGAATTTAACAAATCTAAGTTCTGTAATTCACTATTACAAGTTTAGATCTTCAAGTTATAATTTACAATAATAATTAGAAGCTATCAATTTTAAGTTCTGTATTTGATAATTACAAGTTCAGATCTTCAAGTTATAATTTGCACTACTAATTTGTATTTAACAATTAAAAGTTCTGTATTTGACAATTACAAGTTCAGATCTTCAAGTTATAATTTGCAATAATAATTAGAAGCTATCAATTTTAAGTTCTGTATTTGACAATTACAAGTTCAGATCTTCAAGTTATAAATTGAAATAATAATTAGAAGCTATCAATTTTAAGTTCTGTATTTGACAATTACAAGTTCAGATCTTCTAGTTATAATTTGCAATAATAATTAGAAGCTATCAATATTAAGTTCTGTATTTGAAAATTACTAGTTCAGATCTTCAAGTTATAATTTGCACTAATAATTTGTATTTAACAATTAGAAGTTCTGTATTTGACTATTACAAGTTCAGATCTTCAAGTTATAATTTAAAATAATAATTAGAAGCTATCAATTTTAAGTTCTGTATTTGACAATTACAAGTTCAGATCTTCATGTTATAATTTGCAATAATAATTAGAAGCTATCAATTTTAAGTTCTGTATTTGACAATTACAAGTTCAGATCTTCAAGTTATAATTTGCACTAATAATTTGTATTTAACAATTAGAAGTTCTGTATTTGACAATTACAAGTTCAGATCTTCAAGTTATAATTTGCACTAATAATTTGTATTTAACAATTAGAAGTTCTGTATTTGACAATTACAAGTTCAGACATTCAAGTTTTAATTTGCAATAATAATTAGAAGCTATTAATTTTAAGTTCTGTATTTGAAAATTACTAGTTCAGATCTTCAAGTTATAATTTGCACTAATAATTTGTATTTAACAATTAGAAGTTCTGTATTTGACAATTACAAGTTCAGACATTCAAGTTTTAATTTGCAATAATAATTAGAAGCTATTAATTTTAAGTTCTGTATTTGAAAATTACTAGTTCAGATCTTCAAGTTATAATTTGCACTAATAATTTGTATTTAACAATTAGAAGTTCTGTATTTGACAATTCCAAGTTCAGTTCTTCAAGTTATAATTTGCACTAATAATTTGTATTTAACAATTAGAAGTTCTGTATTTGAAAATTACAAGTTCAGATCTTCAAGTTATAATTTGCAATAATAATTTGAAGCTATCAATTTTAAGTTCTGTATTTGACAATTACAAGTTCAGATCTTCAAGTTATAATTTGCACTAATAATTTGTATTTAACAATTAGAAGTTCTGTATTTGACAATTACAAGTTCAGATCTTCAAGTTATAATTTGCAATAATAATTAGAAGCTATCAATTTTAAGTTCTGTATTTGACAATTACTAGTTCAGATCTTCAAGTTATAATTTGCACTAATAATTTGTATTTAACAATTAGAAGTTCTGTATTTGACTATTACAAGTTCAGATCTTCGAATTATTATTTGCAATCTTAGTTAGAATTTAACAATTCGAAGTTCTGTATTTATATATTACAGGTTCAGATCTTCAAGTTATAATTTGCAATCACAATTTGTATTTAACAATGCTAAGTTGCGTATTTGTCTATTACAAGTTCAGATCTTCAAATTATAATTTGCAATAATAATTAGAAGCTATCAATTTTAAGTGCTGTATTTGACAATTACTAGTTCAGATCTTCAAGTTATTATTTGCAATAATAATTAGAAGATATCAATTTTAAGTTCTGTATTTGACAATTACAAGGTCAGATCTTCAAGTTATAATTTACAATAATAATTAGAAGCTATCAATTTTAAGTTCTGTATTTGACAATTACTAGTTCAGATCTTCAAGTTATAATTTGTAATAATAATTTGAATTTAACAAATCTAAGTTCTGTAATTCACTATTACAAGTTCAGATCTTCAAGTTATAATTTACAATAATAATTAGTAGCTATCAATTTTAAGTTCTGTATTTGATAATTACAAGTTCAGATCTTCAAGTTATAATTTGCACTACTAATTTGAATTTAACAATTAAAAGTTCTGTATTTGACAATTACAAGTTCAGATCTTCAAGTTATAATTTGCAATAATAATTAGAAGCTATCAATTTTAAGTTCTGTATTTGACAATTACAAGTTCAGATCTTCAAGTTATAAATTGAAATAATAATTAGAAGCTATCAATTTTAAGTTCTGTATTTGACAATTACAAGTTCAGATCTTCTAGTTATAATTTGCAATAATAATTAGAAGCTATCAATATTAAGTTCTGTATTTGAAAATTACTAGTTCAGATCTTCAAGTTACAATTTGCACTAATAATTTGTATTTAACAATTAGAAGTTCTGTATTTGACTATTTTAAGTTCAGATCTTCAAGTTATAATTTACAATAATAATTAGAAGCTATCAATTTTAAGTTCTGTATTTGACAATTACAAGTTCAGATCTTCATGTTATAATTTGCAATAATAATTAGAAGCTATCAATTTTAAGTTCTGTATTTGACAATTACAAGTTCAGATCTTCAAGTTATAATTTGCAATAATAATTAGAAGCTATCAATTTTAAGTTCTGTATTTGACAATTACTAGTTCAGATCTTCAAGTTATAATTTGAAATAATAATTTGAATTTAACAAATCTAAGTTCTGTAATTCACTATTACAAGTTCAGATCTTCAAGTTATAATTTACAATAATAATTAGAAGCTATCAATTTTAAGTTCTGTATTTGACAATTACTTGTTCAGATCTTCAAGTTATAATTTGCACTAATAATTTGTATTTAACAATTAGAAGTTCTGTATTTGACAATTACAAGTTCAGATCTTCAAGTTATTATTTGCAATAATAATTAGAAGCTATCAATTTTAAGTTCTGTATTTGACAATTACAAGTTCAGATCTTGAAGTTATAATTTACAATAATAATTAGAAGCTATCAATTTTAAGTTCTGTATTTAACAATTACAAGTTCAGATCTTCAAGTTATAATATGCAATAATAATTAGAAGCTATCAATGTTAAGTTCTGTATTTGACAATTACTAGTTCAGATCTTCAAGTTATAATTTGAAATAATAATTTGAATTTAACAAATCTAAGTTCTGTAATTCACTATTACAAGTTCAGATCTTCAAGTTATAATTTACAATAATAATTAGAAGCTATCAATTTTAAGTTCTGTATTTGACAATTACAAGTTCAGATCTTCAAGTTATAATTTGCACTAATAATTTGTATTTAACAATTTGAAGTTCTGTATTTGACAATTACAAGTTCAGATATTCAAGTTATAATTTGCAATAATAATTAGAAGCTATTAATTTTAAGTTCTGTATTTGACAATTACAAGTTCAGATCTTCAAGTTATAATTTGAAATAATAATTAGAAGCTATCAATTTTATGTTCTGTATTTGACAATTACAAGTTCAGATCTTCAAGTTATAATTTGCAATAATAATTAGAAGCTATCAATTTTAAGTTCTGTATTTGACAATTACAAGTTCAGATCTTCAAGTTATAATTTGCAATACTAATTAGAAGCTATCAATTTTAAGTTCTGTATTTGACAATTACTAGTTCAGATCTCCAAGTTTATATTTGCAATAAGCTATCAATTTTAAGTTCTGTATTTGACAATTACAAGTTCAGATCTTCAAGTTATAATTTACAATAATAATTAGAAGCTATCAATTTTAAGTTCTGTATTTGACAATTACAAGTTAGATCTTCAAGTTATAATTTGCAATAATAATTAGAAGCTATCAATTTTAAGTTCTGTATTTGACAATTACTAGTTCAGATCTTCAAGTTATAATTTGAAATAATAATTTGAATTTAACAAATCTAAGTTCTGTAATTCACTATTACAAGTTCAGATCTTCAAGTTATAATTTACAATAATAATTAGAAGCTATCAATTTTAAGTTCTGTATTTGATAATTACAAGTTCAGATCTTCAAGTTATAATTTGCACTACTAATTTGTATTTAACAATTAGAAGTTCTGTATTTGACAATTACAAGTTCAGATCTTCAAGTTATAATTTGCAATAATAATTAGAAGCTATCAATTTTAAGTTCTGTATTTGACAATTACAAGTTCAGATCTTCAAGTTATAATTTGAAATTATAATTAGAAGCTATCAATTTTAAGTTCTGTATTTGACAATTACAAGTTCAGATCTTCTAGTTATAATTTGCAATAATAATTAGAAGCTATCAATATTAAGTTCTTTATTTGAAAATTACTAGTTCAGATCTTCAAGTTATAATTTGCACTAATAATTTGTATTTAACAATTAGAAGTTCTGTATTTGACAATTACAAGTTCAGATCTTCTAGTTATAATTTGCAATAATAATTAGAAGCTATCAATATTAAGTTCTGTATTTGAAAATTACTAGTTCAGATCTTCAAGTTATAATTTGCACTAATAATTTGTATTTAATAATTAGAAGTTCTGTATTTGACAATTACTAGTTCAGATCTTCAAGTTATAATTTGAAATAATAATTTGAATTTAACAAATCTAAGTTCTGTAATTCACTATTACAAGTTCAGATCTTCAAGTTATAATTTACAATAATAATTAGAAGCTATCAATTTTAAGTTCTGTATTTAACAATTTCATGTTCTGATCTTCAAGTTATAATTTGCACTAATAATTTGTATTTAACAATTAGAAGTTCTGTAATTGACAATTACAAGTTCAGATCTACAAGTTATAATTTGCAATAATAATTAGAAGCTATCAATTTGAGTTCTGTATTGGACAATTACAAGTTCAGATCTTCAAGTTATAATTTGCACTAATAATATGTATTTAACAATTAGAAGTTCTGTATTTGACAATTACAAGTTCAGATCTTCAAGTTATAATTTGCAATAATAATTAGAAGCTATCAATTTTAAGTTCTGTATTTGACAATTACTAGTTCAGATCTTCAAGTTATAATTTGCACTAATAATTGGTATTTAACAATTAGAAGTTCTGTATTTGACTATTACAAGTTCACATCTTCAAATTATTATTTGCAATAATAATTATAAGCTATCAATTTAAGTTCTGTATTTGACAATTACTAGTTCAGATCTTCAAGTTATAATTTGAAATAATAATTTGAATTTAACAAATCTAAGTTTTGTAATTCACTATTACAAGTTCAAATCTTCAAGTTATAATTTGCAATAATAATTAGAAGCTATCAATTTTAAGTTCTGTATTTGACAATTACAAGTTCAGATCTTCAAGTTATAATTTGCACTAATAATTTGATTTTAACAGTTAGAAGTTCTGTATTTGACTATTACTAGTTGAGATTTTCAAATTATTATTTGCAATCTTAGTTTGAATTTAACAATTAGAAGTTCTGTATTTACCTATTACAAGTTCAGATCTTCAAGTTATAATTTGCACTAATAATTTGTATTTAACAATTCGATGTTTTGTATTTGACTATTAAAAGTTCAGATCTTCAAGTTATAATTTGAACTATAATTATAAGCTATCAATTTTAAGTTCGGCATTTGACAATTACAAGTACAGATCTTCAAGTTATTATTTGCAATAATAATTAGAAGCTATCAATTTTAAGTTCTGTATTTGACAATTACAAGTTCAGATCTTCAAGTTATAATTTGAAATAATAATTAGAAGCTATCAATTTTAAGTTCTGCATTTGACAATTACAAGTTCAGATCTTCAAGTTATAATTTGCAATAATAATTAGAAGCTATCAATTTTAAGTTCTGTATTTGACAATTACTAGTTCAGATCTTCAAGTTATAATTTGAAATAATAATTTGAATTTAACAAATCTAAGTTCTGTAATTCACTATTACAAGTTCAGATCTTCAAGTTATAATTTGCAATAATAATTAGAAGCTGTCAATTTTAAGTTCTGTATTTGACAATTACAAGTTCAGATCTTCATGTTATAATTTGCAATAATAATTAGAAGCTATCAATTTTAAGTTCTGTATTTGACAATTACAAGTTCAGATCTTCAAGTTATAATTTGCACTAATAATTTGTATTTAACAATTAGAAGTTCTGTATTTGACAATTACAAGTTCAGATCTTCAAGTTATAATTTGCAATAATAATTAGAAGCTATCAATTTTAAGTTCTATATTTGACAATTACAAGTTCAGATCTTCAAGTTATAATTTGCACTAATAATTTGTATTTAACAATTACAAGTTCTGTATTTGACAATTACAAGTTCAGATCTTCTAGTTATAATTTGCAATAATAATTAGAAGCTATCAATTTTAAATTCTGTATTTGACAATTACTAGTTCAGATCTTCAAGTTATAATTTGCACTAATAATTTGTATTTAACAATTAGAAGTTCTGTATTTGACTATTACAAGTTCAGATCTTCAAATTATTATTTGCAATAATAATTATAAGCTATCAATTTAAGTTCTGTATTTGACAATTACTAGTTCAGATCTTCAAGTTATAATTTGAAATAATAATTTGAATTTAACAAATCTAAGTTTTGTAATTCACTATTACAAGTTTAGATCTTCAAGTTATAATTTGCAATAATAATTAGAAGCTATCAATTTTAAGTTCTGTATTTGACAATTACAAGTTCAGATCTTCAAATTATAATTTGCACTAATAATTTGTTTTTAACAGTTAGAAGTTCTGTATTTGACTATTACTAGTTCAGATTTTCAAATTATTATTTACAATCTTAGTTTGAATTTAACAATTAGAAGTTCTGTATTTACCTATTACAAGTTCAGATCTTCAAGTTATAATTTGCACTAATAATTTGTATTTAACAATTCGATGTTCTGTATTTGACTATTACAAGTTCAGATTTACAAGTTATAATTTGAACTATAATTATAAGCTATCAATTTTAAGTTCTGTATTTGACAATTACAAGTACAGATCTTCAAGTTATTATTTGCAATAATAATTAGAAGCTATCAATTATAAGTTCTGTATTTGACAATTACAAGTTCAGATCTTCAAGTTATAATTTGAAATAATAATTAGAAGCTATCAATTTTAAGTTCTGCATTTGACAATTACTAGTTCAGATCTTCAAGTTTTAATTTGCAATAATAATTAGAAGCTGGTGGTTTGTTCTTCGATGAAATAATTAGTGGACTGTATAAAATAATATTTGTTTATTTTCACACTTGTTACAATAAATTTAAATTGTGTAGATTACTACTTTTCACTTGTACCCTCGTACTTGGTTGTAATTGTACTGCGTATTCCTTTACTTCCATTCATGGTGTCCTCAATGGTAGCGCAAGCGTAATGCACATAAATTATTTTAAACAAATATTAAGAAATTCTAAACATATTCCCCGACAAATTGGGGTTTACACCAATTTAAACATTTTAAACTTATTGAAAGATAATTGAACAAATTATAAGAAATGTGGTAATACATAATAACGATATAACTAAAATAATATAATACATATAATTGAACTTAAGTCTAAATCTCAACATTATTCGAGTCTTTGGGTAACGGACAAATTTTGTTTATAGCACGTTTCACTAAAGCACTACGCGTTTTTACACTAACAACTCGTGTAATTCCATCCGCACCAGGATGTACCTTTTCAATTCTTCCCAAACACCAACATAATGGGGGAAGATTTTCTTCTCTCAAAAGCACTAAGTCTCCAATTTCGATGTTGGTCTTGCCGACAGTTTTCCATTTATTTCTAACTTGTAGTTGACATATGTAGTCGCGTGACCAACGTTTCCAAAAATGTTGAACAAGTTGTTGAAGTTTTTCAAATTGTTCTAATCGATTGTAGTTCGCCGATTTAAGATCTCGGTCTGGTAATGACGTAAATTTGTCACCGATTAAAAAATGTGCGGGAGTTAAAGGATTTAGGTCTTGTGGATCATTTGAACAGGAAAATAGTGGACGAGAATTTAGTATCGATTCAATTTGACAAAGAATAGTACAAAAATTTTCAAATGTTAATGAAACATTTCCAACGACCTTTTTTAAATGAATTTTCACGGATTTTACCGCGCTCTCGTGTAATCCACCGAAATGTGGCGATCTCGCGGGCATGAATTTCCAAATAATTTGATTATCTTGAAAATATTTTATTATAAGCTCACTTTTAGCATTAATTATTATTGAGTTTGTTATCTCTAATAGTTGCCTGTTAGCTGATTTAAAGTTCGTGGCATTATCGCTGTATATTTCATTAGGAATGCCACGTCTGGCTACAAATCTTTTCAGTGAATTTAAAAATGCGTGCGAGGTTAAGTCTCCCACTAGCTCGATGTGCATTGCCTTTGTTGCAAAACAAACGAATACACAAATATATGACTTTATTAGTTTTTTATTTCTTAATTTACTGTCCTTTATTAGAAATGGACCTGCAAAATCTATGCTCACTACTGTAAATGGGCGCATAGGTTTCAATCTATTAAGTGGTAAATTTCCCATTTTAGTATTAATTTGTGGTGGTTTCACCTTGAAACATATTAAACATTGTCTTAAAATTCCCTTTGTCGTATTGAGTCCCGCTAAGGGCCAATAGTTTTCCCGAAGGGATGCTAAAATTGTGTGTGCACCAGCGTGCAGATTTTTTAAATGTTCGTTTTTGATTATTAATTTGGTTAAAAAATGTGACTTAGGTAATATAATTGGGTGTTTTTTGGAGTAATCAAATTCACCGTTGTTTATTCTACCTCCTACTCTTAAAATGCCTTCGTCATCTAGGAACGGACTTAAAGCAAGGATTTTACTATTGTTCTGAATTTTCCCCCTTTTTAAGTTGATTATGTCTTGGGCAAATTCGTCGTTTTGGGATATTATAATTAATTTGTTTAAAGCGTTTTTTAACTCATCGACTGTCAAAGGACCAAGAATTTTTGTTTTTAAAATATTTGAATTGTTGTAAAATCGTATACACCAAGCCGTGATCCGTTGTAATTTGTTTAACGAAGAATAACGAGAAATCAAATCCAAGGATTTAGTGCTAGTAAGTGTGATTTTTATTTGACGTTTTTCTGGAATCTCTTGATTTTTGTTATAGTATTGTTCGTTGGGCCAAAATTTTGAATGTTTGTTTAACCAACTTGGACCTTCCCACCAAATTGAATTGGGTAATTGGTTTATATCCAGGCCCCTGGAGACAATATCTGCTGGATTGTCCTTTGATCTTACATGTTTCCAAGAAGCTACTTGTGTTAAATCTTGTATTTTAGAAATTCTATTAGCTACAAATGTTTTCCAACGAGCGGGTTGTTCTGCTAACCAGTTCAAAACTATTGTTGAATCTGTCCAATACGTAATTTTTGAAATTTCTAATTCTAAATTTTTTACAACAGTTTTAGATAGTTTGGCTAAGAGAACCGCGCCACACAACTCTAATTTTGGCAATGTAACTTTTTTTATTGGCGCCACCCTAGATTTTGAGCAAACAAGGGCGACCATTATTTCTCCCGTCTGCGATACGCTTCTCACGTAAATTGCGCAACCGTATGCTGCCTCACTGGCATCACAAAAACCGTGAATTTGTATGTCTACTAGTTTTGGATTTAAAATGTGTCTTGTAATATTCAAATCTTTTAATGAATTTATTTGTTGTCTTAAATGCGACCATTGGCTTTGTAAGTTTTCTGGAACTGGATCATCCCAATTCAATTTAAGTAACCAAAGTTCTTGTAGTAAAATTTTCATAGAAATGATTAGAGGTTGAATTAATCCTAATGGATCAAATATTTTACCTACTGTGGAGAGAATTGACCTTTTGGTTGCTGGATAATCTAATGTATTTTCTAGATTGATTTTGAATTTTATTTTATCTCGTTTTGAGTCCCAAGCAACTCCTAAAGTATTCAGATCATTTTGACTTTTAATTATGTGTTCATCGTTAGTATTAACATTGGCACAATGTTTCAAAACTGTTTGTGAGTTACTACACCACTTTCTCATTTTAAAACCTGCACTATTTAATATCTGGTCTACTTGTTGTTTTAATTTTATTGCTTCGACTTCGTCGTCGGCACCTGACAAAAAGTCATCAACATAAGTGTTGTTTATTATAGCTTTACTTGCTTCGGGAAATTCTGCTTCGTTTTCTATAGCTATTTGTTTTACACAGCGTGTAGCAAGAAATGTTGCTGGGGTTGTTCCGTATGTAACTGTTTTTAAACGAAATGTTGATATTTGATCATTTTGATTTTCACGCCAAAGTATTCTTTGATAATCGCAATGTCTCTTGTTTATTAAGATTTGACGAAACATTTTCTCACAATCTCCACTTACTACAATGTTATATTTTCTAAATCGTAGCAAAATTGAAAAAAGATCACTCTGCACTACGGGTCCTGATTTCAAAATATCATTGAGAGCTCTGCCATTTGTTGTTTTTGCCGAAGCGTCGTAAACGACTCTTAACGATGTAGTGGAACTCGAAGATTTTGTTACGGAATGATGTGGAATGTAGTATAACTTTTCATTATTGCAAGTATCATTAAAGTCAATATCATTTATTTTTTTCATATGACCTAGAGATTCATATTCACGCATAAATTGACAATATTGTTTTTTCAAATCTAGATTTTTTGTGAATCTGTTCTCAAGACCATGAAATCTTTTTAAAGCAGTTTGGTAGCTGTCGCCTAGCTCGATATCATTTTTTAATGGCAAGCAAACAACAAATCTACCATTTGAGTCACGATAAGTACTTTTTGCGAATTCCTCTTCGCATTCTATTTCTTCTAATGTATGTAAGGTGTTTTGTTCGATTTCTTCCAATTGCCAAAACTTCTCTAAACTCTTTTGTACATCTTGTTCTAAATGTTTGGTAATGGCTAAATTACACAAATGTTTGTGTTTAGCAATGTCTATCCGACCGGTGACTATCCAACCTAGTCTAGTTTTCTGTAAATTAACATTTCTTTGGCTAGTATGTATTTTTCCAAATAATAAAAGTTTATAAAAAACGTCAGCGCCAAGAAGTAAATCTATTTTTCTTGAAATATTAAATTCTGGATCCGCAAGTTTTATGTCTGCCGGAAATTTTATGTTGCTCGCGTCAAAATTAATGAGCGGTATGTCTTCTGTAATTTTATCTATAACTAAAAACGACAAATTCTTTTTGAATTGCATATGCATGGAACTTATTTTTGCTGTAATTTCCGATGCAACCGTTGATTTACTGTTGTTAATTCCAGTAACTACAAATGGAGTGGTATCCATCAAACGAAGTCCTAATGTTTTTGACAGTTCTTTAGTAATATAATTTGTTGTTGAACCGTTGTCTAATAAGACTCTTACTTGCACTGGTTGATTGTTTTTGTCAAAAATATTCACTATGGCTGTAGAAAGCATCTCATACGAATCTTTTTTATCAAATGCATGTGTCGATACAACTACCGTGTTCGTACTGTGTTTAACAGTTTCGACAACGTTTTCAGATTCTTCATTTTTCTGCGGAAAGTGTAACAATACATTATGAGATTTTTTACATTTGTTACAATTTTGTGCGGTACAATCTTTGAGCATGTGATTTGGTTTTAAACATTTTAAACATAAACGTAAAGTTTTGATTTCTTGTAATCGATCTTCCATATTTAATTGTAGAAATTTTTCACAATAATATATTAAATGCGATTCTTTACAAAAGTTGCAACGATATTGTTTGTGTGTGCCTACATTGGCTAATTGTTTTTGATTTATGACATTTCTTGTATTTTTATCAAACGCGAAAGATTTAATATTGTTGTTACCGGTGTTGTTTGTAATTGTTTCCAAAAGTTGACACCGTTTTTTTAAGAAATTTTCTAATTGTTGAAGAGTGGGTAGGTTTTGTGTATCTAACGAAGTTTCCCAAAAACGCCTAGTGTTATTATCTAATTTATTAGTCAAAATGTATATCAAAAGAGTGTCCCAATGTTCTACAGGTTGTTTTAATGCCTTTAGAGCCCTTACATTTTTTAGAAAGTCATCTAAAACCTTTCTTAACATTATACCGTTTTCTTTAAATAGAGTAGGTAATTCAAATATTGCCTTTATATGGGAATAGATTGTTAACTTTTCATTTTGATATCTATCTGTGAGTAAATTCCAAGCTACTGTAAAATTTGCGTCTGAAATTTCTAGTGAATGTATTACTTCTAAAGCGGAACCCTTTAGTGACGACAACAAATAATGAAATTTTTGAATTTGACTTAAATTTGTGTTGGAATTTATTAAGGCTTGGAATGTGTCCCTAAATTTTGACCAGTCTTGGTATTTTCCGTCAAATTCAGGTAGATTTAACACGGGTAAACGGACGTTGTTAATTATTTGACCATCTGTTTCATTTTGAATTTGTGCGGTTATACTGGCCTTATTTTGACCGATTTGAGTTTTATTTTTTAAACTGGCATTTATTAATTCATTTGCTTTTGCGATTGTCTGATAGTATAATTCTTCAAATTCAACAAATTGTGATGTGCTTTCATTACAATCCCCCTCTTTCTCCTCTATTTCGACAAAAATGTGCTCTAGCTCGGCTAAAGTACATTCCGATTTTTTCAAACGAACTTTTAGTTCTTCTATTGTGTTATTGATATTATAATTATGAACAAATTGTTTAAATCTATCAAACGATGCGACAATTGCATCTTTCTTTTTACGTAGCGCTAGCAAAGTAGTTTTTCCCATTTTTTATTTTGATATCAATGTTTACAACAAAGAGCAATGCAAATCGAGTGGTTTTGTTTATTTTTCAAATACGAGTTTAATTTAATATTACGAAAATATGCAGATAATGCAACGACAATCATCAACTATTATATTACCGAGATTATCACACTGCAACTACAGCAACTTGATATCAGCTATTCGACAAAAATGATAAGTTTTGTTTGTTTTACGTTATTTTTAGTGTGAGAAACAATATTTTTATTTTCAATACGACAAATTATAGATTTTTCTTTTCAATTTAATATTTTTAAACGAGATGAGACAATTATTTTTATTTCTACGAGAGTACGGTAATTTTTATTTTTAAATATTCGACAACAATGAATCGACAATAGCAAAGTAATCAATGTCAAATTTATAGATACAAATGGATATTATTAGGAAAGAGGACTTACACATATTATGCAGAACATCAATGCAGGTGATCAAACTGTTGAATTTCAGATAGCAGCGTCTTTCCCCTTGCCATTCATGTTGGTTTCAATAAATATTCCTTCAGATTAAGAACCAAATTTTTGTCTTAATCCGGCTTCGATAGGGCCATAAAATGGTGGTTTGTTCTTCGATGAAATAATTAGTGGACTGTATAAAATAATATTTGTTTATTTTCACACTTGTTACAATAAATTTAAATTGTGTAGATTACTACTTTTCACTTGTACCCTCGTACTTGGTTGTAATTGTACTGCGTATTCCTTTACTTCCATTCATGGTGTCCTCAATGGTAGCGCAAGCGTAATGCACATAAATTATTTTAAACAAATATTAAGAAATTCTAAACAGAAGCTATCAATTTTAAGTTCTGTATTTGACAATTACTAGTTCAGATCTTCAAGTTATAATTTGAAATAATAATTTGAATTTAACAAATCTAAGTTCTGTAATTCACTATTACAAGTTCAGATCTTCGAATTATTATTTGCAATCTTAGTTAGAATTTAACAATTGAAAGTTCTGTATTTACCTATTACAGGTTCAGATCTTCAAGTTATAATTTGCAATCACAATTTGTATTTAACAATGCTAAGTTGCGTATTTGTCTATTACAAGTTCAGATCTTCAAATTATAATTTGCAATAATAATTAGAAGCTATCAATTTTAAGTGCTTTATTTGACAATTACTAGTTCAGATCTTCAAGTTATTATTTGCAATAATAATTAGAAGATATCAATTTTAAGTTCTGTATTTGACAATTACAAGGTCAGATCTTCAAGTTATAATTTACAATAATAATTAGAAGCTATCAATTTTAAGTTCTGTATTTGACAATTACTAGATCAGATCTTCAAGTTATGATTTGCAATAATAATTAGAAGCTATCAATTGTAAGTTCTGAATTTGACAATTACTAGTTCAGATCTTCAAGTTATAATTTGTAATAATAATTTGAATTTAACAAATCTAAGTTCTGTAATTCACTATTACAAGTTTAGATCTTCAAGTTATAATTTACAATAATAATTAGAAGCTATCAATTTTAAGTTCTGTATTTGATAATTACAAGTTCAGATCTTCAAGTTATAATTTGCACTACTAATTTGTATTTAACAATTAAAAGTTCTGTATTTGACAATTACAAGTTCAGATCTTCAAGTTATAATTTGCAATAATAATTAGAAGCTATCAATTTTAAGTTCTGTATTTGACAATTACAAGTTCAGATCTTCAAGTTATAAATTGAAATAATAATTAGAAGCTATCAATTTTAAGTTCTGTATTTGACAATTACAAGTTCAGATCTTCTAGTTATAATTTGCAATAATAATTAGAAGCTATCAATATTAAGTTCTGTATTTGAAAATTACTAGTTCAGATCTTCAAGTTATAATTTGCTCTAATAATTTGTATTTAACAATTAGAAGTTCTGTATTTGACTATTACAAGTTCAGATCTTCAAGTTATAATTTACAATAATAATTAGAAGCTATCAATTTTAAGTTCTGTATTTGACAATTACAAGTTCAGATCTTCATGTTATAATTTGCAATAATAATTAGAAGCTATCAATTTTAAGTTCTGTATTTGACAATTACAAGTTCAGATCTTCAAGTTATAATTTGCACTAATAATTTGAATTTAACAATTAGAAGTTCTGTATTTGACAATTACAAGTTCAGACATTCAAGTTTTAATTTGCAATAATAATTAGAAGCTATTAATTTTAAGTTCTGTATTTGAAAATTACTAGTTCAGATCTTCAAGTTATAATTTGCACTAATAATTTGTATTTAACAATTAGAAGTTCTGTATTTGACAATTACAAGTTCAGACATTCAAGTTTTAATTTGCAATAATAATTAGAAGCTATAAATTTTAAGTTCTGTATTTGAAAATTACTAGTTCAGATCTTCAAGTTATAATTTGCACTAATAATTTGTATTTAACAATTAGAAGTTCTGTATTTGACAATTCCAAGTTCAGTTCTTCAAGTTATAATTTGCACTAATAATTTGTATTTAACAATTAGAAGTTCTGTATTTGAAAATTACAAGTTCAGATCTTCAAGTTATTATTTGCAATAATAATTTGAAGCTATCAATTTTAAGTTCTGTATTTGACAATTACAAGTTCAGATCTTCAAGTTATAATTTGCACTAATAATTTGTATTTAACAATTTGAAGTTCTGTATTTGACAATTACAAGTTCAGATATTCAAGTTATAATTTGCAATAATAATTAGAAGCTATTAATTTTACGTTCTGTATTTGACAATTACAAGTTCAGATCTTCAAGTTATAATTTGAAATAATAATTAGAAGCTATCAATTTTATGTTCTGTATTTGACAATTACAAGTTCAGATCTTGAAGTTATAATTTGCAATAATAATTAGAAGCTATCAATTTTAAGTTCTGTATTTAACAATTACAAGTTCAGATCTTCAAGTTATAATATGCAATAATAATTAGAAGCTATCAATTTTAAGTTCTGTATTTGACAATTACTAGTACAGATCTTCAAGTTATAATTTGAAATAATAATTTGAATTTAACAAATCTAAGTTCTGTAATTCACTATTACAAGTTCAGATCTTCAAGTTATAATTTACAATAATAATTAGAAGCTATCAATTTTAAGTTCTGTATTTGACAATTACAAGTTCAGATCTTCAAGTTATAATTTGCACTAATAATTTGTATTTAACAATTTGAAGTTCTGTATTTGACAATTACAAGTTCAGATATTCAAGTTATAATTTGCAATAATAATTAGAAGCTATTAATTTTAAGTTCTGTATTTGACAATTACAAGTTCAGATCTTCAAGTTATAATTTGAAATAATAATTAGAAGCTATCAATTTTATGTTCTGTATTTGACAATTACAAGTTCAGATCTTCAAGTTATAATTTGCAATAATAATTAGAAGCTATCAATTTTAAGTTCTGTATTTGACAATTACAAGTTCAGATCTTCAAGTTATAATTTGCAATAATAATTAGAAGCTATCAATTTTAAGTTCTGTATTTGACAATTACTAGTTCAGATCTCCAAGTTTATATTTGCAATAATAATTAGAAGCTATCAATTTTAAGTTCTGTATTTGACAATTACAAGTTCAGATCTTCAAGTTATAATTTACAATAATAATTAGAAGCTATCAATTTTAAGTTCTGTATTTGACAATTACAAGTTAGATCTTCAAGTTATAATTTGCAATAATAATTAGAAGCTATCAATTTTAAGTTCTGTATTTGACAATTACTAGTTCAGATCTTCAAGTTATAATTTGAAATAATAATTTGTATTTAACAAATCTAAGTTCTGTAATTCACTATTACAAGTTCAGATCTTCAAGTTATAATTTACAATAATAATTAGAAGCTATCAATTTTAAGTTCTGTATTTGATAATTACAAGTTCAGATCTTCAAGTTATAATTTGCACTACTAATTTGTATTTAACAATTAGAAGTTCTGTATTTGACAATTACAAGTTCAGATCTTCAAGTTATAATTTGCAATAATAATTAGAAGCTATCAATTTTAAGTTCTGTATTTGACAATTACAAGTTCAGATCTTCAAGTTATAAATTGAAATTATAATTAGAAGCTATCAATTTTAAGTTCTGTATTTGACAATTACAAGTTCAGATCTTCTAGTTATAATTTGCAATAATAATTAGAAGCTATCAATATTAAGTTCTGTATTTGAAAATTACTAGTTCAGATCTTCAAGTTATAATTTGCACTAATAATTTGTATTTAACAATTAGAAGTTCTGTATTTGACAATTACAAGCTCAGATCTTCTAGTTATAATTTGCAATAATAATTAGAAGCTATCAATATTAAGTTCTGTATTTGAAAATAACTAGTTCAGATCTTCAAGGTATAATTTGCACTAATAATTTGTATTTAATAATTAGAAGTTCTGTATTTGACAATTACTAGTTCAGATCTTCAAGTTATAATTTGAAATAATAATTTGAATTTAACAAATCTAAGTTCTGTAATTCACTATTACAAGTTCAGATCTTCAAGTTATAATTTACAATAATAATTAGAAGCTATCAATTTTAAGTTCTGTATTTGACAAATACATGTTCAGATCTTCAAGTTATAATTTGCACTAATAATTTGTATTTAACAATTAGAAGTTCTGTAATTGACAATTACAAGTTCAGATCTTCAAGTTATAATTTGCAATAATAATTAGAAGCTATCAATTTTAAGTTCTGTATTTGACAATTACAAGTTCAGATCTTCAAGTTATAATTTGCACTAATAATTTGTATTTAACAGTTAGAAGTTCTGTATTTGACTATTACTAGTTCAGATTTTCAAATTATTATTTGCAATCTTAGTTTGAATTTAACAATTAGAAGTTCTGTATTTACCTATTACAAGTTCAGATCTTCAAGTTATAATTTGCACTAATAATTTGTATTTAACAATTAGAAGTTCTGTATTTGAATATTACAAATTAAGATCTTCAAATTATTATTTGCAATAATAATTATAAGCTATCAATTTAAGTTCTGTATTTGACAATTACTAGTTCAGATCTTCAAGTTATAATTTGCAATCACAATTTGTATTTAACAATGCTAAGTTGCGTATTTGTCTATTACAAGTTCAGATCTTCAAATTATAATTTGCAATAATAATTAGAAGCTATCAATTTTAAGTGCTGTATTTGACAATTACTAGTTCAGATCTTCAAGTTATTATTTGCAATAATAATTAGAAGATGTCAATTTTAAGTTCTGTATTTGACAATTACAAGGTCAGATTTTCAAGTTATAATTTACAATAATAATTAGAAGCTATCAATTTTAAGTTCTGTATTTGACAATTACTAGTTCAGATCTTCAAGTTATGATTTGCAATAATAATTAGAAGCTATCAAGTTGAAGTTCTGAATTTGACAATTACTAGTTCAGATCTTCAAGTTATAATTTGTAATAATAATTTGAATTTAACAAATCTAAGTTCTGTAATTCACTATTACAAGTTTAGATCTTCAAGTTATAATTTACAATAATAATTAGAAGCTATCAATTTTAAGTTCTGTATTTGATAATTACAAGTTCAGATCTTCAAGTTATAATTTGCACTACTAATTTGTATTTAACAATTAAAAGTTCTGTATTTGACAATTACAAGTTCAGATCTTCAAGTTATAATTTGAAATAATAATTAGAAGCTATCAATTTTAAGTTCTGTATTTGACAATTACAAGTTCAGATCTTCAAGTTATAAATTGAAATAATAATTAGAAGCTATCAATTTTAAGTTCTGTATTTGACAATTACAAGTTCAGATCTTCTAGTTATAATTTGCAATAATAATTAGAAGCTATCAATATTAAGTTCTGTATTTGAAAATTACTAGTTCAGATCTTCAAGTTATAATTTGCACTAATAATTTGTATTTAACAATTAGAAGTTCTGTATTTGACTATTACAAGTTCAGATCTTCAAGTTATAATTTACAATAATAATTAGAAGCTATCAATTTTAAGTTCTGTATTTGACAATTACAAGTTCAGATCTTCATGTTATAATTTGCAATAATAATTAGAAGCTATCAATTTTAAGTTCTGTATTTGACAATTACAAGTTCAGATCTTCAAGTTATAATTTGCACTAATAATTTGTATTTAACAATTAGAAGTTCTGTATTTGACAATTACAAGTTCAGACATTCAAGTTTTAATTTGCAATAATAATTAGAAGCTATTAATTTTAAGTTCTGTATTTGAAAATTACTAGTTCAGATCTTCAAGTTATAATTTGCACTAATAATTTGTATTTAACAATTAGAAGTTCTGTATTTGACAATTACAAGTTCAGACATTCAAGTTTTAATTTGCAATAATAATTAGAAGCTATTAATTTTAAGTTCTGTATTTGAAAATTACTAGTTCAGATCTTCAAGTTATAATTTGCACTAATAATTTGTATTTAACAATTAGAAGTTCTGTATTTGACAATTCCAAGTTCAGTTCTTCAAGTTATAATTTGCACTAATAATTTGTATTTAACAATTAGAAGTTCTGTATTTGAAAATTACAAGTTCAGATCTTCAAGTTATAATTTGCAATAATAATTTGAAGCTATCAATTTTAAGTTCTGTATTTGACAATTACAAGTTCAGATCTTCAAGTTATAATTTGCACTAATAATTTGTATTTAACAAATCTAAGTTCTGTAATTCACTATTACAAGTTCAGATCTTCAAGTTATAATTTACAATAATAATTAGAAGCTATCAATTTTAAGTTCTGTATTTGACAATTACAAGTTCAGATCTTCAAGTTATAATTTCCACTAATAATTTGTATTTAACAATTTGAAGTTCTGTATTTGACAATTACTAGTTCAGATATTCCAGTTATAATTTGCAATAATAATTAGAAGCTATTAATTTTAAGTTCTGTATTTGACAATAACAAGTTCAGATCTTCAAGTTATAATTTGAAATAATAATTAGAAGCTATCAATTTTATGTTCTGTATTTGACAATTACAAGTTCAGATCTTGAAGTTATAATTTGCAATAATAATTTGAAGCTATCAATTTTAAGTTCTGTATTTAACAATTACAAGTTCAGATCTTCAAGTTATAATATGCAATAATAATTAGAAGCTATCAATTTTAAGTTCTGTATTTGACAATTACTAGTTCAGATTTTCAAGTTATAATTTGAAATAATAATTTGAATTTAACAAATCTAAGTTCTGTAATTCACTATTACAAGTTCAGATCTTCAAGTTATAATTTACAATAATAATTAGAAGCTATCAATTTTAAGTTCTGTATTTGACAATTACAAGTTCAGATCTTCAAGTTATAATTTGCACTAATAATTTGTATTTAACAATTTGAAGTTCTGTATTTGACAATTACAAGTTCAGATATTCAAGTTATAATTTGCAATAATAATTAGAAGCTATTAATTTTAAGTTCTGTATTTGACAATTACAAGTTCAGATCTTCAAGTTATAATTTGAAATAATAATTAGAAGCTATCAATTTTATGTTCTGTATTTGACAATTACAAGTTCAGATCTTCAAGTTATAATTTGCAATAATAATTAGAAGCTATCAATTTTAAGTTCTGTATTTGACAATTACAAGTTCAGATCTTCAAGTTATAATTTGCAATAATAATTAGAAGCTATCAATTTTAAGTTCTGTATTTGACAATTACTAGTTCAGATCTCCAAGTTTATATTTGCAATAATAATTAGAAGCTATCAATTTTAAGTTCTGTATTTGACAATTACAAGTTCAGATCTTCAAGTTATAATTTACAATAATAATTAGAAGCTATCAATTTTAAGTTCTGTATTTGACAATTACAAGTTAGATCTTCAAGTTATAATTTGCAATAATAATTAGAAGCTATCAATTTTAAGTTCTGTATTTGACAATTACTAGTTCAGATCTTCAAGTTATAATTTGAAATAATAATTTGAATTTAACAAATCTAAGTTCTGTAATTCACTATTACAAGTTCAGATCTTCAAGTTATAATTTACAATAATAATTAGAAGCTATCAATTTTAAGTTCTGTATTTGACAAATACATGTTCAGATCTTCAAGTTATAATTTGCACTAATAATTTGTATTTAACAATTAGAAGTTCTGTAATTGACAATTACAAGTTCAGATCTTCAAGTTATAATTTGCAATAATAATTAGAAGCTATCAATTTTAAGTACTGTATTTGACAATTACAAGTTCAGATCTTCAAGTTATAATTTGCACTAATAATTTGTATTTAACAGTTAGAAGTTCTGTATTTGACTATTACTAGTTCAGATTTTCAAATTATTATTTGCAATCTTAGTTTGAATTTAACAATTAGAAGTTCTGTATTTACCTATTACAAGTTCAGATCTTCAAGTTATAATTTGCACTAATAATTTGTATTTAACAATTAGAAGTTCTGTATTTGACTATTACAAATTCAGATCTTCAAATTATTATTTGCAATAATAATTATAAGCTATCAATTTAAGTTCTGTATTTGACAATGACTAGTTCAGATCTTCAAGTTATAATTTGCAATCACAATTTGTATTTAACAATGCTAAGTTGCGTATTTGTCTATTACAAGTTCAGATCTTCGAATTATAATTTGCAATAATAATTAGAAGCTATCAATTTTAAGTGCTGTATTTGACAATTACTAGTTCAGATCTTCAAGTTATTATTTGCAATAATAATTAGAAGATATCAATTTTAAGAGCTGTATTTGACAATTACAAGGTCAGATCTTCAAGTTATAATTTACAATAATAATTAGAAGCTATCAATTTTAAGTTCTGTATTTGACAATTACTAGTTCAGATCTTCAAGTTATGATTTGCAATAATAATTAGAAGCTATCAAGTTGAAGTTCTGAATTTGACAATTACTAGTTCAGATCTTCAAGTTATAATTTGTAATAATAATTTGAATTTAACAAATCTAAGTTCTGTAATTCACTATTACAAGTTTAGATCTTCAAGTTATAATTTACAATAATAATTAGAAGCTATCAATTTTAAGTTCTGTATTTGATAATTACAAGTTCAGATCTTCAAGTTATAATTTGCACTACTAATTTGTATTTAACAATTAAAAGTTCTGTATTTGACAATTACAAGTTCAGATCTTCAAGTTATAATTTGAAATAATAATTAGAAGCTATCAATTTTAAGTTCTGTATTTGACAATTACAAGTTCAGATCTTCAAGTTATAAATTGAAATAATAATTAGAAGCTATCAATTTTAAGTTCTGTATTTGACAATTACAAGTTCAGATCTTCTAGTTATAATTTGCAATAATAATTAGAAGCTATCAATATTAAGTTCTGTATTTGAAAATTACTAGTTCAGATCTTCAAGTTATAATTTGCACTAATAATTTGTATTTAACAATTAGAAGTTCTGTATTTGACTATTACAAGTTCAGATCTTCAAGTTATAATTTACAATAATAATTAGAAGCTATCAATTTTAAGTTCTGTATTTGACAATTACAAGTTCAGATCTTCATGTTATAATTTGCAATAATAATTAGAAGCTATCAATTTTAAGTTCTGTATTTGACAATTACAAGTTCAGATCTTCAAGTTATAATTTGCACTAATAATTTGTATTTAACAATTAGAAGTTCTGTATTTGACAATTACAAGTTCAGACATTCAAGTTTTAATTTGCAATAATAATTAGAAGCTATTAATTTTAAGTTCTGTATTTGAAAATTACTAGTTCAGATCTTCAAGTTATAATTTGCACTAATAATTTGTATTTAACAATTAGAAGTTCTGTATTTGACAATTACAAGTTCAGACATTCAAGTTTTAATTTGCAATAATAATTAGAAGCTATTAATTTTAAGTTCTGTATTTGAAAATTACTAGTTCAGATCTTCAAGTTATAATTTGCACTAATAATTTGTATTTAACAATTAGAAGTTCTGTATTTGACAATTCCAAGTTCAGTTCTTCAAGTTATAATTTGCACTAATAATTTGTATTTAACAATTAGAAGTTCTGTATTTGAAAATTACAAGTTCAGATCTTCAAGTTATAATTTGCAATAATAATTTGAAGCTATCAATTTTAAGTTCTGTATTTGACAATTACAAGTTCAGATCTTCAAGTTATAATTTGCACTAATAATTTGTATTTAACAAATCTAAGTTCTGTAATTCACTATTACAAGTTCAGATCTTCAAGTTATAATTTACAATAATAATTAGAAGCTATCAATTTTAAGTTCTGTATTTGACAATTACAAGTTCAGATCTTCAAGTTATAATTTGCACTAATAATTTGTATTTAACAATTTGAAGTTCTGTATTTGACAATTACAAGTTCAGATATTCAAGTTATAATTTGCAATAATAATTAGAAGCTATTAATTTTAAGTTCTGTATTTGACAATTCCAAGTTCAGTTCTTCAAGTTATAATTTGCACTAATAATTTGTATTTAACAATTAGAAGTTCTGTATTTGAAAATTACAAGTTCAGATCTTCAAGTTATAATTTGCAATAATAATTTGAAGCTATCAATTTTAAGTTCTGTATTTGACAATTACAAGTTCAGATCTTCAAGTAATAATTTGCACTAATAATTTGTATTTAACAAATCTAAGTTCTGTAATTCACTATTACAAGTTCAGATCTTCAAGTTATAATTTACAATAATAATTAGAAGCTATCAATTTTAAGTTCTGTATTTGACAATTACAAGTTCAGATCTTCAAGTTATAATTTCCACTAATAATTTGTATTTAACAATTTGAAGTTCTGTATTTGACAATTACTAGTTCAGATATTCAAGTTATAATTTGCAATAATAATTAGAAGCTATTAATTTTAAGTTCTGTATTTGACAATTACAAGTTCAGATCTTCAAGTTATAATTTGAAATAATAATTAGTAGCTATCAATTTTATGTTCTGTATTTGACAATTACAAGTTCAGATCTTGAAGTTATAATTTGCAATAATAATTTGAAGCTATCAATTTTAAGTTCTGTATTTAACAATTACAAGTTCAGATCTTCAAGTTATAATATGCAATAATAATTAGAAGCTATCAATTTTAAGTTCTGTATTTGACAATTACTAGTTCAGATCTTCAAGTTATAATTTGAAATAATAATTTGAATTTAACAAATCTATGTTCTGTAATTCACTATTACAAGTTCAGATCTTCAAGTTATAATTTACAATAATAATTAGAAGCTATCAATTTTAAGTTCTGTATTTGACAATTACAAGTTCAGATCTTCAAGTTATAATTTGCACTAATAATTTGTATTTAACAATTTGAAGTTCTGTATTTGACAATTACAAGTTCAGATATTCAAGTTATAATTTGCAATAATAATTAGAAGCTATTAATTTTAAGTTCTGTATTTGACAATTACAAGTTCAGATCTTCAAGTTATAATTTGAAATAATAATTAGAAGCTATCAATTTTATGTTCTGTATTTGACAATTACAAGTTCAGATCTTCAAGTTATAATTTGCAATAATAATTAGAAGCTATCAATTTTAAGTTCTGTATTTGACAATTACAAGTTCAGATCTTCAAGTTATAATTTGCAATAATAATTAGAAGCTATCAATTTTAAGTTCTGTATTTGACAATTACTAGTTCAGATCTCCAAGTTTATATTTGCAATAATAATTAGAAGCTATCAATTTTAAGTTCTGTATTTGACAATTACAAGTTCAGATCTTCAAGTTATAATTTACAATAATAATTAGAAGCTATCAATTTTAAGTTCTGTATTTGACAATTACAAGTTAGATCTTCAAGTTATAATTTGCAATAATAATTAGAAGCTATCAATTTTAAGTTCTGTATTTGACAATTACTAGTTCAGATCTTCAAGTTATAATTTGAAATAATAATTTGAATTTAACAAATCTAAGTTCTGTAATTCACTATTACAAGTTCAGATCTTCAAGTTATAATTTACAATAATAATTAGAAGCTATCAATTTTAAGTTCTGTATTTGACAAATACATGTTCAGATCTTCAAGTTATAATTTGCACTAATAATTTGTATTTAACAATTAGAAGTTCTGTAATTGACAATTACAAGTTCAGATCTTCAAGTTATAATTTGCAATAATAATTAGAAGCTATCAATTTTAAGTTCTGTATTTGACAATTACAAGTTCAGATCTTCAAGTTATAATTTGCACTAATAATTTGTATTTAACAGTTAGAAGTTCTGTATTTGACTATTACTAGTTCAGATTTTCAAATTATTATTTGCAATCTTAGTTTGAATTTAACAATTAGAAGTTCTGTATTTACCTATTACAAGTTCAGATCTTTAAGTTATAATTTGCACTAATAATTTGTATTTAACAATTAGAAGTTCTGTATTTGACTATTACAAATTCAGATCTTCAAATTATTATTTGCAATAATAATTATAAGCTATCAATTTAAGTTCTGTATTTGACAATGACTAGTTCAGATCTTCAAGTTATAATTTGCAATCACAATTTGTATTTAACAATGCTAAGTTGCGTATTTGTCTATTACAAGTTCAGATCTTCAAATTATAATTTGCAATAATAATTTTTTTTAATAATTAGAAGCTATCAATTTTAAGTGCTGTATTTGACAATTACTAGTTTAGATCTTCAAGTTATTATTTGCAATAATAATTAGAAGATATCAATTTTAAGAGCTGTATTTGACAATTACAAGGTCAGATCTTCAAGTTATAATTTACAATAATAATTAGAAGCTATCAATTTTAAGTTCTGTATTTGACAATTACTAGTTCAGATCTTCAAGTTATGATTTGCAATAATAATTAGAAGCTATCAAGTTGAAGTTCTGAATTTGACAATTACTAGTTCAGATCTTCAAGTTATAATTTGTAATAATAATTTGAATTTAACAAATCTAAGTTCTGTAATTCACTATTACAAGTTTAGATCTTCAAGTTATAATTTACAATAATAATTAGAAGCTATCAATTTTAAGTTCTGTATTTGATAATTACAAGTTCAGATCTTCAAGTTATAATTTGCACTACTAATTTGTATTTAACAATTAAAAGTTCTGTATTTGACAATTGCAAGTTCAGATCTTCAAGTTATAATTTGAAATAATAATTAGAAGCTATCAATTTTAAGTTCTGTATTTGACAATTACAAGTTCAGATCTTCAAGTTATAAATTGAAATAATAATTAGAAGCTATCAATTTTAAGTTCTGTATTTGACAATTACAAGTTCAGATCTTCTAGTTATAATTTGCAATAATAATTAGAAGCTATCAATATTAAGTTCTGTATTTGAAAATTACTAGTTCAGATCTTCAAGTTATAATTTGCACTAATAATTTGTATTTAACAATTAGAAGTTCTGTATTTGACTATTACAAGTTCAGATCTTCAAGTTATAATTTACAATAATAATTAGAAGCTATCAATTTTAAGTTCTGTATTTGACAATTACAAGTTCAGATCTTCATGTTATAATTTGCAATAATAATTAGAAGCTATCAATTTTAAGTTCTGTATTTGACAATTACAAGTTCAGATCTTCAAGTTATAATTTGCACTAATAATTTGTATTTAACAATTAGAAGTTCTGTATTTGACAATTACAAGTTCAGACATTCAAGTTTTAATTTGCAATAATAATTAGAAGCTATTAATTTTAAGTTCTGTATTTGAAAATTACTAGTTCAGATCTTCAAGTTATAATTTGCACTAATAATTTGTATTTAACAATTAGAAGTTCTGTATTTGACAATTACAAGTTCAGACATTCAAGTTTTAATTTGCAATAATAATTAGAAGCTATTAATTTTAAGTTCTGTATTTGAAAATTACTAGTTCAGATCTTCAAGTTATAATTTGCACTAATAATTTGTATTTAACAATTAGAAGTTCTGTATTTGACAATTCCAAGTTCAGTTCTTCAAGTTATAATTTGCACTAATAATTTGTATTTAACAATTAGAAGTTCTGTATTTGAAAATTACAAGTTCAGATCTTCAAGTTATAATTTGCAATAATAATTTGAAGCTATCAATTTTAAGTTCTGTATTTGACAATTACTAGTTCAGATCTTCAAGTTATAATTTGCACTAATAATTTGTATTTAACAAATCTAAGTTCTGTAATTCACTATTACAAGTTCAGATCTTCAAGTTATAATTTACAATAATAATTAGAAGCTATCAATTTTAAGTTCTGTATTTGACAATTGCAAGTTCAGATCTTCAAGTTATAATTTGCACTAATAATTTGTATTTAACAATTTGAAGTTCTGTATTTGACAATTACAAGTTCAGATATTCAAGTTATAATTTGCAATAATAATTAGAAGCTATTAATTTTAAGTTCTGTATTTGACAATTACAAGTTCAGATCTTCAAGTTATAATTTGAAATAATAATTAGAAGCTATCAATTTTATGTTCTGTATTTGACAATTACAAGTTCAGATCTTGAAGTTATAATTTGCAAAAATAATTTGAAGCTATCAATTTTAAGTTCTGTATTTAACAATTACAAGTTCAGATCTTCAAGTTATAATATGCAATAATAATTAGAAGCTATCAATTTTAAGTTCTGTATTTGACAATTACTAGTTCAGATCTTCAAGTTATAATTTGAAATAATAATTTGAATTTAACAAATCTAAGTTCTGTAATTCACTATTACAAGTTCAGATCTTCAAGTTATAATTTACAATAATAATTAGAAGCTATCAATTTTAAGTTCTGTATTTGACAATTACAAGTTCAGATCTTCAAGTTATAATTTGCACTAATAATTTGTATTTAACAATTTGAAGTTCTGTATTTGACAATTACAAGTTCAGATATTCAAGTTATAATTTGCAATAATAATTAGAAGCTATTAATTTTAAGTTCTGTATTTGACAATTACAAGTTCAGATCTTCAAGTTATAATTTGAAATAATAATTAGAAGCTATCAATTTTATGTTCTGTATTTGACAATTACAAGTTCAGATCTTCAAGTTATAATTTGCAATAATAATTAGAAGCTATCAATTTTAAGTTCTGTATTTGACAATTACAAGTTCAGATCTTCAAGTTATAATTTGCAATAATAATTAGAAGCTATCAATTTTAAGTTCTGTATTTGACAATTACTAGTTCAGATCTCCAAGTTTATATTTGCAATAATAATTAGAAGCTATCAATTTTAAGTTCTGTATTTGACAATTACAAGTTCAGATCTTCAAGTTATAATTTACAATAATAATTAGAAGCTATCAATTTTAAGTTCTGTATTTGACAATTACAAGTTAGATCTTCAAGTTATAATTTGCAATAATAATTAGAAGCTATCAATTTTAAGTTCTGTATTTGACAATTACTAGTTCAGATCTTCAAGTTATAATTTGAAATAATAATTTGAATTTAACAAATCTAAGTTCTGTAATTCACTATTACAAGTTCAGATCTTCAAGTTATAATTTACAATAATAATTAGAAGCTATCAATTTTAAGTTCTGTATTTGATAATTACAAGTTCAGATCTTCAAGTTATAATTTGCACTACTAATTTGTATTTAACAATTAGAAGTTCTGTATTTGACAATTACAAGTTCAGATCTTCAAGTTATAATTTGCAATAATAATTAGAAGCTATCAATTTTAAGTTCTGTATTTGACAATTACTAGTTCAGATCTTCAAGTTATAATTTGAAATAATAATTTGAATTTGACAAATCTAAGTTCTGAAATTCACTATTACAAGTTCAGATCTTCAAGTTATAATTTACAATAATAATTAGAAGCTATCAATTTTAAGTTCTGTATTTGATAATTACAAGTTCAGATCTTCAAGTTATAATTTGCACTACTAATTTGTATTTAACAATTAGAAGTTCTGTATTTGACAATTACAAGTTCAGATCTTCAAGTTATAATTTGCAATAATAATTAGAAGCTATCAATTTTAAGTTCTGAATTTGACAATTACAAGTTCAGATCTTCAAGTTATAAATTGAAATTATAATTAGAAGCTATCAATTTTAAGTTCTGTATTTGACAATTACAAGTTCAGATCTTCTAGTTATAATTTGCAATAATAATTAGAAGCTATCAATATTAAGTTCTGTATTTGAAAATTACTAGTTCAGATCTTCAAGTTATAATTTGCACTAATAATTTGTATTTAACAATTAGAAGTTCTGTATTTGACAATTACAAGTTCAGATCTTCTAGTTATAATTTGCAATAATAATTAGAAGCTATCAATATTAAGTTCTGTATTTGAAAATTACTAGTTCAGATCTTCAAGTTATAATTTGCACTAATAATTTGTATTTAATAATTAGAAGTTCTGTATTTGACAATTACTAGTTCAGATCTTCAAGTTATAATTTGAAATAATAATTTGAATTTAACAAATCTAAGTTCTGTAATTCACTATTACAACTTCAGATCTTCAAGTTATAATTTACAATAATAATTAGAAGCTATCAATTTTAAGTTCTGTATTTGACAATTACATGTTCAGATCTTCAAGTTATAATTTGCACTAATAATTTGTATTTAACAATTAGAAGTTCTGTAATTGACAATTACAAGTTTAGATCTTCAAGTTATAATTTGCAATAATAATTAGAAGCTATCAATTTTAAGTTCTGTATTTGACAATTACAAGTTCAGATCTTCAAGTTATAATTTGCACTAATAATTTGTATTTAACAGTTAGAAGTTCTGTATTTGACTATTACTAGTTCAGATTTTCAAATTATTATTTGCAATCTTAGTTTGAATTTAACAATTAGTAGTTCTGTATTTACCTATTACAAGTTCAGATCTTCAAGTTATAATTTGCACTAATAATTTGTATTTAACAATTAGAAGTGCTGTATTTGACTATTACAAGTTCAGATCTTCAAATTATTATTTGCAATAATAATTATAAGCTATCAATTTAAGTTCTGTATTTGACAATTACTAGTTCAGATCTTCAAGTTATAATTTGCAATCACAATTTGTATTTAACAATGCTAAGTTGCGTATTTGTCTATTACAAGTTCAGATCTTCAAATTATAATTTGCAATAATAATTAGAAGCTATCAATTTTAAGTGCTGTATTTGACAATTACTAGTTCAGATCTTCAAGTTATTATTTGCAATAATAATTAGAAGATATCAATTTTAAGTTCTGAATTTGACAATTACAAGGTCAGATCTTCAAGTTATAATTTACAATAATAATTAGAAGCTATCAATTTTAAGTTCTGTATTTGACAATTACTAGTTCAGATCTTCAAGTTATGATTTGCAATAATAATTAGAAGCTATCAATTTTAAGTTCTGTATTTGACAATTACTAGTTCAGATCTTCAAGTTATAATTTGTAATAATAATTTGAATTTAACAAATCTAAGTTCTGTAATTCACTATTACAATTTCAGATCTTCAAGTTATAATTTACAATAATAATTAGAAGCTATCAATTTTAAGTTCTGTATTTGATAATTACAAGTTCAGATCTTCAAGTTATAATTTGCACTACTAGTTTGAATTTAACAATTAAAAGTTCTGTATTTGACAATTACAAGTTCAGATCTTCAAGTTATAATTTGCAATAATAATTAGAAGCTATCAATTTTAAGTTCTGTATTTGACAATTACAAGTTCAGATCTTCAAGTTATAAATTGAAATAATAATTAGAAGCTATCAATTTTAAGTTCCTTATTTGACAATTACAAGTTCAGATCTTCAAGTTATAATTTACAATAATAATTAGAACCTATCAATTTTAAGTTCTGTATTTGACAATTACATGTTCAGATCTTCAAGTTATAATTTGCACTAATAATTTGTATTTAACAATTAGAAGTTCTGTAATTGACAATTACAAGTTTAGATCTTCAAGTTATAATTTGCAATAATAATTAGAAGCTATCAATTTTAAGTTCTGTATTTGACAATTACAAGTTCAGATCTTCAAGTTATAATTTGCACTAATAATTTGTATTTAACAGTTAGAAGTTCTGTATTTGACTATTACTAGTTCAGATTTTCAAATTATTATTTGCAATCTTAGTTTGGATTTAACAATTAGAAGTTCTGTATTTACCTATTACAAGTTCAGATCTTCAAGTTATAATTTGCACTAATAATTTGTATTTAACAATTAGAAGTTCTGTATTTGACTATTACAAGTTCAGATCTTCAAATTATTATTTGCAATAATAATTATAAGCTATCAATTTAAGTTCTGTATTTGACAATTACTAGTTCAGATCTTCAAGTTATAATTTGCAATCACAATTTGTATTTAACAATGCTAAGTTGCGTATTTGTCTATTACAAGTTCAGATCTTCAAATTATAATTTGCAATAATAATTAGAAGCTATCAATTTTAAGTGCTGTATTTGACAATTACTAGTTCAGATCTTCAAGTTATTATTTGCAATAATAATTAGAAGATATCAATTTTAAGTTCTGAATTTGACAATTACAAGGTCAGATCTTCAAGTTATAATTTACAATAATAATTAGAAGCTATCAATTTTAAGTTCTGTATTTGACAATTACTAGTTCAGATCTTCAAGTTATGATTTGCAATAATAATTAGAAGCTATCAATTTTAAGTTCTGTATTTGACAATTACTAGTTCAGATCTTCAAGTTATAATTTGTAATAATAATTTGAATATAACAAATCTAAGTTCTGTAATTCACTATTACAATTTCAGATCTTCAAGTTATAATTTACAATAATAATTAGAAGCTATCAATTTTAAGTTCTGTATTTGATAATTACAAGTTCAGATCTTCAAGTTATAATTTGCACTACTAATTTGAATTTAACAATTAAAAGTTCTGTATTTGACAATTACAAGTTCAGATCTTCAAGTTATAATTTGCAATAATAATTAGAAGCTATCAATTTTAAGTTCTCTATTTGACAATTACAAGTTCATATCTTCAAGTTATAAATTGAAATAATAATTAGAAGCTATCAATTTTAAGTTCCTTATTTAACAATTACAAGTTCAGATCTTCTAGTTATAATTTGCAATAATAATTAGAAGCTATCAATATTAAGTTCTGTATTTGAAAATTACTAGTTTAGATCTTCAAGTTATAATTTGCACTAATAATTTGTATTTAACAATTAGAAGTTCTGTATTTGACAATTACAAGGTCAGATCTTCAAGTTATAATTTACAATAATAATTAGAAGCTATCAATTTTAAGTTCTGTATTTGACAATTACTAGTTCAGATCTTCAAGTTATGATTTGCAATAATAATTAGAAGCTATCAATTTAAATTCTGTATTTGACAATTATAGTCCAGATCTTCAAGTTATAATTTGTAATAATAATTTGAATTTAACAAATCTAAGTTCTGTAATTCACTATTACAAGTTCAGATCTTCAAGTTATAATTTACAATAATAATTAGAAGCTATCAATTTTAAGTTCTGTATTTGATAATTACAAGTTCAGATCTTCTAGTTATAATTTGCACCACTAATTTGAATTTAACAATTAAAAGTTCTGTAATTGACAATTACAAGTTTAGATCTTCAAGTTATAATTTGCAATAATAATTAGAAGCTATCAATTTTAAGTTCTGTATTTGACAATTACTAGTTCAGATCTTCAAGTTATTATTTGCAATAATAATTAGAAGATATCAATTTTAAGTTCTGAATTTGACAATTACAAGGTCAGATCTTCAAGTTATAATTTACAATAATAATTAGAAGCTATCAATTTTAAGTTCTGTATTTGACAATTACTAGTTCAGATCTTCAAGTTATGATTTGCAATAATAATTAGAAGCTATCAATTTTAAGTTCTGTATTTGACAATTACTAGTTCAGATCTTCAAGTTATAATTTGTAATAATAATTTGAATTTAACAAATCTAAGTTCTGTAATTCACTATTACAATTTCAGAACTTCAAGTTATAATTTACAATAATAATTAGAAGCTATCAATTTTAAGTTCTGTATTTGATAATTACAAGTTCAGATCTTCAAGTTATAATTTGCACTACTAATTTGAATTTAACAATTAAAAGTTCTGTATTTGACAATTACAAGTTCAGATCTTCAAGTTATAATTTGCAATAATAATTAGAAGCTATCAATTTTAAGTTCTGTATTTGACAATTACAAGTTCAGATCTTCAAGTTATAAATTGAAATAATAATTAGAAGCTATCAATTTTAAGTTCCTTATTTGACAATTACAAGTTCAGATCTTCAAGTTATAATTTACAATAATAATTAGAACCTATCAATTTTAAGTTCTGTATTTGACAATTACATGTTCAGATCTTCAAGTTATAATTTGCACTAATAATTTGTATTTAACAAGTAGAAGTTCTGTAATTGACAATTACAAGTTTAGATCTTCAAGTTATAATTTGCAATAATAATTAGAAGCTATCAATTTTAGTTCTGTATTTGACAATTACAAGTTCAGATCTTCAAGTTATAATTTGCACTAATAATTTGTATTTAACAGTTAGAAGTTCTGTATTTGACTATTACTAGTTCAGATTTTCAAATTATTATTTGCAATCTTAGTTTGGATTTAACAATTAGAAGTTCTGTATTTACCTATTACAAGTTCAGATCTTCAAGTTATAATTTGCACTAATAATTTGTATTTAACAATTAGAAGTTCTGTATTTGACTATTACAAGTTCAGATCTTCAAATTATTATTTGCAATAATAATTATAAGCTATCAATTTAAGTTCTGTATTTGACAATTACTAGTTCAGATCTTCAAGTTATAATTTGCAATCACAATTTGTATTTAACAATGCTAAGTTGCGTATTTGTCTATTACAAGTTCAGATCTTCAAATTATAATTTGCAATAATAATTAGAAGCTATCAATTTTAAGTGCTGTATTTGACAATTACTAGTTCAGATCTTCAAGTTATTATTTGCAATAATAATTTGAAGATATCAATTTTAAGTTCTGAATTTGACAATTACAAGGTCAGATCTTCAAGTTATAATTTACAATAATAATTAGAAGCTATCAATTTTAAGTTCTGTATTTGACAATTACTAGTTCAGATCTTCAAGTTATGATTTGCAATAATAATTAGAAGCTATCAATTTTAAGTTCTGTATTTGACAATTACTAGTTCAGATCTTCAAGTTATAATTTGTAATAATAATTTGAATTTAACAAATCTAAGTTCTGTAATTCCCTATTACAATTTCAGATCTTCAAGTTATAATTTACAATAATAATTAGAAGCTATCAATTTTAAGTTCTGTATTTGATAATTACAAGTTCAGATCTTCAAGTTATAATTTGCACTACTAATTTGAATTTAACAATTAAAAGTTCTGTATTTGACAATTACAAGTTCAGATCTTCAAGTTATAATTTGCAATAATAATTAGAAGCTATCAATTTTAAGTTCTGTATTTGACAATTACAAGTTCAGATCTTCAAGTTATAAATTGAAATAATAATTAGAAGCTATCAATTTTAAGTTCCTTATTTGACAATTACAAGTTCAGATCTTCTAGTTATAATTTGCAATAATAATTAGAAGCTATCAATATTAAGTTCTGTATTTGAAAATTACTAGTTTAGATCTTCAAGTTATAATTTGCACTAATAATTTGTATTTAACAATTAGAAGTTCTGTATTTGACAATTACAAGGTCAGATCTTCAAGTTATAATTTACAATAATAATTAGAAGCTATCAATTTTAAGTTCTGTATTTGACAATTACTAGTTCAGATCTTCAAGTTATGATTTGCAATAATAATTAGAAGCTATCAATTTAAATTCTGTATTTGACAATTATAGTCCAGATCTTCAAGTTATAATTTGTAATAATAATTTGAATTTAACAAATCTAAGTTCTGTAATTCACTATTACAAGTTCAGATCTTCAAGTTATAATTTACAATAATAATTAGAAGCTATCAATTTTAAGTTCTGTATTTGATAATTACAAGTTCAGATCTTCAAGTTATAATTTGCACTACTAATTTGATTTTAACAATTAGAAGTTCTGTATTTGACAATTACAAGTTCAGATCTTCAAGTTATAATTTGCAATAATAATTAGAAGCTATCAATTTTAAGTTCTATATTTGACAATTACAAGTTCAGATCTTCAAGTTATAATTTGCACTAATAATTTGTATTTAACAATTAGAAGTTCTGTATTTGACAATTACAAGTTCAGATCTTCTAGTTATAATTTGCAATAATAATAAGAAGCTATCAATTTTAAGTTCTGTATTTGACAATTACTAGTTCAGATCTTCAAGTTATAATTTGCACTAATAATTTGTATTTAACAATTAGAAGTTCTGTATTTGACTATTGCAAGTTCAGATCTTCAAATTATTATTTGCAATAATAATTATAAGCTATCAATTTAAGTTCTGTATTTGACAATTACTAGTTCAGATCTTCAAGTTATAATTCGAAATAATAATTTGAATTTAACAAATCTAAGTTTTGTAATTCACTATTACAAGTTCAGATCTTCAAGTTATAATTTGCAATAATAATTAGAAGCTATCAATTTTAAGTTCTGTATTTGACAATTACAAGTTCAGATCTTCAAGTTATAATTTGCACTAATAATTTGTTTTTAACAGTTAGAAGTTCTGTATTTGACTATTACTAGTTCAGATCTTCTAGTTATTATTTGCAATAATAATTAGAAGATATCAATTTTAAGTTCTGAATTTGACAATTACAAGGTCAGATCTTCAAGTTATAATTTACAATAATAATTAGAAGCTATCAATTTTAAGTTCTGTAATTGACAATTACTAGTTCAGATCTTCAAGTTATGATTTGCAATAATAATTAGAAGCTATCAATTTTAAGTTCTGTATTTGACAATTACTAGTTCAGATCTTCAAGTTATAATTTGTAATAATAATTTGAATTTAACAAATCTAAGTTCTGTAATTCACTATTACAATTTCAGATCTTCAAGTTATAATTTACAATAATAATTAGAAGCTATCAATTTTAAGTTCTGTATTTGATAATTACAAGTTCAGATCTTCAAGTTATAATTTGCACTACTAATTTGAATTTAACAATTAAAAGTTCTGTATTTGACAATTACAAGTTCAGATCTTCAAGTTATAATTTGCAATAATAATTAGAAGCTATCAATTTTAAGTTCTGTATTTGACAATTACAAGTTCAGATCTTCAAGTTATAAATTGAAATAATAATTAGAAGCTATCAATTTTAAGTTCCTTATTTGACAATTACAAGTTCAGATCTTCAAGTTATAATTTACAATAATAATTAGAACCTATCAATTTTAAGTTCTGTATTTGACAATTACATGTTCAGATCTTCAAGTTATAATTTGCACTAATAATTTGTATTTAACAATTAGAAGTTCTGTAATTGACAATTACAAGTTTAGATCTTCAAGTTATAATTTGCAATAATAATTAGAAGCTATCAATTTTAAGTTCTGTATTTGACAATTACAAGTTCAGATCTTCAAGTTATAATTTGCACTAATAATTTGTATTTAACAGTTAGAAGTTCTGTATTTGACTATTACTAGTTCAGATTTTGAAATTATTATTTGCAATCTTAGTTTGGATTTAACAATTAGAAGTTCTGTATTTACCTATTACAAGTTCAGATCTTCAAGTTATAATTTGCACTAATAATTTGTATTTAACAATTAGAAGTTCTGTATTTGACAATTACAAGTTCAGATCTTCAAGTTATAATTTGCACTAATAATTTGTATTTAACAATTAGAAGTTCTGTATTTGACAATTACAAGTTCAGACATTCAAGTTTTAATTTGCAATAATAATTAGAAGCTATTAATTTTAAGTTCTGTATTTGAAAATTACTAGTTCAGATCTTCAAGTTATAATTTGCACTAATAATTTGTATTTAACAATTAGAAGTTCTGTATTTGACAATTACAAGTTCAGACATTCAAGTTTTAATTTGCAATAATAATTAGAAGCTATTAATTTTAAGTTCTGTATTTGAAAATTACTAGTTCAGATCTTCAAGTTATAATTTGCACTAATAATTTGTATTTAACAATTAGAAGTTCTGTATTTGACAATTCCAAGTTCAGTTCTTCAAGTTATAATTTGCACTAATAATTTGTATTTAACAATTAGAAGTTCTGTATTTGAAAATTACAAGTTCAGATCTTCAAGTTATAATTTGCAATAATAATTTGAAGCTATCAATTTTAAGTTCTGTATTTGACAATTACAAGTTCAGATCTTCAAGTTATAATTTGCACTAATAATTTGTATTTAACAAATCTAAGTTCTGTAATTCACTATTACAAGTTCAGATCTTCAAGTTATAATTTACAATAATAATTAGAAGCTATCAATTTTAAGTTCTGTATTTGACAATTACAAGTTCAGATCTTCAAGTTATAATTTGCACTAATAATTTGTATTTAACAATTTGAAGTTCTGTATTTGACAATTACAAGTTCAGATATTCAAGTTATAATTTGCAATAATAATTAGAAGCTATTAATTTTAAGTTCTGTATTTGACAATTACAAGTTCAGATCTTCAAGTTATAATTTGAAATAATAATTAGAAGCTATCAATTTTATGTTCTGTATTTGACAATTACAAGTTCAGATCTTGAAGTTATAATTTGCAATAATAATTTGAAGCTATCAATTTTAAGTTCTGTATTTAACAATTACAAGTTCAGATCTTCAAGTTATAATATGCAATAATAATTAGAAGCTATCAATTTTAAGTTCTGTATTTGACAATTACTAGTTCAGATCTTCAAGTTATAATTTGAAATAATAATTTGAATTTAACAAATCTAAGTTCTGTAATTCACTATTACAAGTTCAGATCTTCAAGTTATAATTTACAATAATAATTAGAAGCTATCAATTTTAAGTTCTGTATTTGACAATTACAAGTTCAGATCTTCAAGTTATAATTTGCACTAATAATTTGTATTTAACAATTTGAAGTTCTGTATTTGACAATTACAAGTTCAGATATTCAAGTTATAATTTGCAATAATAATTAGAAGCTATTAATTTTAAGTTCTGTATTTGACAATTACAAGTTCAGATCTTCAAGTTATAATTTGAAATAATAATTAGAAGCTATCAATTTTATGTTCTGTATTTGACAATTACAAGTTCAGATCTTCAAGTTATAATTTGCAATAATAATTAGAAGCTATCAATTTTAAGTTCTGTATTTGACAATTACAAGTTCAGATCTTCAAGTTATAATTTGCAATAATAATTAGAAGCTATCAATTTTAAGTTCTGTATTTGACAATTACTAGTTCAGATCTCCAAGTTTATATTTGCAATAATAATTAGAAGCTATCAATTTTAAGTTCTGTATTTGACAATTACTAGTTCAGATCTTCAAGTTATAATTTGAAATAATAATTTGAATTTAACAAATCTAAGTTCTGTAATTCACTATTACAAGTTCAGATCTTCAAGTTATAATTTACAATAATAATTAGAAGCTATCAATTTTAAGTTCTGTATTTGATAATTACAAGTTCAGATCTTCAACTTATAATTTGCACTACTAAATTGTATTTAACAATTAGAAGTTCTGTATTTGACAATTACAAGTTCAGATCTTCAAGTTATAATTTGCAATAATAATTAGAAGCTATCAATTTTAAGTTCTGTATTTGACAATTACTAGTTCAGATCTTCAAGTTATAATTTGAAATAATAATTTGAATTTAACAAATCTAAGTTCTGTAATTCACTATTACAAGTTCAGATCTTCAAGTTATAATTTACAATAATAATTAGAAGCTATCAATTTTAAGTTCTGTATTTGATAATTACAAGTTCAGATCTTCAAGTTATAAGTTGCACTACTAATTTGTATTTAACAATTAGAAGTTCTGTATTTGACAATTACAAGTTCAGATCTTCAAGTTATAATTTGCAATAATAATTAGAAGCTATCAATTTTAAGTTCTGAATTTGACAATTACAAGTTCAGATCTTCAAGTTATAAATTGAAATTATAATTAGAAGCTATCAATTTTAAGTTCTGTATTTGACAATTACAAGTTCAGATCTTCTAGTTATAATTTGCAATAATAATTAGAAGCTATCAATATTAAGTTCTGTATTTGAAAATTACTAGTTCAGATCTTCAAGTTATAATTTGCACTAATAATTTGTATTTAACAATTAGAAGTTCTGTATTTGACAATTACAAGTTCAGATCTTCTAGTTATAATTTGCAATAATAATTAGAAGCTATCAATATTAAGTTCTGTATTTGAAAATTACTAGTTCAGATCTTCAAGTTATAATTTGCACTAATAATTTGTATTTAATAATTAGAAGTTCTGTATTTGACAATTACTAGTTCAGATCTTCAAGTTATAATTTGAAATAATAATTTGAATTTAACAAATCTAAGTTCTGTAATTTACTATTACAACTTCAGATCTTCAAGTTATAATTTACAATAATAATTAGAAGCTATCAATTTAAGTTCTGTATTTGACAATTACTAGTTCAGATCTTCAAGTTATAATTTGCAATCACAATTTGTATTTAACAATGCTAAGTTGCGTATTTGTCTATTACAAGTTCAGATCTTCAAATTATAATTTGCAATAATAATTAGAAGCTATCAATTTTAAGTGCTGTATTTGACAATTACTAGTTCAGATCTTCAAGTTATTATTTGCAATAATAATTAGAAGATATCAATTTTAAGTTCTGAATTTGACAATTACAAGGTCAGATCTTCAAGTTATAATTTACAATAATAATTAGAAGCTATCAATTTTAAGTTCTGTATTTGACAATTACTAGTTCAGATCTTCAAGTTATGATTTGCAATAATAATTAGAAGCTATCAATTTTAAGTTCTGTATTTGACAATTACTAGTTCAGATCTTCAAGTTATAATTTGTAATAATAATTTGAATTTAACAAATCTAAGTTCTGTAATTCACTATTACAATTTCAGATCTTCAAGTTATAATTTACAATAATAATTAGAAGCTATCAATTTTAAGTTCTGTATTTGATAATTACAAGTTCAGATCTTCAAGTTATAATTTGCACTACTAATTTGAATTTAACAATTAAAAGTTCTGTATTTGACAATTACAAGTTCAGATCTTCAAGTTATAATTTGCAATAATAATTAGAAGCTATCAATTTTAAGTTCTGTATTTGACAATTACAAGTTCAGATCTTCAAGTTATAAATTGAAATAATAATTAGAAGCTATCAATTTTAAGTTCCTTATTTGACAATTACAAGTTCAGATCTTCTAGTTATAATTTGCAATAATAATTAGAAGCTATCAATATTAAGTTCTGTATTTGAAAATTACTAGTTCAGATCTTCAAGTTATAATTTGCACTAATAATTTGTATTTAACAATTAGAAGTTCTGTATTTGACAATTACAAGGTCAGATCTTCAAGTTATAATTTACAATGATAATTAGAAGCTATCAATTTTAAGTTCTGTATTTGACAATTACTAGTTCAGATCTTCAAGTTATGATTTGCAATAATAATTAGAAGCTATCAATTTAAATTCTGTATTTGACAATTATAGTCCAGATCTTCAAGTTATAATTTGTAATAATAATTTGTATTTAACAAATCTAAGTTCTGTAATTCACTATTACAAGTTCAGATCTTCAAGTTATAATTTACAATAATAATTAGAAGCTATCAATTTTAAGTTCTGTATTTGATAATTACAAGTTCAGATCTTCAAGTTATAATTTGCACTACTAATTTGAATTTAACAATTAAAAGTTCTGTATTTGACAATTACAAGTTCAGATCTTCAAGTTATAATTTGCAATAATAATTAGAAGCTATCAATTTTAAGTTCTGTATTTGACAATTACAAGTTCAGATCTTCAAGTTATAAATTGAAATAATAATTAGAAGCTATCAATTTTAAGTTCCTTATTTGACAATTACAAGTTCAGATCTTCTAGTTATAATTTGCAATAATAATTAGAAGCTATCAATATTAAGTTCTGTATTTGAAAATTACTAGTTCAGATCTTCAAGTTATAATTTGCACTAATAATTTGTATTTAACAATTAGAAGTTCTGTATTTGACTATTACAATTTCAGATCTTCAAGTTATAATTTACAATAATAATTAGAAGCTATCAATTTTAAGTTCTGTATTTGACAATTACAAGTTCAGATCTTCATGTTATAATTTGCAATAATAATTAGAAGCTATCAATTTTAAGTTCTGTATTTGACAATTACAAGTTCAGATCTTCAAGTTATAATTTGCAATAATAATTAGAAGCTATCAATTTTAAGTTCTGTATTTGACAATTACTAGTTCAGATCTTCAAGTTATAATTTGAAATAATAATTTGAATTTAACAAATCTAAGTTCTGTAATTCACTATTACAAGTTCAGATCTTCAAGTTATAATTTACAATAATAATTAGAAGCTATCAATTTTAAGTTCTGTATTTGACAATTACTTGTTCAGATCTTCAAGTTATAATTTGCACTAATAATTTGTATTTAACAATTAGAAGTTCTGTATTTGACAATTACAAGTTCAGATCTTCAAGTTATAATTTGCAATAATAATTAGAAGCTATCAATTTTAAGTTCTATATTTGACAATTACAAGTTCAGATCTTTAAGTTATAATTTGCACTAATAATTTGTATTTAACAATTAGAAGTTCTGTATTTGACAATTACAAGTTCAGATCTTCTAGTTATAATTTGCAATAATAATTAGAAGCTATCAATTTTAAGTTCTGTATTTGACAATTACTAGTTCAGATCTTCAAGTTATAATTTGCACTAATAATTTGTATTTAACAATTAGAAGTTCTGTATTTGACTATTACAAGTTCAGATCTTCAAATTATTATTTGCAATAATAATTATAAGCTATCAATTTAAGTTCTGTATTTGACAATTACTAGTTCAGATCTTCAAGTTATAATTTGAAATAATAATTTGAATTTAACAAATCTAAGTTTTGTAATTCACTATTACAAGTTCAGATCTTCAAGTTATAATTTGCAATAATAATTAGAAGCTATCAATTTTAAGTTCTGTATTTGACAATTACAAGTTCAGATCTTCAAGTTATAATTTGCACTAATAATTTGTTTTTAACAGTTAGAAGTTCTGTATTTGACTATTACTAGTTCAGATCTTCAAGTTATTATTTGCAATAATAATTAGAAGATATCAATTTTAAGTTCTGAATTTGACAATTACAAGGTCAGATCTTCAAGTTATAATTTACAATAATAATTAGAAGCTATCAATTTTAAGTTCTGTATTTGACAATTACTAGTTCAGATCTTCAAGTTATGATTTGCAATAATAATTAGAAGCTATCAATTTTAAGTTCTGTATTTGACAATTACTAGTTTAGATCTTCAAGTTATAATTTGTAATAATAATTTGAATTTAACAAATCTAAGTTCTGTAATTCACTATTACAATTTCAGATCTTCAAGTTATAATTTACAATAATAATTAGAAGCTATCCATTTTAAGTTCTGTATTTGATAATTACAAGTTCAGATCTTCAAGTTATAATTTGCACTACTAATTTGAATTTAACAATTAAAAGTTCTGTATTTGACAATTACAAGTTCAGATCTTCAAGTTATAATTTGCGATAATAATTAGAAGCTATCAATTTTAAGTTCTGTATTTGACAATTACAAGTTCAGATCTTCAAGTTATAAATTGAAATAATAATTAGAAGCTATCAATTTTAAGTTCCTTATTTGACAATTACAAGTTCAGATCTTCAAGTTATAATTTACAATAATAATTAGAACCTATCAATTTTAAGTTCTGTATTTGACAATTACATGTTCAGATCTTCAAGTTATAATTTGCACTAATAATTTGTATTTAACAATTAGAAGTTCTGTAATTGACAATTACAAGTTTAGATCTTCAAGTTATAATTTGCAATAATAATTAGAAGCTATCAATTTTAAGTTCTGTATTTGACAATTACAAGTTCAGATCTTCAAGTTATAATTTGCACTAATAATTTGTATTTAACAGTTAGAAGTTCTGTATTTGACTATTACTAGTTCAGATTTTCAAATTATTATTTGCAATCTTAGTTTGGATTTAACAATTAGAAGTTCTGTATTTACCTATTACAAGTTCAGATCTTCAAGTTATAATTTGCACTAATAATTTGTATTTAACAATTAGAAGTTCTGTATTTGACTATTACAAGTTCAGATCTTCAAATTATTATTTGCAATAATAATTATAAGCTATCAATTTAAGTTCTGTATTTGACAATTACTAGTTCAGATCTTCAAGTTATAATTTGCAATCACAATTTGTATTTAACAATGCTAAGTTGCGTATTTGTCTATTACAAGTTCAGATCTTCAAATTATAATTTGCAATAATAATTAGAAGCTATCAATTTTAAGTGCTGTATTTGACAATTACTAGTTCAGATCTTCAAGTTATTATTTGCAATAATAATTAGAAGATATCAATTTTAAGTTCTGAATTTGACAATTACAAGGTCAGATCTTCAAGTTATAATTTACAATAATAATTAGAAGCTATCAATTTTAAGTTCTGTATTTGACAATTACTAGTTCAGATCATCAAGTTATGATTTGCAATAATAATTAGAAGCTATCAATTTTAAGTTCTGTATTTGACAATTACTAGTTCAGATCTTCAAGTTATAATTTGTAATAATAATTTGAATTTAACAAATCTAAGTTCTGTAATTCACTATTACAATTTCAGATCTTCAAGTTATAATTTACAATAATAATTAGAAGCTATCAATTTTAAGTTCTGTATTTGATAATTACAAGTTCAGATCTTCAAGTTATAATTTGCACTACTAATTTGAATTTAACAATTAAAAGTTCTGTATTTGACAATTACAAGTTCAGATCTTCAAGTTATAATTTGCAATAATAATTAGAAGCTATCAATTTTAAGTTCTGTATTTGACAATTACAAGTTCAGATCTTCAAGTTATAAATTGAAATAATAATTAGAAGCTATCAATTTTAAGTTCCTTATTTGACAATTACAAGTTCAGATCTTCTAGTTATAATTTGCAATAATAATTAGAAGCTATCAATATTAAGTTCTGTATTTGAAAATTACTAGTTCAGATCTTCAAGTTATAATTTGCACTAATAATTTGTATTTAACAATTAGAAGTTCTGTATTTGACTATTACAATTTCAGATCTTCAAGTTATAATTTACAATAATAATTAGAAGCTATCAATTTTAAGTTCTGTATTTGACAATTACAAGTTCAGATCTTCATGTTATAATTTGCAATAATAATTAGAAGCTATCAATTTTAAGTTCTGTATTTGACAATTACAAGTTCAGATCTTCAAGTTATAATTTGCAATAATAATTAGAAGCTATCAATTTTAAGTTCTGTATTTGACAATTACTAGTTCAGATCTTCAAGTTATAATTTGAAATAATAATTTGAATTTAACAAATCTAAGTTCTGTAATTCACTATTACAAGTTCAGATCTTCAAGTTATAATTTACAATAATAATTAGAAGCTATCAATTTTAAGTTCTGTATTTGACAATTACTTGTTCAGATCTTCAAGTTATAATTTGCACTAATAATTTGTATTTAACAATTAGAAGTTCTGTATTTGACAATTACAAGTTCAGATCTTCAAGTTATAATTTGCAATAATAATTAGAAGCTATCAATTTTAAGTTCTATATTTGACAATTACAAGTTCAGATCTTCAAGTTATAATTTGCACTAATAATTTGTATTTAACAATTAGAAGTTCTGTATTTGACAATTACAAGTTCAGATCTTCTAGTTATAATTTGCAATAATAATTAGAAGCTATCAATTTTAAGTTCTGTATTTGACAATTACTAGTTCAGATCTTCAAGTTATAATTTGCACTAATAATTTGTATTTAACAATTAGAAGTTCTGTATTTGACTATTACAAGTTCAGATCTTCAAATTATTATTTGCAATAATAATTATAAGCTATCAATTTAAGTTCTGTATTTGACAATTACTAGTTCAGATCTTCAAGTTATAATTTGAAATAATAATTTGAATTTAACAAATCTAAGTTTTGTAATTCACTATTACAAGTTCAGATCTTCAAGTTATAATTTGCAATAATAATTAGAAGCTATCAATTTTAAGTTCTGTATTTGACAATTACAAGTTCAGATCTTCAAGTTATAATTTGCACTAATAATTTGTTTTTAACAGTTAGAAGTTCTGTATTTGACTATTACTAGTTCAGATCTTCAAGTTATTATTTGCAATAATAATTAGAAGATATCAATTTTAAGTTCTGAATTTGACAATTACAAGGTCAGATCTTCAAGTTTTAATTTACAATAATAATTAGAAGCTATCAATTTTAAGTTCTGTATTTGACAATTACTAGTTCAGATCTTCAAGTTATGATTTGCAATAATAATTAGAAGCTATCAATTTTAAGTTCTGTATTTGACAATTACTAGTTTAGATCTTCAAGTTATAATTTGTAATAATAATTTGAATTTAACAAATCTAAGTTCTGTAATTCACTATTACAATTTCAGATCTTCAAGTTATAATTTACAATAATAATTAGAAGCTATCAATTTTAAGTTCTGTATTTGATAATTACAAGTTCAGATCTTCATGTTATAATTTGCACTACTAATTTGAATTTAACAATTAAAAGTTCTGTATTTGACAATTACAAGTTCAGATCTTCAAGTTATAATTTGCAATAATAATTAGAAGCTATCAATTTTAAGTTCTATATTTGACAATTACAAGTTCAGATCTTCAAGTTATAATTTGCACTAATAATTTGTATTTAACAATTAGAAGTTCTGTATTTGACAATTACAAGTTCAGATCTTCTAGTTATAATTTGCAATAATAATTAGAAGCTATCAATTTTAAGTTCTGTATTTGACAATTACTAGTTCAGATCTTCAAGTTATAATTTGCACTAATAATTTGTATTTAACAATTAGAAGTTCTGTATTTGACTATTACAAGTTCAGATCTTCAAATTATTATTTGCAATAATAATTATAAGCTATCAATTTAAGTTCTGTATTTGACAATTACTAGTTCAGATCTTCAAGTTATAATTTGAAATAATAATTTGAATTTAACAAATCTAAGTTTTGTAATTCACTATTACAAGTTCAGATCTTCAAGTTATAATTTGCAATAATAATTAGAAGCTATCAATTTTAAGTTCTGTATTTGACAATTACAAGTTCAGATCTTCAAGTTATAATTTGCACTAATAATTTGTTTTTAACAGTTAGAAGTTCTGTATTTGACTATTACTAGTTCAGATTTTCAAATTATTATTTGCAATCTTAGTTTGAATTTAACAATTAGAAGTTCTGTATTTACCTATTACAAGTTCAGATCTTCAAGTTATAATTTGCACTAATAATTTGTATTTAACAATTCGATGTTCTGTATTTGACTATTACAAGTTCAGATTTTCAAGTTATAATTTGAACTATAATTATAAGCTATCAATTTTAAGTTCTGTATTTGACAATTACAAGTACAGATCTTCAAGTTATTATTTGCAATAATAATTAGAAGCTATCAATTTTAAGTTCTGTATTTGACAATTACTAGTTCAGATCTTCAAGTTATTATTTGCAATAATAATTAGAAGATATCAATTTTAAGTTCTGTATTTGACAATTACAAGGTCAGATCTTCAAGTTATAATTTACAATAATAATTAGAAGCTATCAATTTTAAGTTCTGTATTTGACAATTACTAGTTCAGATCTTCAAGTTATAAATTGAAATAATAATTAGAAGCTATCAATTTTAAGTTCTGTATTTGACAATTACAAGTTCAGATCTTCTAGTTATAATTTGCAATAATAATTAGAAGCTATCAATTTTAAGAGCTGTATTTGACAATTACTAGTTCAGATCTTCAAGTTATTATTTGCAATAATAATTAGAAGATATCAATTTTAAGTTCTGTATTTGACAATTACAAGGTCAGATCTTCAAGTTATAATTTACAATAATAATTAGGAGCTATCAATTTTAAGTTCTGTATTTGACAATTACTAGTTCAGATCTTCAAGTTATGATTTGCAATAATAATTAGAAGCTATCAATTTTAAGTTCTGAATTTGACAATTACTAGTTCAAATCTTCAAGTTATAATTTGTAATAATAATTTGAATTTACCAAATCTAAGTTCTGTAATTCACTATTACAAGTTTAGATCTTCAAGTTATAATTTACAATAATAATTAGAAGCTATCAATTTTAAGTTCTGTATTTGATAATTACAAGTTCAGATCTTCAAGTTATAATTTGCACTACTAATTTGTATTTAACAATTAAAAGTTCTGTATTTGACAATTACAAGTTCAGATCTTCAAGTTATAATTTGCAATAATAATTAGAAGCTATCAATTTTAAGTTCTGTATTTGACAATTACTAGTTCAGATCTTCAAGTTATAAATTGAAATAATAATTAGAAGCTATCAATTTTAAGTTCTGTATTTGACAATTACAAGTTCAGATCTTCTAGTTATAATTTTCAATAATAATTAGAAGCTATCAATATTAAGTTCTGTATTTGAAAATTACTAGTTCAGATCTTCAAGTTATAATTTGCACTAATAATTTGTATTTAACAATTAGAAGTTCTGTATTTGACTATTACAAGTTCAGATCTTCAAGTTATAATTTACAATAATAATTAGAAGCTATCAATTTTAAGTTCTGTATTTGACAATTACAAGTTCAGATCTTCATGTTATAATTTGCAATAATAATTAGAAGCTATCAATTTTAAGTTCTGTATTTGACAATTACAAGTTCAGATCTTCAAGTTATAATTTGCACTAATAATTTGAATTTAACAATTAGAAGTTCTGTATTTGACAATTACAAGTTCAGACATTCAAGTTTTAATTTGCAATAATAATTAGAAGCTATTAATTTTAAGTTCTGTATTTGAAAATTACTAGTTCAGATCTTCAAGTTATAATTTGCACTAATAATTTGTATTTAACAATTAGAAGTTCTGTATTTGACAATTACAAGTTCAGACATTCAAGTTTTAATTTGCAATAATAATTAGAAGCTATTAATTTTAAGTTCTGTATTTGAAAATTACTAGTTCAGATCTTCAAGTTATAATTTGCACTAATAATTTGTATTTAACAATTAGAAGTTCTGTATTTGACAATTCCAAGTTCAGTTCTTCAAGTTATAATTTGCACTAATAATTTGTATTTAACAATTAGAAGTTCTGTATTTGAAAATTACAAGTTCAGATCTTCAAGTTATAATTTGCAATAATAATTTGAAGCTATCAATTTTAAGTTCTGTATTTGACAATTACAAGTTCAGATCTTCAAGTTATAATTTGCACTAATAATTTGTATTTAACAATTAGAAGTTCTGTATTTGACAATTACAAGTTCAGATCTTCAAGTTATAATTTGCAATAATAATTAGAAGCTATCAATTTTAAGTTCTGTATTTGACAATTACTAGTTCAGATCTTCAAGTTATAATTTGCACTAATAATTTGTATTTAACAATTAGAAGTTCTGTATTTGACTATTACAAGTTCAGATCTTCGAATTATTATTTGCAATCTTAGTTAGAATTTAACAATTCGAAGTTCTGTATTTACCTATTACAGGTTCAGATCTTCAAGTTATAATTTGCAATCACAATTTGTATTTAACAATGCTAAGTTGCGTATTTGTCTATTACAAGTTCAGATCTTCAAATTATAATTTGCAATAATAATTAGAAGCTATCAATTTTAAGTGCTGTATTTGACAATTACTAGTTCAGATCTTCAAGTTAATATTTGCAATAATAATTAGAAGATATCAATTTTAAGTTCTGTATTTGACAATTACAAGGTCAGATCTTCAAGTTATAATTTACAATAATAATTAGAAGCTATCAATTTTAAGTTCTGTATTTGACAATTACTAGTTCAGATCTTCAAGTTATAATTTGTAATAATAATTTGAATTTAACAAATCTAAGTTCTGTAATTCACTATTACAAGTTCAGATCTTCAAGTTATAATTTACAATAATAATTAGAAGCTATCAATTTTAAGTTCTGTATTTGATAATTACAAGTTCAGATCTTCAAGTTATAATTTGCACTACTAATTTGAATTTAACAATTAAAAGTTCTGTATTTGACAATTACAAGTTCAGATCTTCAAGTTATAATTTGCAATAATAATTAGAAGCTATCAATTTTAAGTTCTGTATTTGACAATTACAAGTTCAGATCTTCAAGTTATAAATTGAAATAATAATTAGAAGCTATCAATTTTAAGTTCTGTATTTGACAATTACAAGTTCAGATCTTCTAGTTATAATTTGCAATAATAATTAGAAGCTATCAATATTAAGTTCTGTATTTGAAAATTACTAGTTCAGATCTTCAAGTTACAATTTGCACTAATAATTTGTATTTAACAATTAGAAGTTCTGTATTTGACTATTTTAAGTTCAGATCTTCAAGTTATAATTTACAATAATAATTAGAAGCTATCAATTTTAAGTTCTGTATTTGACAACTACAAGTTCAGATCTTCATGTTATAATTTGCAATAATAATTAGAAGCTATCAATTTTAAGTTCTGTATTTGACAATTACAAGTTCAGATCTTCAAGTTATAATTTGCAATAATAATTAGAAGCTATCAATTTTAAGTTCTGTATTTGACAATTACTAGTTCAGATCTTCAAGTTATAATTTGAAATAATAATTTGAATTTAACAAATCTAAGTTCTGTAATTCACTATTACAAGTTCAGAGCTTCAAGTTATAATTTACAATAATAATTAGAAGCTATCAATTTTAAGTTCTGTATTTGACAATTACTTGTTCAGATCTTCAAGTTATAATTTGCACTAATAATTTGTATTTAACAATTAGAAGTTCTGTATTTGACAATTACAAGTTCAGATCTTCAAGTTATTATTTGCAATAATAATTAGAAGCTATCAATTTTAAGTTCTGTATTTGACAATTACAAGTTCAGATCTTGAAGTTATAATTTACAATAATAATTAGAAGCTATCAATTTTAAGTTCTGTATTTAACAATTACAAGTTCAGATCTTCAAGTTATAATATGCAATAATAATTAGAAGCTATCAATTTTAAGTTCTGTATTTGACAATTACTAGTTCAGATCTTCAAGTTATAATTTGAAATAATAATTTGAATTTAACAAATCTAAGTTCTGTAATTCACTATTACAAGTTCAGATCTTCAAGTTATAATTTACAATAATAATTAGAAGCTATCAATTTTAAGTTCTGTATTTGACAATTACAAGTTCAGATCTTCAAGTTATAATTTGCACTAATAATTTGTATTTAACAATTTGAAGTTCTGTATTTGACAATTACAAGTTCAGATATTCAAGTTATAATTTGCAATAATAATTAGAAGCTATTAATTTTAAGTTCTGTATTTGACAATTACAAGTTCAGATCTTCAAGTTATAATTTGAAATAATAATTAGAAGCTATCAATTTTATGTTCTGTATTTGACAATTACAAGTTCAGATCTTCAAGTTATAATTTGCAATAATAATTAGAAGCTATCAATTTTAAGTTCTGTATTTGACAATTACAAGTTCAGATCTTCAAGTTATAATTTGCAATAATAATTAGAAGCTATCAATTTTAAGTTCTGTATTTGACAATTACTAGTTCAGATCTCCAAGTTTATATTTGCAATAATAATTAGAAGCTATCAATTTTAAGTTCTGTATTTGACAATTACAAGTTCAGATCTTCAAGTTATAATTTACAATAATAATTAGAAGCTATCAATTTTAAGTTCTGTATTTGACAATTACAAGTTAGATCTTCAAGTTATAATTTGCAATAATAATTAGAAGCTATCAATTTTAAGTTCTGTATTTGACAATTACTAGTTCAGATCTTCAAGTTATAATTTGAAATAATAATTTGAATTTAACAAATCTAAGTTCTGTAATTCACTATTACAAGTTCAGATCTTCAAGTTATAATTTACAATAATAATTAGAAGCTATCAATTTTAAGTTCTGTATTTGATAATTACAAGTTCAGATCTTCAAGTTATAATTTGCACTACTAATTTGTATTTAACAATTAGAAGTTCTGTATTTGACAATTACAAGTTCAGATCTTCAAGTTATAATTTGCAATAATAATTAGAAGCTATCAATTTTAAGTTCTGTATTTGACAATTACAAGTTCAGATCTTCAAGTTATAATTTGAAATTATAATTAGAAGCTATCAATTTTAAGTTCTGTATTTGACAATTACAAGTTCAGATCTTCTAGTTATAATTTGCAATAATAATTAGAAGCTATCAATATTAAGTTCTTTATTTGAAAATTACTAGTTCAGATCTTCAAGTTATAATTTGCACTAATAATTTGTATTTAACAATTAGAAGTTCTGTATTTGACAATTACAAGTTCAGATCTTCTAGTTATAATTTGCAATAATAATTAGAAGCTATCAATATTAAGTTCTGTATTTGAAAATTACTAGTTCAGATCTTCAAGTTATAATTTGCACTAATAATTTGTATTTAATAATTAGAAGTTCTGTATTTGACAATTACTAGTTCAGATCTTCAAGTTATAATTTGAAATAATAATTTGAATTTAACAAATCTAAGTTCTGTAATTCACTATTACAAGTTCAGATCTTCAAGTTATAATTTACAATAATAATTAGAAGCTATCAATTTTAAGTTCTGTATTTGACAATTACATGTTCTGATCTTCAAGTTATAATTTGCACTAATAATTTGTATTTAACAATTAGAAGTTCTGTAATTGACAATTACAAGTTCAGATCTTCAAGTTATAATTTGCAATAATAATTAGAAGCTATCAATTTTAAGTTCTGTATTTGACAATTACAAGTTCAGATCTTCAAGTTATAATTTGCACTAATAATTTGTATTTAACAATTAGAAGTTCTGTATTTGACAATTACAAGTTCAGATCTTCAAGTTATAATTTGCAATAATAATTAGAAGCTATCAATTTTAAGTTCTGTATTTGACAATTACTAGTTCAGATCTTCAAGTTATAATTTGCACTAATAATTGGTATTTAACAATTAGAAGTTCTGTATTTGACTATTACAAGTTCAGATCTTCAAATTATTATTTGCAATAATAATTATAAGCTATCAATTTAAGTTCTGTATTTGACAATTACTAGTTCAGATCTTCAAGTTATAATTTGAAATAATAATTTGAATTTAACAAATCTAAGTTTTGTAATTCACTATTACAAGTTCAGATCTTCAAGTTATAATTTGCAATAATAATTAGAAGCTATCAATTTTAAGTTCTGTATTTGACAATTACAAGTTCAGATCTTCAAGTTATAATTTGCACTAATAATTTGATTTTAACAGTTAGAAGTTCTGTATTTGACTATTACTAGTTGAGATTTTCAAATTATTATTTGCAATCTTAGTTTGAATTTAACAATTAGAAGTTCTGTATTTACCTATTACAAGTTCAGATCTTCAAGTTATAATTTGCACTAATAATTTGTATTTAACAATTCGATGTTCTGTATTTGACTATTAAAAGTTCAGATCTTCAAGTTATAATTTGAACTATAATTATAAGCTATCAATTTTAAGTTCGGTATTTGACAATTACAAGTACAGATCTTCAAGTTATTATTTGCAATAATAATTAGAAGCTATCAATTTTAAGTTCTGTATTTGACAATTACAAGTTCAGATCTTCAAGTTATAATTTGAAATAATAATTAGAAGCTATCAATTTTAAGTTCTGCATTTGACAATTACAAGTTCAGATCTTCAAGTTATAATTTGCAATAATAATTAGAAGCTATCAATTTTAAGTTCTGTATTTGACAATTACTAGTTCAGATCTTCAAGTTATAATTTGAAATAATAATTTGAATTTAACAAATCTAAGTTCTGTAATTCACTATTACAAGTTCAGATCTTCAAGTTATAATTTGCAATAATAATTAGAAGCTATCAATTTTAAGTTCTGTATTTGACAATTACAAGTTCAGATCTTCATGTTATAATTTGCAATAATAATTAGAAGCTATCAATTTTAAGTTCTGTATTTGACAATTACAAGTTCAGATCTTCAAGTTATAATTTGCAATAATAATTTGAAGCTATCAATTTTAAGTTCTGTATTTGACAATTACTAGTTCAGATCTTCAAGTTATAATTTGAAATAATAATTTGAATTTAACAAATCTAAGTTCTGTAATTCACTATTACAAGTTCAGATCTTCAAGTTATAATTTACAATAATAATTAGAAGCTATCAATTTTAAGTTCTGTATTTGACAATTACTTGTTCAGATCTTCAAGTTATAATTTGCACTAATAATTTGTATTTAACAATTAGAAGTTCTGTATTTGACAATTACAAGTTCAGATCTTCAAGTTATTATTTGCAATAATAATTAGAAGCTATCAATTTTAAGTTCTGTATTTGACAATTACAAGTTCAGATCTTGAAGTTATAATTTACAATAATAATTAGAAGCTATCAATTTTAAGTTCTGTATTTAACAATTACAAGTTCAGATCTTCAAGTTATAATATGCAATAATAATTAGAAGCTATCAATTTTGAGTTCTGTATTTGACAATTACTAGTTCAGATCTTCAAGTTATAATTTGAAATAATAATTTGAATTTAACAAATCTAAGTTCTGTAATTCACTATTACAAGTTCAGATCTTCAAGTTATAATTTACAATAATAATTAGAAGCTATCAATTTTAAGTTCTGTATTTGACAATTACAAGTTCAGATCTTCAAGTTATAATTTGAAATAATAATTAGAAGCTATCAATTTTATGTTCTGTATTTGACAATTACAAGTTCAGATCTTCTAGTTATAATTTGCATTAATAATTAGAAGCTATCAATATTAAGTTCTGTATTTGAAAATTACTAGTTCAGATCTTCAAGTTATAATTTGCACTAATAATTTGTATTTAATAATTAGAAGTTCTGTATTTGACAATTACTAGTTCCGATCTTCAAGTTATAATTTGAAATAATAATTTGAATTTAACAAATCTAAGTTCTGTAATTCACTATTACAAGTTCAGATCTTCAAGTTATAATTTACAATAATAATTAGAAGCTATCAATTTTAAGTTCTGTATTTGACAATTACATGTTCTGATCTTCAAGTTATAATTTGCACTAATAATTTGTATTTAACAATTAGAAGTTCTGTAATTGACAATTACAAGTTCAGATCTTCAAGTTATAATTTGCAATAATAATTAGAAGCTATCAATTTTAAGTTCTGTATTTGACAATTACAAGTTCAGATCTTCAAGTTATAATTTGCACTAATAATTTGATTTTAACAGTTAGAAGTTCTGTATTTGACTATTACTAGTTGAGATTTTCAAATTATTATTTGCAATCTTAGTTTGAATTTAACAATTAGAAGTTCTGTATTTACCTATTACAAGTTCAGATCTTCAAGTTATAATTTGCACTAATAATTTGTATTTAACAATTCGATGTTCTGTATTTGACTATTAAAAGTTCAGATCTTCAAGTTATAATTTGAACTTTAATTATAAGCTATCAATTTTAAGTTCGGTATTTGACAATTACAAGTACAGATCTTCAAGTTATTATTTGCAATAATAATTAGAAGCTATCAATTTTAAGTTCTGTATTTGACAATTACAAGTTCAGATCTTCAAGTTATAATTTGAAATAATAATTAGAAGCTATCAATTTTAAGTTCTGCATTTGACAATTACAAGTTCAGATCTTCAAGTTATAATTTGCAATAATAATTAGAAGCTATCAATTTTAAGTTCTGTATTTGACAATTACTAGTTCAGATCTTCAAGTTATAATTTGAAATAATAATTTGAATTTAACAAATCTAAGTTCTGTAATTCACTATTACAAGTTCAGATCTTCAAGTTATAATTTACAATAATAATTAGAAGCTATCAATTTTAAGTTCTGTATTTGACTATTACAAGTTCAGATCTTCAAATTATTATTTGCAATCTTAGTTTGAATTTAACAATTCGAAGTTTTGTATTTACCTATTACAAGTTCAGATCTTCAAGTTATAATTTGTACTAATAATTTGTATTTAACAATTCGAAGTTCTGTATTTGACTATTACAAGTTCAGATCTTCAAGTTATAATTTACAATAATAATTAAAAGCTATCAATTTTAAGTTCTGTATTTGACAATTACAAGTTCAGATCTTCAAGTTATAATTTGCAATATTAATTAGAAGCTATCAATTTTAAGTACTGTATTTGACAATTACAAGTTCAGATCTTCAAGTTATAATTTGCAATAATAATTAGAAGCTATCAATTTTAAGTTCTGTATTTGACAATTACTAGTTCAGATCTTCAAGTTATAATTTGAAATAATAATTTGAATTTAACAAATCTAAGTTCTGTGATTCACTATTACAAGTTCAGATCTTCAAGTTATAATTTACAATAATAATTAGAAGCTATCAATTTTAAGTACTGTATTTGACAATTACAAGTTCAGATCTTCAAGTTATAATTTGCAATAATAATTAGAAGCTATCAATTTTAAGTTCGGTATTTGACAATTACAAGTACAGATCTTCAAGTTATTATTTGCAATAATAATTAGAAGCTATCAATTTTAAGTTCTGTATTTGACAATTACAAGTTCAGATCTTCAAGTTATAATTTGAAATAATAATTAGAAGCTATCAATTTTAAGTTCTGCATTTGACAATTACAAGTTCAGATCTTCAAGTTATAATTTGCAATAATAATTAGAAGCTATCAATTTTAAGTTCTGTATTTGACAATTACTAGTTCAGATCTTCAAGTTATAATTTGAAATAATAATTTGAATTTAACAAATCTAAGTTCTGTAATTCACTATTACAAGTTCAGATCTTCAAGTTATAATTTGCAATAATAATTAGAAGCTATCAATTTTAAGTTCTGTATTTGACAATTACAAGTTCAGATCTTCATGTTATAATTTGCAATAATAATTAGAAGCTATCAATTATAAGTTCTGTATTTGACAATTACAAGTTCAGATCTTCAAGTTATAATTTGCAATAATAATTTGAAGCTATCAATTTTAAGTTCTGTATTTGACAATTACTAGTTCAGATCTTCAAGTTATAATTTGAAATAATAATTTGAATTTAACAAATCTAAGTTCTGTAATTCACTATTACAAGTTCAGATCTTCAAGTTATAATTTACAATAATAATTAGAAGCTATCAATTTTAAGTTCTGTATTTGACAATTACTTGTTCAGATCTTCAAGTTATAATTTGCACTAATAATTTGTATTTAACAATTAGAAGTTCTGTATTTGACAATTACAAGTTCAGATCTTCAAGTTATTATTTGCAATAATAATTAGAAGCTATCAATTTTAAGTTCTGTATTTGACAATTACAAGTTCAGATCTTGAAGTTATAATTTACAATAATAATTAGAAGCTATCAATTTTAAGTTCTGTATTTAACAATTACAAGTTCAGATCTTCAAGTTATAATATGCAATAATAATTAGAAGCTATCAATTTTGAGTTCTGTATTTGACAATTACTAGTTCAGATCTTCAAGTTATAATTTGAAATAATAATTTGAATTTAACAAATCTAAGTTCTGTAATTCACTATTACAAGTTAAGATCTTCAAGTTATAATTTACAATAATAATTAGAAGCTATCAATTTTAAGTTCTGTATTTGACAATTACAAGTTCAGATCTTCAAGTTATAATTTGCACTAATAATTTGTATTTAACAATTTGAAGTTCTGTATTTGACAATTACAAGTTCAGATATTCAAGTTATAATTTGCAATAATAATTAGAAGCTATTAATTTTAGGTTCTGTATTTGACAATTACAAGTTCAGATCTTCAAGTTATAATTTGAAATAATAATTAGAAGCTATCAATTTTATGTTCTGTATTTGACAATTACAAGTTCAGATCTTCAAGTTATAATTTGCAATAATAATTAGAAGCTATCAATTTTAAGTTCTGTATTTGACAATTACAAGTTCAGATCTTCAAGTTATAATTTGCAATAATAATTAGAAGCTATCAATTTTAAGTTCTGTATTTGACAATTACTAGTTCAGATCTCCAAGTTTATATTTGCAATAATAATTAGAAGCTATCAATTTTAAGTTCTGTATTTGACAATTACAAGTTCAGATCTTCAAGTTATAATTTACAATAATAATTAGAAGCTATCAATTTTAAGTTCTGTATTTGACAATTACAAGTTAGATCTTCAAGTTATAATTTGCAATAATAATTAGAAGCTATCAATTTTAAGTTCTGTATTTGACAATTACTAGTTCAGATCTTCAAGTTATAATTTGAAATAATAATTTGAATTTAACAAATCTAAGTTCTGTAATTCACTATTACAAGTTCAGATCTTCAAGTTATAATTTACAATAATAATTAGAAGCTATCAATTTTAAGTTCTGTATTTGATAATTACAAGTTCAGATCTTCAAGTTATAATTTGCACTACTAATTTGTATTTAACAATTAGAAGTTCTGTATTTGACAATTACAAGTTCAGATCTTCAAGTTATAATTTGCAATAATAATTAGAAGCTATCAATTTTAAGTTCTGTATTTGACAATTACAAGTTCAGATCTTCAAGTTATAAATTGAAATTATAATTAGAAGCTATCAATTTTAAGTTCTGTATTTGACAATTACAAGTTCAGATCTTCTAGTTATAATTTGCATTAATAATTAGAAGCTATCAATATTAAGTTCTGTATTTGAAAATTACTAGTTCAGATCTTCAAGTTATAATTTGCACTAATAATTTGTATTTAATAATTAGAAGTTCTGTATTTGACAATTACTAGTTCAGATCTTCAAGTTATAATTTGAAATAATAATTTGAATTTAACAAATCTAAGTTCTGTAATTCACTATTACAAGTTCAGATCTTCAAGTTATAATTTACAATAATAATTAGAAGCTATCAATTTTAAGTTCTGTATTTGACAATTACATGTTCTGATCTTCAAGTTATAATTTGCACTAATAATTTGTATTTAACAATTAGAAGTTCTGTAATTGACAATTACAAGTTCAGATCTTCAAGTTATAATTTGCAATAATAATTAGAAGCTATCAATTTTAAGTTCTGTATTTGACAATTACAAGTTCAGATCTTCAAGTTATAAATTGAAATTATAATTAGAAGCTATCAATTTTAAGTTCTGTATTTGACAATTACAAGTTCAGATCTTCTAGTTATAATTTGCATTAATAATTAGAAGCTATCAATATTAAGTTCTGTATTTGAAAATTACTAGTTCAGATCTTCAAGTTATAATTTGCACTAATAATTTGTATTTAATAATTAGAAGTTCTGTATTTGACAATTACTAGTTCAGATCTTCAAGTTATAATTAGAAATAATAATTTGAATTTAACAAATCTAAGTTCTGTAATTCACTATTACAAGTTCAGATCTTCAAGTTATAATTTACAATAATAATTAGAAGCTATCAATTTTAAGTTCTGTATTTGACAATTACATGTTCTGATCTTCAAGTTATAATTTGCACTAATAATTTGTATTTAACAATTAGAAGTTCTGTAATTGACAATTACAAGTTCAGATCTTCAAGTTATAATTTGCAATAATAATTAGAAGCTATCAATTTTAAGTTCTGTATTTGACAATTACAAGTTCAGATCTTCAAGTTATAATTTGCACTAATAATTTGTATTTAACAATTCGATGTTCTGTATTTGACTATTAAAAGTTCAGATCTTCAAGTTATAATTTGAACTTTAATTATAAGCTATCAATTTTAAGTTCGGTATTTGACAATTACAAGTACAGATCTTCAAGTTATTATTTGCAATAATAATTAGAAGCTATCAATTTTAAGTTCTGTATTTGACAATTACAAGTTCAGATCTTCAAGTTATAATTTGAAATAATAATTAGAAGCTATCAATTTTAAGTTCTGCATTTGACAATTACAAGTTCAGATCTTCAAGTTATAATTTGCAATAATAATTAGAAGCTATCAATTTTAAGTTCTGTATTTGACAATTACTAGTTCAGATCTTCAAGTTATAATTTGAAATAATAATTTGAATTTAACAAATCTAAGTTCTGTAATTCACTATTACAAGTTCAGATCTTCAAGTTATAATTTACAATAATAATTAGAAGCTATCAATTTTAAGTTCTGTATTTGACTATTACAAGTTCAGATCTTCAAATTATTATTTGCAATCTTAGTTTGAATTTAACAATTCGAAGTTTTGTATTTACCTATTACAAGTTCAGATCTTCAAGTTATAATTTGTACTAATAATTTGTATTTAACAATTCGAAGTTCTGTATTTGACTATTACAAGTTCAGATCTTCAAGTTATAATTTACAATAATAATTAAAAGCTATCAATTTTAAGTTCTGTATTTGACAATTACAAGTTCAGATCTTCAAGTTATAATTTGCAATATTAATTAGAAGCTATCAATTTTAAGTACTGTATTTGACAATTACAAGTTCAGATCTTCAAGTTATAATTTGCAATAATAATTAGAAGCTATCAATTTTAAGTTCTGTATTTGACAATTACTAGTTCAGATCTTCAAGTTATAATTTGAAATAATAATTTGAATTTAACAAATCTAAGTTCTGTGATTCACTATTACAAGTTCAGATCTTCAAGTTATAATTTACAATAATAATTAGAAGCTATCAATTTTAAGTTCTGTATTTGACTATTAGAAGTTCAGATCTTCAAGTTATAATTTGCAATAATAATAAGAAGCTATCAATTTTAAGTTCTGTATTTGACAATTACAAGTTCAGATCTTCAAGTTATAATTTGCACTAATAATTTGTATTTAACAATTAGAAGTTCTGTATTTGACAATTACAAGTTCAGATCTTCAAGTTATAATTTGCAATAATAATTAGAAGCTATCAATTTTAAGTTCTGTATTTGACAATTACTAGTTCAGATCTTCAAGTTATAATTTGCACTAATAATTTGTATTTAACAATTAGAAGTTCTGTATTTGACTATTACAAGTTCAGATCTTCGAATTATTATTTGCAATCTTAGTTTGAATTTAACAATTCGAAGTTCTGTATTTACCTATTACAGGTTCAGATCTTCAAGTTATAATTTGCAATCACAATTTGTATTTAACAATGCTAAGTTGCGTATTTGTTTATTGCAAGTTCAGATCTTCAAATTATAATTTTCAATAATAATTAGAAGCTATCAATTTTAAGTTCTGTATTTGACAATTACAAATTCAGATCTTCAAGTTATAATTTGCAATAATAATTAGAAGCTATCAATTTTAAGTTCTGTATTTGACAATTACAAGTTCAGATCTTCAAGTTATAATTTGCAATAATAATTAGAAGCTATCAATTTTAAGTTCTGTATTTGACAATTACTAGTTCAGATCTCCAAGTTATTATTTGCAATAATAATTAGAAGCTATCAATTTTAAGTTCTGTATTTGACAATTACAAGTTCAGATCTTCAAGTTATAATTTACAATAATAATTAGAAGCTATCAATTTTAAGTTCTGTATTTGACAATTACAAGTTCAGATCTTCAAGTTATAATTTGCAATAATAATTAGAAGCTATCAATTTTAAGTTCTGTATTTGACAATTACTAGTTCAGATCTTCAAGTTATAATTTGAAATAATAATTAGATTTAACAAATCTAAGTTCTGTAATTCACTATTACAAGTTCAGATCTTCAAGTTATAATTTACAATAATAATTAGAAGCTATCAATTTTAAGTTCTGTATTTGATAATTACAAGTTCAGATCTTCAAGTTATAATTTGCACTACTAATTTGTATTTAACAATTAGAAGTTCTGTATTTGACAATTACAAGTTCAGATCTTCAAGTTATAATTTGCAATAATAATTAGAAGCTATCAATTTTTAGTTCTGTATTTGACAATTACAAGTTCAGATCTTCAAGTTATAAATTGAAATAATAATTAGAAGCTATCAATTTTAAGTTCTGTATTTGACAATTACAAGTTCAGATCTTCTAGTTATAATTTGCAATAATAATTAGAAGCTATCAATATTAAGTTCTGTATTTGAAAATTACTAGTTCAGATCTTCAAGTTATAATTTGCACTAATAATTTGTATTTAACAATTAGAAGTTCTGTATTTGACAATTACAAGTTCAGATCTTCTAGTTATAATTTGCAATAAAAATTAGAAGCTATCAATATTAAGTTCTGTATTTGAAAATTACTAGTTCAGATCTTCAAGTTATAATTTGCACTAATAATTAGTATTTAATAATTAGAAGTTCTGTATTTGACAATTATTAGTTCAGATCTTCAAGTTATAATTTGAAATAATAATTTGAATTTAGCAAATCTTAGTTCTGTAATTCACTATTACAAGTTCAGATCTTCAAGTTATAATTTGCAATAATAATTAGAAGCTATTAATTTTAAGTTCTGTATTTGAAAATTACTAGTTCAGATCTTCAAGTTATAATTTGCACTAATAATTTGTATTTAACAATTAGAAGTTCTGTATTTGACAATTACAAGTTCAGACATTCAAGTTTTAATTTGCAATAATAATTAGAAGCTATTAATTTTAAGTTCTGTATTTGAAAATTACTAGTTCAGATCTTCAAGTTATAATTTGCACTAATAATTTGTATTTAACAATTAGAAGTTCTGTATTTGACAATTCCAAGTTCAGTTCTTCAAGTTATAATTTGCACTAATAATTTGTATTTAACAATTAGAAGTTCTGTATTTGAAAATTACAAGTTCAGATCTTCAAGTTATAATTTGCAATAATAATTTGAAGCTATCAATTTTAAGTTCTGTATTTGACAATTACAAGTTCAGATCTTCAAGTTATAATTTGCACTAATAATTTGTATTTAACAATTAGAAGTTCTGTATTTGACAATTACAAGTTCAGATCTTCAAGTTATAATTTGCAATAATAATTAGAAGCTATCAATTTTAAGTTCTGTATTTGACAATTACTAGTTCAGATCTTCAAGTTATAATTTGCACTAATAATTTGTATTTAACAATTAGAAGTTCTGTATTTGACTATTACAAGTTCAGATCTTCGAATTATTATTTGCAATCTTAGTTAGAATTTAACAATTCGAAGTTCTGTATTTACCTATTACAGGTTCAGATCTTCAAGTTATAATTTGCAATCACAATTTGTATTTAACAATGCTAAGTTGCGTATTTGTCTATTACAAGTTCAGATCTTCAAATTATAATTTGCAATAATAATTAGAAGCTATCAATTTTAAGTGCTGTATTTGACAATTACTAGTTCAGATCTTCAAGTTAATATTTGCAATAATAATTAGAAGATATCAATTTTAAGTTCTGTATTTGACAATTACAAGGTCAGATCTTCAAGTTATAATTTACAATAATAATTAGAAGCTATCAATTTTAAGTTCTGTATTTGACAATTACTAGTTCAGATCTTCAAGTTATAATTTGTAATAATAATTTGAATTTAACAAATCTAAGTTCTGTAATTCACTATTACAAGTTCAGATCTTCAAGTTATAATTTACAATAATAATTAGAAGCTATCAATTTTAAGTTCTGTATTTGATAATTACAAGTTCAGATCTTCAAGTTATAATTTGCACTACTAATTTGAATTTAACAATTAAAAGTTCTGTATTTGACAATTACAAGTTCAGATCTTCAAGTTATAATTTGCAATAATAATTAGAAGCTATCAATTTTAAGTTCTGTATTTGACAATTACAAGTTCAGATCTTCAAGTTATAAATTGAAATAATAATTAGAAGCTATCAATTTTAAGTTCTGTATTTGACAATTACAAGTTCAGATCTTCTAGTTATAATTTGCAATAATAATTAGAAGCTATCAATATTAAGTTCTGTATTTGAAAATTACTAGTTCAGATCTTCAAGTTACAATTTGCACTAATAATTTGTATTTAACAATTAGAAGTTCTGTATTTGACTATTTTAAGTTCAGATCTTCAAGTTATAATTTACAATAATAATTAGAAGCTATCAATTTTAAGTTCTGTATTTGACAACTACAAGTTCAGATCTTCATGTTATAATTTGCAATAATAATTAGAAGCTATCAATTTTAAGTTCTGTATTTGACAATTACAAGTTCAGATCTTCAAGTTATAATTTGCAATAATAATTAGAAGCTATCAATTTTAAGTTCTGTATTTGACAATTACTAGTTCAGATCTTCAAGTTATAATTTGAAATAATAATTTGAATTTAACAAATCTAAGTTCTGTAATTCACTATTACAAGTTCAGAGCTTCAAGTTATAATTTACAATAATAATTAGAAGCTATCAATTTTAAGTTCTGTATTTGACAATTACTTGTTCAGATCTTCAAGTTATAATTTGCACTAATAATTTGTATTTAACAATTAGAAGTTCTGTATTTGACAATTACAAGTTCAGATCTTCAAGTTATTATTTGCAATAATAATTAGAAGCTATCAATTTTAAGTTCTGTATTTGACAATTACAAGTTCAGATCTTGAAGTTATAATTTACAATAATAATTAGAAGCTATCAATTTTAAGTTCTGTATTTAACAATTACAAGTTCAGATCTTCAAGTTATAATATGCAATAATAATTAGAAGCTATCAATTTTAAGTTCTGTATTTGACAATTACTAGTTCAGATCTTCAAGTTATAATTTGAAATAATAATTTGAATTTAACAAATCTAAGTTCTGTAATTCACTATTACAAGTTCAGATCTTCAAGTTATAATTTACAATAATAATTAGAAGCTATCAATTTTAAGTTCTGTATTTGACAATTACAAGTTCAGATCTTCAAGTTATAATTTGCACTAATAATTTGTATTTAACAATTTGAAGTTCTGTATTTGACAATTACAAGTTCAGATATTCAAGTTATAATTTGCAATAATAATTAGAAGCTATTAATTTTAAGTTCTGTATTTGACAATTACAAGTTCAGATCTTCAAGTTATAATTTGAAATAATAATTAGAAGCTATCAATTTTATGTTCTGTATTTGACAATTACAAGTTCAGATCTTCAAGTTATAATTTGCAATAATAATTAGAAGCTATCAATTTTAAGTTCTGTATTTGACAATTACAAGTTCAGATCTTCAAGTTATAATTTGCAATAATAATTAGAAGCTATCAATTTTAAGTTCTGTATTTGACAATTACTAGTTCAGATCTCCAAGTTTATATTTGCAATAATAATTAGAAGCTATCAATTTTAAGTTCTGTATTTGACAATTACAAGTTCAGATCTTCAAGTTATAATTTACAATAATAATTAGAAGCTATCAATTTTAAGTTCTGTATTTGACAATTACAAGTTAGATCTTCAAGTTATAATTTGCAATAATAATTAGAAGCTATCAATTTTAAGTTCTGTATTTGACAATTACTAGTTCAGATCTTCAAGTTATAATTTGAAATAATAATTTGAATTTAACAAATCTAAGTTCTGTAATTCACTATTACAAGTTCAGATCTTCAAGTTATAATTTACAATAATAATTAGAAGCTATCAATTTTAAGTTCTGTATTTGATAATTACAAGTTCAGATCTTCAAGTTATAATTTGCACTACTAATTTGTATTTAACAATTAGAAGTTCTGTATTTGACAATTACAAGTTCAGATCTTCAAGTTATAATTTGCAATAATAATTAGAAGCTATCAATTTTAAGTTCTGTATTTGACAATTACAAGTTCAGATCTTCAAGTTATAATTTGAAATTATAATTAGAAGCTATCAATTTTAAGTTCTGTATTTGACAATTACAAGTTCAGATCTTCTAGTTATAATTTGCAATAATAATTAGAAGCTATCAATATTAAGTTCTTTATTTGAAAATTACTAGTTCAGATCTTCAAGTTATAATTTGCACTAATAATTTGTATTTAACAATTAGAAGTTCTGTATTTGACAATTACAAGTTCAGATCTTCTAGTTATAATTTGCAATAATAATTAGAAGCTATCAATATTAAGTTCTGTATTTGAAAATTACTAGTTCAGATCTTCAAGTTATAATTTGCACTAATAATTTGTATTTAATAATTAGAAGTTCTGTATTTGACAATTACTAGTTCAGATCTTCAAGTTATAATTTGAAATAATAATTTGAATTTAACAAATCTAAGTTCTGTAATTCACTATTACAAGTTCAGATCTTCAAGTTATAATTTACAATAATAATTAGAAGCTATCAATTTTAAGTTCTGTATTTGACAATTACATGTTCTGATCTTCAAGTTATAATTTGCACTAATAATTTGTATTTAACAATTAGAAGTTCTGTAATTGACAATTACAAGTTCAGATCTTCAAGTTATAATTTGCAATAATAATTAGAAGCTATCAATTTTAAGTTCTGTATTTGACAATTACAAGTTCAGATCTTCAAGTTATAATTTGCACTAATAATTTGTATTTAACAATTAGAAGTTCTGTATTTGACAATTACAAGTTCAGATCTTCAAGTTATAATTTGCAATAATAATTAGAAGCTATCAATTTTAAGTTCTGTATTTGACAATTACTAGTTCAGATCTTCAAGTTATAATTTGCACTAATAATTGGTATTTAACAATTAGAAGTTCTGTATTTGACTATTACAAGTTCAGATCTTCAAATTATTATTTGCAATAATAATTATAAGCTATCAATTTAAGTTCTGTATTTGACAATTACTAGTTCAGATCTTCAAGTTATAATTTGAAATAATAATTTGAATTTAACAAATCTAAGTTTTGTAATTCACTATTACAAGTTCAGATCTTCAAGTTATAATTTGCAATAATAATTAGAAGCTATCAATTTTAAGTTCTGTATTTGACAATTACAAGTTCAGATCTTCAAGTTATAATTTGCACTAATAATTTGATTTTAACAGTTAGAAGTTCTGTATTTGACTATTACTAGTTGAGATTTTCAAATTATTATTTGCAATCTTAGTTTGAATTTAACAATTAGAAGTTCTGTATTTACCTATTACAAGTTCAGATCTTCAAGTTATAATTTGCACTAATAATTTGTATTTAACAATTCGATGTTCTGTATTTGACTATTAAAAGTTCAGATCTTCAAGTTATAATTTGAACTATAATTATAAGCTATCAATTTTAAGTTCGGTATTTGACAATTACAAGTACAGATCTTCAAGTTATTATTTGCAATAATAATTAGAAGCTATCAATTTTAAGTTCTGTATTTGACAATTACAAGTTCAGATCTTCAAGTTATAATTTGAAATAATAATTAGAAGCTATCAATTTTAAGTTCTGCATTTGACAATTACAAGTTCAGATCTTCAAGTTATAATTTGCAATAATAATTAGAAGCTATCAATTTTAAGTTCTGTATTTGACAATTACTAGTTCAGATCTTCAAGTTATAATTTGAAATAATAATTTGAATTTAACAAATCTAAGTTCTGTAATTCACTATTACAAGTTCAGATCTTCAAGTTATAATTTGCAATAATAATTAGAAGCTATCAATTTTAAGTTCTGTATTTGACAATTACAAGTTCAGATCTTCAAGTTATAATTTGCAATAATAATTTGAAGCTATCAATTTTATGTTCTGTATTTGACAATTACAAGTTCAGATCTTCTAGTTATAATTTGCATTAATAATTAGAAGCTATCAATATTAAGTTCTGTATTTGACAATTACTAGTTCAGATCTTCAAGTTATAATTTGAAATAATAATTTGAATTTAACAAATCTAAGTTCTGTAATTCACTATTACAAGTTCAGATCTTCATGTTATAATTTGCAATAATAATTAGAAGCTATCAATTTTAAGTTCTGTATTTGACAATTACAAGTTCAGATCTTCAAGTTATAATTTGCAATAATAATTTGAAGCTATCAATTTTAAGTTCTGTATTTGACAATTACTAGTTCAGATCTTCAAGTTATAATTTGAAATAATAATTTGAATTTAACAAATCTAAGTTCTGTAATTCACTATTACAAGTTCAGATCTTCAAGTTATAATTTACAATAATAATTAGAAGCTATCAATTTTAAGTTCTGTATTTGACAATTACTTGTTCAGATCTTCAAGTTATAATTTGCACTAATAATTTGTATTTAACAATTAGAAGTTCTGTATTTGACAATTACAAGTTCAGATCTTCAAGTTATTATTTGCAATAATAATTAGAAGCTATCAATTTTAAGTTCTGTATTTGACAATTACAAGTTCAGATCTTGAAGTTATAATTTACAATAATAATTAGAAGCTATCAATTTTAAGTTCTGTATTTAACAATTACAAGTTCAGATCTTCAAGTTATAATATGCAATAATAATTAGAAGCTATCAATTTTGAGTTCTGTATTTGACAATTACTAGTTCAGATCTTCAAGTTATAATTTGAAATAATAATTTGAATTTAACAAATCTAAGTTCTGTAATTCACTATTACAAGTTCAGATCTTCAAGTTATAATTTACAATAATAATTAGAAGCTATCAATTTTAAGTTCTGTATTTGACAATTACAAGTTCAGATCTTCAAGTTATAATTTGAAATAATAATTAGAAGCTATCAATTTTATGTTCTGTATTTGACAATTACAAGTTCAGATCTTCTAGTTATAATTTGCATTAATAATTAGAAGCTATCAATATTAAGTTCTGTATTTGAAAATTACTAGTTCAGATCTTCAAGTTATAATTTGCACTAATAATTTGTATTTAATAATTAGAAGTTCTGTATTTGACAATTACTAGTTCCGATCTTCAAGTTATAATTTGAAATAATAATTTGAATTTAACAAATCTAAGTTCTGTAATTCACTATTACAAGTTCAGATCTTCAAGTTATAATTTACAATAATAATTAGAAGCTATCAATTTTAAGTTCTGTATTTGACAATTACATGTTCTGATCTTCAAGTTATAATTTGCACTAATAATTTGTATTTAACAATTAGAAGTTCTGTAATTGACAATTACAAGTTCAGATCTTCAAGTTATAATTTGCAATAATAATTAGAAGCTATCAATTTTAAGTTCTGTATTTGACAATTACAAGTTCAGATCTTCAAGTTATAATTTGCACTAATAATTTGATTTTAACAGTTAGAAGTTCTGTATTTGACTATTACTAGTTGAGATTTTCAAATTATTATTTGCAATCTTAGTTTGAATTTAACAATTAGAAGTTCTGTATTTACCTATTACAAGTTCAGATCTTCAAGTTATAATTTGCACTAATAATTTGTATTTAACAATTCGATGTTCTGTATTTGACTATTAAAAGTTCAGATCTTCAAGTTATAATTTGAACTTTAATTATAAGCTATCAATTTTAAGTTCGGTATTTGACAATTACAAGTACAGATCTTCAAGTTATTATTTGCAATAATAATTAGAAGCTATCAATTTTAAGTTCTGTATTTGACAATTACAAGTTCAGATCTTCAAGTTATAATTTGAAATAATAATTAGAAGCTATCAATTTTAAGTTCTGCATTTGACAATTACAAGTTCAGATCTTCAAGTTATAATTTGCAATAATAATTAGAAGCTATCAATTTTAAGTTCTGTATTTGACAATTACTAGTTCAGATCTTCAAGTTATAATTTGAAATAATAATTTGAATTTAACAAATCTAAGTTCTGTAATTCACTATTACAAGTTCAGATCTTCAAGTTATAATTTACAATAATAATTAGAAGCTATCAATTTTAAGTTCTGTATTTGACTATTACAAGTTCAGATCTTCAAATTATTATTTGCAATCTTAGTTTGAATTTAACAATTCGAAGTTTTGTATTTACCTATTACAAGTTCAGATCTTCAAGTTATAATTTGTACTAATAATTTGTATTTAACAATTCGAAGTTCTGTATTTGACTATTACAAGTTCAGATCTTCAAGTTATAATTTACAATAATAATTAAAAGCTATCAATTTTAAGTTCTGTATTTGACAATTACAAGTTCAGATCTTCAAGTTATAATTTGCAATATTAATTAGAAGCTATCAATTTTAAGTACTGTATTTGACAATTACAAGTTCAGATCTTCAAGTTATAATTTGCAATAATAATTAGAAGCTATCAATTTTAAGTTCTGTATTTGACAATTACTAGTTCAGATCTTCAAGTTATAATTTGAAATAATAATTTGAATTTAACAAATCTAAGTTCTGTGATTCACTATTACAAGTTCAGATCTTCAAGTTATAATTTACAATAATAATTAGAAGCTATCAATTTTAAGTTCTGTATTTGACTATTAGAAGTTCAGATCTTCAAGTTATAATTTGCAATAATAATTAGAAGCTATCAATTTTAAGTTCTGTATTTGACAATTACTAGTTCAGATCTTCAAGTTATAATTTGCACTAATAATTTGTATTTAACAATTAGAAGTTCTGTATTTGACTATTACAAGTTCAGATCTTCGAATTATTATTTGCAATCTTAGTTTGAATTTAACAATTAGAAGTTCTGTATTTACCTATTACAAGTTCAGATCTTCAAGTTATAATTTGCACTAATAATTTGTATTTAACAATTCGATGTTCTGTATTTGACTATTAAAAGTTCAGATCTTCAAGTTATAATTTGAACTATAATTATAAGCTATCAATTTTAAGTTCGGTATTTGACAATTACAAGTACAGATCTTCAAGTTATTATTTGCAATAATAATTAGAAGCTATCAATTTTAAGTTCTGTATTTGACAATTACAAGTTCAGATCTTCAAGTTATAATTTGAAATAATAATTAGAAGCTATCAATTTTAAGTTCTGCATTTGACAATTACAAGTTCAGATCTTCAAGTTATAATTTGCAATAATAATTAGAAGCTATCAATTTTATGTTCTGTATTTGACAATTACAAGTTCAGATCTTCTAGTTATAATTTGCATTAATAATTAGAAGCTATCAATATTAAGTTCTGTATTTGAAAATTACTAGTTCAGATCTTCAAGTTATAATTTGCACTAATAATTTGTATTTAATAATTAGAAGTTCTGTATTTGACAATTACTAGTTCCGATCTTCAAGTTATAATTTGAAATAATAATTTGAATTTAACAAATCTAAGTTCTGTAATTCACTATTACAAGTTCAGATCTTCAAGTTATAATTTACAATAATAATTAGAAGCTATCAATTTTAAGTTCTGTATTTGACAATTACATGTTCTGATCTTCAAGTTATAATTTGCACTAATAATTTGTATTTAACAATTAGAAGTTCTGTAATTGACAATTACAAGTTCAGATCTTCAAGTTATAATTTGCAATAATAATTAGAAGCTATCAATTTTAAGTTCTGTATTTGACAATTACAAGTTCAGATCTTCAAGTTATAATTTGCACTAATAATTTGATTTTAACAGTTAGAAGTTCTGTATTTGACTATTACTAGTTGAGATTTTCAAATTATTATTTGCAATCTTAGTTTGAATTTAACAATTAGAAGTTCTGTATTTACCTATTACAAGTTCAGATCTTCAAGTTATAATTTGCACTAATAATTTGTATTTAACAATTCGATGTTCTGTATTTGACTATTAAAAGTTCAGATCTTCAAGTTATAATTTGAACTTTAATTATAAGCTATCAATTTTAAGTTCGGTATTTGACAATTACAAGTACAGATCTTCAAGTTATTATTTGCAATAATAATTAGAAGCTATCAATTTTAAGTTCTGTATTTGACAATTACAAGTTCAGATCTTCAAGTTATAATTTGAAATAATAATTAGAAGCTATCAATTTTAAGTTCTGCATTTGACAATTACAAGTTCAGATCTTCAAGTTATAATTTGCAATAATAATTAGAAGCTATCAATTTTAAGTTCTGTATTTGACAATTACTAGTTCAGATCTTCAAGTTATAATTTGAAATAATAATTTGAATTTAACAAATCTAAGTTCTGTAATTCACTATTACAAGTTCAGATCTTCAAGTTATAATTTACAATAATAATTAGAAGCTATCAATTTTAAGTTCTGTATTTGACTATTACAAGTTCAGATCTTCAAATTATTATTTGCAATCTTAGTTTGAATTTAACAATTCGAAGTTTTGTATTTACCTATTACAAGTTCAGATCTTCAAGTTATAATTTGTACTAATAATTTGTATTTAACAATTCGAAGTTCTGTATTTGACTATTACAAGTTCAGATCTTCAAGTTATAATTTACAATAATAATTAAAAGCTATCAATTTTAAGTTCTGTATTTGACAATTACAAGTTCAGATCTTCAAGTTATAATTTGCAATATTAATTAGAAGCTATCAATTTTAAGTACTGTATTTGACAATTACAAGTTCAGATCTTCAAGTTATAATTTGCAATAATAATTAGAAGCTATCAATTTTAAGTTCTGTATTTGACAATTACTAGTTCAGATCTTCAAGTTATAATTTGAAATAATAATTTGAATTTAACAAATCTAAGTTCTGTGATTCACTATTACAAGTTCAGATCTTCAAGTTATAATTTACAATAATAATTAGAAGCTATCAATTTTAAGTTCTGTATTTGACTATTAGAAGTTCAGATCTTCAAGTTATAATTTGCAATAATAATTAGAAGCTATCAATTTTAAGTTCTGTATTTGACAATTACTAGTTCAGATCTTCAAGTTATAATTTGCACTAATAATTTGTATTTAACAATTAGAAGTTCTGTATTTGACTATTACAAGTTCAGATCTTCGAATTATTATTTGCAATCTTAGTTTGAATTTAACAATTAGAAGTTCTGTATTTACCTATTACAAGTTCAGATCTTCAAGTTATAATTTGCACTAATAATTTGTATTTAACAATTCGATGTTCTGTATTTGACTATTAAAAGTTCAGATCTTCAAGTTATAATTTGAACTATAATTATAAGCTATCAATTTTAAGTTCGGTATTTGACAATTACAAGTACAGATCTTCAAGTTATTATTTGCAATAATAATTAGAAGCTATCAATTTTAAGTTCTGTATTTGACAATTACAAGTTCAGATCTTCAAGTTATAATTTGAAATAATAATTAGAAGCTATCAATTTTAAGTTCTGCATTTGACAATTACAAGTTCAGATCTTCAAGTTATAATTTGCAATAATAATTAGAAGCTATCAATTTTAAGTTCTGTATTTGACAATTACTAGTTCAGATCTTCAAGTTATAATTTGAAATAATAATTTGAATTTAACAAATCTAAGTTCTGTAATTCACTATTACAAGTTCAGATCTTCAAGTTATAATTTGCAATAATAATTAGAAGCTATCAATTTTAAGTTCTGTATTTGACAATTACAAGTTCAGATCTTCATGTTATAATTTGCAATAATAATTAGAAGCTATCAATTTTAAGTTCTGTATTTGACAATTACAAGTTCAGATCTTCAAGTTATAATTTGCAATAATAATTTGAAGCTATCAATTTTAAGTTCTGTATTTGACAATTACTAGTTCAGATCTTCAAGTTATAATTTGAAATAATAATTTGAATTTAACAAATCTAAGTTCTGTAATTCACTATTACAAGTTCAGATCTTCAAGTTATAATTTACAATAATAATTAGAAGCTATCAATTTTAAGTTCTGTATTTGACAATTACTTGTTCAGATCTTCAAGTTATAATTTGCACTAATAATTTGTATTTAACAATTAGAAGTTCTGTATTTGACAATTACAAGTTCAGATCTTCAAGTTATTATTTGCAATAATAATTAGAAGCTATCAATTTTAAGTTCTGTATTTGACAATTACAAGTTCAGATCTTGAAGTTATAATTTACAATAATAATTAGAAGCTATCAATTTTAAGTTCTGTATTTAACAATTACAAGTTCAGATCTTCAAGTTATAATATGCAATAATAATTAGAAGCTATCAATTTTGAGTTCTGTATTTGACAATTACTAGTTCAGATCTTCAAGTTATAATTTGAAATAATAATTTGAATTTAACAAATCTAAGTTCTGTAATTCACTATTACAAGTTAAGATCTTCAAGTTATAATTTACAATAATAATTAGAAGCTATCAATTTTAAGTTCTGTATTTGACAATTACAAGTTCAGATCTTCAAGTTATAATTTGCACTAATAATTTGTATTTAACAATTTGAAGTTCTGTATTTGACAATTACAAGTTCAGATATTCAAGTTATAATTTGCAATAATAATTAGAAGCTATTAATTTTAGGTTCTGTATTTGACAATTACAAGTTCAGATCTTCAAGTTATAATTTGAAATAATAATTAGAAGCTATCAATTTTATGTTCTGTATTTGACAATTACAAGTTCAGATCTTCAAGTTATAATTTGCAATAATAATTAGAAGCTATCAATTTTAAGTTCTGTATTTGACAATTACAAGTTCAGATCTTCAAGTTATAATTTGCAATAATAATTAGAAGCTATCAATTTTAAGTTCTGTATTTGACAATTACTAGTTCAGATCTCCAAGTTTATATTTGCAATAATAATTAGAAGCTATCAATTTTAAGTTCTGTATTTGACAATTACAAGTTCAGATCTTCAAGTTATAATTTACAATAATAATTAGAAGCTATCAATTTTAAGTTCTGTATTTGACAATTACAAGTTAGATCTTCAAGTTATAATTTGCAATAATAATTAGAAGCTATCAATTTTAAGTTCTGTATTTGACAATTACTAGTTCAGATCTTCAAGTTATAATTTGAAATAATAATTTGAATTTAACAAATCTAAGTTCTGTAATTCACTATTACAAGTTCAGATCTTCAAGTTATAATTTACAATAATAATTAGAAGCTATCAATTTTAAGTTCTGTATTTGATAATTACAAGTTCAGATCTTCAAGTTATAATTTGCACTACTAATTTGTATTTAACAATTAGAAGTTCTGTATTTGACAATTACAAGTTCAGATCTTCAAGTTATAATTTGCAATAATAATTAGAAGCTATCAATTTTAAGTTCTGTATTTGACAATTACAAGTTCAGATCTTCAAGTTATAAATTGAAATTATAATTAGAAGCTATCAATTTTAAGTTCTGTATTTGACAATTACAAGTTCAGATCTTCTAGTTATAATTTGCATTAATAATTAGAAGCTATCAATATTAAGTTCTGTATTTGAAAATTACTAGTTCAGATCTTCAAGTTATAATTTGCACTAATAATTTGTATTTAATAATTAGAAGTTCTGTATTTGACAATTACTAGTTCAGATCTTCAAGTTATAATTTGAAATAATAATTTGAATTTAACAAATCTAAGTTCTGTAATTCACTATTACAAGTTCAGATCTTCAAGTTATAATTTACAATAATAATTAGAAGCTATCAATTTTAAGTTCTGTATTTGACAATTACATGTTCTGATCTTCAAGTTATAATTTGCACTAATAATTTGTATTTAACAATTAGAAGTTCTGTAATTGACAATTACAAGTTCAGATCTTCAAGTTATAATTTGCAATAATAATTAGAAGCTATCAATTTTAAGTTCTGTATTTGACAATTACAAGTTCAGATCTTCAAGTTATAAATTGAAATTATAATTAGAAGCTATCAATTTTAAGTTCTGTATTTGACAATTACAAGTTCAGATCTTCTAGTTATAATTTGCATTAATAATTAGAAGCTATCAATATTAAGTTCTGTATTTGAAAATTACTAGTTCAGATCTTCAAGTTATAATTTGCACTAATAATTTGTATTTAATAATTAGAAGTTCTGTATTTGACAATTACTAGTTCAGATCTTCAAGTTATAATTAGAAATAATAATTTGAATTTAACAAATCTAAGTTCTGTAATTCACTATTACAAGTTCAGATCTTCAAGTTATAATTTACAATAATAATTAGAAGCTATCAATTTTAAGTTCTGTATTTGACAATTACATGTTCTGATCTTCAAGTTATAATTTGCACTAATAATTTGTATTTAACAATTAGAAGTTCTGTAATTGACAATTACAAGTTCAGATCTTCAAGTTATAATTTGCAATAATAATTAGAAGCTATCAATTTTAAGTTCTGTATTTGACAATTACAAGTTCAGATCTTCAAGTTATAATTTGCACTAATAATTTGTATTTAACAATTCGATGTTCTGTATTTGACTATTAAAAGTTCAGATCTTCAAGTTATAATTTGAACTTTAATTATAAGCTATCAATTTTAAGTTCGGTATTTGACAATTACAAGTACAGATCTTCAAGTTATTATTTGCAATAATAATTAGAAGCTATCAATTTTAAGTTCTGTATTTGACAATTACAAGTTCAGATCTTCAAGTTATAATTTGAAATAATAATTAGAAGCTATCAATTTTAAGTTCTGCATTTGACAATTACAAGTTCAGATCTTCAAGTTATAATTTGCAATAATAATTAGAAGCTATCAATTTTAAGTTCTGTATTTGACAATTACTAGTTCAGATCTTCAAGTTATAATTTGAAATAATAATTTGAATTTAACAAATCTAAGTTCTGTAATTCACTATTACAAGTTCAGATCTTCAAGTTATAATTTACAATAATAATTAGAAGCTATCAATTTTAAGTTCTGTATTTGACTATTACAAGTTCAGATCTTCAAATTATTATTTGCAATCTTAGTTTGAATTTAACAATTCGAAGTTTTGTATTTACCTATTACAAGTTCAGATCTTCAAGTTATAATTTGTACTAATAATTTGTATTTAACAATTCGAAGTTCTGTATTTGACTATTACAAGTTCAGATCTTCAAGTTATAATTTACAATAATAATTAAAAGCTATCAATTTTAAGTTCTGTATTTGACAATTACAAGTTCAGATCTTCAAGTTATAATTTGCAATATTAATTAGAAGCTATCAATTTTAAGTACTGTATTTGACAATTACAAGTTCAGATCTTCAAGTTATAATTTGCAATAATAATTAGAAGCTATCAATTTTAAGTTCTGTATTTGACAATTACTAGTTCAGATCTTCAAGTTATAATTTGAAATAATAATTTGAATTTAACAAATCTAAGTTCTGTGATTCACTATTACAAGTTCAGATCTTCAAGTTATAATTTACAATAATAATTAGAAGCTATCAATTTTAAGTTCTGTATTTGACTATTAGAAGTTCAGATCTTCAAGTTATAATTTGCAATAATAATAAGAAGCTATCAATTTTAAGTTCTGTATTTGACAATTACAAGTTCAGATCTTCAAGTTATAATTTGCACTAATAATTTGTATTTAACAATTAGAAGTTCTGTATTTGACAATTACAAGTTCAGATCTTCAAGTTATAATTTGCAATAATAATTAGAAGCTATCAATTTTAAGTTCTGTATTTGACAATTACTAGTTCAGATCTTCAAGTTATAATTTGCACTAATAATTTGTATTTAACAATTAGAAGTTCTGTATTTGACTATTACAAGTTCAGATCTTCGAATTATTATTTGCAATCTTAGTTTGAATTTAACAATTCGAAGTTCTGTATTTACCTATTACAGGTTCAGATCTTCAAGTTATAATTTGCAATCACAATTTGTATTTAACAATGCTAAGTTGCGTATTTGTTTATTGCAAGTTCAGATCTTCAAATTATAATTTTCAATAATAATTAGAAGCTATCAATTTTAAGTTCTGTATTTGACAATTACAAATTCAGATCTTCAAGTTATAATTTGCAATAATAATTAGAAGCTATCAATTTTAAGTTCTGTATTTGACAATTACAAGTTCAGATCTTCAAGTTATAATTTGCAATAATAATTAGAAGCTATCAATTTTAAGTTCTGTATTTGACAATTACTAGTTCAGATCTCCAAGTTATTATTTGCAATAATAATTAGAAGCTATCAATTTTAAGTTCTGTATTTGACAATTACAAGTTCAGATCTTCAAGTTATAATTTACAATAATAATTAGAAGCTATCAATTTTAAGTTCTGTATTTGACAATTACAAGTTCAGATCTTCAAGTTATAATTTGCAATAATAATTAGAAGCTATCAATTTTAAGTTCTGTATTTGACAATTACTAGTTCAGATCTTCAAGTTATAATTTGAAATAATAATTAGATTTAACAAATCTAAGTTCTGTAATTCACTATTACAAGTTCAGATCTTCAAGTTATAATTTACAATAATAATTAGAAGCTATCAATTTTAAGTTCTGTATTTGATAATTACAAGTTCAGATCTTCAAGTTATAATTTGCACTACTAATTTGTATTTAACAATTAGAAGTTCTGTATTTGACAATTACAAGTTCAGATCTTCAAGTTATAATTTGCAATAATAATTAGAAGCTATCAATTTTTAGTTCTGTATTTGACAATTACAAGTTCAGATCTTCAAGTTATAAATTGAAATAATAATTAGAAGCTATCAATTTTAAGTTCTGTATTTGACAATTACAAGTTCAGATCTTCTAGTTATAATTTGCAATAATAATTAGAAGCTATCAATATTAAGTTCTGTATTTGAAAATTACTAGTTCAGATCTTCAAGTTATAATTTGCACTAATAATTTGTATTTAACAATTAGAAGTTCTGTATTTGACAATTACAAGTTCAGATCTTCTAGTTATAATTTGCAATAAAAATTAGAAGCTATCAATATTAAGTTCTGTATTTGAAAATTACTAGTTCAGATCTTCAAGTTATAATTTGCACTAATAATTAGTATTTAATAATTAGAAGTTCTGTATTTGACAATTATTAGTTCAGATCTTCAAGTTATAATTTGAAATAATAATTTGAATTTAGCAAATCTTAGTTCTGTAATTCACTATTACAAGTTCAGATCTTCAAGTTATAATTTGCAATAATAATTAGAAGCTATCAATTTTAAGTTCTATATTTGACAATTACTAGTTCAGATCTTCAAGTTATAATTTGCACTAATAATTTGTATTTAACAATTAGAAGTTCTGTATTTGACTATTACAAGTTCAGATCTTCAAGTTATTATTTGCAATAATAATTATAAGCTATCAATTTAAGTTCTGTATTTGACAATTACTAGTTCAGATCTTCAAGTTATAATTTGCAATAATAATTAGAAGCTATCAATTTTAAGTTCTGTATTTGACAATTACAAGTTCAGATCTTCAAGTTATAATTTGCACTTATAATTTGTTTTTAACAGTTAGAAGTTCTGTATTTGACTATTACTAGTTCAGATTTTCAAATTATTATTTGCAATCTTAATTTGAATTTAACAATTAGAAGTTCTGTATTTACCTATTACATGTTCAGATCTTCAAGTTATAATTTGCACTAATAATTTGTATTTAACAATTCGATGTTCTGTATTTGACTATTACAAGTTCAGATCTTCAAGTTATAATTTGAACTATAATTATAAGCTATCAATTTTAAGTTCTGTATTTGACAATTAAAAGTACAGATCTTCCAGTTATTATTTGCAATAATAATTAGAAGCTATCAATTTTAAGTTCTGTATTTGACAATTACAAGTTCAGATCTTCAAGTTATAATTTGAAATAATAATTAGAAGCTATCAATTTTAAGTTCTGCATTTGATAATTACAAGTTCAGATCTTCAAGTTATAATTTACAATAATAATTAGAAGCTATCAATTTTAAGTTCTGTATTTGACAATTACTAGTTCAGATCTTCAAGTTATAATTTGAAATAATAATTTGAATTTTACAAATCTAAGTTCTGTAATTCACTATTACAAGTTCAGATCTTCAAGTTATAATTTGCAATCACAATTTGTATTTAACAATGCTAAGTTGCGTATTTGTCTATTACAAGTTCAGATCTTCAAATTATAATTTGCAATAATAATTAGAAGCTATCAATTTTAAGTTCTGTATTTGACAATTACAAGTTCAGATCTTCAAGTTATTATTTGCAATAATAATTAGAAGCTATTAATTTTAAGTTCTGTATTTGACAATTACAAGTTCAGATCTTGAAGTTATAATTTACAATAATAATTAGAAGCTATCAATTTTAAGTTCTGTATTTAACAATTACAAGTTCAGATCTTCAAGTTATAATATGCAATAATAATTAGAAGCTATCAATTTTAAGTTCTGTATTCGACAATTACTAGTTCAGATCTTCAAGTTATAATTTGAAATAATAATTTGAATTTAACAAATCTAAGTTCTGTAATTCACTATTACAAGTTCAGATCTTCAAGTTATAATTTACCATAATAATTAGAAGCTATCAATTTTAAGTTCTGTATTTGACAATTACAAGTTCAGATCTTCAAGTTATAATTTGCACTAATAATTTGTATTTAACAATTTGAAGTTCTGTATTTGACAATTACAAGTTCAGATCTTCAAGTTATAATTTGCAATAATAATTAGAAGCTATTAATTTTAAGTTCTGTATTTGACAATTACAAGTTCAGATCTTCAAGTTATAATTAACGTACAAGGTTAAGAAGGAGTTCTGCGATATCAGCAGTGGTCTTTCCTTCCAGACGGAAAGACTACGCTCTCCCGATATGCTATGCTGGTTAAAAAACTTAATGAGCAGTGAGGAAGATTCTGAATCAATAAATGACGTATTAGCCGAAAACGAGAAGCTAAATAAGCAAGTTCGGAAATTAGAAGCCGAACGGGAAACACGACAAGACGTTGAGCAGTTACTTGACAGCGCGAAGAAAAGTAAACAAGAAGAAATAAACACTACTGAAGAAATTATAAAGAGTAAACCCAAACAAGACGCTCTCATTGTTAAAATGCAAGGCAAATCATATGCAGAGCTTTTAAAAACCGTGAAACTGGCTGTCAACCCTGAAGAGTTAGGAGTTGACGTTAGAAATATCAGAAAATCACAAAAGGGCGAACTTATAATAACTGTTCGAAATGGAACGACAAAAGCAGAGTTGCTTAAAAATGAATTAAAGAAAAAAGTCCCTCAGGCAGTAACACATGTTCGAGTTGTAAAGAAAGTCTTCCATATTAAAGACATGGACGAAATAACAACTGCTGAAGAAATACAAGATGCGATCACCAAGTCCTTTGGAATAAAATCTGAAGATTTTGAAGTAAGACCACTTCGGCCGGCCTATGGAAATAGACAAAACGCGACGGTGATAGTGCGAGGACCTGACGCCGATTTGATAAGCCGCAATGAAAGGGTCAAGATCGGGTGGACTAGTTGCAGAATCATGGAGAGGCTACAAGAGTCTAGCTGTTTTAGATGTTGGGAACCTGGGCACGTCAAGTCACAGTGCACGGGTCCCGATAGAGAGAAACTTTGCCTGAAATGTACAGAGAGCGGACACAAGGTAAGAGAGTGTAAAAACAAGCCTTTCTGTCTACACTGTGGAGTAGCCGGGCACCAGTCTAGCGACATTAGAAAGCATAAGACCAGTAGTAGCGTTTCGGAGCAGCGAAAAATGAACGTTGATGGGAATTAGGATCCTTCAAATCAACTGCAACAGGAGTTATCCGGCTTTTGACATGTCTTTGGAGGTAGCCATAGAAATTAAAGCAGGAATATTGGTTCTTAGCGAACCAAATAAAAGAGCTATAAAAGGTAGAAAGGACTGGGTGGCAGATAATGTTATGGATACTGCCATTAAAGTATTGGACAGAAATGTCGTCGTCGAAGAACAGGGCACTGGTAATGGATTCTGCTATATAGCGACACCATCCTTTACAATTTATGGTTGTTACGCATCACCAAACAAAAGTATTGAAGAACTAGACAATTTTCTTCAAGAGATTGGTGAAAAGATCAGAACCAGAAAAGAAGAAGTGATTGTTGTCGGAGACTTCAACGCCAAATCACCTCAATGGGGTATGCAAAGAACTGACCGCAGGGGTGCAACTATCACTGAATGGTTAGCTGAACATGACCTTCTAGTTAAAAATGTGGGTGATAAACCGACATTTCAACGTGCTAATTACGGATCCATATTAGACTTGACCCTCGCAACAGAAAATATTGGAAAAAGGATTGTCAACTGGGAAGTCAGTGATAAGGAAACCCTGAGTGACCACAACTATATCATATTTGACGTCGAGGAAGATCTGGTAAAGCCCGTCGGAAAACAAAGTCTTAACAGATGGAATACGAAAAGGTTGGATCAGCAGAAGCTAGAACAAGCTACGGAGGAACTAGCAATAGAACATGTCACATTGTCTGCAAGGGGTTTCTCGGAAGTATTAACAAAAGTGTGTAACAAATGCATGCCCAAACTTATAACTAACAGCAGGAGAGCACCCAAGTATTGGTGGACTGAAGAGATTGCTGAAATTAGGACAACATGCCTTAAAATAAGAAGAAAACTCGTAAGAAATTCAAAAAAGAATTTGCCGCTACTACAACAATCTCTTTGGCAAGACCTTAAACTTTCAAGGAATAAACTTAAAAGTTGCATCAAAAATTCAAAAAAGAAATGCTGGAAGGAAGTTTGTGATGAGATTGATAAAGATGTTTGGGGCAAGGGATACGGTATAGCACAAAAACGGCTATCCGGATATCCACCCAGACCGCAACTGTCATTGCAAACTATAGAGGCCGTAACAAAATGTCTTTTCCCTACGCACAGAGAGGTGACATTTGTTCGCTCTAGAGAAGTCCCTTTCGTAAATTTTTCAGAAGAAGATTTGAAGATAGCATGCACAAAATTAAAAAACAACAAGGCTCCGGGACCGGGAAATATACCTGCTGAAGTGATTAAATATATATCTATGACAAAATCACTTCTTGTGTTGAAGATGTTTAACAACTTGGCAGCCAACGGTGACTTTCCAAGGTTCTGGAAGAGGGCAAATCTTGTTCTTTTAAAAAAGGGTGATAAGCCTGTGGGTTGCCCCAATTCATACAGACCTATATGTCTTCTAGACATCGAGGGAAAGCTATTTGAACAGCTAATTCTGATAAGGCTAAAAGAAGAACTAGAGCGCACTGGCGGCCTTGCAGATAACCAGTACGGATTCAGAGAGGGCAGGCAAACAGTTGATGCAATCAAGCACGTTCTAGCTATTGCAAAAAAAGCAGCCGCGTATTCTTATCAATGTCGGCGTCTGTGCGTTGTTATAACAATAGACGTTAAAAACGCCTTTAACAGCGCTTCATGGCAGGTTATCTTAGATGCCCTGAGGAATCGCGGTATAGATGAGAGCCTTATCAGCATAATCGCCTCCTATCTCTCCGAAAGAGAAATAATAATAACAGCAGAAGGAATCTCTAAAACTATAAAAGTAACAAGCGGAGTCCCACAAGGGTCGGTGCTGGGTCCTACGCTATGGAATATACAATACAACGACTTACTGCTGCTAGAGATGCCGAAGGGAGTGGAGCTGGTTGGCTTTGCTGATGACGTTGCTGTGGTAGTAGTGGCCCAGACAGAAGAATCGCTGATGAACACTGCAAACACTGCAATCATAAAGATTGCAAATTGGATTAGCGAGAGAGGTCTGGAACTGGCACCTCACAAGACCGAAGCAGTTCTCCTATCGACGAAACAAAAATTTAAACTGATTAAATTTGATATACTGGGAACTACAATTAGTCCTTCCATCGCCTTGAGGCAGCTGGGAGTGTGGCTAGATACAAAAACCACATTTTCCGAACACCTTAATAGGACGGTTCAGAAAGCCGAAAAAACAATGACGGCCTTGGCAAGCCTTATGCCTAATATAGGTGGACCTAGATCTTCTAAAAGAAAAATCCTAGTAAGCGTGGTGCACTCCCAGCTGCTTTATGCCGCTCCTGTCTGGTTCCCCGCAATGCGGGTAAAAAAGCTTCGCAACAAACTTGTAAAGGCACAAAGGCTGGTGGCGATAAGAGTTTGCAGTGCATATCGCACTATTTCGGCAGAAGGTGCGAGGGTAATAGCTGGGATACCACCGATATATCTGCTTGCAGAAGAAAGGCTCAAGACCTACGGAGGGATGAAGAAGTTAGAGGCAAGAGAAAACCTAATGGCCAAATGGCAAGAAGAATGGGAGGTGGGTACATACGGAAGGTGGACCTATAGACTTATCCCAAATTTAGAAACATGGACAAAACGGGAATATGGAGAGGTCGACTACTACCTTACGCAGGCTTTATCAGGACATGGCTGTTTCCGAAAATATCTTTTTTCACGAAGAAGAGCTGATACTGACCGATGCCCGTATTGCAGCGAAGTAGATGATGCCGAGCATACCTTATTTCACTGCAAAAAATGGGATGATAGTAGAGAAAATTATAAGCAGTGCACTGGCAGGATTTTCAATGCCGAAAATATGATGCACAGTCTAATCGCAAATTCCGAAGAGTGGGACCTCTCCTATAATGTGGTTAGACACATTATAGAAGAAAAACACAAAGAAGCAAGAGAAATTTATTTCAATTCCTAGCCAATGCTCTCACACTGAAGTAATGCTAAAGCGGTTTCCGGTGTGAAGGGTGATGCCCTAGGAGATGCAGGTTTTTTTAGTCGGTAAGAATCCGACACTACCCATAACATCTAGGGTGTCTTATGTAAGATTTTTTTGCCCTGCATCTCCTACACACAAAAAAAAAAAAAAAAAAAAAAAAAAAAAAGTTATAATTTGAAATAATAATTAGAAGCTATCACTTTTATGTTCTGTATTTGACAATTACAAGTTCAGATCTTCAAGTTATAATTTGCAATAATAATTAGAAGCTATCAATTTTAAGTTCTGTATTTGACAATTACAAGTTCAGATCTTCAAGTTATAATTTGCAATAATAATTAGAAGCTATCAATTTTAAGTTCTGTATTGGACAATTACTAGTTCAGATCTCCAAGTTATTATTTGCTATAATAATTAGAAGCTATCAATTTTAAGTTCTGTATTTGACAATTACTAGTTCAGATCTTCAAGTTATAATTTGCACTAATAATTTGTATTTAACAATTAGAAGTTCTGTATTTGACTATTACAAGTTCAGATCTTCGAATTATTATTTGCAATCTTAGTTTGAATTTAACAATTCGAAGTTCTGTATTTACCTATTACAGGTTCAGATCTTCAAGTTATAATTTGCAATCACAATTTGTATTTAACAATGCTAAGTTGCGTATTTGTTTATTACAAGTTCAGATCTTCAAATTATAATTTGCAATAATAATTAGAAGCTATCAATTTTAAGTTCTGTATTTGACAATTACAAGTTCAGATCTTCAAGTTATTATTTGCAATAATAATTAGAAGCTATCAATTTTAAGTTCTGTATTTGACAATTACAAGTTCAGATCTTGAAGTTATAATTTACAATAATAATTAGAAGCTATCAATTTTAAGTTCTGTATTTAACAATTACAAGTTCAGATCTTCAAGTTATAATATGCAATAATAATTAGAAGCTATCAATTTTAAGTTCTGTATTTGACAATTACTAGTTCAGATCTTCAAGTTATTATTTGAAATAATAATTTGAATTTAACAAATCTAAGTTCTGTAATTCACTATTACGAGTTCAGATCTTCAAGTTATAATTTACAATAATAATTAGAAGCTATCAATTTTAAGTTCTGTATTTGACAATTACAAGTTCAGATCTTCAAGTTATAATTTGCACTAATAATTTGTATTTAACAATTTGAAAATCTGTATTTGACAATTACAAGTTCAGATCTTCAAGTTATAATTTGCAATCACAATTTGTATTTAACAATGCTAAGTTGCGTATTTGTCTATTACAAGTTCAGATCTTCAAATTATAATTTGCAATAATAATTAGAAGCTATCAATTTTAAGTTCTGTATTTGACAATTACAAGTTCAGATCTTCAAGTTATTATTTGCAATAATAATTAGAAGCTATCAATTTTAAGTTCTGTATTTGACAATTACAAGTTCAGATCTTGAAGTTATAATTTACAATAATAATTAGAAGCTATCAATTTTAAGTTCTGTATTTAACAATTACAAGTTCAGATCTTCAAGTTATAATATGCAATAATAATTAGAAGCTATCAATTTTAAGTTCTGTATTCGACAATTACTAGTTCAGATCTTCAAGTTATAATTTGAAATAATAATTTGAATTTAACAAATCTAAGTTCTGTAATTCACTATTACAAGTTCAGATCTTCAAGTTATAATTTACCATAATAATTAGAAGCTATCAATTTTAAGTTCTGTATTTGACAATTACAAGTTCAGATCTTCAAGTTATAATTTGCACTAATAATTTGTATTTAACAATTTGAAGTTCTGTATTTGACAATTACAAGTTCAGATCTTCAAGTTATAATTTGCAATAATAATTAGAAGCTATTAATTTTAAGTTCTGTATTTGACAATTACAAGTTCAGATCTTCAAGTTATAATTTGAAATAATAATTAGAAGCTATCAATTTTATGTTCTGTATTTGACAATTACAAGTTCAGATCTTCAAGTTATAATTTGCAATAATAATTAGAAGCTATCAATTTTAAGTTCTGTATTTGACAATTACAAGTTCAGATCTTCAAGTTATAATTTGCAATAATAATTAGAAGCTATCAATTTTAAGTTCTGTATTGGACAATTACTAGTTCAGATCTCCAAGTTATTATTTGCTATAATAATTAGAAGCTATCAATTTTAAGTTCTGTATTTGACAATTACTAGTTCAGATCTTCAAGTTATAATTTGCACTAATAATTTGTATTTAACAATTAGAAGTTCTGTATTTGACTATTACAAGTTCAGATCTTCGAATTATTATTTGCAATCTTAGTTTGAATTTAACAATTCGAAGTTCTGTATTTACCTATTACAGGTTCAGATCTTCAAGTTATAATTTGCAATCACAATTTGTATTTAACAATGCTAAGTTGCGTATTTGTTTATTACAAGTTCAGATCTTCAAATTATAATTTGCAATAATAATTAGAAGCTATCAATTTTAAGTTCTGTATTTGACAATTACAAGTTCAGATCTTCAAGTTATTATTTGCAATAATAATTAGAAGCTATCAATTTTAAGTTCTGTATTTGACAATTACAAGTTCAGATCTTGAAGTTATAATTTACAATAATAATTAGAAGCTATCAATTTTAAGTTCTGTATTTAACAATTACAAGTTCAGATCTTCAAGTTATAATATGCAATAATAATTAGAAGCTATCAATTTTAAGTTCTGTATTTGACAATTACTAGTTCAGATCTTCAAGTTATTATTCGAAATAATAATTTGAATTTAACAAATCTAAGTTCTGTAATTCACTATTACGAGTTCAGATCTTCAAGTTATAATTTACAATAATAATTAGAAGCTATCAATTTTAAGTTCTGTATTTGACAATTACAAGTTCAGATCTTCAAGTTATAATTTGCACTAATAATTTATATTTAACAATTTGAAAATCTGTATTTGACAATTACAAGTTCAGATCTTCAAGTTATAATTTGCAATCACAATTTGTATTTAACAATGCCAAGTTGCGTATTTGTCTATTACAAGTTCAGATCTTCAAATTATAATTTGCAATAATAATTAGAAGCTATCAATTTTAAGTTCTGTATTTGACAATTACAAGTTCAGATCTTCAAGTTATTATTTGCAATAATAATTAGAAGCTATCAATTTTAAGTTCTGTATTTGACAATTACAAGTTCAGATCTTGAAGTTATAATTTACAATAATAATTAGAAGCTATCAATTTTAAGTTCTGTATTTAACAATTACAAGTTCAGATCTTCAAGTTATAATATGCAATAATAATTAGAAGCTATCAATTTTAAGTTCTGTATTCGACAATTACTAGTTCAGATCTTCAAGTTATAATTTGAAATAATAATTTGAATTTAACAAATCTAAGTTCTGTAATTCACTATTACAAGTTCAGATCTTCAAGTTATAATTTACCATAATAATTAGAAGCTATCAATTTTAAGTTCTGTATTTGACAATTACAAGTTCAGATCTTCAAGTTATAATTTGCACTAATCATTTGTATTTAACAATTTGAAGTTCTGTATTTGACAATTACAAGTTCAGATCTTCAAGTTATAATTTGCAATAATAATTAGAAGCTATTAATTTTAAGTTCTGTATTTGACAATTACAAGTTCAGATCTTCAAGTTATAATTTGAAATAATAATTAGAAGCTATCAATTTTATGTTCTGTATTTGACAATTACAAGTTCAGATCTTCAAGTTATAATTTGCAATAATAATTAGAAGCTATCAATTTTAAGTTCTGTATTTGACAATTACAAGTTCAGATCTTCAAGTTATAATTTGCAATAATAATTAGAAGCTATCAATTTTAAGTTCTGTATTGGACAATTACTAGTTCAGATCTCCAAGTTATTATTTGCTATAATAATTAGAAGCTATCAATTTTAAGTTCTGTATTTGACAATTACTAGTTCAGATCTTCAAGTTATAATTTGCACTAATAATTTGTATTTAACAATTAGAAGTTCTGTATTTGACTATTACAAGTTCAGATCTTCGAATTATTATTTGCAATCTTAGTTTGAATTTAACAATTCGAAGTTCTGTATTTACCTATTACAGGTTCAGATCTTCAAGTTATAATTTGCAATCACAATTTGTATTTAACAATGCTAAGTTGCGTATTTGTTTATTAGAAGTTCAGATCTTCAAATTATAATTTGCAATAATAATTAGAAGCTATCAATTTTAAGTTCTGTATTTGACAATTACAAGTTCAGATCTTCAAGTTATTATTTGCAATAATAATTAGAAGCTATCAATTTTAAGTTCTGTATTTGACAATTACAAGTTCAGATCTTGAAGTTATAATTTACAATAATAATTAGAAGCTATCAATTTTAAGTTCTGTATTTAACAATTACAAGTTCAGATCTTCAAGTTATAATATGCAATAATAATTAGAAGCTATCAATTTTAAGTTCTGTATTTGACAATTACTAGTTCAGATCTTCAAGTTATTATTTGAAATAATAATTTGAATTTAACAAATCTAAGTTCTGTAATTCACTATTACGAGTTCAGATCTTCAAGTTATAATTTACAATAATAATTAGAAGCTATCAATTTTAAGTTCTGTATTTGACAATTACAAGTTCAGATCTTCAAGTTATAATTTGCACTAATAATTTGTATTTAACAATTTGAAGTTCTGTATTTGACAATTACAAGTTCAGATCTTCAAGTTATAATTTGCAATAATAATTTGAAGCTATTAATTTTAAGTTCTGTATTTGATAATTACAAGTTCAGATCTTCAAGTTATAATTTGAAATAATAATTAGAAGGTATCAATTTTATGTTCTGTATTTGACAATTACAAGTTCAGTTCTTCTAGTTATAATTTGCAATAATAATTAGAAGCTATCAATTTTAAGTTCTGTATTTGACAATTACAAGTTCAGATCTTCAAGTTATAATTTGCAATAATAATTAGAAGCTATCAATTTTAAGTTCTGTATTTGACAATTACTAGTTCAGATCTCCAAGTTATTATTTGCAATAATAATTAGAAGCTATCAATTTTAAGTTCTGTATTTGACAATTACTAGTTCAGATCTTCAAGTTATAATTTACAATAATAATTAGAAGCTATCAATTTTAAGTTCTGTATTTGACAATTTCAAGTTCAGATCTTCAAGTTATAATTTGCAATAATAATTAGAAGCTATCAATTTTAAGTTCTGTATTTGACAATTACTAGTTCAGATCTTCAAGTTATAATTTGAAATAATAATTAGATTTAACAAATCTAAGTTCTGTAATTCACTATTACAAGTTCAGATCTTCAAGTTATAATTTACAATAATAATTAGAAGCTATCAATTTTAAGTTCTGTATTTGATAATTACAAGTTCAGATCTTCAAGTTATAATTTGCACTACTAATTTGTATTTAACAATTAGAAGTTCTGTATTTGACAATTACAAGTTCAGATCTTCAAGTTATAATTTGCAATAATAATTAGAAGCTATCAATTTTTAGTTCTGTATTTGACAATTACAAGTTCAGATCTTCAAGTTATAAATTGAAATAATAATTAGAAGCTATCAATTTTAAGTTCTGTATTTGACAATTACAAGTTCAGATCTTCTAGTTATAATTTGCAATAATAATTAGAAGCTATCAATATTAAGTTCTGTATTTGAAAATTACTAGTTCAAATCTTCTAGTTATAATTTGCACTAATAATTTGTATTTAACAATTAGAAGTTCTGTATTTGACAATTACAAGTTCAGATCTTCTAGTTATAATTTGCAAAATAATTAGAAGCTATCAATATTAAGTTCTGTATTTGAAAATTACTAGTTCAGATCTTCAAGTTATAATTTGCACTAATAATTTGTATTTAACAATTAGAAGTTCTGTATTTGACAATTACAAGTTCAGATCTTCTAGTTATAATTTGCAATAATAATTTGAAGCTATCAATATTAAGTTCTGTATTTGAAAATTACTAGTTCAGATCTTCAAGTTATAATTTGCAATAATAATTAGAAGCTATCAATTTTAAGTTCTGTATTTGACAATTACTAGTGTATTTGACAATTACTAGTTCAGATCTCCAAGTTATTATTTGCAATAATAATTAGAAGCTATCAATTTTAAGTTCTGTATTTGACAATTACAAGTTCAGATCTTCAAGTTATAATTTACAATAATAATTAGAAGCTATCAATTTTAAGTTCTGTATTTGACAATTACAAGTTCAGATCTTCAAGTTATAATTTGCAATAATAATTAGAAGCTATCAATTTTAAGTTCTGTATTTGACAATTACTAGTTCAGATCTTCAAGTTATAATTTGAAATAATAATTAGATTTAACAAATCTAAGTTCTGTAATTCACTATTACAAGTTCAGATCTTCAAGTTATAATTTACAATAATAATTAGAAGCTATCAATTTTAAGTTCTGTATTTGATAATTACAAGTTCAGATCTTCAAGTTATAATTTGCACTACTAATTTGTATTTAACAATTAGAAGTTCTGTATTTGACAATTACAAGTTCAGATCTTCAAGTTATAATTTGCAATAATAATTAGAAGCTATCAATTTTTAGTTCTGTATTTGACAATTACAAGTTCAGATCTTCAAGTTATAAATTGAAATAATAATTAGAAGCTATCAATTTTAAGTTCTGTATTTGACAATTACAAGTTCAGATCTTCTAGTTATAATTTGCAATAATAATTAGAAGCTATCAATATTAAGTTCTGTATTTGAAAATTACTAGTTCAGATCTTCAAGTTATAATTTGCACTAATAATTTGTATTTAACAATTAGAAGTTCTGTATTTGACAATTACAAGTTCAGATCTTCTAGTTATAATTTGCAATAATAATTAGAAGCTATCAATATTAAGTTCTGTATTTGAAAATTACTAGTTCAGATCTTCAAGTTATAATTTGCACTAATAATTTGTATTTAATAATTAGAAGTTCTGTATTTGACAATTACTAGTTCAGATCTTCAAGTTATAATTTGAAATAATAATTTGAATTTAGCAAATCTTAGTTCTGTAATTCACTATTACAAGTTCAGATCTTCAAGTTATAATTTGCAATAATAATTAGAAGCTATCAATTTTAAGTTCTGTATTTGACAATTACTAATTCAGATCTTCAAGTTATAATTTGCACTAATAATTTGTATTTAACAATTAGAAGTTCTGTATTTGACTATTACAAGTTCAGATCTTCAAATTATTATTTGCAATAATAATTATAAGCTATCAATTTAAGTTCTGTATTTGACAATTACTAGTTCAGATCTTCAAGTTATAATTTGAAATAATAATTTGAATTTAGCAAATCTAAGTTTTGTAATTCACTATTACAAGTTCAGATCTTCAAGTTATAATTAGCAATAATAATTAGAAGCTATCAATTTTAAGTTCTGTATTTGACAATTACAAGTTCAGATCTTCAAGTTATAATTTGCACTAATAATTTGTTTTTAACAGTTAAAAGTTCTGTATTTGACTATTACAAGTTCAGATCGTCAAGTTATAATTTGCAATAATAATTAGAAGCTATTAATTTTAAGTTCTGTATTTGACAATTACAAGTTCAGATCTTCAAGTTATAATTTGAAATAATAATTAGAAGCTATCAATTTTATGTTCTGTATTTGTCAATTACAAGTTCAGATCTTCAAGTTATAATTTGCAATAATAATTAGAAGCTCTCAATTTTAAGTTCTGTATTTGACAATTACAAGTTCAGATCTTCAAGTTATAATTTGCAATAATAATTAGAAGCTATCAATTTTAAGTTCTGTATTGGACAATTACTAGTTCAGATCTCCAAGTTATTATTTGCTATAATAATTAGTAGCTATCAATTTTAAGTTCTGTATTTGACAATTACAAGTTCAGATCTTCAAGTTATAATTTACAATATAATTAGAAGCTATCAATTTTAAGTTCTGTATTTGACAATTACAAGTTCAGATCTTCAAGATATAATTTGCAATAATAATTAGAAGCTATCAATTTTAAGTTCTGTATTTGACAATTACCAGTTCAGATCTTCAAGTTATAATTTGCAATAATAATTTGAATTTAACAAATCTAAGTTCTGTAATTCACTATTACAAGTTCAGATCTTCAAGTTATAATTTACAATAATAATTAGAAGCTATCAATTTTAAGTTCTGTATTTGATAATTACAAGTTCAGATCTTCAAGTTATAATTTGCACTACTAATTTGTATTTAACAATTAGAAGTTCTGTATTTGAAAATTACTAGTTCTGATCTTCAAGTTATAATTTGCACTAATAATTTGTATTTAACAATTAGAAGTTCTGTATTTGACAATTACAAGTTCAGATCTTCAAGTTATAAATTGAAATAATAATTAGAAGCTATCAATTTTAAGTTCTGTATTTGACAATTACAAGTTCAGATCTTCAAGTTATAATTTGCACTAATAATTTGTATTTAACAATTAGAAGTTCTGTATTTGACTATTACAAGTTCAGATCTTCAAGTTATAATATGCAATAATAATTAGAAGCTATCAATGTTAAGTTCTGTATTCGACAATTACTAGTTCAGATCTTCATGTTATAATTTGAAATAATAATTTGAATTTAACAAATATAAGTTCTGTAATTCACTATTACAAGTTCAGATCTTCAAGTTATAATTTGCACTAATAATTTGTATTTAACAATTTGAAGTTCTGGATTTGACAATTACAAGTTCAGATCTTCAAGTTATAATTTGCAATAATAATTAGAAGCTATTAATTTTAAGTTCTGTATTTGACAATTACAAGTTCAGATCTTCAAGTTATAATTTGAAATAATAATTAGAAGCTATCAATTTTATGTTCTGTATTTGACAATTACAAGTTCAGATCTTCAAGTTATAATTTGCAATAATAATTAGAAGCTATCAATTTTAAGTTCTGTATTTGACAATTACTAGTTCAGATCTCCAAGTTATTATTTGCAATAATAATTAGAAGCTATCAATTTTAAGTTCTGTATTTGACAATTACAAGTTCAGATCTTCAAGTTATAATTTGCAATAATAATTAGAAGCTATCAATTTTAAGTTCTGTATTGGACAATTACTAGTTCAGATCTCCAAGTTATTATTTGCTATAATAATTAGAAGCTATCAATTTTAAGTTCTGTATTTGACAATTACAAGTTCAGATCTTCAAGTTATAAATTGAAATAATAATTAGAAGCTATCAATTTTAAGTTCTGTATTTGACAATTACAAGTTCAGATCTTCAAGTTATAATTTGCACTAATAATTTGTATTTAACAATTAGAAGTTCTGTATTTGACAATTACAAGTTCAGATCTCCAAGTTATAATATGCAATAATAATTAGAAGCTATCAATTTTAAGTTCTGTATTCGACAATTACTAGTTCAGATCTTCAAGTTATAATTTGAAATAATAATTTGAATTTAACAAATCCAAGTTCTGTAATTCACTATTACAAGTTCAGATCTTCAAGTTATAATTCGTACTAATAATTTGTATTTAACAATTTGAAGTTCTGTATTTGACAATTACAAGTTCAGATCTTCAAGTTATAATTTGCAATAATAATTAGAAGCTATTAATTTTAAGTTCTGTATTTGACAATTACAAGTTCAGATCTTCAAGTTATAATTTGAAATAATAATTAGAGCTATCAATTTTATGTTCTGTATTTGACAATTACAAGTTCAGATCTTCAAGTTATAATTTGCAATAATAATTAGAAGCTATCAATTTTAAGTTCTGTATTTGACAATTACAAGTTCAGATCTTCAAGTTATAATTTGCAATAATAATTAGAAGCTATCAATTTTAAGTTCTGTATTTGACAATTACTAGTTCAGATCTCCAAGTTATTATTTGCAATAATAATTAGAAGCTATCAATTTTAAGTTCTGTATTTGACAATTACAAGTTCAGATCTTAAAGTTATAATTTACAATAATAATTAGAAGCTATCAATTTTAAGTTCTGTATTTGACAATTACAAGTTCAGATCTTCAAGTTATAATTTGCAATAATAATTAGAAGCTATCAATTTTAAGTTCTGTATTTGACAATTACTAGTTCAGATCTTCAAGTTATAATTTGAAATAATAATTTGAATTTAACAAATCTAAGTTCTGTAATTCACTATTACAAGTTCAGATCTTCAAGTTATAATGTACAATAATAATTAGAAGCTATCAATTTTAAGTTCTGTATTTGATAATTACAAGTTCAGATCTTCAAGTTATAATTTGCACTACTAATTTGTATTTAACAATTAGAAGTTCTGTATTTGACAATTACAAGTTCAGATCTTCAAGTTAAAATTTGCAATAATAATTAGAAGCTATTAATTTTAAGTTCTGTATTTGACAATTACAAGTTCAGATCTTCAAGTTATAAATTGAAATAATAATTAGAAGCTATCAATTTTAAGTTCTGTATTTGACAATTACAAGTTCAGATCTTCTAGTTATAATTTGCAATAATAATTAGAAGCTATCAATATTAAGTTCTGTATTTGAAAATTACTAATTCAGATCTTCAAGGTATAATTTGCACTAATAATTTGTATTTAACAATTAGAAGTTCTGTATTTGACAATTACAAGTTCAGATCTTCTAGTTATAATTTGCAATAATAATTAGAAGCTATCAATATTAAGTTCTGTATTTGAAAATTACTAGTTCAGATCTTCAAGTTATAATTTGCACTAATAATTTGTATTTAATAATTAGAAGTTCTGTATTTGACAATTACTAGTTCAGATCTTCAAGTTATAATTTGAAATAATAATTTGAATTTAACAAATCTAAGTTCTGTAATTCACTATTACAAGTTCAGATCTTCAAGTTATAATTTACAATAATAATTAGAAGCTATCAATTTTAAGTTCTGTATTTGACAATTACATGTTCAGATCTTCAAGTTATAATTTGCACTAATAATTTGTATTTAACAATTAGAAGTTCTGTATTTGACAATTACAAGTTCAGATCTTCAAGTTATAATTTGCAATAATAATTAGAAGCTATCAATTTTAAGTTCTGTATTTGACAATTACAAGATCAGATCTTCAAGTTATAATTTGTAATAATAATTAGAAGCTATCAATTTTAAGTTCTGTATTTGACAATTACTAGTTCAGATCTCCAAGTTATTATTTGCAATAATAATTAGAAGCTATCAATTTTAAGTTCTGTATTTGACAATTACAAGTTCAGATCTTCAAGTTATAATTTACAATAATAATTAGAAGCTATCAATTTTAAGTTCTGTATTTGACAATTACAAGTTCAGATCTTCAAGTTATAATTTGCAATAATAATTAGAAGCTACCAATTTTAAGTTCTGTATTTGACAATTACTAGTTCAGATCTTCAAGTTATAATTTGAAATAATAATTTGAATTTAACAAATCTAAGTTCTGTAATTCACTATTACAAGTTCAGATCTTCAAGTTATAATTTACAATAATAATTAGAAGCTATCAATTTTAAGTTCTGTATTTGATAATTACAAGTTCAGATCTTCAAGTTATAATTTGCACTACTAATTTGTATTTAACAATTAGAAGTTCTGTACTTGACAATTACAAGTTCAGATCTTCAAGTTATAATTTGCAATAATAATTAGAAGCTATTAATTTTAAGTTCTGTATTTGACAATTACAAGTTCAGATCTTCAAGTTATAAATTGAAATAATAATTAGAAGCTATCAATTTTAAGTTCTGTATTTGACAATTACAAGTTCAGATCTTCTAGTTATAATTTGCAATAATAATTAGAAGCTATCAATATTAAGTTCTGTATTTGAAAATTACTAGTTCAGATCTTCAAGTTATAACTTGCACTAATAATTTGTATTTAACAATTAGTAGTTCTGTATTTGACAATTACAAGTTCAGATCTTCTAGTTATAATTTGCAATAATAATTAGAAGCTATCAATATTAAGTTCTGAATTTGAAAATTACTAGTTCAGATCTTCAAGTTATAATTTGCACTAATAATTTGTATTTAACAATTAGAAGTTCTGTATTTGACAATTACTAGTTCAGATCTTCAAGTTATAATTTGAAATAATAATTTGAATTTAACAAATCTAAGTTCTGTAATTCACTATTACAAGTTCAGATCTTCAAGTTATAATTTACAATAATAATTAGAAGCTATCAATTTTAAGTTCTGTATTTGACAATTACATGTTCAGATCTTCAAGTTATAATTTGCACTAATAATTTGTATTTAACAATTAGAAGTTCTGTATTTGACAAGTACAAGTTCAGATCTTCAAGTTATAATTTGCAATAATAATTAGAAGCTATCAATTTTAAGTTCTGTATTTGACAATTACAAGTTCAGATCTTCTAGTTATAATTTGCACTAGTAATTTGTATTTAACAATTAGAAGTTCTGTATTTGACAATTACAAGTTCATATCTTCAAGTTATAATTTGCAATAATAATTAGAAGCTATCAATTTTAAGTTCTGTATTTGACAATTACTAGTTCAGATCTTCAAGTTATAATTTGCACTAATAATTTGTATTTAACAATTAGAAGTTCTGTATTTGACTATTACAAGTTCAGATCTTCTAATTATTATTTGCAATAATAATTATAAGCTATCAATTTAAGTTCTGTATTTGACAATTACTAGTTCAGATCTTCAAGTTATAATTTGAAATAATAATTTGAATTTAACAAATCAAAGTTTTGTAATTCACTATTACAATTTCAGATCTTCAAGTTATAAATTTGCAATAATAATTAGAAGCTATCAATTTTAAGTTCTGTATTTGACAATTACAAGTTCAGATCTTCAAGTTATAATTTGCACTAATAATTTGTTTTTAACAGTTAGAAGTTCTGTATTTGACTATTACTAGTTCAGATTTTCAAATTATTATTTGCAATCTTAGTTTGAATTTAACAATTAGAAGTTCTGTATTTACCTATTACAAGTTCAGATCTTCAAGTTATAATTTGCACTAATAATTTATATTTAACAATTCGATGTTCTGTATTTGACTATTACAAGTTCAGATCTACAAGTTATAATTTGAACTACAATTATAAGCTATCAATTTTAAGTTCTGTATTTGACAATTACAAGTACAGATCTTCAAGTTATTATTTGCAATAATAATTAGAAGCTATCAATTTTAAGTTCTGTATTTGACAATTACAAGTTCAGATCTTCAAGTTATAATTTGAAATAATAATTAGAAGCTATCAATTTTAAGTTCTGCATTTGACAATTACAAGTTCAGATCTTCAAGTTATAATTTGCAATAATAATTAGAAGCTATCAATTTTAAGTTCTGAATTTGACAATTACTAGTTCAGATCTTCAAGTTATAATTTGAAATAATAATTTGAATTTAACAAATCTAAGTTCTGTAATTCACTATTACAAGTTCAGATCTTCAAGTTATAATTTACAATAATAATTAGAAGCTATCAATTTTAAGTTCTGTATTTGACTATTACAAGTTCAGATCTTCAAATTATTATTTGCAATCTTAGTTTGAATTTAACAATTCGAAGTTCTGTATTTACCTATTACAAGTTCAGATCTTCAAGTTATAATTTGTACTAATAATTTGTATTTAACAATTCGAAGTTCTGTATTTGACTATTACAAGTTCAGATCTTCAAGTTATAATTTACAATAATAATTAAATGCTATCAATTTTAAGTTCTGTATTTGACAATTACAAGTTCAGATCTTCAAGTTATAATTTGCAATAATAATTAGAAGCTATCAATTTTAAGTACTGTATTTGACAATTACAAGTTCAGATCTTCAAGTTATAATTTGCAATAATAATTAGAAGCTATCAATTTTAAGGGCTGTATTTGACAATTACTAGTTCAGATCTTCAAGTTATAATTTGAAATAATAATTTGAATTTAACAAATCTAAGTTCTGTAATTCACTATTACAAGTTCAGATCTTCAAGTTATAATTTACAATAATAATTAGAAGCTATCAATTTTAAGTTCTGTATTTGACAATTACTAGTTCAGATCTCCAAGTTATTATTTGCAATAATAATTAGAAGCTATCAATTTTAAGTTCTGTATTTGACAATTACAAGTTCAGATCTTAAAGTTATAATTTACAATAATAATTAGAAGCTATCAATTGTAAGTTCTGTATTTGACAATTACAAGTTCAGATCTTCAAGTTATAATTTGCAATAATAATTAGAAGCTATCAATATTAAGTTCTGTATTTGAAAATTACTAATTCAGATCTTCAAGTTATAATTTGCACTAATAATTTGTATTTAACAATTAGAAGTTCTGTATTTGACAATTACAAGTTCAGATCTTCTAGTTATAATTTGCAATAATAATTAGAAGCTATCAATATTAAGTTCTGTATTTGAAAATTACTAGTTCAGATCTTCAAGTTATAATTTGCACTAATAATTAGTATTTAATAATTAGAAGTTCTGTATTTGACAATTACTAGTTCAGATCTTCAAGTTATAATTTGAAATAATAATTTGAATTTAGCAAATCTTAGTTCTGTAATTCACTATTACAAGTTCAGATCTTCAAGTTATAATTTGCAATAATAATTAGAAGCTATCAATTTTAAGTTCTGTATTTGACAATTACTAGTTCAGATCTTCAAGTTATAATTTGCACTAATAATTTGTATTTAACAATTAGAAGTTCTGTATTTGACTATTACAAGTTCAGATCTTCAAGTTATTATTTGCAATAATAATTATAAGCTATCAATTTAAGTTCTGTATTTGACAATTACTAGTTCAGATCTTCATGTTATAATTTGCAATAATAATTAGAAGCTATCAATTTTAAGTTCTGTATTTGACAATTACAAGTTCAGATCTTCAAGTTATAATTTGCACTTATAATTTGTTTTTAACAGTTAGAAGTTCTGTATTTGACTATTACTAGTTCAGATTTTCAAATTATTATTTGCAATCTTAATTTGAATTTAACAATTAGAAGTTCTGTATTTACCTATTACATGTTCAGATCTTCAAGTTATAATTTGCACTAATAATTTGTATTTAACAATTCGATGTTCTGTATTTGACTATTACAAGTTCAGATCTTCAAGTTATAATTTGAACTATAATTATAAGCTATCAATTTTAAGTTCTGTATTTGACAATTAAAAGTACAGATCTTCCAGTTATTATTTGCAATAATAATTAGAAGCTATCAATTTTAAGTTCTGTATTTGACAATTACAAGTTCAGATCTTCAAGTTATAATTTGAAATAATAATTAGAAGCTATCAATTTTAAGTTCTGTATTTGACAATTACATGTTCTGATCTTCAAGTTATAATTTGCACTAATAATTTGTATTTAACAATTAGAAGTTCTGTAATTGACAATTACAAGTTCAGATCTTCAAGTTATAATTTGCAATAATAATTAGAAGCTATCAATTTTAAGTTCTGTATTTGACAATTACAAGTTCAGATCTTCAAGTTATAATTTGCACTAATAATTTGTATTTAACAATTAGAAGTTCTGTATTTGACAATTACAAGTTCAGATCTTCAAGTTATAATTTGCAATAATAATTAGAAGCTATCAATTTTAAGTTCTGTATTTGACAATTACTAGTTCAGATCTTCAAGTTATAATTTGCACTAATAATTGGTATTTAACAATTAGAAGTTCTGTATTTGACTATTACAAGTTCAGATCTTCAAATTATTATTTGCAATAATAATTATAAGCTATCAATTTAAGTTCTGTATTTGACAATTACTAGTTCAGATCTTCAAGTTATAATTTGAAATAATAATTTGAATTTAACAAATCTAAGTTTTGTAATTCACTATTACAAGTTCAGATCTTCAAGTTATAATTTGCAATAATAATTAGAAGCTATCAATTTTAAGTTCTGTATTTGACAATTACAAGTTCAGATCTTCAAGTTATAATTTGCACTAATAATTTGATTTTAACAGTTAGAAGTTCTGTATTTGACTATTACTAGTTGAGATTTTCAAATTATTATTTGCAATCTTAGTTCGAATTTAACAATTAGAAGTTCTGTATTTACCTATTACAAGTTCAGATCTTCAAGTTATAATTTGCACTAATAATTTGTATTTAACAATTCGATGTTCTGTATTTGACTATTAAAAGTTCAGATCTTCAAGTTATAATTTGAACTATAATTATAAGCTATCAATTTTAAGTTCGGTATTTGACAATTACAAGTACAGATCTTCAAGTTATTATTTGCAATAATAATTAGAAGCTATCAATTTTAAGTTCTGTATTTGACAATTACAAGTTCAGATCTTCAAGTTATAATTTGAAATAATAATTAGAAGCTATCAATTTTAAGTTCTGCATTTGACAATTACAAGTTCAGATCTTCAAGTTATAATTTGCAATAATAATTAGAAGCTATCAATTTTAAGTTCTGTATTTGACAATTACTAGTTCAGATCTTCAAGTTATAATTTGAAATAATAATTTGAATTTAACAAATCTAAGTTCTGTAATTCACTATTACAAGTTCAGATCTTCAAGTTATAATTTGCAATAATAATTAGAAGCTATCAATTTTAAGTTCTGTATTTGACAATTACAAGTTCAGATCTTCATGTTATAATTTGCAATAATAATTAGAAGCTATCAATTTTAAGTTCTGTATTTGACAATTACAAGTTCAGATCTTCAAGTTATAATTTGCAATAATAATTTGAAGCTATCAATTTTAAGTTCTGTATTTGACAATTACTAGTTCAGATCTTCAAGTTATAATTTGAAATAATAATTTGAATTTAACAAATCTAAGTTCTGTAATTCACTATTACAAGTTCAGATCTTCAAGTTATAATTTACAATAATAATTAGAAGCTATCAATTTTAAGTTCTGTATTTGACAATTACTTGTTCAGATCTTCAAGTTATAATTTGCACTAATAATTTGTATTTAACAATTAGAAGTTCTGTATTTGACAATTACAAGTTCAGATCTTCAAGTTATTATTTGCAATAATAATTAGAAGCTATCAATTTTAAGTTCTGTATTTGACAATTACAAGTTCAGATCTTGAAGTTATAATTTACAATAATAATTAGAAGCTATCAATTTTAAGTTCTGTATTTAACAATTACAAGTTCAGATCTTCAAGTTATAATATGCAATAATAATTAGAAGCTATCAATTTTGAGTTCTGTATTTGACAATTACTAGTTCAGATCTTCAAGTTATAATTTGAAATAATAATTTGAATTTAACAAATCTAAGTTCTGTAATTCACTATTACAAGTTCAGATCTTCAAGTTATAATTTACAATAATAATTAGAAGCTATCAATTTTAAGTTCTGTATTTGACAATTACAAGTTCAGATCTTCAAGTTATAATTTGAAATAATAATTAGAAGCTATCAATTTTATGTTCTGTATTTGACAATTACAAGTTCAGATCTTCTAGTTATAATTTGCATTAATAATTAGAAGCTATCAATATTAAGTTCTGTATTTGAAAATTACTAGTTCAGATCTTCAAGTTATAATTTGCACTAATAATTTGTATTTAATAATTAGAAGTTCTGTATTTGACAATTACTAGTTCAGATCTTGAAGTTATAATTTGAAATAATAATTTGAATTTAACAAATCTAAGTTCTGTAATTCACTATTACAAGTTCAGATCTTCAAGTTATAATTTACAATAATAATTAGAAGCTATCAATTTTAAGTTCTGTATTTGACAATTACATGTTCTGATCTTCAAGTTATAATTTGCACTAATAATTTGTATTTAACAATTAGAAGTTCTGTAATTGACAATTACAAGTTCAGATCTTCAAGTTATAATTTGCAATAATAATTAGAAGCTATCAATTTTAAGTTCTGTATTTAACAATTACAAGTTCAGATCTTCAAGTTATAATTTGCACTAATAATTTGATTTTAACAGTTAGAAGTTCTGTATTTGACTATTACTAGTTGAGATTTTCAAATTATTATTTGCAATCTTAGTTTGAATTTAACAATTAGAAGTTCTGTATTTACCTATTACAAGTTCAGATCTTCAAGTTATAATTTGAACTTTAATTATAAGCTATCAATTTTAAGTTCGGTATTTGACAATTACAAGTACAGATCTTCAAGTTATTATTTGCAATAATAATTAGAAGCTATCAATTTTAAGTTCTGTATTTGACAATTACAAGTTCAGATCTTCAAGTTATAATTTGAAATAATAATTAGAAGCTATCAATTTTAAGTTCTGCATTTGACAATTACAAGTTCAGATCTTCAAGTTATAATTTGCAATAATAATTAGAAGCTATCAATTTTAAGTTCTGTATTTAACAATTACTAGTTAAGATCTTCAAGTTATAATTTGAAATAATAATTTGAATTTAACAAATCTAAGTTCTGTAATTCACTATTACAAGTTCAGATCTTCAAGTTATAATTTACAATAATAATTAGAAGCTATCAATTTTAAGTTCTGTATTTGACTATTACAAGTTCAGATCTTCAAATTATTATTTGCAATCTTAGTTTGAATTTAACAATTCGAAGTTTTGTATTTACCTATTACAAGTTCAGATCTTCAAGTTATAATTTGTACTAATAATTTGTATTTAACAATTCGAAGTTCTGTATTTGACTATTACAAGTTCAGATCTTCAAGTTATAATTTACAATAATAATTAAAAGCTATCAATTTTAAGTTCTGTATTTGACAATTACAAGTTCAGATCTTCAAGTTATAATTTGCAATATTAATTAGAAGCTATCAATTTTAAGTACTGTATTTGACAATTACAAGTTCAGATCTTCAAGTTATAATTTGCAATAATAATTAGAAGCTATCAATTTTAAGTTCTGTATTTGACAATTACTAGTTCAGATCTTCAAGTTATAATTTGAAATAATAATTTGAATTTAACAAATCTAAGTTCTGTGATTCACTATTACAAGTTCAGATCTTCAAGTTATAATTTACAATAATAATTAGAAGCTATCAATTTTAAGTTCTGTATTTGACTATTAGAAGTTCAGATCTTCAAGTTATAATTTGCAATAATAATTAGAAGCTATCAATTTTAAGTTCTGTATATTTGACAATTACAAGTTCAGATCTTCAAGTTATAATTTGCACTAATAATTTGTATTTAACAATTAGAAGTTCTGTATTTGACAATTACAAGTTCAGATCTTCAAGTTATAATTTGCAATAATAATTAGAAGCTATCAATTTTAAGTTCTGTATTTGACAATTACTAGTTCAGATCTTCAAGTTATAATTTGCACTAATAATTTGTATTTAACAATTAGAAGTTCTGTATTTGACTATTACAAGTTCAGATCTTCGAATTATTATTTGCAATCTTAGTTTGAATTTAACAATTAGAAGTTCTGTATTTACCTATTACAAGTTCCGATCTTCAAGTTATAATTTGCACTAATAATTTGTATTTAACAATTCGATGTTCTGTATTTGACTATTAAAAGTTCAGATCTTCAAGTTATAATTTGAACTATAATTATAAGCTATCAATTTTAAGTTCGGTATTTGACAATTACAAGTACAGATCTTCAAGTTATTATTTGCAATAATAATTAGAAGCTATCAATTTTAAGTTCTGTATTTGACAATTACAAGTTCAGATCTTCAAGTTATAATTTGAAATAATAATTAGAAGCTATCAATTTTAAGTTCTGCATTTGACAATTACAAGTTCAGATCTTCAAGTTATAATTTGCAATAATAATTAGAAGCTATCAATTTTAAGTTCTGTATTTGACAATTACTAGTTCAGATCTTCAAGTTATAATTTGAAATAATAATTTGAATTTAACAAATCTAAGTTCTGTAATTCACTATTACAAGTTCAGATCTTCAAGTTATAATTTGCAATAATAATTAGAAGCTATCAATTTTAAGTTCTGTATTTGACAATTACAAGTTCAGATCTTCATGTTTTAATTTGCAATAATAATTAGAAGCTATCAATTTTAAGTTCTGTATTTGACAATTACAAGTTCAGATCTTCAAGTTATAATTTGCAATAATAATTTGAAGCTATCAATTTTAAGTTCTGTATTTGACAATTACTAGTTCAGATCTTCAAGTTATAATTTGAAATAATAATTTGAATTTAACAAATCTAAGTTCTGTAATTCACTATTACAAGTTCAGATCTTCAAGTTATAATTTACAATAATAATTAGAAGCTATCAATTTTAAGTTCTGTATTTGACAATTACTTGTTCAGATCTTCAAGTTATAATTTGCACTAATAATTTGTATTTAACAATTAGAAGTTCTGTATTTGACAATTACAAGTTCAGATCTTCAAGTTATTATTTGCAATAATAATTAGAAGCTATCAATTTTAAGTTCTGTATTTGACAATTACAAGTTCAGATCTTGAAGTTATAATTTACAATAATAATTAGAAGCTATCAATTTTAAGTTCTGTATTTAACAATTACAAGTTCAGATCTTCAAGTTATAATATGCAATAATAATTAGAAGCTATCAATTTTGAGTTCTGTATTTGACAATTACTAGTTCAGATCTTCAAGTTATAATTTGAAATAATAATTTGAATTTAACAAATCTAAGTTCTGTAATTCACTATTACAAGTTCAGATCTTCAAGTTATAATTTACAATAATAATTAGAAGCTATCAATTTTAAGTTCTGTATTTGACAATTACAAGTTCAGATCTTCAAGTTATAATTTGCACTAATAATTTGTATTTAACAATTTGAAGTTCTGTATTTGACAATTACAAGTTCAGATATTCAAGTTATAATTTGCAATAATAATTAGAAGCTATTAATTTTAAGTTCTGTATTTGACAATTACAAGTTCAGATGTTCAAGTTATAATTTGAAATAATAATTAGAAGCTATCAATTTTATGTTCTGTATTTGACAATTACAAGTTCAGATCTTCAAGTTATAATTTGCAATAATAATTAGAAGCTATCAATTTTAAGTTCTGTATTTGACAATTACAAGTTCAGATCTTCAAGTTATAATTTGCAATAATAATTAGAAGCTATCAATTTTAAGTTCTGTATTTGACAATTACTAGTTCAGATCTCCAAGTTTATATTTGCAATAATAATTAGAAGCTATCAATTTTAAGTTCTGTATTTGACAATTACAAGTTCAGATCTTCAAGTTATAATTTACAATAATAATTAGAAGCTATCAATTTTAAGTTCTGTATTTGACAATTACAAGTTAGATCTTCAAGTTATAATTTGCAATAATAATTAGAAGCTATCAATTTTAAGTTCTGTAATTCACTATTACAAGTTCAGATCTTCAAGTTATAATTTACAATAATAATTAGAAGCTATCAATTTTAAGTTCTGTATTTGACAATTACTTGTTCAGATCTTCAAGTTATAATTTGCACTAATAATTTGTATTTAACAATTAGAAGTTCTGTATTTGACAATTACAAGTTCAGATCTTCAAGTTATTATTTGCAATAATAATTAGAAGCTATCAATTTTAAGTTCTGTATTTGACAATTACAAGTTCAGATCTTGAAGTTATAATTTACAATAATAATTAGAAGCTATCAATTTTAAGTTCTGTATTTAACAATTACAAGTTCAGATCTTCAAGTTATAATATGCAATAATAATTAGAAGCTATCAATTTTGAGTTCTGTATTTGACAATTACTAGTTCAGATCTTCAAGTTATAATTTGAAATAATAATTTGAATTTAACAAATCTAAGTTCTGTAATTCACTATTACAAGTTCAGATCTTCAAGTTATAATTTACAATAATAATTAGAAGCTATCAATTTTAAGTTCTGTATTTGACAATTACAAGTTCAGATCTTCAAGTTATAATTTGCACTAATAATTTGTATTTAACAATTTGAAGTTCTGTATTTGACAATTACAAGTTCAGATATTCAAGTTATAATTTGCAATAATAATTAGAAGCTATTAATTTTAAGTTCTGTATTTGACAATTACAAGTTCAGATCTTCAAGTTATAATTTGAAATAATAATTAGAAGCTATCAATTTTATGTTCTGTATTTGACAATTACAAGTTCAGATCTTCAAGTTATAATTTGCAATAATAATTAGAAGCTATCAATTTTAAGTTCTGTATTTGACAATTACAAGTTCAGATCTTCAAGTTATAATTTGCAATAATAATTAGAAGCTATCAATTTTAAGTTCTGTATTTGACAATTACTAGTTCAGATCTCCAAGTTTATATTTGCAATAATAATTAGAAGCTATCAATTTTAAGTTCTGTATTTGACAATTACAAGTTCAGATCTTCAAGTTATAATTTACAATAATAATTAGAAGCTATCAATTTTAAGTTCTGTATTTGACAATTACAAGTTAGATCTTCAAGTTATAATTTGCAATAATAATTAGAAGCTATCAATTTTAAGTTCTGTATTTGACAATTACTAGTTCAGATCTTCAAGTTATAATTTGAAATAATAATTTGAATTTAACAAATCTAAGTTCTGTAATTCACTATTACAAGTTCAGATCTTCAAGTTATAATTTACAATAATAATTAGAAGCTATCAATTTTAAGTTCTGTATTTGATAATTACAAGTTCAGATCTTCAAGTTATAATTTGCACTACTAATTTGTATTTAACAATTAGAAGTTCTGTATTTGACAATTACAAGTTCAGATCTTCAAGTTATAATTTGCAATAATAATTAGAAGCTATCAATTTTAAGTTCTGTATTTGACAATTACAAGTTCAGATCTTCAAGTTATAAATTGAAATTATAATTAGAAGCTATCAATTTTAAGTTCTGTATTTGACAATTACAAGTTCAGATCTTCTAGTTATAATTTGCATTAATAATTAGAAGCTATCAATATTAAGTTCTGTATTTGAAAATTACTAGTTCAGATCTTCAAGTTATAATTTGCACTAATAATTTGTATTTAATAATTAGAAGTTCTGTATTTGACAATTACTAGTTCAGATCTTCAAGTTATAATTTGAAATAATAATTTGAATTTAACAAATCTAAGTTCTGTAATTCACTATTACAAGTTCAGATCTTCAAGTTATAATTTACAATAATAATTAGAAGCTATCAATTTTAAGTTCTGTATTTGACAATTACATGTTCTGATCTTCAAGTTATAATTTGCACTAATAATTTGTATTTAACAATTAGAAGTTCTGTAATTGACAATTACAAGTTCAGATCTTCAAGTTATAATTTGCAATAATAATTAGAAGCTATCAATTTTAAGTTCTGTATTTGACAATTACTAGTTCAGATCTTCAAGTTATAATTTGAAATAATAATTTGAATTTAGCAAATCTTAGTTCTGTAATTCACTATTACAAGTTCAGATCTTCAAGTTATAATTTGCAATAATAATTAGAAGCTATCAATTTTAAGTTCTGTATTTGACAATTACTAGTTCAGATCTTCAAGTTATAATTTGCACTAATAATTTGTATTTAACAATTAGAAGTTCTGTATTTGACTATTACAAGTTCAGATCTTCAAGTTATTATTTGCAATAATAATTATAAGCTATCAATTTAAGTTCTGTATTTGACAATTACTAGTTCAGATCTTCATGTTATAATTTGCAATAATAATTAGAAGCTATCAATTTTAAGTTCTGTATTTGACAATTACAAGTTCAGATCTTCAAGTTATAATTTGCACTTATAATTTGTTTTTAACAGTTAGAAGTTCTGTATTTGACTATTACTAGTTCAGATTTTCAAATTATTATTTGCAATCTTAATTTGAATTTAACAATTAGAAGTTCTGTATTTACCTATTACATGTTCAGATCTTCAAGTTATAATTTGCACTAATAATTTGTATTTAACAATTCGATGTTCTGTATTTGACTATTACAAGTTCAGATCTTCAAGTTATAATTTGAACTATAATTATAAGCTATCAATTTTAAGTTCTGTATTTGACAATTAAAAGTACAGATCTTCCAGTTATTATTTGCAATAATAATTAGAAGCTATCAATTTTAAGTTCTGTATTTGACAATTACAAGTTCAGATCTTCAAGTTATAATTTGAAATAATAATTAGAAGCTATCAATTTTAAGTTCTGTATTTGACAATTACATGTTCTGATCTTCAAGTTATAATTTGCACTAATAATTTGTATTTAACAATTAGAAGTTCTGTAATTGACAATTACAAGTTCAGATCTTCAAGTTATAATTTGCAATAATAATTAGAAGCTATCAATTTTAAGTTCTGTATTTGACAATTACAAGTTCAGATCTTCAAGTTATAATTTGCACTAATAATTTGTATTTAACAATTAGAAGTTCTGTATTTGACAATTACAAGTTCAGATCTTCAAGTTATAATTTGCAATAATAATTAGAAGCTATCAATTTTAAGTTCTGTATTTGACAATTACTAGTTCAGATCTTCAAGTTATAATTTGCACTAATAATTGGTATTTAACAATTAGAAGTTCTGTATTTGACTATTACAAGTTCAGATCTTCAAATTATTATTTGCAATAATAATTATAAGCTATCAATTTAAGTTCTGTATTTGACAATTACTAGTTCAGATCTTCAAGTTATAATTTGAAATAATAATTTGAATTTAACAAATCTAAGTTTTGTAATTCACTATTACAAGTTCAGATCTTCAAGTTATAATTTGCAATAATAATTAGAAGCTATCAATTTTAAGTTCTGTATTTGACAATTACAAGTTCAGATCTTCAAGTTATAATTTGCACTAATAATTTGATTTTAACAGTTAGAAGTTCTGTATTTGACTATTACTAGTTGAGATTTTCAAATTATTATTTGCAATCTTAGTTTGAATTTAACAATTAGAAGTTCTGTATTTACCTATTACAAGTTCAGATCTTCAAGTTATAATTTGCACTAATAATTTGTATTTAACAATTCGATGTTCTGTATTTGACTATTAAAAGTTCAGATCTTCAAGTTATAATTTGAACTATAATTATAAGCTATCAATTTTAAGTTCGGTATTTGACAATTACAAGTACAGATCTTCAAGTTATTATTTGCAATAATAATTAGAAGCTATCAATTTTAAGTTCTGTATTTGACAATTACAAGTTCAGATCTTCAAGTTATAATTTGAAATAATAATTAGAAGCTATCAATTTTAAGTTCTGCATTTGACAATTACAAGTTCAGATCTTCAAGTTATAATTTGCAATAATAATTAGAAGCTATCAATTTTAAGTTCTGTATTTGACAATTACTAGTTCAGATCTTCAAGTTATAATTTGAAATAATAATTTGAATTTAACAAATCTAAGTTCTGTAATTCACTATTACAAGTTCAGATCTTCAAGTTATAATTTGCAATAATAATTAGAAGCTATCAATTTTAAGTTCTGTATTTGACAATTACAAGTTCAGATCTTCATGTTATAATTTGCAATAATAATTAGAAGCTATCAATTTTAAGTTCTGTATTTGACAATTACAAGTTCAGATCTTCAAGTTATAATTTGCAATAATAATTTGAAGCTATCAATTTTAAGTTCTGTATTTGACAATTACTAGTTCAGATCTTCAAGTTATAATTTGAAATAATAATTTGAATTTAACAAATCTAAGTTCTGTAATTCACTATTACAAGTTCAGATCTTCAAGTTATAATTTACAATAATAATTAGAAGCTATCAATTTTAAGTTCTGTATTTGACAATTACTTGTTCAGATCTTCAAGTTATAATTTGCACTAATAATTTGTATTTAACAATTAGAAGTTCTGTATTTGACAATTACAAGTTCAGATCTTCAAGTTATTATTTGCAATAATAATTAGAAGCTATCAATTTTAAGTTCTGTATTTGACAATTACAAGTTCAGATCTTGAAGTTATAATTTACAATAATAATTAGAAGCTATCAATTTTAAGTTCTGTATTTAACAATTACAAGTTCAGATCTTCAAGTTATAATATGCAATAATAATTAGAAGCTATCAATTTTGAGTTCTGTATTTGACAATTACTAGTTCAGATCTTCAAGTTATAATTTGAAATAATAATTTGAATTTAACAAATCTAAGTTCTGTAATTCACTATTACAAGTTCAGATCTTCAAGTTATAATTTACAATAATAATTAGAAGCTATCAATTTTAAGTTCTGTATTTGACAATTACAAGTTCAGATCTTCAAGTTATAATTTGAAATAATAATTAGAAGCTATCAATTTTATGTTCTGTATTTGACAATTACAAGTTCAGATCTTCTAGTTATAATTTGCATTAATAATTAGAAGCTATCAATATTAAGTTCTGTATTTGAAAATTACTAGTTCAGATCTTCAAGTTATAATTTGCACTAATAATTTGTATTTAATAATTAGAAGTTCTGTATTTGACAATTACTAGTTCAGATCTTGAAGTTATAATTTGAAATAATAATTTGAATTTAACAAATCTAAGTTCTGTAATTCACTATTACAAGTTCAGATCTTCAAGTTATAATTTACAATAATAATTAGAAGCTATCAATTTTAAGTTCTGTATTTGACAATTACATGTTCTGATCTTCAAGTTATAATTTGCACTAATAATTTGTATTTAACAATTAGAAGTTCTGTAATTGACAATTACAAGTTCAGATCTTCAAGTTATAATTTGCAATAATAATTAGAAGCTATCAATTTTAAGTTCTGTATTTAACAATTACAAGTTCAGATCTTCAAGTTATAATTTGCACTAATAATTTGATTTTAACAGTTAGAAGTTCTGTATTTGACTATTACTAGTTGAGATTTTCAAATTATTATTTGCAATCTTAGTTTGAATTTAACAATTAGAAGTTCTGTATTTACCTATTACAAGTTCAGATCTTCAAGTTATAATTTGAACTTTAATTATAAGCTATCAATTTTAAGTTCGGTATTTGACAATTACAAGTACAGATCTTCAAGTTATTATTTGCAATAATAATTAGAAGCTATCAATTTTAAGTTCTGTATTTGACAATTACAAGTTCAGATCTTCAAGTTATAATTTGAAATAATAATTAGAAGCTATCAATTTTAAGTTCTGCATTTGACAATTACAAGTTCAGATCTTCAAGTTATAATTTGCAATAATAATTAGAAGCTATCAATTTTAAGTTCTGTATTTAACAATTACTAGTTAAGATCTTCAAGTTATAATTTGAAATAATAATTTGAATTTAACAAATCTAAGTTCTGTAATTCACTATTACAAGTTCAGATCTTCAAGTTATAATTTACAATAATAATTAGAAGCTATCAATTTTAAGTTCTGTATTTGACTATTACAAGTTCAGATCTTCAAATTATTATTTGCAATCTTAGTTTGAATTTAACAATTCGAAGTTTTGTATTTACCTATTACAAGTTCAGATCTTCAAGTTATAATTTGTACTAATAATTTGTATTTAACAATTCGAAGTTCTGTATTTGACTATTACAAGTTCAGATCTTCAAGTTATAATTTACAATAATAATTAAAAGCTATCAATTTTAAGTTCTGTATTTGACAATTACAAGTTCAGATCTTCAAGTTATAATTTGCAATATTAATTAGAAGCTATCAATTTTAAGTACTGTATTTGACAATTACAAGTTCAGATCTTCAAGTTATAATTTGCAATAATAATTAGAAGCTATCAATTTTAAGTTCTGTATTTGACAATTACTAGTTCAGATCTTCAAGTTATAATTTGAAATAATAATTTGAATTTAACAAATCTAAGTTCTGTGATTCACTATTACAAGTTCAGATCTTCAAGTTATAATTTACAATAATAATTAGAAGCTATCAATTTTAAGTTCTGTATTTGACTATTAGAAGTTCAGATCTTCAAGTTATAATTTGCAATAATAATTAGAAGCTATCAATTTTAAGTTCTGTATATTTGACAATTACAAGTTCAGATCTTCAAGTTATAATTTGCACTAATAATTTGTATTTAACAATTAGAAGTTCTGTATTTGACAATTACAAGTTCAGATCTTCAAGTTATAATTTGCAATAATAATTAGAAGCTATCAATTTTAAGTTCTGTATTTGACAATTACTAGTTTAGATCTTCAAGTTATAATTTGCACTAATAATTTGTATTTAACAATTAGAAGTTCTGTATTTGACTATTACAAGTTCAGATCTTCGAATTATTATTTGCAATCTTAGTTTGAATTTAACAATTAGAAGTTCTGTATTTACCTATTACAAGTTCCGATCTTCAAGTTATAATTTGCACTAATAATTTGTATTTAACAATTCGATGTTCTGTATTTGACTATTAAAAGTTCAGATCTTCAAGTTATAATTTGAACTATAATTATAAGCTATCAATTTTAAGTTCGGTATTTGACAATTACAAGTACAGATCTTCAAGTTATTATTTGCAATAATAATTAGAAGCTATCAATTTTAAGTTCTGTATTTGACAATTACAAGTTCAGATCTTCAAGTTATAATTTGAAATAATAATTAGAAGCTATCAATTTTAAGTTCTGCATTTGACAATTACAAGTTCAGATCTTCAAGTTATAATTTGCAATAATAATTAGAAGCTATCAATTTTAAGTTCTGTATTTGACAATTACTAGTTCAGATCTTCAAGTTATAATTTGAAATAATAATTTGAATTTAACAAATCTAAGTTCTGTAATTCACTATTACAAGTTCAGATCTTCAAGTTATAATTTGCAATAATAATTAGAAGCTATCAATTTTAAGTTCTGTATTTGACAATTACAAGTTCAGATCTTCATGTTTTAATTTGCAATAATAATTAGAAGCTATCAATTTTAAGTTCTGTATTTGACAATTACAAGTTCAGATCTTCAAGTTATAATTTGCAATAATAATTTGAAGCTATCAATTTTAAGTTCTGTATTTGACAATTACTAGTTCAGATCTTCAAGTTATAATTTGAAATAATAATTTGAATTTAACAAATCTAAGTTCTGTAATTCACTATTACAAGTTCAGATCTTCAAGTTATAATTTACAATAATAATTAGAAGCTATCAATTTTAAGTTCTGTATTTGACAATTACTTGTTCAGATCTTCAAGTTATAATTTGCACTAATAATTTGTATTTAACAATTAGAAGTTCTGTATTTGACAATTACAAGTTCAGATCTTCAAGTTATTATTTGCAATAATAATTAGAAGCTATCAATTTTAAGTTCTGTATTTGACAATTACAAGTTCAGATCTTGAAGTTATAATTTACAATAATAATTAGAAGCTATCAATTTTAAGTTCTGTATTTAACAATTACAAGTTCAGATCTTCAAGTTATAATATGCAATAATAATTAGAAGCTATCAATTTTGAGTTCTGTATTTGACAATTACTAGTTCAGATCTTCAAGTTATAATTTGAAATAATAATTTGAATTTAACAAATCTAAGTTCTGTAATTCACTATTACAAGTTCAGATCTTCAAGTTATAATTTACAATAATAATTAGAAGCTATCAATTTTAAGTTCTGTATTTGACAATTACAAGTTCAGATCTTCAAGTTATAATTTGCACTAATAATTTGTATTTAACAATTTGAAGTTCTGTATTTGACAATTACAAGTTCAGATATTCAAGTTATAATTTGCAATAATAATTAGAAGCTATTAATTTTAAGTTCTGTATTTGACAATTACAAGTTCAGATGTTCAAGTTATAATTTGAAATAATAATTAGAAGCTATCAATTTTATGTTCTGTATTTGACAATTACAAGTTCAGATCTTCAAGTTATAATTTGCAATAATAATTAGAAGCTATCAATTTTAAGTTCTGTATTTGACAATTACAAGTTCAGATCTTCAAGTTATAATTTGCAATAATAATTAGAAGCTATCAATTTTAAGTTCTGTATTTGACAATTACTAGTTCAGATCTCCAAGTTTATATTTGCAATAATAATTAGAAGCTATCAATTTTAAGTTCTGTATTTGACAATTACAAGTTCAGATCTTCAAGTTATAATTTACAATAATAATTAGAAGCTATCAATTTTAAGTTCTGTATTTGACAATTACAAGTTAGATCTTCAAGTTATAATTTGCAATAATAATTAGAAGCTATCAATTTTAAGTTCTGTAATTCACTATTACAAGTTCAGATCTTCAAGTTATAATTTACAATAATAATTAGAAGCTATCAATTTTAAGTTCTGTATTTGACAATTACTTGTTCAGATCTTCAAGTTATAATTTGCACTAATAATTTGTATTTAACAATTAGAAGTTCTGTATTTGACAATTACAAGTTCAGATCTTCAAGTTATTATTTGCAATAATAATTAGAAGCTATCAATTTTAAGTTCTGTATTTGACAATTACAAGTTCAGATCTTGAAGTTATAATTTACAATAATAATTAGAAGCTATCAATTTTAAGTTCTGTATTTAACAATTACAAGTTCAGATCTTCAAGTTATAATATGCAATAATAATTAGAAGCTATCAATTTTGAGTTCTGTATTTGACAATTACTAGTTCAGATCTTCAAGTTATAATTTGAAATAATAATTTGAATTTAACAAATCTAAGTTCTGTAATTCACTATTACAAGTTCAGATCTTCAAGTTATAATTTACAATAATAATTAGAAGCTATCAATTTTAAGTTCTGTATTTGACAATTACAAGTTCAGATCTTCAAGTTATAATTTGCACTAATAATTTGTATTTAACAATTTGAAGTTCTGTATTTGACAATTACAAGTTCAGATATTCAAGTTATAATTTGCAATAATAATTAGAAGCTATTAATTTTAAGTTCTGTATTTGACAATTACAAGTTCAGATCTTCAAGTTATAATTTGAAATAATAATTAGAAGCTATCAATTTTATGTTCTGTATTTGACAATTACAAGTTCAGATCTTCAAGTTATAATTTGCAATAATAATTAGAAGCTATCAATTTTAAGTTCTGTATTTGACAATTACAAGTTCAGATCTTCAAGTTATAATTTGCAATAATAATTAGAAGCTATCAATTTTAAGTTCTGTATTTGACAATTACTAGTTCAGATCTCCAAGTTTATATTTGCAATAATAATTAGAAGCTATCAATTTTAAGTTCTGTATTTGACAATTACAAGTTCAGATCTTCAAGTTATAATTTACAATAATAATTAGAAGCTATCAATTTTAAGTTCTGTATTTGACAATTACAAGTTAGATCTTCAAGTTATAATTTGCAATAATAATTAGAAGCTATCAATTTTAAGTTCTGTATTTGACAATTACTAGTTCAGATCTTCAAGTTATAATTTGAAATAATAATTTGAATTTAACAAATCTAAGTTCTGTAATTCACTATTACAAGTTCAGATCTTCAAGTTATAATTTACAATAATAATTAGAAGCTATCAATTTTAAGTTCTGTATTTGATAATTACAAGTTCAGATCTTCAAGTTATAATTTGCACTACTAATTTGTATTTAACAATTAGAAGTTCTGTATTTGACAATTACAAGTTCAGATCTTCAAGTTATAATTTGCAATAATAATTAGAAGCTATCAATTTTAAGTTCTGTATTTGACAATTACAAGTTCAGATCTTCAAGTTATAAATTGAAATTATAATTAGAAGCTATCAATTTTAAGTTCTGTATTTGACAATTACAAGTTCAGATCTTCTAGTTATAATTTGCATTAATAATTAGAAGCTATCAATATTAAGTTCTGTATTTGAAAATTACTAGTTCAGATCTTCAAGTTATAATTTGCACTAATAATTTGTATTTAATAATTAGAAGTTCTGTATTTGACAATTACTAGTTCAGATCTTCAAGTTATAATTTGAAATAATAATTTGAATTTAACAAATCTAAGTTCTGTAATTCACTATTACAAGTTCAGATCTTCAAGTTATAATTTACAATAATAATTAGAAGCTATCAATTTTAAGTTCTGTATTTGACAATTACATGTTCTGATCTTCAAGTTATAATTTGCACTAATAATTTGTATTTAACAATTAGAAGTTCTGTAATTGACAATTACAAGTTCAGATCTTCAAGTTATAATTTGCAATAATAATTAGAAGCTATCAATTTTAAGTTCTGTATTTGACAATTACAAGTTCAGATCTTCAAGTTATAAATTGAAATTATAATTAGAAGCTATCAATTTTAAGTTCTGTATTTGACAATTACAAGTTCAGATCTTCTAGTTATAATTTGCATTAATAATTAGAAGCTATCAATATTAAGTTCTGTATTTGAAAATTACTAGTTCAGATCTTCAAGTTATAATTTGCACTAATAATTTGTATTTAATAATTAGAAGTTCTGTATTTGACAATTACTAGTTCAGATCTTCAAGTTATAATTAGAAATAATAATTTGAATTTAACAAATCTAAGTTCTGTAATTCACTATTACAAGTTCAGATCTTCAAGTTATAATTTACAATAATAATTAGAAGCTATCAATTTTAAGTTCTGTATTTGACAATTACAAGTTCAGATCTTGAAGTTATAATTTACAATAATAATTAGAAGCTATCAATTTTAAGTTCTGTATTTAACAATTACAAGTTCAGATCTTCAAGTTATAATATGCAATAATAATTAGAAGCTATCAATTTTGAGTTCTGTATTTGACAATTACTAGTTCAGATCTTCAAGTTATAATTTGAAATAATAATTTGAATTTAACAAATCTAAGTTCTGTAATTCACTATTACAAGTTCAGATCTTCAAGTTATAATTTACAATAATAATTAGAAGCTATCAATTTTAAGTTCTGTATTTGACAATTACAAGTTCAGATCTTCAAGTTATAATTTGCACTAATAATTTGTATTTAACAATTTGAAGTTCTGTATTTGACAATTACAAGTTCAGATATTCAAGTTATAATTTGCAATAATAATTAGAAGCTATTAATTTTAAGTTCTGTATTTGACAATTACAAGTTCAGATGTTCAAGTTATAATTTGAAATAATAATTAGAAGCTATCAATTTTATGTTCTGTATTTGACAATTACAAGTTCAGATCTTCAAGTTATAATTTGCAATAATAATTAGAAGCTATCAATTTTAAGTTCTGTATTTGACAATTACAAGTTCAGATCTTCAAGTTATAATTTGCAATAATAATTAGAAGCTATCAATTTTAAGTTCTGTATTTGACAATTACTAGTTCAGATCTCCAAGTTTATATTTGCAATAATAATTAGAAGCTATCAATTTTAAGTTCTGTATTTGACAATTACAAGTTCAGATCTTCAAGTTATAATTTACAATAATAATTAGAAGCTATCAATTTTAAGTTCTGTATTTGACAATTACAAGTTAGATCTTCAAGTTATAATTTGCAATAATAATTAGAAGCTATCAATTTTAAGTTCTGTAATTCACTATTACAAGTTCAGATCTTCAAGTTATAATTTACAATAATAATTAGAAGCTATCAATTTTAAGTTCTGTATTTGACAATTACTTGTTCAGATCTTCAAGTTATAATTTGCACTAATAATTTGTATTTAACAATTAGAAGTTCTGTATTTGACAATTACAAGTTCAGATCTTCAAGTTATTATTTGCAATAATAATTAGAAGCTATCAATTTTAAGTTCTGTATTTGACAATTACAAGTTCAGATCTTGAAGTTATAATTTACAATAATAATTAGAAGCTATCAATTTTAAGTTCTGTATTTAACAATTACAAGTTCAGATCTTCAAGTTATAATATGCAATAATAATTAGAAGCTATCAATTTTGAGTTCTGTATTTGACAATTACTAGTTCAGATCTTCAAGTTATAATTTGAAATAATAATTTGAATTTAACAAATCTAAGTTCTGTAATTCACTATTACAAGTTCAGATCTTCAAGTTATAATTTACAATAATAATTAGAAGCTATCAATTTTAAGTTCTGTATTTGACAATTACAAGTTCAGATCTTCAAGTTATAATTTGCACTAATAATTTGTATTTAACAATTTGAAGTTCTGTATTTGACAATTACAAGTTCAGATATTCAAGTTATAATTTGCAATAATAATTAGAAGCTATTAATTTTAAGTTCTGTATTTGACAATTACAAGTTCAGATCTTCAAGTTATAATTTGAAATAATAATTAGAAGCTATCAATTTTATGTTCTGTATTTGACAATTACAAGTTCAGATCTTCAAGTTATAATTTGCAATAATAATTAGAAGCTATCAATTTTAAGTTCTGTATTTGACAATTACAAGTTCAGATCTTCAAGTTATAATTTGCAATAATAATTAGAAGCTATCAATTTTAAGTTCTGTATTTGACAATTACTAGTTCAGATCTCCAAGTTTATATTTGCAATAATAATTAGAAGCTATCAATTTTAAGTTCTGTATTTGACAATTACAAGTTCAGATCTTCAAGTTATAATTTACAATAATAATTAGAAGCTATCAATTTTAAGTTCTGTATTTGACAATTACAAGTTAGATCTTCAAGTTATAATTTGCAATAATAATTAGAAGCTATCAATTTTAAGTTCTGTATTTGACAATTACTAGTTCAGATCTTCAAGTTATAATTTGAAATAATAATTTGAATTTAACAAATCTAAGTTCTGTAATTCACTATTACAAGTTCAGATCTTCAAGTTATAATTTACAATAATAATTAGAAGCTATCAATTTTAAGTTCTGTATTTGATAATTACAAGTTCAGATCTTCAAGTTATAATTTGCACTACTAATTTGTATTTAACAATTAGAAGTTCTGTATTTGACAATTACAAGTTCAGATCTTCAAGTTATAATTTGCAATAATAATTAGAAGCTATCAATTTTAAGTTCTGTATTTGACAATTACAAGTTCAGATCTTCAAGTTATAAATTGAAATTATAATTAGAAGCTATCAATTTTAAGTTCTGTATTTGACAATTACAAGTTCAGATCTTCTAGTTATAATTTGCATTAATAATTAGAAGCTATCAATATTAAGTTCTGTATTTGAAAATTACTAGTTCAGATCTTCAAGTTATAATTTGCACTAATAATTTGTATTTAATAATTAGAAGTTCTGTATTTGACAATTACTAGTTCAGATCTTCAAGTTATAATTTGAAATAATAATTTGAATTTAACAAATCTAAGTTCTGTAATTCACTATTACAAGTTCAGATCTTCAAGTTATAATTTACAATAATAATTAGAAGCTATCAATTTTAAGTTCTGTATTTGACAATTACATGTTCTGATCTTCAAGTTATAATTTGCACTAATAATTTGTATTTAACAATTAGAAGTTCTGTAATTGACAATTACAAGTTCAGATCTTCAAGTTATAATTTGCAATAATAATTAGAAGCTATCAATTTTAAGTTCTGTATTTGACAATTACAAGTTCAGATCTTCAAGTTATAAATTGAAATTATAATTAGAAGCTATCAATTTTAAGTTCTGTATTTGACAATTACAAGTTCAGATCTTCTAGTTATAATTTGCATTAATAATTAGAAGCTATCAATATTAAGTTCTGTATTTGAAAATTACTAGTTCAGATCTTCAAGTTATAATTTGCACTAATAATTTGTATTTAATAATTAGAAGTTCTGTATTTGACAATTACTAGTTCAGATCTTCAAGTTATAATTAGAAATAATAATTTGAATTTAACAAATCTAAGTTCTGTAATTCACTATTACAAGTTCAGATCTTCAAGTTATAATTTACAATAATAATTAGAAGCTATCAATTTTAAGTTCTGTATTTGACAATTACATGTTCTGATCTTCAAGTTATAATTTGCACTAATAATTTGTATTTAACAATTAGAAGTTCTGTAATTGACAATTACAAGTTCAGATCTTCAAGTTATAATTTGCAATAATAATTAGAAGCTATCAATTTTAAGTTCTGTATTTGACAATTACAAGTTCAGATCTTCAAGTTATAATTTGCACTAATAATTTGTATTTAACAATTCGATGTTCTGTATTTGACTATTAAAAGTTCAGATCTTCAAGTTATAATTTGAACTTTAATTATAAGCTATCAATTTTAAGTTCGGTATTTGACAATTACAAGTACAGATCTTCAAGTTATTATTTGCAATAATAATTAGAAGCTATCAATTTTAAGTTCTGTATTTGACAATTACAAGTTCAGATCTTCAAGTTATAATTTGAAATAATAATTAGAAGCTATCAATTTTAAGTTCTGCATTTGACAATTACAAGTTCAGATCTTCAAGTTATAATTTGCAATAATAATTAGAAGCTATCAATTTTAAGTTCTGTATTTGACAATTACTAGTTCAGATCTTCAAGTTATAATTTGAAATAATAATTTGAATTTAACAAATCTAAGTTCTGTAATTCACTATTACAAGTTCAGATCTTCAAGTTATAATTTACAATAATAATTAGAAGCTATCAATTTTAAGTTCTGTATTTGACTATTACAAGTTCAGATCTTCAAATTATTATTTGCAATCTTAGTTTGAATTTAACAATTCGAAGTTTTGTATTTACCTATTACAAGTTCAGATCTTCAAGTTATAATTTGTACTAATAATTTGTATTTAACAATTCGAAGTTCTGTATTTGACTATTACAAGTTCAGATCTTCAAGTTATAATTTACAATAATAATTAAAAGCTATCAATTTTAAGTTCTGTATTTGACAATTACAAGTTCAGATCTTCAAGTTATAATTTGAACTATAATTATAAGCTATCAATTTTAAGTTCTGTATTTGACAATTAAAAGTACAGATCTTCCAGTTATTATTTGCAATAATAATTAGAAGCTATCAATTTTAAGTTCTGTATTTGACAATTACTAGTTCAGATCTTCAAGTTATAATTTGAAATAATAATTTGAATTTAACAAATCTAAGTTCTGTGATTCACTATTACAAGTTCAGATCTTCAAGTTATAATTTACAATAATAATTAGAAGCTATCAATTTTAAGTTCTGTATTTGACTATTAGAAGTTCAGATCTTCAAGTTATAATTTGAAATAATAATTTGAATTTAGCAAATCTTAGTTCTGTAATTCACTATTACAAGTTCAGATCTTCAAATTATAATTTGCAATAATAATTAGAAGCTATCAATTTTAAGTTCTGTATTTGACAATTACAAGTTCAGATCTTCAAGTTATTATTTGCAATAATAATTAGAAGCTATTAATTTTAAGTTCTGTATTTGACAATTACAAGTTCAGATCTTGAAGTTATAATTTACAATAATAATTAGAAGCTATCAATTTTAAGTTCTGTATTTAACAATTACAAGTTCAGATCTTCAAGTTATAATATGCAATAATAATTAGAAGCTATCAATTTTAAGTTCTGTATTCGACAATTACTAGTTCAGATCTTCAAGTTATAATTTGAAATAATAATTTGAATTTAACAAATCTAAGTTCTGTAATTCACTATTACAAGTTCAGATCTTCAAGTTATAATTTACCATAATAATTAGAAGCTATCAATTTTAAGTTCTGTATTTGACAATTACAAGTTCAGATCTTCAAGTTATAATTTGCACTAATAATTTGTATTTAACAATTTGAAGTTCTGTATTTGACAATTACAAGTTCAGATCTTCAAGTTATAATTTGCAATAATAATTAGAAGCTATTAATTTTAAGTTCTGTATTTGACAATTACAAGTTCAGATCTTCAAGTTATAATTTGAAATAATAATTAGAAGCTATCAATTTTATGTTCTGTATTTGACAATTACAAGTTCAGATCTTCAAGTTATAATTTGCAATAATAATTAGAAGCTATCAATTTTAAGTTCTGTATTTGACAATTACAAGTTCAGATCTTCAAGTTATAATTTGCAATAATAATTAGAAGCTATCAATTTTAAGTTCTGTATTGGACAATTACTAGTTCAGATCTCCAAGTTATTATTTGCTATAATAATTAGAAGCTATCAATTTTAAGTTCTGTATTTGACAATTACTAGTTCAGATCTTCAAGTTATAATTTGCACTAATAATTTGTATTTAACAATTAGAAGTTCTGTATTTGACTATTACAAGTTCAGATCTTCGAATTATTATTTGCAATCTTAGTTTGAATTTAACAATTCGAAGTTCTGTATTTACCTATTACAGGTTCAGATCTTCAAGTTATAATTTGCAATCACAATTTGTATTTAACAATGCTAAGTTGCGTATTTGTTTATTACAAGTTCAGATCTTCAAATTATAATTTGCAATAATAATTAGAAGCTATCAATTTTAAGTTCTGTATTTGACAATTACAAGTTCAGATCTTCAAGTTATTATTTGCAATAATAATTAGAAGCTATCAATTTTAAGTTCTGTATTTGACAATTACAAGTTCAGATCTTGAAGTTATAATTTACAATAATAATTAGAAGCTATCAATTTTAAGTTCTGTATTTAACAATTACAAGTTCAGATCTTCAAGTTATAATATGCAATAATAATTAGAAGCTATCAATTTTAAGTTCTGTATTTGACAATTACTAGTTCAGATCTTCAAGTTATTATTTGAAATAATAATTTGAATTTAACAAATCTAAGTTCTGTAATTCACTATTACGAGTTCAGATCTTCAAGTTATAATTTACAATAATAATTAGAAGCTATCAATTTTAAGTTCTGTATTTGACAATTACAAGTTCAGATCTTCAAGTTATAATTTGCACTAATAATTTGTATTTAACAATTTGAAAATCTGTATTTGACAATTACAAGTTCAGATCTTCAAGTTATAATTTGCAATCACAATTTGTATTTAACAATGCTAAGTTGCGTATTTGTCTATTACAAGTTCAGATCTTCAAATTATAATTTGCAATAATAATTAGAAGCTATCAATTTTAAGTTCTGTATTTGACAATTACAAGTTCAGATCTTCAAGTTATTATTTGCAATAATAATTAGAAGCTATCAATTTTAAGTTCTGTATTTGACAATTACAAGTTCAGATCTTGAAGTTATAATTTACAATAATAATTAGAAGCTATCAATTTTAAGTTCTGTATTTAACAATTACAAGTTCAGATCTTCAAGTTATAATATGCAATAATAATTAGAAGCTATCAATTTTAAGTTCTGTATTCGACAATTACTAGTTCAGATCTTCAAGTTATAATTTGAAATAATAATTTGAATTTAACAAATCTAAGTTCTGTAATTCACTATTACAAGTTCAGATCTTCAAGTTATAATTTACCATAATAATTAGAAGCTATCAATTTTAAGTTCTGTATTTGACAATTACAAGTTCAGATCTTCAAGTTATAATTTGCACTAATAATTATTTATAATTATTAATTATAATTTAACAATTTGAAGTTCTGTATTTGACAATTACAAGTTCAGATCTTCAAGTTATAATTTGCAATAATAATTAGAAGCTATTAATTTTAAGTTCTGTATTTGACAATTACAAGTTCAGATCTTCAAGTTATAATTTGAAATAATAATTAGAAGCTATCAATTTTATGTTCTGTATTTGACAATTACAAGTTCAGATCTTCAAGTTATAATTTGCAATAATAATTAGAAGCTATCAATTTTAAGTTCTGTATTTGACAATTACAAGTTCAGATCTTCAAGTTATAATTTGCAATAATAATTAGAAGCTATCAATTTTAAGTTCTGTATTGGACAATTACTAGTTCAGATCTCCAAGTTATTATTTGCTATAATAATTAGAAGCTATCAATTTTAAGTTCTGTATTTGACAATTACTAGTTCAGATCTTCAAGTTATAATTTGCACTAATAATTTGTATTTAACAATTAGAAGTTCTGTATTTGACTATTACAAGTTCAGATCTTCGAATTATTATTTGCACTCTTAGTTTGAATTTAACAATTCGAAGTTCTGTATTTACCTATTACAGGTTCAGATCTTCAAGTTATAATTTGCAATCACAATTTGTATTTAACAATGCTAAGTTGCGTATTTGTTTATTACAAGTTCAGATCTTCAAATTATAATTTGCAATAATAATTAGAAGCTATCAATTTTAAGTTCTGTATTTGACAATTACAAGTTCAGATCTCCAAGTTATTATTTGCAATAATAATTAGAAGCTATCAATTTTAAGTTCTGTATTTGACAATTACAAGTTCAGATCTTGAAGTTATAATTTACAATAATAATTAGAAGCTATCAATTTTAAGTTCTGTATTTAACAATTACAAGTTCAGATCTTCAAGTTATAATATGCAATAATAATTAGAAGCTATCAATTTTAAGTTCTGTATTTGACAATTACTAGTTCAGATCTTCAAGTTATTATTTGAAATAATAATTTGAATTTAACAAATCTAAGTTCTGTAATTCACTATTACGAGTTCAGATCTTCAAGTTATAATTTACAATAATAATTAGAAGCTATCAATTTTAAGTTCTGTATTTGACAATTACAAGTTCAGATCTTCAAGTTATAATTTGCACTAATAATTTGTATTTAACAATTTGAAAATCTGTATTTGACAATTACAAGTTCAGATCTTCAAGTTATAATTTGCAATCACAATTTGTATTTAACAATGCTAAGTTGCGTATTTGTCTATTACAAGTTCAGATCTTCAAATTATAATTTGCAATAATAATTAGAAGCTATCAATTTTAAGTTCTGTATTTGACAATTACAAGTTCAGATCTTCAAGTTATTATTTGCAATAATAATTAGAAGCTATCAATTTTAAGTTCTGTATTTGACAATTACAAGTTCAGATCTTGAAGTTATAATTTACAATAATAATTAGAAGCTATCAATTTTAAGTTCTGTATTTAACAATTACAAGTTCAGATCTTCAAGTTATAATATGCAATAATAATTAGAAGCTATCAATTTTAAGTTCTGTATTTGACAATTACTAGTTCAGATCTTCAAGTTATTATTTGAAATAATAATTTGAATTTAACAAATCTAAGTTCTGTAATTCACTATTACGAGTTCAGATCTTCAAGTTATAATTTACAATAATAATTAGAAGCTATCAATTTTAAGTTCTGTATTTGACAATTACAAGTTCAGATCTTCAAGTTATAATTTGCACTAATAATTTGTATTTAACAATTTGAAAATCTGTATTTGACAATTACAAGTTCAGATCTTCAAGTTATAATTTGCAATCACAATTTGTATTTAACAATGCTAAGTTGCGTATTTGTCTATTACAAGTTCAGATCTTCAAATTATAATTTGCAATAATATTTAGAAGCTATCAATTTTAAGTTCTGTATTTGACAATTACAAGTTCAGATCTTCAAGTTATTATTTGCAATAATAATTAGAAGCTATCAATTTTAAGTTCTGTATTTGACAATTACAAGTTCAGATCTTGAAGTTATAATTTACAATAATAATTAGAAGCTATCAATTTTAAGTTCTGTATTTAACAATTACAAGTTCAGATCTTCAAGTTATAATATGCAATAATAATTAGAAGCTACCAATTATAAGTTCTGTATTCGACAATTACTAGTTCAGATCTTCAAGTTATAATTTGAAATAATAATTTGAATTTAACAAATCTAAGTTCTGTAATTCACTATTACAAGTTCAGATCTTCAAGTTATAATTTACCATAATAATTAGAAGCTATCAATTTTAAGTTCTGTATTTGACAATTACAAGTTCAGATCTTCAAGTTATAATTTGCACTAATAATTTGTATTTAACAATTTGAAGTTCTGTATTTGACAATTACAAGTTCAGATCTTCAAGTTATAATTTGCAATAATAATTAGAAGCTATTAATTTTAAGTTCTGTATTTGACAATTACAAGTTCAGATCTCTAAGTTATAATTTGAAATAATAATTAGAAGCTATCAATTTTATGTTCTGTATTTGACAATTACAAGTTCAGATCTTCAAGTTATAATTTGCAATAATAATTAGAAGCTATCAATTTTAAGTTCTGTATTTGACAATTACAAGTTCAGATCTTCAAGTTATAATTTGCAATAATAATTAGAAGCTATCAATTTTAAGTTCTGTATTGGACAATTACTAGTTCAGATCTCCAAGTTATTATTTGCTATAATAATTAGAAGCTATCAATTTTAAGTTCTGTATTTGACAATTACTAGTTCAGATCTTCAAGTTATAATTTGCACTAATAATTTGTATTTAACAATTAGAAGTTCTGTATTTGACTATTACAAGTTCAGATCTTCGAATTATTATTTGCAATCTTAGTTTGAATTTAACAATTCGAAGTTCTGTATTTACCTATTACAGGTTCAGATCTTCAAGTTATAATTTGCAATCACAATTTGTATTTAACAATGCTAAGTTGCGTATTTGTTTATTACAAGTTCAGATCTTCAAATTATAATTTGCAATAATAATTAGAAGCTATCAATTTTAAGTTCTGTATTTGACAATTACAAGTTCAGATCTTCAAGTTATTATTTGCAATAATAATTAGAAGCTATCAATTTTAAGTTCTGTATTTGACAATTACAAGTTCAGATCTTGAAGTTATAATTTACAATAATAATTAGAAGCTATCAATTTTAAGTTCTGTATTTAACAATTACAAGTTCAGATCTTCAAGTTATAATATGCAATAATAATTAGAAGCTATCAATTTTAAGTTCTGTATTTGACAATTACTAGTTCAGATCTTCAAGTTATTATTTGAAATAATAATTTGAATTTAACAAATCTAAGTTCTGTAATTCACTATTACGAGTTCAGATCTTCAAGTTATAATTTACAATAATAATTAGAAGCTATCAATTTTAAGTTCTGTATTTGACAATTACAAGTTCAGATCTTCAAGTTATAATTTGCACTAATAATTTGTATTTAACAATTTGAAAATCTGTATTTGACAATTACAAGTTCAGATCTTCAAGTTATAATTTGCAATCACAATTTGTATTTAACAATGCTAAGTTGCGTATTTGTCTATTACAAGTTCAGATCTTCAAATTATAATTTGCAATAATAATTAGAAGCTATCAATTTTAAGTTGTGTATTTGACAATTACAAGTTCAGATCTTCAAGTTATTATTTGCAATAATAATTAGAAGCTATCAATTTTAAGTTCTGTATTTGACAATTACAAGTTCAGATCTTGAAGTTATAATTTACAATAATAATTAGAAGCTATCAATTTTAAGTTCTGTATTTAACAATTACAAGTTCAGATCTTCAAGTTATAATATGCAATAATAATTAGAAGCTATCAATTTTAAGTTCTGTATTCGACAATTACTAGTTCAGATCTTCAAGTTATAATTTGAAATAATAATTTGAATTTAACAAATCTAAGTTCTGTAATTCACTATTACAAGTTCAGATCTTCAAGTTATAATTTACCATAATAATTAGAAGCTATCAATTTTAAGTTCTGTATTTGACAATTACAAGTTCAGATCTTCAAGTTATAATTTGCACTAATAATTTGTATTTAACAATTTGAAGTTCTGTATTTGACAATTACAAGTTCAGATCTTCAAGTTATAATTTGCAATAATAATTAGAAGCTATTAATTTTAAGTTCTGTATTTGACAATTACAAGTTCAGATCTTCAAGTTATAATTTGAAATAATAATTAGAAGCTATCAATTTTATGTTCTGTATTTGACAATTACAAGTTCAGATCTTCAAGTTATAATTTGCAATAATAATTAGAAGCTATCAATTTTAAGTTCTGTATTTGACAATTACAAGTTCAGATCTTCAAGTTATAATTTGCAATAATAATTAGAAGCTATCAATTTTAAGTTCTGTATTGGACAATTACTAGTTCAGATCTCCAAGTTATTATTTGCTATAATAATTAGAAGCTATCAATTTTAAGTTCTGTATTTGACAATTACTAGTTCAGATCTTCAAGTTATAATTTGCACTAATAATTTGTATTTAACAATTAGAAGTTCTGTATTTGACTATTACAAGTTCAGATCTTCGAATTATTATTTGCAATCTTAGTTTGAATTTAACAATTCGAAGTTCTGTATTTACCTATTACAGGTTCAGATCTACAAGTTATAATTTGCAATCACAATTTGTATTTAACAATGCTAAGTTGCGTATTTGTTTATTACAAGTTCAGATCTTCAAATTATAATTTGCAATAATAATTAGAAGCTATCAATTTTAAGTTCTGTATTTGACAATTACAAGTTCAGATCTTCAAGTTATTATTTGCAATAATAATTAGAAGCTATCAATTTTAAGTTCTGTATTTGACAATTACAAGTTCAGATCTTGAAGTTATAATTTACAATAATAATTAGAAGCTATCAATTTTAAGTTCTGTATTTAACAATTACAAGTTCAGATCTTCAAGTTATAATATGCAATAATAATTAGAAGCTATCAATTTTAAGTTCTGTATTTGACAATTACTAGTTCAGATCTTCAAGTTATTATTTGAAATAATAATTTGAATTTAACAAATCTAAGTTCTGTAATTCACTATTACGAGTTCAGATCTTCAAGTTATAATTTACAATAATAATTAGAATCTATCAATTTTAAGTTCTGTATTTGACAATTACAAGTTCAGATCTTCAAGTTATAATTTGCACTAATAATTTGTATTTAACAATTTGAAGTTCTGTATTTGACAATTACAAGTTCAGATCTTCAAGTTATAATTTGCAATAATAATTTGAAGCTATTAATTTTAAGTTCTGTATTTGACAATTACAAGTTCAGATCTTCAAGTTATAATTTGAAATAATAATTAGAAGGTATCAATTTTATGTTCTGTATTTGACAATTACAAGTTCAGTTCTTCAAGTTATAATTTGCAATAATAATTAGAAGCTATCAATTTTAAGTTCTGTATTTGACAATTACAAGTTCAGATCTTCAAGTTATAATTTGCACTAATAATTTGTATTTAACAATTTGAAAATCTGTATTTGACAATTACAAGTTCAGATCTTCAAGTTATAATTTGCAATCACAATTTGTATTTAACAATGCTAAGTTGCGTATTTGTCTATTACAAGTTCAGATCTTCAAATTATAATTTGCAATAATAATTAGAAGCTATCAATTTTAAGTTCTGTATTTGACAATTACAAGTTCAGATCTTCAAGTTATTATTTGCAATAATAATTAGAAGCTATCAATTTTAAGTTCTGTATTTGACAATTACAAGTTCAGATCTTGAAGTTATAATTTACAATAATAATTAGAAGCTATCAATTTTAAGTTCTGTATTTAACAATTACAAGTTCAGATCTTCAAGTTATAATATGCAATAATAATTAGAAGCTATCAATTTTAAGTTCTGTATTTGACAATTACTAGTTCAGATCTTCAAGTTATTATTTGAAATAATAATTTGAATTTAACAAATCTAAGTTCTGTAATTCACTATTACGAGTTCAGATCTTCAAGTTATAATTTACAATAATAATTAGAAGCTATCAATTTTAAGTTCTGTATTTGACAATTACAAGTTCAGATCTTCAAGTTATAATTTGCACTAATAATTTGTATTTAACAATTTGAAAATCTGTATTTGACAATTACAAGTTCAGATCTTCAAGTTATAATTTGCAATCACAATTTGTATTTAACAATGCTAAGTTGCGTATTTGTCTATTACAAGTTCAGATCTTCAAATTATAATTTGCAATAATATTTAGAAGCTATCAATTTTAAGTTCTGTATTTGACAATTACAAGTTCAGATCTTCAAGTTATTATTTGCAATAATAATTAGAAGCTATCAATTTTAAGTTCTGTATTTGACAATTACAAGTTCAGATCTTGAAGTTATAATTTACAATAATAATTAGAAGCTATCAATTTTAAGTTCTGTATTTAACAATTACAAGTTCAGATCTTCAAGTTATAATATGCAATAATAATTAGAAGCTACCAATTTTAAGTTCTGTATTCGACAATTACTAGTTCAGATCTTCAAGTTATAATTTGAAATAATAATTTGAATTTAACAAATCTAAGTTCTGTAATTCACTATTACAAGTTCAGATCTTCAAGTTATAATTTACCATAATAATTAGAAGCTATCAATTTTAAGTTCTGTATTTGACAATTACAAGTTCAGATCTTCAAGTTATAATTTGCACTAATAATTTGTATTTAACAATTTGAAGTTCTGTATTTGACAATTACAAGTTCAGATCTTCAAGTTATAATTTGCAATAATAATTAGAAGCTATTAATTTTAAGTTCTGTATTTGACAATTACAAGTTCAGATCTTCAAGTTATAATTTGAAATAATAATTAGAAGCTATCAATTTTATGTTCTGTATTTGACAATTACAAGTTCAGATCTTCAAGTTATAATTTGCAATAATAATTAGAAGCTATCAATTTTAAGTTCTGTATTTGACAATTACAAGTTCAGATCTTCAAGTTATAATTTGCAATAATAATTAGAAGCTATCAATTTTAAGTTCTGTATTGGACAATTACTAGTTCAGATCTCCAAGTTATTATTTGCTATAATAATTAGAAGCTATCAATTTTAAGTTCTGTATTTGACAATTACTAGTTCAGATCTTCAAGTTATAATTTGCACTAATAATTTGTATTTAACAATTAGAAGTTCTGTATTTGACTATTACAAGTTCAGATCTTCGAATTATTATTTGCAATCTTAGTTTGAATTTAACAATTCGAAGTTCTGTATTTACCTATTACAGGTTCAGATCTTCAAGTTATAATTTGCAATCACAATTTGTATTTAACAATGCTAAGTTGCGTATTTGTTTATTACAAGTTCAGATCTTCAAATTATAATTTGCAATAATAATTAGAAGCTATCAATTTTAAGTTCTGTATTTGACAATTACAAGTTCAGATCTTCAAGTTATTATTTGCAATAATAATTAGAAGCTATCAATTTTAAGTTCTGTATTTGACAATTACAAGTTCAGATCTTGAAGTTATAATTTACAATAATAATTAGAAGCTATCAATTTTAAGTTCTGTATTTAACAATTACAAGTTCAGATCTTCAAGTTATAATATGCAATAATAATTAGAAGCTATCAATTTTAAGTTCTGTATTTGACAATTACTAGTTCAGATCTTCAAGTTATTATTTGAAATAATAATTTGAATTTAACAAATCTAAGTTCTGTAATTCACTATTACGAGTTCAGATCTTCAAGTTATAATTTACAATAATAATTAGAAGCTATCAATTTTAAGTTCTGTATTTGACAATTACAAGTTCAGATCTTCAAGTTATAATTTGCACTAATAATTTGTATTTAACAATTTGAAAATCTGTATTTGACAATTACAAGTTCAGATCTTCAAGTTATAATTTGCAATCACAATTTGTATTTAACAATGCTAAGTTGCGTATTTGTCTATTACAAGTTCAGATCTTCAAATTATAATTTGCAATAATAATTAGAAGCTATCAATTTTAAGTTGTGTATTTGACAATTACAAGTTCAGATCTTCAAGTTATTATTTGCAATAATAATTAGAAGCTATCAATTTTAAGTTCTGTATTTGACAATTACAAGTTCAGATCTTGAAGTTATAATTTACAATAATAATTAGAAGCTATCAATTTTAAGTTCTGTATTTAACAATTACAAGTTCAGATCTTCAAGTTATAATATGCAATAATAATTAGAAGCTATCAATTTTAAGTTCTGTATTCGACAATTACTAGTTCAGATCTTCAAGTTATAATTTGAAATAATAATTTGAATTTAACAAATCTAAGTTCTGTAATTCACTATTACAAGTTCAGATCTTCAAGTTATAATTTACCATAATAATTAGAAGCTATCAATTTTAAGTTCTGTATTTGACAATTACAAGTTCAGATCTTCAAGTTATAATTTGCACTAATAATTTGTATTTAACAATTTGAAGTTCTGTATTTGACAATTACAAGTTCAGATCTTCAAGTTATAATTTGCAATAATAATTAGAAGCTATTAATTTTAAGTTCTGTATTTGACAATTACAAGTTCAGATCTTCAAGTTATAATTTGAAATAATAATTAGAAGCTATCAATTTTATGTTCTGTATTTGACAATTACAAGTTCAGATCTTCAAGTTATAATTTGCAATAATAATTAGAAGCTATCAATTTTAAGTTCTGTATTTGACAATTACAAGTTCAGATCTTCAAGTTATAATTTGCAATAATAATTAGAAGCTATCAATTTTAAGTTCTGTATTGGACAATTACTAGTTCAGATCTCCAAGTTATTATTTGCTATAATAATTAGAAGCTATCAATTTTAAGTTCTGTATTTGACAATTACTAGTTCAGATCTTCAAGTTATAATTTGCACTAATAATTTGTATTTAACAATTAGAAGTTCTGTATTTGACTATTACAAGTTCAGATCTTCGAATTATTATTTGCAATCTTAGTTTGAATTTAACAATTCGAAGTTCTGTATTTACCTATTACAGGTTCAGATCTACAAGTTATAATTTGCAATCACAATTTGTATTTAACAATGCTAAGTTGCGTATTTGTTTATTACAAGTTCAGATCTTCAAATTATAATTTGCAATAATAATTAGAAGCTATCAATTTTAAGTTCTGTATTTGACAATTACAAGTTCAGATCTTCAAGTTATTATTTGCAATAATAATTAGAAGCTATCAATTTTAAGTTCTGTATTTGACAATTACAAGTTCAGATCTTGAAGTTATAATTTACAATAATAATTAGAAGCTATCAATTTTAAGTTCTGTATTTAACAATTACAAGTTCAGATCTTCAAGTTATAATATGCAATAATAATTAGAAGCTATCAATTTTAAGTTCTGTATTTGACAATTACTAGTTCAGATCTTCAAGTTATTATTTGAAATAATAATTTGAATTTAACAAATCTAAGTTCTGTAATTCACTATTACGAGTTCAGATCTTCAAGTTATAATTTACAATAATAATTAGAATCTATCAATTTTAAGTTCTGTATTTGACAATTACAAGTTCAGATCTTCAAGTTATAATTTGCACTAATAATTTGTATTTAACAATTTGAAGTTCTGTATTTGACAATTACAAGTTCAGATCTTCAAGTTATAATTTGCAATAATAATTTGAAGCTATTAATTTTAAGTTCTGTATTTGACAATTACAAGTTCAGATCTTCAAGTTATAATTTGAAATAATAATTAGAAGGTATCAATTTTATGTTCTGTATTTGACAATTACAAGTTCAGTTCTTCAAGTTATAATTTGCAATAATAATTAGAAGCTATCAATTTTAAGTTCTGTATTTGACAATTACTAGTTCAGATCTCCAAGTTATTATTTGCAATAATAATTAGAAGCTATCAATTTTAAGTTCTGTATTTGACAATTACTAGTTCAGATCTTCAAGTTATAATTTACAATAATAATTAGAAGCTATCAATTTTAAGTTCTGTATTTGACAATTTCAAGTTCAGATCTTCAAGTTATAATTTGCAATAATAATTAGAAGCTATCAATTTTAAGTTCTGTATTTGACAATTACAAGTTCAGATCTTCAAGTTATAATTTGAAATAATAATTAGAAGGTATCAATTTTATGTTCTGTATTTGACAATTACAAGTTCAGATCTTCAAGTTATAATTTACAATAATAATTAGAAGCTATCAATTTTAAGTTCTGTATTTGACAATTTCAAGTTCAGATCTTCAAGTTATAATTTGCAATAATAATTTGAAGCTATTAATTTTAAGTTCTGTATTTGACAATTACAAGTTCAGATCTTCAAGTTATAATTTGAAATAATAATTAGAAGGTATCAATTTTATGTTCTGTATTTGACAATTACAAGTTCAGATCTTCAAGTTATAATTTGCAATAATAATTTGAAGCTATCAATTTTAAGTTCTGTATTTGACAATTACTAGTTCAGATCTCCAAGTTATTATTTGCAATAATAATTAGAAGCTATCAATTTTAAGTTCTGTATTTGACAATTACTAGTTCAGATCTTCAAGTTATAATTTACAATAATAATTAGAAGCTATCAATTTTAAGTTCTGTATTTGACAATTTCAAGTTCAGATCTTCAAGTTATAATTTGCAATAATAATTAGAAGCTATCAATTTTAAGTTCTGTATTTGACAATTACTAGTTCAGATCTTCAAGTTATAATTTGAAATAATAATTAGATTTAACAAATCTAAGTTCTGTAATTCACTATTACAAGTTCAGATCTTCAAGTTATAATTTACAATAATAATTAGAAGCTATCAATTTTAAGTTCTGTATTTGATAATTACAAGTTCAGATCTTCAAGTTATAATTTGCACTACTAATTTGTATTTAACAATTAGAAGTTCTGTATTTGACAATTACAAGTTCAGATCTTCAAGTTATAATTTGCAATAATAATTAGAAGCTATCAATTTTTAGTTCTGTATTTGACAATTACAAGTTCAGATCTTCAAGTTATAATTTGCACTAATAATTTGTATTTAACAATTTGAAGTTCTGTATTTGACAATTACAAGTTCAGATCTTCAAGTTATAATTTGCAATAATAATTTGAAGCTATTAATTTTAAGTTCTGTATTTGACAATTACTAGTTCAGATCTTCAAGTTATAATTTGAAATAATAATTTGAATTTAACAAATCTAAGTTCTGTAATTCACTATTACAAGTTCAGATCTTCAAGTTATAATTTACCATAATAATTAGAAGCTATCAATTTTAAGTTCTGTATTTGACAATTACAAGTTCAGATCTTCAAGTTATAATTTGCACTAATAATTTGTATTTAACAATTTGAAGTTCTGTATTTGACAATTACAAGTTCAGATCTTCAAGTTATAATTTGCAATAATAATTAGAAGCTATTAATTTTAAGTTCTGTATTTGACAATTACAAGTTCAGATCTTCAAGTTATAATTTGAAATAATAATTAGAAGCTATCAATTTTATGTTCTGTATTTGACAATTACAAGTTCAGATCTTCAAGTTATAATTTGCAATAATAATTAGAAGCTATCAATTTTAAGTTCTGTATTTGACAATTACAAGTTCAGATCTTCAAGTTATAATTTGCAATAATAATTAGAAGCTATCAATTTTAAGTTCTGTATTGGACAATTACTAGTTCAGATCTCCAAGTTATTATTTGCTATAATAATTAGAAGCTATCAATTTTAAGTTCTTTATTTGACAATTACTAGTTCAGATCTTCAAGTTATAATTTGCACTAATAATTTGTATTTAACAATTAGAAGTTCTGTATTTGACTATTACAAGTTCAGATCTTCGAATTATTATTTGCAATCTTAGTTTGAATTTAACAATTCGAAGTTCTGTATTTACCTATTACAGGTTCAGATCTACAAGTTATAATTTGCAATCACAATTTGTATTTAACAATGCTAAGTTGCGTATTTGTTTATTACAAGTTCAGATCTTCAAATTATAATTTGCAATAATAATTAGAAGCTATCAATTTTAAGTTCTGTATTTGACAATTACAAGTTCAGATCTTCAAGTTATTATTTGCAATAATAATTAGAAGCTATCAATTTTAAGTTCTGTATTTGACAATTACAAGTTCAGATCTTGAAGTTATAATTTACAATAATAATTAGAAGCTATCAATTTTAAGTTCTGTATTTAACAATTACAAGTTCAGATCTTCAAGTTATAATATGCAATAATAATTAGAAGCTATCAATTTTAAGTTCTGTATTTGACAATTACTAGTTCAGATCTTCAAGTTATTATTTGAAATAATAATTTGAATTTAACAAATCTAAGTTCTGTAATTCACTATTACGAGTTCAGATCTTCAAGTTATAATTTACAATAATAATTAGAATCTATCAATTTTAAGTTCTGTATTTGACAATTACAAGTTCAGATCTTCAAGTTATAATTTGCACTAATAATTTGTATTTAACAATTTGAAGTTCTGTATTTGACAATTACAAGTTCAGATCTTCAAGTTATAATTTGCAATAATAATTTGAAGCTATTAATTTTAAGTTCTGTATTTGACAATTACAAGTTCAGATCTTCAAGTTATAATTTGAAATAATAATTAGAAGGTATCAATTTTATGTTCTGTATTTGACAATTACAAGTTCAGTTCTTCAAGTTATAATTTGCAATAATAATTAGAAGCTATCAATTTTAAGTTCTGTATTTGACAATTACAAGTTCAGATCTTCTAGTTATAATTTGCAATAATAATTAGAAGCTATCAATTTTAAGTTCTGTATTTGACAATTACTAGTTCAGATCTCCAAGTTATTATTTGCAATAATAATTAGAAGCTATCAATTTTAAGTTCTGTATTTGACAATTACTAGTTCAGATCTTTAAGTTATAATTTACAATAATAATTAGAAGCTATCAATTTTAAGTTCTGTATTTGACAATTTAAAGTTCAGATCTTCAAGTTATAATTTGCAATAATAATTAGAAGCTATCAATTTTAAGTTCTGTATTTGACAATTACTAGTTCAGATCTTCAAGTTATAATTTGAAATAATAATTAGATTTAACAAATCTAAGTTCTGTAATTCACTATTACAAGTTCAGATCTTCAAGTTATAATTTACAATAATAATTAGAAGCTATCAATTTTAAGTTCTGTATTTGACAATAACTAGTTCAGATCTTCAAGTTATAATTTGAAATAATAATTAGATTTAACAAATCTAAGTTCTGTAATTCACTATTACAAGTTCAGATCTTCAAGTTATAATTTACAATAATAATTAGAAGCTATCAATTTTAAGTTCTGTATTTGACAATAACTAGTTCAGATCTTCAAGTTATAATTTACAATAATAATTAGAAGCTATCAATTTTAAGTTCTGTATTTGACAATTACAAGTTCAGATCTTCTAGTTATAATTTGCAATAATAATTTGAAGCTATCAATATTAAGTTCTGTATTTGAAAATTACTAGTTCAGATCTTCAAGTTATAATTTGCAATAATAATTAGAAGCTATCAATTTTAAGTTCTGTATTTGACAATTACTAGTGTATTTGACAATTACTAGTTCAGATCTCCAAGTTATTATTTGCAATAATAATTAGAAGCTATCAATTTTAAGTTCTGTATTTGACAATTACAAGTTCAGATCTTCAAGTTATAATTTACAATAATAATTAGAAGCTATCAATTTTAAGTTCTGTATTTGACAATTACAAGTTCAGATCTTCAAGTTATAATTTGCAATAATAATTAGAAGCTATCAATTTTAAGTTCTGTATTTGACAATAACTAGTTCAGATCTTCAAGTTATAATTTGAAATAATAATTAGATTTAACAAATCTAAGTTCTGTAATTCACTATTACAAGTTCAGATCTTCAAGTTATAATTTACAATAATAATTAGAAGCTATCAATTTTAAGTTCTGTATTTGATAATTACAAGTTCAGATCTTCAAGTTATAATTTGCACTACTAATTTGTATTTAACAATTAGAAGTTCTGTATTTGACAATTACAAGTTCAGATCTTCAAGTTATAATTTGCAATAATAATTAGAAGCTATCAATTTTTAGTTCTGTATTTGACAATTACAAGTTCAGATCTTCAAGTTATAAATTGAAATAATAATTAGAAGCTATCAATTTTAAGTTCTGTATTTGACAATTACAAGTTCAGATCTTCTAGTTATAATTTGCAATAATAATTAGAAGCTATCAATATTAAGTTCTGTATTTGAAAATTACTAGTTCAGATCTTCAAGTTATAATTTGCACTAATAATTTGTATTTAACAATTAGAAGTTCTGTATTTGACAATTACAAGTTCAGATCTTCTAGTTATAATTTGCAATAATAATTAGAAGCTATCAATATTAAGTTCTGTATTTGAAAATTACTAGTTCAGATCTTCAAGTTATAATTTGCACTAATAATTTGTATTTAATAATTAGAAGTTCTGTATTTGACAATTACTAGTTCAGATCTTCAAGTTATAATTTGAAATAATAATTTGAATTTAGCAAATCTTAGTTCTGTAATTCACTATTACAAGTTCAGATCTTCAAGTTATAATTTGCAATAATAATTAGAAGCTATCAATTTTAAGTTCTGTATTTGACAATTACTAATTCAGATCTTCAAGTTATAATTTGCACTAATAATTTGTATTTAACAATTAGAAGTTCTGTATTTGACTATTACAAGTTCAGATCTTCAAATTATTATTTGCAATAATAATTATAAGCTATCAATTTAAGTTCTGTATTTGACAATTACTAGTTCAGATCTTCAAGTTATAATTTGAAATAATAATTTGAATTTAGCAAATCTAAGTTTTGTAATTCACTATTACAAGTTCAGATCTTCAAGTTATAATTAGCAATAATAATTAGAAGCTATCAATTTTAAGTTCTGTATTTGACAATTACAAGTTCAGATCTTCAAGTTATAATTTGCACTAATAATTTGTTTTTAACAGTTAGAAGTTCTGTATTTGACTATTACAAGTTCAGATCTTCAAGTTATAATTTGCAATAATAATTAGAAGCTATTAATTTTAAGTTCTGTATTTGACAATTACAAGTTCAGATCTTCAAGTTATAATTTGAAATAATAATTAGAAGCTATCAATTTTATGTTCTGTATTTGTCAATTACAAGTTCAGATCTTCAAGTTATAATTTGCAATAATAATTAGAAGCTATCAATTTTAATTTCTGTATTTGACAATTACAAGTTCAGATCTACAAGTTATAATTTGCAATAATAATTAGAAGCTATCAATTTTAAGTTCTGTATTGGACAATTACTAGTTCAGATCTCCAAGTTATTATTTGCTATAATAATTAGTAGCTATCAATTTTAAGTTCTGTATTTGACAATTACAAGTTCAGATCTTCAAGTTATAATTTACAATATAATTAGAAGCTATCAATTTTAAGTTCTGTATTTGACAATTACAAGTTCAGATCTTCAAGATATAATTTGCAATAATAATTAGAAGCTATCAATTTTAAGTTCTGTATTTGACAATTACCAGTTCAGATCTTCAAGTTATAATTTGAAATAATAATTTGAATTTAACAAATCTAAGTTCTGTAATTCACTATTACAAGTTCAGATCTTCAAGTTATAATTTACAATAATAATTAGAAGCTATCAATTAGAAGTTCTGTATTTGACAATTACAAGGTCAGATCTTCAAGTTATAATTTGCAATAATAATTAGAAGCTATCAATTTTAAGTTCTGTATTTGACAATTACAAGTTCAGATCTTCAAGTTATAAATTGAAATAATAATTAGAAGCTATCAATTTTAAGTTCTGTATTTGACAATTACAAGTTCAGATCTTCAAGTTATAATTTGCACTAATAATTTGTATTTAACAATTAGAAGTTCTGTATTTGACTATTACAAGTTCAGATCTTCAAGTTATAATATGCAATAATAATTAGAAGCTATCAATGTTAAGTTCTGTATTCGACAATTACTAGTTCAGATCTTCAAGTTATAATTTGAAATAATAATTTGAATTTAACAAATATAAGTTCTGTAATTCACTATTACAAGTTCAGATCTTCAAGTTATAATTTGCACTAATAATTTGTATTTAACAATTTGAAGTTCTGGATTTGACAATTACAAGTTCAGATCTTCAAGTTATAATTTGCAATAATAATTAGAAGCTATTAATTTTAAGTTCTGTATTTGACAATTACAAGTTCAGATCTTCAAGTTATAATTTGAAATAATAATTAGAAGCTATCAATTTTATGTTCTTTATTTGACAATTACAAGTTCAGATCTTCAAGTTATAATTTGCAATAATAATTAGAAGCTATCAATTTTAAGTTCTGTATTTGACAATTACTAGTTCAGATCACCAAGTTATTATTTGCAATAATAATTAGAAGCTATCAATTTTAAGTTCTGTATTTGACAATTACAAGTTCAGATCTTCAAGTTATAATTTGCAATAATAATTAGAAGCTATCAATTTTAAGTTCTGTATTGGACAATTACTAGTTCAGATCTCCAAGTTATTATTTGCTATAATAATTAGAAGCTATCAATTTTAAGTTCTGTATTTGACAATTACACGTTCAGATCTTCAAGTTATAATTTACAATATAATTAGAAGCTATCAATTTTAAGTTCTGTATTTGACAATTACAAGTTCAGATCTTCAAGATATAATTTGCAATAATAATTAGAAGCTATCAATTTTAAGTTCTGTATTTGACAATTACTAGTTCAGATCTTCAAGTTATAATTTGAAATAATAATTTGAATTTAACAAATCTAAGTTCTGTAATTCACTATTACAAGTTCAGATCTTCAAGTTATAATTTACAATAATAATTAGAAGCTATCAATTTTAAGTTCTGTATTTGATAATTACAAGTTCAGATCTTCAAGTTATAATTTGCACTACTAATTTGTATTTAACAATTAGAAGTTCTGTATTTGACAATTACAAGTTCAGATCTTCAAGTTATAATTTGCAATAATAATTAGAAGCTATCAATTTTAAGTTCTGTATTTGACAATTACAAGTTCAGATCTTCAAGTTATAAATTGAAATAATAATTAGAAGCTATCAATTTTAAGTTCTGTATTTGACAATTACAAGTTCAGATCTTCAAGTTATAATTTGCACTAATAATTTGTATTTAACAATTAGAAGTTCTGTATTTGACAATTACAAGTTCAGATCTCCAAGTTATAATATGCAATAATAATTAGAAGCTATCAATTTTAAGTTCTGTATTCGACAATTACTAGTTCAGATCTTCAAGTTATAATTTGAAATAATAATTTGAATTTAACAAATCCAAGTTCTGTAATTCACTATTACAAGTTCAGATCTTCAAGTTATAATTCGTACTAATAATTTGTATTTAACAATTTGAAGTTCTGTATTTGACAATTACAAGTTCAGATCTTCAAGTTATAATTTGCAATAATAATTAGAAGCTATTAATTTTAAGTTCTGTATTTGACAATTACAAGTTCAGATCTTCAAGTTATAATTTGAAATAATAATTAGAAGCTATCAATTTTATGTTCTGTATTTGACAATTACAAGTTCAGATCTTCAAGTTATAATTTGCAATAATAATTAGAAGCTATCAATTTTAAGTTCTGTATTTGACAATTACAAGTTCAGATCTTCAAGTTATAATTTGCAATAATAATTAGAAGCTATCAATTTTAAGTTCTGTATTTGACAATTACTAGTTCAGATCTCCAAGTTATTATTTGCAATAATAATTAGAAGCTATCAATTTTAAGTTCTGTATTTGACAATTACAAGTTCAGATCTTAAAGTTATAATTTACAATAATAATTAGAAGCTATCAATTTTAAGTTCTGTATTTGACAATTACAAGTTCAGATCTTCAAGTTATAATTTGCAATAATAATTAGAAGCTATCAATTTTAAGTTCTGTATTTGACAATTACTAGTTCAGATCTTCAAGTTATAATTTGAAATAATAATTTGAATTTAACAAATCTAAGTTCAGTAATTCACTATTACAAGTTCAGATCTTCAAGTTATAATGTACAATAATAATTAGAAGCTATCAATTTTAAGTTCTGTATTTGATAATTACAAGTTCAGATCTTCAAGTTATAATTTGCACTACTAATTTGTATTTAACAATTAGAAGTTCTGTATTTGACAATTACAAGTTCAGATCTTCAAGTTATAATTTGCAATAATAATTAGAAGCTATTAATTTTAAGTTCTGTATTTGACAATTACAAGTTCAGATCTTCAAGTTATAAATTGAAATAATAATTAGAAGCTATCAATTTTAAGTTCTGTATTTGACAATTACAAGTTCAGATCTTCTAGTTATAATTTGCAATAATAATTAGAAGCTATCAATATTAAGTTCTGTATTTGAAAATTACTAATTCAGATCTTCAAGGTATAATTTGCACTAATAATTTGTATTTAACAATTAGAAGTTCTGTATTTGACAATTACAAGTTCAGATCTTCTAGTTATAATTTGCAATAATAATTAGAAGCTATCAATATTAAGTTCTGTATTTGAAAATTACTAGTTCAGATCTTCAAGTTATAATTTGCACTAATAATTTGTATTTAATAATTAGAAGTTCTGTATTTGACAATTACTAGTTCAGATCTTCAAGTTATAATTTGAAATAATAATTTGAATTTAACAAATCTAAGTTCTGTAATTCACTATTACAAGTTCAGATCTTCAAGTTATAATTTACAATAATAATTAGAAGCTATCAATTTTAAGTTCTGTATTTGACAATGACATGTTCAGATCTTCAAGTTATAATTTGCACTAATAATTTGTATTTAACAATTAGAAGTTCTGTATTTGACAATTACAAGTTCAGATCTTCAAGTTATAATTTGCAATAATAATTAGAAGCTATCAATTTTAAGTTCTGTATTTGACAATTACAAGATCAGATCTTCAAGTTATAATTTGTAATAATAATTAGAAGCTATCAATTTTAAGTTCTGTATTTGACAATTACTAGTTCATATCTCCAAGTTATTATTTGCAATAATAATTAGAAGCTATCAATTTTAAGTTCTGTATTTGACAATTACAAGTTCAGATCTTCAAGTTATAATTTACAATAATAATTAGAAGCTATCAATTTTAAGTGCTGTATTTGACAATTACAAGTTCAGATCTTCAAGTTATAATTTGCAATAATAATTAGAAGCTACCAATTTTAAGTTCTGTATTTGACAATTACTAGTTCAGATCTTCAAGTTATAATTTGAAATAATAATTTGAATTTAACAAATCTAAGTTCTGTAATTCACTATTACAAGTTCAGATCTTCAAGTTATAATTTACAATAATAATTAGAAGCTATCAATTTTAAGTTCTGTATTTGATAATTACAAGTTCAGATCTTCAAGTTATAATTTGCACTACTAATTTGTATTTAACAATTAGAAGTTCTGTATTTGACAATTACAAGTTCAGATCTTCAAGTTATAATTTGCAATAATAATTAGAAGCTATTAATTTTAAGTTCTGTATTTGACAATTACAAGTTCAGATCTTCAAGTTATAAATTGAAATAATAATTAGAAGCTATCAATTTTAAGTTCTGTATTTGACAATTACAAGTTCAGATCTTCTAGTTATAATTTGCAATAATAATTAGAAGCTATCAATATTAAGTTCTGTATTTGAAAATTACTAGTTCAGATCTTCAAGTTATAACTTGCACTAATAATTTGTATTTAACAATTAGAAGTTCTGTATTTGACAATTACAAGTTCAGATCTTCTAGTTATAATTTGCAATAATAATTAGAAGCTATCAATATTAAGTTCTGAATTTGAAAATTACTAGTTCAGATCTTCAAGTTATAATTTGCACTAATAATTTGTATTTAACAATTAGAAGTTCTGTATTTGACAATTACTAGTTCAGATCTTCAAGTTATAATTTGAAATAATAATTTGAATTTAACAAATCTAAGTTCTGTAATTCACTATTACAAGTTCAGATCTACAAGTTATAATTTACAATAATAATTAGAAGCTATCAATTTTAAGTTCTGTATTTGACAATTACATGTTCAGATCTTCAAGTTATAATTTGCACTAATAATTTGTATTTAACAATTCGATGTTCTGTATTTGACTATTACAAGTTCAGATCTTCAAGTTATAATTTGAACTATAATTATAAGCTATCAATTTTAAGTTCTGTATTTGACAATTAAAAGTACAGATCTTCCAGTTATTATTTGCAATAATAATTAGAAGCTATCAATTTTAAGTTCTGTATTTGACAATTACAAGTTCAGATCTTCAAGTTATAATTTGAAATAATAATTAGAAGCTATCAATTTTAAGTTCTGCATTTGACAATTACAAGTTCAGATCTTCAAGTTATAATTTACAATAATAATTAGAAGCTATCAATTTTAAGTTCTGTATTTGACAATTACTAGTTCAGATCTTCAAGTTATAATTTGAAATAATAATTTGAATTTTACAAATCTAAGTTCTGTAATTCACTATTACAAGTTCAGATCTTCAAGTTATAATTTACAATAATAATTAGAAGCTATCAATTTTAAGTTCTGTATTTGACAATTACTAGTTCAGATCTTCAAGTTATAATTTGAAATAATAATTTGAATTTTACAAATCTAAGTTCTGTAATTCACTATTACAAGTTCAGATCTTCAAGTTATAATTTGCAATCACAATTTGTATTTAACAATGCTAAGTTGCGTATTTGTTTATTACAAGTTCAGATCTTCAAATTATAATTTGCAATAATAATTAGAAGCTATCAATTTTAAGTTCTGTATTTGACAATTACAAGTTCAGATCTTCAAGTTATTATTTGCAATAATAATTAGAAGCTATCAATTTTAAGTTCTGTATTTGACAATTACAAGTTCAGATCTTGAAGTTATAATTTACAATAATAATTAGAAGCTATCAATTTTAAGTTCTGTATTTAACAATTACAAGTTCAGATCTTCAAGTTATAATATGCAATAATAATTAGAAGCTATCAATTTTAAGTTCTGTATTTGACAATTACTAGTTCAGATCTTCAAGTTATTATTTGAAATAATAATTTGAATTTAACAAATCTAAGTTCTGTAATTCACTATTACGAGTTCAGATTGTAATATACTTCGTATATTTCGGGTTTCTGTTTATGAAATAAATTTTGTTTAGTTTCTTTTTATTTCAAATTTACCGCGGTAGGTTAATATTTTGTTGTATCAGGACGGCGGGGATATAGAAAAAAAAAGAGATGAGAAAATACGTTTTTTTTGGTTAATCGGCGAAGGGTTGTGGTGTGTGTTATTTTTGTTGAATTGAGGGTGCAGTACGTTCGTTAAATTTCCGCGGTGTTTTTCTGTTGTGTCGTGGAGTGTCGAAGAAAATCACTACTCGCTGTAGCGAATTTATTTGGAAATTTTAATCCGAACATAATTAGCGCATCTTTGGAAGATACGCTCGGCCTATTAACTTCAGGTTGCCGATTTCTATTGCCCCAAAGAAGACAAAAATAAACCAAATTAAGTCCGGAATCCGTTCCCAAAAATATTCCCCGTTTCTATCCGTTGTTCTCCGCCAAATTTTGCCAGAACCCACTTCAAGTCCTTGCTTCCAGTCCTTTAGAACGAAACGTGCCCTGGACAACTTTTATTCCATCAATGCAGGTATGCACGCTGTTTGCAGGCTGGCGGACAAATTATTAAAAGTAAGTGAGTTTTGTCATTGTTAATATTGTGCGCACCAAATACTTTAGTGCTCGTTGAGATTTGTTCGGTGAAAAGAAAAACGTCACAGAATTGTTATCGTTGTATCGTTGAGAAAGAGTTCACTTTCATTATACCTATTGATTGTATTGTGTGTACCTGTAATCAGCAACAGAACATCTAGATTTAATTTTGACATGTGTTTTTTTGTATAAATTTGACGTTTAGAATTTATTGTCCAGTGGCGGAGCCACCTTATTTTTCTCAACGGTAATTTAAGATCTCATTTAAGATTATTTAGGGGCGTACCCTGTTTGTTTTTTTTGTGCACGATAATATTGTTTATCGAATTTATGTTTTATATTTTTAATTGTTAGTATTAATCTGTTACCTTTTAATTTTAATAAACATTGCTCTAACCATTTGTTTAGGTTTAATTTAGAAAAAAGACATTGTAAGCCCTTCACCCCGCATTCCGTCGTGCATATATTATTTTTTTTCAGTGAACGTCCAGGTCCGTTTCGTTCTGAAAGCTGCACGCTACGAAGAAGTATTTTCCGACCTAGGTGGCGCCCTCTCCAATCTCGAAGTTTGTTCGGGATTACGAATTCCCCCCCCCCTGCGTTACAGTGCCCGTGATAGATTCGTCTACAATTCCACCCACTCCCATCTCCATTGAGCTGCTGGCACACTGTTTCTGCAGGGCAAATAGCCTGTCCCCCCCTTTTTTTTCTTTATTTCTATTTCGGCTATTTTTAATACAATTCGTTGCGTTTTCCTTAGTTTTCGTTCAAAACACAACGAGTTGCCCGTCACATATTTTGGCGCCCAACGTTTGAGGCCCGAATTTCTGTTTATTTTTTCCTTTTTATTAAATTTTGTTCGGTATTAGGTTTTTTTTGTTTTGTATTAGCTTTTGTTTGACTTTCTTACAGTGCTATCGGCCACTTTTGTTTATTATCTGTAGATTTATTGTTGTAATCCTATATAGCTTGACGATTCTTTTAATTTGTTCGTCATATTCGTTATAATGGCGCGCAAGATTGACGTCGATAGACTTTTAAAATCAGAATTAGGGTATGAACTGTTGATTCGTGGAAGTCCGGCTAACAATACCGTTGCGGTACTCAGACAAAATTTAAGAAAATTATTACGTCTAGAAGCTGAGGATGCCTCATTTGAGATGACACCCCATAATATTCGTTTTGAGGATGACGTTCGCGAAATTGAAAGTTCTATTGAACATCTTAACTCGTGGTTAGACAATTCTGATAGTGGTAAATCGATCCCAGTGATTGAAACAAAATTCACTCATATTATTGGCCGTTTACAAAATAGTACGCCATCGGATGATAACGAACGAAAAATTAGAGACAATTTATTGAATGATGTCAATGTGTCTTTTGCTGCGTACCAATATGGTTTAACTCAAACGAGTTCTAATGCTACTCTTTCAATGGCAGACGTAATAACGTCCGTTCAAAGTTTAAGTTTGAATAATTCCGACGTTTTGTCGGCTCGAAGTTTTTCTATGTCAACTTTACCTACTGGTACGACTTGTTCGGTTAGTGCGCCCGCGACCCCTGTCGTCTTGTCGGTTGTTCCGTCGGTTGTTCCGACTGTTGCATCTGCGTTGCCGTTTCCGTCTACTTTACCGTCGGGGCCTACGGAAATTCGAAAGTCGACACCTGTAGTTAAATGGGGAATTTCGTTTACTGGCGATAAAAGCCAATCTGTAAACGCCTTTTTAGAACACGTGGAAGAGCTGAAATGCGCTAGAAATGTTTCTCGTGAACAACTTTTTAGAGAAGCGTTTGATTTGTTTAAAGAGCGGGCTTTGGTTTGGTTCAGAGCCAACCGCGATTCTTTTAGTAGTTGGTCGGACATTGAGACAGCATTACGTGATGAATACCTACCGCCTGATTATGACGATGTGTTGATTCGTGAGATTGAACGGCGAACACAGGGTTCTTCCGAGTCCTTAGGTGTTTACGTAGCGGTAATGAAAAATTTGTTTGCGCGATTAAGTGAGAAGCTGATGGAAATTAAACAAATAAAGATCATTAGAAAGAACTTAACTCCGTTTTATCAGACACATCTTGGTCTTGTCGAAATTCCGTCTCTTAAAGAGTTAATACGTTTGGGTAAGTTGATTGAACAAAAAAAGGTGGCAATGGAAAATTATGTTCCACCATCCCGCAGGAAAACCGATTTAGAACCCGATTTAGCTTATTTAGATGTTAAGGTCGATGTAGCTACCGTTGAAAGTAAATTTGTTCAGAATACGCCGTCTCAAATTCCGTGTCAGGCTGAAGGAACTAATGTTTGTTGGAATTGTGGTTCACGTGAACATTATGCACGTAATTGTTCCCGCCCAAAAGTAAGAAACTATTGTTATCGGTGTGGTAAACCACATGTGACTGTTAATACTTGTCCTCGCTGTTCGGGAAACGAATCAAGGAGACAGTAAGAAGTGGATTTACTGCCTCTCGAGTTTTTAGGAATTCCACTAATCTTAATTACGTAAATTCTCTAAAAGTTAAACGCGACGAACTTTTTGTTAAAAATAAAGTGTTGTTAGATTTTATCATTGAACATGCTAGGGACGATGAAAGACCGTTTGTTACTGTTGAAGTGTGCGGTAAGCAAATCCCTGCTTTATTAGATTCTGGTGCTACTTGTACCATTCTTGGTAACAAGGGTTGGCAAAGTATTAGAGATTTAAATTTTGAGTTACGTCGACATTCTGTTTCGAGGTGTTCGCTCGCGGACGGTAGTAATTTAAATATTCTTGGAACTATTGAGTTACCAATTACATTGAATCAAAAGACAATTGTTATGAAAGTTTTGGTCGTGCCTGATGTTACTCATCCATTGATTCTTGGAATTGATTTTTGGAAAATGATTGGTTTTGTACCTGATGTGTTTCGTGGTGAATGGCATTTTTCGAAGCCTGAGTTAATGTGTTTGGAACCCAGTAATTCGGTAACTCCGGTTTCTAATTTAAGACCTGAGGAAGCTTTCGAATTAGAAAAATTCATTGACGAATCATTTTCTAATAACGACGATGGTACTCTTGGTTGTGCTACTGCCGTACAACATAAGATCACTACGACATCACCACCTATCAAACAACGCTACTATCCGGTATCGCCTATTGTTCAGAAGCAGATCGACGAAGAGCTTTCTGATATGTTGAAATTAGGAGTAATAGAGAAATCAAATAGTGCTTGGAGTAGCCCTGTTCTCCTTATAAAGAAAAAGGATGGTAAATTTAGGTTCTGTATAGATTTTCGCAAAGTTAATCAAGTTTCGAATAAGGACGCTTATCCTTTGCCGTATATTTCGTCAATTTTAGATCGTTTGCGTGAGGCAAAATATATTACGTCGTTAGATATCAAATCTGCGTATTGGCAGATTCCGATGGAAGAAAGTTCGAAACAGTACACTGCTTTTACGGTGCCTGGTAGAGGTCTTTTCCAGTTTACTAGGATGGCTTTCGGACTACATAATGCCCCTGCCACTTGGCAACGCTTTATTGATAAGATCTTGGGTCCTGAATTAGAACCGTTCGTGTTTGTGTATTTAGATGACGTCATCATCTGTGCTCCAACTTTTCAGAAGCACATGGAAATTTTACGTGAAGTATTCAAAAGAATAAGTGACGCAGGTTTAACTTTGAGTAAGGACAAGTGTAATTTTTGTAAACCAGAACTGAAGTATTTAGGTTATGTGGTAAATGAACAAGGACTTGCGGTTGACCCGCAAAAGGTTGACGCGATATCTCGTATTCCCGTGCCTAAGAATGCTGCGGAAGTTAGACGCGTTATTGGTATGGCTTCTTGGTACCGTAGGTTCCTACCTAACTTTTCGTCCATTATTGCGCCGATGTCAGCGCTGATTAAGCGTGGGAAGAAATTTATTTGGTCAGAAGAGTGCGATATTTCCCTAAGTACAATTAAAAATTCATTAATTAGCGCACCTATTTTAACTTATCCAAATTTTGAATACCCTTTTTGTATACAGACTGACGCTTCCGGCTATGGAATTGCAGGTGTATTAACTCAGAATATTGAAGGTTGTGAACGTGTTATAAGCTATTTAAGTAGGTCTTTGACCCGTCAAGAACAAAATTTTTCCGTGACTGAGCGTGAGTGCTTAGCTGTTTTGTGGGCCATTGAGAAGTTGCGTCCGTATATCGAAGGCTCCAAATTTACCGTAATCACGGACCATTATAGTTTGGTTTGGTTAAGTAATCTTAAAGAACCAACAGGACGTTTGGCCAGATGGGCGGTAAGACTACAGCAATACGACTTTCAGATTATTCACCGTAAAGGTAAGGAACATGTCGTTCCCGACGCTCTTTCCCGTGCTGTGCCTATTCTTGATGTAATTAGTGAAGATAATTCTGAGAATGTCAATACGGATAATGATGATGTTAATAGTGATGGCAATGAAGTCGGTAACAAAAATCCTAATCCTAGTTCAGTTGGTGGAAAAGGTCACTTAAATGACCGTTGGTACAAGTCGATGTTGGCTCGAATTCAAGCTCGACCACAATCTTTTCCAAAGTGGAAAATAGAAAAAGAAATTTTATATAAGCACGTAGACCCTGATTACCCTGACTTGAGTGAAGAACGTGATTACTGGCGCGAAGTAGTTTCGAATCACCGTCGCTCAGAAATCCTTAGGTCCTGTCACGATGAACCTACTTCAGGTCATCTGGGTATTAAAAAGACTTTTGAGCGTATTGCTAAGAGTTATTATTGGCCGCATTTACGAAATGCCGTCCAACGATACGTTAATCGCTGTAGAGTGTGTATTGCGCATAAACCTGAACAGAAGAAACCTGCTGGGTTAATGGCTCGACATCCGGTTGTCACCAAACCGTGGCAAATGATCTCTGCAGATTTGGTTGGTCCTTTACCTCGATCCACTCGTGGATATACTTCAATTTTAGTGGTGTCCGATTATTTTTCCAAATACACCTTGTGTTTTCCGTTACGTTCGGCTACTGCGTCCGCCGTTACTCGTCGTATTGAGGAAGATGTTATTCTTATTTACGGAGCTCCCCGTATTCTGTTATGCGATAATGGAGTGCAGTTTCGCAGTAATGAATTTAAAAATATGTTATCTATCTACAATGTCAAAATTACGTTTAATGCCCTCTATCATCCTCAGGCGAATCCGGTCGAAAGGGTCAACCGCGTAGTTAAGACTATGTTAGCCTCTTATGTCGAGGATAACCATAGAAATTGGGATAAATACTTGCCGAGAGTGTCTTGTGCCATTCGAACTGCCGTGCATGAAGTTACAGGTGTGACTCCCTATTTTGCTAATTTTGGGCGCGAAATTTGTTTAAATGGTAGCGAAACTGGTACTTCTGAACTTGCAGAAGATACCGAGTTAACATTCGGTGACCGTGCTTATTTGAAAAATAAACCTAAAGCGTTAGAAAAATTATATGACGATATAGTAAAGAGGCTTAAAGTAGCTTACGACAAAAATAAAATTGCTTACGATCTACGTCGACGACCTGCGAATTTTGCGGTCGGTGATTCCGTTTGGCGACGTAACTTTGCGCTATCTGAGGCATCGCGTTATTTTACGGCGAAATTAGCTCCGAAATTTTTAGGTCCGTTCTTTATAAAGAAGAAGGTCTCGTATGCTACTTATCAGCTCTCTGATACTTCGGGTAAAGACCGCGGTACGTGGCATGCGAAAGACCTTAAATCTAACCCTGAGTAACAACTTTTTTTTTACTGTAAACATTTCTATTGTTTTTTTTCCTTATACCTTATTTTAGCTTCACAACTTATTATTAATTGTGGAATATTACTGTATTTTATTATTGTTCTTTTATTTAATTTCTCCGATATGTAGCGAGTATGTCAGTGTGAACTTTTGCGTTGTCTTGTCGTATGACTTCTTGTAGAAAGCAATTCGGTTGAATTACTTTAGGAAGAACGAGGGATGTAATATACTTCGTATATTTCGGGTTTCTGTTTATGAAATAAATTTTGTTTAGTTTCTTTTTATTTCAAATTTACCGCGGTAGGTTAATATTTTGTTGTATCAGGACGGCGGGGATATAGAAAAAAAAAGAGATGAGAAAATACGTTTTTTTTGGTTAATCGGCGAAGGGTTGTGGTGTGTGTTATTTTTGTTGAATTGAGGGTGCAGTACGTTCGTTAAATTTCCGCGGTGTTTTTCTGTTGTGTCGTGGAGTGTCGAAGAAAATCACTACTCGCTGTAGCGAATTTATTTGGAAATTTTAATCCGAACATAATTAGCGCATCTTTGGAAGATACGCTCGGCCTATTAACTTCAGGTTGCCGATTTCTATTGCCCCAAAGAAGACAAAAATAAACCAAATTAAGTCCGGAATCCGTTCCCAAAAATATTCCCCGTTTCTATCCGTTGTTCTCCGCCAAATTTTGCCAGAACCCACTTCAAGTCCTTGCTTCCAGTCCTTTAGAACGAAACGTGCCCTGGACAACTTTTATTCCATCAATGCAGGTATGCACGCTGTTTGCAGGCTGGCGGACAAATTATTAAAAGTAAGTGAGTTTTGTCATTGTTAATATTGTGCGCACCAAATACTTTAGTGCTCGTTGAGATTTGTTCGGTGAAAAGAAAAACGTCACAGAATTGTTATCGTTGTATCGTTGAGAAAGAGTTCACTTTCATTATACCTATTGATTGTATTGTGTGTACCTGTAATCAGCAACAGAACATCTAGATTTAATTTTGACATGTGTTTTTTTGTATAAATTTGACGTTTAGAATTTATTGTCCAGTGGCGGAGCCACCTTATTTTTCTCAACGGTAATTTAAGATCTCATTTAAGATTATTTAGGGGCGTACCCTGTTTGTTTTTTTTGTGCACGATAATATTGTTTATCGAATTTATGTTTTATATTTTTAATTGTTAGTATTAATCTGTTACCTTTTAATTTTAATAAACATTGCTCTAACCATTTGTTTAGGTTTAATTTAGAAAAAAGACATTGTAAGCCCTTCACCCCGCATTCCGTCGTGCATATATTATTTTTTTTCAGTGAACGTCCAGGTCCGTTTCGTTCTGAAAGCTGCACGCTACGAAGAAGTATTTTCCGACCTAGGTGGCGCCCTCTCCAATCTCGAAGTTTGTTCGGGATTACGAATTCCCCCCCCCCTGCGTTACAGTGCCCGTGATAGATTCGTCTACAATTCCACCCACTCCCATCTCCATTGAGCTGCTGGCACACTGTTTCTGCAGGGCAAATAGCCTGTCCCCCCCTTTTTTTTCTTTATTTCTATTTCGGCTATTTTTAATACAATTCGTTGCGTTTTCCTTAGTTTTCGTTCAAAACACAACGAGTTGCCCGTCACAAGATCTTCAAGTTATAATTTACAATAATAATTAGAAGCTATCAATTTTAAGTTCTGTATTTGACAATTACAAGTTCAGATCTTCAAGTTATAATTTGCACTAATAATTTGTATTTAACAATTTGAAGTTCTGTATTTGACAATTACAAGTTCAGATCTTCAAGTTATAATTTGCAATAATAATTAGAAGCTATTAATTTTAAGTTCTGTATTTGACAATTACAAGTTCAGATCTTCAAGTTATAATTTGAAATAATAATTAGAAGGTATCAATTTTATTTTCTGTATTTGACAATTACAAGTTCAGTTCTTCAAGTTATAATTTGCAATAATAATTAGAAGCTATCAATTTTAAGTTCTGTATTTGACAATTACAAGTTCAGATTTTCAAGTTATAATTTGCAATAATAATTAGAAGCTATCAATTTTAAGTTCTGTATTTGACAATTACTAGTTCAGATCTCCAAGTTATTATTTGCAATAATAATTAGAAGCTATCAATTTTAAGTTCTGTATTTGACAATTACAAGTTCAGATCTTCAAGTTATAATTTACAATAATAATTAGAAGCTATCAATTTTAAGTTCTGTATTTGACAATTTCAAGTTCAGATCTTCAAGTTATAATTTGCAATAATAATTAGAAGCTATCAATTTTAAGTTCTGTATTTGACAATTACTAGTTCAGATCTTCAAGTTATAATTTGAAATAATAATTAGATTTAACAAATCTAAGTTCTGTAATTCACTATTACAAGTTCAGATCTTCAAGTTATAATTTACAATAATAATTAGAAGCTATCAATTTTAAGTTCTGTATTTGATAATTACAAGTTCAGATCTTCAAGTTATAATTTGCACTACTAATTTGTATTTAACAATTAGAAGTTCTGTATTTGACAATTACAAGTTCAGATCTTCAAGTTATAATTTGCAATAATAATTAGAAGCTATCAATTTTTAGTTCTGTATTTGACAATTACAAGTTCAGATCTTCAAGTTATAAATTGAAATAATAATTAGAAGCTATCAATTTTAAGTTCTGTATTTGACAATTACAAGTTCAGATCTTCTAGTTATAATTTGCAATAATAATTAGAAGCTATCAATATTAAGTTCTGTATTTGAAAATTACTAGTTCAGATCTTCAAGTTATAATTTGCACTAATAATTTGTATTTAACAATTAGAAGTTCTGTATTTGACAATTACAAGTTCAGATCTTCTAGTTATAATTTGCAATAATAATTAGAAGCTATCAATATTAAGTTCTGTATTTGAAAATTACTAGTTCATATCTTCAAGTTATAATTTGCACTAATAATTTGTATTTAACAATTAGAAGTTCTGTATTTGACAATTACAAGTTCAGATCTTCTAGTTATAATTTGCAATAATAATTAGAAGCTATCAATATTAAGTTCTGTATTTGAAAATTACTATTTCAGATCTTCAAGTTATAATTTGCAATACTAATTAGAAGCTATCAATTTTAAGTTCTGTATTTGTCAATTACTAGTGTATTTGACAATTACTAGTTCAGATCTCCAAGTTATTATTTGCAATAATAATTAGAAGCTATCAATTTTAAGTTCCTTATTTGACAATTACAAGTTCAGATCTTCAAGTTATAATTTACAATAATAATTAGAAGCTATCAATTTTAAGTTCTGTATTTGACAATTACAAGTTCAGATCTTCAAGTTATAATTTGCAATAATAATTAGAAGCTATCAATTTTAAGTTCTGTATTTGACAATTACTAGTTCAGATCTTCAAGTTATAATTTGAAATAATAATTAGATTTAACAAATCTAAGTTCTGTAATTCACTATTACAAGTTCAGATCTTCAAGTTATAATTTACAATAATAATTCGAAGCTATCAATTTTAAGTTCTGTATTTGATAATTACAAGTTCAGATCTTCAAGTTATAATTTGCACTACTAATATGTATTTAACAATTAGAAGTTCTGTATTTGACAATTACAAGTTCAGATCTTCAAGTTATAATTTGCAATAATAATTAGAAGCTATCAATTTTTAGTTCTGTATTTGACAATTACAAGTTCAGATCTTCAAGTTATAAATTGAAATAATAATTAGAAGCTATCAATTTTAAGTTCTGTATTTGACAATTACAAGTTCAGATCTTCTAGTTATAATTTGCAATAATAATTAGAAGCTATCAATATTAAGTTCTGTATTTGAAAATTACTAGTTCAGATCTTCAAGTTATAATTTGCACTAATAATTTGTATTTAACAATTAGAAGTTCTGTATTTGACAATTACAAGTTCAGATCTTCTAGTTATAATTTGCAATAATAATTAGAAGCTATCAATATTAAGTTCTGTATTTGAAAATTACTAGTTCAGATCTTCAAGTTATAATTTGCACTAATAATTTGTATTTAATAATTAGAAGTTCTGTATTTGACAATTACTAGTTCAGATCTTCAAGTTATAATTTGAAATAATAATTTGAATTTAGCAAATCTTAGTTCTGTAATTCACTATTACAAGTTCAGATCTTCAAGTTATAATTTGCAATAATAATTAGAAGCTATCAATTTTAAGTTCTGTATTTGACAATTACTAGTTCAGATCTTCAAGTTATAATTTGCACTAATAATTTGTATTTAACAATTAGAAGTTCTGTATTTGACTATTACAAGTTCAGATCTTCAAATTATTATTTGCAATAATAATTATAAGCTATCAATTTAAGTTCTGTATTTGACAATTACTAGTTCAGATCTTCAAGTTATAATTTGAAATAATAATTTGAATTTAGCAAATCTAAGTTTTGTAATTCACTATTACAAGTTCAGATCTTCAAGTTATAATTTGCAATAATAATTTGTTTTTAACAGTTAGAAGTTCTGTATTTGACTATTACTAGTTCAGATTTTCAAATTATTATTTGCAATCTTAGTTTGAATTTAACAATTAGAAGTTCTGTATTTACCTATTACATGTTCAGATCTTCAAGTTATAATTTGCACTAATAATTTGTATTTAACAATTCGATGTTCTGTATTTGACTATTACAAGTTCAGATCTTCAAGTTATAACTTGAACTATAATTATAAGCTATCAATTTTAAGTTCTGTATTTGACAATTAAAAGTACAGATCTTCAAGTTATTATTTGCAATAATAATTAGAAGCTATCAATTTTAAGTTCTGTATTTGACAATTACAAGTTCAGATCTTCAAGTTATAATTTGAAATTATAATTAGAAGCTATCAATTTTAAGTTCTGCATTTGACAATTACAAGTTCAGATCTTCAAGTTATAATTTACAATAATAATTAGAAGCTATCAATTTTAAGTTCTGTATTTGACAATTACTAGTTCAGATCTTCAAGTTATAATTTGAAATAATAATTTGAATTTTACAAATCTAAGTTCTGTAATTCACTATTACAAGTTCAGATCTTCAAGTTATAATTTGCAATCACAATTTGTATTTAACAATGCTAAGTTGCGTATTTGTCTATTACAAGTTCAGATCTTCAAATTATAATTTGCAATAATAATTAGAAGCTATCAATTTTAAGTTCTGTATTTGACAATTACAAGTTCAGATCTTCAAGTTATTATTTGCAATAATAATTAGAAGCTATCAATTTTAAGTTCTGTATTTGACAATTACAAGTTCAGATCTTGAAGTTATAATTTACAATAATAATTAGAAGCTATCAATTTTAAGTTCTGTATTTAACAATTACAAGTTCAGATCTTCAAGTTATAATATGCAATAATAATTAGAAGCTATCAATTTTAAGTTCTGTATTCGACAATTACTAGTTCAGATCTTCAAGTTATATTTTGAAATAATAATTTGAATTTAACAAATCTAAGTTCTGTAATTCACTATTACAAGTTCAGATCTTCAAGTTATAATTTACAATAATAATTAGAAGCTATCAATTGTAAGTTCTGTATTTGACAATTACAATGTTCAGATCTTCAAGTTATAATTTGAAATAATAATTAGAAGCTATCAATTTTATGTTCTGTATTTGTCAATTACAAGTTCAGATCTTCAAGTTATAATTTGCAATAATAATTAGAAGCTATCAATTTTAAGTTCTGTATTTGACAATTACAAGTTCAGATCTTCAAGTTATAATTTGCAATAATAATTAGAAGCTATCAATTTTAAGTTCTGTATTGGACAATTACTAGTTCAGATCTCCAAGTTATTATTTGCTATAATAATTAGTAGCTATCAATTTTAAGTGCTGTATTTGACAATTACAAGTTCAGATCTTCTAGTTATAATTTACAATATAATTAGAAGCTATCAATTTTAAGTTCTGTATTTGACAATTACAAGTTCAGATCTTCAAGATATAATTTGCAATAATAATTAGAAGCTATCAATTTTAAGTTCTGTATTTGACAATTACTAGTTCAGATCTTCAAGTTATAATTTGAAATAATAATTTGAATTTAACAAATCTAAGTTCTGTAATTCACTATTACAAGTTCAGATCTTCAAGTTATAATTTACAATAATAATTAGAAGCTATCAATTTTAAGTTCTGTATTTGATAATTACAAGTTCAGATCTTCAAGTTATAATTTGCACTACTAATTTGTATTTAACAATTAGAAGTTCTGTATTTGACAATTACAAGTTCAGATCTTCAAGTTATAATTTGCAATAATAATTAGAAGCTATCAATTTTAAGTTCTGTATTTGACAATTACAAGTTCAGATCTTCAAGTTATAAATTGAAATAATAATTAGAAGCTATCAATTTTAAGTTCTGTATTTGACAATTACAAGTTCAGATCTTCAAGTTATAATTTGCACTAATAATTTGTATTTAACAATTAGAAGTTCTGTATTTGACAATTACAAGTTCAGATCTTCAAGTTATAATATGCAATAATAATTAGAAGCTATCAATTTTAAGTTCTGTATTCGACAATTACTAGTTCAGATCTTCAAGTTATAATTTGAAATAATAATTTGAATTTAACAAATATAAGTTCTGTAATTCACTATTACAAGTTCAGATCTTCAAGTTATAATTTGCACTAATAATTTGTATTTAACAATTTGAAGTTCTGGATTTGACAATTACAAGTTCAGATCTTCAAGTTATAATTTGCAATAATAATTAGAAGCTATTAATTTTAAGTTCTGTATTTGACAATTACAAGTTCAGATCTTCAAGTTATAATTTGAAATAATAATTAGAAGCTATCAATTTTATGTTCTGTATTTGACAATTACAAGTTCAGATCTTCAAGTTATAATTTGCAATAATAATTAGAAGCTATCAATTTTAAGTTCTGTATTTGACAATTACAAGTTGAGATCTTCAAGTTATAATTTGCAATAATAATTAGAAGCTATCAATTTTAAGTTCTGTATTGGACAATTACTAGTTCAGATCTCCAAGTTATTATTTGCTATAATAATTAGAAGCTATCAATTTTAAGTTCTGTATTTGACAATTACACGTTCAGATCTTCAAGTTATAATTTACAATATAATTAGAAGCTATCAATTTTAAGTTCTGTATTTGACAATTACAAGTTCAGATCTTCAAGATATAATTTGCAATAATAATTAGAAGCTATCAATTTTAAGTTCTGTATTTGACAATTACTAGTTCAGATTTTCAAGTTATAATTTGAAATAATAATTTGAATTTAACAAATCTAAGTTCTGTAATTCACTATTACAAGTTCAGATCTTCAAGTTATAATTTACAATAATAATTAGAAGCTATCAATTTTAAGTTCTGTATTTGATAATTACAAGTTCAGATCTTCAAGTTATAATTTGCACTACTAATTTGTATTTAACAATTAGAAGTTCTGTATTTGACAATTACAAGTTCAGATCTTCAAGTTATAATTTGCAATAATAATTAGAAGCTATCAATTTTAAGTTCTGTATTTGACAATTACAAGTTCAGATCTTCAAGTTAAAAATTGAAATAATAATTAGAAGCTATCAATTTTAAGTTCTGTATTTGACAATTACAAGTTCAGATCTTCAAGTTATAATTTGCACTAATAATTTCTATTTAACAATTAGAAGTTCTGTATTTGACAATTACAAGTTCAGATCTTCAAGTTATAATATGCAATAATAATTAGAAGCTATCAATTTTAAGTTCTGTATTTGACAATTACTAGTTCAGATCTTCAAGTTATAATTTGCACTAATAATTTGTATTTAACAATTAGAAGTTCTGTATTTGACTATTACAAGTTCAGATCTTCAAATTATTATTTGCAATAATAATTAGAAGCTATCAATTTTAAGTTCTGTATTTGACAATTACAAGTTCAGATCTTGAAGTTATAATTTACAATAATAATTAGAAGCTATCAATTTTAAGTTCTGTATTTAACAATTACAAGTTCAGATCTTCAAGTTATAATATGCAATAATAATTAGAAGCTATCAATTTTAAGTTCTGTATTCGACAATTACTAGTTCAGATCTTCAAGTTATATTTTGAAATAATAATTTGAATTTAACAAATCTAAGTTCTGTAATTCACTATTACAAGTTCAGATCTTCAAGTTATAATTTACAATAATAATTAGAAGCTATCAATTGTAAGTTCTGTATTTGACAATTACAATGTTCAGATCTTCAAGTTATAATTTGAAATAATAATTAGAAGCTATCAATTTTATGTTCTGTATTTGTCAATTACAAGTTCAGATCTTCAAGTTATAATTTGCAATAATAATTAGAAGCTATCAATTTTAAGTTCTGTATTCGACAATTACTAGTTCAGATCTTCAAGTTATATTTTGAAATAATAATTTGAATTTAACAAATCTAAGTTCTGTAATTCACTATTACAAGTTCAGATCTTCAAGTTATAATTTACAATAATAATTAGAAGCTATCAATTGTAAGTTCTGTATTTGACAATTACAATGTTCAGATCTTCAAGTTATAATTTGAAATAATAATTAGAAGCTATCAATTTTATGTTCTGTATTTGTCAATTACAAGTTCAGATCTTCAAGTTATAATTTGCAATAATAATTAGAAGCTATCAATTTTAAGTTCTGTATTTGACAATTACAAGTTCAGATCTTCAAGTTATAATTTGCAATAATAATTAGAAGCTATCAATTTTAAGTTCTGTATTGGACAATTACTAGTTCAGATCTCCAAGTTATTATTTGCTATAATAATTAGTAGCTATCAATTTTAAGTGCTGTATTTGACAATTACAAGTTCAGATCTTCTAGTTATAATTTACAATATAATTAGAAGCTATCAATTTTAAGTTCTGTATTTGACAATTACAAGTTCAGATCTTCAAGATATAATTTGCAATAATAATTAGAAGCTATCAATTTTAAGTTCTGTATTTGACAATTACTAGTTCAGATCTTCAAGTTATAATTTGAAATAATAATTTGAATTTAACAAATCTAAGTTCTGTAATTCACTATTACAAGTTCAGATCTTCAAGTTATAATTTACAATAATAATTAGAAGCTATCAATTTTAAGTTCTGTATTTGATAATTACAAGTTCAGATCTTCAAGTTATAATTTGCACTACTAATTTGTATTTAACAATTAGAAGTTCTGTATTTGACAATTACAAGTTCAGATCTTCAAGTTATAATTTGCAATAATAATTAGAAGCTATCAATTTTAAGTTCTGTATTTGACAATTACAAGTTCAGATCTTCAAGTTATAAATTGAAATAATAATTAGAAGCTATCAATTTTAAGTTCTGTATTTGACAATTACAAGTTCAGATCTTCAAGTTATAATTTGCACTAATAATTTGTATTTAACAATTAGAAGTTCTGTATTTGACAATTACAAGTTCAGATCTTCAAGTTATAATATGCAATAATAATTAGAAGCTATCAATTTTAAGTTCTGTATTCGACAATTACTAGTTCAGATCTTCAAGTTATAATTTGAAATAATAATTTGAATTTAACAAATATAAGTTCTGTAATTCACTATTACAAGTTCAGATCTTCAAGTTATAATTTGCACTAATAATTTGTATTTAACAATTTGAAGTTCTGGATTTGACAATTACAAGTTCAGATCTTCAAGTTATAATTTGCAATAATAATTAGAAGCTATTAATTTTAAGTTCTGTATTTGACAATTACAAGTTCAGATCTTCAAGTTATAATTTGAAATAATAATTAGAAGCTATCAATTTTATGTTCTGTATTTGACAATTACAAGTTCAGATCTTCAAGTTATAATTTGCAATAATAATTAGAAGCTATCAATTTTAAGTTCTGTATTTGACAATTACAAGTTGAGATCTTCAAGTTATAATTTGCAATAATAATTAGAAGCTATCAATTTTAAGTTCTGTATTGGACAATTACTAGTTCAGATCTCCAAGTTATTATTTGCTATAATAATTAGAAGCTATCAATTTTAAGTTCTGTATTTGACAATTACACGTTCAGATCTTCAAGTTATAATTTACAATATAATTAGAAGCTATCAATTTTAAGTTCTGTATTTGACAATTACAAGTTCAGATCTTCAAGATATAATTTGCAATAATAATTAGAAGCTATCAATTTTAAGTTCTGTATTTGACAATTACTAGTTCAGATTTTCAAGTTATAATTTGAAATAATAATTTGAATTTAACAAATCTAAGTTCTGTAATTCACTATTACAAGTTCAGATCTTCAAGTTATAATTTACAATAATAATTAGAAGCTATCAATTTTAAGTTCTGTATTTGATAATTACAAGTTCAGATCTTCAAGTTATAATTTGCACTACTAATTTGTATTTAACAATTAGAAGTTCTGTATTTGACAATTACAAGTTCAGATCTTCAAGTTATAATTTGCAATAATAATTAGAAGCTATCAATTTTAAGTTCTGTATTTGACAATTACAAGTTCAGATCTTCAAGTTAAAAATTGAAATAATAATTAGAAGCTATCAATTTTAAGTTCTGTATTTGACAATTACAAGTTCAGATCTTCAAGTTATAATTTGCACTAATAATTTCTATTTAACAATTAGAAGTTCTGTATTTGACAATTACAAGTTCAGATCTTCAAGTTATAATATGCAATAATAATTAGAAGCTATCAATTTTAAGTTCTGTATTTGACAATTACTAGTTCAGATCTTCAAGTTATAATTTGCACTAATAATTTGTATTTAACAATTAGAAGTTCTGTATTTGACTATTACAAGTTCAGATCTTCAAATTATTATTTGCAATAATAATTAGAAGCTATCAATTTTAAGTTCTGTATTTGACAATTACAAGTTCAGATCTTGAAGTTATAATTTACAATAATAATTAGAAGCTATCAATTTTAAGTTCTGTATTTAACAATTACAAGTTCAGATCTTCAAGTTATAATATGCAATAATAATTAGAAGCTATCAATTTTAAGTTCTGTATTCGACAATTACTAGTTCAGATCTTCAAGTTATATTTTGAAATAATAATTTGAATTTAACAAATCTAAGTTCTGTAATTCACTATTACAAGTTCAGATCTTCAAGTTATAATTTACAATAATAATTAGAAGCTATCAATTGTAAGTTCTGTATTTGACAATTACAATGTTCAGATCTTCAAGTTATAATTTGAAATAATAATTAGAAGCTATCAATTTTATGTTCTGTATTTGTCAATTACAAGTTCAGATCTTCAAGTTATAATTTGCAATAATAATTAGAAGCTATCAATTTTAAGTTCTGTATTTGACAATTACAAGTTCAGATCTTCAAGTTATAATTTGCAATAATAATTAGAAGCTATCAATTTTAAGTTCTGTATTGGACAATTACTAGTTCAGATCTCCAAGTTATTATTTGCTATAATAATTAGTAGCTATAAATTTTAAGTGCTGTATTTGACAATTACAAGTTCAGATCTTCTAGTTATAATTTACAATATAATTAGAAGCTATCAATTTTAAGTTCTGTATTTGACAATTACAAGTTCAGATCTTCAAGATATAATTTGCAATAATAATTAGAAGCTATCAATTTTAAGTTCTGTATTTGACAATTACTAGTTCAGATCTTCAAGTTATAATTTGAAATAATAATTTGAATTTAACAAATCTAAGTTCTGTAATTCACTATTACAAGTTCAGATCTTCAAGTTATAATTTACAATAATAATTAGAAGCTATCAATTTTAAGTTCTGTATTTGATAATTACAAGTTCAGATCTTCAAGTTATAATTTGCACTACTAATTTGTATTTAACAATTAGAAGTTCTGTATTTGACAATTACAAGTTCAGATCTTCAAGTTATAATTTGCAATAATAATTAGAAGCTATCAATTTTAAGTTCTGTATTTGACAATTACAAGTTCAGATCTTCAAGTTATAAATTGAAATAATAATTAGAAGCTATCAATTTTAAGTTCTGTATTTGACAATTACAAGTTCAGATCTTCAAGTTATAATTTGCACTAATAATTTGTATTTAACAATTAGAAGTTCTGTATTTGACAATTACAAGTTCAGATCTTCAAGTTATAATATGCAATAATAATTAGAAGCTATCAATTTTAAGTTCTGTATTCGACAATTACTAGTTCAGATCTTCAAGTTATAATTTGAAATAATAATTTGAATTTAACAAATATAAGTTCTGTAATTCACTATTACAAGTTCAGATCTTCAAGTTATAATTTGCACTAATAATTTGTATTTAACAATTTGAAGTTCTGGATTTGACAATTACAAGTTCAGATCTTCAAGTTATAATTTGCAATAATAATTAGAAGCTATTAATTTTAAGTTCTGTATTTGACAATTACAAGTTCAGATCTTCAAGTTATAATTTGAAATAATAATTAGAAGCTATCAATTTTATGTTCTGTATTTGACAATTACAAGTTCAGATCTTCAAGTTATAATTTGCAATAATAATTAGAAGCTATCAATTTTAAGTTCTGTATTTGACAATTACAAGTTGAGATCTTCAAGTTATAATTTGCAATAATAATTAGAAGCTATCAATTTTAAGTTCTGTATTGGACAATTACTAGTTCAGATCTCCAAGTTATTATTTGCTATAATAATTAGAAGCTATCAATTTTAAGTTCTGTATTTGACAATTACACGTTCAGATCTTCAAGTTATAATTTACAATATAATTAGAAGCTATCAATTTTAAGTTCTGTATTTGACAATTACAAGTTCAGATCTTCAAGATATAATTTGCAATAATAATTAGAAGCTATCAATTTTAAGTTCTGTATTTGACAATTACTAGTTCAGATTTTCAAGTTATAATTTGAAATAATAATTTGAATTTAACAAATCTAAGTTCTGTAATTCACTATTACAAGTTCAGATCTTCAAGTTATAATTTACAATAATAATTAGAAGCTATCAATTTTAAGTTCTGTATTTGATAATTACAAGTTCAGATCTTCAAGTTATAATTTGCACTACTAATTTGTATTTAACAATTAGAAGTTCTGTATTTGACAATTACAAGTTCAGATCTTCAAGTTATAATTTGCAATAATAATTAGAAGCTATCAATTTTAAGTTCTGTATTTGACAATTACAAGTTCAGATCTTCAAGTTAAAAATTGAAATAATAATTAGAAGCTATCAATTTTAAGTTCTGTATTTGACAATTACAAGTTCAGATCTTCAAGTTATAATTTGCACTAATAATTTCTATTTAACAATTAGAAGTTCTGTATTTGACAATTACAAGTTCAGATCTTCAAGTTATAATATGCAATAATAATTAGAAGCTATCAATTTTAAGTTCTGTATTTGACAATTACTAGTTCAGATCTTCAAGTTATAATTTGCACTAATAATTTGTATTTAACAATTAGAAGTTCTGTATTTGACTATTACAAGTTCAGATCTTCAAATTATTATTTGCAATAATAATTATAAGCTATCAATTTAAGTTCTGTATTTGACAATTACTAGTTCAGATCTTCAAGTTATAATTTGAAATAATAATTTGAATTTAGCAAATCTAAGTTTTGTAATTCACTATTACAAGTTCAGATCTTCAAGTTATAATTTGCAATAATAATTAGAAGCTATCAATTTTAAGTTCTGTATTTGACAATTACAAGTTCAGATCTTCAAGTTATAATTTGCACTAATAATTTGTTTTTAACAGTTAGAAGTTCTGTATTTGACTATTACTAGTTCAGATTTTCAAATTATTATTTGCAATCTTAGTTTGAATTTAACAATTAGAAGTTCTGTATTTACCTATTACATGTTCAGATCTTCAAGTTATAATTTGCACTAATAATTTGTATTTAACAATTCGATGTTCTGTATTTGACTATTACAAGTTCAGATCTTCAAGTTATAACTTGAACTATAATTATAAGCTATCAATTTTAAGTTCTGTATTTGACAATTAAAAGTACAGATCTTCAAGTTATTATTTGCAATAATAATTAGAAGCTATCAATTTTAAGTTCTGTATTTGACAATTACAAGTTCAGATCTTCAAGTTATAATTTGAAATTATAATTAGAAGCTATCAATTTTAAGTTCTGCATTTGACAATTACAAGTTCAGATCTTCAAGTTATAATTTACAATAATAATTAGAAGCTATCAATTTTAAGTTCTGTATTTGACTATTACAAGTTCAGATCTTCAAGTTATAACTTGAACTATAATTATAAGCTATCAATTTTAAGTTCTGTATTTGACAATTAAAAGTACAGATCTTCAAGTTATTATTTGCAATAATAATTAGAAGCTATCAATTTTAAGTTCTGTATTTGACAATTACAAGTTCAGATCTTCAAGTTATAATTTGAAATTATAATTAGAAGCTATCAATTTTAAGTTCTGCATTTGACAATTACAAGTTCAGATCTTCAAGTTATAATTTACAATAATAATTAGAAGCTATCAATTTTAAGTTCTGTATTTGACAATTACTAGTTCAGATCTTCAAGTTATAATTTGAAATAATAATTTGAATTTTACAAATCTAAGTTCTGTAATTCACTATTACAAGTTCAGATCTTCAAGTTATAATTTGCAATCACAATTTGTATTTAACAATGCTAAGTTGCGTATTTGTCTATTACAAGTTCAGATCTTCAAATTATAATTTGCAATAATAATTAGAAGCTATCAATTTTAAGTTCTGTATTTGACAATTACAAGTTCAGATCTTCAAGTTATTATTTGCAATAATAATTAGAAGCTATCAATTTTAAGTTCTGTATTTGACAATTACAAGTTCAGATCTTGAAGTTATAATTTACAATAATAATTAGAAGCTATCAATTTTAAGTTCTGTATTTAACAATTACAAGTTCAGATCTTCAAGTTATAATATGCAATAATAATTAGAAGCTATCAATTTTAAGTTCTGTATTCGACAATTACTAGTTCAGATCTTCAAGTTATATTTTGAAATAATAATTTGAATTTAACAAATCTAAGTTCTGTAATTCACTATTACAAGTTCAGATCTTCAAGTTATAATTTACAATAATAATTAGAAGCTATCAATTGTAAGTTCTGTATTTGACAATTACAATGTTCAGATCTGCAAGTTATAATTTGAAATAATAATTAGAAGCTATCAATTTTATGTTCTGTATTTGTCAATTACAAGTTCAGATCTTCAAGTTATAATTTGCAATAATAATTAGAAGCTATCAATTTTAAGTTCTGTATTTGACAATTACAAGTTCAGATCTTCAAGTTATAATTTGCAATAATAATTAGAAGCTATCAATTTTAAGTTCTGTATTGGACAATTACTAGTTCAGATCTCCAAGTTATTATTTGCTATAATAATTAGTAGCTATCAATTTTAAGTTCTGTATTTGACAATTACAAGTTCAGATCTTCAAGTTATAATTTACAATATAATTAGAAGCTATCAATTTTAAGTTCTGTATTTGACAATTACAAGTTCAGATCTTCAAGATATAATTTGCAATAATAATTAGAAGCTATCAATTTTAAGTTCTGTATTTGACAATTACAAGTTCAGATCTTCAAGTTATAATTTGCACTAATAATTTGTATTTAACAATTAGAAGTTCTGTATTTGACAATTACAAGTTCAGATCTTCAAGTTATAATATGCAATAATAATTAGAAGCTATCAATTTTAAGTTCTGTATTCGACAATTACTAGTTCAGATCTTCAAGTTATAATTTGAAATAATAATTTGAATTTAACAAATATAAGTTCTGTAATTCACTATTACAAGTTCAGATCTTCAAGTTATAATTTGCACTAATAATTTGTATTTAACAATTTGAAGTTCTGGATTTGACAATTACAAGTTCAGATCTTCAAGTTATAATTTGCAATAATAATTAGAAGCTATTAATTTTAAGTCCTGTATTTGACAATTACAAGTTCAGATCTTCAAGTTATAATTTGAAATAATAATTAGAAGCTATCAATTTTATGTTCTGTATTTGACAATTACAAGTTCAGATCTTCAAGTTATAATTTGCAATAATAATTAGAAGCTATCAATTTTAAGTTCTGTATTTGACAATTACAAGTTCAGATCTTCAAGTTATAATTTGCAATAATAATTAGAAGCTATCAATTTTAAGTTCTGTATTTGACAATTACTAGTTCAGATCTCCAAGTTATTATTTGCAATAATAATTAGAAGCTATCAATTTTTAGTTCTGTATTTGACAATTACAAGTTCAGATCTTCAAGTTATAATTTGCAATAATAATTAGAAGCTATCAATTTTAAGTTCTGTATTGGACAATTACTAGTTCAGATCTCCAAGTTATTATTTGCTATAATAATTAGAAGCTATCAATTTTAAGTTCTGTATTTGACAATTACACGTTCAGATCTACAAGTTATAATTTACAATATAATTAGAAGCTATCAATTTTAAGTTCTGTATTTGACAATTACAAGTTCAGATCTTCAAGATATAATTTGCAATAATAATTAGAAGCTATCAATTTTAAGTTCTGTATTCGACAATTACTAGTTCAGATCTTCAAGTTATACATTGAAATAATAATTTGAATTTAACAAATCCAAGTTCTGTAATTCACTATTACAAGTTCAGATCTTCAAGTTATAATTCGTACTAATAATATGTATTTAACAATTCGAAGTTCTGTATTTGACTATTACAAGTTCAGATCTTCAAGTTATAATTTACAATAATAATTAAATGCTATCAATTTTAAGTTCTGTATTTGACAATTACAAGTTCAGATCTTCAAGTTATAATTTGCAATAATAATTAGAAGCTATCAATTTTAAGTACTGTATTTGACAATTACAAGTTCAGATCTTCAAGTTATAATTTGAAATAATAATTTGAATTTAACAAATCTAAGTTCTGTAATTCACTATTACAAGTTCAGATCTTCAAGTTATAATTTACAATAATAATTAGAAGCTATCAATTTTAAGTTCTGTATTTGACTATTACAAGTTCAGATCTTCAAGTTATAATTTGCAATAATAATTAGAAGCTATCAATTTTAAGTTCTGTATTTGACAATTACAAGTTCAGATCTTAAAGTTATAATTTACAATAATAATTAGAAGCTATCAATTTTAAGTTCTGTATTTGACAATTACAAGTTCAGATCTTCAAGTTATAATTTGCAATAATAATTAGAAGCTATCAATTTTAAGTTCTGTATTTGACAATTACTAGTTCAGATCTTCAAGTTATAATTTGAAATAATAATTTGAATTTAACAAATCTAAGTTCTGTAATTCACTATTACAAGTTCAGATCTTCAAGTTATAATGTACAATAATAATTAGAAGCTATCAATTTTAAGTTCTGTATTTGATAATTACAAGTTCAGATCTTCAAGTTATAATTTGCACTACTAATTTGTATTTAACAATTAGAAGTTCTGTATTTGACAATTACAAGTTCAGATCTTCAAGTTATAATTTGCAATAATAATTAGAAGCTATTAATTTTAAGTTCTGTATTTGACAATTACAAGTTCAGATCTTCAAGTTATAAATTGAAATAATAATTAGAAGCTATCAATTTTAAGTTCTGTATTTGACAATTACAAGTTCAGATCTTCTAGTTATAATTTGCAATAATAATTAGAAGCTATCAATATTAAGTTCTGTATTTGAAAATTACTAATTCAGATCTTCAAGGTATAATTTGCACTAATAATTTGTATTTAACAATTAGAAGTTCTGTATTTGACAATTACAAGTTCAGATCTTCTAGTTATAATTTGCAATAATAATTAGAAGCTATCAATATTAAGTTCTGTATTTGAAAATTACTAGTTCAGATCTTCAAGTTATAATTTGCACTAATAATTTGTATTTAATAATTAGAAGTTCTGTATTTGACAATTACTAGTTCAGATCTTCAAGTTATAATTTGAAATAATAATTTGAATTTAACAAATCTAAGTTCTGTAATTCACTATTACAAGTTCAGATCTTCAAGTTATAATTTACAATAATAATTAGAAGCTATCAATTTTAAGTTCTGTATTTGACAATTACTTGTTCAGATCTTCAAGTTATAATTTGCACTAATAATTTGTATTTAACAATTAGAAGTTCTGTATTTGACAATTACAAGTTCAGATCTTCAAGTTATAATTTGCAATAATAATTAGAAGCTATCAATTTTAAGTTCTGTATTTGACAATTACAAGATCAGATCTTCAAGTTATAATTTGCAATAATAAATAGAAGCTATCAATTTTAAGTTCTGTATTTGACAATTACTAGTTCAGATCTCCAAGTTATTATTTGCAATAATAATTAGAAGCTATCAATTTTAAGTTCTGTATTTGACAATTACAAGTTCAGATCTTCAAGTTATAATTTACAATAATAATTAGAAGCTATCAATTTTAAGTTCTGTATTTGACAATTACAAGTTCAGATCTTCAAGTTATAATTTGCAATAATAATTAGAAGCTATCAATTTTAAGTTCTGTATTTGACAATTACTAGTTCAGATCTTCAAGTTATAATTTGAAATAATAATTTGAATTTAACAAATCTAAGTTCTGTAATTCACTATTACAAGTTCAGATCTTCAAGTTATAATTTACAATAATAATTAGAAGCTATCAATTTTAAGTTCTGTATTTGATAATTACAAGTTCAGATCTTCAAGTTATAATTTGCACTACTAATTTGTATTTAACAATTAGCAGTTCTGTATTTGACAATTACAAGTTCAGATCTTCAAGTTATAATTTGCAATAATAATTAGAAGCTATTAATTTTAAGTTCTGTATTTGACAATTACAAGTTCAGATCTTCAAGTTATAAATTGAAATAATAATTAGAAGCTATCAATTTTAAGTTCTGTATTTGACAATTACAAGTTCAGATCTTCTAGTTATAATTTGCAATAATAATTAGAAGCTATCAATATTAAGTTCTGTATTTGAAAATTACAAGTTCAGATCTTCAAGTTATAAATTGAAATAATAATTAGAAGCTATCAATTTTAAGTTCTGTATTTGACAATTACAAGTTCAGATCTTCTAGTTATAATTTGCAATAATAATTAGAAGCTATCAATATTAAGTTCTGTATTTGAAAATTACTAGTTCAGATCTTCAAGTTATAATTTGCACTAATAATTTGTATTTAACAATTAGAAGTTCTGTATTTGACAATTACAAGTTCAGTTCTTCTAGTTATAATTTGAAATAATAATTAGAAGCTATGAATATTAAGTTCTGAATTTGAAAATTCCTAGTTCAGATCTTCAAGTTATAATTTGCACTAATAATTTGTATTTAACAATTAGAAGTTCTGTATTTGACAATTACTAGTTCAGATCTTCAAGTTATAATTTGAAATAATAATTTGAATTTAACAAATCTAAGTTCTGTAATTCACTATTACAAGTTCAGATCTTCAAGTTATAATTTACAATAATAATTAGAAGCTATCAATTTTAAGTTCTGTATTTGACAATTACATGTTCAGATCTTCAAGTTATAATTTGCACTAATAATTTGTATTTAACAATTAGAAGTTCTGTATTTGACAATTACAAGTTCAGATCTTCAAGTTATATTTTGCAATAATAATTAGAAGCTATCAATTTTAAGTTCTGTATTTGACAATTACAAGTTCAGATCTTCAAGTTATAATTTGCACTAATAATTTGTATTTAACAATTAGAAGTTCTGTATTTGACAATTACAAGTTCATATCTTCAAGTTATAATTTGCAATAATAATTAGAAGCTATCAATTTTAAGTTCTGTATTTGACAATTACTAGTTCAGATCTTCAAGTTATAATTTGCACTAATAATTTGTATTTAACAATTAGAAGTTCTGTATTTGACTATTACAAGTTCATATCTTCAAGTTATAATTTGCAATAATAATTAGAAGCTATCAATTTTAAGTTCTGTATTTGACAATTACTAGTTCAGATCTTCAAGTTATAATTTGCACTAATAATTTGTATTTAACAATTAGAAGTTCTGTATTTGACTATTACAAGTTCAGATCTTCTAATTATTATTTGCAATAATAATTATAAGCTATCAATTTAAGTTCTGTATTTGACAATTACTAGTTCAGATCTTCAAGTTATAATTTGAAATAATAATTTGAATTTAACAAATCTAAGTTTTGTAATTCACTATTACAATTTCAGATCTTCAAGTTATAATTTGCAATAATAATTAGAAGCTATCAGTTTTAAGTTCTGTATTTGACAATTACAAGTTCAGATCTTCAAGTTATAATTTGCACTAATAATTTGTTTTTAACAGTTAGAAGTTCTGTATTTGACTATTACTAGTTCAGATTATCAAATTATTATTTGCAATCATAGTTTGAATTTAACAATTAGAAGTTCTCTATTTACCTATTACAAGTTCAGATCTTCAAGTTATAATTTGCACTAATAATTTGTATTTAACAATTCGATGTTCTGTATTTGACTATTACAAGTTCAGATCTTCAAGTTATAATTTGAACTATAATTATAAGCTATCAATTTTTAGTTCTGTATTTGACAATTACAAGTACAGATCTTCAAGTTATTATTTGCAATAATAATTAGAAGCTATCAATTTTAAGTTCTGTATTTGACAATTACAAGTTCAGATCTTCAAGTTATAATTTGAAATAATAATTAGAAGCTATCAATTTTAAGTTCTGCATTTGACAATTACAAGTTCAGATCTTCAAGTTATAATTTGCAATAATAATTAGAAGCTATCAATTTTAAGTTCTGTATTTGATAATTACAAGTTCAGATCTTCAAGTTATAATTTGCAATAATAATTAGAAGCTATCAATTTTAAGTTCTGTATTTGACAATTACTAGTTCAGATCTCCAAGTTATTATTTGCAATAATAATTAGAAGCTATCAATTTTAAGTTCTGTATTTGACAATTACAAGTTCAGATCTTCAAGTTATAATTTACAATAATAATTAGAAGCTATCAATTTTAACTTCTGTATTTGACAATTACAAGTTCAGATCTTCAAGTTATAATTTACAATAATAATTTGAAGCTATCAATTTTAAGTTCTGTATTTGATAATTACAAGTTCAGATCTTCAAGTTATAATTTGCACTACTAATTTGTATTTAACAATTAGAAGTTCTGTATTTGACAATTACAAGTTCAGATCTTCAAGTTATAATTTGCAATAATAATTAGAAGCTATTAATTTTAAGTTCTGTATTTGACAATTACAAGTTCAGATCTTCAAGTTATAAATTGAAATAATAATTAGAAGCTATCAATTTTAAGTTCTGTATTTGACAATTACAAGTTCAGATCTTCTAGTTATAATTTGCAATAATAATTAGAAGCTATCAATATTAAGTTCTGTATTTGAAAATTACTAGTTCAGATCTTCAAGTTATAATTTGCACTAATAATTTGTATTTAACAATTAAAAGTTCTGTATTTGACAATTACAAGTTCAGATCTTCTAGTTATAATTTGCAATAATAATTAGAAGCTATCAATAATAAGTTCTGAATTTGAAAATTACTAGTTCAGATCTTCAAGTTATAATTTGCACTAATAATTTGTATTTAACAATTAGAAGTTCTGTATTTGACAATTACTAGTTCAGATCTACAAGTTATAATTTGAAATAATAATTTGAATTTAACAAATCTAAGTTCTGTAATTCACTATTACAAGTTCAGATCTTCAAGTTATAATTTACAATAATAATTAGAAGCTATCAATTTTAAGTTCTGTATTTGACAATTACATGTTCAGATCTTCAAGTTATAATTTGCACTAATAATTTGTATTTAACAATTAGAAGTTCTGTATTTGACAATTACAAGTTCAGATCTTCAAGTTATAATTTGCAATAATAATTAGAAGCTATCAATTTTAAGTTCTGTATTTGACAATTACAAGTTCAGATCTTCAAGTTATAATTTGCACTAATAATTTGTATTTAACAATTAGAAGTTCTGTATTTGACAATTACAAGTTCATATCTTCAAGTTATAATTTGCAATAATAATTAGAAGCTATCAATTTTAAGTTCTGTATTTGACAATTACTAGTTCAGATCTTCAAGTTATAATTTGCACTAATAATTTGTATTTAACAATTAGAAGTTCTGTATTTGACTATTACAAGTTCAGATCTTCTAATTATTATTTGCAATAATAATTATAAGCTATCAATTTAAGTTCTGTATTTGACAATTACTAGTTCAGATCTTCAAGTTATAATTTGAAATAATAATTTGAATTTAACAAATCTAAGTTTTGTAATTCACTATTACAATTTCAGATCTTCAAGTTATAATTTGCAATAATAATTAGAAGCTATCAATTTTAAGTTCTGTATTTGACAATTACAAGTTCAGATCTTCAAGTTATAATTTGCACTAATAATTTGTTTTTAACAGTTAGAAGTTCTGTATTTGACTATTACTAGTTCAGATTATCAAATTATTATTTGCAATCTTAGTTTGAATTTAACAATTAGAAGTTCTCTATTTACCTATTACAAGTTCAGATCTTCAAGTTATAATTTGCACTAATAATTTGTATTTAACAATTCGATGTTCTGTATTTGACTATTACAAGTTCAGATCTTCAAGTTATAATTTTAACTATAATTATAAGCTATCAATTTTTAGTTCTGTATTTGACAATTACAAGTACAGATCTTCAAGTTATTATTTGCAATAATAATTAGAAGCTATCAATTTTAAGTTCTGTATTTGACAATTACAAGTTCAGATCTTCAAGTTATAATTTGCAATAATAATTAGAAGCTATCAATTTTAAGTTCTGCATTTGACAATTACAAGTTCAGATCTTCAAGTTATAATTTGCAATGATAATTAGAAGCTATCAATTTTAAGTTCTGTATTTGACAATTACAAGTTCAGATCTTCAAGTTATAATTTGCAATAATAATTAGAAGCTATCAATTTTAAGTTCTGTATTTGACAATTACTAGTTCAGATCTCCAAGTTATTATTTGCAATAATAATTAGAAGCTATCAATTTTAAGTTCTGTATTTGACAATTACAAGTTCAGATCTTCAAGTTATAATTTACAATAATAATTAGAAGCTATCAATTTTAAGTTCTGTATTTGACAATTACAAGTTCAGATCTTCAAGTTATAATTTGCAATAATAATTAGAAGCTATCAATTTTAAGTTCTGTATTTGACAATTACTAGTTCAGATCTTCAAGTTATAATTTGAAATAATAATTTGAATTTAACAAATCTAAGTTCTGTAATTCACTATTACAAGTTCAGATCTTCAAGTTATAATTTACAATAATAATTAGAAGCTATCAATTTTAAGTTCTGTATTTGATAATTACAAGTTCAGATCTTCAAGTTATAATTTGCACTACTAATTTGTATTTAACAATTAGAAGTTCTGTATTTGACAATTACAAGTTCAGATCTTCAAGTTATAATTTGCAATAATAATTAGAAGCTATTAATTTTAAGTTCTGTATTTGACAATTACAAGTTCAGATCTTCAAGTTATAAATTGAAATAAAAATTAGAAGCTATCAATTTTAAGTTCTGTATTTGACAATTACAAGTTCAGATCTTCTAGTTATAATTTACAATAATAATTAGTAGCTATCAATATTAAGTTCTGTATTTGAAAATTACTAGTTCAGATCTTCAAGTTATAATTTGCACTAATAATTTGTATTTAACAATTAGAAGTTCTGTATTTGACAATTACAAGTTCAGATCTTCTAGTTATAATTTGCAATAATAATTAGAAGCTATCAATATTAAGTTCTGTATTTGAAAATTACTAGTTCAGATCTTCAAGTTATAATTTGCACTAATAATTTGTATTTAATAATTAGAAGTTCTGTATTTGACAATTACTAGTTCAGATCTTCAAGTTATAATTTGAAATAATAATTTGAATTTAACAAATCTAAGTTCTGTAATTCACTATTACAAGTTCAGATCTTCAAGTTATAATTTACAATAATAATTAGAAGCTATCAATTTTAAGTTCTGTATTTGACAATTACATGTTCAGATCTTCAAGTTATAATTTGCACTAATAATTTGTATTTAACAATTAGAAGTTCTGTATTTGACAATTACAAGTTCAGATCTTCAAGTTATAATTTGCAATAATAATTAGAAGCTATCAATTTTAAGTTCTGTATTTGACAATTACAAGTTCAGATCTTCAAGTTATAATTTGCACTAATAATTTGTATTTAACAATTAGAAGTTCTGTATATGACACTTACAAGTTCATATCTTCAAGTTATAATTTGCAATAATAATTATAAGCTATCAATTTTAAGTTCTGTATTTGACAATTACTAGTTCAGATCTTCAAGTTATAATTTGCACTAATAATTTGTATTTAACAATTAGAAGTTCTGTATTTGACTATTACAAGTTCAGATCTTCTAATTATTATTTGCAATAATAATTATAAGCTATCAATTTAAGTTCTGTATTTGACAATTACTAGTTCAGATCTTCAAGTTATAATTTGAAATAATAATTTGAATTTAACAAATCTAAGTTTTGTAATTCACTATTACAATTTCAGATCTTCAAGTTATAAATTTGCAATAATAATTAGAAGCTATCAATTTTAAGTTCTGTAATTGACTATTACAAGTTCAGATCTTCAAGTTATAATTTGCACTAATAATTTGTTTTTAACAATTCGAAGTTCTGTATTTACCTATTACAAGTTCAGATCTTCAAGTTATAATTTGTACTAATAATATGTATTTAACAATTCGAAGTTCTGTATTTGACTATTACAAGTTCAGATCTTCAAGTTATAATTTACAATAATAATTAAATGCTATCAATTTTAAGTTCTGTATTTGACAATTACAAGTTCAGATCTTCAAGTTATAATTTGCAATAATAATTAGAAGCTATCAATTTTAAGTACTGTATTTGACAATTACAAGTTCAGATCTTCAAGTTATAATTTCAAATAATAATTTGAATTTAACAAATCTAAGTTCTGTAATTCACTATTACAAGTTCAGATCTTCAAGTTATAATTTACAATAATAATTAGAAGCTATCAATTTTAAGTTCTGTATTTGACTATTACAAGTTCAGATCTTCAAGTTATAATTTGCAATAATAATTAGAAGCTATCAATTTTAAGTTCTGTATTTGACAATTACAAGTTCAGATCTTCAAGTTATAATTTGCAATCATAATTTGTATTTAACAATTAGAAGTTCTGTATTTGACAATTACAAGTTCAGATCTTCAAGTTATAATTTGCAATAATAATTAGAAGCTATCAATTTTAAGTTCTGTATTTGACAATTGCAAGTTCAGATCTTCAAGTTATAATTTGCAATAATAATTGGAAGCTATCAATTTTAAGTTCTGTATTTGACAATTACTAGTTCAGATCTTCAAGTTATAATTTGAAATAATAATTAGAAGCTATCAATTTTAAGTTCTGTATTTGATAATTACAAGTTCAGATCTTCAAGTTATAATTTGCACTACTAATTTGTATTTAACAATTAGAAGTTGTGTATTTGACAATTACAAGTTCAGATCTTCAAGTTATAAATTGAAATAATAATTAGAAGCTATCAATTTTAAGTTCTGTATTTGACAATTACAAGTTCAGATCTTCAAGTTATAAATTGAAATAATAATTAGAAGCTATCAATTTTAAGTTCTGTATTTGACAATTACAAGTTCAGATCATCTAGTTATTATTTGCAATAATAATTAGAAGCTATCAATTTTAAGTTCTGTATTTGACAATTACAAGTTCAGATCTTCAAGTTATAATTTACAATAATAATTAGAAGCTATCAATTTTAAGTTCTGTATTTGACAATTACAAGTTCAGATCTTCAAGTTATAATTTGCAATAATAATTAGAAGCTATCAATTTTAAGTTCTGTATTTGACAATTACTAGTTCAGATCTTCAAGTTATAATTTGAAATAATAATTTGAATTTAACAAATCTAAGTTCTGTAATTCACTATTACAAGTTCAGATCTTCAAGTTATAATTTACAATAATAATTAGAAGCTATCAATTTTAAGTTCTGTATTTGATAATTACAAGTTCAGATCTTCAAGTTATAATTTGCACTACTAATTTGTATTTAACAATTAGAAGTTCTGTATTTGACAATTACAAGTTCAGATCTTCAAGTTATAATTTGCAATAATAATTAGAAGCTATTAATTTTAAGTTCTGTATTTGACAATTACAAGTTCAGATCTTCAAGTTATAAATTGAAATAATAATTAGAAGCTATCAATTTTAAGTTCTGTATTTGACAATTACAAGTTCAGATCTTCTAGTTATAATTTGCAATAATAATTAGAAGCTATCAATATTAAGTTCTGTATTTTAAAATTACTAGTTCAGATCTTCAAGTTATAATTTGCACTAATAATTTGTATTTAACAATTAGAAGTTCTGTATTTGACAATTACAAGTTCAGATCTTCTAGTTATAATTTGCAATAATAATTAGAAGCTATCAATATTAAGTTCTGAATTTGAAAATTACTAGTTCAGATCTTCAAGTTATAATTTGCACTAATAATTTGTATTTAACAATTAGAAGTTCTGTATTTGACAATTACTAGTTCAGATCTTCAAGTTATAATTTGAAATAATAATTTGAATTTAACAAATCTAAGTTCTGTAATTCACTATTACAAGTTCAGATCTTCAAGTTATAATTTACAATAATAATTAGAAGCTATCAATTTTAAGTTCTGTATTTGACAATTACATGTTCAGATCTTCAAGTTATAATTTGCACTAATAATTTGTATTTAACAATTAGAAGTTCTGTATTTGACAATTACAAGTTCAGATCTTCAAGTTATAATTTGCAATAATAATTAGAAGCTATCAATTTTAAGTTCTGTATTTGACAATTACAAGTTCAGATCTTCAAGTTATAATTTGCACTAATAATTTGTATTTAACAATTAGAAGTTCTGTATTTGACTATTACAAGTTCAGATCTTCTAATTATTATTTGCAATAATAATTATAAGCTATCAATTTAAGTTCTGTATTTGACAATTACTAGTTCAGATCTTCAAGTTATAATTTGAAATAATAATTTGAATTTAACAAATCTAAGTTTTGTAATTCACTATTACAATTTCAGATCTTCAAGTTATAAATTTGCAATAATAATTAGAAGCTATCAATTTTAAGTTCTGTATTTGACAATTACAAGTTCAGATCTTCAAGTTATAATTTGCAATCATAATTTGTATTTAACAATTAGAAGTTCTGTATTTGACAATTACAAGTTCAGATCTTCAAGTTATAATTTGCAATAATAATTAGAAGCTATCAATTTTAAGTTCTGTATTTGACAATTACAAGTTCAGATCTTCAAGTTATAATTTGCAATAATAATTAGAAGCTATCAATTTTTAGTTCTGTATTTGACAATTACTAGTTCAGATCTCCAAGTTATTATTTGCAATAATAATTAGAAGCTATCAATTTTAAGTTCTGTATTTGACAATTACAAGTTCAGATCTTCAAGTTATAATTTACAATAATAATTAGAAGCTATCAATTTTAAGTTCTGTATTTGACAATTGCAAGTTCAGATCTTCAAGTTATAATTTGCAATAATAATTGGATGCTATCAATTTTAAGTTCTGTATTTGACAATTACTAGTTCAGATCTTCAAGTTATAATTTGAAATAATAATTAGAAGCTATCAATTTTAAGTTCTGTATTTGATAATTACAAGTTCAGATCTTCAAGTTATAATTTGCACTACTAATTTGTATTTAACAATTAGAAGTTGTGTATTTGACAATTACAAGTTCAGATCTTCAAGTTATAAATTGAAATAATAATTAGAAGCTATCAATTTTAAGTTCTGTATTTGACAATTACAAGTTCAGATCTTCAAGTTATAAATTGAAATAATAATTAGAAGCTATCAATTTTAAGTTCTGTATTTGACAATTACAAGTTCAGATCATCTAGTTATTATTTGCAATAATAATTAGAAGCTATCAATTTTAAGTTCTGTATTTGACAATTACAAGTTCAGATCTTCAAGTTATAATTTACAATAATAATTAGAAGCTATCAATTTTAAGTTCTGTATTTGACAATTACAAGTTCAGATCTTCAAGTTATAATTTGCAATAATAATTAGAAGCTATCAATTTTAAGTTCTGTATTTGACAATTACTAGTTCAGATCTTCAAGTTATAATTTGAAATAATAATTTGAATTTAACAAATCTAAGTTCTGTAATTCACTATTACAAGTTCAGATCTTCAAGTTATAATTTACAATAATAATTAGAAGCTATCAATTTTAAGTTCTGTATTTGATAATTACAAGTTCAGATCTTCAAGTTATAATTTGCACTACTAATTTGTATTTAACAATTAGAAGTTCTGTATTTGACAATTACAAGTTCAGATCTTCAAGTTATAATTTGCAATAATAATTAGAAGCTATTAATTTTAAGTTCTGTATTTGACAATTACAAGTTCAGATCTTCAAGTTATAAATTGAAATAATAATTAGAAGCTATCAATTTTAAGTTCTGTATTTGACAATTACAAGTTCAGATCTTCTAGTTATAATTTGCAATAATAATTAGAAGCTATCAATATTAAGTTCTGTATTTTAAAATTACTAGTTCAGATCTTCAAGTTATAATTTGCACTAATAATTTGTATTTAACAATTAGAAGTTCTGTATTTGACAATTACAAGTTCAGATCTTCTAGTTATAATTTGCAATAATAATTAGAAGCTATCAATATTAAGTTCTGAATTTGAAAATTACTAGTTCAGATCTTCAAGTTATAATTTGCACTAATAATTTGTATTTAACAATTAGAAGTTCTGTATTTGACAATTACTAGTTCAGATCTTCAAGTTATAATTTGAAATAATAATTTGAATTTAACAAATCTAAGTTCTGTAATTCACTATTACAAGTTCAGATCTTCAAGTTATAATTTACAATAATAATTAGAAGCTATCAATTTTAAGTTCTGTATTTGACAATTACATGTTCAGATCTTCAAGTTATAATTTGCACTAATAATTTGTATTTAACAATTAGAAGTTCTGTATTTGACAATTACAAGTTCAGATCTTCAAGTTATAATTTGCAATAATAATTAGAAGCTATCAATTTTAAGTTCTGTATTTGACAATTACAAGTTCAGATCTTCAAGTTATAATTTGCACTAATAATTTGTATTTAACAATTAGAAGTTCTGTATTTGACAATTACAAGTTCATATCTTCAAGTTATAATTTGCAATAATAATTAGAAGCTATCAATTTTAAGTTCTGTATTTGACAATTACTAGTTCAGATCTTCAAGTTATAATTTGCACTAATAATTTGTATTTAACAATTAGAAGTTCTGTATTTGACTATTACAAGTTCAGATCTTCTAATTATTATTTGCAATAATAATTATAAGCTATCAATTTAAGTTCTGTATTTGACAATTACTAGTTCAGATCTTCAAGTTATAATTTGAAATAATAATTTGAATTTAACAAATCTAAGTTTTGTAATTCACTATTACAATTTCAGATCTTCAAGTTATAAATTTGCAATAATAATTAGAAGCTATCAATTTTAAGTTCTGTATTTGACAATTACAAGTTCAGATCTTCAAGTTATAATTTGCACTAATAATTTGTTTTTAACAGTTAGAAGTTCTGTATTTGACTATTACTAGTTCAGATTATCAAATTATTATTTGCAATCTTAGTTTGAATTTAACAATTAGAAGTTCTCTATTTACCTATTACAAGTTCAGATCTTCAAGTTATAATTTGCACTAATAATTTGTATTTAACAATTCGATGTTCTGTATTTGACTATTACAAGTTCAGATCTTCAAGTTATAATTTGAACTATAATTATAAGCTATCAATTTTTAGTTCTGTATTTGACAATTACAAGTACAGATCTTCAAGTTATTATTTGCAATAATAATTAGAAGCTATCAATTTTAAGTTCTGTATTTGACAATTACAAGTTCAGATCTTCAAGTTATAATTTACAATAATAATTAGAAGCTATCAATTTTAAGTTCTGTATTTGACAATTACAAGTTCAGATCTTCAAGTTATAATTTGCAATAATAATTAGAAGCTATCAATTTTAAGTTCTGTATTTGACAATTACTAGTTCAGATCTTCAAGTTATAATTTGAAATAATAATTTGAATTTAACAAATCTAAGTTCTGTAATTCACTATTACAAGTTGAGATCTTCAAGTTATAATTTACAATAATAATTAGAAGCTATCAATTTTAAGTTCTGTATTTGATAATTACAAGTTCAGATCTTCAAGTTATAATTTGCACTACTAATTTGTATTTAACAATTAGAAGTTCTGTATTTGACAATTACAAGTTCAGATCTTCAAGTTATAATTTGCAATAATAATTAGAAGCTATTAATTTTAAGTTCTGTATTTGACAATTACAAGTTCAGATCTTCAAGTTATAAATTGAAATAATAATTAGAAGCTATCAATTTTAAGTTCTGTATTTGACAATTACAAGTTCAGATCTTCTAGTTATAATTTGCAATAATAATTTGAAGCTATCAATATTAAGTTCTGTATTTGAAAATTACTAGTTCAGATCTTCAAGTTATAATTTGCACTAATAATTTGTATTTAACAATTAGAAGTTCTGTATTTGACAATTACAAGTTCAGATCTTCTAGTTATAATTTGCAATAATAATTAGAAGCTATCAATATTAAGTTCTGTATTTGAAAATTACTAGTTCAGATCTTCAAGTTATAATTTGAAATAATAATTTGAATTTAACAAATCTAAGTTCTGTAATTCACTATTACAAGTTCAGATCTTCAAGTTATAATTTACAATAATAATTAGAAGCTATCAATTTTAAGTTCTGTATTTGACAATTACATGTTCAGATCTTCAAGTTATAATTTGCACTAATAATTTGTATTTAACAATTAGAAGTTCTGTATTTGACAATTACAAGTTCAGATCTTCAAGTTATAATTTGCAATAATAATTAGAAGCTATCAATTTTAAGTTCTGAATTTGACAATTACAAGTTCAGATCTTCAAGTTATAATTTGCACTAATAATTTGTATTTAACAATTAGAAGTTCTGTATTTGACAATTACAAGTTCATATCTTCAAGTTATAATTTGCAATAATAATTAGAAGCTATCAATTTTAAGTTCTGTATTTGACAATTACTAGTTCAGATCTTCAAGTTATAATTTGCACTAATAATTTGTATTTAACAATTAGAAGTTCTGTATTTGACTATTACAAGTTCAGATCTTCTAATTATTATTTGCAATAATAATTATAAGCTATCAATTTAAGTTCTGTATTTGACAATTACTAGTTCAGATCTTCAAGTTATAATTTGAAATAATAATTTGAATTTAACAAATCTAAGTTTTGTAATTCACTATTACAATTTCAGATCTTCAAGTTATAAATTTGCAATAATAATTAGAAGCTATCAATTTTAAGTTCTGTATTTGACAATTACAAGTTCAGATCTTCAAGTTATAATTTGCACTAATAATTTGTTTTTAACAGTTAGAAGTTCTGTATTTGACTATTACTAGTTCAGATTTTCAAATTATTATTTGCAATCTTAGTTTGAATTTAACAATTAGAAGTTCTGTATTTACCTATTACAAGTTCAGATCTTCAAGTTATAATTTGCACTAATAATTTGTATTTAACAATTCGATGTTCTGTATTTGACTATTACAAGTTCAGATCTACAAGTTATAATTTGAACTATAATTATAAGCTATCAATTTTAAGTTCTGTATTTGACAATTACAAGTACAGATCTTCAAGTTATTATTTGCAATAATAATTAGAAGCTATCAATTTTAAGTTCTGTATTTGACAATTACAAGTTCAGATCTTCAAGTTATAATTTGAAATAATAATTAGAAGCTATCAATTTTAAGTTCTGCATTTGACAATTACAAATTCAGATCTTCAAGTTATAATTTGCAATAATAATTAGAAGCTATCAATTTTAAGTTCTGTATTTGACAATTACTAGTTCAGATCTTCAAGTTATAATTTGAAATAATAATTTGAATTTAACAAATCTAAGTTCTGTAATTCACTATTACAAGTTCAGATCTTCAAGTTATAATTTACAATAATAATTAGAAGCTATCAATTTTAAGTTCTGTATTTGACTATTACAAGTTCAGATCTTCAAATTATTATTTGCAATCTTAGTTTGAATTTAACAATTCGAAGTTCTGTATTTACCTATTACAAGTTCAGATCTTCAAGTTATAATTTGTACTAATAATTTGTATTTAACAATTCGAAGTTCTGTATTTGACTATTACAAGTTCAGATCTTCAAGTTATAATTTACAATAATAATTAAATGCTATCAATTTTAAGTTCTGTATTTGACAATTACAAGTTCAGATCTTCAAGTTATAATTTGCAATAATAATTAGAAGCTATCAATTTTAAGTACTGTATTTGACAATTACAAGTTCAGATCTTCAAGTTATAATTTGCAATAATAATTAGAAGCTATCAATTTTAAGGGCTGTATTTGACAATTACTAGTTCAGATCTTCAAGTTATAATTTGAAATAATAATTTGAATTTAACAAATCTAAGTTCTGTAATTCACTATTACAAGTTCAGATCTTCAAGTTATAATTTACAATAATAATTAGAAGCTATCAATTTTAAGTTCTGTATTTGACTATTACAAGTTCAGATCTTCAAGTTATAATTTGCAATAATAATTAGAAGCTATCAATTTTAAGTTCTGTATTTGACAATTACAAGTTCAGATCTTCAAGTTATAATTTGCACTAATAATTTGTATTTAACAATTAGAAGTTCTGTATTTGACAATTACAAGTTCAGATCTTCAAGTTATAATTTGCAATAATAATTAGAAGCTATCAATTTTAAGTTCTGTATTTGACAATTACTAGTTCAGATCTTCAAGTTATAATTTGAAATAATAATTTGAATTTAACAAATCTAAGTTCTGTAATTCACTATTACAAGTTCAGATCTTCAAGTTATAATTTACAATAATAATTAGAAGCTATCAATTTTAAGTTCTGTATTTGATAATTACAAGTTCAGATCTTCAAGTTATAATTTGCACTACTAATTTGTATTTAACAATTAGAAGTTCTGTATTTGACAATTACAAGTTCAGATCTTCAAGTTATAATTTGCAATAATAATTAGAAGCTATTAATTTTAAGTTCTGTATTTGACAATTACAAGTTCAGATCTTCAAGTTATAAATTGAAATAATAATTAGAAGCTATCAATTTTAAGTTCTGTATTTGACAATTACAAGTTCAGATCTTCTAGTTATAATTTGCAATAATAATTAGAAGCTATCAATATTAAGTTCTGTATTTTAAAATTACTAGTTCAGATCTTCAAGTTATAATTTGCACTAATAATTTGTATTTAACAATTAGAAGTTCTGTATTTGACAATTACAAGTTCAGATCTTCTAGTTATAATTTGCAATAATAATTAGAAGCTATCAATATTAAGTTCTGAATTTGAAAATTACTAGTTCAGATCTTCAAGTTATAATTTGCACTAATAATTTGTATTTAACAATTAGAAGTTCTGTATTTGACAATTACTAGTTCAGATCTTCAAGTTATAATTTGAAATAATAATTTGAATTTAACAAATCTAAGTTCTGTAATTCACTATTACAAGTTCAGATCTTCAAGTTATAATTTACAATAATAATTAGAAGCTATCAATTTTAAGTTCTGTATTTGACAATTACATGTTCAGATCTTCAAGTTATAATTTGCACTAATAATTTGTATTTAACAATTAGAAGTTCTGTATTTGACAATTACAAGTTCAGATCTTCAAGTTATAATTTGCAATAATAATTAGAAGCTATCAATTTTAAGTTCTGTATTTGACAATTACAAGTTCAGATCTTCAAGTTATAATTTGCACTAATAATTTGTATTTAACAATTAGAAGTTCTGTATTTGACAATTACAAGTTCATATCTTCAAGTTATAATTTGCAATAATAATTAGAAGCTATCAATTTTAAGTTCTGTATTTGACAATTACTAGTTCAGATCTTCAAGTTATAATTTGCACTAATAATTTGTATTTAACAATTAGAAGTTCTGTATTTGACTATTACAAGTTCAGATCTTCTAATTATTATTTGCAATAATAATTATAAGCTATCAATTTAAGTTCTGTATTTGACAATTACTAGTTCAGATCTTCAAGTTATAATTTGAAATAATAATTTGAATTTAACAAATCTAAGTTTTGTAATTCACTATTACAATTTCAGATCTTCAAGTTATAAATTTGCAATAATAATTAGAAGCTATCAATTTTAAGTTCTGTATTTGACAATTACAAGTTCAGATCTTCAAGTTATAATTTGCACTAATAATTTGTTTTTAACAGTTAGAAGTTCTGTATTTGACTATTACTAGTTCAGATTATCAAATTATTATTTGCAATCTTAGTTTGAATTTAACAATTAGAAGTTCTCTATTTACCTATTACAAGTTCAGATCTTCAAGTTATAATTTGCACTAATAATTTGTATTTAACAATTCGATGTTCTGTATTTGACTATTACAAGTTCAGATCTTCAAGTTATAATTTGAACTATAATTATAAGCTATCAATTTTTAGTTCTGTATTTGACAATTACAAGTACAGATCTTCAAGTTATTATTTGCAATAATAATTAGAAGCTATCAATTTTAAGTTCTGTATTTGACAATTACAAGTTCAGATCTTCAAGTTATAATTTACAATAATAATTAGAAGCTATCAATTTTAAGTTCTGTATTTGACAATTACAAGTTCAGATCTTCAAGTTATAATTTGCAATAATAATTAGAAGCTATCAATTTTAAGTTCTGTATTTGACAATTACTAGTTCAGATCTTCAAGTTATAATTTGAAATAATAATTTGAATTTAACAAATCTAAGTTCTGTAATTCACTATTACAAGTTCAGATCTTCAAGTTATAATTTACAATAATAATTAGAAGCTATCAATTTTAAGTTCTGTATTTGATAATTACAAGTTCAGATCTTCAAGTTATAATTTGCACTACTAATTTGTATTTAACAATTAGAAGTTCTGTATTTGACAATTACAAGTTCAGATCTTCAAGTTATAATTTGAAATAATAATTTGAATTTAACAAATCTAAGTTCTGTAATTCACTATTACAAGTTCAGATCTTCAAGTTATAATTTACAATAATAATTAGAAGCTATTAATTTTAAGTTCTGTATTTGACAATTACAAGTTCAGATCTTCAAGTTATAAATTGAAATAATAATTAGAAGCTATCAATTTTAAGTTCTGTATTTGACAATTACAAGTTCAGATCTTCTAGTTATAATTTGCAATAATAATTAGAAGCTATCAATATTAAGTTCTGTATTTGAAAATTACTAGTTCAGATCTTCAAGTTATAATTTGCACTAATAATTTGTATTTAACAATTAGAAGTTCTGTATTTGACAATTACAAGTTCAGATCTTCTAGTTATAATTTGCAATAATAATTAGAAGCTATCAATATTAAGTTCTGTATTTGAAAATTACTAGTTCAGATCTTCAAGTTATAATTTGAAATAATAATTTGAATTTAACAAATCTAAGTTCTGTAATTCACTATTACAAGTTCAGATCTTCAAGTTATAATTTACAATAATAATTAGAAGCTATCAATTTTAAGTTCTGTATTTGACAATTACATGTTCAGATCTTCAAGTTATAATTTGCACTAATAATTTGTATTTAACAATTAGAAGTTCTGTATTTGACAATTACAAGTTCAGATCTTCAAGTTATAATTTGCAATAATAATTAGAAGCTATCAATTTTAAGTTCTGAATTTAACAATTACAAGTTCAGATCTTCAAGTTATAATTTGCACTAATAATTTGTATTTAACAATTAGAAGTTCTGTATTTGACAATTACAAGTTCATATCTTCAAGTTATAATTTGCAATAATAATTAGAAGCTATCAATTTTAAGTTCTGTATTTGACAATTACTAGTTCAGATCTTCAAGTTATAATTTGCACTAATAATTTGTATTTAACAATTAGAAGTTCTGTATTTGACTATTACAAGTTCAGATCTTCTAATTATTATTTGCAATAATAATTATAAGCTATCAATTTAAGTTCTGTATTTGACAATTACTAGTTCAGATCTTCAAGTTATAATTTGAAATAATAATTTGAATTTAACAAATCTAAGTTTTGTAATTCACTATTACAATTTCAGATCTTCAAGTTATAAATTTGCAATAATAATTAGGAGCTATCAATTTTAAGTTCTGTATTTGACAATTACAAGTTCAGATCTTCAAGTTATAATTTGCACTAATAATTTGTTTTTAACAGTTAGAAGTTCTGTATTTGACTATTACTAGTTCAGATTTTCAAATTATTATTTGCAATCTTAGTTTGAATTTAACAATTAGAAGTTCTGTATTTACCTATTACAAGTTCAGATCTTCAAGTTATAATTTGCACTAATAATTTGTATTTAACAATTCGATGTTCTGTATTTGACTATTACAAGTTCAGATCTACAAGTTATAATTTGAACTATAATTATAAGCTATCAATTTTAAGTTCTGTATTTGACAATTACAAGTACAGATCTTCAAGTTATTATTTGCAATAATAATTAGAAGCTATCAATTTTAAGTTCTGTATTTGACAATTACAAGTTCAGATCTTCAAGTTATAATTTGAAATAATAATTAGAAGCTATCAATTTTAAGTTCTGCATTTGACAATTACAAGTTCAGATCTTCAAGTTATAATTTGCAATAATAATTAGAAGCTATCAATTTTAAGTTCTGTATTTGACAATTACTAGTTCAGATCTTCAAGTTATAATTTGAAATAATAATTTGAATTTAACAAATCTAAGTTCTGTAATTCACTATTACAAGTTCAGATCTTCAAGTTATAATTTACAATAATAATTAGAAGCTATCAATTTTAAGTTCTGTATTTGACTATTACAAGTTCAGATCTTCAAATTATTATTTGCAATCTTAGTTTGAATTTAACAATTCGAAGTTCTGTATTTACCTATTACAAGTTCAGATCTTCAAGTTATAATTTGTACTAATAATTTGTATTTAACAATTCGAAGTTCTGTATTTGACTATTACAAGTTCAGATCTTCAAGTTATAATTTACAATAATAATTAAATGCTATCAATTTTAAGTTCTGTATTTGACAATTACAAGTTCAGATCTTCAAGTTATAATTTGCAATAATAATTAGAAGCTATCAATTTTAAGTACTGTATTTGACAATTACAAGTTCAGATCTTCAAGTTATAATTTGCAATAATAATTAGAAGCTATCAATTTTAAGGGCTGTATTTGACAATTACTAGTTCAGATCTTCAAATTATTATTTGCAATCTTAGTTTGAATTTAACAATTCGAAGTTCTGTATTTACCTATTACAAGTTCAGATCTTCAAGTTATAATTTGCACTAATAATTTGTATTTAACAATTAGAAGTTCTGTATTTGACAATTACAAGTTCAGATCTTCTAGTTATAATTTGCAATAATAATTAGAAGCTATCAATATTAAGTTCTGAATTTGAAAATTACTAGTTCAGATCTTCAAGTTATAATTTGCACTAATAATTTGTATTTAACAATTAGAAGTTCTGTATTTGACAATTACTAGTTCAGATCTTCAAGTTATAATTTGAAATAATAATTTGAATTTAACAAATCTAAGTTCTGTAATTCACTATTACAAGTTCAGATCTTCAAGTTATAATTTACAATAATAATTAGAAGCTATCAATTTTAAGTTCTGTATTTGACAATTACATGTTCAGATCTTCAAGTTATAATTTGCACTAATAATTTGTATTTAACAATTAGAAGTTCTGTATTTGACAATTACAAGTTCAGATCTTCAAGTTATAATTTGCAATAATAATTAGAAGCTATCAATTTTAAGTTCTGTATTTGACAATTACAAGTTCAGATCTTCAAGTTATAATTTGCACTAATAATTTGTATTTAACAATTAGAAGTTCTGTATTTGACAATTACAAGTTCATATCTTCAAGTTATAATTTGCAATAATAATTAGAAGCTATCAATTTTAAGTTCTGTATTTGACAATTACTAGTTCAGATCTTCAAGTTATAATTTGCACTAATAATTTGTATTTAACAATTAGAAGTTCTGTATTTGACTATTACAAGTTCAGATCTTCTAATTATTATTTGCAATAATAATTATAAGCTATCAATTTAAGTTCTGTATTTGACAATTACTAGTTCAGATCTTCAAGTTATAATTTGAAATAATAATTTGAATTTAACAAATCTAAGTTTTGTAATTCACTATTACAATTTCAGATCTTCAAGTTATAAATTTGCAATAATAATTAGAAGCTATCAATTTTAAGTTCTGTATTTGACAATTACAAGTTCAGATCTTCAAGTTATAATTTGCACTAATAATTTGTTTTTAACAGTTAGAAGTTCTGTATTTGACTATTACTAGTTCAGATTATCAAATTATTATTTGCAATCTTAGTTTGAATTTAACAATTAGAAGTTCTCTATTTACCTATTACAAGTTCAGATCTTCAAGTTATAATTTGCACTAATAATTTGTATTTAACAATTCGATGTTCTGTATTTGACTATTACAAGTTCAGATCTTCAAGTTATAATTTGAACTATAATTATAAGCTATCAATTTTTAGTTCTGTATTTGACAATTACAAGTACAGATCTTCAAGTTATTATTTGCAATAATAATTAGAAGCTATCAATTTTAAGTTCTGTATTTGACAATTACAAGTTCAGATCTTCAAGTTATAATTTACAATAATAATTAGAAGCTATCAATTTTAAGTTCTGTATTTGACAATTACAAGTTCAGATCTTCAAGTTATAATTTGCAATAATAATTAGAAGCTATCAATTTTAAGTTCTGTATTTGACAATTACTAGTTCAGATCTTCAAGTTATAATTTGAAATAATAATTTGAATTTAACAAATCTAAGTTCTGTAATTCACTATTACAAGTTCAGATCTTCAAGTTATAATTTACAATAATAATTAGAAGCTATCAATTTTAAGTTCTGTATTTGATAATTACAAGTTCAGATCTTCAAGTTATAATTTGCACTACTAATTTGTATTTAACAATTAGAAGTTCTGTATTTGACAATTACAAGTTCAGATCTTCAAGTTATAATTTGCAATAATAATTAGAAGCTATTAATTTTAAGTTCTGTATTTGACAATTACAAGTTCAGATCTTCAAGTTATAAATTGAAATAATAATTAGAAGCTATCAATTTTAAGTTCTGTATTTGACAATTACAAGTTCAGATCTTCTAGTTATAATTTGCAATAATAATTAGAAGCTATCAATATTAAGTTCTGTATTTGAAAATTACTAGTTCAGATCTTCAAGTTATAATTTGCACTAATAATTTGTATTTAACAATTAGAAGTTCTGTATTTGACAATTACAAGTTCAGATCTTCTAGTTATAATTTGCAATAATAATTAGAAGCTATCAATATTAAGTTCTGTATTTGAAAATTACTAGTTCAGATCTTCAAGTTATAATTTGAAATAATAATTTGAATTTAACAAATCTAAGTTCTGTAATTCACTATTACAAGTTCAGATCTTCAAGTTATAATTTACAATAATAATTAGAAGCTATCAATTTTAAGTTCTGTATTTGACAATTACATGTTCAGATCTTCAAGTTATAATTTGCACTAATAATTTGTATTTAACAATTAGAAGTTCTGTATTTGACAATTACAAGTTCAGATCTTCAAGTTATAATTTGCAATAATAATTAGAAGCTATCAATTTTAAGTTCTGAATTTAACAATTACAAGTTCAGATCTTCAAGTTATAATTTGCACTAATAATTTGTATTTAACAATTAGAAGTTCTGTATTTGACAATTACAAGTTCATATCTTCAAGTTATAATTTGCAATAATAATTAGAAGCTATCAATTTTAAGTTCTGTATTTGACAATTACTAGTTCAGATCTTCAAGTTATAATTTGCACTAATAATTTGTATTTAACAATTAGAAGTTCTGTATTTGACTATTACAAGTTCAGATCTTCTAATTATTATTTGCAATAATAATTATAAGCTATCAATTTAAGTTCTGTATTTGACAATTACTAGTTCAGATCTTCAAGTTATAATTTGAAATAATAATTTGAATTTAACAAATCTAAGTTTTGTAATTCACTATTACAATTTCAGATCTTCAAGTTATAAATTTGCAATAATAATTAGGAGCTATCAATTTTAAGTTCTGTATTTGACAATTACAAGTTCAGATCTTCAAGTTATAATTTGCACTAATAATTTGTTTTTAACAGTTAGAAGTTCTGTATTTGACTATTACTAGTTCAGATTTTCAAATTATTATTTGCAATCTTAGTTTGAATTTAACAATTAGAAGTTCTGTATTTACCTATTACAAGTTCAGATCTTCAAGTTATAATTTGCACTAATAATTTGTATTTAACAATTCGATGTTCTGTATTTGACTATTACAAGTTCAGATCTACAAGTTATAATTTGAACTATAATTATAAGCTATCAATTTTAAGTTCTGTATTTGACAATTACAAGTACAGATCTTCAAGTTATTATTTGCAATAATAATTAGAAGCTATCAATTTTAAGTTCTGTATTTGACAATTACAAGTTCAGATCTTCAAGTTATAATTTGAAATAATAATTAGAAGCTATCAATTTTAAGTTCTGCATTTGACAATTACAAGTTCAGATCTTCAAGTTATAATTTGCAATAATAATTAGAAGCTATCAATTTTAAGTTCTGTATTTGACAATTACTAGTTCAGATCTTCAAGTTATAATTTGAAATAATAATTTGAATTTAACAAATCTAAGTTCTGTAATTCACTATTACAAGTTCAGATCTTCAAGTTATAATTTACAATAATAATTAGAAGCTATCAATTTTAAGTTCTGTATTTGACTATTACAAGTTCAGATCTTCAAATTATTATTTGCAATCTTAGTTTGAATTTAACAATTCGAAGTTCTGTATTTACCTATTACAAGTTCAGATCTTCAAGTTATAATTTGTACTAATAATTTGTATTTAACAATTCGAAGTTCTGTATTTGACTATTACAAGTTCAGATCTTCAAGTTATAATTTACAATAATAATTAAATGCTATCAATTTTAAGTTCTGTATTTGACAATTACAAGTTCAGATCTTCAAGTTATAATTTGCAATAATAATTAGAAGCTATCAATTTTAAGTACTGTATTTGACAATTACAAGTTCAGATCTTCAAGTTATAATTTGCAATAATAATTAGAAGCTATCAATTTTAAGGGCTGTATTTGACAATTACTAGTTCAGATCTTCAAGTTATAATTTGAAATAATAATTTGAATTTAACAAATCTAAGTTCTGTAATTCACTATTACAAGTTCAGATCTTCAAGTTATAATTTACAATAATAATTAGAAGCTATCAATTTTAAGTTCTGTATTTGACTATTACAAGTTCAGATCTTCAAGTTATAATTTGCAATAATAATTAGAAGCTATCAATTTTAAGTTCTGTATTTGACAATTACAAGTTCAGATCTTCAAGTTATAATTTGCACTAATAATTTGTATTTAACAATTAGAAGTTCTGTATTTGACAATTACAAGTTCAGATCTTCAAGTTATAATTTGCAATAATAATTAGAAGCTATCAATTTTAAGTTCTGTATTTGACAATTACTAGTTCAGATCTTCAAGTTATAATTTGCACTAATAATTTGTATTTAACAATTAGAAGTTCTGTATTTGACTATTACAAGTTCAGATCTTCGAATTATTATTTGCAATCTTAGTTTGAATTTAACAATTCGAAGTTCTGTATTTACCTATTACAGGTTCAGATCTTCAAGTTATAATTTGCAATCACAATTTGTATTTAACAATGCTAAGTTGCGTATTTGTCTATTACAAGTTCAGATCTTCAAATTATAATTTGCAATAATAATTAGAAGCTATCAATTTTAAGTTCTGTATTTGACAATTACAAGTTCAGATCTTCTAGTTATTATTTGCAATAATGATTAGAAGCTATCAATTTTAAGTTCTGTATTTGACAATTACAAGTTCAGATCTTGAAGTTATAATTTACAATAATAATTAGAAGCTATCAATTTTAAGTTCTGTATTTAACAATTACAAGTTCAGATCTTCAAGTTATAATATGCAATAATAATTAGAAGCTATCAATTTTAAGTTCTGTATTTGACAATTACTAGTTCAGATCTTCAAGTTATAATTTGAAATAATAATTTGAATTTAACAAATCTAAGTTCTGTAATTCACTATTACAAGTTCAGATCTTCAAGTTATAATTTACAATAATAATTAGAAGCTATCAATTTTAAGTTCTGTATTTGACAATTACAAGTTCAGATCTTCAAGTTATAATTTGCACTAATAATTTGTATTTAACAATTTGAAGTTCTGTATTTGACAATTACAAGTTCAGATCTTGAAGTTATAATTTGCAATAATAATTAGAAGCTATTAATTTTAAGTTCTGTATTTGACAATTACAAGTTGAGATCTTCAAGTTAAAATTTGAAATAATAATTAGAAGCTATCAATTTTATGTTCTGTATTTGACAATTACAAGTTCAGATCTTCAAGTTATAATTTGCAATAATAATTAGAAGCTATCAATTTTAAGTTCTGTATTTGACAATTACAAGTTCAGATCTTCAAGTTATAATTTGCAATAATAATTAGAAGCTATCAATTTTAAGTTCTGTATTTGACAATTACTAGTTCAGATCTCCAAGTTATTATTTGCAATAATAATTAGAAGCTATCAATTTTAAGTTCTGTATTTGACAATTACAAGTTCAGATCTTCAAGTTATAATTTACAATAATAATTAGAAGCTATCAATTTTAAGTTCTGTATTTGACAATTACAAGTTCAGATCTTCAAGTTATAATTTGCAATAATAATTGGAAGCTATCAATTTTAAGTTCTGTATTTGACAATTACTAGTTCAGATCTTCAAGTTATAATTTGAAATAATAATTAGAAGCTATCAATTTTAAGTTCTGTATTTGATAATTACAAGTTCAGATCTTCAAGTTATAATTTGCACTACTAATTTGTATTTAACAATTAGAAGTTGTGTATTTGACAATTACAAGTTCAGATCTTCCAGTTATAATTTGCAATAATAATTAGAAGCTATCAATTTTAAGTTCTGTATTTGACAATTACAAGCTCAGATCTTCAAGTTATAATTTGCACTAATAATTTGTATTTAACAATTAGAAGTTCTGTATTTGACTATTACAAGTTCAGATCTTCGAATTATTATTTGCAATCTTAGTTTGAATTTAACAATTCGAAGTTCTGTATTTACCTATTACAGGTTCAGATCTTCAAGTTATAATTTGCAATCACAATTTGTATTTAACAATGCTAAGTTGCGTATTTGTCTATTACAAGTTCAGATCTTCAAATTATAATTTGCAATAATAATTAGAAGCTATCAATTTTAAGTTCTGTATTTGACAATTACAAGTTCAGATCTTCTAGTTATTATTTGCAATAATAATTAGAAGCTATCAATTTTAAGTTCTGTATTTGACAATTACAAGTTCAGATCTTGAAGTTATAATTTACAATAATAATTAGAAGCTATCAATTTTAAGTTCTGTATTTAACAATTACAAGTTCAGATCTTCAAGTTATAATATGCAATAATAATTAGAAGCTATCAATTTTAAGTTCTGTATTTGACAATTACTAGTTCAGATCTTCAAGTTATAATTTGAAATAATAATTTGAATTTAACAAATCTAAGTTCTGTAATTCACTATTACAAGTTCAGATCTTCAAGTTATAATTTACAATAATAATTAGAAGCTATCAATTTTAAGTTCTGTATTTGACAATTACAAGTTCAGATCTTCAAGTTATAATTTGCACTAATAATTTGTATTTAACAATTTGAAGTTCTGTATTTGACAATTACAAGTTCAGATCTTCAAGTTATAATTTGCAATAATAATTAGAAGCTATTAATTTTAAGTTCTGTATTTGACAATTACAAGTTGAGATCTTCAAGTTAAAATTTGAAATAATAATTAGAAGCTATCAATTTTATGTTCTGTATTTGACAATTACAAGTTCAGATCTTCAAGTTATAATTTGCAATAATAATTAGAAGCTATCAATTTTAAGTTCTGTATTTGACAATTACAAGTTCAGATCTTCAAGTTATAATTTGCAATAATAATTAGAAGCTATCAATTTTAAGTTCTGTATTTGACAATTACTAGTTCAGATCTCCAAGTTATTATTTGCAATAATAATTAGAAGCTATCAATTTTAAGTTCTGTATTTGACAATTACAAGTTCAGATCTTCAAGTTATAATTTACAATAATAATTAGAAGCTATCAATTTTAAGTTCTGTATTTGACAATTACAAGTTCAGATCTTCAAGTTATAATTTGCAATAATAATTGGAAGCTATCAATTTTAAGTTCTGTATTTGACAATTACTAGTTCAGATCTTCAAGTTATAATTTGAAATAATAATTAGAAGCTATCAATTTTAAGTTCTGTATTTGATAATTACAAGTTCAGATCTTCAAGTTATAATTTGCACTACTAATTTGTATTTAACAATTAGAAGTTGTGTATTTGACAATTACAAGTTCAGATCTTCCAGTTATAATTTGCAATAATAATTAGAAGCTATCAATTTTAAGTTCTGTATTTGACAATTACAAGTTCAGATCTTCAAGTTATAAATTGAAATAATAATTAGAAGCTATCAATTTTAAGTTCTGTATTTGACAATTACAAGTTCAGATCTTCTAGTTATAATTAGCAATGATAATTAGAGGCTATCAATATTAAGTTCTGTATTTGAAAATTACTAGTACAGATCTTCAAGTTATAATTTGCACTAATAATTTGTATTTAACAATTAGAAGTTCTGTATTTGACAATTATAAGTTCAGATCTTCTAGTTATAATTTGCAATAATAATTAGAAGCTATCAATATGAAGTTCTGTATTTGAAAATTACTAGTTCAGATCTTCAAGTTATAATTTGCACAAATAATTTAAATTTAATAATTAGAAGTTCTGTATTTGACAATTACTAGTTCAGATCTTCAAGTTATAATTTGAAATAATAATTTGAATTTAACAAATCTTAGTTCTGTAATTCACTATTACAAGTTCAGATCTTCAAGTTATAATTTGCAATAATAATTAGAAGCTATCAATTTTAAGTTCTGTATTTGACAATTACTAGTTCAGATCTTCAAGTTATAATTTGCACTACTAATTTGTATTTAACAATTAGAAGTTCTGTATTTGACTATTACAAGTTCAGATCTTCAAATTTTTATTTGCAATAATAATTATAAGCTATCAATTTAAGTTCTGTATTTGACAATTACTAGTTCAGATCTTCAAATTATAATTTGAAATAATAATTTGAATTTAACAAATCTAAGTTTTGTAATTCACTATTACAAGTTCATATCTTCAAGTTATAATTTGCAATAATAATTAGAAGCTATCAATTTTAAGTTCTGTATTTGACAATTACAAGTTCAGATCTTCAAGTTATAATTTGCACTAATAATTTGTATTTAACAATTCGATGTTCTGTATTTGACTATTACAAGTTCAGATCTTCAAGTTATAATTTGAACTATAATTATAAGCTATCAATTTTAAGTTCTGTATTTGACAATTACAAGTACAGATCTTCAAGTTATAATTTGAACTATAATTATAAGCTATCAATTTTAAGTTCTGTATTTGACAATTACAAGTACAGATCTTCAAGTTATTATTTGCCATAATAATTAGAAGCTATCAATTTTAAGTTCTGTATTTGTCAATTACAAGTTCAGATCTTCAAGTTATAATTTGCACTAATAATTTGTATTTAACAATTCGATGTTCTGTATTTGACTATTACAAGTTCAGATCTTCAAGTTATAATTTGAACTATAATTATAAGCTATCAATTTTAAGTTCTGTATTTGACAATTACAAGTACAGATCTTCAAGTTATTATTTGCAATAATAATTAGAAGCTATCAATTTTAAGTTCTGTATTTGACAATTACAAGTTCAGATCTTCAAGTTATAATTTGAAATAATAATTAGAAGCTATCAATTTTAAGTTCTGCATTTGACAATTACAAGTTCAGATCTTCAAGTTATAATTTGCAATAATAATTAGAAGCTATCAATTTTAAGTTCTGTATTTGACAATTACTAGTTCAGATCTTCAAGTTATACTTTGAAATAATAATTTGAATTTAACAAATCTAAGTTCTGTAATTCACTATTACAAGTTCAGATCTTCAAGTTATAATTTACAATAATAATTAGAAGCTATCAATTTTAAGTTCTGTATTTGACTATTACAAGTTCAGATCTTCAAATTATTATTTGCAATCTTAGTTTGAATTTTAAATTCGAAGTTCTGTATTTACCTATTTCAAGTTCAGATCTTCAAGTTATAATTTGTACTAATAATTTGTATTTAACAATTCGAAGTTCTGTATTTGACTATTACAAGTTCAGATCGTCAAGTTATAATTTACAATAATAATTAAAAGCTATCAATTTTAAGTACTGTATTTGACAATTACAAGTTCAGATCTTCAAGTTATAATTTACAATAATAATTAGAAGCTATCAATTTTAAGTTCTGTATTTGATAATTACAAGTTCAGATCTTCAAGTTATAATTTGCACTACTAATTTGTATTTAACAATTAGAAGTTGTGTATTTGACAATTACAAGTTCAGATCTTCCAGTTACAATTTGCAATAATAATTAGAATATATCAATTTTAAGTTCTGTATTTGACAATTACAAGTTCAGATCTTCAAGTTATAAATTGAAATAATAATTAGAAGCTATCAATTTTAAGTTCTGTATTTGACAATTACAAGTTCAGATCTTCAAGTTATAATTTGCAATAATAATTAGAAGCTATCAATTTTAAGTTCTGTATTTGACAATTCCTAGTTCAGATCTTCAAGTTATAATTTGCACTAATAATTTGTATTTAACAATTAGAAGTTCTGTATTTGACTATTACAGGTTCAGATCTTCAAGTTATAATTTGCAATCACAATTTGTATTTAACAATGCTAAGTTGCGTATTTGTCTATTACAAGTTCAGATCTTCAAATTATAATTTGCAATAATAATTAGAAGCTATCAATTTTAAGTTCTGTATTTGACAATTACAAGTTCAGATCTTCTAGTTATTATTTGCAATAATGATTAGAAGCTATCAATTTTAAGTTCTGTATTTGACAATTACAAGTTCAGATCTTGAAGTTATAATTTACAATAACAATTAGAAGCTATCAATTTTAAGTTCTGAATTTAACAATTACAAGTTCAGATCTTCAAGTTATAATATGCAATAATAATTAGAAGCTATCAATTTTAAGTTCTGTATTTGACAATTACTAGTTCAGATCTTCAAGTTATAATTTGAAATAATAATTTGAATTTAACAAATCTAAGTTCTGTAATTCACTATTACAAGTTCAGATCTTCAAGTTATAATTTACAATAATAATTAGAAGCTATCAATTTTAAGTTCTGTATTTGACAATTACAAGTTCAGATCTTCAAGTTATAATTTGCACTAATAATTTGTATTTAACAATTTGAAGTTCTGTATTTGACAATTACAAGTTCAGATCTTCAAGTTATAATTTGCAATAATAATTAGAAGCTATTAATTTTAAGTTCTGTATTTGACAATTACAAGTTGAGATCTTCAAGTTAAAATTTGAAATAATAATTAGAAGCTATCAATTTTATGTTCTGTATTTGACAATTACAAGTTCAGATCTTCAAGTTATAATTTGCAATAATAATTAGAAGCTATCAATTTTAAGTTCTGTATTTGACAATTACAAGTTCAGATCTTCAAGTTATAATTTGCAATAATAATTAGAAGCTATCAATTTTAAGTTCTGTATTTGACAATTACTAGTTCAGATCTCCAAGTTATTATTTGCAATAATAATTAGAAGCTATCAATTTTAAGTTCTGTATTTGACAATTACAAGTTCAGATCTTCAAGTTATAATTTACAATAATAATTAGAAGCTATCAATTTTAAGTTCTGTATTTGACAATTACAAGTTCAGATCTTCAAGTTATAATTTGCAATAATAATTGGAAGCTATCAATTTTAAGTTCTGTATTTGACAATTACTAGTTCAGATCTTCAAGTTATAATTTGAAATAATAATTAGAAGCTATCAATTTTAAGTTCTGTATTTGATAATTACAAGTTCAGATCTTCAAGTTATAATTTGCACTACTAATTTGTATTTAACAATTAGAAGTTGTGTATTTGACAATTACAAGTTCAGATCTTCCAGTTATAATTTGCAATAATAATTAGAAGCTATCAATTTTAAGTTCTGTATTTGACAATTACAAGTTCAGATCTTCAAGTTATAAATTGAAATAATAATTAGAAGCTATCAATTTTAAGTTCTGTATTTGACAATTACAAGTTCAGATCTTCTAGTTATAATTTGCAATGATAATTAGAAGCTATCAATATTAAGTTCTGTATTTGAAAATTACTAGTACAGATCTTCAAGTTATAATTTGCACTAATAATTTGTATTTAACAATGCTAAGTTGCGTATTTGTCTATTACAAGTTCAGATCTTCAAATTATAATTTGCAATAATAATTAGAAGCTATCAATTTTAAGTTCTGTATTTGACAATTACAAGTTCAGATCTTCTAGTTATTATTTGCAATAATGATTAGAAGCTATCAATTTTAAGTTCTGTATTTGACAATTACAAGTTCAGATCTTCTAGTTATTATTTGCAATAATGATTAGAAGCTATCAATTTTAAGTTCTGTATTTGACAATTACAAGTTCAGATCTTGAAGTTATAATTTACAATAATAATTAGAAGCTATCAATTTTAAGTTCTGAATTTTACAATTACAAGTTCAGATCTTCAAGTTATAATATGCAATAATAATTAGAAGCTATCAATTTTAAGTTCTGTATTTGACAATTACTAGTTCAGATCTTCAAGTTATAATTTGAAATAATAATTGGAATTTAACAAATCTAAGTTCTGTAATTCACTATTACAAGTTCAGATCTTCAAGTTATAATTTACAATAATAATTAGAAGCTATCAATTTTAAGTTCTGTATTTGACAATTACAAGTTCAGATCTTCAAGTTATAATTTGCACTAATAATTTGTATTTAACAATTTGAAGTTCTGTATTTGACAATTACAAGTTCAGATCTTCAAGTTATAATTTGCAATAATAATTTGAAGCTATTAATTTTAAGTTCTGTATTTGACAATTACAAGTTGAGATCTTCAAGTTAAAATTTGAAATAATAATTAGAAGCTATCAATTTTATGTTCTGTATTTGACAATTACAAGTTCAGATCTTCAAGTTATAATTTGCAATAATAATTAGAAGCTATCAATTTTAAGTTCTGTATTTGACAATTACAAGTTCAGATCTTCAAGTTATAATTTGCAATAATAATTAGAAGCTATCAATTTTAAGTTCTGTATTTGACAATTACTAGTTCAGATCTCCAAGTTATTATTTGCAATAATAATTAGAAGCTATCAATTTTAAGTTCTGTATTTGACAATTACAAGTTCAGATCTTCAAGTTATAATTTACAATAATAATTAGAAGCTATCAATTTTAAGTTCTGTATTTGACAATTACAAGTTCAGATCTTCAAGTTATAATTTGCAATAATAATTGGAAGCTATCAATTTTAAGTTCTGTATTTGACAATTACTAGTTCAGATCTTCAAGTTATAATTTGAAATAATAATTAGAAGCTATCAATTTTAAGTTCTGTATTTGATAATTACAAGTTCAGATCTTCAAGTTATAATTTGCAATAATAATTAGAAGCTATCAATTTTAAGTTCTGTATTTGACAATTACTAGTTCAGATCTTCAAGTTATAATTTGCGCTAATAATTTGTATTTAACAATTAGAAGTTCTGTATTTGACTATTACAAGTTCAGATCTTCAAATTATTATTTGCAATAATAATTATAAGCTATCAATTTAAGTTCTGTATTTGACAATTACTAGTTCAGATCTTCAAATTATAATTTGAAATAATAATTTGAATTTAACAAATCTAAGTTTTGTAATTCACTATTACAAGTTCAGATCTTCAAGTTATAATTTGCAATAATAATTAGAAGCTATCAATTTTAAGTTCTGTATTTGACAATTACAAGTTCAGATCTTCCAGTTATAATTTGCAATAATAATTAGAAGCTATCAATTTTAAGTACTGTATTTGACAATTACAAGTTCAGATCTTCAAGTTATAAATTGAAATAATAATTAGAAGCTATCAATTTTAAGTTCTGTATTTGACAATTACAAGTTCAGATCTTCTAGTTATAATTTGCAATAATAATTAGAAGCTATCAATATTAAGTTCTGTATTTGAAAATTACTAGTACAGATCTTCAAGTTATAATTTGCACTAATAATTTGTATTTAACAATGAGAAGTTCTGTATTTGACAATTACAAGTTCAGATCTTCTAGTTATAATTTGCAATAATAATTAGAAGCTATCAATATGAAGTTCTGTATTTGAAAATTACTAGTTCAGATCTTCAAGTTATAATTTGCACAAATAATTTGTATTTAATAATTAGAAGTTCTGTATTTGACAATTACTAGTTCAGATCTTCAAGTTATAATTTGAAATAATAATTGGAATTTAACAAATCTTAGTTCTGTAATTCACTATTACAAGTTCAGATCTTCAAGTTATAATTTGCAATAATAATTAGAAGCTATCAATTTTAAGTTCGGTATTTGACAATTACTAGTTCAGATCTTCAAGTTATAATTTGCACTAATAATTTGTATTTAACAATTAGAAGTTCTGTATTTGACTATTACAAGTTCAGATCTTCAAATTATTATTTGCAATAATAATTATAAGCTATCAATTTAAGTTCTGTATTTGACAATTACTAGTTCAGATCTTCAAATTATAATTTGAAATAATAATTTGAATTTAACAAATCTAAGTTTTGTATTTCACTATTACAAGTTCAGATCTTCAAGTTAATATTTGCAATAATAATTAGAAGCTATCAATTTTAAGTTCTGTATTTGACAATTACAAGTTCAGATCTTCAAGTTATAATTTGCACTAATAATTTGTATTTAACAATTCGATGTTCTGTATTTGACTATTACAAGTTCAGATCTTCAAGTTATAATTTGAACTATAATTATAAACTATCAATTTTAAGTTCTGTATTTGACAATTACTAGTACAGATCTTCAAGTTATAATTTGAACTATAATTATAAGCTATCAATTTTAAGTTCTGTATTTGACAATTGCAAGTACAGATCTTCAAGTTATTATTTGCCATAATAATTAGAAGCTATCAATTTTAAGTTCTGTATTTGACAATTACAAGTTCAGATCTTCAAGTTATAATTTGCACTAATAATTTGTATTTAACAATTCGATGTTCTGTATTTGACTATTACAAGTTCAGATCTTCAAGTTATAATTTGAACTATAATTATAAGCTATCAATTTTAAGTTCTGTATTTGACAATTACAAGTACAGATCTTCAAGTTATTATTTGCAATAATAATTAGAAGCTATCAATTTTAAGTTCTGTATTTGACAATTACAAGTTCAGATCTTCAAGTTATAATTTGAAATAATAATTAGAAGCTATCAATTTTAAGTTCTGCATTTGACAATTACAAGTTCAGATCTTCAAGTTATAATTTGCAATAATAATTAGAAGCTATCAATTTTAAGTTCTGTATTTGACAATTACTAGTTCAGATCTTCAAGTTATACTTTGAAATAATAATTTGAATTTAACAAATCTAAGTTCTGTAATTCACTATTACAAGTTCAGATCTTCAAGTTATAATTTACAATAATAATTTGAAGCTATCAATTTTAAGTTCTGTATTTGACAATTACAAGTTCAGATCTTCTAGTTATTATTTGCAATAATGATTAGAAGCTATCAATTTTAAGTTCTGTATTTGACAATTACAAGTTCAGATCTTGAAGTTATAATTTACAATAATAATTAGAAGCTATCAATTTTAAGTTCTGAATTTTACAATTACAAGTTCAGATCTTCAAGTTATAATATGCAATAATAATTAGAAGCTATCAATTTTAAGTTCTGTATTTGACAATTACTAGTTCAGATCTTCAAGTTATAATTTGAAATAATAATTGGAATTTAACAAATCTAAGTTCTGTAATTCACTATTACAAGTTCAGATCTTCAAGTTATAATTTACAATAATAATTAGAAGCTATCAATTTTAAGTTCTGTATTTGACAATTACAAGTTCAGATCTTCAAGTTATAATTTGCACTAATAATTTGTATTTAACAATTTGAAGTTCTGTATTTGACAATTACAAGTTCAGATCTTCAAGTTATAATTTGCAATAATAATTAGAAGCTATTAATTTTAAGTTCTGTATTTGACAATTACAAGTTGAGATCTTCAAGTTAAAATTTGAAATAATAATTAGAAGCTATCAATTTTATGTTCTGTATTTGACAATTACAAGTTCAGATCTTCAAGTTATAATTTGCAATAATAATTAGAAGCTATCAATTTTAAGTTCTGTATTTGACAATTACAAGTTCAGATCTTCAAGTTATAATTTGCAATAATAATTAGAAGCTATCAATTTTAAGTTCTGTATTTGACAATTACTAGTTCAGATCTACAAGTTATTATTTGCAATAATAATTAGAAGCTATCAATTTTAAGTTCTGTATTTGACAATTACAAGTTCAGATCTTCAAGTTATAATTTACAATAATAATTAGAAGCTATCAATTTTAAGTTCTGTATTTGACAATTACAAGTTCAGATCTTCAAGTTATAATTTGCAATAATAATTGGAAGCTATCAATTTTAAGTTCTGTATTTAACAATTACTAGTTCAGATCTTCAAGTTATAATTTGAAATAATAATTAGAAGCTATCAATTTTAAGTTCTGTATTTGATAATTACAAGTTCAGATCTTCAAGTTATAATTTGCAATAATAATTAGAAGCTATCAATTTTAAGTTCTGTATTTGACAATTACTAGTTCAGATCTTCAAGTTATAATTTGCGCTAATAATTTGTATTTAACAATTAGAAGTTCTGTATTTGACTATTACAAGTTCTGATCTTCAAATTATTATTTGCAATAATAATTATAAGCTATCAATTTAAGTTCTGTATTTGACAATTACTAGTTCAGATCTTCAAATTATAATTTGAAATAATAATTTGAATTTAACAAATCTAAGTTTTGTAATTCACTATTACAAGTTCAGATCTTCAAGTTATAATTTGCAATAATAATTAGAAGCTATCAATTTTAAGTTCTGTATTTGACAATTACAAGTTCAGATCTTCCAGTTATAATTTGCAATAATAATTAGAAGCTATCAATTTTAAGTACTGTATTTGACAATTACAAGTTCAGATCTACAAGTTATAAATTGAAATAATAATTAGAAGCTATCAATTTTAAGTTCTGTATTTGACAATTACAAGTTCAGATCTTCTAGTTATAATTTGCAATAATAATTAGAAGCTATCAATATTAAGTTCTGTATTTGAAAATTACTAGTACAGATCTTCAAGTTATAATTTGCACTAATAATTTGTATTTAACAATGAGAAGTTCTGTATTTGACAATTACAAGTTCAGATCTTCTAGTTATAATTTGCAATAATAATTAGAAGCTATCAATATGAAGTTCTGTATTTGAAAATTACTAGTTCAGATCTTCAAGTTATAATTTGCACAAATAATTAGTATTTAATAATTAGAAGTTCTGTATTTGACAATTACTAGTTCAGATCTTCAAGTTATAATTTGAAATAATAATTTGAATTTAACAAATCTTAGTTCTGTAATTCACTATTACAAGTTCAGATCTTCAAATTATTATTTGCAATAATAATTATAAGCTATCAATTTAAGTTCTGTATTTGACAATTACTAGTTCAGATCTTCAAATTATAATTTGAAATAATAATTTGAATTTAACAAATCTAAGTTTTGTATTTCACTATTACAAGTTCAGATCTTCAAGTTAATATTTGCAATAATAATTAGAAGCTATCAATTTTAAGTTCTGTATTTGACAATTACAAGTTCAGATCTTCAAGTTATAATTTGCACTAATAATTTGTATTTAACAATTCGATGTTCTGTATTTGACTATTACAAGTTCAGATCTTCAAGTTATAATTTGAACTATAATTATAAACTATCAATTTTAAGTTCTGTATTTGACAATTACTAGTACAGATCTTCAAGTTATAATTTGAACTATAATTATAAGCTATCAATTTTAAGTTCTGTATTTGACAATTACAAGTACAGATCTTCAAGTTATTATTTGCCATAATAATTAGAAGCTATCAATTTTAAGTTCTGTATTTGACAATTACAAGTTCAGATCTTCAAGTTATAATTTGCACTAATAATTTGTATTTAACAATTCGATGTTCTGTATTTGACTATTACAAGTTCAGATCTTCAAGTTATAATTTGAACTATAATTATAAGCTATCAATTTTAAGTTCTGTATTTGACAATTACAAGTACAGATCTTCAAGTTATTATTTGCAATAATAATTAGAAGCTATCAATTTTAAGTTCTGTATTTGACAATTACAAGTTCAGATCTTCAAGTTATAATTTGCACTAATAATTTGTATTTAACAATTCGATGTTCTGTATTTGACTATTACAAGTTCAGATCTTCAAGTTATAATTTGAACTATAATTATAAGCTATCAATTTTAAGTTCTGTATTTGACAATTACAAGTACAGATCTTCAAGTTATTATTTGCAATAATAATTAGAAGCTATCAATTTTAAGTTCTGTATTTGACAATTACAAGTTCAGATCTTCAAGTTATAATTTGAAATAATAATTAGAAGCTATCAATTTTAAGTTCTGCATTTGACAATTACAAGTTCAGATCTTCAAGTTATAATTTGCAATAATAATTAGAAGCTATCAATTTTAAGTTCTGTATTTGACAATTACTAGTTCAGATCTTCAAGTTATACTTTGAAATAATAATTTGAATTTAACAAATCTAAGTTCTGTAATTCACTATTACAAGTTCAGATCTTCAAGTTATAATTTACAATAATAATTTGAAGCTATCAATTTTAAGTTCTGTATTTGACAATTACAAGTTCAGATCTTCTAGTTATTATTTGCAATAATGATTAGAAGCTATCAATTTTAAGTTCTGTATTTGACAATTACAAGTTCAGATCTTGAAGTTATAATTTACAATAATAATTAGAAGCTATCAATTTTAAGTTCTGAATTTTACAATTACAAGTTCAGATCTTCAAGTTATAATATGCAATAATAATTAGAAGCTATCAATTTTAAGTTCTGTATTTGACAATTACTAGTTCAGATCTTCAAGTTATAATTTGAAATAATAATTGGAATTTAACAAATCTAAGTTCTGTAATTCACTATTACAAGTTCAGATCTTCAAGTTATAATTTACAATAATAATTAGAAGCTATCAATTTTAAGTTCTGTATTTGACAATTACAAGTTCAGATCTTCAAGTTATAATTTGCACTAATAATTTGTATTTAACAATTTGAAGTTCTGTATTTGACAATTACAAGTTCAGATCTTCAAGTTATAATTTGCAATAATAATTAGAAGCTATTAATTTTAAGTTCTGTATTTGACAATTACAAGTTGAGATCTTCAAGTTAAAATTTGAAATAATAATTAGAAGCTATCAATTTTATGTTCTGTATTTGACAATTACAAGTTCAGATCTTCAAGTTATAATTTGCAATAATAATTAGAAGCTATCAATTTTAAGTTCTGTATTTGACAATTACAAGTTCAGATCTTCAAGTTATAATTTGCAATAATAATTAGAAGCTATCAATTTTAAGATCTGTATTTGACAATTACTAGTTCAGATCTCCAAGTTATTATTTGCAATAATAATTAGAAGCTATCAATTTTAAGTTCTGTATTTGACAATTACAAGTTCAGATCTTCAAGTTATAATTTACAATAATAATTAGAAGCTATCAATTTTAAGTTCTGTATTTGACAATTACAAGTTCAGATCTTCAAGTTATAATTTGCAATAATAATTGGAAGCTATCAATTTTAAGTTCTGTATTTAACAATTACTAGTTCAGATCTTCAAGTTATAATTTGAAATAATAATTAGAAGCTATCAATTTTAAGTTCTGTATTTGATAATTACAAGTTCAGATCTTCAAGTTATAATTTGCAATAATAATTAGAAGCTATCAATTTTAAGTTCTGTATTTGACAATTACTAGTTCAGATCTTCAAGTTATAATTTGCGCTAATAATTTGTATTTAACAATTAGAAGTTCTGTATTTGACTATTACAAGTTCTGATCTTCAAATTATTATTTGCAATAATAATTATAAGCTATCAATTTAAGTTCTGTATTTGACAATTACTAGTTCAGATCTTCAAATTATAATTTGAAATAATAATTTGAATTTAACAAATCTAAGTTTTGTAATTCACTATTACAAGTTCAGATCTTCAAGTTATAATTTGCAATAATAATTAGAAGCTATCAATTTTAAGTTCTGTATTTGACAATTACAAGTTCAGATCTTCCAGTTATAATTTGCAATAATAATTAGAAGCTATCAATTTTAAGTACTGTATTTGACAATTACAAGTTCAGATCTACAAGTTATAAATTGAAATAATAATTAGAAGCTATCAATTTTAAGTTCTGTATTTGACAATTACAAGTTCAGATCTTCTAGTTATAATTTGCAATAATAATTAGAAGCTATCAATATTAAGTTCTGTATTTGAAAATTACTAGTACAGATCTTCAAGTTATAATTTGCACTAATAATTTGTATTTAACAATGAGAAGTTCTGTATTTGACAATTACAAGTTCAGATCTTCTAGTTATAATTTGCAATAATAATTAGAAGCTATCAATATGAAGTTCTGTATTTGAAAATTACTAGTTCAGATCTTCAAGTTATAATTTGCACAAATAATTTGTATTTAATAATTAGAAGTTCTGTATTTGACAATTACTAGTTCAGATCTTCAAGTTATAATTTGAAATAATAATTTGAATTTAACAAATCTTAGTTCTGTAATTCACTATTACAAGTTCAGATCTTCAAATTATTATTTGCAATAATAATTATAAGCTATCAATTTAAGTTCTGTATTTGACAATTACTAGTTCAGATCTTCAAATTATAATTTGAAATAATAATTTGAATTTAACAAATCTAAGTTTTGTATTTCACTATTACAAGTTCAGATCTTCAAGTTAATATTTGCAATAATAATTAGAAGCTATCAATTTTAAGTTCTGTATTTGACAATTACAAGTTCAGATCTTCAAGTTATAATTTGCACTAATAATTTGTATTTAACAATTCGATGTTCTGTATTTGACTATTACAAGTTCAGATCTTCAAGTTATAATTTGAACTATAATTATAAACTATCAATTTTAAGTTCTGTATTTGACAATTACTAGTACAGATCTTCAAGTTATAATTTGAACTATAATTATAAGCTATCAATTTTAAGTTCTGTATTTGACAATTACAAGTACAGATCTTCAAGTTATTATTTGCCATAATAATTAGAAGCTATCAATTTTAAGTTCTGTATTTGACAATTACAAGTTCAGATCTTCAAGTTATAATTTGCACTAATAATTTGTATTTAACAATTCGATGTTCTGTATTTGACTATTACAAGTTCAGATCTTCAAGTTATAATTTGAACTATAATTATAAGCTATCAATTTTAAGTTCTGTATTTGACAATTACAAGTACAGATCTTCAAGTTATTATTTGCAATAATAATTAGAAGCTATCAATTTTAAGTTCTGTATTTGACAATTACAAGTTCAGATCTTCAAGTTATAATTTGAAATAATAATTAGAAGCTATCAATTTTAAGTTCTGCATTTGACAATTACAAGTTCAGATCTTCAAGTTATAATTTGCAATAATAATTAGAAGCTATCAATTTTAAGTTCTGTATTTGACAATTACTAGTTCAGATCTTCAAGTTATACTTTGAAATAATAATTTGAATTTAACAAATCTAAGTTCTGTAATTCACTATTACAAGTTCAGATCTTCAAGTTATAATTTACAATAATAATTTGAAGCTATCAATTTTAAGTTCTGTATTTGACTATTACAAGTTCAGATCTTCAAATTATTATTTGCAATCTTAGTTTGAATTTAACAATTCGAAGTTCTGTATTTACCTATTACAAGTTCAGATCTTCAAGTTATAATTTGTACTAATAATTTGTATTTAACAATTCGAAGTTCTGTATTTGACTATTACAAGTTCAGATCTTCAAGTTATAATTTACAATAATAATTAAAAGCTATCAATTTTAAGTACTGTATTTGACAATTACAAGTTCAGATCTTCAAGTTATAATTTGCAATAATAATTAGAAGCTATCAATTTTAAGTTCTGTATTTGACAATTACTAGTTCAGATCTCCAAGTTATTATTTGCAATAATAATTAGAAGCTATCAATTTTAAGTTCTGTATTTGACAATTACAAGTTCAGATCTTCAAGTTATAGTTTACAATAATAATTAGAAGCTATCAATTTTAAGTTCTGTATTTGACAATTACAAGTTCAGATCTTCAAGTTATAATTTGCAATAATAGTTAGAAGCTATCAATTTTAAGTTCTGTATTTGACAATTACTAGTTCAGATCTTCAAGTTATAATTTGAAATAATAATTTGAATTTAACAAATCTAAGTTCTGTAATTCACTATTACAAGTTCAGATCTTCAAGTTATAATTTACAATAATAATTAGAAGCTATCAATTTTAAGTTCTGTATTTGATAATTACAAGTTCAGATCTTCAAGTTATAATTTGCACTACTAATTTGTATTTAACAATTAGAAGTTCTGTATTTGACAATTACAAGTTCAGATCTTCAAGTTATAATTTGCAATAATAATTAGAAGCTATCAATTTTAAGTTCTGTATTTGACAATTACAAGTTCAGATCTTCAAGTTATAATTTGCACTAATAATTTGTATTTAACAATTCGATGTTCTGTATTTGACTATTACAAGTTCAGATCTTCAAGTTATAATTTGAACTATAATTATAAGCTATCAATTTTAAGTTCTGTATTTGACAATTACAAGTACAGATCTTCAAGTTATTATTTGCCATAATAATTAGAAGCTATCAATTTTAAGTTCTGTATTTGACAATTACAAGTACAGATCTTCAAGTTATAATTTGAACTATAATTATAAGCTATCAATTTTAAGTTCTGTATTTGACAATTACAAGTACAGATCTTCAAGTTATTATTTGCCATAATAATTAGAAGCTATCAATTTTAAGTTCTGTATTTGACAATTACAAGTTCAGATCTTCAAGTTATAATTTGCACTAATAATTTGTATTTAACAATTCGATGTTCTGTATTTGACTATTACAAGTTCAGATCTTCAAGTTATAATTTGAACTATAATTATAAGCTATCAATTTTAAGTTCTGTATTTGACAATTACAAGTACTGATCCTCAAGTTATTATTTGCAATAATAATTAGAAGCTATCAATTTTAAGTTCTGTATTTGACAATTACAAGTTCAGAACTTCAAGTTATAATTTGAAATAATAATTAGAAGCTATCAATTTTAAGTTCTGCATTTGACAATTACAAGTTCAGATCTTCAAGTTATAATTTGCAATAATAATCAGAAGCTATCAATTTTAAGTTCTGTATTTGACAATCACTAGTTCAGATCTTCAAGTTATACTTTGAAATAATAATTTGAATTTAACAAATCTAAGTTCTGTAATTCACTATTACAAGTTCAGATCTTCAAGTTATAATTTACAATAATAATTAGAAGCTATCAATTTTAAGTTCTGTATTTGACTATTACAAGTTCAGATCTTCAAATTATTATTTGCAATCTTAGTTTGAATTTAACAATTCGAAGTTCTGTATTTACCTATTACAAGTTCAGATCTTCAAGTTATAATTTGTACTAATAAATTGTATTTAACAATTCGAAGTTCTGTATTTGACTATTACAAGTTCAGATCTTCAAGTTATAATTTACAATAATAATTAAAACCTATCAATTTTAAGTACTGTATTTGACAATTACAAGTTTAGATCTTCAAGTTATAATTTGCAATAATAATTAGAAGCTATCAATTTTAAGTTCTGTATTTGACAATTACTAGTTCAGATCTTCAAGTTATTATTTGAAATAATAATTTGTATTTAACAAATCTAAGTTCTGTAATTCAGTATTACAAGTTCAGATCTTCAAGTTATAATTTACAATAATAATTAGAAGCTATCAATTTTAAGTTCTGTATTTGACTATTACAAGTTCAGATCTTCAAGTTATAATTTGCAATAATAATTAGAAGCTATCAATTTTAAGTTCTGTATTTGACAATTACAAGTTCAGATCTTCAAGTTATAATTTGCACTAATAATTTGTATTTAACAATTTGAAGTTCTGTATTTGACAATTACAAGTTCAGATCTTCAAGTTATAATTTGCAATAATAATTAGAAGCTATTAATTTTAAGTTCTGTATTTGACAATTACAAGTTGAGATCTTCATGTTAAAATTTGAAATAATAATTAGAAGCTATCAATTTTATGTTCTGTATTTGACAATTACAAGTTCAGATCTTCAAGTGATAATTTGCAATAATAATTAGAAGCTATCAATTTTAAGTTCTGTATTTGACAATTACAAGTTCAGATCTTCAAGTTATAATTTGCAATAATAATTAGAAGCTATCAATTTTAAGTTCTGTATTTGACAATTACTAGTTCAGATCTCCAAGTTATTATTTGCAATAATAATTAGAAGCTATCAATTTTAAGTTCTGTATTTGACAATTACTAGTTCAGATCTTCAAGTTATAATTTGAAATAATAATTTGAATTTAACAAATCTAAGTTCTGTAATTCACTATTACAAGTTCAGATCTTCAAGTTATAATTTACAATAATAATTAGAAGCTATCAATTTTAAGTTCTGTATTTGATAATTACAAGTTCAGATCTTCAAGTTATAATTTGCACTACTAATTTGTATTTAACAATTAGAAGTTCTGTATTTGACAATTACAAGTTCAGATCTTCAAGTTATAATTTGCAATAATAATTAGAAGCTATCAATTTTAAGTTCTGTATTTGACAATTACAAGTTCAGATCTTCAAGTTATAAATTGAAATAATAATTAGAAGCTATCAATTTTAAGTTCTGTATTTGACAATTACAAGTTCAGATCTTCTAGTTATAATTTGCAATAATAATTAGAAGCTATCAATATTAAGTTCTATATTTGAAAATTACTAGTACAGATCTTCAAGTTATAATTTGCACTAATAATTTGTATTTAACAATTAGAAGTTCTGTATTTGACAATTACAAGTTCAGATCTTCTAGTTATAATTTGCAATAATAATTAGAAGCTATCAATATGAAGTTCTGTATTTGAAAATTACTAGTTCAGATCTTCAAGTTATAATTTGCACTAATAATTTGTATTTAATAATTAGAAGTTCTGTATTTGACAATTACTAGTTCAGATCTTCAAGTTATAATTTGAAATAATAATTTGAATTTAACAAATCTTAGTTCTGTAATTCACTATTACAAGTTCAGATCTTCAAGTTATAATTTGCAATAATAATTAGAAGCTATCAATTTTAAGTTCTGTATTTGACAATTACTAGTTCAGATCTTCAAGTTATAATTTGCACAAATAATTTGTATTTAACAATTAGAAGTTCTGAATTTGACTATTACAAGTTCAGATCTTCAAATTATTATTTGCAATAATAATTATAAGCTATCAATTTAAGTTCTGTATTTGACAATTACTAGTTCAGATCTTCAAGTTATAATTTGAAATAATAATTTGAATTTAACAAATCTAAGTTTTGTAATTCACTATTACAAGTTCAGATCTACAAGTTATAATTTGCAATAATAATTAGAAGCTATCAATTTTAAGTTCTGTATTTGACAATTACAAGTTCAGATCTTCAAGTTATAATTTGCACTAATAATTTGTATTTAACAATTCGATGTTCTGTATTTGACTATTACAAGTTCAGATCTTCAAGTTATAATTTGAACTATAATTATAAGCTATCAATTTTAAGTTCTGTATTTGACAATTACAAGTACAGATCTTCAAGTTATAATTTGAACTATAATTATAAGCTATCAATTTTAAGTTCTGTATTTGACAATTACAAGTACAGATCTTCAAGTTATTATTTGCAATAATAATTAGAAGCTATCAATTTTAAGTTCTGTATTTGACAATTACAAGTTCAGATCTTCAAGTTATAATTTGCACTAATAATTTGTATTTAACAATTCGATGTTCTGTATTTGACTATTACAAGTTCAGATCTTCAAGTTATAATTTGAACTATAATTATAAGCTATCAATTTTAAGTTCTGTATTTGACAATTACAAGTACAGATCTTCAAGTTATTATTTGCAATAATAATTAGAAGCTATCAATTTTAAGTTCTGTATTTGACAATTACAAGTTCAGATCTTCAAGTTATAATTTGAAATAATAATTAGAAACTATCAATTTTAAGTTCTGCATTTGACAATTACAAGTTCAGATCTTCAAGTTATAATTTGCAATAATAATTAGAAGCTATCAATTTTAAGTTCTGTATTTGACAATTACTAGTACAGATCTTCAAGTTTTACTTTGAAATAATAATTTGAATTTAACAAATCTAAGTTCTGTAATTCACTATTACAAGTTCAGATCTTCAAGTTATAATTTACAATAATAATTAGAAGCTATCAATTTTAAGTTCTGTATTTGACTATTACAAGTTCAGATCTTCAAATTATTATTTGCAATCTTAGTTTGAATTTAACAATTCGAAGTTCTGTATTTACCTATTACAAGTTCAGATCTTCAAGTTATAATTTGTACTAATAATTTGTATTTAACAATTCGAAGTTCTGTATTTGACTATTACAAGTTCAGATCTTCAAGTTATAATTTACAAAAATAATTAAAAGCTATCAATTTTAAGTACTGTATTTGACAATTACAAGTTCAGATCTTCAAGTTATAATTTGCAATAATAATTAGAAGCTATCAATTTTAAGTTCTGTATTTGACAATTACTAGTTCAGATCTTCAAGTTATAATTTGAAATAATAATTTGAATTTAACAAATCTAAGTTCTGTAATTCACTATTACAAGTTCAGATCTTCAAGTTATAATTTACAATAATAATTAGAAGCTATCAATTTTAAGTTCTGTATTTGACTATTACAAGTTCAGATCTTCAAGTTATAATTTGCAATAATAATTAGAAGCTATCAATTTTAAGTTCTGTATTTGACAATTACAAGATCAGATCTTCAAGTTATAATTTGCACTAATAATTTGTATTTAACAATTAGAAGTTCTGTATTTGACAATTACAAGTTCAGATCTTCAAGTTATAATTTGCAATAATAATTAGAAGCTATCAATTTTAAGTTCTGTATTAGACAATTACTAGTTCAGATCTTCAAGTTATAATTTGCACTAATAATTTGTATTTAACAATTAGAAGTTCTGTATTTGACTATTACAAGTTCAGATCTTCGAATTATTATTTGCAATCTTAGTTTGAATTTAACAATTCGAAGTTCTGTATTTACCTATTACAGGTTCAGATCTTCAAGTTATAATTTGCAATCACAATTTGTATTTAACAATGCTAAGTTGCGTATTTAGCAATTACAAGTTCAGATCTTCAAGTTATAATATGCAATAATAATTAGAAGCTATCAATTTTAAGTTCTGTATTTGACAATTACAAGTTCAGATCTTCAAGTTATAATTTGCACTAATAATTTGTATTTAACAATTTGAAGTTCTGTATTTGACAATTACAAGTTCAGATCTTCAAGTTATAATTTGCAATAATAATTAGAAGCTATTAATTTTAAGTTCTGTATTTGACAATTACAAGTTCAGATCGTCAAGTTATAATTTGAAATAATAATTAGAAGCTATCAATTTTATGTTCTGTATTTGACAATTACAAGTGCAGATCTTCAAGTTATAATTTGCAATAATAATTAGAAGCTATCAATTTTAAGTTCTGTATTTGACAATTACTAGTTCAGATCTTCAAGTTATAATTTGCACAAATAATTTGTATTTAACAATTAGAAGTTCTGAATTTGACTATTACAAGTTCAGATCTTCAAATTATTATTTGCAATAATAATTATAAGCTATCAATTTAAGTTCTGTATTTGACAATTACTAGTTCAGATCTTCAAGTTATAATTTGAAATAATAATTTGAATTTAACAAATCTAAGTTTTGTAATTCACTATTACAAGTTCAGATCTTCAAGTTATAATTTGCAATAATAATTAGAAGCTATCAATTTTAAGTTCTGTATTTGACAATTACAAGTTCAGATCTTCAAGTTATAATTTGCACTAATAATTTGTATTTAACAATTCGATGTTCTGTATTTGACTATTACAAGTTCAGATCTTCAAGTTATAATTTGAACTATAATTATAAGCTATCAATTTTAAGTTCTGTATTTGACAATTACAAGTACAGATCTTCAAGTTATAATTTGAACTATAATTATAAGCTATCAATTTTAAGTTCTGTATTTGACAATTACAAGTACAGATCTTCAAGTTATTATTTGCAATAATAATTAGAAGCTATCAATTTTAAGTTCTGTATTTGACAATTACAAGTTCAGATCTTCAAGTTATAATTTGCACTAATAATTTGTATTTAACAATTCGATGTTCTGTATTTGACTATTACAAGTTCAGATCTTCAAGTTATAATTTGAACTATAATTATAAGCTATCAATTTTAAGTTCTGTATTTGACAATTACAAGTACAGATCTTCAAGTTATTATTTGCAATAATAATTAGAAGCTATCAATTTTAAGTTCTGTATTTGACAATTACAAGTTCAGATCTTCAAGTTATAATTTGAAATAATAATTAGAAACTATCAATTTTAAGTTCTGCATTTGACAATTACAAGTTCAGATCTTCAAGTTATAATTTGCAATAATAATTAGAAGCTATCAATTTTAAGTTCTGTATTTGACAATTACTAGTTCAGATCTTAAAGTTATACTTTGAAATAATAATTTGAATTTAACAAATCTAAGTTCTGTAATTCACTATTACAAGTTCAGATCTTCAAGTTATAATTTACAATAATAATTAGAAGCTATCAATTTTAAGTTCTGTATTTGACTATTACAAGTTCAGATCTTCAAATTATTATTTGCAATCTTAGTTTGAATTTAACAATTCGAAGTTCTGTATTTACCTATTACAAGTTCAGATCTTCAAGTTATAATTTGTACTAATAATTTGTATTTAACAATTCGAAGTTCTGTATTTGACTATTACAAGTTCAGATCTTCAAGTTATAATTTACAATAATAATTAAAAGCTATCAATTTTAAGTACTGTATTTGACAATTACAAGTTCAGATCTTCAAGTTATAATTTGCAATAATAATTAGAAGCTATCAATTTTAAGTTCTGTATTTGACAATTACTAGTTCAGATCTTCAAGTTATAATTTGAAATAATAATTTGAATTTAACAAATCTAAGTTCTGTAATTCACTATTACAAGTTCAGATCTTCAAGTTATAATTTACAATAATAATTAGAAGCTATCAATTTTAAGTTCTGTATTTGACTATTACAAGTTCAGATCTTCAAGTTATAATTTGCAATAATAATTAGAAGCTATCAATTTTAAGTTCTGTATTTGACAATTACAAGTTCAGATCTTCAAGTTATAATTTGCACTAATAATTTGTATTTAACAATTAGAAGTTCTGTATTTGACAATTACAAGTTCAGATCTTCAAGTTATAATTTGCAATAATAATTAGAAGCTATCAATTTTAAGTTCTGTATTAGACAATTACTAGTTCAGATCTTCAAGTTATAATTTGCACTAATAATTTGTATTTAACAATTAGAAGTTCTGTATTTGACTATTACAAGTTCAGATCTTCGAATTATTATTTGCAATCTTAGTTTGAATTTAACAATTCGAAGTTCTGTATTTACCTATTACAGGTTCAGATCTTCAAGTTATAATTTGCAATCATAATTTGTATTTAACAATGCTAAGTTGCGTATTTAACAATTACAAGTTCAGATCTTCAAGTTATAATATGCAATAATAATTAGAAGCTATCAATTTTAAGTTCTGTATTTGACAATTACAAGTTCAGATCTTCAAGTTATAATTTGCACTAATAATTTGTATTTAACAATTTGAAGTTCTGTATTTGACAATTACAAGTTCAGATCTTCAAGTTATAATTTGCAATAATAATTAGAAGCTATTAATTTTAAGTTCTGTATTTGACAATTACAAGTTCAGATCGTCAAGTTATAATTTGAAATAATAATTAGAAGCTATCAATTTTATGTTCTGTATTTGACAATTACAAGTGCAGATCTTCAAGTTATAATTTGCAATAATAATTAGAAGCTATCAATTTTAAGTTCTGTATTTGACAATTACAAGTTCAGATCTTCAAGTTATAATTTGCAATAATAATTAGAAGCTATCAATTTTAAGTTCTGTATTTGACAATTACTAGTTCAGTTCTCCAAGTTATTATTTGCAATAATAATTAGAAGCTATCAATTTTAAGTTCTGTATTTGACAATTACAAGTTCAGATCTTCAAGTTATAATTTACAATAATAATTAGAAGCTATCAATTTTTTGAGTTCTGTATTTGACAATTACTAGTTCAGATCTTCAAGTTATAATTTGCAATAATAATTAGAAGCTATCAATTTTAGTTCTGTATTTGACAATTACTAGTTCAGATCTTCAAGTTATAATTTGAAATAATAATTTGAATTTAACAAATCTAAGTTCTGTAATTCACTATTACAAGTTCAGATCTTCAAGTTATAATTTACAATAATAATTAGAAGCTTTCAATTTTAAGTTCTGTATTTGATAATTACAAGTTCAGATCTTCAAGTTATAATTTGCACTACTAATTTGTATTTAACAATTAGAAGTTCTGTATTTGACAATTACAAGTTCAGATCTTCAAGTTATAATTTGCAATAATAATTAGAAGCTATCAATTTTAAGTTCTGTATTTGACAATTACAAGTTCAGATCTTCAAGTTATAAATTGAAATAATAATTAGAAGCTATCAATTTTAAGTTCTGTATTTGACAATTGCAAGTTCAGATCTTCTAGTTATAATTTGCAATAATAATTAGAAGCTATCAATATTAAGTTCTATATTTGAAAATTACTAGTACAGATCTTCAAGTTATAATTTGCACTAATAATTTGTATTTAACAATTAGAAGTTCTGTATTTGACAATTACAAGTTCAGATCTTGAAGTTATAATTTGCAATAATAATTAGAAGCTATCAATATGAAGTTCTGTATTTGAAAATTACTAGTTCAGATCTTCAAGTTATAATTTGCACTAATAATTTGTATTTAATAATTAGAAGTTCTGTATTTGACAATTACTAGTTCAGATCTTCAAGTTATAATTTGAAATAATAATTTGAATTTAACAAATCTTAGTTCTGTAATTCACTATTACAAGTTCAGATCTTCAAGTTATAATTTGCAATAATAATTAGAAGCTATCAATTTTAAGTTCTGTATTTGACAATTACTAGTTCAGATCTTCAAGTTATAATTTGCACAAATAATTTGTATTTAACAATTAGAAGTTCTGAATTTGACTATTACAAGTTCAGATCTTCAAATTATTATTTGCAATAATAATTATAAGCTATCAATTTAAGTTCTGTATTTGACAATTACTAGTTCAGATCTTCAAGTTATAATTTGAAATAATAATTTGAATTTAACAAATCTAAGTTTTGTAATTCACTATTACAAGTTCAGATCTTCAAGTTATAATTTGCAATAATAATTAGAAGCTATCAATTTTAAGTTCTGTATTTGACAATTACAAGTTCAGATCTTCAAGTTATAATTTGCACTAATAATTTGTATTTAACAATTCGATGTTCTGTATTTGACTATTACAAGTTCAGATCTTGAAGTTATAATTTGAACTATAATTATAAGCTATCAATTTTAAGTTCTGTATTTGACAATTACAAGTACAGATCTTCAAGTTATAATTTGAACTATAATTATAAGCTATCAATTTTAAGTTCTGTATTTGACAATTACAAGTACAGATCTTCAAGTTATTATTTGCAATAATAATTAGAAGCTATCAATTTTAAGTTCTGTATTTGACAATTACAAGTTCAGATCTTCAAGTTATAATTTGCACTAATAATTTGTATTTAACAATTCGATGTTCTGAATTTGACTATTACAAGTTCAGATCTTCAAGTTATAATTTGAACTATAATTATAAGCTATCAATTTTAAGTTCTGTATTTGACAATTACAAGTACAGATCTTCAAGTTATTATTTGCAATAATAATTAGAAGCTATCAATTTTAAGTTCTGTATTTGACAATTACAAGTTCAGATCTTCAAGTTATAATTTGAAATAATAATTAGAAACTATCAATTTTAAGTTCTGCATTTGACAATTACAAGTTCAGATCTTCAAGTTATAATTTGCAATAATAATTAGAAGCTCTCAATTTTAAGTTCTGTATTTGACAATTACTAGTTCAGATCTTCAAGTTATACTTTGAAATAATAATTTGAATTTAACAAATCTAAGTTCTGTAATTCACTATTACAAGTTCAGATCTTCAAGTTATAATTTACAATAATAATTAGAAGCTATCAATTTTAAGTTCTGTATTTGACTATTACAAGTTCAGATCTTCAAATTATTATTTGCAATCTTAGTTTGAATTTAACAATTCGAAGTTCTGTATTTACCTATTACAAGTTCAGATCTTCAAGTTATAATTTGTACTAATAATTTGTATTTAACAATTCGAAGTTCTGTATTTGACTATTACAAGTTCAGATCTTCAAGTTATAATTTACAATAATAATTAAAAGCTATCAATTTTAAGTACTGTATTTGACAATTACAAGTTCAGATCTTCAAGTTATAATTTGCAATAATAATTAGAAGCTATCAATTTTAAGTTCTGTATTTGACAATTACTAGTTCAGATCTTCAAGTTATAATTTGAAATAATAATTTGAATTTAACAAATCTAAGTTCTGTAATTCACTATTACAAGTTCAGATCTTCAAGTTATAATTTACAATAATAATTAGAAGCTATCAATTTTAAGTTCTGTATTTGACTATTACAAGTTCAGATCTTCAAGTTATAATTTGCAATAATAATTAGAAGCTATCAATTTTAAGTTCTGTATTTGACAATTACAAGTTCAGATCTTCAAGTTATAATTTGCACTAATAATTTGTATTTAACAATTAGAAGTTCTGTATTTGACAATTACAAGTTCAGATCTTCAAGTTATAATTTGCAATAATAATTAGAAGCTATCAATTTTAAGTTCTGTATTAGACAATTACTAGTTCAGATCTTCAAGTTATAATTTGCACTAATAATTTGTATTTAACAATTAGAAGTTCTGTATTTGACTATTACAAGTTCAGATCTTCGAATTATTATTTGCAATCTTAGTTTGAATTTAACAATTCGAAGTTCTGTATTTACCTATTACAGGTTCAGATCTTCAAGTTATAATTTGCAATCATAATTTGTATTTAACAATGCTAAGTTGCGTATTTAACAATTACAAGTTCAGATCTTCAAGTTATAATATGCAATAATAATTAGAAGCTATTAATTTTAAGTTCTGTATTTGACAATTACAAGTTCAGATCTTCAAGTTATAATTTGCACTAATAATTTGTATTTAACAATTTGAAGTTCTGTATTTGACAATTACAAGTTCAGATCTTCAAGTTATAATTTGCAATAATAATTAGAAGCTATTAATTTTAAGTTCTGTATTTGACAATTACAAGTTCAGATCGTCAAGTTATAATTTGAAATAATAATTAGAAGCTATCAATTTTATGTTCTGTATTTGACAATTACAAGTGCAGATCTTCAAGTTATAATTTGCAATAATAATTAGAAGCTATCAATTTTAAGTTCTGTATTTGACAATTACAAGTTCAGATCTTCAAGTTATAATTTGCAATAATAATTAGAAGCTATCAATTTTAAGTTCTGTATTTGACAATTACTAGTTCAGTTCTCCAAGTTATTATTTGCAATAATAATTAGAAGCTATCAATTTTAAGTTCTGTATTTGACAATTACAAGTTCAGATCTTCAAGTTATAATTTACAATAATAATTAGAAGCTATCAATTTTTTGAGTTCTGTATTTGACAATTACTAGTTCAGATCTTCAAGTTATAATTTGAAATAATAATTTGAATTTAACAAATCTAAGTTCTGTAATTCACTATTACAAGTTCAGATCTTCAAGTTATAATTTACAATAATAATTAGAAGCTTTCAATTTTAAGTTCTGTATTTGATAATTACAAGTTCAGATCTTCAAGTTATAATTTGCACTACTAATTTGTATTTAACAATTAGAAGTTCTGTATTTGACAATTACAAGTTCAGATCTTCAAGTTATAATTTGCAATAATAATTAGAAGCTATCAATTTTAAGTTCTGTATTTGACAATTACAAGTTCAGATCTTCAAGTTATAAATTGAAATAATAATTAGAAGCTATCAATTTTAAGTTCTGTATTTGACAATTGCAAGTTCAGATCTTCTAGTTATAATTTGCAATAATAATTAGAAGCTATCAATATTAAGTTCTATATTTGAAAATTACTAGTACAGATCTTCAAGTTATAATTTGCACTAATAATTTGTATTTAACAATTAGAAGTTCTGTATTTGACAATTACAAGTTCAGATCTTCTAGTTATAATTTGCAATAATAATTAGAAGCTATCAATATGAAGTTCTGTATTTGAAAATTACTAGTTCAGATCTTCAAGTTATAATTTGCACTAATAATTTGTATTTAATAATTAGAAGTTCTGTATTTGACAATTACTAGTTCAGATCTTCAAGTTATAATTTGAAATAATAATTTGAATTTAACAAATCTTAGTTCTGTAATTCACTATTACAAGTTCAGATCTTCAAGTTATAATTTGCAATAATAATTAGAAGCTATCAATTTTAAGTTCTGTATTAGACAATTACTAGTTCAGATCTTCAAGTTATAATTTGCACTAATAATTTGTATTTAACAATTAGAAGTTCTGTATTTGACTATTACAAGTTCAGATCTTCGAATTATTATTTGCAATCTTAGTTTGAATTTAACAATTCGAAGTTCTGTATTTACCTATTACAGGTTCAGATCTTCAAGTTATAATTTGCAATCATAATTTGTATTTAACAATGCTAAGTTGCGTATTTAACAATTACAAGTTCAGATCTTCAAGTTATAATATGCAATAATAATTAGAAGCTATTAATTTTAAGTTCTGTATTTGACAATTACAAGTTCAGATCTTCAAGTTATAATTTGCACTAATAATTTGTATTTAACAATTTGAAGTTCTGTATTTGACAATTACAAGTTCAGATCTTCAAGTTATAATTTGCAATAATAATTAGAAGCTATTAATTTTAAGTTCTGTATTTGACAATTACAAGTTCAGATCGTCAAGTTATAATTTGAAATAATAATTAGAAGCTATCAATTTTATGTTCTGTATTTGACAATTACAAGTGCAGATCTTCAAGTTATAATTTGCAATAATAATTAGAAGCTATCAATTTTAAGTTCTGTATTTGACAATTACAAGTTCAGATCTTCAAGTTATAATTTGCAATAATAATTAGAAGCTATCAATTTTAAGTTCTGTATTTGACAATTACTAGTTCAGTTCTCCAAGTTATTATTTGCAATAATAATTAGAAGCTATCAATTTTAAGTTCTGTATTTGACAATTACAAGTTCAGATCTTCAAGTTATAATTTACAATAATAATTAGAAGCTATCAATTTTTTGAGTTCTGTATTTGACAATTACTAGTTCAGATCTTCAAGTTATAATTTGCAATAATAATTAGAAGCTATCAATTTTAGTTCTGTATTTGACAATTACTAGTTCAGATCTTCAAGTTATAATTTGAAATAATAATTTGAATTTAACAAATCTAAGTTCTGTAATTCACTATTACAAGTTCAGATCTTCAAGTTATAATTTACAATAATAATTAGAAGCTTTCAATTTTAAGTTCTGTATTTGATAATTACAAGTTCAGATCTTCAAGTTATAATTTGCACTACTAATTTGTATTTAACAATTAGAAGTTCTGTATTTGACAATTACAAGTTCAGATCTTCAAGTTATAATTTGCAATAATAATTAGAAGCTATCAATTTTAAGTTCTGTATTTGACAATTACAAGTTCAGATCTTCAAGTTATAAATTGAAATAATAATTAGAAGCTATCAATTTTAAGTTCTGTATTTGACAATTGCAAGTTCAGATCTTCTAGTTATAATTTGCAATAATAATTAGAAGCTATCAATATTAAGTTCTATATTTGAAAATTACTAGTACAGATCTTCAAGTTATAATTTGCACTAATAATTTGTATTTAACAATTAGAAGTTCTGTATTTGACAATTACAAGTTCAGATCTTCTAGTTATAATTTGCAATAATAATTAGAAGCTATCAATATGAAGTTCTGTATTTGAAAATTACTAGTTCAGATCTTCAAGTTATAATTTGCACTAATAATTTGTATTTAATAATTAGAAGTTCTGTATTTGACAATTACTAGTTCAGATCTTCAAGTTATAATTTGAAATAATAATTTGAATTTAACAAATCTTAGTTCTGTAATTCACTATTACAAGTTCAGATCTTCAAGTTATAATTTGCAATAATAATTAGAAGCTATCAATTTTAAGTTCTGTATTTGACAATTACTAGTTCAGATCTTCAAGTTATAATTTGCACAAATAATTTGTATTTAACAATTAGAAGTTCTGAATTTGACTATTACAAGTTCAGATCTTCAAATTATTATTTGCAATAATAATTATAAGCTATCAATTTAAGTTCTGTATTTGACAATTACTAGTTCAGATCTTCAAGTTATAATTTGAAATAATAATTTGAATTTAACAAATCTAAGTTTTGTAATTCACTATTACAAGTTCAGATCTTCAAGTTATAATTTGCAATAATAATTAGAAGCTATCAATTTTAAGTTCTGTATTTGACAATTACAAGTTCAGATCTTCAAGTTATAATTTGCACTAATAATTTGTATTTAACAATTCGATGTTCTGTATTTGACTATTACAAGTTCAGATCTTGAAGTTATAATTTGAACTATAATTATAAGCTATCAATTTTAAGTTCTGTATTTGACAATTACAAGTACAGATCTTCAAGTTATAATTTGAACTATAATTATAAGCTATCAATTTTAAGTTCTGTATTTGACAATTACAAGTACAGATCTTCAAGTTATTATTTGCAATAATAATTAGAAGCTATCAATTTTAAGTTCTGTATTTGACAATTACAAGTTCAGATCTTCAAGTTATAATTTGCACTAATAATTTGTATTTAACAATTCGATGTTCTGAATTTGACTATTACAAGTTCAGATCTTCAAGTTATAATTTGAACTATAATTATAAGCTATCAATTTTAAGTTCTGTATTTGACAATTACAAGTACAGATCTTCAAGTTATTATTTGCAATAATAATTAGAAGCTATCAATTTTAAGTTCTGTATTTGACAATTACAAGTTCAGATCTTCAAGTTATAATTTGAAATAATAATTAGAAACTATCAATTTTAAGTTCTGCATTTGACAATTACAAGTTCAGATCTTCAAGTTATAATTTGCAATAATAATTAGAAGCTATCAATTTTAAGTTCTGTATTTGACAATTACTAGTTCAGATCTTCAAGTTATACTTTGAAATAATAATTTGAATTTAACAAATCTAAGTTCTGTAATTCACTATTACAAGTTCAGATCTTCAAGTTATAATTTACAATAATAATTAGAAGCTATCAATTTTAAGTTCTGTATTTGACTATTACAAGTTCAGATCTTCAAATTATTATTTGCAATCTTAGTTTGAATTTAACAATTCGAAGTTCTGTATTTACCTATTACAAGTTCAGATCTTCAAGTTATAATTTGTACTAATAATTTGTATTTAACAATTCGAAGTTCTGTATTTGACTATTACAAGTTCAGATCTTCAAGTTATAATTTACAATAATAATTAAAAGCTATCAATTTTAAGTACTGTATTTGACAATTACAAGTTCAGATCTTCAAGTTATAATTTGCAATAATAATTAGAAGCTATCAATTTTAAGTTCTGTATTTGACAATTACTAGTTCAGATCTTCAAGTTATAATTTGAAATAATAATTTGAATTTAACAAATCTAAGTTCTGTAATTCACTATTACAAGTTCAGATCTTCAAGTTATAATTTACAATAATAATTAGAAGCTATCAATTTTAAGTTCTGTATTTGACTATTACAAGTTCAGATCTTCAAGTTATAATTTGCAATAATAATTAGAAGCTATCAATTTTAAGTTCTGTATTTGACAATTACAAGTTCAGATCTTCAAGTATAATTTGCACTTATAATTTGTATTTAACAATTAGAAGTTCTGTATTTGACAATTACAAGTTCAGATCTTCAAGTTACAATTTGCAATAATAATTAGAAGCTATCAATTTTAAGTTCTGTATTAGACAATTACTAGTTCAGATCTTCAAGTTATAATTTGCACTAATAATTTGTATTTAACAATTAGAAGTTCTGTATTTGACTATTACAAGTTCAGATCTTCGAATTATTATTTGCAATCTTAGTTTGAATTTAACAATTCGAAGTTCTGTATTTACCTATTACAGGTTCAGATCTTCAAGTTATAATTTGCAATCACAATTTGTATTTAACAATGCTAAGTTGCGTATTTAACAATTACAAGTTCAGATCTTCAAGTTATAATATGCAATAATAATTAGAAGCTATCAATTTTAAGTTCTGTATTTGACAATTACAAGTTCAGATCTTCAAGTTATAATTTGCACTAATAATTTGTATTTAACAATTTGAAGTTCTGTATTTGACAATTACAAGTTCAGATCTTCAAGTTATAATTTGCAATAATAATTAGAAGCTATTAATTTTAAGTTCTGTATTTGACAATTACAAGTTCAGATCGTCAAGTTATAATTTGAAATAATAATTAGAAGCTATCAATTTTATGTTCTGTATTTGACAATTACAAGTGCAGATCTTCAAGTTATAATTTGCAATAATAATTAGAAGCTATCAATTTTAAGTTCTGTATTTGACAATTACTAGTTCAGATCTTCAAGTTATAATTTGCACAAATAATTTGTATTTAACAATTAGAAGTTCTGAATTTGACTATTACAAGTTCAGATCTTCAAATTATTATTTGCAATAATAATTATAAGCTATCAATTTAAGTTCTGTATTTGACAATTACTAGTTCAGATCTTCAAGTTATAATTTGAAATAATAATTTGAATTTAACAAATCTAAGTTTTGTAATTCACTATTACAAGTTCAGATCTTCAAGTTATAATTTGCAATAATAATTAGAAGCTATCAATTTTAAGTTCTGTATTTGACAATTACAAGTTCAGATCTTCAAGTTATAATTTGCACTAATAATTTGTATTTAACAATTCGATGTTCTGTATTTGACTATTACAAGTTCAGATCTTCAAGTTATAATTTGAACTATAATTATAAGCTATCAATTTTAAGTTCTGTATTTGACAATTACAAGTACAGATCTTCAAGTTATAATTTGAACTATAATTATAAGCTATCAATTTTAAGTTCTGTATTTGACAATTACAAGTACAGATCTTCAAGTTATTATTTGCAATAATAATTAGAAGCTATCAATTTTAAGTTCTGTATTTGACAATTACAAGTTCAGATCTTCAAGTTATAATTTGCACTAATAATTTGTATTTAACAATTCGATGTTCTGTATTTGACTATTACAAGTTCAGATCTTCAAGTTATAATTTGAACTATAATTATAAGCTATCAATTTTAAGTTCTGTATTTGACAATTACAAGTACAGATCTTCAAGTTATTATTTGCAATAATAATTAGAAGCTATCAATTTTAAGTTCTGTATTTGACAATTACAAGTTCAGATCTTCAAGTTATAATTTGAAATAATAATTAGAAACTATCAATTTTAAGTTCTGCATTTGACAATTACAAGTTCAGATCTTCAAGTTATAATTTGCAATAATAATTAGAAGCTATCAATTTTAAGTTCTGTATTTGACAATTACTAGTTCAGATCTTCAAGTTATACTTTGAAATAATAATTTGAATTTAACAAATCTAAGTTCTGTAATTCACTATTACAAGTTCAGATCTTCAAGTTATAATTTACAATAATAATTAGAAGCTATCAATTTTAAGTTCTGTATTTGACTATTACAAGTTCAGATCTTCAAATTATTATTTGCAATCTTAGTTTGAATTTAACAATTCGAAGTTCTGTATTTACCTATTACAAGTTCAGATCTTCAAGTTATAATTTGTACTAATAATTTGTATTTAACAATTCGAAGTTCTGTATTTGACTATTACAAGTTCAGATCTTCAAGTTATAATTTACAATAATAATTAAAAGCTATCAATTTTAAGTACTGTATTTGACAATTACAAGTTCAGATCTTCAAGTTATAATTTGCAATAATAATTAGAAGCTATCAATTTTAAGTTCTGTATTTGACAATTACTAGTTCAGATCTTCAAGTTATAATTTGAAATAATAATTTGAATTTAACAAATCTAAGTTCTGTAATTCACTATTACAAGTTCAGATCTTCAAGTTATAATTTACAATAATAATTAGAAGCTATCAATTTTAAGTTCTGTATTTGACTATTACAAGTTCAGATCTTCAAGTTATAATTTGCAATAATAATTAGAAGCTATCAATTTTAAGTTCTGTATTTGACAATTACAAGTTCAGATCTTCAAGTTATAATTTGCACTAATAATTTGTATTTAACAATTAGAAGTTCTGTATTTGACAATTACAAGTTCAGATCTTCCAGTTATAATTTGCAATAATAATTAGAAGCTATCAATTTTAAGTTCTGTTAAGTTCTTTTAAGAAGACAATTACTAGTTCAGATCTACAAGTTATAATTTGCACTAATAATTTGTATTTAACAATTAGAAGTTCTGTATTTGACTATTACAAGTTCAGATCTTCGAATTATTATTTGCAATCTTAGTTTGAATTTAACAATTCGAAGTTCTGTATTTACCTATTACAGGTTCAGATCTTCAAGTTATAATTTGCAATCATAATTTGTATTTAACAATGCTAAGTTGCGTATTTAACAATTACAAGTTCAGATCTTCAAGTTATAATATGCAATAATAATTAGAAGCTATCAATTTTAAGTTCTGTATTTGACAATTACAAGTTCAGATCTTCAAGTTATAATTTGCACTAATAATTTGTATTTAACAATTTGAAGTTCTGTATTTGACAATTACAAGTTCAGATCTTCAAGTTATAATTTGCAATAATAATTAGAAGCTATTAATTTTAAGTTCTGTATTTGACAATTACAAGTTCAGATCGTCAAGTTATAATTTGAAATAATAATTAGAAGCTATCAATTTTATGTTCTGTATTTGACAATTACAAGTGCAGATCTTCAAGTTATAATTTGCAATAATAATTAGAAGCTATCAATTTTAAGTTCTGTATTTGACAATTACAAGTTCAGATCTTCAAGTTATAATTTGCAATAATAATTAGAAGCTATCAATTTTAAGTTCTGTATTTGACAATTACTAGTTCAGTTCTCCAAGTTATTATTTGCAATAATAATTAGAAGCTATCAATTTTAAGTTCTGTATTTGACAATTACAAGTTCAGATCTTCAAGTTATAATTTACAATAATAATTAGAAGCTATCAATTTTTTGAGTTCTGTATTTGACAATTACTAGTTCAGATCTTCAAGTTATAATTTGCAATAATAATTAGAAGCTATCAATTTTAGTTCTGTATTTGACAATTACTAGTTCAGATCTTCAAGTTATAATTTGAAATAATAATTTGAATTTAACAAATCTAAGTTCTGTAATTCACTATTACAAGTTCAGATCTTCAAGTTATAATTTACAATAATAATTAGAAGCTTTCAATTTTAAGTTCTGTATTTGATAATTACAAGTTCAGATCTTCAAGTTAGAATTTGCACTACAAATTTGTATTTAACAATTAGAAGTTCTGTATTTGACAATTACAAGTTCAGATCTTCAAGTTATAATTTGCAATAATAATTAGAAGCTATCAATTTTAAGTTGTGTATTTGACAATTACAAGTTCAGATCTTCAAGTTATAAATTGAAATAATAATTAGAAGCTATCAATTTTAAGTTCTGTATTTGACAATTACAAGTTCAGATCTTCTAGTTATAATTTGCAATAATAATTAGAAGCTATCAATATTAAGTTCTGTATTTGAAAATTACTAGTTCAGATCTTCAAGTTATAATTTGCACTAATAATTTGTATTTAACAATTAGAAGTTCTGTATTTGACAATTACAAGTTCAGATCTTCTAGTTATAATTTGCAATAATAATTAGAAGCTATCAATATTAAGTTCTGTATTTGAAAATTACTAGTTCAGATCTTCAAGTTATAATTTGCACTAATAATTTGTATTTAATAATTAGAAGTTCTGTATTTGACAATTACTAGTTCAGATCTTCAAGTTATAATTTGAAATAATAATTTGAATTTAACAAATCTTAGTTCTGTAATTCACTATTACAAATTCAGATCTTCAAGTTATAATTTGCAATAATAATTAGAAGCTATCAATTTTAAGTTCTGTATTTGACAATTACTAGTTCAGATCTTCAAGTTATAATTTGCACTAATAATTTGTATTTAACAATTAGAAGTTCTGTATTTGACTATTACAAGTTCAGATCTTCAAATTATTATTTGCAATAATAATTATAAGCTATCAATTTAAGTTCTGTATTTGACAATTACTGGTTCAGATCTTCAAGTTATAATTTGAAATAATAATTTGAATTTAACAAATCTAAGTTTTGTAATTCACTATTACAAGTTTAGATCTTCAAGTTATAATTTGCAATAATAATTAGAAGCTATCAATTTTAAGTTCTGTATTTGACAATTACAAGTTCAGATCTTCAAGTTATAATTTGCACTAATAATTTGTTTTTAACAGTTAGAAGTTCTGTATTTGACTATTACTAGTTCAGATTTTCAAATTATTATTTGCAATCTTAGTTTGAATTTAACAATTAGAAGTTCTGTATCTACCTATTACAAGTTCAGATCTTCAAGTTATAATTTGCACTAATAATTTGTATTTAACAATTCGATGTTCTGTATTTGACTATTCTAGTTCAGATCTTCAAGTTATAATTTGACCAATAATTATAAGCTATCAATTTTAAGTTCTGTATTTGACAATTACAAGTACAGATCTGCAAGTTATTATTTGCAATAATAATTAGAAGCTATCAATTTTAAGTTCTGTATTTGACAATTACAAGTTCAGATCTTCAAGTTATAATTTGAAATAATAATTAGAAGCTATCAATTTTAAGTTCTGCATTTGACAATTACAAGTTCAGATCTTCAAGTTATACTTTGAAATAATAATTTGAATTTAACAAATCTAAGTTCTGTAATTCACTATTACAAGTTCAGATCTTCAAGTTATAATTTACAATAATAATTAGAAGCTATCAATTTTAAGTTCTGTATTTGACTATTACGAGTTCAGATCTTCAAGTTATAATTTACAATAATAATTAGAAGCTATCAATTTTAAGTTCTGTATTTGACAATTACAAGTTCATATCTTCAAGTTATAATTTGCAATAATAATTAGAAGCTATCAATTTTAAGTTCTGTATTTGACAATTACTAGTTCAGATCTTCAAGTTATAATTTGAAGTAATAATTTGAATTTAACAAATCTAAGTTCTGTAATTCACTATTACAAGTTCAGATCTTCAAGTTATAATTTACAATAATAATTAGTAGCTATCAATTTCAAGTTCTGTATTTGACAATTACATGTTCAGATCTTCAAGTAATAATTTGCACTAATAATTTGTATTTAACAATTAGAAGTTCTGTATTTGACAATTAGAAGTTCAGATCTTCAAGTTATAATTTGCAATAATAATTATAAGCTATCAATTTTAAGTTCTGTATTTGACAATTACAAGTTCAGATCTTCAAGTTATAATTTGCACTAATAATTTGTATTTAACAATTAGAAGTTCTGTATTTGACAATTACAAGTTCAGATCTTCAAGTTATAATTTGCAATAATAATTAGAAGCTATCAATTTTAAGTTCTGTATTTGACAATTACTAGTTCAGATCTTCAAGTTATACTTTGAAATAATAATTTGAATTTAACAAATCTAAGTTCTGTAATTCACTATTACAAGTTCAGATCTTCAAGTTATAATTTACAATAATAATTAGAAGCTATCAATTTTAAGTTCTGTATTTGACTATTACGAGTTCAGATCTTCAAGTTATAATTTACAATAATAATTAGAAGCTATCAATTTTAAGTTCTGTATTTGACAATTACAAGTTCATATCTTCAAGTTATAATTTGCAATAATAATTAGAAGCTATCAATTTTAAGTTCTGTATTTGACAATTACTAGTTCAGATCTTCAAGTTATAATTTGAAGTAATAATTTGAATTTAACAAATCTAAGTTCTGTAATTCACTATTACAAGTTCAGATCTTCATGTTATAATTTACAATAATAATTAGTAGCTATCAATTTCAAGTTCTGTATTTGACAATTACATGTTCAGATCTTCAAGTAATAATTTGCACTAATAATTTGTATTTAACAATTAGAAGTTCTGTATTTGACAATTAGAAGTTCAGATCTTCAAGTTATAATTTGCAATAATAATTAAAAGCTATCAATTTTAAGTTCTGTATTTGACAATTACAAGTTCAGATCTTCAAGTTATAATTTGCACTAATAATTTGTATTTAACAATTAGAAGTTCTGTATTTGACAATTACAAGTTCAGATCTTCAAGTTATAATTTGCAATAATAATTAGAAGCTATCAATTTTAAGTTCTGTATTTGACAATTACTAGTTCAGATCTTCAAGTTATAATTTGCACTAATAATTTGTATTTAACAATTAGAAGTTCTGTATTTGACTATTACAAGTTCAGATCTTCGAATTATTATTTGCAATCTTAGTTTGAATTTAACAATTCGAAGTTCTGTATTTACCTATTAAAGGTTCAGATCTTCAAGTTATAATTTGCAATCACAATTTGTATTTAACAATGCTAAGTTGCGTATTTGTCTATTACAAGTTCAGATGTTCAAATTATAATTTGCAATAATAATTAGAAGCTATTAATTTTAAGTTCTGTATTTGACAATTACAAGTTCAGATCTTCAAGTTATTATTTGCAATAATAATTAGAAGCTATCAATTTTAAGTTCTGTATTTGACAATTACAAGTTCAGATCTTCAAGTTATAATTTGCACTAATAATTTGTTTTTAACAGTTAGAAGTTCTGTATTTGACTATTACTAGTTCAGATTTTCAAATTATTATTTGCAATCTTAGTTTGAATTTAACAATTAGAAGTTCTGTATTTACCTATTACAAGTTCAGATCTTCAAGTTATAATTTGCACTAATAATTTGTATTTAACAATTCGATGTTCTGTATTTGACTATTCTAGTTCAGATCTTCAAGTTATAATTTGACCTATAATTATAAGCTATCAATTTTAAGTTCTGTATTTGACAATTACAAGTACAGATCTGCAAGTTATTATTTGCAATAATAATTAGAAGCTATCAATTTTAAGTTCTGTATTTGACAATTACAAGTTCAGATCTTCAAGTTATAATTTGAAATAATAATTAGAAGCTATCAATTTTAAGTTCTGCATTTGACAATTACAAGTTCAGATCTTCAAGTTATAATTTGCAATAATAATTAGAAGCTATCAATTTTAAGTTCTGTATTTGACAATTACTAGTTCAGATCTTCAAGTTATACTTTGAAATAATAATTTGAATTTAACAAATCTAAGTTCTGTAATTCACTATTACAAGTTCAGATCTTCAAGTTATAATTTACAATAATAATTAGAAGCTATCAATTTTAAGTTCTGTATTTGACTATTACGAGTTCAGATCTTCAAGTTATAATTTACAATAATAATTAGAAGCTATCAATTTTAAGTTCTGTATTTGACAATTACAAGTTCATATCTTCAAGTTATAATTTGCAATAATAATTAGAAGCTATCAATTTTAAGTTCTGTATTTGACAATTACTAGTTCAGATCTTCAAGTTATAATTTGAAGTAATAATTTGAATTTAACAAATCTAAGTTCTGTAATTCACTATTACAAGTTCAGATCTTCAAGTTATAATTTACAATAATAATTAGTAGCTATCAATTTCAAGTTCTGTATTTGACAATTACATGTTCAGATCTTCAAGTAATAATTTGCACTAATAATTTGTATTTAACAATTAGAAGTTCTGTATTTGACAACTAGAAGTTCAGATCTTCAAGTTATAATTTGCAATAATAATTATAAGCTATCAATTTTAAGTTCTGTATTTGACAATTACAAGTTCAGATCTTCAAGTTATAATTTGCACTAATAATTTGTATTTAACAATTAGAAGTTCTGTATTTGACAATTACAAGTTCAGATCTTCAAGTTATAATTTGCAATAATAATTAGAAGCTATCAATTTTAAGTTCTGTATTTGACAATTACTAGTTCAGATCTTCAAGTTATACTTTGAAATAATAATTTGAATTTAACAAATCTAAGTTCTGTAATTCACTATTACAAGTTCAGATCTTCAAGTTATAATTTACAATAATAATTAGAAGCTATCAATTTTAAGTTCTGTATTTGACTATTACGAGTTCAGATCTTCAAGTTATAATTTACAATAATAATTAGAAGCTATCAATTTTAAGTTCTGTATTTGACAATTACAAGTTCATATCTTCAAGTTATAATTTGCAATAATAATTAGAAGCTATCAATTTTAAGTTCTGTATTTGACAATTACTAGTTCAGATCTTCAAGTTATAATTTGAAGTAATAATTTGAATTTAACAAATCTAAGTTCTGTAATTCACTATTACAAGTTCAGATCTTCATGTTATAATTTACAATAATAATTAGTAGCTATCAATTTCAAGTTCTGTATTTGACAATTACATGTTCAGATCTTCAAGTAATAATTTGCACTAATAATTTGTATTTAACAATTAGAAGTTCTGTATTTGACAATTAGAAGTTCAGATCTTCAAGTTATAATTTGCAATAATAATTATAAGCTATCAATTTTAAGTTCTGTATTTGACAATTACAAGTTCAGATCTTCAAGTTATAATTTGCACTAATAATTTGTATTTAACAATTAGAAGTTCTGTATTTGACAATTACAAGTTCAGATCTTCAAGTTATAATTTGCAATAATAATTAGAAGCTATCAATTTTAAGTTCTGTATTTGACAATTACTAGTTCAGATCTTCAAGTTATAATTTGCACTAATAATTTGTATTTAACAATTAGAAGTTCTGTATTTGACTATTACAAGTTCAGATCTTCGAATTATTATTTGCAATCTTAGTTTGAATTTAACAATTCGAAGTTCTGTATTTACCTATTAAAGGTTCAGATCTTCAAGTTATAATTTGCAATCACAATTTGTATTTAACAATGCTAAGTTGCGTATTTGTCTATTACAAGTTCAGATGTTCAAATTATAATTTGCAATAATAATTAGAAGCTATTAATTTTAAGTTCTGTATTTGACAATTACAAGTTCAGATCTTCAAGTTATTATTTGCAATAATAATTAGAAGCTATCAATTTTAAGTTCTGTAATTGACAATTACAAGTTCAGATCTTCAAGTTATAATTTACAATAATAATTAGAAGCTATCAATTTTAGTTCTGTATTTGACAATTACAAGTTCAGATCTTCAAGTTATAATTTGCAATAATAATTAGAAGCTATCAATTTTAAGTTCTGTATTTGACAATTACTAGTTCAGATCTTCAAGTTATAATTTGCACTAATAATTTGTATTTAACAGTTAGAAGTTCTGTATTTGACTATTACAAGTTCAGATCTTCAAGTTATAATTTGAATTATAATTATAAGCTATCAATTTTAAGTTCTGTATTTGACAATTACAAGTACAGATCTTCAAATTATTATTTGCAATAATAATTAGAAGCTATCAATTTTAAGTTCTGCATTTGACAATTACAAGTTCAGATCTTCAAGTTATTATTTGCAATAATAATTAGAAGGTATTAATTTTAAGTTCTGTATTTGGCAATTACAAGTTCAGTTCTTCAAGTTATAATTTGAAATAATAATTTGAAGCTCTCAATTTTAAGTTCTGTATTTGACAATTACAAGTTCAGATCTTCAAGTTATAATTTGCAATAATAATTAGAAGCTATCAATTTTAAGTTCTGTATTTGACAATTACTAGTTAAGATCTTCAAGTTATAATTAGAAATAATAATTTGAATTTGACAAATCTAAGTTCTGTAATTCACTATTACAAGTTCAGATCTTCAAGTTATAATTTACAATAATAATTAGAAGCTATCAATTTTAAGTTCTGTATTTGACAATTACAAGTTCAGATCTACAAGTTATAATTTGCACTAATAATTTGTATTTAACAATTAGAAGTTCTGTATTTCACAATTACAAGTTCAGATCTTCAAGTTATAATTTGAAATAATAATTAGAAGCTATCAATTTTAAGTTCTGTATTTGACAATTACAAGTTCAGATCTTCAAGTTATAATTTGCAATAATAATTAGAAGCTATCAATTTTAAGTTCTGTATTTGACAATTACAAGTTCAGATCTTCAAGTTATAATTTGCACTAATAATTTGTTTTTAACAGTTAGAAGTTCTGTATTTGACTATTACTAGTTCAGATTTTCAAATTATTATTTGCAATCTTAGTTTGAATTTAACAATTAGAAGTTCTGTATTTACCTATTACAAGTTCAGATCTTCAAGTTATAATTTGCACTAATAATTTGTATTTAACAATTCGATGTTCTGTATTTGACTATTACAAGTTCAGATCTTCAAGTTATAATTTGAACTATAATTATAAGCTATCAATTTTAAGTTCTGTATTTGACAATTACAAGTACAGGATCTGCAAGTTATTATTTGCAATAATAATTAGAAGCTATCAATTTTAAGTTCTGTATTTGACAATTACAAGTTCAGATCTTCAAGTTATAATTTGAAATAATAATTAGAAGCTAACAATTTTAAGTTCTGCATTTGACAATTACAAGTTCAGATCTTCAAGTTATAATTTGCAATAATAATTAGAAGCTATCAATTTTAAGTTCTGTATTTGACAATTACTAGTTCAGATCTTCAAGTTATACTTTGAAATAATAATTTGAATTTAACAAATCTAAGTTCTGTAATTCACTATTACAAGTTCAGATCTTCAAGTTATAATTTACAATAATAATTAGAAGCTATCAATTTTAAGTTCTGTATTTGACTATTACGAGTTCAGAACTTCAAGTTATAATTTACAATAATAATTAGAAGCTATCAATTTTAAGTTCTGTATTTGACAATTACAAGTTCATATCTTCAAGTTATAATTTGCAATAATAATTAGAAGCTATTAATTTTAAGTTCTGTATTTGACAATTACAAGTTCAGATCTTCAAGTTATAATTTGCAATAATAATTAGAAGCTATCAATTTTAAGTTCTGTATTTGACAATTACAAGTTCAGATCTTCAAGTTATAATTTGCACTAATAATTTGTTTTTAACAGTTAGAAGTTCTGTATTTGACTATTACTAGTTCAGATTTTCTAATTATTATTTGCAATCTTAGTTTGAATTTAACAATTAGAAGTTCTGTATTTACCTATTACAAGTTCAGATCTTCAAGTTATAATTTGCACTAATAATTTGTATTTAACAATTCGATGTTCTGTATTTGACTATTACAAGTTCAGATCTTCAAGTTATAATTTGAACTATAATTATAAGCTATCAATTTTAAGTTCTGTATTTGACAATTACAAGTACAGATCTGCAAGTTATTATTTGCAATAATAATTAGAAGCTATCAATTTTAAGTTCTGTATTTGACAATTACAAGTTCAGATCTTCAAGTTATAATTTGAAATAATAATTAGAAGCTATCAATTTTAAGTTCTGCATTTGACAATTACAAGTTCAGATCTTCAAGTTATAATTTGCAATAATAATTAGAAGCTATCAATTTTAAGTTCTGTATTTGACAATTACTAGTTCAGATCTTCAAGTTATACTTTGAAATAATAATTTGAATTTAACAAATCTAAGTTCTGTAATTCACTATTACAAGTTCAGATCTTCAAGTTATAATTTACAATAATAATTAGAAGCTATCAATTTTAAGTTCTGTATTTGACTATTACGAGTTCAGATCTTCAAGTTATAATTTACAATAATAATTAGAAGCTATCAATTTTAAGTTCTGTATTTGACAATTACAAGTTCATATCTTCAAGTTATAATTTGCAATAATAATTAGAAGCTATCAATTTTAAGTTCTGTATTTGACAATTACTAGTTCAGATCTTCAAGTTATAATTTGAAGTAATAATTTGAATTTAACAAATCTAAGTTCTGTAATTCACTATTACAAGTTCAGATCTTCAAGTTATAATTTACAATAATAATTAGTAGCTATCAATTTCAAGTTCTGTATTTGACAATTACATGTTCAGATCTTCAAGTAATAATTTGCACTAATAATTTGTATTTAACAATTAGAAGTTCTGTATTTAACAATTAGAAGTTCAGATCTTCAAGTTATAATTTGCAATAATAATTATAAGCTATCAATTTTAAGTTCTGTATTTGACAATTACAAGTTCAGATCTTCAAGTTATAATTTGCACTAATAATTTGTATTTAACAATTAGAAGTTCTGTATTTGACAATTACAAGTTCAGATCTTCAAGTTATAATTTGCAATAATAATTAGAAGCTATCAATTTTAAGTTCTGTATTTGACAATTACTAGTTCAGATCTTCAAGTTATAATTTGCACTAATAATTTGTATTTAACAATTAGAAGTTCTGTATTTGACTATTACAAGTTCAGATCTTCGAATTATTATTTGCAATCTTAGTTTGAATTTAACAATTCGAAGTTCTGTATTTACCTATTAAAGGTTCAGATCTTCAAGTTATAATTTGCAATCACAATTTGTATTTAACAATGCTAAGTTGCGTATTTGTCTATTACAAGTTCAGATGTTCAAATTATAATTTGCAATAATAATTAGAAGCTATTAATTTTAAGTTCTGTATTTGACAATTACAAGTTCAGATCTTCAAGTTATTATTTGCAATAATAATTAGAAGCTATCAATTTTAAGTTCTGTAATTGACAATTACAAGTTCAGATCTTCAAGTTATAATTTACAATAATAATTAGAAGCTATCAATTTTAAGTTCTGTATTTGACAATTACAAGTTCAGATCTTCAAGTTATAATTTGCAATAATAATTATAAGCTATCAATTTTAAGTTCTGTATTTGACAATTACAAGTTCAGATCTTCAAGTTATAATTTGCACTAATAATTTGTATTTAACAATTAGAAGTTCTGTATTTGACAATTACAAGTTCAGATCTTCAAGTTATAATTTGCAATAATAATTAGAAGCTATCAATTTTAAGTTCTGTATTTGACTATTACTAGTTCAGATTTTCAAATTATTATTTGCAATCTTAGTTTGAATTTAACAATTAGAAGTTCTGTATTTACCTATTACAAGTTCAGATCTTCAAGTTATAATTTGCACTAATAATTTGTATTTAACAATTCGATGTTCTGTATTTGACTATTACAAGTTCAGATCTTCAAGTTATAATTTGAACTATAATTATAAGCTATCAATTTTAAGTTCTGTATTTGACAATTACAAGTACAGGATCTGCAAGTTATTATTTGCAATAATAATTAGAAGCTATCAATTTTAAGTTCTGTATTTGACAATTACAAGTTCAGATCTTCAAGTTATAATTTGAAATAATAATTAGAAGCTAACAATTTTAAGTTCTGCATTTGACAATTACAAGTTCAGATCTTCAAGTTATAATTTGCAATAATAATTAGAAGCTATCAATTTTAAGTTCTGTATTTGACAATTACTAGTTCAGATCTTCAAGTTATACTTTGAAATAATAATTTGAATTTAACAAATCTAAGTTCTGTAATTCACTATTACAAGTTCAGATCTTCAAGTTATAATTTACAATAATAATTAGAAGCTATCAATTTTAAGTTCTGTATTTGACTATTACGAGTTCAGAACTTCAAGTTATAATTTACAATAATAATTAGAAGCTATCAATTTTAAGTTCTGTATTTGACAATTACAAGTTCATATCTTCAAGTTATAATTTGCAATAATAATTAGAAGCTATTAATTTTAAGTTCTGTATTTGACAATTACAAGTTCAGATCTTCAAGTTATAATTTGCAATAATAATTAGAAGCTATCAATTTTAAGTTCTGTATTTGACAATTACAAGTTCAGATCTTCAAGTTATAATTTGCACTAATAATTTGTTTTTAACAGTTAGAAGTTCTGTATTTGACTATTACTAGTTCAGATTTTCTAATTATTATTTGCAATCTTAGTTTGAATTTAACAATTAGAAGTTCTGTATTTACCTATTACAAGTTCAGATCTTCAAGTTATAATTTGCACTAATAATTTGTATTTAACAATTCGATGTTCTGTATTTGACTATTACAAGTTCAGATCTTCAAGTTATAATTTGAACTATAATTATAAGCTATCAATTTTAAGTTCTGTATTTGACAATTACAAGTACAGATCTGCAAGTTATTATTTGCAATAATAATTAGAAGCTATCAATTTTAAGTTCTGTATTTGACAATTACAAGTTCAGATCTTCAAGTTATAATTTGAAATAATAATTAGAAGCTATCAATTTTAAGTTCTGCATTTGACAATTACAAGTTCAGATCTTCAAGTTATAATTTGCAATAATAATTAGAAGCTATCAATTTTAAGTTCTGTATTTGACAATTACTAGTTCAGATCTTCAAGTTATACTTTGAAATAATAATTTGAATTTAACAAATCTAAGTTCTGTAATTCACTATTACAAGTTCAGATCTTCAAGTTATAATTTACAATAATAATTAGAAGCTATCAATTTTAAGTTCTGTATTTGACTATTACGAGTTCAGATCTTCAAGTTATAATTTACAATAATAATTAGAAGCTATCAATTTTAAGTTCTGTATTTGACAATTACAAGTTCATATCTTCAAGTTATAATTTGCAATAATAATTAGAAGCTATCAATTTTAAGTTCTGTATTTGACAATTACTAGTTCAGATCTTCAAGTTATAATTTGAAGTAATAATTTGAATTTAACAAATCTAAGTTCTGTAATTCACTATTACAAGTTCAGATCTTCAAGTTATAATTTACAATAATAATTAGTAGCTATCAATTTCAAGTTCTGTATTTGACAATTACATGTTCAGATCTTCAAGTAATAATTTGCACTAATAATTTGTATTTAACAATTAGAAGTTCTGTATTTAACAATTAGAAGTTCAGATCTTCAAGTTATAATTTGCAATAATAATTATAAGCTATCAATTTTAAGTTCTGTATTTGACAATTACAAGTTCAGATCTTCAAGTTATAATTTGCACTAATAATTTGTATTTAACAATTAGAAGTTCTGTATTTGACAATTACAAGTTCAGATCTTCAAGTTATAATTTGCAATAATAATTAGAAGCTATCAATTTTAAGTTCTGTATTTGACAATTACTAGTTCAGATCTTCAAGTTATAATTTGCACTAATAATTTGTATTTAAAATTAGAAGTTCTGTATTTGACTATTACAAGTTCAGATCTTCGAATTATTATTTGCAATCTTAGTTTGAATTTAACAATTCGAAGTTCTGTATTTACCTATTAAAGGTTCAGATCTTCAAGTTATAATTTGCAATCACAATTTGTATTTAACAATGCTAAGTTGCGTATTTGTCTATTACAAGTTCAGATGTTCAAATTATAATTTGCAATAATAATTAGAAGCTATTAATTTTAAGTTCTGTATTTGACAATTACAAGTTCAGATCTTCAAGTTATTATTTGCAATAATAATTAGAAGCTATCAATTTTAAGTTCTGTAATTGACAATTACAAGTTCAGATCTTCAAGTTATAATTTACAATAATAATTAGAAGCTATCAATTTTAAGTTCTGTATTTGACAATTACAAGTTCAGATCTTCAAGTTATAATTTGCAATAATAATTAGAAGCTATCAATTTTAAGTTCTGTATTTGACAATTACTAGTTCAGATCTTCAAGTTATAATTTGCACTAATAATTTGTATTTAACAGTTAGAAGTTCTGTATTTGACTATTACAAGTTCAGATCTTCAAGTTATAATTTGAATTATAATTATAAGCTATCAATTTTAAGTTCTGTATTTGACAATTACAAGTACAGATCTTCAAATTATTATTTGCAATAATAATTAGAAGCTATCAATTTTAAGTTCTGCATTTGACAATTACAAGTTCAGATCTTCAAGTTATTATTTGCAATAATAATTAGAAGGTATTAATTTTAAGTTCTGTATTTGGCAATTACAAGTTCAGTTCTTCAAGTTATAATTTGAAATAATAATTTGAAGCTCTCAATTTTAAGTTCTGTATTTGACAATTACAAGTTCAGATCTTCAAGTTATAATTTGCAATAATAATTAGAAGCTATCAATTTTAAGTTCTGTATTTGACATTTACTAGTTCAGATCTTCAAGTTATAATTAGAAATAATAATTTGAATTTGACAAATCTAAGTTCTGTAATTCACTATTACAAGTTCAGATCTTCAAGTTATAATTTACAATAATATTTAGAAGCTATCAATTTTAAGTTCTGTATTTGACAATTACAAGTTCAGATCTACAAGTTATAATTTGCACTAATAATTTGTATTTAACAATTAGAAGTTCTGTATTTGACAATTACAAGTTCAGATCTTCAAGTTATAATTTGAAATAATAATTAGAAGCTATCAATTTTAAGTTCTGTATTTGACAATTACAAGTTCAGATCTTCAAGTTATAATTTGCAATAATAATTAGAAGCTATCAATTTTAAGTTCTGTATTTGACAATGACAAGTTCAGATCTTCAAGTTATAATTTGCACTAATAATTTGTTTTTAACTGTTAGAAGTTCTGTATTTGACTATTACTAGTTCAGATTTTCAAATTATTATTTGCAATCTTAGTTTGAATTTAACAATTAGAAGTTCTGTATTTACCTATTACAAGTTCAGATCTTCAAGTTATAATTTGCACTAATAATTTGTATTTAACAATTCGATGTTCTGTATTTGACTATTACAAGTTCAGATCTTCAAGTTATAATTTGAACTATAATTATAAGCTATCAATTTTAAGTTCTGTATTTGACAATTACAAGTACAGATCTGCAAGTTATTATTTGCAATAATAATTAGAAGCTATCAATTTTAAGTTCTGTATTTGACAATTACAAGTTCAGATCTTCAAGTTATAATTTGAAATAATAATTAGAAGCTATCAATTTTAAGTTCTGCATTTGACAATTACAAGTTCAGATCTTCAAGTTATAATTTGCAATAATAATTAGAAGCTATCAATTTTAAGTTCTGTATTTGACAATTACTAGTTCAGATCTTCAAGTTATACTTTGAAATAATAATTTGAATTTAACAAATCTAAGTTCTGTAATTCACTATTACAAGTTCAGATCTTCAAGTTATAATTTACAATAATAATTAGAAGCTATCAATTTTAAGTTCTGTATTTGACTATTACGAGTTCAGATCTTCAAGTTATAATTTACAATAATAATGAGAAGCTATCAATTTTAAGTTCTGTATTTGACAATTACAAGTTCATATCTTCAAGTTATAATTTGCAATAATAATTAGAAGCTATTAATTTTAAGTTCTGTATTTGACAATTACAAGTTCAGATCTTCAAGTTATAATTTGCAATAATAATTAGAAGCTATCAATTTTAAGTTCTGTATTTGACAATTACTAGTTCAGATCTTCAAGTTATAATTTGAAGTAATAATTTGAATTTAACAAATCTAAGTTCTGTAATTCACTATTACAAGTTCAGATCTTCAAGTTATAATTTACAATAATAATTAGTAGCTATCAATTTCAAGTTCTGTATTTGACAATTACATGTTCAGATCTTCAAGTAATAATTTGCACTAATAATTTGTATTTAACAATTAGTAGTTCTGTATTTGCCAATTAGAAGTTCAGATCTTCAAGTTATAATTTGCAATAATAATTATAAGCTATCAATTTTAAGTTCTGTATTTGACAATTACAAGTTCAGATCTTCAAGTTATAATTTGCACTAATAATTTGTATTTAACAATTAGAAGTTCTGTATTTGACAATTACAAGTTCAGATCTTCAAGTTATAATTTGCAATAATAATTAGAAGCTATCAATTTTAAGTTCTGTATTTGACAATTACAAGTTCAGATCTTCAAGTTATAATTTGCACTAATAATTTGTATTTAACAATTAGAAGTTCTGTATTTGACAATTACAAGTTCAGATCTTCAAGTTATAATTTGCAATAATAATTATAAGCTATCAATTTTAAGTTCTGTATTTGACAATTACAAGTTCAGATCTTCAAGTTATAATTTGCACTAATAATTTGTATTTAACAATTAGAAGTTCTGTATTTGACAATTACAAGTTCAGATCTTCAAGTTATAATTTGCAATAATAATTAGAAGCTATCAATTTTAAGTTCTGTATTTGACAATTACTAGTTCAGATCTTCAAGTTATAATTTGCACTAATAATTTGTATTTAACAATTAGAAGTTCTGTATTTGACTATTACAAGTTCAGATCTTCGAATTATTATTTGCAATCTTAGTTTGAATTTAACAATTCGAAGTTCTGTATTTACCTATTAAAGGTTCAGATCTTCAAGTTATAATTTGCAATCACAATTTGTATTTAACAATGCTAAGTTGCGTATTTGTCTATTACAAGTTCAGATGTTCAAATTATAATTTGCAATAATAATTAGAAGCTATTAATTTTAAGTTCTGTATTTGACAATTACAAGTTCAGATCTTCAAGTTATTATTTGCAATAATAATTAGAAGCTATCAATTTTAAGTTCTGTAATTGACAATTACAAGTTCAGATCTTCAAGTTATAATTTACAATAATAATTAGAAGCTATCAATTTTAAGTTCTGTATTTGACAATTACAAGTTCAGATCTTCAAGTTATAATTTGCAATAATAATTAGAAGCTATCAATTTTAAGTTCTGTATTTGACAATTACTAGTTCAGATCTTCAAGTTATAATTTGCACTAATAATTTGTATTTAACAGTTAGAAGTTCTGTATTTGACTATTACAAGTTCAGATCTTCAAGTTATAATTTGAATTATAATTATAAGCTATCAATTTTAAGTTCTGTATTTGACAATTACAAGTACAGATCTTCAAATTATTATTTGCAATAATAATTAGAAGCTATCAATTTTAAGTTCTGCATTTGACAATTACAAGTTCAGATCTTCAAGTTATTATTTGCAATAATAATTAGAAGGTATTAATTTTAAGTTCTGTATTTGGCAATTACAAGTTCAGTTCTTCAAGTTATAATTTGAAATAATAATTTGAAGCTCTCAATTTTAAGTTCTGTATTTGACAATTACAAGTTCAGATCTTCAAGTTATAATTTGCAATAATAATTAGAAGCTATCAATTTTAAGTTCTGTATTTGACAATTACTAGTTCAGATCTTCAAGTTATAATTAGAAATAATAATTTGAATTTGACAAATCTAAGTTCTGTAATTCACTATTACAAGTTCAGATCTTCAAGTTATAATTTACAATAATAATTAGAAGCTATCAATTTTAAGCTCTGTATTTGACAATTACAAGTTCAGATCTACAAGTTATAATTTGCACTAATAATTTGTATTTAACAATTAGAAGTTCTGTATTTGACAATTACAAGTTCAGATCTTCAAGTTATAATTTGAAATAATAATTAGAAGCTATCAATTTTAAGTTCTGTATTTGACAATTACAAGTTCAGATCTTCAAGTTATAATTTGCAATAATAATTAGAAGCTATCAATTTTAAGTTCTGTATTTGACAATGACAAGTTCAGATCTTCAAGTTATAATTTGCACTAATAATTTGTTTTTAACAGTTAGAAGTTCTGTATTTGACTATTACTAGTTCAGATTTTCAAATTATTATTTGCAATCTTAGTTTGAATTTAACAATTAGAAGTTCTGTATTTACCTATTACAAGTTCAGATCTTCAAGTTATAATTTGCACTAATAATTTGTATTTAACAATTCGATGTTCTGTATTTGACTATTACAAGTTCAGATCTTCAAGTTATAATTTGAACTATAATTATAAGCTATCAATTTTAAGTTCTGTATTTGACAATTACAAGTACAGATCTGCAAGTTATTATTTGCAATAATAATTAGAAGCTATCAATTTTAAGTTCTGTATTTGACAATTACAAGTTCAGATCTTCAAGTTATAATTTGAAATAATAATTAGAAGCTATCAATTTTAAGTTCTGCATTTGACAATTACAAGTTCAGATCTTCAAGTTATAATTTGCAATAATAATTAGAAGCTATCAATTTTAAGTTCTGTATTTGACAATTACTAGTTCAGATCTTCAAGTTATACTTTGAAATAATAATTTGAATTTAACAAATCTAAGTTCTGTAATTCACTATTACAAGTTCAGATCTTCAAGTTATAATTTACAATAATAATTAGAAGCTATCAATTTTAAGTTCTGTATTTGACTATTACGAGTTCAGATCTTCAAGTTATAATTTACAATAATAATGAGAAGCTATCAATTTTAAGTTCTGTATTTGACAATTTCAAGTTCATATCTTCAAGTTATAATTTGCAATAATAATTAGAAGCTATTAATTTTAAGTTCTGTATTTGACAATTACAAGTTCAGATCTTCAAGTTATAATTTGCAATAATAATTAGAAGCTATCAATTTTAAGTTCTGTATTTGACAATTACTAGTTCAGATCTTCAAGTTATAATTTGAAGTAATAATTTGAATTTAACAAATATAAGTTCTGTAATTCACTATTACAAGTTCAGATCTTCAAGTTATAATTTACAATAATAATTAGTAGCTATCAATTTCAAGTTCTGTATTTGACAATTACATGTTCAGATCTTCAAGTAATAATTTGCACTAATAATTTGTATTTAACAATTAGAAGTTCTGTATTTGACAATTAGAAGTTCAGATCTTCAAGTTATAATTTGCAATAATAATTATAAGCTATCAATTTTAAGTTCTGTATTTGACAATTACAAGTTCAGATCTTCAAGTTATAATTTGCACTAATAATTTGTATTTAACAATTAGAAGTTCTGTATTTGACAATTACAAGTTCAGATCTTCAAGTTATAATTTGCAATAATAATTAGAAGCTATCAATTTTAAGTTCTGTATTTGACAATTAGAGTTCAGATCTTCAAGTTATAATTTGCACTAATAATTTGTATTTAACAATTAGAAGTTCTGTATTTGACTATTACAAGTTCAGATCTTCGAATTATTATTTGCAATCTAAGTTTGAATTTAACAATTCGAAGTTCTGTATTTACCTATTAAAGGTTCAGATCTTCAAGTTATAATTTGCAATCACAATTTGTATTTAACAATGCTAAGTTGCGTATTTGTCTATTACAAGTTCAGATCTTCAAATTATAATTTGCAATAATAATTAGAAGCTATTAATTTTAAGTTCTGTATTTGACAATTACAAGTTCAGATCTTCAAGTTATTATTTGCAATAATAATTAGAAGCTATCAATTTTAAGTTCTGTAATTGACAATTACAAGTTCAGATCTTCAAGTTATAATTTACAATAATAATTAGAAGCTATCAATTTTAAGTTCTGTATTTGACAATTACAAGTTCAGATCTTCAAGTTATAATTTGCAATAATAATTAGAAGCTATCAATTTTAAGTTCTGTATTTGACAATTACTAGTTCAGATCTTCAAGTTATAATTTGCACTAATAATTTGTATTTAACAGTTAGAAGTTCTGTATTTGACTATTACAAGTTCAGATCTTCAAGTTATAATTTGAATTATAATTATAAGCTATCAATTTTAAGTTCTGTATTTGACAATTACTAGTACAGATCTTCAAATTATTATTTGCAATAATAATTAGAAGCTATCAATTTTAAGTTCTGCATTTGACAATTACAAGTTCAGATCTTCAAGTTATTATTTGCAATAATAATTAGAAGGTATTAATTTTAAGTTCTGTATTTGGCAATTACAAGTTCAGTTCTTCAAGTTATAATTTGAAATAATAATTTGAAGCTCTCAATTTTAAGTGCTGTATTTGACAATTACAAGTTCAGATCTTCAAGTTATTATTTGCAATAATAATTAGAAGCTATCAATTTTAAGTTCTGTATTTGACAATTACTAGTTCAGATCTTCAAATTATAATTTGCACTAATAATTTGCATTTAACAATTAGAAGTTCTGTATTTACCTATTACAGGTTCAGATCTTCAAGTTATTATTTGCAATCACAATTTGTATTTAACAATGCTAAGTTGCGTATTTGTCTATTACAAGTTCAGATCTTCAAATTATATTTGGAATAATAATTAGAAGCTATCAAATTTAAGTTCTGTATTTGACAATTACAAGTTCAGATCTTCAAGTTATTATTTGCAATAATAATTAGAAGCTATCAATTTTAAGTTCTGTATTTGACAATTACAAGTTCAGATCTTCAAGTTATAATTTACAATAATAATTAGAAGCTATCAATTTTAAGTTCTGTATTTGACAATTACAAGTTCAGATCTTCAAGTTATAATTTGCAATAATAATTAGAAGCTATCAATTTTAACTTCTGTATTTGACAATTACTAGTTCAGATCTACAAGTTATAATTTGAAATAATAATTTGAATTTATCAAATCTAAGTTCTGTAATTCACTATTACAAGTTCAGATCTTCAAGTTATAATTTACAATAATAATTAGAAGCTATCAATTTTAAGTGCTGTATTTGACAATTACAAGTTCAGATCTTCTAGTTATATTTTGCACTAATAATTTGTATTTAACAATTTGAAGTTCTGTATTTAATAATTACAAGTTCAGATCTTCAAGTTATAATTTGCAATAATAATTAGAAGCTATCAATTTTAAGTTCTGTATTTGACAATTACTAGTTCAGATCTTCAAGTTATAATTTGAAATAATAATTTGAATTTAACAAATCTAAGTTCTGTAATTCACGATTACAAGTTCAGATCTTCAAGTTATAACTTACAAGAATAATTAGAAGCTATCAATTTTAAGTTCTGTATTTGACAATTACAAGTTCAGATCTTCAAGTTATAATTTGCAATAATAATTAGAAGCTATTAATTTTAAGTTCTTTATTTGACAATTACAAGTTCAGATCTTCAAGTTATAATTTGAAATAATAATTAGAAGCTATCAATTTTATGTTCTGTATTTGACAATTACAAGTTCAGATCTTCAAGTTATAATTTGCAATAATAATTAGAAGCTATCAATTTTAAGTTCTGTATTTGACAATTACAAGTTCAGATCTTCAAGTTATAATTTGCAATAATTATTAGAAGCTATCAATTTTAAGTTCTGTATTTGACAATTACTAGTTCAGATCTTCAAGTTATATTTTGAAATAATAATTTGAATTTAACAAATCTAAGTTCTGTAATTCACTATTACAAGTTCAGATCTTCAAGTTATAATTTATAATAATAATTAGAAGCTATGAATTTTAAGTTCTGTATTTGACAATTACAAGTTCAGATCTTCAAGTTATAATTTGCACTAATAATTTGTATTTAACAATTAGAAGTTCTGTATTTGACAATTACAAGTTCAGATCTTCATGTTATAATTTGCAATTATAATTAGAAGCTATAATTTTAAGTTCTGTATTTGACAATTACAAGTTCAGATCTTCAAGTTATAATTTGCACTAATAATTTGTATTTAACAATTTGAAGTTCTGTATTTGACAATTACAAGTTCAGATCTTCAAGTTATTATTTGCAATAATAATTAGAAGCTATCAATTTTAAGTTCTGTATTTGACAATTACTAGTTCAGATCTTCAAATTATAATTTGCACTAATAATTTGTATTTAACAATTAGAAGTTCTGTATTTGACTATTACAAGTTCAGATCTTCGAATTATTATTTGCAATCTTAGTTTGAATTTAACAATTCGAAGTTCTGTATTTGACAATTACAAGTTCAGATCTTCAAGTTATAATTTGAAATAATAATTAGAAGCTATCAATTTTAAGTTCTGTATTTGACAATTACAAGTTCAGATCTTCAAGTTATAATTTGCAATAATAATTAGAAACTATCACTTTTAAGTTCTGTATTTGACAATGACAAGTTCAGATCTTCAAGTTATAATTTGCACTAATAATTTGTATTTAACAATTAGAAGTTCTGTATTTGACTATTACAAGTTCAGATCTTCAAGTTATAATTTGAAATAATAATTAGAAGCTATCAATTTTAAGTTCTGTATTTGACAATTACAAGTTCAGATCTTCAAGTTATTATTTGCAATAATAATTAGAAGCTATCAATTTTAAGTTCTGTATTTGACAATTACAAGTTCAGATCTTCAAGTTATAATTTGCAATAATAATTAGAAGCTATTAATTTTAAGTTCTTTATTTGACAATTACAAGTTCAGATCTTCAAGTTATAATTTGAAATAATAATTAGAAGCTATCAATTTTATGTTCTGTATTTGACAATTACAAGTTCAGATCTTCAAGTTATAATTTGCAATAATAATTAGAAGCTATCAATTTTAAGTTCTGTATTTGACAATTACAAGTTCAGATCTTCAAGTTATAATTTGCAATAATTATTAGAAGCTATCAATTTTAAGTTCTGTATTTGACAATTACTAGTTCAGATCTTCAAGTTATATTTTGAAATAATAATTTGAATTTAACAAATCTAAGTTCTGTAATTCACTATTACAAGTTCAGATCTTCAAGTTATAATTTATAATAATAATTAGAAGCTATGAATTTTAAGTTCTGTATTTGACAATTACAAGTTCAGATCTTCAAGTTATAATTTGCACTAATAATTTGTATTTAACAATTAGAAGTTCTGTATTTGACAATTACAAGTTCAGATCTTCATGTTATAATTTGCAATTATAATTAGAAGCTATAATTTTAAGTTCTGTATTTGACAATTACAAGTTCAGATCTTCAAGTTATAATTTGCACTAATAATTTGTATTTAACAATTTGAAGTTCTGTATTTGACAATTAAAAGTTCAGATCTTCAAGTTATAATTTGCAATACTAATTAGAAGCTATCAATTTTAAGTTCTGTATTTGACAATTACTAGTTCAGATCTTCAAATTATAATTTGCACTAATAATTTGTATTTAACAATTAGAAGTTCTGTATTTGACTATTACAAGTTCAGATCTTCGAATTATTATTTGCAATCTTAGTTTGAATTTAACAATTCGAAGTTCTGTATTTGACAATTACAAGTTCAGATCTTCAAGTTATAATTTGAAATAATAATTAGAAGCTATCAATTTTAAGTTCTGTATTTGACAATTACAAGTTCAGATCTTCAAGTTATAATTTGCAATAATAATTAGAAGCTATCAATTTTAAGTTCTGTATTTGACAATGACAAGTTCAGATCTTCAAGTTATACTTTGCACTAATAATTTGTATTTAACAATTAGAAGTTCTGTATTTGACTATTACAAGTTCAGATCTTCGAATTATTATTTGCAATCTTAGTTTGTATTTAACAATTAGAAGTTCTGTATTTGACAATTACAAGTTCAGATCTTCAAGTTATAATTTGAAATAATAATTAGAAGCTATCAATTTTAAGTTCTGTATTTGACAATTACAAGTTCAGATCTTCTAGTTATAATTTGCAATAATAATTAGAAGCTATCAATTTTAAGTTCTGTATTTGACAATGACAAGTTCAGATCTTCAAGTTATAATTTGCACTAATAATTTGTTTTTAACAGTTAGAAGTTCTGTATTTGACTATTACTAGTTCAGATTTTCAAATTATTATTTGCAATCTTAGTTTGAATTTAACAATTAGAAGTTCTGTATTTACCTATTACAAGTTCAGATCTTCAAGTTATAATTTGCACTAATAATTTGTATTTAACAATTCGATGTTCTGTATTTGACTATTACAAGTTCAGATCTTCAAGTTATAATTTGAACTATAATTATAAGCTATCAATTTTAAGTTCTGTATTTGACAATTACAAGTACAGATCTGCAAGTTATTATTTGCAATAATAATTAGAAGCTATCAATTTTAAGTTCTGTATTTGACAATTACAAGTTCAGATCTTCAAGTTATAATTTGAAATAATAATTAGAAGCTATCAATTTTAAGTTCTGCATTTGACAATTACAAGTTCAGATCTTCAAGTTATAATTTGCAATAATAATTAGAAGCTATCAATTTTAAGTTCTGTATTTGACAATTACTAGTTCAGATCTTCAAGTTATAATTTGAAATAATAATATGAATTTAACAAATCTAAGTTCTGTAATTCACGATTACAAGTTCAGATCTTCAAGTTATAACTTACAAGAATAATTAGAAGCTATCAATTTTAAGTTCTGTATTTGACAATTACAAGTTCAGATCTTCAAGTTATAATTTGCAATAATAATTAGAAGCTATTAATTTTAAGTTCTTTATTTGACAATTACAAGTTCAGATCTTCAAGTTATAATTTGAAATAATAATTAGAAGCTATCAATTTTATGTTCTGTATTTGACAATTACAAGTTCAGATCTTCAAGTTATAGTTTGCAATAATTATTAGAAGCTATTAATTTTAAGTTCTGTATTTGACAATTACTAGTTCAGATCTTCAAGTTCTATTTTGAAATAATAATTTGAATTTAACAAATCTAAGTTCTGTAATTCACTATTACAAGTTCAGATCTTCAAGTTATAATTTATAATAATAATTAGAAGCTATGAATTTTAAGTTCTGTATTTGACAATTACAAGTTCAGATCTTCAAGTTATAATTTGCACTAATAATTTGTATTTAACAATTAGAAGTTCTGTATTTGACAATTACAAGTTCAGATCTTTATGTTATAATTTGTAATTATAATTAGAAGCTATAATTTTAAGTTCTGTATTTGACAATTACAAGTTCAGATCTTGAAGTTATAATTTGAAATAATAATTAGAAGCTATCAATATTAAGTTCTGTATTTGACAATTACAAGTTCAGATCTTCAAGTTATAATTTGCACTAATAATTTGTATTTAACAATTTGAAGTTCTGTATTTGACAATTAAAAGTTCAGATCTTCAAGTTATAATTTGCAATAATAATTAGAAGCTATCAATTTTAAGTTCTGTATTTGACAATTACTAGTTCAGATCTTCAAATTATAATTTGCACTAATAATTTGTATTTAACAATTAGAAGTTCTGTATTTGACTATTACAAGTTCAGATCTTCGAATTATTATTTGCAATCTTAGTTTGAATTTAACAATTCGAAGTTCTGTATTTACCTATTACAGGTTCAGATCTTCACGTTATTACTTGCAATCACAATTTGTATTTAACAATGCTAAGTTGCGCATTTGTCTATTACAAGTTCAGATCTTCAAATTATATTTTGCAATAATAATTAGAAGCTATCAATTTTAAGTTCTGTATTTGACAATTACAAGTTCAGATCTTCAAGTTATAATTTGCAATAATAATTAGAAGCTATCAATTTTAAGTTCTGTATTTGACAATTACTAGTTCAGATCTTCAAGTTATAATTTGCACTAATAATTTGTATTTAACAGTTAGAAGTTCTGTATTTGACTATTACAAGTTCAGATCTTCAAGTTATAATTTGAATTATAATTATAAGCTATCAATTTTAAGTTCTGTATTTGACAATTACAAGTTCAGATCTTCAAGTTATAATTTGCAATAATAATTAGAAGCTATCAATTTTAAGTTCTGTATTTGACAATTACTAGTTCAGATCTTCAAGTTATAATTTGCACTAATATTTTGTATTTAACAGTTAGAAGTTCTGTATTTGACTATTACAAGTTCAGATCTTCAAGTTATAATTTGAATTATAATTATAAGCTATCAATTTTAAGTTCTGTATTTGACAATTACTAGTACAGATCTTCAAATTATTATTTGCAATAATAATTAGAAGCTATCAATTTTAAGTTCTGCATTTGACAATTACAAGTTCAGATCTTCAAGTTATTATTTGCAATAATAATTAGAAGGTATTAATTTTAAGTTCTGTATTTGGCAATTACAAGTTCAGTTCTTCAAGTTATAATTTGAAATAATAATTTGAAGCTCTCAATTTTAAGTGCTGTATTTGACAATTACAAGTTCAGATCTTCAAGTTATAATTTGCAATAATAATTAGAAGCTATCAATTTTAAGTTCTGTATTTGACAATTACTAGTTCAGAACTTCAAGTTATAATTAGAAATAATAATTTGAATTTGACAAATCTAAGTTCTGTAATTCACTATTACAAGTTCAGATCTTCAAGTTATAATTTACAATAATAATTAGAAGCTATCAATTTTAAGTTCTGTATTTGACAATTACAAGTTCAGATCTACAAGTTATAATTTGCACTAATAATTTGTATTTAACAATTAGAAGTTCTGTATTTGACAATTACAAGTTCAGATCTTCAAGTTATAATTTGAAATAATAATTAGAAGCTATCAATTTTAAGTTCTGTATTTGACAATTACAAGTTCAGATCTTCAAGTTATTATTTGCAATAATAATTAGAAGCTATCAATTTTAAGTTCTGTATTTGACAATTACTAGTTCAGATCTTCAAATTATAATTTGCACTAATAATTTGCATTTAACAATTAGAAGTTCTGTATTTACCTATTACAGGTTCAGATCTTCAAGTTATTATTTGCAATCACAATTTGTATTTAACAATGCTAAGTTGCGTATTTGTCTATTACAAGTTCAGATCTTCAAATTATATTTTGCAATAATAATTAGAAGCTATCAAATTTAAGTTCTGTATTTGACAATTACAAGTTCAGATCATCAAGTTATTATTTGCAATAATAATTAGAAGCTATCAATTTTAAGTTCTGTATTTGACAATTACAAGTTCAGATCTTCAAGTTATAATTTACAATAATAATTAGAAGCTATCAATTTTAAGTTCTGTATTTGACAATTACAAGTTCAGATCTTCAAGTTATAATTTGCAATAATAATTAGAAGCTATCAATTTTAACTTCTGTATTTGACAATTACTAGTTCAGATCTACAAGTTATAATTTGAAATAATAATTTGAATTTATCAAATCTAAGTTCTGTAATTCACTATTACAAGTTCAGATCTTCAAGTTATAATTTACAATAATAATTAGAAGCTATCAATTTTAAGTACTGTATTTGACAATTACAAGTTCAGATCATCTAGTTATAATTTGCACTAATAATTTGTATTTAACAATTTGAAGTTCTGTATTTAATAATTACAAGTTCAGATCTTCAAGTTATAATTTGCAATAATAATTAGAAGCTATCAATTTTAAGTTCTGTATTTGACAATTACTAGTTCAGATCTTCAAGTTATAATTTGAAATAATAATTTGAATTTAACAAATCTAAGTTCTGTAATTCACGATTACAAGTTCAGATCTTCAAGTTATAACTTACAAGAATAATTAGAAGCTATCAATTTTAAGTTCTGTATTTGACAATTACAAGTTCAGATCTTCAAGTTATAATTTGCAATAATAATTAGAAGCTATTAATTTTAAGTTCTTTATTTGACAATTACAAGTTCAGATCTTCAAGTTATAATTTGAAATAATAATTAGAAGCTATCAATTTTATGTTCTGTATTTGACAATTACAAGTTCAGATCTTCAAGTTATAATTTGCAATAATAATTAGAAGCTATCAATTTTAAGTTCTGTATTTGACAATTACAAGTTCAGATCTTCAAGTTATAATTTGCAATAATTATTAGAAGCTATCAATTTTAAGTTCTGTATTTGACAATTACTAGTTCAGATCTTCAAGTTATATTTTGAAATAATAATTTGAATTTAACAAATCTAAGTTCTGTAATTCACTATTACAAGTTCAGATCTTCAAGTTATAATTTATAATAATAATTAGAAGCTATGAATTTTAAGTTCTGTATTTGACAATTACAAGTTCAGATCTTCAAGTTATAATTTGCACTAATAATTTGTATTTAACAATTAGAAGTTCTGTATTTGACAATTACAAGTTCAGATCTTCATGTTATAATTTGCAATTATAATTAGAAGCTATAATTTTAAGTTCTGTATTTGACAATTACAAGTTCAGATCTTCAAGTTATAATTTGCACTAATAATTTGTATTTAACAATTTGAAGTTCTGTATTTGACAATTAAAAGTTCAGATCTTCAAGTTATAATTTGCAATAATAATTAGAAGCTATCAATTTTAAGTTCTGTATTTGACAATTACTAGTTCAGTTCTTCAAATTATAATTTGCACTAATAATTTGTATTTAACAATTAGAAGTTCTGTATTTCACTATTACAAGTTCAGATCTTCGAATTATTATTTGCAATCTTAGTTTGAATTTAACAATTCGAAGTTCTGTATTTGACAATTACAAGTTCAGATCTTCAAGTTATAATTTGAAAAAATAATTAGAAGCTATCAATTTTAAGTTCTGTATTTGACAATTACAAGTTCAGATCTTCAAGTTATAATTTGCAATAATAATTAGAAGCTATCAATTTTAAGTTCTGTATTTGACAATGACAAGTTCAGATCTTCAAGTTATAATTTGCACTAATAATTTGTATTTAACAATTAGAAGTTCTGTATTTGACTATTACAAGTTCAGATCTTCGAATTATTATTTGCAATCTTAGTTTGTATTTAACAATTAGAAGTTCTGTTTTTGACAATTACAAGTTCAGATCTTCAAGTTATAATTTGAAATAATAATTAGAAGCTATCAATTTTAAGTTCTGTATTTGACAATTACAAGTTCAGATCTTCTAGTTATAATTTGCAATAATAATTGGAAGCTATCAATTTTAAGTTCTGTATTTGACAATGACAAGTTCAGATCTTCAAGTTATAATTTGCACTAATAATTTGTTTTTAACAGTTAGAAGTTCTGTATTTGACTATTACTAGTTCAGATTTTCAAATTATTATTTGCAATCTTAGTTTGAATTTAACAATTAGAAGTTCTGTATTTACCTATTACAAGTTCAGATCTTCAAGTTATAATTTGCACTAATAATTTGTATTTAACAATTCGATGTTCTGTATTTGACTATTACAAGTTCAGATCTTCAAGTTATAATTTACAATAATAATTAGAAGGTATTAATTTTAAGTTCTGTATTTGGCAATTACAAGTTCAGTTCTTCAAGTTATAATTTGAAATAATAATTTGAAGCTCTCAATTTTAAGTGCTGTATTTGACAATTACAAGTTCAGATCTTCAAGTTATAATTTGCAATAATAATTAGAAGCTATCAATTTTAAGTTCTGTATTTGACAATTACTAGTTCAGAACTTCAAGTTATAATTAGAAATAATAATTTGAATTTGACAAATCTAAGTTCTGTAATTCACTATTACAAGTTCAGATCTTCAAGTTATAATTTATAATAATAATTAGAAGCTATGAATTTTAAGTTCTGTATTTGACAATTACAAGTTCAGATCTTCAAGTTATAATTTGCACTAATAATTTGTATTTAACAATTAGAAGTTCTGTATTTGACAATTACAAGTTCAGATCTTCATGTTATAATTTGCAATTATAATTAGAAGCTATAATTTTAAGTTCTGTATTTGACAATTACAAGTTCAGATCTTCAAGTTATAATTTGCACTAATAATTTGTATTTAACAATTTGAAGTTCTGTATTTGACAATTAAAAGTTCAGATCTTCAAGTTATAATTTGCAATACTAATTAGAAGCTATCAATTTTAAGTTCTGTATTTGACAATTACTAGTTCAGATCTTCAAATTATACTTTGCACTAATAATTTGTATTTAACAATTAGAAGTTCTGTATTTGACTATTACAAGTTCAGATCTTCGAATTATTATTTGCAATCTTAGTTTGTATTTAACAATTAGAAGTTCTGTATTTGACAATTACAAGTTCAGATCTTCAAGTTATAATTTGAAATAATAATTAGAAGCTATCAATTTTAAGTTCTGTATTTGACAATTACAAGTTCAGATCTTCTAGTTATAATTTGCAATAATAATTAGAAGCTATCAATTTTAAGTTCTGTATTTGACAATGACAAGTTCAGATCTTCAAGTTATAATTTGCACTAATAATTTGTTTTTAACAGTTAGAAGTTCTGTATTTGACTATTACTAGTTCAGATTTTCAAATTATTATTTGCAATCTTAGTTTGAATTTAACAATTAGAAGTTCTGTATTTACCTATTACAAGTTCAGATCTTCAAGTTATAATTTGCACTAATAATTTGTATTTAACAATTCGATGTTCTGTATTTGACTATTACAAGTTCAGATCTTCAAGTTATAATTTGAACTATAATTATAAGCTATCAATTTTAAGTTCTGTATTTGACAATTACAAGTACAGATCTGCAAGTTATTATTTGCAATAATAATTAGAAGCTATCAATTTTAAGTTCTGTATTTGACAATTACAAGTTCAGATCTTCAAGTTATAATTTGAAATAATAATTAGAAGCTATCAATTTTAAGTTCTGCATTTGACAATTACAAGTTCAGATCTTCAAGTTATAATTTGCAATAATAATTAGAAGCTATCAATTTTAAGTTCTGTATTTGACAATTACTAGTTCAGATCTTCAAGTTATAATTTGAAATAATAATATGAATTTAACAAATCTAAGTTCTGTAATTCACGATTACAAGTTCAGATCTTCAAGTTATAACTTACAAGAATAATTAGAAGCTATCAATTTTAAGTTCTGTATTTGACAATTACAAGTTCAGATCTTCAAGTTATAATTTGCAATAATAATTAGAAGCTATTAATTTTAAGTTCTTTATTTGACAATTACAAGTTCAGATCTTCAAGTTATAATTTGAAATAATAATTAGAAGCTATCAATTTTATGTTCTGTATTTGACAATTACAAGTTCAGATCTTCAAGTTATAGTTTGCAATAATTATTAGAAGCTATTAATTTTAAGTTCTGTATTTGACAATTACTAGTTCAGATCTTCAAGTTCTATTTTGAAATAATAATTTGAATTTAACAAATCTAAGTTCTGTAATTCACTATTACAAGTTCAGATCTTCAAGTTATAATTTATAATAATAATTAGAAGCTATGAATTTTAAGTTCTGTATTTGACAATTACAAGTTCAGATCTTCAAGTTATAATTTGCACTAATAATTTGTATTTAACAATTAGAAGTTCTGTATTTGACAATTACAAGTTCAGATCTTTATGTTATAATTTGTAATTATAATTAGAAGCTATAATTTTAAGTTCTGTATTTGACAATTACAAGTTCAGATCTTGAAGTTATAATTTGAAATAATAATTAGAAGCTATCAATATTAAGTTCTGTATTTGACAATTACAAGTTCAGATCTTCAAGTTATAATTTGCACTAATAATTTGTATTTAACAATTTGAAGTTCTGTATTTGACAATTAAAAGTTCAGATCTTCAAGTTATAATTTGCAATAATAATTAGAAGCTATCAATTTTAAGTTCTGTATTTGACAATTACTAGTTCAGATCTTCAAATTATAATTTGCACTAATAATTTGTATTTAACAATTAGAAGTTCTGTATTTGACTATTACAAGTTCAGATCTTCGAATTATTATTTGCAATCTTAGTTTGAATTTAACAATTCGAAGTTCTGTATTTACCTATTACAGGTTCAGATCTTCACGTTATTACTTGCAATCACAATTTGTATTTAACAATGCTAAGTTGCGCATTTGTCTATTACAAGTTCAGATCTTCAAATTATATTTTGCAATAATAATTAGAAGCTATCAATTTTAAGTTCTGTATTTGACAATTACAAGTTCAGATCTTCAAGTTATAATTTGCAATAATAATTAGAAGCTATCAATTTTAAGTTCTGTATTTGACAATTACTAGTTCAGATCTTCAAGTTATAATTTGCACTAATAATTTGTATTTAACAGTTAGAAGTTCTGTATTTGACTATTACAAGTTCAGATCTTCAAGTTATAATTTGAATTATAATTATAAGCTATCAATTTTAAGTTCTGTATTTGACAATTACAAGTTCAGATCTTCAAGTTATAATTTGCAATAATAATTAGAAGCTATCAATTTTAAGTTCTGTATTTGACAATTACTAGTTCAGATCTTCAAGTTATAATTTGCACTAATATTTTGTATTTAACAGTTAGAAGTTCTGTATTTGACTATTACAAGTTCAGATCTTCAAGTTATAATTTGAATTATAATTATAAGCTATCAATTTTAAGTTCTGTATTTGACAATTACTAGTACAGATCTTCAAATTATTATTTGCAATAATAATTAGAAGCTATCAATTTTAAGTTCTGCATTTGACAATTACAAGTTCAGATCTTCAAGTTATTATTTGCAATAATAATTAGAAGGTATTAATTTTAAGTTCTGTATTTGGCAATTACAAGTTCAGTTCTTCAAGTTATAATTTGAAATAATAATTTGAAGCTCTCAATTTTAAGTGCTGTATTTGACAATTACAAGTTCAGATCTTCAAGTTATAATTTGCAATAATAATTAGAAGCTATCAATTTTAAGTTCTGTATTTGACAATTACTAGTTCAGAACTTCAAGTTATAATTAGAAATAATAATTTGAATTTGACAAATCTAAGTTCTGTAATTCACTATTACAAGTTCAGATCTTCAAGTTATAATTTACAATAATAATTAGAAGCTATCAATTTTAAGTTCTGTATTTGACAATTACAAGTTCAGATCTACAAGTTATAATTTGCACTAATAATTTGTATTTAACAATTAGAAGTTCTGTATTTGACAATTACAAGTTCAGATCTTCAAGTTATAATTTGAAATAATAATTAGAAGCTATCAATTTTAAGTTCTGTATTTGACAATTACAAGTTCAGATCTTCAAGTTATTATTTGCAATAATAATTAGAAGCTATCAATTTTAAGTTCTGTATTTGACAATTACTAGTTCAGATCTTCAAATTATAATTTGCACTAATAATTTGCATTTAACAATTAGAAGTTCTGTATTTACCTATTACAGGTTCAGATCTTCAAGTTATTATTTGCAATCACAATTTGTATTTAACAATGCTAAGTTGCGTATTTGTCTATTACAAGTTCAGATCTTCAAATTATATTTTGCAATAATAATTAGAAGCTATCAAATTTAAGTTCTGTATTTGACAATTACAAGTTCAGATCATCAAGTTATTATTTGCAATAATAATTAGAAGCTATCAATTTTAAGTTCTGTATTTGACAATTACAAGTTCAGATCTTCAAGTTATAATTTACAATAATAATTAGAAGCTATCAATTTTAAGTTCTGTATTTGACAATTACAAGTTCAGATCTTCAAGTTATAATTTGCAATAATAATTAGAAGCTATCAATTTTAACTTCTGTATTTGACAATTACTAGTTCAGATCTACAAGTTATAATTTGAAATAATAATTTGAATTTATCAAATCTAAGTTCTGTAATTCACTATTACAAGTTCAGATCTTCAAGTTATAATTTACAATAATAATTAGAAGCTATCAATTTTAAGTACTGTATTTGACAATTACAAGTTCAGATCATCTAGTTATAATTTGCACTAATAATTTGTATTTAACAATTTGAAGTTCTGTATTTAATAATTACAAGTTCAGATCTTCAAGTTATAATTTGCAATAATAATTAGAAGCTATCAATTTTAAGTTCTGTATTTGACAATTACTAGTTCAGATCTTCAAGTTATAATTTGAAATAATAATTTGAATTTAACAAATCTAAGTTCTGTAATTCACGATTACAAGTTCAGATCTTCAAGTTATAACTTACAAGAATAATTAGAAGCTATCAATTTTAAGTTCTGTATTTGACAATTACAAGTTCAGATCTTCAAGTTATAATTTGCAATAATAATTAGAAGCTATTAATTTTAAGTTCTTTATTTGACAATTACAAGTTCAGATCTTCAAGTTATAATTTGAAATAATAATTAGAAGCTATCAATTTTATGTTCTGTATTTGACAATTACAAGTTCAGATCTTCAAGTTATAATTTGCAATAATAATTAGAAGCTATCAATTTTAAGTTCTGTATTTGACAATTACAAGTTCAGATCTTCAAGTTATAATTTGCAATAATTATTAGAAGCTATCAATTTTAAGTTCTGTATTTGACAATTACTAGTTCAGATCTTCAAGTTATATTTTGAAATAATAATTTGAATTTAACAAATCTAAGTTCTGTAATTCACTATTACAAGTTCAGATCTTCAAGTTATAATTTATAATAATAATTAGAAGCTATGAATTTTAAGTTCTGTATTTGACAATTACAAGTTCAGATCTTCAAGTTATAATTTGCACTAATAATTTGTATTTAACAATTAGAAGTTCTGTATTTGACAATTACAAGTTCAGATCTTCATGTTATAATTTGCAATTATAATTAGAAGCTATAATTTTAAGTTCTGTATTTGACAATTACAAGTTCAGATCTTCAAGTTATAATTTGCACTAATAATTTGTATTTAACAATTTGAAGTTCTGTATTTGACAATTAAAAGTTCAGATCTTCAAGTTATAATTTGCAATAATAATTAGAAGCTATCAATTTTAAGTTCTGTATTTGACAATTACTAGTTCAGTTCTTCAAATTATAATTTGCACTAATAATTTGTATTTAACAATTAGAAGTTCTGTATTTCACTATTACAAGTTCAGATCTTCGAATTATTATTTGCAATCTTAGTTTGAATTTAACAATTCGAAGTTCTGTATTTGACAATTACAAGTTCAGATCTTCAAGTTATAATTTGAAAAAATAATTAGAAGCTATCAATTTTAAGTTCTGTATTTGACAATTACAAGTTCAGATCTTCAAGTTATAATTTGCAATAATAATTAGAAGCTATCAATTTTAAGTTCTGTATTTGACAATGACAAGTTCAGATCTTCAAGTTATAATTTGCACTAATAATTTGTATTTAACAATTAGAAGTTCTGTATTTGACTATTACAAGTTCAGATCTTCGAATTATTATTTGCAATCTTAGTTTGTATTTAACAATTAGAAGTTCTGTTTTTGACAATTACAAGTTCAGATCTTCAAGTTATAATTTGAAATAATAATTAGAAGCTATCAATTTTAAGTTCTGTATTTGACAATTACAAGTTCAGATCTTCTAGTTATAATTTGCAATAATAATTGGAAGCTATCAATTTTAAGTTCTGTATTTGACAATGACAAGTTCAGATCTTCAAGTTATAATTTGCACTAATAATTTGTTTTTAACAGTTAGAAGTTCTGTATTTGACTATTACTAGTTCAGATTTTCAAATTATTATTTGCAATCTTAGTTTGAATTTAACAATTAGAAGTTCTGTATTTACCTATTACAAGTTCAGATCTTCAAGTTATAATTTGCACTAATAATTTGTATTTAACAATTCGATGTTCTGTATTTGACTATTACAAGTTCAGATCTTCAAGTTATAATTTACAATAATAATTAGAAGCTATCAATTTTAAGTTCTGTATTTGACAATTACAAGTTCAGATCTTCAAGTTATAATTTGCAATAATAATTAGAAGCTATCAATTTTAACTTCTGTATTTGACAATTACTAGTTCAGATCTACAAGTTATAATTTGAAATAATAATTTGAATTTATCAAATCTAAGTTCTGTAATTCACTATTACAAGTTCAGATCTTCAAGTTATAATTTACAATAATAATTAGAAGCTATCAATTTTAAGTACTGTATTTGACAATTACAAGTTCAGATCTTCTAGTTATAATTTGCACTAATAATTTGTATTTAACAATTTGAAGTTCTGTATTTAATAATTACAAGTTCAGATCTTCAAGTTATAATTTGCAATAATAATTAGAAGCTATCAATTTTAAGTTCTGTATTTGACAATTACTAGTTCAGATCTTCAAGTTATAATTTGAAATAATAATTTGAATTTAACAAATCTAAGTTCTGTAATTCACGATTACAAGTTCAGATCTTCAAGTTATAACTTACAAGAATAATTAGAAGCTATCAATTTTAAGTTCTGTATTTGACAATTACAAGTTCAGATCTTCAAGTTATAATTTGCAATAATAATTAGAAGCTATTAATTTTAAGTTCTTTATTTGACAATTACAAGTTCAGATCTTCAAGTTATAATTTGAAATAATAATTAGAAGCTATCAATTTTATGTTCTGTATTTGACAATTACAAGTTCAGATCTTCAAGTTATAATTTGCAATAATAATTAGAAGCTATCAATTTTATGTTCTGTATTTGACAATTACAAGTTCAGATCTTCAAGTTATAATTTGCAATAATTATTAGAAGCTATCAATTTTAAGTTCTGTATTTGACAATTACTAGTTCAGATCTTCAAGTTATATTTTGAAATAATAATTTGAATTTAACAAATCTAAGTTCTGTAATTCACTATTACAAGTTCAGATCTTCAAGTTATAATTTATAATAATAATTAGAAGCTATGAATTTTAAGTTCTGTATTTGACAATTACAAGTTCAGATCTTCAAGTTATAATTTGCACTAATAATTTGTATTTAACAATTAGAAGTTCTGTATTTGACAATTACAAGTTCAGATCTTCATGTTATAATTTGCAATTATAATTAGAAGCTATAATTTTAAGTTCTGTATTTGACAATTACAAGTTCAGATCTTCAAGTTATAATTTGCACTAATAATTTGTATTTAACAATTTGAAGTTCTGTATTTGACAATTAAAAGTTCAGATCTTCAAGTTATAATTTGCAATAATAATTAGAAGCTATCAATTTTAAGTTCTGTATTTGACAATTACTAGTTCAGATCTTCAAATTATAATTTGCACTAATAATTTGTATTTAACAATTAGAAGTTCTGTATTTGACTATTACAAGTTCAGATCTTCGAATTATTATTTGCAATCTTAGTTTGAATTTAACAATTCGAAGTTCTGTATTTGACAATTACAAGTTCAGATCTTCAAGTTATAATTTGAAATAATAATTAGAAGCTATCAATTTTAAGTTCTGTATTTGACAATTACAAGTTCAGATCTTCAAGTTATAATTTGCAATAATAATTAGAAGCTATCAATTTTAAGTTCTGTATTTGACAATGACAAGTTCAGATCTTCAAGTTATAATTTGCACTAATAATTTGTATTTAACAATTAGAAGTTCTGTATTTGACTATTACAAGTTCAGATCTTCGAATTATTATTTGCAATCTTAGTTTGTATTTAACAATTAGAAGTTCTGTTTTTGACAATTACAAGTTCAGATCTTCAAGTTATAATTTGAAATAATAATTAGAAGCTATCAATTTTAAGTTCTGTATTTGACAATTACAAGTTCAGATCTTCTAGTTATAATTTGCAATAATAATTGGAAGCTATCAATTTTAAGTTCTGTATTTGACAATGACAAGTTCAGATCTTCAAGTTATAATTTGCACTAATAATTTGTTTTTAACAGTTAGAAGTTCTGTATTTGACTATTACTAGTTCAGATTTTCAAATTATTATTTGCAATCTTAGTTTGAATTTAACAATTCGATGTTCTGTATTTGACTATTACAAGTTCAGATCTTCAAGTTATAATTTGAACTATAATTATATGCTATCAATTTTAAGTTCTGTATTTGACTATTACAAGTTCAGATCTTCAAGTTATAATTTGAACTATAATTATATGCTATCAATTTTAAGTTCTGTATTTGACAATTACAAGTACAGATCTGCAAGTTATTATTTGCAATAATAATTAGAAGCTATCAATTTTAAGTTCTGTATTTGACAATTACAAGTTCAGATCTTCAAGTTATAATTTGAAATAATAATTAGAAGCTATCAATTTTAAGTTCTGCATTTGACAATTACAAGTTCAGATCTTCAAGTTATAATTTGCAATAATAATTAGAAGCTATCAATTTTAAGTTCTGTATTTGACAATTACTAGTTCAGATCTTCAAGTTATACTTTGAAATAATAATTTGAATTTAACAAATCTAAGTTCTGTAATTCACTATTACAAGTTCAGATCTTCAAGTTATAATTTACAATAATAATTAGAAGCTATCAATTTTAAGTTCTGTATTTGACTATTACGAGTTCAGATCTTCAAGTTATAATTTACAATAATAATGAGAAGCTATCAATTTTAAGTTCTGTATTTGACAATTACAAGTTCATATCTTCAAGTTATAATTTGCAATAATAATTAGAAGCTATTAATTTTAAGTTCTGTATTTGACAATTACAAGTTCAGATCTTCAAGTTATAATTTGCAATAATAATTAGAAGCTATCAATTTTAAGTTCTGTATTTGACAATTACTAGTTCAGATCTTCAAGTTATAATTTGAAGTAATAATTTGAATTTAACAAATCTAAGTTCTGTAATTCACTATTACAAGTTCAGATCTTCAAGTTATAATTTACAATAATAATTAGTAGCTATCAATTTCAAGTTCTGTATTTGACAATTACATGTTCAGATCTTCAAGTAATAATTTGCACTAATAATTTGTATTTAACAATTAGAAGTTCTGTATTTGACAATTAGAAGTTCAGATCTTCAAGTTATAATTTGCAATAATAATTATAAGCTATCAATTTTAAGTTCTGTATTTGACAATTACAAGTTCAGATCTTCAAGTTATAATTTGCACTAATAATTTGTATTTAACAATTAGAAGTTCTGTATTTGACAATTACAAGTTCAGATCTTCAAGTTATAATTTGCAATAATAATTAGAAGCTATCAATTTTAAGTTCTGTATTTGACAATTACTAGTTCAGATCTTCAAGTTATAATTTGCACTAATAATTTGTATTTAACAATTAGAAGTTCTGTATTTGACTATTACAAGTTCAGATCTTCGAATTATTATTTGCAATCTTAGTTTGAATTTAACAATTCGAAGTTCTGTATTTACCTATTAAAGGTTCAGATCTTCAAGTTATAATTTGCAATCACAATTTGTATTTAACAATGCTAAGTTGCGTATTTGTCTATTACAAGTTCAGATCTTCAAATTATAATTTGCAATAATAATTAGAAGCTATTAATTTTAAGTTCTGTATTTGACAATTACAAGTTCAGATCTTCAAGTTATTATTTGCAATAATAATTAGAAGCTATCAATTTTAAGTTCTGTAATTGACAATTACAAGTTCAGATCTTCAAGTTATAATTTACAATAATAATTAGAAGCTATCAATTTTAAGTTCTGTATTTGACAATTACAAGTTCAGATCTTCAAGTTATAATTTGCAATAATAATTAGAAGCTATCAATTTTAAGTTCTGTATTTGACAATTACTAGTTCAGATCTTCAAGTTATAATTTGCACTAATAATTTGTATTTAACAGTTAGAAGTTCTGTATTTGACTATTACAAGTTCAGATCTTCAAGTTATAATTTGAATTATAATTATAAGCTATCAATTTTAAGTTCTGTATTTGACAATTACAAGTACAGATCTTCAAATTATTATTTGCAATAATAATTAGAAGCTATCAATTTTAAGTTCTGCATTTGACAATTACAAGTTCAGATCTTCAAGTTATTATTTGCAATAATAATTAGAAGGTATTAATTTTAAGTTCTGTATTTGGCAATTACAAGTTCAGTTCTTCAAGTTATAATTTGAAATAATAATTTGAAGCTCTCAATTTTAAGTTCTGTATTTGACAATTACAAGTTCAGATCTTCAAGTTATAATTTGCAATAATAATTAGAAGCTATCAATTTTAAGTTCTGTATTTGACAATTACTAGTTCAGATCTTCAAGTTATAATTAGAAATAATAATTTGAATTTGACAAATCTAAGTTCTGTAATTCACTATTACAAGTTCAGATCTTCAAGTTATAATTTACAATAATAATTAGAAGCTATCAATTTTAAGTTCTGTATTTGACAATTACAAGTTCAGATCTACAAGTTATAATTTGCACTAATAATTTGTATTTATCAATTAGAAGTTCTGAATTTGACAATTACAAGTTCAGATCTTCAAGTTATAATTTGAAATAATAATTAGAAGCTATCAATTTTAAGTTCTGTATTTGACAATTACAAGTTCAGATCTTCAAGTTATTATTTGCAATAATAATTAGAAGCTATCAATTTTAAGTTCTGTATTTGATAATTACTAGTTCAGATCTTCAAATTATAATTTGCACTAATAATTTGCATTTAACAATTAGAAGTTCTGTATTTACCTATTACAGGTTCAGATCTACAAGTTATTATTTGCAATCACAATTTGTATTTAACAATGCTAAGTTGCGTATTTGTCTATTACAAGTTCAGATCTTCAAATTATATTTTGCAATAATAATTAGAAGCTATCAAATTTAAGTTCTGTATTTGACAATTACAAGTTCAGATCTTCAAGTTATTATTTGCAATAATAATTAGAAGCTATCAATTTTAAGTTCTGTATTTGACAATTACAAGTTCAGATCTTCAAGTTATAATTTACAATAATAATTAGAAGCTATCAATTTTAAGTTCTGTATTTGACAATTACAAGTTCAGATCTTCAAGTTATAATTTGCAATAATAATTAGAAGCTATCAATTTTAACTTCTGTATTTGACAATTACTAGTTCAGATCTACAAGTTATAATTTGAAATAATAATTTGAATTTATCAAATCTAAGTTCTGTAATTCACTATTACAAGTTCAGATCTTCAAGTTATAATTTACAATAATAATTAGAAGCTATCAATTTTAAGTGCTGTATTTGACAATTACAAGTTCAGATCTTCTAGTTATAATTTGCACTAATAATTTGTATTTAACAATTTGAAGTTCTGTATTTAACAATTACAAGTTCAGATCTTCAAGTTATAATTTGCAATAATAATTAGAAGCTATCAATTTTAAGTTCTGTATTTGACAATTACTAGTTCAGATCTTCAAGTTATAATTTGAAATAATAATATGAATTTAACAAATCTAAGTTCTGTAATTCACGATTACAAGTTCAGATCTTCAAGTTATAACTTACAAGAATAATTAGAAGCTATCAATTTTAAGTTCTGTATTTGACAATTACAAGTTCAGATCTTCAAGTTATAATTTGCAATAATAATTAGAAGCTATTAATTTTAAGTTCTTTATTTGACAATTACAAGTTCAGATCTTCAAGTTATAATTTGAAATAATAATTAGAAGCTATCAATTTTATGTTCTGTATTTGACAATTACAAGTTCAGATCTTCAAGTTATAATTTGCAATAATAATTAGAAGCTATCAATTTTAAGTTCTGTATTTGACAATTACAAGTTCAGATCTTCAAGTTATAGTTTGCAATAATTATTAGAAGCTATCAATTTTAAGTTCTGTATTTGACAATTACTAGTTCAGATCTTCAAGTTATATTTTGAAATAATAATTTGAATTTAACAAATCTAAGTTCTGTAATTCACTATTACAAGTTCAGATCTTCAAGTTATAATTTATAATAATAATTAGAAGCTATGAATTTTAAGTTCTGTATTTGACAATTACAAGTTCAGATCTTCAAGTTATAATTTGCACTAATAATTTGTATTTAACAATTAGAAGTTCTGTATTTGACAATTACAAGTTCAGATCTTTATGTTATAATTTGCAATTATAATTAGAAGCTATAATTTTAAGTTCTGTATTTGACAATTACAAGTTCAGATCTTCAAGTTATAATTTGAAATAATAATTAGAAGCTATCAATATTAAGTTCTGTATTTGACAATTACAAGTTCAGATCTTCAAGTTATAATTTGCACTAATAATTTGTATTTAACAATTTGAAGTTCTGTATTTGACAATTAAAAGTTCAGATCTTCAAGTTATAATTTGCAATAATAATTAGAAGCTATCAATTTTAAGTTCTGTATTTGACAATTACTAGTTCAGATCTTCAAATTATAATTTGCACTAATAATTTGTATTTAACAATTAGAAGTTCTGCATTTGACAATTACAAGTTCAGATCTTCAAGTTATAATTTGCAATAATAATTAGAAGCTATCAATTTTAAGTTCTGTATTTGACAATTACTAGTTCAGATCTTCAAGTTATACTTTGAAATAATAATTTGAATTTAACAAATCTAAGTTCTGTAATTCACTATTACAAGTTCAGATCTTCAAGTTATAATTTACAATAATAATTAGAAGCTATCAATTTTAAGTTCTGTATTTGACAATTACAAGTTCAGATCTTCAAGTTATAATTTGCACTAATAATTTGTATTTAACAATTAGAAGTTCTGTATTTGACAATTACAAGTTCAGATCTTTATGTTATAATTTGCAATTATAATTAGAAGCTATAATTTTAAGTTCTGTATTTGACAATTACAAGTTCAGATCTTCAAGTTATAATTTGAAATAATAATTAGAAGCTATCAATATTAAGTTCTGTATTTGACAATTACAAGTTCAGATCTTCAAGTTATAATTTGCACTAATAATTTGTATTTAACAATTTGAAGTTCTGTATTTGACAATTAAAAGTTCAGATCTTCAAGTTATAATTTGCAATAATAATTAGAAGCTATCAATTTTAAGTTCTGTATTTGACAATTACTAGTTCAGATCTTCAAATTATAATTTGCACTAATAATTTGTATTTAACAATTAGAAGTTCTGCATTTGACAATTACAAGTTCAGATCTTCAAGTTATAATTTGCAATAATAATTAGAAGCTATCAATTTTAAGTTCTGTATTTGACAATTACTAGTTCAGATCTTCAAGTTATACTTTGAAATAATAATTTGAATTTAACAAATCTAAGTTCTGTAATTCACTATTACAAGTTCAGATCTTCAAGTTATAATTTACAATAATAATTAGAAGCTATCAATTTTAAGTTCTGTATTTGACTATTACGAGTTCAGATCTTCAAGTTATAATTTACAATAATAATGAGAAGCTATCAATTTTAAGTTCTGTATTTGACAATTACAAGTTCATATCTTCAAGTTATAATTTGCAATAATAATTAGAAGCTATTAATTTTAAGTTCTGTATTTGACAATTACAAGTTCAGATCTTCAAGTTATAATTTGCAATAATAATTAGAAGCTATCAATTTTAAGTTCTGTATTTGACAATTACTAGTTCAGATCTTCAAGTTATAATTTGAAGTAATAATTTGAATTTAACAAATCTAAGTTCTGTAATTCACTATTACAAGTTCAGATCTTCAAGTTATAATTTACAATAATAATTAGTAGCTATCAATTTCAAGTTCTGTATTTGACAATTACATGTTCAGATCTTCAAGTAATAATTTGCACTAATAATTTGTATTTAACAATTAGAAGTTCTGTATTTGACAATTAGAAGTTCAGATCTTCAAGTTATAATTTGCAATAATAATTATAAGCTATCAATTTTAAGTTCTGTATTTGACAATTACAAGTTCAGATCTTCAAGTTATAATTTGCACTAATAATTTGTATTTAACAATTAGAAGTTCTGTATTTGACAATTACAAGTTCAGATCTTCAAGTTATAATTTGCAATAATAATTAGAAGCTATCAATTTTAAGTTCTGTATTTGACAATTACTAGTTCAGATCTTCAAGTTATAATTTGCACTAATAATTTGTATTTAACAATTAGAAGTTCTGTATTTGACTATTACAAGTTCAGATCTTCGAATTATTATTTGCAATCTTAGTTTGAATTTAACAATTCGAAGTTCTGTATTTACCTATTAAAGGTTCAGATCTTCAAGTTATAATTTGCAATCACAATTTGTATTTAACAATGCTAAGTTGCGTATTTGTCTATTACAAGTTCAGATCTTCAAATTATAATTTGCAATAATAATTAGAAGCTATTAATTTTAAGTTCTGTATTTGACAATTACAAGTTCAGATCTTCAAGTTATTATTTGCAATAATAATTAGAAGCTATCAATTTTAAGTTCTGTAATTGACAATTACAAGTTCAGATCTTCAAGTTATAATTTACAATAATAATTAGAAGCTATCAATTTTAAGTTCTGTATTTGACAATTACAAGTTCAGATCTACAAGTTATAATTTGCAATAATAATTAGAAGCTATCAATTTTAAGTTCTGTATTTGACAATTACTAGTTCAGATCTTCAAGTTATAATTTGCACTAATAATTTGTATTTAACAGTTAGAAGTTCTGTATTTGACTATTACAAGTTCAGATCTTCAAGTTATAATTTGAATTATAATTATAAGCTATCAATTTTAAGTTCTGTATTTGACAATTACAAGTACAGATCTTCAAATTATTATTTGCAATAATAATTAGAAGCTATCAATTTTAAGTTCTGCATTTGACAATTACAAGTTCAGATCTTCAAGTTATTATTTGCAATAATAATTAGAAGGTATTAATTTTAAGTTCTGTATTTGGCAATTACAAGTTCAGTTCTTCAAGTTATAATTTGAAATAATAATTTGAAGCTCTCAATTTTAAGTTCTGTATTTGACAATTACAAGTTCAGATCTTCAAGTTATAATTTGCAATAATAATTAGAAGCTATCAATTTTAAGTTCTGTATTTGACAATTACTAGTTCAGATCTTCAAGTTATAATTAGAAATAATAATTTGAATTTGACAAATCTAAGTGCTGTAATTCACTATTACAAGTTCAGATCTTCAAGTTATAATTTTATAATAATAATTAGAAGCTATCAATTTTAAGTTCTGTATTTGACAATTACAAGTTCAGATCTACAAGTTATAATTTGCACTAATAATTTGTATTTAACAATTAGAAGTTCTGAATTTGACAATTACAAGTTCAGATCTTCAAGTTATAATTTGAAATAATAATTAGAAGCTATCAATTTTAAGTTCTGTATTTGACAATTACAAGTTCAGATCTTCAAGTTATTATTTGCAATAATAATTAGAAGCTATCAATTTTAAGTTCTGTATTTGATAATTACTAGTTCAGATCTTCAAATTATAATTTGCACTAATAATTTGCATTTAACAATTAGAAGTTCTGTATTTACCTATTACAGGTTCAGATCTACAAGTTATTATTTGCAATCACAATTTGTATTTAACAATGCTAAGTTGCGTATTTGTCTATTACAAGTTCAGATCTTCAAATTATATTTTGCAATAATAATTAGAAGCTATCAAATTTAAGTTCTGTATTTGACAATTACAAGTTCAGATCTTCAAGTTATTATTTGCAATAATAATTAGAAGCTATCAATTTTAAGTTCTGTATTTGACAATTACAAGTTCAGATCTTCAAGTTATAATTTACAATAATAATTAGAAGTTATCAATTTTAAGTTCTGTATTTGACAATTACAAGTTCAGATCTTCAAGTTATAATTTGCAATAATAATTAGAAGCTATCAATTTTAACTTCTGTATTTGACAATTACTAGTTCAGATCTACAAGTTATAATTTGAAATAATAATTTGAATTTATCAAATCTAAGTTCTGTAATTCACTATTACAAGTTCAGATCTTCAAGTTATAATTTACAATAATAATTAGAAGCTATCAATTTTAAGTGCTGTATTTGACAATTACAAGTTCAGATCTTCTAGTTATAATTTGCACTAATAATTTGTATTTAACAATTTGAAGTTCTGTATTTAACAATTACAAGTTCAGATCTTCAAGTTATAATTTGCAATAATAATTAGAAGCTATCAATTTTAAGTTCTGTATTTGACAATTACTAGTTCAGATCTTCAAGTTATAATTTGAAATAATAATATGAATTTAACAAATCTAAGTTCTGTAATTCACGATTACAAGTTCAGATCTTCAAGTTATAACTTACAAGAATAATTAGAAGCTATCAATTTTAAGTTCTGTATTTGACAATTACAAGTTCAGATCTTCAAGTTATAATTTGCAATAATACTTAGAAGCTATTAATTTTAAGTTCTTTATTTGACAATTACAAGTTCAGATCTTCAAGTTATAATTTGAAATAATAATTAGAAGCTATCAATTTTATGTTCTGTATTTGACAATTACAAGTTCAGATCTTCAAGTTATAATTTGCAATAATAATTAGAAGCTATCAATTTTAAGTTCTGCATTTGACAATTACAAGTTCAGATCTTCAAGTTATTATTTGCAATAATAATTAGAAGGTATTAATTTTAAGTTCTGTATTTGGCAATTACAAGTTCAGTTCTTCAAGTTATAATTTGAAATAATAATTTGAAGCTCTCAATTTTAAGTTCTGTATTTGACAATTACAAGTTCAGATCTTCAAGTTATAATTTGCAATAATAATTAGAAGCTATCAATTTTAAGTTCTGTATTTGACAATTACAAGTTCAGATCTTCAAGTTATAGTTTGCAATAATTATTAGAAGCTATCAATTTTAAGTTCTGTATTTGACAATTACTAGTTCAGATCTTCAAGTTATATTTTGAAATAATAATTTGAATTTAACAAATCTAAGTTCTGTAATTCACTATTACAAGTTCAGATCTTCAAGTTATAATTTATAATAATAATTAGAAGCTATGAATTTTAAGTTCTGTATTTGACAATTACAAGTTCAGATCTTCAAGTTATAATTTGCACTAATAATTTGTATTTAACAATTAGAAGTTCTGTATTTGACAATTACAAGTTCAGATCTTTATGTTATAATTTGCAATTATAATTAGAAGCTATAATTTTAAGTTCTGTATTTGACAATTACAAGTTCAGATCTTCAAGTTATAATTTGAAATAATAATTAGAAGCTATCAATATTAAGTTCTGTATTTGACAATTACAAGTTCAGATCTTCAAGTTATAATTTGCACTAATAATTTGTATTTAACAATTTGAAGTTCTGTATTTGACAATTAAAAGTTCAGATCTTCAAGTTATAATTTGCAATAATAATTAGAAGCTATCAATTTTAAGTTCTGTATTTGACAATTACTAGTTCAGATCTTCAAATTATAATTTGCACTAATAATTTGTATTTAACAATTAGAAGTTCTGCATTTGACAATTACAAGTTCAGATCTTCAAGTTATAATTTGCAATAATAATTAGAAGCTATCAATTTTAAGTTCTGTATTTGACAATTACTAGTTCAGATCTTCAAGTTATACTTTGAAATAATAATTTGAATTTAACAAATCTAAGTTCTGTAATTCACTATTACAAGTTCAGATCTTCAAGTTATAATTTACAATAATAATTAGAAGCTATCAATTTTAAGTTCTGTATTTGACAATTACAAGTTCAGATCTTCAAGTTATAATTTGCACTAATAATTTGTATTTAACAATTAGAAGTTCTGTATTTGACAATTACAAGTTCAGATCTTTATGTTATAATTTGCAATTATAATTAGAAGCTATAATTTTAAGTTCTGTATTTGACAATTACAAGTTCAGATCTTCAAGTTATAATTTGAAATAATAATTAGAAGCTATCAATATTAAGTTCTGTATTTGACAATTACAAGTTCAGATCTTCAAGTTATAATTTGCACTAATAATTTGTATTTAACAATTTGAAGTTCTATATTTGACAATTAAAAGTTCAGATCTTCAAGTTATAATTTGCAATAATAATTAGAAGCTATCAATTTTAAGTTCTGTATTTGACAATTACTAGTTCAGATCTTCAAATTATAATTTGCACTAATAATTTGTATTTAACAATTAGAAGTTCTGCATTTGACAATTACAAGTTCAGATCTTCAAGTTATAATTTGCAATAATAATTAGAAGCTATCAATTTTAAGTTCTGTATTTGACAATTACTAGTTCAGATCTTCAAGTTATACTTTGAAATAATAATTTGAATTTAACAAATCTAAGTTCTGTAATTCACTATTACAAGTTCAGATCTTCAAGTTATAATTTACAATAATAATTAGAAGCTATCAATTTTAAGTTCTGTATTTGACTATTACGAGTTCAGATCTTCAAGTTATAATTTACAATAATAATGAGAAGCTATCAATTTTAAGTTCTGTATTTGACAATTACAAGTTCATATCTTCAAGTTATAATTTGCAATAATAATTAGAAGCTATTAATTTTAAGTTCTGTATTTGACAATTACAAGTTCAGATCTTCAAGTTATAATTTGCAATAATAATTAGAAGCTATCAATTTTAAGTTCTGTATTTGACAATTACTAGTTCAGATCTTCAAGTTATAATTTGAAGTAATAATTTGAATTTAACAAATCTAAGTTCTGTAATTCACTATTACAAGTTCAGATCTTCAAGTTATAATTTACAATAATAATTAGTAGCTATCAATTTCAAGTTCTGTATTTGACAATTACATGTTCAGATCTTCAAGTAATAATTTGCACTAATAATTTGTATTTAACAATTAGAAGTTCTGTATTTGACAATTAGAAGTTCAGATCTTCAAGTGATAATTTGCAATAATAATTATAAGCTATCAATTTTAAGTTCTGTATTTGACAATTACAAGTTCAGATCTTCAAGTTATAATTTGCACTAATAATTTGTATTTAACAATTAGAAGTTCTGTATTTGACAATTACAAGTTCAGATCTTCAAGTTATAATTTGCAATAATAATTAGAAGCTATCAATTTTAAGTTCTGTATTTGACAATTACTAGTTCAGATCTTCAAGTTATAATTTGCACTAATAATTTGTATTTAACAATTAGAAGTTCTGTATTTGACTATTACAAGTTCAGATCTTCGAATTATTATTTGCAATCTTAGTTTGAATTTAACAATTCGAAGTTCTGTATTTACCTATTAAAGGTTCAGATCTTCAAGTTATAATTTGCAATCACAATTTGTATTTAACAATGCTAAGTTGCGTATTTGTCTATTACAAGTTCAGATCTTCAAATTATAATTTGCAATAATAATTAGAAGCTATTAATTTTAAGTTCTGTATTTGACAATTACAAGTTCAGATCTTCAAGTTATTATTTGCAATAATAATTAGAAGCTATCAATTTTAAGTTCTGTAATTGACAATTACAAGTTCAGATCTTCAAGTTATAATTTACAATAATAATTTGAAAGCTATCAATTTTAAGTTCTGTATTTGACAATTACAAGTTCAGATCTACAAGTTATAATTTGCAATAATAATTAGAAGCTATCAATTTTAAGTTCTGTATTTGAATATTACTAGTTCAGATCTTCAAGTTATAATTTGCACTAATAATTTGTATTTAACAGTTAGAAGTTCTGTAGTTGACTATTACAAGTTCAGATCTTCAAGTTATAATTTGAATTATAATTATAAGCTATCAATTTTAAGTTCTGTATTTGACAATTACAAGTACAGATCTTCAAATTATTATTTGCAATAATAATTAGAAGCTATCAATTTTAAGTTCTGCATTTGACAATTACAAGTTCAGATCTTCAAGTTATTATTTGCAATAATAATTAGAAGGTATTAATTTTAAGTTCTGTATTTGGCAATTACAAGTTCAGTTCTTCAAGTTATAATTTGAAATAATAATTTGAAGCTCTCAATTTTAAGTTCTGTATTTGACAATTACAAGTTCAGATCTTCAAGTTATAATTTGCAATAATAATTAGAAGCTATCAATTTTAAGTTCTGTATTTGACAATTACTAGTTCAGATCTTCAAGTTATAATTAGAAATAATAATTTGAATTTGACAAATCTAAGTTCTGTAATTCACTATTACAAGTTCAGATCTTCAAGTTATAATTTTATAATAATAATTAGAAGCTATCAATTTTAAGTTCTGTATTTGACAATTACAAGTTCAGATCTACAAGTTATAATTTGCACTAATAATTTGTATTTAACAATTAGAAGTTCTGAATTTGACAATTACAAGTTCAGATCTTCAAGTTATAATTTGAAATAATAATTAGAAGCTATCAATTTTAAGTTCTGTATTTGACAATTACAAGTTCAGATCTTCAAGTTATTATTTGCAATAATAATTAGAAGCTATCAATTTTAAGTTCTGTATTTGATAATTACTAGTTCAGATCTTCAAATTATAATTTGCACTAATAATTTGCATTTAACAATTAGAAGTTCTGTATTTACCTATTACAGGTTCAGATCTACAAGTTATTATTTGCAATCACAATTTGTATTTAACAATGCTAAGTTGCGTATTTGTCTATTACAAGTTCAGATCTTCAAATTATATTTTGCAATAATAATTAGAAGCTATCAAATTTAAGTTCTGTATTTGACAATTACAAGTTCAGATCTTCAAGTTATTATTTGCAATAATAATTAGAAGCTATCAATTTTAAGTTCTGTATTTGACAATTACAAGTTCAGATCTTCAAGTTATAATTTACAATAATAATTAGAAGCTATCAATTTTAAGTTCTGTATTTGACAATTACAAGTTCAGATCTTCAAGTTATAATTTGCAATAATAATTAGAAGCTATCAATTTTAACTTCTGTATTTGACAATTACTAGTTCAGATCTACAAGTTATAATTTGAAATAATAATTTGAATTTATCAAATCTAAGTTCTGTAATTCACTATTACAAGTTCAGATCTTCAAGTTATAATTTACAATAATAATTAGAAGCTATCAATTTTAAGTGCTGTATTTGACAATTACAAGTTCAGATCTTCTAGTTATAATTTGCACTAATAATTTGTATTTAACAATTTGAAGTTCTGTATTTAACAATTACAAGTTCAGATCTTCAAGTTATAATTTGCAATAATAATTAGAAGCTATCAATTTTAAGTTCTGTATTTGACAATTACTAGTTCAGATCTTCAAGTTATAATTTGAAATAATAATATGAATTTAACAAATCTAAGTTCTGTAATTCACGATTACAAGTTCAGATCTTCAAGTTATAACTTACAAGAATAATTAGAAGCTATCAATTTTAAGTTCTGTATTTGACAATTACAAGTTCAGATCTTCAAGTTATAATTTGCAATAATACTTAGAAGCTATTAATTTTAAGTTCTTTATTTGACAATTACAAGTTCAGATCTTCAAGTTATAATTTGAAATAATAATTAGAAGCTATCAATTTTATGTTCTGTATTTGACAATTACAAGTTCAGATCTTCAAGTTATAATTTGCAATAATAATTAGAAGCTATCAATTTTAAGTTCTGTATTTGACAATTACAAGTTCAGATCTTCAAGTTATAGTTTGCAATAATAATTAGAAGCTATCAATTTTAAGTTCTGTATTTGACAATTACTAGTTCAGATCTTCAAGTTATATTTTGAAATAATAATTTGAATTTAACAAATCTAAGTTCTGTAATTCACTATTACAAGTTCAGATCTTCAAGTTATAATTTATAATAATAATTAGAAGCTATGAATTTTAAGTTCTGTATTTGACAATTACAAGTTCAGATCTTCAAGTTATAATTTGCACTAATAATTTGTATTTAACAATTAGAAGTTCTGTATTTGACAATTACAAGTTCAGATCTTTATGTTATAATTTGCAATTATAATTAGAAGCTATAATTTTAAGTTCTGTATTTGACAATTACAAGTTCAGATCTTCAAGTTATAATTTGAAATAATAATTAGAAGCTATCAATATTAAGTTCTGTATTTGACAATTACAAGTTCAGATCTTCAAGTTATAATTTGCACTAATAATTTGTATTTAACAATTTGAAGTTCTGTATTTGACAATTAAAAGTTCAGATCTTCAAGTTATAATTTGCAATAATAATTAGAAGCTATCAAGTTTAAGTTCTGTATTTGACAATTACTAGTTCAGATCTTCAAATTATAATTTGCACTAATAATTTGTATTTAACAATTAGAAGTTCTGTATTTGACTATTACAAGTTCAGATCTTCGAATTATTATTTGCAATCTTAGTTTGAATTTAACAATTCGAAGTTCTGTATTTACCTATTACAGGTTCAGATCTTCAAGTTATTACTTGCAATCACAATTTGTATTTAACAATGCTAAGTTGCGCATTTGTCTATTACAAGTTCAGATCTTCAAATTATATTTTGCAATAATAATTAGAAGCTATTAATTTTAAGTTCTGTATTTGACAATTACAAGTTCAGATCTTCAAGTTATTATTTACAATAATAATTAGAAGCTATCAATTTTAAGTTCTGTATTTGACAATTACAAGTTCAGATCTTCAAGTTATTATTTGCAATAATAATTAGAAGCTATCAATTTTAAGTTCTGTATTTGACAATTACAAGTTCAGATCTTCAAGTTATAATTTACAATAATAATTAGAAGCTATCAATTTTAAGTTCTGTAATTCACTATTACAAGTTCAGATCTTCAAGTTATAATTTACAATAATAATTAGAAGCTATCAATTTTAAGTGCTGTATTTGACAATTACAAGTTCAGATCTTCTAGTTATAATTTGCACTAATAATTTGTATTTAACAATTTGAAGTTCTGTATTTAACAATTACAAGTTCAGATCTTCAAGTTATAATTTGAAATAATAATTAGAAGCTATCAATTTTAAGTTCTGCATTTGACAATTACAAGTTCAGATCTTCAAGTTATAATTTGCAATAATAATTCAAAGCTATCAATTTTAAGTTCTGTATTTGACAATTACTAGTTCAGATCTTCAAGTTATAACTTACAATAATAATTAGAAGCTATCAATTTTAAGTTCTGTATTTGACAATTACTAGTTCAGATCTTCAAGTTATAATTTGCAATAATAATTAGAAGCTCTTAATTTTAAGTTCTGTAGTTGACAATTACAAGTTCAGATCTTCAAGTTATAATTTACAATAATAATTAGAAGCTATCAATTTTAAGTTCTGTATTTGACAATTACAAGTTCAGATCTTCAAGTTATAATTCGCAATAATAATTAGAAGCTATCAATTTTAACTTCTGTATTTGACAATTACTAGTTCAGATCTACAAGTTATAATTTGAAATAATAATTTGAATTTATCAAATCTAAGTTCTGTAATTCACTATTACAAGTTCAGATCTTCAAGTTATAATTTACAATAATAATTAGAAGCTATCAATTTTAAGTGCTGTATTTGACAATTACAAGTTCAGATCTTCTAGTTATAATTTGCACTAATAATTTGTATTTAACAATTTGAAGTTCTGTATTTAACAATTACAAGTTCAGATCTTCAAGTTATAATTTGCAATAATAATTAGAAGCTATCAATTTTAAGTTCTGTATTTGACAATTACTAGTTCAGATCTTCAAGTTATAATTTGAAATAATAATTTGAATTTAACAAATCTAAGTTCTGTAATTCACGATTACAAGTTCAGATCTTCAAGTTATAACTTACAAGAATAATTAGAAGCAATCAATTTTAAGTTCTGTATTTGACAATTACAAGTTCAGATCTACAAGTTATAATTTGCAATAATAATTAGAAGCTATTAATTTTAAGTTCTTTATTTGACAATTACAAGTTCAGATCTTCAAGTTATAATTTGAAATAATAATTAGAAGCTATCAATTTTATGTTCTGTATTTGACAATTACAAGTTCAGATCTTCAAGTTATAATTTGCAATAATAATTAGAAGCTATCAATTTTAAGTTCTGTATTTGACAATTACAAGTTCAGATCTTCAAGTTATAATTTGCAATAATTATTAGAAGCTATCAATTTTAAGTTCTGTATTTGACAATTACAAGTTCAGATCTTCAAGTTATAATTTGCAATAATAATTAGAAGCTATCAATTTTAAGTTCTGTATTTGACAATTACTAGTTCAGATCTTCAAATTATAATTTGCACTAATAATTTGTATTTAACAATTAGAAGTTCTGTATTTGACTATTACAAGTTCAGATCATCGAATTATTATTTGCAATCTTAGTTTGAATTTAACAATTCGAAGTTCTGTATTTACCTATTACAGGTTCAGATCTTCAAGTTATTATTTGCAATCACAATTTGTATTTAACAATGCTAAGTTGCGCATTTGTCTATTACAAGTTCAGATCTTCAAATTATATTTTGCAATAATAATTAGAAGCTATTAATTTTAAGTTCTGTATTTGACAATTACAAGTTCAGATCTTCAAGTTATTATTTGCAATAATAATTAGAAGCTATCAATTTTAAGTTCTGTATTTGACAATTACAAATTCAGATCTTCAAGTTATTATTTGCAATAATAATTAGAAGCTATCAATTTTAAGTTCTGTATTTGACAATTACAAGTTCAGATCTTCAAGTTATAATTTACAATAATAATTAGAAGCTATCAATTTTAAGTTCTGTAATTCACTATTACAAGTTCAGATCTTCAAGTTATAATTTACAATAATAATTAGAAGCTATCAATTTTAAGTGCTGTATTTGACAATTACAAGTTCAGATCTTCTAGTTATAATTTGCACTAATAATTTGTATTTAACAATTTGAAGTTCTGTATTTAACAATTACAAGTTCAGATCTTCAAGTTATAATTTGCAATAATAATTAGAAGCTATCAATTTTAAGTTCTGTATTTGACAATTACTAGTTCAGATCTTCAAGTTATAATTTGAAATAATAATTTGAATTTAACAAATCTAAGTTCTGTAATTCACGATTACAAGTTCAGATCTTCAAGTTATAACTTACAATAATAATTAGAAGCTATCAATTTTAAGTTCTGTATTTAACAATTACAAGTTCAGATCTTCTAGTTATAATTTGCACTAATAATTTGTATTTAACAATTTGAAGTTCTGTATTTAACAATTACAAGTTCAGATCTACAAGTTATAATTTGCAATAATAATTAGAAGCTATCAATTTTAAGTTCTGTATTTGACAATTACAAGTTCAGATCTTCTAGTTAAAATTTGAAATAATAATTAGAAGCTATCAATTTTAAGTTCTGTATTTGACAATTACAAGTTCAGATCTTCTAGTTATAATTTGCAATAATAATTAGAAGCTATCAATTTTAAGATCTGTATTTGACAATTACTAGTTCAGAACTTCAAGTTATAATTTGCAATAATAATTTGTATTTAACAATTAGAAGTTCTGTATTTGACTATTACAAGTTCAGATCTTCGAATTATTATTTGCAATCTTAGTTTGAATTTAACAATTCGAAGTTCTGTATTTTCCTATTACAGGTTCAGATCTTCAAGTTATAATTTTCAATCAAAATTTGTATTTAACAATGCTAAGTTGCGTATTTGTCTATTACAAGTTCAGATCTTCAAATTATATTTTGCAATAATAATTAGAAGCTATCAATTTTAAGTTCTGTATTTGACAATTACAAGTTCAGATCTTCAAGTTATTATTTGCAATAATAATTAGAAGCTATCAATTTTAAGTTCTGTATTTGACAATTACAAGTTCAGATCTTCAAGTTATAATTTACAATAATAATTAGAAGCTATCAATTTTAAGTTCTGTATTTGACAATTACAAGTTCAGATCTTCAAGTTATAATTTGCAATAATAATTAGAAGCTATCAATTTTAAGTTCTGTATTTCACAATTACTAGTTCAGATCTTCAAGTTATAATTTGACATAATAATTTGAATTTATCAAATCTAAGTTCTGTAATTCACTATTACAAGTTCAGATGTTCAAGTTATAATTTACAATAATAATTAGAAGCTATCAATTTTAAGTGCTGTATTTGACAATTACAAGTTCAGATCTTCTAGTTATAATTTGCACTAATAATTTGTATTTAACAATTTGAAGTTCTGTATTTAACAATTACAAGTTCAGATCTTCAAGTTATAATTTGCAATAATAATTAGAAGCTATCAATTTTAAGTTCTGTATTTGACAATTACTAGTTCAGATCTTCAAGTTATAATTTGAAATAATAATTTGAATTTAACAAATCTAAGTTCTGTAATTCACGATTACAAGTTCAGATCTTCAAGTTATAACTTACAATAATAATTAGAAGCTATCAATTTTAAGTTCTGTATTTGACAATTACAAGTTCAGATCTTCAAGTTATAATTTGCAATAATAATTAGAAGCTATCAATTTTAAGTTCTGTATTTGACAATTACAAGTTCAGATCTTCAAGTTATAATTTGAAATAATAATTAGAAGCTATCAATTTTAAGTTCTGTATTTGACAATTACAAGTTCAGATCTTCTAGTTATAATTTGCAATAATAATTAGAAGCTATCAATTTTAAGATCTGTATTTGACAATTACTAGTTCAGAACTTCAAGTTATAATTTGCAATAATAATTTGTATTTAACAATTAGAAGTTCTGTATTTGACTATTACAAGTTCAGATCTTCGAATTAATATTTGCAATCTTAGTTTGAATTTAACAATTCGAAGTTCTGTATTTTCCTATTACAGGTTCAGATCTTCAAGTTATAATTTGCAATCACAATTTGTATTTAACAATGCTAAGTTGCGTATTTGTCTATTACAAGTTCAGATCTTCAAATTATATTTTGCAATAATAATTAGAAGCTATCAATTTTAAGTTCTGTATTTGACAATTACAAGTTCAGATCTTCAAGTTATTATTTGCAATAATAATTAGAAGCTATCAATTTTAAGTTCTGTATTTCACAATTACAAGTTCAGATCTTCAAGTTATAAATGACAATAATAATTAGAAGCTATCAATTTTAAGTTCTGTATTTGACAATTACAAGTTTAGATCTTCAAGTTATAATTTGCAATAATAATTAGAAGCTATCAATTTTAAGTTCTGTATTTGACAATTACTAGTTCAGATCTTCAAGTTATAATTTGAAATAATAATTTGAATTTAACAAATCTAAGTTCTGTAATTCACGATTACAAGTTCAGATCTTCAAGTTATAACTTACAATAATAATTAGAAGCTATCAATTTTAAGTTCTGTATTTGACAATTACAAGTTCAGATCTTCAAGTTATAATTTGCAATAATAATTAGAAGCTATTAATTTTAAGTTCTGTATTTGACAATTACAAGTTCAGATCTTCAAGTTATAATTTGAAATAATAATTAGAAGCTATCAATTTTAAGTTCTGTATTTGACAATTACAAGTTCAGATCTTCAAGTTATAATTTGCAATAATTATTAGAAGCTATCAATTTTAAGTTCTGTATTTGACAATTACTAGTTCAGATCTTCAAGTTATATTATGAAATAATAATTTGAATTTAACAAATCTAAGTTCTGTAATTCACTATTACAAGTTCAGATCTTCAAGTTATAATTTACAATAATAATTAGAAGCTATCAATTTTAAGTTCTGTATTTGACAATTACAAGTTCAGATCTTCAAGTTATAATTTGCACTAATAATTTGTATTTAACAATTAGAAGTTCTGTATTTGACAATTACAAGTTCAGATCTTCAAGTTATAATTTGCAATAATAATTAGAAGCTATCAATTTTAAGTTCTGTATTTGACAATTACAAGTTCAGATCTTCAAGTTATAATTTGAAATAATAATTAGAAGCTATCAATTTTAAGTTCTGTATTTGACAATTACAAGTTCAGATCTTCTAGTTATAATTTGCAATAATAATTAGAAGCTATCAATTTTAAGATCTGTATTTGACAATTACTAGTTCAGAACTTCAAGTTATAATTTGCAATAATAATTTGTATTTAACAATTAGAAGTTCTGTATTTGACTATTACAAGTTCAGATCTTCGAATTATTATTTGCAATCTTAGTTTGAATTTAACAATTCGAAGTTCTTTATTTTCCTATTACAGGTTCAGATCTTCAAGTTATAATTTGCAATCACAATTTGTATTTAACAATGCTAAGTTGCGTATTTGTCTATTACAAGTTCAGATCTTCAAATTATATTTTGCAATAATAATTAGAAGCTATCAATTTTAAGTTCTGTATTTGACAATTACAAGTTCAGATCTTCAAGTTATTATTTGCAATAATAATTAGAAGCTATCAATTTTAAGTTCTGTATTTCACAATTACAAGTTCAGATCTTCAAGTTATAATTTACAATAATAATTAGAAGCTATCAATTTTAAGTTCTGTATTTGACAATTACAAGTTGAGATCTTCAAGTTATAATTTGCAATAATAATTAGAAGCTATCAATTTTAAGTTCTGTATTTGACAATTACTAGTTCAGATCTTCAAGTTATAATTTGAAATAATAATTTGAATTTATCAAATCTAAGTTCTGTAATTCACTATTACAAGTTCAGATCTTCAAGTTATAATTTACAATAATAATTAGAAGCTATCAATTTTAAGTGCTGTATTTGACAATTACAAGTTCAGATCTTCTAGTTATAATTTGCACTAATAATTTGTATTTAACAATTTGAAGTTCTGTATTTAACAATTACAAGTTCAGATCTTCAAGTTATAATTTGCAATAATAATTAGAAGCTATCAATTTTAAGTTCTGTATTTGACAATTACTAGTTCAGATCTTCAAGTTATAATTTGAAATAATAATTTGAATTTAACAAATCTAAGTTCTGTAATTCACGATTACAAGTTCAGATCTTCAAGTTATAACTTACAATAATAATTAGAAGCTATCAATTTTAAGTTCTGTATTTAACAATTACAAGTTCAGATCTTCTAGTTATAATTTGCACTAATAATTTGTATTTAACAATTTGAAGTTCTGTATTTAACAATTACAAGTTCAGATCTTCAAGTTATAATTTGCAATAATAATTAGAAGCTATCAATTTTAAGTTCTGTATTTGACAATTACAAGTTCAGATCTTCTAGTTAAAATTTGAAATAATAATTAGAAGCTATCAATTTTAAGTTCTGTATTTGACAATTACAAGTTCAGATCTTCTAGTTATAATTTGCAATAATAATTAGAAGCTATCAATTTTAAGATCTGTATTTGACAATTACTAGTTCAGAACTTCAAGTTATAATTTGCAATAATAATTTGTATTTAACAATTAGAAGTTCTGTATTTGACTATTACAAGTTCAGATCTTCGAATTATTATTTGCAATCTTAGTTTGAATTTAACAATTCGAAGTTCTGTATTTTCCTATTACAGGTTCAGATCTTCAAGTTATAATTTTCAATCAAAATTTGTATTTAACAATGCTAAGTTGCGTATTTGTCTATTACAAGTTCAGATCTTCAAATTATATTTTGCAATAATAATTAGAAGCTATCAATTTTAAGTTCTGTATTTGACAATTACAAGTTCAGATCTTCAAGTTATTATTTGCAATAATAATTAGAAGCTATCAATTTTAAGTTCTGTATTTGACAATTACAAGTTCAGATCTTCAAGTTATAATTTACAATAATAATTAGAAGCTATCAATTTTAAGTTCTGTATTTGACAATTACAAGTTCAGATCTTCAAGTTATAATTTGCAATAATAATTAGAAGCTATCAATTTTAAGTTCTGTATTTCACAATTACTAGTTCAGATCTTCAAGTTATAATTTGACATAATAATTTGAATTTATCAAATCTAAGTTCTGTAATTCACTATTACAAGTTCAGATGTTCAAGTTATAATTTACAATAATAATTAGAAGCTATCAATTTTAAGTGCTGTATTTGACAATTACAAGTTCAGATCTTCTAGTTATAATTTGCACTAATAATTTGTATTTAACAATTTGAAGTTCTGTATTTAACAATTACAAGTTCAGATCTTCAAGTTATAATTTGCAATAATAATTAGAAGCTATCAATTTTAAGTTCTGTATTTGACAATTACTAGTTCAGATCTTCAAGTTATAATTTGAAATAATAATTTGAATTTAACAAATCTAAGTTCTGTAATTCACGATTACAAGTTCAGATCTTCAAGTTATAACTTACAATAATAATTAGAAGCTATCAATTTTAAGTTCTGTATTTGACAATTACAAGTTCAGATCTTCAAGTTATAATTTGCAATAATAATTAGAAGCTATCAATTTTAAGTTCTGTATTTGACAATTACAAGTTCAGATCTTCAAGTTATAATTTGAAATAATAATTAGAAGCTATCAATTTTAAGTTCTGTATTTGACAATTACAAGTTCAGATCTTCTAGTTATAATTTGCAATAATAATTAGAAGCTATCAATTTTAAGATCTGTATTTGACAATTACTAGTTCAGAACTTCAAGTTATAATTTGCAATAATAATTTGTATTTAACAATTAGAAGTTCTGTATTTGACTATTACAAGTTCAGATCTTCGAATTAATATTTGCAATCTTAGTTTGAATTTAACAATTCGAAGTTCTGTATTTTCCTATTACAGGTTCAGATCTTCAAGTTATAATTTGCAATCACAATTTGTATTTAACAATGCTAAGTTGCGTATTTGTCTATTACAAGTTCAGATCTTCAAATTATATTTTGCAATAATAATTAGAAGCTATCAATTTTAAGTTCTGTATTTGACAATTACAAGTTCAGATCTTCAAGTTATTATTTGCAATAATAATTAGAAGCTATCAATTTTAAGTTCTGTATTTCACAATTACAAGTTCAGATCTTCAAGTTATAATTTACAATAATAATTAGAAGCTATCAATTTTAAGTTCTGTATTTGACAATTACAAGTTTAGATCTTCAAGTTATAATTTGCAATAATAATTAGAAGCTATCAATTTTAAGTTCTGTATTTGACAATTACTAGTTCAGATCTTCAAGTTATAATTTGAAATAATAATTTGAATTTAACAAATCTAAGTTCTGTAATTCACGATTACAAGTTCAGATCTTCAAGTTATAACTTACAATAATAATTAGAAGCTATCAATTTTAAGTTCTGTATTTGACAATTACAAGTTCAGATCTTCAAGTTATAATTTGCAATAATAATTAGAAGCTATTAATTTTAAGTTCTGTATTTGACAATTACAAGTTCAGATCTTCAAGTTATAATTTGAAATAATAATTAGAAGCTATCAATTTTATGTTCTGTATTTGACAATTACAAGTTCAGATCTTCAAGTTATAATTTGCAATAATAATTAGAAGCTATCAATTTTAAGTTGTGTATTTGACAATTACAAGTTCAGATCTCCAAGTTATAATTTGCAATAATTATTAGAAGCTATCAATTTTAAGTTCTGTATTTGACAATTCCTAGTTCAGATCTTCAAGTTATATTTTGAAATAATAATTTGAATTTAACAAATCTAAGTTCTGTAATTCACTATTACAAGTTCAGATCTTCAAGTTATAATTTACAATAATAATTAGAAGCTATCAATTTTAAGTTCTGTATTTGACAATTACAAGTTCAGATCTTCAAGTTATAATTTGCACTAATAATTTGTATTTAACAATTTGAAGTTCTGTATTTGACAATTACAAGTTCAGATCTTCAAGTTATAATTTGCAATAATAATTAGAAGCTATCAATTTTAAGTTCTGTATTTGACAATTACAAGTTCAGATCTTCAAGTTATAATTTGAAATAATAATTAGAAGCTCTCAATTTTAAGTTCTGTATTTGACAATTACAAGTTCAAATCTTCTAGTTATAATTTGCAATAATAATTAGAAGCTATCAATTTTAAGATCTGTATTTGACAATTACTAGTTCAGAACTTCAAGTTATAATTTGCAATAATAATTTGTATTTAACAATTAGAAGTTCTGTATTTGACTATTACAAGTTCAGATCTTCGAATTATTATTTGCAATCTTAGTTTGAATTTAACAATTCGAAGTTCTGTATTTTCCTATTACAGGTTCAGATCTTCAAGTTATAATTTGCAATCAAAATTTGTATTTAACAATGCTAAGTTGCGTATTTGTCTATTACAAGTTCAGATCTTCAAATTATATTTTGCAATAATAATTAGAAGCTATCAATTTTAAGTTCTGTATTTGACAATTACAAGTTCAGATCTTCAAGTTATTATTTGCAATAATAATTAGAAGCTATCAATTTTAAGTTCTGTATTTGACAATTACAAGTTCAGATCTTCAAGTTATAATTTACAATAATAATTAGAAGCTATCAATTTTAAGTTCTGTATTTGACAATTACAAGTTCAGATCTTCAAGTTATAATTTGCAATAATAATTAGAAGCTATCAATTTTAAGTTCTGTATTTCACAATTACTAGTTCAGATCTTCAAGTTATAATTTGACATAATAATTTGAATTTATCAAATCTAAGTTCTGTAATTCACTATTACAAGTTCAGATGTTCAAGTTATAATTTACAATAATAATTAGAAGCTATCAATTTTAAGTGCTGTATTTGACAATTACAAGTTCAGATCTTCTAGTTATAATTTGCACTAATAATTTGTATTTAACAATTTGAAGTTCTGTATTTAACAATTACAAGTTCAGATCTTCAAGTTATAATTTGCAATAATAATTAGAAGCTATCAATTTTAAGTTCTGTATTTGACAATTACTAGTTCAGATCTTCAAGTTATAATTTGAAATAATAATTTGAATTTAACAAATCTAAGTTCTGTAATTCACGATTACAAGTTCAGATCTTCAAGTTATAACTTACAATAATAATTAGAAGCTATCAATTTTAAGTTCTGTATTTGACAATTACAAGTTCAGATCTTCAAGTTATAATTTGCAATAATAATTAGAAGCTATCAATTTTAAGTTCTGTATTTGACAATTACAAGTTCAGATCTTCAAGTTATAATTTGAAATAATAATTAGAAGCTATCAATTTTAAGTTCTGTATTTGACAATTACAAGTTCAGATCTTCTAGTTATAATTTGCAATAATAATTAGAAGCTATCAATTTTAAGATCTGTATTTGACAATTACTAGTTCAGAACTTCAAGTTATAATTTGCAATAATAATTTGTATTTAACAATTAGAAGTTCTGTATTTGACTATTACAAGTTCAGATCTTCGAATTATTATTTGCAATCTTAGTTTGAATTTAACAATTCGAAGTTCTTTATTTTCCTATTACAGGTTCAGATCTTCAAGTTATAATTTGCAATCACAATTTGTATTTAACAATGCTAAGTTGCGTATTTGTCTATTACAAGTTCAGATCTTCAAATTATATTTTGCAATAATAATTAGAAGCTATCAATTTTAAGTTCTGTATTTGACAATTACAAGTTCAGATCTTCAAGTTATTATTTGCAATAATAATTAGAAGCTATCAATTTTAAGTTCTGTATTTCACAATTACAAGTTCAGATCTTCAAGTTATAATTTACAATAATAATTAGAAGCTATCAATTTTAAGTTCTGTATTTGACAATTACAAGTTGAGATCTTCAAGTTATAATTTGCAATAATAATTAGAAGCTATCAATTTTAAGTTCTGTATTTGACAATTACTAGTTCAGATCTTCAAGTTATAATTTGAAATAATAATTTGAATTTATCAAATCTAAGTTCTCTAATTCACTATTACAAGTTCAGATCTTCAAGTTATAATTTACAATAATAATTAGAAGCTATCAATTTTAAGTTCTGTATTTGACAATTACAAGTTCAGATCTTCAAGTTATAATTTGCAATAATAATTAGAAGCTATCAATTTTAAGTTCTGTATTTCACAATTACTAGTTCAGATCTTCAAGTTATAATTTGACATAATAATTTGAATTTATCAAATCTAAGTTCTGTAATTCACTATTACAAGTTCAGATGTTCAAGTTATAATTTACAATAATAATTAGAAGCTATCAATTTTAAGTGCTGTATTTGACAATTACAAGTTCAGATCTTCTAGTTATAATTTGCACTAATAATTTGTATTTAACAATTTGAAGTTCTGTATTTAACAATTACAAGTTCAGATCTTCAAGTTATAATTTGCAATAATAATTAGAAGCTATCAATTTTAAGTTCTGTATTTGACAATTACTAGTTCAGATCTTCAAGTTATAATTTGAAATAATAATTTGAATTTAACAAATCTAAGTTCTGTAATTCACGATTACAAGTTCAGATCTTCAAGTTATAACTTACAATAATAATTAGAAGCTATCAATTTTAAGTTCTGTATTTGACAATTACAAGTTCAGATCTTCAAGTTATAATTTGCAATAATAATTAGAAGCTATCAATTTTAAGTTCTGTATTTGACAATTACAAGTTCAGATCTTCAAGTTATAATTTGAAATAATAATTAGAAGCTATCAATTTTAAGTTCTGTATTTGACAATTACAAGTTCAGATCTTCTAGTTATAATTTGCAATAATAATTAGAAGCTATCAATTTTAAGATCTGTATTTGACAATTACTAGTTCAGAACTTCAAGTTATAATTTGCAATAATAATTTGTATTTAACAATTAGAAGTTCTGTATTTGACTATTACAAGTTCAGATCTTCGAATTAATATTTGCAATCTTAGTTTGAATTTAACAATTCGAAGTTCTGTATTTTCCTATTACAGGTTCAGATCTTCAAGTTATAATTTGCAATCACAATTTGTATTTAACAATGCTAAGTTGCGTATTTGTCTATTACAAGTTCAGATCTTCAAATTATATTTTGCAATAATAATTAGAAGCTATCAATTTTAAGTTCTGTATTTGACAATTACAAGTTCAGATCTTCAAGTTATTATTTGCAATAATAATTAGAAGCTATCAATTTTAAGTTCTGTATTTCACAATTACAAGTTCAGATCTTCAAGTTATAATTTACAATAATAATTAGAAGCTATCAATTTTAAGTTCTGTATTTGACAATTACAAGTTTAGATCTTCAAGTTATAATTTGCAATAATAATTAGAAGCTATCAATTTTAAGTTCTGTATTTGACAATTACTAGTTCAGATCTTCAAGTTATAATTTGAAATAATAATTTGAATTTAACAAATCTAAGTTCTGTAATTCACGATTACAAGTTCAGATCTTCAAGTTATAACTTACAATAATAATTAGAAGCTATCAATTTTAAGTTCTGTATTTGACAATTACAAGTTCAGATCTTCAAGTTATAATTTGCAATAATAATTAGAAGCTATTAATTTTAAGTTCTGTATTTGACAATTACAAGTTCAGATCTTCAAGTTATAATTTGAAATAATAATTAGAAGCTATCAATTTTATGTTCTGTATTTGACAATTACAAGTTCAGATCTTCAAGTTATAATTTGCAATAATAATTAGAAGCTATCAATTTTAAGTTGTGTATTTGACAATTACAAGTTCAGATCTCCAAGTTATAATTTGCAATAATTATTAGAAGCTATCAATTTTAAGTTCTGTATTTGACAATTCCTAGTTCAGATCTTCAAGTTATATTTTGAAATAATAATTTGAATTTAACAAATCTAAGTTCTGTAATTCACTATTACAAGTTCAGATCTTCAAGTTATAATTTACAATAATAATTAGAAGCTATCAATTTTAAGTTCTGTATTTGACAATTACAAGTTCAGATCTTCAAGTTATAATTTGCACTAATAATTTGTATTTAACAATTTGAAGTTCTGTATTTGACAATTACAAGTTCAGATCTTCAAGTTATAATTTGCAATAATAATTAGAAGCTATCAATTTTAAGTTCTGTATTTGACAATTACAAGTTCAGATCTTCAAGTTATAATTTGAAATAATAATTAGAAGCTCTCAATTTTAAGTTCTGTATTTGACAATTACAAGTTCAGATCTTCTAGTTATAATTTGCAATAATAATTAGAAGCTATCAATTTTAAGATCTGTATTTGACAATTACTAGTTCAGAACTTCAAGTTATAATTTGCAATAATAATTTGTATTTAACAATTAGAAGTTCTGTATTTGACTATTACAAGTTCAGATCTTCGAATTATTATTTGCAATCTTAGTTTGAATTTAACAATTCGAAGTTCTGTATTTTCCTATTACAGGTTCAGATCTTCAAGTTATAATTTGCAATCAAAATTTGTATTTAACAATGCTAAGTTGCGTATTTGTCTATTACAAGTTCAGATCTTCAAATTATATTTTGCAATAATAATTAGAAGCTATCAATTTTAAGTTCTGTATTTGACAATTACAAGTTCAGATCTTCAAGTTATTATTTGCAATAATAATTAGAAGCTATCAATTTTAAGTTCTGTATTTGACAATTACAAGTTCAGATCTTCAAGTTATAATTTACAATAATAATTAGAAGCTATCAATTTTAAGTTCTGTATTTGACAATTACAAGTTCAGATCTTCAAGTTATAATTTGCAATAATAATTAGAAGCTATCAATTTTAAGTTCTGTATTTCACAATTACTAGTTCAGATCTTCAAGTTATAATTTGACATAATAATTTGAATTTATCAAATCTAAGTTCTGTAATTCACTATTACAAGTTCAGATGTTCAAGTTATAATTTACAATAATAATTAGAAGCTATCAATTTTAAGTGCTGTATTTGACAATTACAAGTTCAGATCTTCTAGTTATAATTTGCACTAATAATTTGTATTTAACAATTTGAAGTTCTGTATTTAACAATTACAAGTTCAGATCTTCAAGTTATAATTTGCAATAATAATTAGAAGCTATCAATTTTAAGTTCTGTATTTGACAATTACTAGTTCAGATCTTCAAGTTATAATTTGAAATAATAATTTGAATTTAACAAATCTAAGTTCTGTAATTCACGATTACAAGTTCAGATCTTCAAGTTATAACTTACAATAATAATTAGAAGCTATCAATTTTAAGTTCTGTATTTGACAATTACAAGTTCAGATCTTCAAGTTATAATTTGCAATAATAATTAGAAGCTATCAATTTTAAGTTCTGTATTTGACAATTACAAGTTCAGATCTTCAAGTTATAATTTGAAATAATAATTAGAAGCTATCAATTTTAAGTTCTGTATTTGACAATTACAAGTTCAGATCTTCTAGTTATAATTTGCAATAATAATTAGAAGCTATCAATTTTAAGATCTGTATTTGACAATTACTAGTTCAGAACTTCAAGTTATAATTTGCAATAATAATTTGTATTTAACAATTAGAAGTTCTGTATTTGACTATTACAAGTTCAGATCTTCGAATTAATATTTGCAATCTTAGTTTGAATTTAACAATTCGAAGTTCTGTATTTTCCTATTACAGGTTCAGATCTTCAAGTTATAATTTGCAATCACAATTTGTATTTAACAATGCTAAGTTGCGTATTTGTCTATTACAAGTTCAGATCTTCAAATTATATTTTGCAATAATAATTAGAAGCTATCAATTTTAAGTTCTGTATTTGACAATTACAAGTTCAGATCTTCAAGTTATTATTTGCAATAATAATTAGAAGCTATCAATTTTAAGTTCTGTATTTCACAATTACAAGTTCAGATCTTCAAGTTATAATTTACAATAATAATTAGAAGCTATCAATTTTAAGTTCTGTATTTGACAATTACAAGTTTAGATCTTCAAGTTATAATTTGCAATAATAATTAGAAGCTATCAATTTTAAGTTCTGTATTTGACAATTACTAGTTCAGATCTTCAAGTTATAATTTGAAATAATAATTTGAATTTAACAAATCTAAGTTCTGTAATTCACGATTACAAGTTCAGATCTTCAAGTTATAACTTACAATAATAATTAGAAGCTATCAATTTTAAGTTCTGTATTTGACAATTACAAGTTCAGATCTTCAAGTTATAATTTGCAATAATAATTAGAAGCTATTAATTTTAAGTTCTGTATTTGACAATTACAAGTTCAGATCTTCAAGTTATAATTTGAAATAATAATTAGAAGCTATCAATTTTATGTTCTGTATTTGACAATTACAAGTTCAGATCTTCAAGTTATAATTTGCAATAATAATTAGAAGCTATCAATTTTAAGTTCTGTATTTGACAATTACAAGTTCAGATCTCCAAGTTATAATTTGCAATAATTATTAGAAGCTATCAATTTTAAGTTCTGTATTTGACAATTCCTAGTTCAGATCTTCAAGTTATAATTTACAATAATAATTAGAAGCTATCAATTTTAAGTTCTGTATTTGACAATTACAAGTTCAGATCTTCAAGTTATAATTTGCACTAATAATTAGTATTTAACAATTTGAAGTTCTGTATTTGACAATTACAAGTTCAGATCTTCAAGTTATAATTTGCAATAATAATTAGAAGCTATCAATTTTAAGTTCTGTATTTGACAATTACAAGTTCAGATCTTCAAGTTATAATTTGAAATAATAATTAGAAGCTCTCAATTTTAAGTTCTGTATTTGACAATTACAAGTTCAGATCTTCTAGTTATAATTTGCAATAATAATTAGAAGCTATCAATTTTAAGATCTGTATTTGACAATTACTAGTTCAGAACTTCAAGTTATAATTTGCACTAATAATTGGTATTTAACAATTAGAAGTTCTGTATTTGACTATTACAAGTTCAGATCTTCAAGTTATAATTTGAAATAATAATTAGAAGCTATCAATTTTAAGTTCTGTATTTGACAATTACAAGTTCAGATCTTCAAGTTATAATTTGCAATAATAATTAGAAGCTATCAATTTTATGTTCTGTATTTGACAATTACTAGTTCAGATCTTCAAGTTATAATTTGAAATAATAATTTGAATTTAACAAATCTAAGTTCTGTAATTCACTATTACAAGTTCAGATCTTCAAGTTATAACTTACAATAATAATTAGAAGCTATCAATTTTAAGTTCTGTATTTGACAATTACAAGTTCAGATCTTCAAGTTATAATTTGAAATAATAATTAGAAGCTATCAATTTTATGTTCTGTATTTGACAATTACAAGTTCAGATCTTCAAGTTATAATGTGCAATAATAATTAGAAGCTATCAATTTTAAGTTCTGTATTTGACAATTACAAGTTCAGATCTTCAAGTTATAATTTGCACTAATAATTTGTATTTAACAATTAGACGTTCTGTATTTGACAATTACAAGTTCAGATCTTCAAGTTATAATTTGCAATAATAATTAGAAGCTATCAATTTTAAGATCTGTATTTGACAATTACTAGTTCAGAACTTCAAGTTATAATTTGCACTAATAATTTGTATTTAACAATTAGAAGTTCTGTATTTGACTATTACAAGTTCAGATCTTCAAGTTATAATTTGCAATCACAATTTGAATTTAACAATGCTAAGTTGCGTATTTGTCTATTACAAGTTCAGATCTTCAAATTATAATTTGCAATAATAATTAGAAGCTATCAATTTTAAGTTCTGAATTTGACAATTACAAGTTCAGATCTTCAAGTTATAATTTACAATAATAATTAGAAGCTATCAATTTTAAGTTCTGTATTTGACAATTACAAGTTCAGATCTTCAAGTTATAATTTGCACTAATAATTAGTATTTAACAATTTGAAGTTCTGTATTTGACAATTACAAGTTCAGATCTTCAAGTTATAATTTGCAATAATAATTAGAAGCTATCAATTTTAAGTTCTGTATTTGACAATTACAAGTTCAGATCTTCAAGTTATAATTTGAAATAATAATTAGAAGCTCTCAATTTTAAGTTCTGTATTTGACAATTACAAGTTCAGATCTTCTAGTTATAATTTGCAATAATAATTAGAAGCTATCAATTTTAAGATCTGTATTTGACAATTACTAGTTCAGAACTTCAAGTTATAATTTGCACTAATAATTGGTATTTAACAATTAGAAGTTCTGTATTTGACTATTACAAGTTCAGATCTTCAAGTTATAATTTGAAATAATAATTAGAAGCTATCAATTTTAAGTTCTGTATTTGACAATTACAAGTTCAGATCTTCAAGTTATAATTTGCAATAATAATTAGAAGCTATCAATTTTATGTTCTGTATTTGACAATTACTAGTTCAGATCTTCAAGTTATAATTTGAAATAATAATTTGAATTTAACAAATCTAAGTTCTGTAATTCACTATTACAAGTTCAGATCTTCAAGTTATAACTTACAATAATAATTAGAAGCTATCAATTTTAAGTTCTGTATTTGACAATTACAAGTTCAGATCTTCAAGTTATAATTTGAAATAATAATTAGAAGCTATCAATTTTATGTTCTGTATTTGACAATTACAAGTTCAGATCTTCAAGTTATAATGTGCAATAATAATTAGAAGCTATCAATTTTAAGTTCTGTATTTGACAATTACAAGTTCAGATCTTCAAGTTATAATTTGCACTAATAATTTGTATTTAACAATTAGACGTTCTGTATTTGACAATTACAAGTTCAGATCTTCAAGTTATAATTTGCAATAATAATTAGAAGCTATCAATTTTAAGATCTGTATTTGACAATTACTAGTTCAGAACTTCAAGTTATAATTTGCACTAATAATTTGTATTTAACAATTAGAAGTTCTGTATTTGACTATTACAAGTTCAGATCTTCAAGTTATAATTTGCAATCACAATTTGAATTTAACAATGCTAAGTTGCGTATTTGTCTATTACAAGTTCAGATCTTCAAATTATAATTTGCAATAATAATTAGAAGCTATCAATTTTAAGTTCTGAATTTGACAATTACAAGTTCAGATCTTCAAGTTATTATTTGCAATAATAATTAGAAGCTATCATTCTTAAGTTCTGTATTTGACAATTACAAGTTCAGATCTTCTAGTTATAATTTACAATAATAATTAGAAGCTATCAATTTTAAGTTCTGTATTTGACAATTACAAGTTCAGATCTTCAAGTTATAATTTGCAATAATAATTAGAAGCTATCAATTTTAAGTTCTGCATTTGACAATTACTAGTTCAGATCTTCAAGTTATAATTTGAAATAATAATTTGAATTTAACAAATCTAAGTTCTGTAATTCATGATTACAAGTTCAGATCTTCAAGTTATAACTTACAATAATAATTAGAAGCTATCAATTTTAAGTTCTGTATTTGACAATAACAAGTTCAGATCTTCAAGTTATAATTTGCAATAATAATTAGAAGCTATTAATTTTAAGTTCTGTATTTGACAATTACAAGTTCAGATCTTCAAGTTATAATTTGCAATAATAATTAGAAGCTATCAATTTTAAGTTCTGAATTTGACAATTTCAAGTTCAGATCTTCAAGTTATTATTTGCAATAATAATTAGAAGCTATCAATCTTAAGTTCTGTATTTGACAATTACAAGTTCAGATCTTCAAGTTATAATTTACAATAATAATTAGAAGCTATCAATTTTAAGTTCTGTATTTGACAACTACAAGTTCAGATCTTCAAGTTATAATTTGCAATAATAATTAGAAGCTATTAATTTTAAGTTCTGTATTTGACAATTACTAGTTCAGATCTTCAAGTTATAATTTGCAATAATAATTAGAAGCTATCAATTTTAAGTTCTGCATTTGACAATTACTAGTTCAGATCTTCAAGTTATAATTTGAAATAATAATTTGAATTTAACAAATCTAAGTTCTGTAATTCATGATTACAGGTTCAGATCTTCAAGTTATAACTTACAATAATAATTAGAAGCTATCAATTTTAAGTTCTGTATTTGACAATAACAAGTTCAGATCTTCAAGTTATAATTTGCAATAATAATTAGAAGCTATTAATTTTAAGTTCTGTATTTGACAATTACAAGTTCAGATCTTCTAGTTATAATTTGCAATAATAATTAGAAGCTATCAATTTTAAGATCTGTATTTGACAATTACTAGTTCAGAACTTCAAGTTATAATTTGCAATAATAATTTGTATTTAACAATTAGAAGTTCTGTATTTGACTATTACAAGTTCAGATCTTCGAATTAATATTTGCAATCTTAGTTTGAATTTAACAATTCGAAGTTCTGTATTTTCCTATTACAGGTTCAGATCTTCAAGTTATAATTTGCAATCACAATTTGTATTTAACAATGCTAAGTTGCGTATTTGTCTATTACAAGTTCAGATCTTCAAATTATATTTTGCAATAATAATTAGAAGCTATCAATTTTAAGTTCTGTATTTGACAATTACAAGTTCAGATCTTCAAGTTATTATTTGCAATAATAATTAGAAGCTATCAATTTTAAGTTCTGTATTTCACAATTACAAGTTCAGATCTTCAAGTTATAATTTACAATAATAATTAGAAGCTATCAATTTTAAGTTCTGTATTTGACAATTACAAGTTTAGATCTTCAAGTTATAATTTGCAATAATAATTAGAAGCTATCAATTTTAAGTTCTGTATTTGACAATTACTAGTTCAGATCTTCAAGTTATAATTTGAAATAATAATTTGAATTTAACAAATCTAAGTTCTGTAATTCACGATTACAAGTTCAGATCTTCAAGTTATAACTTACAATAATAATTAGAAGCTATCAATTTTAAGTTCTGTATTTGACAATTACAAGTTCAGATCTTCAAGTTATAATTTGCAATAATAATTAGAAGCTATTAATTTTAAGTTCTGTATTTGACAATTACAAGTTCTGATCTTCAAGTTATAATTTGAAATAATAATTAGAAGCTATCAATTTTATGTTCTGTATTTGACAATTACAAGTTCAGATCTTCAAGTTATAATTTGCAATAATAATTAGAAGCTATCAATTTTAAGTTCTGTATTTGACAATTACAAGTTCAGATCTCCAAGTTATAATTTGCAATAATTATTAGAAGCTATCAATTTTAAGTTCTGTATTTGACAATTCCTAGTTCAGATCTTCAAGTTATATTTTGAAATAATAATTTGAATTTAACAAATCTAAGTTCTGTAATTCACTATTACAAGTTCAGATCTTCAAGTTATAATTTACAATAATAATTAGAAGCTATCAATTTTAAGTTCTGTATTTGACAATTACAAGTTCAGATCTTCAAGTTATAATTTGCACTAATAATTTGTATTTAACAATTTGAAGTTCTGTATTTGACAATTACAAGTTCAGATCTTCAAGTTATAATTTGCAATAATAATTAGAAGCTATCAATTTTAAGTTCTGTATTTGACAATTACAAGTTCAGATCTTCAAGTTATAATTTGAAATAATAATTAGAAGCTCTCAATTTTAAGTTCTGTATTTGACAATTACAAGTTCAGATCTTCTAGTTATAATTTGCAATAATAATTAGAAGCTATCAATTTTAAGATCTGTATTTGACAATTACTAGTTCAGAACTTCAAGTTATAATTTGCACTAATAATTTGTATTTAACAATTAGAAGTTCTGTATTTGACTATTACAAGTTCAGATCTTCAAGTTATAATTTGAAATAATAATTAGAAGCTATCAATTTTAAGTTCTGTATTTGACAATTACAAGTTCAGATCTTCAAGTTATAATTTGCAATAATAATTAGAAGCTATCAATTTTATGTTCTGTATTTGACAATTACTAGTTCAGATCTTCAAGTTATAATTTGAAATAATAATTTGAATTTAACAAATCTAAGTTCTGTAATTCACTATTACAAGTTCAGATCTTCAAGTTATAACTTACAATAATAATTAGAAGCTATCAATTTTAAGTTCTGTATTTGACAATTACAAGTTCAGATCTTCAAGTTATAATTTGAAATAATAATTAGAAGCTATCAATTTTATGTTCTGTATTTGACAATTACAAGTTCAGATCTTCAAGTTATAATGTGCAATAATAATTAGAAGCTATCAATTTTAAGTTCTGTATTTGACAATTACAAGTTCAGATCTTCAAGTTATAATTTGCACTAATAATTTGTATTTAACAATTAGACGTTCTGTATTTGACAATTACAAGTTCAGATCTTCAAGTTATAATTTGCAATAATAATTAGAAGCTATCAATTTTAAGATCTGTATTTGACAATTACTAGTTCAGAACTTCAAGTTATAATTTGCACTAATAATTTGTATTTAACAATTAGAAGTTCTGTATTTGACTATTACAAGTTCAGATCTTCAAGTTATAATTTGCAATCACAATTTGAATTTAACAATGCTAAGTTGCGTATTTGTCTATTACAAGTTCAGATCTTCAAATTATAATTTGCAATAATAATTAGAAGCTATCAATTTTAAGTTCTGAATTTGACAATTACAAGTTCAGATCTTCAAGTTATTATTTGCAATAATAATTAGAAGCTATCATTCTTAAGTTCTGTATTTGACAATTACAAGTTCAGATCTTCAAGTTATAATTTACAATAATAATTAGAAGCTATCAATTTTAAGTTCTGTATTTGACAATTACAAGTTCAGATCTTCAAGTTATAATTTGTAATAATAATTAGAAGCTATCAATTTTAAGTTCTGCATTTGACAATTACTAGTTCAGATCTTCAAGTTATAATTTGAAATAATAATTTGAATTTAACAAATCTAAGTTCTGTAATTCATGATTACAAGTTCAGATCTTCAAGTTATAACTTACAATAATAATAAGAAGCTATCAATTTTAAGTTCTGTATTTGACAATAACAAGTTCAGATCTTCAAGTTATAATTTGCAATAATAATTAGAAGCTATTAATTTTAAGTTCTGTATTTGACAATTACAAGTTCAGATCGTCAAGTTATAATTTGAAATAATAATTAGAAGCTATCAATTTTATGTTCTGTATTTGACAATTACAAGTTCAGATCTTCAAGTTATAATTCGCAATAATAATTAGAAGCTATCAATTTTAAGTTCTGTATTTGACAATTACAAGTTCAGATCTTCAAGTTATAATTTGAAATAATAATTTGAATTTAACAAATCTAAGTTCTGTAATTCACTATTACAAGTTCAGATCTTCAAGTTATAATTTACAATAATAATTAGAAGCTATCAATTTTAAGTTCTGTATTTGACTATTACTAGTTCAGATCTTCAAGTTATAATTTGCAATAATAATTAGAAGCTATCAATTTTAAGTTCTGTATTTGACAATTACAAGTTCAGATCTTCAAGTTATAATTTGCACTAATAATTTGTATTTAACAATTAGAAGTTCTGTATTTGACAATTACAAGTTCAGATCTTCAAGTTATAATTTGCAATAATAATTAGAAGCTATCAATTTTAAGTTCTGTATTTGACAATTACTAGTTCAGATCTTCAAGTTATAATTTGCTCTAATAATTAGTATTTAACAATTAGAAGTTCTGTATTTGACTATTACAAGTTCAGATCTTCGAATTATTATTTGCAATCTTAGTTTGAATTTAACAATTCGAAGTTCTGTATTTACCTATTACAGGTTCAGATCTTCAAGTTATAATTTGCAATCACAATTTGTATTTAACAATGCTAAGTTGCGTATTTGTCTATTACAAGTTCAGATCTTCAAATTATAATTTGCAATAATAATTAGAAGCTATTAATTTTAAGTTCTGTATTTGACAATTACAAGTTCAGATCTTCAAGTTATTATTTGAAATAATAATTAGAAGCTATCAATTTTAAGTTCTGTATTTGACAATTACAAGTTCAGATCTTGAAGTTATAATTTACAATAATAATTAGAAGCTATCAATTTTAAGTTCTGTATTTAACAATTACAAGTTCAGATCTTCAAGTTATAATATGCAATAATAATTAGAAGCTATCAATTTTAAGTTCTGTATTTGACAATTACTAGTTCAGATCTTCAAGTTATAATTTGAAATAATAATTTGAATTTAACAAATCTAAGTTCTGTAATTCACTATTACAAGTTCAGATCTTCAAGTTATAATTTACAATAATAATTAGAAGCTATCAATTTTAAGTTCTGTATTTGACAATTACAAGTTCAGATCTTCAAGTTATAATTTGCACTAATAATTTGTATTTAACAATTTGAAGTTCTGTATTTGACAATTACAAGTTCAGATCTTCAAGTTATAATTTGCAATAATAATTAGAAGCTATTAATTTTAAGTTCTGTATTTGACAATTACAAGTTCAGATCGTCAAGTTATAATTTGAAATAATAATTAGAAGCTATCAATTTTAAGTTCTGAATTTGACAATTACAAGTTCAGATCTTCAAGTTATTATTTGCAATAATAATTAGAAGCTATCATTCTTAAGTTCTGTATTTGACAATTACAAGTTCAGATCTTCAAGTTATAATTTACAATAATAATTAGAAGCTATCAATTTTAAGTTCTGTATTTGACAATTACAAGTTCAGATCTTCAAGTTATAATTTGCAATAATAATTAGAAGCTATCAATTTTAAGTTCTGCATTTGACAATTACTAGTTCAGATCTTCAAGTTATAATTTGAAATAATAATTTGAATTTAACAAATCTAAGTTCTGTAATTCATGATTACAAGTTCAGATCTTCAAGTTATAACTTACAATAATAATTAGAAGCTATCAATTTTAAGTTCTGTATTTGACAATAACAAGTTCAGATCTTCAAGTTATAATTTGCAATAATAATTAGAAGCTATTAATTTTAAGTTCTGTATTTGACAATTACAAGTTCAGATCTTCAAGTTATAATTTGCAATAATAATTAGAAGCTATCAATTTTAAGTTCTGAATTTGACAATTTCAAGTTCAGATCTTCAAGTTATTATTTGCAATAATAATTAGAAGCTATCAATCTTAAGTTCTGTATTTGACAATTACAAGTTCAGATCTTCAAGTTATAGTTTACAATAATAATTAGAAGCTATCAATTTTAAGTTCTGTATTTGACATCTACAAGTTCAGATCTTCAAGTTATAATTTGCAATAATAATTAGAAGCTATTAATTTTAAGTTCTGTATTTGACAATTACTAGTTCAGATCTTCAAGTTATAATTTGCAATAATAATTAGAAGCTATCAATTTTAAGTTCTGCATTTGACAATTACTAGTTCAGATCTTCAAGTTATAATTTGTAATAATAATTTGAATTTAACAAATCTAAGTTCTGTAATTCATGATTACAGGTTCAGATCTTCAAGTTATAACTTACAATAATAATTAGAAGCTATCAATTTTAAGTTCTGTATTTGACAATAACAAGTTCAGATCTTCAAGTTGTAATTTGCAATAATAATTAGAAGCTATTAATTTTAAGTTCTGTATTTGACAATTACAAGTTAAGATCTTCAAGTTATTATTTGCAATAATAATTAGAAGCTATCAATTTTAAGTTCTGAATTTGACAATTACAAGTTCAGATCTTCAAGTTATTATTTGCAATAATAATTAGAAGCTATCAATCTTAAGTTCTGTATTTGACAATTACAAGTTCAGATCTTCAAGTCATAATTTACAATAATAATTAGAAGCTATCAATTTTAAGTTCTGTATTTGACAACTACAAGTTCAGATCTTCAAGTTATAATTTGCAATAATAATTAGAAGCTATCAATTTTAAGTTCTGTATTTGACAATTACAAGTTCAGATCTTCAAGTTATAATTTGAAATAATAATTAGAAGCTCTCAATTTTAAGTTCTGTATTTGACAATTACAAGTTCAGATCTTCTAGTTATAATTTGCAATAATAATTAGAAGCTATCAATTTTAAGATCTGTATTTGACAATTACTAGTTCAGAACTTCAAGTTATAATTTGCACTAATAATTTGTATTTAACAATTAGAAGTTCTGTATTTGACTATTACAAGTTCAGATCTTCAAGTTATAATTTGAAATAATAATTAGAAGCTATCAATTTTAAGTTCTGTATTTGACAATTACAAGTTCAGATCTTCAAGTTATAATTTGCAATAATAATTAGAAGCTATCAATTTTATGTTCTGTATTTGACAATTACTAGTTCAGATCTTCAAGTTATAATTTGAAATAATAATTTGAATTTAACAAATCTAAGTTCTGTAATTCACTATTACAAGTTCAGATCTTCAAGTTATAACTTACAATAATAATTAGAAGCTATCAATTTTAAGTTCTGTATTTGACAATTACAAGTTCAGATCTTCAAGTTATAATTTGAAATAATAATTAGAAGCTATCAATTTTATGTTCTGTATTTGACAATTACAAGTTCAGATCTTCAAGTTATAATGTGCAATAATAATTAGAAGCTATCAATTTTAAGTTCTGTATTTGACAATTACAAGTTCAGATCTTCAAGTTATAATTTGCACTAATAATTTGTATTTAACAATTAGACGTTCTGTATTTGACAATTACAAGTTCAGATCTTCAAGTTATAATTTGCAATAATAATTAGAAGCTATCAATTTTAAGATCTGTATTTGACAATTACTAGTTCAGAACTTCAAGTTATAATTTGCACTAATAATTTGTATTTAACAATTAGAAGTTCTGTATTTGACTATTACAAGTTCAGATCTTCAAGTTATAATTTGCAATCACAATTTGAATTTAACAATGCTAAGTTGCGTATTTGTCTATTACAAGTTCAGATCTTCAAATTATAATTTGCAATAATAATTAGAAGCTATCAATTTTAAGTTCTGAATTTGACAATTACAAGTTCAGATCTTCAAGTTATTATTTGCAATAATAATTAGAAGCTATCATTCTTAAGTTCTGTATTTGACAATTACAAGTTCAGATCTTCAAGTTATAATTTACAATAATAATTAGAAGCTATCAATTTTAAGTTCTGTATTTGACAATTACAAGTTCAGATCTTCAAGTTATTATTTGTAATAATAATTAGAAGCTATCAATTTTAAGTTCTGCATTTGACAATTACTAGTTCAGATCTTCAAGTTATAATTTGAAATAATAATTTGAATTTAACAAATCTAAGTTCTGTAATTCATGATTACAAGTTCAGATCTTCAAGTTATAACTTACAATAATAATAAGAAGCTATCAATTTTAAGTTCTGTATTTGACAATAACAAGTTCAGATCTTCAAGTTATAATTTGCAATAATAATTAGAAGCTATTAATTTTAAGTTCTGTATTTGACAATTACAAGTTCAGATCGTCAAGTTATAATTTGAAATAATAATTAGAAGCTATCAATTTTATGTTCTGTATTTGACAATTACAAGTTCAGATCTTCAAGTTATAATTCGCAATAATAATTAGAAGCTATCAATTTTAAGTTCTGTATTTGACAATTACAAGTTCAGATCTTCAAGTTATAATTTGAAATAATAATTTGAATTTAACAAATCTAAGTTCTGTAATTCACTATTACAAGTTCAGATCTTCAAGTTATAATTTACAATAATAATTAGAAGCTATCAATTTTAAGTTCTGTATTTGACTATTACTAGTTCAGATCTTCAAGTTATAATTTGCAATAATAATTAGAAGCTATCAATTTTAAGTTCTGTATTTGACAATTACAAGTTCAGATCTTCAAGTTATAATTTGCACTAATAATTTGTATTTAACAATTAGAAGTTCTGTATTTGACAATTACAAGTTCAGATCTTCAAGTTATAATTTGCAATAATAATTAGAAGCTATCAATTTTAAGTTCTGTATTTGACAATTACTAGTTCAGATCTTCAAGTTATAATTTGCTCTAATAATTAGTATTTAACAATTAGAAGTTCTGTATTTGACTATTACAAGTTCAGATCTTCGAATTATTATTTGCAATCTTAGTTTGAATTTAACAATTCGAAGTTCTGTATTTACCTATTACAGGTTCAGATCTTCAAGTTATAATTTGCAATCACAATTTGTATTTAACAATGCTAAGTTGCGTATTTGTCTATTACAAGTTCAGATCTTCAAATTATAATTTGCAATAATAATTAGAAGCTATTAATTTTAAGTTCTGTATTTGACAATTACAAGTTCAGATCTTCAAGTTATTATTTGAAATAATAATTAGAAGCTATCAATTTTAAGTTCTGTATTTGACAATTACAAGTTCAGATCTTGAAGTTATAATTTACAATAATAATTAGAAGCTATCAATTTTAAGTTCTGTATTTAACAATTACAAGTTCAGATCTTCAAGTTATAATATGCAATAATAATTAGAAGCTATCAATTTTAAGTTCTGTATTTGACAATTACTAGTTCAGATCTTCAAGTTATAATTTGAAATAATAATTTGAATTTAACAAATCTAAGTTCTGTAATTCACTATTACAAGTTCAGATCTTCAAGTTATAATTTACAATAATAATTAGAAGCTATCAATTTTAAGTTCTGTATTTGACAATTACAAGTTCAGATCTTCAAGTTATAATTTGCACTAATAATTTGTATTTAACAATTTGAAGTTCTGTATTTGACAATTACAAGTTCAGATCTTCAAGTTATAATTTGCAATAATAATTAGAAGCTATTAATTTTAAGTTCTGTATTTGACAATTACAAGTTCAGATCGTCAAGTTATAATTTGAAATAATAATTAGAAGCTATCAATTTTAAGTTCTGAATTTGACAATTACAAGTTCAGATCTTCAAGTTATTATTTGCAATAATAATTAGAAGCTATCATTCTTAAGTTCTGTATTTGACAATTACAAGTTCAGATCTTCAAGTTATAATTTACAATAATAATTAGAAGCTATCAATTTTAAGTTCTGTATTTGACAATTACAAGTTCAGATCTTCAAGTTATAATTTGCAATAATAATTAGAAGCTATCAATTTTAAGTTCTGCATTTGACAATTACTAGTTCAGATCTTCAAGTTATAATTTGAAATAATAATTTGAATTTAACAAATCTAAGTTCTGTAATTCATGATTACAAGTTCAGATCTTCAAGTTATAACTTACAATAATAATTAGAAGCTATCAATTTTAAGTTCTGTATTTGACAATAACAAGTTCAGATCTTCAAGTTATAATTTGCAATAATAATTAGAAGCTATTAATTTTAAGTTCTGTATTTGACAATTACAAGTTCAGATCTTCAAGTTATAATTTGCAATAATAATTAGAAGCTATCAATTTTAAGTTCTGAATTTGACAATTTCAAGTTCAGATCTTCAAGTTATTATTTGCAATAATAATTAGAAGCTATCAATCTTAAGTTCTGTATTTGACAATTACAAGTTCAGATCTTCAAGTTATAATTTACAATAATAATTAGAAGCTATCAATTTTAAGTTCTGTATTTGACATCTACAAGTTCAGATCTTCAAGTTATAATTTGCAATAATAATTAGAAGCTATTAATTTTAAGTTCTGTATTTGACAATTACTAGTTCAGATCTTCAAGTTATAATTTGCAATAATAATTAGAAGCTATCAATTTTAAGTTCTGCATTTGACAATTACTAGTTCAGATCTTCAAGTTATAATTTGTAATAATAATTTGAATTTAACAAATCTAAGTTCTGTAATTCATGATTACAGGTTCAGATCTTCAAGTTATAACTTACAATAATAATTAGAAGCTATCAATTTTAAGTTCTGTATTTGACAATAACAAGTTCAGATCTTCAAGTTGTAATTTGCAATAATAATTAGAAGCTATTAATTTTAAGTTCTGTATTTGACAATTACAAGTTAAGATCTTCAAGTTATTATTTGCAATAATAATTAGAAGCTATCAATTTTAAGTTCTGAATTTGACAATTACAAGTTCAGATCTTCAAGTTATTATTTGCAATAATAATTAGAAGCTATCAATCTTAAGTTCTGTATTTGACAATTACAAGTTCAGATCTTCAAGTCATAATTTACAATAATAATTAGAAGCTATCAATTTTAAGTTCTGTATTTGACAACTACAAGTTCAGATCTTCAAGTTATAATTTGCAATAATAATTAGAAGCTATCAATTTTAAGTTCTGCATTTGACAATTACTAGTTCAGATCTTCAAGTTATAATTTGAAATAATACTTTGAATTTAACAAATCTAAGTTCTGTAATTCACTATTACAAGTTCAGATCTTCGAATTATTATTTGCAATCTTAGTTTGTATTTAACAATTCGAAGTTCTGTATTTACCTATTACAGGTTCAGATCTTCAAGTTATAATTTGCAATCACAATTTGTATTTAACAATGCTAAGTTGCGTATTTGTCTATTACAAGTTCAGATCTTCAAATTATAATTTGCAATAATAATTAGAAGCTATTAATTTTAAGTTCTGTATTTGACAATTACAAGTTCAGATCTTCAAGTTATTATTTGAAATAATAATTAGAAGCTATCAATTTTAAGTTCTGTATTTGACAATTACAAGTTCAGATCTTGAAGTTATAATTTACAATAATAATTAGAAGCTATCAATTTTAAGTTCTGTATTTAACAATTACAAGTTCAGATCTTCAAGTTATAATATGCAATAATAATTAGAAGCTATCAATTTTAAGTTCTGTATTTGACAATTACTAGTTCAGATCTTCAAGTTATAATTTGAAATAATAATTTGAATTTAACAAATCTAAGTTCTGTTATTCACTATTACAAGTTCAGATCTTCAAGTTATAATTTACAATAATAATTAGAAGCTATCAATTTTAAGTTCTGTATTTGACAATTACAAGTTCAGATCTTCAAGTTATAATTTGCACTAATAATTTGTATTTAACAATTTGAAGTTCTGTATTTGACAATTACAAGTTCAGATCTTCAAGTTATAATTTGCAATAATAATTAGAAGCTATTAATTTTAAGTTCTGTATTTGACAATTACAAGTTCAGATCGTCAAGTTATAATTTGAAATAATAATTAGAAGCTATCAATTTTATGTTCTGTATTTGACAATTACAAGTGCAGATCTTCAAGTTATAATTTGCAATAATAATTAGAAGCTATCAATTTTAAGTTCTGTATTTGACAATTACAAGTTCAGATCTTCAAGTTATAATTTGCAATAATAATTAGAAGCTATCAATTTTAAGTTCTGTATTTGACAATTACAAGTTCAGATCTTCAAGTTATTATTTGCAATAATAATTAGAAGGTATTAATTTTAAGTTCTGTATTTGGCAATTACAAGTTCAGTTCTTCAAGTTATAATTTGAAATAATAATTTGAAGCTCTCAATTTTAAGTTCTGTATTTGACAATTACAAGTTCAGATCTTACAAGTTCAGATCGTCAAGTTATAATTTGAAATAATAATTAGAAGCTATCAATTTTATGTTCTGTATTTGACAATTACAAGTGCAGATCTTCAAGTTATAATTTGCAATAATAATTAGAAGCTATCAATTTTAAGTTCTGTATTTGACAATTACAAGTTCAGATCTTCAAGTTATAATTTGCAATAATAATTAGAAGCTATCAATTTTAAGTTCTGTATTTGACAATTACTAGTTCAGTTCTCCAAGTTATTATTTGCAATAATAATTAGAAGCTATCAATTTTAAGTTCTGTATTTGACAATTACAAGTTCAGATCTTCAAGTTATAATTTACAATAATAATTAGAAGCTATCAATTTTTTGAGTTCTGTATTTGACAATTACTAGTTCAGATCTTCAAGTTATAATTTGCAATAATAATTAGAAGCTATCAATTTTAGTTCTGTATTTGACAATTACTAGTTCAGATCTTCAAGTTATAATTTGAAATAATAATTTGAATTTAACAAATCTAAGTTCTGTAATTCACTATTACAAGTTCAGATCTTCAAGTTATAATTTACAATAATAATTAGAAGCTTTCAATTTTAAGTTCTGTATTTGATAATTACAAGTTCAGATCTTCAAGTTATAAATTGAAATAATAATTAGAAGCTATCAATTTTAAGTTCTGTATTTGACAATTACAAGTTCAGATCTTCTAGTTATAATTAGCAATAATAATTAGAAGCTATCAATATTAAGTTCTGTATTTGAAAATTACTAGTTCAGATCTTCAAGTTATAATTTGAAATAATAATTTGAATTTAACAAATCTTAGTTCTGTAATTCACTATTACAAATTCAGATCTTCAAGTTATAATTTGCAATAATAATTAGAAGCTATCAATTTTAAGTTCTGTATTTGACAATTACTAGTTCAGATCTTCAAGTTATAATTTGCACTAATAATTTGTATTTAACAATTGGAAGTTCTGTATTTGACTATTACAAGTTCAGATCTTCAAATTATTATTTGCAATAATAATTATAAGCTATCAATTTAAGTTCTGTATTTGACAATTACTGGTTCAGATCTTCAAGTTATAATTTGAAATAATAATTTGAATTTAACAAATCTAAGTTTTGTAATTCACTATTACAAGTTCAGATCTACAAGTTATAATTTGCAATAATAATTAGAAGCTATCAATTTTAAGTTCTGTATTTGACAATTACTAGTTCAGATCTTCAAGTTATACTTTGAAATAATAATTTGAATTTAACAAATCTAAGTTCTGTAATTCACTATTACAAGTTCATATCTTCAAGTTATAATTTGCAATAATAATTAGAAGCTATTAATTTTAAGTTCTGTATTTGACAATTACAAGTTCAGATCTTCAAGTTATAATTTGCAATAATAATTAGAAGCTATCAATTTTAAGTTCTGTATTTGACAATTACTAGTTCAGATCTTCAAGTTATAATTTCAAGTAATAATTTGAATTTAACAAATCTAAGTTGTGTAATTCACTATTACAAGTTCAGATCTTCAAGTTATAATTTACAATAATAATTGGAAGCTATCAATTTTAAGTTCTGTATTTGACAATTACATGTTCAGATCTTCAAGTAATAATTTGCACTAATAATTTGTATTTAACAATTAGAAGTTCTGTATTTGACAATGAGAAGTTCAGATCTTCAAGTTATAATTTGCAATAATAATTAGAAGCTATCAATTTTAAGTTCTGTATTTGACAATTACAAGTTCAGATCTTCAAGTTATAATTTGCACTAATAATTTGTATTTAACAATTAGAAGTTCTGTATTTGACAATTACAAGTACAGATCTTCAAGTTATAATTTGCAATAATAATTAGAAGCTATCAATTTTAAGTTCTGTATTTGACAATTACTAGTTCAGATCTTCAAGTTATAATTTGCACTAATAATTTGTATTTAACAATTAGAAGTTCTGTATTTGACTATTACAAGTTCAGATCTTCGAATTATTATTTGCAATCTTAGTTTGAATTTAACAATTCGAAGTTCTGTATTTACCTATTAAAGGTTCAGATCTTCAAGTTATAATTTGCAATCACAATTTTTATTTAACAATGCTAAGCTGCGTATTTGTCTATTACAAGTTCAGATCTTCAAATTATAATTTGCAATAATAATTAGAAGCTATCAATTTTAAGTTCTGTATTTGACAATTACAAGTTCAGATCTTCAAGTTATTATTTGCAATAATAATTAGAAGCTATCAATTTTAAGTTCTGTAATTGACAATTACAAGTTCAGATCTTCAAGTTATAATTTACAATAATAATTAGAAGCTATCAATTTTAAGTTCTGTATTTGACAATTACTAGTTCAGATCTTCAAGTTATAATTTGCACTAATAATTTGTATTTAACAATTGGAAGTTCTGTATTTGACTATTACAAGTTCAGATCTTCAAATTATTATTTGCAATAATAATTATAAGCTATCAATTTAAGTTCTGTATTTGACAATTACAAGTTCAGATCTACAAGTTATAATTTGCACTAATAATTTGTATTTAACAATTAGAAGTTCTGTATTTGACAATTACAAGTTCAGATCTTCAAGTTATAATTTGCAATAATAATTAGAAGCTATCAATTTTAAGTTCTGTATTTGACAATTACTAGTTCAGATCTTCAAGTTATAATTTGAAGTAATAATTTGAATTTAACAAATCTAAGTTCTGTAATTCACTATTACAAGTTCAGATCGTCAAGTTATAATTTGAAATAATAATTAGAAGCTATCAATTTTATGTTCTGTATTTGACAATTACAAGTGCAGATCTTCAAGTTATAATTTGCAATAATAATTAGAAGCTATCAATTTAAATTCTGTATTTGACAATTACTAGTTCAGATCTTCAAGTTATAATTTGCACTAATAATTTGTATTTAACAATTGGAAGTTCTGTATTTGACTATTACAAGTTCAGATCTTCAAATTATTATTTGCAATAATAATTATAAGCTATCAATTTTAAGTTCTGTATTTGACAATTACAAGTTCAGATCTACAAGTTATAATTTGCACTAATAATTTGTATTTAACAATTAGAAGTTCTGTATTTGACAATTACAAGTTCAGATCTTCAAGTTATAATTTGCAATAATAATTAGAAGCTATCAATTTTAAGTTCTGTATTTGACAATTACTCGTTCAGATCTTCAAGTTATAATTTGCACTAATAATTAGAAGCTATCAATTTTAAGTTCTGTATTTGACAATTACTAGTTCAGATCTTCAAGTTATAATTTGCACTAATAATTTGTATTTAACAATTAGAAGTTCTGTATTTGACTATTACAAGTTCAGATCTTCGAATTATTATTTGCAATCTTAGTTTGAATTTAACAATTTGAAGTTCTGTATTTACCTATTACAGGTTCAGATCTTCAAGTTATAACTTGCAATCACAATTTGTATTTAACAATGCTAAGTTGCGTATTTGTCTATTACAAGTTCAGATCTTCAAATTATAATTTGCAATAATAATTAGAAGCTATTAATTTTAAGTTCTGTATTTGACAATTACAAGTTCAGATCTACAAGTTATTATTTGAAATAATAATTAGAAGCTATCAATTTTAAGTTCTGTATTTGACAATTACAAGTTCAGATCTTGAAGTTATAATTTACAATAATAATTAGAAGCTATCAATTTTAAGTTCTGTATTTAACAATTACAAGTTCAGATCTTCAAGTTATAATATGCAATAATAATTAGAAGCTATCAATTTTAAGTTCTGTATTTGACAATTTCTAGTTCAGATCTTCAAGTTATAATTTGAAATAATAATTTGAATTTAACAAATCTAAGTTCTGTAATTCACTATTACAAGTTCAGATCTTCAAGTTATAATTTACAATAATAATTAGAAGCTATCAATTTTAAGTTCTGTATTTGACAATTACAAGTTCAGATCTTCAAGTTATAATTTGCACTAATAATTTGTATTTAACAATTTGAAGTTCTGTATTTGACAATTACAAGTTCAGATCTTCAAGTTATAATTTGCAATAATAATTAGAAGCTATTAATTTTAAGTTCTGTATTTGACAATTACAAGTTCAGATCGTCAAGTTATAATTTGAAATAATAATTAGAAGCTATCAATTTTATGTTCTGTATTTGACAATTACAAGTGCAGATCTTCAAGTTATAATTTGCAATAATAATTAGAAGCTATCAATTTTAAGTTCTGTATTTGACAATTACAAGTTCAGATCTTCAAGTTATAATTTGCAATAATAATTAGAAGCTATCAATTTTAAGTTCTGTATTTGACAATTACTAGTTCAGTTCTCCAAGTTATTATTTGCAATAATAATTAGAAGCTATCAATTTTAAGTTCTGTATTTGACAATTACAAGTTCAGATCTTCAAGTTATAATTTACAATAATAATTAGAAGCTATCAATTTTTTGAGTTCTGTATTTGACAATTACTAGTTCAGATCTTCAAGTTATAATTTGCAATAATAATTAGAAGCTATCAATTTTAGTTCTGTATTTGACAATTACTAGTTCAGATCTTCAAGTTATAATTTGAAATAATAATTTGAATTTAACAAATCTAAGTTCTGTAATTCACTATTACAAGTTCAGATCTTCAAGTTATAATTTACAATAATAATTAGAAGCTTTCAATTTTAAGTTCTGTATTTGATAATTACAAGTTCAGATCTTCAAGTTATAATTTGCACTACAAATTTGTATTTAACAATTTGAAGTTCTGTATTTGACAATTACAAGTTCAGATCTTCAAGTTATAATTTGCAATAATAATTAGAAGCTATCAATTTTAAGTTGTGTATTTGACAATTACAAGTTCAGATCTTCAAGTTATAAATTGAAATAATAATTAGAAGCTATCAATTTTAAGTTCTGTATTTGACAATTACAAGTTCAGATCTTCTAGTTATAATTAGCAATAATAATTAGAAGCTATCAATATTAAGTTCTGTATTTGAAAATTACTAGTTCAGATCTTCAAGTTATAATTTGCACTAATAATTTGTATTTAACAATTAGAAGTTCTGTATTTGACAATTACAAGTTCAGATCTTTAGTTATAATTTGCAATAATAATTAGAAGCTATCAATATTAAGTTCTGTATTTGAAAATTACTAGTTCAGATCTTCAAGTTATAATTTGCACTAATAATTTGTATTTAATAATTAGAAGTTCTGTATTTGACAATTACTAGTTCAGATCTTCAAGTTATAATTTGAAATAATAATTTGAATTTAACAAATCTTAGTTCTGTAATTCACTATTACAAATTCAGATCTTCAAGTTATAATTTGCAATAATAATTAGAAGCTATCAATTTTAAGTTCTGTATTTGACAATTACTAGTTCAGATCTTCAAGTTATAATTTGCACTAATAATTTGTATTTAACAATTGGAAGTTCTGTATTTGACTATTACAAGTTCAGATCTTCAAATTATTATTTGCAATAATAATTATAAGCTATCAATTTAAGTTCTGTATTTGACAATTACTGGTTCAGATCTTCAAGTTATAATTTGAAATAATAATTTGAATTTAACAAATCTAAGTTTTGTAATTCACTATTACAAGTTCAGATCTACAAGTTATAATTTGCAATAATAATTAGAAGCTATCAATTTTAAGTTCTGTATTTGACAATTACAAGTTCAGATCTTCAAGTTATAATTTGCACTAATAATTTGTTTTTAACAGTTAGAAGTTCTGTATTTGACTATTACTAGTTCAGATTTTCAAATTATTATTTGCAATCTTAGTTTGAATTTAACAATTAGAAGTTCTGTATTTACCTATTACAAGTTCAGATCTTCAAGTTATAATTTGCACTAATAATTTGTATTTAACAATTCGATGTTCTGTATTTGACTATTACAAGTTCAGATCTTCAAGTTATAATTTGAACTATAATTATAAGCTATCAGTTTTAAGTTCTGTATTTGACAATTACAAGTACAGATCTGCAAGTTATTATTTGCAATAATAATTAGAAGCTATCAATTTTAAGTTCTGTATTTGACAATTACAAGTTCAGAACTTCAAGTTATAATTTGAAATAATAATTAGAAGCTATCAATTTTAAGTTCTGCATTTGACAATTACAAGTTCAGATCTTCAAGTTATAATTTGCAATAATAATTAGAAGCTATCAATTTTAAGTTCTGTATTTGACAATTACTAGTTCAGATCTTCAAGTTATACTTTGAAATAATAATTTGAATTTAACAAATCTAAGTTCTGTAATTCACTATTACAAGTTCAGATCTTCAAGTTATAATTTACAATAATAATTAGAAGCTATCAATTTTAAGTTCTGTATTTGACTATTCCGAGTTCAGATCTTCAAGTTATAATTTACAATAATAATTAGAAGCTATCAATTTTAAGTTCTGTATTTGACAATTACAAGTTCATATCTTCAAGTTATAATTTGCAATAATAATTAGAAGCTATTAATTTTAAGTTCTGTATTTGACAATTACAAGTTCAGATCTTCAAGTTATAATTTGCAATAATAATTAGAAGCTATCAATTTTAAGTTCTGTATTTGACAATTACTAGTTGAGATCTTCAAGTTATAATTTCAAGTAATAATTTGAATTTAACAAATCTAAGTTCTGTAATTCACTATTACAAGTTCAGATCTTCAAGTTATAATTTACAATAATAATTAGAAGCTATCAATTTTAAGTTCTGTATTTGACAATTACATGTTCAGATCTTCAAGTAATAATTTGCACTAATAATTTGTATTTAACAATTAGAAGTTCTGTATTTGACAATTAGAAGTTCAGATCTTCAAGTTATAATTTGCAATAATAATTAGAAGCTATCAATTTTAAGTTCTGTATTTGACAATTACAAGTTCAGATCTTCAAGTTATAATTTGCACTAATAATTTGTATTTAACAATTAAAAAGTTCTGTATTTGACAATTACAAGTTCAGATCTTCAAGTTATAATTTGCAATAATAATTAGAAGCTATCAATTTTAAGTTCTGTATTTGACAATTACTAGTTCAGATCTTCAAGTTATAATTTGCACTAATAATTTGTATTTAACAATTAGAAGTTCTGTATTTGACTATTACAAGTTCAGATCTTCGAATTATTATTTGCAATCTTAGTTTGAATTTAACAATTCGAAGTTCTGTATTTACCTATTAAAGGTTCAGATCTTCAAGTTATAATTTGCAATCACAATTTTTATTTAGCAATGCTAAGTTGCGTATTTGTCTATTACAAGTTCAGATCTTCAAATTATAATTTGCAATAATAATTAGAAGCTATCAATTTTAAGTTCTGTATTTGACAATTACAAGTTCAGATCTTCAAGTTATAATTTGAAATAATAATTAGAAGCTATCAATTTTAAGTTCTGCATTTGACAATTACAAGTTCAGATCTTCAAGTTATAATTTGCAATAATAATTAGAAGCTATCAATTTTAAGTTCTGTATTTGACAATTACTAGTTCAGATCTTCAAGTTATACTTTGAAATAATAATTTGAATTTAACAAATCTAAGTTCTGTAATTCACTATTACTAGTTCAGATCTTCAAGTTATAATTTACAATAATAATTAGAAGCTAATAATTTTAAGTTCTGTATTTGACAATTACAAGTTCAGATCTTCAAGTTATAATTTGCAATAATAATTAGAAGCTATCAATTTTAAGTTCTGTATTTGACAATTACTAGTTCAGATCTTCAAGTTATAATTTGAAGTAATAATTTGAATTTAACAAATCTAAGTTCTGTAATTCACTATTACAAGTTCAGATCTTCAAGTTATAATTTACAATAATAATTAGAAGCTATCAATTTTAAGTTCTGTATTTGTCAATTACATGTTCAGATCTTCAAGTAATAATTTGCACTAATAATTTGTATTTAACAATTAGAAGTTCTGTATTTGACAATTAGAAGTTCAGATCTTCAAGTTATAATTTGCAATAATAATTAGAAGCTATCAATTTTAAGTTCTGTATTTGACAATTACAAGTTCAGATCTTCAAGTTATAATTTGCACTAATAATTTGTATTTAACAATTAGAAGTTCTGTATTTGACAATTACAAGTTCAGATCTTCAAGTTATAATTTGCAATAATAATTAGAAGCTATCAATTTTAAGTTCTGTATTTGACAATTACTAGTTCAGATCTTCAAGTTATAATTTGCACTAATAATTTGTATTTAACAATTAGAAGTTCTGTATTTGACTATTACAAGTTCAGATCTACGAATTATTATTTGCAATCTTAGTTTGAATTTAACAATTCGAAGTTCTGTATTTACCTATTAAAGGTTCAGATCTTCAAGTTATAATTTGCAATCACAATTTGTATTTAACAATGCTAAGTTGCGTATTTGTCTATTACAAGTTCAGATCTTCAAATTATAATTTGCAATAATAATTAGAAGCTATCAATTTTAAGTTCTGTATTTGACAATTACAAGTTCAGATCTTCAAGTTATTATTTGCAATAATAATTAGAAGCTATCAATTTTAAGTTCTGTAATTGACAATTACAAGTTCAGATCTTCAAGTTATAATTTACAATAATAATTAGAAGCTATCAATTTTAAGTTCTGTATTTGACAATTAGAAGTTCAGATCTTATAGTTATAATTTGCAATAATAATTAGAAGCTATCAATTTTAAGTTCTGTATTTGACAATTACTAGTTCAGATCTTCAAGTTATAATTTGCACTAATAATTTGTATTTAACAGTTAGAAGTTCTGTATTTGACTATTACAGGTTCAGATCTTCAAGTTATAATTTGAATTATAATTATAAGCTATTAATTTTAAGTTCTGTATTTGACAATTACAAGTACAGATCTTCAAATTAATATTTGCAATAATAATTAGAAGCTATCAATTTTAAGTTCTGCATTTGACAATTACAAGTTCAGATCTTCAAGTTATTATTTGCAATAATAATTAGAAGGTATTAATTTTAAGTTCTGTATTTGGCAATTACAAGTTCAGTTCTTCAAGTTATAATTTGAAATAATAATTTGAAGCTCTCAATTTTAAGTTCTGTATTTGACAATTACAAGTTCAGATCTTCAAGTTATAATTTGCAATAATAATTAGAAGCTATCAATTTTAAGTTCTGTATTTGACAATTACTAGTTCAGATCTTCAAGTTATAATTAGAAATAATAATTTGAATTTGACAAATCTAAGTTCTGTAATTCACTATTACAAGTTCAGATCTTCAAGTTATAATTTACAATAATAATTAGAAGCTATCAATTTTAAGTTCTGTATTTGACAATTACAAGTTCAGATCTACAAGTTATAATTTGCACTAATAATTTGTATTTAACAATTAGAAGTTCTGTATTTGACAATTACAAGTTCAGATCTTCAAGTTATAATTTGAAATAATAATTAGAAGCTATCAATTTTAAGTTCTGTATTTGAAAATTACAAGTTCAGATCTTCAAGTTATAATTTGCAATAATAATTAGAAGCTATCAATTTCAAGTTCTGTATTTGACAATTACTAGTTCAGATCTTCAAGTTATAATTTGAAATAATAATTTGAATTTGACAAATCTAAGTTCTGTAGTTCACTATTACAAGTTCAGATCTTCAAGTTATAATTTACAATAATAATTAGAAGCTATCAATTTTAAGATCTGTATTTGACAATTACAAGTTCAGATCTACAAGTTATAATTTGCACTAATAATTTGTATTTAACAATTAGAAGTTCTGTATTTGACAATTACAAGTTCAGATCTTCAAGTTATAATTTGAAATAATAATTAGAAGCTATCAATTTTAAGTTCTGTATTTGACAATTACAAGTTCAGATCTTCAAGTTATTATTTGCAATAATAATTAGAAGCTATCAATTTTAAGTTCTGTATTTGACAATTACTAGTTCAGATCTTCAAATTATAATTTGCACTAATAATTTGCATTTAACAATTAGAAGTTCTGTATTTGACTATTACAAGTTCAGATCTTCGAATTATTATTTGCAATCTTAGTTTGAATTTAACAATTCCAAGTTCTGTATTTACCTATTACAGGTTCAGATCTTCAAGTTATTATTTGCAACCACAATTTGTATTTAACAATGCTAAGTTGCGTATTTGTCTATTACAAGTTCAGATCTTCAAATTATATTTTGCAATAATAATTAGAAGCTATCAAATTTAAGTTCTGTATTTGACAATTACAAGTTCAGATCTTCAAGTTATTATTTGCAATAATAATTAGAAGCTATCAATTTTAAGTTCTGTATTTGACAATTACAAGTTCAGATCTTCAAGTTATAATTTACAATAATAATTAGAAGCTATCAATTTTAAGTTCTGTATTTGACAATTACAAGTTCAGATCTTCAAGTTATAATTTGCAATAATAATTAGAAGCTATCAATTTTAACTTCTGTATTTGACAATTACTAGTTCAGATCTACAAGTTATAATTTGAAATAATAATTTGAATTTATCAAATCTAAGTTCTGTAATTCACTATTACAAGTTCAGATTTTCAAGTTATAATTTACAATAATAATTAGAAGCTATCAATTTTAAGTGCTGTATTTGACAATTACAAGATCAGATCTTCTAGTTATAATTTGCACTAATAATTTGTATTTAACAATTTGAAGTTCTGTATTTAACAATTACAAGTTCAGATCTTCAAGTTATAATTTGCAATAATAATTAGAAGCTATCAATTTTAAGTTCTGTATTTGACAATTACTAGTTCAGATCTTCAAGTTATAATTTGAAATAATAATTTGAATTTAACAAATCTAAGTTCTGTAATTCACGATTACAAGTTCAGATCTTCAAGTTATAACTTACAATAATTATTAGAAGCTATCAATTATAAGTTCTGTATTTGACAATTACAAGTTCAGATCTTCAAGTTATAATTTGCAATAATAATTAGAAGCTATTAATTTGAAGTTCTGTATTTGACAATTACAAGTTCAGATCTTCAAGTTATAATTTGAAATAATAATTAGAAGCTATCAATTTTATGTTCTGTATTTGACAATTACAAGTTCAGATCTTCAAGTTATAATTTGCAATAATAATTAGAAGCTATCAATTTTAAGTTCTGTATTTGACAATTACAAGTTCAGATCTTCAAGTTATAATTTGCAATAATTATTAGAAGATATCAATTTTAAGTTCTGTTTTTGACAATTACTAGTTCAGATCTTCAAGTTATATTTTGAAATAATAATTTGAATTTAACAAATCTAAGTTCTGTAATTCACTATTACAAGTTCAGATCTTCAAGTTATAATTTATAATAATAATTAGAAGCTATGAATTTTAAGTTCTGTATTTGACAATTACAAGTTCAGATCTTCAAGTTATAATTTGCACTAATAATTTGTATTTAACAATTAGAAGTTCTGTATTTGACAATTACAAGTTCAGATCTTCAAGTTATAATTTGCAATAATAATTAGAAGCTATTAATTTTAAGTTCTGTATTTGACAATTACAAGTTCAGATCTTCAAGTTATAATTTGCAATAATAATTAGAAGCTATCAATTTTAAGTTCTGTATTTGACAATTACAAGTTCAGATCTTCAAGTTATAATTTGCACTAATAATTTGTATTTAACAATTAGAAGTTCTGTATTTGACAATTACAAGTTCAGATCTACAAGTTATAATTTGCAATAATAATTAGAAGCTATCAATTTTAAGTTCTGTATTTGACAATTACTAGTTCAGTCATCAAATAATAATTTGAATTTAACTAATCTAAGTTCTGTAATTCACTATTACAAGTTCAGATCTTCAAGTTATAATTTACAATAATAATTAGAAGCTATCAATTTTAAGTGCTGTATTTGACAATTACTAGTTCAGATCTTCAAGTTATAATTAGCACTAATAATTTGTATTTAACAATTCGAAGTTCTGTATTTGACTATTACAAGTTCTGATCTTCAAGTTATAATTTGAATTATAATTATAAGCTATCAATTTTAAGTTCTGTATTTGACAATTACAAGTTCAGATCTTCAAGTTATAATTTGCAATAATAATTAGAAGCTATCAATTTTAAGTTCTGTATTTGACAATTACTAGTTCAGATCTTCAAGTTATAATTAGCAATAATAATTTGAATTTGACAAATCTAAGTTCTGTAATTCACTATTACAAGTTCAGATCTTCAAGTTATAATTTACAATAATAATTAGAAGCTATCAATTTTAAGTTCTGTATTTGACAATTACAAGTTCAGATCTACAAGTTATAATTTGTACTAATAATTTGTATTTAACAATTAGAAGTTCTGTATTTGACAATTACAAGTTCAGATCTTCAAGTTATTATTTGCAATAATAATTAGAAGCTATCAATTTTAAGTTCTGTATTTGACAATTACTAGTTCAGATCTTCAAGTTATAATTTGAAATAATAATTTGAATTTAACAAATCTAAGTTCTGTAATTCACTATTACAAGTTCAGATCTTCAAGTTATAACTTACAATAATAATTAGAAGCTATCAATTTTAAGTTTTGTATTTGACAATTACAAGTTCAGATCTTCAAGTTATAATTTGAAATAATAATTAGAAGCTATCAATTTTATGTTCTGTATTTGACAATTACAAGTTCAGATCTTCAAGTTATAATGTGCAATAATAATTAGAAGCTATCAATTTTAAGTTCTGTATTTGACAATTACAAGTTCAGATCTTCAAGTTATAATTTGCACTAATAATTTGTATTTAACAATTAGACGTTCTGTATTTGACAATTACAAGTTCAGATCTTCAAGTTATAATGTGCAATAATAATTAGAAGCTATCAATTTTAAGTTCTGAATTTGACAATTACAAGTTCAGATCTTCAAGTTATTATTTGCAATAATAATTAGAAGCTATCAATTTTAAGTTCTGTATTTGACAATAACAAGTTCAGATCTTCAAGTTATAATTTGCAATAATAATTAGAAGCTATTAATTTTAAGTTCTGTATTTGACAATTACAAGTTCAGATCTTCAAGTTATAATTTGCAATAATAATTAGAAGCTATCAATTTTAAGTTCTGAATTTGACAATTACAAGTTCAGATCTTCAAGTTATTATTTGCAATAATAATTAGAAGCTATCAATTTTAAGTTCTGAATTTGACAATTACAAGTTCAGATCTTCAAGTTATTATTTGCAATAATAATTAGAAGCTATCAATCTTAAGTTCTGTATTTGACAATTACAAGTTCAGATCTTCAAGTTATAATTTACAATAATAGTTAGAAGCTATCAATTTTAAGTTCTGTATTTGACAATTACAAGTTCAGATCTTCAAGTTATAATTTGAAATAATAATTAGAAGCTATCAATTTTATGTTCTGTATTTGACAATTACAAGTTCAGATCTTCAAGTTATAATGTGCAATAATAATTAGAAGCTATCAATTTTAAGTTCTGTATTTTACAATTACAAGTTCAGATCTTAAAGTTATAATTTGCACTAATAATTTGTATTTAACAATTAGAAGTTCTGTATTTGACAATTACAAGTTCAGATCTTCAAGTTATAATTTGCAATAATAATTAGAAGCTATCAATTTTAAGTTCTGTATTTGACAATTACTAGTTCAGATCTTCAAGTTATAATTTGCACTAATAATATGTATTTAACAATTAGAAGTTCTGTATTTGACTATTACAAGTTCAGATCTTCGAATTATTATTTGCAATCTTAGTTTGAATTTAACAATTCGAAGTTCTGTACTTACCTATTACAGGTTCAGATCTTCAAGTTATAATTTGCAATCACAATTTGTATTTAACAATGCTAAGTTGCGTATTTGTCTATTACAAGTTCAGATCTTCAAATTATAATTTGCAATAATAATTAGAAGCTATCAATTTTAAGTTCTGAATTTGACAATTACAAGTTCAGATCTTCAAGTTATTATTTGCAATAATAATTAGAAGCTATCACTCTTAAGTTCTGTATTTGACAATTACAAGTTCAGATCTTCAAGTTATCATTTACAATAATAATTAGAAGCTATCAATTTTAAGTTCCGTATTTGACAATTACAAGTTCAGATCTTCAAGTTATAATTTGCAATAATAATTAGAAGCTATCAATTTTAAGTTCTGCATTTGACAATTACTAGTTCAGATCTTCAAGTTATAATTTGAAATAATAATTTGAATTTAACAAATCTAAGTTCTGTAATTCATGATTACAAGTTCAGATCTTCAAGTTATAACTTACAATAATAATTAGAAGCTATCAATTTTAAGTTCTGTATTTGACAATAACAAGTTCAGATCTTCAAGTTATAATTTGCAATAATAATTACTAGCTATTAATTTTAAGTTCTGTATTTGACAATTACAAGTTCAGATCTTCAAGTTATAATTTGCAATAATAATTAGAAGCTATCAATTTTAAGTGCTGAATTTGACAATTACAAGTTCAGATCTTCAAGTTATTATTTGCAATAATAATTAGAAGCTATCAATCTTAAGTTCTGTATTTGACAATTACAAGTTCAGATCTTCAAGTTATAATTTACAATAATAATTAGAAGCTATCAATTTTAAGTTCTGTATTTGACAATTACAAGTTCAGATCTTCAAGTTATAATTTGCAATAATAATTAGAAGCTATCAATTTTAAGTTCTGCATTTGACAATTACTAGTTCAGATCTTCAAGTTATAATTTGAAATAATAATTTGAATTTAACAAATCTAAGTTCTGTAAATCATGATTACAAGTTCAGATCTTCAAGTTATAACTTACAATAATAATTAGAAGCTATCAATTTTAAGTTCTGTATTTGACAATTACAAGTTCAGATCTTCAAGTTATAATTTGCAATAATAATTAGAAGCTATTAATTTTAAGTTCTGTATTTGACAATTACAAGTTCAGATCTTCAAGTTATAATTTGAAATAATAATTAGAAGCTATCAATTTTATGTTCTGTATTTGACAATTACAAGTTCAGATCTTCTAGTTATAATTCGCAATAATAATTAGAAGCTATCAATTTTAAGTTCTGTATTTGACAATTACAAGTTCAGATCTTCAAGTTATAATTTTCAATAATTATTAGAAGCTATCAATTTTAAGTTCTGTATTTGACAATTACTAGTTCAGATCTTCAAGTTATATTTTGAAATAATAATTTGAATTTAACAAATCTAAGTTCTGTAATTCACTATTACAAGTTTAGATCTTCAAGTTATAATTTACAATAATAATTAGAAGCTATCAATTTTAAGTTCTGTATTTGACAATTACAAGTTCAGATCTTCAAGTTATGATTTGATATAATAATTAGAAGCTATCAATTTTAAGTTCTGTATTTGACAATTACAAGTTCAGATCTTCAAGTTATGATTTGATATAATAATTAGAAGCTATCAATTTTAAGTTCTGTATTTGACAATTACAAGTTCAGATCTTCAAGTTATGATTTGATATAATAATTAGAAGCTATCAATTTTAAGTTCTGTATTTGACAATTAAAAGTTCAGATCTACAAGTTATAATTTGCACTAATAATTTGTATTTAACAATTATAAGTTCTGTATTTGACAATTACAAGTTCAGATCTTCAAGTTATAATTTGAAATAATAATTAGAAGCTATCAATTTTAAGTTCTGTTTTTGACAATTATAAGTTCAGATCTTCAAGTTATAATTTGCAATAATAATTAGAAGCTATCAATTTTAAGTTCTGTATTTGACAATTACAAGTTCAGATCTTCAACTTATAATTTGCAATAATAATTAGAAGCTATTAATTTTAAGTTCTGTATTTGACAATTACAAGTTCAGATCATCAAGTTATAATTTGCAATCACAATTTGTATTTAACAATGCTAAGTTGCGTATTTGTCTATTACAAGTTCAGATCTTCAAATTATAATTTGCAATAATAATTAGAAGCTATCAATTTTAAGTTCTGAATTTGACAATTACAAGTTCAGATCTTCAAGTTATTATTTGCAATAATAATTAGAAGCTATCACTCTTAAGTTCTGTATTTGACAATTACAAGTTCAGATCTTCTAGTTATAATTTACAATAATAATTAGAAGCTATCAATTTTAAGTTCCGTATTTGACAATTACAAGTTCAGATCTTCAAGTTATAATTTGCAATAATAATTAGAAGCTATCAATTTTAAGTGCTGCATTTGACAATTACTAGTTCAGATCTTCAAGTTATAATTTGAAATAATAATTTGAATTTAACAAATCTAAGTTCTGTAATTCATGATTACAAGTTCAGATCTTCAAGTTATAACTTACAATAATAATTAGAAGCTATCAATTTTAAGTTCTGTATTTGACAATAACAAGTTCAGATCTTCAAGTTATAATTTGCAATAATAATTACAAGCTATTAATTTTAAGTTCTGTATTTGACAATTACAAGTTCAGATCTTCAAGTTATAATTTGAAATAATAATTAGAAGCTATCAATTTTATGTTCTGTATTTGACAATTACAAGTTCAGATCTTCAAGTTATAATTCGCAATAATAATTAGAAGCTATCAATTTTAAGTTCTGTATTTGACAATTATAAGTTCAGCTCTTCAAGTTATAATTTTCAATAATTATTAGAAGCTATCAATTTTAAGTTCTGTATTTGACAATTACTAGTTCAGATCTTCAAGTTATATTTTGAAATAATAATTTGAATTTAACAAATCTAAGTTCTGTAATTCACTATTACAAGTTCAGATCTTCAAGTTATAATTTACAATAATAATTAGAAGCTATCAATTTTAAGTTCTGTATTTGACAATTACAAGTTCAGATCTTCAAGTTATAATTTGCACTAATAATTTGTATTTAACAATTAGAAGTTCTGTATTTGACAATTACAAGTTCAGATCTTCAAGTTATAATTTGCAATAATAATTAGAAGCTATCAATTTTAAGTTCTGTATTTGACAATTACAAGTTCAGATCTTCAAGTTATAATTTGATATAATAATTAGAAGCTATCAATTTTAAGTTCTGTATTTGACAATTACAAGTTCAGATCTTCTAGTTATAATTTGCAATAATAATTAGAAGCTATCAATTTTAAGATCTGTATTTGACAATTACTAGTTCAGAACTTCAAGTTATAATTTGCACTAATAATTTGTATTTAACAATTAGAAGTTCTGTATTTGACTATTACAAGTTCAGATCTTCGAATTATTATTTGCAATCTTAGTTTGAATTTAACAATTCGAAGTTCTGTATATTCCTATTACAGGTTCAGATCTTCAAGTTATAATTTGCAATCATAATTTGTATTTAACAATACTAAGTTGCGTATTTGTCTGTTACAAGTTCAGATCTTCAAATTATAATTTGCAATAATAATTAGAAGCTATCAATTTTAAGTTCTGTATTTGACAATTACAAGTTCAGATCTTCAAGTTATAATTTGCAATAATAATTAGAAGCTATCAATTTTAAGTTCTGTATTTGACAATTACTAGTTCAGATCATCAAGTAATAATTTGAAATAATAATTTGAATTTAAAAAATCTAAGTTCTGTAATTCACTATTACAAGTTCAGATCTACAAGTTATAATTTACAATAATAACTAGAAGCTATCAATTTTAAGTGCTGTATTTGACAATTACAAGTTCAGATCTTCAAATTATTATTTGCAATAATAATTAGAAGCTATCAATTTTAAGTTCTGCATTTGACAATTACAAGTTCAGATCTTCAAGTTATTATTTGCAATAATAATTAGAAGCTATTAATTTTAAGTTCTGTATTTGACAATTACAAGTTCAGATCTTCAAGTTATAATTTGCAATAATAATTAGAAGCTATCAATTTTAAGTTCTGTATTTGACAATTACTAGTTCAGATCTTCAAGTTATAATTTACAATAATAATTAGAAGCTATCAATTTTAAGTTCTGTATTTGACAATTACAAGTTCAGATCTTCAAGTTATAATTTGCACTAATAATTTGTATTTAACAATTAGAAGTTCTGTATTTGACAATTACAAGTTCAGATCTTCAAGTTATAATTTGAAATAATAATTAGAAGCTATCAATTTTAAGTTCTGTTTTTGACAATTAGAAGTTCAGATCTTCAAGTTATAATTTGCAATAATAATTAGAAGCTATCAATTTTAAGTACTGTATTTGACAATTACAAGTTCAGATCTTCAAGTTATAATTTGCAATAATAATTAGAAGCTATTAATTTTAAGTTCTGTATTTGACAATTACAAGTTCAGATCTTCAAGTTATAATTTGCAATAATAATTAGAAGCTATCAATTTTAAGTTCTGTATTTGACAATTACAAGTTCAGATCTTCAAGTTATAATTTGCACTAATAATTTGTATTTAACAATTAGATGTTCTGTATTTGACAATTACAAGTTCAGATCTACAAGTTATAATTTGCAATAATAATTAGAAGCTATCAATTTTAAGTTCTGTATTTGACAATTACTAGTTCAGTCATCAAATAATAATTTGAAATAATAATTTGAATTTAACTAATCTAAGTTCTGTAATTCACTATTACAAGTTCAGATCTTCAAGTTATAATTTACAATAATAATTAGAAGCTATCAATTTTAAGTGCTGTATTTGACAATTACTAGTTCAGATCTTCAAGTTATAATTAGCACTAATAATTTGTATTTAACAATTCGAAGTTCTGTATTTGACTATTACAAGTTCTGATCTTCAAGTTATAATTTGAATTATAATTATAAGCTATCAATTTTAAGTTCTGTATTTGACAATTACAAGTTCAGATCTTCAAGTTATAATTTGCAATAATAATTAGAAGCTATCAATTTTAAGTTCTGTATTTGACAATTACTAGTTCAGATCTTCAAGTTATAATTAGAAAAAATAATTTGAATTTGACAAATCTAAGTTCTGTAATTCACTATTACAAGTTCAGATCTTCAAGTTATAATTTACAATAATAATTAGAAGCTATCAATTTTAAGTTCTGTATTTGACAATTACAAGTTCAGATCTACAAGTTATAATTTGCACTAATAATTTGTATTTAACAATTAGAAGATCTGTATTTGACAATTACAAGTTCAGATCTTCAAGTTATAATTTGAAATAATAATTAGAAGCTATCAATTTTAAGTTCTGTATTTGACAATTACAAGTTCAGATCTTCAAGTTATAATTTGCAATAATAATTAGAAGCTATCAATTTTAAGTTCTGAATTTGACAATTACAAGTTCAGATCTTCAAGTTATTATTTGCAATAATAATTAGAAGCTATCACTCTTAAGTTCTGTATTTGACAATTACAAGTTCAGATCTTCAAGTTATCATTTACAATAATAATTAGAAGCTATCAATTTTAAGTTCTGAATTTGACAATTACAAGTTCAGATCTTCAAGTTATTATTTGCAATAATAATTAGAAGCTATCACTCTTAAGTTCTGTATTTGACAATTACAAGTTCAGATCTTCAAGTTATCATTTACAATAATAATTAGAAGCTATCAATTTTAAGTTCCGTATTTGACAATTACAAGTTCAGATCTTCAAGTTATAATTTGCAATAATAATTAGAAGCTATCAATTTTAAGTTCTGCATTTGACAATTACTAGTTCAGATCTTCAAGTTATAATTTGAAATAATAATTTGAATTTAACAAATCTAAGTTCTGTAATTCATGATTACAAGTTCAGATCTTCAAGTTATAACTTACAATAATAATTAGAAGCTATTAATTTTAAGTTCTGTATTTGACAATAACAAGTTCAGATCTTCAAGTTATAATTTGCAATAATAATTACAAGCTATTAATTTTAAGTTCTGTATTTGACAATTACAAGTTCAGATCTTCAAGTTATAATTTGCAATAATAATTAGAAGCTATCAATTTTAAGTGCTGAATTTGACAATTACAAGTTCAGATCTTCAAGTTATTATTTGCAATAATAATTAGAAGCTATCAATCTTAAGTTCTGTATTTGACAATTACAAGTTCAGATCTTCAAGTTATAATTTACAATAATAATTAGAAGCTATCAATTTTAAGTTCTGTATTTGACAATTACAAGTTCAGATCTTCAAGTTATAATTTGCAATAATAATTAGAAGCTATCAATTTTAAGTTCTGCATTTGACAATTACTAGTTCAGATCTTCAAGTTATAATTTGAAATAATAATTTGAATTTAACAAATCTAAGTTCTGTAAATCATGATTACAAGTTCAGATCTTCAAGTTATAACTTACAATAATAATTAGAAGCTATCAATTTTAAGTTCTGTATTTGACAATTACAAGTTCAGATCTTCAAGTTATAATTTGCAATAATAATTAGAAGCTATTAATTTTAAGTTCTGTATTTGACAATTACAAGTCCAGATCTTCAAGTTATAATTTGAAATAATAATTAGAAGCTATCAATTTTATGTTCTGTATTTGACAATTACAAGTTCAGATCTTCTAGTTATAATTCGCAATAATAATTAGAAGCTATCAATTTTAAGTTCTGTATTTGACAATTACAAGTTCAGATCTTCAAGTTATAATTTTCAATAATTATTAGAAGCTATCAATTTTAAGTTCTGTATTTGACAATTACTAGTTCAGATCTTCAAGTTATATTTTGAAATAATAATTTGAATTTAACAAATCTAAGTTCTGTAATTCACTATTACAAGTTTAGATCTTCAAGTTATAATTTACAATAATAATTAGAAGCTATCAATTTTAAGTTCTGTATTTGACAATTACAAGTTCAGATCTTCAAGTTATGATTTGATATAATAATTAGAAGCTATCAATTTTAAGTTCTGTATTTGACAATTACAAGTTCAGATCTTCAAGTTATGATTTGATATAATAATTAGAAGCTATCAATTTTAAGTTCTGTATTTGACAATTACAAGTTCAGATCTTCAAGTTATGATTTGATATAATAATTAGAAGCTATCAATTTTAAGTTCTGTATTTGACAATTACAAGTTCAGATCTACAAGTTATAATTTGCACTAATAATTTGTATTTAACAATTATAAGTTCTGTATTTGACAATTACAAGTTCAGATCTTCAAGTTATAATTTGAAATAATAATTAGAAGCTATCAATTTTAAGTTCTGTTTTTGACAATTATAAGTTCAGATCTTCAAGTTATAATTTGCAATAATAATTAGAAGCTATCAATTTTAAGTTCTGTATTTGACAATTACAAGTTCAGATCTTCAACTTATAATTTGCAATAATAATTAGAAGCTATTAATTTTAAGTTCTGTATTTGACAATTACAAGTTCAGATCATCAAGTTATAATTTGCAATCACAATTTGTATTTAACAATGCTAAGTTGCGTATTTGTCTATTACAAGTTCAGATCTTCAAATTATAATTTGCAATAATAATTAGAAGCTATCAATTTTAAGTTCTGAATTTGACAATTACAAGTTCAGATCTTCAAGTTATTATTTGCAATAATAATTAGAAGCTATCACTCTTAAGTTCTGTATTTGACAATTACAAGTTCAGATCTTCTAGTTATAATTTACAATAATAATTAGAAGCTATCAATTTTAAGTTCCGTATTTGACAATTACAAGTTCAGATCTTCAAGTTATAATTTGCAATAATAATTAGAAGCTATCAATTTTAAGTGCTGCATTTGACAATTACTAGTTCAGATCTTCAAGTTATAATTTGAAATAATAATTTGAATTTAACAAATCTAAGTTCTGTAATTCATGATTACAAGTTCAGATCTTCAAGTTATAACTTACAATAATAATTAGAAGCTATCAATTTTAAGTTCTGTATTTGACAATAACAAGTTCAGATCTTCAAGTTATAATTTGCAATAATAATTACAAGCTATTAATTTTAAGTTCTGTATTTGACAATTACAAGTTCAGATCTTCAAGTTATAATTTGAAATAATAATTAGAAGCTATCAATTTTATGTTCTGTATTTGACAATTACAAGTTCAGATCTTCAAGTTATAATTCGCAATAATAATTAGAAGCTATCAATTTTAAGTTCTGTATTTGACAATTATAAGTTCAGCTCTTCAAGTTATAATTTTCAATAATTATTAGAAGCTATCAATTTTAAGTTCTGTATTTGACAATTACTAGTTCAGATCTTCAAGTTATATTTTGAAATAATAATTTGAATTTAACAAATCTAAGTTCTGTAATTCACTATTACAAGTTCAGATCTTCAAGTTATAATTTACAATAATAATTAGAAGCTATCAATTTTAAGTTCTGTATTTGACAATTACAAGTTCAGATCTTCAAGTTATAATTTGCACTAATAATTTGTATTTAACAATTAGAAGTTCTGTATTTGACAATTACAAGTTCAGATCTTCAAGTTATAATTTGCAATAATAATTAGAAGCTATCAATTTTAAGTTCTGTATTTGACAATTACAAGTTCAGATCTTCAAGTTATAATTTGATATAATAATTAGAAGCTATCAATTTTAAGTTCTGTATTTGACAATTACAAGTTCAGATCTTCTAGTTATAATTTGCAATAATAATTAGAAGCTATCAATTTTAAGATCTGTATTTGACAATTACTAGTTCAGATCTTCAAGTTATAATTAGAAAAAATAATTTGAATTTGACAAATCTAAGTTCTGTAATTCACTATTACAAGTTCAGATCTTCAAGTTATAATTTACAATAATAATTAGAAGCTATCAATTTTAAGTTCTGTATTTGACAATTACAAGTTCAGATCTACAAGTTATAATTTGCACTAATAATTTGTATTTAACAATTAGAAGATCTGTATTTGACAATTACAAGTTCAGATCTTCAAGTTATAATTTGAAATAATAATTAGAAGCTATCAATTTTAAGTTCTGTATTTGACAATTACAAGTTCAGATCTTCAAGTTATAATTTGCAATAATAATTAGAAGCTATCAATTTTAAGTTCTGAATTTGACAATTACAAGTTCAGATCTTCAAGTTATTATTTGCAATAATAATTAGAAGCTATCACTCTTAAGTTCTGTATTTGACAATTACAAGTTCAGATCTTCAAGTTATCATTTACAATAATAATTAGAAGCTATCAATTTTAAGTTCTGAATTTGACAATTACAAGTTCAGATCTTCAAGTTATTATTTGCAATAATAATTAGAAGCTATCACTCTTAAGTTCTGTATTTGACAATTACAAGTTCAGATCTTCAAGTTATCATTTACAATAATAATTAGAAGCTATCAATTTTAAGTTCCGTATTTGACAATTACAAGTTCAGATCTTCAAGTTATAATTTGCAATAATAATTAGAAGCTATCAATTTTAAGTTCTGCATTTGACAATTACTAGTTCAGATCTTCAAGTTATAATTTGAAATAATAATTTGAATTTAACAAATCTAAGTTCTGTAATTCATGATTACAAGTTCAGATCTTCAAGTTATAACTTACAATAATAATTAGAAGCTATTAATTTTAAGTTCTGTATTTGACAATAACAAGTTCAGATCTTCAAGTTATAATTTGCAATAATAATTACAAGCTATTAATTTTAAGTTCTGTATTTGACAATTACAAGTTCAGATCTTCAAGTTATAATTTGCAATAATAATTAGAAGCTATCAATTTTAAGTGCTGAATTTGACAATTACAAGTTCAGATCTTCAAGTTATTATTTGCAATAATAATTAGAAGCTATCAATCTTAAGTTCTGTATTTGACAATTACAAGTTCAGATCTTCAAGTTATAATTTACAATAATAATTAGAAGCTATCAATTTTAAGTTCTGTATTTGACAATTACAAGTTCAGATCTTCAAGTTATAATTTGCAATAATAATTAGAAGCTATCAATTTTAAGTTCTGCATTTGACAATTACTAGTTCAGATCTTCAAGTTATAATTTGAAATAATAATTTGAATTTAACAAATCTAAGTTCTGTAAATCATGATTACAAGTTCAGATCTTCAAGTTATAACTTACAATAATAATTAGAAGCTATCAATTTTAAGTTCTGTATTTGACAATTACAAGTTCAGATCTTCAAGTTATAATTTGCAATAATAATTAGAAGCTATTAATTTTAAGTTCTGTATTTGACAATTACAAGTCCAGATCTTCAAGTTATAATTTGAAATAATAATTAGAAGCTATCAATTTTATGTTCTGTATTTGACAATTACAAGTTCAGATCTTCTAGTTATAATTCGCAATAATAATTAGAAGCTATCAATTTTAAGTTCTGTATTTGACAATTACAAGTTCAGATCTTCAAGTTATAATTTTCAATAATTATTAGAAGCTATCAATTTTAAGTTCTGTATTTGACAATTACTAGTTCAGATCTTCAAGTTATATTTTGAAATAATAATTTGAATTTAACAAATCTAAGTTCTGTAATTCACTATTACAAGTTTAGATCTTCAAGTTATAATTTACAATAATAATTAGAAGCTATCAATTTTAAGTTCTGTATTTGACAATTACAAGTTCAGATCTTCAAGTTATGATTTGATATAATAATTAGAAGCTATCAATTTTAAGTTCTGTATTTGACAATTACAAGTTCAGATCTTCAAGTTATGATTTGATATAATAATTAGAAGCTATCAATTTTAAGTTCTGTATTTGACAATTACAAGTTCAGATCTTCAAGTTATGATTTGATATAATAATTAGAAGCTATCAATTTTAAGTTCTGTATTTGACAATTACAAGTTCAGATCTACAAGTTATAATTTGCACTAATAATTTGTATTTAACAATTATAAGTTCTGTATTTGACAATTACAAGTTCAGATCTTCAAGTTATAATTTGAAATAATAATTAGAAGCTATCAATTTTAAGTTCTGTTTTTGACAATTATAAGTTCAGATCTTCAAGTTATAATTTGCAATAATAATTAGAAGCTATCAATTTTAAGTTCTGTATTTGACAATTACAAGTTCAGATCTTCAACTTATAATTTGCAATAATAATTAGAAGCTATTAATTTTAAGTTCTGTATTTGACAATTACAAGTTCAGATCATCAAGTTATAATTTGCAATCACAATTTGTATTTAACAATGCTAAGTTGCGTATTTGTCTATTACAAGTTCAGATCTTCAAATTATAATTTGCAATAATAATTAGAAGCTATCAATTTTAAGTTCTGAATTTGACAATTACAAGTTCAGATCTTCAAGTTATTATTTGCAATAATAATTAGAAGCTATCACTCTTAAGTTCTGTATTTGACAATTACAAGTTCAGATCTTCTAGTTATAATTTACAATAATAATTAGAAGCTATCAATTTTAAGTTCCGTATTTGACAATTACAAGTTCAGATCTTCAAGTTATAATTTGCAATAATAATTAGAAGCTATCAATTTTAAGTGCTGCATTTGACAATTACTAGTTCAGATCTTCAAGTTATAATTTGAAATAATAATTTGAATTTAACAAATCTAAGTTCTGTAATTCATGATTACAAGTTCAGATCTTCAAGTTATAACTTACAATAATAATTAGAAGCTATCAATTTTAAGTTCTGTATTTGACAATAACAAGTTCAGATCTTCAAGTTATAATTTGCAATAATAATTACAAGCTATTAATTTTAAGTTCTGTATTTGACAATTACAAGTTCAGATCTTCAAGTTATAATTTGAAATAATAATTAGAAGCTATCAATTTTATGTTCTGTATTTGACAATTACAAGTTCAGATCTTCAAGTTATAATTCGCAATAATAATTAGAAGCTATCAATTTTAAGTTCTGTATTTGACAATTATAAGTTCAGCTCTTCAAGTTATAATTTTCAATAATTATTAGAAGCTATCAATTTTAAGTTCTGTATTTGACAATTACTAGTTCAGATCTTCAAGTTATATTTTGAAATAATAATTTGAATTTAACAAATCTAAGTTCTGTAATTCACTATTACAAGTTCAGATCTTCAAGTTATAATTTACAATAATAATTAGAAGCTATCAATTTTAAGTTCTGTATTTGACAATTACAAGTTCAGATCTTCAAGTTATAATTTGCACTAATAATTTGTATTTAACAATTAGAAGTTCTGTATTTGACAATTACAAGTTCAGATCTTCAAGTTATAATTTGCAATAATAATTAGAAGCTATCAATTTTAAGTTCTGTATTTGACAATTACAAGTTCAGATCTTCAAGTTATAATTTGATATAATAATTAGAAGCTATCAATTTTAAGTTCTGTATTTGACAATTACAAGTTCAGATCTTCTAGTTATAATTTGCAATAATAATTAGAAGCTATCAATTTTAAGATCTGTATTTGACAATTACTAGTTCAGAACTTCAAGTTATAATTTGCACTAATAATTTGTATTTAACAATTAGAAGTTCTGTATTTGACTATTACAAGTTCAGATCTTCGAATTATTATTTGCAATCTTAGTTTGAATTTAACAATTCGAAGTTCTGTATATTCCTATTACAGGTTCAGATCTTCAAGTTATAATTTGCAATCATAATTTGTATTTAACAATACTAAGTTGCGTATTTGTCTGTTACAAGTTCAGATCTTCAAATTATAATTTGCAATAATAATTAGAAGCTATCAATTTTAAGTTCTGTATTTGACAATTACAAGTTCAGATCTTCAAGTTATAATTTGCAATAATAATTAGAAGCTATCAATTTTAAGTTCTGTATTTGACAATTACTAGTTCAGATCATCAAGTAATAATTTGAAATAATAATTTGAATTTAAAAAATCTAAGTTCTGTAATTCACTATTACAAGTTCAGATCTACAAGTTATAATTTACAATAATAACTAGAAGCTATCAATTTTAAGTGCTGTATTTGACAATTACAAGTTCAGATCTTCAAATTATTATTTGCAATAATAATTAGAAGCTATCAATTTTAAGTTCTGCATTTGACAATTACAAGTTCAGATCTTCAAGTTATTATTTGCAATAATAATTAGAAGCTATTAATTTTAAGTTCTGTATTTGACAATTACAAGTTCAGATCTTCAAGTTATAATTTGCAATAATAATTAGAAGCTATCAATTTTAAGTTCTGTATTTGACAATTACTAGTTCAGATCTTCAAGTTATAATTTACAATAATAATTAGAAGCTATCAATTTTAAGTTCTGTATTTGACAATTACAAGTTCAGATCTTCAAGTTATAATTTGCACTAATAATTTGTATTTAACAATTAGAAGTTCTGTATTTGACAATTACAAGTTCAGATCTTCAAGTTATAATTTGAAATAATAATTAGAAGCTATCAATTTTAAGTTCTGTTTTTGACAATTAGAAGTTCAGATCTTCAAGTTATAATTTGCAATAATAATTAGAAGCTATCAATTTTAAGTTCTGTATTTGACAATTACAAGTTCAGATCTTCAAGTTATAATTTGCAATAATAATTGGAAGCTATTAATTTTAAGTTCTGTATTTGACAATTACAAGTTCAGATCTTCAAGTTATAATTTGCAATAATAATTAGAAGCTATCAATTTTAAGTTCTGTATTTGACAATTACAAGTTCAGATCTTCAAGTTATAATTTGCACTAATAATTTGTATTTAACAATTAGATGTTCTGTATTTGACAATTACAAGTTCAGATCTACAAGTTATAATTTGCAATAATAATTAGAAGCTATCAATTTTAAGTTCTGTATTTGACAATTACTAGTTCAGTCATCAAATAATAATTTGAAATAATAATTTGAATTTAACTAATCTAAGTTCTGTAATTCACTATTACAAGTTCAGATCTTCAAGTTATAATTTACAATAATAATTAGAAGCTATCAATTTTAAGTGCTGTATTTGACAATTACTAGTTCAGATCTTCAAGTTATAATTAGCACTAATAATTTGTATTTAACAATTCGAAGTTCTGTATTTGACTATTACAAGTTCTGATCTTCAAGTTATAATTTGAATTATAATTATAAGCTATCAATTTTAAGTTCTGTATTTGACAATTACAAGTTCAGATCTTCAAGTTATAATTTGCAATAATAATTAGAAGCTATCAATTTTAAGTTCTGTATTTGACAATTACTAGTTCAGATCTTCAAGTTATAATTAGAAAAAATAATTTGAATTTGACAAATCTAAGTTCTGTAATTCACTATTACAAGTTCAGATCTTCAAGTTATAATTTACAATAATAATTAGAAGCTATCAATTTTAAGTTCTGTATTTGACAATTACAAGTTCAGATCTACAAGTTATAATTTGCACTAATAATTTGTATTTAACAATTAGAAGATCTGTATTTGACAATTACAAGTTCAGATCTTCAAGTTATAATTTGAAATAATAATTAGAAGCTATCAATTTTAAGTTCTGTATTTGACAATTACAAGTTCAGATCTTCAAGTTATAATTTGCAATAATAATTAGAAGCTATCAATTTTAAGTTCTGTATTTGACAATTACTAGTTCAGATCTTCAAGTTATAATTTGAAATAATAATTTGAATTTAACAAATCTAAGTTATGTAATTCACTATTACAAGTTCAGATCTTCAAGTTATAACTTACAATAATAATTAGAAGCTATCAATTTTAAGTTCTGTATTTGACAATTACAAGTTCAGATCTTCAAGTTATAATTTGAAATAATAATTAGAAGCTATCAATTTTATGTTCTGTATTTGACAATTACAAGTTCAGATCTTCAAGTTATAATGTGCAATAATAATTAGAAGCTATCAATTTTAAGTTCTGTATTTGACAATTACAAGTTCAGATCTTCAAGTTATAATTTGCACTAATAATTTGTATTTAACAATTAGACGTTCTGTATTTGACAATTACAAGTTCAGATCTTCAAGTTATAATGTGCAATAATAATTAGAAGCTATCAATTTTAAGTTCTGAATTTGACAATTACAAGTTCAGATCTTCAAGTTATTATTTGCAATAATAATTAGAAGCTATCAATTTTAAGTTCTGTATTTGACAATAACAAGTTCAGATCTTCAAGTTATAATTTGCAATAATAATTAGAAGCTATTAATTTTAAGTTCTGTATTTGACAATTACAAGTTCAGATCTTCAAGTTATAATTTGCAATAATAATTAGAAGCTATCAATTTTAAGTTCTGAATTTGACAATTACAAGTTCAGATCTTCAAGTTATTATTTGCAATAATAATTAGAAGCTATCAATTTTAAGTTCTGAATTTGACAATTACAAGTTCAGATCTTCAAGTTATTATTTGCAATAATAATTAGAAGCTATCAATCTTAAGTTCTGTATTTGACAATTACAAGTTCAGATCTTCAAGTTATAATTTACAATAATAATTAGAAGCTATCAATTTTAAGTTCTGTATTTGACAATTACAAGTTCAGATCTTCAAGTTATAATTTGAAATAATAATTAGAAGCTATCAATTTTATGTTCTGTATTTGACAATTACAAGTTCAGATCTTCAAGTTATAATGTGCAATAATAATTAGTAGCTATCAATTTTAAGTTCTGTATTTTACAATTACAAGTTCAGATCTTCAAGTTATAATTTGCAATAATAATTAGAAGCTATCAATTTTAAGTTCTGAATTTGACAATTACAAGTTCAGATCTTCAAGTTATTATTTGCAATAATAATTAGAAGCTATCAATTTTAAGTTCTGAATTTGACAATTACAAGTTCAGATCTTCAAGTTATTATTTGCAATAATAATTAGAAGCTATTAATTTTAAGTTCTGTATTTGACAATTACAAGTTCAGATCTTCAAGTTATAATTTGCAATAATAATTAGAAGCTATCAATTTTAAGTTCTGTATTTGACAATTACTAGTTCAGATCTTCAAGTTATAATTAGAAAAAATAATTTGAATTTGACAAATCTAAGTTCTGTAATTCACTATTACAAGTTCAGATCTTCAAGTTATAATTTACAATAATAATTAGAAGCTATCAATTTTAAGTTCTGTATTTGACAATTACAAGTTCAGATCTACAAGTTATAATTTGCACTAATAATTTGTATTTAACAATTAGAAGTTCTGTATTTGACAATTACAAGTTCAGATCTTCAAGTTATAATTTGAAATAATAATTAGAAGCTATCAATTTTAAGTTCTGTATTTGACAATTACAAGTTCAGATCTTCAAGTTATAATTTGCAATAATAATTAGAAGCTATCAATTTTAAGTTCTGTATTTGACAATTACTAGTTCAGATCTTCAAGTTATAATTTGAAATAATAATTTGAATTTAACAAATCTAAGTTATGTAATTCACTATTACAAGTTCAGATCTTCAAGTTATAACTTACAATAATAATTAGAAGCTATCAATTTTAAGTTCTGTATTTGACAATTACAAGTTCAGATCTTCAAGTTATAATTTGAAATAATAATTAGAAGCTATCAATTTTATGTTCTGTATTTGACAATTACAAGTTCAGATCTTCAAGTTATAATGTGCAATAATAATTAGAAGCTATCAATTTTAAGTTCTGTATTTGACAATTACAAGTTCAGATCTTCAAGTTATAATTTGCACTAATAATTTGTATTTAACAATTAGACGTTCTGTATTTGACAATTACAAGTTCAGATCTTCAAGTTATAATGTGCAATAATAATTAGAAGCTATCAATTTTAAGTTCTGAATTTGACAATTACAAGTTCAGATCTTCAAGTTATTATTTGCAATAATAATTAGAAGCTATCAATTTTAAGTTCTGTATTTGACAATAACAAGTTCAGATCTTCAAGTTATAATTTGCAATAATAATTAGAAGCTATTAATTTTAAGTTCTGTATTTGACAATTACAAGTTCAGATCTTCAAGTTATAATTTGCAATAATAATTAGAAGCTATCAATTTTAAGTTCTGAATTTGACAATTTCAAGTTCAGATCTTCAAGTTATTATTTGCAATAATAATTAGAAGCTATCAATTTTAAGTTCTGAATTTGACAATTACAAGTTCAGATCTTCAAGTTATTATTTGCAATAATAATTAGAAGCTATCAATCTTAAGTTCTGTATTTGACAATTACAAGTTCAGATCTTCAAGTTATAATTTACAATAATAATTAGAAGCTATCAATTTTAAGTTCTGTATTTGACAATTACAAGTTCAGATCTTCAAGTTATAATTTGAAATAATAATTAGAAGCTATCAATTTTATGTTCTGTATTTGACAATTACAAGTTCAGATCTTCAAGTTATAATGTGCAATAATAATTAGAAGCTATCAATTTTAAGTTCTGTATTTTACAATTACAAGTTCAGATCTTCAAGTTATAATTTGCAATAATAATTAGAAGCTATCAATTTTAAGTTCTGAATTTGACAATTACAAGTTCAGATCTTCAAGTTATTATTTGCAATAATAATTAGAAGCTATCAATTTTAAGTTCTGAATTTGACAATTACAAGTTCAGATCTTCAAGTTATTATTTGCAATAATAATTAGAAGCTATCAATCTTAAGTTCTGTATTTGACAATTACAAGTTCAGATCTTCAAGTTATAATTTACAATAATAATTAGAAGCTATCAATTTTAAGTTCTGTATTTGACAATTACAAGTTCAGATCTTCAAGTTATAATTTGAAATAATAATTAGAAGCTATCAATTTTATGTTCTGTATTTGACAATTACAAGTTCAGATCTTCAAGTTATAATGTGCAATAATAATTAGAAGCTATCAATTTTAAGTTCTGTATTTTACAATTACAAGTTCAGATCTTCAAGTTATAATTTGCACTAATAATTTGTATTTAACAATTAGAAGTTCTGTATTTGACAATTACAAGTTCAGATCTTCAAGTTATAATTTGCAATAATAATTAGAAGCTATCAATTTTAAGTTCTGTATTTGACAATTACTAGTTCAGATCTTCAAGTTATAATTTGCACTAATAATATGTATTTAACAATTAGAAGTTCTGTATTTGACTATTACAAGTTCAGATCTTCGAATTATTATTTGCAATCTTAGTTTGAATTTAACAATTCGAAGTTCTGTACTTACCTATTACAGGTTCAGATCTTCAAGTTATAATTTGCAATCACAATTTGTATTTAACAATGCTAAGTTGCGTATTTGTCTATTACAAGTTCAGATCTTCAAATTATAATTTGCAATAATAATTAGAAGCTATCAATTTTAAGTTCTGAATTTGACAATTACAAGTTCAGATCTTCAAGTTATTATTTGCAATAATAATTAGAAGCTATCACTCTTAAGTTCTGTATTTGACAATTACAAGTTCAGATCTTCAAGTTATAATTTACAATAATAATTAGAAGCTATCAATTTTAAGTTCCGTATTTGACAATTACAAGTTCAGATCTTCAAGTTATAATTTGCAATAATAATTAGAAGCTATCAATTTTAAGTTCTGCATTTGACAATTACTAGTTCAGATCTTCAAGTTATAATTTGAAATAATAATTTGAATTTAACAAATCTAAGTTCTGTAATTCATGATTACAAGTTCAGATCTTCAAGTTATAACTTACAATAATAATTAGAAGCTATCAATTTTAAGTTCTGTATTTGACAATAACAAGTTCAGATCTTCAAGTTATAATTTGCAATAATAATTACAAGCTATTAATTTTAAGTTCTGTATTTGACAATTACAAGTTCAGATCTTCAAGTTATAATTTGCAATAATAATTAGAAGCTATCAATTTTAAGTGCTGAATTTGACAATTACAAGTTCAGATCTTCAAGTTATTATTTGCAATAATAATTAGAAGCTATCAATCATAAGTTCTGTATTTGACAATTACAAGTTCAGATCTTCAAGTTATAATTTACAATAATAATTAGAAGCTATCAATTTTAAGTTCTGTATTTGACAATTACAAGTTCAGATCTTCAAGTTATAATTTGCAATAATAATTAGAAGCTATCAATTTTAAGTTCTGCATTTGACAATTACTAGTTCAGATCTTCAAGTTATAATTTGAAATAATAATTTGAATTTAACAAATCTAAGTTCTGTAAATCATGATTACAAGTTCAGATCTTCAAGTTATAACTTACAATAATAATTAGAAGCTATCAATTTTAAGTTCTGTATTTGACAATTACAAGTTCAGATCTTCAAGTTATAATTTGCAATAATAATTAGAAGCTATTAATTTTAAGTTCTGTATTTGACAATTACAAGTTCAGATCTTCAAGTTATAATTTGAAATAATAATTAGAAGCTATCAATTTTATGTTCTGTATTTGACAATTACAAGTTCAGATCTTCTAGTTATAATTCGCAATAATAATTAGAAGCTATCAATTTTAAGTTCTGTATTTGACAATTACAAGTTCAGATCTTCAAGTTATAATTTTCAATAATTATTAGAAGCTATCAATTTTAAGTTCTGTATTTGACAATTACTAGTTCAGATCTTCAAGTTATATTTTGAAATAATAATTTGAATTTAACAAATCTAAGTTCTGTAATTCACTATTACAAGTTTAGATCTTCAAGTTATAATTTACAATAATAATTAGAAGCTATCAATTTTAAGTTCTGTATTTGACAATTACAAGTTCAGATCTTCAAGTTATGATTTGATATAATAATTAGAAGCTATCAATTTTAAGTTCTGTATTTGACAATTACAAGTTCAGATCTTCAAGTTATGATTTGATATAATAATTAGAAGCTATCAATTTTCAGTTCTGTATTTGACAATTACAAGTTCAGATCTTCTAGTTATAATTTGCAATAATAATTAGAAGCTATCAATTTTAAGATCTGTATTTGACAATTACTAGTTCAGAACTTCAAGTTATAATTTGCACTAATAATTTGTATTTAACAATTAGAAGTTCTGTATTTGACTATTACAAGTTCAGATCTTCGAATTATTATTTGCAATCTTAGTTTGAATTTAACAATTCGAAGTTCTGTATATTCCTATTACAGGTTCAGATCTTCAAGTTATAATTTGCAATCACAATTTGTATTTAACAATGCTAAGTTGCGTATTTGTCTATTACAAGTTCAGATCTTCAAATTATAATTTGCAATAATAATTAGAAGCTATCAATTTTAAGTTCTGTATTTGACAATTACAAGTTCAGATCTTCAAGTTATAATTTGAAATAATAATTAGAAGCTATCAATTTTAAGTTCTGTATTTGACAATTACAAGTTCAGATCTTCTAGTTATAATTTGCAATAATAATTAGAAGCTATCAATTTTAAGATCTGTATTTGACAATTACTAGTTCAGAACTTCAAGTTATAATTTGCAATAAAAATTTGTATTTAACAATTAGAAGTTCTGTATTTGACTATTACAAGTTCAGATCTTCGAATTATTATTTGCAATCTTAGTTTGAATTTAACAATTCGAAGTTCTGTATTTTCCTATTACAGGTTCAGATCTTCAAGTTATAATTTGCAATCACAATTTGTATTTAACAATGCTAAGTTGCGTATTTGTCTATTACAAGTTCAGATCTTCAAATTATATTTTGCAATAATAATTAGAAGCTATCAATTTTAAGTTCTGTATTTGACAATTACAAGTTCAGATCTTCAAGTTATTATTTGCAATAATAATTAGAAGCTATCAATTTTAAGTTCTATATTTCACAATTACAAGTTCAGATCTTCAAGTTATAATTTACAATAATAATTAGAAGCTATCAATTTTAAGTTCTGTATTTGACAATTACAAGTTCAGATCTTCAAGTTATAATTTGCAATAATAATTAGAAGCTATCAATTTTAAGTTCGGTATTTGACAATTACTAGTTCAGATCTTCAAGTTATAATTTGAAATAATAATTTGAATTTATCAAATCTAAGTTCTGTAATTCACGATTACAAGTTCAGATCTTCAAGTTATAACTTACAATAATAATTAGAAGCTATCAATTTTAAGTTCTGTATTTGACAATTACAAGTTCAGATCTTCAAGTTATAATTTGCAATAATAATTAGAAGCTATCAATTTTAAGTTCTGTATTTGACAATTACAAGTTCAGATCTTCAAGTTATAATTTGAAATAATAATTAGAAGCTATCAATTTTAAGTTCTGTATTTGACAATTACAAGTTCAGATCTTCTAGTTATAATTTGCAATAATAATTAGAAGCTATCAATTTTAAGATCTGTATTTGACAATTACTAGTTCAGAACTTCAAGTTATAATTTGCAATAAAAATTTGTATTTAACAATTAGAAGTTCTGTATTTGACTATTACTAGTTCAGATCTTCGAATTATTATTTGCAATCTTAGTTTGAATTTAACAATTCGAAGTTCTGTATTTTCCTATTACAGGTTCAGATCTTCAAGTTATAATTTGCAATCACAATTTGTATTTAACAATGCTAAGTTGCGTATTTGTCTATTACTAGTTCAGATCTTCAAATTATATTTTGCAATAATAATTAGAAGCTATCAATTTTAAGTTCTGTATTTGACAATTACAAGTTCAGATCTTCAAGTTATTATTTGCAATAATAATTAGAAGCTATCTATTTTAAGTTCTGTATTTGACAATTACAAGTTCAGATCTTCAAGTTATAATTTGCAATAATAATTAGAAGCTATCAATTTTAAGTTCTGTATTTGACAATTACAAGTTCAGATCTTCAAGTTATAATTTGAAATAATAATTAGAAGCTATCAATTTTAAGTTCTGTATTTGACAATTACAAGTTCAGATCTTCTAGTTATAATTTGCAATAATAATTAGAAGCTATCAATTTTAAGATCTGTATTTGACAATTACTAGTTCAGAACTTCAAGTTATAATTTGCAATAAAAATTTGTATTTAACAATTAGAAGTTCTGTATTTGACTATTACAAGTTCAGATCTTCGAATTATTATTTGCAATCTTAGTTTGAATTTAACAATTCGAAGTTCTGTATTTTCCTATTACAGGTTCAGATCTTCAAGTTATAATTTGCAATCAAAATTTGTATTTAACAATGCTAAGTTGCGTATTTGTCTATTACAAGTTCAGATCTTCAAATTATATTTTGCAATAATAATTACAAGCTATCAATTTTAAGTTCTGTATTTGACAATTACAAGTTCAGATCTTCAAGTTATTATTTGCAATAATAATTAGAAGCTATCAATTTTAAGTTCTGTATTTCACAATTACAAGTTCAGATCTTCAAGTTATAATTTACAATAATAATTAGAAGCTATCAATTTTAAGTTCTGTATTTGACAATTACAAGTTCAGATCTTCAAGTTATAATTTGCAATAATAATTAGAAGCTATCAATTTTAAGTTCGGTATTTGACAATTACTAGTTCAGATCTTCAAGTTATAATTTGAAATAATAATTTGAATTTATCAAATCTAAGTTCTGTAATTCACTATTACAAGTTCAGATGTTCAAGTTATAATTTACAATAATAATTAGAAGCTATCAATTTTAAGTGCTGTATTTAACAATTACAAGTTCAGATCTTCTAGTTATAATTTGCACTAATAATTTGTATTTAACAATTTGAAGTTCTGTATTTAACAATTACAAGTTCAGATCTTCAAGTTATAATTTGCAATAATAATTAGAAGCTATCAATTTTAAGTTCTGTATTTGACAATTACTAGTTCAGATCTTCAAGTTATAATTTGAAATAATAATTTGAATTTAACAAATCTAAGTTCTGTAATTCACGATTACAAGTTCAGATCTTCAAGTTATAACTTACAATAATAATTAGAAGCTATCAATTTTAAGTTCTGTATTTGACAATTACAAGTTCAGATCTTCAAGTTATAATTTGCAATAATAATTAGAAGCTATCAATTTTAAGTTCTGTATTTGACAATTACAAGTTCAGATCTTCAAGTTATAATTTGAAATAATAATTAGAAGCTATCAATTTTAAGTTCTGTATTTGACAATTACAAGTTCAGATCTTCTAGTTATAATTTGCAATAATAATTAGAAGCTATCAATTTTAAGATCTGTATTTGACAATTACTAGTTCAGAACTTCAAGTTATAATTTGCAATAAAAATTTGTATTTAACAATTAGAAGTTCTGTATTTGACTATTACAAGTTCAGATCTTCGAATTATTATTTGCAATCTTAGTTTGAATTTAACAATTCGAAGTTCTGTATTTTCCTATTACAGGTTCAGATCTTCAAGTTATAATTTGCAATCACAATTTGTATTTAACAATGCTAAGTTGCGTATTTGTCTATTACAAGTTCAGATCTTCAAATTATATTTAGCAATAATAATTAGTAGCTATCAATTTTAAGTTCTGTATTTGACAATTACAAGTTCAGATCTTCAAGTTATTATTTGCAATAATAATTAGAAGCTATCAATTTTAAGTTCTGCATTTGACAATTACAAGTTCAGATCTTGAAGTTATAATTTACAATAATAATTAGAAGCTATCAATTTTAAGTTCTGTATTTAACAATTACAAGTTCAGATCTCAAGTTATAATATGCAATAATAATTAGAAGTATCAATTTTAAGTTCTGTATTTGACAATTACTAGTTCAGATCTTCAAGTTATAATTTGAAATAATAATTTGAATTTAACAAATCTAAGTTCTGTAATTCACTATTACAAGTTCAAATCTTCAAGTTATAATTTACAATAATAATTAGAAGCTATCAATTTTAAGTTCTGTATTTGACAATTACAAGTTCAGATCTTCAAGTTATAATTTGCAATAATAATTTGTATTTAACAATTTGAAGTTCTGTATTTGACAATTACAAATTCAGATCTTCAAGTTATAATTTGCAATAATAATTAGAAGCTATCAATTTTAAGTTCTGTATTTGACTATTACAAGTTCAGATCTTCAAGTTATAATTTGCAATAATAATTAGAAGCTATCAATTTTAAGTTCTGTATTTGACAATTACAAGTTCAGATCTTCAAGTTATAATTTGCACTAATAATTTGTATTTAACAATTAGAAGTTCTCTATTTGACTATTACAAGTTCAGATCTTCGAATTATTATTTGCAATCTTAGTTTGAATTTAACAATTCGAAGTTCTGTATTTACCTATTACAGGTTCAGATCTTCAAGTTATAATTTGCAATCACAATTTGTATTTAACAATGCTAAGTTGCGTATTTGTCTATTACAAGTTCAGATCTTCAAATTATAATTTGCAATAATAATTAGAAGCTATCAATTTTAAGTTCTGTATTTGACAATTACAAGTTCAGATCTTCAAGTTATTATTTGCAATAATAATTAGAAGCTATCAATTTTAAGTTCTGCATTTGACAATTACAAGTTCAGATCTTGAAGTTATAATTTACAATAATAATTAGAAGCTATCAATTTTAAGTTCTGTATTTAACAATTACAAGTTCAGATCTCAAGTTATAATATGCAATAATAATTAGAAGCTATCAATTTTAAGTTCTGTATTTGACAATTACTAGTTCAGATCTTCAAGTTATAATTTGAAATAATAATTTGAATTTAACAAATCTAAGTTCTGTAATTCACTATTACAAGTTCAGATCTTCAAGTTATAATTTACAATAATAATTAGAAGCTATCAATTTTAAGTTCTGTATTTGACAATTACAAGTTCAGATCTTCAAGTTATAATTTGCAATAATAATTAGAAGCTATTAATTTTAAGTTCTGTATTTGACAATTACAAGTTCAGATCTTCAAGTTATAATGTGCAATAATAATTAGAAGCTATCAATTTTAAGTTCTGTATTTGACAACTACAAGTTCAGATCTTCAAGTTATTATTTGCAATAATAATTAGAAGCTATCAATTTTAAGTTCTGTATTTGACAATTACTAGTTCAGATCTCCAAGTTATTATTTGCAATAATAATTAGAAGCTATCAATTTTAAGTTCTGTATTTGACAATTACAAGTTCAGATCTTCAAGTTATAATTTACAATAATAATTAGAAGCTATCAATTTTAGTTCTGTATTTGACAATTACAAGTTCAGATCTTCAAGTTATAATTTGCACTAATAATTTGTATTTAACAATTAGAAGTTCTGTATTTGACAATTACAAGTTCAGATCTTCAAGTTATAATTTGCAATCACAATTTGTATTTAACAATGCTAAGTTGCGTATTTGTCTATTACAAGTTCAGATCTTCAAATTATAATTTGCAATAATAATTAGAAGCTATCAATTTTAAGTTCTGTATTTGACAATTACAAGTTCAGATCTTCAAGTTATTATTTGCAATAATAATTAGAAGCTATCAATTTTAAGTTCTGCATTTGACAATTACAAGTTCAGATCTTGAAGTTATAATTTACAATAATAATTAGAAGCTATCAATTTTAAGTTCTGTATTTAACAATTACAAGTTCAGATCTCAAGTTATAATATGCAATAATAATTAGAAGCTATCAATTTTAAGTTCTGTATTTGACAATTACTAGTTCAGATCTTCAAGTTATAATTTGAAATAATAATTTGAATTTAACAAATCTAAGTTCTGTAATTCACTATTACAAGTTCAGATCTTCAAGTTATAATTTACAATAATAATTAGAAGCTATCAATTTTAAGTTCTGTATTTGACAATTACAAGTTCAGATCTTCAAGTTATAATTTGCAATAATAATTAGAAGCTATTAATTTTAAGTTCTGTATTTGACAATTACAAGTTCAGATCTTCAAGTTATAATGTGCAATAATAATTAGAAGCTATCAATTTTAAGTTCTGTATTTGACAACTACAAGTTCAGATCTTCAAGTTATAATTTGCAATAATAACTAGAAGCTATCAATTTTAAGTTCTGTATTTGACAATTACTAGTTCAGATCTCCAAGTTATTATTTGCAATAATAATTAGAAGCTATCAATTTTAAGTTCTGTATTTGACAATTACAAGTTCAGATCTTCAAGTTATAATTTACAATAATAATTAGAAGCTATCAATTTTAGTTCTGTATTTGACAATTACAAGTTCAGATCTTCAAGTTATAATTTGCACTAATAATTTGTATTTAACAATTAGAAGTTCTGTATTTGACAATTACAAGTTCAGATCTTCAAGTTATAATTTGCAATAATAATTAGAAGCTATCAATTTTAAGTTCTGTATTTGACAATTACTAGTTCAGATCTTCAAGTTATAATTTGCACTAATAATTTGTATTTAACAATTAGAAGTTCTGTATTTGACTATTACAAGTTCAGATCTTCGAATTATTATTTGCAATCTTAGTTTGAATTTAACAATTCGAAGTTCTGTATTTACCTATTACAGGTTCAGATCTTCAAGTTATAATTTGCAATCACAATTTGTATTTAACAATGCTAAGTTGCGTATTTGTCTATTACAAGTTCAGATCTTCAAATTATAATTTGCAATAATAATTAGAAGCTATCAATTTTAAGTTCTGTATTTGACAATTACAAGTTCAGATCTTCAAGTTATTATTTGCAATAATAATTAGAAGCTATCAATTTTAAGTTCTGTATTTGACAATTACAAGTTCAGATCTTGAAGTTATAATTTACAATAATAATTAGAAGCTATCAATTTTAAGTTCTGTATTTAACAATTACAAGTTCAGATCTTCAAGTTATAATATGCAATAATAATTAGAAGCTATCAATTTTAAGTTCTGTATTTGACAATTACTAGTTCAGATCTTCAAGTTATAATTTGAAATAATAATTTGAATTTAACAAATCTAAGTTCTGTAATTCACTATTACAAGTTCAGATCTTCAAGTTATAATTTACAATAATAATTAGAAGCTATCAATTTTAAGCTCTGTATTTGACAATTACAAGTTCAGATCTTCAAGTTATAATTTGCACTAATAATTTGTATTTAACAATTTGAAGTTCTGTATTTGACAATTACAAGTTCAGATCTTCAAGTTATAATTTGCAATAATAATTAGAAGCTATCAATTATAAGTTCTGTATTTGACAATTACAAGTTCAGATCTTCAAGTTATTATTTGCAATAATAATTAGAAGCTATCAATTTTAAGTTCTGTATTTGACAATTACAAGTTTAGATCTTGAAGTTATAATTTACAATAATAATTAGAAGCTATCAATTTTAAGTTCTGTATTTAACAATTACAAGTTCAGATCTTCAAGTTATAATATGCAGTAATAATTAGAAGCTATCAATTTTAAGTTCTGTATTTGACAATTACTAGTTCAGATCTTCAAGTTATAATTTGAAATAATAATTTGAATTTAACAAATCTAAGTTCTGTAATTCACTATTACAAGTTCAGATCTTCAAGTTATAATTTACAATAATAATTAGAAGCTATCAATTTTAAGTTTTGTATTTGACAATTACAAGTTCAGATCTTCAAGTTATAATTTGCAATAATAATTAGAAGCTATGAATTTTAAGTTCTGTATTTGACAATTGCAAGTTCAGATCTTCAAGTTATAATTTGAAATAATAATTAGAAGCTATCAATTTTATGTTCCCTATTTGACAATTACAAGTTCAGATCTTCAAATTATAATTTGCAATAATAATTAGAAGCAATCAATTTTAAGTTCTGTATTTGATAATTACAAGTTCAGATCTTCAAGTTATAATTTGCAATAATAATTAGAAGCTATCAATTTTAAGTTCTGTATTTGACAATTACTAGTTCAGATCTTCAAGTTATAATTTGAAATAATAATTAGAAGCTATCAATTTTATGTTCTGTATTTGACAATTACAAGTTCAGATCTTCAAGTTATAATTTGCAATAATAATTAGAAGCAATCAATTTTAAGTTCTGTATTTGACAATTACAAGTTCAGATCTTCAAGTTATAATTTGCAATAATAATTAGAAGCTATCAATTTTAAGTTCTGTATTTGACAATTACTAGTTCAGATCTCCAAGTTATTATTTGCAATAATAATTAGAAGCTATCAATTTTAAGTTCTGTATTTGACAATTACAAGTTCAGATCTTCAAGTTATAATTTGCAATAATAATTAGAAGCTATCAATTTTAAGTTCTGTATTTGACAATTACTAGTTCAGATCTTCAAGTTATAATTTGCACTAATAATTTGTATTTAACAATTAGAAGTTCTGTATTTGACTATTACAAGTTCAGATCTTCGAATTATTATTTGCAATCTTAGTTTGAATTTAACAATTCGAAGTTCTGTATTTACCTATTACAGGTTCAGATCTTCAAGTGATAATTTGCAATCACAATTTGTATTTAACAATGCTAAGTTCTGTATTTGTCTATTACAAGTTCAGATCTTCAAATTATAATTTGCAATAATAATTAGAAGCTATCAATTTTAAGTTCTGTATTTGACAATTACTAGTTCAGATCTTCAAGTTATAATTTGAAATAATAATTTGAATTTAACAAATCTAAGTTCTGTAATTCACTATTACAAGTTCAGATCTTCAAGTTATAATTTACAATAATAATTAGAAGCTATCAATTTTAAGTTCTGTATTTGACTATTACAAGTTCAGATCTTCAAGTTATAATTTGCAATAATAATTAGAAGCTATCAATTTTAAGTTCTGTATTTGACAATTACAAGTTCAGATCTTCAAGTTATAATTTGCACTAATAATTTGTATTTAACAATTAGAAGTTCTGTATTTGACAATTACAAGTTCAGATCTTCAAGTTATAATTTGCAATAATAATTAGAAGCTATCAATTTTAAGTTCTGTATTTGACAATTACTAGTTCAGATCTTCAAGTTATAATTTGCACTAATAATTTGTATTTAACAATTAGAAGTTCTGTATTTGACTATTACAAGTTCAGATCTTCGAATTATTATTTGCAATCTTAATTTGAATTTAACAATTCGAAGTTCTGTATTTACCTATTACAGGTTCAGATCTTCAAGTTATAATTTAAAATCACAATTTGTATTTAACAATGCTAAGTTGCGTATTTGTCTATTACAAGTTCAGATCTTCAAATTATAATTTGCAATAATAATTAGAAGCTATCAATTTTAAGTTCTGTATTTGACAATTACAAGTTCAGATCTTCAAGTTATTATTTGCAATAATAATTAGAAGCTATCAATTTTAAGTTCTGTATTTGACAATTACAAGTTCAGATCTTGAAGTTATAATTTACAATAATAATTAGAAGCTATCAATTTTAAGTTCTGTATTTAAAAATTACAAGTTCAGATCTTCAAGTTATAATATGCAATAATAATTAGAAGCTATCAATTTTAAGTTCTGTATTTGACAATTACTAGTTAAGATCTTCAAGTTATAATTTGAAATAATAATTTGAATTTAACAAATCTAAGTTCTGTAATTCACTATTACAAGTTCAGATCTTCAAGTTATAATTTACAATAATAATTAGAAGCTATCAATTATAAGTTCTGTATTTGACAATTACAAGTTCAGATCTTCAAGTTATAATTTGAACTAATAATTTGTATTTAACAATTTGAAGTTCTGTATTTGACAATTACAAGTTCAGATCTTCAAGTTATAATTTGCAATAATAATTAGAAGCTATCAATTTTAAGTACTGTATTTGACAATTACAAGTTCAGATCTTCAAGTTATTATTTGCAATAATAATTAGAAGCTATCAATTTTAAGTTCTGCATTTGACAATTACAAGTTCAGATCTTGAAGTTATAATTTACAATAATAATTAGAAGCTATCAATTTTAAGTTCTGTATTTAACAATTACAAGTTCAGATCTCAAGTTATAATATGCAATAATAATTAGAAGCTATCAATTTTAAGTTCTGTATTTGACAATTACTAGTTCAGATCTTCAAGTTATAATTTGAAATAATAATTTGAATTTAACAAATCTAAGTTCTGTAATTCACTATTACAAGTTCAGATCTTCAAGTTATAATTTACAATAATAATTAGAAGCTATCAATTTTAAGTTCTGTATTTGACAATTACAAGTTCAGATCTTCAAGTTATAATTTGCAATAATAATTAGAAGCTATTAATTTTAAGTTCTGTATTTGACAATTACAAGTTCAGATCTTCAAGTTATAATGTGCAATAATAATTAGAAGCTATCAATTTTAAGTTCTGTATTTGACAACTACAAGTTCAGATCTTCAAGTTATAATTTGCAATAATAATTAGAAGCTATCAATTTTAAGTTCTGTATTTGACAATTACTAGTTCAGATCTCCAAGTTGTTATTTGCAATAATAATTAGAAGCTATCAATTTTAAGTTCTGTATTTGACAATTACAAGTTCAGATCTTCAAGTTATAATTTACAATAATAATTAGAAGCTATCAATTTTAAGTTCTGTATTTGACAATTACTAGTTCAGATCTCCAAGTTGTTATTTGCAATAATAATTAGAAGCTATCAATTTTAAGTTCTGTATTTGACAATTACAAGTTCAGATCTTCAAGTTATAATTTACAATAATAATTAGAAGCTATCAATTTTAAGTTCTGTATTTGACAATTACAAGTTCAGATCTTCAAGTTATAATTTACAATAATAATTTGAAGCTATCAATTTTAAGTTCTGTATTTGACTATTACAAGTTCAGATCTTCAAGTTATAATTTGCAATAATAATTAGAAGCTATCAATTTTAAGTTCTGTATTTGACAATTACAAGTTCAGATCTTCAAGTTATTATTTGCAATAATAATTAGAAGCTATCAATTTTAAGTTCTGTATTTGACAATTACAAGTTTAGATCTTGAAGTTATAATATGCAGTAATAATTAGAAGCTATCAATTTTAAGTTCTGTATTTGACAATTACTAGTTCAGATCTTCAAGTTATAATTTGAAATAATAATTTGAATTTAACAAATCTAAGTTCTGTAATTCACTATTACAAGTTCAGATCTTCAAGTTATAATTTACAATAATAATTAGAAGCTATCAATTTTAAGTTTTGTATTTGACAATTACAAGTTCAGATCTTCAAGTTATAATTTGCAATAATAATTAGAAGCTATTAATTTTAAGTTCTGTATTTGACAATTGCAAGTTCAGATCTTCAAGTTATAATTTGATATAATAATTAGAAGCTATCAATTTTATGTTCTGTATTTGACAATTACAAGTTCAGATCTTCAAGTTATAATTTGCAATAATAATTAGAAGCAATCAATTTTAAGTTCTGTATTTGACAATTACAAGTTCAGATCTTCAAGTTATAATTTGCAATAATAATTAGAAGCTATCAATTTTAAGTTCTGTATTTGACAATTACTAGTTCAGATCTCCAAGTTATAATTTGAAATAATAATTTGAATTTAACAAATCTAAGTTCTGTAATTCACTATTACAAGTTCAGATCTTCAAGTTATAATTTACAATAATAATTAGAAGCTATCAATTTTAAGTTCTGTATTTGACAATTACAAGTTTAGATCTTCAAGTTATAATTTGCAATAATAATTAGAAGCTATTAATTTTAAGTTCTGTATTTGACAATTAGAAGTTCAGATCTTCAAGTTATAATTTGAAATAATAATTAGAAGCTATCAATTTTATGTTCTGTATTGGACAATTACAATTTCAGATCTTCAAGTTATAAGTTGCAATAATAATTAGAAGCTATCAATTTTAAGTTCTGTATTTTACAATTACAAGTTCAAATCTTCAAGTTATAATTTGCAATAATAATTAGAAGCTATCAATTTTGAATTCTGTATTTGACAATTACTAGTTCAGATCTCCAAGTTATTACTTGCAATAATAATTAGAAGCTATCAATTTTAAGTTCTGTATTTGACAATTACAAGTTCAGATCTTCAAGTTATAATTTACAATAATAATTAGAAGCTATCAATTTTAAGTTCTGTATTTGACAATTACTAGTTCAGATCTTCAAGTTATAATTTGAAATAATAATTTGAATTTAACAAATCTAAGTTCTGTAATTCACTATTACAAGTTCAGATCTTCAAGTTATAATTTACAATAATAATTAGAAGCTATCAATTTTAAGTTCTGTATTTGACAATTACAAGTTCAGATCTTCAAGTTATAATTTGCAATAATAATTAGAAGCTATTAATTTTAAGTTCTGTATTTGACAATTACAAGTTCAGATCTTCAAGTTATAATGTGCAATAATAATTAGAAGCTATCAATTTTAAGTTCTGTATTTGACAACTACAAGTTCAGATCTTCAAGTTATAATTTGCAATAATAATTAGAAGCTATCAATTTTAAGTTCTGTATTTGACAATTACTAGTTCAGATCTCCAAGTTGTTATTTGCAATAATAATTAGAAGCTATCAATTTTAAGTTCTGTATTTGACAATTACAAGTTCAGATCTTCAAGTTATAATTTACAATAATAATTAGAAGCTATCAATTTTAAGTTCTGTATTTGACAATTACTAGTTCAGATCTCCAAGTTGTTATTTGCAATAATAATTAGAAGCTATCAATTTTAAGTTCTGTATTTGACAATTACAAGTTCAGATCTTCAAGTTATAATTTACAATAATAATTAGAAGCTATCAATTTTAAGTTCTGTATTTGACAATTACAAGTTCAGATCTTCAAGTTATAATTTACAATAATAATTAGAAGCTATCAATTTTAAGTTCTGTATTTGACTATTACAAGTTCAGATCTTCAAGTTATAATTTGCAATAATAATTAGAAGCTATCAATTTTAAGTTCTGTATTTGACAATTACAAGTTCAGATCTTCAAGTTATTATTTGCAATAATAATTAGAAGCTATCAATTTTAAGTTCTGTATTTGACAATTACAAGTTTAGATCTTGAAGTTATAATATGCAGTAATAATTAGAAGCTATCAATTTTAAGTTCTGTATTTGACAATTACTAGTTCAGATCTTCAAGTTATAATTTGAAATAATAATTTGAATTTAACAAATCTAAGTTCTGTAATTCACTATTACAAGTTCAGATCTTCAAGTTATAATTTACAATAATAATTAGAAGCTATCAATTTTAAGTTTTGTATTTGACAATTACAAGTTCAGATCTTCAAGTTATAATTTGCAATAATAATTAGAAGCTATTAATTTTAAGTTCTGTATTTGACAATTGCAAGTTCAGATCTTCAAGTTATAATTTGATATAATAATTAGAAGCTATCAATTTTATGTTCTGTATTTGACAATTACAAGTTCAGATCTTCAAGTTATAATTTGCAATAATAATTAGAAGCAATCAATTTTAAGTTCTGTATTTGACAATTACAAGTTCAGATCTTCAAGTTATAATTTGCTATAATAATTAGAAGCTATCAATTTTAAGTTCTGTATGTGACAATTACTAGTTCAGATCTCCAAGTTATAATTTGAAATAATAATTTGAATTTAACAAATCTAAGTTCTGTAATTCACTATTACAAGTTCAGATCTTCAAGTTATAATTTACAATAATAATTAGAAGCTATCAATTTTAAGTTCTGTATTTGACAATTACAAGTTTAGATCTTCAAGTTATAATTTGCAATAATAATTAGAAGCTATTAATTTTAAGTTCTGTATTTGACAATTACAAGTTCAGATCTTCAAGTTATAATTTGAAATAATAATTAGAAGCTATCAATTTTATGTTCTGTATTGGACAATTACAAGTTCAGATCTTCAAGTTATAAGTTGCAATAATAATTAGAAGCTATCAATTTTAAGTTCTGTATTTTACAATTACAAGTTCAAATCTTCAAGTTATAATTTGCAATAATAATTAGAAGCTATCAATTTTGAATTCTGTATTTGACAATTACTAGTTCAGATCTCCAAGTTATTATTTGCAATAATAATTAGAAGCTATCAATTTTAAGTTCTGTATTTGACAATTACAAGTTCAGATCTTCAAGTTATAATTTACAATAATAATTAGAAGCTATCAATTTTAAGTTCTGTATTTGACAATTACAAGTTCAGATCTTCAAGTTATAATTTGCAATAATAATTAGTAGCTATCAATTTTAAGTTCTGTATTTGACAATTACTAGTTCAGATCTTCAAGTTATAATTTGAAATAATAATTTGAATTTAACAAATCTAAGTTCTGTAATTCACTATTACAAGTTCAGATCTTCAAGTTATAATTTACAATAATAATTAGAAGCTATCAATTTTAAGTTCTGTATTTGACTATTACAAGTTCAGATCTTCAAGTTATAATTTGCAATAATAATTAGAAGCTATCAATTTTAAGTTCTGTATTTGACAGTTACAAGTTCAGATCTTCAAGTTATAATTTGCACTAATAATTTGTATTTAACAATTAGAAGTTCTGTATTTGACAATTACAAGTTCAGATCTTCAAGTTATAATTTGCAATAATAATTAGAAGCTATCAATTTTAAGTTCTGTATTTGACAATTACTAGTTCAGATCTTCAAGTTATAATTTGCACTAATAATTTGTATTTAACAATTAGAAGTTCTGTATTTGACTATTACAAGTTCAGATCTTCGAATTATTATTTGCAATCTTAGTTTGAATTTAACAATTCGAAGTTCTGTATTTACCTATTACAGGTTCAGATCTTCAAGTTATAATTTGCAATCACAATTTGTATTTAACAATGCTAAGTTGCGTATTTGTCTATTACAAGTTCAGATCTTCAAATTATAATTTGCAATAATAATTAGAAGCTATCAATTTTAAGTTCTGTATTTGACAATTACAAGTTCAGATCTTCAAGTTATTATTTGCAATAATAATTAGAAGCTATCAATTTTAAGTTCTGTATTTGACAATTACAAGTTCAGATCTTGAAGTTATAATTTACAATAATAATTAGAAGCTATCAATTTTAAGTTCTGTATTTAACAATTACAAGTTCAGATCTTCAAGTTATAATATGCAATAATAATTAGAAGCTATCAATTTTAAGTTCTGTATTTGACAATTACTAGTTCAGATCTTCAAGTTATAATTTGAAATAATAATTTGAATTTAACAAATCTAAGTTCTGTAATTCACTATTACAAGTTCAGATCTTCAAGTTATAATTTACAATAATAATTAGAAGCTATCAATTTTAAGCTCTGTATTTGACAATTACAAGTTCAGATCTTCAAGTTATAATTTGCACTAATAATTTGTATTTAACAATTTGAAGTTCTGTATTTGACAATTACAAGTTCAGATCTTCAAGTTATAATTTGCAATAATAATTAGAAGCTATCAATTATAAGTTCTGTATTTGACAATTACAAGTTCAGATCTTCAAGTTATTATTTGCAATAATAATTAGAAGCTATCAATTTTAAGTTCTGTATTTGACAATTACAAGTTTAGATCTTGAAGTTATAATTTACAATAATAATTAGAAGCTATCAATTTTAAGTTCTGTATTTAACAATTACAAGTTCAGATCTTCAAGTTATAATATGCAGTAATAATTAGAAGCTATCAATTTTAAGTTCTGTATTTGACAATTACTAGTTCAGATCTTCAAGTTATAATTTGAAATAATAATTTGAATTTAACAAATCTAAGTTCTGTAATTCACTATTACAAGTTCAGATCTTCAAGTTATAATTTACAATAATAATTAGAAGCTATCAATTTTAAGTTTTGTATTTGACAATTACAAGTTCAGATCTTCAAGTTATAATTTGCAATAATAATTAGAAGCTATGAATTTTAAGTTCTGTATTTGACAATTGCAAGTTCAGATCTTCAAGTTATAATTTGAAATAATAATTAGAAGCTATCAATTTTATGTTCCATATTTGACAATTACAAGTTCAGATCTTCAAATTATAATTTGCAATAATAATTAGAAGCAATCAATTTTAAGTTCTGTATTTGACAATTACAAGTTCAGATCTTCAAGTTATAATTTGCAATAATAATTAGAAGCTATCAATTTTAAGTTCTGTATTTGACAATTACTAGTTCAGATCTTCAAGTTATAATTTGAAATAATAATTAGAAGCTATCAATTTTATGTTCTGTATTTGACAATTACAAGTTCAGATCTTCAAGTTATAATTTGCAATAATAATTAGAAGCAATCAATTTTAAGTTCTGTATTTGACAATTACAAGTTCAGATCTTCAAGTTATAATTTGCAATAATAATTAGAAGCTATCAATTTTAAGTTCTGTATTTGACAATTACTAGTTCAGATCTCCAAGTTATTATTTGCAATAATAATTAGAAGCTATCAATTTTAAGTTCTGTATTTGACAATTACAAGTTCAGATCTTCAAGTTATAATTTGCAATAATAATTAGAAGCTATCAATTTTAAGTTCTGTATTTGACAATTACTAGTTCAGATCTTCAAGTTATAATTTGCACTAATAATTTGTATTTAACAATTAGAAGTTCTGTATTTGACTATTACAAGTTCAGATCTTCGAATTATTATTTGCTATCTTAGTTTGAATTTAACAATTCGAAGTTCTGTATTTACCTATTACAGGTTCAGATCTTCAAGTTATAATTTGCAATCACAATTTGTATTTAACAATGCTAAGTTCTGTATTTGTCTATTACAAGTTCAGATCTTCAAATTATAATTTGCAATAATAATTAGAAGCTATCAATTTTAAGTTCTGTATTTGACAATTACTAGTTCAGATCTTCAAGTTATAATTTGAAATAATAATTTGAATTTAACAAATCTAAGTTCTGTAATTCACTATTACAAGTTCAGATCTTCAAGTTATAATTTACAATAATAATTAGAAGCTATCAATTTTAAGTTCTGTATTTGACTATTACAAGTTCAGATCTTCAAGTTATAATTTGCAATAATAATTAGAAGCTATCAATTTTAAGTTCTGTATTTGACAATTACAAGTTCAGATCTTCAAGTTATAATTTGCACTAATAATTTGTATTTAACAATTAGAAGTTCTGTATTTGACAATTACAAGTTCAGATCTTCAAGTTATAATTTGCAATAATAATTAGAAGCTATCAATTTTAAGTTCTGTATTTGACAATTACTAGTTCAGATCTTCAAGTTATAATTTGCACTAATAATTTGTATTTAACAATTAGAAGTTCTGTATTTGACTATTACAAGTTCAGATCTTCGAATTATTATTTGCAATCTTAATTTGAATTTAACAATTCGAAGTTCTGTATTTACCTATTACAGGTTCAGATCTTCAAGTTATAATTTAAAATCACAATTTGTATTTAACAATGCTAAGTTGCGTATTTGTCTATTACAAGTTCAGATCTTCAAATTATAATTTGCAATAATAATTAGAAGCTATCAATTTTAAGTTCTGTATTTGACAATTACAAGTTCAGATCTTCAAGTTATTATTTGCAATAATAATTAGAAGCTATCAATTTTAAGTTCTGTATTTGACAATTACAAGTTCAGATCTTGAAGTTATAATTTACAATAATAATTAGAAGCTATCAATTTTAAGTTCTGTATTTAAAAATTACAAGTTCAGATCTTCAAGTTATAATATGCAATAATAATTAGAAGCTATCAATTTTAAGTTCTGTATTTGACAATTACTAGTTAAGATCTTCAAGTTATAATTTGAAATAATAATTTGAATTTAACAAATCTAAGTTCTGTAATTCACTATTACAAGTTCAGATCTTCAAGTTATAATTTACAATAATAATTAGAAGCTATCAATTTTAAGTTCTGTATTTGACAATTACAAGTTCAGATCTTCAAGTTATAATTTGAACTAATAATTTGTATTTAACAATTTGAAGTTCTGTATTTGACAATTACAAGTTCAGATCTTCAAGTTATAATTTGCAATAATAATTAGAAGCTATCAATTTTAAGTACTGTATTTGACAATTACAAGTTCAGATCTTCAAGTTATTATTTGCAATAATAATTAGAAGCTATCAATTTTAAGTTCTGCATTTGACAATTACAAGTTCAGATCTTGAAGTTATAATTTACAATAATAATTAGAAGCTATCAATTTTAAGTTCTGTATTTAACAATTACAAGTTCAGATCTCAAGTTATAATATGCAATAATAATTAGAAGCTATCAATTTTAAGTTCTGTATTTGACAATTACTAGTTCAGATCTTCAAGTTATAATTTGAAATAATAATTTGAATTTAACAAATCTAAGTTCTGTAATTCACTATTACAAGTTCAGATCTTCAAGTTATAATTTACAATAATAATTAGAAGCTATCAATTTTAAGTTCTGTATTTGACAATTACAAGTTCAGATCTTCAAGTTATAATTTGCAATAATAATTAGAAGCTATTAATTTTAAGTTCTGTATTTGACAATTACAAGTTCAGATCTTCAAGTTATAATGTGCAATAATAATTAGAAGCTATCAATTTTAAGTTCTGTATTTGACAACTACAAGTTCAGATCTTCAAGTTATAATTTGCAATAATAATTAGAAGCTATCAATTTTAAGTTCTGTATTTGACAATTACTAGTTCAGATCTCCAAGTTGTTATTTGCAATAATAATTAGAAGCTATCAATTTTAAGTTCTGTATTTGACAATTACAAGTTCAGATCTTCAAGTTATAATTTACAATAATAATTAGAAGCTATCAATTTTAAGTTCTGTATTTGACAATTACTAGTTCAGATCTCCAAGTTGTTATTTGCAATAATAATTAGAAGCTATCAATTTTAAGTTCTGTATTTGACAATTACAAGTTCAGATCTTCAAGTTATAATTTACAATAATAATTAGAAGCTATCAATTTTAAGTTCTGTATTTGACAATTACAAGTTCAGATCTTCAAGTTATAATTTACAATAATAATTTGAAGCTATCAATTTTAAGTTCTGTATTTGACTATTACAAGTTCAGATCTTCAAGTTATAATTTGCAATAATAATTAGAAGCTATCAATTTTAAGTTCTGTATTTGACAATTACAAGTTCAGATCTTCAAGTTATTATTTGCAATAATAATTAGAAGCTATCAATTTTAAGTTCTGTATTTGACAATTACAAGTTTAGATCTTGAAGTTATAATATGCAGTAATAATTAGAAGCTATCAATTTTAAGTTCTGTATTTGACAATTACTAGTTCAGATCTTCAAGTTATAATTTGAAATAATAATTTGAATTTAACAAATCTAAGTTCTGTAATTCACTATTACAAGTTCAGATCTTCAAGTTATAATTTACAATAATAATTAGAAGCTATCAATTTTAAGTTTTGTATTTGACAATTACAAGTTCAGATCTTCAAGTTATAATTTGCAATAATAATTAGAAGCTATTAATTTTAAGTTCTGTATTTGACAATTGCAAGTTCAGATCTTCAAGTTATAATTTGATATAATAATTAGAAGCTATCAATTTTATGTTCTGTATTTGACAATTACAAGTTCAGATCTTCAAGTTATAATTTGCAATAATAATTAGAAGCAATCAATTTTAAGTTCTGTATTTGACAATTACAAGTTCAGATCTTCAAGTTATAATTTGCAATAATAATTAGAAGCTATCAATTTTAAGTTCTGTATTTGACAATTACTAGTTCAGATCTCCAAGTTATAATTTGAAATAATAATTTGAATTTAACAAATCTAAGTTCTGTAATTCACTATTACAAGTTCAGATCTTCAAGTTATAATTTACAATAATAATTAGAAGCTATCAATTTTAAGTTCTGTATTTGACAATTACAAGTTTAGATCTTCAAGTTATAATTTGCAATAATAATTAGAAGCTATTAATTTTAAGTTCTGTATTTGACAATTACAAGTTCAGATCTTCAAGTTATAATTTGAAATAATAATTAGAAGCTATCAATTTTATGTTCTGTATTGGACAATTACAATTTCAGATCTTCAAGTTATAAGTTGCAATAATAATTAGAAGCTATCAATTTTAAGTTCTGTATTTTACAATTACAAGTTCAAATCTTCAAGTTATAATTTGCAATAATAATTAGAAGCTATCAATTTTGAATTCTGTATTTGACAATTACTAGTTCAGATCTCCAAGTTATTACTTGCAATAATAATTAGAAGCTATCAATTTTAAGTTCTGTATTTGACAATTACAAGTTCAGATCTTCAAGTTATAATTTACAATAATAATTAGAAGCTATCAATTTTAAGTTCTGTATTTGACAATTACTAGTTCAGATCTTCAAGTTATAATTTGAAATAATAATTTGAATTTAACAAATCTAAGTTCTGTAATTCACTATTACAAGTTCAGATCTTCAAGTTATAATTTACAATAATAATTAGAAGCTATCAATTTTAAGTTCTGTATTTGACAATTACAAGTTCAGATCTTCAAGTTATAATTTGCAATAATAATTAGAAGCTATTAATTTTAAGTTCTGTATTTGACAATTACAAGTTCAGATCTTCAAGTTATAATGTGCAATAATAATTAGAAGCTATCAATTTTAAGTTCTGTATTTGACAACTACAAGTTCAGATCTTCAAGTTATAATTTGCAATAATAATTAGAAGCTATCAATTTTAAGTTCTGTATTTGACAATTACTAGTTCAGATCTCCAAGTTGTTATTTGCAATAATAATTAGAAGCTATCAATTTTAAGTTCTGTATTTGACAATTACAAGTTCAGATCTTCAAGTTATAATTTACAATAATAATTAGAAGCTATCAATTTTAAGTTCTGTATTTGACAATTACTAGTTCAGATCTCCAAGTTGTTATTTGCAATAATAATTAGAAGCTATCAATTTTAAGTTCTGTATTTGACAATTACAAGTTCAGATCTTCAAGTTATAATTTACAATAATAATTAGAAGCTATCAATTTTAAGTTCTGTATTTGACAATTACAAGTTCAGATCTTCAAGTTATAATTTACAATAATAATTAGAAGCTATCAATTTTAAGTTCTGTATTTGACTATTACAAGTTCAGATCTTCAAGTTATAATTTGCAATAATAATTAGAAGCTATCAATTTTAAGTTCTGTATTTGACAATTACAAGTTCAGATCTTCAAGTTATTATTTGCAATAATAATTAGAAGCTATCAATTTTAAGTTCTGTATTTGACAATTACAAGTTTAGATCTTGAAGTTATAATATGCAGTAATAATTAGAAGCTATCAATTTTAAGTTCTGTATTTGACAATTACTAGTTCAGATCTTCAAGTTATAATTTGAAATAATAATTTGAATTTAACAAATCTAAGTTCTGTAATTCACTATTACAAGTTCAGATCTTCAAGTTATAATTTACAATAATAATTAGAAGCTATCAATTTTAAGTTTTGTATTTGACAATTACAAGTTCAGATCTTCAAGTTATAATTTGCAATAATAATTAGAAGCTATTAATTTTAAGTTCTGTATTTGACAATTGCAAGTTCAGATCTTCAAGTTATAATTTGATATAATAATTAGAAGCTATCAATTTTATGTTCTGTATTTGACAATTACAAGTTCAGATCTTCAAGTTATAATTTGCAATAATAATTAGAAGCAATCAATTTTAAGTTCTGTATTTGACAATTACAAGTTCAGATCTTCAAGTTATAATTTGCAATAATAATTAGAAGCTATCAATTTTAAGTTCTGTATGTGACAATTACTAGTTCAGATCTCCAAGTTATAATTTGAAATAATAATTTGAATTTAACAAATCTAAGTTCTGTAATTCACTATTACAAGTTCAGATCTTCAAGTTATAATTTACAATAATAATTAGAAGCTATCAATTTTAAGTTCTGTATTTGACAATTACAAGTTTAGATCTTCAAGTTATAATTTGCAATAATAATTAGAAGCTATTAATTTTAAGTTCTGTATTTGACAATTACAAGTTCAGATCTTCAAGTTATAATTTGAAATAATAATTAGAAGCTATCAATTTTATGTTCTGTATTGGACAATTACAAGTTCAGATCTTCAAGTTATAAGTTGCAATAATAATTAGAAGCTATCAATTTTAAGTTCTGTATTTTACAATTACAAGTTCAAATCTTCAAGTTATAATTTGCAATAATAATTAGAAGCTATCAATTTTGAATTCTGTATTTGACAATTACTAGTTCAGATCTCCAAGTTATTATTTGCAATAATAATTAGAAGCTATCAATTTTAAGTTCTGTATTTGACAATTACAAGTTCAGATCTTCAAGTTATAATTTACAATAATAATTAGAAGCTATCAATTTTAAGTTCTGTATTTGACAATTACAAGTTCAGATCTTCAAGTTATAATTTGCAATAATAATTAGTAGCTATCAATTTTAAGTTCTGTATTTGACAATTACTAGTTCAGATCTTCAAGTTATAATTTGAAATAATAATTTGAATTTAACAAATCTAAGTTCTGTAATTCACTATTACAAGTTCAGATCTTCAAGTTATAATTTACAATAATAATTAGAAGCTATCAATTTTAAGTTCTGTATTTGACTATTACAAGTTCAGATCTTCAAGTTATAATTTGCAATAATAATTAGAAGCTATCAATTTTAAGTTCTGTATTTGACAGTTACAAGTTCAGATCTTCAAGTTATAATTTGCACTAATAATTTGTATTTAACAATTAGAAGTTCTGTATTTGACAATTACAAGTTCAGATCTTCAAGTTATAATTTGCAATAATAATTAGAAGCTATCAATTTTAAGTTCTGTATTTGACAATTACTAGTTCAGATCTTCAAGTTATAATTTGCACTAATAATTTGTATTTAACAATTAGAAGTTCTGTATTTGACTATTACAAGTTCAGATCTTCGAATTATTATTTGCAATCTTAGTTTGAATTTAACAATTCGAAGTTCTGTATTTACCTATTACAGGTTCAGATCTTCAAGTTATAATTTGCAATCACAATTTGTATTTAACAATGCTAAGTTGCGTATTTGTCTATTACAAGTTCAGATCTTCAAATTATAATTTGCAATAATAATTAGAAGCTATCAATTTTAAGTTCTGTATTTGACAATTACAAGTTCAGATCTTCAAGTTATTATTTGCAATAATAATTAGAAGCTATCAATTTTAAGTTCTGTATTTGACAATTACAAGTTCAGATCTTGAAGTTATAATTTACAATAATAATTAGAAGCTATCAATTTTAAGTTCTGTATTTAACAATTACAAGTTCAGATCTTCAAGTTATAATATGCAATAATAATTAGAAGCTATCAATTTTAAGTTCTGTATTTGACAATTACTAGTTCAGATCTTCAAGTTATAATTTGAAATAATAATTTGAATTTAACAAATCTAAGTTCTGTAATTCACTATTACAAGTTCAGATCTTCAAGTTATAATTTACAATAATAATTAGAAGCTATCAATTTTAAGCTCTGTATTTGACAATTACAAGTTCAGATCTTCAAGTTATAATTTGCACTAATAATTTGTATTTAACAATTTGAAGTTCTGTATTTGACAATTACAAGTTCAGATCTTCAAGTTATAATTTGCAATAATAATTAGAAGCTATCAATTATAAGTTCTGTATTTGACAATTACAAGTTCAGATCTTCAAGTTATTATTTGCAATAATAATTAGAAGCTATCAATTTTAAGTTCTGTATTTGACAATTACAAGTTTAGATCTTGAAGTTATAATTTACAATAATAATTAGAAGCTATCAATTTTAAGTTCTGTATTTAACAATTACAAGTTCAGATCTTCAAGTTATAATATGCAGTAATAATTAGAAGCTATCAATTTTAAGTTCTGTATTTGACAATTACTAGTTCAGATCTTCAAGTTATAATTTGAAATAATAATTTGAATTTAACAAATCTAAGTTCTGTAATTCACTATTACAAGTTCAGATCTTCAAGTTATAATTTACAATAATAATTAGAAGCTATCAATTTTAAGTTTTGTATTTGACAATTACAAGTTCAGATCTTCAAGTTATAATTTGCAATAATAATTAGAAGCTATGAATTTTAAGTTCTGTATTTGACAATTGCAAGTTCAGATCTTCAAGTTATAATTTGAAATAATAATTAGAAGCTATCAATTTTATGTTCCCTATTTGACAATTACAAGTTCAGATCTTCAAATTATAATTTGCAATAATAATTAGAAGCAATCAATTTTAAGTTCTGTATTTGACAATTACAAGTTCAGATCTTCAAGTTATAATTTGCAATAATAATTAGAAGCTATCAATTTTAAGTTCTGTATTTGACAATTACTAGTTCAGATCTTCAAGTTATAATTTGAAATAATAATTAGAAGCTATCAATTTTATGTTCTGTATTTGACAATTACAAGTTCAGATCTTCAAGTTATAATTTGCAATAATAATTAGAAGCAATCAATTTTAAGTTCTGTATTTGACAATTACAAGTTCAGATCTTCAAGTTATAATTTGCAATAATAATTAGAAGCTATCAATTTTAAGTTCTGTATTTGACAATTACTAGTTCAGATCTCCAAGTTATTATTTGCAATAATAATTAGAAGCTATCAATTTTAAGTTCTGTATTTGACAATTACAAGTTCAGATCTTCAAGTTATAATTTGCAATAATAATTAGAAGCTATCAATTTTAAGTTCTGTATTTGACAATTACTAGTTCAGATCTTCAAGTTATAATTTGCACTAATAATTTGTATTTAACAATTAGAAGTTCTGTATTTGACTATTACAAGTTCAGATCTTCGAATTATTATTTGCAATCTTAGTTTGAATTTAACAATTCGAAGTTCTGTATTTACCTATTACAGGTTCAGATCTTCAAGTTATAATTTGCAATCACAATTTGTATTTAACAATGCTAAGTTCTGTATTTGTCTATTACAAGTTCAGATCTTCAAATTATAATTTGCAATAATAATTAGAAGCTATCAATTTTAAGTTCTGTATTTGACAATTACTAGTTCAGATCTTCAAGTTATAATTTGAAATAATAATTTGAATTTAACAAATCTAAGTTCTGTAATTCACTATTACAAGTTCAGATCTTCAAGTTATAATTTACAATAATAATTAGAAGCTATCAATTTTAAGTTCTGTATTTGACTATTACAAGTTCAGATCTTCAAGTTATAATTTGCAATAATAATTAGAAGCTATCAATTTTAAGTTCTGTATTTGACAATTACAAGTTCAGATCTTCAAGTTATAATTTGCACTAATAATTTGTATTTAACAATTAGAAGTTCTGTATTTGACAATTACAAGTTCAGATCTTCAAGTTATAATTTGCAATAATAATTAGAAGCTATCAATTTTAAGTTCTGTATTTGACAATTACTAGTTCAGATCTTCAAGTTATAATTTGCACTAATAATTTGTATTTAACAATTAGAAGTTCTGTATTTGACTATTACAAGTTCAGATCTTCGAATTATTATTTGCAATCTTAATTTGAATTTAACAATTCGAAGTTCTGTATTTACCTATTACAGGTTCAGATCTTCAAGTTATAATTTAAAATCACAATTTGTATTTAACAATGCTAAGTTGCGTATTTGTCTATTACAAGTTCAGATCTTCAAATTATAATTTGCAATAATAATTAGAAGCTATCAATTTTAAGTTCTGTATTTGACAATTACAAGTTCAGATCTTCAAGTTATTATTTGCAATAATAATTAGAAGCTATCAATTTTAAGTTCTGTATTTGACAATTACAAGTTCAGATCTTGAAGTTATAATTTACAATAATAATTAGAAGCTATCAATTTTAAGTTCTGTATTTAAAAATTACAAGTTCAGATCTTCAAGTTATAATATGCAATAATAATTAGAAGCTATCAATTTTAAGTTCTGTATTTGACAACTACTAGTTAAGATCTTCAAGTTATAATTTGAAATAATAATTTGAATTTAACAAATCTAAGTTCTGTAATTCACTATTACAAGTTCAGATCTTCAAGTTATAATTTACAATAATAATTAGAAGCTATCAATTTTAAGTTCTGTATTTGACAATTACAAGTTCAGATCTTCAAGTTATAATTTGAACTAATAATTTGTATTTAACAATTTGAAGTTCTGTATTTGACAATTACAAGTTCAGATCTTCAAGTTATAATTTGCAATAATAATTAGAAGCTATCAATTTTAAGTACTGTATTTGACAATTACAAGTTCAGATCTTCAAGTTATTATTTGCAATAATAATTAGAAGCTATCAATTTTAAGTTCTGCATTTGACAATTACATGTTCAGATCTTGAAGTTATAATTTACAATAATAATTAGAAGCTATCAATTTTAAGTTCTGTATTTAACAATTACAAGTTCAGATCTCAAGTTATAATATGCAATAATAATTAGAAGCTATCAATTTTAAGTTCTGTATTTGACAATTACTAGTTCAGATCTTCAAGTTATAATTTGAAATAATAATTTGAATTTAACAAATCTAAGTTCTGTAATTCACTATTACAAGTTCAGATCTTCAAGTTATAATTTACAATAATAATTAGAAGCTATCAATTTTAAGTTCTGTATTTGACAATTACAAGTTCAGATCTTCAAGTTATAATTTGCAATAATAATTAGAAGCTATTAATTTTAAGTTCTGTATTTGACAATTACAAGTTCAGATCTTCAAGTTATAATGTGCAATAATAATTAGAAGCTATCAATTTTAAGTTCTGTATTTGACAACTACAAGTTCAGATCTTCAAGTTATAATTTGCAATAATAATTAGAAGCTATCAATTTTAAGTTCTGTATTTGACAATTACTAGTTCAGATCTCCAAGTTGTTATTTGCAATAATAATTAGAAGCTATCAATTTTAAGTTCTGTATTTGACAATTACAAGTTCAGATCTTCAAGTTATAATTTACAATAATAATTAGAAGCTATCAATTTTAAGTTCTGTATTTGACAATTACTAGTTCAGATCTCCAAGTTGTTATTTGCAATAATAATTAGAAGCTATCAATTTTAAGTTCTGTATTTGACAATTACAAGTTCAGATCTTCAAGTTATAATTTACAATAATAATTAGAAGCTATCAATTTTAAGTTCTGTATTTGACAATTACAAGTTCAGATCTTCAAGTTATAATTTACAATAATAATTTGAAGCTATCAATTTTAAGTTCTGTATTTGACTATTACAAGTTCAGATCTTCAAGTTATAATTTGCAATAATAATTAGAAGCTATCAATTTTAAGTTCTGTATTTGACAATTACAAGTTCAGATCTTCAAGTTATTATTTGCAATAATAATTAGAAGCTATCAATTTTAAGTTCTGTATTTGACAATTACAAGTTTAGATCTTGAAGTTATAATATGCAGTAATAATTAGAAGCTATCAATTTTAAGTTCTGTATTTGACAATTACTAGTTCAGATCTTCAAGTTATAATTTGAAATAATAATTTGAATTTAACAAATCTAAGTTCTGTAATTCACTATTACAAGTTCAGATCTTCAAGTTATAATTTACAATAATAATTAGAAGCTATCAATTTTAAGTTTTGTATTTGACAATTACAAGTTCAGATCTTCAAGTTATAATTTGCAATAATAATTAGAAGCTATTAATTTTAAGTTCTGTATTTGACAATTGCAAGTTCAGATCTTCAAGTTATAATTTGATATAATAATTAGAAGCTATCAATTTTATGTTCTGTATTTCACAATTACAAGTTCAGATCTTCAAGTTATAATTTGCAATAATAATTAGAAGCAATCAATTTTAAGTTCTGTATTTGACAATTACAAGTTCAGATCTTCAAGTTATAATTTGCAATAATAATTAGAAGCTATCAATTTTAAGTTCTGTATTTGACAATTACTAGTTCAGATCTCCAAGTTATAATTTGAAATAATAATTTGAATTTAACAAATCTAAGTTCTGTAATTCACTATTACAAGTTCAGATCTTCAAGTTATAATTTACAATAATAATTAGAAGCTATCAATTTTAAGTTCTGTATTTGACAATTACAAGTTTAGATCTTCAAGTTATAATTTGCAATAATAATTAGAAGCTATTAATTTTAAGTTCTGTATTTGACAATTACAAGTTCAGATCTTCAAGTTATAATTTGAAATAATAATTAGAAGCTATCAATTTTATGTTCTGTATTGGACAATTACAATTTCAGATCTTCAAGTTATAAGTTGCAATAATAATTAGAAGCTATCAATTTTAAGTTCTGTATTTTACAATTACAAGTTCAAATCTTCAAGTTATAATTTGCAATAATAATTAGAAGCTATCAATTTTGAATTCTGTATTTGACAATTACTAGTTCAGATCTCCAAGTTATTACTTGCAATAATAATTAGAAGCTATCAATTTTAAGTTCTGTATTTGACAATTACAAGTTCAGATCTTCAAGTTATAATTTACAATAATAATTAGAAGCTATCAATTTTAAGTTCTGTATTTGACAATTACTAGTTCAGATCTTCAAGTTATAATTTGAAATAATAATTTGAATTTAACAAATCTAAGTTCTGTAATTCACTATTACAAGTTCAGATCTTCAAGTTATAATTTACAATAATAATTAGAAGCTATCAATTTTAAGTTCTGTATTTGACAATTACAAGTTCAGATCTTCAAGTTATAATTTGCAATAATAATTAGAAGCTATTAATTTTAAGTTCTGTATTTGACAATTACAAGTTCAGATCTTCAAGTTATAATGTGCAATAATAATTAGAAGCTATCAATTTTAAGTTCTGTATTTGACAACTACAAGTTCAGATCTTCAAGTTATAATTTGCAATAATAATTAGAAGCTATCAATTTTAAGTTCTGTATTTGACAATTACTAGTTCAGATCTCCAAGTTGTTATTTGCAATAATAATTAGAAGCTATCAATTTTAAGTTCTGTATTTGACAATTACAAGTTCAGATCTTCAAGTTATAATTTACAATAATAATTAGAAGCTATCAATTTTAAGTTCTGTATTTGACAATTACTAGTTCAGATCTCCAAGTTGTTATTTGCAATAATAATTAGAAGCTATCAATTTTAAGTTCTGTATTTGACAATTACAAGTTCAGATCTTCAAGTTATAATTTACAATAATAATTAGAAGCTATCAATTTTAAGTTCTGTATTTGACAATTACAAGTTCAGATCTTCAAGTTATAATTTACAATAATAATTAGAAGCTATCAATTTTAAGTTCTGTATTTGACTATTACAAGTTCAGATCTTCAAGTTATAATTTGCAATAATAATTAGAAGCTATCAATTTTAAGTTCTGTATTTGACAATTACAAGTTCAGATCTTCAAGTTATTATTTGCAATAATAATTAGAAGCTATCAATTTTAAGTTCTGTATTTGACAATTACAAGTTTAGATCTTGAAGTTATAATATGCAGTAATAATTAGAAGCTATCAATTTTAAGTTCTGTATTTGACAATTACTAGTTCAGATCTTCAAGTTATAATTTGAAATAATAATTTGAATTTAACAAATCTAAGTTCTGTAATTCACTATTACAAGTTCAGATCTTCAAGTTATAATTTACAATAATAATTAGAAGCTATCAATTTTAAGTTTTGTATTTGACAATTACAAGTTCAGATCTTCAAGTTATAATTTGCAATAATAATTAGAAGCTATTAATTTTAAGTTCTGTATTTGACAATTGCAAGTTCAGATCTTCAAGTTATAATTTGATATAATAATTAGAAGCTATCAATTTTATGTTCTGTATTTGACAATTACAAGTTCAGATCTTCAAGTTATAATTTGCAATAATAATTAGAAGCAATCAATTTTAAGTTCTGTATTTGACAATTACAAGTTCAGATCTTCAAGTTATAATTTGCAATAATAATTAGAAGCTATCAATTTTAAGTTCTGTATGTGACAATTACTAGTTCAGATCTCCAAGTTATAATTTGAAATAATAATTTGAATTTAACAAATCTAAGTTCTGTAATTCACTATTACAAGTTCAGATCTTCAAGTTATAATTTACAATAATAATTAGAAGCTATCAATTTTAAGTTCTGTATTTGACAATTACAAGTTTAGATCTTCAAGTTATAATTTGCAATAATAATTAGAAGCTATTAATTTTAAGTTCTGTATTTGACAATTACAAGTTCAGATCTTCAAGTTATAATTTGAAATAATAATTAGAAGCTATCAATTTTATGTTCTGTATTGGACAATTACAAGTTCAGATCTTCAAGTTATAAGTTGCAATAATAATTAGAAGCTATCAATTTTAAGTTCTGTATTTTACAATTACAAGTTCAAATCTTCAAGTTATAATTTGCAATAATAATTAGAAGCTATCAATTTTGAATTCTGTATTTGACAATTACTAGTTCAGATCTCCAAGTTATTATTTGCAATAATAATTAGAAGCTATCAATTTTAAGTTCTGTATTTGACAATTACAAGTTCAGATCTTCAAGTTATAATTTACAATAATAATTAGAAGCTATCAATTTTAAGTTCTGTATTTGACAATTACAAGTTCAGATCTTCAAGTTATAATTTGCAATAATAATTAGTAGCTATCAATTTTAAGTTCTGTATTTGACAATTACTAGTTCAGATCTTCAAGTTATAATTTGAAATAATAATTTGAATTTAACAAATCTAAGTTCTGTAATTCACTATTACAAGTTCAGATCTTCAAGTTATAATTTACAATAATAATTAGAAGCTATCAATTTTAAGTTCTGTATTTGACTATTACAAGTTCAGATCTTCAAGTTATAATTTGCAATAATAATTAGAAGCTATCAATTTTAAGTTCTGTATTTGACAGTTACAAGTTCAGATCTTCAAGTTATAATTTGCACTAATAATTTGTATTTAACAATTAGAAGTTCTGTATTTGACTATTACAAGTTCAGATCTTCGCATTATTATTTGCAATCTTAGTTTGAATTTAACAATTCGAAGTTCTGTATTTACCTATTACAGGGTCAGATCTTCAAGTTATAATTTGCAATCACAATTTGTATTTAACAATGCTAAGTTGCGTATTTGTCTATTACAAGTTCAGATCTTCAAATTATAATTTGCAATAATAATTAGAAGCTATCAATTTTAAGTTCTGTATTTGACAATTACAAGTTCAGATCTTCAAGTTATTATTTGCAATAATAATTAGAAGCTATCAATTTTAAGTTCTGCATTTGACAATTACAAGTTCAGATCTTGAAGTTATAATTTACAATAATAATTAGAAGCTATCAATTTTAAGTTCTGTATTTAACAATTACAAGTTCAGATCTCAAGTTATAATATGCAATAATAATTAGAAGCTATCAATTTTAAGTTCTGTATTTGACAATTACTAGTTCAGATCTTCAAGTTATAATTTGAAATAATAATTTGAATTTAACAAATCTAAGTTCTGTAATTCACTATTACAAGTTCAGATCTTCAAGTTATAATTTACAATAATAATTAGAAGCTATCAATTTTAAGTTCTGTATTTGACAATTACAAGTTCAGATCTTCAAGTTATAATTTGCAATAATAATTAGAAGCTATGAATTTTAAGTTCTGTATTTGACAATTACAAGTTCAGATCTTCAAGTTATAATGTGCAATAATAATTAGAAGCTATCAATTTTAAGTTCTGTATTTGACAACTACAAGTTCAGATCTTCAAGTTATAATTTGCAATAATAATTAGAAGCTATCAATTTTAAGTTCTGTATTTGACAATTACTAGTTCAGATCTCCAAGTTGTTATATGCAATAATAATTAGAAGCTATCAATTTTAAGTTCTGTATTTGACAATTACAAGTTCAGATCTTCAAGTTATAACTTACAATAATAATTAGAAGCTATCAATTTTAAGTTCTGTATTTGACAATTACAAGTTCAGATCTTCAAGTTATAATTTGCAATAATAATTAGAAGCTATCAATTTTAAGTTCTGTATTTGACAATTACTAGTTCAGATCTTCAAGTTATAATTTGAAATAATAATTTGAATTTAAAAAATCTAAGTTCTGTAATTCACTATTACAAGTTCAGATCTTCAAGTTATAATTTACAATAATAATTAGAAGCTATCAATTTTAAGTTCTGTATTTGACTATTACAAGTTCAGATCTTCAAGTTATAATTTGCAATAATAATTAGAAGCTATCAATTTTAAGTTCTGTATTTGACAATTACAAGTTCAGATCTTCAAGTTATTATTTGCAATAATAATTAGAAGCTATCAATTTTAAGTTCTGTATTTGACAATTACAAGTTCAGATCTTGAAGTTATAATTTACAATAATAATTAAAAGCTATCAATTTTAAGTTCTGTATTTAACAATTACAAGTTCAGATCTTCAAGTTATAATATGCAATAATAATTAGAAGCTATCAATTTTAAGTTCTGTATTTGACAATTACTAGTTCAGATCTTCAAGTTATAATTTGAAATAATAATTTGAATTTAACAAATCTAAGTTCTGTAATTCACTATTACAAGTTCAGATCTTCAAGTTATAATTTACAATAATAATTAGAAGCTATCAATTTTAAGTTCTGTATTTGACAATTACAAGTTCAGATCTTCAAGTTATAATTTGCACTAATAATTTGTATTTAACAATTTGAAGTTCTGTATTTGACAATTACAAGTTCAGATCTTCAAGTTATAATTTGCAATAATAATTAGAAGCTATCAATTTTAAGTTCTGTATTTGACAATTACAAGTTCAGATCTTCAAGTTATTATTTGCAATAATAATTAGAAGCTATCAATTTTAAGTTCTGTATTTGACAATTACAAGTTTAGATCTTGAAGTTATAATATGCAGTAATAATTAGAAGCTATCAATTTTAAGTTCTGTATTTGACAATTACTAGTTCAGATCTTCAAGTTATAATTTGAAATAATAATTTGAATTTAACAAATCTAAGTTCTGTAATTCACTATTACAAGTTCAGATCTTCAAGTTATAATTTACAATAATAATTAGAAGCTATCAATTTTAAGTTTTGTATTTGACAATTACAAGTTCAGATCTTCAAGTTATAATTTGCAATAATAATTAGAAGCTATTAATTTTAAGTTCTGTATTTGACAATTGCAAGTTCAGATCTTCAAGTTATAATTTGATATAATAATTAGAAGCTATCAATTTTATGTTCTGTATTTGACAATTACAAGTTCAGATCTTCAAGTTATAATTTGCAATAATAATTAGAAGCAATCAATTTTAAGTTCTGTATTTGACAATTACAAGTTCAGATCTTCAAGTTATAATTTGCAATAATAATTAGAAGCTATCAATTTTAAGTTCTGTATTTGACAATTACTAGTTCAGATCTCCAAGTTATAATTTGAAATAATAATTTGAATTTAACAAATCTAAGTTCTGTAATTCACTATTACAAGTTCAGATCTTCAAGTTATAATTTACAATAATAATTAGAAGCTATCAATTTTAAGTTCTGTATTTGACAATTACAAGTTTAGATCTTCAAGTTATAATTTGCAATAATAATTAGAAGCTATTAATTTTAAGTTCTGTATTTGACAATTACAAGTTCAGATCTTCCAGTTATAATTTGAAATAATAATTAGAAGCTATCAATTTTATGTTCTATATTGGACAATTACAAGTTCAGATCTTCAAGTTATAAGTTGCAATAATAATTAGAAGCTATCAATTTTAAGTTCTGTATTTTACAATTACAAGTTCAAATCTTCAAGTTATAATATGCAATAATAATTAGAAGCTATCAATTTTAAGTTCTGTATTTGACAATTACTAGTTCAGATCTTCAAGTTATAATTTGAAATAATAATTTGAATTTAACAAATCTAAGTTCTGTAATTCACTATTACAAGTTCAGATCTTCAAGTTATAATTTGCAATAATAATTAGAAGCTATTAATTTTAAGTTCTGTATTTGACAATTACAAGTTCAGATCTTCAAGTTATAATGTGCAATAATAATTAGAAGCTATCAATTTTAAGTTCTGTATTTGACAACTACAAGTTCAGATCTTCAAGTTATAATTTGCAATAATAATTAGAAGCTATCAATTTTAAGTTCTGTATTTGACAATTACTAGTTCAGATCTCCAAGTTGTTATTTGCAATAATAATTAGAAGCTATCAATTTTAAGTTCTGTATTTGACAATTACAAGTTCAGATCTTCAAGTTATAATTTACAATAATAATTAGAAGCTATCAATTTTAAGTTCTGTATTTGACAATTACAAGTTCAGATCTTCAAGTTATAATTTGCAATAATAATTAGAAGCTATCAATTTTAAGTTCTGTATTTGACAATTACTAGTTCAGATCTTCAAGTTATAATTTGAAATAATAATTTGAATTTAAAAAATCTAAGTTCTGTAATTCACTATTACAAGTTCAGATCTTCAAGTTATAATTTACAATAATAATTAGAAGCTATCAATTTTAAGTTCTGTATTTGACTATTACAAGTTCAGATCTTCAAGTTATAATTTGCAATAATAATTAGAAGCTATCAATTTTAAGTTCTGTATTTGACAATTCCAAGTTCAGATCTTCAAGTTATTATTTGCAATAATAATTAGAAGCTATCAATTTTAAGTTCTGTATTTGACAATTACAAGTTTAGATCTTGAAGTTATAATATGCAGTAATAATTAGAAGCTATCAATTTTAAGTTCTGTATTTGACAATTACTAGTTCAGATCTTCAAGTTATAATTTGAAATAATAATTTGAATTTAACAAATCTAAGTTCTGTAATTCACTATTACAAGTTCAGATCTTCAAGTTATAATTTACAATAATAATTAGAAGCTATCAATTTTAAGTTTTGTATTTGACAATTACAAGTTCAGATCTTCAAGTTATAATTTGCAATAATAATTAGAAGCTATTAATTTTAAGTTCTGTATTTGACAATTGCAAGTTCAGATCTTCAAGTTATAATTTGATATAATAATTAGAAGCTATCAATTTTATGTTCTGTATTTGACAATTACAAGTTCAGATCTTCAAGTTATAATTTGCAATAATAATTAGAAGCAATCAATTTTAAGTTCTGTATTTGACAATTACAAGTTCAGATCTTCAAGTTATAATTTGCAATAATAATTGGAAGCTATCAATTTTAAGTTCTGTATTTGACAATTACTAGTTCAGATCTCCAAGTTATAATTTGAAATAATAATTTGAATTTAACAAATCTAAGTTCTGTAATTCACTATTACAAGTTCAGATCTTCAAGTTATAATTTACAATAATAATTAGAAGCTATCAATTTTAAGTTCTGTATTTGACAATTACAAGTTTAGATCTTCAAGTTATAATTTGCAATAATAATTAGAAGCTATTAATTTTAAGTTCTGTATTTGACAATTACAAGTTCAGATCTTCAAGTTATAATTTGAAATAATAATTAGAAGCTATCAATTTTATGTTCTGTATTGGACAATTACAAGTTCAGATCTTCAAGTTATAAGTTGCAATAATAATTAGAAGCTATCAATTTTAAGTTCTGTATTTTACAATTACAAGTTCAAATCTTCAAGTTATAATTTGCAATAATAATTAGAAGCTATCAATTTTGAATTCTGTATTTGACAATTACTAGTTCAGATCTCCAAGTTATTATTTGCAATAATAATTAGAAGCTATCAATTTTAAGTTCTGTATTTGACAATTACAAGTTCAGATCTTCAAGTTATAATTTACAATAATAATTAGAAGCTATCAATTTTAAGTTCTGTATTTGACAATTACAAGTTCAGATCTTCAAGTTATAATTTGCAATAATAATTAGTAGCTATCAATTTTAAGTTCTGTATTTGACAATTACTAGTTCAGATCTTCAAGTTATAATTTGAAATAATAATTTGAATTTAACAAATCTAAGTTCTGTAATTCACTATTACAAGTTCAGATCTTCAAGTTATAATTTACAATAATAATTAGAAGCTATCAATTTTAAGTTCTGTATTTGACTATTACAAGTTCAGATCTTCAAGTTATAATTTGCAATAATAATTAGAAGCTATCAATTTTAAGTTCTGTATTTGACAGTTACAAGTTCAGATCTTCAAGTTATAATTTGAACTAATAATTTGTATTTAACAATTAGAAGTTCTGTATTTGACTATTACAAGTTCAGATCTTCGCATTATTATTTGCAATCTTAGTTTGAATTTAACAATTCGAAGTTCTGTATTTACCTATTACAGGTTCAGATCTTCAAGTTATAATTTGCAATCACAATTTGTATTTAACAATGCTAAGTTGCGTATTTGTCTATTACAAGTTCAGATCTTCAAATTATAATTTGCAATAATAATTAGAAGCTATCAATTTTAAGTTCTGTATTTGACAATTACAAGTTCAGATCTTCAAGTTATTATTTGCAATAATAATTAGAAGCTATCAATTTTAAGTTCTGCATTTGACAATTACAAGTTCAGATCTTGAAGTTATAATTTACAATAATAATTAGAAGCTATCAATTTTAAGTTCTGTATTTAACAATTACAAGTTCAGATCTCAAGTTATAATATGCAATAATAATTAGAAGCTATCAATTTTAAGTTCTGTATTTGACAATTACTAGTTCAGATCTTCAAGTTATAATTTGAAATAATAATTTGAATTTAACAAATCTAAGTTCTGTAATTCACTATTACAAGTTCAGATCTTCAAGTTATAATTTACAATAATAATTAGAAGCTATCAATTTTAAGTTCTGTATTTGACAATTACAAGTTCAGATCTTCAAGTTATAATTTGCAATAATAATTAGAAGCTATTAATTTTAAGTTCTGTATTTGACAATTACAAGTTCAGATCTTCAAGTTATAATGTGCAATAATAATTAGAAGCTATCAATTTTAAGTTCTGTATTTGACAACTACAAGTTCAGATCTTCAAGTTATAATTTGCAATAATAATTAGAAGCTATCAATTTTAAGTTCTGTATTTGACAATTACTAGTTCAGATCTCCAAGTTGTTATTTGCAATAATAATTAGAAGCTATCAATTTTAAGTTCTGTATTTGACAATTACAAGTTCAGATCTTCAAGTTATAATTTACAATAATAATTAGAAGCTATCAATTTTAAGTTCTGTATTTGATAATTACAAGTTCAGATCTTCAAGTTATAATTTGCAATAATAATTAGAAGCTATCAATTTTAAGTTCTGTATTTGACAATTACTAGTTCAGATCTTCAAGTTATAATTTGAAATAATAATTTGAATTTAAAAAATCTAAGTTCTGTAATTCACTATTACAAGTTCAGATCTTCAAGTTATAATTTACAATAATAATTAGAAGCTATCAATTTTAAGTTCTGTATTTGACTATTACAAGTTCAGATCTTCAAGTTATAATTTGCAATAATAATTAGAAGCTATCAATTTTAAGTTCTGTATTTGACAATTACAAGTTCAGATCTTCAAGTTATTATTTGCAATAATAATTAGAAGCTATCAATTTTAAGTTCTGTATTTGACAATTACAAGTTCAGATCTTGAAGTTATAATTTACAATAATAATTAAAAGCTATCAATTTTAAGTTCTGTATTTAACAATTACAAGTTCAGATCTTCAAGTTATAATATGCAATAATAATTAGAAGCTATCAATTTTAAGTTCTGTATTTGACAATTACTAGTTCAGATCTTCAAGTTATAATTTGAAATAATAATTTGAATTTAACAAATCTAAGTTCTGTAATTCACTATTACAAGTTCAGATCTTCAAGTTATAATTTACAATAATAATTAGACGCTATCAATTTTAAGTTCTGTATTTGACAATTACAAGTTCAGATCTTCAAGTTATAATTTGCACTAATAATTTGTATTTAACAATTTGAAGTTCTGTATTTGACAATTACAAGTTCAGATCTTCAAGTTATAATTTTCAATAATAATTAGAAGCTATCAATTTTAAGTTCTGTATTTGACAATTACAAGTTCAGATCTTCAAGTTATTATTTGCAATAATAATTAGAAGCTATCAATTTTAAGTTCTGTATTTGACAATTACAAGTTTAGATCTTGAAGTTATAATATGCAGTAATAATTAGAAGCTATCAATTTTAAGTTCTGTATTTGACAATTACTAGTTCAGATCTTCAAGTTATAATTTGAAATAATAATTTGAATTTAACAAATCTAAGTTCTGTAATTCACTATTACAAGTTCAGATCTTCAAGTTATAATTTACAATAATAATTAGAAGCTATCAATTTTAAGTTTTGTATTTGACAATTACAAGTTCAGATCTTCAAGTTATAATTTGCAATAATAATTAGAAGCTATTAATTTTAAGTTCTGTATTTGACAATTGCAAGTTCAGATCTTCAAGTTATAATTTGATATAATAATTAGAAGCTATCAATTTTATGTTCTGTATTTGACAATTACAAGTTCAGATCTTCAAGTTATAATTTGCAATAATAATTAGAAGCAATCAATTTTAAGTTCTGTATTTGACAATTACAGGTTCAGATCTTCAAGTTATAATTTGCAATAATAATTAGAAGCTATCAATTTTAAGTTCTGTATTTGACAATTACTAGTTCAGATCTCCAAGTTATAATTTGAAATAATAATTTGAATTTAACAAATCTAAGTTCTGTAATTCACTATTACAAGTTCAGATCTTCAAGTTATAATTTACAATAATAATTAGAAGCTATCAATTTTAAGTTCTGTATTTGACAATTACAAGTTTAGATCTTCAAGTTATAATTTGCAATAATAATTAGAAGCTATTAATTTTAAGTTCTGTATTTGACAATTACAAGTTCAGATCTTCAAGTTATAATTTGAAATAATAATTAGAAGCTATCAATTTTATGTTCTGTATTGGACAATTACAAGTTCAGATCTTCAAGTTATAAGTTGCAATAATAATTAGAAGCTATCAATTTTAAGTTCTGTATTTTACAATTACAAGTTCAAATCTTCAAGTTATAATTTGCAATAATAATTAGAAGCTATCAATTTTAAATTCTGTATTTGACAATTACTAGTTCAGATCTCCAAGTTATTATTTGCAATAATAATTAGAAGCTATCAATTTTAAGTTCTGTATTTGACAATTACAAGTTCAGATCTTCAAGTTATAATTTGAAATAATAATTTGAATTTAACAAATCTAAGTTCTGTAATTCACTATTACAAGTTCAGATCTTCAAGTTATAATTTACAATAATAATTAGAAGCTATCAATTTTAAGTTCTGTATTTGACAATTACAAGTTCAGATCTTCAAGTTATAATTTGCAATAATAATTAGTAGCTATCAATTTTAAGTTCTGTATTTGACAATTACTAGTTCAGATCTTCAAGTTATAATTTGAAATAATAATTTGAATTTAACAAATCTAAGTTCTGTAATTCACTATTACAAGTTCAGATCTTCAAGTTATAATTTACAATAATAATTAGAAGCTATCAATTTTAAGTTCTGTATTTGACTATTACAAGTTCAGATCTTCAAGTTATAATTTGCAATAATAATTAGAAGCTATCAATTTTAAGTTCTGTATTTGACAGTTACAAGTTCAGATCTTCAAGTTATAATTTGCACTAATAATTTGTATTTAACAATTAGAAGTTCTGTATTTGACTATTACAAGTTCAGATCTTCGCATTATTATTTGCAATCTTAGTTTGAATTTAACAATTCGAAGTTCTGTATTTACCTATTACAGGTTCAGATCTTCAAGTTATAATTTGCAATCACAATTTGTATTTAACAATGCTAAGTTGCGTATTTGTCTATTACAAGTTCAGATCTTCAAATTATAATTTGCAATAATAATTAGAAGCTATCAATTTTAAGTTCTGTATTTGACAATTACAAGTTCAGATCTTCAAGTTATTATTTGCAATAATAATTAGAAGCTATCAATTTTAAGTTCTGCATTTGACAATTACAAGTTCAGATCTTGAAGTTATAATTTACAATAATAATTAGAAGCTATCAATTTTAAGTTCTGTATTTAACAATTACAAGTTCAGATCTCAAGTTATAATATGCAATAATAATTAGAAGCTATCAATTTTAAGTTCTGTATTTGACAATTACTAGTTCAGATCTTCTAGTTATAATTTGAAATAATAATTTGAATTTAACAAATCTAAGTTCTGTAATTCACTATTACAAGTTCAGATCTTCAAGTTATAATTTACAATAATAATTAGAAGCTATCAATTTTAAGTTCTGTATTTGACAATTACAAGTTCAGATCTTCAAGTTATAATGTGCAATAATAATTAGAAGCTATCAATTTTAAGTTCTGTATTTGACAACTACAAGTTCAGATCTTCAAGTTATAATTTGCAATAATAATTAGAAGCTATCAATTTTAAGTTCTGTATTTGACAATTACTAGTTCAGATCTCCAAGTTGTTATTTGCAATAATAATTAGAAGCTATCAATTTTAAGTTCTGTATTTGACAATTACAAGTTCAGATCTTCAAGTTATAATTTACAATAATAATTAGAAGCTATCAATTTTAAGTTCTGTATTTGACAATTACAAGTTCAGATCTTCAAGTTATAATTTGCAATAATAATTTGAAGCTATCAATTTTAAGTTCTGTATTTGACAATTACTAGTTCAGATCTTCAAGTTATAATTTGAAATAATAATTTGAATTTAAAAAATCTAAGTTCTGTAATTCACTATTACAAGTTCAGATCTTCAAGTTATAATTTACAATAATAATTAGAAGCTATCAATTTTAAGTTCTGTATTTGACTATTACAAGTTCAGATCTTCAAGTTATAATTTGCAATAATAATTAGAAGCTATCAATTTTAAGTTCTGTATTTGACAATTACAAGTTCAGATCTTCAAGTTATTATTTGCAATAATAATTAGAAGCTATCAATTTTAAGTTCTGTATTTGACAATTACAAGTTTAGATCTTGAAGTTATAATATGCAGTAATAATTAGAAGCTATTAATTTTAAGTTCTGTATTTGACAATTACTAGTTCAGATCTTCAAGTTATTATTTGAAATAATAATTTGAATTTAACAAATCTAAGTTCTGTAATTCACTATTACAAGTTCAGATCTTCAAGTTATAATTTACAATAATAATTAGAAGCTATCAATTTTAAGTTTTGTATTTGACAATTACAAGTTCAGATCTTCAAGTTATAATTTGCAATAATAATTAGAAGCTATTAATTTTAATTTCTGTATTTGACAATTGCAAGTTCAGATCTTCAAGTTATAATTTGATATAATAATTAGAAGCTATCAATTTTATGTTCTGTATTTGACAATTACAAGTTCAGATCTTCAAGTTATAATTTGCAATAATAATTAGAAGCAATCAATTTTAAGTTCTGTATTTGACAATTACAAGTTCAGATCTTCAAGTTATAATTTGCAATAATAATTAGAAGCTATCAATTTTAAGTTCTGTATTTGACAATTACTAGTTCAGATCTCCAAGTTATAATTTGAAATAATAATTTGAATTTAACAAATCTAAGTTCTGTAATTCACTATTACAAGTTCAGATCTTCAAGTTATAATTTACAATAATAATTAGAAGCTATCAATTTTAAGTTCTGTATTTGACAATTACAAGTTTAGATCTTCAAGTTATAATTTGCAATAATAATTAGAAGCTATTAATTTTAAGTTCTGTATTTGACAATTACAAGTTCAGATCTTCAAGTTATAATTTGAAATAATAATTAGAAGCTATCAATTTTATGTTCTGTATTGGACAATTACAAGTTCAGATCTTCAAGTTATAAGTTGCAATAATAATTAGAAGCTATCAATTTTAAGTTCTGTATTTTACAATTACAAGTTCAAATCTTCAAGTTATAATTTGCAATAATAATTAGAAGCTATCAATTTTAAATTCTGTATTTGACAATTACTAGTTCAGATCTCCAAGTTATTATTTGCAATAATAATTAGAAGCTATCAATTTTAAGTTCTGTATTTGACAATTACAAGTTCAGATCTTCAAGTTATAATTTACAATAATAATTAGAAGCTATCAATTTTAAGTTCTGTATTTGACAATTACAAGTTCAGATCTTCAAGTTATAATTTGCAATAATAATTAGTAGCTATCAATTTTAAGTTCTGTATTTGACAATTACTAGTTCAGATCTTCAAGTTATAATTTGAAATAAAAATTTGAATTTAACAAATCTAAGTTCTGTAATTCACTATTACAAGTTCAGATCTTCAAGTTATAATTTACAATAATAATTAGAAGCTATCAATTTTAAGTTCTGTATTTGACTATTACAAGTTCAGATCTTCAAGTTATAATTTGCAATAATAATTAGAAGCTATCAATTTTAAGTTCTGTATTTGACAGTTACAAGTTCAGATCTTCAAGTTATAATTTGCACTAATAATTTGTATTTAACAATTAGAAGTTCTGTATTTGACTATTACAAGTTCAGATCTTCGCATTATTATTTGCAATCTTAGTTTGAATTTAACAATTCGAAGTTCTGTATTTACCTATTACAGGTTCAGATCTTCAAGTTATAATTTGCAATCACAATTTGTATTTAACAATGCTAAGTTGCGTATTTGTCTATTACAAATTCAGATCTTCAAATTATAATTTGCAATAATAATTAGAAGCTATCAATTTTAAGTTCTGTATTTGACAATTACAAGTTCAGATCTTCAAGTTATTATTTGCAATAATAATTAGAAGCTATCAATTTTAAGTTCTGCATTTGACAATTACAAGTTCAGATCTTGAAGTTATAATTTACAATAATAATTAGAAGCTATAAATTTTAAGTTCTGTATTTAACAATTACAAGTTCAGATCTCAAGTTATAATATGCAATAATAATTAGAAGCTATCAATTTTAAGTTCTGTATTTGACAATTACTAGTTCAGATCTTCAAGTTATAATTTGAAATAATAATTTGAATTTAACAAATCTAAGTTCTGTAATTCACTATTACAAGTTCAGATCTTCAAGTTATAATTTACAATAATAATTAGAAGCTATCAATTTTAAGTTCTGTATTTGACAATTACAAGTTCAGATCTTCAAGTTATAATTTGCAATAATAATTAGAAGCTATTAATTTTAAGTTCTGTATTTGACAATTACAAGTTCAGATCTTCAAGTTATAATGTGCAATAATAATTAGAAGCTATCAATTTTAAGTTCTGTATTTGACAACTACAAGTTCAGATCTTCAAGTTATAATTTGCAATAATAATTAGAAGCTATCAATTTTAAGTTCTGTATTTGACAATTACTAGTTCAGATCTCCAAGTTGTTATTTGCAATAATAATTAGAAGCTATCAATTTTAAGTTCTGTATTTGACCATTACAAGTTCAGATCTTCAAGTTATAATTTACAATAATAATTAGAAGCTATCAATTTTAAGTTCTGTATTTGACAATTACAAGTTCAGATCTTCAAGTTATAATTTGCAATAATAATTAGAAGCTATCAATTTTAAGTTCTGTATTTGACATTTACTAGTTCAGATCTTCAAGTTATAATTTGAAATAATAATTTGAATTTAAAAAATCTAAGTTCTGTAATTCACTATTACAAGTTCAGATCTTCAAGTTATAATTTACAATAATAATTAGAAGCTATCAATTTTAAGTTCTGTATTTGACTATTACAAGTTCAGATCTTCAAGTTATAATTTGCAATAATAATTAGAAGCTATCAATTTTAAGTTCTGTATTCGCCTATTACAGGTTCAGATCTTCAAGTTATAATTTGCAATCACAATTTGTATTTAACAATGCTAAGTTGCGTATTTGTCTATTACAAGTTCAGATCTTCAAATTATAATTTGCAATAATAATTAGAAGCTATCAATTTTAAGTTCTGTATTTGACAATTACAAGTTCAGATCTTCAAGTTATTATTTGCAATAATAATTAGAAGCTATCAATTTTAAGTTCTGTATTTGACAATTACAAGTTCAGATCTTGAAGTTATAATTTACAATAATAATTAGAAGCTATCAATTATAAGTTCTGTATTTAACAATTACAAGTTCAGATCTTCAAGTTATAATATGCAATAATAATTAGAAGCTATCAATTTTAAGTTCTGTATTTGACAATTACTAGTTCAGATCTTCAGGTTATAATTTGAAATAATAATTTGAATTTAACAAATCTAAGTTCTGTAATTCACTATTACAAGTTCAGATCTTCAAGTTATAATTTACAATAATAATTAGAAGCTATCAATTTTAAGTTCTGTATTTGACAATTACAAGTTCAGATCTTCAAGTTATAATTTGCACTAATAATTTGTATTTAACAATTTGAAGTTCTGTATTTGACAATTACAAGTTCAGATCTTCAAGTTATAATTTGCAATAATAATTAGAAGCTATCAATTTTAAGTTCTGTATTTGACAATTACAAGTTCAGATCTTCAAGTTATTATTTGCAATAATAATTAGAAGCTATCAATTTTAAGTTCTGTATTTGACAATTACAAGTTTAGATCTTGAAGTTATAATATGCAGTAATAATTAGAAGCTATCAATTTTAAGTTCTGTATTTGACAATTACTAGTTCAGATCTTCAAGTTATAATTTGAAATAATAATTTGAATTTAACAAATCTAAGTTCTGTAATTCACTATTACAAGTTCAGATCTTCAAGTTATAATTTACAATAATAATTAGAAGCTATCAATTTTAAGTTTTGTATTTGACAATTACAAGTTCAGATCTTCAAGTTATAATTTGCAATAATAATTAGAAGCTATTAATTTTAAGTTCTGTATTTGACAATTGCAAGTTCAGATCTTCAAGTTAAAATTTGAAATAATAATTAGAAGCTATCAATTTTATGTTCTGTATTTGACAATTACAAGTTCAGATCTTCAAGTTATAATATGCAATAATAATTAGAAGCAATCAATTTTAAGTTCTGTATTTGACAATTACAAGTTCAGATCTTCAAGTTATAATTTGCAATAATAATTAGAAGCTATCAATTTTAAGTTCTGTATTTGACAATTACTAGTTCAGATCTTCAAGTTATAATTTACAATAATAATTAGAAGCTATCAATTTTAAGTTCTGTATTTGACAATTACAAGTTTAGATCTTCAAGTTATAATTTGCAATAATAATTAGAAGCTATTAATTTTAAGTTCTGTATTTGACAATTACAAGTTCAGATCTTCAAGTTATAATTTGAAATAATAATTAGAAGCTATCAATTTTATGTTCTGTATTGGACAATTACAAGTTCAGATCTTCAAGATATAAGTTGCAATAATAATTAGAAGCTATCAATTTTAAGTTCTGTATTTTACAATTACAAGTTCAGATCTTCAAGTTATAATTTGCAATAATAATTAGAAGCTATCAATTTTAAATTCTGTATTTGACAATTACTAGTTCAGATCTCTAAGTTATTATTTGCAATAATAATTAGAAGCTATCAATTTTAAGTTCTGTATTTGACAATTACAAGTTCAGATCTTCAAGTTATAATTTACAATAATAATTTGAAGCTATCAATTTTAAGTTCTGTATTTGACAATTACAAGTTTAGATCTTCAAGTTATAATTTGAAATAATAATTTGAATTTAACAAATCTAAGTTCTGTAATTCACTATTACAAGTTCAGATCTTCAAGTTATAATTTACAATAATAATTAGAAGCTATCAATTTTAAGTTCTGTATTTGACTATTACAAGTTCAGATCTTCAAGTTATAATTTGCAATAATAATTAGAAGCTATCAATTTTATGTTCTGTATTTGACAATTACAAGTTCAGATCTTCAAGTTATAATATGCAATAATAATTAGAAGCAATCAATTTTAAGTTCTGTATTTGACAATTACAAGTTCAGATCTTCAAGTTATAATTTGCAATAATAATTAGAAGCTATCAATTTTAAGTTCTGTATTTGACAATTACTAGTTCAGATCTGCAAGTTATAATTTGAAATAATAATTTGAATTTAACAAATCTAAGTTCTGTAATTCACTATTACAAGTTCAGATCTTCAAGTTATAATTTACAATAATAATTAGAAGCTATCAATTTTAAGTTCTGTATTTGACAATTACAAGTTTAGATCTTCAAGTTATAATTTGCAATAATAATTAGAAGCTATTAATTTTAAGTTCTGTATTTGACAATTACAAGTTCAGATCTTCAAGTTATAATTTGAAATAATAATTAGAAGCTATCAATTTTAAGTTCTGTATTTGACAATTACAAGTTCAGATCTTGAAGTTATAATTTACAATAATAATTAGAAGCTATCAATTATAAGTTCTGTATTTAACAATTACAAGTTCAGATCTTCAAGTTATAATATGCAATAATAATTAGAAGCTATCAATTTTAAGTTCTGTATTTGACAATTACTAGTTCAGATCTTCAGGTTATAATTTGAAATAATAATTTGAATTTAACAAATCTAAGTTCTGTAATTCACTATTACAAGTTCAGATCTTCAAGTTATAATTTACAATAATAATTAGAAGCTATCAATTTTAAGTTCTGTATTTGACAATTACAAGTTCAGATCTTCAAGTTATAATTTGCACTAATAATTTGTATTTAACAATTTGAAGTTCTGTATTTGACAATTACAAGTTCAGATCTTCAAGTTATAATTTGCAATAATAATTAGAAGCTATCAATTTTAAGTTCTGTATTTGACAATTACAAGTTCAGATCTTCAAGTTATTATTTGCAATAATAATTAGAAGCTATCAATTTTAAGTTCTGTATTTGACAATTACAAGTTTAGATCTTGAAGTTATAATATGCAGTAATAATTAGAAGCTATCAATTTTAAGTTCTGTATTTGACAATTACTAGTTCAGATCTTCAAGTTATAATTTGAAATAATAATTTGAATTTAACAAATCTAAGTTCTGTAATTCACTATTACAAGTTCAGATCTTCAAGTTATAATTTACAATAATAATTAGAAGCTATCAATTTTAAGTTTTGTATTTGACAATTACAAGTTCAGATCTTCAAGTTATAATTTGCAATAATAATTAGAAGCTATTAATTTTAAGTTCTGTATTTGACAATTGCAAGTTCAGATCTTCAAGTTAAAATTTGAAATAATAATTAGAAGCTATCAATTTTATGTTCTGTATTTGACAATTACAAGTTCAGATCTTCAAGTTATAATATGCAATAATAATTAGAAGCAATCAATTTTAAGTTCTGTATTTGACAATTACAAGTTCAGATCTTCAAGTTATAATTTGCAATAATAATTAGAAGCTATCAATTTTAAGTTCTGTATTTGACAATTACTAGTTCAGATCTCCAAGTTATAATTTGAAATAATAATTTGAATTTAACAAATCTAAGTTCTGTAATTCACTATTACAAGTTCAGATCTTCAAGTTATAATTTACAATAATAATTAGAAGCTATCAATTTTAAGTTCTGTATTTGACAATTACAAGTTTAGATCTTCAAGTTATAATTTGCAATAATAATTAGAAGCTATTAATTTTAAGTTCTGTATTTGACAATTACAAGTTCAGATCTTCAAGTTATAATTTGAAATAATAATTAGAAGCTATCAATTTTATGTTCTGTATTGGACAATTACAAGTTCAGATCTTCAAGATATAAGTTGCAATAATAATTAGAAGCTATCAATTTTAAGTTCTGTATTTTACAATTACAAGTTCAGATCTTCAAGTTATAATTTGCAATAATAATTAGAAGCTATCAATTTAAATTCTGTATTTGACAATTACTAGTTCAGATCTCTAAGTTATTATTTGCAATAATAATTAGAAGCTATCAATTTTAAGTTCTGTATTTGACAATTACAAGTTCAGATCTTCAAGTTATAATTTACAATAATAATTTGAAGCTATCAATTTTAAGTTCTGTATTTGACAATTACAAGTTTAGATCTTCAAGTTATAATTTGAAATAATAATTTGAATTTAACAAATCTAAGTTCTGTAATTCACTATTACAAGTTCAGATCTTCAAGTTATAATTTACAATAATAATTAGAAGCTATCAATTTTAAGTTCTGTATTTGACTATTACAAGTTCAGATCTTCAAGTTATAATTTGCAATAATAATTAGAAGCTATCAATTTTATGTTCTGTATTTGACAATTACAAGTTCAGATCTTCAAGTTATAATATGCAATAATAATTAGAAGCAATCAATTTTAAGTTCTGTATTTGACAATTACAAGTTCAGATCTTCAAGTTATAATTTGCAATAATAATTAGAAGCTATCAATTTTAAGTTCTGTATTTGACAATTACTAGTTCAGATCTGCAAGTTATAATTTGAAATAATAATTTGAATTTAACAAATCTAAGTTCTGTAATTCACTATTACAAGTTCAGATCTTCAAGTTATAATTTACAATAATAATTAGAAGCTATCAATTTTAAGTTCTGTATTTGACAATTACAAGTTTAGATCTTCAAGTTATAATTTGCAATAATAATTAGAAGCTATTAATTTTAAGTTCTGTATTTGACAATTACAAGTTCAGATCTTCAAGTTATAATTTGAAATAATAATTAGAAGCTATCAATTTTATGTTCTGTATTGGACAATTACAAGTTCAGATCTTCAAGTTATAAGTTGCAATAATAATTAGAAGCTATCAATTTTAAGTTCTGTATTTTACAATTACAAGTTCAGATCTTCAAGTTATAATTTGCAATAATAATTCGAAGCTATCAATTTTAAATTCTGTATTTGACAATTACTAGTTCAGATCTCTAAGTTATTATTTGCAATAATAATTAGAAGCTATCAATTTTAAGTTCTGTATTTGACAATTACAAGTTCAGATCTTCAAGTTATAATTTACAATAATAATTAGAAGCTATCAATTTTAAGTTCTGTATTTGACAATTACAAGTTCAGATCTTCAAGTTATAATTTGCAATAATAATTAGTAGCTATCAATTTTAAGTTCTGTATTTGACAATTACTAGTTCAGATCTTCAAGTTATAATTTGAAATAATAATTTGAATTTAACAAATCTAAGTTCTGTAATTCACTATTACAAGTTCAGATCTTCAAGTTATAATTTACAATAATAATTAGAAGCTATCAATTTTAAGTTCTGTATTTGACTATTACAAGTTCAGATCTTCAAGTTATAATTTGCAATCACAATTTGTATTTAACAATGCTAAGTTGCGTATTTGTCTATTACAAGTTCAGATCTTCAAATTATAATTTGCAATAATAATTAGAAGCTATCAATTTTAAGTTCTGTATTTGACAATTACCAGTTCAGATCTTCAAGTTATTATTTGCAATAATAATTAGAAGCTATCAATTTTAAGTTCTGTATTTGACAATTACAAGTTCAGATCTTGAAGTTATAATTTACAATAATAATTAGAAGCTATCAATTATAAGTTCTGTATTTAACAATTACAAGTTCAGATCTTCAAGTTATAATATGCAATAATAATTAGAAGCTATCAATTTTAAGTTCTGTATTTGACAATTACTAGTTCAGATCTTCAAGTTATAATTTGAAATAATAATTTGAATTTAACAAATCTAAGTTCTGTAATTCACTATTACAAGTTCAGATCTTCAAGTTATAATTTACAATAATAATTAGAAGCTATCAATTTTAAGTTCTGTATTTGACAATTACAAGTTCAGATCTTCAAGTTATAATTTGCACTAATAATTTGTATTTAACAATTTGAAGTTCTGTATTTGACAATTACAAGTTCAGATCTTCAAGTTATAATTTGCAATAATAATTAGAAGCTATCAATTTTAAGTTCTGTATTTGACAATTACAAGTTCAGATCTTCAAGTTATTATTTGCAATAATAATTAGAAGCTATCAATTTTAAGTTCTGTATTTGACAATTACAAGTTTAGATCTTGAAGTTATAATATGCAGTAATAATTAGAAGCTATCAATTTTAAGTTCTGTATTTGACAATTACTAGTTCAGATCTTCAAGTTATAATTTGAATTAATAATTTGAATTTAACAAATCTAAGTTCTGTAATTCACTATTACAAGTTCAGATCTTCAAGTTATAATTTACAATAATAATTAGAAGCTATCAATTTTAAGTTTTGTATTTGACAATTACAAGTTCAGATCTTCAAGTTATAATTTGCAATAATAATTAGAAGCTATTAATTTTAAGTTCTGTATTTGACAATTGCAAGTTCAGATCTTCAAGTTAAAATTTGAAATAATAATTAGAAGCTATCAATTTTATGTTCTGTATTTGACAATTACAAGTTCAGATCTTCAAGTTATAATATGCAATAATAATTAGAAGCAATCAATTTTAAGTTCTGTATTTGACAATTACAAGTTCAGATCTTCAAGTTATAATTTGCAATAATAATTAGAAGCTATCAATTTTAAGTTCTGTATTTGACAATTACTAGTTCAGATCTCCAAGTTATAATTTGAAATAATAATTTGAATTTAACAAATCTAAGTTCTGTAATTCAATATTACAAGTTCAGATCTTCAAGTTATAATTTACAATAATAATTAGAAGCTATCAATTTTAAGTTCTGTATTTGACAATTACAAGTTTAGATCTTCAAGTTATAATTTGCAATAATAATTAGAAGCTATTAATTTTAAGTTCTGTATTTGACAATTACAAGTTCAGATCTTCAAGTTATAATTTGAAATAATAATTAGAAGCTATCAATTTTATGTTCTGTATTGGACAATTACAAGTTCAGATCTTCAAGTTATAAGTTGCAATAATAATTAGAAGCTATCAATTTTAAGTTCTGTATTTTACAATTACAAGTTCAGATCTTCAAGTTATAATTTGCAATAATAATTAGAAGCTATCAATTTTAAATTCTGTATTTGACAATTACTAGTTCAGATCTCTAAGTTATTATTTGCAATAATAATTAGAAGCTATCAATTTTAAGTTCTGTATTTGACAATTACAAGTTCAGATCTTCAAGTTATAATTTACAATAATAATTTGAAGCTATCAATTTTAAGTTCTGTATTTGACAATTACAAGTTCAGATCTTCAAGTTATAATTTGAAATAATAATTTGAATTTAACAAATCTAAGTTCTGTAATTCACTATTACAAGTTCAGATCTTCAAGTTATAATTTACAATAATAATTAGAAGCTATCAATTTTAAGTTCTGTATTTGACTATTACAAGTTCAGATCTTCAAGTTATAAGTTGCAATAATAATTAGAAGCTATCAATTTTAAGTTCTGTATTTTACAATTACAAGTTCAGATCTTCAAGTTATAATTTGCAATAATAATTAGAAGCTATCAATTTTAAGTTCTGTATTTGACAATTACTAGTTCAGATCTCCAAGTTATTATTTGCAATAATAATTAGAAGCTATCAATTTTAAGTTCTGTATTTGACAATTACAAGTTCAGATCTTCAAGTTATAATTTACAATAATAATTAGAAGCTATCAATTTTAAGTTCTGTATTTGACAATTACAAGTTCAGATCTTCAAGTTATAATTTGCAATAATAATTAGTAGCTATCAATTTTAAGTTCTGTATTTGACAATTACTAGTTCAGATCTTGAAGTTATAATTTGAAATAATAATTTGAATTTAACAAATCTAAGTTCTGTAATTCACTATTACAAGTTCAGATCTTCAAGTTATAATTTACAATAATAATTAGAAGCTATCAATTTTAAGTTCTGTATTTGACTATTACAAGTTCAGATCTTCAAGTTATAATTTGCAATCACAATTTGTATTTAACAATGCTAAGTTGCGTATTTGTCTATTACAAGTTCAGATCTTCAAATTATAATTTGCAATAATAATTAGAAGCTATCAATTTTAAGTTCTGTATTTGACAATTACCAGTTCAGATCTTCAAGTTATTATTTGCAATAATAATTAGAAGCTATCAATTTTAAGTTCTGTATTTGACAATTACAAGTTCAGATCTTGAAGTTATAATTTACAATAATAATTAGAAGCTATCAATTATAAGTTCTGTATTTAACAATTACAAGTTCAGATCTTCAAGTTATAATATGCAATAATAATTAGAAGCTATCAATTTTAAGTTCTGTATTTGACAATTACTAGTTCAGATCTTCAAGTTATAATTTGAAATAATAATTTGAATTTAACAAATCTAAGTTCTGTAATTCACTATTACAAGTTCAGATCTTCAAGTTATAATTTACAATAATAATTAGAAGCTATCAATTTTAAGTTCTGTATTTGACAATTACAAGTTCAGATCTTCAAGTTATAATTTGCACTAATAATTTGTATTTAACAATTTGAAGTTCTGTATTTGACAATTACAAGTTCAGATCTTCAAGTTATAATTTGCAATAATAATTAGAAGCTATCAATTTTAAGTTCTGTATTTGACAATTACAAGTTCAGATCTTCAAGTTATTATTTGCAATAATAATTAGAAGCTATCAATTTTAAGTTCTGTATTTGACAATTACAAGTTTAGATCTTGAAGTTATAATATGCAGTAATAATTAGAAGCTATCAATTTTAAGTTCTGTATTTGACAATTACTAGTTCAGATCTTCAAGTTATAATTTGAAATAATAATTTGAATTTAACAAATCTAAGTTCTGTAATTCACTATTACAAGTTCAGATCTTCAAGTTATAATTTACAATAATAATTAGAAGCTATCAATTTTAAGTTTTGTATTTGACAATTACAAGTTCAGATCTTCAAGTTATAATTTGCAATAATAATTAGAAGCTATTAATTTTAAGTTCTGTATTTGACAATTGCAAGTTCAGATCTTCAAGTTAAAATTTGAAATAATAATTAGAAGCTATCAATTTTATGTTCTGTATTTGACAATTACAAGTTCAGATCTTCAAGTTATAATATGCAATAATAATTAGAAGTAATCAATTTTAAGTTCTGTATTTGACAATTACAAGTTCAGATCTTCAAGTTATAATTTGCAATAATAATTAGAAGCTATCAATTTTAAGTTCTGTATTTGACAATTACTAGTTCAGATCTCCAAGTTATAATTTGAAATAATAATTTGAATTTAACAAATCTAAGTTCTGTAATTCACTATTACAAGTTCAGATCTTCAAGTTATAATTTACAATAATAATTAGAAGCTATCAATTTTAAGTTCTGTATTTGACAATTACAAGTTTAGATCTTCAAGTTATAATTTGCAATAATAATTAGAAGCTATTAATTTTAAGTTCTGTATTTGACAATTACAAGTTCAGATCTTCAAGTTATAATTTGAAATAATAATTAGAAGCTATCAATTTTATGTTCTGTATTGGACAATTACAAGTTCAGATCTTCAAGTTATAAGTTGCAATAATAATTAGAAGCTATCAATTTTAAGTTCTGTATTTTACAATTACAAGTTCAGATCTTCAAGTTATAATTTGCAATAATAATTAGAAGCTATCAATTTTAAATTCTGTATTTGACAATTACTAGTTCAGATCTCTAAGTTATTATTTGCAATAATAATTAGAAGCTATCAATTTTAAGTTCTGTATTTGACAATTACAAGTTCAGATCTTCAAGTTATAATTTACAATAATAATTTGAAGCTATCAATTTTAAGTTCTGTATTTGACAATTACAAGTTCAGATCTTCAAGTTATAATTTGAAATAATAATTTGAATTTAACAAATCTAAGTTCTGTAATTCACTATTACAAGTTCAGATCTTCAAGTTATAATTTACAATAATAATTAGAAGCTATCAATTTTAAGTTCTGTATTTGACTATTACAAGTTCAGATCTTCAAGTTATAATTTGCAATAATAATTAGAAGCTATCAATTTTATGTTCTGTATTTGACAATTACAAGTTCAGATCTTCAAGTTGTAATATGCAATAATAATTAGAAGCAATCAATTTTAAGTTCTGTATTTGACAATTACAAGTTCAGATCTTCAAGTTATAATTTGCAATAATAATTAGAAGCTATCAATTTTAAGTTCTGTATTTGACAATTACTAGTTCAGATCTGCAAGTTATAATTTGAAATAATAATTTGAATTTAACAAATCTAAGTTCTGTAATTCACTATTACAAGTTCAGATCTTCAAGTTATAATTTACAATAATAATTAGAAGCTATCAATTTTAAGTTCTGTATTTGACAATCACAAGTTTAGATCTTCAAGTTATAATTTGCAATAATAATTAGAAGCTATTAATTTTAAGTTCTGTATTTGACAATTACAAGTTCAGATCTTCAAGTTATAATTTGAAATAATAATTAGAAGCTATCAATTTTATGTTCTGTATTGGACAATTACAAGTTCAGATCTTCAAGTTATAAGTTGCAATAATAATTAGAAGCTATCAATTTTAAGTTCTGTATTTTACAATTACAACCCAAGCAACACAAGGCCGTCAGAAATGTAAATATACGATGCCGATATTTGCGTAACAGTAAAGCATCTTTTTGCCCATTTTCCCGTTACTGTATTGCTGCATCATTTTTATACATATACGATACAGGTATTTCCGTAACTGTGCAGCATTGTTTTGCCACACATTACCGTTATAGTATTGCTGTATCTTTTTTGTATATATACGGTGCAGATATTTGCGTAACGGAGTAGCATTGATTTGCCCCTTTTTCCGTTACGGTATTGCTGTATCATTTTTGAACATATTCGGTACAGGTATTATCGTAACGATGCAACATTGATTTGCCCCATTTACCGTTACGGTATTCCTGTATTATTTTCGTAACGGTTTAGCATTGATTTTTTATGAACAGAATATTTTAAAATTTACGGATTGCCCAGTAATATTAATTTAATTTAAATATTAATTTATAAAAAAGTAATTTCTGTAATTACATTATTTAAATTCTATACGTTTTTTTGTTATACCTAGGTAAATTAATTGATTATATTTTATTTATTCAGACACGTTATTATATTTAATTAATATTATTATTTATTATGTACTCTTTACATATTTATTTCATCATGATTTACGTATTTCCTTCGTGGTTTCCGATGTTACGAATGCTTGCTTTCGAAGTATCTGAAAATATCTGAAAATTTAACAATTAGCGGTTTAAATATACTAACTTTTTTTTTTCCGAACGGGGATTCGAACCTGGGTTGCATCTGCAAGTATAACCACTTTAACCTCGGACCTACCATGGGTATTGATGTAATTTTGAATTGTTATTGCTCTTAAAGTGTTCAATGGAAAAAAATAAAATATTTTTGAAATTTTTGCTTGGACTATATTAGATATGTATTATTTTAATTTTGAACAATTAAATTTAAATTAAAAATGGGAGGAACACAATACACAATAAAAATTATGTAGTAATAATTAAAGCCGATATTACACTGCAAGCTATTAAGATATCTCAGATTAATAAAAATTCCATACAGCTTTTAACAAACCGTTAAATTTAAATAGTCAATGGAAATAATCCCTTAGTACCTTAGAATAGAAATCATTTGTTAACTTTATCGGCTTGTAAAATCCATGGAACCCATGGAAAAACCGTTTTCGGTTGTGAACAATACAATTACAATACAATATATTTATACTAATATAATAATAATAATTTGTGTTAAAGAGCCCTTAATATTCAGTTAAAAAATATTCAAAATTGTAATTATTTGCGAAATTCTTACGGAAAATGTGGGAGGAGAGTTCCCACAATCTGTTGTAAAAAAATTCAAAATTTTAAAAAGCCCTAACTGTTAAAAAATTGTAAAAATTAAAATTAATAATAAAAGCACCTTACTTTGAAAACTACCGTTCCCTTCAATAAGAAAAAAATAACTTGTTTTTCTTCACTCAACATAAAGTCTCAGACACTCGAAAAATTAACTTATCCCCCCCCCCTCAACTACAAAATTTAAACATTAATTTTTAAGTCAGGGAAATGTAGATTTGTTCCACTTACGAAATCTGTTTATACATTCCATATCAAAAATACTTCGTTTCCCTGATTAATAAGAATTGATAAAAATTTTTAAGGAACAAATAAAATTATTGTATTACCATAGAAGGCCTCGGTCCAAAATTTTAAATTATAATCTTTCTACTTATGCATTCTTCACTTCACAGTTAAAATCATTTTGTTTTAACGTTTTCTTTAGATTTTATTTATTTTTACAATTTACGTACATATACTAAACTTACCACATTTATTGATATTTTTTAAATTTGTACCTACAAGATAGTTTACAAATTCCCCCCCCCCTCCCGCGTCATCACAAGAAATTATAATTTTGAATTTCTTAATTGTTTAGAGTAATTTTGGATTTATTCGATTTAAAAAAATATTTTTAGTTTAAATACCTACTTATCAAGGTTTTAGTGCATTTTTAATCCTTATTTGACTAGTTTTTAAGCATTTTAATGAGCTATTTTTAATATTTTTGAGCTTATAGATCTGCACCTACCTTGATATTAGATATAATCATGTGGCGGAATTAGCGTGCGCTTTATTATTTTTATGAAACCCGGGCATAACATTATGGAGTTGGCATTACCTTTGAACAACTTATAATCAAGCCTGCTCTTATGCCCCCTCCCGCAAAATAAGGATTTGTGAACGCAAATTAAAAACTATAATACCATGCACATTGAGAATTCCTGTTCTCGTCCAATTATGGAAGTCAAGGGGGGTGAAGTTAAAAATATTTAAAATTGCTTAACGTAATAAATTTATGATTTGTATGCAGTTAAAACGTGTAAATAAAGCTCAATATTAATTCTGTGTAGCAGGTAAATCACGTGATCTGACGTAACAATATCAACTGTATAACAGTATTAATGATTGGTTTACACGGTTTTACCGCTACTTATCCGCCCTATTACAAACGACCCCGCAACAAGAAATTTATATTTAAACTTCTATTTTAGCCTCCTTGACATGATTTTTGCTATGCTTTTATCATATGAAAAATAATTGGCATTATTTTTTAGTTTGCATTATAAGAACTTTCCTATGACTAGAGTCATAAGAAACATCATAGCAAAATCATACTACGATTTTCAGAATAGAACGGTTTAGAGATTTCGAGAAAATTAATTTTTTAAATATTTCCACAGAGTTATAAAGATTGGAAGTAAACGAATTTACAATAGCTAGCGTGATAGAGTTATGGTGTTATTCTTAAATTTTTTAGAAAGATACAAACCCTTTATTAAGCACGTGTCATAAAACACCAATCACAAACGTTCGTTAGTCTATATAGTAAGGTAAATAATATAAAAATAAAAAACGTTGGGTAGTTATTTTTGTACCAAAATTTAATTTATCATAAAAAATATAGTTAGTCAAAAAGTATAAATTCGATCAATTTTACACTATATGACGTGAGAATACGTATTGGAGAAAACAAATATAACTTTAAAAAAAAGTTAGATCGCTTGCGTCACGCCAGCTATTTTGAATTCGTTTACTTCCAGTCTTTATAACTCGGTGGGAATATTTAAAAAATCACTTTTCTCGAAAACCTCTGACTAGCTTTCTCTAAAACTTGGAGGAAATGTTACTCGAAGGCTGATCTTGCAGGCCCATAATATAAAATTAAGTTGTGGAAATACAAACCTCATTTATCATGTTTTCTCAACTACCTTAATATGATTTCTGCTATAATTTTATTATATGAAAAATCACAGCAAAAGCCATGTAGTGTAGCTATTTGTTTTACCCCCCCCCCCCACTTGGATGGGGGGGGGGAAATAATTTTTCATTATATGTCAAATACTTAAATAATGGAATTGTAAAAACGAAAACATTACATTTAGATGTGGAAAAGGTTTTCAGTTTGAGTGGAAATAAATTAAACAATGTATATGTATACTAGTTTAGCCCAGCTAAAGTTTAGCTGGTTTAGCTGGGCTAAACGATTTAAATTTATTTTCAACCCGAAAACCTTTCCTATATCAAAATTAATTCTGGAAGATAATTGGAACACATTACTGTTCATACTGTACTTTATATAGGCAGAAAGCTGATGTTGTAAAAATCGTAACTTCTATGTAATTCATAATACAGATGTACATGTTAGATACAGCAATTATGGTAACTGAGAGGTGCGGTAAGAACTATACCTAAACGGTAACCTGTCGTCGAATATATTTTAGTAAATTATAATTCTATATATATCCGATACAATTTCGGTAGTTCATTATATCAGAAGTATTACAAGATTTTTGTGATTAGTCAAAAATGTATACCTATATATTATTTCAATGAAATAATAGAAAAACTGTAGAAAAATGACGTTCATTCCATTAAACAGGGCCGCCCCATAACGAATATAAAACGTGCTTTTATAAAAATGCACATTTTAAAATTAGTTTCTTGTTTAAAAACAAAAATATAAGAATTTAATTAAAAATCATACATTTGGCTAATAATTTTTCTTTACCTACTAAAATTAACTTAATATACGTATAAAAAATGGACGTAATAAGTAAAAAAATGAATTTATATTATAATGTTATATATAATATTGTATACACTGCACTGTTTAGGCATCAAACCGATTATGTAAAACTCGTAACTTCTAATTCATAATATATATATATATACATGTTTGATACTGCAATTATAGTAACGGAAAGGTACGGTAAAAACTATACCTAATCGGTAACCTATTTTTGAATATATTTTAGTTTATAAAATTTCAATACATATCCGATACAACAGTATGCTTTAAAATACCGGTATGAAAAATATATATTGAAATTATACCTAAACAGTACTGTGTAAATATGAATTAAAATTATGTTCCGATTAACCCTCCGTTAGACGCGCTATTTTCAGTTGTATACTAGTCCATAAGAAATACATTGAATAAAAGAACACTGGTCTACGAGTGTGGACCGCGCGCCTAACGGAGGATTAAGTACCTTTTTGATATTTAATTTTCAGGTATGAAAACTTATGTACAAATTCGTTATACTTCAATGATGCATTACTTGAGTACTGAATACACTGCACTGTTTAGGTATCAAACTGATGATGTAAAAATCGTAACTTCTCATTCATAATATTCCTGCATATGTTAGATACTGCAATTCTAGCAACGGAGAGTTACGTTTAAAACTGCACAAAAACGGTAATACATGTTCCAATACATTTCGTTAATAAAATTTCAATATATATCCGATACATTTTCGGTAGTTTATTATATAACTTGGTTTATCGGTATAACATTCAAAACATTTTTAAATTAATAATTTTTTTCAACAAAAAAAAAACCAATAGTTTTGATACAAAATTTAATTTATTGAATTATTAATTAAAAATATTAACTCACACAGTCCATTAATAATTCTTCTTTACCCGTTAATTACTGGAATTGTAACCACCAATACATTACTGTATACACTGTACTGTTTAGACATCAAAACGATGACGTAAAAATCGTAAATTCTACTTCATAATATCGCTGTACATGTTAGATACTGCAATTATAGTAACTGAGAGTTATATTTAAAACTGCACCTAAACGATACCCTATATTGTAATATATTTTAGTTAATAAAATTTCAATACATATCTGATACAACAATTGGCTTTAAAACACCGGTATGAAAATGTATGCATTGAAACTATACATAAACAGTACAGTATAAACATGAATTGTAAATTATGTACCGGTTATGTACCGTTTTGATACTGAATTTTCGGGTATGAAAATTTATGTACATATTCGTTATACTTCAATGGTAAACAGGTGTAAAACCGACATTGGTGTTACTTGGGAAGTTCAGATCTTCAAGTTATAATTTGCAATAATAATTAGAAGCTATCAATTTTAAATTCTGTATTTGACAATTACTAGTTCAGATCTCTAAGTTATTATTTGCAATAATAATTAGAAGCTATCAATTTTAAGTTCTGTATTTGACAATTACAAGTTCAGATCTTCAAGTTATAATTTACAATAATAATTAGAAGCTATCAATTTTAAGTTCTGTATTTGACAATTACAAGTTCAGATCTTCAAGTTATAATTTGCAATAATAATTAGTAGCTATCAATTTTAAGTTCTGTATTTGACAATTACTAGTTCAGATCTTCAAGTTATAATTTGAAATAATAATTTGAATTTAACAAATCTAAGTTCTGTAATTCACTATTACAAGTTCAGATCTTCAAGTTATAATTTACAATAATAATTAGAAGCTATTAATTTTAAGTTCTGTATTTGACAATTACAAGTTCAGATCTTCAAGTTATAATTTGCAATAATAATTAGAAGCTATCAATTTTAAGTTCTGTATTTGACAATTACAAGTTCAGATCTTCAAGTTATAATTTGCACTAATAATTTGTATTTCACAATTAGAAGTTCTGTATTTGACAATTACAAGTTCAGATCTTCAAGTTATAATTTGCAATAATAATTAGAAGCTATCAATTTTAAATTCTGTATTTGACAATTATTAGTTCAGATCTTCAAGTTATAATTTGCACTAATAATTTGTATTTAACAATTAGAAGTTCTGTATTTGACAATTACAAGTTCAGATCTTCAAGTTATAATTTGCAATAATAATTAGAAGCTATCAATTTTAAGTTCTGTATTTGACAATTACAAGTTCAGATCTTCAAGTTATTATTTGCAATAATAATTAGAAGCTATCAATTTTAAGTACTGTATTTGACAATTACAAGTTCAGATCTTGAAGTTATAATTTACAATAATAATTAGAAGCTATCAATTTTAAGTTCTGTATTTAACAATTACAAGTTCAGATCTTCAAGTTATAATATGCAATAATAATTAGAAGCTATCAATTTTAAGTTCTGTATTTGACAATTACTAGTTCAGATCTTCAAGTTATAATTTGAAATAATAATTTGAATTTAACAAATCTAAGTTCTGTAATTCACTATTACAAGTTCAGATCTTCAAGTTATAATTTACAATAATAATTAGAAGCTATCAATTTTAAGTTCTGTATTTGACAATTACAAGTTCAGATCTTCAAGTTATAATTTGCAATAATAATTTGTATTTAACAATTTGAAGTTCTGTATTTGACAATTACAAGTTCAGATCTTCAAGTTATAATTTGCAATAATAATTAGAAGCTATCAATTTTAAGTTCTGTATTTGACAATTACAAGTTCAGATCTTCAAGTTATTATTTGCAATAATAATTAGAAGCTATCAATTTTAAGTTCTGTATTTGACAATTACAAGTTTAGATCTTGAAGTTATAATTTACAATAATAATTAGAAGCTATCAATTTTAAGTTCTGTATTTAACAATTACAAGTTCAGATCTTCAAGTTATAATATGCAGTAATAATTAGAAGCTATCAATTTTAAGTTCTGTATTTGACAATTACTAGTTCAGATCTTCAAGTTATAATTTGAAATAATAATTTGAATTTAACAAATCTAAGTTCTGTAATTCACTATTACAAGTTCAGATCTTCAAGTTATAATTTACAATAATAATTAGAAGCTATCAATTTTAAGTTTTGTATTTGACAATTACAAGTTCAGATCTTCAAGTTATAATTTGCAATAATAATTAGAAGCTATTAATTTTAAGTTCTGTATTTGACAATTGCAAGTTCAGATCTTCAAGTTATAATTTGAAATAATAATTAGAAGCTATCAATTTTATGTTCTGTATTTGACAATTACAAGTTCAGATCTTCAAGTTATAATTTGCAATAATAATTAGAAGCAATCAATTTTAAGTTCTGTATTTGACAATTACAAGTTCAGATCTTCAAGTTATAATATGCAATAATAATTAGAAGCTATCAATTTTAAGTTCTGTATTTGACAATTACTAGTTCAGATCTACAAGTTATAATTTGAAATAATAATTTGAATTTAACAAATCTAAGTTCTGTAATTCACTATTACAAGTTCAGATCTTCAAGTTATAATTTACAATAATAATTAGAAGCTATCAATTTTAAGTTCTGTATTTGACAATTACAAGTTCAGATCTTCAAGTTATAATTTGCAATAATAATTTGTATTTAACAATTTGAAGTTCTGTATTTGACAATTACAAGTTCAGATCTTCAAGTTATAATTTGCAATAATAATTAGAAGCTATCAATTTTAAGTTCTGTATTTGACAATTACAAGTTCAGATCTTCAAGTTATTATTTGCAATAATAATTAGAAGCTATCAATTTTAAGTTCTGTATTTGACAATTACAAGTTTAGATCTTGAAGTTATAATTTACAATAATAATTAGAAGCTATCAATTTTAAGTTCTGTATTTAACAATTACAAGTTCAGATCTTCAAGTTATAATATGCAGTAATAATTAGAAGCTATCAATTTTAAGTTCTGTATTTGACAATTACTAGTTCAGATCTTCAAGTTATAATTTGAAATAATAATTTGAATTTAACAAATCTAAGTTCTGTAATTCACTATTACAAGTTCAGATCTTCAAGTTATAATTTACAATAATAATTAGAAGCTATCAATTTTAAGTTTTGTATTTGACAATTACAAGTTCAGATCTTCAAGTTATAATTTGCAATAATAATTAGAAGCTATTAATTTTAAGTTCTGTATTTGACAATTGCAAGTTCAGATCTTCAAGTTATAATTTGAAATAATAATTAGAAGCTATCAATTTTATGTTCTGTATTTGACAATTACAAGTTCAGATCTTCAAGTTATAATTTGCAATAATAATTAGAAGCAATCAATTTTAAGTTCTGTATTTGACAATTACAAGTTCAGATCTTCAAGTTATAATTTGCAATAATAATTAGAAGCTATCAATTTTAAGTTCTGTATTTGACAATTACTAGTTCAGATCTCCAAGTTATAATTTGAAATAATAATTTGAATTTAACAAATCTAAGTTCTGTAATTCACTATTACAAGTTCAGATCTACAAGTTATAATTTACAATAATAATTAGAAGCTATCAATTTTAAGTTCTGTATTTGACAATTACAAGTTTAGATCTTCAAGTTATAATTTGCAATAATAATTAGAAGCTATTAATTTTAAGTTCTGTATTTGACAATTACAAGTTCAGATCTTCAAGTTATAATTTGAAATAATAATTAGAAGCTATCAATTTTATGTTCTGTATTTGACAATTACAAGTTCAGATCTTCAAGTTATAAGTTGCAATAATAATTAGAAGCTATCAATTTTAAGTTCTGTATTTTACAATTACAAGTTCAGATCTTCAAGTTATAATTTGCAATAATAATTAGAAGCTATCAATTTTATGTTCTGTATTTGACAATTACTAGTTCAGATCTCCAAGTTATTATTTGCAATAATAATTAGAAGCTATCAATTTTAAGTTCTGTATTTCACAATTACAAGTTCAGATCTTCAAGTTATAATTTACAATAATAATTAGAAGCTATCAATTTTAAGTTCTGTATTTGACAATTACAAGTTCAGATCTTCAAGTTATAATTTGCAATAATAATTGGAAGCTATTAATTTTAAGTTCTGTATTTGACAATTGCAAGTTCAGATCTTCAAGTTATAATTTGAAATAATAATTAGAAGCTATCAATTTTATGTTCTGTATTTGACAATTACAAGTTCAGATCTTCAAGTTATAATTTGCAATAATAATTAGAAGCAATCAATTTTAAGTTCTGTATTTGACAATTACAAGTTCAGATCTTCAAGTTATAATTTGCAATAATAATTAGAAGCTATCAATTTTAAGTTCTGTATTTGACAATTACTAGTTCAGATCTCCAAGTTATAATTTGAAATAATAATTTGAATTTAACAAATCTAAGTTCTGTAATTCACTATTACAAGTTCAGATCTACAAGTTATAATTTACAATAATAATTAGAAGCTATCAATTTTAAGTTCTGTATTTGACAATTACAAGTTTAGATCTTCAAGTTATAATTTGCAATAATAATTAGAAGCTATTAATTTTAAGTTCTGTATTTGACAATTACAAGTTCAGATCTTCAAGTTATAATTTGCAATAATAATTAGAAGCTATCAATTTTAAGTTCTGTATTTGACAGTTACAAGTTCAGATCTTCAAGTTATAATTTGCACTAATAATTTGTATTTAACAATTAGAAGTTCTGTATTTGACTATTACAAGTTCAGATCTTCGAATTATTATTTGCAATCTTAGTTTGAATTTAACAATTCGAAGTTCTGTATTTACCTATTACAGGTTCAGATCTTCAAGTTATAATTTGCAATCACAATTTGTATTTAACAATGGTAAGTTGCGTATTTGTCTATTACAAGTTCAGATCTTCAAATTATAATTTGCAATTATAATTAGAAGCTATCAATTTTAAGTTCTGTATTTGACAATTACAAGTTCAGATCTTCAAGTTATGATTTGCAATAATAATTAGAAGCTATCAATTTTAAGTTCTGCATTTGACAATTACAAGTTCAGATCTTGAAGTTATAATTTACAATAATAATTAGAAGCTATCAATTTTAAGTTCTGTATTTAACAATTGCAAGTTCAGATCTCAAGTTATAATATGCAATAATAATTAGAAGCTATCAATTTTAAGTTCTGTATTTGACAATTACTAGTTCAGTTCTTCAAGTTATAATTTGAAATAATAATTTGAATTTAACAAATCTAAGTTCTGTAATTCACTATTACAAGTTCAGATCTTCAAGTTATAATTTACAATAATAATTAGAAGCTATCAATTTTAAGTTCTGCATTTGACAATTACAAGTTCAGATCTTCAAGTTATAATTTGCAATAATAATTAGAAGCTATTAATTTTAAGTTCTGTATTTGACAATTACAAGTTCAGATCTTCAAGTTATAATGTGCAATAATAATTAGAAGCTATCAATTTTAAGTTCTGTATTTGACAACTACAAGTTCAGATCTTCAAGTTATAATTTGCAATAATAATTAGAAGCTATCAATTTTAAGTTCTGTATTTGACAATTACTAGTTCAGATCTCCAAGTTATTATTTGCACTAATAATTAGAAGCTATCAATTTTAAGTTCTGTATTTGACAATTACAAGTTCAGATCTTCAAGTTATAATTTACAATAATAATTAGAAGCTATCAATTTTAAGTTCTGTATTTGACAATTACAAGTTCAGATCTTCAAGTTATAATTTGCAATAATAATTAGAAGCTATCAATTTTAAGTTCTGTATTTGACAATTACTAGTTCAGATCTTCAAGTTATAATTTGAAATAATAATTTGAATTTAAAAAATCTAAGTTCTGTAATTCACTATTACAAGTTCAGATCTTCAAGTTATAATTTACAATAATAATTAGAAGCTATCAATTTTAAGTTCTGTAGTTGACTATTACAAGTTCAGATCTTCAAGTTATAATTTGCAATAATAATTAGAAGCTATCAATTTTAAGTTCTGTATTTGACAATTACAAGTTCAGATCTTCAAGTTATAATTTGCACTAATAATTTGTATTTCACAATTAGAAGTTCTGTATTTGACAATTACAAGTTCAGATCTTCAAGTTATAATTTGCAATAATAATTAGAAGCTATCAATTTTAAATTCTGTATTTGACAATTATTAGTTCAGATCTTCAAGTTATAATTTGCACTAATAATTTGTATTTAACAATTAGAAGTTCTGTATTTGACAATTACAAGTTCAGATCTTCAAGTTATAATTTGCAATAATAATTAGAAGCTATCAATTTTAAGTTCTGTATTTGACAATTACAAGTTCAGATCTTCAAGTTATTATTTGCAATAATAATTAGAAGCTATCAATTTTAAGTACTGTATTTGACAATTACAAGTTCAGATCTTGAAGTTATAATTTACAATAATAATTAGAAGCTATCAATTTTAAGTTCTGTATTTAACAATTACAAGTTCAGATCTTCAAGTTATAATATGCAATAATAATTAGAAGCTATCAATTTTAAGTTCTGTATTTGACAATTACTAGTTCAGATCTTCAAGTTATAATTTGAAATAATAATTTGAATTTAACAAATCTAAGTTCTGTAATTCACTATTACAAGTTCAGATCTTCAAGTTATAATTTACAATAATAATTAGAAGCTATCAATTTTAAGTTCTGTATTTGACAATTACAAGTTCAGATCTTCAAGTTATAATTTGCAATAATAATTTGTATTTAACAATTTGAAGTTCTGTATTTGACAATTACAAGTTCAGATCTTCAAGTTATAATTTGCAATAATAATTAGAAGCTATCAATTTTAAGTTCTGTATTTGACAATTACAAGTTCAGATCTTCAAGTTATTATTTGCAATAATAATTAGAAGCTATCAATTTTAAGTTCTGTATTTGACAATTACAAGTTTAGATCTTGAAGTTATAATTTACAATAATAATTAGAAGCTATCAATTTTAAGTTCTGTATTTAACAATTACAAGTTCAGATCTTCAAGTTATAATATGCAGTAATAATTAGAAGCTATCAATTTTAAGTTCTGTATTTGACAATTACTAGTTCAGATCTTCAAGTTATAATTTGAAATAATAATTTGAATTTAACAAATCTAAGTTCTGTAATTCACTATTACAAGTTCAGATCTTCAAGTTATAATTTACAATAATAATTAGAAGCTATCAATTTTAAGTTTTGTATTTGACAATTACAAGTTCAGATCTTCAAGTTATAATTTGCAATAATAATTAGAAGCTATTAATTTTAAGTTCTGTATTTGACAATTGCAAGTTCAGATCTTCAAGTTATAATTTGAAATAATAATTAGAAGCTATCAATTTTATGTTCTGTATTTGACAATTACAAGTTCAGATCTTCAAGTTATAATTTGCAATAATAATTAGAAGCAATCAATTTTAAGTTCTGTATTTGACAATTACAAGTTCAGATCTTCAAGTTATAATATGCAATAATAATTAGAAGCTATCAATTTTAAGTTCTGTATTTGACAATTACTAGTTCAGATCTACAAGTTATAATTTGAAATAATAATTTGAATTTAACAAATCTAAGTTCTGTAATTCACTATTACAAGTTCAGATCTTCAAGTTATAATTTACAATAATAATTAGAAGCTATCAATTTTAAGTTCTGTATTTGACAATTACAAGTTCAGATCTTCAAGTTATAATTTGCAATAATAATTTGTATTTAACAATTTGAAGTTCTGTATTTGACAATTACAAGTTCAGATCTTCAAGTTATAATTTGCAATAATAATTAGAAGCTATCAATTTTAAGTTCTGTATTTGACAATTACAAGTTCAGATCTTCAAGTTATTATTTGCAATAATAATTAGAAGCTATCAATTTTAAGTTCTGTATTTGACAATTACAAGTTTAGATCTTGAAGTTATAATTTACAATAATAATTAGAAGCTATCAATTTTAAGTTCTGTATTTAACAATTACAAGTTCAGATCTTCAAGTTATAATATGCAGTAATAATTAGAAGCTATCAATTTTAAGTTCTGTATTTGACAATTACTAGTTCAGATCTTCAAGTTATAATTTGAAATAATAATTTGAATTTAACAAATCTAAGTTCTGTAATTCACTATTACAAGTTCAGATCTTCAAGTTATAATTTACAATAATAATTAGAAGCTATCAATTTTAAGTTTTGTATTTGACAATTACAAGTTCAGATCTTCAAGTTATAATTTGCAATAATAATTAGAAGCTATTAATTTTAAGTTCTGTATTTGACAATTGCAAGTTCAGATCTTCAAGTTATAATTTGAAATAATAATTAGAAGCTATCAATTTTATGTTCTGTATTTGACAATTACAAGTTCAGATCTTCAAGTTATAATTTGCAATAATAATTAGAAGCAATCAATTTTAAGTTCTGTATTTGACAATTACAAGTTCAGATCTTCAAGTTATAATTTGCAATAATAATTAGAAGCTATCAATTTTAAGTTCTGTATTTGACAATTACTAGTTCAGATCTCCAAGTTATAATTTGAAATAATAATTTGAATTTAACAAATCTAAGTTCTGTAATTCACTATTACAAGTTCAGATCTACAAGTTATAATTTACAATAATAATTAGAAGCTATCAATTTTAAGTTCTGTATTTGACAATTACAAGTTTAGATCTTCAAGTTATAATTTGCAATAATAATTAGAAGCTATTAATTTTAAGTTCTGTATTTGACAATTACAAGTTCAGATCTTCAAGTTATAATTTGAAATAATAATTAGAAGCTATCAATTTTATGTTCTGTATTTGACAATTACAAGTTCAGATCTTCAAGTTATAAGTTGCAATAATAATTAGAAGCTATCAATTTTAAGTTCTGTATTTTACAATTACAAGTTCAGATCTTCAAGTTATAATTTGCAATAATAATTAGAAGCTATCAATTTTATGTTCTGTATTTGACAATTACTAGTTCAGATCTCCAAGTTATTATTTGCAATAATAATTAGAAGCTATCAATTTTAAGTTCTGTATTTCACAATTACAAGTTCAGATCTTCAAGTTATAATTTACAATAATAATTAGAAGCTATCAATTTTAAGTTCTGTATTTGACAATTACAAGTTCAGATCTTCAAGTTATAATTTGCAATAATAATTGGAAGCTATTAATTTTAAGTTCTGTATTTGACAATTGCAAGTTCAGATCTTCAAGTTATAATTTGAAATAATAATTAGAAGCTATCAATTTTATGTTCTGTATTTGACAATTACAAGTTCAGATCTTCAAGTTATAATTTGCAATAATAATTAGAAGCAATCAATTTTAAGTTCTGTATTTGACAATTACAAGTTCAGATCTTCAAGTTATAATTTGCAATAATAATTAGAAGCTATCAATTTTAAGTTCTGTATTTGACAATTACTAGTTCAGATCTCCAAGTTATAATTTGAAATAATAATTTGAATTTAACAAATCTAAGTTCTGTAATTCACTATTACAAGTTCAGATCTACAAGTTATAATTTACAATAATAATTAGAAGCTATCAATTTTAAGTTCTGTATTTGACAATTACAAGTTTAGATCTTCAAGTTATAATTTGCAATAATAATTAGAAGCTATTAATTTTAAGTTCTGTATTTGACAATTACAAGTTCAGATCTTCAAGTTATAATTTGAAATAATAATTAGAAGCTATCAATTTTATGTTCTGTATTTGACAATTACAAGTTCAGATCTTCAAGTTATAAGTTGCAATAATAATTAGAAGCTATCAATTTTAAGTTCTGTATTTTACAATTACAAGTTCAGATCTTCAAGTTATAATTTGCAATAATAATTAGAAGCTATCAATTTTAAGTTCTGTATTTGACAATTACTAGTTCAGATCTCCAAGTTATTATTTGCAATAATAATTAGAAGCTATCAATTTTAAGTTCTGTATTTGACAATTACAAGTTCAGATCTTCAAGTTATAATTTACAATAATAATTAGAAGCTATCAATTTTAAGTTCTGTATTTGACAATTACAAGTACAGATCTTCAAGTTATAATTTGCAATAATAATTAGAAGCTATCAATTTTAAGGTCTGTATTTGACAATTACTAGTTCAGATCTTCAAGTTATAATTTGAAATAATAATTTGAATTTAACAAATCTAAGTTCTGTAATTCACTATTACAAGTTCAGATCTTCAAGTTATAATTTACAATAATAATTAGAAGCTATCAATTTTAAGTTCTGTATTTGACTATTACAAGTTCAGATCTTCAAGTTATAATTTGCAATAATAATTAGAAGCTATCAATTTTAAGTTCTGTATTTGACAATTACAAGTTCAGATCTTCAAGTTATAATTTGCACCAATAATTTGTATTTAACAATTAGAAGTTCTGTATTTGACTATTACAAGTTCAGATCTTCGAATTATTATTTGCAATCTTAGTTTGAATTTAACAATTCGAAGTTCTGTATTTACCTATTACAGGTTCAGATCTTCAAGTTATAATTTGCAATCACAATTTGTATTTAACAATGCTAAGTTGCGTATTTGTCTATTACAAGTTCAGATCTTCAAATTATAATTTGCAATAATAATTAGAAGCTATCAATTTTAAGTTCTGTATTTGACAATTACAAGTTCAGATCTTCAAGTTATAATTTGAAATAATAATTAGAAGCTATCAATTTTATGTTCTGTATTTGACAATTACAAGTTCAGATCTTCAAGTTATAATTTGCAATAATAATTAGAAGCAATCAATTTTAAGTTCTGTATTTGACAATTACAAGTTCAGATCTACAAGTTATAATTTACAATAATAATTAGAAGCTATCAATTTTAAGTTCTGTATTTGACAATTACAAGTTTAGATCTTCAAGTTATAATTTGCAATAATAATTAGAAGCTATTAATTTTAAGTTCTGTATTTGACAATTACAAGTTCAGATCTTCAAGTTATAATTTGAAATAATAATTAGAAGCTATCAATTTTATGTTCTGTATTTGACAATTACAAGTTCAGATCTTCAAGTTATAAGTTGCAATAATAATTAGAAGCTATCAATTTTAAGTTCTGTATTTTACAATTACAAGTTCAGATCTTCAAGTTATAATTTGCAATAATAATTAGAAGCTATCAATTTTAAGTTCTGTATTTGACAATTACTAGTTCAGATCTCCAAGTTATTATTTGCAATAATAATTAGAAGCTATCAATTTTAAGTTCTGTATTTGACAATTACAAGTTCAGATCTTCAAGTTATAATTTACAATAATAATTAGAAGCTATCAATTTTAAGTTCTGTATTTGACAATTACAAGTACAGATCTTCAAGTTATAATTTGCAATAATAATTAGAAGCTATCAATTTTAAGGTCTGTATTTGACAATTACTAGTTCAGATCTTCAAGTTATAATTTGAAATAATAATTTGAATTTAACAAATCTAAGTTCTGTAATTCACTATTACAAGTTCAGATCTTCAAGTTATAATTTACAATAATAATTAGAAGCTATCAATTTTAAGTTCTGTATTTGACTATTACAAGTTCAGATCTTCAAGTTATAATTTGCAATAATAATTAGAAGCTATCAATTTTAAGTTCTGTATTTGACAATTACAAGTTCAGATCTTCAAGTTATAATTTGCACCAATAATTTGTATTTAACAATTAGAAGTTCTGTATTTGACTATTACAAGTTCAGATCTTCGAATTATTATTTGCAATCTTAGTTTGAATTTAACAATTCGAAGTTCTGTATTTACCTATTACAGGTTCAGATCTTCAAGTTATAATTTGCAATCACAATTTGTATTTAACAATGCTAAGTTGCGTATTTGTCTATTACAAGTTCAGATCTTCAAATTATAATTTGCAATAATAATTAGAAGCTATCAATTTTAAGTTCTGTATTTGACAATTACAAGTTCAGATCTTCAAGTTATTATTTGCAATAATAATTAGAAGCTATCAATTTTAAGTTCTGCATTTGACAATTACAAGTTCAGATCTTGAAGTTATAATTTACAATAATAATTAGAAGCTATCAATTTTAAGTTCTGTATTTGACAATTACAAGTTCAGATCTTGAAGTTATAATTTACAATAATAATTAGAAGCTATCAATTTTAAGTTCTGTATTTAACAATTACAAGTTCAGATCTCAAGTTATAATATGCAATAATAATTAGAAGCTATCAATTTTAAGTTCTGCATTTGACAATTACAAGTTCAGATCTTGAAGTTATAATTTACAATAATAATTAGAAGCTATCAATTTTAAGTTCCGTATTTAACAATTACAAGTTCAGATCTCAAGTTATAATATGCAATAATAATTAGAAGCTATCAATTTTAAGTTCTGTATTTGACAATTACTAGTTCAGATCTTCAAGTTATAATTTGAAATAATAATTTGAATTTAACAAATCTAAGTTCTGTAATTCACTATTACAAGTTCAGATCTTCAAGTTATAATTTACAATAATAATTAGAAGCTATCAATTTTAAGTTCTGTATTTGACAATAATTACAAGTTCAGATCTTCAAGTTATAATTTGCAATAATAATTAGAAGCTATTAATTTTAAGTTCTGTATTTGACAATTACAAGTTCAGATCTTCATGTTATAATTTACAATAATAATTAGAAGCTATCAATTTTAAGTTCTGTATTTGACAATTACAAGTTCAGATCTTCAAGTTATAATTTGCAATAATAATTAGCAGCTATCAATTTTAAGTTCTGTATTTGACAATTACTAGTACAGATCTTCAAGTTATAATTTGAAATAATAATTTGAATTTAAAAAATCTAAGTTCTGTAATTCACTATTACAAGTTCAGATCTTCAAGTTATAATTTACAATAATAATTAGAAGCTATCTATTTTAAGTTCTGTATTTGACTATTACAAGTTCAGATCTTCAAGTTATAATTTGCAATAATAATTAGAAGCTATCAATTTTAAGTTCTGTATTTGACAATTACTAGTTCAGATCTTCATGTTATAATTTGCACTAATAATTTGTATTTAACAATTAGAAGTTCTGTATTTGACAATTACAAGTTCAGATCTTCAAGTTATAATTTGCAATAATAATTAGAAGCAATCAATTTTAAGTTCTGTATTTGACAATTACAAGTTCAGATCTTCAAGTTATAATTTGCAATAATAATTAGAAGCTATCAATTTTAAGTTCTGTATTTGACAATTACTAGTTCAGATCTCCAAGTTATAATTTGAAATAATAATTTGAATTTAACAAATCTAAGTTCTGTAATTCACTATTACAAGTTCAGATCTACAAGTTATAATTTACAATAATAATTAGAAGCTATCAATTTTAAGTTCTGTATTTGACAATTACAAGTTTAGATCTTCAAGTTATAATTTGCAATAATAATTAGAAGCTATTAATTTTAAGTTCTGTATTTGACAATTACAAGTTCAGATCTTCAAGTTATAATTTGAAATAATAATTAGAAGCTATCAATTTTATGTTCTGTATTTGACAATTACAAGTTCAGATCTTCAAGTTATAAGTTGCAATAATAATTAGAAGCTATCAATTTTAAGTTCTGTATTTTACAATTACAAGTTCAGATCTTCAAGTTATAATTTGCAATAATAATTAGAAGCTATCAATTTTAAGTTCTGTATTTGACAATTACTAGTTCAGATCTCCAAGTTATTATTTGCAATAATAATTAGAAGCTATCAATTTTAAGTTCTGTATTTGACAATTACAAGTTCAGATCTTCAAGTTATAATTTACAATAATAATTAGAAGCTATCAATTTTAAGTTCTGTATTTGACAATTACAAGTACAGATCTTCAAGTTATAATTTGCAATAATAATTAGAAGCTATCAATTTTAAGGTCTGTATTTGACAATTACTAGTTCAGATCTTCAAGTTATAATTTGAAATAATAATTTGAATTTAACAAATCTAAGTTCTGTAATTCACTATTACAAGTTCAGATCTTCAAGTTATAATTTACAATAATAATTAGAAGCTATCAATTTTAAGTTCTGTATTTGACTATTACAAGTTCAGATCTTCAAGTTATAATTTGCAATAATAATTAGAAGCTATCAATTTTAAGTTCTGTATTTGACAATTACAAGTTCAGATCTTCAAGTTATAATTTGCACCAATAATTTGTATTTAACAATTAGAAGTTCTGTATTTGACTATTACAAGTTCAGATCTTCGAATTATTATTTGCAATCTTAGTTTGAATTTAACAATTCGAAGTTCTGTATTTACCTATTACAGGTTCAGATCTTCAAGTTATAATTTGCAATCACAATTTGTATTTAACAATGCTAAGTTGCGTATTTGTCTATTACAAGTTCAGATCTTCAAATTATAATTTGCAATAATAATTAGAAGCTATCAATTTTAAGTTCTGTATTTGACAATTACAAGTTCAGATCTTCAAGTTATAATTTGAAATAATAATTAGAAGCTATCAATTTTATGTTCTGTATTTGACAATTACAAGTTCAGATCTTCAAGTTATAATTTGCAATAATAATTAGAAGCAATCAATTTTAAGTTCTGTATTTGACAATTACAAGTTCAGATCTTCAAGTTATAATTTGCAATAATAATTAGAAGCTATCAATTTTAAGTTCTGTATTTGACAATTACTAGTTCAGATCTCCAAGTTATAATTTGAAATAATAATTTGAATTTAACAAATCTAAGTTCTGTAATTCACTATTACAAGTTCAGATCTACAAGTTATAATTTACAATAATAATTAGAAGCTATCAATTTTAAGTTCTGTATTTGACAATTACAAGTTTAGATCTTCAAGTTATAATTTGCAATAATAATTAGAAGCTATTAATTTTAAGTTCTGTATTTGACAATTACAAGTTCAGATCTTCAAGTTATAATTTGAAATAATAATTAGAAGCTATCAATTTTATGTTCTGTATTTGACAATTACAAGTTCAGATCTTCAAGTTATAAGTTGCAATAATAATTAGAAGCTATCAATTTTAAGTTCTGTATTTTACAATTACAAGTTCAGATCTTCAAGTTATAATTTGCAATAATAATTAGAAGCTATCAATTTTAAGTTCTGTATTTGACAATTACTAGTTCAGATCTCCAAGTTATTATTTGCAATAATAATTAGAAGCTATCAATTTTAAGTTCTGTATTTGACAATTACAAGTTCAGATCTTCAAGTTATAATTTACAATAATAATTAGAAGCTATCAATTTTAAGTTCTGTATTTGACAATTACAAGTACAGATCTTCAAGTTATAATTTGCAATAATAATTAGAAGCTATCAATTTTATGTTCTGTATTTGACAATTACAAGTTCAGATCTTCAAGTTATAATTTGCAATAATAATTAGAAGCAATCAATTTTAAGTTCTGTATTTGACAATTACAAGTTCAGATCTTCAAGTTATAATTTGCAATAATAATTAGAAGCTATCAATTTTAAGTTCTGTATTTGACAATTACTAGTTCAGATCTCCAAGTTATAATTTGAAATAATAATTTGAATTTAACAAATCTAAGTTCTGTAATTCACTATTACAAGTTCAGATCTACAAGTTATAATTTACAATAATAATTAGAAGCTATCAATTTTAAGTTCTGTATTTGACAATTACAAGTTTAGATCTTCAAGTTATAATTTGCAATAATAATTAGAAGCTATTAATTTTAAGTTCTGTATTTGACAATTACAAGTTCAGATCTTCAAGTTATAATTTGAAATAATAATTAGAAGCTATCAATTTTATGTTCTGTATTTGACAATTACAAGTTCAGATCTTCAAGTTATAAGTTGCAATAATAATTAGAAGCTATCAATTTTAAGTTCTGTATTTTACAATTACAAGTTCAGATCTTCAAGTTATAATTTGCAATAATAATTAGAAGCTATCAATTTTAAGTTCTGTATTTGACAATTACTAGTTCAGATCTCCAAGTTATTATTTGCAATAATAATTAGAAGCTATCAATTTTAAGTTCTGTATTTGACAATTACAAGTTCAGATCTTCAAGTTATAATTTACAATAATAATTAGAAGCTATCAATTTTAAGTTCTGTATTTGACAATTACAAGTACAGATCTTCAAGTTATAATTTGCAATAATAATTAGAAGCTATCAATTTTAAGGTCTGTATTTGACAATTACTAGTTCAGATCTTCAAGTTATAATTTGAAATAATAATTTGAATTTAACAAATCTAAGTTCTGTAATTCACTATTACAAGTTCAGATCTTCAAGTTATAATTTACAATAATAATTAGAAGCTATCAATTTTAAGTTCTGTATTTGACTATTACAAGTTCAGATCTTCAAGTTATAATTTGCAATAATAATTAGAAGCTATCAATTTTAAGTTCTGTATTTGACAATTACAAGTTCAGATCTTCAAGTTATAATTTGCACCAATAATTTGTATTTAACAATTAGAAGTTCTGTATTTGACTATTACAAGTTCAGATCTTCGAATTATTATTTGCAATCTTAGTTTGAATTTAACAATTCGAAGTTCTGTATTTACCTATTACAGGTTCAGATCTTCAAGTTATAATTTGCAATCACAATTTGTATTTAACAATGCTAAGTTGCGTATTTGTCTATTACAAGTTCAGATCTTCAAATTATAATTTGCAATAATAATTAGAAGCTATCAATTTTAAGTTCTGTATTTGACAATTACAAGTTCAGATCTTCAAGTTATTATTTGCAATAATAATTAGAAGCTATCAATTTTAAGTTCTGCATTTGACAATTACAAGTTCAGATCTTGAAGTTATAATTTACAATAATAATTAGAAGCTATCAATTTTAAGTTCTGTATTTGACAATTACAAGTTCAGATCTTGAAGTTATAATTTACAATAATAATTAGAAGCTATCAATTTTAAGTTCTGTATTTAACAATTACAAGTTCAGATCTCAAGTTATAATATGCAATAATAATTAGAAGCTATCAATTTTAAGTTCTGCATTTGACAATTACAAGTTCAGATCTTGAAGTTATAATTTACAATAATAATTAGAAGCTATCAATTTTAAGTTCCGTATTTAACAATTACAAGTTCAGATCTCAAGTTATAATATGCAATAATAATTAGAAGCTATCAATTTTAAGTTCTGTATTTGACAATTACTAGTTCAGATCTTCAAGTTATAATTTGAAATAATAATTTGAATTTAACAAATCTAAGTTCTGTAATTCACTATTACAAGTTCAGATCTTCAAGTTATAATTTACAATAATAATTAGAAGCTATAAATTTTAAGTTCTGTATTTGACAATAATTACAAGTTCAGATCTTCAAGTTATAATTTGCAATAATAATTAGAAGCTATTAATTTTAAGTTCTGTATTTGACAATTACAAGTTCAGATCTTCATGTTATAATTTACAATAATAATTAGAAGCTATCAATTTTAAGTTCTGTATTTGACAATTACAAGTTCAGATCTTCAAGTTATAATTTGCAATAATAATTAGCAGCTATCAATTTTAAGTTCTGTATTTGACAATTACTAGTACAGATCTTCAAGTTATAATTTGAAATAATAATTTGAATTTAAAAAATCTAAGTTCTGTAATTCACTATTACAAGTTCAGATCTTCAAGTTATAATTTACAATAATAATTAGAAGCTATCTATTTTAAGTTCTGTATTTGACTATTACAAGTTCAGATCTTCAAGTTATAATTTGCAATAATAATTAGAAGCTATCAATTTTAAGTTCTGTATTTGACAATTACTAGTTCAGATCTTCATGTTATAATTTGCACTAATAATTTGTATTTAACAATTAGAAGTTCTGTATTTGACAATTACAAGTTCAGATCTTCAAGTTATAATTTGCAATAATAATTAGAAGCAATCAATTTTAAGTTCTGTATTTGACAATTACAAGTTCAGATCTTCAAGTTATAATTTGCAATAATAATTAGAAGCTATCAATTTTAAGTTCTGTATTTGACAATTACTAGTTCAGATCTCCAAGTTATAATTTGAAATAATAATTTGAATTTAACAAATCTAAGTTCTGTAATTCACTATTACAAGTTCAGATCTACAAGTTATAATTTACAATAATAATTAGAAGCTATCAATTTTAAGTTCTGTATTTGACAATTACAAGTTTAGATCTTCAAGTTATAATTTGCAATAATAATTAGAAGCTATTAATTTTAAGTTCTGTATTTGACAATTACAAGTTCAGATCTTCAAGTTATAATTTGAAATAATAATTAGAAGCTATCAATTTTATGTTCTGTATTTGACAATTACAAGTTCAGATCTTCAAGTTATAAGTTGCAATAATAATTAGAAGCTATCAATTTTAAGTTCTGTATTTTACAATTACAAGTTCAGATCTTCAAGTTATAATTTGCAATAATAATTAGAAGCTATCAATTTTAAGTTCTGTATTTGACAATTACTAGTTCAGATCTCCAAGTTATTATTTGCAATAATAATTAGAAGCTATCAATTTTAAGTTCTGTATTTGACAATTACAAGTTCAGATCTTCAAGTTATAATTTACAATAATAATTAGAAGCTATCAATTTTAAGTTCTGTATTTGACAATTACAAGTACAGATCTTCAAGTTATAATTTGCAATAATAATTAGAAGCTATCAATTTTAAGGTCTGTATTTGACAATTACTAGTTCAGATCTTCAAGTTATAATTTGAAATAATAATTTGAATTTAACAAATCTAAGTTCTGTAATTCACTATTACAAGTTCAGATCTTCAAGTTATAATTTACAATAATAATTAGAAGCTATCAATTTTAAGTTCTGTATTTGACTATTACAAGTTCAGATCTTCAAGTTATAATTTGCAATAATAATTAGAAGCTATCAATTTTAAGTTCTGTATTTGACAATTACAAGTTCAGATCTTCAAGTTATAATTTGCACTAATAATTTGTATTTAACAATTAGAAGTTCTGTATTTGACTATTACAAGTTCAGATCTTCGAATTATTATTTGCAATCTTAGTTTGAATTTAACAATTCGAAGATCTGTATTTACCTATTACAGGTTCAGATCTTCAAGTTATAATTTGCAATCACAATTTGTATTTAACAATCCTAAGTTGCGTATTTGTCTATTACAAGTTCAGATCTTCAAATTATAATTTGCAATAATAATTAGAAGCTATCAATTTTAAGTTCTGTATTTGACAATTACAAGTTCAGATCTTCAAGTTATTATTTGCAATAATAATTAGAAGCTATCAATTTTAAGTTCTGCATTTGACAATTACAAGTTCAGATCTTGAAGTTATAATTTACAATAATAATTAGAAGCTATCAATTTTAAGTTCTGTATTTAACAATTACAAGTTCAGATCTCAAGTTATAATATGCAATAATAATTAGAAGCTATCAATTTTAAGTTCTGTATTTGACAATTACTAGTTCAGATCTTCAAGTTATAATTTGAAATAATAATTTGAATTTAACAAATCTAAGTTCTGTAATTCACTATTACAAGTTCAGATCTTCAAGTTATAATTTACAATAATAATTAGAAGCTATCAATTTTAAGTTCTGTATTTGACAATTACAAGTTCAGATCTTCAAGTTATAATTTGCAATAATAATTAGAAGCTATTAATTTTAAGTTCTGTATTTGACAATTACAAGTTCAGATCTTCAAGTTATAATGTGCAATAATAATTAGAAGCTATCAATTTTAAGTTCTGTATTTGACAACTACAAGTTCAGATCTTCAAGTTATAATTTGCAATAATAATTAGAAGCTATCAATTTTAAGTTCTGTATTTGACAATTACTAGTTCAGATCTCCAAGTTATTATTTGCAATAATAATTAGAAGTTATCAATTTTAAGTTCTGTATTTGACAATTACAAGTTCAGATCTTCAAGTTATAATTTACAATAATAATTAGAAGCTATCAATTTTAAGTTCTGTATTTGACAATTACAAGTTCAGATCTTCAAGTTATAATTTGCAATAATAATTAGAAGCTATCAATTTTAAGTTCTGTATTTGACAATTACTAGTTCAGATCTTCAAGTTATAATTTGAAATAATAATTTGAATTTAAAAAATCTAAGTTCTGTAATTCACTATTACAAGTTCAGATCTTCAAGTTATAATTTACAATAATAATTAGAAGCTATCTATTTTAAGTTCTGTATTTGACTATTACAAGTTCAGATCTTCAAGTTATAATTTGCAATAATAATTAGAAGCTATCAATTTTAAGTTCTGTATTTGACAATTACAAGTTCAGATCTTCAAGTTATAATTTGCACTAATAATTTGTATTTAACAATTAGAAGTTCTGTATTTGACAATTACAAGTTCAGATCTTCAAGTTATAATTTGCAATAATAATTAGAAGCTATCAATTTTAAGTTCTGTATTTGACACTTACTAGTTCAGATCTTCATGTTATAATTTGCACTAATAATTTGTATTTAACAATTAGAAGTTCTGTATTTGACTATTACAAGTTCAAATTATAATTTGCAATAATAATTAGAAGCTATCAATTTTAAGTTCTGTATTTGACAATTACAAGTTCAGATCTTCAAGTTATTATTTGCAATAATAATTAGAAGCTATCAATTTTAAGTTCTGCAATTGACAATTACAAGTTCAGATCTTGAAGTTATAATTTACAATAATAATTAGAAGCAATCAATTTTAAGTTCTGTATTTAACAATTACAAGTTCAGATCTCAAGTTATAATATGCAATAATAATTAGAAGCTATCAATTTTAAGTTCTGTATTTGACAATTACTAGTTCAGATCTTCAAGTTATAATTTGAAATAATAATTTGAATTTAACAAATCTAAGTTCTGTAATTCACTATTACAAGTTCAGATCTTCAAGTTATAATTTACAATAATAATTAGAAGCTATCAATTTTAAGTTCTGTATTTGACAATTACAAGTTCAGATCTTCAAGTTATAATTTGCAATAATAATTAGAAGCTATTAATTTTAAGTTCTGTATTTGACAATTACAAGTTCAGATCTTCAAGTTATAATGTGCAATAATAATTAGAAGCTATCAATTTTAAGTTCTGTATTTGACAACTACAAGTTCAGATCTTCAAGTTATAATTTGCAATAATAATTAGAAGCTATCAATTTTAAGTTCTGTATTTGACAATTACTAGTTCAGATCTCCAAGTTATTATTTGCAATAATAATTAGAAGTTATCAATTTTAAGTTCTGTATTTGACAATTACAAGTTCAGATCTTCAAGTTATAATTTACAATAATAATTAGAAGCTATCAATTTTAAGTTCTGTATTTGACAATTACAAGTTCAGATCTTCAAGTTATAATTTGCAATAATAATTAGAAGCTATCAATTTTAAGTTCTGTATTTGACAATTACTAGTTCAGATCTTCAAGTTATAATTTGAAATAATAATTTGAATTTAAAAAATCTAAGTTCTGTAATTCACTATTACAAGTTCAGATCTTCAAGTTATAATTTACAATAATAATTAGAAGCTATCTATTTTAAGTTCTGTATTTGACTATTACAAGTTCAGATCTTCAAGTTATAATTTGCAATAATAATTAGAAGCTATCAATTTTAAGTTCTGTATTTGACAATTACAAGTTCAGATCTTCAAGTTATAATTTGCACTAATAATTTGTATTTAACAATTAGAAGTTCTGTATTTGACAATTACAAGTTCAGATCTTCAAGTTATAATTTGCAATAATAATTAGAAGCTATCAATTTTAAGTTCTGTATTTGACACTTACTAGTTCAGATCTTCATGTTATAATTTGCACTAATAATTTGTATTTAACAATTAGAAGTTCTGTATTTGACTATTACAAGTTCAAATTATAATTTGCAATAATAATTAGAAGCTATCAATTTTAAGTTCTGTATTTGACAATTACAAGTTCAGATCTTCAAGTTATTATTTGCAATAATAATTAGAAGCTATCAATTTTAAGTTCTGCAATTGACAATTACAAGTTCAGATCTTGAAGTTATAATTTACAATAATAATTAGAAGCAATCAATTTTAAGTTCTGTATTTAACAATTACAAGTTCAGATCTCAAGTTATAATATGCAATAATAATTAGCAGCTATCAATTTTAAGTTCTGTATTTGACAATTACTAGTTCAGATCTTCAAGTTATAATTTGAAATAATAATTTGAATTTAACAAATCTAAGTTCTGTAATTCACTATTACAAGTTCAGATCTTCAAGTTATAATTTACAATAATAATTAGAAGCTATCAATTTTAGTTCTGTATTTGACAATTACAAGTTCAGATCTTCAAGTTATAATTTGCAATAATAATTAGAAGCTATTAATTTTAAGTTCTGTATTTGACAATTACAAGTTCAGATCTTCAAGTTATAATTTGCACTAATAATTTGTATTTAACAATTAGAAGTTCTGTATTTGACAATTACAAGTTCAGATCTTCAAGTTATAATTTGCAATAATAATTAGAAGCTATCAATTTTAAGTTCTGTATTTGACAATTACTAGTTCAGATCTTCATGTTATAATTTGCACTAATAATTTGTATTTAACAATTAGAAGTTCTATATTTGACTATTACAAGTTCAAATTATAATTTGCAATAATAATTAGAAGCTATCAATTTTAAGTTCTGTATTTGACAATTACAAGTTCAGATCTTCAAGTTATTATTTGCAATAATAATTAGAAGCTATCAATTTTAAGTTCTGCAATTGACAATTACAAGTTCAGATCTTGAAGTTATAATTTACAATAATAATTAGAAGCAATCAATTTTAAGTTCTGTATTTAACAATTACAAGTTCAGATCTCAAGTTATAATATGCAATAATAATTAGCAGCTATCAATTTTAAGTTCTGTATTTGACAATTACTAGTTCAGATCTTCAAGTTATAATTTGAAATAATAATTTGAATTTAACAAATCTAAGTTCTGTAATTCACTATTACAAGTTCAGATCTTCAAGTTATAATTTACAATAATAATTAGAAGCTATCAATTTTAGTTCTGTATTTGACAATTACAAGTTCAGATCTTCAAGTTATAATTTGCAATAATAATTAGAAGCTATTAATTTTAAGTTCTGTATTTGACAATTACAAGTTCAGATCTTCAAGTTATAATTTGAAATAATAATTAGAAGCTATCAATTTTATGTTCTGTATTTGACAATTACAAGTTCAGATCTTCAAGTTATAATTTGCAAAAATAATTAGAAGCTATCAATTTTAAGTTCTGTATTTGACAATTACAAGTTCAGATCTTCAAGTTATAATTTGCAATAATAATTAGAAGCTATCAATTTTAAGTTCTGTATTTGACAATTACTAGTTCAGATCTCCAAGTTATTATTTGCAATAATAATTAGAAGCTATCAATTTTAAGTTCTGTATTTTACAATTACTAGTTCAGATCTTCAAGTTATAATTTGAAATAATAATTTGAATTTAACAAATCTAAGTTCTGTAATTCACTATTACAAGTTCAGATCTTCAAGTTATAATTTACAATAATAATTAGAAGCTATCAATTTTAAGTTCTGTATTTGACTATTACAAGTTCAGATCTTCAAGTTATAATTTGCAATAATAATTAGAAGCTATCAATTTTAAGTGCTGTATTTGACAATTACAAGTTCAGATCTTATTTGCACTAATAATTTGTATTTAACAATTAGAAGTTCTGTATTTGACAATTACAAGTTCAGATCTTCAAGTTATAATTTGCAATAATAATTAGAAGCTATCAATTTTAAGTTCTGTATTTGACAATTACTAGTTCAGATCTTCAAGTTATAATTTGCACTAATAATTTGTATTTAACAATTAGAAGTTCTGTATTTGACTATTACAAGTTCAGATCTTCGAATTATTATTTGCAATCTTAGTTTGAATTTAACAATTCGAAGTTCTGTATTTACCTATTACAGGTTCAGATCTTCAAGTTATAATTTGCAATCACAATTTGTATTTAACAATGCTAAGTTGCGTATTTGTCTATTACAAGTTCAGATCTTCAAATTATAATTTGCAATAATAATTAGAAGCTATCAATTTTAAGTTCTGTATTTGACAATTACAAGTTCAGATTTTCAAGTTATTATTTGCAATAATAATTAGAAGCTATCAATTTTAAGTTCTGTATTTGACAATTACAAGTTCAGATCTTGAAGTTATAATTTACAATAATAATTAGAAGCTATCAATTTTAAGTTCTGTATTTAACAATTACAAGTTCAGATCTTCAAGTTATAATATGCAATAATAATTAGAAGCTATCAATTTTAAGTTCTGTATTTGACAATTACTAGTTCAGATCTTCAAGTTATAATTTGAAATAATAATTAGAATTTAACAAATCTAAGTTCTGTAATTCACTATTACAAGGACAGATCTTCAAGTTATAATTTACAATAATAATTAGAAGCTATCAATTTTAAGCTCTGTATTTGACAATTACAAGTTCAGATCTTCAAGTTATAATTAGCACTAATAATTTGTATTTAACAATTTGAAGTTCTGTATTTGACAATTACAAGTTCAGATCTTCAAGTTATAATTTGCAATAATAATTAGAAGCTATCAATTATAAGTTCTGTATTTGACAATTACAAGTTCAGATCTTCAAGTTATAATTTGCAATAATAATTAGAAGCAATCAATTTTAAGTTCTGTATTTGACAATTACAAGTTCAGATCTTCAAGTTATAATTTGCAATAATAATTAGAAGCTATCAATTTTAAGTTCTGTATTTGACAATTACTAGTTCAGATCTCCAAGTTATTATTTGCAATAATAATTAGAAGCTATCAATTTTAAGTTCTGTATTTGACTATTACAAGTACAGATCTTCAAGTTATAATTTACAATAATAATTAGAAGCTATCAATTTTAAGTTCTGTATTTGACAATTACAAGTTCAGATCTTCAAGTTATAATTTGCACTAATAATTTGTATTTAACAATTAGAAGTTCTGTATTTGACAATTACAAGTTCAGTTCTTCAAGTTATAATTTGCAATAATAATTAGAAGCTATCAATTTTAAGTTCTGTATTTGACAATTACTAGTTCAGATCTTCAAGTTATAATTTGCACTAATAATTTGTATTTAACAATTAGAAGTTCTGTATTTGACAATTACAAGTTCAGATCTTCAAGTTATAATTTGCAATAATAATTAGAAGCTATCAATTTTAAGTTCTGTATTTGACTATTACAAGTTCAGATCTTCAAGTTATAATTTACAATAATAATTAGAAGCTATCAATTTTAAGTTCTGTATTTGACAATTACAAGTTCAGATCTTCAAGTTATAATTTGCAATAATAATTAGAAGCTATCAATTTTAAGTTCTGTATTTGACAATTACAAGTTCAGATCTTCAAGTTATAATTTGCACTAATAATTTGTATTTAACAATTAGAAGTTCTGTATTTGACAATTACAAGTTCAGTTCTTCAAGTTATAATTTGCAATAATAATTAGAAGCTATCAATTTTAAGTTCTGTATTTGACAATTACTAGTTCAGATCTTCAAGTTATAATTTGCACTAATAATTTGTATTTAACAATTAGAAGTTCTGTATTTGACAATTACAAGTTCAGATCTTCAAGTTATAATTTGCAATAATAATTAGAAGCTATCAATTTTAAGTTCTGCATTTGACAATTACAAGTTCAGATCTTGAAGTTATAATTTACAATAATAATTAGAAGCAATCAATTTTAAGTTCTGTATTTAACAATTACAAGTTCAGATCTCAAGTTATAATATGCAATAATAATTAGCAGCTATCAATTTTAAGTTCTGTATTTGACAATTACTAGTTCAGATCTTCAAGTTATAATTTGAAATAATAATTTGAATTTAACAAATCTAAGTTCTGTAATTCACTATTACAAGTTCAGATCTTCAAGTTATAATTTACAATAATAATTAGAAGCTATCAATTTTAAGTTCTGTATTTGACAATTACAAGTTCAGATCTTCAAGTTATAATTTGCAATAATAATTAGAAGCTATTAATTTTAAGTTCTGTATTTGACAATTACAAGTTCAGATCTTCAAGTTATAATTTGAAATAATAATTAGAAGCTATCAATTTTATGTTCTGTATTTGACAATTACAAGTTCAGATCTTCAAGTTATAATTTGCAATAATAATTAGAAGCTATCAATTATAAGTTCTGTATTTGACAATTACAAGTTCAGATCTTCAAGTTATAATTTGCAATAATAATTAGAAGCTATCAATTTTAAGTTCTGTATTTGACAATTACTAGTTCAGATCTCCAAGTTATTATATGCAATAATAATTAGAAGCTATCAATTTTAAGTTCTGTATTTGACAATTACAAGTTCAGATCTTCAAGTTATAATTTACAATAATAATTAGAAGCTATCATTTTTAAGTTCTGTATTTGACAATTACAAGTTCAGATCTTCAAGTTATAATTTGCAATAATAATTAGAAGCTATCAATTTTAAGTTCTGTATTTTACAATTACTAGTTCAGATCTTCAAGTTATAATTTGAAATAATATTTTGAATTTAACAAATCTAAGTTCTGTAATTCACTATTACAAGTTCAGATCTTCAAGTTATAATTTACAATAATAATTAGAAGCTATCAATTTTAAGTTCTGTATTTGACTATTACAAGTTCAGATCTTCAAGTTATAATTTGCAATAATAATTAGAAGCTATCAATTTTAAGTTCTGTATTTGACAATTACAAGTTCAGATCTTCAAGTTATAATTTGCACTAATAATTTGTATTTAACAATTAGAAGTTCTGTATTTGACAATTACAAGTTCAGATCTTCAAGTTATAATTTGCAATAATAATTAGAAGCTATCAATTTTAAGTTCTGTATTTGACAATTACTAGTTCAGATCTTCAAGTTATAATTTGCACTAATAATTTGTATTTAACAATTAGAAGTTCTGTATTTGACTATTACAAGTTCAGATCTTCGAATTATTATTTGCAATCTTAGTTTGAATTTAACAATTCGAAGTTCTGTATTTACCTATAACAGGTTCAGATCTTCAAGTAATAATTTGCAATCACAATTTGTATTTAACAATGCTAAGTTGCGTATTTGTCTATTACAAGTTCAGATCTTCAAATTATAATTTGCAATAATAATTAGAAGCTATCAATTTTAAGTTCTGTATTTGACAATTACAAGTTCAGATCTTCAAGTTATTATTTGCAATAATAATTAGAAGCTATCAATTTTAAGTTCTGTATTTGACAATTACAAGTTCAGATCTTGAAGTTATAATTTACAATAATAATTAGAAGCTATCAATTTTAAGTTCTGTATTTAACAATTACAAGTTCAGATCTTCAAGTTATAATATGCAATAATAATTAGAAGCTATCAATTTTAAGTTCTGTATTTGACAATTACTAGTTCACATCTTCAAGTTATAATTTGAAATAATAATTTGAATTTAACAAATCTAAGTTCTGTAATTCACTATTACAAGTTCAGATCTTCAAGTTATAATTTACAATAATAATTAGAAGCTATCAATTTTAAGTTCTGTATTTGACAATTACAAGTTCAGATCTTCAAGTTATAATTTGCACTAATAATTTGTATTTAACAATTTGAAGTTCTGTATTTGACAATTACAAGTTCAGATCTTCAAGTTATAATTTGCAATAATAATTAGAAGCTATCAATTATAAGTTCTGTATTTGACAATTACAAGTTCAGATCTTCAAGTTATTATTTGCAATAATAATTAGAAGCTATCAATTTTAAGTTCTGTATTTGACAATTACAAGTTTAGATCTTGAAGTTATAATTTACAATAATAATTAGAAGCTATCAATTTTAAGTTCTGTATTTAACAATTACAACTTCAGATCTTCAAGTTATAATATGCAGTAATAATTAGAAGCTATCAATTTTAAGTTCTGTATTTGACAATTACTAGTTCAGATCTTCAAGTTATAATTTGAAATAATAATTTGAATTTAACAAATCTAAGTTCTGTAATTCACTATTACAAGTTCAGATCTTCAAGTTATAATTTACAATAATAATTAGAAGCTATCAATTTTAAGTTTTGTATTTGACAATTACAAGTTCAGATCTTCAAGTTATAATTTGCAATAATAATTAGAAGCTATTAATTTTAAGTTCTGTATTTGACAATTGCAAGTTCAGATCTTCAAGTTATAATTTGAAATAATAATTAGAAGCTATCAATTTTATGTTCTGTATTTGACAATTACAAGTTCAGATCTTCAAGTCATAATTTGCAATAATAATTAGAAGCAATCAATTTTAAGTTCTGTATTTGACAATTACAAGTTCAGATCTTCAAGTTATAATTTGCAATAATAATTAGAAGCTATCAATTTTAAGTTCTGTATTTGACAATTACTAGTTCAGATCTTCAAGTTATAATTTGCACTAATAATTTGTATTTAACAATTAGAAGTTCTGTATTTGACTATTACAAGTTCAGATCTTCGAATTATTATTTGCAATCTTAGTTTGAATTTAACAATTCGAAGTTCTGTATTTACCTATTACAGGTTCAGATCTTCAAGTTATAATTTGCAATCACAATTTGTATTTAACAATGCTAAGTTGCGTATTTGTCTATTACAAGTTCAGATCTTCAAATTATAATTTGCAATAATAATTAGAAGCTATCAATTTTAAGTTCTGTATTTGACAATTACAAGTTCAGATCTTCAAGTTATTATTTGCAATAATAATTAGAAGCTATCAATTTTAAGTTCTGTATTTGACAATTACAAGTTCAGATCTTGAAGTTATAATTTACAATAATAATTAGAAGCTATCAATTTTAAGTTCTGTATTTAACAATTACAAGTTCAGATCTTCAAGTTATAATATGCAATAATAATTAGAAGCTATCAATTTTAAGTTCTGTATTTGACAATTACTAGTTCAGATCTTCAAGTTATAATTTGCACTAATAATTTGTATTTAACAATTAGAAGTTCTGTATTTGACAATTACAAGTTCAGATCTTCAAGTTATAATTTGCAATAATAATTAGAAGCTATCAATTTTAAGTTCTGCATTTGACAATTACAAGTTCAGATCTTGAAGTTATAATTTACAATAATAATTAGAAGCAATCAATTTTAAGTTCTGTATTTAACAATTACAAGTTCAGATCTCAAGTTATAATATGCAATAATAATTAGCAGCTATCAATTTTAAGTTCTGTATTTGACAATTACTAGTTCAGATCTTCAAGTTATAATTTGAAATAATAATTTGAATTTAACAAATCTAAGTTCTGTAATTCACTATTACAAGTTCAGATCTTCAAGTTATAATTTACAATAATAATTAGAAGCTATCAATTTTAAGTTCTGTATTTGACAATTACAAGTTCAGATCTTCAAGTTATAATTTGCAATAATAATTAGAAGCTATTAATTTTAAGTTCTGTATTTGACAATTACAAGTTCAGATCTTCAAGTTATAATTTGAAATAATAATTAGAAGCTATCAATTTTATGTTCTGTATTTGACAATTACAAGTTCAGATCTTCAAGTTATAATTTGCAATAATAATTAGAAGCTATCAATTATAAGTTCTGTATTTGACAATTACAAGTTCAGATCTTCAAGTTATAATTTGCAATAATAATTAGAAGCTATCAATTTTAAGTTCTGTATTTGACAATTACTAGTTCAGATCTCCAAGTTATTATATGCAATAATAATTAGAAGCTATCAATTTTAAGTTCTGTATTTGACAATTACAAGTTCAGATCTTCAAGTTATAATTTACAATAATAATTAGAAGCTATCATTTTTAAGTTCTGTATTTGACAATTACAAGTTCAGATCTTCAAGTTATAATTTGCAATAATAATTAGAAGCTATCAATTTTAAGTTCTGTATTTTACAATTACTAGTTCAGATCTTCAAGTTATAATTTGAAATAATAATTTGAATTTAACAAATCTAAGTTCTGTAATTCACTATTACAAGTTCAGATCTTCAAGTTATAATTTACAATAATAATTAGAAGCTATCAATTTTAAGTTCTGTATTTGACTATTACAAGTTCAGATCTTCAAGTTATAATTTGCAATAATAATTAGAAGCTATCAATTTTAAGTTCTGTATTTGACAATTACAAGTTCAGATCTTCAAGTTATAATTTGCACTAATAATTTGTATTTAACAATTAGAAGTTCTGTATTTGACAATTACAAGTTCAGATCTTCAAGTTATAATTTGCAATAATAATTAGAAGCTATCAATTTTAAGTTCTGTATTTGACAATTACTAGTTCAGATCTTCAAGTTATAATTTGCACTAATAATTTGTATTTAACAATTAGAAGTTCTGTATTTGACTATTACAAGTTCAGATCTTCGAATTATTATTTGCAATCTTAGTTTGAATTTAACAATTCGAAGTTCTGTATTTACCTATTACAGGTTCAGATCTTCAAGTTATAATTTGCAATCACAATTTGTATTTAACAATGCTAAGTTGCGTATTTGTCTATTACAAGTTCAGATCTTCAAATTATAATTTGCAATAATAATTAGAAGCTATCAATTTTAAGTTCTGTATTTGACAATTACAAGTTCAGATCTTCAAGTTATTATTTGCAATAATAATTAGAAGCTATCAATTTTAAGTTCTTTATTTGACAATTACAAGTTCAGATCTTGAAGTTATAATTTACAATAATAATTAGAAGCTATCAATTTTAAGTTCTGTATTTAACAATTACAAGTTCAGATCTTCAAGTTATAATATGCAATAATAATTAGAAGCTATCAATTTTAAGTTCTGTATTTGACAATTACTAGTTCAGATCTTCAAGTTATAATTTGAAATAATAATTTGAATTTAACAAATCTAAGTTCTGTAATTCACTATTACAAGTTCAGATCTTCAAGTTATAATTTACAATAATAATTAGAAGCTATCAATTTTAAGTTCTGTATTTGACAATTACAAGTTCAGATCTTCAAGTTATAATTTGCACTAATAATTTGTATTTAACAATTTGAAGTTCTGTATTTGACAATTACAAGTTCAGATCTTCAAGTTATAATTTGCAATAATAATTAGAAGCTATCAATTATAAGTTCTGTATTTGACAATTACAAGTTCAGATCTTCAAGTTATTATTTGCAATAATAATTAGAAGCTATCAATTTTAAGTTCTGTATTTGACAATTACAAGTTTAGATCTTGAAGTTATAATTTACAATAATAATTAGAAGCTATCAATTTTAAGTTCTGTATTTAACAATTACAACTTCAGATCTTCAAGTTATAATATGCAGTAATAATTAGAAGCTATCAATTTTAAGTTCTGTATTTGACAATTACTAGTTCAGATCTTCAAGTTATAATTTGAAATAATAATTTGAATTTAACAAATCTAAGTTCTGTAATTCACTATTACAAGTTCAGATCTTCAAGTTATAATTTACAATAATAATTAGAAGCTATCAATTTTAAGTTTTGTATTTGACAATTACAAGTTCAGATCTTCAAGTTATAATTTGCAATAATAATTAGAAGCTATTAATTTTAAGTTCTGTATTTGACAATTGCAAGTTCAGATCTTCAAGTTATAATTTGAAATAATAATTAGAAGCTATCAATTTTATGTTCTGTATTTGACAATTACAAGTTCAGATCTTCAAGTTATAATTTGCAATAATAATTAGAAGCAATCAATTTTAAGTTCTGTATTTGACAATTACAAGTTCAGATCTTCAAGTTATAATTTGCAATAATAATTAGAAGCTATCAATTTTAAGTTCTGTATTTGACAATTACTAGTTCAGATCTTCAAGTTATAATTTGCACTAATAATTTGTATTTAACAATTAGAAGTTCTGTATTTGACTATTACAAGTTCAGATCTTCGAATTATTATTTGCAATCTTAGTTTGAATTTAACAATTCGAAGTTCTGTATTTACCTATTACAGGTTCAGATCTTCAAGTTATAATTTGCAATCACAATTTGTATTTAACAATGCTAAGTTGCGTATTTGTCTATTACAAGTTCAGATCTTCAAATTATAATTTGCAATAATAATTAGAAGCTATCAATTTTAAGTTCTGTATTTGACAATTACAAGTTCAGATCTTCAAGTTATTATTTGCAATAATAATTAGAAGCTATCAATTTTAAGTTCTGTATTTGACAATTACAAGTTCAGATCTTGAAGTTATAATTTACAATAATAATTAGAAGCTATCAATTTTAAGTTCTGTATTTAACAATTACAAGTTCAGATCTTCAAGTTATAATATGCAATAATAATTAGAAGCTATCAATTTTAAGTTCTGTATTTGACAATTACTAGTTCAGATCTTCAAGTTATAATTTGAAATAATAATTTGAATTTAACAAATCTAAGTTCTGTAATTCACTATTACAAGTTCAGATCTTCAAGTTATAATTTACAATAATAATTAGAAGCTATCAATTTTAAGTTCTGTATTTGACAATTACAAGTTCAGATCTTCAAGTTATAATTTGCACTAATAATTTGTATTTAACAATTTGAAGTTCTGTATTTGACAATTACAAGTTCAGATCTTCAAGTTATAATTTGCAATAATAATTAGAAGCTATCAATTATAAGTTCTGTATTTGACAATTACAAGTTCAGATCTTCAAGTTATTATTTGCAATAATAATTAGAAGCTATCAATTTTAAGTTCTGTATTTGACAATTACAAGTTTAGATCTTGAAGTTATAATTTACAATAATAATTAGAAGCTATCAATTTTAAGTTCTGTATTTAACAATTACAAGTTCAGATCTTCAAGTTATAATATGCAGTAATAATTAGAAGCTATCAATTTTAAGTTCTGTATTTGACAATTACTAGTTCAGATCTTCAAGTTATAATTTGAAATAATAATTTGCATTTAACAAATCTAAGTTCTGTAATTCACTATTACAAGTTCAGATCTTCAAGTTATAATTTACAATAATAATTAGAAGCTATCAATTTTAAGTTTTGTATTTGACAATTACAAGTTCAGATCTTCAAGTTATAATTTGCAATAATAATTAGAAGCTATCAATTTTAAGTTCTGTATTTTACAATTACTAGTTCAGATCTTCAAGTTATAATTTGAAATAATAATTTGAATTTAACAAATCTAAGTTCTGTAATTCACTATTACAAGTTCAGATCTTCAAGTTATAATTTACAATAATAATTAGAAGCTATCAATTTTAAGTTCTGTATTTGACTATTACAAGTTCAGATCTTCAAGTTATAATTTGCAATAATAATTAGAAGCTATCAATTTTAAGTTCTGTATTTGACAATTACAAGTTCAGATCTTCAAGTTATAATTTGCACTAATAATTTGTATTTAACAATTAGAAGTTCTGTATTTGACAATTACAAGTTCAGATCTTCAAGTTATAATTTGCAATAATAATTAGAAGCTATCAATTTTAAGTTCTGTATTTGACAATTACTAGTTCAGATCTTCAAGTTATAATTTGCACTAATAATTTGTATTTAACAATTAGAAGTTCTGTATTTGACTATTACAAGTTCAGATCTTCGAATTATTATTTGCAATCTTAGTTTGAATTTAACAATTCGAAGTTCTGTATTTACCTATTACAGGTTCAGATCTTCAAGTTATAATTTGCAATCACAATTTGTATTTAACAATGCTAAGTTGCGTATTTGTCTATTACAAGTTCAGATCTTCAAATTATAATTTGCAATAATAATTAGAAGCTATCAATTTTAAGTTCTGTATTTGACAATTACAAGTTCAGATCTTCAAGTTATTATTTGCAATAATAATTAGAAGCTATCAATTTTAAGTTCTTTATTTGACAATTACAAGTTCAGATCTTGAAGTTATAATTTACAATAATAATTAGAAGCTATCAATTTTAAGTTCTGTATTTAACAATTACAAGTTCAGATCTTCAAGTTATAATATGCAATAATAATTAGAAGCTATCAATTTTAAGTTCTGTATTTGACAATTACTAGTTCAGATCTTCAAGTTATAATTTGAAATAATAATTTGAATTTAACAAATCTAAGTTCTGTAATTCACTATTACAAGTTCAGATCTTCAAGTTATAATTTACAATAATAATTAGAAGCTATCAATTTTAAGTTCTGTATTTGACAATTACAAGTTCAGATCTTCAAGTTATAATTTGCACTAATAATTTGTATTTAACAATTTGAAGTTCTGTATTTGACAATTACAAGTTCAGATCTTCAAGTTATAATTTGCAATAATAATTAGAAGCTATCAATTATAAGTTCTGTATTTGACAATTACAAGTTCAGATCTTCAAGTTATTATTTGCAATAATAATTAGAAGCTATCAATTTTAAGTTCTGTATTTGACAATTACAAGTTTAGATCTTGAAGTTATAATTTACAATAATAATTAGAAGCTATCAATTTTAAGTTCTGTATTTAACAATTACAACTTCAGATCTTCAAGTTATAATATGCAGTAATAATTAGAAGCTATCAATTTTAAGTTCTGTATTTGACAATTACTAGTTCAGATCTTCAAGTTATAATTTGAAATAATAATTTGAATTTAACAAATCTAAGTTCTGTAATTCACTATTACAAGTTCAGATCTTCAAGTTATAATTTACAATAATAATTAGAAGCTATCAATTTTAAGTTTTGTATTTGACAATTACAAGTTCAGATCTTCAAGTTATAATTTGCAATAATAATTAGAAGCTATTAATTTTAAGTTCTGTATTTGACAATTGCAAGTTCAGATCTTCAAGTTATAATTTGAAATAATAATTAGAAGCTATCAATTTTATGTTCTGTATTTGACAATTACAAGTTCAGATCTTCAAGTTATAATTTGCAATAATAATTAGAAGCAATCAATTTTAAGTTCTGTATTTGACAATTACAAGTTCAGATCTTCAAGTTATAATTTGCAATAATAATTAGAAGCTATCAATTTTAAGTTCTGTATTTGACAATTACTAGTTCAGATCTTCAAGTTATAATTTGCACTAATAATTTGTATTTAACAATTAGAAGTTCTGTATTTGACTATTACAAGTTCAGATCTTCGAATTATTATTTGCAATCTTAGTTTGAATTTAACAATTCGAAGTTCTGTATTTACCTATTACAGGTTCAGATCTTCAAGTTATAATTTGCAATCACAATTTGTATTTAACAATGCTAAGTTGCGTATTTGTCTATTACAAGTTCAGATCTTCAAATTATAATTTGCAATAATAATTAGAAGCTATCAATTTTAAGTTCTGTATTTGACAATTACAAGTTCAGATCTTCAAGTTATTATTTGCAATAATAATTAGAAGCTATCAATTTTAAGTTCTGTATTTGACAATTACAAGTTCAGATCTTGAAGTTATAATTTACAATAATAATTAGAAGCTATCAATTTTAAGTTCTGTATTTAACAATTACAAGTTCAGATCTTCAAGTTATAATATGCAATAATAATTAGAAGCTATCAATTTTAAGTTCTGTATTTGACAATTACTAGTTCAGATCTTCAAGTTATAATTTGAAATAATAATTTGAATTTAACAAATCTAAGTTCTGTAATTCACTATTACAAGTTCAGATCTTCAAGTTATAATTTACAATAATAATTAGAAGCTATCAATTTTAAGTTCTGTATTTGACAATTACAAGTTCAGATCTTCAAGTTATAATTTGCACTAATAATTTGTATTTAACAATTTGAAGTTCTGTATTTGACAATTACAAGTTCAGATCTTCAAGTTATAATTTGCAATAATAATTAGAAGCTATCAATTATAAGTTCTGTATTTGACAATTACAAGTTCAGATCTTCAAGTTATTATTTGCAGTAATAATTAGAAGCTATCAATTTTAAGTTCTGTATTTGACAATTACAAGTTTAGATCTTGAAGTTATAATTTACAATAATAATTAGAAGCTATCAATTTTAAGTTCTGTATTTAACAATTACAAGTTCAGATCTTCAAGTTATAATATGCAGTAATAATTAGAAGCTATCAATTTTAAGTTCTGTATTTGACAATTACTAGTTCAGATCTTCAAGTTATAATTTGAAATAATAATTTGAATTTAACAAATCTAAGTTCTGTAATTCACTATTACAAGTTCAGATCTTCAAGTTATAATTTACAATAATAATTAGAAGCTATCAATTTTAAGTTTTGTATTTGACAATTACAAGTTCAGATCTTCAAGTTATAATTTGCAATAATAATTAGAAGCTATTAATTTTAAGTTCTGTATTTGACAATTGCAAGTTCAGATCTTCAAGTTATAATTTGAAATAATAATTAGAAGCTATCAATTTTATGTTCTGTATTTGACAATTACAAGTTCAGATCTTCAAGTTATAATTTGCAATAATAATTAGAAGCAATCAATTTTAAGTTCTGTATTTGACAATTACAAGTTCAGATCTTCAAGTTATAATTTGCAATAATAATTAGAAGCTATCAATTTTAAGTTCTGTATTTGACAATTACTAGTTCAGATCTCCAAGTTATTATTTGCAATAATAATTAGAAGCTATCAATTTTAAGTTCTGTATTTGACTATTACAAGTTCAGATCTTCAAGTTATAATTTACAATAATAATTAGAAGCTATCAATTTTAAGTTCTGTATTTGACAATTACAAGTTCAGATCTTCAAGTTATAATTTGCAATAATAATTAGAAGCTATCAATTTTAAGTTCTGTATTTGACAATTACTAGTTCAGATCTTCAAGTTATAATTTGTAATAATAATTTGAATTTAACAAATCTAAGTTCTGTAATTCACTATTACAAGTTCAGATCTTCAAGTTATAATTTACAATAATAATTAGAAGCTATCAATTTTAAGTTCTGTATTTGACTATTACAAGTTCAGATCTTCAAGTTATAATTTGCAATAATAATTAGAAGCTATCAATTTTAAGTTCTGTATTTGACAATTACAAGTTCAGATCTTCAAGTTATAATTTGCACTAATAATTTGTATTTAACAATTAGAAGTTCTGTATTTGACAATTACAAGTTCAGATCTTCAAGTTATAATTTGCAATAATAATTAGAAGCTATCAATTTTAAGTTCTGTATTTGACAATTACTAGTTCAGATCTTCAAGTTATAATTTGCACTAATAATTTGTATTTAACAATTAGAAGTTCTGTATTTGACAATTACAAGTTCAGATCTTCAAGTTATAATTTGCAATAATAATTAGAAGCTATCAATTTTAAGTTCTGTATTTGAAAATTACTAGTTCAGATCTTCAAGTTATAATTTGCACTAATAATTTGTATTTAACAATTAGAAGTTCTGTATTTGACTATTACAAGTTCAGATCTTCGAATTATTATTTGCATTCTTAGTTTGAATTTAACAATTCGAAGTTCTGTATTTACCTATTACAGGTTCAGATCTTCAAGTTATAATTTGCAATCACAATTTGTATTTAACAATGCTAAGTTGCGTATTTGTCTATTACAAGTTCAGATCTTCAAATTATAATTTGCAATAATAATTAGAAGCTATCAATTTTAAGTTCTGTATTTGACAATTACAAGTTCAGATCTTCAAGTTATTATTTGCAATAATAATTAGAAGCTATCAATTTTAAGTTCTGTATTTGACAATTACAAGTTCAGATCTTGAAGTTATAATTTACAATAATAATTAGAAGCTATCAATTTTAAGTTCTGTATTTAACAATTACAAGTTCAGATCTTCAAGTTATAATATGCAATAATAATTAGAAGCTATCAATTTTAAGTTCTGTATTTGACAATTACTAGTTCAGATCTTCAAGTTATAATTTGAAATAATAATTTGAATTTAACAAATCTAAGTTCTGTAATTCACTATTACAAGTTCGGATCTTCAAGTTATAATTTACAATAATAATTAGAAGCTATCAATTTTAAGTTCTGTATTTGACAATTACAAGTTCAGATCTTCAAGTTATAATTTGCACTAATAATTTGTATTTAACAATTTGAAGTTCTGTATTTGACAATTACAAGTTCAGATCTTCAAGTTATAATTTGCAATAATAATTAGAAGCTATCAATTATAAGTTCTGTATTTGACAATTACAAGTTCAGATCTTCAAGTTATTATTTGCAATAATAATTAGAAGCTATCAATTTTAAGTTCTGTATTTGACAATTACAAGTTTAGATCTTGAAGTTATAATTTACAATAATAATTAGAAGCTATCAATTTTAAGTTCTGTATTTAACAATTACAAGTTCAGATCTTCTAGTTATAATATGCAGTAATAATTAGAAGCTATCAATTTTAAGTTCTGTATTTGACAATTACTAGTTCAGATCTTCAAGTTATAATTTGAAATAATAATTTGAATTTAACAAATCTAAGTTCTGTAATTCACTATTACAAGTTCAGATCTTCAAGTTATAATTTACAATAATAATTAGAAGCTATCAATTTTAAGTTTTGTATTTGACAATTACAAGTTCAGATCTTCAAGTTATAATTTGCAATAATAATTAGAAGCTATTAATTTTAAGTTCTGTATTTGACAATTGCAAGTTCAGATCTTCAAGTTATAATTTGAAATAATAATTAGAAGCTATCAATTTTATGTTCTGTATTTGACAATTACAAGTTCAGATCTTCAAGTTATAATTTGCAATAATAATTAGAAGCAATCAATTTTAAGTTCTGTATTTGACAATTACAAGTTCAGATCTTCAAGTTATAATTTGCAATAATAATTAGAAGCTATCAATTTTAAGTTCTGTATTTGACAATTACTAGTTCAGATCTCCAAGTTATTATTTGCAATAATAATTAGAAGCTATCAATTTTAAGTTCTGTATTTGACTATTACAAGTTCAGATCTTCAAGTTATAATTTACAATAATAATTAGAAGCTATCAATTTTAAGTTCTGTATTTGACAATTACAAGTTCAGATCTTCAAGTTATAATTTGCAATAATAATTAGAAGCTATCAATTTTAAGTTCTGTATTTGACAATTACTAGTTCAGATCTTCAAGTTATAATTTGAAATAATAATTTGAATTTAACAAATCTAAGTTCTGTAATTCACTATTACAAGTTCAGATCTTCAAGTTATAATTTACAATAATAATTAGAAGCTATCAATTTTAAGTTCTGTATTTGACTATTACAAGTTCAGATCTTCAAGTTATAATTTGCAATAATAATTAGAAGCTATCAATTTTAAGTTCTGTATTTGACAATTACAAGTTCAGATCTTCAAGTTATAATTTGCACTAATAATTTGTATTTAACAATTAGAAGTTCTGTATTTGACAATTACAAGTTCAGATCTTCAAGTTATAATTTGCAATAATAATTAGAAGCTATCAATTTTAAGTTCTGTATTTGACAATTACTAGTTCAGATCTTCAAGTTATAATTTGCACTAATAATTTGTATTTAACAATTAGAAGTTCTGTATTTGACAATTACAAGTTCAGATCTTCAAGTTATAATTTGCAATAATAATTAGAAGCTATCAATTTTAAGTTCTGTATTTGAAAATTACTAGTTCAGATCTTCAAGTTATAATTTGCACTAATAATTTGTATTTAACAATTAGAAGTTCTGTATTTGACTATTACAAGTTCAGATCTTCGAATTATTATTTGCATTCTTAGTTTGAATTTAACAATTCGAAGTTCTGTATTTACCTATTACAGGTTCAGATCTTCAAGTTATAATTTGCAATCACAATTTGTATTTAACAATCATAAGTTGCGTGTTTGTCTATTACAAGTTCAGATCTTCAAATTATAATTTGCAATAATAATTAGAAGCTATCAATTTTAAGTTCTGTATTTGACAATTACTAGTTCAGATCTTCAAGTTATAATTTGAAATAATAATTTGAATTTAACAAATCTAAGTTCTGTAATTCACTATTACAAGTTCAGATCTTCAAGTTATAATTTACAATAATAATTAGAAGCTATCAATTTTAAGTTCTGTATTTGACAATTACAAGTTCAGATCTTCAAGTTATAATTTGCACTAATAATTTGTATTTAACAATTTGAAGTTCTGTATTTGACAATTACAAGTTCAGATCTTCAAGTTATAATTTGCAATAATAATTAGAAGCTATCAATTATAAGTTCTGTATTTGACAATTACAAGTTCAGATCTTCAAGTTATTATTTGCAATAATAATTAGAAGCTATCAATTTTAAGTTCTGTATTTGACAATTACAAGTTTAGATCTTGAAGTTATAATTTACAATAATAATTAGAAGCTATCAATTTTAAGTTCTGTATTTAACAATTACAAGTTCAGATCTTCAAGTTATAATATGCAGTAATAATTAGAAGCTATCAATTTTAAGTTCTGTATTTGACAATTACTAGTTCAGATCTTCAAGTTATAATTTGAAATAATAATTTGAATTTAACAAATCTAAGTTCTGTAATCCACTATTACAAGTTCAGATCTTCAAGTTATAATTTACAATAATAATTAGAAGCTATCAATTTTAAGTTTTGTATTTGACAATTACAAGTTCAGATCTTCAAGTTATAATTTGCAATAATAATTAGAAGCTATTAATTTTAAGTTCTGTATTTGACAATTGCAAGTTCAGATCTTCAAGTTATAATTTGAAATAATAATTAGAAGCTATCAATTTTATGTTCTGTATTTGACAATTACAAGTTCAGATCTTCAAGTTATAATTTGCAATAATAATTAGAAGCAATCAATTTTAAGTTCTGTATTTGACAATTACAAGTTCAGATCTTCAAGTTATAATTTGCAATAATAATTAGAAGCTATCAATTTTAAGTTCTGTATTTGACAATTACTAGTTCAGATCTCCAAGTTATTATTTGCAATAATAATTAGAAGCTATCAATTTTAAGTTCTGTATTTGACTATTACAAGTTCAGATCTTCAAGTTATAATTTACAATAATAATTAGAAGCTATCAATTTTAAGTTCTGTATTTGACAATTACAAGTTCAGATCTTCAAGTTATAATTTGCAATAATAATTAGAAGCTATCAATTTTAAGTTCTGTATTTGACAATTACTAGTTCAGATCTTCAAGTTATAATTTGAAATAATAATTTGAATTTAACAAATCTAAGTTCTGTAATTCACTATTACAAGTTCAGATCTTCAAGTTATAATTTACAATAATAATTAGAAGCTATCAATTTTAAGTTCTGTATTTGACTATTACAAGTTCAGATGTTCAAGTTATAATTTGCAATAATAATTAGAAGCTATCAATTTTAAGTTCTGTATTTGACAATTACAAGTTCAGATCTTCAAGTTATAATTTGCACTAATAATTTGTATTTAACAATTAGAAGTTCTGTATTTGACAATTACAAGTTCAGATCTTCAAGTTATAATTTGCAATAATAATTAGAAGCTATCAATTTTAAGTTCTGTATTTGACAATTACTAGTTCAGATCTTCAAGTTATAATTTGCACTAATAATTTGTATTTAACAATTAGAAGTTCTGTATTTGACAATTACAAGTTCAGATCTTCAAGTTATAATTTGCAATAATAATTAGAAGCTATCAATTTTAAGTTCTGTATTTGAAAATTACTAGTTCAGATCTTCAAGTTATAATTTGCACTAATAATTTGTATTTAACAATTAGAAGTTCTGTATTTGACTATTACAAGTTCAGATCTTCGAATTATTATTTGCATTCTTAGTTTGAATTTAACAATTCGAAGTTCTGTATTTACCTATTACAGGTTCAGATCTTCAAGTTATAATTTGCAATCACAATTTGTATTTAACAATCATAAGTTGCGTGTTTGTCTATTACAAGTTCAGATCTTCAAATTATAATTTGCAATAATAATTAGAAGCTATCAATTTTAAGTTCTGTATTTGACAATTACAAGTTCAGATCTTCAAGTTATTATTTGCAATAATAATTAGAAGCTATCAATTTTAAGTTCTGTATTTGACAATTACAAGTTCAGATCTTGAAGTTATAATTTACAATAATAATTAGAAGCTATCAATTTTAAGTTCTGTATTTAACAATTACAAGTTCAGATCTTCAAGTTATAATATGCAATAATAATTAGAAGCTATCAGTTTTAAGTTCTGTATTTGACAATTACTAGTTCAGATCTTCAAGTTATAATTTGAAATAATAATTTGAATTTAACAAATCTAAGTTCTGTAATTCACTATTACAAGTTCAGATCTTCAAGTTATAATTTACAATAATAATTAGAAGCTATCAATTTTAAGTTCTGTATTTGACAATTACAAGTTCAGATCTTCAAGTTATAATTTGCACTAATAATTTGTATTTAACAATTTGAAGTTCTGTATTTGACAATTACAAGTTCAGATCTTCAAGTTATAATTTGCAATAATAATTAGAAGCTATCAATTTTAAGTTCTGTATTTGACAATTACAAGTTCAGATCTTCAAGTTATAATTTGCAATAATAATTAGAAGCTATCAATTTTAAGTTCTGTATTTGACAATTACAAGTTCAGATCTTCAAGTTATAATTTGCAATAATAATTAGAAGCTATCAATTTTAAGTTCTGTATTTGACAATTACTAGTTCAGATCTCCAAGTTATTATTTGCAATAATAATTAGAAGCTATCAATTTTAAGTTCTGTATTTGACAATTACAAGTTCAGATCTTCAAGTTATAATTTACAATAATAATTAGAAGCTATCAATTTTAAGTTCTGTATTTGACTATTACAAGTTCATATCTTCAAGTTATAATTTGCAATAATAATTAGAAGCTATCAATTTTGAGTTCTGTATTTGACAATTACAAGTTCAGATCTTCAAGTTATAATTTGTATTTAACAATTAGTAGTTCTGTATTTGACAATTACAAGTTCAGATCTTCAAGTTATAATTTGCAATAATAATTAGAAGCTATCAATTTTAAGTTCTGTATTAGACAATTTCTAGTTCAGATCTTCAAGTTATAATTTGCACTAATAATTTGTATTTAACAATTTGAAGTTCTGTATTTGACTATTACAAGTTCAGATCTTCGAATTATTATTTGCAATCTTAGTTTGAATTTAACAATTCGAAGTTCTGTATTTACCTATTACAGGTTCAGATCTTCAAGTTATAATTTGCAATCACAATTTGTATTTAACAATGCTAAGTTGCGTATTTGTCTATTACAAGTTCAGATCTTCAAATTATAATTTGCAATAATAATTAGAAGCTATCAATTTTAAGTTCTGTATTTGACAATTACAAGTTCAGATCTTCAAGTTATTATTTGCAATAATAATTAGAAGCTATCAATTTTAAGTTCTGTATTTGACAATTACAAGTTCAGATCTTGAAGTTATAATTTACAATAATAATTAGAAGCTATCAATTTTAAGTAATGTATTTCACAATTACAAGTTCAGATCTTCAAGTTATAATATGCAATAATAATTAGAAGCTATCAATTTTAAGTTCTGTATTTGACAATTACTAGTTCAGATCTTCAAGTTATAATTTGAAATAATAATTTGAATTTAACAAATCTAAGTTCTGTAATTCACTATTACAAGTTCAGATCTTCAAGTTATAATTTACAATAATAATTAGAAGCTATCAATTTTAAGTTCTGTATTTGACAATTACAAGTTCAGATCTTCAAGTTATTATTTGCAATAATAATTAGAAGCTATCAATTTTAAGTTCTGTATTTGACAATTACAAGTTCAGATCTTCAAGTTATAATTTGCAATAATAATTAGAAGCTATCAATTTTAAGTTCTGTATTTGACAATTACAAGTTCAGATCTTCAAGTTATTATTTGCAATAATAATTAGAAGCTATCAATTTTAAGTTCTGTATTTGACAATTACAAGTTCAGATCTTGAAGTTATAATTTACAATAATAATTAGAAGCTATCAATTTTAAGTTCTGTATTTAACAATTACAAGTTCAGATCTTCAAGTTATAATATGCAATAATAATTAGAAGCTATCAGTTTTAAGTTCTGTATTTGACAATTACTAGTTCAGATCTTCAAGTTATAATTTGAAATAATAATTTGAATTTAACAAATGTAAGTTCTGTAATTCACTATTACAAGTTCAGATCTTCAAGTTATAATTTACAATAATAATTAGAAGCTATCAATTTTAAGTTCTGTATTTGACAATTACAAGTTCAGATCTTCAAGTTATAATTTGCACTAATAATTTGTATTTAACAATTTGAAGTTCTGTATTTGACAATTACTAGTTCAGATCTTCAAGTTATAATTTGCAATAATAATTAGAAGCTATCAATTTTAAGTTCTGTATTTGACAATTACAAGTTCAGATCTTCAAGTTATAATTTGCAATAATAATTAGAAGCTATCAATTTTAAGTTCTGTATTTGACAATTACAAGTTCAGATCTTCAAGTTATAATTTGCAATAATAATTAGAAGCTATCAATTTTAAGTTCTGTATTTGACAATTACTAGTTCAGATCTCCAAGTTATTATTTGCAATAATAATTAGAAGCTATCAATTTTAAGTTCTGTATTTGACAATTACAAGTTCAGATCTTCAAGTTATAATTTACAATAATAATTAGAAGCTATCAATTTTAAGTTCTGTATTTGACTATTACAAGTTCAGATCTTCAAGTTATAATTTGCAATAATAATTAGAAGCTATCAATTTTGAGTTCTGTATTTGACAATTACAAGTTCAGATCTTCAAGTTATAATTTGTATTTAACAATTAGTAGTTCTGTATTTGACAATTACAAGTTCAGATCTTCAAGTTATAATTTGCAATAATAATTAGAAGCTATCAATTTTAAGTTCTGTATTTGACAATTTCTAGTTCAGATCTTCAAGTTATAATTTGCACTAATAATTTGTATTTAACAATTTGAAGTTCTGTATTTGACTATTACAAGTTCAGATCTTCGAATTATTATTTGCAATCTTAGTTTGAATTTAACAATTCGAAGTTCTGTATTTACCTATTACAGGTTCAGATCTTCAAGTTATAATTTGCAATCACAATTTGTATTTAACAATGCTAAGTTGCGTATTTGTCTATTACAAGTTCAGATCTTCAAATTATAATTTGCAATAATAATTAGAAGCTATCAATTTTAAGTTCTGTATTTGACAATTACAAGTTCAGATCTTCAAGTTATTATTTGCAATAATAATTAGAAGCTATCAATTTTAAGTTCTGTATTTGACAATTACAAGTTCAGATCTTGAAGTTATAATTTACAATAATAATTAGAAGCTATCAATTTTAAGTAATGTATTTCACAATTACAAGTTCAGATCTTCAAGTTATAATATGCAATAATAATTAGAAGCTATCAATTTTAAGTTCTGTATTTGACAATTACTAGTTCAGATCTTCAAGTTATAATTTGAAATAATAATTTGAATTTAACAAATCTAAGTTCTGTAATTCACTATTACAAGTTCAGATCTTCAAGTTATAATTTACAATAATAATTAGAAGCTATCAATTTTAAGTTCTGTATTTGACAATTACAAGTTCAGATCTTCAAGTTATAATTTGCACTAATAATTTGTATTTAACAATTTGAAGTTCTGTATTTGACAATTACAAGTTCAGATCTTCAAGTTATAATTTGCAATAATAATTAGAATCTATCAATTTTAAGTTCTGTATTTGACAATTACAAGTTCAGATCTTCAAGTTATTATTTGCAATAATAATTAGAAGCTATCAATTTTAAGTTCTGTATTTGACAATTACAAGTTCAGATCTTGAAGTTATTATTTGCAATAATAATTAGAAGCTATCAATTTTAAGTTCTGTATTTGACAATTACAAGTTCAGATCTTGAAGTTATAATTTACAATAATAATTAGAAGCTATCAATTTTAAGTTCTGTATTTGACTATTACAAGTTCAGATCTGCAAGTTATAATTTGCAATAATAATTAGAAGCTATCAATTTTAAGTTCTGTATTTGACAATTACAAGTTCAGATCTTCAAGTTATAATTTGCACTAATAATTTGTATTTAACAATTAGAAGTTCTGCATTTGACAATTACAAGTTCAGATCTTCAAGTTATAATTTGCAATAATAATTAGAAGCTATCAATTTTAAGTTCTGTATTTGACAATTACTAGTTCAGATCTTCAAGTTATAATTTGCACTAATAATTTTTATTTAACAATTAGAAGTTCTGTATTTGACAATTACAAGTTCAGATCTTCAAGTTATTATTTGCAATAATAATTAGAAGCTATCAATTTTAAGTTCTGTATTTGACAATTACAAGTTCAGATCTTGAAGTTATTATTTGCAATAATAATTAGAAGCTATCAATTTTAAGTTCTGTATTTGACAATTACAAGTTCAGATCTTGAAGTTATAATTTACAATAATAATTAGAAGCTATCAATTATAAGTTCTGTATTTGACTATTACAAGTTCAGATCTGCAAGTTATAATTTGCAATAATAATTAGAAGCTATCAATTTTAAGTTCTGTATTTGACAATTACAAGTTCAGATCTTCAAGTTATAATTTGCACTAATAATTTGTATTTAACAATTAGAAGTTCTGCATTTGACAATTACAAGTTCAGATCTTCAAGTTATAATTTGCAATAATAATTAGAAGCTATCAATTTTAAGTTCTGTATTTGACAATTACTAGTTCAGATCTTCAAGTTATAATTTGCACTAATAATTTTTATTTAACAATTAGAAGTTCTGTATTTGACTATTACAAGTTCAGATCTTCGAATTATTATTTGCAATCTTAGTTTGAATTTAACAATTCGAAGTTCTGTATTTACCTATTACAGGTTCAGATCTTCAAGTTATAATTTGCAATCACAATTTGTATTTAACAATGCTAAGTTGCGTGTTTGTCTATTACAAGTTCAGATCTTCAAATTATAATTTGCAGTAATAATTAGAAGCTATCAATTTTAAGTTCTGTATTTGACAATTACAAGTTCAGATCTTCAAGTTATTATTTGCAATAATAATTAGAAGCTATCAATTTTAAGTTCTGTATTTGACAATTACAAGTTCAGATCTTGAAGTTATAATTTACAATAATAATTAGAAGCTATCAATTTTAAGTTCTGTATTTAACAATTACAAGTTCAGATCTTCAAGTTATAATATGCAATAATAATTAGAAGCTATCAATTTTAAGTTCTGTATTTGACAATTACTAGTTCAGATCTTCAAGTTATAATTTGAAATAATAATTGGAATTTAACAAATCTAAGTTCTGTAATTCACTATTACAAGTTCAGATCTTCAAGTTATAATTTACAATAATAATTAGAAGCTATCAATTTTAAGTTCTGTATTTGACAATTACAAGTTCAGATCTTCAAGTTATAATTTGCACTAATAATTTGTATTTAACAATTTGAAGTTCTGTATTTGACAATTACAAGTTCAGATCTTCAAGTTATAATTTGCAATAATAATTAGAAGCTATCAATTTTAAGTTCTGTATTTGACAATTACAAGTTCAGATCTTCAAGTTATAATTTGCAATAATAATTAGAAGCTATCAATTTTAAGTTCTGTATTTGACAATTACAAGTTCAGATCTTCAAGTTATAATTTGCAATAATAATTAGAAGCTATCAATTTTAAGTTCTGTATTTGACAATTACTAGTTCAGATCTCCAAGTTATTATTTGCAATAATAATTAGAAGCTATCAATTTTAAGTTCTGTATTTGACAATTACAAGTTCAGATCTTCAAGTTATAATTTACAATAATAATTAGAAGCTATCAATTTTAAGTTCTGTATTTGACTATTACAAGTTCAGATCTTGAAGTTATAATTTACAATAATAATTAGAAGCTATCAATTTTAAGTTCTGTATTTGACTATTTCAAGTTCAGATCTTCAAGTTATAATTTGCAATAATAATTAGAAGCTATCAATTTTAAGTTCTGTATTTGACAATTACAAGTTCAGATCTTCAAGTTATAATTTGCACTAATAATTTGTATTTAACAATTAGAAGTTCTGTATTTGACAATTACAAGTTCAGATCTTCAAGTTATTATTTGCAATAATAATTAGAAGCTATCAATTTTAAGTTCTGTATTTGACAATGACAAGTTCAGATCTTCAAGTTATAATTTGCAATAATAATTAGAAGCTATCAATTTTAAGTTCTGTATTTGACAATTACAAGTTCAGATCTTCAAGTTATTATTTGCAATAATAATTAGAAGCTATCAATTTTAAGTTCTGTATTTGACAATTACAAGTTCAGATCTTGAAGTTATAATTTACAATAATAATTAGAAGCTATCAATTTTAAGTTCTGTATTTAACAATTACAAGTTCAGATCTTCAAGTTATAATATGCAATAATAATTAGAAGCTATCAGTTTTAAGTTCTGTATTTGACAATTACTAGTTCAGATCTTCAAGTTATAATTTGAAATAATAATTTGAATTTAACAAATGTAAGTTCTGTAATTCACTATTACAAGTTCAGATCTTCAAGTTATAATTTACAATAATAATTAGAAGCTATCAATTTTAAGTTCTGTATTTGACAATTACAAGTTCAGATCTTCAAGTTATAATTTGCACTAATAATTTGTATTTAACAATTTGAAGTTCTGTATTTGACAATTACAAGTTCAGATCTTCAAGTTATAATTTGCAATAATAATTAGAAGCTATCAATTTTAAGTTCTGTATTTGACAATTACAAGTTCAGATCTTCAAGTTATAATTTGCAATAATAATTAGAAGCTATCAATTTTAAGTTCTGTATTTGACAATTACAAGTTCAGATCTTCAAGTTATAATTTGCAATAATAATTAGAAGCTATCAATTTTAAGTTCTGTATTTGACAATTACTAGTTCAGATCTCCAAGTTATTATTTGCAATAATAATTAGAAGCTATCAATTTTAAGTTCTGTATTTGACAATTACAAGTTCAGATCTTCAAGTTATAATTTACAATAATAATTAGAAGCTATCAATTTTAAGTTCTGTATTTGACTATTACAAGTTCAGATCTTCAAGTTATAATTTGCAATAATAATTAGAAGCTATCAATTTTGAGTTCTGTATTTGACAATTACAAGTTCAGATCTTCAAGTTATAATTTGTATTTAACAATTAGTAGTTCTGTATTTGACAATTACAAGTTCAGATCTTCAAGTTATAATTTGCAATAATAATTAGAAGCTATCAATTTTAAGTTCTGTATTAGACAATTTCTAGTTCAGATCTTCAAGTTATAATTTGCACTAATAATTTGTATTTAACAATTTGAAGTTCTGTATTTGACTATTACAAGTTCAGATCTTCGAATTATTATTTGCAATCTTAGTTTGAATTTAACAATTCGAAGTTCTGTATTTACCTATTACAGGTTCAGATCTTCAAGTTATAATTTGCAATCACAATTTGTATTTAACAATGCTAAGTTGCGTATTTGTCTATTACAAGTTCAGATCTTCAAATTATAATTTGCAATAATAATTAGAAGCTATCAATTTTAAGTTCTGTATTTGACAATTACAAGTTCAGATCTTCAAGTTATTATTTGCAATAATAATTAGAAGCTATCAATTTTAAGTTCTGTATTTGACAATTACAAGTTCAGATCTTGAAGTTATAATTTACAATAATAATTAGAAGCTATCAATTTTAAGTAATGTATTTCACAATTACAAGTTCAGATCTTCAAGTTATAATATGCAATAATAATTAGAAGCTATCAATTTTAAGTTCTGTATTTGACAATTACTAGTTCAGATCTTCAAGTTATAATTTGAAATAATAATTTGAATTTAACAAATCTAAGTTCTGTAATTCACTATTACAAGTTCAGATCTTCAAGTTATAATTTACAATAATAATTAGAAGCTATCAATTTTAAGTTCTGTATTTGACAATTACAAGTTCAGATCTTCAAGTTATTATTTGCAATAATAATTAGAAGCTATCAATTTTAAGTTCTGTATTTGACAATTACAAGTTCAGATCTTCAAGTTATAATTTGCAATAATAATTAGAAGCTATCAATTTTAAGTTCTGTATTTGACAATTACAAGTTCAGATCTTCAAGTTATTATTTGCAATAATAATTAGAAGCTATCAATTTTAAGTTCTGTATTTGACAATTACAAGTTCAGATCTTGAAGTTATAATTTACAATAATAATTAGAAGCTATCAATTTTAAGTTCTGTATTTAACAATTACAAGTTCAGATCTTCAAGTTATAATATGCAATAATAATTAGAAGCTATCAGTTTTAAGTTCTGTATTTGACAATTACTAGTTCAGATCTTCAAGTTATAATTTGAAATAATAATTTGAATTTAACAAATGTAAGTTCTGTAATTCACTATTACAAGTTCAGATCTTCAAGTTATAATTTACAATAATAATTAGAAGCTATCAATTTTAAGTTCTGTATTTGACAATTACAAGTTCAGATCTTCAAGTTATAATTTGCACTAATAATTTGTATTTAACAATTTGAAGTTCTGTATTTGACAATTACAAGTTCAGATCTACAAGTTATAATTTGCAATAATAATTAGAAGCTATCAATTTTAAGTTCTGTATTTGACAATTACAAGTTCAGATCTTCAAGTTATAATTTGCAATAATAATTAGAAGCTATCAATTTTAAGTTCTGTATTTGACAATTACAAGTTCAGATCTTCAAGTTATAATTTGCAATAATAAATAGAAGCTATCAATTTTAAGTTCTGTATTTGACAATTACTAGTTCAGATCTCCAAGTTATTATTTGCAATAATAATTAGAAGCTATCAATTTTAAGTTCTGTATTTGACAATTACAAGTTCAGATCTTCAAGTTATAATTTACAATAATAATTAGAAGCTATCAATTTTAAGTTCTGTATTTGACTATTACAAGTTCAGATCTTCAAGTTATAATTTGCAATAATAATTAGAAGCTATCAATTTTGAGTTCTGTATTTGACAATTACAAGTTCAGATCTTCAAGTTATAATTTGCAATAATAATTAGAAGCTATCAATTTTAAGTTCTGTATTTGACAATTTCTAGTTCAGATCTTCAAGTTATAATTTGCACTAATAATTTGTATTTAACAATTTGAAGTTCTGTATTTGACTATTACAAGTTCAGATCTTCGAATTATTATTTGCAATCTTAGTTTGAATTTAACAATTCGAAGTTCTGTATTTACCTATTACAGGTTCAGATCTTCAAGTTATAATTTGCAATCACAATTTGTATTTAACAATGCTAAGTTGCGTATTTGTCTATTACAAGTTCAGATCTTCAAATTATAATTTGCAATAATAATTAGAAGCTATCAATTTTAAGTTCTGTATTTGACAATTACAAGTTCAGATCTTCAAGTTATTATTTGCAATAATAATTAGAAGCTATCAATTTTAAGTTCTGTATTTGACAATTACAAGTTCAGATCTTGAAGTTATAATTTACAATAATAATTAGAAGCTATCAATTTTAAGTAATGTATTTCACAATTACAAGTTCAGATCTTCAAGTTATAATATGCAATAATAATTAGAAGCTATCAATTTTAAGTTCTGTATTTGACAATTACTAGTTCAGATCTTCAAGTTATAATTTGAAATAATAATTTGAATTTAACAAATCTAAGTTCTGTAATTCACTATTACAAGTTCAGATCTTCAAGTTATAATTTACAATAATAATTAGAAGCTATCAATTTTAAGTTCTGTATTTGACAATTACAAGTTCAGATCTTCAAGTTATAATTTGCACTAATAATTTGTATTTAACAATTTGAAGTTCTGTATTTGACAATTACAAGTTCAGATCTTCAAGTTATAATTTGCAATAATAATTAGAATCTATCAATTTTAAGTTCTGTATTTGACAATTACAAGTTCAGATCTTCAAGTTATTATTTGCAATAATAATTAGAAGCTATCAATTTTAAGTTCTGTATTTGACAATTACAAGTTCAGATCTTGAAGTTATTATTTGCAATAATAATTAGAAGCTATCAATTTTAAGTTCTGTATTTGACAATTACAAGTTCAGATCTTGAAGTTATAATTTACAATAATAATTAGAAGCTATCAATTTTAAGTTCTGTATTTGACTATTACAAGTTCAGATCTGCAAGTTATAATTTGCAATAATAATTAGAAGCTATCAATTTTAAGTTCTGTATTTGACAATTACAAGTTCAGATCTTCAAGTTATAATTTGCACTAATAATTTGTATTTAACAATTAGAAGTTCTGCATTTGACAATTACAAGTTCAGATCTTCAAGTTATAATTTGCAATAATAATTAGAAGCTATCAATTTTAAGTTCTGTATTTGACAATTACTAGTTCAGATCTTCAAGTTATAATTTGCACTAATAATTTTTATTTAACAATTAGAAGTTCTGTATTTGACAATTACAAGTTCAGATCTTCAAGTTATTATTTGCAATAATAATTAGAAGCTATCAATTTTAAGTTCTGTATTTGACAATTACAAGTTCAGATCTTGAAGTTATTATTTGCAATAATAATTAGAAGCTATCAATTTTAAGTTCTGTATTTGACAATTACAAGTTCAGATCTTGAAGTTATAATTTACAATAATAATTAGAAGCTATCAATTTTAAGTTCTGTATTTGACTATTACAAGTTCAGATCTGCAAGTTATAATTTGCAATAATAATTAGAAGCTATCAATTTTAAGTTCTGTATTTGACAATTACAAGTTCAGATCTTCAAGTTATAATTTGCACTAATAATTTGTATTTAACAATTAGAAGTTCTGCATTTGACAATTACAAGTTCAGATCTTCAAGTTATAATTTGCAATAATAATTAGAAGCTATCAATTTTAAGTTCTGTATTTGACAATTACTAGTTCAGATCTTCAAGTTATAATTTGCACTAATAATTTTTATTTAACAATTAGAAGTTCTGTATTTGACTATTACAAGTTCAGATCTTCGAATTATTATTTGCAATCTTAGTTTGAATTTAACAATTCGAAGTTCTGTATTTACCTATTACAGGTTCAGATCTTCAAGTTATAATTTGCAATCACAATTTGTATTTAACAATGCTAAGTTGCGTGTTTGTCTATTACAAGTTCAGATCTTCAAATTATAATTTGCAGTAATAATTAGAAGCTATCAATTTTAAGTTCTGTATTTGACAATTACAAGTTCAGATCTTCAAGTTATTATTTGCAATAATAATTAGAAGCTATCAATTTTAAGTTCTGTATTTGACAATTACAAGTTCAGATCTTGAAGTTATAATTTACAATAATAATTAGAAGCTATCAATTTTAAGTTCTGTATTTAACAATTACAAGTTCAGATCTTCAAGTTATAATATGCAATAATAATTAGAAGCTATCAATTTTAAGTTCTGTATTTGACAATTACTAGTTCAGATCTTCAAGTTATAATTTGAAATAATAATTGGAATTTAACAAATCTAAGTTCTGTAATTCACTATTACAAGTTCAGATCTTCAAGTTATAATTTACAATAATAATTAGAAGCTATCAATTTTAAGTTCTGTATTTGACAATTACAAGTTCAGATCTTCAAGTTATAATTTGCACTAATTATTTGTATTTAACAATTTGAAGTTCTGTATTTGACAATTACAAGTTCAGATCTTCAAGTTATAATTTGCAATAATAATTAGAAGCTATCAATTTTAAGTTCTGTATTTGACAATTACAAGTTCAGATCTTCAAGTTATAATTTGCAATAATAATTAGAAGCTATCAATTTTAAGTTCTGTATTTGACAATTACAAGTTCAGATCTTCAAGTTATAATTTGCAATAATAATTAGAAGCTATCAATTTTAAGTTCTGTATTTGACAATTACTAGTTCAGATCTCCAAGTTATTATTTGCAATAATAATTAGAAGCTATCAATTTTAAGTTCTGTATTTGACAATTACAAGTTCAGATCTTCAAGTTATAATTTACAATAGTAATTAGAAGCTATCAATTTTAAGTTCTGTATTTGACTATTACAAGTTCAGATCTTGAAGTTATAATTTACAATAATAATTAGAAGCTATCAATTTTAAGTTCTGTATTTGACTATTTCAAGTTCAGATCTTCAAGTTATAATTTGCAATAATAATTAGAAGCTATCAATTTTAAGTTCTGTATTTGACAATTACAAGTTCAGATCTTCAAGTTATAATTTGCACTAATAATTTGTATTTAACAATTAGAAGTTCTGTATTTGACAATTACAAGTTCAGATCTTCAAGTTATTATTTGCAATAATAATTAGAAGCTATCAATTTTAAGTTCTGTATTTGACAATTACAAGTTCAGATCTTCAAGTTATAATTTGCAATAATAATTAGAAGCTATCAATTTTAAGTTCTGTATTTGACAATTACAAGTTCAGATCTTCAAGTTATTATTTGCAATAATAATTAGAAGCTATCAATTTTAAGTTCTGTATTTGACAATTACAAGTTCAGATCTTGAAGTTATAATTTACAATAATAATTAGAAGCTATCAATTTTAAGTTCTGTATTTAACAATTACAAGTTCAGATCTTCAAGTTATAATATGCAATAATAATTAGAAGCTATCAGTTTTAAGTTCTGTATTTGACAATTACTAGTTCAGATCTTCAAGTTATAATTTGAAATAATAATTTGAATTTAACAAAAGTAAGTTCTGTAATTCACTATTACAAGTTCAGATCTTCAAGTTATAATTTACAATAATAATTAGAAGCTATCAATTTTAAGTTCTGTATTTGACAATTACAAGTTCAGATCTTCAAGTTATAATTTGCACTAATAATTTGTATTTAACAATTTGAAGTTCTGTATTTGACAATTACAAGTTCAGATCTTCAAGTTATAATTTGCAATAATAATTAGAAGCTATCAATTCTAAGTTCTGTATTTGACAATTACAAGTTCAGATCTTCAAGTTATAATTTGCAATAATAATTAGAAGCTATCAATTTTAAGTTCTGTATTTGACAATTACAAGTTCAGATCTTCAAGTTATAATTTGCAATAATAATTAGAAGCTATCAATTTTAAGTTCTGTATTTGACAATTACTAGTTCAGATCTCCAAGTTATTATTTGCAATAATAATTAGAAGCTATCAATTTTAAGTTCTGTATTTGACAATTACAAGTTCAGATCTTCAAGTTATAATTTACAATAATAATTAGAAGCTATCAATTTTAAGTTCTGTATTTGACTATTACAAGTTCAGATCTTGAAGTTATAATTTACAATAATAATTAGAAGCTATCAATTTTAAGTTCTGTATTTGACTATTTCAAGTTCAGATCTTCAAGTTATAATTTGCAATAATAATTAGAAGCTATCAATTTTAAGTTCTGTATTTGACAATTACAAGTTCAGATCTTCAAGTTATAATTTGCACTAATAATTTGTATTTAACAATTAGAAGTTCTGTATTTGACAATTACAAGTTCAGATCTTGAAGTTATAATTTGCAATAATAATTAGAAGCTATCAATTTTAAGTTCTGTATTTGACAATTACTAGTTCAGATCTTCAAGTTATAATTTGCACTAATAATTTTTATTTAACAATTAGAAGTTCTGTATTTGACTATTACAAGTTCAGATCTTCGAATTATTATTTGCAATCTTAGTTTGAATTTAACAATTCGAAGTTCTGTATTTACCTATTACAGGTTCAGATCTTCAAGTTATAATTTGCAATCACAATTTGTATTTAACAATGCTAAGTTGCGTGTTTGTCTATTACAAGTTCAGATCTTCAAATTATAATTTGCAGTAATAATTAGAAGCTATCAATTTTAAGTTCTGTATTTGACAATTACAAGTTCAGATCTTCAAGTTATAATTTGCAATAATAATTAGAAGCTATCAATTTTAAGTTCTGTATTTGACAATTACAAGTTCAGATCTTCAAGTTATTATTTGCAATAATAATTAGAAGCTATCAATTTTAAGTTCTGTATTTGACAATTACAAGTTCAGATCTTGAAGTTATAATTTGCAATAATAATTAGAAGCTATCAATTTTAAGTTCTGTATTTGACAATTACTAGTTCAGATCTTCAAGTTATAATTTGCACTAATAATTTTTATTTAACAATTAGAAGTTCTGTATTTGACTATTACAAGTTCAGATCTTCGAATTATTATTTGCAATCTTAGTTTGAATTTAACAATTCGAAGTTCTGTATTTACCTATTACAGGTTCAGATCTTCAAGTTATAATTTGCAATCACAATTTGTATTTAACAATGCTAAGTTGCGTGTTTGTCTATTACAAGTTCAGATCTTCAAATTATAATTTGCAGTAATAATTAGAAGCTATCAATTTTAAGTTCTGTATTTGACAATTACAAGTTCAGATCTTCAAGTTATTATTTGCAATAATAATTAGAAGCTATCAATTTTAAGTTCTGTATTTGACAATTACAAGTTCAGATCTTGAAGTTATAATTTACAATAATAATTAGAAGCTATCAATTTTAAGTTCTGTATTTAACAATTACAAGTTCAGATCTTCAAGTTATAATATGCAATAATAATTAGAAGCTATCAATTTTAAGTTCTGTATTTGACAATTACTAGTTCAGATCTTCAAGTTATAATTTGAAATAATAATTGGAATTTAACAAATCTAAGTTCTGTAATTCACTATTACAAGTTCAGATCTTCAAGTTATAATTTGCAATAATAATTAGAAGCTATCAATTTTAAGTTCTGTATTTGACAATTACTAGTTCAGATCTCCAAGTTATTATTTGCAATAATAATTAGAAGCTATCAATTTTAAGTTCTGTATTTGACAATTACAAGTTCAGATCTTCAAGTTATAATTTACAATAATAATTAGAAGCTATCAATTTTAAGTTCTGTATTTGACTATTACAAGTTCAGATCTTGAAGTTATAATTTACAATAATAATTAGAAGCTATCAATTTTAAGTTCTGTATTTGACTATTTCAAGTTCAGATCTTCAAGTTATAATTTGCAATAATAATTAGAAGCTATCAATTTTAAGTTCTGTATTTGACAATTACAAGTTCAGATCTTCAAGTTATAATTTGCACTAATAATTTGTATTTAACAATTAGAAGTTCTGTATTTGACAATTACAAGTTCAGATCTTCAAGTTATAATTTGCAATCACAATTTGTATTTAACAATGCTAAGTTGCGTATTTGTCTATTACAAGTTCAGATCTTCAAATTATAATTTGCAATAATAATTAGAAGCTATCAATTTTAAGTTCTGTATTTGACAATTACAAGTTCAGATCTTCAAGTTATTATTTGCAATAATAATTAGAAGCTATCAATTTTAAGTTCTGTATTTAACAATTACAAGTTCAGATCTTGAAGTTATAATTTACAATAATAATTAGAAGCTATCAATTTTAAGTTCTGTATTTCACAATTACAAGTTCAGATCTTCAAGTTATAATATGCAATAATAATTAGAAGCTATCAATTTTAAGTTCTGTATTTGACAATTACTAGTTCAGATCTTCAAGTTATAATTTGAAATTTACAATAATAATTAGAAGCTATCAATTTTAAGTTCTGTATTTGACAATTACAAGTTCAGATCTTCAAGTTATAATTTGCACTAATAATTTGTATTTAACAATTTGAAGTTCTGTATTTGACAATTACAAGTTCAGATCTTCAAGTTATAATTTGCAGTAATAATTAGAAGCTATCAATTTTAAGTTCTGTATTTGACAATTACAAGTTCAGATCTTCAAGTTATAATTTGCAATAATAATTAGAAGCTATAAATTTTAAGTTCTGTATTTGACAATTACAAGTTCAGATCTTCAAGTTATAATTTGCAATAATAATTAGAAGCTATCAATTTTAAGTTCTGTATTTGACAATTACTAGTTCAGATCTTCAAGTTATAATTTGCACTAATAATTTGTATTTAACAATTTGAAGTTCTGTATTTGACAATTACAAGTTCAGATCTTTAAGTTATAATTTGCAATAATAATTAGAATCTATCAATTTTAAGTTCTGTATTTGACAATTACAAGTTCAGATCTTCAAGTTATTATTTGCAATAATAATTAGAAGCTATCAATTTTAAGTTCTGTATTTGACAATTACAAGTTCAGATCTTGAAGTTATAATTTACAATAATAATTAGAAGCTATCAATTTTAAGTTCTGTATTTCACAATTACAAGTTCAGATCTTCAAGTTATAATATGCAATAATAATTAGAAGCTATCAATTTTAAGTTCTGTATTTGACAATTACTAGTTCAGATCTTCAAGTTATAATTTGAAATAATAATTTGAATTTAACAAATCTAAGTTCTGTAATTCACTATTACAAGTTCAGATCTTCAAGTTATAATTTACAATAATAATTAGAAGCTATCAATTTTAAGTTCTGTATTTGACAATTACAAGTTCAGATCTTCAAGTTATAATTTGCACTAATAATTTGTATTTAACAATTTGAAGTTCTGTATTTGACAATTACAAGTTCAGATCTACAAGTTATAATTTGCAATAATAATTAGAAGCTATCAATTTTAAGTTCTGTATTTGACAATTACAAGTTCAGATCTTCAAGTTATAATTTGCAATAATAATTAGAAGCTATCAATTTTAAGTTCTGTATTTGACAATTACAAGTTCAGATCTTCAAGTTATAATTTGCAATAATAATTAGAAGCTATCAATTTTAAGTTCTGTATTTGACAATTACTAGTTCAGATCTTCAAGTTATAATTTGCACTAATAATTTGTATTTAACAATTTGAAGTTCTGTATTTGACAATTACAAGTTCAGATCTTTCAGTTATAATTTGCAATAATAATTAGAATCTATCAATTTTAAGTTCTGTATTTGTCAATTACAAGTTCAGATCTTCAAGTTATTATTTGCAATAATAATTAGAAGCTATCAATTTTAAGTTCTGTATTTGACAATTACAAGTTCAGATCTTGAAGTTATTATTTGCAATAATAATTAGAAGCTATCAATTTTAACTTCTGTATTTGACAATTACAAGTTCAGATCTTGAAGTTATAATTTACAATAATAATTAGAAGCTATCAATTTTAAGTTCTGTATTTGACTATTTCAAGTTCAGATCTTCAAGTTATAATTTGCAATAATAATTAGAAGCTATCAATTTTAAGTTCTGTATTTGACAATTACAAGTTCAGATCTTCAAGTTATAATTTGCACTAATAATTTGTATTTAACAATTAGAAGTTCTGTATTTGACAATTACAAGTTCAGATCTTCAAGTTATAATTTGCAATAATAATTAGAAGCTATCAATTTTAAGTTCTGTATTTGACAATTACTAGTTCAGATCTTCAAGTTATAATTTGCAATCACAATTTGTATTTAACAATGCTAAGTTGCGTATTTGTCTATTACAAGTTCAGATCTTCTAATTATAATTTGCAATAATAATTAGAAGCTATCAATTTTAAGTTCTGTATTTGACAATTACAAGTTCAGATCTTCAAGTTATTATTTGCAATAATAATTAGAAGCTATCAATTTTAAGTTCTGTATTTGACAATTACAAGTTCAGATCTTGAAGTTATAATTTTCAATAATAATTAGAAGCTATCAATTTTAAGTTCTGTATTTCACAATTACAAGTTCAGATCTTCAAGTTATAATATGCAATAATAATTAGAAGCTATCAATTTTAAGTTCTGTATTTGACAATTACTAGTTCAGATCTTCAAGTTATAATTTGAAATAATAATTTGAATTTAACAAATCTAAGTTCTGTAATTCACTATTACAAGTTCAGATCTTCAAGTTATAATTTACAATAATAATTAGAAGCTATCAATTTTAAGTTCTGTATTTGACAATTACAAGTTCAGATCTTCAAGTTATAATTTGCACTAATAATTTGTATTTAACAATTTGAAGTTCTGTATTTGACAATTACAAGTTCAGATCTTCAAGTTATAATTTGCAATAATAATTAGAAGCTATCAATTTTAAGTTCTGTATTTGACAATTACAAGTTCTGATCTTCAAGTTATAATTTGCAATAATAATTAGAAGCTATCAATTTTAAGTTCTGTATTTGACAATTACAAGTTCAGATCTTCAAGTTATAATTTGCAATAATAATTAGAAGCTATCAATTTTAAGTTCTGTATTTGACAATTACTAGTTCAGATCTTCAAGTTATAATTTGCACTAATAATTTGCATTTAACAATTTGAAGTTCTGTATTTGACAATTACAAGTTCAGATCTTTAAGTTATAATTTGCAATAATAATTAGAATCTATCAATTTTAAGTTCTGTATTTGACAATTACAAGTTCAGATCTTCAAGTTATTATTTGCAATAATAATTAGAAGCTATCAATTTTAAGTTCTGTATTTGACAATTACAAGTTCAGATCTTGAAGTTATTATTTGCAATAATAATTAGAAGCTATCAATTTTAAGTTCTGTATTTGACAATTACAAGTTCAGATCTTGAAGTTATAATTTACAATAATAATTAGAAGCTATCAATTTTAAGTTCTGTATTTGACTATTTCAAGTTCAGATCTTCAAGTTATAATTTGCAATAATAATTAGAAGCTATCAATTTTAAGTTCTGTATTTGACAATTACAAGTTCAGATCTTCAAGTTATAATTTGCACTAATAATTTTTATTTAACAATTAGAAGTTCTGTATTTGACAATTACAAGTTCAGATCTTCAAGTTATAATTTGCAATAATAATTAGAAGCTATCAATTTTAAGTTCTGTATTTGACAATTACTAGTTCAGATCTTCAAGTTATAATTTGCAATCACAATTTGTATTTAACAATGCTAAGTTGCGTATTTGTCTATTACAAGTTCAGATCTTCAAATTATAATTTGCAATAATAATTAGAAGCTATCAATTTTAAGTTCTGTATTTGACAATTACAAGTTCAGATCTTCAAGTTATTATTTGCAATAATAATTAGAAGCTCTCAATTTTAAGTTCTGTATTTGACAATTACAAGTTCAGATCTTGAAGTTATAATTTACAATAATAATTAGAAGCTATCAATTTTAAGTTCTGTATTTCACAATTACAAGTTCAGATCTTCAAGTTATAATATGCAATAATAATTAGAAGCTATCAATTTTAAGTTCTGTATTTGACAATTACTAGTTCAGATCTTCAAGTTATAATTTGAAATAATAATTTGAATTTAACAAATCTAAGTTTTGTAATTCACTATTACAAGTTCAGATCTTCAAGTTATAATTTACAATAATAATTAGAAGCTATCAATTTTAAGTTCTGTATTTGACAATTACAAGTTCAGATCTTCAAGTTATAATTTGCAATAATAATTAGAAGCTATCAATTTTAAGTTCTGTATTTGACAATTACAAGTTCAGATCTTCAAGTTATAATTTGCAATAATAATTAGAAGCTATCAATTTTAAGTTCTGTATTTCACAATTACAAGTTCAGATCTTCAAGTTATAATTTGCAATAATAATTAGAAGCTATCAATTTTAAGTTCTGTATTTGACAATTACTAGTTCAGATCTTCAAGTTATAATTTGCACTAATAATTTGTATTTAACAATTTGAAGTTCTGTATTTGACAATTACAAGTTCAGATCTTTAAGTTATAATTTGCAATAATAATTAGAATCTATCAATTTTAAGTTCTGTATTTGACAATTACAAGTTCAGATCTTCAAGTTATTATTTGCAATAATAATTAGAAGCTATCAATTTTAAGTTCTGTATTTGACAATTACAAGTTCAGATCTTGAAGTTATTATTTGCAATAATAATTAGAAGCTATCAATTTTAAGTTCTGTATTTGACAATTACAAGTTCAGATCTTGAAGTTATAATTTACAATAATAATTAGAAGCTATCAATTTTAAGTTCTGTATTTGACTATTTCAAGTTCAGATCTTCAAGTTATAATTTGCAATAATAATTAGAAGCTATCAATTTTAAGTTCTGTATTTGACAATTACTAGTTCAGATCTCCAAGTTATTATTTGCAATAATAATTAGAAGCTATCAATTTTAAGTTCTGTATTTGACAATTACAAGTTCAGATCTTCAAGTTATAATTTACAATAGTAATTAGAAGCTATCAATTTTAAGTTCTGTATTTGACTATTACAAGTTCAGATCTTGAAGTTATAATTTACAATAATAATTAGAAGCTATCAATTTTAAGTTCTGTATTTGACTATTTCAAGTTCAGATCTTCAAGTTATAATTTGCAATAATAATTAGAAGCTATCAATTTTAAGTTCTGTATTTGACAATTACAAGTTCAGATCTTCAAGTTATAATTTGCACTAATAATTTGTATTTAACAATTAGAAGTTCTGTATTTGACAATTACAAGTTCAGATCTTCAAGTTATTATTTGCAATAATAATTAGAAGCTATCAATTTTAAGTTCTGTATTTGACAATTACAAGTTCAGATCTTCAAGTTATAATTTGCAATAATAATTAGAAGCTATCAATTTTAAGTTCTGTATTTGACAATTACAAGTTCAGATCTTCAAGTTATTATTTGCAATAATAATTAGAAGCTATCAATTTTAAGTTCTGTATTTGACAATTACAAGTTCAGATCTTGAAGTTATAATTTACAATAATAATTAGAAGCTATCAATTTTAAGTTCTGTATTTAACAATTACAAGTTCAGATCTTCAAGTTATAATATGCAATAATAATTAGAAGCTATCAGTTTTAAGTTCTGTATTTGACAATTACTAGTTCAGATCTTCAAGTTATAATTTGAAATAATAATTTGAATTTAACAAAAGTAAGTTCTGTAATTCACTATTACAAGTTCAGATCTTCAAGTTATAATTTACAATAATAATTAGAAGCTATCAATTTTAAGTTCTGTATTTGACAATTACAAGTTCAGATCTTCAAGTTATAATTTGCACTAATAATTTGTATTTAACAATTTGAAGTTCTGTATTTGACAATTACAAGTTCAGATCTTCAAGTTATAATTTGCAATAATAATTAGAAGCTATCAATTTTAAGTTCTGTATTTGACAATTACAAGTTCAGATCTTCAAGTTATAATTTGCAATAATAATTAGAAGCTATCAATTTTAAGTTCTGTATTTGACAATTACAAGTTCAGATCTTCAAGTTATAATTTGCAATAATAATTAGAAGCTATCAATTTTAAGTTCTGTATTTGACAATTACTAGTTCAGATCTCCAAGTTATTATTTGCAATAATAATTAGAAGCTATCAATTTTAAGTTCTGTATTTGACAATTACAAGTTCAGATCTTCAAGTTATAATTTACAATAATAATTAGAAGCTATCAATTTTAAGTTCTGTATTTGACTATTACAAGTTCAGATCTTGAAGTTATAATTTACAATAATAATTAGAAGCTATCAATTTTAAGTTCTGTATTTGACTATTTCAAGTTCAGATCTTCAAGTTATAATTTGCAATAATAATTAGAAGCTATCAATTTTAAGTTCTGTATTTGACAATTACAAGTTCAGATCTTCAAGTTATAATTTGCACTAATAATTTGTATTTAACAATTAGAAGTTCTGTATTTGACAATTACAAGTTCAGATCTTCAAGTTATTATTTGCAATAATAATTAGAAGCTATCAATTTTAAGTTCTGTATTTGACAATTACAAGTTCAGATCTTCAAGTTATAATTTGCAATAATAATTAGAAGCTATCAATTTTAAGTTCTGTATTTGACAATTACAAGTTCAGATCTTCAAGTTATTATTTGCAATAATAATTAGAAGCTATCAATTTTAAGTTCTGTATTTGACAATTACAAGTTCAGATCTTGAAGTTATAATTTACAATAATAATTAGAAGCTATCAATTTTAAGTTCTGTATTTAACAATTACAAGTTCAGATCTTCAAGTTATAATATGCAATAATAATTAGAAGCTATCAGTTTTAAGTTCTGTATTTGACAATTACTAGTTCAGATCTTCAAGTTATAATTTGAAATAATAATTTGAATTTAACAAAAGTAAGTTCTGTAATTCACTATTACAAGTTCAGATCTTCAAGTTATAATTTACAATAATAATTAGAAGCTATCAATTTTAAGTTCTGTATTTGACAATTACAAGTTCAGATCTTCAAGTTATAATTTGCACTAATAATTTGTATTTAACAATTTGAAGTTCTGTATTTGACAATTACAAGTTCAGATCTTCAAGTTATAATTTGCAATAATAATTAGAAGCTATCAATTTTAAGTTCTGTATTTGACAATTACAAGTTCAGATCTTCAAGTTATAATTTGCAATAATAATTAGAAGCTATCAATTTTAAGTTCTGTATTTGACAATTACAAGTTCAGATCTTCAAGTTATAATTTGCAATAATAATTAGAAGCTATCAATTTTAAGTTCTGTATTTGACAATTACTAGTTCAGATCTCCAAGTTATTATTTGCAATAATAATTAGAAGCTATCAATTTTAAGTTCTGTATTTGACAATTACAAGTTCAGATCTTCAAGTTATAATTTACAATAATAATTAGAAGCTATCAATTTTAAGTTCTGTATTTGACTATTACAAGTTCAGATCTTGAAGTTATAATTTACAATAATAATTAGAAGCTATCAATTTTAAGTTCTGTATTTGACTATTTCAAGTTCAGATCTTCAAGTTATAATTTGCAATAATAATTAGAAGCTATCAATTTTAAGTTCTGTATTTGACAATTACAAGTTCAGATCTTCAAGTTATAATTTGCACTAATAATTTGTATTTAACAATTAGAAGTTCTGTATTTGACAATTACAAGTTCAGATCTTCAAGTTATTATTTGCAATAATAATTAGAAGCTATCAATTTTAAGTTCTGTATTTGACAATTACAAGTTCAGATCTTCAAGTTATAATTTGCAATAATAATTAGAAGCTATCAATTTTAAGTTCTGTATTTGACAATTACAAGTTCAGATCTTCAAGTTATTATTTGCAATAATAATTAGAAGCTATCAATTTTAAGTTCTGTATTTGACAATTACAAGTTCAGATCTTGAAGTTATAATTTGCAATAATAATTAGAAGCTATCAATTTTAAGTTCTGTATTTGACAATTACTAGTTCAGATCTTCAAGTTATAATTTGCACTAATAATTTTTATTTAACAATTAGAAGTTCTGTATTTGACTATTACAAGTTCAGATCTTCGAATTATTATTTGCAATCTTAGTTTGAATTTAACAATTCGAAGTTCTGTATTTACCTATTACAGGTTCAGATCTTCAAGTTATAATTTGCAATCACAATTTGTATTTAACAATGCTAAGTTGCGTGTTTGTCTATTACAAGTTCAGATCTTCAAATTATAATTTGCAGTAATAATTAGAAGCTATCAATTTTAAGTTCTGTATTTGACAATTACAAGTTCAGATCTTCAAGTTATTATTTGCAATAATAATTAGAAGCTATCAATTTTAAGTTCTGTATTTGACAATTACAAGTTCAGATCTTGAAGTTATAATTTACAATAATAATTAGAAGCTATCAATTTTAAGTTCTGTATTTAACAATTACAAGTTCAGATCTTCAAGTTATAATATGCAATAATAATTAGAAGCTATCAATTTTAAGTTCTGTATTTGACAATTACTAGTTCAGATCTTCAAGTTATAATTTGAAATAATAATTGGAATTTAACAAATCTAAGTTCTGTAATTCACTATTACAAGTTCAGATCTTCAAGTTATAATTTGCAATAATAATTAGAAGCTATCAATTTTAAGTTCTGTATTTGACAATTACTAGTTCAGATCTCCAAGTTATTATTTGCAATAATAATTAGAAGCTATCAATTTTAAGTTCTGTATTTGACAATTACAAGTTCAGATCTTCAAGTTATAATTTACAATAATAATTAGAAGCTATCAATTTTAAGTTCTGTATTTGACTATTACAAGTTCAGATCTTGAAGTTATAATTTACAATAATAATTAGAAGCTATCAATTTTAAGTTCTGTATTTGACTATTTCAAGTTCAGATCTTCAAGTTATAATTTGCAATAATAATTAGAAGCTATCAATTTTAAGTTCTGTATTTGACAATTACAAGTTCAGATCTTCAAGTTATAATTTGCACTAATAATTTGTATTTAACAATTAGAAGTTCTGTATTTGACAATTACAAGTTCAGATCTTCAAGTTATAATTTGCAATCACAATTTGTATTTAACAATGCTAAGTTGCGTATTTGTCTATTACAAGTTCAGATCTTCAAATTATAATTTGCAATAATAATTAGAAGCTATCAATTTTAAGTTCTGTATTTGACAATTACAAGTTCAGATCTTCAAGTTATTATTTGCAATAATAATTAGAAGCTATCAATTTTAAGTTCTGTATTTAACAATTACAAGTTCAGATCTTGAAGTTATAATTTACAATAATAATTAGAAGCTATCAATTTTAAGTTCTGTATTTCACAATTACAAGTTCAGATCTTCAAGTTATAATATGCAATAATAATTAGAAGCTATCAATTTTAAGTTCTGTATTTGACAATTACTAGTTCAGATCTTCAAGTTATAATTTGAAATTTACAATAATAATTAGAAGCTATCAATTTTAAGTTCTGTATTTGACAATTACAAGTTCAGATCTTCAAGTTATAATTTGCACTAATAATTTGTATTTAACAATTTGAAGTTCTGTATTTGACAATTACAAGTTCAGATCTTCAAGTTATAAATTGCAGTAATAATTAGAAGCTATCAATTTTAAGTTCTGTATTTGACAATTACAAGTTCAGATCTTCAAGTTATAATTTGCAATAATAATTAGAAGCTATAAATTTTAAGTTCTGTATTTGACAATTACAAGTTCAGATCTTCAAGTTATAATTTGCAATAATAATTAGAAGCTATCAATTTTAAGTTCTGTATTTGACAATTACTAGTTCAGATCTTCAAGTTATAATTTGCACTAATAATTTGTATTTAACAATTTGAAGTTCTGTATTTGACAATTACAAGTTCAGATCTTTAAGTTATAATTTGCAATAATAATTAGAATCTATCAATTTTAAGTTCTGTATTTGACAATTACAAGTTCAGATCTTCAAGTTATTATTTGCAATAATAATTAGAAGCTATCAATTTTAAGTTCTGTATTTGACAATTACAAGTTCAGATCTTGAAGTTATTATTTGCAATAATAATTAGAAGCTATCAATTTTAACTTCTGTATTTGACAATTACAAGTTCAGATCTTGAAGTTATAATTTACAATAATAATTAGAAGCTATCAATTTTAAGTTCTGTATTTGACTATTTCAAGTTCAGATCTTCAAGTTATAATTTGCAATAATAATTAGAAGCTATCAATTTTAAGTTCTGTATTTGACAATTACAAGTTCAGATCTTCAAGTTATAATTTGCACTAATAATTTGTATTTAACAATTAGAAGTTCTGTATTTGACAATTACAAGTTCAGATCTTCAAGTTATAATTTGCAATAATAATTAGAAGCTATCAATTTTAAGTTCTGTATTTGACAATTACTAGTTCAGATCTTCAAGTTATAATTTGCAATCACAATTTGTATTTAACAATGCTAAGTTGCGTATTTGTCTATTACAAGTTCAGATCTTCTAATTATAATTTGCAATAATAATTAGAAGCTATCAATTTTAAGTTCTGTATTTGACAATTACAAGTTCAGATCTTCAAGTTATTATTTGCAATAATAATTAGAAGCTATCAATTTTAAGTTCTGTATTTGACAATTACAAGTTCAGATCTTGAAGTTATAATTTTCAATAATAATTAGAAGCTATCAATTTTAAGTTCTGTATTTCACAATTACAAGTTCAGATCTTCAAGTTATAATATGCAATAATAATTAGAAGCTATCAATTTTAAGTTCTGTATTTGACAATTACTAGTTCAGATCTTCAAGTTATAATTTGAAATAATAATTTGAATTTAACAAATCTAAGTTCTGTAATTCACTATTACAAGTTCAGATCTTCAAGTTATAATTTACAATAATAATTAGAAGCTATCAATTTTAAGTTCTGTATTTGACAATTACAAGTTCAGATCTTCAAGTTATAATTTGCACTAATAATTTGTATTTAACAATTTGAAGTTCTGTATTTGACAATTACAAGTTCAGATCTTCAAGTTATAATTTGCAATAATAATTAGAAGCTATCAATTTTAAGTTCTGTATTTGACAATTACAAGTTCTGATCTTCAAGTTATAATTTGCAATAATAATTAGAAGCTATCAATTTTAAGTTCTGTATTTGACAATTACAAGTTCAGATCTTCAAGTTATAATTTGCAATAATAATTAGAAGCTATCAATTTTAAGTTCTGTATTTGACAATTACTAGTTCAGATCTTCAAGTTATAATTTGCACTAATAATTTGTATTTAACAATTTGAAGTTCTGTATTTGACAATTACAAGTTCAGATCTTTAAGTTATAATTTGCAATAATAATTAGAATCTATCAATTTTAAGTTCTGTATTTGACAATTACAAGTTCAGATCTTCAAGTTATTATTTGCAATAATAATTAGAAGCTATCAATTTTAAGTTCTGTATTTGACAATTACAAGTTCAGATCTTGAAGTTATTATTTGCAATAATAATTAGAAGCTATCAATTTTAAGTTCTGTATTTGACAATTACAAGTTCAGATCTTGAAGTTATAATTTACAATAATAATTAGAAGCTATCAATTTTAAGTTCTGTATTTGACTATTTCAAGTTCAGATCTTCAAGTTATAATTTGCAATAATAATTAGAAGCTATCAATTTTAAGTTCTGTATTTGACAATTACAAGTTCAGATCTTCAAGTTATAATTTGCACTAATAATTTTTATTTAACAATTAGAAGTTCTGTATTTGACAATTACAAGTTCAGATCTTCAAGTTATAATTTGCAATAATAATTAGAAGCTATCAATTTTAAGTTCTGTATTTGACAATTACTAGTTCAGATCTTCAAGTTATAATTTGCAATCACAATTTGTATTTAACAATGCTAAGTTGCGTATTTGTCTATTACAAGTTCAGATCTTCAAATTATAATTTGCAATAATAATTAGAAGCTATCAATTTTAAGTTCTGTATTTGACAATTACAAGTTCAGATCTTCAAGTTATTATTTGCAATAATAATTAGAAGCTCTCAATTTTAAGTTCTGTATTTGACAATTACAAGTTCAGATCTTGAAGTTATAATTTACAATAATAATTAGAAGCTATCAATTTTAAGTTCTGTATTTCACAATTACAAGTTCAGATCTTCAAGTTATAATATGCAATAATAATTAGAAGCTATCAATTTTAAGTTCTGTATTTGACAATTACTAGTTCAGATCTTCAAGTTATAATTTGAAATAATAATTTGAATTTAACAAATCTAAGTTTTGTAATTCACTATTACAAGTTCAGATCTTCAAGTTATAATTTACAATAATAATTAGAAGCTATCAATTTTAAGTTCTGTATTTGACAATTACAAGTTCAGATCTTCAAGTTATAATTTGCAATAATAATTAGAAGCTATCAATTTTAAGTTCTGTATTTGACAATTACAAGTTCAGATCTTCAAGTTATAATTTGTAATAATAATTAGAAGCTATCAATTTTAAGTTCTGTATTTGACAATTACAAGTTCAGATCTTCAAGTTATAATTTGCAATAATAATTAGAAGCTATCAATTTTAAGTTCTGTATTTGACAATTACTAGTTCAGATCTTCAAGTTATAATTTGCACTAATAATTTGTATTTAACAATTTGAAGTTCTGTATTTGACAATTACAAGTTCAGATCTTTAAGTTATAATTTGCAATAATAATTAGAATCTATCAATTTTAAGTTCTGTATTTGACAATTACAAGTTCAGATCTTCAAGTTATTATTTGCAATAATAATTAGAAGCTATCAATTTTAAGTTCTGTATTTGACAATTACAAGTTCAGATCTTGAAGTTATTATTTGCAATAATAATTAGAAGCTATCAATTTTAAGTTCTGTATTTGACAATTACAAGTTCAGATCTTGAAGTTATAATTTACAATAATAATTAGAAGCTATCAATTTTAAGTTCTGTATTTGACTATTTCAAGTTCAGATCTTCAAGTTATAATTTGCAATAATAATTAGAAGCTATCAATTTTAAGTTCTGTATTTGACAATTACAAGTTCAGATCTTCAAGTTATAATTTGCACTAATAATTTGTATTTAACAATTAGAAGTTCTGTATTTGACAATTACAAGTTCAGATCTTCAAGTTATAATTTGCAATAATAATTAGAAGCTATCAATTTTAAGTTCTGTATTTGACAATTACTAGTTCAGATCTTCAAGTTATAATTTGCACTAATAATTTTTATTTAACAATTAGAAGTTCTGTATTTGACTATTACAAGTTCAGATCTTCGAATTATTATTTGCAATCTTAGTTTGAATTTAACAATTCGAAGTTCTGTATTTACCTATTACAGGTTCAGATCTTCAAGTTATAATTTGCAATCACAATTTGTATTTAACAATGCTAAATTGCGTGTTTGTCTATTACAAGTTCAGATCTTCAAATTATAATTTGCAGTAATAATTAGAAGCTATCAATTTTAAGTTCTGTATTTGACAATTACAAGTTCAGATCTTCAAGTTATTATTTGCAATAATAATTAGAAGCTATCAATTTTAAGTTCTGTATTTGACAATTACAAGTTCAGATCTTGAAGTTATAATTTACAATAATAATTAGAAGCTATCAATTTTAAGTTCTGTATTTAACAATTACAAGTTCAGATCTTCAAGTTATAATATGCAATAATAATTAGAAGCTATCAATTTTAAGTTCTGTATTTGACAATTACTAGTTCAGATCTTCAAGTTATAATTTGAAATAATAATTGGAATTTAACAAATCTAAGTTCTGTAATTCACTATTACAAGTTCAGATCTTCAAGTTATAATTTACAATAATAATTAGAAGCTATCAATTTTAAGTTCTGTATTTGACAATTACAAGTTCAGATCTTCAAGTTATAATTTGCACTAATAATTTGTATTTAACAATTTGAAGTTCTGTATTTGACAATTACAAGTTCAGATCTTCAAGTTATAATTTGCAATAATAATTAGAAGCTATCAATTTTAAGTTCTGTATTTGACAATTACAAGTTCAGATCTTCAAGTTATAATTTGCAATAATAATTAGAAGCTATCAATTTTAAGTTCTGTATTTGACAATTACAAGTTCAGATCTTCAAGTTATAATTTGCAATAATAATTAGAAGCTATCAATTTTAAGTTCTGTATTTGACAATTACTAGTTCAGATCTCCAAGTTATTATTTGCAATAATAATTAGAAGCTATCAATTTTAAGTTCTGTATTTGACAATTACAAGTTCAGATCTTCAAGTTATAATTTACAATAATAATTAGAAGCTATCAATTTTAAGTTCTGTATTTGACTATTACAAGTTCAGATCTTCAAGTTATAATTTGCAATAATAATTAGAAGCTATCAATTTTAAGTTCTGTATTTGACAATTACAAGTTCAGATCTTCAAGTTATAATTTGCAATAATAATTAGAAGCTATCAATTTTAAGTTCTGTATTTGACAATTACTAGTTCAGATCTTCAAGTTATAATTTGCACTAATAATTTGTATTTAACAATTAGAAGTTCTGTATTTGACTATTACAAGTTCAGATCTTCGAATTATTATTTGCAATCTTAGTTTGAATTTAACAATTCGAAGTTCTGTATTTACCTATTACAGGTTCAGATCTTCAAGTTATAATTTGCAATCACAATTTGTATTTAACAATGCTAAGTTGCGTATTTGTCTATTACAAGTTCAGATCTTCAAATTATAATTTGCAATAATAATTAGAAGCTATCAATTTTAAGTTCTGTATTTGACAATTACAAGTTCAGATCTTCAAGTTATTATTTGCAATAATAATTAGAAGCTATCAATTTTAAGTTCTGTATTTGACAATTACAAGTTCAGATCTTGAAGTTATAATTTACAATAATAATTAGAAGCTATCAATTTTAAGTTCTGTATTTCACAATTACAAGTTCAGATCTTCAAGTTATAATATGCAATAATAATTAGAAGCTATCAATTTTAAGTTCTGTATTTGACAATTACTAGTTCAGATCTTCAAGTTATAATTTGAAATAATAATTTGAATTTAACAAATCTAAGTTCTGTAATTCACTATTACAAGTTCAGATCTTCAAGTTATAATTTACAATAATAATTAGAAGCTATCAATTTTAAGTTCTGTATTTGACAATTACAAGTTCAGATCTTCAAGTTATAATTTGCACTAATAATTTGTATTTAACAATTTGAAGTTCTGTATTTGACAATTACAAGTTCAGATCTTCAAGTTATAATTTGCAATAATAATTAGAAGCTATCAATTTTAAGTTCTGTATTTGACAATTACAAGTTCAGATCTTCAAGTTATAATTTGCAATAATAATTAGAAGCTATCAATTTTAAGTTCTGGATTTGACAATTACAAGTTCAGATCTTCAAGTTATAATTTGCAATAATAATTAGAAGCTATCAATTTTAAGTTCTGTATTTGACAATTACTAGTTCAGATCTTCAAGTTATAATTTGCACTAATAATTTGTATTTAACAATTTGAAGTTCTGTATTTGACAATTACAAGTTCAGATCTTTAAGTTATAATTTGCAATAATAATTAGAATCTATCAATTTTAAGTTCTGTATTTGACAATTACAAGTTCAGATCTTCAAGTTATTATTTGCAATAATAATTAGAAGCTATCAATTTTAAGTTCTGTATTTGACAATTACAAGTTCAGATCTTGAAGTTATTATTTGCAATAAAAATTAGAAGCTATCAATTTTAAGTTCTGTATTTGACAATTACAAGTTCAGATCTTGAAGTTATAATTTACAATAATAATTAGAAGCTATCAATTTTAAGTTCTGTATTTGACTATTTCAAGTTCAGATCTTCAAGTTATAATTTGCAATAATAATTAGAAGCTATCAATTTTAAGTTCTGTATTTGACAATTACAAGTTCAGATCTTCAAGTTATAATTTGCACTAATAATTTGTATTTAACAATTAGAAGTTCTGTATTTGACAATTACAAGTTCAGATCTTCAAGTTATAATTTGCAATAATAATTAGAAGCTATCAATTTTAAGTTCTGTATTTGACAATTACTAGTTCAGATCTTCAAGTTATAATTTGCAATCACAATTTGTATTTAACAATGCTAAGTTGCGTATTTGTCTATTACAAGTTCAGATCTTCAAATTATAATTTGCAATAATAATTAGAAGCTATCAATTTTAAGTTCTGTATTTGACAATTACAAGTTCAGATCTTCAAGTTATTATTTGCAATAATAATTAGAAGCTATCAATTTTAAGTTCTGTATTTGACAATTACAAGTTCAGATCTTGAAGTTATAATTTACAATAATAATTAGAAGCTATCAATTTTAAGTTCTGTATTTCACAATTACAAGTTCAGATCTTCAAGTTATAATATGCAATAATAATTAGAAGCTATCAATTTTAAGTTCTGTATTTGACAATTACTAGTTCAGATCTTCAAGTTATAATTTGAAATAATAATTTGAATTTAACAAATCTAAGTTCTGTAATTCACTATTACAAGTTCAGATCTTCAAGTTATAATTTACAATAATAATTAGAAGCTATCAATTTTAAGTTCTGTATTTGACAATTACAAGTTCAGATCTTCAAGTTATAATTTGCACTAATAATTTGTATTTAACAATTTGAAGTTCTGTATTTGACAATTACAAGTTCAGATCTTCAAGTTATAATTTGCAATAATAATTAGAAGCTATCAATTTTAAGTTCTGTATTTGACAATTACAAGTTCAGATCTTCAAGTTATAATTTGCAATAATAATTAGAAGCTATCAATTTTAAGTTCTGTATTTGACAATTACAAGTTCATATCTTCAAGTTATAATTTGCAATAATAATTAGAAGCTATCAATTTTAAGTTCTGTATTTGACAATTACTAGTTCAGATCTTCAAGTTATAATTTGCACTAATAATTTGTATTTAACAATTTGAAGTTCTGTATTTGACAATTACAAGTTCAGATCTTTAAGTTATAATTTGCAATAATAATTAGAATCTATCAATTTTAAGTTCTGTATTTGACAATTACAAGTTCAGATCTTCAAGTTATTATTTGCAATAATAATTAGAAGCTATCAATTTTAAGTTCTGTATTTGACAATTACAAGTTCAGATCTTGAAGTTATTATTTGCAATAATAATTAGAAGCTATCAATTTTAAGTTCTGTATTTGACAATTACAAGTTCAGATCTTGAAGTTATAATTTACAATAATAATTAGAAGCTATCAATTTTAAGTTCTGTATTTGAATATTTCAAGTTCAGATCTACAAGTTATAATTTGCAATAATAATTAGAAGCTATCAATTTTAAGTTCTGTATTTGACAATTACAAGTTCAGATCTTCAAGTTATAATTTGCACTAATAATTTGTATTTAACAATTAGAAGTTCTGTATTTGACAATTACAAGTTCAGATCTTCAAGTTATAATTTGCAATAATAATTAGAAGCTATCAATTTTAAGTTCTGTATTTGACAATTACTAGTTCAGATCTTCAAGTTATAATTTGCACTAATAATTTTTATTTAACAATTAGAAGTTCTGTATTTGACTATTACAAGTTCAGATCTTCGAATTATTATTTGCAATCTTAGTTTGAATTTAACAATTCGAAGTTCTGTATTTACCTATTACAGGTTCAGATCTTCAAGTTATAATTTGCAATCACAATTTGTATTTAACAATGCTAAGTTGCGTGTTTGTCTATTACAAGTTCAGATCTTCTAATTATAATTTGCAGTAATAATTAGAAGCTATCAATTTGAAGTTCTGTATTTGACAATTACAAGTTCAGATCTTCAAGTTATAATTTGCAATAATAATTAGAAGCTATCAATTTTAAGTTCTGTATTTGACAATTACAAGTTCAGATCTTCAAGTTATAATTTGCAATAATAATTAGAAGCTATCAATTTTAAGTTCTGTATTTGACAATTACTAGTTCAGATCTCCAAGTTATTATTTGCAATAATAATTAGAAGCTATCAATTTTAAGTTCTGTATTTGACAATTACAAGTTCAGATCTTCAAGTTATAATTTACAATAATAATTAGAAGCTATCAATTTTAAGTTCTGTATTTGACAATTACAAGTTCAGATCTTCAAGTTATAATTTGCAATAATAATTAGAAGCTATCAATTTTAAGTTCTGTATTTGACAATTACTAGTTCAGATCTCCAAGTTATTATTTGCAATAATAATTAGAAGCTATCAATTTCAGATCTTCAAGTTATAATTTACAATAATAATTAGAAGCTATCAATTTTAAGTTCTGTATTTGACTATTACAAGTTCAGATCTTCAAGTTATAATTTGCAATAATAATTAGAAGCTATCAATTTTAAGTTCTGTATTTGACAATTACAAGTTCAGATCTTCAAGTTATAATTTGCAATAATAATTAGAAGCTATCAATTTTAAGTTCTGTATTTGACAATTACTAGTTCAGATCTTCAAGTTATAATTTGCACTAATAATTTGTATTTAACAATTAGAAGTTCTGTATTTGACTATTACAAGTTCAGATCTTCGAATTATTATTTGCAATCTTAGTTTGAATTTAACAATTCGAAGTTCTGTATTTACCTATTACAGGTTCAGATCTTCAAGTTATAATTTGCAATCACAATTTGTATTTAACAATGCTAAGTTGCGTATTTGTCTATTACAAGTTCAGATCTTCAAATTATAATTTGCAATAATAATTAGAAGCTATCAATTTTAAGTTCTGTATTTGACAATTACAAGTTCAGATCTTCAAGTTATTATTTGCAATAATAATTAGAAGCTATCAATTTTAAGTTCTGTATTTGACAATTACAAGTTCAGATCTTGAAGTTATAATTTACAATAATAATTAGAAGCTATCAATTTTAAGTTCTGTATTTCACAATTACAAGTTCAGATCTTCAAGTTATAATATGCAATAATAATTAGAAGCTATCAATTTTAAGTTCTGTATTTGACAATTACTAGTTCAGATCTTCAAGTTATAATTTGAAATAATAATTTGAATTTAACAAATCTAAGTTCTGTAATTCACTATTACAAGTTCAGATCTTCAAGTTATAATTTACAATAATAATTAGAAGCTATCAATTTTAAGTTCTGTATTTGACAATTACAAGTTCAGATCTTCAAGTTATAATTTGCACTAATAATTTGTATTTAACAATTTGAAGTTCTGTATTTGACAATTACAAGTTCAGATCTTCAAGTTATAATTTGCAATAATAATTAGAAGCTATCAATTTTAAGTTCTGTATTTGACAATTACAAGTTCAGATCTTCAAGTTATAATTTGCAATAATAATTAGAAGCTATCAATTTTAAGTTCTGTATTTGACAATTACAAGTTCAGATCTTCAAGTTATAATTTGCAATAATAATTAGAAGCTATCAATTTTAAGTTCTGTATTTGACAATTACTAGTTCAGATCTTCAAGTTATAATTTGCACTAATAATTTGTATTTAACAATTTGAAGTTCTGTATTTGACAATTACAAGTTCAGATCTTTAAGTTATAATTTGCAATAATAATTAGAATCTATCAATTTTAAGTTCTGTATTTGACAATTACAAGTTCAGATCTTCAAGTTATTATTTGCAATAATAATTAGAAGCTATCAATTTTAAGTTCTGTATTTGACAATTACAAGTTCAGATCTTGAAGTTATTATTTGCAATAAAAATTAGAAGCTATCAATTTTAAGTTCTGTATTTGACAATTACAAGTTCAGATCTTGAAGTTATAATTTACAATAATAATTAGAAGCTATCAATTTTAAGTTCTGTATTTGACTATTTCAAGTTCAGATCTTCAAGTTATAATTTGCAATAATAATTAGAAGCTATCAATTTTAAGTTCTGTATTTGACAATTACAAGTTCAGATCTTCAAGTTATAATTTGCACTAATAATTTGTATTTAACAATTAGAAGTTCTGTATTTGACAATTACAAGTTCAGATCTTCAAGTTATAATTTGCAATAATAATTAGAAGCTATCAATTTTAAGTTCTGTATTTGACAATTACTAGTTCAGATCTTCAAGTTATAATTTGCAATCACAATTTGTATTTAACAATGCTAAGTTGCGTATTTGTCTATTACAAGTTCAGATCTTCAAATTATAATTTGCAATAATAATTAGAAGCTATCAATTTTAAGTTCTGTATTTGACAATTACAAGTTCAGATCTTCAAGTTATTATTTGCAATAATAATTAGAAGCTATCAATTTTAAGTTCTGTATTTGACAATTACAAGTTCAGATCTTGAAGTTATAATTTACAATAATAATTAGAAGCTATCAATTTTAAGTTCTGTATTTCACAATTACAAGTTCAGATCTTCAAGTTATAATATGCAATAATAATTAGAAGCTATCAATTTTAAGTTCTGTATTTGACAATTACTAGTTCAGATCTTCAAGTTATAATTTGAAATAATAATTTGAATTTAACAAATCTAAGTTCTGTAATTCACTATTACAAGTTCAGATCTTCAAGTTATAATTTACAATAATAATTAGAAGCTATCAATTTTAAGTTCTGTATTTGACAATTACAAGTTCAGATCTTCAAGTTATAATTTGCACTAATAATTTGTATTTAACAATTTGAAGTTCTGTATTTGACAATTACAAGTTCAGATCTTCAAGTTATAATTTGCAATAATAATTAGAAGCTATCAATTTTAAGTTCTGTATTTGACAATTACAAGTTCAGATCTTCAAGTTATAATTTGCAATAATAATTAGAAGCTATCAATTTTAAGTTCTGTATTTGACAATTACAAGTTCATATCTTCAAGTTATAATTTGCAATAATAATTAGAAGCTATCAATTTTAAGTTCTGTATTTGACAATTACTAGTTCAGATCTTCAAGTTATAATTTGCACTAATAATTTGTATTTAACAATTTGAAGTTCTGTATTTGACAATTACAAGTTCAGATCTTTAAGTTATAATTTGCAATAATAATTAGAATCTATCAATTTTAAGTTCTGTATTTGACAATTACAAGTTCAGATCTTCAAGTTATTATTTGCAATAATAATTAGAAGCTATCAATTTTAAGTTCTGTATTTGACAATTACAAGTTCAGATCTTGAAGTTATTATTTGCAATAATAATTAGAAGCTATCAATTTTAAGTTCTGTATTTGACAATTACAAGTTCAGATCTTGAAGTTATAATTTACAATAATAATTAGAAGCTATCAATTTTAAGTTCTGTATTTGAATATTTCAAGTTCAGATCTACAAGTTATAATTTGCAATAATAATTAGAAGCTATCAATTTTAAGTTCTGTATTTGACAATTACAAGTTCAGATCTTCAAGTTATAATTTGCACTAATAATTTGTATTTAACAATTAGAAGTTCTGTATTTGACAATTACAAGTTCAGATCTTCAAGTTATAATTTGCAATAATAATTAGAAGCTACGAGTATCAATTTTAAGTTCTGTATTTGACAATTACTAGTTCAGATCTTCAAGTTATAATTTGCACTAATAATTTTTATTTAACAATTAGAAGTTCTGTATTTGACTATTACAAGTTCAGATCTTCGAATTATTATTTGCAATCTTAGTTTGAATTTAACAATTCGAAGTTCTGTATTTACCTATTACAGGTTCAGATCTTCAAGTTATAATTTGCAATCACAATTTGTATTTAACAATGCTAAGTTGCGTGTTTGTCTATTACAAGTTCAGATCTTCTAATTATAATTTGCAGTAATAATTAGAAGCTATCAATTTGAAGTTCTGTATTTGACAATTACAAGTTCAGATCTTCAAGTTATAATTTGCAATAATAATTAGAAGCTATCAATTTTAAGTTCTGTATTTGACAATTACAAGTTCAGATCTTCAAGTTATAATTTGCAATAATAATTAGAAGCTATCAATTTTAAGTTCTGTATTTGACAATTACAAGTTCAGATCTTCAAGTTATAATTTGCAATAATAATTAGAAGCTATCAATTTTAAGTTCTGTATTTGACAATTACTAGTTCAGATCTCCAAGTTATTATTTGCAATAATAATTAGAAGCTATCAATTTCAGATCTTCAAGTTATAATTTACAATAATAATTAGAAGCTATCAATTTTAAGTTCTGTATTTGACTATTACAAGTTCAGATCTTCAAGTTATAATTTGCAATAATAATTAGAAGTTATCAATTTTAAGTTCTGTATTTGACAATTACAAGTTCAGATCTTCAAGTTATAATTTGCAATAATAATTAGAAGCTATCAATTTTAAGTTCTGTATTTGACAATTACTAGTTCAGATCTTCAAGTTATAATTTGCACTAATAATTTGTATTTAACAATTAGAAGTTCTGTATTTGACTATTACAAGTTCAGATCTTCGAATTATTATTTGCAATCTTAGTTTGAATTTAACAATTCGAAGTTCTGTATTTACCTATTACAGGTTCAGATCTTCAAGTTATAATTTGCAATCACAATTTGTATTTAACAATGCTAAGTTGCGTATTTGTCTATTACAAGTTCAGATCTTCAAATTATAATTTGCAATAATAATTAGAAGCTATCAATTTTAAGTTCTGTATTTGACAATTACAAGTTCAGATCTTCAAGTTATTATTTGCAATAATAATTAGAAGCTATCAATTTTAAGTTCTGTATTTGACAATTACAAGTTCAGATCTTGAAGTTATAATTTACAATAATAATTAGAAGCTATCAATTTTAAGTTCTGTATTTCACAATTACAAGTTCAGATCTTCAAGTTATAATATGCAATAATAATTAGAAGCTATCAATTTTAAGTTCTGTATTTGACAATTACTAGTTCAGATCTTCAAGTTATAATTTGAAATAATAATTTGAATTTAACAAATCTAAGTTCTGTAATTCACTATTACAAGTTCAGATCTTCAAGTTATAATTTACAATAATAATTAGAAGCTATCAATTTTAAGTTCTGTATTTGACAATTACAAGTTCAGATCTTCAAGTTATAATTTGCACTAATAATTTGTATTTAACAATTTGAAGTTCTGTATTTGACAATTACAAGTTCAGATCTTCAAGTTATAATTTGCAATAATAATTAGAAGCTATCAATTTTAAGTTCTGTATTTGACAATTACAAGTTCAGATCTTCAAGTTATAATTTGCAATAATAATTAGAAGCTATCAATTTTAAGTTCTGTATTTGACAATTACTAGTTCAGATCTTCAAGTTATAATTTGCACTAATAATTTGTATTTAACAATTTGAAGTTCTGTATTTGACTATTACAAGTTCAGATCTTCGAATTATTATTTGCAATCTTAGTTTGAATTTAACAATTCGAAGTTCTGTATTTACCTATTACAGGTTCAGATCTTCAAGTTATAATTTGCAATAATAATTAGAAGCTATCAATTTTAAGTTCTGTATTTGACAATTACTAGTTCAGATCTTCAAGTTATAATTTGCACTAATAATTTGTATTTAACAATTAGAAGTTCTGTATTTGACTATTACAAGTTCAGATCTTCGAATTATTATTTGCAGTCTTAGTTTGAATTTAACAATTCGAAGTTCTGTATTTGACAATTACAAGTTCAGATCTTCAAGTTATAATTTGCACTAATAATTTGTATTTAGCAATTTGAAGTTCTGTATTTGACAATTACAAGTTCAGATCTTCAAGTTATAATTTGCAATAATAATTAGAATCTATCAATTTTAAGTTCTGTATTTGACAATTACAAGTTCAGATCTTCAAGTTATTATTTGCAATAATAATTAGAAGCTATCAATTTTAAGTTCTGTATTTTACAATTACAAGTTCGGATCTTGAAGTTATTATTTGCAATAATAATTAGAAGCTATCAATTTTAAGTTCTGTATTTGACAATTACAAGTTCAGATCTTGAAGTTATAATTTACAATAATAATTAGAAGCTATCAATTTTAAGTTCTGTATTTGACTATTACAAGTTCAGATCTTCAAGTTATAATTTGCAATAATAATTAGAAGCTATCAATTTTAAGTTCTGTATTTGACAATTACTAGTTCAGATCTTCAAGTTATAATTTGCACTAATAATTTGTATTTAACAATTAGAAGTTCTGTATTTGACTATTACAAGTTCAGATCTTCGGATTATTATTTGCAATCTTAGTTTGAATTTAACAATTCGAAGTTCTGTATTTACCTATTACAGGTTCAGATCTTCAAGTTATAATTTGCAATCACAATTTGTATTTAACAATGCTAAGTTGCGTGTTTGTCTAATACAAGTTCAGATCTTCAAATTATAATTTGCAATAATAATTAGAAGATATCAATTTTAAGTTCTGTATTTGACAATTACAAGTTCAGATCTTCAAGTTTTTATTTGCAATAATAATTAGAAGCTATCAATTTTAAGTTCTGTATTTGACAATTACAAGTTCAGATCTTGAAGTTATAATTTACAATAATAATTAGAAGCTATCAATTTTAAGTTCTGTATTTAACAATTACAAGTTCAGATCTTCAAGTTATAATATGCAATAATAATTAGAAGCTATCAATTTTAAGTTCTGTATTTGACAATTACTAGTTCAGATCTTCAAGTTATAATTTGAAATAATAATTGGAATTTAACAAATCTAAGATCTGTAATTCACTATTACAAGTTCAGATCTTCAAGTTATAATTTACAATAATAATTAGAAGCTATCAATTTTAAGTTCTGTATTTGACAATTACAAGTTCAGATCTTCAAGTTATAATTTGCACTAATAATTTGTATTTAACAATTTGAAGTTCTGTATTTGACAATTACAAGTTCAGATCTTCAAGTTATAATTTGCAATAATAATTAGAAGCTATCAATTTTAAGTTCTGTATTTGACAATTACAAGTTCAGATCTTCAAGTTATAATTTGCAATAATAATTAGAAGCTATCAATTTTAAGTTCTGTATTTGACAATTACAAGTTCAGATCTTCAAGTTATAATTTGCAATAATAATTAGAAGCTATCAATTTTAAGTTCTGTATTTGACAATTACTAGTTCAGATCTCCAAGTTATTATTTGCAATAATAATTAGAAGCTATCAATTTTAAGTTCTGTATTTGACAATTACTAGTTCAGATCTTCAAGTTATAATTTGCACTAATAATTTGTATTTAACAATTTGAAGTTCTGTATTTGACAATTACAAGTACAGATCTTTAAGTTATAATTTACAATAATAATTAGAATCTATCAATTTTAAGTTCTGTATTTGACAATTACAAGTTCAGATCTTCAAGTTATTATTTGCAATAATAATTAGAAGCTATCAATTTTAAGTTCTGTATTTGACAATTACAAGTTCAGATCTTGAAGTTATTATTTGCAATAATAATTAGAAGCTATCAATTTTAAGTTCTGTATTTGACAATTACAAGTTCAGATCTTGAAGTTATAATTTACAATAATAATTAGAAGCTATCAATTTTAAGTTCTGTATTTGACTATTTCAAGTTCAGATCTTCAAGTTATAATTTGCAATAATAATTAGAAGCTATCAATTTTAAGTTCTGTATTTGACAATTACAAGTTCAGATCTTCAAGTTATAATTTGCACTAATAATTTGTATTTAACAATTAGAAGTTCTGTATTTGACAATTACAAGTTCAGATCTTCAAGTTATAATTTGCAATAATAATTAGAAGCTATCAATTTTAAGTTCTGTATTTGACAATTACTAGTTCAGATCTTCAAGTTATAATTTGCACTAATAATTTTTATTTAACAATTAGAAGTTCTGTATTTGACTATTACAAGTTCAGATCTTCGAATTATTATTTGCAATCTTAGTTTGAATTTAACAATTCGAAGTTCTGTATTTACCTATTACAGGTTCAGATCTTCAAGTTATAATTTGCAATCACAATTTGTATTTAACAATGCTAAGTTGCGTGTTTGTCTATTACAAGTTCAGATCTTCAAATTATAATTTGCAGTAATAATTAGAAGCTATCAATTTTAAGTTCTGTATTTGACAATTACAAGTTCAGATCTTCAAGTTATTATTTGCAATAATAATTAGAAGCTATCAATTTTAAGTTCTGTATTTGACAATTACAAGTTCAGATCTTGAAGTTATAATTTACAATAATAATTAGAAGCTATCAATTTTAAGTTCTGTATTTAACAATTACAAGTTCAGATCTTCAAGTTATAATATGCAATAATAATTAGAAGCTATCAATTTTAAGTTCTGTATTTGACAATTACTAGTTCAGATCTTCAAGTTATAATTTGAAATAATAATTGGAATTTAACAAATCTAAGTTCTGTAATTCACTATTACAAGTTCAGATCTTCAAGTTATAATTTACAATAATAATTAGAAGCTATCAATTTTAAGTTCTGTATTTGACAATTACAAGTTCAGATCTTCAAGTTATAATTTGCACTAATAATTTGTATTTAACAATTTGAAGTTCTGTATTTGACAATTACAAGTTCAGATCTTCAAGTTATAATTTGCAATAATAATTAGAAGCTATCAATTTTAAGTTCTGTATTTGACAATTACAAGTTCAGATCTTCAAGTTATAATTTGCAATAATAATTAGAAGCTATCAATTTTAAGTTCTGTATTTGACAATTACAAGTTCAGATCTTCAAGTTATAATTTGCAATAATAATTAGAAGCTATCAATTTTAAGTTCTGTATTTGACAATTACTAGTTCAGATCTCCAAGTTATTATTTGCAATAATAATTAGAAGCTATCAATTTTAAGTTCTGTATTTGACAATTACAAGTTCAGATCTTCAAGTTATAATTTACAATAATAATTAGAAGCTATCAATTTTAGGTTCTGTATTTGACTATTACAAGTTCAGATCTTCAAGTTATAATTTGCAATAATAATTAGAAGCTATCAATTTTAAGTTCTGTATTTGACAATTACAAGTTCAGATCTGCAAGTTATAATTTGCAATAATAATTAGAAGCTATCAATTTTAAGTTCTGTATTTGACAATTACTAGTTCAGATCTTCAAGTTATAATTTGCACTAATAATTTGTATTTAACAATTAGAAGTTCTGTATTTGACTATTACAAGTTCAGATCTTCGAATTATTATTTGCAATCTTAGTTTGAATTTAACAATTCGAAGTTCTGTATTTACCTATTACAGGTTCAGATCTTCAAGTTATAATTTGCAATCACAATTTGTATTTAACAATGCTAAGTTGCGTATTTGTCTATTACAAGTTCAGATCTTCAAATTATAATTTGCAATAATAATGAGAAGCTATCAATTTTAAGTTCTGTATTTGACAATTACAAGTTCAGATCTTCAAGTTATTATTTGCAATAATAATTAGAAGCTATCAATTTTAAGTTCTGTATTTGACAATTACAAGTTCAGATCTTGAAGTTATAATTTACAATAATAATTAGAAGCTATCAATTTTAAGTTCTGTATTTCACAATTACAAGTTCAGATCTTCAAGTTATAATATGCAATAATAATTAGAAGCTATCAATTTTAAGTTCTGTATTTGACAATTACTAGTTCAGATCTTCAAGTTATAATTTGAAATAATAATTTGAATTTAACAAATCTAAGTTCTGTAATTCACTATTACAAGTTCAGATCTTCAAGTTATAATTTACAATAATAATTACAAGCTATCAATTTTAAGTTCTGTATTTGACAATTACTAGTTCAGATCTTCAAGTTATAATTTGCACTAATAATTTGTATTTAACAATTTGAAGTTCTGTATTTGACAATTACAAGTTCAGATCTTCAAGTTATAATTTGCAATAATAATTAGAAGCTATCAATTTTAAGTTCTGTATTTGACAATTACAAGTTCAGATCTTCAAGTTATAATTTGCAGTAATAATTAGAAGCTATCAATTTTAAGTTCTGTATTTGACAATTACAAGTTCAGATCTTCAAGTTATAATTTGCAATAATAATTAGAAGCTATCAATTTTAAGTTCTGTATTTGACAATTACTAGTTCAGATCTTCAAGTTATAATTTGCACTAATAATTTGTATTTAACAATTTGAAGTTCTGTATTTGACAATTACAAGTTCAGATCTTTAAGTTATAATTTGCAATAATAATTAGAATCTATCAATTTTAAGTTCTGTATTTGACAATTACAAGTTCAGATCTTCAAGTTATTATTTGCAATAATAATTAGAAGCTATCAATTTTAAGTTCTGTATTTGACAATTACAAGTTCAGATCTTGAAGTTATTATTTGCAATAATAATTAGAAGCTATCAATTTTAAGTTCTGAATTTGACAATTACAAGTTCAGATCTTGAAGTTATAATTTACAATAATAATTAGAAGCTATCAATTTTAAGTTCTGTATTTGACTATTTCAAGTTCAGATCTTCAAGTTATAATTTGCAATAATAATTAGAAGCTATCAATTTTAAGTTCTGTATTTGACAATTACAAGTTCAGATCTTCAAGTTATAATTTGCACTAATAATTTGTATTTAACAATTAGAAGTTCTGTATTTGACAATTACAAGTTCAGATCTTCAAGTTATAATTTGCAATAATAATTAGAAGCTATCAATTTTAAGTTCTGTATTTGACAATTACAAGTTCAGATCTTCTAGTTATAATTTGCAATCACAATTTGTATTTAACAATGCTAAGTTGCGTATTTGTCTATTACAAGTTCAGATCTTCAAATTATAATTTGCAATAATAATTAGAAGCTATCAATTTTAAGTTCTGTATTTGACAATTACAAGTTCAGATCTTCAAGTTATTATTTGCAATAATAATTAGAAGCTATCAATTTTAAGTTCTGTATTTGACAATTACAAGTTCAGATCTTGAAGTTATAATTTACAATAATAATTAGAAGCTATCAATTTTAAGTTCTGTATTTCACAATTACAAGTTCAGATCTTCAAGTTATAATATGCAATAATAATTAGAAGCTATCAATTTTAAGTTCTGTATTTGACAATTACTAGTTCAGATCTTCAAGTTATAATTTGAAATAATAATTTGAATTTAACAAATCTAAGTTCTGTAATTCACTATTACAAGTTCAGATCTTCTAGTTATAATTTACAATAATAATTAGAAGCTATCAATTTTAAGTTCTGTATTTGACAATTACAAGTTCAGATCTTCAAGTTATAATTTGCACTAATAATTTGTATTTAACAATTTGAAGTTCTGTATTTGACAATTACAAGTTCAGATCTTCAAGTTATAATTTGCAATAATAATTAGAAGCTATCAATTTTAAGTTCTGTATTTGACAATTACAAGTTCAGATCTTCAAGTTATAATTTGCAATAATAATTAGAAGCTATCAATTTTAAGTTCTGTATTTGACAATTACAAGTTCAGATCTTCAAGTTATAATTTGCAATAATAATTAGAAGCTATCAATTTTAAGTTCTGTATTTGACAATTACTAGTTCAGATCTTCAAGTTATAATTTGCACTAATAATTTGTATTTAACAATTTGAAGTTCTGTATTTGACAATTACAAGTTCAGATCTTTAAGTTATAATTTGCAATAATAATTAGAATCTATCAATTTTAAGTTCTGTATTTGACAATTACAAGTTCAGATCTTCAAGTTATTATTTGCAATAATAATTAGAAGCTATCAATTTTAAGTTCTGTATTTGACAATTCCAAGTTCAGATCTTGAAGTTATAATTTACAATAATAATTAGAAGCTATCAATTTTAAGTTCTGTATTTCACAATTACAAGTTCAGATCTTCAAGTTATAATATGCAATAATAATTAGAAGCTATCAATTTTAAGTTCTGTATTTGACAATTACTAGTTCAGATCTTCAAGTTATAATTTGAAATAATAATTTGAATTTAACAAATCTAAGTTCTGTAATTCACTATTACAAGTTCAGATCTTCAAGTTATAATTTACAATAATAATTAGAAGCTATCAATTTTAAGTTCTGTATTTGACAATTACAAGTTCAGATCTTCAAGTTATAATTTGCACTAATAATTTGTATTTAACAATTTGAAGTTCTGTATTTGACAATTACAAGTTCAGATCTTCAAGTTATAATTTGCAATAATAATTAGAAGCTATCAATTTTAAGTTCTGTATTTGACAATTACAAGTTCAGATCTTCAAGTTATAATTTGCAATAATAATTAGAAGCTATCAATTTTAAGTTCTGTATTTGACAATTACAAGTTCAGATCTTCAAGTTATAATTTGCAATAATAATTAGAAGCTATCAATTTTAAGTTCTGTATTTGACAATTACTAGTTCAGATCTTCAAGTTATAATTTGCACTAATAATTTGTATTTAACAATTTGAAGTTCTGTATTTGACAATTACAAGTTCAGATCTTTAAGTTATAATTTGCAATAATAATTAGAATCTATCAATTTTAAGTTCTGTATTTGACAATTACAAGTTCAGATCTTCAAGTTATAATTTGCAATAATAATTAGAAGCTATCAATTTTAAGTTCTGTATTTGACAATTACTAGTTCAGATCTTCAAGTTATAATTTGCAATCACAATTTGTATTTAACAATGCTAAGTTGCGTATTTGACAATTACAAGTTCAGATCTTCAAGTTATTATTTGCAATAATAATTAGAAGCTATCAATTTTAAGTTCTGTATTTGACAATTACAAGTTCAGATCTTGAAGTTATAATTTACAATAATAATTAGAAGCTATCAATTTTAAGTTCTGTATTTCACAATTACAAGTTCAGATCTTCAAGTTATAATATGCAATAATAATTAGAAGCTATCAATTTTAAGTTCTGTATTTGACAATTACTAGTTCAGATCTTCAAGTTATAATTTGCAATAATAATTAGAATCTATCAATTTTAAGTTCTGTATTTGACAATTACAAGTTCAGATCTTCAAGTTATTATTTGCAATAATAATTAGAAGCTATCAATTTTAAGTTCTGTATTTGACAATTACAAGTTCAGATCTTGAAGTTATTATTTGCAATAATAATTAGAAGCTATCAATTTTAAGTTCTGTATTTGACAATTACAAGTTCAGATCTTGAAGTTATAAATTACAATAATAATTAGAAGCTATCAATTTTAAGTTCTGTATTTGACTATTTCAAGTTCAGATCTTCAAGTTATAATTTGCAATAATAATTAGAAGCTATCAATTTTAAGTTCTGTATTTGACAATTACAAGTTCAGATCTTCTAGTTATAATTTGCACTAATAATTTGTATTTAACAATTAGAAGTTCTGTATTTGACAATTACAAGTTCAGATCTTCAAGTTATAATTTGCAATAATAATTAGAAGCTATCAATTTTAAGTTCTGTATTTGACAATTACTAGTTCAGATCTTCAAGTTATAATTTGCAATCACAATTTGTATTTAACAATGCTAAGTTGCGTATTTGACAATTACAAGTTCAGATCTTCAAGTTATTATTTGCAATAATAATTAGAAGCTATCAATTTTAAGTTCTGTATTTGACAATTACAAGTTCAGATCTTGAAGTTATAATTTACAATAATAATTAGAAGCTATCAATTTTAAGTTCTGTAATTCACTATTACAAGTTCAGATCTTCAAGTTATAATTTACAATAATAATTAGAAGCTATCAATTTTAGGTTCTGTATTTGACAATTACAAGTTCAGATCTTCAAGTTATAATTTGCACTAATAATTTGTATTTAACAATTTGAAGTTCTGTATTTGACAATTACAAGTTCAGATCTTCAAGTTATAATTTGCAATAATAATTAGAAGCTATCAATTTTAAGTTCTGTATTTGACAATTACAAGTTCAGATCTTCAAGTTATAATTTGCAATAATAATTAGAAGCTATCAATTTTAAGTTCTGTATTTGACAATTACAAGTTCAGATCTTCAAGTTATAATTTGCAATAATAATTAGAAGCTATCAATTTTAAGTTCTGTATTTGATAATTACTAGTTCAGATCTTCAAGTTATAATTTGCACTAATAATTTGTATTTAACAATTTGAAGTTCTGTATTTGACAATTACAAGTTCAGATCTTTAAGTTATAATTTGCAATAATAATTAGAATCTATCAATTTTAAGTTCTGTATTTGACAATTTCAAGTTCAGATCTTCAAGTTATTATTTGCAATAATAATTAGAAGCTATCAATTTTAAGTTCTGTATTTGACAATTTCAAGTTCAGATCTTGAAGTTATTATTTGCAATAATAATTAGAAGCTATCAATTTTAAGTTCTGTATTTGACAATTACAAGTTCAGATCTTGAAGTTATAATTTACAATAATAATTAGAAGCTATCAATTTTAAGTTCTGTATTTGACAATTACTAGTTCAGATCTTCAAGTTATAATTTGCACTAATAATTTGTATTTAACAATTTGAAGTTCTGTATTTGACAATTACAAGTTCAGATCTTTAAGTTATAATTTGCAATAATAATTAGAATCTATCAATTTTAAGTTCTGTATTTGACAATTACAAGTTCAGATCTTCAAGTTATTATTTGCAATAATAATTAGAAGCTATCAATTTTAAGTTCTGAAATTTGACAATTACAAGTTCAGATCTTGAAGTTATTATTTGCAATAATAATTAGAAGCTATCAATTTTAAGTTCTGAATTTGACAATTACAAGTTCAGATCTTGAAGTTATAATTTACAATAATAATTAGAAGCTATAAATTTTAAGTTCTGTATTTGACTATTTCAAGTTCAGATCTTCAAGTTATAATTTGCAATAATAATTAGAAGCTATCAATTTTAAGTTCTGTATTTGACAATTACAAGTTCAGATCTTCAAGTTATAATTTGCACTAATAATTTGTATTTAACAATTAGAAGTTCTGTATTTGACAATTACAAGTTCAGATCTTCAAGTTATAATTTGCAATAATAATTAGAAGCTATCAATTTTAAGTTCTGTATTTGACAATTACAAGTTCAGATCTTCAAGTTATAATTTGCAATCACAATTTGTATTTAACAATGCTAAGTTGCGTATTTGTCTATTACAAGTTCAGATCTTCAAATTATAATTTGCAATAATAATTAGAAGCTATCAATTTTAAGTTCTGTATTTGACAATTACAAGTTCAGATCTTCAAGTTATTATTTGCAATAATAATTAGAAGCTATCAATTTTAAGTTCTGTATTTGACAATTACAAGTTCAGATCTTGAAGTTATAATTTACAATAATAATTAGAAGCTATCAATTTTAAGTTCTGTATTTCACAATTACAAGTTCAGATCTTCAAGTTATAATATGCAATAATAATTAGAAGCTATCAATTTTAAGTTCTGTATTTGACAATTACTAGTTCAGATCTTCAAGTTATAATTTGAAATAATAATTTGAATTTAACAAATCTAAGTTCTGTAATTCACTATTACAAGTTCAGATCTTCTAGTTATAATTTACAATAATAATTAGAAGCTATCAATTTTAAGTTCTGTATTTGACAATTACAAGTTCAGATCTTCAAGTTATAATTTGCACTAATAATTTGTATTTAACAATTTGAAGTTCTGTATTTGACAATTACAAGTTCAGATCTTCAAGTTATAATTTGCAATAATAATTAGAAGCTATCAATTTTAAGTTCTGTATTTGACAATTACAAGTTCAGATCTTCAAGTTATAATTTGCAATAATAATTAGAAGCTATCAATTTTAAGTTCTGTATTTGACAATTACAAGTTCAGATCTTCAAGTTATAATTTGCAATAATAATTAGAAGCTATCAATTTTAAGTTCTGTATTTGACAATTACTAGTTCAGATCTTCAAGTTATAATTTGCACTAATAATTTGTATTTAACAATTTGAAGTTCTGTATTTGACAATTACAAGTTCAGATCTTTAGGTTATAATTTGCAATAATAATTAGAATCTATCAATTTTAAGTTCTGTATTTGACAATTACAAGTTCAGATCTTCAAGTTATTATTTGCAATAATAATTAGAAGCTATCAATTTTAAGTTCTGTATTTGACAATTCCAAGTTCAGATCTTGAAGTTATAATTTACAATAATAATTAGAAGCTATCAATTTTAAGTTCTGTATTTCACAATTACAAGTTCAGATCTTCAAGTTATAATATGCAATAATAATTAGAAGCTATCAATTTTAAGTTCTGTATTTGACAATTACTAGTTCAGATCTTCAAGTTATAATTTGAAATAATAATTTGAATTTAACAAATCTAAGTTCTGTAATTCACTATTACAAGTTCAGATCTTCAAGTTATAATTTACAATAATAATTAGAAGCTATCAATTTTAAGTTCTGTATTTGACAATTACAAGTTCAGATCTTCAAGTTATAATTTGCACTAATAATTTGTATTTAACAATTTGAAGTTCTGTATTTGACAATTACAAGTTCAGATCTTCAAGTTATAATTTGCAATAATAATTAGAAGCTATCAATTTTAAGTTCTGTATTTGACAATTACAAGTTCAGATCTTCATGTTATAATTTGCAATAATAATTAGAAGCTATCAATTTTAAGTTCTGTATTTGACAATTACAAGTTCAGATCTTCAAGTTATAATTTGCAATAATAATTAGAAGCTATCAATTTTAAGTTCTGTATTTGACAATTACTAGTTCAGATCTTCAAGTTATAATTTGCACTAATAATTTGTATTTAACAATTTGAAGTTCTGTATTTGACAATTACAAGTTCAGATCTTTAAGTTATAATTTGCAATAATAATTAGAATCTATCAATTTTAAGTTCTGTATTTGACAATTACAAGTTCAGATCTTCAAGTTATTATTTGCAATAATAATTAGAAGCTATCAATTTTAAGTTCTGTATTTGACAATTTCAAGTTCAGATCTTGAAGTTATTATTTGCAATAATAATTAGAAGCTATCAATTTTAAGTTCTGTATTTGACAATTACAAGTTCAGATCTTGAAGTTATAATTTACAATAATAATTAGAAGCTATCAATTTTAAGTTCTGTATTTGACTATTTCAAGTTCAGATCTTCAAGTTATAATTTGCAATAATAATTAGAAGCTATCAATTTTAAGTTCTGTATTTGACAATTACAAGTTCAGATCTTCAAGTTATAATTTGCACTAATAATTTGTATTTAACAATTAGAAGTTCTGTATTTGACAATTACAAGTTCAGATCTTCAAGTTATAATTTGCAATAATAATTAGAAGCTATCAATTTTAAGTTCTGTATTTGACAATTACTAGTTCAGATCTTCAAGTTATAATTTGCAATCACAATTTGTATTTAACAATGCTAAGTTGCGTATTTGTCTATTACAAGTTCAGATCTTCAAATTATAATTTGCAATAATAATTAGAAGCTATCAATTTTAAGTTCTGTATTTGACAATTACAAGTTCAGATCTTCAAGTTATTATTTGCAATAATAATTAGAAGCTATCAATTTTAAGTTCTGTATTTGACAATTACAAGTTCAGATCTTGAAGTTATAATTTACAATAATAATTAGAAGCTATCAATTTTAAGTTCTGTATTTCACAATTACAAGTTCAGATCTTCAAGTTATAATATGCAATAATAATTAGTAGCTATCAATTTTAAGTTCTGTATTTGACAATTACTAGTTCAGATCTTCAAGTTATAATTTGAAATAATAATTTGAATTTAACAAATCTAAGTTCTGTAATTCACTATTACAAGTTCAGATCTTCAAGTTATAATTTACAATAATAATTAGAAGCTATCAATTTTAAGTTCTTTATTTGACAATTACAAGTTCAGATCTTCAAGTTATAATTTGCACTAATAATTTGTATTTAACAATTTGAAGTTCTGTATTTGACAATTACAAGTTCAGATCTTCAAGTTATAATTTGCAATAATAATTAGAAGCTATCAATTTTAAGTTCTGTATTTGACAATTACAAGTTCAGATCTTCAAGTTATAATTTGCAATAATAATTAGAAGCTATCAATTTTAAGTTCTGTATTTGACAATTACAAGTTCAGATCTTCAAGTTATAATTTGCAATAATAATTAGAAGCTATCAATTTTAAGTTCTGTATTTGACAATTACTAGTTCAGATCTTCAAGTTATAATTTGCACTAATAATTTGTATTTAACAATTTGAAGTTCTGTATTTGACAATTACAAGTTCAGATCTTTAAGTTATAATTTGCAATAATAATTAGAAGCTATCAATTTTAAGTTCTGTATTTGACAATTACAAGTTCAGATCTTCAAGTTATAATTTGCAATAATAATTAGAAGCTATCAATTTTAAGTTCTGTATTTGACAATTACTAGTTCAGATCTCCAAGTTATTATTTGCAATAATAATTAGAAGCTATCAATTTTAAGTTCTGTATTTGACAATTACAAGTTCAGATCTTCAAGTTATAATTTACAATAATAATTAGAAGCTATCAATTTTAAGTTCTGTATTTGACTATTACAAGTTCAGATCTTCAAGTTATAATTTGCAATAATAATTAGAAGCTATCAATTTTAAGTTCTGTATTTGACAATTACAAGTTCAGATCTTCAAGTTATAATTTGCAATAATAATTAGAAGCTATCAATTTTAAGTTCTGTATTTGACAATTACTAGTTCAGATCTTCAAGTTATAATTTGCACTAATAATTTGTATTTAACAATTAGAAGTTCTGTATTTGACTATTACAAGTTCAGATCTTCGAATTATTATTTGCTATCTTAGTTTGAATTTAACAATTCGAAGTTCTGTATTTACCTATTACAGGTTCAGATCTTCAAGTTATAATTTGCAATCACAATTTGTATTTAACAATGCTAAGTTGCGTATTTGTCTATTACAAGTTCAGATCTTCAAATTATAATTTGCAATAATAATTAGAAGCTATCAATTTTAAGTTCTGTATTTGACAATTACAAGTTCAGATCTTGAAGTTATAATTTACAATAATAATTAGAAGCTATCAATTTTAAGTTCTGTATTTAACAATTACAAGTTCAGATCTTCAAGTTATAATATGCAATAATAATTAGAAGCTATCAATTTTAAGTTCTGTATTTGACAATTACTAGTTCAGATCTTCAAGTTATAATTTGAAATAATAATTGGAATTTAACAAATCTAAGATCTGTAATTCACTATTACAAGTTCAGATCTTCAAGTTATAATTTACAATAATAATTAGAAGCTATCAATTTTAAGTTCTGTATTTGACAATTACAAGTTCAGATCTTCAAGTTATAATTTGCACTAATAATTTGTATTTAACAATTTGAAGTTCTGTATTTGACAATTACAAGTTCAGATCTTCAAGTTATAATTTGCAATAATAATTAGAAGCTATCAATTTTAAGTTCTGTATTTGACAATTACAAGTTCAGATCTTCAAGTTATAATTTGCAATAATAATTAGAAGCTATCAATTTTAAGTTCTGTATTTGACAATTACAAGTTCAGATCTTCAAGTTATAATTTGCAATAATAATTAGAAGCTATCAATTTTAAGTTCTGTATTTGACAATTACTAGTTCAGATCTCCAAGTTATTATTTGCAATAATAATTAGAAGCTATCAATTTTAAGTTCTGTATTTGACAATTACAAGTTCAGATCTTCAAGTTATAATTTACAATAATAATTAGAAGCTATCAATTTTAAGTTCTGTATTTGACTATTACAAGTTCAGATCTTCAAGTTATAATTTGCAATAATAATTAGAAGCTATCAATTTTAAGTTCTGTATTTGACAATTACAAGTTCAGATCTTCAAGTTATAATTTGTATTTAACAATTAGTAGTTTTGTATTTGACAATTACAAGTTCAGATCTTCAAGTTATAATTTGCACTAATAATTTGTATTTAACAATTTGAAGTTCTGTATTTGACAATTACAAGTTCAGATCTTCAAGTTATAATTTGCAATAATAATTAGAAGCTATCAATTTTAAGTTCTGTATTTGACAATTACAAGTTCAGATCTTCAAGTTATAATTTGCAATAATAATTAGAAGCTATCAATTTTAAGTTCTGTATTTGACAATTACTAGTTCAGATCTTCAAGTTATAATTTGCACTAATAATTTGTATTTAACAATTTGAAGTTCTGTATTTGACAATTACAAGTACAGATCTTTAAGTTATAATTTACAATAATAATTAGAATCTATCAATTTTAAGTTCTGTATTTGACAATTACAAGTTCAGATCTTCAAGTTATTATTTGCAATAATAATTAGAAGCTATCAATTTTAAGTTCTGTATTTGACAATTACAAGTTCAGATCTTGAAGTTATTATTTGCAATAATAATTAGAAGCTATCAATTTTAAGTTCTGTATTTGACAATTACAAGTTCAGATCTTGAAGTTATAATTTACAATAATAATTAGAAGCTATCAATTTTAAGTTCTGTATTTGACTATTTCAAGTTCAGATCTTCAAGTTATAATTTGCAATAATAATTAGAAGCTATCAATTTTAAGTTCTGTATTTGACAATTACAAGTTCAGATCTTCAAGTTATAATTTGCACTAATAATTTGTATTTAACAATTAGAAGTTCTGTATTTGACAATTACAAGTTCAGATCTTCAAGTTATAATTTGCAATAATAATTAGAAGCTATCAATTTTAAGTTCTGTATTTGACAATTACTAGTTCAGATCTTCAAGTTATAATTTGCACTAATAATTTTTATTTAACAATTAGAAGTTCTGTATTTGACTATTACAAGTTCAGATCTTCGAATTATTATTTGCAATCTTAGTTTGAATTTAACAATTCGAAGTTCTGTATTTACCTATTACAGGTTCAGATCTTCAAGTTATAATTTGCAATCACAATTTGTATTTAACAATGCTAAGTTGCGTGTTTGTCTATTACAAGTTCAGATCTTCAAATTATAATTTGCAGTAATAATTAGAAGCTATCAATTTTAAGTTCTGTATTTGACAATTACAAGTTCAGATCTTCAAGTTATTATTTGCAATAATAATTAGAAGCTATCAATTTTAAGTTCTGTATTTGACAATTACAAGTTCAGATCTTGAAGTTATAATTTACAATAATAATTAGAAGCTATCAATTTTAAGTTCTGTATTTAACAATTACAAGTTCAGATCTTCAAGTTATAATATGCAATAATAATTAGAAGCTATCAATTTTAAGTTCTGTATTTGACAATTACTAGTTCAGATCTTCAAGTTATAATTTGAAATAATAATTGGAATTTAACAAATCTAAGTTCTGTAATTCACTATTACAAGTTCAGATCTTCAAGTTATAATTTACAATAATAATTAGAAGCTATCAATTTTAAGTTCTGTATTTGACAATTACAAGTTCAGATCTTCAAGTTATAATTTGCACTAATAATTTGTATTTAACAATTTGAAGTTCTGTATTTGACAATTACAAGTTCAGATCTTCAAGTTATAATTTGCAATAATAATTAGAAGCTATCAATTTTAAGTTCTGTATTTGACAATTACAAGTTCAGATCTTCAAGTTATAATTTGCAATAATAATTAGAAGCTATCAATTTTAAGTTCTGTATTTGACAATTACAAGTTCAGATCTTCAAGTTATAATTTGCAATAATAATTAGAAGCTATCAATTTTAAGTTCTGTATTTGACAATTACTAGTTCAGATCTCCAAGTTATTATTTGCAATAATAATTAGAAGCTATCAATTTTAAGTTCTGTATTTGACAATTACAAGTTCAGATCTTCAAGTTATAATTTACAATAATAATTAGAAGCTATCAATTTTAGGTTCTGTATTTGACTATTACAAGTTCAGATCTTCAAGTTATAATTTGCAATAATAATTAGAAGCTATCAATTTTAAGTTCTGTATTTGACAATTACAAGTTCAGATCTGCAAGTTATAATTTGCAATAATAATTAGAAGCTATCAATTTTAAGTTCTGTATTTGACAATTACTAGTTCAGATCTTCAAGTTATAATTTGCACTAATAATTTGTATTTAACAATTAGAAGTTCTGTATTTGACAATTACAAGTTCAGATCTTCAAGTTATAATTTGCAATAATAATTAGAAGCTATCAATTTTAAGTTCTGTATTTGACAATTACAAGTTCAGATCTTCAAGTTATAATTTGCAATAATAATTAGAAGCTATCAATTTTAAGTTCTGTATTTGACAATTACAAGTTCAGATCTTCAAGTTATAATTTGCAATAATAATTAGAAGCTATCAATTTTAAGTTCTGTATTTGACAATTACTAGTTCAGATCTCCAAGTTATTATTTGCAATAATAATTAGAAGCTATCAATTTTAAGTTCTGTATTTGACAATTACAAGTTCAGATCTTCAAGTTATAATTTACAATAATAATTAGAAGCTATCAATTTTAAGTTCTGTATTTGACTATTACAAGTTCAGATCTTCAAGTTATAATTTGCAATAATAATTAGAAGCTATCAATTTTAAGTTCTGTATTTGACAATTACAAGTTCAGATCTTCAAGTTATAATTTGTATTTAACAATTAGTAGTTTTGTATTTGACAATTACAAGTTCAGATCTTCAAGTTATAATTTGCACTAATAATTTGTATTTAACAATTTGAAGTTCTGTATTTGACAATTACAAGTTCAGATCTTCAAGTTATAATTTGCAATAATAATTAGAAGCTATCAATTTTAAGTTCTGTATTTGACAATTACAAGTTCAGATCTTCAAGTTATAATTTGCAATAATAATTAGAAGCTATCAATTTTAAGTTCTGTATTTGACAATTACTAGTTCAGATCTTCAAGTTATAATTTGCACTAATAATTTGTATTTAACAATTTGAAGTTCTCTATTTGACAATTACAAGTACAGATCTTTAAGTTATAATTTACAATAATAATTAGAATCTATCAATTTTAAGTTCTGTATTTGACAATTACAAGTTCAGATCTTCAAGTTATTATTTGCAATAATAATTAGAAGCTATCAATTTTAAGTTCTGTATTTGACAATTACAAGTTCAGATCTTGAAGTTATTATTTGCAATAATAATTAGAAGCTATCAATTTTAAGTTCTGTATTTGACAATTACAAGTTCAGATCTTGAAGTTATAATTTACAATAATAATTAGAAGCTATCAATTTTAAGTTCTGTATTTGACTATTTCAAGTTCAGATCTTCAAGTTATAATTTGCAATAATAATTAGAAGCTATCAATTTTAAGTTCTGTATTTGACAATTACAAGTTCAGATCTTCAAGTTATAATTTGCACTAATAATTTGTATTTAACAATTAGAAGTTCTGTATTTGACAATTACAAGTTCAGATCTTCAAGTTATAATTTGCAATAATAATTAGAAGCTATCAATTTTAAGTTCTGTATTTGACAATTACTAGTTCAGATCTTCAAGTTATAATTTGCACTAATAATTTTTATTTAACAATTAGAAGTTCTGTATTTGACTATTACAAGTTCAGATCTTCGAATTATTATTTGCAATCTTAGTTTGAATTTAACAATTCGAAGTTCTGTATTTACCTATTACAGGTTCAGATCTTCAAGTTATAATTTGCAATCACAATTTGTATTTAACAATGCTAAGTTGCGTGTTTGTCTATTACAAGTTCAGATCTTCAAATTATAATTTGCAGTAATAATTAGAAGCTATCAATTTTAAGTTCTGTATTTGACAATTACAAGTTCAGATCTTCAAGTTATTATTTGCAATAATAATTAGAAGCTATCAATTTTAAGTTCTGTATTTGACAATTACAAGTTCAGATCTTGAAGTTATAATTTACAATAATAATTAGAAGCTATCAATTTTAAGTTCTGTATTTAACAATTACAAGTTCAGATCTTCAAGTTATAATATGCAATAATAATTAGAAGCTATCAATTTTAAGTTCTGTATTTGACAATTACTAGTTCAGATCTTCAAGTTATAATTTGAAATAATAATTGGAATTTAACAAATCTAAGTTCTGTAATTCACTATTACAAGTTCAGATCTTCAAGTTATAATTTACAATAATAATTAGAAGCTATCAATTTTAAGTTCTGTATTTGACAATTACAAGTTCAGATCTTCAAGTTATAATTTGCACTAATAATTTGTATTTAACAATTTGAAGTTCTGTATTTGACAATTACAAGTTCAGATCTTCAAGTTATAATTTGCAATAATAATTAGAAGCTATCAATTTTAAGTTCTGTATTTGACAATTACAAGTTCAGATCTTCAAGTTATAATTTGCAATAATAATTAGAAGCTATCAATTTTAAGTTCTGTATTTGACAATTACAAGTTCAGATCTTCAAGTTATAATTTGCAATAATAATTAGAAGCTATCAATTTTAAGTTCTGTATTTGACAATTACTAGTTCAGATCTCCAAGTTATTATTTGCAATAATAATTAGAAGCTATCAATTTTAAGTTCTGTATTTGACAATTACAAGTTCAGATCTTCAAGTTATAATTTACAATAATAATTAGAAGCTATCAATTTTAGGTTCTGTATTTGACTATTACAAGTTCAGATCTTCAAGTTATAATTTGCAATAATAATTAGAAGCTATCAATTTTAAGTTCTGTATTTGACAATTACAAGTTCAGATCTGCAAGTTATAATTTGCAATAATAATTAGAAGCTATCAATTTTAAGTTCTGTATTTGACAATTACTAGTTCAGATCTTCAAGTTATAATTTGCACTAATAATTTGTATTTAACAATTAGAAGTTCTGTATTTGACTATTACAAGTTCAGATCTTCGAATTATTATTTGCAATCTTAGTTTGAATTTAACAATTCGAAGTTCTGTATTTACCTATTACAGGTTCAGATCTTCAAGTTATAATTTGCTATCACAATTTGTATTTAACAATGCTAAGTTGCGTATTTGTCTATTACAAGTTCAGATCTTCAAATTATAATTTGCAATAATAATTAGAAGCTATCAATTTTAAGTTCTGTATTTGACAATTACAAGTTCAGATCTTCAAGTTATTATTTGCAATAATAATTAGAAGCTATCAATTTTAAGTTCTGTATTTGACAATTACAAGTTCAGATCTTGAAGTTATAATTTACAATAATAATTAGAAGCTATCAATTTTAAGTTCTGTATTTCACAATTACAAGTTCAGATCTTCAAGTTATAATATGCAATAATAATTAGAAGCTATCAATTTTAAGTTCTGTATTTGACAATTACTAGTTCAGATCTTCAAGTTATAATTTGAAATAATAATTTGAATTTAACAAATCTAAGTTCTGTAATTCACTATTACAAGTTCAGATCTTCAAGTTATAATTTACAATAATAATTACAAGCTATCAATTTTAAGTTCTGTATTTGACAATTACTAGTTCAGATCTTCAAGTTATAATTTGCACTAATAATTTGTATTTAACAATTTGAAGTTCTGTATTTGACAATTACAAGTTCAGATCTTCAAGTTATAATTTGCAATAATAATTAGAAGCTATCAATTTTAAGTTCTGTATTTGACAATTACAAGTTCAGATCTTCAAGTTATAATTTGCAATAATAATTAGAAGCTATCAATTTTAAGTTCTGTATTTGACAATTACAAGTTCAGATCTTCAAGTTATAATTTGCAATAATAATTAGAAGCTATCAATTTCAAGTTCTGTATTTGACAATTACTAGTTCAGATCTTCAAGTTATAATTTGCACTAATAATTTGTATTTAACAATTTGAAGTTCTGTATTTGACAATTACAAGTTCAGATCTTTAAGTTATAATTTGCAATAATAATTAGAATCTATCAATTTTAAGTTCTGTATTTGACAATTACAAGTTCAGATCTTCAAGTTATTATTTGCAATAATAATTAGAAGCTATCAATTTTAAGTTCTGTATTTGACAATTACAAGTTCAGATCTTGAAGTTATTATTTGCAATAATAATTAGAAGCTATCAATTTTAAGTTCTGAATTTGACAATTACAAGTTCAGATCTTGAAGTTATAATTTACAATAATAATTAGAAGCTATCAATTTTAAGTTCTGTATTTGACTATTTCAAGTTCAGATCTTCAAGTTATAATTTGCAATAATAATTAGAAGCTATCAATTTTAAGTTCTGTATTTGACAATTACAAGTTCAGATCTTCAAGTTATAATTTGCACTAATAATTTGTATTTAACAATTAGAAGTTCTGTATTTGACAATTACAAGTTCAGATCTTCAAGTTATAATTTGCAATAATAATTAGAAGCTATCAATTTTAAGTTCTGTATTTGACAATTACAAGTTCAGATCTTCAAGTTATAATTTGCAATCACAATTTGTATTTAACAATGCTAAGTTGCGTATTTGTCTATTACAAGTTCAGATCTTCAAATTATAATTTGCAATAATAATTAGAAGCTATCAATTTTAAGTTCTGTATTTGACAATTACAAGTTCAGATCTTCAAGTTATTATTTGCAATAATAATTAGAAGCTATCAATTTTAAGTTCTGTATTTGACAATTACAAGTTCAGATCTTGAAGTTATAATTTACAATAATAATTAGAAGCTATCAATTTTAAGTTCTGTATTTCACAATTACAAGTTCAGATCTTCAAGTTATAATATGCAATAATAATTAGAAGCTATCAATTTTAAGTTCTGTATTTGACAATTACTAGTTCAGATCTTCAAGTTATAATTTGAAATAATAATTTGAATTTAACAAATCTAAGTTCTGTAATTCACTATTACAAGTTCAGATCTTCTAGTTATAATTTACAATAATAATTAGAAGCTATCAATTTTAAGTTCTGTATTTGACAATTACAAGTTCAGATCTTCAAGTTATAATTTGCACTAATAATTTGTATTTAACAATTTGAAGTTCTGTATTTGACAATTACAAGTTCAGATCTTCAAGTTATAATTTGCAATAATAATTAGAAGCTATCAATTTTAAGTTCTGTATTTGACAATTACAAGTTCAGATCTTCAAGTTATAATTTGCAATAATAATTAGAAGCTATCAATTTTAAGTTCTGTATTTGACAATTACAAGTTCAGATCTTCAAGTTATAATTTGCAATAATAATTAGAAGCTATCAATTTTAAGTTCTGTATTTGACAATTACTAGTTCAGATCTTCAAGTTATAATTTGCACTAATAATTTGTATTTAACAATTTGAAGTTCTGTATTTGACAATTACAAGTTCAGATCTTTAAGTTATAATTTGCAATAATAATTAGAATCTATCAATTTTAAGTTCTGTATTTGACAATTACAAGTTCAGATCTTCAAGTTATTATTTGCAATAATAATTAGAAGCTATCAATTTTAAGTTCTGTATTTGACAATTCCAAGTTCAGATCTTGAAGTTATAATTTTCAATAATAATTAGAAGCTATCAATTTTAAGTTCTGTATTTCACAATTACAAGTTCAGATCTTCAAGTTATAATATGCAATAATAATTAGAAGCTATCAATTTTAAGTTCTGTATTTGACAATTACTAGTTCAGATCTTCAAGTTATAATTTGAAATAATAATTTGAATTTAACAAATCTAAGTTCTGTAATTCACTATTACAAGTTCAGATCTTCAAGTTATAATTTACAATAATAATTAGAAGCTATCAATTTTAAGTTCTGTATTTGACAATTACAAGTTCAGATCTTCAAGTTATAATTTGCACTAATAATTTGTATTTAACAATTTGAAGTTCTGTATTTGACAATTACAAGTTCAGATCTTCAAGTTATAATTTGCAATAATAATTAGAAGCTATCAATTTTAAGTTCTGTATTTGACAATTACAAGTTCAGATCTTCAAGTTATAATTTGCAATAATAATTAGAAGCTATCAATTTTAAGTTCTGTATTTGACAATTACAAGTTCAGATCTTCAAGTTATAATTTGCAATAATAATTAGAAGCTATCAAATTTAAGTTCTGTATTTGACAATTACTAGTTCAGATCTTCAAGTTATAATTTGCACTAATAATTTGTATTTAACAATTTGAAGTTCTGTATTTGACAATTACAAGTTCAGATCTTTAAGTTATAATTTGCAATAATAATTAGAATCTATCAATTTTAAGTTCTGTATTTGACAATTACAAGTTCAGATCTTCAAGTTATTATTTGCAATAATAATTAGAAGCTATCAATTTTAAGTTCTGTATTTGACAATTACAAGTTCAGATCTTGAAGTTATTATTTGCAATAATAATTAGAAGCTATCAATTTTAAGTTCTGTATTTGACAATTACAAGTTCAGATCTTGAAGTTATAAATTACAATAATAATTAGAAGCTATCAATTTTAAGTTCTGTATTTGACTATTTCAAGTTCAGATCTTCAAGTTATAATTTGCAATAATAATTAGAAGCTATCAATTTTAAGTTCTGTATTTGACAATTACAAGTTCAGATCTTCTAGTTATAATTTGCACTAATAATTTGTATTTAACAATTAGAAGTTCTGTATTTGACAATTACAAGTTCAGATCTTCAAGTTATAATTTGCAATAATAATTAGAAGCTATCAATTTTAAGTTCTGTATTTGACAATTACTAGTTCAGATCTTCAAGTTATAATTTGCAATCACAATTTGTATTTAACAATGCTAAGTTGCGTATTTGACAATTACAAGTTCAGATCTTCAAGTTATTATTTGCAATAATAATTAGAAGCTATCAATTTTAAGTTCTGTATTTGACAATTACAAGTTCAGATCTTGAAGTTATAATTTACAATAATAATTAGAAGCTATCAATTTTAAGTTCTGTATTTCACAATTACAAGTTCAGATCTTCAAGTTATAATATGCAATAATAATTAGAAGCTATCAATTTTAAGTTCTGTATTTGACAATTACTAGTTCAGATCTTCAAGTTATAATTTGAAATAATAATTTGAATTTAACAAATCTAAGTTCTGTAATTCACTATTACAAGTTCAGATCTTCAAGTTATAATTTACAATAATAATTAGAAGCTATCAATTTTAGGTTCTGTATTTGACAATTACAAGTTAAGATCTTCAAGTTATAATTTGCACTAATAATTTGTATTTAACAATTTGAAGTTCTGTATTTGACAATTACAAGTTCAGATCTTCAAGTTATAATTTGCAATAATAATTAGAAGCTATCAATTTTAAGTTCTGTATTTGACAATTACAAGTTCAGATCTTCAAGTTATAATTTGCAATAATAATTAGAAGCTATCAATTTTAAGTTCTGTATTTGACAATTACAAGTTCAGATCTTCAAGTTATAATTTGCAATAATAATTAGAAGCTATCAATTTTAAGTTCTGTATTTGATAATTACTAGTTCAGATCTTCAAGTTATAATTTGCACTAATAATTTGTATTTAACAATTTGAAGTTCTGTATTTGACAATTACAAGTTCAGATCTTTAAGTTATAATTTGCAATAATAATTAGAATCTATCAATTTTAAGTTCTGTATTTGACAATTACAAGTTCAGATCTTCAAGTTATTATTTGCAATAATAATTAGAAGCTATCAATTTTAAGTTCTGTATTTGACAATTTCAAGTTCAGATCTTGAAGTTATTATTTGCAATAATAATTAGAAGCTATCAATTTTAAGTTCTGTATTTGACAATTACAAGTTCAGATCTTGAAGTTATAATTTACAATAATAATTAGAAGCTATCAATTTTAAGTTCTGTATTTGACAATTACTAGTTCAGATCTTCAAGTTATAATTTGCACTAATAATTTGTATTTAACAATTTGAAGTTCTGTATTTGACAATTACAAGTTCAGATCTTTAAGTTATAATTTGCAATAATAATTAGAATCTATCAATTTTAAGTTCTGTATTTGACAATTACAAGTTCAGATCTTCAAGTTATTATTTGCAATAATAATTAGAAGCTATCAATTTTAAGTTCTGTATTTGACAATTACAAGTTCAGATCTTGAAGTTATTATTTGCAATAATAATTAGAAGCTATCAATTTTAAGTTCTGAATTTGACAATTACAAGTTCAGATCTTGAAGTTATAATTTACAATAATAATTAGAAGCTATAAATTTTAAGTTCTGTATTTGACTATTTCAAGTTCAGATCTTCAAGTTATAATTTGCAATAATAATTAGAAGCTATCAATTTTAAGTTCTGTATTTGACAATTACAAGTTCAGATCTTCAAGTTATAATTTGCACTAATAATTTGTATTTAACAATTAGAAGTTCTGTATTTGACAATTACAAGTTCAGATCTTCAAGTTATAATTTGCAATAATAATTAGAAGCTATCAATTTTAAGTTCTGTATTTGACAATTACAAGTTCAGATCTTCAAGTTATAATTTGCAATCACAATTTGTATTTAACAATGCTAAGTTGCGTATTTGTCTATTACAAGTTCAGATCTTCAAATTATAATTTGCAATAATAATTAGAAGCTATCAATTTTAAGTTCTGTATTTGACAATTACAAGTTCAGATCTTCAAGTTATAATTTGCAATAATAATTAGAAGCTATCAATTTTAAGTTCTGTATTTAACAATTACAAGTTCAGATCTTCAAGTTATAATTTGCAATAATAATTAGAAGCTATCAATTTTAAGTTCTGTATTTGACAATTACTAGTTCAGATCTTCAAGTTATAATTTGCACTAATAATTTGTATTTAACAATTTGAAGTTCTGTATTTGACTATTACAAGTTCAGATCTTCGAATTATTATTTGCAATCTTAGTTTGAATTTAACAATTCGAAGTTCTGTATTTACCTATTACAGGTTCAGATCTTCAAGTTATAATTTGCACTAATAATTTGTATTTAACAATTTGAAGTTCTGTATTTGACAATTACAAGTTCAGATCTTCAAGTTATAATTTGCAATAATAATTAGAATCTATCAATTTTAAGTTCTGTATTTGACAATTACAAGTTCAGATCTTCAAGTTATTATTTGCAATAATAATTAGAAGCTATCAATTTTAAGTTCTGTATTTGACAATTACAAGTTCAGATCTTCAAGTTATAATTTGCAATAATAATTAGAAGCTATCAATTTTAAGTTCTGTATTTGACAATTACTAGTTCAGATCTCCAAGTTATTATTTGCAATAATAATTAGAAGCTATCAATTTTAAGTTCTGTATTTGACAATTACAAGTTCAGATCTTCTAGTTATAATTTACAATAATAATTAGAAGCTATCAATTTTAAGTTCTGTATTTGACAATTACTAGTTCAGATCTTCAAGTTATAATTTGCACTAATAATTTTTATTTAACAATTAGAAGTTCTGTATTTGACTATTACAAGTTCAGATCTTCGAATTATTATTTGCAATCTTAGTTTGAATTTAACAATTCGAAGTTCTGTATTTACCTATTACAGGTTCAGATCTTCAAGTTATAATTTGCAATCACAATTAGTATTTAACAATGCTAAGTTGCGTGTTTGTCTATTACAAGTTCAGATCTTCAAATTATAATTTGCAATAATAATTAGAAGCTATCAATTTTAAGTTCTGTATTTGACAATTACAAGTTCAGATCTTCAAGTTATTATTTGCAATAATAATTAGAAGCTCTATATTTTAAGTTCTGTATTTGACAATTACAAGTTCAGATCTTGAAGTTATAATTTACAATAATAATTAGAAGCTATCAATTTTAAGTTCTGTATTTAACAATTACAAGTTCAGATCTTCAAGTTATAATATGCAATAATAATTAGAAGCTATCAATTTTAAGTTCTGTATTTGACAATTACTAGTTCAGATCTTCAAGTTATAATTTGAAATAATAATTTGAATTTAACAAATCTAAGTTCTGTAATTCACTATTACAAGTTCAGATCTTCAAGTTATAATTTACAATAATAATTAGAAGCTATCAATTTTAAGTTCTGTAATTGACAATTACAAGTTCAGATCTTCAAGTTATAATTTGCAATAATAATTAGAAGCTATCAATTTTAAGTTCTGTATTTGACAATTACAAGTTCAGATCTTCAAGTTATAATTTGCAATAATAATTAGAAGCTATCAATTTTAAGTTCTGTATTTGACAATTACAAGTTCAGATCTTCAAGTTATAATTTGCAATAATAATTAGAAGCTATCAATTTCAAGTTCTGTATTTGACAATTACAAGTTCAGATCTTCAAGTTATAATTTGCAATAATAATTAGAAGCTATCAATTTCAAGTTCTTAATTTGACAATTACTAGTTCAGATCTCCAAGTTATTATTTGCAATAATAATTAGAAGCTATCAATTTTAAGTTCTGTATTTGACAATTACAAGTTCAGATCTTCAAGTTATAATTTACAATAATAATTAGAAGCTATCAATTTTAAGTTCTGTATTTGACTATTACAAGTTCAGATCTTCAAGTTATAATTTGCAATAATAATTAGAAGCTATCAATTTTAAGTTCTGTATTTAACAATTACAAGTTCAGATCTTCAAGTTATAATATGCAATAATAATTAGTAGTTCTGTATTTGACAATTACAAGTTCAGATCTTCAAGTTATAATTTGCAATAATAATTAGAAGCTATCAATTTTAAGTTCTGTATTTGACAATTACTAGTTCAGATCTTCAAGTTATAATTTGCACTAATAATTTGTATTTAACAATTTGAAGTTCTGTATTTGACTATTACAAGTTCAGATCTTCGAATTATTATTTGCAATCTTAGTTTGAATTTAACAATTCGAAGTTCTGTATTTACCTATTACAGGTTCAGATCTTCAAGTTATAATTTGCACTAATAATTTGTATTTAACAATTTGAAGTTCTGTATTTGACAATTACAAGTTCAGATCTTCAAGTTATAATTTGCAATAATAATTAGAATCTATCAATTTTAAGTTCTGTATTTGACAATTACAAGTTCAGATCTTCAAGTTATAATTTGCAATAATAATTAGAAGCTATCAATTTCAAGTTCTGTATTTAACAATTACAAGTTCAGATCTTCAAGTTATAATTTGCAATAATAATTAGAAGCTATCAATTTTAAGTTCTGTATTTGACAATTACTAGTTCAGATCTTCAAGTTATAATTTGCACTAATAATTTGTATTTAACAATTTGAAGTTCTGTATTTGACTATTACAAGTTCAGATCTTCGAATTATTATTTGCAATCTTAGTTTGAATTTAACAATTCGAAGTTCTGTATTTACCTATTACAGGTTCAGATCTTCAAGTTATAATTTGCACTAATAATTTGTATTTAACAATTTGAAGTTCTGTATTTGACAATTACAAGTTCAGATCTTCAAGTTATAATTTGCAATAATAATTAGAATCTATCAATTTTAAGTTCTGTATTTGACAATTACAAGTTCAGATCTTCAAGTTATTATTTGCAATAATAATTAGAAGCTATCAATTTTAAGTTCTGTATTTGACAATTACAAGTTCAGATCTTCAAGTTATAATTTGCAATAATAATTAGAAGCTATCAATTTTAAGTTCTGTATTTGACAATTACTAGTTCAGATCTCCAAGTTATTATTTGCAATAATAATTAGAAGCTATCAATTTTAAGTTCTGTATTTGACAATTACAAGTTCAGATCTTCTAGTTATAATTTACAATAATAATTAGAAGCTATCAATTTTAAGTTCTGTATTTGACAATTACTAGTTCAGATCTTCAAGTTATAATTTGCACTAATAATTTTTATTTAACAATTAGAAGTTCTGTATTTGACTATTACAAGTTCAGATCTTCGAATTATTATTTGCAATCTTAGTTTGAATTTAACAATTCGAAGTTCTGTATTTACCTATTACAAGTTCAGATCTTCAAGTTATAATTTGCAATAATAATTAGAAGCTATCAATTTTAAGTTCTGTATTTGACAATTACAAGTTCAGATCTTCAAGTTATAATTTGTATTTAACAATTAGTAGTTCTGTATTTGACAATTACAAGTTCAGATCTTCAAGTTATAATTTGCAATAATAATTAGAAGCTATCAATTTTAAGTTCTGTATTTGACAATTACAAGTTCAGATCTTGAAGTTATTATTTGCAATAATAATTAGAAGCTATCAATTTTAAGTTCTGTATTTGACAATTACAAGTTCAGATCTTGAAGTTATAATTTACAATAATAATTAGAAGCTATCAATTTTAAGTTCTGTATTTGACTATTACAAGTTCAGATCTTCAAGTTATAATTTGCAATAATAATTAGAAGCTATCAATTTTAAGTTTTGTATTTGACAATTACAAGTTCAGATCTTCAAGTTATAATTTGCACTAATAATTTGTATTTAACAATTAGAAGTTCTGTATTTGACAATTACAAGTTCAGATCTTCAAGTTATAATTTGCAATAATAATTAGAAGCTATCAATTTTAAGTTCTGTATTTGACAATTACTAGTTCAGATCTTCAAGTTATAATTTGCACTAATAATTTTTATTTAACAATTAGAAGTTCTGTATTTGACTATTACAAGTTCAGATCTTCGAATTATTATTTGCAATCTTAGTTTGAATTTAACAATTCGAAGTTCTGTATTTACCTATTACAGGTTCAGATCTTCAAGTTATAATTTGCAATCACAATTAGTATTTAACAATGCTAAGTTGCGTGTTTGTCTATTACAAGTTCAGATCTTCAAATTATAATTTGCAATAATAATTAGAAGCTATCAATTTTAAGTTCTGTATTTGACAATTACAAGTTCAGATCTTCAAGTTATTATTTGCAATAATAATTAGAAGCTCTATATTTTAAGTTCTGTATTTGACAATTACAAGTTCAGATCTTGAAGTTATAATTTACAATAATAATTAGAAGCTATCAATTTTAAGTTCTGTATTTAACAATTACAAGTTCAGATCTTCAAGTTATAATATGCAATAATAATTAGAAGCTATCAATTTTAAGTTCTGTATTTGACAATTACTAGTTCAGATCTTCAAGTTATAATTTGAAATAATAATTTGAATTTAACAAATCTAAGTTCTGTAATTCACTATTACAAGTTCAGATCTTCAAGTTATAATTTACAATAATAATTAGAAGCTATCAATTTTAAGTTCTGTAATTGACAATTACAAGTTCAGATCTTCAAGTTATAATTTGCAATAATAATTAGAAGCTATCAATTTTAAGTTCTGTATTTGACAATTACAAGTTCAGATCTTCAAGTTATAATTTGCAATAATAATTAGAAGCTATCAATTTTAAGTTCTGTATTTGACAATTACAAGTTCAGATCTTCAAGTTATAATTTGCAATAATAATTAGAAGCTATCAATTTCAAGTTCTGTATTTGACAATTACAAGTTCAGATCTTCAAGTTATAATTTGCAATAATAATTAGAAGCTATCAATTTCAAGTTCTTAATTTGACAATTACTAGTTCAGATCTCCAAGTTATTATTTGCAATAATAATTAGAAGCTATCAATTTTAAGTTCTGTATTTGACAATTACAAGTTCAGATCTTCAAGTTATAATTTACAATAATAATTAGAAGCTATCAATTTTAAGTTCTGTATTTGACTATTACAAGTTCAGATCTTCAAGTTATAATTTGCAATAATAATTAGAAGCTATCAATTTTAAGTTCTGTATTTAACAATTACAAGTTCAGATCTTCAAGTTATAATATGCAATAATAATTAGTAGTTCTGTATTTGACAATTACAAGTTCAGATCTTCAAGTTATAATTTGCAATAATAATTAGAAGCTATCAATTTTAAGTTCTGTATTTGACAATTACTAGTTCAGATCTTCAAGTTATAATTTGCACTAATAATTTGTATTTAACAATTTGAAGTTCTGTATTTGACTATTACAAGTTCAGATCTTCGAATTATTATTTGCAATCTTAGTTTGAATTTAACAATTCGAAGTTCTGTATTTACCTATTACAGGTTCAGATCTTCAAGTTATAATTTGCAATCACAATTTGTATTTAACAATGCTAAGTTGCGTATTTGTCTATTACAAGTTCAGATCTTCAAATTATAATTTGCAATAATAATTAGAAGCTATCAATTTTAAGTTCTGTATTTGACAATTACAAGTTCAGATCTTCAAGTTATTATTTGCAATAATAATTAGAAGCTATCAATTTTAAGTTCTGTATTTGACAATTACAAGTTCAGATCTTGAAGTTATAATTTACAATAATAATTAGAAGCTATCAATTTTAAGTTCTGTATTTCACAATTACAAGTTCAGATCTTCAAGTTATAATATGCAATAATAATTAGAAGCTATCAATTTTAAGTTCTGTATTTGACAATTACTAGTTCAGATCTTCAAGTTATAATTTGAAATAATAATTTGAATTTAACAAATCTAAGTTCTGTAATTCTCTATTACAAGTTCAGATCTTCAAGTTATAATTTACAATAATAATTAGAAGCTATCAATTTTAAGTTCTGTATTTGACAATTACAAGTTCAGATCTTCAAGTTATAATTTGCACTAATAATTTGTATTTAACAATTTGAAGTTCTGTATTTGACAATTACAAGTTCAGATCTTCAAGTTATAATTTGCAATAATAATTAGAATCTATCAATTTTAAGTTCTGTATTTGACAATTACAAGTTCAGATCTTCAAGTTATTATTTGCAATAATAATTAGAAGCTATCAATTTTAAGTTCTGTATTTGACAATTACAAGTTCAGATCTTCAAGTTATAATTTGCAATAATAATTAGAAGCTATCAATTTTAAGTTCTGTATTTGACAATTACTAGTTCAGATCTCCAAGTTATTATTTGCAATAATAATTAGAAGCTATCAATTTTAAGTTCTGTATTTGACAATTACAAGTTCAGATCTTCTAGTTATAATTTACAATAATAATTAGAAGCTATCAATTTTAAGTTCTGTATTTGACTATTACAAGTTCAGATCTTCAAGTTATAATTTGCAATAATAATTAGAAGCTATCAATTTAAGTTCTGTATTTGACAATTACAAGTTCAGATCTTCAAGTTATAATTTGTATTTAACAATTAGTAGTTCTGTATTTGACAATTACAAGTTCAGATCTTCAAGTTATAATTTGCAATAATAATTAGAAGCTATCAATTTTAAGTTCTGTATTTGACAATTACTAGTTCAGATCTTCAAGTTATAATTTGCACTAATAATTTGTATTTAACAATTAGAAGTTCTGTATTTGACTATTACAAGTTCAGATCTTCGAATTATTATTTGCAATCTTAGTTTGAATTTAACAATTCGAAGTTCTGTATTTACCTATTACAGGTTCAGATCTTCAAGTTATAATTTGCAATCACAATTTGTATTTAACAATGCTAAGTTGCGTATTTGTCTATTACAAGTTCAGATCATCAAATTATAATTTGCAATAATAACTAGAAGCTATCAATTTTAAGTTCTGTATTTGACAATTACAAGTTCAGATCTTCAAGTTATTATTTGCAATAATAATTAGAAGCTATCAATTTTAAGTTCTGTATTTGACAATTACAAGTTCAGATCTTGAAGTTATAATTTACAATAATAATTAGAAGCTATCAATTTTAAGTTCTGTATTTCACAATTACAAGTTCAGATCTTCAAGTTATAATATGCAATAATAATTAGAAGCTATCAATTTTAAGTTCTGTATTTGACAATTACTAGTTCAGATCTTCAAGTTATAATTTGAAATAATAATTTGAATTTAACAAATCTAAGTTCTGTAATTCACTATTACAAGTTCAGATCTTCAAGTTATAATTTACAATAATAATTAGAAGCTATCAATTTTAAGTTCTGTATTTGACAATTACAAGTTCAGATCTTCAAGTTATAATTTGCACTAATAATTTGTATTTAACAATTTGAAGTTCTGTATTTGACAATTACAAGTTCAGATCTTCAAGTTATAATTTGCAATAATAATTAGAAGCTATCAATTTTAAGTTCTGTATTTGACAATTACAAGTTCAGATCTTCAAGTTATAATTTGCAATAATAATTAGAAGCTATCAATTTTAAGTTCTGTATTTGACAATTACAAGTTCAGATCTTCAAGTTATAATTTGCAATAATAATTAGAAGCTATCAATTTTAAGTTCTGTATTTACCTATTACAGGTTCAGATCTTCAAGTTATAATTTGCAATCACAATTTGTATTTAACAATGCTAAGTTGCGTATTTGTCTATTACAAGTTCAGATCTTCAAATTATAATTTGCAATAATAATTAGAAGCTATCAATTTTAAGTTCTGTATTTGACAATTACAAGTTCAGATCTTCAAGTTATTATTTGCAATAATAATTAGAAGCTATCAATTTTAAGTTCTGTATTTGACAATTACAAGTTCAGATCTTGAAGTTATAATTTACAATAATAATTAGAAGCTATCAATTTTAAGTTCTGTATTTCACAATTACAAGTTCAGATCTTCAAGTTATAATATGCAATAATAATTAGAAGCTATCAATTTTAAGTTCTGTATTTGACAATTACTAGTTCAGATCTTCAAGTTATAATTTGAAATAATAATTTGAATTTAACAAATCTAAGTTCTGTAATTCTCTATTACAAGTTCAGATCTTCAAGTTATAATTTACAATAATAATTAGAAGCTATCAATTTTAAGTTCTGTATTTGACAATTACAAGTTCAGATCTTCAAGTTATAATTTGCACTAATAATTTGTATTTAACAATTTGAAGTTCTGTATTTGACAATTAGAAGTTCAGATCTTCAAGTTATAATTTGCAATAATAATTAGAATCTATCAATTTTAAGTTCTGTATTTGACAATTACAAGTTCAGATCTTCAAGTTATTATTTGCAATAATAATTAGAAGCTATCAATTTTAAGTTCTGTATTTGACAATTACAAGTTCAGATCTTCAAGTTATAATTTGCAATAATAATTAGAAGCTATCAATTTTAAGTTCTGTATTTGACAATTACTAGTTCAGATCTCCAAGTTATTATTTGCAATAATAATTAGAAGCTATCAATTTTAAGTTCTGTATTTGACAATTACAAGTTCAGATCTTCTAGTTATAATTTACAATAATAATTAGAAGCTATCAATTTTAAGTTCTGTATTTGACTATTACAAGTTCAGATCTTCAAGTTATAATTTGCAATAATAATTAGAAGCTATCAATTTAAGTTCTGTATTTGACAATTACAAGTTCAGATCTTCAAGTTATAATTTGTATTTAACAATTAGTAGTTCTGTATTTGACAATTACAAGTTCAGATCTTCAAGTTATAATTTGCAATAATAATTAGAAGCTATCAATTTTAAGTTCTGTATTTGACAATTACTAGTTCAGATCTTCAAGTTATAATTTGCACTAATAATTTGTATATAACAATTAGAAGTTCTGTATTTGACTATTACAAGTTCAGATCTTCGAATTATTATTTGCAATCTTAGTTTGAATTTAACAATTCGAAGTTCTGTATTTACCTATTACAGGTTCAGATCTTCAAGTTATAATTTGCAATCACAATTTGTATTTAACAATGCTAAGTTGCGTATTTGTCTATTACAAGTTCAGATCTTCAAATTATAATTTGCAATAATAACTAGAAGCTATCAATTTTAAGTTCTGTATTTGACAATTACAAGTTCAGATCTTCAAGTTATTATTTGCAATAATAATTAGAAGCTATCAATTTTAAGTTCTGTATTTGACAATTACAAGTTCAGATCTTGAAGTTATAATTTACAATAATAATTAGAAGCTATCAATTTTAAGTTCTGTATTTCACAATTACAAGTTCAGATCTTCAAGTTATAATATGCAATAATAATTAGAAGCTATCAATTTTAAGTTCTGTATTTGACAATTACTAGTTCAGATCTTCAAGTTATAATTTGAAATAATAATTTGAATTTAACAAATCTAAGTTCTGTAATTCACTATTACAAGTTCAGATCTTCAAGTTATAATTTACAATAATAATTAGAAGCTATCAATTTTAAGTTCTGTATTTGACAATTACAAGTTCAGATCTTCAAGTTATAATTTGCACTAATAATTTGTATTTAACAATTTGAAGTTCTGTATTTGACAATTACAAGTTCAGATCTTCAAGTTATAATTTGCAATAATAATTAGAAGCTATCAATTTTAAGTTCTGTATTTGACAATTACAAGTTCAGATCTTCAAGTTATAATTTGCAATAATAATTAGAAGCTATCAATTTTAAGTTCTGTATTTGACAATTACAAGTTCAGATCTTCAAGTTATAATTTGCAATAATAATTAGAAGCTATCAATTTTAAGTTCTGTATTTGACAATTACTAGTTCAGATCTTCAAGTTATAATTTGCACTAATAATTTGTATTTAACAATTTGAAGTTCTGTATTTGACTATTACAAGTTCATATCTTCGAATTATTATTTGCAATCTTAGTTTGAATTTAACAATTCGAAGTTCTGTATTTACCTATTACAGGTTCAGATCTTCAAGTTATAATTTGCAATCACAATTTGTATTTAACAATGCTAAGTTGCGTATTTGTCTATTACAAGTTCTGATCTTCAAATTATAATTTGCAATAATAATTAGAAGCTATCAATTTTAAGTTCTGTATTTGACAATTACAAGTTCAGATCTTCAAGTTATAATTTGCAATAATAATTAGAAGCTATCAATTTTAAGTTCTGTATTTGACAATTACTAGTTCAGATCTTCAAGTTATAATTTGCACTAATAATTTGTATTTAACAATTTGAAGTTCTGTATTTGACAATTACAAGTTCAGATCTTCAAGTTATAATTTGCAATAATAATTAGAAGCTATCAATTTTAAGTTCTGTATTTGACAATTACAAGTTCAGATCTTCAAGTTATAATTTGCAATAATAATTAGAAGCTATCAATTTTAAGTTCTGTATTTGACAATTACAAGTTCAGATCTTCAAGTTATAATTTGCAATAATAATTAGAAGCTATCAATTTTAAGTTCTGTATTTGACAATTACTAGTTCAGATCTTCAAGTTATAATTTGCACTAATAATTTGTATTTAACAATTTGAAGTTCTGTATTTGACTATTACAAGTTCATATCTTCGAATTATTATTTGCAATCTTAGTTTGAATTTAACAATTCGAAGTTCTGTATTTACCTATTACAGGTTCAGATCTTCAAGTTATAATTTGCAATCACAATTTGTATTTAACAATGCTAAGTTGCGTATTTGTCTATTACAAGTTCTGATCTTCAAATTATAATTTGCAATAATAATTAGAAGCTATCAATTTTAAGTTCTGTATTTGACAATTACAAGTTCAGATCTTCAAGTTATTATTTGCAATAATAATTAGAAGCTATCAATTTTAAGTTCTGTATTTGACAATTACAAGTTCAGATCTTGAAGTTATAATTTACAATAATAATTAGAAGCTATCAATTTTAAGTTCTGTATTTCACAATTACAAGTTCAGATCTTCAAGTTATAATATGCAATAATAATTAGAAGCTATCAATTTTAAGTTCTGTATTTGACAATTACTAGTTCAGATCTTCAAGTTATAATTTGAAATAATAATTTGAATTTAACAAATCTAAGTTCTGTAATTCACTATTACACGTTCAGATCTTCAAGTTATAATTTACAATAATAATTAGAAGCTATCAATTTTAAGTTCTGTATTTGACAATTACAAGTTCAGATCTTCAAGTTATAATTTGCACTAATAATTTGTATTTAACAATTTGAAGTTCTGTATTTGACAATTACAAGTTCAGATCTTCAAGTTATAATTTGCAATAATAATTAGAATCTATCAATTTTAAGTTCTGTATTTGACAATTACAAGTTCAGATCTTCAAGTTATTATTTGCAATAATAATTAGAAGCTATCAATTTTAAGTTCTGTATTTGACAATTACAAGTTCGGATCTTCAAGTTATAATTTGCAATAATAATTAGAAGCTATCAATTTTAAGTTCTGTATTTGACAATTACTAGTTCAGATCTCCAAGTTATTATTTGCAATAATAATTAGAAGCTATCAATTTTAAGTTCTGTATTTGACAATTACAAGTTCAGATCTTCAAGTTATAATTTACAATAATAATTAGAAGCTATCAATTTTAAGTTCTGTATTTGACTATTACAAGTTCAGATCTTCAAGTTATAATTTGCAATAATAATTAGAAGCTATCAATTTAAGTTCTGTATTTGACAATTACAAGTTCAGATCTTCAAGTTATAATTTGCAATAATAATTAGAAGCTATCAATTTTAAGTTCTGTATTTGACAATTACTAGTTCAGATCTTCAAGTTATAATTTGCACTAATAATTTGTATTTAACAATTAGAAGTTCTGTATTTGACTATTACAAGTTCAGATCTTCGAATTATTATTTGCAATCTTAGTTTGAATTTAACAATTCGAAGTTCTGTATTTACCTATTACAGGTTCAGATCTTCAAGTTATAATTTGCAATCACAATTTGTATTTAACAATGCTAAGTTGCGTATTTGTCTATTACAAGTTCAGATCTTCAAATTATAATTTGCAATAATAATTAGAAGCTATCAATTTTAAGTTCTGTATTTGACAATTACAAGTTCAGATCTTCAAGTTATAATTTGCAATAATAATTAGAAGCTATCAATTTTAAGTTCTGTTTTTGACAATTACAAGTTCAGATCTTCAAGTTATAATTTGCAATAATAATTAGAAGCTATCAATTTTAAGTTCTGTATTTGACAATTACTAGTTCAGATCTCCAAGTTATTATTTGCAATAATAATTAGAAGCTATCAATTTTAAGTTCTGTATTTGACAATTACAAGTTCAGATCTTCAAGTTATAATTTACAATAATAATTAGAAGCTATCAATTTTAAGTTCTGTATTTGACTATTACAAGTTCAGATCTTCAAGTTATAATTTGCAATAATAATTAGAAGCTATCAATTTTAAGTTCTGTATTTGACAATTACAAGTTCAGATCTTCAAGTTATAATTTGTATTTAACAATTAGTAGTTCTGTATTTGACAATTACAAGTTCAGATCTTCAAGTTATAATTTGCAATAATAATTAGAAGCTATCAATTTTAAGTTCTGTATTTGACAATTACTAGTTCAGATCTTCAAGTTATAATTTGCACTAATAATTTGTATTTAACAATTTGAAGTTCTGTATTTGACTATTACAAGTTCAGATCTTCGAATTATTATTTGCAATCTTAGTTTGAATTTAACAATTCGAAGTTCTGTATTTACCTATTACAGGTTCAGATCTTCAAGTTATAATTTGCAATAATAATTAGAAGCTATCAATTTTAAGTTCTGTATTTGACAATTACTAGTTCAGATCTCCAAGTTATTATTTGCAATAATAATTAGAAGCTATCAATTTTAAGTTCTGTATTTGACAATTACAAGTTCAGATCTTCAAGTTATAATTTACAATAATAATTAGAAGCTATCAATTTTAAGTTCTGTATTTGACTATTACAAGTTCAGATCTTCAAGTTATAATTTGCAATAATAATTAGAAGCTATCAATTTAAGTTCTGTATTTGACAATTACAAGTTCAGATCTTCAAGTTATAATTTGCAATAATAATTAGAAGCTATCAATTTTAAGTTCTGTATTTGACAATTACTAGTTCAGATCTTCAAGTTATAATTTGCACTAATAATTTGTATTTAACAATTTGAAGTTCTGTATTTGACAATTACAAGTTCAGATCTTCAAGTTATAATTTGCAATAATAATTAGAAGCTATCAATTTTAAGTTCTGTATTTGACAATTACAAGTTCAGATCTTCAAGTTATAATTTGCAATAATAATTAGAAGCTATCAATTTTAAGTTCTGTATTTGACAATTACAAGTTCAGATCTTCAAGTTATAATTTGCAATAATAATTAGAAGCTATCAATTTTAAGTTCTGTATTTGACAATTACTAGTTCAGATCTTCAAGTTATAATTTGCACTAATAATTTGTATTTAACAATTTGAAGTTCTGTATTTGACTATTACAAGTTCATATCTTCGAATTATTATTTGCAATCTTAGTTTGAATTTAACAATTCGAAGTTCTGTATTTACCTATTACAGGTTCAGATCTTCAAGTTATAATTTGCAATCACAATTTGTATTTAACAATGCTAAGTTGCGTATTTGTCTATTACAAGTTCTGATCTTCAAATTATAATTTGCAATAATAATTAGAAGCTATCAATTTTAAGTTCTGTATTTGACAATTACAAGTTCAGATCTTCAAGTTATTATTTGCAATAATAATTAGAAGCTATCAATTTTAAGTTCTGTATTTGACAATTACAAGTTCAGATCTTGAAGTTATAATTTACAATAATAATTAGAAGCTATCAATTTTAAGTTCTGTATTTCACAATTACAAGTTCAGATCTTCAAGTTATAATATGCAATAATAATTAGAAGCTATCAATTTTAAGTTCTGTATTTGACAATTACTAGTTCAGATCTTCAAGTTATAATTTGAAATAATAATTTGAATTTAACAAATCTAAGTTCTGTAATTCACTATTACAAGTTCAGATCTTCAAGTTATAATTTACAATAATAATTAGAAGCTATCAATTTTAAGTTCTGTATTTGACAATTACAAGTTCAGATCTTCAAGTTATAATTTGCACTAATAATTTGTATTTAACAATTTGAAGTTCTGTATTTGACAATTACAAGTTCAGATCTTCAAGTTATAATTTGCAATAATAATTAGAATCTATCAATTTTAAGTTCTGTATTTGACAATTACAAGTTCAGATCTTCAAGTTATTATTTGCAATAATAATTAGAAGCTATCAATTTTAAGTTCTGTATTTGACAATTACAAGTTCAGATCTTCAAGTTATAATTTGCAATAATAATTAGAAGCTATCAATTTTAAGTTCTGTATTTGACAATTACTAGTTCAGATCTTCAAGTTATAATTTGCACTAATAATTTGTATTTAACAATTAGAAGTTCTGTATTTGACTATTACAAGTTCAGATCTTCGAATTATTATTTGCAATCTTAGTTTGAATTTAACAATTCGAAGTTCTGTATTTACCTATTACAGGTTCAGATCTTCAAGTTATAATTTGCAATCACAATTTGTATTTAACAATGCTAAGTTGCGTATTTGTCTATTACAAGTTCAGAACTTCAAATTATAATTTGCAATAATAATTAGAAGCTATCAATTTTAAGTTCTGTATTTGACAATTACAAGTTCAGATCTTCAAGTTATAATTTGCAATAATTATTAGAAGCTATCAATTTTAAGTTCTGTTTTTGACAATTACAAGTTCAGATCTTCAAGTTATAATTTGCAATAATAATTAGAAGCTATCAATTTTAAGTTCTGTATTTGACAATTACTAGTTCAGATCTCCAAGTTATTATTTGCAATAATAATTAGAAGCTATCAATTTTAAGTTCTGTATTTGACAATTACAAGTTCAGATCTTCAAGTTATAATTTACAATAATAATTAGAAGCTATCAATTTTAAGTTCTGTATTTGACTATTACAAGTTCAGATCTTCAAGTTATAATTTGCAATAATAATTAGAAGCTATCAATTTTAAGTTCTGTATTTGACAATTACAAGTTCAGATCTTCAAGTTATAATTTGTATTTAACAATTAGTAGTTCTGTATTTGACAATTACAAGTTCAGATCTTCAAGTTATAATTTGCAATAATAATTAGAAGCTATCAATTTTAAGTTCTGTATTTGACAATTACTAGTTCAGATCTTCAAGTTATAATTTGCACTAATAATTTGTATTTAACAATTTGAAGTTCTGTATTTGACTATTACAAGTTCAGATCTTCGAATTATTATTTGCAATCTTAGTTTGAATTTAACAATTCGAAGTTCTGTATTTACCTATTACAGGTTCAGATCTTCAAGTTATAATTTGCAATCACAATTTGTATTTAACAATGCTAAGTTGCGTATTTGTCTATTACAAGTTCAGATCTTCAAATTATAATTTGCAATAATAATTAGAAGCTATCAATTTTAAGTTCTGTATTTGACAATTACAAGTTCAGATCTTCAAGTTATTATTTGCAATAATAATTAGAAGCTATCAATTTTAAGTTCTGTATTTGACAATTACAAGTTCAGATCTTGAAGTTATAATTTACAATAATAATTAGAAGCTATCAATTTTAAGTTCTGTATTTCACAATTACAAGTTCAGATCTTCAAGTTATAATATGCAATAATAATTAGAAGCTATCAATTTTAAGTTCTGTATTTGACAATTACTAGTTCAAATCTTCAAGTTATAATTTGAAATAATAATTTGAATTTAACAAATCTAAGTTCTGTATTTGACTATTACAAGTTCAGATCTTCAAGTTATAATTTACAATAATAATTAGAAGCTATCAATTTTAAGTTCTGTATTTGACAATTACAAGTTCAGATCTTCAAGTTATAATTTGCACTAATAATTTGTATTTAACAATTTGAAGTTCTGTATTTGACAATTACAAGTTCAGATCTTCAAGTTATAATTTGCAATAATAATTAGAATCTATCAATTTTAAGTTCTGTATTTGACAATTACAAGTTCAGATCTTCAAGTTATTATTTGCAATAATAATTAGAAGCTATCAATTTTAAGTTCTGTATTTGACAATTACAAGTTCAGATCTTCAAGTTATAATTTGCAATAATAATTAGAAGCTATCAATTTTAAGTTCTGTATTTGACAATTACTAGTTCAGATCTCCAAGTTATTATTTGCAATAATAATTAGAAGCTATCAATTTTAAGTTCTGTATTTGACAATTACAAGTTCAGATCTTCAAGTTATAATTTACAATAATAATTAGAAGCTATCAATTTTAAGTTCTGTATTTGACTATTACAAGTTCAGATCTTCAAGTTATAATTTACAATAATAATTAGAAGCTATCAATTTTAAGTTCTGTATTTGACTATTACAAGTTCAGATCTTCAAGTTATAATTTGCAATAATAATTAGAAGCTATCAATTTAAGTTCTGTATTTGACAATTACAAGTTCAGATCTTCAAGTTATAATTTGCAATAATAATTAGAAGCTATCAATTTTAAGTTCTGTATTTGACAATTACTAGTTCAGATCTTCAAGTTATAATTTGCACTAATAATTTGTATTTAACAATTTGAAGTTCTGTATTTGACAATTACAAGTTCAGATCTTCATGTTATAATTTGCAATAATAATTAGAAGCTATCAATTTTAAGTTCTGTATTTGACAATTACAAGTTCAGATCTTCAAGTTATAATTTGCAATAATAATTGGAAGCTATCAATTTTAAGTTCTGTATTTGACAATTACAAGTTCAGATCTAAAAGTTATAATTTGCAATAATAATTAGAAGCTATCAATTTTAAGTTCTGTATTTGACAATTACTAGTTCAGATCTTCAAGTTATAATTTGCACTAATAATTTGTATTTAACAATTTGAAGTTCTGTATTTGACTATTACAAGTTCATATCTTCGAATTATTATTTGCAATCTTAGTTTGAATTTAACAATTCGAAGTTCTGTATTTACCTATTACAGGTTCAGATCTTCAAGTTATAATTTGCAATCACAATTTGTATTTAACAATGCTAAGTTGCGTATTTGTCTATTACAAGTTCTGATCTTCAAATTATAATTTGCAATAATAATTAGAAGCTATCAATTTTAAGTTCTGTATTTGACAATTACAAGTTCAGATCTTCAAGTTATTATTTGCAATAATAATTAGAAGCTATCAATTTTAAGTTCTGTATTTGACAATTACAAGTTCAGATCTTGAAGTTATAATTTACAATAATAATTAGAAGCTATCAATTTTAAGTTCTGTATTTCACAATTACAAGTTCAGATCTTCAAGTTATAATATGCAATAATAATTAGAAGCTATCAATTTTAAGTTCTGTATTTGACAATTACTAGTTCAGATCTTCAAGTTATAATTTGAAATAATAATTTGAATTTAACAAATCTAAGTTCTGTAATTCACTATTACAAGTTCAGATCTTCAAGTTATAATTTACAATAATAATTAGAAGCTATCAATTTTAAGTTCTGTATTTGACAATAACAAGTTCAGATCTTCAAGTTATAATTTGCACTAATAATTTGTATTTAACAATTTGAAGTTCTGTATTTGACAATTACAAGTTCAGATCTTCAAGTTATAATTTGCAATAATAATTAGAATCTATCAATTTTAAGTTCTGTATTTGACAATTACAAGTTCAGATCTTCAAGTTATTATTTGCAATAATAATTAGAAGCTATCAATTTTAAGTTCTGTATTTGACAATTACAAGTTCAGATCTTCAAGTTATAATTTGCAATAATAATTAGAAGCTATCAATTTTAAGTTCTGTATTTGACAATTACTAGTTCAGATCTCCAAGTTATTATTTGCAATAATAATTAGAAGCTATCAATTTTAAGTTCTGTATTTGACAATTACAAGTTCAGATCTTCAAGTTATAATTTACAATAATAATTAGAAGCTATCAATTTTAAGTTCTGTATTTGACTATTACAAGTTCAGATCTTCAAGTTATAATTTGCAATAATAATTAGAAGCTATCAATTTAAGTTCTGTATTTGACAATTACAAGTTCAGATCTTCAAGTTATAATTTGCAATAATAATTAGAAGCTATCAATTTTAAGTTCTGTATTTGACAATTACTAGTTCAGATCTTCAAGTTATAATTTGCACTAATAATTTGTATTTAACAATTAGAAGTTCTGTATTTGACTATTACAAGTTCAGATCTTCGAATTATTATTTGCAATCTTAGTTTGAATTTAACAATTCGAAGTTCTGTATTTACCTATTACAGGTTCAGATCTTCAAGTTATAATTTGCAATCACAATTTGTATTTAACAATGCTAAGTTGCGTATTTGTCTATTACAAGTTCAGATCTTCAAATTATAATTTGCAATAATAATTAGAAGCTATCAATTTTAAGTTCTGTATTTGACAATTACAAGTTCAGATCTTCAAGTTATAATTTGCAATAATAATTAGAAGCTATCAATTTTAAGTTCTGTTTTTGACAATTACAAGTTCAGATCTTCAAGTTATAATTTGCAATAATAATTAGAAGCTATCAATTTTAAGTTCTGTATTTGACAATTACTAGTTCAGATCTCCAAGTTATTATTTGCAATAATAATTAGAAGCTATCAATTTTAAGTTCTGTATTTGACAATTACAAGTTCAGATCTTCAAGTTATAATTTACAATAATAATTAGAAGCTATCAATTTTAAGTTCTGTATTTCACAATTACAAGTTCAGATCTTCAAGTTATAATATGCAATAATAATTAGAAGCTATCAATTTTAAGTTCTGTTTTTGACAATTACAAGTTCAGATCTTCAAGTTATAATTTGCAATAATAATTAGAAGCTATCAATTTTAAGTTCTGTATTTGACAATTACTAGTTCAGATCTCCAAGTTATTATTTGCAATAATAATTAGAAGCTATCAATTTTAAGTTCTGTATTTGACAATTACAAGTTCAGATCTTGAAGTTATAATTTACAATAATAATTAGAAGCTATCAATTTTAAGTTCTGTATTTCACAATTACAAGTTCAGATCTTCAAGTTATAATATGCAATAATAATTAGAAGCTATCAATTTTAAGTTCTGTATTTGACAATTACTAGTTCAAATCTTCAAGTTATAATTTGAAATAATAATTTGAATTTAACAAATCTAAGTTCTGTAATTCACTATTACAAGTTCAGATCTTCAAGTTATAATTTACAATAATAATTAGAAGCTATCAATTTTAAGTTCTGTATTTGACAATTACAAGTTCAGATCTTCAAGTTATAATTTGCACTAATAATTTGTATTTAACAATTTGAAGTTCTGTATTTGACAATTACAAGTTCAGATCTTCAAGTTATAATTTGCAATAATAATTAGAATCTATCAATTTTAAGTTCTGTATTTGACAATTACAAGTTCAGATCTTCAAGTTATTATTTGCAATAATAATTAGAAGCTATCAATTTTAAGTTCTGTATTTGACAATTACAAGTTCAGATCTTCAAGTTATAATTTGCAATAATAATTAGAAGCTATCAATTTTAAGTTCTGTATTTGACAATTACTAGTTCAGATCTCCAAGTTATTATTTGCAATAATAATTAGAAGCTATCAATTTTAAGTTCTGTATTTGACAATTACAAGTTCAGATCTTCAAGTTATAATTTACAATAATAATTAGAAGCTATCAATTTTAAGTTCTGTATTTGACTATTACAAGTTCAGATCTTCAAGTTATAATTTGCAATAATAATTAGAAGCTATCAATTTAAGTTCTGTATTTGACAATTACAAGTTCAGATCTTCAAGTTATAATTTGTATTTAACAATTAGTAGTTCTGTATTTGACAATTACAAGTTCAGATCTTCAAGTTATAATTTGCAATAATAATTAGAAGCTATCAATTTTAAGTTCTGTATTTGACAATTACTAGTTCAGATCTTCAAGTTATAATTTGCACTAATAATTTGTATTTAACAATTAGAAGTTCTGTATTTGACTATTACAAGTTCAGATCTTCGAATTATTATTTGCAATCTTAGTTTGAATTTAACAATTCGAAGTTCTGTATTTACCTATTACAGGTTCAGATCTTCAAGTTATAATTTGCAATCACAATTTGTATTTAACAATGCTAAGTTGCGTATTTGTCTATTACAAGTTCTGATCTTCAAATTATAATTTGCAATAATAATTAGAAGCTATCAATTTTAAGTTCTGTATTTGACAATTACAAGTTCAGATCTTCAAGTTATTATTTGCACTAATAATTTGTATTTAACAATTTGAAGTTCTGTATTTGACAATTACAAGTTCAGATCTTCAAGTTATAATTTGCAATAATAATTAGAATCTATCAATTTTAAGTTCTGTATTTGACAATTACAAGTTCAGATCTTCAAGTTATTATTTGCAATAATAATTAGAAGCTATCAATTTTAAGTTCTGTATTTGACAATTACAAGTTCAGATCTTCAAGTTATAATTTGCAATAATAATTAGAAGCTATCAATTTTAAGTTCTGTATTTGACAATTACTAGTTCAGATCTTCAAGTTATTATTTGCAATAATAATTAGAAGCTATCAATTTTAAGTTCTGTATTTGACAATTACAAGTTCAGATCTTCAAGTTATAATTTACAATAATAATTAGAAGCTATCAATTTTAAGTTCTGTATTTGACTATTACAAGTTCAGATCTTCAAGTTATAATTTGCAATAATAATTAGAAGCTATCAATTTAAGTTCTGTATTTGACAATTACAAGTTCAGATCTTCAAGTTATAATTTGCAATAATAATTAGAAGCTATCAATTTTAAGTTCTGTATTTGACAATTACTAGTTCAGATCTTCAAGTTATAATTTGCACTAATAATTTGTATTTAACAATTAGAAGTTCTGTATTTGACAATTACAAGTTCAGATCTTCAAGTTATAATTTGCAATAATAATTAGAAGCTATCAATTTTAAGTTCTGTATTTGACAATTACTAGTTCAGATCTCCAAGTTATTATTTGCAATAATAATTAGAAGCTATCAATTTTAAGTTCTGTATTTGACAATTACAAGTTCAGATCTTCAAGTTATAATTTACAATAATAATTAGAAGCTATCAATTTTAAGTTCTGTATTTGACTATTACAAGTTCAGATCTTCAAGTTATAATTTGCAATAATAATTAGAAGCTATCAATTTAAGTTCTGTATTTGACAATTACAAGTTCAGATCTTCAAGTTATAATTTGTATTTAACAATTAGTAGTTCTGTATTTGACAATTACAAGTTCAGATCTTCAAGTTATAATTTGCAATAATAATTAGAAGCTATCAATTTTAAGTTCTGTATTTGACAATTACTAGTTCAGATCTTCAAGTTATAATTTGCACTAATAATTTGTATTTAACAATTAGAAGTTCTGTATTTGACTATTACAAGTTCAGATCTTCGAATTATTATTTGCAATCTTAGTTTGAATTTAACAATTCGAAGTTCTGTATTTACCTATTACAGGTTCAGATCTTCAAGTTATAATTTGCAATCACAATTTGTATTTAACAATGCTAAGTTGCGTATTTGTCTATTACAAGTTCTGATCTTCAAATTATAATTTGCAATAATAATTAGAAGCTATCAATTTTAAGTTCTGTATTTGACAATTACAAGTTCAGATCTTCAAGTTATTATTTGCAATAATAATTAGAAGCTATCAATTTTAAGTTCTGTATTTGACAATTACAAGTTCAGATCTTGAAGTTATAATTTACAATAATAATTAGAAGCTATCAATTTTAAGTTCTGTATTTCACAATTACAAGTTCAGATCTTCAAGTTATAATATGCAATAATAATTAGAAGCTATCAATTTTAAGTTCTGTATTTGACAATTACTAGTTCAGATCTTCAAGTTATAATTTGAAATAATAATTTGAATTTAACAAATCTAAGTTCTGTAATTCACTATTACAAGTTCAGATCTTCAAGTTATAATTTACAATAATAATTAGAAGCTATCAATTTTAAGTTCTGTATTTGACAATTACAAGTTCAGATCTTCAAGTTATAATTTGCACTAATAATTTGTATTTAACAATTTGAAGTTCTGTATTTGACAATTACAAGTTCAGATCTTCAAGTTATAATTTGCAATAATAATTAGAATCTATCAATTTTAAGTTCTGTATTTGACAATTACAAGTTCAGATCTTCAAGTTATTATTTGCAATAATAATTAGAAGCTATCAATTTTAAGTTCTGTATTTGACAATTACAAGTTCAGATCTTCAAGTTATAATTTGCAATAATAATTAGAAGCTATCAATTTTAAGTTCTGTATTTGACAATTACTAGTTCAGATCTCCAAGTTATTATTTGCAATAATAATTAGAAGCTATCAATTTTAAGTTCTGTATTTGACAATTACAAGTTCAGATCTTCAAGTTATAATTTACAATAATAATTAGAAGCTATCAATTTTAAGTTCTGTATTTGACTATTACAAGTTCAGATCTTCAAGTTATAATTTGCAATAATAATTAGAAGCTATCAATTTAAGTTCTGTATTTGACAATTACAAGTTCAGATCTTCAAGTTATAATTTGCAATAATAATTAGAAGCTATCAATTTTAAGTTCTGTATTTGACAATTACTAGTTCAGATCTTCAAGTTATAATTTGCACTAATAATTTGTATTTAACAATTAGAAGTTCTGTATTTGACTATTACAAGTTCAGATCTTCGAATTATTATTTGCAATCTTAGTTTGAATTTAACAATTCGAAGTTCTGTATTTACCTATTACAGGTTCAGATCTTCAAGTTATAATTTGCAATCACAATTTGTATTTAACAATGCTAAGTTGCGTATTTGTCTATTACAAGTTCAGATCTTCAAATTATAATTTGCAATAATAATTAGAAGCTATCAATTTTAAGTTCTGTATTTGACAATTACAAGTTCAGATCTTCAAGTTATAATTTGCAATAATAATTAGAAGCTATCAATTTTAAGTTCTGTTTTTGACAATTACAAGTTCAGATCTTCAAGTTATAATTTGCAATAATAATTAGAAGCTATCAATTTTAAGTTCTGTATTTGACAATTACTAGTTCAGATCTCCAAGTTATTATTTGCAATAATAATTAGAAGCTATCAATTTTAAGTTCTGTATTTGACAATTACAAGTTCAGATCTTCAAGTTATAATTTACAATAATAATTAGAAGCTATCAATTTTAAGTTCTGTATTTGACAATTACAAGTTCAGATCTTCAAGTTATAATTTGTATTTAACAATTAGTAGTTCTGTATTTGACAATTACAAGTTCAGATCTTCAAGTTATAATTTGCAATAATAATTAGAAGCTATCAATTTTAAGTTCTGTATTTGACAATTACTAGTTCAGATCTTCAAGTTATAATTTGCACTAATAATTTGTATTTAACAATTTGAAGTTCTGTATTTGACTATTACAAGTTCAGATCTTCGAATTATTATTTGCAATCTTAGTTTGAATTTAACAATTCGAAGTTCTGTATTTACCTATTACAGGTTCAGATCTTCAAGTTATAATTTGCAATCACAATTTGTATTTAACAATGCTAAGTTGCGTATTTGTCTATTACAAGTTCAGATCTTCAAATTATAATTTGCAATAATAATTAGAAGCTATCAATTTTAAGTTCTGTATTTGACAATTACAAGTTCAGATCTTCAAGTTATTATTTGCAATAATAATTAGAAGCTATCAATTTTAAGTTCTGTATTTGACAATTACAAGTTCAGATCTTGAAGTTATAATTTACAATAATAATTAGAAGCTATCAATTTTAAGTTCTGTATTTCACAATTACAAGTTCAGATCTTCAAGTTATAATATGCAATAATAATTAGAAGCTATCAATTTTAAGTTCTGTATTTGACAATTACTAGTTCAAATCTTCAAGTTATAATTTGAAATAATAATTTGAATTTAACAAATCTAAGTTCTGTAATTCACTATTACAAGTTCAGATCTTCAAGTTATAATTTACAATAATAATTAGAAGCTATCAATTTTAAGTTCTGTATTTGACAATTACAAGTTCAGATCTTCAAGTTATAATTTGCACTAATAATTTGTATTTAACAATTTGAAGTTCTGTATTTGACAATTACAAGTTCAGATCTTCAAGTTATAATTTGCAATAATAATTAGAATCTATCAATTTTAAGTTCTGTATTTGACAATTACAAGTTCAGATCTTCAAGTTATTATTTGCAATAATAATTAGAAGCTATCAATTTTAAGTTCTGTATTTGACAATTACAAGTTCAGATCTTCAAGTTATAATTTGCAATAATAATTAGAAGCTATCAATTTTAAGTTCTGTATTTGACAATTACTAGTTCAGATCTCCAAGTTATTATTTGCAATAATAATTAGAAGCTATCAATTTTAAGTTCTGTATTTGACAATTACAAGTTCAGATCTTCAAGTTATAATTTACAATAATAATTAGAAGCTATCAATTTTAAGTTCTGTATTTGACTATTACAAGTTCAGATCTTCAAGTTATAATTTGCAATAATAATTAGAAGCTATCAATTTAAGTTCTGTATTTGACAATTACAAGTTCAGATCTTCAAGTTATAATTTGTATTTAACAATTAGTAGTTCTGTATTTGACAATTACAAGTTCAGATCTTCAAGTTATAATTTGCAATAATAATTAGAAGCTATCAATTTTAAGTTCTGTATTTGACAATTACTAGTTCAGATCTTCAAGTTATAATTTGCACTAATAATTTGTATTTAACAATTAGAAGTTCTGTATTTGACTATTACAAGTTCAGATCTTCGAATTATTATTTGCAATCTTAGTTTGAATTTAACAATTCGAAGTTCTGTATTTACCTATTACAGGTTCAGATCTTCAAGTTATAATTTGCAATCACAATTTGTATTTAACAATGCTAAGTTGCGTATTTGTCTATTACAAGTTCAGATCTTCAAATTATAATTTGCAATAATAATTAGAAGCTATCAATTTTAAGTTCTGTATTTGACAATTACAAGTTCAGATCTTCAAGTTATTATTTGCAATAATAATTAGAAGCTATCAATTTTAAGTTCTGTATTTGACGATTACAAGTTCAGATCTTGAAGTTATAATTTACAATAATAATTAGAAGCTATCAATTTTAAGTTCTGTATTTCACAATTACAAGTTCAGATCTTCAAGTTATAATATGCAATAATAATTAGAAGCTATCAATTTTAAGTTCTGTATTTGACAATTACTAGTTCAGATCTTCAAGTTATAATTTGAAATAATAATTTGAATTTAACAAATCTAAGTTCTGTAATTCACTATTACAAGTTCAGATCTTCAAGTTATAATTTACAATAATAATTAGAAGCTATCAATTTTAAGTTCTGTATTTGACAATTATAAGTTGAGATCTTCAAGTTATAATTTGCACTAATAATTTGTATTTAACAATTTGAAGTTCTGTATTTGACAATTACAAGTTCAGATCTTCAAGTTATAATTTGCAATAATAATTAGAAGCTATCAATTTTAAGTTCTGTATTTGACAATTACAAGTTCAGATCTTCAAGTTATAATTTGCAATAATAATTAGAAGCTATCAATTTTAAGTTCTGTATTTGACAATTACAAGTTCAGATCTTCAAGTTATAATTTGCAATAATAATTAGAAGCTATCAATTTTAAGTTCTGTATTTGACAATTACTAGTTCAGATCTTCAAGTTATAATTTGCACTAATAATTTGTATTTAACAATTTGAAGTTCTGTATTTGACTATTACAAGTTCAGATCTTCGAATTATTATTTGCAATCTTAGTTTGAATTTAACAATTCGAAGTTCTGTATTTACCTATTACAGGTTCAGATCTTCAAGTTATAATTTGCAATCACAATTTGTATTTAACAATGCTAAGTTGCGTATTTGTCTATTACAAGTTCAGATCTTCAAATTATAATTTGCAATAATAATTAGAAGCTATCAATTTTAAGTTCTGTATTTGACAATTACTAGTTCAGATCTTCAAGTTTTTATTTGCAATAATAATTAGAAGCTATCAATTTTAAGTTCTGTATTTGACAATTACAAGTTCAGATCTTGAAGTTATAATTTACAATAATAATTAGAAACTATCAATTTTAAGTTCTGTATTTCACAATTACAAGTTCAGATCTTCAAGTTATAATATGCAATAATAATTAGAAGCTATCAATTTTAAGTTCTGTATTTGACAATTACTAGTTCAGATCTTCAAGTTATAATTTGAAATAATAATTTGAATTTAACAAATCTAAGTTCTGTAATTCACTATTACAAGTTCAGATCTTCAAGTTATAATTTACAATAATAATTAGAAGCTATCAATTTTAAGTTCTGTATTTGACAATTACAAGTTCAGATCTTCAAGTTATAATTTGCAATAATAATTAGAAGCTATCAATTTTAAGTTCTGTATTTGACAATTACTAGTTCAGATCTTCAAGTTATAATTTGCACTAATAATTTGTACTTAACAATTAGAAGTTCTGTATTTGACTATTACAAGTTCAGATCTTCAAGTTATAATATGCAATAATAATTAGAAGCTATCAATTTTAAGTTCTGTATTTGACAATTACTAGTTCAGATCTTCAAGTTATAATTTGAAATAATAATTTGAATTTAACAAATCTAAGTTCTGTAATTCACTATTACAAGTTCAGATCTTCAAGTTATAATTTACAATAATAATTAGAAGCTATCAATTTTAAGTTCTTTATTAGACAATTACAAGTTCAGATCTTCAAGTTATAATTTGCAATAATAATTAGAAGCTATCAATTTTAAGTTCTGTATTTGACAATTACAAGTTCAGATCTTCAAGTTATTATTTGCAATAATAATTAGAAGCTATCAATTTTAAGTTCTGTATTTGACAATTACAAGTTCAGATCTTGAAGTTATAATTTACAATAATAATTAGAAGCTATCAATTTTAAGTTCTGTATTTCACAATTACAAGTTCAGATCTTCAAGTTATAATATGCAATAATAATTAGAAGCTATCAATTTTAAGTTCTGTATTTGACAATTACTAGTTCAGATCTTCAAGTTATAATTTGAAATAATAATTTGAATTTAACAAATCTAAGTTCTGTAATTCACTATTACAAGTTCAGATCTTCAAGTTATAATTTACAATAATAATTAGAAGCTATCAATTTTAAGTTCTGTATTTGACAATTACAAGTTCAGATCTTCAAGTTATAATTTGCACTAATAATTTGTATTTAACAATTTGAAGTTCTGTATTTGACAATTACAAGTTCAGATCTTCAAGTTATAATTTGCAATAATAATTAGAATCTATCAATTTTAAGTTCTGTATTTGACAATTACAAGTTCAGATCTTCAAGTTATTATTTGCAATAATAATTAGAAGCTATCAATTTTAAGTTCTGTATTTGACAATTACAAGTTCAGATCTTCAAGTTATAATTTGCAATAATAATTAGAAGCTATCAATTTTAAGTTCTGTATTTGACAATTACTAGTTCAGATCTCCAAGTTATTATTTGCAATAATAATTAGAAGCTATCAATTTTAAGTTCTGTATTTGACAATTACAAGTTCAGATCTTCAAGTTATAATTTACAATAATAATTAGAAGCTATCAATTTTAAGTTCTGTATTTGACTATTACAAGTTCAGATCTTCAAGTTATAATTTGCAATAATAATTAGAAGCTATCAATTTAAGTTCTGTATTTGACAATTACAAGTTCAGATCTTCAAGTTATAATTTGCAATAATAATTAGAAGCTATCAATTTTAAGTTCTGTATTTGACAATTACTAGTTCAGATCTTCAAGTTATAATTTGCACTAATAATTTGTATTTAACAATTAGAAGTTCTGTATTTGACTATTACAAGTTCAGATCTTCGAATTATTATTTGCAATCTTAGTTTGAATTTAACAATTCGAAGTTCTGTATTTACCTATTACAGGTTCAGATCTTCAAGTTATAATTTGCAATCACAATTTGTATTTAACAATGCTAAGTTGCGTATTTGTCTATTACAAGTTCAGATCTTCAAATTATAATTTGCAATAATAATTAGAAGCTATCAATTTTAAGTTCTGTATTTGACAATTACAAGTTCAGATCTTCAAGTTATAATTTGCAATAATAATTAGAAGCTATCAATTTTAAGTTCTGTTTTTGACAATTACAAGTTCAGATCTTCAAGTTATAATTTGCAATAATAATTAGAAGCTATCAATTTTAAGTTCTGTATTTGACAATTACTAGTTCAGATCTCCAAGTTATTATTTGCAATAATAATTAGAAGCTATCAATTTTAAGTTCTGTATTTGACAATTACAAGTTCAGATCTTCAAGTTATAATTTACAATAATAATTAGAAGCTATCAATTTTAAGTTCTGTATTTGACAATTACAAGTTCAGATCTTCAAGTTATAATTTGTATTTAACAATTAGTAGTTCTGTATTTGACAATTACAAGTTCAGATCTTCAAGTTATAATTTGCAATAATAATTAGAAGCTATCAATTTTAAGTTCTGTATTTGACAATTACTAGTTCAGATCTTCAAGTTATAATTTGCACTAATAATTTGTATTTAACAATTTGAAGTTCTGTATTTGACTATTACAAGTTCAGATCTTCGAATTATTATTTGCAATCTTAGTTTGAATTTAACAATTCGAAGTTCTGTATTTACCTATTACAGGTTCAGATCTTCAAGTTATAATTTGCAATCACAATTTGTATTTAACAATGCTAAGTTGCGTATTTGTCTATTACAAGTTCAGATCTTCAAATTATAATTTGCAATAATAATTAGAAGCTATCAATTTTAAGTTCTGTATTTGACAATTACAAGTTCAGATCTTCAAGTTATTATTTGCAATAATAATTAGAAGCTATCAATTTTAAGTTCTGTATTTGACAATTACAAGTTCAGATCTTGAAGTTATAATTTACAATAATAATTAGAAGCTATCAATTTTAAGTTCTGTATTTCACAATTACAAGTTCAGATCTTCAAGTTATAATATGCAATAATAATTAGAAGCTATCAATTTTAAGTTCTGTATTTGACAATTACTAGTTCAAATCTTCAAGTTATAATTTGAAATAATAATTTGAATTTAACAAATCTAAGTTCTGTAATTCACTATTACAAGTTCAGATCTTCAAGTTATAATTTACAATAATAATTAGAAGCTATCAATTTTAAGTTCTGTATTTGACAATTACAAGTTCAGATCTTCAAGTTATAATTTGCACTAATAATTTGTATTTAACAATTTGAAGTTCTGTATTTGACAATTACAAGTTCAGATCTTCAAGTTATAATTTGCAATAATAATTAGAATCTATCAATTTTAAGTTCTGTATTTGACAATTACAAGTTCAGATCTTCAAGTTATTATTTGCAATAATAATTAGAAGCTATCAATTTTAAGTTCTGTATTTGACAATTACAAGTTCAGATCTTCAAGTTATAATTTGCAATAATAATTAGAAGCTATCAATTTTAAGTTCTGTATTTGACAATTACTAGTTCAGATCTCCAAGTTATTATTTGCAATAATAATTAGAAGCTATCAATTTTAAGTTCTGTATTTGACAATTACAAGTTCAGATCTTCAAGTTATAATTTACAATAATAATTAGAAGCTATCAATTTTAAGTTCTGTATTTGACTATTACAAGTTCAGATCTTCAAGTTATAATTTGCAATAATAATTAGAAGCTATCAATTTAAGTTCTGTATTTGACAATTACAAGTTCAGATCTTCAAGTTATAATTTGTATTTAACAATTAGTAGTTCTGTATTTGACAATTACAAGTTCAGATCTTCAAGTTATAATTTGCAATAATAATTAGAAGCTATCAATTTTAAGTTCTGTATTTGACAATTACTAGTTCAGATCTTCAAGTTATAATTTGCACTAATAATTTGTATTTAACAATTAGAAGTTCTGTATTTGACTATTACAAGTTCAGATCTTCGAATTATTATTTGCAATCTTAGTTTGAATTTAACAATTCGAAGTTCTGTATTTACCTATTACAGGTTCAGATCTTCAAGTTATAATTTGCAATCACAATTTGTATTTAACAATGCTAAGTTGCGTATTTGTCTATTACAAGTTCAGATCTTCAAATTATAATTTGCAATAATAATTAGAAGCTATCAATTTTAAGTTCTGTATTTGACAATTACAAGTTCAGATCTTCAAGTTATTATTTGCAATAATAATTAGAAGCTATCAATTTTAAGTTCTGTATTTGACGATTACAAGTTCAGATCTTGAAGTTATAATTTACAATAATAATTAGAAGCTATCAATTTTAAGTTCTGTATTTCACAATTACAAGTTCAGATCTTCAAGTTATAATATGCAATAATAATTAGAAGCTATCAATTTTAAGTTCTGTATTTGACAATTACTAGTTCAGATCTTCAAGTTATAATTTGAAATAATAATTTGAATTTAACAAATCTAAGTTCTGTAATTCACTATTACAAGTTCAGATCTTCAAGTTATAATTTACAATAATAATTAGAAGCTATCAATTTTAAGTTCTGTATTTGACAATTATAAGTTGAGATCTTCAAGTTATAATTTGCACTAATAATTTGTATTTAACAATTTGAAGTTCTGTATTTGACAATTACAAGTTCAGATCTTCAAGTTATAATTTGCAATAATAATTAGAAGCTATCAATTTTAAGTTCTGTATTTGACAATTACAAGTTCAGATCTTCAAGTTATAATTTGCAATAATAATTAGAAGCTATCAATTTTAAGTTCTGTATTTGACAATTACAAGTTCAGATCTTCAAGTTATAATTTGCAATAATAATTAGAAGCTATCAATTTTAAGTTCTGTATTTGACAATTACTAGTTCAGATCTTCAAGTTATAATTTGCACTAATAATTTGTATTTAACAATTTGAAGTTCTGTATTTGACTATTACAAGTTCAGATCTTCGAATTATTATTTGCAATCTTAGTTTGAATTTAACAATTCGAAGTTCTGTATTTACCTATTACAGGTTCAGATCTTCAAGTTATAATTTGCAATCACAATTTGTATTTAACAATGCTAAGTTGCGTATTTGTCTATTACAAGTTCAGATCTTCAAATTATAATTTGCAATAATAATTAGAAGCTATCAATTTTAAGTTCTGTATTTGACAATTACTAGTTCAGATCTTCAAGTTTTTATTTGCAATAATAATTAGAAGCTATCAATTTTAAGTTCTGTATTTGACAATTACAAGTTCAGATCTTGAAGTTATAATTTACAATAATAATTAGAAACTATCAATTTTAAGTTCTGTATTTCACAATTACAAGTTCAGATCTTCAAGTTATAATATGCAATAATAATTAGAAGCTATCAATTTTAAGTTCTGTATTTGACAATTACTAGTTCAGATCTTCAAGTTATAATTTGAAATAATAATTTGAATTTAACAAATCTAAGTTCTGTAATTCACTATTACAAGTTCAGATCTTCAAGTTATAATTTACAATAATAATTAGAAGCTATCAATTTTAAGTTCTGTATTTGACAATTACAAGTTCAGATCTTCAAGTTATAATTTGCAATAATAATTAGAAGCTATCAATTTTAAGTTCTGTATTTGACAATTACTAGTTCAGATCTTCAAGTTATAATTTGCACTAATAATTTGTACTTAACAATTAGAAGTTCTGTATTTGACTATTACAAGTTCAGATCTTCAAGTTATAATATGCAATAATAATTAGAAGCTATCAATTTTAAGTTCTGTATTTGACAATTACTAGTTCAGATCTTCAAGTTATAATTTGAAATAATAATTTGAATTTAACAAATCTAAGTTCTGTAATTCACTATTACAAGTTCAGATCTTCAAGTTATAATTTACAATAATAATTAGAAGCTATCAATTTTAAGTTCTTTATTAGACAATTACAAGTTCAGATCTTCAAGTTATAATTTGCAATAATAATTAGAAGCTATCAATTTTAAGTTCTGCATTTGACAATTACAAGTTCAGATCTCGAAGTTATAATTTACAATAATAATTAGAAGCTATCAATTTTAGTTCTGTATTTAACAATTACAAGTTCAGATCTCAAGTTATAATATGCAATAATAATTAGAAGCTATCAATTTTAAGTTCTGTATTTGACAATTACTAGTTCATATCTTCAAGTTATAATTTGAAATAATAATTTGAATTTAACAAATCTAAGTTCTGTAATTCACTATTACAAGTTCAGATCTTCAAGTTATAATTTACAATAATAATTAGAAGCTATCAATTTTAAGTTCTGTATTTGACAATTACAAGTTCCGATCTTCAAGTTATAATTTGCAATAATAATTAGAAGCTATCAATTTTATGTTCTGTATTTGACAATTACAAGTTCAGATCTTCAAGTTATAATTTGCAATAATAATTAGAAGCTATCAATTTTAAGTTCTGTATTTGACAATTACAAGTTCAGATCTTCAAGTTATAATTTGCAATAATAATTAGAAGCTATCAATTTTAAGTTCTGTATTTGACAATTACTAGTTCAGATCTCCAAGTCATTATTTGCAATAATAATTAGAAGCTATCAATTTTAAGTTCTGTATTTGACAATTACAAGTTCAGATCTTCAAGTTATAATTTACAATAATAATTAGAAGCTATCAATTTTAAGTTCTGTATTTGACAATTACAAGTTCAGATCTTCTAGTTATAATTTGCAATAATAATTAGAAGCTATCAATTTTAAGTTCTGTATTTGACAATTACTAGTTCAGATCTGCAAGTTATTATTTGCAATAATAATTAGAAGCTATCAATTTTAAGTTCTGTATTTGACAATTACAAGTTCAGATCTTCAAGTTATAATTTACAATAATAATTAGAAGCTATCAATTTTAAGTTCTGTATTTGACAATTACAAGTTCAGATCTTCAAGTTATAATTTGCAATAATAATTAGAAGCTATCAATTTTAAGTTCTGTATTTGACAATTACAAGTTCAGATCTTCAAGTTATAATTTACAATAATAATTAGAAGCTATCAATTTTAAGTTCTGTATTTGACAATTACAAGTTCAGATCTTCAAGTTATAATTTGCAATAATAATTAGAAGCTATTAATTTTAAGTTCTGTAATTGACAATTACAAGTTCAGATCTTCAAGTTATAATTTGAAATAATAATTAGAAGCTATCAATTTTATGTTCTGTATTTGACAATTACAAGTTCAGATCTTCAAGTTATAATTTGCAATAATAATTAGCAGCTATCAATTTTAAGTTCTGTATTTGACAATTACAAGTTCAGATCTTCAAGTTATAATTTACAATAATAATTAGAAGCTATCAATTTTAAGTTCTGTATTTGACAATTACTAGTTCAGATCTTCAAGTTATAATTTGAAATAATAATTGAATTTAACAAATCTAAGTTCTGTAATTCACTATTACAAGTTCAGATCTTCAAGTTATAATTTACAATAATAATTAGAAGCTATCAATTTTAAGTTCTGTATTTGACTATTACAAGTTCAGATCTTCAAGTTATAATTTGCAATAATAATTAGAAGCTATCAATTATAAGTTCTGTATTTGACAATTACAAGTTCAAATCTTCAAGTTATAATTTGCACTAATAATTTGTATTTAACAATTAGAAGTTCTGTATTTGACAATTACAAGTTCAGATCTTCAAGTTATAATTTGCAATAATAATTAGAAGCTATCAATTTTAAGTTCTGTATTTGACAATTACTAGTTCAGATCTTCAAGTTATAATTTGAAATAATAATTTGAATTTAACAAATCTAAGTTCTGTAATTCACTATTACAAGTTCAGATCTTCAAGTTATAATTTACAATAATAATTAGAAGCTATCAGTTTTAAGTTCTGTATTTGATAATTACAAGTTCAGATCTTCAAGTTATAATTTGCACTACTAATTTGTATTTAACAATTAGAAGATCTGTATTTGACAATTACAAGTTCATATCTTCAAGTTATAATTTGCAATAATAATTAGAAGCTATTAATTTTAAGTTCTGTATTTGACAATTACAAGTTCAGATCTTCTAGTTATAATTTGCAATAATAATTAGAAGCTATCAATATTAAGTCCTGTATTTGAAAATTACTAGTTCAGATCTACAAGTTATAATTTGCACTAATAATTTGTATTTAACAATTAGAAGTTCTGTATTTGACAATTACAAGTTCAGATCTTCTAGTTATAATTTGCAATAATAATTAGAAGCTATCAATATTAAGTTCTGAATTTGAAAATTACTAGTTCAGATCTTCAAGTTATAATTTGCACTAATAATTTGTATTTAACAATTAGAAGTTCTGTAATTTTATTTAATTTGCAATTTAATTTGCAATAATAATTAGAAGCTATCAATTTTAAGTTCTGCATTTGACAATTACAAGTTCAGATCTTCAAGTTATAATTTGCAATAATAATTAGAAGCTATCAATTTTAAGTTCTGTATTTGACAATTACAAGTTCAGATCTTCAAGTTATAATTTGCAATAATAATTAGAAGCTATCAATTTTAAGTTCTGTATTTGACAATTACAAGTTCAGATCTTCTAGTTATAATTTGCAATAATAATTAGAAGCTATCAATATTAAGTTCTGTATTTGAAAATTACTAGTTCAGATCTTCAAGTTATAATTTGCACTAATAATTTGTATTTAACAATTAGAAGTTCTGTATTTGACAATTACAAGTTCAGATCTTCTAGTTATAATTTGCAATAATAATTAGAAGCTATCAATATTAAGTTCTGAATTTGAAAATTACTAGTTCAGATCTTCAAGTTATAATTTGCACTAATAATTTGTATTTAACAATTAGAAGTTCTGTATTTGACAATTACTAGTTCAGATCTTCAAGTTATAATTTGAAATAATAATTTGAATTTAACAAATCTAAGTTCTGTAATTCACTATTACAAGTTCAGATCTACAAGTTATAATTTACAATAATAATTAGAAGCTATCAATTTTAAGTTCTGTATTTGACAATTACATGTTCAGATCTTCAAGTTATAATTTGCACTAATAATTTGTATTTAACAATTATTAGAAGTTCTGTATTTGACAATTACAAGTTCAGATCTTCAAGTTATAATTTGCAATAATAATTAGAAGCTATCAATTTTAAGTTCTGTATTTGACAATTACAAGTTCAGATCTTCAAGTTATAATTTGCACTAATAATTTGTATTTAACAATTAGAAGTTCTGTATCTGACAATTACAAGTTCATATCTTCAAGTTATAATTTGCAATAATAATTAGAAGCTATCAATTTTAAGTTCTGTATTTGACAATTACTAGTTCAGATCTTCAAGTTATAATTTGCACTAATAATTTGTATTTAACAATTAGAAGTTCTGTATTTGACTATTACAAGTTCAGATCTTCTAATTATTATTTGCAATAATAATTATAAGCTATCAATTTAAGTTCTGTATTTGACAATTACTAGTTCAGATCTTCAAGTTATAATTTGAAATAATAATTTGAATTTAACAAATCTAAGTTTTGTAATTCACTATTACAATTTCAGATCTTCAAGTTATAATTTGCAATAATAATTAGAAGCTATCAATTTTAAGTTCTGTATTTGACAATTACAAGTTCAGATCTTCAAGTTATAATTTGCACTAATAATTTGTTTTTAACAGTTAGAAGTTCTGTATTTGACTATTACTAGTTCAGATTTTCAAATTATTATTTGCAATCTTAGTTTGAATTTAACAATTAGAAGTTCTCTATTTACCTATTACAAGTTCAGATCTTCAAGTTATAATTTGCACTAATAATTTGTATTTAACAATTTGATGTTCTGTATTTGACTATTACAAGTTCAGATCTTCAAGTTATAATTTGAACTATAATTATAAGCTATCAATTTTTAGTTCTGTATTTGACAATTACAAGTACAGATCTTCAAGTTATTATTTGCAATAATAATTAGAAGCTATCAATTTTAAGTTCTGTATTTGACAATTACAAGTTCAGATCTTCAAGTTATAATTTGAAATAATAATTAGAAGCTATCAATTTTAAGTTCTGCATTTGACAATTACAAGTTCAGATCTTCAAGTTATAATTTGCAATAATAATTAGAAGCTATCAATTTTAAGTTCTGTATTTGACAATTACAAGTTCAGATCTTCAAGTTATAATTTGCAATAATAATTAGAAGCTATCAATTTTAAGTTCTGTATTTGACAATTACAAGTTCAGATCTTCAAGTTATAAATTGAAATAATAATTAGAAGCTATCAATTTTAAGTTCTGTATTTGACAATTACAAGTTCAGATCTTCAAGTTATAATTTGCACAAATAATTTGTATTTAACAATTAGAAGTTCTGTATTTGACAATTACAAGTTCAGATCTTCAAGTTATAATATGCAATAATAATTAGAAGCTATCAATTTTAAGTTCTGTATTCGACAATTACTAGTTCAGATCTTCAAGTTATAATTTGAAATAATAATTTGAATTTAACAAATCTAAGTTCTGTAATTCACTATTACAAGTTCAGATCTTCAAGTTATAATTTGCACTAATAATTTGTATTTAACAATTTGAAGTTCTGTATTTGACAATTACAAGTTCAGATCTTCAAGTTATAATTTGCAATAATAATTAGAAGCTATCAATTTTAAGTTCTGTATTTGACAATTACTAGTTCATATCTTCAAGTTATAATTTGAAATAATAATTTGAATTTAACAAATCTAAGTTCTGTAATTCACTATTACAAGTTCAGATCTTCAAGTTATAATTTACAATAATAATTAGAAGCTATCAATTTTAAGTTCTGTATTTGACAATTACAAGTTCAGATCTTCAAGTTATTATTTGCAATAATAATTAGTAGCTATCAATTTTAAGTTCTGTATTTGACAATTACAGGTTCAGATCTTCAAGTTATAATTTGCAATCACAATTTGTATTTAACAATGCTAAGTTGCGTATTTGTCTATTACAAGTTCAGATCTTCAAATTATAATTTGCAATAATAATTAGATGCTATCAATTTTAAGTTCTGTATTTGACAATTACAAGTTCAGATCTTCAAGTTATTATTTGCAATAATAATTAGAAGCTATCAATTTTAAGTTCTGTATTTGACAATTACAAGTTCAGATCTTCAAGTTATAATTTGCAATAATAATTAGAAGCTATCAATTTTAAGTTCTGTATTTGACAATTACAAGTTCAGATCTTCAAGTTATAATTTACAATAATAATTAGAAGCTATCAATTTTAAGTTCTGTATTTGACAATTACAAGTTCAGATCTTCAAGTTATAATTTGCAATAATAATTAGAAGCTATTAATTTTAAGTTCTGTAATTGACAATTACAAGTTCAGATCTTCAAGTTATAATTTGAAATAATAATTAGAAGCTATCAATTTTATGTTCTGTATTTGACAATTACAAGTTCAGATCTTCAAGTTATAATTTGCAATAATAATTAGCAGCTATCAATTTTAAGTTCTGTATTTGACAATTACAAGTTCAGATCTTCAAGTTATAATTTACAATAATAATTAGAAGCTATCAATTTTAAGTTCTGTATTTGACAATTACTAGTTCAGATCTTCAAGTTATAATTTGAAATAATAATTGAATTTAACAAATCTAAGTTCTGTAATTCACTATTACAAGTTCAGATCTTCAAGTTATAATATGCAATAATAATTAGAAGCTATCAATTTTAAGTTCTGTATTTGACAATTACTAGTTCAGATCTTCAAGTTATAATTTGAAATAATAATTTGAATTTAACAAATCTAAGTTCTGTAATTCACTATTACAAGTTCAGATCTTCAAGTTATAATTTACAATAATAATTAGAAGCTATCAATTTTAAGTTCTGTATTTGACAATTACAAGTTCAGATCTTCAAGTTATAATTTGCAATAATAATTAGAAGCTATCAATTTTAAGTTCTGTATTTGACAATTACTAGTTCAGATCTTCAAGTTATAATTTGCACTAATAATTTGTACTTAACAATTAGAAGTTCTGTATTTGACTATTACAAGTTCAGATCTTCAAGTTATAATATGCAATAATAATTAGAAGCTATCAATTTTAAGTTCTGTATTTGACAATTACTAGTTCAGATCTTCAAGTTATAATTTGAAATAATAATTTGAATTTAACAAATCTAAGTTCTGTAATTCACTATTACAAGTTCAGATCTTCAAGTTATAATTTACAATAATAATTAGAAGCTATCAATTTTAAGTTCTTTATTAGACAATTACAAGTTCAGATCTTCAAGTTATAATTTGCAATAATAATTAGAAGCTATCAATTTTAAGTTCTGCATTTGACAATTACAAGTTCAGATCTCGAAGTTATAATTTACAATAATAATTAGAAGCTATCAATTTTAGTTCTGTATTTAACAATTACAAGTTCAGATCTCAAGTTATAATATGCAATAATAATTAGAAGCTATCAATTTTAAGTTCTGTATTTGACAATTACTAGTTCATATCTTCAAGTTATAATTTGAAATAATAATTTGAATTTAACAAATCTAAGTTCTGTAATTCACTATTACAAGTTCAGATCTTCAAGTTATAATTTACAATAATAATTAGAAGCTATCAATTTTAAGTTCTGTATTTGACAATTACAAGTTCCGATCTTCAAGTTATAATTTGCAATAATAATTAGAAGCTATCAATTTTATGTTCTGTATTTGACAATTACAAGTTCAGATCTTCAAGTTATAATTTGCAATAATAATTAGAAGCTATCAATTTTAAGTTCTGTATTTGACAATTACAAGTTCAGATCTTCAAGTTATAATTTGCAATAATAATTAGAAGCTATCAATTTTAAGTTCTGTATTTGACAATTACTAGTTCAGATCTCCAAGTCATTATTTGCAATAATAATTAGAAGCTATCAATTTTAAGTTCTGTATTTGACAATTACAAGTTCAGATCTTCAAGTTATAATTTACAATAATAATTAGAAGCTATCAATTTTAAGTTCTGTATTTGACAATTACAAGTTCAGATCTTCTAGTTATAATTTGCAATAATAATTAGAAGCTATCAATTTTAAGTTCTGTATTTGACAATTACTAGTTCAGATCTGCAAGTTATTATTTGCAATAATAATTAGAAGCTATCAATTTTAAGTTCTGTATTTGACAATTACAAGTTCAGATCTTCAAGTTATAATTTACAATAATAATTAGAAGCTATCAATTTTAAGTTCTGTATTTGACAATTACAAGTTCAGATCTTCAAGTTATAATTTGCAATAATAATTAGAAGCTATCAATTTTAAGTTCTGTATTTGACAATTACAAGTTCAGATCTTCAAGTTATAATTTACAATAATAATTAGAAGCTATCAATTTTAAGTTCTGTATTTGACAATTACAAGTTCAGATCTTCAAGTTATAATTTGCAATAATAATTAGAAGCTATTAATTTTAAGTTCTGTAATTGACAATTACAAGTTCAGATCTTCAAGTTATAATTTGAAATAATAATTAGAAGCTATCAATTTTATGTTCTGTATTTGACAATTACAAGTTCAGATCTTCAAGTTATAATTTGCAATAATAATTAGCAGCTATCAATTTTAAGTTCTGTATTTGACAATTACAAGTTCAGATCTTCAAGTTATAATTTACAATAATAATTAGAAGCTATCAATTTTAAGTTCTGTATTTGACAATTACTAGTTCAGATCTTCAAGTTATAATTTGAAATAATAATTGAATTTAACAAATCTAAGTTCTGTAATTCACTATTACAAGTTCAGATCTTCAAGTTATAATTTACAATAATAATTAGAAGCTATCAATTTTAAGTTCTGTATTTGACTATTACAAGTTCAGATCTTCAAGTTATAATTTGCAATAATAATTAGAAGCTATCAATTATAAGTTCTGTATTTGACAATTACAAGTTCAAATCTTCAAGTTATAATTTGCACTAATAATTTGTATTTAACAATTAGAAGTTCTGTATTTGACAATTACAAGTTCAGATCTTCAAGTTATAATTTGCAATAATAATTAGAAGCTATCAATTTTAAGTTCTGTATTTGACAATTACTAGTTCAGATCTTCAAGTTATAATTTGAAATAATAATTTGAATTTAACAAATCTAAGTTCTGTAATTCACTATTACAAGTTCAGATCTTCAAGTTATAATTTACAATAATAATTAGAAGCTATCAGTTTTAAGTTCTGTATTTGATAATTACAAGTTCAGATCTTCAAGTTATAATTTGCACTACTAATTTGTATTTAACAATTAGAAGATCTGTATTTGACAATTACAAGTTCATATCTTCAAGTTATAATTTGCAATAATAATTAGAAGCTATTAATTTTAAGTTCTGTATTTGACAATTACAAGTTCAGATCTTCAAGTTATAAATTGAAATAATAATTAGAAGCTATCAATTTTAAGTTCTGTATTTGACAATTACAAGTTCAGATCTTCTAGTTATAATTTGCAATAATAATTAGAAGCTATCAATATTAAGTCCTGTATTTGAAAATTACTAGTTCAGATCTACAAGTTATAATTTGCACTAATAATTTGTATTTAACAATTAGAAGTTCTGTATTTGACAATTACAAGTTCAGATCTTCTAGTTATAATTTGCAATAATAATTAGAAGCTATCAATATTAAGTTCTGAATTTGAAAATTACTAGTTCAGATCTTCAAGTTATAATTTGCACTAATAATTTGTATTTAACAATTAGAAGTTCTGTAATTTTATTTAATTTGCAATTTAATTTGCAATAATAATTAGAAGCTATCAATTTTAAGTTCTGCATTTGACAATTACAAGTTCAGATCTTCAAGTTATAATTTGCAATAATAATTAGAAGCTATCAATTTTAAGTTCTGTATTTGACAATTACAAGTTCAGATCTTCAAGTTATAATTTGCAATAATAATTAGAAGCTATCAATTTTAAGTTCTGTATTTGACAATTACAAGTTCAGATCTTCTAGTTATAATTTGCAATAATAATTAGAAGCTATCAATATTAAGTTCTGTATTTGAAAATTACTAGTTCAGATCTTCAAGTTATAATTTGCACTAATAATTTGTATTTAACAATTAGAAGTTCTGTATTTGACAATTACAAGTTCAGATCTTCTAGTTATAATTTGCAATAATAATTAGAAGCTATCAATATTAAGTTCTGAATTTGAAAATTACTAGTTCAGATCTTCAAGTTATAATTTGCACTAATAATTTGTATTTAACAATTAGAAGTTCTGTATTTGACAATTACTAGTTCAGATCTTCAAGTTATAATTTGAAATAATAATTTGAATTTAACAAATCTAAGTTCTGTAATTCACTATTACAAGTTCAGATCTACAAGTTATAATTTACAATAATAATTAGAAGCTATCAATTTTAAGTTCTGTATTTGACAATTACATGTTCAGATCTTCAAGTTATAATTTGCACTAATAATTTGTATTTAACAATTATTAGAAGTTCTGTATTTGACAATTACAAGTTCAGATCTTCAAGTTATAATTTGCAATAATAATTAGAAGCTATCAATTTTAAGTTCTGTATTTGACAATTACAAGTTCAGATCTTCAAGTTATAATTTGCACTAATAATTTGTATTTAACAATTAGAAGTTCTGTATCTGACAATTACAAGTTCATATCTTCAAGTTATAATTTGCAATAATAATTAGAAGCTATCAATTTTAAGTTCTGTATTTGACAATTACTAGTTCAGATCTTCAAGTTATAATTTGCACTAATAATTTGTATTTAACAATTAGAAGTTCTGTATTTGACTATTACAAGTTCAGATCTTCTAATTATTATTTGCAATAATAATTATAAGCTATCAATTTAAGTTCTGTATTTGACAATTACTAGTTCAGATCTTCAAGTTATAATTTGAAATAATAATTTGAATTTAACAAATCTAAGTTTTGTAATTCACTATTACAATTTCAGATCTTCAAGTTATAATTTGCAATAATAATTAGAAGCTATCAATTTTAAGTTCTGTATTTGACAATTACAAGTTCAGATCTTCAAGTTATAATTTGCACTAATAATTTGTTTTTAACAGTTAGAAGTTCTGTATTTGACTATTACTAGTTCAGATTTTCAAATTATTATTTGCAATCTTAGTTTGAATTTAACAATTAGAAGTTCTCTATTTACCTATTACAAGTTCAGATCTTCAAGTTATAATTTGCACTAATAATTTGTATTTAACAATTTGATGTTCTGTATTTGACTATTACAAGTTCAGATCTTCAAGTTATAATTTGAACTATAATTATAAGCTATCAATTTTTAGTTCTGTATTTGACAATTACAAGTACAGATCTTCAAGTTATTATTTGCAATAATAATTAGAAGCTATCAATTTTAAGTTCTGTATTTGACAATTACAAGTTCAGATCTTCAAGTTATAATTTGAAATAATAATTAGAAGCTATCAATTTTAAGTTCTGCATTTGACAATTACAAGTTCAGATCTTCAAGTTATAATTTGCAATAATAATTAGAAGCTATCAATTTTAAGTTCTGTATTTGACAATTACAAGTTCAGATCTTCAAGTTATAATTTGCAATAATAATTAGAAGCTATCAATTTTAAGTTCTGTATTTGACAATTACAAGTTCAGATCTTCAAGTTATAAATTGAAATAATAATTAGAAGCTATCAATTTTAAGTTCTGTATTTGACAATTACAAGTTCAGATCTTCAAGTTATAATTTGCACAAATAATTTGTATTTAACAATTAGAAGTTCTGTATTTGACAATTACAAGTTCAGATCTTCAAGTTATAATATGCAATAATAATTAGAAGCTATCAATTTTAAGTTCTGTATTCGACAATTACTAGTTCAGATCTTCAAGTTATAATTTGAAATAATAATTTGAATTTAACAAATCTAAGTTCTGTAATTCACTATTACAAGTTCAGATCTTCAAGTTATAATTTGCACTAATAATTTGTATTTAACAATTTGAAGTTCTGTATTTGACAATTACAAGTTCAGATCTTCAAGTTATAATTTGCAATAATAATTAGAAGCTATCAATTTTAAGTTCTGTATTTGACAATTACTAGTTCATATCTTCAAGTTATAATTTGAAATAATAATTTGAATTTAACAAATCTAAGTTCTGTAATTCACTATTACAAGTTCAGATCTTCAAGTTATAATTTACGATAATAATTAGAAGCTATCAATTTTAAGTTCTGTATTTGACAATTACAAGTTCAGATCTTCAAGTTATTATTTGCAATAATAATTAGTAGCTATCAATTTTAAGTTCTGTATTTGACAATTACAGGTTCAGATCTTCAAGTTATAATTTGCAATCACAATTTGTATTTAACAATGCTAAGTTGCGTATTTGTCTATTACAAGTTCAGATCTTCAAATTATAATTTGCAATAATAATTAGATGCTATCAATTTTAAGTTCTGTATTTGACAATTACAAGTTCAGATCTTCAAGTTATTATTTGCAATAATAATTAGAAGCTATCAATTTTAAGTTCTGTATTTGACAATTACAAGTTCAGATCTTCAAGTTATAATTTGCAATAATAATTAGAAGCTATCAATTTTAAGTTCTGTATTTGACAATTACAAGTTCAGATCTTCAAGTTATAATTTACAATAATAATTAGAAGCTATCAATTTTAAGTTCTGTATTTGACAATTACAAGTTCAGATCTTCAAGTTATAATTTGCAATAATAATTAGAAGCTATTAATTTTAAGTTCTGTAATTGACAATTACAAGTTCAGATCTTCAAGTTATAATTTGAAATAATAATTAGAAGCTATCAATTTTATGTTCTGTATTTGACAATTACAAGTTCAGATCTTCAAGTTATAATTTGCAATAATAATTAGCAGCTATCAATTTTAAGTTCTGTATTTGACAATTACAAGTTCAGATCTTCAAGTTATAATTTACAATAATAATTAGAAGCTATCAATTTTAAGTTCTGTATTTGACAATTACTAGTTCAGATCTTCAAGTTATAATTTGAAATAATAATTGAATTTAACAAATCTAAGTTCTGTAATTCACTATTACAAGTTCAGATCTTCAAGTTATAATTTACAATAATAATTAGAAGCTATCAATTTTAAGTTCTGTATTTGACTATTACAAGTTCAGATCTTCAAGTTATAATTTGCAATAATAATTAGAAGCTATCAATTTTAAGTTCTGTATTTGACAATTACAAGTTCGAATCTTCAAGTTATAATTTGCACTAATAATTTGTATTTAACAATTAGAAGTTCTGTATTTGACAATTACAAGTTCAGATCTTCAAGTTATAATTTGCAATAATAATTAGAAGCTATCAATTTTAAGTTCTGTATTTGACAATTACTAGTTCAGATCTTCAAGTTATAATTTGAAATAATAATTTGAATTTAACAAATCTAAGTTCTGTAATTCACTATTACAAGTTCAGATCTTCAAGTTATAATTTACAATAATAATTAGAAGCTATCAGTTTTAAGTTCTGTATTTGATAATTACAAGTTCAGATCTTCAAGTTATAATTTGCACTACTAATTTGTATTTAACAATTAGAAGATCTGTATTTGACAATTACAAGTTCATATCTTCAAGTTATAATTTGCAATAATAATTAGAAGCTATTAATTTTAAGTTCTGTATTTGACAATTACAAGTTCAGATCTTCAAGTTATAAATTGAAATAATAATTAGAAGCTATCAATTTTAAGTTCTGTATTTGACAATTACAAGTTCAGATCTTCTAGTTATAATTTGCAATAATAATTAGAAGCTATCAATATTAAGTTCTGTATTTGAAAATTACTAGTTCAGATCTTCAAGTTATAATTTGCACTAATAATTTGTATTTAACAATTAGAAGTTCTGTATTTGACAATTACAAGTTCAGATCTTCTAGTTATAATTTGCAATAATAATTAGAAGCTATCAATATTAAGTTCTGAATTTGAAAATTACTAGTTCAGATCTTCAAGTTATAATTTGCACTAATAATTTGTATTTAACAATTAGAAGTTCTGTAATTTTATTTAATTTGCAATTTAATTTGCAATAATAATTAGAAGCTATCAATTTTAAGTTCTGCATTTGACAATTACAAGTTCAGATCTTCAAGTTATAATTTGCAATAATAATTAGAAGCTATCAATTTTAAGTTCTGTATTTGACAATTACAAGTTCAGATCTTCAAGTTATAATTTGCAATAATAATTAGAAGCTATCAATTTTAAGTTCTGTATTTGACAATTACAAGTTCAGATCTTCTAGTTATAATTTGCAATAATAATTAGAAGCTATCAATATTAAGTTCTGTATTTGAAAATTACTAGTTCAGATCTTCAAGTTATAATTTGCACTAATAATTTGTATTTAACAATTAGAAGTTCTGTATTTGACAATTACAAGTTCAGATCTTCTAGTTATAATTTGCAATAATAATTAGAAGCTATCAATATTAAGTTCTGAATTTGAAAATTACTAGTTCAGATCTTCAAGTTATAATTTGCACTAATAATTTGTATTTAACAATTAGAAGTTCTGTATTTGACAATTACTAGTTCAGATCTTCAAGTTATAATTTGAAATAATAATTTGAATTTAACAAATCTAAGTTCTGTAATTCACTATTACAAGTTCAGATCTACAAGTTATAATTTACAATAATAATTAGAAGCTATCAATTTTAAGTTCTGTATTTGACAATTACATGTTCAGATCTTCAAGTTATAATTTGCACTAATAATTTGTATTTAACAATTGGCGCGTGTATGTGAAAAGTGGTATATGTCCTAAAATACCGAATTTGAGATTATAGTGGAGACGTTTTTAAAGTGATCATTCGCACTTAGTGAAAAGTGATATAACTCTAAAAACCCTTTATTTCCGGTGTTTACAGGGTTTATAATGGTATATGTCCATCTTATTGTTGTGAAAATATGTACAGGTCGACTTGAACCATTAAAAATAAACGTTTTATGGTATATATCTACATGTACAGCATAAATTATGTTCCTTTCCTACCTAATATCTTTAGTAATAAACGATATAAAATAGAATATTTTCAGTAAATATTGTGAAAACTGCACTGAAAAAAATAATTAAAAAAATTAAAACTATGTAAAAAATTCATCATGTTGATGAACAATTCATAGTATTGATGACAAAAATCTTTATTGTGATGAATTTTGTTCATCAATTTAAAGAATTTTCTACATCGGCTGAAAGATGATGAATTTTTCATCAATGTGATGAATCTTTTTTTCAGTGCAGGACTTCCCCGCCCCCAATTCTTGAACTAATTAATATTTACATATGACTCATTGAAACATCCCCTAATTATTTAGCTATAGAAAAAAAAGTGTCAAAATATTTACCCAACTATAAATTTGCGAGGCAAATTAAAAATTTTGTATTTAACGCTGATTTTCACGAAACTCGGTTTTTAGACTTATACCACTTTTCACATACAGGCGCCAATTAGAAGTTCTGTATTTGACAATTACAAGTTCAGATCTTCAAGTTATAATTTGCAATAATAATTAGAAGCTATCAATTTTAAGTTCTGTATTTGACAATTACAAGTTCAGATCTTCAAGTTATAATTTGCACTAATAATTTGTATTTAACAATTAGAAGTTCTGTATCTGACAATTACAAGTTCATATCTTCAAGTTATAATTTGCAATAATAATTAGAAGCTATCAATTTTAAGTTCTGTATTTGACAATTACTAGTTCAGATCTTCAAGTTATAATTTGCACTAATAATTTGTATTTAACAATTAGAAGTTCTGTATTTGACTATTACAAGTTCAGATCTTCTAATTATTATTTGCAATAATAATTATAAGCTATCAATTTAAGTTCTGTATTTGACAATTACTAGTTCAGATCTTCAAGTTATAATTTGAAATAATAATTTGAATTTAACAAATCTAAGTTTTGTAATTCACTATTACAATTTCAGATCTTCAAGTTATAATTTGCAATAATAATTAGAAGCTATCAATTTTAAGTTCTGTATTTGACAATTACAAGTTCAGATCTTCAAGTTATAATTTGCACTAATAATTTGTTTTTAACAGTTAGAAGTTCTGTATTTGACTATTACTAGTTCAGATTTTCAAATTATTATTTGCAATCTTAGTTTGAATTTAACAATTAGAAGTTCTCTATTTACCTATTACAAGTTCAGATCTTCAAGTTATAATTTGCACTAATAATTTGTATTTAACAATTTGATGTTCTGTATTTGACTATTACAAGTTCAGATCTTCAAGTTATAATTTGAACTATAATTATAAGCTATCAATTTTTAGTTCTGTATTTGACAATTACAAGTACAGATCTTCAAGTTATTATTTGCAATAATAATTAGAAGCTATCAATTTTAAGTTCTGTATTTGACAATTACAAGTTCAGATCTTCAAGTTATAATTTGAAATAATAATTAGAAGCTATCAATTTTAAGTTCTGCATTTGACAATTACAAGTTCAGATCTTCAAGTTATAATTTGCAATAATAATTAGAAGCTATCAATTTTAAGTTCTGTATTTGACAATTACAAGTTCAGATCTTCAAGTTATAATTTGCAATAATAATTAGAAGCTATCAATTTTAAGTTCTGTATTTGACAATTACAAGTTCAGATCTTCAAGTTATAAATTGAAATAATAATTAGAAGCTATCAATTTTAAGTTCTGTATTTGACAATTACAAGTTCAGATCTTCAAGTCATAATTTGCACTAATAATTTGTATTTAACAATTAGAAGTTCTGTATTTGACAATTACAAGTTCAGATCTTCAAGTTATAATATGCAATAATAATTAGAAGCTATCAATTTTAAGTTCTGTATTCGACAATTACTAGTTCAGATCTTCAAGTTATAATTTGAAATAATAATTTGAATTTAACAAATCTAAGTTCTGTAATTCACTATTACAAGATCAGATCTTCAAGTTATAATTTGCACTAATAATTTGTATTTAACAATTTGAAGTTCTGTATTTGACAATTACAAGTTCAGATCTTCAAGTTATAATTTGCAATAATAATTAGAAGCTATCAATTTTAAGTTCTGTATTTGACAATTACTAGTTCATATCTTCAAGTTATAATTTGAAATAATAATTTGAATTTAACAAATCTAAGTTCTGTAATTCACTATTACAAGTTCAGATCTTCAAGTTATAATTTACAATAATAATTAGAAGCTATCAATTTTAAGTTCTGTATTTGACAATTACAAGTTCAGATCTTCAAGTTATTATTTGCAATAATAATTAGAAGCTATCAATTTTAAGTTCTGTATTTGACAATTACAGGTTCAGATCTTCAAGTTATAATTTGCAATCACAATTTGTATTTAACAATGCTAAGTTGCGTATTTGTCTTATTACAAGTTCAGATCTTCAAATTATAATTTGCAATAATAATTAGAAGCTATCAATTTTAAGTTCTGTATTTGACAATTACAAGTTCAGATCTTCAAGTTATTATTTGCAATAATAATTAGAAGCTATCAATTTTAAGTTCTGTATTTGACAATTACAAGTTCAGATCTTCAAGTTATAATTTACAATAATAATTAGAAGCTATCAATTTTAAGTTCTGTATTTGACAATTACAAGTTCAGATCTTCTAGTTATAATTTGCAATAATAATTAGAAGCTATCAATTTTAAGTTCTGTATTTGACAATTACTAGTTCAGATCTGCAAGTTATTATTTGCAATAATAATTAGAAGCTATCAATTTTAAGTTCTGTATTTGACAATTACAAGTTCAGATCTTCAAGTTATAATTTACAATAATAATTAGAAGCTATCAATTTTAAGTTCTGTATTTGACAATTACAAGTTCAGATCTTCAAGTTATAATTTGCAATAATAATTAGAAGCTATCAATTTTAAGTTCTGTATTTGACAATTACAAGTTCAGATCTTCAAGTTATAATTTACAATAATAATTAGAAGCTATCAATTTTAAGTTCTGTATTTGACAATTACAAGTTCAGATCTTCAAGTTATAATTTGCAATAATAATTAGAAGCTATTAATTTTAAGTTCCGTAATTGACAATTACAAGTTCAGATCTTCAAGTTATAATTTGAAATAATAATTAGAAGCTATCAATTTTATGTTCTGTATTTGACAATTACAAGTTCAGATCTTCAAGTTATAATTTGCAATAATAATTAGCAGCTATCAATTTTAAGTTCTGTATTTGACAATTACAAGGTCAGATCTTCAAATTATAATTTACAATAATAATTAGAAGCTATCAATTTTAAGTTCTGTATTTGACAATTACTAGTTCAGATCTTAAAGTTATAATTTGAAATAATAATTGAATTTAACAAATCTAAGTTCTGTAATTCACTATTACAAGTTCAGATCTTCAAGTTATAACTTACAATAATAATTAGAAGCTATCAATTTTAAGTTCTGTATTTGACTATTACAAGTTCAGATCTTCAAGTTATAATTTGCAATAATAATTAGAAGCTATCAATTTTAAGTTCTGTATTTGACAATTACAAGTTCAGATCTTCAAGTTATAATTTGCACTAATAATTTGTATTTAACAATTAGAAGTTCTGTATTTGACAATTACAAGTTCAGATCTTCAAGTTATAATTTGCAATAATAATTAGAAGCTATCAATTTTAAGTTCTGTATTTGACAATTACTAGTTCAGATCTTCAAGTTATAATTTGAAATAATAATTTGAATTTAACAAATCTAAGTTCTGTAATTCACTATTACAAGTTCAGATCTTCAAGTTATAATTTACAATAATAATTAGAAGCTATCAGTTTTAAGTTCTGTATTTGATAATTACAAGTTCAGATCTTCAAGTTATAATTTGCACTACTAATTTGTATTTAACAATTAGAAGATCTGTATTTGACAATTACAAGTTCATATCTTCAAGTTATAATTTGCAATAATAATTAGAAGCTATTAATTTTAAGTTCTGTATTTGACAATTACAAGTTCAGATCTTCAAGTTATAAATTGAAATAATAATTAGAAGCTATCAATTTTAAGTTCTGTATTTGACAATTACAAGTTCAGATCTTCTAGTTATAATTTGCAATAATAATTAGAAGCTATCAATATTAAGTTCTGTATTTGAAAATTACTAGTTCAGATCTTCAAGTTATAATTTGCACTAATAATTTGTATTTAACAATTAGAAGTTCTGTATTTGACAATTACAAGTTCAGATCTTCTAGTTATAATTTGCAATAATAATTAGAAGCTATCAATATTAAGTTCTGAATTTGAAAATTACTAGTTCAGATCTTCAAGTTATAATTTGCACTAATAATTTGTATTTAACAATTAGAAGTTCTGTAATTTTATTTAATTTGCAATTTAATTTGCAATAATAATTAGAAGCTATCAATTTTAAGTTCTGCATTTGACAATTACAAGTTCAGATCTTCAAGTTATAATTTGCAATAATAATTAGAAGCTATCAATTTTAAGTTCTGTATTTGACAATTACAAGTTCAGATCTTCAAGTTATAATTTGCAATAATAATTAGAAGCTATCAATTTTAAGTTCTGTATTTGACAATTACAAGTTCAGATCTTCTAGTTATAATTTGCAATAATAATTAGAAGCTATCAATATTAAGTTCTGTATTTGAAAATTACTAGTTCAGATCTTCAAGTTATAATTTGCACTAATAATTTGTATTTAACAATTAGACGTTCTGTATTTGACAATTACAAGTTCAGATCTTCTAGTTATAATTTGCAATAATAATTAGAAGCTATCAATATTAAGTTCTGAATTTGAAAATTACTAGTTCAGATCTTCTAGTTATAATTTGCACTAATAATTTGTATTTAACAATTAGAAGTTCTGTATTTGACAATTACTAGTTCAGATCTTCAAGTTATAATTTGAAATAATAATTTGAATTTAACAAATCTAAGTTCTGTAATTCACTATTACAAGTTCAGATCTACAAGTTATAATTTACAATAATAATTAGAAGCTATCAATTTTAAGTTCTGTATTTGACAATTACATGTTCAGATCTTCAAGTTATAATTTGCACTAATAATTTGTATTTAACAATTAGAAGTTCTGTATTTGACAATTTCAAGTTCAGATCTTCAAGTTGTAATTTGCAATAATAATTAGAAGCTATCAATTTTAAGTTCTGTATTTGACAATTACAAGTTCAGATCTTCAAGTTATAATTTGCACTAATAATTTGTATTTAACAATTAGAAGTTCTGTATCTGACAATTACAAGTTCATATCTTCAAGTTATAATTTGCTATAATAATTAGAAGCTATCAATTTTAAGTTCTGTATTTGACAATTACTAGTTCAGATCTTCAAGTTATAATTTGCACTAATAATTTGTATTTAACAATTAGAAGTTCTGTATTTGACTATTACAAGTTCAGATCTTCTAATTATTATTTGCAATAATAATTATAAGCTATCAATTTAAGTTCTGTATTTGACAATTACTAGTTCAGATCTTCAAGTTATAATTTGAAATAATAATTTGAATTTAACAAATCTAAGTTTTGTAATTCACTATTACAATTTCAGATCTTCAAGTTATAATTTGCAATAATAATTAGAAGCTATCAATTTTAAGTTCTGTATTTGACAATTACAAGTTCAGATCTTCAAGTTATAATTTGCACTAATAATTTGTTTTTAACAGTTAGAAGTTCTGTATTTGACTATTACTAGTTCAGATTTTCAAATTATTATTTGCAATCTTAGTTTGAATTTAACAATTAGAAGTTCTCTATTTACCTATTACAAGTTCAGATCTTCAAGTTATAATTTGCACTAATAATTTGTATTTAACAATTTGATGTTCTGTATTTGACTATTACAAGTTCAGATCTTCAAGTTATAATTTGAACTATAATTATAAGCTATCAATTTTTAGTTCTGTATTTGACAATTACAAGTACAGATCTTCAAGTTATTATTTGCAATAATAATTAGAAGCTATCAATTTTAAGTTCTGTATTTGACAATTACAAGTTCAGATCTTCAAGTTATAATTTGAAATAATAATTAGAAGCTATCAATTTTAAGTTCTGCATTTAACAATTACAAGTTCAGATCTTCAAGTTATAATTTGCAATAATAATTAGAAGCTATCAATTTTAAGTTCTGTATTTGACAATTACAAGTTCAGATCTTCAAGTTATAATTTGCAATAATAATTAGAAGCTATCAATTTTAAGTTCTGTATTTGACAATTACAAGTTCAGATCTTCAAGTTATAAATTGAAATAATAATTAGAAGCTATCAATTTTAAGTTCTGTATTTGACAATTACAAGTTCAGATCTTCAAGTTATAATTTGCACTAATAATTTGTATTTAACAATTAGAAGTTCTGTATTTGACAATTACAAGTTCAGATCTTCAAGTTATAATATGCAATAATAATTAGAAGCTATCAATTTTAAGTTCTGTATTCGACAATTACTAGTTCAGATCTTCAAGTTATAATTTGAAATAATAATTTGAATTTAACAAATCTAAGTTCTGTAATTCACTATTACAAGTTCAGATCTTCAAGTTATAATTTGCACTAATAATTTGTATTTAACAATTTGAAGTTCTGTATTTGACAATTACAAGTTCAGATCTTCAAGTTATAATTTGCAATAATAATTAGAAGCTATCAATTTTAAGTTCTGTATTTGACAATTACTAGTTCATATCTTCAAGTTATAATTTGAAATAATAATTTGAATTTAACAAATCTAAGTTCTGTAATTCACTATTACAAGTTCAGATCTTCAAGTTATAATTTACAATAATAATTAGAAGCTATCAATTTTAAGTTCTGTATTTGACAATTACAAGTTCAGATCTTCAAGTTATTATTTGCAATAATAATTAGAAGCTATCAATTTTAAGTTCTGTATTTGACAATTACAGGTTCAGATCTTCTAGTTATAATTTGCAATCACAATTTGTATTTAACAATGCTAAGTTGCGTATTTGTCTATTACAAGTTCAGATCTTCAAATTATAATTTGCAATAATAATTAGAAGCTATCAATTTTAAGTTCTGTATTTGACAATTACAAGTTCAGATCTTCAAGTTATTATTTGCAATAATAATTAGAAGCTATCAATTTTAAGTTCTGTATTTGACAATTACAAGTTCAGATCTTGAAGTTATAATTTACAATAATAATTAGAAGCTATCAATTTTAAGTTCTGTATTTCACAATTACAAGTTCAGATCTTCAAGTTATAATATGCAATAATAATTAGAAGCTATCAATTTTAAGTTCTGTATTTGACAATTACTAGTTCAGATCTTCAAGTTATAATTTGAAATAATAATTTGAATTTAACAAATCTAAGTTCTGTAATTCACTATTACAAGTTCAGATCTTCAAGTTATAATTTACAATAATAATTAGAAGCTATCAATTTTAAGTTATGTATTTGACAATTACAAGTTCAGATCTTCAAGTTATAATTTGCACTAATAATTTGTATTTAACAATTTGAAGTTCTGTATTTGACAATTACAAGTTCAGATCTTCAAGTTATAATTTGCAATAATAATTAGAATCTATCAATTTTAAGTTCTGTATTTGACAATTACAAGTTCAGATCTTCAAGTTATTATTTGCAATAAAAATTAGAAGCTATCAATTTTAAGTTCTGTATTTGACAATTACAAGTTCAGATCTTCAAGTTATTATTTGCAATAATAATTAGAAGCTATCAATTTTAAGTTCTGTATTTGACAATTACAAGTTCAGATCTTGAAGTTATAATTTACAATAATAATTAGAAGCTATCAATTTTAAGTTCTGTATTTGACTATTACAAGTTCAGATCTTCAAGTTATAATTTGCAATAATAATTAGAAGCTATCAATTTTAAGTTCTGTATTTGACAATTACAAGTTCAGATCTTCAAGTTATAATTTGCACTAATAATTTGTATTTAACAATTAGAAGTTCTGTATTTGACAATTACAAGTTCAGATCTTCAAGTTATAATTTGCAATAATAATTAGAAGCTATCAATTTTAAGTTCTGTATTTGACAATTACTAGTTCAGATCTTCAAGTTATAATTTGCACTAATAATTTGTATTTAACAATTAGAAGTTCTGTATTTGACTATTACAAGTTCAGATCTTCGAATTATTATTTGCAATCTTAGTTTGAATTTAACAATTCGAAGTTCTGTATTTACCTATTACAGGTTCAGATCTTCAAGTTATAATTTGCAATCACAATTTGTATTTAACAATGCTAAGTTGCGTGTTTGTCTATTACAAGTTCAGATCTTCAAATTATAATTTGCAATAATAATTAGAAGCTATCAATTTTAAGTTCTGTATTTGACAATTACAAGTTCAGATCTTCAAGTTATTATTTGCAATAATAATTAGAAGCTATCAATTTTAAGTTCTGTATTTGACAATTACAAGTTCAGATCTTGAAGTTATAATTTACAATAATAATTAGAAGCTATCAATTTTAAGTTCTGTATTTAACAATTACAAGTTCAGATCTTCAAGTTATAATATGCAATAATAATTAGAAGCTAAAAATTTTAAGTTCTGTATTTGACAATTACTAGTTCAGATCTTCAAGTTATAATTTGAAATAATAATTTGAATATCACAAATCTAAGTTCTGTAATTCACTATTACAAGTTCAGATCTTCAAGTTATAATTTACAATAATAATTAGAAGCTATCAATTTTAAGTTCTGGATTTGACAATTACAAGTTCAGATCTTCAAGTTATAATTTGCACTAATAATTTGTATTTAACAATTTGAAGTTCTGTATTTGACAATTACAAGTTCAGATCTTCAAGTTATAATTTGCAATAATAATTAGAAGCTATCAATTTTAAGTTCTGTATTTGACAATTACAAGTTCAGATCTTCAAGTTATAATTTGCAATAATAATTAGAAGCTATCAATTTTAAGTTCTGTATTTGACAATTACAAGTTCAGATCTTCAAGTTATAATTTGCAATAATAATTAGAAGCTATCAATTTTAAGTTCTGTATTTGACAATTACTAGTTCAGATCTCCAAGTTATTATTTGCAATAATAATTAGAAGCTATCAATTTTAAGTTCTGTATTTGACAATTACAAGTTCAGATCTTCAAGTTATAATTTACAATAATAATTAGAAGCTATCAATTTTAAGTTCTGTATTTGACTATTACAAGTTCAGATCTTCAAGTTATAATTTGCAATAATAATTAGAAGCTATCAATTTTAAGTTCTGTATTTGACAATTACAAGTTCAGATCTTCAAGTTATAATTTGTATTTAACAATTAGTAGTTCTGTATTTGACAATTACAAGTTCAGATCTTCAAGTTATAATTTGCAATAATAATTAGTAGCTATCAATTTTAAGTTCTGTATTTGACAATTACTAGTTCAGATCTTCAAGTTATAATTTGCACTAATAATTTGTATTTAACAATTAGAAGTTCTGTATTTGACTATTAATAGTTCAGATCTTCGAATTATTATTTGCAATCTTAGTTTGAATTTAACAATTCGAAGTTCTGTATTTACCTATTACAGGTTCAGATCTACAAGTTATAATTTGCAATCACAATTTGTATTTAACAATGCTAAGTTGCATATTTGTCTATTACAAGTTCAGATCTTCAAATTATAATTTGCAATAATAATTAGGAGCTATCAATTTTAAGTTCTGTATTTCACAATTACAAGTTCAGATCTTCAAGTTATAATATGCAATAATAATTAGAAGCTATCAATTTTAAGTTCTGTATTTGACAATTACTAGTTCAGATCTTCAAGTTATAATTTGAAATAATAATTTGAATTTAACAAATCTAAGTTCTATAATTCACTATTACAAGTTCAGATCTTCAAGTTATAATTTACAATAATAATTAGAAGCTATCAATTTTAAGTTCTGTATTTGACAATTACAAGTTCAGATCTTCAAGTTATAATTTGCACTAATAATTTGTATTTAACAATTTGAAGTTCTGTATTTGACAATTACAAGTTCAGATCTTCAAGTTATAATTTGCAATAATAATTAGAATCTATCAATTTTAAGTTCTGTATTTGACAATTACAAGTTCAGATCTTCAAGTTATTATTTGCAATAATAATTAGAAGCTATCAATTTTAAGTTCTGTATTTGAGAATTACAAGTTCAGATCTTGAAGTTATAATTTACAATAATAATTAGAAGCTATCAATTTTAAGTTCTGTATTTAATAATTACAAGTTCAGATCTTCAAGTTATAATATGCAATAATAATTAGAAGCTATCAATTTTAATTTCTGTATTTGACAATTACTAGTTCAGATCTTCAAGTTATAATTTGAAATAATAATTTGAATTTAACAAATCTAAGTTCTGTAATTCACTATTACAAGTTCAGATCTTCAAGTTATAATTTACAATAATAATTAGAAGCTATCAATTTTAATTTCTGTATTTGACAATTACAAGTTCAGATCTTCAAGTTATAATTTGCAATAATAATTAGAAGCTATTAATTTTAAGTTCTGTATTTGACAATTACAAGTCCAGATCTTCAAGTTATAATTTGAAATAATAATTAGAAGCTATCAATTTTATGTTCTGTATTTGACAATTACAAGTTCAGATCTTCAAGTTATAATTTGCAATAATAATTAGAAGCTATCAATTTTAAGTTCTGTATTTGACAATTACAAGTTCAGATCTTCAAGTTATAATTTACAATAATAATTAGAAGCTATCAATTTTAAGTTCTGTATTTGACAATTACAAGTTCAGATCTTCAAGTTATAATTTGCAATAATAATTAGAAGCTATCAATTTTAAGTTCTGTATTTGACAATTACTAGTTCAGATCTTCAAGTTATAATTTGAAATAATAATTGAATTTAACAAATCTAAGTTCTATAATTCACTATTACAAGTTCAGATCTTCAAGTTATAATTTACAATAATAATTAGAAGCTATCAATTTTAAGTTCTGTATTTGACTATTACAAGTTCAGATCTTCAAGTTATAATTTGCAATAATAATTAGAAGCTATCAATTTTAAGTTCTGTATTTGACAATTACAAGTTCAGATCTTCAAGTTATAATTTGCACTAATAATTTGTATTTAACAATTAGAAGTTCTGTATTTGACAATTACAAGTTCAGATCTTCAAGTTATAATTTGCAATAATAATTAGAAGCTATCAATTTTAAGTTCTGTATTTGACAATTACTAGTTCAGATCTTCAAGTTATAATTTGCACTAATAATTTGTATTTAACAATTAGAAGTTCTGTATTTGACTATTACAAGTTCAGATCTTCAAGTTATAATATGCAATAATAATTAGAAGCTATCAATTTTAAGTTCTGTATTTGACAATTACTAGTTCAGATCTTCAAGTTATAATTTGAAATAATAATTAAAAATTAAACATATCTAAGTTCTGTAATTCACTATTACAAGTTCAGATCTTCAAGTTATAATTTGCAATAATAATTAGAAGCTATCAATTTTAAGTTCTGTATTTGACAATTACAAGTTCAGATCTTCAAGTTATAATTTGCAATAATAATTAGAAGCTATCAATTTTAAGTTCTGTATTTGACAATTACAAGTTCAGATCTTCAAGTTATAATTTGCAATAATAATTAGAATCTATCAATTTTAAGTTCTGTATTTGACAATTACAAGTTCAGATCTTCAAGTTATTATTTGCAATAATAATTAGAAGCTATCAATTTTAAGTTCTGTATTTGACAATTACAAGTTCAGATCTTGAAGTTATAATTTACAATAATAATTAGAAGCTATCAATTTTAAGTTCTGTATTTAATAATTACAAGTTCAGATCTTCAAGTTATAATATGCAATAATAATTAGAAGCTATCAATTTTAATTTCTGTATTTGACAATTACTAGTTCAGATCTTCAAGTTATAATTTGAAATAATAATTTGAATTTAACAAATCTAAGTTCTGTAATTCACTATTACAAGTTCAGATCTTCAAGTTATAATTTACAATAATAATTAGAAGCTATCAATTTTAATTTCTGTATTTGACAATTACAAGTTCAGATCTTCAAGTTATAATTTGCAATAATAATTAGAAGCTATCAATTTTAAGTTCTGTATTTGACAATTACAAGTTCAGATCTTCAAGTTATAATTTGTATTTAACAATTAGTAGTTCTGTATTTGACAATTACAAGTTCAGATCTTCAAGTTATAATTTGCAATAATAATTAGTAGCTATCAATTTTAAGTTCTGTATTTGACAATTACTAGTTCAGATCTTCAAGTTATAATTTGCACTAATAATTTGTATTTAACAATTAGAAGTTCTGTATTTGACTATTAATAGTTCAGATCTTCGAATTATTATTTGCAATCTTAGTTTGAATTTAACAATTCGAAGTTCTGTATTTACCTATTACAGGTTCAGATCTACAAGTTATAATTTGCAATCACAATTTGTATTTAACAATGCTAAGTTGCATATTTGTCTATTACAAGTTCAGATCTTCAAATTATAATTTGCAATAATAATTAGGAGCTATCAATTTTAAGTTCTGTATTTCACAATTACAAGTTCAGATCTTCAAGTTATAATATGCAATAATAATTAGAAGCTATCAATTTTAAGTTCTGTATTTGACAATTACTAGTTCAGATCTTCAAGTTATAATTTGAAATAATAATTTGAATTTAACTAATCTAAGTTCTATAATTCACTATTACAAGTTCAGATCTTCAAGTTATAATTTACAATAATAATTAGAAGCTATCAATTTTAAGTTCTGTATTTGACAATTACAAGTTCAGATCTTCAAGTTATAATTTGCACTAATAATTTGTATTTAACAATTTGAAGTTCTGTATTTGACAATTACAAGTTCAGATCTTCAAGTTATAATTTGCAATAATAATTAGAATCTATCAATTTTAAGTTCTGTATTTGACAATTACAAGTTCAGATCTTCAAGTTATTATTTGCAATAATAATTAGAAGCTATCAATTTTAAGTTCTGTATTTGACAATTACAAGTTCAGATCTTGAAGTTATAATTTACAATAATAATTAGAAGCTATCAATTTTAAGTTCTGTATTTAATAATTACAAGTTCAGATCTTCAAGTTATAATATGCAATAATAATTAGAAGCTATCAATTTTAATTTCTGTATTTGACAATTACTAGTTCAGATCTTCAAGTTATAATTTGAAATAATAATTTGAATTTAACAAATCTAAGTTCTGTAATTCACTATTACAAGTTCAGATCTTCAAGTTATAATTTACAATAATAATTAGAAGCTATCAATTTTAATTTCTGTATTTGACAATTACAAGTTCAGATCTTCAAGTTATAATTTGCAATAATAATTAGAAGCTATCAATTTTAAGTTCTGTATTTGACAATTACAAGTCCAGATCTTCAAGTTATAATTTGAAATAATAATTAGAAGCTATCAATTTTAAGTTCTGTATAATTTGAAATAATAATTTGAATTTAACAAATCTAAGTTCTGTAATTCACTATTACAAGTTCAGATCTTCAAGTTATAATTTACAATAATAATTAGAAGCTATCAATTTTAAGTTCTGTATTTGACAATTACAAGTTCAGATCTTCAAGTTATTATTTGCAATAATAATTAGAAGCTATCAATTTTAAGTTCTGCATTTGACAATTACAAGTTCAGATCTCGAAGTTATAATTTACAATAATAATTAGAAGCTATCAATTTTAAGTTCTGTATTTAACAATTACAAGTTCAGATCTCAAGTTATAATATGCAATAATAATTAGAAGCTATCAATTTTAAGTTCTGTATTTGACAATTACTAGTTCATATCTTCAAGTTATAATTTGAAATAATAATTTGAATTTAACAAATCTAAGTTCTGTAATTCACTATTACAAGTTCAGATATTCAAGTTATAATTTACAATAATAATTAGAAGCTATCAATTTTAAGTTCTGTATTTGACAATTACAAGTTCAGATCTTCAAGTTATAATTTGCAATAATAATTAGAAGCTATCAATGTTATGTTCTGTATTTGACAATTACAAGTTCAGATCTTCAAGTTATAATTTGCAATAATAATTAGAAGCTATCAATTTTAAGTTCTGTATTTGACAATTACAAGTTCAGATCTTCAAGTTATAATTTGCAATAATAATTAGAAGCTATCAATTTTAAGTTCTGTATTTGACAATTACTAGTTCAGATCTCCAAGTTATTATTTGCAATAATAATTAGAAGCTATCAATTTTAAGTTCTGTATTTGACAATTACAAGTTCAGATCTTCAAGTTATAATTTACAATAATAATTAGAAGCTATCAATTTTAAGTTCTGTATTTGACAATTACAAGTTCAGATCTTCTAGTTATAATTTGCAATAATAATTAGAAGCTATCAATTTTAAGTTCTGTATTTGACAATTACTAGTTCAGATCTCCAAGTTATTATTTGCAATAATAATTAGAAGCTATCAATTTTAAGTTCTGTATTTGACAATTACAAGTTCAGATCTTCAAGTTATAATTTACAATAATAATTAGAAGCTATCAATTTTAAGTTCTGTATTTGACAATTACAAGTTCAGATCTTCAAGTTATAATTTGCAATAATAATTAGAAGCTATCAATTTTTAGTTCTGTATTTGACAATTACAAGTTCAGATCTTCAAGTTATAATTTGCAATAATAATTAGAAGCTATCAATTTTAAGTTCTGTATTTGACAATTACAAGTTCAGATCTTCAAGTTATAATTTGCAATAATAATTAGAAGCTATCAATTTTAAGTTCTGTATTTGACAATTACTAGTTCAGATCTCCAAGTTATTATTTGCAATAATAATTAGAAGCTATCAATATTAAGTTCTGTATTTGACAATTACAAGTTCAGATCTTCAAGTTATAATTTACAATAATAATTAGAAGCTATCAATTTTAAGTTCTGTATTTGACTATTACAAGTTCAGATCTTCAAGTTATAATTTGCAATAATAATTAGAAGCTATCAATTTTAAGTTCTGTATTTGACAATTACAAGTTAAGATCTTCAAGTTATAATTTGTATTTAACAATTAGTAGTTCTGTATTTGACAATTACAAGTTCAGATCTTCAAGTTATAATTTGCAATAATAATTAGAAGCTATCAATTTTAAGTTCTGTATTTGACAATTACTAGTTCAGATCTTCAAGTTATAATTTGCACTAATAATTTGTATTTAACAATTAGAAGTTCTGTATTTGACTATTACAAGTTCAGATCTTCAAGTTATAATTTGCAATAATAATTAGAAGCTATCAATGTTATGTTCTGTATTTGACAATTACAAGTTCAGATCTTCAAGTTATAATTTGCAATAATAATTAGAAGCTATCAATTTTAAGTTCTGTATTTGACAATTACAAGTTCAGATCTTCAAGTTATAATTTGCAATAATAATTAGAAGCTATCAATTTTAAGTTCTGTATTTGACAATTACTAGTTCAGATCTCCAAGTTATTATTTGCAATAATAATTAGAAGCTATCAATTTTAAGTTCTGTATTTGACAATTACAAGTTCAGATCTTCAAGTTATAATTTACAATAATAATTAGAAGCTATCAATTTTAAGTTCTGTATTTGACAATTACAAGTTCAGATCTTCTAGTTATAATTTGCAATAATAATTAGAAGCTATCAATTTTAAGTTCTGTATTTGACAATTACTAGTTCAGATCTCCAAGTTATTATTTGCAATAATAATTAGAAGCTATCAATTTTAAGTTCTGTATTTGACAATTACAAGTTCAGATCTTCAAGTTATAATTTACAATAATAATTAGAAGCTATCAATTTTAAGTTCTGTATTTGACAATTACAAGTTCAGATCTTCAAGTTATAATTTGCAATAATAATTAGAAGCTATCAATTTTTAGTTCTGTATTTGACAATTACAAGTTCAGATCTTCAAGTTATAATTTGCAATAATAATTAGAAGCTATCAATTTTAAGTTCTGTATTTGACAATTACAAGTTCAGATCTTCAAGTTATAATTTGCAATAATAATTAGAAGCTATCAATTTTAAGTTCTGTATTTGACAATTACTAGTTCAGATCTCCAAGTTATTATTTGCAATAATAATTAGAAGCTATCAATATTAAGTTCTGTATTTGACAATTACAAGTTCAGATCTTCAAGTTATAATTTACAATAATAATTAGAAGCTATCAATTTTAAGTTCTGTATTTGACTATTACAAGTTCAGATCTTCAAGTTATAATTTGCAATAATAATTAGAAGCTATCAATTTTAAGTTCTGTATTTGACAATTACAAGTTAAGATCTTCAAGTTATAATTTGTATTTAACAATTAGTAGTTCTGTATTTGACAATTACAAGTTCAGATCTTCAAGTTATAATTTGCAATAATAATTAGAAGCTATCAATTTTAAGTTCTGTATTTGACAATTACTAGTTCAGATCTTCAAGTTATAATTTGCACTAATAATTTGTATTTAACAATTAGAAGTTCTGTATTTGACTATTACAAGTTCAGATCTTCGAATTATTATTTGCAATCTTAGTTTGAATTTAACAATTCGAAGTTCTGTATTTACCTATTACAGGTTCAGATCTTCAAGTTATAATTTGCAATCACAATTTGTATTTAACAATGCTAAGTTGCATATTTGTCTATTACAAGTTCAGATCTTCAAATTATAATTTGCAATAATAATTAGAAGCTATCAATTTTAAGTTCTGTATTTGACAATTACAAGTTCAGATCTTCAAGTTATTATTTGCAATAATAATTAGAAGCTATCAATTATAAGTTCTGTATTTGACAATTACAAGTTCAGATCTTGAAGTTATAATTTACAATAATAATTAGAAGCTATCAATTTTAAGTTCTGTATTTCACAATTACAAGTTCAGATCTTCAAGTTATAATATGTAATAATAATTAGAAGCTATCAATTTTAAGTTCTGTATTTGACAATTACTAGTTCAGATCTTCAAGTTATAATTTGAAATAATAATTTGAATTTAACAAATCTAAGTTCTTTAATTCACTATTACAAGTTCAGATCTTCAAGTTATAATTTACAATAATAATTAGAAGCTATCAATTTTAAGTTCTCTATTTGACAATTACAAGTTCAGATCTTCAAGTTATAATTTGCACTAATAATTTGTATTTAACAATTTAAAGTTCTGTATTTGACAATTACAAGTTCAGATCTTCAAGTTATAATTTGCAATAATAATTAGAAGCTATCAATTTTAAGTTCTGTATTTGACAATTACAAGTTCAGATCTTGAAGTTATAATTTACAATAATAATTAGAAGCTATCAATTTTAAGTTCTGTATTTAACAATTACAAGTTCAGATCTTCAAGTTATAATATGCAATAATAATTAGAAGCTATCAATTTTAATTTCTGTATTTGACAATTACTAGTTCAGATCTTCAAGTTATAATTTGAAATAATAATTTGAATTTAACAAATCTAAGTTCTGTAATTCACTATTACAAGTTCAGATCTTCAAGTTATAATTTACAATAATAATTAGAAGCTATAAATTTTAATTTCTGAGGTAACAATTACAAGTTCAGATCTTCAAGTTATAATTTGCAATAATAATTAGAAGCTATTAATTTTAAGTTCTGTATTTGACAATTACAAGTTCAGATCTTCAAGTTATAATTTGAAATAATAATTAGAAGCTATCAATTTTATGTTCTGTATTTGACAATTACAAGTTCAGATCTTCAAGTTATAATTTGCAATAATAATTAGAAGCTATCAATTTTAAGTTCTGTATTTGACAATTACAAGTTCAGATCTTCAAGTTATAATTTACAATAATAATTAGAAGCTATCAATTTTAAGTTCTGTATTTGACAATTACAAGTTCAGATCTTCAAGTTATAATTTGCAATAATAATTAGAAGCTATCAATTTTAAGTTCTGTATTTGACAATTACTAGTTCAGATCTTCAAGTTATAATTTGAAATAATAATTGAATATAACAAATCTAAGTTCTGTAATTCACTATTACAAGTTCAGATCTTCAAGTTATAATTTACAATAATAATTAGAAGCTATCAATTTTAAGTTCTGTATTTGACTATTACAAGTTCAGATCTTCAAGTTATAATTTGCAATAATAATTAGAAGCTATCAATTTTAAGTTCTGTAATTGACAATTACAAGTTCAGATCTTCAAGTTATAATTTGCACTAATAATTTGTATTTAACAATTAGAAGTTCTGTATTTGACAATTACAAGTTCAGATCTTTAAGTTATAATTTGCAATAATAATTAGAAGCTATCAATTTTAAGTTCTGTATTTGACAATTACTAGTTCAGATCTTCAAGTTATAATTTGCACTAATAATTTGTATTTAACAATTAGAAGTTCTGTATTTGACTATTACAAGTTCAGATCTTCAAGTTATAATATGCAATAATAATTAGAAGCTATCAATTTTAAGTTCTGTATTTGACAATTACTAGTTCAGATCTTCAAGTTATAATTTGAAATAATAATTTGAATTTAACAAATCTAAGTTCTGTAATTCACTATTACAAGTTCAGATCTTCAAGTTATAATTTACAATAATAATTAGAAGCTATTAATTTTAAGTTCTGTATTTAACAATTACAAGTTCAGATCTTCAAGTTATAATATGCAATAATAATTAGAAGCTATCAATTTTAAGTTCTGTATTTGACAATTACTAGTTCAGATCTTCAAGTTATAATTTGAAATAATAATTTGAATTTAACAAATCTAAGTTCTGTAATTCACTATTACAAGTTCAGATCTTCAAGTTATAATTTACAATAATAATTAGAAGCTATCAATTTTAAGTTCTGTATTTGACAATTACAAGTTCTGATCTTCAAGTTATTATTTGCAATAATAATTAGAAGCTGTCAATTTTAAGTTCTGCATTTGACAATTACAAGTTCAGATCTCGAAGTTATAATTTACAATAATAATTAGAAGCTATCAATTTTAAGTTCTGTATTTAACAATTACAAGTTCAGATCTCAAGTTATAATATGCAATAATAATTAGAAGCTATCAATTTTAAGTTCTGTATTTGACAATTACTAGTTCATATCTTCAAGTTATAATTTGAAATAATAATTTGAATTTAACAAATCTAAGTTCTGTAATTCACTATTACAAGTTCAGATCTTCAAGTTATAATTTACAATAATAATTAGAAGCTATCAATTTTAAGTTCTGTATTTGACAATTACAAGTTCAGATCTTCAAGTTATAATTTGCAATAATAATTAGAAGCTATCAATGTTATGTTCTGTATTTGACAATTACAAGTTCAGATCTTCAAGTTATAATTTGCAATAATAATTAGAAGCTATCAATTTTAAGTTCTGTATTTGACAATTACAAGTTCAGATCTTCAAGTTATAATTTGCAATAATAATTAGAAGCTATCAATTTTAAGTTCTGTATTTGACAATTACTAGTTCAGATCTCCAAGTTATTATTTGCAATAATAATTAGAAGCTATCAATTTTAAGTTCTGTATTTGACAATTACAAGTTCAGATCTTCAAGTTATAATTTACAATAATAATTAGAAGCTATCAATTTTAAGTTCTGTATTTGACAATTACAAGTTCAGATCTTCTAGTTATAATTTGCAATAATAATTAGAAGCTATCAATTTTAAGTTCTGTATTTGACAATTACTAGTTCAGATCTCCAAGTTATTATTTGCAATAATAATTAGAAGCTATCAATTTTAAGTTCTGTATTTGACAATTACAAGTTCAGATCTTCAAGTTATAATTTACAATAATAATTAGAAGCTATCAATTTTAAGTTCTGTATTTGACAATTACAAGTTCAGATCTTCAAGTTATAATTTGCAATAATAATTAGAAGCTATCAATTTTAAGTTCTGTATTTGACAATTACAAGTTCAGATCTTCAAGTTATAATTTACAATAATAATTAGAAGCTATCAATTTTAAGTTCTGTATTTGACAATTACAAGTTCAGATCTTCAAGTTATAATTTGCAATAATAATTAGAAGCTATTAATTTTAAGTTCTGTAATTGACAATAACAAGTTCAGATCTTCAAGTTATAATTTGAAATAATAATTAGAAGCTATCAATTTTAAGTTCTGTATTTGACAATTACAAGTTCAGATCTTCAAGTTATTATTTGCAATAATAATTAGAAGCTATCAATTTTAAGTTCTGTATTTGACAATTACAAGTTCAGATCTTGAAGTTATAATTTACAATAATAATTAGAAGCTATCAATTTTAAGTTCTGTATTTAACAATTACAAGTTCAGATCTTCAAGTTATAATATGCAATAATAATTAGAAGCTATCAATTTTAAGTTCTGTATTTTTCAATTACTAGTTCAGATCTTCAAGTTATAATTTGAAATAATAATTTGAATTTAACAAATCTAAGTTCTGTAATTCACTATTACAAGTTCAGATCTTCAAGTTATAATTTACAATAATAATTAGAAGCTATTAATTTTAAGTTCTGTATTTGACAATTACAAGTTCAGATCTTCAAGTTATAATTTGCACTAATAATTTGTATTTAACAATTTGAAGTTCTGTATTTGACAATTACAAGTTCAGATCTTCAAGTTATAATTTGGAATAATAGTTAGAAGCTATCAATTTTAAGTTCTGTATTTGACAATTACAAGTTCAGATCTTCAAGTTATTATTTGCAATAATAATTAGAAGCTATCAATTTTAAGTTCTGTATTTGACAATTACAAGTTCAGATCTTGAAGTTATAATTTACAATAATAATTAGAAGCTATCAATTTTAAGTTCTGTATTTAACAATTACAAGTTCAGATCTTCAAGTTATAATATGCAATAATAATTAGAAGCTATCAATTTTAAGTTCTGTATTTGACAATTACTAGTACAGATCTTCAAGTTATAATTTGAAATAATAATTAGAAGCTATCAATTTTATGTTCTGTATTTGACAATTACAAGTTCAGATCTTCAAGTTATAATTTGCAATAATAATTAGAAACTATCAATTTTAAGTTCTGTATTTGACAATTACAAGTTCAGATCTTCAAGTTATAATTTACAATAATAATTAGAAGCTATCAATTTTAAGTTCTGTATTTGACAATTACAAGTTCAGATCTACAAGTTATAATTTGAAATAATAATTAGAAGCTATCAATTTTAAGTTCTGTATTTGACAATTACTAGTTCAGATCTTCAAGTTATAATTTGAAATAATAATTTGAATTTAACAAATCTAAGTTCTGTAAATCACTATTGCAAGTTCAGATCTTCAAGTTATAATTTACAATAATAATTAGAAGCTATCAATTTTAAGTTCTGTATTTGACTATTACAAGTTCAGATCTTCAAGTTATAATTTGCAATAATAATTAGAAGCTATCAATTTTAAGTTCTGTATTTGACAATTACAAGTTCAGATCTTCAAGTTATAATTTGCACTAATAATTTGTATTTAACAATTAGTAGTTCTGTATTTGACAATTACAAGTTCAGATCTTCAAGTTATAATTTGCAATAATAATTAGAAGCTATCAATTTTAAGTTCTGTATTTGACAATTACTAGTTCAGATCTTCAAGTTATAATTTGCACTAATAATTTGTATTTAACAATTAGAAGTTCTGTATTTGACTATTACAAGTTCAGATCTTCAAGTTATAATATGCAATAATAATTAGAAGCTATCAATTTTAAGTTCTGTATTTGACAATTACTAGTTCAGATCTTCAAGTTATAATTTGAAATAATAATTTGAATTTAACAAATCTAAGTTCTGTAATTCACTATTACAAGTTCAGATCTTCAAGTTATAATTTACAATAATAATTAGAAGCTATTAATTTTAAGTTCTGTATTTAACAATTACAAGTTCAGATCTTCAAGTTATAATATGCAATAATAATTAGAAGCTATCAATTTTAAGTTCTGTATTTGACAATTACTAGTTCAGATCTTCAAGTTATAATTTGAAATAATAATTTGAATTTAACAAATCTAAGTTCTGTAATTCACTATTACAAGTTCAGATCTTCAAGTTATAATTTACAATAATAATTAGAAGCTATCAATTTTAAGTTCTGTATTTGACAATTACAAGTTCAGATCTTCAAGTTATTATTTGCAATAATAATTAGAAGCTGTCAATTTTAAGTTCTGCATTTGACAATTACAAGTTCAGATCTCGAAGTTATAATTTACAATAATAATTAGAAGCTATCAATTTTAAGTTCTGTATTTAACAATTACAAGTTCAGATCTCAAGTTATAATATGCAATAATAATTAGAAGCTATCAATTTTAAGTTCTGTATTTGACAATTACTAGTTCATATCTTCAAGTTATAATTTGAAATAATAATTTGAATTTAACAAATCTAAGTTCTGTAATTCACTATTACAAGTTCAGATCTTCAAGTTATAATTTACAATAATAATTAGAAGCTATCAATTTTAAGTTCTGTATTTGACAATTACAAGTTCAGATCTTCAAGTTATAATTTGCAATAATAATTAGAAGCTATCAATGTTATGTTCTGTATTTGACAATTACAAGTTCAGATCTTCAAGTTATAATTTGCAATAATAATTAGAAGCTATCAATTTTAAGTTCTGTATTTGACAATTACAAGTTCAGATCTTCAAGTTATAATTTGCAATAATAATTAGAAGCTATCAATTTTAAGTTCTGTATTTGACAATTACTAGTTCAGATCTCCAAGTTATTATTTGCAATAATAATTAGAAGCTATCAATTTTAAGTTCTGTATTTGACAATTACAAGTTCAGATCTTCAAGTTATAATTTACAATAATAATTAGAAGCTATCAATTTTAAGTTCTGTATTTGACAATTACAAGTTCAGATCTTCTAGTTATAATTTGCAATAATAATTAGAAGCTATCAATTTTAAGTTCTGTATTTGACAATTACTAGTTCAGATCTCCAAGTTATTATTTGCAATAATAATTAGAAGCTATCAATTTTAAGTTCTGTATTTGACAATTACAAGTTCAGATCTTCAAGTTATAATTTACAATAATAATTAGAAGCTATCAATTTTAAGTTCTGTATTTGACAATTACAAGTTCAGATCTTCAAGTTATAATTTGCAATAATAATTAGAAGCTATCAATTTTAAGTTCTGTATTTGACAATTACAAGTTCAGATCTTCAAGTTATAATTTACAATAATAATTAGAAGCTATCAATTTTAAGTTCTGTATTTGACAATTACAAGTTCAGATCTTCAAGTTATAATTTGCAATAATAATTAGAAGCTATTAATTTTAAGTTCTGTAATTGACAATAACAAGTTCAGATCTTCAAGTTATAATTTGAAATAATAATTAGAAGCTATCAATTTTAAGTTCTGTATTTGACAATTACAAGTTCAGATCTTCAAGTTATTATTTGCAATAATAATTAGAAGCTATCAATTTTAAGTTCTGTATTTGACAATTACAAGTTCAGATCTTGAAGTTATAATTTACAATAATAATTAGAAGCTATCAATTTTAAGTTCTGTATTTAACAATTACAAGTTCAGATCTTCAAGTTATAATATGCAATAATAATTAGAAGCTATCAATTTTAAGTTCTGTATTTTTCAATTACTAGTTCAGATCTTCAAGTTATAATTTGAAATAATAATTTGAATTTAACAAATCTAAGTTCTGTAATTCACTATTACAAGTTCAGATCTTCAAGTTATAATTTACAATAATAATTAGAAGCTATTAATTTTAAGTTCTGTATTTGACAATTAAAAGTTCAGATCTTCAAGTTATAATTTGCACTAATAATTTGTATTTAACAATTTGAAGTTCTGTATTTGACAATTACAAGTTCAGATCTTCAAGTTATAATTTGGAATAATAGTTAGAAGCTATCAATTTTAAGTTCTGTATTTGACAATTACAAGTTCAGATCTTCAAGTTATTATTTGCAATAATAATTAGAAGCTATCAATTTTAAGTTCTGTATTTGACAATTACAAGTTCAGATCTTGAAGTTATAATTTACAATAATAATTAGAAGCTATCAATTTTAAGTTCTGTATTTAACAATTACAAGTTCAGATCTTCAAGTTATAATATGCAATAATAATTAGAAGCTATCAATTTTAAGTTCTGTATTTGACAATTACTAGTTCAGATCTTCAAGTTATAATTTGAAATAATAATTAGAAGCTATCAATTTTATGTTCTGTATTTGACAATTACAAGTTCAGATCTTCAAGTTATAATTTGCAATAATAATTAGAAACTATCTATTTTAAGTTCTGTATTTGACAATTACAAGTTCAGATCTTCAAGTTATAATTTACAATAATAATTAGAAGCTATCAATTTTAAGTTCTGTATTTGACAATTACAAGTTCAGATCTTCAAGTTATAATTTGCAATAATAATTAGAAGCTATCAATTTTAAGTTCTGTATTTGACAATTACTAGTTCAGATCTTCAAGTTATAATTTGAAATAATAATTTGAATTTAACAAATCTAAGTTCTGTAAATCACTATTACAAGTTCAGATCTTCAAGTTATAATTTACAATAATAATTAGAAGCTATCAATTTTAAGTTCTGTATTTGACTATTACAAGTTCAGATCTTCAAGTTATAATTTGCAATAATAATTAGAAGCTATCAATTTTAAGTTCTGTATTTGACAATTACAAGTTCAGATCTTCAAGTTATAATTTGCACTAATAATTTGTATTTAACAATTAGTAGTTCTGTATTTGACAATTACAAGTTCAGATCTTCAAGTTATAATTTGCAATAATAATTAGAAGCTATCAATTTTAAGTTCTGTATTTGACAATTACTAGTTCAGATCTTCAAGTTATAATTTGCACTAATAATTTGTATTTAACAATTAGAAGTTCTGTATTTGACTATTACAAGTTCAGATCTTCGAATTATTATTTGCAATCTTAGTTTGAATTTAACAATTCGAAGTTCTGTATTTACCTATTACAGGTTCAGATCTTCAAGTTATAATTTGCAATCACAATTTGTATTTAACAATGCTAAGTTGCGTATTTGTCTATTACAAGTTCAGATCTTCAAATTATAATTTGCAATAATAATTAGAAGCTATCAATTTTAAGTTCTGTATTTGACAATTACAAGTTCAGATCTTCAAGTTATTATTTGCAATAATAATTAGAAGCTATCAATTTTAAGTTCTGTATTTGACAATTACAAGTTCAGATCTTGAAGTTATAATTTACAATAATAATTAGAAGCTATCAATTTTAAGTTCTGTATTTAACAATTACAAGTTCAGATCTTCAAGTTATAATATGCAATAATAATTCGAAGCTATCAATTTTAAGTTCTGTATTTGACAATTACTAGTTCAGATCTTCAAGTTATAATTTGAAATAATAATTTGAATTTAACAAATCTAAGTTCTGTAATTCACTATTACAAGTTCAGATCTTCAAGTTATAATTTACAATAATAATTAGAAGCTATCAATTTTAAGTTCTGTATTTGACAATTACAAGTTCAGATCTTCAAGTTATAATTTGCAATAATAATTAGAAGCTATTAATTTTAAGTTCTGTATTTGACAATTACAAGTTTAGATCTTCAAGTTATAATTTGAAATAATAATTAGAAGATATCAAATTTATGTTCTGTATTTGACAATTACAAGTTCAGATCTTCAAGTTATAATTTGCAATAATAATTAGAAGCTATCAATTTTAAGTTCTGTATTTGACAATTACAAGTTCAGATCTTCAAGTTATAATTTACAATAATAATTAGAAGCTATCAATTTTAAGTTCTGTATTTGACAATTACAAGTTCAGATCTTCAAGTTATAATTTGCAATAATAATTAGAAGCTATCAATTTTAAGTTCTGTATTTGACAATTACTAGTTCAGATCTTCAAGTTATAATTTGAAATAATAATTTGAATTAAACAAATCTAAGTTCTGTAATTCACTATTACAAGTTCAGATCTTCAAGTTATAATTTGCAATAATAATTAGAAGCTATCAATTTTAAGTTCTGTATTTGACTATTGCAAGTTCAGATCTTCAAGTTATAATTTGCAATAATAATTAGAAGCTATCAATTTTAAGTTCTGTATTTGACAATTACAAGTTCAGATCTTCAAGTTATAATTTGCACTAATAATTTGTATTTAACAATTAGAAGTTCTGTATTTGACAATTACAAATTCAGATCTTCAAGTTATAATTTGCAATAATAATTAGAAGCTATCAATTTTAAGTTCTGTATTTGACAATTACTAGTTCAGATCTTCAAGTTATAATTTGCACTAATAATTTGTATTTAACAATTAGAAGTTCTGTTATTTGACTATTACAAGTTCAGATCTTCAAGTTATAATATGCAATAATAATTAGAAGATATCAATTTTAAGTTCTGTATTTGACAATTACTAGTTCAGATCTTCAAGTTATAATTTGAAATAATAATTTGAATTTAACAAATCTAAGTTCTGTAATTCACTATTACAAGTTCAGATCTTCAAGTTATAATTTACAATAATAATTAGAAGCTATCAATTTTAAGTTCTGTATTTAACAATTGCAAGTTTAGATCTTCAAGTTATAATATGCAATAATAATTAGAAGCTATCAATTTTAAGTTCTGTATTTGACAATTACTAGTTCAGATCTTCAAGTTATAATTTGAAATAATAATTTGAATTTAACAAATCTAAGTTCTGTAATTCACTATTACAAGTTCAGATCTTCAAGTTATAATTTACAATAATAATTAGAAGCTATCAATTTTAAGTTCTGTATTTGACAATTACAAGTTCAGATCTTCAAGTTATAATTTGCACTAATAATTTGTATTTAACAATTTGAAGTTCTGTATTTGACAATTACACGTTCAGATCTTCAAGTTATAATTTGCAATAATAATTAGAATCTATCAATTTTAAGTTCTGTATTTGACAATTACAAGTTCAGATCTTCAAGTTATTATTTGCAATAATAATTAGAAGCTATCAATGTTAAGTTCTGTATTTGACAATTACAAGTTCAGATCTTGAAGTTATAATTTACAATAATAATTAGAAGCTATCAATTTTAAGTTCTGTATTTAACAATTACAAGTTCAGATCTTCAAGTTATAATATGCAATAATAATTAGAAGCTATCAATTTTAATTTCTGTATTTGACAATTACTAGTTCAGATCTTCAAGTTATAATTTGAAATAATAATTTGAATTTAACAAATCTAAGTTCTGTAATTCACTATTACAAGTTCAGATCTTCAAGTTATAATTTACAATAATAATTAGAAGCTATCAATTTTAATTTCTGTATTTGACAATTACAAGTTCAGATCTTCAAGTTATAATTTGCAATAATAATTAGAAGCTATTAATTTTAAGTTCTGTATTTGACAATTACAAGTTCAGATCTTCAAGTTATAATTTGAAATAATAATTAGAAGCTATCAATTTTATGTTCTGTATTTGACAATTACAAGTTCAGATCTTCAAGTTATAATTTGCAATAATAATTAGAAGCTATCAATTTTAAGTTCTGTATTTGACAATTACAAGTTCAGATCTTCAAGTTATAATTTACAATAATAATTAGAAGCTATCAATTTTAAGTTCTGTATTTGACAATTACAAGTTCAGATCTTCAAGTTATAATTTGCAATTATAATTAGAAGCTATCAATTTTAAGTTCTGTATTTGACAATTACTAGTTCAGATCTTCAAATTATAATTAGAAATAATAATTGAATTTAACAAATCTAAGTTCTGTAATTCACTATTACAAGTTCAGATCTTCAAGTTATAATTTACAAAAATAATTAGAAGCTATCAATTTTAAGTTCTTTATTTGACTATTACAAGTTCAGATCTTCAAGTTATAATTTGCAATAATAATTAGAAGCTATCAATTTTAAGTTCTGTATTTGACAATTACAAGTTCAGATCTTCAAGTTATAATTTGCACTAATAATTTGTATTTAAGAATTAGAAGTTCTGTATTTGACAATTACAAGTTCAGATCTTCAAGTTATAATTTGCAATAATAATTAGAAGCTATCAATTTTAAGTTCTGTATTTGACAATTACTAGTTCAGATCTTCAAGTTATAATTTGCACTAATAATTTGTATTTAACAATTAGAAGTTCTGTATTTGACTATTACAAGTTCAGATCTTCAAGTTATAATATGCAATAATAATTAGAAGCTATCAATTTTAAGTTCTGTATTTGACAATTACTAGTTCAGATCTTCAAGTTATAATTTGAAATAATAATTTGAATTTAACAAATCTAAGTTCTGTAATTCACTATTACAAGTTCAGATCTTCAAGTTATAATTTACAATAATAATTAGAAGCTATTAATTTTAAGTTCTGTATTTAACAATTACAAGTTCAGATCTTCAAGTTATAATATGCAATAATAATTAGAAGCTATCAATTTTAAGTTCTGTATTTGACAATTACTAGTTCAGATCTTCAAGTTATAATTTGAAATAATAATTTGAATTTAACAAATCTAAGTTCTGTAATTCACTATTACAAGTTCAGATCTTCAAGTTATAATTTACAATAATAATTAGAAGCTATCAATTTTAAGTTCTGTATTTGACAATTACAAGTTCAGATCTTCAAGTTATTATTTGCAATAATAATTAGAAGCTATCAATTTTAAGTTCTGCATTTGACAATTACAAGTTCAGATCTCGAAGTTATAATTTACAATAATAATTAGAAGCTATCAATTTTAAGTTCTGTATTTAACAATTACAAGTTCAGATCTCAAGTTATAATATGCAATAATAATTAGAAGCTATCAATTTTAAGTTCTCTATTTGACAATTACTAGTTCATATCTTCAAGTTATAATTTGAAATAATAATTTGAATTTAACAAATCTAAGTTTTGTAATTCACTATTACAAGTTCAGATCTTCAAGTTATAATTTACAATAATAATTAGAAGCTATCAATTTTAAGTTCTGTATTTGACAATTACAAGTTCAGATCTTCAAGTTATAATTTGCAATAATAATTAGAAGCTATCAATTTTATGTTCTGTATTTGACAATTACAAGTTCAGATCTTCAAGTTATAATTTGCAATAATAATTAGAAGCTATCAATTTTAAGTTCTGTATTTGACAATTACAAGTTCAGATCTTCAAGTTATAATTTGCAATAATAATTAGAAGCTATCAATTTTAAGTTCTGTATTTGACAATTACTAGTTCAGATCTCCAAGTTATTATTTGCAATAATAATTAGAAGCTATCAATTTTAAGTTCTGTATTTGACAATTACAAGTTCAGATCTTCAAGTTATAATTTACAATAATAATTAGAAGCTATCAATTTTAAGTTCTGTATTTGACAATTACAAGTTCAGATCTTCTAGTTATAATTTGCAATAATAATTAGAAGCTATCAATTTTAAGTTCTGTATTTGACAATTACTAGTTCAGATCTCCAAGTTATTATTTGCAATAATAATTAGAAGCTATCAATTTTAAGTTCTGTATTTGACAATTACAAGTTCAGATCTTCAAGTTATAATTTACAATAATAATTAGAAGCTATCAATTTTAAGTTCTGTATTTGACAATTACAAGTTCAGATCTTCAAGTAATAATTTGCAATAATAATTAGAAGCTATCAATTTTAAGTTCTGTATTTGACAATTACAAGTTCAGATCTTCAAGTTATAATTTACAATAATAATTAGAAGCTATCAATTTTAAGTTCTGTATTTGACAATTACAAGTTCAGATCTTCAAGTTATAATTTGCAATAATAATTAGAAGCTATTAATTTTAAGTTCTGTAATTGACAATTACAAGTTCAGATCTTCAAGTTATAATTTGAAATAATAATTAGAAGCTATCAATTTTATGTTCTGTATTTGACAATTACAAGTTCAGATCTTCAAGTTATAATTTGCAATAATAATTAGAAGCTATCAATTTTAAGTTCTGTATTTGACAATTACAAGTTCAGATCTTCAAGTTATAATTTACAATAATAATTAGAAGCTATCAATTTTAAGTTCTGTATTTGACAATTACTAGTTCAGATCTTCAAGTTATAATTTGAAATAATAATTGAATTTAACAAATCTAAGTTCTGTAATTCACTATTACAAGTTCAGATCTTCAAGTTATAATTTACAATAATAATTAGAAGCTATCAATTTTAAGTTCTGTATTTGACTATTACAAGTTCAGATCTTCAAGTTATAATTTGCAATAATAATTAGAAGCTATCAATTTTAAGTTCTGTATTTGACAATTACAAGTTCAGATCTTCAAGTTATATTTTGCACTAATAATTTGTATTTAACAATTAGAAGTTCTGTATTTGACAATTACAAGTTCAGATCTTCAAGTTATAATTTGCAATAATAATTAGAAGCTATCAATTTTAAGTTCTGTATTTGACAATTATTAGTTCAGATCTTCAAGTTATAATTTGCACTAATAATTTGTATTTAACAATTAGAAGTTCTGTATTTGACTATTACAAGTTCAGATCTTCAAGTTATAATATGCAATAATAATTAGAAGCTATCAATTTTAAGTTCTGTATTTGACAATTACTAGTTCAGATCTTCAAGTTATAATTTGAAATAATAATTTTAATTTAACAAATCTAAGTTCTGTAATTCACTATTACAAGTTCAGATCTTCAAGTTATAATTTACAATAATAATTAGAAGCTATTAATTTTAAGTTCTGTATTTAACAATTACAAGTTCAGATCTTCAAGTTATAATATGCAATAATAATTAGAAGCTATCAATTTTAAGTTCTGTATTTGACAATTACTAGTTCAGATCTTCAAGTTATAATTTGAAATAATAATTTGAATTTAACAAATCTAAGTTCTGTAATTCACTATTACAAGTTCAGATCTTCAAGTTATAATTTACAATAATAATTAGAAGCTATCAATTTTAAGTTCTGTATTTGACAATTACAAGTTCAGATCTTCAAGTTATAATTTGCACTAATAATTTGTATTTAACAATTAGAAGTTCTGTATTTGACTATTACAAGTTCAGATCTTCGAATTATTATTTGCAATCTTAGTTTGAATTTAAAAATTCGAAGTTCTGTATTTACCTATTACAGGTTCAGATCTTCAAGTTATACTTTGCAATCACAATTTGTATTTAACAATGCTAAGTTGCGTATTTGTCTATTACAAGTTCAGATCTTCAAATTATAATTTGCAATAATAATTATAAGCTATCAATTTTAAGTTCTGTATTTGACAATTACAAGTTCAGATTTTCAAGTTATTATTTGCAATAATAATTAGAAGCTATCAATTTTAAGTTCTGTATTTGACAATTACAAGTTCAGATCTTGAAGTTATAATTTACAATAATAATTAGAAGCTATCAATTTTAAGTTCTGTATTTAACAATTACAAGTTCAGATTTTCAAGTTATAATATGCAATAATAATTAGAAGCTATCAATTTTAAGTTCTGTATTTGACACTTACTAGTTCAGATCTTCAAGTTATAATTTGAAATAATAATTTGAATTTAACAAATCTAAGTTCTGTAATTCACTATTACAAGTTCAGATCTTCAAGTTATAATTTACAATAATAATTAGAAGCTATCAATTTTAAGTTCTGTATTTGACAATTACAAGTTCAGATCTTCAAGTTATAATTTGCACTAATAATTTGTATTTAACAATTTGAAGTTCTGTATTTGACAATTACAAGTTCAGATCTTCAAGTTATAATTTGCAATAATAATTAGAAGCTATCAATTTTAAGTTCTGTATTTAACAATTACAAGTTCAGATCTTCAAGTTATAATATGCAATAATAATTAGAAGCTATCAATTTTAAGTTCTGTATTTGACAATTACAAGTTCAGATCTTGAAGTTATAATTTACAATAATAATTAGAAGCTATCAATTTTAAGTTCTGTATTTAACAATTACAAGTTCAGATCTTCAAGTTATAATATGCAATAATAATTAGAAGCTATCAATTTTAAGTTCTGTATTTGACAATTACTAGTTCAGATCTTCAAGTTATAATTTGAAATAATAATTTGAATTTAACAAATCTAAGTTCTGTAATTCACTATTACAAGTTCAGATCTTCAAGTTATAATTTACAATAATAATTAGAAGCTATCAATTTTAAGTTCTGTATTTGACAATTAATAGTTCAGATCTTCAAGTTATAATTTGCAATAATAATTAGAAGCTATTAATTTTAAGTTCTGTATTTGACAATTACAAGTTCAGATCTTCAAGTTATAATTTGAAATAATAATTAGAAGCTATCAATTTTATGTTCTGTATTTGACAATTACAAGTTCAGATCTTCAAGTTATAATTTGCAATAATAATTAGAAGCTATCAATTTTAAGTTCTGTATTTGACAATTACAAGTTCAGATCTTCAAGTTATAATTTACAATAATAATTAGAAGCTATCAATTTTAAGTTCTGCATTTGACAATTACAAGTTCAGATCTTCAAGTTATAATTTGCAATAATAATTAGAAGCTATCAATTTTAAGTTCTGTATTTGACAATTACTAGTTCAGATCTTCAAGTTATAATTTGAAATAATAATTTGAATTTAACAAATCTAAGTTCTGTAATTCACTATTACAAGTTCAGATCTTCAAGTTATAATTTACAATAATAATTAGAAGCTATCAATTTTAAGTTCTGTATTTGACTATTACAAGTTCAGATCTTCAAGTTATAATTTGCAATAATAATTAGAAGCTATCAATTTTAAGTTCTGTATTTGACAATTACAAGTTCAGATCTTCAAGTTATAATTTGCACTAATAATTTGTATTTAACAATTAGAAGTTCTGTATTTGACAATTACAAGTTCAGATCTTCAAGTTATAATTTGCAATAATAATTAGAAGCTATCAATTTTAAGTTCTGTATTTGACAATTACTAGTTCAGATCTTCAAGTTATAATTTGCACTAATAATTTGTATTTAACAATTAGAAGTTCTGTATTTGACTATTACAAGTTCAGATCTTCAAGTTATAATATGCAATAATAATTAGAAGATATCAATTTTAAGTTCTGTATTTGACAATTACTAGTTCAGATCTTCAAGTTATAATTTGAAATAATAATTTGAATTTAACAAATCTAAGTTCTGTAATTCACTATTACAAGTTCATTTCTTCAAGTTATAATTTACAATAATAATTAGAAGCTATCAATTTTAAGTTCTGTATTTAACAATTGCAAGTTCAGATCTTCAAGTTATAATATGCAATAATAATTAGAAGCTATCAATTTTAAGTTCTGTATTTGACAATTACTAGTTCAGATCTTCAAGTTACAATTTGAAATAATAATTTGAATTTAACAAATCTAAGTTCTGTAATTCACTATTACAAGTTCAGATCTTCAAGTTATAATGTACAATAATAATTAGAAGCTATCAATTTTAAGTTCTGTATTTGACAATTACAAGTTCAGAACTTCAAGTTATTATTTGCAATAATAATTAGAAGCTATCAATTTTAAGTTCTGCATTTGACAATTACAAGTTCAGATCTTGAAGTTATAATTTACAATAATAATTAGAAGCTATCAATTTTAAGTTCTGTATTTAACAATTACAAGTTCAGATCTCAAGTTATAATATGCAATAATAATTAGAAGCTATCAATTTTAAGTTCTGTATTTGACAATTACTAGTTCAGATCTTCAAGTTATAATTTGAAATAATAATTTGAATTTAACAAATCTAAGTTCTGTAATTCACTATTACAAGTTCAGATCTTCAAGTTATAATTTACAATAATAATTAGAAGCTATCAATTTTAAGTTCTGTATTTGACAATTACAAGTTCAGATCTTCAAGTTATAATTTGCAATAATAATTAGAAGCTATTAATTTTAAGTTCTGTATTTGACAATTACAAGTTCAGATCTTCAAGTTATAATTTGAAATAATAATTAGAAGCTATCAATTTTATGTTCTCTATTTGACAATTACAAGTTCAGATCTTCAAGTTATAATTTGCAATAATAATTAGAAGCTATCAATTTTAAGTTCTGTATTTGACAATTACAAGTTCAGATCTTCAAGTTATAATTTGCAATAATAATTAGAAGCTATCAATTTTAAGTTCTGTATTTGACAATTACTAGTGCAGACCTCCAAGTTATTATTTGCAATAATAATTAGAAGCTATCAATTTTAAGTTCTGTATTTGACAATTACAAGTTCAGATCTTCAAGTTATAATTTACAATAATAATTAGAAGCTATCAATTTTAAGTTCTGTATTTGACAATTACAAGTTCAGATCTTCAAGTTATAATTTGCAATAATAATTAGAAGCTATCAATTTTAAGTTCTGTATTTGACAATTACTAGTTCAGATCTTCAAGGTATAATTTGAAATAATAATTTGAATTTAACAAATCTAAGTTCTGTAATTCACTATTACAAGTTCAGATCTTCAAGTTATAATTTACAATAATAATTAGAAGCTATCAATTTTAAGTTCTGTATTTGACTATTACAAGTTCAGATCTTCAAGTTATAATTTGCAATAATAATTAGAAGCTATCAATTTTAAGTTCTGTATATGACAATTACAAGTTCAGATCTTCAAGGTATAATTTGCACTAATAATTTGTATTTAACAATTAGAAGTTCTGTATTTGACAATTACAAGTTCAGATCTTCAAGTTATAATTTGCAATAATAATTAGAAGCTATCAATTTTAAGTTCTGTATTTGACAATTACTAGTTCAGATCTTCAAGTTATAATTTGCACTAATAATTTGTATTTAACATTTAGAAGTTCTGTATTTGACTATTACAAGTTCAGATCTTCGAATTATTATTTGCAATCTTAGTTTGAATTTAACAATTCGAAGTTCTGTATTTACCTATTACAAGTTCAGATCTTCAAGTTATAATTTGCAATCACAATTTGTATTTAACAATGCTAAGTTGCGTATTTGTCTATTACAAGTTCAGATCTTCAAATTATAATTTGCAATAATAATTAGAAGCTATCAATTTTAAGTTCTGTATTTGACAATTACAAGTTCAGATCTTCAAGTTATTATTTGCAATAATAATTAGAAGCTATCAATTTTAAGTTCTGTATTTGACAATTACAAGTTCAGATCTTGTAGTTATAATTTACAATAATAATTAGAAGGTATCAATTTTAAGTTCTGTATTTAACAATTACAAGTTCAGATCTTCAAGTTATAATATGCAATAATAATTAGAAGCTATCAATTTTAAGTTCTGTATTTGACAATTACTAGTTCAGATCTTCAAGTTATAATTTGAAATAATAATTTGAATTTTACAAATCTAAGTTCTGTAATTCACTATTACAAGTTCAGATCTTCAAGTTATAATTTACAATAATAATTAGAAGCTATCAATTTTAAGTTCTGTATTTGACAATTACAAGTTCAGATCTTCAAGTTATAATTTGCAATAATAATTAGAAGCTATTAATTTTAAGTTCTGTATTTGACAATTACAAGTTCAGATCTTCAAGTTATAATTTGCAATAATAATTAGAAGCTATCAATTTTAAGTTCTGTATTTGACAATTACAAGTTCAGATCTTGAAGTTATAATTTACAATAATAATTAGAAGCTATCAATTTTAAGTTCTGTATTTAACAATTACAAGTTCAGATCTTCAAGTTATAATATGCAATAATAATTAGAAGCTATCAATTTTAAGTTCTGTATTTGACAATTACTAGTTCAGATCTTCAAGTTATAATTTGAAATAATAATTTGAATTTAACAAATCTAAGTTCTGTAATTCACTATTACAAGTTCAGATCTTCAAGTTATAATTTACAATAATAATTAGAAGCTATCAATTTTAAGTTCTGTATTTGACAATTACAAGTTCAGATCTTCAAGTTATAATTTGCAATAATAATTAGAAGCTATCAATTTTAAGTTCTGTATTTGACAATTACTAGTTCAGATCTCCAAGTTATTATTTGCAATAATAATTAGAAGCTATTAATTTTAAGTTCTGTATTTGACAATTACAAGTTCAGATCTTCAAGTTATAATTTGAAATAATAATTAGAAGCTATCAATTTTATGTTCTCTATTTGACAATTACAAGTTCAGATCTTCAAGTTATAATTTGCAATAATAATTAGAAGCTATCAATTTTAAGTTCTGTATTTGACAATTACAAGTTCAGATCTTCAAGTTATAATTTGCAATAATAATTAGAAGCTATCAATTTTAAGTTCTGTATTTGACAATTACAAGTTCAGATCTTCAAGTTATAATTTACAATAATAATTAGAAGCTATCAATTTTAAGTTCTGTATTTGACAATTACAAGTTCAGATCTTCAAGTTATAATTTGCAATAATAATTATAAGCTATCAATTTTAAGTTCTGTATTTGACAATTACTAGTTCAGATCTTCAAGGTATAATTTGAAATAATAATTTGAATTTAACAAATCTAAGTTCTGTAATTCACTATTACAAGTTCAGATCTTCAAGTTATAATTTACAATAATAATTAGAAGCTATCAATTTTAAGTTCTGTATTTGACTATTACAAGTTCAGATCTTCAAGTTATAATTTGCAATAATAATTAGAAGCTATCAATTTTAAGTTCTGTATTTGACAATTACAAGTTCAGATCTTCAAGGTATAATTTGCACTAATAATTTGTATTTAACAATTAGAAGTTCTGTATTTGACAATTACAAGTTCAGATCTTCAAGTTATAATTTGCAATAATAATTAGAAGCTATCAATTTTAAGTTCTGTATTTGACAATTACTAGTTCAGATCTTCAAGTTATAATTTGCACTAATAATTTGTATTTAACATTTAGAAGTTCTGTATTTGACTATTACAAGTTCAGATCTTCGAATTATTATTTGCAATCTTAGTTTGAATTTAACAATTCGAAGTTCTGTATTTACCTATTACAGGTTCAGATCTTCAAGTTATAATTTGCAATAATAATTAGAAGCTATCAATTTTAAGTTCTGTATTTGACAATTACAAGTTCAGATCTTCAAGTTATAATTTGCAATAATAATTAGAAGCTATTAATTTTAAGTTCTGTATTTGACAATTACAAGTTCAGATCTTCAAGTTATAATTTGAAATAATAATTAGAAGCTATCAATTTTATGTTCTGTATTTGACAATTACTAGTTCAGATCTTCAAGTTATAATTTGAAATAATAATTTGAATTTAACAAATCTAAGTTCTGTAATTCACTATTACAAGTTCAGATCTTCAAGTTATAATTTACAATAATAATTAGAAGCTATCAATTTTAAGTTCTGTATTTGACAATTACAAGTTCAGATCTTCAAGTTATAATTTGCAATCACAATTTGTATTTAACAATGCTAAGTTGCGTATTTGTCTATTACAAGTTCAGATCTTCAAATTATAATTTGCAATAATAATTAGAAGCTATCAATTTTAAGTTCTGTATTTGACAATTACAAGTTCAGATCTTCAAGTTATAATATGCAATAATAATTAGAAGCTATCAATTTTAAGTTCTGTTTTTGACAATTACTAGTTCAGATCTTCAAGTTATAATTTGAAATAATAATTTGAATTTAACAAATCTAAGTTCTGTAATTCACTATTACAAGTTCAGATCTTCAAGTTATAATTTACAATAATAATTAGAAGCTATCCATTTTAAGTTCTGAATTTGACAATTACAAGTTCAGATCTTCAAGTTATAATTTGCACTAATAATTTGTATTTAACAATTAGAAGTTCTGTATTTGACAATTAAAAGTTCAGATCTTCAAGTTATAATTTGCAATCACAATTTGTATTTAACAATGCTAAGTTGCGTATTTATCTATTACAAGTTCAGATCTTCAAATTATATTTTGCAATAATAATTAGAAGCTATCAATTTTAAGTTCTGTATTTGACAATTACAAGTTCAGATCTTCAGGTTATTATTTGCAATAATAATTAGAAGCTATCAATTTTAAGTTCTGTATTTGACAATTACAAGTTCAGATCTTCAAGTTATAATTTACAATAATAATTAGAAGCTATCAATTTTAAGTTCTGTATTTGACAATTACAAGTTCAGATCTTCAAGTTATAATTTGCAATAGTAATTAGAAGCTATCAATTTTAAGTTCTGTATTTGACAATTACTAGTTCAGATCTTCAAGTTATAATTTGAAATAATAATTTGAATTTATCAAATCTAAGTTCTGTAATTCACTATTACAAGTTCAGATCTTCAAGTTATAATTTACAATAATAATTAGAAGCTATCAATTTTAAGTGCTGTATTTGACAATTACAAGTTCAGATCTTCTAGTTATAATTTGCACTAATAATTTGTATTTAACAATTTGAAGTTCTGTATTTAACAATTACAAGTTCAGATCTTCAAGGTTATAATTTGCAATAATAATTAGAAGCTATCAATTTTAAGTTCTGTATTTGACAATTACTAGTTCAGATCTTCAAGTTATAATTTGAAATAATAATTTGAATTTAACAAATCTAAGTTCTGTAATTCACGATTACAAGTTCAGATCTTCAAGTTATAACTTACAATAATAATTAGAAGCTATCAATTTTAAGTTCTGTATTTGACAATTACAAGTTCAGATCTTCAAGTTATAATTTGCAATAATAATTAGAAGCTATTAATTTTAAGTTCTGTATTTGACAATTACAAGTTCAGATCTTCAAGTTATAATTTGAAATAATAATTAGAAGCTATCAATTTTATGTTCTGTATTTGACAATTACAAGTTCAGATCTTCAAGTTATAATTTGCAATAATAATTAGAAGCTATCAATTTTAAGTTCTGTATTTGACAATTACAAGTTCAGATCTTCAAGTTATAATTTGCCATAATTATTAGAAGCTATCAATTTTAAGTTCTGTATTTGACAATTACTAGTTCAGATCTTCAAGTTATAATTTGCAATAATAATTAGAAGCTATCAATTTTAAGTTCTGTATTTGACAATTACAAGTTCAGATCTTCAAGTTATAATTTGCAATAATTATTAGAAGCTATCAATTTTAAGTTCTGTATTTGACAATTACTAGTTCAGATCTTCAAGTTATATTTTGAAATAATAATTAGAATTTAACAAATCTAAGTTCTGTAATTCACTATTACAAGTTCAGATCTTCAAGTTATAATTTACAATAATAATTAGAAGCTATCAATTTTAAGTTCTGTATTTGAAAATTACAAGTTCAGATCTTCAAGTTATAATTTGCAATAATTATTAGAAGCTATCAATTTTAAGTTCTGTATTTGACAATTACTAGTTCAGATCTTCAAGTTATAATTTGCAATAATAATTAGAAGCTATCAATTTTAAGTTCTGTATTTGACAATTACAAGTTCAGATCTTCAAGTAATAATTTGCAATAATAATTAGAAGCTATTAATTTTAAGTTCTGTATTTGACAATTACAAGTTCAGATCTTCAAGTTATAATTTGAAATAATAATTAGAAGCTATCAATTTTATGTTCTGTATTTGACAATTACTAGTTCAGATCTTCAAGTTATAATTTGAAATAATAATTTGAATTTAACAAATCTAAGTTCTGTAATTCACTATTACAAGTTCAGATCTTCAAGTTATAATTTACAATAATAATTAGAAGCTATCAATTTTAAGTTCTGTATTTGACAATTACAAGTTCAGATCTTCAAGTTATAATTTGCAATCACAATTTGTATTTAACAATGCTAAGTTGCGTATTTGTCTATTACAAGTTCAGATCTTCAAATTATAATTTGCAATAATAATTAGAAGCTATCAATTTTAAGTTCTGTATTTGACAATTACAAGTTCAGATCTTCAAGTTATAATATGCAATAATAATTAGAAGCTATCAATTTTAAGTTCTGTATTTGACAATTACTAGTTCAGATCTTCAAGTTATAATTTGAAATAATAGTTTGAATTTAACAAATCTAAGTTCTGTAATTCACTATTACAAGTTCAGATCTTCAAGTTATAATTTACAATAATAATTAGAAGCTATCAATTTGAAGTTCTGAATTTGACAATTACAAGTTCAGATCTTCAAGTTATAATTTGCACTAATAATTTGTATTTAACAATTAGAAGTTCTGTATTTGACAATTAAAAGTTCAGATCTTCAAGTTATAATTTGCAATAATAATTAGAAGCTATCAATTTTAAGTTCTGTATTTGACAATTACTAGTTCAGATATTCAAATTATAATTTTCACTAATAATTTGTATTTATCAATTAGAAGTTCTGTATTTGACTATTACAAGTTCAGATCTTCGAATTATTATTTGCAATCTTAGTTTGAATTTAACAATTCGAAGTTCTGTATTTACCTATTACAGGTTCAGATCTTCAAGTTATAATTTGCAATCACAATTTGTATTTAACAATGCTAAGTTGCGTATTTATCTATTACAAGTTCAGATCTTCAAATTATATTTTGCAATAATAATTAGAAGCTATCAATTTTAAGTTCTGTATTTGACAATTACAAGTTCAGATCTTCAAGTTATTATTTGCAATAATAATTAGAAGCTATCAATTTTAAGTTCTGTATTTGACAATTACAAGTTCAGATCTTCAAGTTATAATTTACAATAATAATTAGAAGCTATCAATTTTAAGTTCTGTATTTGACAATTACAAGTTCAGATCTTCAAGTTATAATTTGCAATAGTAATTAGAAGCTATCAATTTTAAGTTCTGTATTTGACAATTACTAGTTCAGATCTTCAAGTTATAATTTGAAATAATAATTTGAATTTATCAAATCTAAGTTCTGTAATTCACTATTACAAGTTCAGATCTTCAAGTTATAATTTACAATAATAATTAGAAGCTATTAATTTTAAGTTCTGTATTTGACAATTACAAGTTCAGATCTTCAAGTTATAATTTGAAATAATAATTAGAAGCTATCAATTTTATGTTCTGTATTTGACAATTACTAGTTCAGATCTTCAAGTTATAATTTGAAATAATAATTTGAATTTAACAAATCTAAGTTCTGTAATTCACTATTACAAGTTCAGATCTTCAAGTTATAATTTACAATAATAATTAGAAGCTATCAATTTTAAGTTCTGTATTTGACAATTACAAGTTCAGATCTTCAAGTTATAATTTGCAATCACAATTTGTATTTAACAATGCTAAGTTGCGTATTTGTCTATTACAAGTTCAGATCTTCAAATTATAATTTGCAATAATAATTAGAAGCTATCAATTTTAAGTTCTGTATTTGACAATTACAAGTTCAGATCTTCAAGTTATAATATGCAATAATAATTAGAAGCTATCAATTTTAAGTTCTGTTTTTGACAATTACTAGTTCAGATCTTCAAGTTATAATTTGAAATAATAATTTGAATTTAACAAATCTAAGTTCTGTAATTCACTATTACAAGTTCAGATCTTCAAGTTATAATTTACAATAATAATTAGAAGCTATCAATTTTAAGTTCTGAATTTGACAATTACAAGTTCAGATCTTCAAGTTATAATTTGCACTAATAATTTGTATTTAACAATTAGAAGTTCTGTATTTGACAATTAAAAGTTCAGATCTTCAAGTTATAATTTGCAATCACAATTTGTATTTAACAATGCTAAGTTGCGTATTTATCTATTACAAGTTCAGATCTTCAAATTATATTTTGCAATAATAATTAGAAGCTATCAATTTTAAGTTCTGTATTTGACAATTACAAGTTCAGATCTTCAAGTTATTATTTGCAATAATAATTAGAAGCTATCAATTTTAAGTTCTGTATTTGACAATTACAAGTTCAGATCTTCAAGTTATAATTTACAATAATAATTAGAAGCTATCAATTTTAAGTTCTGTATTTGACAATTACAAGTTCAGATCTTCAAGTTATAATTTGCAATAGTAATTAGAAGCTATCAATTTTAAGTTCTGTATTTGACAATTACTAGTTCAGATCTTCAAGTTATAATTTGAAATAATAATTTGAATTTATCAAATCTAAGTTCTGTAATTCACTATTACAAGTTCAGATCTTCAAGTTATAATTTACAATAATAATTAGAAGCTATCAATTTTAAGTGCTGTATTTGACAATTACAAGTTCAGATCTTCTAGTTATAATTTGCACTAATAATTTGTATTTAACAATTTGAAGTTCTGTATTTAACAATTACAAGTTCAGATCTTCAAGGTTATAATTTGCAATAATAATTAGAAGCTATCAATTTTAAGTTCTGTATTTGACAATTACTAGTTCAGATCTTCAAGTTATAATTTGAAATAATAATTTGAATTTAACAAATCTAAGTTTTGTAATTCACGATTACAAGTTCAGATCTTCAAGTTATAACTTACAATAATAATTAGAAGCTATCAATTTTAAGTTCTGTATTTGACAATTACAAGTTCAGATCTTCAAGTTATAATTTGCAATAATAATTAGAAGCTATTAATTTTAAGTTCTGTATTTGACAATTACAAGTTCAGATCTTCAAGTTATAATTTGAAATAATAATTAGAAGCTATCAATTTTATGTTCTGTATTTGACAATTACAAGTTCAGATCTTCAAGTTATAATTTGCAATAATAATTAGAAGCTATCAATTTTAAGTTCTGTATTTGACAATTACAAGTTCAGATCTTCAAGTTATAATTTGCCATAATTATTAGAAGCTATCAATTTTAAGTTCTGTATTTGACAATTACTAGTTCAGATCTTCAAGTTATAATTTGCAATAATAATTAGAAGCTATCAATTTTAAGTTCTGTATTTGACAATTACAAGTTCAGATCTTCAAGTTATAATTTGCAATAATTATTAGAAGCTATCAATTTTAAGTTCTGTATTTGACAATTACTAGTTCAGATCTTCAAGTTATATTTTGAAATAATAATTAGAATTTAACAAATCTAAGTTCTGTAATTCACTATTACAAGTTCAGATCTTCAAGTTATAATTTACAATAATAATTAGAAGCTATCAATTTTAAGTTCTGTATTTGAAAATTACAAGTTCAGATCTTCAAGTTATAATTTGCAATAATTATTAGAAGCTATCAATTTTAAGTTCTGTATTTGACAATTACTAGTTCAGATCTTCAAGTTATAATTTGCAATAATAATTAGAAGCTATCAATTTTAAGTTCTGTATTTGACAATTACAAGTTCAGATCTTCAAGTTATAATTTGCAATAATAATTAGAAGCTATTAATTTTAAGTTCTGTATTTGACAATTACAAGTTCAGATCTTCAAGTTATAATTTGAAATAATAATTAGAAGCTATCAATTTTATGTTCTGTATTTGACAATTACTAGTTCAGATCTTCAAGTTATAATTTGAAATAATAATTTGAATTTAACAAATCTAAGTTCTGTAATTCACTATTACAAGTTCAGATCTTCAAGTTATAATTTACAATAATAATTAGAAGCTATCAATTTTAAGTTCTGTATTTGACAATTACAAGTTCAGATCTTCAAGTTATAATTTGCAATCACAATTTGTATTTAACAATGCTAAGTTGCGTATTTGTCTATTACAAGTTCAGATCTTCAAATTATAATTTGCAATAATAATTAGAAGCTATCAATTTTAAGTTCTGTATTTGACAATTACAAGTTCAGATCTTCAAGTTATAATATGCAATAATAATTAGAAGCTATCAATTTTAAGTTCTGTATTTGACAATTACTAGTTCAGATCTTCAAGTTATAATTTGAAATAATAATTTGAATTTAACAAATCTAAGTTCTGTAATTCACTATTACAAGTTCAGATCTTCAAGTTATAATTTACAATAATAATTAGAAGCTATCAATTTGAAGTTCTGAATTTGACAATTACAAGTTCAGATCTTCAAGTTATAATTTGCACTAATAATTTGTATTTAACAATTAGAAGTTCTGTATTTGACAATTAAAAGTTCAGATCTTCAAGTTATAATTTGCAATAATAATTAGAAGCTATCAATTTTAAGTTCTGTATTTGACAATTACTAGTTCAGATATTCAAATTATAATTTTCACTAATAATTTGTATTTATCAATTAGAAGTTCTGTATTTGACTATTACAAGTTCAGATCTTCGAATTATTATTTGCAATCTTAGTTTGAATTTAACAATTCGAAGTTCTGTATTTACCTATTACAGGTTCAGATCTTCAAGTTATAATTTGCAATCACAATTTGTATTTAACAATGCTAAGTTGCGTATTTATCTATTACAAGTTCAGATCTTCAAATTATATTTTGCAATAATAATTAGAAGCTATCAATTTTAAGTTCTGTATTTGACAATTACAAGTTCAGATCTTCAAGTTATTATTTGCAATAATAATTAGAAGCTATCAATTTTAAGTTCTGTATTTGACAATTACAAGTTCAGATCTTCAAGTTATAATTTACAATAATAATTAGAAGCTATCAATTTTAAGTTCTGTATTTGACAATTACAAGTTCAGATCTTCAAGTTATAATTTGCAATAGTAATTAGAAGCTATCAATTTTAAGTTCTGTATTTGACAATTACTAGTTCAGATCTTCAAGTTATAATTTGAAATAATAATTTGAATTTATCAAATCTAAGTTCTGTAATTCACTATTACAAGTTCAGATCTTCAAGTTATAATTTACAATAATAATTAGAAGCTATCAATTTTAAGTGCTGTATTTGACAATTACAAGTTCAGATCTTCTAGTTATAATTTGCACTAATAATTTGTATTTAACAATTTGAAGTTCTGTATTTAACAATTACAAGTTCAGATCTTCAAGTTATAATTTGCAATAATAATTAGAAGCTATCAATTTTAAGTTCTGTATTTGACAATTACTAGTTCAGATCTTCAAGTTATAATTTGAAATAATAATTTGAATTTAACAAATCTAAGTTCTGTAATTCACGATTACAAGTTCAGATCTTCTAGTTATAACTTACAATAATAATTAGAAGCTATCAATTTTAAGTTCTGTATTTGACAATTACAAGTTCAGATCTTCAAGTTATAATTTGCAATAATAATTAGAAGCTATTAATTTTAAGTTCTGTATTTGACAATTACAAGTTCAGATCTTCAAGTTATAATTTGAAATAATAATTAGAAGCTATCAATTTTATGTTCTGTATTTGACAATTACAAGTTCAGATCTTCAAGTTATAATTTGCAATAATAATTAGAAGCTATCAATTTTAAGTTCTGTATTTGACAATTACAAGTTCAGATCTTCAAGTTATAATTTGCAATAATAATTAGAAGCTATTAATTTTAAGTTCTGTATTTGACAATTACTAGTTCAGATCTTCAAGTTATAATTTGCAATAATAATTAGAAGCTATCAATTTTAAGTTCTGTATTTGACAATTACAAGTTCAGATCTTCAAGTTATAATTTGCAATAATTATTAGAAGCTATCAATTTTAAGTTCTGTATTTGACAATTACTAGTTCAGATCTTCAAGTTATATTTTGAAATAATAATTTGAATTTAACAAATCTAAGTTCTGTAATTCACTATTACAAGTTCAGATCTTCAAGTTATAATTTACAATAATAATTAGAAGCTATCAATTTTAAGTTCTGTATTTGACAATTACAAGTTCAGATCTTCAAGTTATATTTTGCAATAATTATTAGAAGCTATCAATTTTAAGTTCTGTATTTGACAATTACTAGTTCAGATCTTCAAGTTATAATTTGCAATAATAATTAGAAGCTATCAATTTTAAGTTCTGTATTTGACAATTACAAGTTCAGATCTTCAAGTTATAATTTGCAATAATAATTAGAAGCTATTAATTTTAAGTTCTGTATTTGACAATTACAAGTTCAGATCTTCAAGTTATAATTTGAAATAATAATTAGAAGCTATCAATTTTATGTTCTGTATTTGACAATTACAAGTTCAGATCTTCAAGTTATAATTTGCAATAATAATTAGAAGCTATCAATTTTAAGTTCTGTATTTGACAATTACAAGTTCAGATCTTCAAGTTATAATTTGCAATAATTATTAGAAGCTATCAATTTTAAGTTCTGTATTTGACAATTACTAGTTCAGATCCTCAAGTTATATTTTGAAATAATAATTTGAATTTAACAAATCTAAGTTCTGTAATTCACTATTACAAGTTCAGATCTTCAAGTTATAATTTACAATAATAATTAGAAGCTATCAATTTTAAGTTCTGTATTTGACAATTACAAGTTCAGATCTTCAAGTTATAATTTGAAGTAATAATTAGAAGCTATCAATTTTAAGTTCTGTATTTGACAATTACAAGTTCAGATCTTCTAGTTATAATTTGCAATAATAATTAGAAGCTATCAATTTTAAGATCTGTATTTGACAATTACTAGTTCAGAACTTCAAGTTATAATTTGCACTAATAATTAGTATTTAACAATTAGAAGTTCTGTATTTGACAATTACAAGTTCAGATCTTCAAGTTATAATTTGCAATAATAATTAGAAGCTATCAATTTTAAGTTCTGTATTTGACAATTACAAGTTCAGATCTTCAAGTTATAATTTCCACTAATAATTTGTATTTAACAATTAGAAGTTCTGTATTTGACAATTAAAAGTTTAGATCTTCAAGTTATAATTTACAATAATAATTAGAAGCTATCAATTTTAAGTTCTGTATTTGACAATTACAAGTTCAGATCTTCAAGTTATAATTTGCAATCACAATTTGTATTTAACAATGCTAAGTTGCGTATTTGTCTATTACAAGTTCAGATCTTCAAATTATAATTTGCAATAATAATTAGAAGCTATCAATTTTAAGTTCTGTATTTGACAATTACAAGTTCAGATCTTCAAGTTATAATATGCAATAATAATTAGAAGCTATCAATTTTAAGTTCTGTATTTGACAATTACTAGTTCAGATCTTCAAGTTATAATTTGAAATAATAATTTGAATTTAACAAATCTAAGTTCTGTAATTCACTATTACAAGTTCAGATCTTCAAGTTATAATTTACAATAATAATTAGAAGCTATCAATTTGAAGTTCTGAATTTGACAATTACAAGTTCAGATCTTCAAGTTATAATTTGCACTAATAATTTGTATTTAACAATTAGAAGTTCTGTATTTGACAATTAAAAGTTCAGATCTTCAAGTTATAATTTGCAATAATAATTAGAAGCTATCAATTTTAAGTTCTGTATTTGACAATTACTAGTTCAGATATTCAAATTATAATTTTCACTAATAATTTGTATTTATCAATTAGAAGTTCTGTATTTGACTATTACAAGTTCAGATCTTCGAATTATTATTTGCAATCTTAGTTTGAATTTAACAATTCGAAGTTCTGTATTTACCTATTACAGGTTCAGATCTTCAAGTTATAATTTGCAATCACAATTTGTATTTAACAATGCTAAGTTGCGTATTTATCTATTACAAGTTCAGATCTTCAAATTATATTTTGCAATAATAATTAGAAGCTATCAATTTTAAGTTCTGTATTTGACAATTACAAGTTCAGATCTTCAAGTTATTATTTGCAATAATAATTAGAAGCTATCAATTTTAAGTTCTGTATTTGACAATTACAAGTTCAGATCTTCAAGTTATAATTTACAATAATAATTAGAAGCTATCAATTTTAAGTTCTGTATTTGACAATTACAAGTTCAGATCTTCAAGTTATAATTTGCAATAGTAATTAGAAGCTATCAATTTTAAGTTCTGTATTTGACAATTACTAGTTCAGATCTTCAAGTTATAATTTGAAATAATAATTTGAATTTATCAAATCTAAGTTCTGTAATTCACTATTACAAGTTCAGATCTTCAAGTTATAATTTACAATAATAATTAGAAGCTATCAATTTTAAGTGCTGTATTTGACAATTACAAGTTCAGATCTTCTAGTTATAATTTGCACTAATAATTTGTATTTAACAATTTGAAGTTCTGTATTTAACAATTACAAGTTCAGATCTTCAAGTTATAATTTGCAATAATAATTAGAAGCTATCAATTTTAAGTTCTGTATTTGACAATTACTAGTTCAGATCTTCAAGTTATAATTTGAAATAATAATTTGAATTTAACAAATCTAAGTTCTGTAATTCACGATTACAAGTTCAGATCTTCTAGTTATAACTTACAATAATAATTAGAAGCTATCAATTTTAAGTTCTGTATTTGACAATTACAAGTTCAGATCTTCAAGTTATAATTTACAATAATAATTAGAAGCTATCAATTTTAAGTTCTGTATTTGACAATTACAAGTTCAGATCTTCAAGTTATAATTTGAAGTAATAATTAGAAGCTATCAATTTTAAGTTCTGTATTTGACAATTACAAGTTCAGATCTTCTAGTTATAATTTGCAATAATAATTAGAAGCTATCAATTTTAAGATCTGTATTTGACAATTACTAGTTCAGAACTTCAAGTTATAATTTGCACTAATAATTAGTATTTAACAATTAGAAGTTCTGTATTTGACAATTACAAGTTCAGATCTTCAAGTTATAATTTGCAATAATAATTAGAAGCTATCAATTTTAAGTTCTGTATTTGACAATTACAAGTTCAGATCTTCAAGTTATAATTTCCACTAATAATTTGTATTTAACAATTAGAAGTTCTGTATTTGACAATTAAAAGTTTAGATCTTCAAGTTATAATTTACAATAATAATTAGAAGCTATCAATTTTAAGTTCTGTATTTGACAATTACAAGTTCAGATCTTCAAGTTATAATTTGCAATCACAATTTGTATTTAACAATGCTAAGTTGCGTATTTGTCTATTACAAGTTCAGATCTTCAAATTATAATTTGCAATAATAATTAGAAGCTATCAATTTTAAGTTCTGTATTTGACAATTACAAGTTCAGATCTTCAAGTTATAATATGCAATAATAATTAGAAGCTATCAATTTTAAGTTCTGTATTTGACAATTACTAGTTCAGATCTTCAAGTTATAATTTGAAATAATAATTTGAATTTAACAAATCTAAGTTCTGTAATTCACTATTACAAGTTCAGATCTTCAAGTTATAATTTACAATAATAATTAGAAGCTATCAATTTGAAGTTCTGAATTTGACAATTACAAGTTCAGATCTTCAAGTTATAATTTGCACTAATAATTTGTATTTAACAATTAGAAGTTCTGTATTTGACAATTAAAAGTTCAGATCTTCAAGTTATAATTTGCAATAATAATTAGAAGCTATCAATTTTAAGTTCTGTATTTGACAATTACTAGTTCAGATATTCAAATTATAATTTTCACTAATAATTTGTATTTATCAATTAGAAGTTCTGTATTTGACTATTACAAGTTCAGATCTTCGAATTATTATTTGCAATCTTAGTTTGAATTTAACAATTCGAAGTTCTGTATTTACCTATTACAGGTTCAGATCTTCAAGTTATAATTTGCAATCACAATTTGTATTTAACAATGCTAAGTTGCGTATTTATCTATTACAAGTTCAGATCTTCAAATTATATTTTGCAATAATAATTAGAAGCTATCAATTTTAAGTTCTGTATTTGACAATTACAAGTTCAGATCTTCAAGTTATTATTTGCAATAATAATTAGAAGCTATCAATTTTAAGTTCTGTATTTGACAATTACAAGTTCAGATCTTCAAGTTATAATTTACAATAATAATTAGAAGCTATCAATTTTAAGTTCTGTATTTGACAATTACAAGTTCAGATCTTCAAGTTATAATTTGCAATAGTAATTAGAAGCTATCAATTTTAAGTTCTGTATTTGACAATTACTAGTTCAGATCTTCAAGTTATAATTTGAAATAATAATTTGAATTTATCAAATCTAAGTTCTGTAATTCACTATTACAAGTTCAGATCTTCAAGTTATAATTTACAATAATAATTAGAAGCTATCAATTTTAAGTGCTGTATTTGACAATTACAAGTTCAGATCTTCTAGTTATAATTTGCACTAATAATTTGTATTTAACAATTTGAAGTTCTGTATTTAACAATTACAAGTTCAGATCTTCAAGTTATAATTTGCAATAATAATTAGAAGCTATCAATTTTAAGTTCTGTATTTGACAATTACTAGTTCAGATCTTCAAGTTATAATTTGAAATAATAATTTGAATTTAACAAATCTAAGTTCTGTAATTCACGATTACAAGTTCAGATCTTCTAGTTATAACTTACAATAATAATTAGAAGCTATCAATTTTAAGTTCTGTATTTGACAATTACAAGTTCAGATCTACAAGTTATAATTTGCAATAATAATTAGAAGCTATTAATTTTAAGTTCTGTATTTGACAATTACAAGTTCAGATCTTCAAGTTATAATTTGAAATAATAATTAGAAGCTATCAATTTTATGTTCTGTATTTGACAATTACAAGTTCAGATCTTCAAGTTATAATTTGCAATAATAATTAGAAGCTATCAATTTTAAGTTCTGTATTTGACAATTACAAGTTCAGATCTTCAAGTTATAATTTGCAATAATTATTAGAAGCTATCAATTTTAAGTTCTGTATTTGACAATTACTAGTTCAGATCCTCAAGTTATATTTTGAAATAATAATTTGAATTTAACAAATCTAAGTTCTGTAATTCACTATTACAAGTTCAGATCTTCAAGTTATAATTTACAATAATAATTAGAAGCTATCAATTTTAAGTTCTGTATTTGACAATTACAAGTTCAGATCTTCAAGTTATAATTTGAAGTAATAATTAGAAGCTATCAATTTTAAGTTCTGTATTTGACAATTACAAGTTCAGATCTTCTAGTTATAATTTGCAATAATAATTAGAAGCTATCAATTTTAAGATCTGTATTTGACAATTACTAGTTCAGAACTTCAAGTTATAATTTGCACTAATAATTAGTATTTAACAATTAGAAGTTCTGTATTTGACAATTACAAGTTCAGATCTTCAAGTTATAATTTGCAATAATAATTAGAAGCTATCAATTTTAAGTTCTGTATTTGACAATTACAAGTTCAGATCTTCAAGTTATAATTTCCACTAATAATTTGTATTTAACAATTAGAAGTTCTGTATTTGACAATTAAAAGTTTAGATCTTCAAGTTATAATTTGCAATAATAATTAGAAGCTATCAATTTTAAGTTCTGTATTTGACAATTACTAGTTCAGATCTTCAAATTATAATTTGCACTAATGATTTGTATTTAACAATTAGAAGTTCTGTATTTGACTATTACAAGTTCAGATCTTCGAATTATTATTTGCAATAATAATTAGAAGCTATCAATTTTAAGTTCTGTATTTGACAATTACAAGTTCAGATCTTCAAGTTATTATTTGCAATAATAATTGGAAGCTATCAATTTTAAGTTCTGTATTTGACAATTACAAGTTCAGATCTTCAAGTTATAATTTACAATAATAATTAGAAGCTATCAATTTTAAGTTCTGTATTTGACAATTACTAGTTCAGATCTTCAAGTTATAATTTGAAATAATAATTTGAATTTAGCAAATCTAAGTTCTGTAATTTACTATTACAAGTTCAGATCTTCAAGTTATAATTTACAATAATAATAAGAAGCTATAAATTTTAAGTGCTGTATTTGACAATTACAAGTTCAGATCTTCTAGTTATAATTTGCACTAATAATTTGTATTTAACAATTTGAAGTTCTGTATTTAACAATTACAAGTTCAGATCTTCAAGTTATAATTTGCAATAATAATTAGAAGCAATCAATTTTAAGTTCTGTATTTGACAATTACTAGTTCAGATCTTCAAGTTATAATTTGAAATAATAATTTGAATTTAACAAATCTAAGTTCTGTAATTCACGATTACAAGTTCAGATCTTCAAGTTATAACTTACAATAATAATTAGAAGCTTTCAATTTTAAGTTCTGTATTTGACAATTACAAGTTCAGATCTTCAAGTTATAATTTGCAATAATAATTAGAAGCTATTAATTTTAAGTTCTGTATTTGACAATTACAAGTTCAGATCTTCAAGTTATAATTTGAAATAATAATTAGAAGCTATCAATTTTATGTTCTGTATTTGACAATTACAAGTTCAGATCTTCAAGTTATAATTTGCAATAATAATTAGAAGCTATCAATTTTAAGTTCTGTATTTGACAATTACAAGTTCAGATCTTCAAGTTATAATTTGCAATAATTATTAGAAGCTATCAATTTTAAGTTCTGTATTTGACAATTACTAGTTCAGATCTTCAAGTTATATTTTGAAATAATAATTTGAATTTAACAAATCTAAGTTCTGTACTTCACTATTACAAGTTCAGATCTTCAAGTTATAATTTACAATAATAATTAGAAGCTATCAATTTTAAGTTCTGTATTTGACAATTACAAGTTCAGATCTTCAAGTTATAATTTGAAATAATAATTAGAAGCTATCAATTTTAAGTTCTGTATTTGACAATTACAAGTTCAGATCTTCTAGTTATAATTTGCAATAATAATTAGAAGCTATCAATTTTAAGATCTGTATTTGACAATTACTAGTTCAGAACTTCAAGTTATAATTTGCACTAATAATTAGTATTTAACAATTAGAAGTTCTGTATTTGACAATTACAAGTTCAGATCTTCAAGTTATAATTTGCAATAATAATTAGAAGCTATCAATTTTAAGTTCTGTATTTGACAATTACAAGTTCAGATCTTCAAGTTATAATTTGCACTAATAATTTGTATTTAACAATTAGAAGTTCTGTATTTGACAATTAAAAGTTCAGATCTTCAAGTTATAATTTGCAATAATAATTAGAAGCTATCAATTTTAAGTTCTGTATTTGACAATTACTAGTTCAGATCTTCAAATTATAATTTGCACTAATAATTTGTATTTAACAATTAGAAGTTCTGTATTTGACAATTAAAAGTTTAGATCTTCAAGTTATAATTTGCAATAATAATTAGAAGCTATCAATTTTAAGTTCTGTATTTGACAATTACTAGTTCAGATCTTCAAATTATAATTTGCACTAATGATTTGTATTTAACAATTAGAAGTTCTGTATTTGACTATTACAAGTTCAGATCTTCGAATTATTATTTGCAATAATAATTAGAAGCTATCAATTTTAAGTTCTGTATTTGCCAATTACAAGTTCAGATCTTCAAGTTATTATTTGCAATAATAATTAGAAGCTATCAATTTTAAGTTCTGTATTTGACAATTACAAGTTCAGATCTTCAAGTTATAATTTACAATAATAATTAGAAGCTATCAATTTTAAGTTCTGTATTTGACAATTACAAGTTCAGATCTTCAAGTTATAATTTGCAATAGTAATTAGAAGCTATCAATTTTAAGTTCTGTATTTGACAATTACTAGTTCAGATCTTCAAGTTATAATTTGAAATAATAATTTGAATTAATCAAATCTAAGTTCTGTAATTTACTATTACAAGTTCAGATCTTCAAGTTATAATTTACAATAATAATTAGAAGCTATAAATTTTAAGTGCTGTATTTGACAATTACAAGTTCAGATCTTCTAGTTATAATTTGCACTAATAATTTGTATTTAACAATTTGAAGTTCTGTGTTTAACAATTACAAGTTCAGATCTTCAAGTTATAATTTGCAATAATAATTAGAAGCAATCAATTTTAAGTTCTGTATTTGACAATTACTAGTTCAGATCTTCAAGTTATAATTTGAAATAATAATTTGAATTTAACAAATCTAAGTTCTGTAATTCACGATTACAAGTTCAGATCTTCAAGTTATAACTTACAATAATAATTAGAAGCTATCAATTTTAAGTTCTGTATTTGACAATTACAAGTTCAGATCTTCAAGTAATAATTTGCAATAATAATTAGAAGCTATTAATTTTAAGTTCTGTATTTGACAATTACAAGTTCAGATCTTCAAGTTATAATTTGAAATAATAATTTGAATTTAACAAATCTAAGTTCTGTACTTCACTATTACAAGTTCAGATCTTCAAGTTATAATTTACAATAATAATTAGAAGCTATCAATTTTAAGTTCTGTATTTGACAATTACAAGTTCAGATCTTCAAGTTATAATTTGAAATAATAATTAGAAGCTATCAATTTTAAGTTCTGTATTTGACAATTACAAGTTCAGATCTTCTAGTTATAATTTGCAATAATAATTAGAAGCTATCAATTTTAAGTTCTGTATTTGACAATTACAAGTTCAGATCTTCAAGTTATAATTTGCAATAATTATTAGAAGCTATCAATTTTAAGTTCTGTATTTGACAATTACTAGTTCAGATCTTCAAGTTATATTTTGAAATAATAATTTGAATTTAACAAATCTAAGTTCTGTACTTCACTATTACAAGTTCAGATCTTCAAGTTATAATTTACAATAATAATTAGAAGCTATCAATTTTAAGTTCTGTATTTGACAATTACAAGTTCAGATCTTCAAGTTATATTTTGAAATAATAATTTGAATTTAACAAATCTAAGTTCTGTAATTCACGATTACAAGTTCAGATCTTCAAGTTATAACTTACAATAATAATTAGAAGCTATCAATTTTAAGTTCTGTATTTGACAATTACAAGTTCAGATCTTCAAGTTATAATTTGCAATAATAATTAGAAGCTATTAATTTTAAGTTCTGTATTTGACAATTACAAGTTCAGATCTTCAAGTTATAATTTGAAATAATAATTATAAGCTATCAATTTTATGTTCTGTATTTGACAATTACAAGTTCAGATCTTCAAGTTATAATTTGCAATAATAATTAGAAGCTATCAATTTTAAGTTCTGTATTTGACAATTACAAGTTCAGATCTTCAAGTTATAATTTGCAATAATAATTAGAAGCTATTAATTTTAAGTTCTGTATTTGACAATTACTAGTTCAGATCTTCAAGTTATAATTTGCAATAATAATTAGAAGCTATCAATTTTAAGTTCTGTATTTGACAATTACAAGTTCAGATCTTCAAGTTATAATTTGCAATAATTATTAGAAGCTATCAATTTTAAGTTCTGTATTTGACAATTACTAGTTCAGATCTTCAAGTTATAATTTGCAATAATAATTAGAAGCTATCAATTTTAAGTTCTGTATTTGACAATTACAAGTTCAGATCTTCAAGTTATAATTTGCAATAATAATTAGAAGCTATCAATTTTAAGATCTGTATTTGACAATTACTAGTTCAGAACTTCAAGTTATAATTTGCACTAATAATTAGTATTTAACAATTAGAAGTTCTGTATTTGACAATTACAAGTTCAGATCTTCAAGTTATAATTTGCAATAATAATTAGAAGCTATCAATTTTAAGTTCTGTATTTGACAATTACAAGTTCAGATCTTCAAGTTATAATTTGCACTAATAATTTGTATTTAACAATTAGAAGTTCTGTATTTGACAATTAAAAGTTCAGATCTTCAAGTTATAATTTGCAATAATAATTAGAAGCTATCAATTTTAAGTTCTGTATTTGACAATTACTAGTTCAGATCTTCAAATTATAATTTGCACTAATAATTTGTATTTAACAATTAGAAGTTCTGTATTTGACAATTAAAAGTTTAGATCTTCAAGTTATAATTTGCAATAATAATTAGAAGCTATCAATTTTAAGTTCTGTATTTGACAATTACTAGTTCAGATCTTCAAATTATAATTTGCACTAATGATTTGTATTTAACAATTAGAAGTTCTGTATTTGACTATTACAAGTTCAGATCTTCGAATTATTATTTGCAATAATAATTAGAAGCTATCAATTTTAAGTTCTGTATTTGCCAATTACAAGTTCAGATCTTCAAGTTATTATTTGCAATAATAATTAGAAGCTATCAATTTTAAGTTCTGTATTTGACAATTACAAGTTCAGATCTTCAAGTTATAATTTACAATAATAATTAGAAGCTATCAATTTTAAGTTCTGTATTTGACAATTACAAGTTCAGATCTTCAAGTTATAATTTGCAATAGTAATTAGAAGCTATCAATTTTAAGTTCTGTATTTGACAATTACTAGTTCAGATCTTCAAGTTATAATTTGAAATAATAATTTGAATTTATCAAATCTAAGTTCTGTAATTTACTATTACAAGTTCAGATCTTCAAGTTATAATTTACAATAATAATTAGAAGCTATAAATTTTAAGTGCTGTATTTGACAATTACAAGTTCAGATCTTCTAGTTATAATTTGCACTAATAATTTGTATTTAACAATTTGAAGTTCTGTGTTTAACAATTACAAGTTCAGATCTTCAAGTTATAATTTGCAATAATAATTAGAAGCAATCAATTTTAAGTTCTGTATTTGACAATTACTAGTTCAGATCTTCAAGTTATAATTTGAAATAATAATTTGAATTTAACAAATCTAAGTTCTGTAATTCACGATTACAAGTTCAGATCTTCAAGTTATAACTTACAATAATAATTAGAAGCTATCAATTTTAAGTTCTGTATTTGACAATTACAAGTTCAGATCTTCAAGTAATAATTTGCAATAATAATTAGAAGCTATTAATTTTAAGTTCTGTATTTGACAATTACAAGTTCAGATCTTCAAGTTATAATTTGAAATAATAATTTGAATTTAACAAATCTAAGTTCTGTACTTCACTATTACAAGTTCAGATCTTCAAGTTATAATTTACAATAATAATTAGAAGCTATCAATTTTAAGTTCTGTATTTGACAATTACAAGTTCAGATCTTCAAGTTATAATTTGAAATAATAATTAGAAGCTATCAATTTTAAGTTCTGTATTTGACAATTACAAGTTCAGATCTTCTAGTTATAATTTGCAATAATAATTAGAAGCTATCAATTTTAAGTTCTGTATTTGACAATTACAAGTTCAGATCTTCAAGTTATAATTTGCAATAATTATTAGAAGCTATCAATTTTAAGTTCTGTATTTGACAATTACTAGTTCAGATCTTCAAGTTATATTTTGAAATAATAATTTGAATTTAACAAATCTAAGTTCTGTACTTCACTATTACAAGTTCAGATCTTCAAGTTATAATTTACAATAATAATTAGAAGCTATCAATTTTAAGTTCTGTATTTGACAATTACAAGTTCAGATCTTCAAGTTATATTTTGAAATAATAATTTGAATTTAACAAATCTAAGTTCTGTAATTCACGATTACAAGTTCAGATCTTCAAGTTATAACTTACAATAATAATTAGAAGCTATCAATTTTAAGTTCTGTATTTGACAATTACAAGTTCAGATCTTCAAGTTATAATTTGCAATAATAATTAGAAGCTATTAATTTTAAGTTCTGTATTTGACAATTACAAGTTCAGATCTTCAAGTTATAATTTGAAATAATAATTATAAGCTATCAATTTTATGTTCTGTATTTGACAATTACAAGTTCAGATCTTCAAGTTATAATTTGCAATAATAATTAGAAGCTATCAATTTTAAGTTCTGTATTTGACAATTACAAGTTCAGATCTTCAAGTTATAATTTGCAATAATAATTAGAAGCTATTAATTTTAAGTTCTGTATTTGACAATTACTAGTTCAGATCTTCAAGTTATAATTTGCAATAATAATTAGAAGCTATCAATTTTAAGTTCTGTATTTGACAATTACAAGTTCAGATCTTCAAGTTATAATTTGCAATAATTATTAGAAGCTATCAATTTTAAGTTCTGTATTTGACAATTACTAGTTCAGATCTTCAAGTTATATTTTGAAATAATAATTTGAATTTAACAAATCTAAGTTCTGTAATTCACTATTACAAGTTCAGATCTTCAAGTTATAATTTACAATAATAATTAGAAGCTATCAATTTTAAGTTCTGTATTTGACAATTACAAGTTCAGATCTTCAAGTTATATTTTGCAATAATTATTAGAAGCTATCAATTTTAAGTTCTGTATTTGACAATTACTAGTTCAGATCTTCAAGTTATAATTTGCAATAATAATTAGAAGCTATCAATTTTAAGTTCTGTATTTGACAATTACAAGTTCAGATCTTCAAGTTATAATTTGCAATAATAATTAGAAGCTATTAATTTTAAGTTCTGTATTTGACAATTACAAGTTCAGATCTTCAAGTTATAATTTGAAATAATAATTAGAAGCTATCAATTTTATGTTCTGTATTTGACAATTACAAGTTCAGATCTTCAAGTTATAATTTGCAATAATAATTAGAAGCTATCAATTTTAAGTTCTGTATTTGACAATTACAAGTTCAGATCTTCAAGTTATAATTTGCAATAATTATTAGAAGCTATCAATTTTAAGTTCTGTATTTGACAATTACTAGTTCAGATCCTCAAGTTATATTTTGAAATAATAATTTGAATTTAACAAATCTAAGTTCTGTAATTCACTATTACAAGTTCAGATCTTCAAGTTATAATTTACAATAATAATTAGAAGCTATCAATTTTAAGTTCTGTATTTGACAATTACAAGTTCAGATCTTCAAGTTATAATTTGAAATAATAATTAGAAGCTATCAATTTTAAGTTCTGTATTTGACAATTACAAGTTCAGATCTTCTAGTTATAATTTGCAATAATAATTAGAAGCTATCAATTTTAAGATCTGTATTTGACAATTACTAGTTCAGAACTTCAAGTTATAATTTGCACTAATAATTAGTATTTAACAATTAGAAGTTCTGTATTTGACAATTACAAGTTCAGATCTTCAAGTTATAATTTGCAATAATAATTAGAAGCTATCAATTTTAAGTTCTGTATTTGACAATTACAAGTTCAGATCTTCAAGTTATAATTTCCACTAATAATTTGTATTTAACAATTAGAAGTTCTGTATTTGACAATTAAAAGTTTAGATCTTCAAGTTATAATTTGCAATAATAATTAGAAGCTATCAATTTTAAGTTCTGTATTTGACAATTACTAGTTCAGATCTTCAAATTATAATTTGCACTAATGATTTGTATTTAACAATTAGAAGTTCTGTATTTGACTATTACAAGTTCAGATCTTCGAATTATTATTTGCAATAATAATTAGAAGCTATCAATTTTAAGTTCTGTATTTGACAATTACAAGTTCAGATCTTCAAGTTATTATTTGCAATAATAATTAGAAGCTATCAATTTTAAGTTCTGTATTTGACAATTACAAGTTCAGATCTTCAAGTTATAATTTACAATAATAATTAGAAGCTATCAATTTTAAGTTCTGTATTTGACAATTACTAGTTCAGATCTTCAAGTTATAATTTGAAATAATAATTTGAATTTATCAAATCTAAGTTCTGTAATTTACTATTACAAGTTCAGATCTTCAAGTTATAATTTACAATAATAATAAGAAGCTATAAATTTTAAGTGCTGTATTTGACAATTACAAGTTCAGATCTTCTAGTTATAATTTGCACTAATAATTTGTATTTAACAATTTGAAGTTCTGTATTTAACAATTACAAGTTCAGATCTTCAAGTTATAATTTGCAATAATAATTAGAAGCAATCAATTTTAAGTTCTGTATTTGACAATTACTAGTTCAGATCTTCAAGTTATAATTTGAAATAATAATTTGAATTTAACAAATCTAAGTTCTGTAATTCACGATTACAAGTTCAGATCTTCAAGTTATAACTTACAATAATAATTAGAAGCTTTCAATTTTAAGTTCTGTATTTGACAATTACAAGTTCAGATCTTCAAGTTATAATTTGCAATAATAATTAGAAGCTATTAATTTTAAGTTCTGTATTTGACAATTACAAGTTCAGATCTTCAAGTTATAATTTGAAATAATAATTAGAAGCTATCAATTTTATGTTCTGTATTTGACAATTACAAGTTCAGATCTTCAAGTTATAATTTGCAATAATAATTAGAAGCTATCAATTTTAAGTTCTGTATTTGACAATTACAAGTTCAGATCTTCAAGTTATAATTTGCAATAATTATTAGAAGCTATCAATTTTAAGTTCTGTATTTGACAATTACTAGTTCAGATCTTCAAGTTATATTTTGAAATAATAATTTGAATTTAACAAATCTAAGTTCTGTACTTCACTATTACAAGTTCAGATCTTCAAGTTATAATTTACAATAATAATTAGAAGCTATCAATTTTAAGTTCTGTATTTGACAATTACAAGTTCAGATCTTCAAGTTATAATTTGAAATAATAATTAGAAGCTATCAATTTTAAGTTCTGTATTTGACAATTACAAGTTCAGATCTTCTAGTTATAATTTGCAATAATAATTAGAAGCTATCAATTTTAAGATCTGTATTTGACAATTACTAGTTCAGAACTTCAAGTTATAATTTGCACTAATAATTAGTATTTAACAATTAGAAGTTCTGTATTTGACAATTACAAGTTCAGATCTTCAAGTTATAATTTGCAATAATAATTAGAAGCTATCAATTTTAAGTTCTGTATTTGACAATTACAAGTTCAGATCTTCAAGTTATAATTTGCACTAATAATTTGTATTTAACAATTAGAAGTTCTGTATTTGACAATTAAAAGTTCAGATCTTCAAGTTATAATTTGCAATAATAATTAGAAGCTATCAATTTTAAGTTCTGTATTTGACAATTACTAGTTCAGATCTTCAAATTATAATTTGCACTAATAATTTGTATTTAACAATTAGAAGTTCTGTATTTGACAATTAAAAGTTTAGATCTTCAAGTTATAATTTGCAATAATAATTAGAAGCTATCAATTTTAAGTTCTGTATTTGACAATTACTAGTTCAGATCTTCAAATTATAATTTGCACTAATGATTTGTATTTAACAATTAGTTGTTCTGTATTTGACTATTACAAGTTCAGATCTTCGAATTATTATTTGCAATAATAATTAGAAGCTATCAATTTTAAGTTCTGTATTTGCCAATTACAAGTTCAGATCTTCAAGTTATTATTTGCAATAATAATTAGAAGCTATCAATTTTAAGTTCTGTATTTGACAATTACAAGTTCAGATCTTCAAGTTATAATTTACAATAATAATTAGAAGCTATCAATTTTAAGTTCTGTATTTGACAATTACAAGTTCAGATCTTCAAGTTATAATTTGCAATAGTAATTAGAAGCTATCAATTTTAAGTTCTGTATTTGACAATTACTAGTTCAGATCTTCAAGTTATAATTTGAAATAATAATTTGAATTTATCAAATCTAAGTTCTGTAATTTACTATTACAAGTTCAGATCTTCAAGTTATAATTTACAATAATAATTAGAAGCTATAAATTTTAAGTGCTGTATTTGACAATTACAAGTTCAGATCTTCTAGTTATAATTTGCACTAATAATTTGTATTTAACAATTTGAAGTTCTGTGTTTAACAATTACAAGTTCAGATCTTCAAGTTATAATTTGCAATAATAATTAGAAGCAATCAATTTTAAGTTCTGTATTTGACAATTACTAGTTCAGATCTTCAAGTTATAATTTGAAATAATAATTTGAATTTAACAAATCTAAGTTCTGTAATTCACGATTACAAGTTCAGATCTTCAAGTTATAACTTACAATAATAATTAGAAGCTATCAATTTTAAGTTCTGTATTTGACAATTACAAGTTCAGATCTTCAAGTTATAATTTGCAATAATAATTAGAAGCTATTAATTTTAAGTTCTGTATTTGACAATTACAAGTTCAGATCTTCAAGTTATAATTTGAAATAATAATTTGAATTTAACAAATCTAAGTTCTGTACTTCACTATTACAAGTTCAGATCTTCAAGTTATAATTTACAATAATAATTAGAAGCTATCAATTTTAAGTTCTGTATTTGACAATTACAAGTTCAGATCTTCAAGTTATAATTTGAAATAATAATTAGAAGCTATCAATTTTAAGTTCTGTATTTGACAATTACAAGTTCAGATCTTCTAGTTATAATTTGCAATAATAATTAGAAGCTATCAATTTTAAGTTCTGTATTTGACAATTACAAGTTCAGATCTTCAAGTTATAATTTGCAATAATTATTAGAAGCTATCAATTTTAAGTTCTGTATTTGACAATTACTAGTTCAGATCTTCAAGTTATATTTTGAAATAATAATTTGAATTTAACAAATCTAAGTTCTGTACTTCACTATTACAAGTTCAGATCTTCAAGTTATAATTTACAATAATAATTAGAAGCTATCAATTTTAAGTTCTGTATTTGACAATTACAAGTTCAGATCTTCAAGTTATATTTTGAAATAATAATTTGAATTTAACAAATCTAAGTTCTGTACTTCACTATTACAAGTTCATATCTTCAAGTTATAATTTACAATAATAATTAGAAGCTATCAATTTTAAGTTCTGTATTTGACAATTACAAGTTCAGATCTTCAAGTTATAATTTGAAATAATAATTAGAAGCTATCAATTTTAAGTTCTGTATTTGACAATTACAAGTTCAGATCTTCTAGTTATAATTTGCAATAATAATTAGAAGCTATCAATTTTAAGATCTGTATTTGACAATTACTAGTTCAGAACTTCAAGTTATAATTTGCACTAATAATTAGTATTTAACAATTAGAAGTTCTGTATTTGACAATTACAAGTTCAGATCTTCAAGTTATAATTTGCAATAATAATTAGAAGCTATCAATTTTAAGTTCTGTATTTGACAATTACTAGTTCAGATCTTCAAGTTATATTTTGAAATAATAAATTGAATTTAACAAATCTAAGTTCTGTACTTCACTATTACAAGTTCAGATCTTCAAGTTATAATTTGCAATAATTATTAGAAGCTATCAATTTTAAGTTCTGTATTTGACAATTACTAGTCAGATCTTCAAGTTATATTTTGAAATAATAATTTGAATTTAACAAATCTAAGTTCTGTACTTCACTATTACAAGTTCAGATCTTCAAGTTATAATTTACAATAATAATTAGAAGCTATCAATTTTAAGTTCTGTATTTGACAATTACAAGTTCAGATCTTCAAGTTATAATTTGAAATAATAATTAGAAGCTATCAATTTTAAGTTCTGTATTTGACAATTACAAGTTCAGATCTTCTAGTTATAATTTGCAATAATAATTAGAAGCTATCAATTTTAAGATCTGTATTTGACAATTACTAGTTCAGAACTTCAAGTTATAATTTGCACTAATAATTAGTATTTAACAATTAGAAGTTCTGTATTTGACAATTACAAGTTCAGATCTTCAAGTTATAATTTGCAATAATTATTAGAAGCTATCAATTTTAAGTTCTGTATTTGACAATTACTAGTTCAGATCTTCAAGTTATATTTTGAAATAATAATTTGAATTTAACAAATCTAAGTTCTGTACTTCACTATTACAAGTTCAGATCTTCAAGTTATAATTTACAATAATAATTAGAAGCTATCAATTTTAAGTTCTGTATTTGACAATTACAAGTTCAGATCTTCAAGTTATAATTTGAAATAATAATTAGAAGCTATCAATTTTAAGTTCTGTATTTGACAATTACAAGTTCAGATCTTCTAGTTATAATTTGCAATAATAATTAGAAGCTATCAATTTTAAGATCTGTATTTGACAATTACTAGTTCAGAACTTCAAGTTATAATTTGCACTAATAATTAGTATTTAACAATTAGAAGTTCTGTATTTGACAATTACAAGTTCAGATCTTCAAGTTATAATTTGCAATAATAATTAGAAGCTATCAATTTTAAGTTCTGTATTTGACAATTACAAGTTCAGATCTTCAAGTTATAATTTGCACTAATAATTTGTATTTAACAATTAGAAGTTCTGTATTTGACAATTAAAAGTTCAGATCTTCAAGTTATAATTTGCAATAATAATTAGAAGCTATCAATTTTAAGTTCTGTATTTGACAATTACTAGTTCAGATCTTCAAATTATAATTTGCACTAATGATTTGTATTTAACAATTAGAAGTTCTGTATTTGACTATTACAAGTTCAGATCTTCGAATTATTATTTGCAATCTTAGTTTGAATTTAACAATTCAAAGTTCTGTATTTACCTATTACAGGTTCAGATCTTCAAGTTATAATTTGCAATCACAATTTGTATTTAACAATGCTAAGTTGCGTATTTGTCTATTACAAGTTCAGATCTTCAAATTATATTTTGCAATAATAATTAGAAGCTATCAATTTTAAGTTCTGTATTTGACAATTACAAGTTCAGATCTTCAAGTTATTATTTGCAATAATAATTAGAAGCTATCAATTTTAAGTTCTGTATTTGACAATTACAAGTTCAGATCTAAAAGTTATAATTTACAATAATAATTAGAAGCTATCAATTTTAAATTCTGTATTTGACAATTACAAGTTCAGATCTTCAAGTTATAATTTGCACTAATAATTTGTATTTAACAATTAGAAGTTCTGTATTTGACAATTAAAAGTTCAGATCTTCAAGTTATAATTTGCAATAATAATTAGAAGCTATCAATTTTAAGTTCTGTATTTGACAATTACTAGTTCAGATCTTCAAATTATAATTTGCACTAATGATTTGTATTTAACAATTAGATGTTCTGTATTTGACTATTACAAGTTCAGATCTTCGAATTATTATTTGCAATCTTAATTTGAATTTAACAATTCAAAGTTCTGTATTTACCTATTACAGGTTCAGATCTTCAAGTTATAATTTGCAATCACAATTTGTATTTAACAATGCTAAGTTGCGTATTTGTCTATTACAAGTTCAGATCTTCAAATTATATTTTGCAATAATAATTAGAAGCTATCAATTTTAAGTTCTGTATTTGACAATTACAAGTTCAGATCTTCAAGTTATTATTTGCAATAATAATTAGAAGCTATCAATTTTAAGTTCTGTATTTGACAATTACAAGTTCAGATCTTCAAGTTATAATTTACAATAATAATTAGAAGCTATCAATTTTAAGTTCTGTATTTGACAATTACTAGTTCAGATCTTCAAGTTATAATTTGAAATAATAATTAGAATCTATCAATTTTAAGTTCTGTATTTGACAATTACTAGTTCAGATCTTCAAGTTATAATTTGCACTAATAATTTGTATTTAACAATTAGAAGTTCTGTATTTGACTATTACAAGTTCAGATCTTCGAATTATTATTTGCAATCTTAGTTTGAATTTAACAATTCGAAGTTCTGTATTTACCTATTACAGGTTCAGATCTTCAAGTTATAATTTGCAATCACAATTTGTATTTAACAATGCTAAGTTGCGTATTTGTCTATTACAAGTTCAGATCTTCAAATTATAATTTGCAATAATAATTAGAAGCTATCAATTTTAAGTTCTGTATTTGACAATTACAAGTTCAGATCTTCAAGTTATTATTTGCAATAATAATTAGAAGCTATCAATTTTAAGTTCTGTATTTGACAATTACAAGTTCAGATCTAAAAGTTATAATTTACAATAATAATTAGAAGCTATCAATTTTAAATTCTGTATTTATCAATTACAAGTTCAGATCTTCAAGTTATAATATGCAATAATAATTAGAAGCTATCAATTTTAAGTTCTGTATTTGACAATTACAAGTTCAGATCTTCAAGTTATAATTTGCAATAATAATTAGAAGCTATTAATTTTAAGTTCTGTATTTGACAATTACAAGTTCAGATCTTCAAGTTATAATTTGAAATAATAATTAGAATCTATCAATTTTAAGTTCTGTATTTGACAATTACTAGTTCAGATCTTCAAGTTATAATTTGCACTAATAATTTGTATTTAACAATTAGAAGTTCTGTATTTGACTATTACAAGTTCAGATCTTCGAATTATTATTTGCAATCTTAGTTTGAATTTAACAATTCGAAGTTCTGTATTTACCTATTACAGGTTCAGATCTTCGAGTTATAATTTGCATTCACAATTTGTATTTAACAATGCTAAGTTGCGTATTTGTCTATTACAAGTTCAGATCTTCAAATTATAATTTGCAATAATAATTAGAAGCTATCAATTTTAAGTTCTGTATTTGACAATTACAAGTTCAGATCTTCAAGTTATTATTTGCAATAATAATTAGAAGCTATCAATTTTAAGTTCTGTATTTGACAATTACAAGTTCAGATCTAAAAGTTATAATTTACAATAATAATTAGAAGCTATCAATTTTAAATTCTGTATTTATCAATTACAAGTTCAGATCTTCAAGTTATAATATGCAATAATAATTAGAAGCTATCAATTTTAAGTTCTGTATTTGACAATTACAAGTTCAGATCTTCAAGTTATAATTTGCAATAATAATTAGAAGCTATTAATTTTAAGTTCTGTATTTGACAATTACAAGTTCAGATCTTCACGTTATAATTTGAAATAATAATTAGAATCTATCAATTTTAAGTTCTGTATTTGACAATTACTAGTTCAGATCTTCAAGTTATAATTTGCACTAATAATTTGTATTTAACAATTAGAAGTTCTGTATTTGACTATTACAAGTTCAGATCTTCGAATTATTATTTGCAATCTTAGTTTGAATTTAACAATTCGAAGTTCTGTATTTACCTATTACAGGTTCAGATCTTCAAGTTATAATTTGCAATCACAATTTGTATTTAACAATGCTAAGTTGCGTATTTGTCTATTACAAGTTCAGATCTTCAAATTATAATTTGCAATAATAATTAGAAGCTATCAATTTTAAGTTCTGTATTTGACAATTACAAGTTCAGATCTTCAAGTTATTATTTGCAATAATAATTAGAAGCTATCAATTTTAAGTTCTGTATTTGACAATTACTAGTTCAGATCTTCAAGTTATATTTTGAAATAATAATTTGAATTTAACAAATCTAAGTTCTGTAATTCACTATTACAAGTTTAGATCTTCAAGTTATAATTTACAATAATAATTAGAAGCTATCAATTTTAAGTTCTGTATTTGACAATTACAAGTTCAGATCTTCAAGTTATAATTTGAAATAATAATTAGAAGCTATCAATTTTAAGTTCTGTATTTGACAATTACAAGTTCAGATCTTCTAGTTATAATTTGCAATAATAATTAGAAGCTATCAATTATAAGATCTGTATTTGACAATTACTAGTTCAGAACTTCAAGTTATAATTTGCACTAATAATTAGTATTTAACAATTAGAAGTTCTGTATTTGACAATTACAAGTTCAGATCTTCAAGTTATAATTTGCAATAATAATTAGAAGCTATCAATTTTAAGTTCTGTATTTGACAATTACAAGTTCAGATCTTCAAGTTATAATTTGCACTAATAATTTGTATTTAACAATTAGAAGTTCTGTATTTGACAATTAAAAGTTTAGCTCTTCAAGTTATAATTTGCAATAATAATTAGAAGCTATCAATTTTAAGTTCTGTATTTGACAATTACTAGTTCAGATCTTCAAATTATAATTTGCACTAATGATTTGTATTTAACAATTAGAAGTTCTGTATTTGACTATTACAAGTTCAGATCTTCGAATTATTATTTGCAATAATAATTAGAAGCTATCAATTTTAAGTTCTGTATTTGACAATTACAAGTTCAGATCTTCAAGTTATTATTTGCAATAATAATTAGAAGCTATCAATTTTAAGTTCTGTATTTGACAATTACAAGTTCAGATCTTCAAGTTATAATTTACAATAATAATTAGAAGCTATCAATTTTAAGTTCTGTATTTGACAATTACAAGTTCAGATCTACAAGTTATAATTTGCAATAGTAATTAGAAGCTATCAATTTTAAGTTCTGTATTTGACAATTACTAGTTCAGATCTTCAAGTTATAATTTGAAATAATAATTTGAATTTATCAAATCTAAGTTCTGTAATTCACTATTACAAGTTCAGATCTTCAAGTTATAATTTACAATAATAATTAGAAGCTATAAATTTTAAGTGCTGTATTTGACAATTACAAGTTCAGATCTTCTAGTTATAATTTGCACTAATAATTTGTATTTAACAATTTGAAGTTCTGTATTTAACAATTACAAGTTCAGATCTTCAAGTTATAATTTGCAATAATAATTAGAAGCAATCAATTTTAAGTTCTGTATTTGACAATTACTAGTTCAGATCTTCAAGTTATAATTTGAAATAATAATTTGAATTTAACAAATCTAAGTTCTGTAATTCACGATTACAAGTTCAGATCTTCAAGTTATAACTTACAATAATAATTAGAAGCTATCAATTTTAAGTTCTGTATTTGACAATTACAAGTTCAGATCTTCAAGTTATAATTTGCAATAATAATTAGAAGCTATTAATTTTAAGTTCTGTATTTGACAATTACAAGTTCAGATCTTCAAGTTATAATTTGAAATAATAATTAGAAGCTATCAATTTTATGTTCTGTATTTGACAATTACAAGTTCAGATCTTCAAGTTATAATTTGCAATAATAATTAGAAGCTATCAATTTTAAGTTCTGTATTTGACAATTACAAGTTCAGATCTTCAAGTTATAATTTGCAATAATTATTAGAAGCTATCAATTTTAAGTTCTGTATTTGACAATTACTAGTTCAGATCTTTAAGTTATATTTTGAAATAATAATTTGAATTTAACAAATCTAAGTTCTGTACTTCACTATTACAAGTACAGATCTTCAAGTTATAATTTACAATAATAATTAGAAGCTATCAATTTTAAGTTCTGTATTTGACAATTACAAGTTCAGATCTTCAAGTTATAATTTGAAATAATAATTAGAAGCTATCAATTTTAAGTTCTGTATTTGACAATTACAAGTTCAGATCTTCTAGTTATAATTTGCAATAATAATTAGAAGCTATCAATTTTATGTTCTGTATTTGACAATTACTAGTTCAGAACTTCAAGTTATAATTTGCACTAATAATTAGTATTTAACAATTAGAAGTTCTGTATTTGACAATTACAAGTTCAGATCTTCAAGTTATAATTTGCAATAATAATTAGAAGCTATCAATTTTAAGTTCTGTATTTGACAATTACAAGTTCAGATCTTCAAGTTATAATTTGCACTAATGATTTGTATTTAACAATTAGAAGTTCTGTATTTGACTATTACAAGTTCAGATCTTCGAATTATTATTTGCAATCTTAGTTTGACTTTAACAATTCAAAGTTCTGTATTTACCTATTACAGGTTCAGATCTTCAAGTTATAATTTGCAATCACAATTTGTATTTAACAATGCTAAGTTGCGTATTTGTCTATTACAAGTTCAGATCTTCAAATTATATTTTGCAATAATAATTAGAAGCTATCAATTTTAAGTTCTGTATTTGACAATTACAAGTTCAGATCTTCAAGTTATTATTTGCAATAATAATTAGAAGCTATCAATTTTAAGTTCTGTATTTGACAATTACAAGTTCAGATCTTCAAGTTATAATTTACAATAATAATTAGAAGCTATCAATTTTAAGTTCTGTATTTGACAATTACAAGTTCAGATCTTCTAGTTATAATTTGCAATAATAATTAGAAGCTATCAATTTTAAGTTCTGTATTTGACAATTACTAGTTCAGATCTTCAAGTTATAATTTGAAATAATAATTTGAATTTATCAAATCTAAGTTCTGTAATTCACTATTACAAGTTCAGATCTTCAAGTTATAATTTACAATAATAATTAGAAGCTATCAATTTTAAGTGCTGTATTTGACAATTACAAGTTCAGATCTTCTAGTTATAATTTGCACTAATAATTTGTATTTAACAATTTGAAGTTCTGTATTTAACAATTACAAGTTCAGATCTTCAAGTTATAATTTGCAATAATAATTAGAAGCTATCAATTTTAAGTTCTGTATTTGACAATTACTAGTTCAGATCTTCAAGTTATAATTTGAAATAATAATTTGAATTTAACAAATCTAAGTTCTGTAATTCACGATTACAAGTTCAGATCTTCAAGTTATAACTTACAATAATAATTAGAAGCTATCAATTTTAAGTTCTGTATTTGACAATTACAAGTTCAGATCTTCAAGTTATAATTTACAATAATAATTAGAAGCTATCAATTTTAAGTTCTGTATTTGATAATTACAAGTTCAGATCTTCAAGTTATATTTTGCAATAATAATTAGAAGCTATCAATTTTAAGTTCTGTATTTGACAATTACTAGTTCAGATCTTCAAGTTATAATTTGAAATAATAATTTGAATTTATCAAATCTAAGTTCTGTAATTCACTATTACAAGTTCAGATCTTCAAGTTATAATTTACAATAATAATTAGAAGCTATCAATTTTAAGTGCTGTATTTGACAATTACAAGTTCAGATCTTCTAGTTATAATTTGCACTAATAATTTGTATTTAACAATTAGAAGTTCTGTATTTGACAATTACAAGTTCAGATCTTCAAGTTATAATTTGCAATAATAATTAGAAGCTATTAATTTTAAGTTCTGTATTTGACAATTACAAGTTCAGATCTTCAAGTTATAATTTGCAATAATAATTAGAAGCTATCAATTTTAAGTTCTGTATTTGACAATTACAAGTTCAGATCTTCAAGTTATAATTTGAAATAATAATTAGAAGCTATCAATTTTAAGTTCTGTATTTGACAATTACAAGTTCAGATCTTCTAGTTATAATTTGCAATAATAATTAGAAGCTATCAATTTTAAGTTCTGTATTTGACAATTACTAGTTCAGAACTTCAAGTTATAATTTGCACTAATAATTAGTATTTAACAATTAGAAGTTCTGTATTTGACAATTACAAGTTCAGATCTTCAAGTAATAATTTGCACTAATACTTTGTATTTAACAATTCGAAGTTCTGTATTTGACTATTACAAGTTCAGATCTTCAAGTTATAATTTGAATTATAATTATAAGCTATCAATTTTAAGTTCTGTATTTGACAATTACAAGTACAGATCTCCAAATTATTATTTGCAATAATAATTAGAAGCTATCAATTTTAAGTTCTGCATTTGACAATTACAAGTTCAGATCTTCAAGTTATTATTTGCAATAATAATTAGAAGCTATTAATTTTAAGTTCTGTTTTTGACAATTACAAGTGCAGATCTTCAAGTTATAATTTGCAATAATAATTAGAAGCTATCAATTTTAAGTTCTGTATTTGACAATTACTAGTTCAGATGTTCAAGTTATAATTAGAATTAATAATTAGAATTTGACAAATCTAAGTTCTGTAATTCACTATTACAAGTTCAGATCTTCAAGTTATAATTTACAATAATAATTAGAAGCTATCAATTATAAGTTCTGTATTTGACAATTACAAGTTCAGATCTACAAGTTATAATTTGCACTAATAATTTGTATTTAACAATTAGAAGTTCTGTATTTGACAATTACAAGTTCAGATCTTCAAGTTATAATTTGAAATAATAATTAGAAGCTATCAATTTTAAGTTCTGTATTTGACAATTACTAGTTCAGATCCACAAGTTATAATTTGAAATAATAATTTGAATTTAACAAATCTAAGTTCTGTAATTCACTATTACAAGTTCAGTTCTTCAAGTTATAATTTACAATAATAATTAGAAGCTATCAATTTTAAGTTCTGTATTTGACAATTACAAGTTCAGATCTTCAAGTTATAATTTGCACTAATAATTTGTATTTAACAATTAGAAGTTCTGTATTTGACAATTACAAGTTCAGATCTTCAAGTTATAATTTGCAATAATAATTAGAAGCTATTAATTTTAAGTTCTGTATTTGACAATTACAAGTTCAGATCTTCAAGTTATAATTTGAAATAATAATTAGTAGCTATCAATTTTATGTTCTGTATTTGACAATTACAAGTTCAGATCTTCAAGTTATAATTTGCAATAATAATTAGAAGCTATCAATTTTAAGTGCTGTATTTGACAATTACTAGTTCAGATCTTCAAGTTATAATTTGCACTAATAATTTGTATTTAACAATTAGAAGTTCTGTATTTGACAATTACAAGTTCAGATGTTCAAGTTATAATTTGCACTAATAATTTGTATTTAACAATTAGAAGTTCTGTATTTGACAATTACAAGTTCAGATCTTCAAGTTATAATTTGCAATAATAATTAGAAGCTATCAATTTTAAGTTCTGTATTTGACAATTACTAGATCAGATCTTCAAGTTATAATTTGCACTAATAATTTGTATTTAACAATTAGCAGTTCTGTATTTGACTATTACAAGTTCAGATCTTCGAATTATTATTTGCAATCTTAGTTCGAATTTAACAATTCGAAGTTCTGTATTTACCTATTACAGGTTCAGATCTTCAAGTTATAATTTGCAATCACAATTTGTATTTAACAATGCTAAGTTGCGTATTTGTCTATTACAAGTTCAGATCTTCAAATTATAATTTGCAATAATAATTAGAAGCTATCAATTATAAGTGCTGTATTTGACAATTACTAGTTCAGATCTTCAAGTTATTATTTGCAATAATAATTAGAAGATATCAATTTTAAGTTCTGTATTTGACAATTACAAGGTCAGATCTTCAAGTTATAATTTACAATAATAATTAGAAGCTATCAATTTTAAGTTCTGTATTTGACAATTACAAGTTCAGATCTTCAAGTTATGATTTGCAATAATAATTAGAAGCTATCAATTTTAAGTTCTGTATTTGACAATTACTAGTTCAGATCTTCAAGTTATAATTTGAAATAATAATTTGAATTTAACAAATCTAAGTTCTGTAATTCACTATTACAAGTTCAGATCTTCAAGTTATAATTAAAATAATAATTAGAAGCTATCAATTTTAAGTTCTGTATTTGACAATTACAAGTTCAGATCTTCAAGGTATAATTTGCACTAATAATTTGTATTTAACAATTAGAAGTTCTGTATTTGACAATTACAAGTTCAGATCTTCACGTTATAATTTGCAATAATAATTAGAAGCTATCAATTTTAAGTTCTGTATTTGACAATTACAAGTTCAGATCTTGAAGTTATAATTTACAATAATAATTAGAAGCTATCAATTTTAAGTTCTGTATCTGACAATTACAAGTTCAGATCTTCAAGTTATAATTTGCAATAATAATTAGAAGCTATCAATTTTAAGTTCTGTATTTGACAATTACTAGTTCAGATCTACAAGTTATAATTTGAAATAATAAATTGAATTTAACAAATCTAAGTTCTGTAATTCACTATTACAAGTTCAGTTCTTCAAGTTATAATTTACAATAATAATTAGAAGCTATCAATTTTAAGTTCTGTATTTGACAATTACAAGTTCAGATCTTCAAGTTATAATTTGCACTAATAATTTGTATTTAACAATTAGAAGTTCTGTATTTGACAATTACAAGTTCAGACATTCAAGTTATAATTTGCAATAATAATTAGAAGCTATTAATTTTAAGTTCTGTATTTGACAATTACAAGTTCAGATCTTCAAGTTATAATTTGAAATAATAATTAGTAGCTATCAATTTTATGTTCTGTATTTGACAATTCCAAGTTCAGTTCTTCAAGTTATAATTTGCAATAATAATTAGAAGCTATCAATTTTAAGTGCTGTATTTGACAATTACTAGTTCAGATCTTCAAGTTATAATTTGCACTAATAATTTGTATTTAACAATTAGAAGTTCTGTATTTGACAATTACAAGTTCAGTTCTTCAAGTTATAATTTGCACTAATAATTGGTATTTAACAATTAGAAGTTCTGTATTTGACAATTACAAGTTCAGATGTTCAAGTTATAATTTGCAATAATAATTAGAAGCTATCAATTTTAAGTTCTGTATTTGACAATTACTAGTTCAGATCTTCAAGTTATAATTTGCACTAATAATTTGTATTTAACAATTAGAAGTTCTGTATTTGACTATTACAAGTTCAGATCTTCGAATTATTATTTGCAATCTTAGTTAGAATTAAACAATTCGAATTTCTGTATTTACCTATTACAGGTTCAGATCTTCAAGTTATAATTTGCAATCACAATTTGTATTTAACAATGCTAAGTTCTGTATTTGTCTATTACAAGTTCAGATCTTCAAATTATAATTTGCAATAATAATTAGAAGCTATCAATTTTAAGTGCTGTATTTGACAATTACTAGTTCAGATCTTCAAGTTATTATTTGCAATAATAATTAGAAGATATCAATTTTAAGTTCTGTATTTGACAATTACAAGGTCAGATCTTCAAGTTATAATTTACAATAATAATTAGAAGCTATCAATTTTAAGTTCTGTATTTGACAATTACTAGTTCAGATCTTCAAGTTATAATTTGAAATAATAATTTGAATTTAACAAATCTAAGTTCTGTAATTCACTATTACAAGTTCAGATCTTCAAGTTATAATTTACAATAATGATTAGAAGCTATCAATTTTCAGTTCTGTATTTGACAATTACAAGTTCAGATCTTCAAGTTATAATTTGCACTAATAATTTGTATTTAACAATTAGAAGTTCTGTATTTGACAATTACAAGTTCAGATCTTCAAGTTATAATTTGCAATAATAATTAGAAGCTATTAATTTTAAGTTCTGTATTTGACAATTACAAGTTCAGATCTTCAAGTTATAATTTACAATAATAATTAGAAGCTATCAATTTTAAGTTCTGTATTTGATAATTACAAGTTCAGATCTTCAAGTTATATTTTGCAATAATAATTAGAAGCTATCAATTTTAAGTTCTGTATTTGACAATTACTAGTTCAGATCTTCAAGTTATAATTTGAAATAATAATTTGAATTTATCAAATCTAAGTTCTGTAATTCACTATTACAAGTTCAGATCTTCAAGTTATAATTTACAATAATAATTAGAAGCTATCAATTTTAAGTGCTGTATTTGACAATTACAAGTTCAGATCTTCTAGTTATAATTTGCACTAATAATTTGTATTTAACAATTAGAAGTTCTGTATTTGACAATTACAAGTTCAGATCTTCAAGTTATAATTTGCAATAATAATTAGAAGCTATTAATTTTAAGTTCTGTATTTGACAATTACAAGTTCAGATCTTCAAGTTATAATTTGCAATAATAATTAGAAGCTATCAATTTTAAGTTCTGTATTTGACAATTACAAGTTCAGATCTTCAAGTTATAATTTGAAATAATAATTAGAAGCTATCAATTTTAAGTTCTGTATTTGACAATTACAAGTTCAGATCTTCTAGTTATAATTTGCAATAATAATTAGAAGCTATCAATTTTAAGTTCTGTATTTGACAATTACTAGTTCAGAACTTCAAGTTATAATTTGCACTAATAATTAGTATTTAACAATTAGAAGTTCTGTATTTGACAATTACAAGTTTAGATCTTCAAGTAATAATTTGCACTAATACTTTGTATTTAACAATTCGAAGTTCTGTATTTGACTATTACAAGTTCAGATCTTCAAGGTATAATTTGAATTATAATTATAAGCTATCAATTTTAAGTTCTGTATTTGACAATTACAAGTACAGATCTCCAAATTATTATTTGCAATAATAATTAGAAGCTATCAATTTTAAGTTCTGCATTTGACAATTACAAGTTCAGATCTTCAAGTTATTATTTGCAATAATAATTAGAAGCTATTAATTTTAAGTTCTGTTTTTGACAATTACAAGTGCAGATCTTCAAGTTATAATTTGCAATAATAATTAGAAGCTATCAATTTTAAGTTCTGTATTTGACAATTACTAGTTCAGATGTTCAAGTTATAATTAGAATTAATAATTAGAATTTGACAAATCTAAGTTCTGTAATTCACTATTACAAGTTCAGATCTTCAAGTTATAATTTACAATAATAATTAGAAGCTATCAATTTTAAGTTCTGTATTTGACAATTACAAGTTCAGATCTACAAGTTATAATTTGCACTAATAATTTGTATTTAACAATTAGAAGTTCTGTATTTGACAATTACAAGTTCAGATCTTCAAGTTATAATTTGAAATAATAATTAGAAGCTATCAATTTTAAGTTCTGTATTTGACAATTACTAGTTCAGATCCACAAGTTATAATTTGAAATAATAATTTGAATTTAACAAATCTAAGTTCTGTAATTCACTATTACAAGTTCAGTTCTTCAAGTTATAATTTACAATAATAATTAGAAGCTATCAATTTTAAGTTCTGTATTTGACAATTACAAGTTCAGATCTTCAAGTAATAATTTGCACTAATAATTTGTATTTAACAATTAGAAGTTCTGTATTTGACAATTACAAGTTCAGATCTTCAAGTTATAATTTGCAATAATAATTAGAAGCTATTAATTTTAAGTTCTGTATTTGACAATTACAAGTTCAGATCTTCAAGTTATAATTTGAAATAATAATTAGTAGCTATCAATTTTATGTTCTGTATTTGACAATTACAAGTTCAGATCTTCAAGTTATAATTTGCAATAATAATTAGAAGCTATCAATTTTAAGTGCTGTATTTGACAATTACTAGTTCAGATCTTCAAGTTATAATTTGCACTAATAATTTGTATTTAACAATTAGAAGTTCTGTATTTGACAATTACAAGTTCAGATGTTCAAGTTATAATTTGCACTAATAATTTGTATTTAACAATTAGAAGTTCTGTATTTGACAATTACAAGTTCAGATCTTCAAGTTATAATTTGCAATAATAATTAGAAGCTATCAATTTTAAGTTCTGTATTTGACAATTACTAGATCAGATCTTCAAGTTATAATTTGCACTAATAATTTGTATTTAACAATTAGCAGTTCTGTATTTGACTATTACAAGTTCAGCTCTTCGAATTATTATTTGCAATCTTAGTTCGAATTTAACAATTCGAAGTTCTGTATTTACCTATTACAGGTTCAGATCTTCAAGTTATAATTTGCAATCACAATTTGTATTTAACAATGCTAAGTTGCGTATTTGTCTATTACAAGTTCAGATCTTCAAATTATAATTTGCAATAATAATTAGAAGCTATCAATTATAAGTGCTGTATTTGACAATTACTAGTTCAGATCTTCAAGTTATTATTTGCAATAATAATTAGAAGATATCAATTTTAAGTTCTGTATTTGACAATTACAAGGTCAGATCTTCAAGTTATAATTTACAATAATAATTAGAAGCTATCAATTTTAAGTTCTGTATTTGACAATTACAAGTTCAGATCTTCAAGTTATGATTTGCAATAATAATTAGAAGCTATCAATTTTAAGTTCTGTATTTGACAATTACTAGTTCAGATCTTCAAGTTATAATTTGAAATAATAATTTGAATTTAACAAATCTAAGTTCTGTAATTCACTATTACAAGTTCAGATCTTCAAGTTATAATTAAAATAATAATTAGAAGCTATCAATTTTAAGTTCTGTATTTGACAATTACAAGTTCAGATCTTCAAGGTATAATTTGCACTAATAATTTGTATTTAACAATTAGAAGTTCTGTATTTGACAATTACAAGTTCAGATCTTCAAGTTATAATTTGCAATAATAATTAGAAGCTATCAATTTTAAGTTCTGTATTTGACAATTACAAGTTCAGATCTTGAAGTTATAATTTACAATAATAATTAGAAGCTATCAATTTTAAGTTCTGTATCTGACAATTACAAGTTCAGATCTTCAAGTTATAATTTGCAATAATAATTAGAAGCTATCAATTTTAAGTTCTGTATTTGACAATTACTAGTTCAGATCTACAAGTTATAATTTGAAATAATAAATTGAATTTAACAAATCTAAGTTCTGTAATTCACTATTACAAGTTCAGTTCTTCAAGTTATAATTTACAATAATAATTAGAAGCTATCAATTTTAAGTTCTGTATTTGACAATTACAAGTTCAGATCTTCAAGTTATAATTTGCACTAATATATTGTATTTAACAATTAGAAGTTCTGTATTTGACAATTACAAGTTCAGACATTCAAGTTATAATTTGCAATAATAATTAGAAGCTATTAATTTTAAGTTCTGTATTTGACAATTACAAGTTCAGATCTTCAAGTTATAATTTGAAATAATAATTAGTAGCTATCAATTTTATGTTCTGTATTTGACAATTCCAAGTTCAGTTCTTCAAGTTATAATTTGCAATAATAATTAGAAGCTATCAATTTTAAGTGCTGTATTTGACAATTACTAGTTCAGATCTTCAAGTTATAATTTGCACTAATAATTTGTATTTAACAATTAGAAGTTCTGTATTTGACAATTACAAGTTCAGTTCTTCAAGTTATAATTTGCACTAATAATTTGTATTTAACAATTAGAAGTTCTGTATTTGACAATTACAAGTTCAGATCTTCAAGTTATAATTTGCAATAATAATTAGAAGCTATCAATTTTAAGTTCTGTATTTGACAATTACTAGTTCAGATCTTCAAGTTATAATTTGCACTAATAATTTGTATTTAACAATTAGAAGTTCTGTATTTGACTATTACAAGTTCAGATCTTCGAATTATTATTTGCAATCTTAGTTAGAATTAAACAATTCGAATTTCTGTATTTACCTATTACAGGTTCAGATCTTCAAGTTATAATTTGCAATCACAATTTGTATTTAACAATGCTAAGTTCTGTATTTGTCTATTACAAGTTCAGATCTTCAAATTATAATTTGCAATAATAATTAGAAGCTATCAATTTTAAGTGCTGTATTTGACAATTACTAGTTCAGATCTTCAAGTTATTATTTGCAATAATAATTAGAAGATATCAATTTTAAGTTCTGTATTTGACAATTACAAGGTCAGATCTTCAAGTTATAATTTACAATAATAATTAGAAGCTATCAATTTTAAGTTCTGTATTTGACAATTACTAGTTCAGATCTTCAAGTTATAATTTGAAATAATAATTTGAATTTAACAAATCTAAGTTCTGTAATTCACTATTACAAGTTCAGATCTTCAAGTTATAATTTACAATAATGATTAGAAGCTATCAATTTTCAGTTCTGTATTTGACAATTACAAGTTCAGATCTTCAAGTTATAATTTGCACTAATAATTTGTATTTAACAATTAGAAGTTATGTATTTGACAATTACAAGTTCAGATCTTCAAGTTATAATTTGCAATAATAATTAGAAGCTATTAATTTTAAGTTCTGTATTTGACAATTACAAGTTCAGATCTTCAAGTTATAATTCGAAATAATAATTAGAAGCTATCAATTTTATGTTCTGTATTTGAAAATTACAACTTCAGATCTTCAAGTTATAATTTGCAATAATAATTAGAAGCTATCAATTGTAAGTGCTATATTTGACAGTTACTAGTTCAGATCTTCAAGTTACAATTTGCACTTATAATTTGTATTTAACAATTAGAAGTTCTGTGTTTTACAATTACAAGTTCAGATCTTCAAGTTATGATTTGCACTAATAATTTGTATTTAACAATTAGAAGTTCTGTATTTGACTATTACAAGTTCAGATCTTCGAATTATTATTTGCAATCTTAGTTAGAATTAAACAATTCGAAGTTCTGTATTTACCTATTACAGGTTCAGATCTTCAAGTTATAATTTGAAATAATAATTAGAAGCTATCAATTTTAAGTTCTGTATTTGACAATTAGAAGTTCAGATCTTCAAGTTATAATTTGCAATAATAATTAGAAGCTATCAATTTTAAGTTCTGTATTTGACAATTACTAGTTCAGATCTTCAAGTTATAATTTGAAATAATAATTTGAATTTAACAAATCTAAGTTCTGTAATACACTATTACAAGTTCAGATCTACAAGTTATAATTTACACTAATAATTAGAAGCAATTAATTTTAAGTTCTGTATTTGACAATTACAAGTTCAGAACTTCATGTTATAATTTGCACTAATAATTTGTATTTAACAATTAGAAGTTCTGTATTTGACAATTACAAGTTCAGTTCTTCAAGTTATAATTTGCACTAATAATTTGTATTTAACAATTAGAAGTTCTGTATTTGACAATTACAAGTTCAGATCTTCAAGTTATAATTTGCAATAATAATTAGAAGCTATTAATTTTAAGTTCTGTATTTGACAATTACAAGTTCAGAACTTCATGTTATAATTTGCACTAATAATTTGTATTTAACAATTAGAAGTTCTGTATTTGACAATTACTAGTTCAGATCTTCAAGTTATAATTTGCAATCACAATTTGTATTTAACAATGCTAAGTTGCGTATTTGTCTATTACAAGTTCAGATCTTCAAATTATAATTTGCAATAATAATTAGAAGCTATCAATTATAAGTGCTGTATTTGACAATTACTAGTTCAGATCTTCAAGTTATTATTTGCAATAATAATTAGAAGATATCAATTTTAAGTTCTGTATTTGACAATTACAAGGTCAGATCTTCAAGTTATAATTTACAATAATAATTAGAAGCTATCAATTTTAAGTTCTGTATTTGACAATTACAAGTTCAGATCTTCAAGTTATGATTTGCAATAATAATTAGAAGCTATCAATTTTAAGTTCTGTATTTGACAATTACTAGTTCAGATCTTCAAGTTATAATTTGAAATAATAATTTGAATTTAACAAATCTAAGTTCTGTAATTCACTATTACAAGTTCAGATCTTCAAGTTATAATTAAAATAATAATTAGAAGCTATCAATTTTAAGTTCTGTATTTGACAATTACAAGTTCAGATCTTCAAGGTATAATTTGCACTAATAATTTGTATTTAACAATTAGAAGTTCTGTATTTGACAATTACAAGTTCAGATCTTCAAGTTACAATTTGCAATAATAATTAGAAGCTATCAATTTTAAGTTCTGTATTTGACAATTACAAGTTCAGATCTTGAAGTTATAATTTACAATAATAATTAGAAGCTATCAATTTTAAGTTCTGTATCTGACAATTACAAGTTCAGATCTTCAAGTTATAATTTGCAATAATAATTAGAAGCTATCAATTTTAAGTTCTGTATTTGACAATTACTAGTTCAGATCTACAAGTTATAATTTGAAATAATAAATTGAATTTAACAAATCTAAGTTCTGTAATTCACTATTACAAGTTCAGTTCTTCAAGTTATAATTTACAATAATAATTAGAAGCTATCAATTTTAAGTTCTGTATTTGACAATTACAAGTTCAGATCTTCAAGTTATAATTTGCACTAATAATTTGTATTTAACAATTAGAAGTTCTGTATTTGACAATTACAAGTTCAGACATTCAAGTTATAATTTGCAATAATAATTAGAAGCTATTAATTTTAAGTTCTGTATTTGACAATTACAAGTTCAGATCTTCAAGTTATAATTTGAAATAATAATTAGTAGCTATCAATTTTATGTTCTGTATTTGACAATTCCAAGTTCAGTTCTTCAAGTTATAATTTGCAATAATAATTAGAAGCTATCAATTTTAAGTGCTGTATTTGACAATTACTAGTTCAGATCTTCAAGTTATAATTTGCACTAATAATTTGTATTTAACAATTAGAAGTTCTGTATTTGACAATTACAAGTTCAGTTCTTCAAGTTATAATTTGCACTAATAATTTGTATTTAACAATTAGAAGTTCTGTATTTGACAATTACAAGTTCAGATCTTCAAGTTATAATTTGCAATAATAATTAGAAGCTATCAATTTTAAGTTCTGTATTTGACAATTACTAGTTCAGATCTTCAAATTATAATTTGCACTAATGATTTGTATTTAACAATTAGAAGTTCTGTATTTGACTATTACAAGTTCAGATCTTCGAATTATTATTTGCAATCTTAATTTGAATTTAACAATTCAAAGTTCTGTATTTACCTATTACAGGTTCAGATCTTCAAGTTATAATTTGCAATCACAATTTGTATTTAACAATGCTAAGTTGCGTATTTGTCTATTACAAGTTCAGATCTTCAAATTATATTTTGCAATAATAATTAGAAGCTATCAATTTTAAGTTCTGTATTTGACAATTACAAGTTCAGATCTTCAAGTTATTATTTGCAATAATAATTAGAAGCTATCAATTTTAAGTTCTGTATTTGACAATTACAAGTTCAGATCTTCAAGTTATAATTTACAATAATAATTAGAAGCTATCAATTTTAAGTTCTGTATTTGACAATTACTAGTTCAGATCTTCAAGTTATAATTTGAAATAATAATTAGAATCTATCAATTTTAAGTTCTGTATTTGACAATTACTAGTTCAGATCTTCAAGTTATAATTTGCACTAATAATTTGTATTTAACAATTAGAAGTTCTGTATTTGACTATTACAAGTTCAGATCTTCGAATTATTATTTGCAATCTTAGTTTGAATTTAACAATTCGAAGTTCTGTATTTACCTATTACAGGTTCAGATCTTCAAGTTATAATTTGCAATCACAATTTGTATTTAACAATGCTAAGTTGCGTATTTGTCTATTACAAGTTCAGATCTTCAAATTATAATTTGCAATAATAATTAGAAGCTATCAATTTTAAGTTCTGTATTTGACAATTACAAGTTCAGATCTTCAAGTTATTATTTGCAATAATAATTAGAAGCTATCAATTTTAAGTTCTGTATTTGACAATTACAAGTTCAGATCTAAAAGTTATAATTTACAATAATAATTAGAAGCTATCAATTTTAAATTCTGTATTTATCAATTACAAGTTCAGATCTTCAAGTTATAATATGCAATAATAATTAGAAGCTATCAATTTTAAGTTCTGTATTTGACAATTACAAGTTCAGATCTTCAAGTTATAATTTGCAATAATAATTAGAAGCTATTAATTTTAAGTTCTGTATTTGACAATTACAAGTTCAGATCTTCAAGTTATAATTTGAAATAATAATTAGAATCTATCAATTTTAAGTTCTGTATTTGACAATTACTAGTTCAGATCTTCAAGTTATAATTTGCACTAATAATTTGTATTTAACAATTAGAAGTTCTGTATTTGACTATTACAAGTTCAGATCTTCGAATTATTATTTGCAATCTTAGTTTGAATTTAACAATTCGAAGTTCTGTATTTACCTATTACAGGTTCAGATCTTCGAGTTATAATTTGCAATCACAATTTGTATTTAACAATGCTAAGTTGCGTATTTGTCTATTACAAGTTCAGATCTTCAAATTATAATTTGCAATAATAATTAGAAGCTATCAATTTTAAGTTCTGTATTTGACAATTACAAGTTCAGATCTTCAAGTTATTATTTGCAATAATAATTAGAAGCTATCAATTTTAAGTTCTGTATTTGACAATTACAAGTTCAGATCTAAAAGTTATAATTTACAATAATAATTAGAAGCTATCAATTTTAAATTCTGTATTTATCAATTACAAGTTCAGATCTTCAAGTTATAATATGCAATAATAATTAGAAGCTATCAATTTTAAGTTCTGTATTTGACAATTACAAGTTCAGATCTTCAAGTTATAATTTGCAATAATAATTAGAAGCTATTAATTTTAAGTTCTGTATTTGACAATTACAAGTTCAGATCTTCAAGTTATAATTTGAAATAATAATTAGAATCTATCAATTTTAAGTTCTGTATTTGACAATTACTAGTTCAGATCTTCAAGTTATAATTTGCACTAATAATTTGTATTTAACAATTAGAAGTTCTGTATTTGACTATTACAAGTTCAGATCTTCGAATTATTATTTGCAATCTTAGTTTGAATTTAACAATTCGAAGTTCTGTATTTACCTATTACAGGTTCAGATCTTCAAGTTATAATTTGCAATCACAATTTGTATTTAACAATGCTAAGTTGCGTATTTGTCTATTACAAGTTCAGATCTTCAAATTATAATTTGCAATAATAATTAGAAGCTATCAATTTTAAGTTCTGTATTTGACAATTACAAGTTCAGATCTTCAAGTTATTATTTGCAATAATAATTAGAAGCTATCAATTTTAAGTTCTGTATTTGACAATTACTAGTTCAGATCTTCAAGTTATATTTTGAAATAATAATTTGAATTTAACAAATCTAAGTTCTGTAATTCACTATTACAAGTTTAGATCTTCAAGTTATAATTTACAATAATAATTAGAAGCTATCAATTTTAAGTTCTGTATTTGACAATTACAAGTTCAGATCTTCAAGTTATAATTTGAAATAATAATTAGAAGCTATCAATTTTAAGTTCTGTATTTGACAATTACAAGTTCAGATCTTCTAGTTATAATTTGCAATAATAATTAGAAGCTATCAATTATAAGATCTGTATTTGACAATTACTAGTTCAGAACTTCAAGTTATAATTTGCACTAATAATTAGTATTTAACAATTAGAAGTTCTGTATTTGACAATTACAAGTTCAGATCTTCAAGTTATAATTTGCAATAATAATTAGAAGCTATCAATTTTAAGTTCTGTATTTGACAATTACAAGTTCAGATCTTCAAGTTATAATTTGCACTAATAATTTGTATTTAACAATTAGAAGTTCTGTATTTGACAATTAAAAGTTTAGCTCTTCAAGTTATAATTTGCAATAATAATTAGAAGCTATCAATTTTAAGTTCTGTATTTGACAATTACTAGTTCAGATCTTCAAATTATAATTTGCACTAATGATTTGTATTTAACAATTAGAAGTTCTGTATTTGACTATTACAAGTTCAGATCTTCGAATTATTATTTGCAATAATAATTAGAAGCTATCAATTTTAAGTTCTGTATTTGACAATTACAAGTTCAGATCTTCAAGTTATTATTTGCAATAATAATTAGAAGCTATCAATTTTAAGTTCTGTATTTGACAATTACAAGTTCAGATCTTCAAGTTATAATTTACAATAATAATTAGAAGCTATCAATTTTAAGTTCTGTATTTGACAATTACAAGTTCAGATCTACAAGTTATAATTTGCAATAGTAATTAGAAGCTATCAATTTTAAGTTCTGTATTTGACAATTACTAGTTCAGATCTTCAAGTTATAATTTGAAATAATAATTTGAATTTATCAAATCTAAGTTCTGTAATTCACTATTACAAGTTCAGATCTTCAAGTTATAATTTACAATAATAATTAGAAGCTATAAATTTTAAGTGCTGTATTTGACAATTACAAGTTCAGATCTTCTAGTTATAATTTGCACTAATAATTTGTATTTAACAATTTGAAGTTCTGTATTTAACAATTACAAGTTCAGATCTTCAAGTTATAATTTGCAATAATAATTAGAAGCAATCAATTTTAAGTTCTGTATTTGACAATTACTAGTTCAGATCTTCAAGTTATAATTTGAAATAATAATTTGAATTTAACAAATCTAAGTTCTGTAATTCACGATTACAAGTTCAGATCTTCAAGTTATAACTTACAATAATAATTAGAAGCTATCAATTTTAAGTTCTGTATTTGACAATTACAAGTTCAGATCTAAAAGTTATAATTTACAATAATAATTAGAAGCTATCAATTTTAAATTCTGTATTTATCAATTACAAGTTCAGATCTTCAAGTTATAATATGCAATAATAATTAGAAGCTATCAATTTTAAGTTCTGTATTTGACAATTACAAGTTCAGATCTTCAAGTTATAATTTGCAATAATAATTAGAAGCTATTAATTTTAAGTTCTGTATTTGACAATTACAAGTTCAGATCTTCAAGTTATAATTTGAAATAATAATTAGAATCTATCAATTTTAAGTTCTGTATTTGACAATTACTAGTTCAGATCTTCAAGTTATAATTTGCACTAATAATTTGTATTTAACAATTAGAAGTTCTGTATTTGACTATTACAAGTTCAGATCTTCGAATTATTATTTGCAATCTTAGTTTGAATTTAACAATTCGAAGTTCTGTATTTACCTATTACAGGTTCAGATCTTCAAGTTATAATTTGCAATCACAATTTGTATTTAACAATGCTAAGTTGCGTATTTGTCTATTACAAGTTCAGATCTTCAAATTATAATTTGCAATAATAATTAGAAGCTATCAATTTTAAGTTCTGTATTTGACAATTACAAGTTCAGATCTTCAAGTTATTATTTGCAATAATAATTAGAAGCTATCAATTTTAAGTTCTGTATTTGACAATTACTAGTTCAGATCTTCAAGTTATATTTTGAAATAATAATTTGAATTTAACAAATCTAAGTTCTGTAATTCACTATTACAAGTTTAGATCTTCAAGTTATAATTTACAATAATAATTAGAAGCTATCAATTTTAAGTTCTGTATTTGACAATTACAAGTTCAGATCTTCAAGTTATAATTTGAAATAATAATTAGAAGCTATCAATTTTAAGTTCTGTATTTGACAATTACAAGTTCAGATCTTCTAGTTATAATTTGCAATAATAATTAGAAGCTATCAATTATAAGATCTGTATTTGACAATTACTAGTTCAGAACTTCAAGTTATAATTTGCACTAATAATTAGTATTTAACAATTAGAAGTTCTGTATTTGACAATTACAAGTTCAGATCTTCAAGTTATAATTTGCAATAATAATTAGAAGCTATCAATTTTAAGTTCTGTATTTGACAATTACAAGTTCAGATCTTCAAGTTATAATTTGCACTAATAATTTGTATTTAACAATTAGAAGTTCTGTATTTGACAATTAAAAGTTTAGCTCTTCAAGTTATAATTTGCAATAATAATTAGAAGCTATCAATTTTAAGTTCTGTATTTGACAATTACTAGTTCAGATCTTCAAATTATAATTTGCACTAATGATTTGTATTTAACAATTAGAAGTTCTGTATTTGACTATTACAAGTTCAGATCTTCGAATTATTATTTGCAATAATAATTAGAAGCTATCAATTTTAAGTTCTGTATTTGACAATTACAAGTTCAGATCTTCAAGTTATTATTTGCAATAATAATTAGAAGCTATCAATTTTAAGTTCTGTATTTGACAATTACAAGTTCAGATCTTCAAGTTATAATTTACAATAATAATTAGAAGCTATCAATTTTAAGTTCTGTATTTGACAATTACAAGTTCAGATCTACAAGTTATAATTTGCAATAGTAATTAGAAGCTATCAATTTTAAGTTCTGTATTTGACAATTACTAGTTCAGATCTTCAAGTTATAATTTGAAATAATAATTTGAATTTATCAAATCTAAGTTCTGTAATTCACTATTACAAGTTCAGATCTTCAAGTTATAATTTACAATAATAATTAGAAGCTATAAATTTTAAGTGCTGTATTTGACAATTACAAGTTCAGATCTTCTAGTTATAATTTGCACTAATAATTTGTATTTAACAATTTGAAGTTCTGTATTTAACAATTACAAGTTCAGATCTTCAAGTTATAATTTGCAATAATAATTAGAAGCAATCAATTTTAAGTTCTGTATTTGACAATTACTAGTTCAGATCTTCAAGTTATAATTTGAAATAATAATTTGAATTTAACAAATCTAAGTTCTGTAATTCACGATTACAAGTTCAGATCTTCAAGTTATAACTTACAATAATAATTAGAAGCTATCAATTTTAAGTTCTGTATTTGACAATTACAAGTTCAGATCTTCAAGTTATAATTTGCAATAATAATTAGAAGCTATTAATTTTAAGTTCTGTATTTGACAATTACAAGTTCAGATCTTCAAGTTATAATTTGAAATAATAATTAGAAGCTATCAATTTTATGTTCTGTATTTGACAATTACAAGTTCAGATCTTCAAGTTATAATTTGCAATAATAATTAGAAGCTATCAATTTTAAGTTCTGTATTTGACAATTACAAGTTCAGATCTTCAAGTTATAATTTGCAATAATTATTAGAAGCTATCAATTTTAAGTTCTGTATTTGACAATTACTAGTTCAGATCTTTAAGTTATATTTTGAAATAATAATTTGAATTTAACAAATCTAAGTTCTGTACTTCACTATTACAAGTACAGATCTTCAAGTTATAATTTACATAAATAATTAGAAGCTATCAATTTTAAGTTCTGTATTTGACAATTACAAGTTCAGATCTTCAAGTTATAATTTGAAATAATAATTAGAAGCTATCAATTTTAAGTTCTGTATTTGACAATTACAAGTTCAGATCTTCTAGTTATAATTTGCAATAATAATTAGAAGCTATCAATTTTATGTTCTGTATTTGACAATTACTAGTTCAGAACTTCAAGTTATAATTTGCACTAATAATTAGTATTTAACAATTAGAAGTTCTGTATTTGACAATTACAAGTTCAGATCTTCAAGTTATAATTTGCAATAATAATTAGAAGCTATCAATTTTAAGTTCTGTATTTGACAATTACAAGTTCAGATCTTCAAGTTATAATTTGCACTAATGATTTGTATTTAACAATTAGAAGTTCTGTATTTGACTATTACAAGTTCAGATCTTCGAATTATTATTTGCAATCTTAGTTTGACTTTAACAATTCAAAGTTCTGTATTTACCTATTACAGGTTCAGATCTTCAAGTTATAATTTGCAATCACAATTTGTATTTAACAATGCTAAGTTGCGTATTTGTCTATTACAAGTTCAGATCTTCAAATTATATTTTGCAATAATAATTAGAAGCTATCAATTTTAAGTTCTGTATTTGACAATTACAAGTTCAGATCTTCAAGTTATTATTTGCAATAATAATTAGAAGCTATCAATTTTAAGTTCTGTATTTGACAATTACAAGTTCAGATCTTCAAGTTATAATTTACAATAATAATTAGAAGCTATCAATTTTAAGTTCTGTATTTGACAATTACAAGTTCAGATCTTCTAGTTATAATTTGCAATAATAATTAGAAGCTATCAATTTTAAGTTCTGTATTTGACAATTACTAGTTCAGATCTTCAAGTTATAATTTGAAATAATAATTTGAATTTATCAAATCTAAGTTCTGTAATTCACTATTACAAGTTCAGATCTTCAAGTTATAATTTACAATAATAATTAGAAGCTATCAATTTTAAGTGCTGTATTTGACAATTACAAGTTCAGATCTTCTAGTTATAATTTGCACTAATAATTTGTATTTAACAATTTGAAGTTCTGTATTTAACAATTACAAGTTCAGATCTTCAAGTTATAATTTGTAATAATAATTAGAAGCTATCAATTTTAAGTTCTGTATTTGACAATTACTAGTTCAGATCTTCAAGTTATAATTTGAAATAATAATTTGAATTTAACAAATCTAAGTTCTGTAATTCACGATTACAAGTTCAGATCTTCAAGTTATAACTTACAATAATAATTAGAAGCTATCAATTTTAAGTTCTGTATTTGACAATTACAAGTTCAGATCTTCAAGTTATAATTTACAATAATAATTAGAAGCTATCAATTTTAAGTTCTGTATTTGATAATTACAAGTTCAGATCTTCAAGTTATATTTTGCAATAATAATTAGAAGCTATCAATTTTAAGTTCTGTATTTGACAATTACTAGTTCAGATCTTCAAGTTATAATTTGAAATAATAATTTGAATTTATCAAATCTAAGTTCTGTAATTCACTATTACAAGTTCAGATCTTCAAGTTATAATTTACAATAATAATTAGAAGCTATCAATTTTAAGTGCTGTATTTGACAATTACAAGTTCAGATCTTCTAGTTATAATTTGCACTAATAATTTGTATTTAACAATTAGAAGTTCTGTATTTGACAATTACAAGTTCAGATCTTCAAGTTATAATTTGCAATAATAATTAGAAGCTATTAATTTTAAGTTCTGTATTTGACAATTACAAGTTCAGATCTTCAAGTTATAATTTGCAATAATAATTAGAAGCTATCAATTTTAAGTTCTGTATTTGACAATTACAAGTTCAGATCTTCAAGTTATAATTTGAAATAATAATTAGAAGCTATCAATTTTAAGTTCTGTATTTGACAATTACAAGTTCAGATCTTCTAGTTATAATTTGCAATAATAATTAGAAGCTATCAATTTTAAGTTCTGTATTTGACAATTACTAGTTCAGAACTTCAAGTTATAATTTGCACTAATAATTAGTATTTAACAATTAGAAGTTCTGTATTTGACAATTACAAGTTCAGATCTTCAAGTAATAATTTGCACTAATACTTTGTATTTAACAATTCGAAGTTCTGTATTTGACTATTACAAGTTCAGATCTTCAAGTTATAATTTGAATTATAATTATAAGCTATCAATTTTAAGTTCTGTATTTGACAATTACAAGTACAGATCTCCAAATTATTATTTGCAATAATAATTAGAAGCTATCAATTTTAAGTTCTGCATTTGACAATTACAAGTTCAGATCTTCAAGTTATTATTTGCAATAATAATTAGAAGCTATTAATTTTAAGTTCTGTTTTTGACAATTACAAGTGCAGATCTTCAAGTTATAATTTGCAATAATAATTAGAAGCTATCAATTTTAAGTTCTGTATTTGACAATTACTAGTTCAGATGTTCAAGTTATAATTAGAATTAATAATTAGAATTTGACAAATCTAAGTTCTGTAATTCACTATTACAAGTTCAGATCTTCAAGTTATAATTTACAATAATAATTAGAAGCTATCAATTTTAAGTTCTGTATTTGACAATTACAAGTTCAGATCTACAAGTTATAATTTGCACTAATAATTTGTATTTAACAATTAGAAGTTCTGTATTTGACAATTACAAGTTCAGATCTTCAAGTTATAATTTGAAATAATAATTAGAAGCTATCAATTTTAAGTTCTGTATTTGACAATTACTAGTTCAGATCCACAAGTTATAATTTGAAATAATAATTTGAATTTAACAAATCTAAGTTCTGTAATTCACTATTACAAGTTCAGTTCTTCAAGTTATAATTTACAATAATAATTAGAAGCTATCAATTTTAAGTTCTGTATTTGACAATTACAAGTTCAGATCTTCAAGTTATAATTTGCACTAATAATTTGTATTTAACAATTAGAAGTTCTGTATTTGACAATTACAAGTTCAGATCTTCAAGTTATAATTTGCAATAATAATTAGAAGCTATTAATTTTAAGTTCTGTATTTGACAATTACAAGTTCAGATCTTCAAGTTATAATTTGAAATAATAATTAGTAGCTATCAATTTTATGTTCTGTATTTGACAATTACAAGTTCAGATCTTCAAGTTATAATTTGCAATAATAATTAGAAGCTATCAATTTTAAGTGCTGTATTTGACAATTACTAGTTCAGATCTTCAAGTTATAATTTGCACTAATAATTTGTATTTAACAATTAGAAGTTCTGTATTTGACAATTACAAGTTCAGATGTTCAAGTTATAATTTGCACTAATAATTTGTATTTAACAATTAGAAGTTCTGTATTTGACAATTACAAGTTCAGATCTTCAAGTTATAATTTGCAATAATAATTAGAAGCTATCAATTTTAAGTTCTGTATTTGACAATTACTAGATCAGATCTTCAAGTTATAATTTGCACTAATAATTTGTATTTAACAATTAGCAGTTCTGTATTTGACTATTACAAGTTCAGATCTTCGAATTATTATTTGCAATCTTAGTTCGAATTTAACAATTCGAAGTTCTGTATTTACCTATTACAGGTTCAGATCTTCAAGTTATAATTTGCAATCACAATTTGTATTTAACAATGCTAAGTTGCGTATTTGTCTATTACAAGTTCAGATCTTCAAATTATAATTTGCAATAATAATTAGAAGCTATCAATTATAAGTGCTGTATTTGACAATTACTAGTTCAGATCTTCAAGTTATTATTTGCAATAATAATTAGAAGATATCAATTTTAAGTTCTGTATTTGACAATTACAAGGTCAGATCTTCAAGTTATAATTTACAATAATAATTAGAAGCTATCAATTTTAAGTTCTGTATTTGACAATTACAAGTTCAGATCTTCAAGTTATGATTTGCAATAATAATTAGAAGCTATCAATTTTAAGTTCTGTATTTGACAATTACTAGTTCAGATCTTCAAGTTATAATTTGAAATAATAATTTGAATTTAACAAATCTAAGTTCTGTAATTCACTATTACAAGTTCAGATCTTCAAGTTATAATTAAAATAATAATTAGAAGCTATCAATTTTAAGTTCTGTATTTGACAATTACAAGTTCAGATCTTCAAGGTATAATTTGCACTAATAATTTGTATTTAACAATTAGAAGTTCTGTATTTGACAATTACAAGTTCAGATCTTCACGTTATAATTTGCAATAATAATTAGAAGCTATCAATTTTAAGTTCTGTATTTGACAATTACAAGTTCAGATCTTGAAGTTATAATTTACAATAATAATTAGAAGCTATCAATTTTAAGTTCTGTATCTGACAATTACAAGTTCAGATCTTCAAGTTATAATTTGCAATAATAATTAGAAGCTATCAATTTTAAGTTCTGTATTTGACAATTACTAGTTCAGATCTACAAGTTATAATTTGAAATAATAAATTGAATTTAACAAATCTAAGTTCTGTAATTCACTATTACAAGTTCAGTTCTTCAAGTTATAATTTACAATAATAATTAGAAGCTATCAATTTTAAGTTCTGTATTTGACAATTACAAGTTCAGATCTTCAAGTTATAATTTGCACTAATAATTTGTATTTAACAATTAGAAGTTCTGTATTTGACAATTACAAGTTCAGACATTCAAGTTATAATTTGCAATAATAATTAGAAGCTATTAATTTTAAGTTCTGTATTTGACAATTACAAGTTCAGATCTTCAAGTTATAATTTGAAATAATAATTAGTAGCTATCAATTTTATGTTCTGTATTTGACAATTCCAAGTTCAGTTCTTCAAGTTATAATTTGCAATAATAATTAGAAGCTATCAATTTTAAGTGCTGTATTTGACAATTACTAGTTCAGATCTTCAAGTTATAATTTGCACTAATAATTTGTATTTAACAATTAGAAGTTCTGTATTTGACAATTACAAGTTCAGTTCTTCAAGTTATAATTTGCACTAATAATTTGTATTTAACAATTAGAAGTTCTGTATTTGACAATTACAAGTTCAGATCTTCAAGTTATAATTTGCAATAATAATTAGAAGCTATCAATTTTAAGTTCTGTATTTGACAATTACTAGTTCAGATCTTCAAGTTATAATTTGCACTAATAATTTGTATTTAACAATTAGAAGTTCTGTATTTGACTATTACAAGTTCAGATCTTCGAATTATTATTTGCAATCTTAGTTAGAATTAAACAATTCGAATTTCTGTATTTACCTATTACAGGTTCAGATCTTCAAGTTATAATTTGCAATCACAATTTGTATTTAACAATGCTAAGTTCTGTATTTGTCTATTACAAGTTCAGATCTTCAAATTATAATTTGCAATAATAATTAGAAGCTATCAATTTTAAGTGCTGTATTTGACAATTACTAGTTCAGATCTTCAAGTTATTATTTGCAATAATAATTAGAAGATATCAATTTTAAGTTCTGTATTTGACAATTACAAGGTCAGATCTTCAAGTTATAATTTACAATAATAATTAGAAGCTATCAATTTTAAGTTCTGTATTTGACAATTACTAGTTCAGATCTTCAAGTTATAATTTGAAATAATAATTTGAATTTAACAAATCTAAGTTCTGTAATTCACTATTACAAGTTCAGATCTTCAAGTTATAATTTACAATAATGATTAGAAGCTATCAATTTTCAGTTCTGTATTTGACAATTACAAGTTCAGATCTTCAAGTTATAATTTGCACTAATAATTTGTATTTAACAATTAGAAGTTCTGTATTTGACAATTACAAGTTCAGATCTTCAATTATAATTTGCAATAATAATTAGAAGCTATTAATTTTAAGTTCTGTATTTGACAATTACAAGTTCAGATCTTCAAGTTATAATTTACAATAATAATTAGAAGCTATCAATTTTAAGTTCTGTATTTGATAATTACAAGTTCAGATCTTCAAGTTATATTTTGCAATAATAATTAGAAGCTATCAATTTTAAGTTCTGTATTTGACAATTACTAGTTCAGATCTTCAAGTTATAATTTGAAATAATAATTTGAATTTATCAAATCTAAGTTCTGTAATTCACTATTACAAGTTCAGATCTTCAAGTTATAATTTACAATAATAATTAGAAGCTATCAATTTTAAGTGCTGTATTTGACAATTACAAGTTCAGATCTTCTAGTTATAATTTGCACTAATAATTTGTATTTAACAATTAGAAGTTCTGTATTTGACAATTACAAGTTCAGATCTTCAAGTTATAATTTGCAATAATAATTAGAAGCTATTAATTTTAAGTTCTGTATTTGACAATTACAAGTTCAGATCTTCAAGTTATAATTTGCAATAATAATTAGAAGCTATCAATTTTAAGTTCTGTATTTGACAATTACAAGTTCAGATCTTCAAGTTATAATTTGAAATAATAATTAGAAGCTATCAATTTTAAGTTCTGTATTTGACAATTACAAGTTCAGATCTTCTAGTTATAATTTGCAATAATAATTAGAAGCTATCAATTTTAAGTTCTGTATTTGACAATTACTAGTTCAGAACTTCAAGTTATAATTTGCACTAATAATTAGTATTTAACAATTAGAAGTTCTGTATTTGACAATTACAAGTTTAGATCTTCAAGTAATAATTTGCACTAATACTTTGTATTTAACAATTCGAAGTTCTGTATTTGACTATTACAAGTTCAGATCTTCAAGTTATAATTTGAATTATAATTATAAGCTATCAATTTTAAGTTCTGTATTTGACAATTACAAGTACAGATCTCCAAATTATTATTTGCAATAATAATTAGAAGCTATCAATTTTAAGTTCTGCATTTGACAATTACAAGTTCAGATCTTCAAGTTATTATTTGCAATAATAATTAGAAGCTATTAATTTTAAGTTCTGTTTTTGACAATTACAAGTGCAGATCTTCAAGTTATAATTTGCAATAATAATTAGAAGCTATCAATTTTAAGTTCTGTATTTGACAATTACTAGTTCAGATGTTCAAGTTATAATTAGAATTAATAATTAGAATTTGACAAATCTAAGTTCTGTAATTCACTATTACAAGTTCAGATCTTCAAGTTATAATTTACAATAATAATTAGAAGCTATCAATTTTAAGTTCTGTATTTGACAATTACAAGTTCAGATCTACAAGTTATAATTTGCACTAATAATTTGTATTTAACAATTAGAAGTTCTGTATTTGACAATTACAAGTTCAGATCTTCAAGTTATAATTTGAAATAATAATTAGAAGCTATCAATTTTAAGTTCTGTATTTGACAATTACTAGTTCAGATCCACAAGTTATAATTTGAAATAATAATTTGAATTTAACAAATCTAAGTTCTGTAATTCACTATTACAAGTTCAGTTCTTCAAGTTATAATTTACAATAATAATTAGAAGCTATCAATTTTAAGTTCTGTATTTGACAATTACAAGTTCAGATCTTCAAGTTATAATTTGCACTAATAATTTGTATTTAACAATTAGAAGTTCTGTATTTGACAATTACAAGTTCAGATCTTCAAGTTATAATTTGCAATAATAATTAGAAGCTATTAATTTTAAGTTCTGTATTTGACAATTACAAGTTCAGATCTTCAAGTTATAATTTGAAATAATAATTAGTAGCTATCAATTTTATGTTCTGTATTTGACAATTACAAGTTCAGATCTTCAAGTTATAATTTGCAATAATAATTAGAAGCTATCAATTTTAAGTGCTGTATTTGACAATTACTAGTTCAGATCTTCAAGTTATAATTTGCACTAATAATTTGTATTTAACAATTAGAAGTTCTGTATTTGACAATTACAAGTTCAGATGTTCAAGTTATAATTTGCACTAATAATTTGTATTTAACAATTAGAAGTTCTGTATTTGACAATTACAAGTTCAGATCTTCAAGTTATAATTTGCAATAATAATTAGAAGCTATCAATTTTAAGTTCTGTATTTGACAATTACTAGATCAGATCTTCAAGTTATAATTTGCACTAATAATTTGTATTTAACAATTAGCAGTTCTGTATTTGACTATTACAAGTTCAGATCTTCGAATTATTATTTGCAATCTTAGTTCGAATTTAACAATTCGAAGTTCTGTATTTACCTATTACAGGTTCAGATCTTCAAGTTATAATTTGCAATCACAATTTGTATTTAACAATGCTAAGTTGCGTATTTGTCTATTACAAGTTCAGATCTTCAAATTATAATTTGCAATAATAATTAGAAGCTATCAATTATAAGTGCTGTATTTGACAATTACTAGTTCAGATCTTCAAGTTATTATTTGCAATAATAATTAGAAGATATCAATTTTAAGTTCTGTATTTGACAATTACAAGGTCAGATCTTCAAGTTATAATTTACAATAATAATTAGAAGCTATCAATTTTAAGTTCTGTATTTGACAATTACAAGTTCAGATCTTCAAGTTATGATTTGCAATAATAATTAGAAGCTATCAATTTTAAGTTCTGTATTTGACAATTACTAGTTCAGATCTTCAAGTTATAATTTGAAATAATAATTTGAATTTAACAAATCTAAGTTCTGTAATTCACTATTACAAGTTCAGATCTTCAAGTTATAATTAAAATAATAATTAGAAGCTATCAATTTTAAGTTCTGTATTTGACAATTACAAGTTCAGATCTTCAAGGTATAATTTGCACTAATAATTTGTATTTAACAATTAGAAGTTCTGTATTTGACAATTACAAGTTCAGATCTTCAAGTTATAATTTGCAATAATAATTAGAAGCTATCAATTTTAAGTTCTGTATTTGACAATTACAAGTTCAGATCTTGAAGTTATAATTTACAATAATAATTAGAAGCTATCAATTTTAAGTTCTGTATCTGACAATTACAAGTTCAGATCTTCAAGTTATAATTTGCAATAATAATTAGAAGCTATCAATTTTAAGTTCTGTATTTGACAATTACTAGTTCAGATCTACAAGTTATAATTTGAAATAATAAATTGAATTTAACAAATCTAAGTTCTGTAATTCACTATTACAAGTTCAGTTCTTCAAGTTATAATTTACAATAATAATTAGAAGCTATCAATTTTAAGTTCTGTATTTGACAATTACAAGTTCAGATCTTCAAGTTATAATTTGCACTAATAATTTGTATTTAACAATTAGAAGTTCTGTATTTGACAATTACAAGTTCAGACATTCAAGTTATAATTTGCAATAATAATTAGAAGCTATTAATTTTAAGTTCTGTATTTGACAATTACAAGTTCAGATCTTCAAGTTATAATTTGAAATAATAATTAGTAGCTATCAATTTTATGTTCTGTATTTGTCAATTCCAAGTTCAGTTCTTCAAGTTATAATTTGCAATAATAATTAGAAGCTATCAATTTTAAGTGCTGTATTTGACAATTACTAGTTCAGATCTTCAAGTTATAATTTGCACTAATAATTTGTATTTAACAATTAGAAGTTCTGTATTTGACAATTACAAGTTCAGTTCTTCAAGTTATAATTTGCACTAATAATTTGTATTTAACAATTAGAAGTTCTGTATTTGACAATTACAAGTTCAGATCTTCAAGTTATAATTTGCAATAATAATTAGAAGCTATCAATTTTAAGTTCTGTATTTGACAATTACTAGTTCAGATCATCAAGTTATAATTTGCACTAATAATTTGTATTTAACAATTAGAAGTTCTGTATTTGACTATTACAAGTTCAGATCTTCCAATTATTATTTGCAATCTTAGTTAGAATTAAACAATTCGAATTTCTGTATTTACCTATTACAGGTTCAGATCTTCAAGTTATAATTTGCAATCACAATTTGTATTTAACAATGCTAAGTTCTGTATTTGTCTATTACAAGTTCAGATCTTCAAATTATAATTTGCAATAATAATTAGAAGCTATCAATTTTAAGTGCTGTATTTGACAATTACTAGTTCAGATCTTCAAGTTATTATTTGCAATAATAATTAGAAGATATCAATTTTAAGTTCTGTATTTGACAATTACAAGGTCAGATCTTCAAGTTATAATTTACAATAATAATTAGAAGCTATCAATTTTAAGTTCTGTATTTGACAATTACTAGTTCAGATCTTCAAGTTATAATTTGAAATAATAATTTGAATTTAACAAATCTAAGTTCTGTAATTCACTATTACAAGTTCAGATCTTCAAGTTATAATTTACAATAATGATTAGAAGCTATCAATTTTCAGTTCTGTATTTGATAATTACAAGTTCAGATCTTCAAGTTATAATTTGCACTAATAATTTGTATTTAACAATTAGAAGTTCTGTATTTGACAATTACAAGTTCAGATCTTCAAGTTATAATTTGCAATAATAATTAGAAGCTATTAATTTTAAGTTCTGTATTTGACAATTACAAGTTCAGATCTTCAAGTTATAATTCGAAATAATAATTAGAAGCTATCAATTTTATGTTCTGTATTTGAAAATTACAAGTTCAGATCTTCAAGTTATAATTTGCAATAATAATTAGAAGCTATCAATTGTAAGTGCTATATTTGACAGTTACTAGTTCAGATCTTCAAGTTACAATTTGCACTTATAATTTGTATTTAACAATTAGAAGTTCTGTGTTTTACAATTACAAGTTCAGATCTTCAAGTTATGATTTGCACTAATAATTTGTATTTAACAATTAGAAGTTCTGTATTTGACTATTACAAGTTCAGATCTTCGAATTATTATTTGCAATCTTAGTTAGAATTAAACAATTCGAAGTTCTGTATTTACCTATTACAGGTTCAGATCTTCAAGTTATAATTTGAAATAATAATTAGAAGCTATCAATTTTAAGTTCTGTATTTGACAATTACTAGTTCAGATCTTCAAGTTATAATTTGAAATAATAATTTGAATTTAACAAATCTAAGTTCTGTAATACACTATTACAAGTTCAGATCTACAAGTTATAATTTACAATAATAATTAGAAGCTATTAATTTTAAGTTCTGTATTTGACAATTACAAGTTCAGAACTTCATGTTATAATTTGCACTAATAATTTGTATTTAACAATTAGAAGTTCTGTATTTGACAATTACAAGTTCAGTTCTTCAAGTTATAATTTGCACTAATAATTTGTATTTAACAATTAGAAGTTCTGTATTTGACAATTACAAGTTCAGATCTTCAAGTTATAATTTGCAATAATAATTAGAAGCTATTAATTTTAAGTTCTGTATTTGACAATTACAAGTTCAGAACTTCATGTTATAATTTGCACTAATAATTTGTATTTAACAATTAGAAGTTCTGTATTTGACAATTACTAGTTCAGATCTTCAAGTTATAATTTGCAATCACAATTTGTATTTAACAATGCTAAGTTGCGTATTTGTCTATTACAAGTTCAGATCTTCAAATTATAATTTGCAATAATAATTAGAAGCTATCAATTATAAGTGCTGTATTTGACAATTACTAGTTCAGATCTTCAAGTTATTATTTGCAATAATAATTAGAAGATATCAATTTTAAGTTCTGTATTTGACAATTACAAGGTCAGATCTTCAAGTTATAATTTACAATAATAATTAGAAGCTATCAATTTTAAGTTCTGTATTTGACAATTACAAGTTCAGATCTTCAAGTTATGATTTGCAATAATAATTAGAAGCTATCAATTTTAAGTTCTGTATTTGACAATTACTAGTTCAGATCTTCAAGTTATAATTTGAAATAATAATTTGAATTTAACAAATCTAAGTTCTGTAATTCACTATTACAAGTTCAGATCTTCAAGTTATAATTAAAATAATAATTAGAAGCTATCAATTTTAAGTTCTGTATTTGACAATTACAAGTTCAGATCTTCAAGGTATAATTTGCACTAATAATTTGTATTTAACAATTAGAAGTTCTGTATTTGACAATTACAAGTTCAGATCTTCAAGTTATAATTTGCAATAATAATTAGAAGCTATCAATTTTAAGTTCTGTATTTGACAATTACAAGTTCAGATCTTGAAGTTATAATTTACAATAATAATTAGAAGCTATCAATTTTAAGTTCTGTATCTGACAATTACAAGTTCAGATCTTCAAGTTATAATTTGCAATAATAATTAGAAGCTATCAATTTTAAGTTCTGTATTTGACAATTACTAGTTCAGATCTACAAGTTATAATTTGAAATAATAAATTGAATTTAACAAATCTAAGTTCTGTAATTCACTATTACAAGTTCAGTTCTTCAAGTTATAATTTACAATAATAATTAGAAGCTATCAATTTTAAGTTCTGTATTTGACAATTACAAGTTCAGATCTTCAAGTTATAATTTGCACTAATAATTTGTATTTAACAATTAGAAGTTCTGTATTTGACAATTACAAGTTCAGACATTCAAGTTATAATTTGCAATAATAATTAGAAGCTATTAATTTTAAGTTCTGTATTTGACAATTACAAGTTCAGATCTTCAAGTTATAATTTGAAATAATAATTAGTAGCTATCAATTTTATGTTCTGTATTTGACAATTCCAAGTTCAGTTCTTCAAGTTATAATTTGCAATAATAATTAGAAGCTATCAATTTTAAGTGCTGTATTTGACAATTACTAGTTCAGATCTTCAAGTTATAATTTGCACTAATAATTTGTATTTAACAATTAGAAGTTCTGTATTTGACAATTACAAGTTCAGTTCTTCAAGTTATAATTTGCACTAATAATTTGTATTTAACAATTAGAAGTTCTGTATTTGACAATTACAAGTTCAGATCTTCAAGTTATAATTTGCAATAATAATTAGAAGCTATCAATTTTAAGTTCTGTATTTGACAATTACTAGTTCAGATCTTCAAGTTATAATTTGCACTAATAATTTGTATTTAACAATTAGAAGTTCTGTATTTGACTATTACAAGTTCAGATCTTCGAATTATTATTTGCAATCTTAGTTAGAATTAAACAATTCGAATTTCTGTATTTACCTATTACAGGTTCAGATCTTCAAGTTATAATTTGCAATCACAATTTGTATTTAACAATGCTAAGTTCTGTATTTGTCTATTACAAGTTCAGATCTTCAAATTATAATTTGCAATAATAATTAGAAGCTATCAATTTTAAGTGCTGTATTTGACAATTACAAGTTCAGATCTTCAAATTATAATTTGCAATAATAATTAGAAGCTATCAATTATAAGTGCTGTATTTGACAATTACTAGTTCAGATCTTCAAGTTATTATTTGCAATAATAATTAGAAGATATCAATTTTAAGTTCTGTATTTGACAATTACAAGGTCAGATCTTCAAGTTATAATTTACAATAATAATTAGAAGCTATCAATTTTAAGTTCTGTATTTGACAATTACAAGTTCAGATCTTCAAGTTATGATTTGCAATAATAATTAGAAGCTATCAATTTTAAGTTCTGTATTTGACAATTACTAGTTCAGATCTTCAAGTTATAATTTGAAATAATAATTTGAATTTAACAAATCTAAGTTCTGTAATTCACTATTACAAGTTCAGATCTTCAAGTTATAATTAAAATAATAATTAGAAGCTATCAATTTTAAGTTCTGTATTTGACAATTACAAGTTCAGATCTTCAAGGTATAATTTGCACTAATAATTTGTATTTAACAATTAGAAGTTCTGTATTTGACAATTACAAGTTCAGATCTTCAAGTTATAATTTGCAATAATAATTAGAAGCTATCAATTTTAAGTTCTGTATTTGACAATTACAAGTTCAGATCTTGAAGTTATAATTTACAATAATAATTAGAAGCTATCAATTTTAAGTTCTGTATCTGACAATTACAAGTTCAGATCTTCAAGTTATAATTTGCAATAATAATTAGAAGCTATCAATTTTAAGTTCTGTATTTGACAATTACTAGTTCAGATCTACAAGTTATAATTTGAAATAATAAATTGAATTTAACAAATCTAAGTTCTGTAATTCACTATTACAAGTTCAGTTCTTCAAGTTATAATTTACAATAATAATTAGAAGCTATCAATTTTAAGTTCTGTATTTGACAATTACAAGTTCAGATCTTCAAGTTATAATTTGCACTAATAATTTGTATTTAACAATTAGAAGTTCTGTATTTGACAATTACAAGTTCAGACATTCAAGTTATAATTTGCAATAATAATTAGAAGCTATTAATTTTAAGTTCTGTATTTGACAATTACAAGTTCAGATCTTCAAGTTATAATTTGAAATAATAATTAGTAGCTATCAATTTTATGTTCTGTATTTGACAATTCCAAGTTCAGTTCTTCAAGTTATAATTTGCAATAATAATTAGAAGCTATCAATTTTAAGTGCTGTATTTGACAATTACTAGTTCAGATCTTCAAGTTATAATTTGCACTAATAATTTGTATTTAACAATTAGAAGTTCTGTATTTGACAATTACAAGTTCAGTTCTTCAAGTTATAATTTGCACTAATAATTTGTATTTAACAATTAGAAGTTCTGTATTTGACAATTACAAGTTCAGATCTTCAAGTTATAATTTGCAATAATAATTAGAAGCTATCAATTTTAAGTTCTGTATTTGACAATTACTAGTTCAGATCTTCAAGTTATAATTTGCACTAATAATTTGTATTTAACAATTAGAAGTTCTGTATTTGACTATTACAAGTTCAGATCTTCGAATTATTATTTGCAATCTTAGTTAGAATTAAACAATTCGAATTTCTGTATTTACCTATTACAGGTTCAGATCTTCAAGTTATAATTTGCAATCACAATTTGTATTTAACAATGCTAAGTTCTGTATTTGTCTATTACAAGTTCAGATCTTCAAATTATAATTTGCAATAATAATTAGAAGCTATCAATTTTAAGTGCTGTATTTGACAATTACTAGTTCAGATCTTCAAGTTATTATTTGCAATAATAATTAGAAGATATCAATTTTAAGTTCTGTATTTGACAATTACAAGGTCAGATCTTCAAGTTATAATTTACAATAATAATTAGAAGCTATCAATTTTAAGTTCTGTATTTGACAATTACTAGTTCAGATCTTCAAGTTATAATTTGAAATAATAATTTGAATTTAACAATTCTAAGTTCTGTAATTCACTATTACAAGTTCAGATCTTCAAGTTATAATTTACAATAATGATTAGAAGCTATCAATTTTCAGTTCTGTATTTGACAATTACAAGTTCAGATCTTCAAGTTATAATTTGCACTAATAATTTGTATTTAACAATTAGAAGTTCTGTATTTGACAATTACAAGTTCAGATCTTCAAGTTATAATTTGCAATAATAATTAGAAGCTATAAATTTTAAGTTCTGTATTTGACAATTACAAGTTCAGATCTTCAAGTTATAATTCGAAATAATAATTAGAAGCTATCAATTTTATGTTCTGTATTTGAAAATTACAAGTTCAGATCTTCAAGTTATAATTTGCAATAATAATTAGAAGCTATCAATTGTAAGTGCTGTATTTGACAATTACTAGTTCAGATCTTCAAGTTACAATTTGCACTTATAATTTGTATTTAACAATTAGAAGTTCTGTGTTTTACAATTACAAGTTCAGATCTTCAAGTTATGATTTGCACTAATAATTTGTATTTAACAATTAGAAGTTCTGTATTTGACTATTACAAGTTCAGATCTTCGAATTATTTTTTGCAATCTTAGTTAGAATTAAACAATTCGAAGTTCTGTATTTACCTATTACAGGTTCAGATCTTCAAGTTATAATTTGAAATAATAATTAGAAGCTATCAATTTTAAGTTCTGTATTTGACAATTAGAAGTTCAGATCTTCAAGTTATAATTTGCAATAATAATTAGAAGCTATCAATTTTAAGTTCTGTATTTGACAATTACTAGTTCAGATCTTCAAGTTATAATTTGAAATAATAATTTGAATTTAACAAATCTAAGTTCTGTAATATACTATTACAAGTTCAGATCTACAAGTTATAATTTACAATAATAATTAGAAGCTATTAATTTTAAGTTCTGTATTTGACAATTACAAGTTCAGAACTTCATGTTATAATTTGCACTAATAATTTGTATTTAACAATTAGAAGTTCTGTATTTGACAATTACAAGTTCAGATCTTCAAGTTATAATTTGCAATAATAATTAGAAGCTATTAATTTTAAGTTCTGTATTTGACAATTACAAGTTCAGATCTTGAAGTTATAATTTACAATAATAATTAGAAGCTATCAATTTTAAGTTCTGTATCTGACAATTACAAGTTCAGATCTTCAAGTTATAATTTGCAATAATAATTAGAAGCTATCAATTTTAAGTTCTGTATTTGACAATTACTAGTTCAGATCTACAAGTTATAATTTGAAATAATAAATTGAATTTAACAAATCTAAGTTCTGTAATTCACTATTACAGGTTCAGATCTTCAAGTTATAATTTGAAATAATAATTAGAAGCTATCAATTTTAAGTTCTGTATTTGACAATTAGAAGTTCAGATCTTCAAGTTATAATTTGCAATAATAATTAGAAGCTATCAATTTTAAGTTCTGTATTTGACAATTACTAGTTCAGATCTTCAAGTTATAATTTGAAATAATAATTTGAATTTAACAAATCTAAGTTCTGTAATACACTATTACAAGTTCAGATCTACAAGTTATAATTTACAATAATAATTAGAAGCTATTAATTTTAAGTTCTGTATTTGACAATTACAAGTTCAGAACTTCATGTTATAATTTGCACTAATAATTTGTATTTAACAATTAGAAGTTCTGTATTTGACAATTACAAGTTCAGTTCTTCAAGTTATAATTTGCACTAATAATTTGTATTTAACAATTAGAAGTTCTGTATTTGACAATTACAAGTTCAGATCTTCAAGTTATAATTTGCAATAATAATTAGAAGCTATTAATTTTAAGTTCTGTATTTGACAATTACAAGTTCAGAACTTCATGTTATAATTTGCACTAATAATTTGTATTTAACAATTAGAAGTTCTGTATTTGACAATTACTAGTTCAGATCTTCAAGTTATAATTTGCAATCACAATTTGTATTTAACAATGCTAAGTTGCGTATTTGTCTATTACAAGTTCAGATCTTCAAATTATAATTTGCAATAATAATTAGAAGCTATCAATTATAAGTGCTGTATTTGACAATTACTAGTTCAGATCTTCAAGTTATTATTTGCAATAATAATTAGAAGATATCAATTTTAAGTTCTGTATTTGACAATTACAAGGTCAGATCTTCAAGTTATAATTTACAATAATAATTAGAAGCTATCAATTTTAAGTTCTGTATTTGACAATTACAAGTTCAGATCTTCAAGTTATGATTTGCAATAATAATTAGAAGCTATCAATTTTAAGTTCTGTATTTGACAATTACTAGTTCAGATCTTCAAGTTATAATTTGAAATAATAATTTGAATTTAACAAATCTAAGTTCTGCAATTCACTATTACAAGTTCAGATCTTCAAGTTATAATTAAAATAATAATTAGAAGCTATCAATTTTAAGTTCTGTATTTGACAATTACAAGTTCAGATCTTCAAGGTATAATTTGCACTAATAATTTGTATTTAACAATTAGAAGTTCTGTATTTGACAATTACAAGTTCAGATCTTCAAGTTATAATTTGCAATAATAATTAGAAGCTATCAATTTTAAGTTCTGTATTTGACAATTACAAGTTCAGATCTTGAAGTTATAATTTACAATAATAATTAGAAGCTATCAATTTTAAGTTCTGTATCTGACAATTACAAGTTCAGATCTTCAAGTTATAATTTGCAATAATAATTAGAAGCTATCAATTTTAAGTTCTGTATTTGACAATTACTAGTTCAGATCTACAAGTTATAATTTGAAATAATAAATTGAATTTAACAAATCTAAGTTCTGTAATTCACTATTACAAGTTCAGTTCTTCAAGTTATAATTTACAATAATAATTAGAAGCTATCAATTTTAAGTTCTGTATTTGACAATTACAAGTTCAGATCTTCAAGTTATAATTTGCACTAATAATTTGTATTTAACAATTAGAAGTTCTGTATTTGACAATTACAAGTTCAGACATTCAAGTTATAATTTGCAATAATAATTAGAAGCTATTAATTTTAAGTTCTGTATTTGACAATTACAAGTTCAGATCTTCAAGTTATAATTTGAAATAATAATTAGTAGCTATCAATTTTATGTTCTGTATTTGACAATTCCAAGTTCAGTTCTTCAAGTTATAATTTGCAATAATAATTAGAAGCTATCAATTTTAAGTGCTGTATTTGACAATTACTAGTTCAGATCTTCAAGTTATAATTTGCACTAATAATTTGTATTTAACAATTAGAAGTTCTGTATTTGACAATTACAAGTTCAGTTTTTCAAGTTATAATTTGCACTAATAATTTGTATTTAACAATTAGAAGTTCTGTATTTGACAATTACAAGTTCAGATCTTCAAGTTATAATTTGCAATAATAATTAGAAGCTATCAATTTTAAGTTCTGTATTTGACAATTACTAGTTCAGATCTTCAAGTTATAATTTGCACTAATAATTTGTATTTAACAATTAGAAGTTCTGTATTTGACTATTACAAGTTCAGATCTTCGAATTATTATTTGCAATCTTAGTTAGAATTAAACAATTCGAATTTCTGTATTTACCTATTACAGGTTCAGATCTTCAAGTTATAATTTGCAATCACAATTTGTATTTAACAATGCTAAGTTCTGTATTTGTCTATTACAAGTTCAGATCTTCAAATTATAATTTGCAATAATAATTAGAAGCTATCAATTTTAAGTGCTGTATTTGACAATTACAAGTTCAGATCTTCAAATTATAATTTGCAATAATAATTAGAAGCTATCAATTATAAGTGCTGTATTTGACAATTACTAGTTCAGATCTTCAAGTTATTATTTGCAATAATAATTAGAAGATATCAATTTTAAGTTCTGTATTTGACAATTACAAGGTCAGATCTTCAAGTTATAATTTACAATAATAATTAGAAGCTATCAATTTTAAGTTCTGTATTTGACAATTACAAGTTCAGATCTTCAAGTTATGATTTGCAATAATAATTAGAAGCTATCAATTTTAAGTTCTGTATTTGACAATTACTAGTTCAGATCTTCAAGTTATAATTTGAAATAATAATTTGAATTTAACAAATCTAAGTTCTGTAATTCACTATTACAAGTTCAGATCTTCAAGTTATAATTAAAATAATAATTAGAAGCTATCAATTTTAAGTTCTGTATTTGACAATTACAAGTTCAGATCTTCAAGGTATAATTTGCACTAATAATTTGTATTTAACAATTAGAAGTTCTGTATTTGACAATTACAAGTTCAGATCTTCAAGTTATAATTTGCAATAATAATTAGAAGCTATCAATTTTAAGTTCTGTATTTGACAATTACAAGTTCAGATCTTGAAGTTATAATTTACAATAATAATTAGAAGCTATCAATTTTAAGTTCTGTATCTGACAATTACAAGTTCAGATCTTCAAGTTATAATTTGCAATAATAATTAGAAGCTATCAATTTTAAGTTCTGTATTTGACAATTACTAGTTCAGATCTACAAGTTATAATTTGAAATAATAAATTGAATTTAACAAATCTAAGTTCTGTAATTCACTATTACAAGTTCAGTTCTTCAAGTTATAATTTACAATAATAATTAGAAGCTATCAATTTTAAGTTCTGTATTTGACAATTACAAGTTCAGATCTTCAAGTTATAATTTGCACTAATAATTTGTATTTAACAATTAGAAGTTCTGTATTTGACAATTACAAGTTCAGACATTCAAGTTATAATTTGCAATAATAATTAGAAGCTATTAATTTTAAGTTCTGTATTTGACAATTACAAGTTCAGATCTTCAAGTTATAATTTGAAATAATAATTAGTAGCTATCAATTTTATGTTCTGTATTTGACAATTCCAAGTTCAGTTCTTCAAGTTATAATTTGCAATAATAATTAGAAGCTATCAATTTTAAGTGCTGTATTTGACAATTACTAGTTCAGATCTTCAAGTTATAATTTGCACTAATAATTTGTATTTAACAATTAGAAGTTCTGTATTTGACAATTACAAGTTCAGTTCTTCAAGTTATAATTTGCACTAATAATTTGTATTTAACAATTAGAAGTTCTGTATTTGACAATTACAAGTTCAGATCTTCAAGTTATAATTTGCAATAATAATTAGAAGCTATCAATTTTAAGTTCTGTATTTGACAATTACTAGTTCAGATCTTCAAGTTATAATTTGCACTAATAATTTGTATTTAACAATTAGAAGTTCTGTATTTGACTATTACAAGTTCAGATCTTCGAATTATTATTTGCAATCTTAGTTAGAATTAAACAATTCGAATTTCTGTATTTACCTATTACAGGTTCAGATCTTCAAGTTATAATTTGCAATCACAATTTGTATTTAACAATGCTAAGTTCTGTATTTGTCTATTACAAGTTCAGATCTTCAAATTATAATTTGCAATAATAATTAGAAGCTATCAATTTTAAGTGCTGTATTTGACAATTACTAGTTCAGATCTTCAAGTTATAATTTGAAATAATAATTTGAATTTAACAATTCTAAGTTCTGTAATTCACTATTACAAGTTCAGATCTTCAAGTTATAATTTACAATAATGATTAGAAGCTATCAATTTTCAGTTCTGTATTTGACAATTACAAGTTCAGATCTTCAAGTTATAATTTGCACTAATAATTTGTATTTAACAATTAGAAGTTCTGTATTTGACAATTACAAGTTCAGATCTTCAAGTTATAATTTGCAATAATAATTAGAAGCTATAAATTTTAAGTTCTGTATTTGACAATTACAAGTTCAGATCTTCAAGTTATAATTCGAAATAATAATTAGAAGCTATCAATTTTATGTTCTGTATTTGAAAATTACAAGTTCAGATCTTCAAGTTATAATTTGCAATAATAATTAGAAGCTATCAATTGTAAGTGCTGTATTTGACAATTACTAGTTCAGATCTTCAAGTTACAATTTGCACTTATAATTTGTATTTAACAATTAGAAGTTCTGTGTTTTACAATTACAAGTTCAGATCTTCAAGTTATGATTTGCACTAATAATTTGTATTTAACAATTAGAAGTTCTGTATTTGACTATTACAAGTTCAGATCTTCGAATTATTTTTTGCAATCTTAGTTAGAATTAAACAATTCGAAGTTCTGTATTTACCTATTACAGGTTCAGATCTTCAAGTTATAATTTGAAATAATAATTAGAAGCTATCAATTTTAAGTTCTGTATTTGACAATTAGAAGTTCAGATCTTCAAGTTATAATTTGCAATAATAATTAGAAGCTATCAATTTTAAGTTCTGTATTTGACAATTACTAGTTCAGATCTTCAAGTTATAATTTGAAATAATAATTTGAATTTAACAAATCTAAGTTCTGTAATATACTATTACAAGTTCAGATCTACAAGTTATAATTTACAATAATAATTAGAAGCTATTAATTTTAAGTTCTGTATTTGACAATTACAAGTTCAGAACTTCATGTTATAATTTGCACTAATAATTTGTATTTAACAATTAGAAGTTCTGTATTTGACAATTACAAGTTCAGATCTTCAAGTTATAATTTGCAATAATAATTAGAAGCTATTAATTTTAAGTTCTGTATTTGACAATTACAAGTTCAGATCTTGAAGTTATAATTTACAATAATAATTAGAAGCTATCAATTTTAAGTTCTGTATCTGACAATTACAAGTTCAGATCTTCAAGTTATAATTTGCAATAATAATTAGAAGCTATCAATTTTAAGTTCTGTATTTGACAATTACTAGTTCAGATCTACAAGTTATAATTTGAAATAATAAATTGAATTTAACAAATCTAAGTTCTGTAATTCACTATTACAAGTTCAGTTCTTCAAGTTATAATTTACAATAATAATTAGAAGCTATCAATTTTAAGTTCTGTATTTGACAATTACAAGTTCAGATCTTCAAGTTATAATTTGCACTAATAATTTGTATTTAACAATTAGAAGTTCTGTATTTGACAATTACAAGTTCAGACATTCAAGTTATAATTTGCAATAATAATTAGAAGCTATTAATTTTAAGTTCTGTATTTGACAATTACAAGTTCAGATCTTCAAGTTATAATTTGAAATAATAATTAGTAGCTATCAATTTTATGTTCTGTATTTGACAATTCCAAGTTCAGATCTTCAAGTTATAATTTGCAATAATAATTAGAAGCTATCAATTTTAAGTGCTGTATTTGACAATTACTAGTTCAGATCTTCAAGTTATAATTTGCACTAATAATTTGTATTTAACAATTAGAAGTTCTGTATTTGACAATTACAAGTTCAGTTCTTCAAGTTATAATTTGCACTAATAATTTGTATTTAACAATTAGAAGTTCTGTATTTGACAATTACAAGTTCAGATCTTCAAGTTATAATTTGCAATAATAATTAGAAGCTATCAATTTTAAGTTCTGTATTTGACAATTACTAGTTCAGATCTTCAAGTTATAATTTGCACTAATAATTTGTATTTAACAATTAGAAGTTCTGTATTTGACTATTACAAGTTCAGATCTTCGAATTATTATTTGCAATCTTAGTTAGAATTAAACAATTCGAATTTCTGTATTTACCTATTACAGGTTCAGATCTTCAAGTTATAATTTGCAATCACAATTTGTATTTAACAATGCTAAGTTCTGTATTTGTCTATTACAAGTTCAGATCTTCAAATTATAATTTGCAATAATAATTAGAAGCTATCAATTTTAAGTGCTGTATTTGACAATTACTAGTTCAGATCTTCAAGTTATTATTTGCAATAATAATTAGAAGATATCAATTTTAAGTTCTGTATTTGACAATTACAAGGTCAGATCTTCAAGTTATAATTTACAATAATAATTAGAAGCTATCAATTTTAAGTTCTGTATTTGACAATTACTAGTTCAGATCTTCAAGTTATAATTTGAAATAATAATTTGAATTTAACAATTCTAAGTTCTGTAATTCACTATTACAAGTTCAGATCTTCAAGTTATAATTTACAATAATGATTAGAAGCTATCAATTTTCAGTTCTGTATTTCACAATTACAAGTTCAGATCTTCAAGTTATAATTTGCACTAATAATTTGTATTTAACAATTAGAAGTTCTGTATTTGACAATTACAAGTTCAGATCTTCAAGTTATAATTTGCAATAATAATTAGAAGCTATAAATTTTAAGTTCTGTATTTGACAATTACAAGTTCAGATCTTCAAGTTATAATTCGAAATAATAATTAGAAGCTATCAATTTTATGTTCTGTATTTGAAAATTACAAGTTCAGATCTTCAAGTTATAATTTGCAATAATAATTAGAAGCTATCAATTGTAAGTGCTGTATTTGACAATTACTAGTTCAGATCTTCAAGTTACAATTTGCACTTATAATTTGTATTTAACAATTAGAAGTTCTGTGTTTTACAATTACAAGTTCAGATCTTCAAGTTATGATTTGCACTAATAATTTGTATTTAACAATTAGAAGTTCTGTATTTGACTATTACAAGTTCAGATCTTCGAATTATTATTTGCAATCTTAGTTAGAATTAAACAATTCGAAGTTCTGTATTTACCTATTACAGGTTCAGATCTTCAAGTTATAATTTGAAATAATAATTAGAAGCTATCAATTTTAAGTTCTGTATTTGACAATTAGAAGTTCAGATCTTCAAGTTATAATTTGCAATAATAATTAGAAGCTATCAATTTTAAGTTCTGTATTTGACAATTACTAGTTCAGATCTTCAAGTTATAATTTGAAATAATAATTTGAATTTAACAAATCTAAGTTCTGTAATATACTATTACAAGTTCAGATCTACAAGTTATAATTTACAATAATAATTAGAAGCTATTAATTTTAAGTTCTGTATTTGACAATTACAAGTTCAGAACTTCATGTTATAATTTGCACTAATAATTTGTATTTAACAATTAGAAGTTCTGTATTTGACAATTACAAGTTCAGATCTTCAAGTTATAATTTGCAATAATAATTAGAAGCTATTAATTTTAAGTTCTGTATTTGACAATTACAAGTTCAGATCTTGAAGTTATAATTTACAATAATAATTAGAAGCTATCAATTTTAAGTTCTGTATCTGACAATTACAAGTTCAGATCTTCAAGTTATAATTTGCAATAATAATTAGAAGCTATCAATTTTAAGTTCTGTATTTGACAATTACTAGTTCAGATCTACAAGTTATAATTTGAAATAATAAATTGAATTTAACAAATCTAAGTTCTGTAATTCACTATTACAAGTTCAGTTCTTCAAGTTATAATTTACAATAATAATTAGAAGCTATCAATTTTAAGTTCTGTATTTGACAATTACAAGTTCAGATCTTCAAGTTATAATTTGCACTAATAATTTGTATTTAACAATTAGAAGTTCTGTATTTGACAATTACAAGTTCAGACATTCAAGTTATAATTTGCAATAATAATTAGAAGCTATTAATTTTAAGTTCTGTATTTGACAATTACAAGTTCAGATCTTCAAGTTATAATTTGAAATAATAATTAGTAGCTATCAATTTTATGTTCTGTATTTGACAATTCCAAGTTCAGATCTTCAAGTTATAATTTGCAATAATAATTAGAAGCTATCAATTTTAAGTGCTGTATTTGACAATTACTAGTTCAGATCTTCAAGTTATAATTTGCACTAATAATTTGTATTTAACAATTAGAAGTTCTGTATTTGACAATTACAAGTTCAGTTCTTCAAGTTATAATTTGCACTAATAATTTGTATTTAACAATTAGAAGTTCTGTATTTGACAATTACAAGTTCAGATCTTCAAGTTATAATTTGCAATAATAATTAGAAGCTATCAATTTTAAGTTCTGTATTTGACAATTACTAGTTCAGATCTTCAAGTTATAATTTGCACTAATAATTTGTATTTAACAATTAGAAGTTCTGTATTTGACTATTACAAGTTCAGATCTTCGAATTATTATTTGCAATCTTAGTTAGAATTAAACAATTCGAATTTCTGTATTTACCTATTACAGGTTCAGATCTTCAAGTTATAATTTGCAATCACAATTTGTATTTAACAATGCTAAGTTCTGTATTTGTCTATTACAAGTTCAGATCTTCAAATTATAATTTGCAATAATAATTAGAAGCTATCAATTTTAAGTGCTGTATTTGACAATTACTAGTTCAGATCTTCAAGTTATTATTTGCAATAATAATTAGAAGATATCAATTTTAAGTTCTGTATTTGACAATTACAAGGTCAGATCTTCAAGTTATAATTTACAATAATAATTAGAAGCTATCAATTTTAAGTTCTGTATTTGACAATTACTAGTTCAGATCTTCAAGTTATAATTTGAAATAATAATTTGAATTTAACAATTCTAAGTTCTGTAATTCACTATTACAAGTTCAGATCTTCAAGTTATAATTTACAATAATGATTAGAAGCTATCAATTTTCAGTTCTGTATTTCACAATTACAAGTTCAGATCTTCAAGTTATAATTTGCACTAATAATTTGTATTTAACAATTAGAAGTTCTGTATTTGACAATTACAAGTTCAGATCTTCAAGTTATAATTTGCAATAATAATTAGAAGCTATAAATTTTAAGTTCTGTATTTGACAATTACAAGTTCAGATCTTCAAGTTATAATTCGAAATAATAATTAGAAGCTATCAATTTTATGTTCTGTATTTGAAAATTACAAGTTCAGATCTTCAAGTTATAATTTGCAATAATAATTAGAAGCTATCAATTGTAAGTGCTGTATTTGACAATTACTAGTTCAGATCTTCAAGTTACAATTTGCACTTATAATTTGTATTTAACAATTAGAAGTTCTGTGTTTTACAATTACAAGTTCAGATCTTCAAGTTATGATTTGCACTAATAATTTGTATTTAACAATTAGAAGTTCTGTATTTGACTATTACAAGTTCAGATCTTCGAATTATTATTTGCAATCTTAGTTAGAATTAAACAATTCGAAGTTCTGTATTTACCTATTACAGGTTCAGATCTTCAAGTTATAATTTGAAATAATAATTAGAAGCTATCAATTTTAAGTTCTGTATTTGACAATTAGAAGTTCAGATCTTCAAGTTATAATTTGCAATAATAATTAGAAGCTATCAATTTTAAGTTCTGTATTTGACAATTACTAGTTCAGATCTTCAAGTTATAATTTGAAATAATAATTTGAATTTAACAAATCTAAGTTCTGTAATATACTATTACAAGTTCAGATCTACAAGTTATAATTTACAATAATAATTAGAAGCTATTAATTTTAAGTTCTGTATTTGACAATTACAAGTTCAGAACTTCATGTTATAATTTGCACTAATAATTTGTATTTAACAATTAGAAGTTCTGTATTTGACAATTACAAGTTCAGATCTTCAAGTTATAATTTGCAATAATAATTAGAAGCTATTAATTTTAAGTTCTGTATTTGACAATTACAAGTTCAGATCTTGAAGTTATAATTTACAATAATAATTAGAAGCTATCAATTTTAAGTTCTGTATCTGACAATTACAAGTTCAGATCTTCAAGTTATAATTTGCAATAATAATTAGAAGCTATCAATTTTAAGTTCTGTATTTGACAATTACTAGTTCAGATCTACAAGTTATAATTTGAAATAATAAATTGAATTTAACAAATCTAAGTTCTGTAATTCACTATTACAAGTTCAGTTCTTCAAGTTATAATTTACAATAATAATTAGAAGCTATCAATTTTAAGTTCTGTATTTGACAATTACAAGTTCAGATCTTCAAGTTATAATTAGCACTAATAATTTGTATTTAACAATTAGAAGTTCTGTATTTGACAATTACAAGTTCAGACATTCAATTTATAATTTGCAATAATAATTAGAAGCTATTAATTTTAAGTTCTGTATTTGACAATTACAAGTTCAGATCTTCAAGTTATAATTTGAAATAATAATTAGTAGCTATCAATTTTATGTTCTGTATTTGACAATTCCAAGTTCAGATCTTCAAGTTATAATTTGCAATAATAATTAGAAGCTATCAATTTTAAGTGCTGTATTTGACAATTACTAGTTCAGATCTTCAAGTTATAATTTGCACTAATAATTTGTATTTAACAATTAGAAGTTCTGTATTTGACAATTACAAGTTCAGTTCTTCAAGTTATAATTTGCACTAATAATTTGTATTTAACAATTAGAAGTTCTGTATTTGACAATTACAAGTTCAGATCTTCAAGTTATAATTTGCAATAATAATTAGAAGCTATCAATTTTAAGTTCTGTATTTGACAATTACTAGTTCAGATCTTCAAGTTATAATTTGCACTAATAATTTGTATTTAACAATTAGAAGTTCTGTATTTGACTATTACAAGTTCAGATCTTCGAATTATTATTTGCAATCTTAGTTAGAATTAAACAATTCGAATTTCTGTATTTACCTATTACAGGTTCAGATCTTCAAGTTATAATTTGCAATCACAATTTGTATTTAACAATGCTAAGTTCTGTATTTGTCTATTACAAGTTCAGATCTTCAAATTATAATTTGCAATAATAATTAGAAGCTATCAATTTTAAGTGCTGTATTTGACAATTACTAGTTCAGATCTTCAAGTTATTATTTGCAATAATAATTAGAAGATATCAATTTTAAGTTCTGTATTTCACAATTACAAGGTCAGATCTTCAAGTTATAATTTGAAATAATAATTTGAATTTAACAAATCTAAGTTCTGTAATACACTATTACAAGTTCAGATCTACAAGTTATAATTTACAATAATAATTAGAAGCTATTAATTTTAAGTTCTGTATTTGACAATTACAAGTTCAGAACTTCATGTTATAATTTGCACTAATAATTGGTATTTAACAATTAGAAGTTCTTTATTTGACAATTACAAGTTCAGATCTTCAAGTTATATTTTGCAATAATAATTAGAAGCTATCAATTTTAAGTTCTGTATTTGACAATTACAAGTTCAGAACTTCAAGTTATAATTTGCACTAATAATTTGGATTTAACAATTAGAAGTTCTGTATTTGACAATTAAAAGTTCAGATCTACAAGTTATAATTTGCACTAATAATTTGTATTTAAAATTAGAAGTTCTGTATTTGACAATTACAAGTTCAGATATTCAAGTTATAATTTGAAATAATAATTAGAAGCTATCAATTTTAAGTTCTGTATTTGACAATTACAAGTTCAGATCTTCAAGTTATAATTTGCAATAATAATTAGAAGCTATCAATGTTACGTTCTGCATTTGACAATTACTAGTTCAGATCTTCAAGTTATAATTTGAAATAATAATTTGAATTTAAGAAATCTAAGTTCTGTAATTCACTATTACAAGTTCAGATCTTCAAGTTATAATTTACAATAATAATTAGAAGCTATAAATTTTAAGTTCTGTATTTGACAATTACAAGTTCAGATCTTCAAGTTATAATTTGCACTAATAATTTGTATTTAACAATTAGAAGTTCTGTATTTGACAATTACAAGTTCAGATATTCAAGTTATAATTTGAAATAATAATTAGAAGCTATCAATTTTAAGTTCTGTATTTGACAATTACAAGTTCAGATCTTCAAGTTATAATTTGCAATAATATTTAGAAGCTATCAATTTTAAGTTCTGTATTTGACAATTACTAGTTCAGATCTTCAAGTTATAATTTGAAATAATAATTAGAAGCTATCAATTTTAAGTTCTGTATTTGACAATTACAAGTTCAGATCTTCAAGTTATAATTTGCAATAATATTTAGAAGCTATCAATTTTAAGTTCTGTATTTGACAATTACTAGTTCAGATCTTCAAGTTATAATTTGAAAGAATAATTAGAAGCTATCAATTTTAAGTTCTGTATTTGACAATTACAAGTTCAGTTCTTCTAGTTATAATTTGCAATAATAATTAGAAGCTATCAATTTTAAGTTCTGTATTTGACAATTTCAAGTTCAGATCTTCAAGTTATAATTTGCACTAATAATTTGTATTTAACAATTAGAAGTTCTGTATTTGACAATTACAAGTTCAGATCTTCAAGTTATAATTTGTAATAATAATTAGAAGCTATTAATTTTAAGTTCTGTATTTGACAATTACAAGTTCAGATCTTCAAGTTATAATTTGAAATAATAATTAGAAGCTATCAATTTTATGTTCTGTATTTGACAATTACAAGTTCAGATCTTCAAGTTATAATTTGCAATAATAATTAGAAGCTTTCAATTTTAAGTGCTGTATTTGACAATTACTAGTTCAGATCTACAAGTTATAATTTTCACTAATAATTTGTATTTAACAATTAGAAGTTCTGTATTTGACAATTACAAGTTCCGATCTTCAAGTTATAATTTGCAATAATAATTAGAAGCTATCAATTTTAAGTTCTGTATTTGACAATTACAAGTTCAGATCTTCAAGTTATAATTTGAAATAATAATTAGAAGCTATCAATTTTAAGTTCTGTATTTGACAATTACAAGTTCAGTTCTTCTAGTTATAATTTGCAATAATAATTAGAAGCTATCAATTTTAAGTTCTGTATTTGACAATTACAAGTTCAGAACTTCAAGTTATAATTTGCACTAATAATTTGGATTTAACAATTAGAAGTTCTGTATTTGACAATTACAAGTTCAGATCTACAAGTTATAATTTGCACTAATAATTTGTATTTAAAATTAGAAGTTCTGTATTTGACAATTACAAGTTCAGATATTCAAGTTATAATTTGAAATAATAATTAGAAGCTATCAATTTTAAGTTCTGTATTTGACAATTACAAGTTCAGATCTTCAAGTTATAATTTGCAATAATAATTAGAAGCTATCAATGTTACGTTCTGCATTTGACAATTACTAGTTCAGATCTTCAAGTTATAATTTGAAATAATAATTTGAATTTAAGAAATCTAAGTTCTGTAATTCACTATTACAAGTTCAGATCTTCAAGTTATAATTTACAATAATAATTAGAAGCTATAAATTTTAAGTTCTGTATTTGACAATTACAAGTTCAGATCTTCAAGTTATAATTTGCACTAATAATTTGTATTTAACAATTAGAAGTTCTGTATTTGACAATTACAAGTTCAGATCTTCAAGTTATAATTTGCAATAATAATTAGAAGCAATCAATTTTAAGTTCTGTATTTGACAATTACTAGTTCAGATCTTCAAGTTATAATTAGAAATAATAATTTTAATTTGACAAATCTAAGTTCTGTAATTCACTATTACAAGTTCAGATCTTCAAGTTATAATTTACAATAATAATTAGAAGCTATCAATTTTAAGTTCTGTATTTGACAATTACAAGTTCAGATCTACAAGTTATAATTTGCACTAATAATTTGTATTTAACAATTAGAAGTTCTGTATTTGACAATTACAAGTTCAGATATTCAAGTTATAATTTGAAATAATAATTAGAAGCTATCAATTTTAAGTTCTGTATTTGACAATTACAAGTTCAGATCTTCAAGTTATAATTTGCAATAATATTTAGAAGCTATCAATTTTAAGTTCTGTATTTGACAATTACTAGTTCAGATCTTCAAGTTATAATTTGAAATAATAATTAGAAGCTATCAATTTTAAGTTCTGTATTTGACAATTACAAGTTCAGATCTTCAAGTTATAATTTGCAATAATATTTAGAAGCTATCAATTTTAAGTTCTGTATTTGACAATTACTAGTTCAGATCTTCAAGTTATAATTTGAAATAATAATTAGAAGCTATCAATTTTAAGTTCTGTATTTGACAATTACAAGTTCAGTTCTTCTAGTTATAATTTGCAATAATAATTAGAAGCTATCAATTTTAAGTTCTGTATTTGACAATTTCAAGTTCAGATCTTCAAGTTATAATTTGCACTAATAATTTGTATTTAACAATTAGAAGTTCTGTATTTGACAATTACAAGTTCAGATCTTCAAGTTATAATTTGTAATAATAATTAGAAGCTATTAATTTTAAGTTCTGTATTTGACAATTACAAGTTCAGATCTTCAAGTTATAATTTGAAATAATAATTAGAAGCTATCAATTTTATGTTCTGTATTTGACAATTACAAGTTCAGATCTTCAAGTTATAATTTGCAATAATAATTAGAAGCTTTCAATTTTAAGTGCTGTATTTGACAATTACTAGTTCAGATCTACAAGTTATAATTTTCACTAATAATTTGTATTTAACAATTAGAAGTTCTGTATTTGACAATTACAAGTTCCGATCTTCAAGTTATAATTTGCAATAATAATTAGAAGCTATCAATTTTAAGTTCTGTATTTGACAATTACAAGTTCAGATCTTCAAGTTATAATTTGAAATAATAATTAGAAGCTATCAATTTTAAGTTCTGTATTTGACAATTACAAGTTCAGTTCTTCTAGTTATAATTTGCAATAATAATTAGAAGCTATCAATTTTAAGTTCTGTATTTGACAATTACTAGTTCAGATCTTCGAATTATTATTTGCAATCTTAGTTTGAATTTAACAATTAGAAGTTCTGTATTTGACTATTACAAGTTCAGATCTTCGAATTATTATTTGCAATCTTAGTTAGAATTAAACAATTCGAATTTCTGTATTTACCTATTACAGGTTCAGATCTTCAAGTTATAATTTGCAATCACAATTTGTATTTAACAATGCTAAGTTCTGTATTTGTCTATTACAAGTTCAGATCTTCAAATTATAATTTGCAATAATAATTAGAAGCTATCAATTTTAAGTGCTGTATTTGACAATTACTAGTTCAGATCTTCAAGTTATTATTTGCAATAATAATTAGAAGATATCAATTTTAAGTTCTGTATTTGACAATTACAAGGTCAGATCTTCAAGTTATAATTTACAATAATAATTAGAAGCTATCAATTTTAAGTTCTGTATTTGACAATTACTAGTTCAGATCTTCAAGTTATAATTTGAAATAATAATTTGAATTTAACAAATCTAAGTTCTGTAATTCACTATTACAAGTTCAGATCTTCAAGTTATAATTTACAATAATGATTAGAAGCTATCAATTTTCAGTTCTGTATTTGACAATTACAAGTTCAGATCATCAAGTTATAATTTGCACTAATAATTTGTATTTAACAATTAGAAGTTCTGTATTTGACAATTACAAGTTCAGATCTTCAAGTTATAATTTGCAATAATAATTAGAAGCTATTAATTTTAAGTTCTGTATTTGACAATTACAAGTTCAGATCTTCAAGTTATAATTCGAAATAATAATTAGAAGCTATCAATTTTATGTTCTGTATTTGAAAATTACAAGTTCAGATCTTCAAGTTATAATTTGCAATAATAATTAGAAGCTATCAATTGTAAGTGCTGTATTTGACAATTACTAGTTCAGATCTTCAAGTTACAATTTGCACTTATAATTTGTATTTAACAATTAGAAGTTCTGTGTTTTACAATTACAAGTTCAGATCTTCAAGTTATGATTTGCACTATTAATTTGTATTTAACAATTAGAAGTTCTGTATTTGACTATTACAAGTTCAGATCTTCGAATTATTATTTGCAATCTTAGTTAGAATTAAACAATTCGAAGTTCTGTATTTACCTATTACAGGTTCAGATCTTCAAGTTATAATTTGAAATAATAATTAGAAGCTATCAATTTTAAGTTCTGTATTTGACAATTAGAAGTTCAGATCTTCAAGTTATAATTTGCAATAATAATTAGAAGCTATCAATTTTAAGTTCTGTATTTGACAATTACTAGTTCAGATCTTCAAGTTATAATTTGAAATAATAATTTGAATTTAACAAATCTAAGTTCTGTAATACACTATTACAAGTTCAGATCTACAAGTTATAATTTACAATAATAATTAGAAGCTATTAATTTTAAGTTCTGTATTTGACAATTACAAGTTCAGAACTTCATGTTATAATTTGCACTAATAATTGGTATTTAACAATTAGAAGTTCTTTATTTGACAATTACAAGTTCAGATCTTCAAGTTATATTTTGCAATAATAATTAGAAGCTATCAATTTTAAGTTCTGTATTTGACAATTACAAGTTCAGAACTTCAAGTTATAATTTGCACTAATAATTTGGATTTAACAATTAGAAGTTCTGTATTTGACAATTACAAGTTCAGATCTACAAGTTATAATTTGCACTAATAATTTGTATTTAAAATTAGAAGTTATGTATTTGACAATTACAAGTTCAGATATTCAAGTTATAATTTGAAATAATAATTAGAAGCTATCAATTTTAAGTTCTGTATTTGACAATTACAAGTTCAGATCTTCAAGTTATAATTTGCAATAATAATTAGAAGCTATCAATGTTACGTTCTGCATTTGACAATTACTAGTTCAGATCTTCAAGTTATAATTTGAAATAATAATTTGAATTTAAGAAATCTAAGTTCTGTAATTCACTATTACAAGTTCAGATCTTCAAGTTATAATTTACAATAATAATTAGAAGCTATAAATTTTAAGTTCTGTATTTGACAATTACAAGTTCAGATCTTCAAGTTATAATTTGCACTAATAATTTGTATTTAACAATTAGAAGTTCTGTCTTTGACAATTACAAGTTCAGATCTTCAAGTTATAATTTGCAATAATAATTAGAAGCAATCAATTTTAAGTTCTGTATTTGACAATTACTAGTTCAGATCTTCAAGTTATAATTAGAAATAATAATTTGAATTTGACAAATCTAAGTTCTGTAATTCACTATTACAAGTTCAGATCTTCAAGTTATAATTTACAATAATAATTAGAAGCTATCAATTTTAAGTTCTGTATTTGACAATTACAAGTTCAGATCTACAAGTTATAATTTGCACTAATAATTTGTATTTAACAATTAGAAGTTCTGAATTTGACAATTACAAGTTCAGATATTCAAGTTATAATTTGAAATAATAATTAGAAGCAATCAATTTTAAGTTCTGTATTTGACAATTACAAGTTCTGATCTTCAAGTTATAATTTGCAATAATAATTAGAAGCTATCAATTTTAAGTTCTGTATTTGACACTTACTAGTTCAGATCTTCAAGTTATAATTTGCACTAATAATTTGTATTTAACAATTAGAAGTTCTGTATTTGACTATTACAAGTTCAGATCTTCGAATTATTATTTGCAATCTTAGTTTTAATTTAACAATTCGAAGTTCTGTATTTACCTATTACAGGTTCAGATCTTCAAGTTATAATTTGCAATCACAATTTGTATTTAACAATGCTAAGTTGCGTATTTGTCTATTACAAGTTCAGATCTTCAAATTATAATTTGCAATAATAATTAGAAGCTATCAATTTTAAGTTCTGTATTTGACAATTACAAGTTCAGATCTTCAAGTTATTATTTGCAATAATAATTAGAAGATATCAATTTTAAGTTCTGTATTTGACAATTACAAGTTCAGATCTTCAAGTTATAATTTACAATAATAATTAGAAGCTATCAATTTTAAGTTCTGTATTTGACAATTACAAGTTCAGATCTTCAAGTTATAATTTGCAATAATATTTAGAAGCTATCAATTTTAAGTTCTGTATTTGACAATTACTAGTTCAGATCTTCAAGTTATAAATTGAAATAATAATTTCAATTTAACAAATCTAAGTTCTGTAATTCACTATTACAAGTTCAGATCTTCAAGTTATAATTTACAATAATAATTAGAAGCTATCAATTTTAAGTTCTGTATTTGACAATTACAAGTTCAGATCTTCAAGTTATAATTTGCAATCACAATTTGTATTTAACAATGCTAAGTTGCGTATTTGACAATTACAAGTTCAGATCTTCAAGTTATAATTTGAAATAATAATTAGAAGCTATCAATTTTGTGTTCTGTATTTGACAATTACAAGTTCAGATCTTCAAGTTATAATTTGCAATAATAATTAGAAGCTTTCAATTTTAAGTGCTGTATTTGACAATTACTAGTTCAGATCTTCAAGTTATAATTTGCACTAATAATTTGTATTTAACAATTAGAAGTTCTGTATTTGACAATTACAAGTTCAGATCTTCAAGTTATAATTTTCTCTAATAATTTGTATTTAACAATTAGAAGTTCTGTATTTGACAATTACAAGTTCCGATCTTCAAGTTATAATTTGCAATAATAATTAGAAGCTATCAATTTTAAGTTCTGTATTTGACAATTACAGGTTCAGATCTTCAAGTTATAATTTGCAATCACAATTTGTATTTAACAATGCTAAGTTGCGTATTTGTCTATTACAAGTTCAGATCTTCAAATTATGATTTGCAATAATAATTAGAAGCTATCAATTTTAAGTTCTGTATTTGACAATTACAAGTTCAGATCTTCAAGTTATAATTTGCAATAATAATTAGAAGCTATCAATTTTAAGTTCTGTATTTGACAATTACTAGTTCAGATCTTCAAGTAATAATTTGAAATAATAACTTGAATTTAACAAATCTAAGTTCTGTAATTCACTATTACAAGTTCAGATCTACAAGTTATAATTTACAATAATAACTAGAAGCTATCAATTTTAAGTGCTGTATTTGACAATTACTAGTTCAGATCTTCAAGTTATAATTTGCACTAATAATTTGTATTTAACAATTCGAAGTTCTGTATTTGACTATTACAAGTTCAGATCTTCAAGTTATAATTTGAAATATAATTATAAGCTATCAATTTTAAGTTCTGTATTTGACAATTACAAGTACAGATCTTCAAATTATTATTTGCAATAATAATTAGAAGCTATCAATTTTAAGTTCTGTATTTGACAATTACTAGTTCAGATCTTCAAGTTATAATTTGAAATAATAATTTGAATTTAACAAATCTAAGTTCTGTAATTCACTATTACAAGTTCAGATCTTCAAGTTATAATTTACAATAATAATTAGAAGCTATTAATTTTAAGTTCTGTATTTGACAATTACAAGTTCAGAACTTCATGTTATAATTTGCACTAATAATTTGTATTTAACAATTAGAAGTTCTGTATTTGACAATTACAAGTTCAGATCTTCAAGTTATATTTTGCAATAATAATTAGAAGCTATCAATTTTAAGTTCTGTATTTGACAATTACAAGTTCAGAACTTCAAGTTATAATTTGCACTAATAATTTGGATTTAACAATTAGAAGTTCTGTATTTGACAGTTACAAGTTCAGATCTACAAGTTATAATTTGCTGTAATAATTTGTATTTAAAATTAGAAGTTCTGTATTTGACAATTACAAGTTCAGATATTCAAGTTATAATTTGAAATAATAATTAGAAGCTATCAATTTTAAGTTCTGTATTTGACAATTACAAGTTCAGATCTTCAAGTTATAATTTGCAATAATAATTAGAAGCTATCAATGTTACGTTCTGCATTTGACAATTACTAGTTCAGATCTTCAAGTTATAATTTGAAATAATAATTTGAATTTAAGAAATCTAAGTTCTGTAATTCACTATTACAAGTTCAGATCTTCAAGTTATAATTTACAATAATAATTAGAAGCTATAAATTTTAAGTTCTGTATTTGACAATTACAAGTTCAGATCTTCAAGTTATAATTTGCACTAATAATTTGTATTTAACAATTAGAAGTTCAGTATTTGACAATTACAAGTTCAGATCTTCAAGTTATAATTTGCAATAATAATTAGAAGCAATCAATTTTAGGTTCTGTATTTGACAATTACTAGTTCAGATCTTCAAGTTATAATTAGAAATAATAATTTGAATTTGACAAATCTAAGTTCTGTAATTCACTATTACAAGTTCAGATCTTCAAGTTATAATTTACAATAATAATTAGAAGCTATCAATTTTAAGTTCTGTATTTGACAATTACAAGTTCAGATCTACAAGTTATAATTTGCACTAATAATTTGTATTTAACAATTAGAAGTTCTGAATTTGACAATTACAAGTTCAGATATTCAAGTTATAATTTGAAATAATAATTAGAAGCTATCAATTTTAAGTTCTGTATTTGACAATTACAAGTTCTGATCTTCAAGTTATAATTTGCAATAATAATTAGAAGCTATCAATTTTAAGTTCTGTATTTGACACTTACTAGTTCAGATCTTCAAGTTATAATTTGCACTAATAATTTGTATTTAACAATTAGAAGTTCTGTATTTGACTATTACAAGTTCAGATCTTCGAATTATTATTTGCAATCTTAGTTTTAATTTAACAATTCGAAGTTCTGTATTTACCTATTACAGGTTCAGATCTTCAAGTTATAATTTGCAATCACAATTTGTATTTAACAATGCTAAGTTGCGTATTTGTCTATTACAAGTTCAGATCTTCAAATTATAATTTGCAATAATAATTAGAAGCTATCAATTTTAAGTTCTGTATTTGACAATTACAAGTTCAGATCTTCAAGTTATTATTTGCAATAATAATTAGAAGATATCAATTTTAAGTTCTGTATTTGACAATTACAAGTTCAGATCTTCAAGTTATAATTTACAATAATAATTAGAAGCTCTCAATTTTAAGTTCTGTATTTGACAATTACAAGTTCAGATCTTCAAGTTATAATTTGCAATAATATTTAGAAGCTATCAATTTTAAGTTCTGTATTTGACAATTACTAGTTCAGATCTTCAAGTTATAAATTGAAATAATAATTTCAATTTAACAAATCTAAGTTCTGTAATTCACTATTACAAGTTCAGATCTTCAAGTTATAATTTACAATAATAATTAGAAGCTATCAATTTTAAGTTCTGTATTTGACAATTACAAGTTCAGATCTTCAAGTTATAATTTGCACTAAAAATTTGTATTTAACAATTAGAAGTTCTGTATTTGACAATTACAAGTTCAGATCTTCAAGTTATAATTTGCAATAATAATTAGAAGCTATTAATTTTAAGTTCTGTATTTGACAATTACAAGTTCAGATCTTCAAGTTATAATTTGAAATAATAATTAGAAGCTATCAATTTTGTGTTCTGTATTTGACAATTACAAGTTCAGATCTTCAAGTTATAATTTGCAATAATAATTAGAAGCTTTCAATTTTAAGTGCTGTATTTGACAATTACTAGTTCAGATCTTCAAGTTATAATTTGCACTAATAATTTGTATTTAACAATTAGAAGTTCTGTATTTGACAATTACAAGTTCAGATCTTCAAGTTATAATTTTCTCTAATAATTTGTATTTAACAATTAGAAGTTCTGTATTTGACAATTACAAGTTCCGATCTTCAAGTTATAATTTGCAATACTAATTAGAAGCTATCAATTTTAAGTTCTGTATTTGACAATTACAGGTTCAGATCTTCAAGTTATAATTTGCAATCACAATTTGTATTTAACAATGCTAAGTTGCGTATTTGTCTATTACAAGTTCAGATCTTCAAATTATGATTTGCAATAATAATTAGAAGATATCAATTTTAAGTTCTGTATTTGACAATTACAAGTTCAGATCTTCAAGTTATAATTTGCAATAATAATTAGAAGCTATCAATTTTAAGTTCTGTATTTGACAATTACTAGTTCAGATCTTCAAGTAATAATTTGAAATAATAACTTGAATTTAACAAATCTAAGTTCTGTAATTCACTATTACAAGTTCAGATCTACAAGTTATAATTTACAATAATATCTAGAAGCTATCAATTTTAAGTGCTGTATTTGACAATTACTAGTTCAGATCTTCAAGTTATAATTTGCACTAATAATTTGTATTTAACAATTCGAAGTTCTGTATTTGACTATTACAAGTTCAGATCTTCAAGTTATAATTTGAAATATAATTATAAGCTATCAATTTTAAGTTCTGTATTTGACAATTACAAGTACAGATCTTCAAATTATTATTTGCAATAATAATTAGAAGCTATCAATTTTAAGTTCTGTATTTGACAATTACTAGTTCAGATCTTCAAGTTATAATTTGAAATAATAATTTGAATTTAACAAATCTAAGTTCTGTAATTCACTATTACAAGTTCAGATCTTCAAGTTATAATTTACAATAATAATTAGAAGCTATTAATTTTAAGTTCTGTATTTGACAATTATAAGTTCAGAACTTCATGTTATAATTTGCACTAATAATTTGTATTTAACAATTAGAAGTTCTGTATTTGACAATTACAAGTTCAGATCTTCAAGTTATATTTTGCAATAATAATTAGAAGCTATCAATTTTAAGTTCTGTATTTGACAATTACAAGTTCAGAACTTCAAGTTATAATTTGCAATAATAATTAGAAGCTATTAATTTTAAGTTCTGTATTTGACAATTACAAGTTCAGATCTTCAAGTTATAATTCGAAATAATAATTAGAAGCTATCAATTTTATGTTCTGTATTTGAAAATTACAAGTTCAGATCTTCAAGTTATAATTTGCAATAATAATTAGAAGCTATCAATTGTAAGTGCTGTATTTGACAATTACTAGTTCAGATCTTCAAGTTACAATTTGCACTTATAATTTGTATTTAACAATTAGAAGTTCTGTGTTTTACAATTACAAGTTCAGATCTTCAAGTTATGATTTGCACTATTAATTTGTATTTAACAATTAGAAGTTCTGTATTTGACTATTACAAGTTCAGATCTTCGAATTATTATTTGCAATCTTAGTTAGAATTAAACAATTCGAAGTTCTGTATTTACCTATTACAGGTTCAGATCTTCAAGTTATAATTTGAAATAATAATTAGAAGCTATCAATTTTAAGTTCTGTATTTGACAATTAGAAGTTCAGATCTTCAAGTTATAATTTGCAATAATAATTAGAAGCTATCAATTTTAAGTTCTGTATTTGACAATTACTAGTTCAGATCTTCAAGTTATAATTTGAAATAATAATTTGAATTTAACAAATCTAAGTTCTGTAATACACTATTACAAGTTCAGATCTACAAGTTATAATTTACAATAATAATTAGAAGCTATTAATTTTAAGTTCTGTATTTGACAATTACAAGTTCAGAACTTCATGTTATAATTTGCACTAATAATTGGTATTTAACAATTAGAAGTTCTTTATTTGACAATTACAAGTTCAGATCTTCAAGTTATATTTTGCAATAATAATTAGAAGCTATCAATTTTAAGTTCTGTATTTGACAATTACAAGTTCAGAACTTCAAGTTATAATTTGCACTAATAATTTGGATTTAACAATTAGAAGTTCTGTATTTGACAATTACAAGTTCAGATCTACAAGTTATAATTTGCACTAATAATTTGTATTTAAAATTAGAAGTTATGTATTTGACAATTACAAGTTCAGATATTCAAGTTATAATTTGAAATAATAATTAGAAGCTATCAATTTTAAGTTCTGTATTTGACAATTACAAGTTCAGATCTTCAAGTTATAATTTGCAATAATAATTAGAAGCTATCAATGTTACGTTCTGCATTTGACAATTACTAGTTCAGATCTTCAAGTTATAATTTGAAATAATAATTTGAATTTAAGAAATCTAAGTTCTGTAATTCACTATTACAAGTTCAGATCTTCAAGTTATAATTTACAATAATAATTAGAAGCTATAAATTTTAAGTTCTGTATTTGACAATTACAAGTTCAGATCTTCAAGTTATAATTTGCACTAATAATTTGTATTTAACAATTAGAAGTTCTGTCTTTGACAATTACAAGTTCAGATCTTCAAGTTATAATTTGCAATAATAATTAGAAGCAATCAATTTTAAGTTCTGTATTTGACAATTACTAGTTCAGATCTTCAAGTTATAATTAGAAATAATAATTTGAATTTGACAAATCTAAGTTCTGTAATTCACTATTACAAGTTCAGATCTTCAAGTTATAATTTACAATAATAATTAGAAGCTATCAATTTTAAGTTCTGTATTTGACAATTACAAGTTCAGATCTACAAGTTATAATTTGCACTAATAATTTGTATTTAACAATTAGAAGTTCTGAATTTGACAATTACAAGTTCAGATATTCAAGTTATAATTTGAAATAATAATTAGAAGCAATCAATTTTAAGTTCTGTATTTGACAATTACAAGTTCTGATCTTCAAGTTATAATTTGCAATAATAATTAGAAGCTATCAATTTTAAGTTCTGTATTTGACACTTACTAGTTCAGATCTTCAAGTTATAATTTGCACTAATAATTTGTATTTAACAATTAGAAGTTCTGTATTTGACTATTACAAGTTCAGATCTTCGAATTATTATTTGCAATCTTAGTTTTAATTTAACAATTCGAAGTTCTGTATTTACCTATTACAGGTTCAGATCTTCAAGTTATAATTTGCAATCACAATTTGTATTTAACAATGCTAAGTTGCGTATTTGTCTATTACAAGTTCAGATCTTCAAATTATAATTTGCAATAATAATTAGAAGCTATCAATTTTAAGTTCTGTATTTGACAATTACAAGTTCAGATCTTCAAGTTATTATTTGCAATAATAATTAGAAGATATCAATTTTAAGTTCTGTATTTGACAATTACAAGTTCAGATCTTCAAGTTATAATTTACAATAATAATTAGAAGCTATCAATTTTAAGTTCTGTATTTGACAATTACAAGTTCAGATCTTCAAGTTATAATTTGCAATAATATTTAGAAGCTATCAATTTTAAGTTCTGTATTTGACAATTACTAGTTCAGATCTTCAAGTTATAAATTGAAATAATAATTTCAATTTAACAAATCTAAGTTCTGTAATTCACTATTACAAGTTCAGATCTTCAAGTTATAATTTACAATAATAATTAGAAGCTATCAATTTTAAGTTCTGTATTTGACAATTACAAGTTCAGATCTTCAAGTTATAATTTGCAATCACAATTTGTATTTAACAATGCTAAGTTGCGTATTTGACAATTACAAGTTCAGATCTTCAAGTTATAATTTGAAATAATAATTAGAAGCTATCAATTTTGTGTTCTGTATTTGACAATTACAAGTTCAGATCTTCAAGTTATAATTTGCAATAATAATTAGAAGCTTTCAATTTTAAGTGCTGTATTTGACAATTACTAGTTCAGATCTTCAAGTTATAATTTGCACTAATAATTTGTATTTAACAATTAGAAGTTCTGTATTTGACAATTACAAGTTCAGATCTTCAAGTTATAATTTTCTCTAATAATTTGTATTTAACAATTAGAAGTTCTGTATTTGACAATTACAAGTTCCGATCTTCAAGTTATAATTTGCAATAATAATTAGAAGCTATCAATTTTAAGTTCTGTATTTGACAATTACAGGTTCAGATCTTCAAGTTATAATTTGCAATCACAATTTGTATTTAACAATGCTAAGTTGCGTATTTGTCTATTACAAGTTCAGATCTTCAAATTATGATTTGCAATAATAATTAGAAGCTATCAATTTTAAGTTCTGTATTTGACAATTACAAGTTCAGATCTTCAAGTTATAATTTGCAATAATAATTAGAAGCTATCAATTTTAAGTTCTGTATTTGACAATTACTAGTTCAGATCTTCAAGTAATAATTTGAAATAATAACTTGAATTTAACAAATCTAAGTTCTGTAATTCACTATTACAAGTTCAGATCTACAAGTTATAATTTACAATAATAACTAGAAGCTATCAATTTTAAGTGCTGTATTTGACAATTACTAGTTCAGATCTTCAAGTTATAATTTGCACTAATAATTTGTATTTAACAATTCGAAGTTCTGTATTTGACTATTACAAGTTCAGATCTTCAAGTTATAATTTGAAATATAATTATAAGCTATCAATTTTAAGTTCTGTATTTGACAATTACAAGTACAGATCTTCAAATTATTATTTGCAATAATAATTAGAAGCTATCAATTTTAAGTTCTGTATTTGACAATTACTAGTTCAGATCTTCAAGTTATAATTTGAAATAATAATTTGAATTTAACAAATCTAAGTTCTGTAATTCACTATTACAAGTTCAGATCTTCAAGTTATAATTTACAATAATAATTAGAAGCTATTAATTTTAAGTTCTGTATTTGACAATTACAAGTTCAGAACTTCATGTTATAATTTGCACTAATAATTTGTATTTAACAATTAGAAGTTCTGTATTTGACAATTACAAGTTCAGATCTTCAAGTTATATTTTGCAATAATAATTAGAAGCTATCAATTTTAAGTTCTGTATTTGACAATTACAAGTTCAGAACTTCAAGTTATAATTTGCACTAATAATTTGGATTTAACAATTAGAAGTTCTGTATTTGACAGTTACAAGTTCAGATCTACAAGTTATAATTTGCTGTAATAATTTGTATTTAAAATTAGAAGTTCTGTATTTGACAATTACAAGTTCAGATATTCAAGTTATAATTTGAAATAATAATTAGAAGCTATCAATTTTAAGTTCTGTATTTGACAATTACAAGTTCAGATCTTCAAGTTATAATTTGCAATAATAATTAGAAGCTATCAATGTTACGTTCTGCATTTGACAATTACTAGTTCAGATCTTCAAGTTATAATTTGAAATAATAATTTGAATTTAAGAAATCTAAGTTCTGTAATTCACTATTACAAGTTCAGATCTTCAAGTTATAATTTACAATAATAATTAGAAGCTATAAATTTTAAGTTCTGTATTTGACAATTACAAGTTCAGATCTTCAAGTTATAATTTGCACTAATAATTTGTATTTAACAATTAGAAGTTCAGTATTTGACAATTACAAGTTCAGATCTTCAAGTTATAATTTGCAATAATAATTAGAAGCAATCAATTTTAGGTTCTGTATTTGACAATTACTAGTTCAGATCTTCAAGTTATAATTAGAAATAATAATTTGAATTTGACAAATCTAAGTTCTGTAATTCACTATTACAAGTTCAGATCTTCAAGTTATAATTTACAATAATAATTAGAAGCTATCAATTTTAAGTTCTGTATTTGACAATTACAAGTTCAGATCTACAAGTTATAATTTGCACTAATAATTTGTATTTAACAATTAGAAGTTCTGAATTTGACAATTACAAGTTCAGATATTCAAGTTATAATTTGAAATAATAATTAGAAGCTATCAATTTTAAGTTCTGTATTTGACAATTACAAGTTCTGATCTTCAAGTTATAATTTGCAATAATAATTAGAAGCTATCAATTTTAAGTTCTGTATTTGACACTTACTAGTTCAGATCTTCAAGTTATAATTTGCACTAATAATTTGTATTTAACAATTAGAAGTTCTGTATTTGACTATTACAAGTTCAGATCTTCGAATTATTATTTGCAATCTTAGTTTTAATTTAACAATTCGAAGTTCTGTATTTACCTATTACAGGTTCAGATCTTCAAGTTATAATTTGCAATCACAATTTGTATTTAACAATGCTAAGTTGCGTATTTGTCTATTACAAGTTCAGATCTTCAAATTATAATTTGCAATAATAATTAGAAGCTATCAATTTTAAGTTCTGTATTTGACAATTACAAGTTCAGATCTTCAAGTTATTATTTGCAATAATAATTAGAAGATATCAATTTTAAGTTCTGTATTTGACAATTACAAGTTCAGATCTTCAAGTTATAATTTACAATAATAATTAGAAGCTCTCAATTTTAAGTTCTGTATTTGACAATTACAAGTTCAGATCTTCAAGTTATAATTTGCAATAATATTTAGAAGCTATCAATTTTAAGTTCTGTATTTGACAATTACTAGTTCAGATCTTCAAGTTATAAATTGAAATAATAATTTCAATTTAACAAATCTAAGTTCTGTAATTCACTATTACAAGTTCAGATCTTCAAGTTATAATTTACAATAATAATTAGAAGCTATCAATTTTAAGTTCTGTATTTGACAATTACAAGTTCAGATCTTCAAGTTATAATTTGCACTAAAAATTTGTATTTAACAATTAGAAGTTCTGTATTTGACAATTACAAGTTCAGATCTTCAAGTTATAATTTGCAATAATAATTAGAAGCTATTAATTTTAAGTTCTGTATTTGACAATTACAAGTTCAGATCTTCAAGTTATAATTTGAAATAATAATTAGAAGCTATCAATTTTGTGTTCTGTATTTGACAATTACAAGTTCAGATCTTCAAGTTATAATTTGCAATAATAATTAGAAGCTTTCAATTTTAAGTGCTGTATTTGACAATTACTAGTTCAGATCTTCAAGTTATAATTTGCACTAATAATTTGTATTTAACAATTAGAAGTTCTGTATTTGACAATTACAAGTTCAGATCTTCAAGTTATAATTTTCTCTAATAATTTGTATTTAACAATTAGAAGTTCTGTATTTGACAATTACAAGTTCCGATCTTCAAGTTATAATTTGCAATACTAATTAGAAGCTATCAATTTTAAGTTCTGTATTTGACAATTACAGGTTCAGATCTTCAAGTTATAATTTGCAATCACAATTTGTATTTAACAATGCTAAGTTGCGTATTTGTCTATTACAAGTTCAGATCTTCAAATTATGATTTGCAATAATAATTAGAAGATATCAATTTTAAGTTCTGTATTTGACAATTACAAGTTCAGATCTTCAAGTTATAATTTGCAATAATAATTAGAAGCTATCAATTTTAAGTTCTGTATTTGACAATTACTAGTTCAGATCTTCAAGTAATAATTTGAAATAATAACTTGAATTTAACAAATCTAAGTTCTGTAATTCACTATTACAAGTTCAGATCTACAAGTTATAATTTACAATAATATCTAGAAGCTATCAATTTTAAGTGCTGTATTTGACAATTACTAGTTCAGATCTTCAAGTTATAATTTGCACTAATAATTTGTATTTAACAATTCGAAGTTCTGTATTTGACTATTACAAGTTCAGATCTTCAAGTTATAATTTGAAATATAATTATAAGCTATCAATTTTAAGTTCTGTATTTGACAATTACAAGTACAGATCTTCAAATTATTATTTGCAATAATAATTAGAAGCTATCAATTTTAAGTTCTGTATTTGACAATTACTAGTTCAGATCTTCAAGTTATAATTTGAAATAATAATTTGAATTTAACAAATCTAAGTTCTGTAATTCACTATTACAAGTTCAGATCTTCAAGTTATAATTTACAATAATAATTAGAAGCTATTAATTTTAAGTTCTGTATTTGACAATTATAAGTTCAGAACTTCATGTTATAATTTGCACTAATAATTTGTATTTAACAATTAGAAGTTCTGTATTTGACAATTACAAGTTCAGATCTTCAAGTTATATTTTGCAATAATAATTAGAAGCTATCAATTTTAAGTTCTGTATTTGACAATTACAAGTTCAGAACTTCAAGTTATAATTTGCACTAATAATTTGGATTTAACAATTAGAAGTTCTGTATTTGACAATTACAAGTTCAGATCTACAAGTTATAATTTGCACTAATAATTTGTATTTAAAATTAGAAGTTCTGTATTTGACAATTACAAGTTCAGATATTCAAGTTATAATTTGAAATAATAATTAGAAGCTATCAATTTTAAGTTCTGTATTTGACAATTACAAGTTCAGATCTTCAAGTTATAATTTGCAATAATAATTAGAAGCTATCAATGTTACGTTCTGCATTTGACAATTACTAGTTCAGATCTTCAAGTTATAATTTGAAATAATAATTTGAATTTAAGAAATCTAAGTTCTGTAATTCACTATTACAAGTTCAGATCTTCAAGTTATAATTTACCATAATAATTAGAAGCTATAAATTTTAAGTTCTGTATTTGACAATTACAAGTTCAGATCTTCAAGTTATAATTTGCACTAATAATTTGTATTTAACAATTAGAAGTTCTGTATTTGACAATTACAAGTTCAGATCTTCAAGTTATAATTTGCAATAATAATTAGAAGCAATCAATTTTAAGTTCTGTATTTGACAATTACTAGTTCAGATCTTCAAGTTATAATTAGAAATAATAATTTGAATTTGACAAATCTAAGTTCTGTAATTCACTATTACAAGTTCAGATCTTCAAATTATAATTTACACTAATAATTAGAAGCTATCAATTTTAAGTTCTGTATTTGACAATTTCAAGTTCAGATCTACAAGTTATAATTTGCACTAATAATTTGTATTTAACAATTAGAAGTTCTGAATTTGACAATTACAAGTTCAGATATTCAAGTTATAATTTGAAATAATAATTAGAAGCTATCAATTTTAAGTTCTGTATTTGACAATTACAAGTTCTGATCTTCAAGTTATAATTTGCAATAATAATTAGAAGCTATCAATTTTAAGTTCTGTATTTGACACTTACTAGTTCAGATCTTCAAGTTATAATTTGCACTAATAATTTGTATTTAACAATTAGAAGTTCTGTATTTGACTATTACAAGTTCAGATCTTCGAATTATTATTTGCAATCTTAGTTTTAATTTAACAATTCGAAGTTCTGTATTTACCTATTACAGGTTCAGATCTTCAAGTTATAATTTGCAATCACAATTTGTATTTAACAATGCTAAGTTGCGTATTTGTCTATTACAAGTTCAGATCTTCAAATTATAATTTGCAATAATAATTAGAAGCTATCAATTTTAAGTTCTGTATTTGACAATTACAAGTTCAGATCTTCAAGTTATTATTTGCAATAATAATTAGAAGATATCAATTTTAAGTTCTGTATTTGACAATTACAAGTTCAGATCTTCAAGTTATAATTTACAATAATAATTAGAAGCTATCAATTTTAAGTTCTGTATTTGACAATTACAAGTTCAGATCTTCAAGTTATAATTTGCAATAATATTTAGAAGCTATCAATTTTAAGTTCTGTATTTGACAATTACTAGTTCAGATCTTCAAGTTATAAATTGAAATAATAATTTCAATTTAACAAATCTAAGTTCTGTAATTCTCTATTACAAGTTCAGATCTTCAAGTTATAATTTACAATAATAATTAGAAGCTATCAATTTTAAGTTCTGTATTTGACAATTACAAGTTCAGATCTTCAAGTTATAATTTGCACTAAAAATTTGTATTTAACAATTAGAAGTTCTGTATTTGACAATTACAAGTTCAGATCTTCAAGTTATAATTTGAAATAATAATTAGAAGCTATCAATTTTGTGTTCTGTATTTGACAATTACAAGTTCAGATCTTCAAGTTATAATTTGCAATAATAATTAGAAGCTTTCAATTTTAAGTGCTGTATTTGACAATTACTAGTTCAGATCTTCAAGTTATAATTTGCACTAATAATTTGTATTTAACAATTAGAAGTTCTGTATTTGACAATTACAAGTTCAGATCTTCAAGTTATAATTTTCTCTAATAATTTGTATTTAACAATTAGAAGTTCTGTATTTGACAATTACAAGTTCCGATCTTCAAGTTATAATTTGCAATAATAATTAGAAGCTATCAATTTTAAGTTCTGTATTTGACAATTACAGGTTCAGATCTTCAAGTTATAATTTGCAATCACAATTTGTATTTAACAATGCTAAGTTGCGTATTTGTCTATTACAAGTTCAGATCTTCAAATTATGATTTGCAATAATAATTAGAAGCTATCAATTTTAAGTTCTGTATTTGACAATTACAAGTTCAGATCTTCAAGTTATAATTTGCAATAATAATTAGAAGCTATCAATTTTAAGTTCTGTATTTGACAATTACTAGTTCAGATCTTCAAGTAATAATTTGAAATAATAACTTGAATTTAACAAATCTAAGTTCTGTAATTCACTATTACAAGTTCAGATCTACAAGTTATAATTTACAATAATAACTAGAAGCTATCAATTTTAAGTGCTGTATTTGACAATTACTAGTTCAGATCTTCAAGTTATAATTTGCACTAATAATTTGTATTTAACAATTCGAAGTTCTGTATTTGACTATTACAAGTTCAGATCTTCAAGTTATAATTTGAAATATAATTATAAGCTATCAATTTTAAGTTCTGTATTTGACAATTACAAGTACAGATCTTCAAATTATTATTTGCAATAATAATTAGAAGCTATCAATTTTAAGTTCTGTATTTGACAATTACTAGTTCAGATCTTCAAGTTATAATTTGAAATAATAATTTGAATTTAACAAATCTAAGTTCTGTAATTCACTATTACAAGTTCAGATCTTCAAGTTATAATTTACAATAATAATTAGAAGCTATTAATTTTAAGTTCTGTATTTGACAATTACAAGTTCAGAACTTCATGTTATAATTTGCACTAATAATTTGTATTTAACAATTAGAAGTTCTGTATTTGACAATTACAAGTTCAGATCTTCAAGTTATATTTTGCAATAATAATTAGAAGCTATCAATTTTAAGTTCTGTATTTGACAATTACAAGTTCAGAACTTCAAGTTATAATTTGCACTAATAATTTGGATTTAACAATTAGAAGTTCTGTATTTGACAGTTACAAGTTCAGATCTACAAGTTATAATTTGCACTAATAATTTGTATTTAAAATTAGAAGTTCTGTATTTGACAATTACAAGTTCAGATATTCAAGTTATAATTTGAAATAATAATTAGAAGCTATCAATTTTAAGTTCTGTATTTGACAATTACAAGTTCAGATCTTCAAGTTATAATTTGCAATAATAATTAGAAGCTATCAATGTTACGTTCTGCATTTGACAATTACTAGTTCAGATCTTCAAGTTATAATTTGAAATAATAATTTGAATTTAAGAAATCTAAGTTCTGTAATTCACTATTACAAGTTCAGATCTTCAAGTTATAATTTACAATAATAATTAGAAGCTATAAATTTTAAGTTCTGTATTTGACAATTACAAGTTCAGATCTTCAAGTTATAATTTGCACTAATAATTTGTATTTGACAATTAGAAGTTCAGTATTTGATAATTACAAGTTCAGATCTTCAAGTTATAATTTGCAATAATAATTAGAAGCAATCAATTTTAAGTTCTGTATTTGACAATTACTAGTTCAGATCTTCAAGTTATAATTAGAAATAATAATTTGAATTTGACAAATCTAAGTTCTGTAATTCACTATTACAAGTTCAGATCTTCAAGTTATAATTTACAATAATAATTAGAAGCTATCAATTTTAAGTTCTGTATTTGACAATTACAAGTTCAGATCTACAAGTTATAATTTGCACTAATAATTTGTATTTAACAATTAGAAGTTCTGAATTTGACAATTACAAGTTCAGATATTCAAGTTATAATTTGAAATAATAATTAGAAGCTATCAATTTTAAGTTCTGTATTTGACAATTACAAGTTCTGATCTTCAAGTTATAATTTGCAATAATAATTAGAAGCTATCAATTTTAAGTTCTGTATTTGACACTTACTAGTTCAGATCTTCAAGTTATAATTTGCACTAATAATTTGTATTTAACAATTAGAAGTTCTGTATTTGACTATTACAAGTTCAGATCTTCGAATTATTATTTGCAATCTTAGTTTTAATTTAACAATTCGAAGTTCTGTATTTACCTATTACAGGTTCAGATCTTCAAGTTATAATTTGCAATCACAATTTGTATTTAACAATGCTAAGTTGCGTATTTGTCTATTACAAGTTCAGATCTTCAAATTATAATTTGCAATAATAATTAGAAGCTATCAATTTTAAGTTCTGTATTTGACAATTACAAGTTCAGATCTTCAAGTTATTATTTGCAATAATAATTAGAAGATATCAATTTTAAGTTCTGTATTTGACAATTACAAGTTCAGATCTTGAAGTTATAATTTACAATAATAATTAGAAGCTATCAATTTTAAGTTCTGTATTTGACAATTACAAGTTCAGATCTTCAAGTTATAATTTGCAATAATATTTAGAAGCTATCAATTTTAAGTTCTGTATTTGACAATTACTAGTTCAGATCTTCAAGTTATAAATTGAAATAATAATTTCAATTTAACAAATCTAAGTTCTGTAATTCACTATTACAAGTTCAGATCTTCAAGTTATAATTTACAATAATAATTAGAAGCTATCAATTTTAAGTTCTGTATTTGACAATTACAAGTTCAGATCTTCAAGTTATAATTTGCACTAAAAATTTGTATTTAACAATTAGAAGTTCTGTATTTGACAATTACAAGTTCAGATCTTCAAGTTATAATTTGCAATAATAATTAGAAGCTATTAATTTTAAGTTCTGTATTTGACAATTACAAGTTCAGATCTTCAAGTTATAATTTGAAATAATAATTAGAAGCTATCAATTTTGTGTTCTGTATTTGACAATTACTAGTTCAGATCTTCAAGTTATAATTTGCAATAATAATTAGAAGCTTTCAATTTTAAGTGCTGTATTTGACAATTACTAGTTCAGATCTTCAAGTTATAATTTGCACTAATAATTTGTATTTAACAATTAGAAGTTCTGTATTTGACAATTACAAGTTCAGATCTTCAAGTTATAATTTTCTCTAATAATTTGTATTTAACAATTAGAAGTTCTGTATTTGACAATTACAAGTTCCGATCTTCAAGTTATAATTTGCAATACTAATTAGAAGCTATCAATTTTAAGTTCTGTATTTGACAATTACAGGTTCAGATCTTCAAGTTATAATTTGCACTAATAATTTGTATTTGACAATTAGAAGTTCAGTATTTGATAATTACAAGTTCAGATCTTCAAGTTATAATTTGCAATAATAATTAGAAGCTTTCAATTTTAAGTGCTGTATTTGACAATTACAAGTTCAGATCTTCAAGTTATAATTTGCAATAATAATTAGAAGCTATCAATGTTACGTTCTGCATTTGACAATTACTAGTTCAGATCTTCAAGTTATAATTTGAAATAATAATTTGAATTTAAGAAATCTAAGTTCTGTAATTCACTATTACAAGTTCAGATCTTCAAGTTATAATTTACAATAATAATTAGAAGCTATAAATTTTAAGTTCTGTATTTGACAATTACAAGTTCAGATCTTCAAGTTATAATTTGCACTAATAATTTGTATTTGACAATTAGAAGTTCAGTATTTGATAATTACAAGTTCAGATCTTCAAGTTATAATTTGCAATAATAATTAGAAGCAATCAATTTTAAGTTCTGTATTTGACAATTACTAGTTCAGATCTTCAAGTTATAATTAGAAATAATAATTTGAATTTGACAAATCTAAGTTCTGTAATTCACTATTACAAGTTCAGATCTTCAAGTTATAATTTACAATAATAATTAGAAGCTATCAATTTTAAGTTCTGTATTTGACAATTACAAGTTCAGATCTACAAGTTATAATTTGCACTAATAATTTGTATTTAACAATTAGAAGTTCTGAATTTGACAATTACAAGTTCAGATATTCAAGTTATAATTTGAAATAATAATTAGAAGCTATCAATTTTAAGTTCTGTATTTGACAATTACAAGTTCTGATCTTCAAGTTATAATTTGCAATAATAATTAGAAGCTATCAATTTTAAGTTCTGTATTTGACACTTACTAGTTCAGATCTTCAAGTTATAATTTGCACTAATAATTTGTATTTAACAATTAGAAGTTCTGTATTTGACTATTACAAGTTCAGATCTTCGAATTATTATTTGCAATCTTAGTTTTAATTTAACAATTCGAAGTTCTGTATTTACCTATTACAGGTTCAGATCTTCAAGTTATAATTTGCAATCACAATTTGTATTTAACAATGCTAAGTTGCGTATTTGTCTATTACAAGTTCAGATCTTCAAATTATAATTTGCAATAATAATTAGAAGCTATCAATTTTAAGTTCTGTATTTGACAATTACAAGTTCAGATCTTCAAGTTATTATTTGCAATAATAATTAGAAGATATCAATTTTAAGTTCTGTATTTGACAATTACAAGTTCAGATCTTCAAGTTATAATTTACAATAATAATTAGAAGCTATCAATTTTAAGTTCTGTATTTGACAATTACAAGTTCAGATCTTCAAGTTATAATTTGCAATAATATTTAGAAGCTATCAATTTTAAGTTCTGTATTTGACAATTACTAGTTCAGATCTTCAAGTTATAAATTGAAATAATAATTTCAATTTAACAAATCTAAGTTCTGTAATTCACTATTACAAGTTCAGATCTTCAAGTTATAATTTACAATAATAATTAGAAGCTATCAATTTTAAGTTCTGTATTTGACAATTACAAGTTCAGATCTTCAAGTTATAATTTGCAATCACAATTTGTATTTAACAATGCTAAGTTGCGTATTTGACAATTACAAGTTCAGATCTTCAAGTTATAATTTGAAATAATAATTAGAAGCTATCAATTTTGTGTTCTGTATTTGACAATTACAAGTTCAGATCTTCAAGTTATAATTTGCAATAATAATTAGAAGCTTTCAATTTTAAGTGCTGTATTTGACAATTACTAGTTCAGATCTTCAAGTTATAATTTGCACTAATAATTTGTATTTAACAATTAGAAGTTCTGTATTTGACAATTACAAGTTCAGATCTTCAAGTTATAATTTTCTCTAATAATTTGTATTTAACAATTAGAAGTTCTGTATTTGACAATTACAAGTTCCGATCTTCAAGTTATAATTTGCAATAATAATTAGAAGCTATCAATTTTAAGTTCTGTATTTGACAATTACAGGTTCAGATCTTCAAGTTATAATTTGCAATCACAATTTGTATTTAACAATGCTAAGTTGCGTATTTGTCTATTACAAGTTCAGATCTTCAAATTATGATTTGCAATAATAATTAGAAGCTATCAATTTTAAGTTCTGTATTTGACAATTACAAGTTCAGATCTTCAAGTTATAATTTGCAATAATAATTAGAAGCTATCAATTTTAAGTTCTGTATTTGACAATTACTAGTTCAGATCTTCAAGTAATAATTTGAAATAATAACTTGAATTTAACAAATCTAAGTTCTGTAATTCACTATTACAAGTTCAGATCTACAAGTTATAATTTACAATAATAACTAGAAGCTATCAATTTTAAGTGCTGTATTTGACAATTACTAGTTCAGATCTTCAAGTTATAATTTGCACTAATAATTTGTATTTAACAATTCGAAGTTCTGTATTTGACTATTACAAGTTCAGATCTTCAAGTTATAATTTGAAATATAATTATAAGCTATCAATTTTAAGTTCTGTATTTGACAATTACAAGTACAGATCTTCAAATTATTATTTGCAATAATAATTAGAAGCTATCAATTTTAAGTTCTGTATTTGACAATTACTAGTTCAGATCTTCAAGTTATAATTTGAAATAATAATTTGAATTTAACAAATCTAAGTTCTGTAATTCACTATTACAAGTTCAGATCTTCAAGTTATAATTTACAATAATAATTAGAAGCTATTAATTTTAAGTTCTGTATTTGACAATTACAAGTTCAGAACTTCATGTTATAATTTGCACTAATAATTTGTATTTAACAATTAGAAGTTCTGTATTTGACAATTACAAGTTCAGATCTTCAAGTTATATTTTGCAATAATAATTAGAAGCTATCAATTTTAAGTTCTGTATTTGACAATTACAAGTTCAGAACTTCAAGTTATAATTTGCACTAATAATTTGGATTTAACAATTAGAAGTTCTGTATTTGACAGTTACAAGTTCAGATCTACAAGTTATAATTTGCTGTAATAATTTGTATTTAAAATTAGAAGTTCTGTATTTGACAATTACAAGTTCAGATATTCAAGTTATAATTTGAAATAATAATTAGAAGCTATCAATTTTAAGTTCTGTATTTGACAATTACAAGTTCAGATCTTCAAGTTATAATTTGCAATAATAGTTAGAAGCTATCAATGTTACGTTCTGCATTTGACAATTACTAGTTCAGATCTTCAAGTTATAATTTGAAATAATAATTTGAATTTAAGAAATCTAAGTTCTGTAATTCACTATTACAAGTTCAGATCTTCAAGTTATAATTTACAATAATAATTAGAAGCTATAAATTTTAAGTTCTGTATTTGACAATTACAAGTTCAGATCTTCAAGTTATAATTTGCACTAATAATTTGTATTTAACAATTAGAAGTTCAGTATTTGACAATTACAAGTTCAGATCTTCAAGTTATAATTTGCAATAATAATTAGAAGCAATCAATTTTAGGTTCTGTATTTGACAATTACTAGTTCAGATCTTCAAGTTATAATTAGAAATAATAATTTGAATTTGACAAATCTAAGTTCTGTAATTCACTATTACAAGTTCAGATCTTCAAGTTATAATTTACAATAATAATTAGAAGCTATCAATTTTAAGTTCTGTATTTGACAATTACAAGTTCAGATCTACAAGTTATAATTTGCACTAATAATTTGTATTTAACAATTAGAAGTTCTGAATTTGACAATTACAAGTTCAGATATTCAAGTTATAATTTGAAATAATAATTAGAAGCTATCAATTTTAAGTTCTGTATTTGACAATTACAAGTTCTGATCTTCAAGTTATAATTTGCAATAATAATTAGAAGCTATCAATTTTAAGTTCTGTATTTGACACTTACTAGTTCAGATCTTCAAGTTATAATTTGCACTAATAATTTGTATTTAACAATTAGAAGTTCTGTATTTGACTATTACAAGTTCAGATCTTCGAATTATTATTTGCAATCTTAGTTTTAATTTAACAACTCGAAGTTCTGTATTTACCTATTACAGGTTCAGATCTTCAAGTTATAATTTGCAATCACAATTTGTATTTAACAATGCTAAGTTGCGTATTTGTCTATTACAAGTTCAGATCTTCAAATTATAATTTGCAATAATAATTAGAAGCTATCAATTTTAAGTTCTGTATTTGACAATTACAAGTTCAGATCTTCAAGTTATTATTTGCAATAATAATTAGAAGATATCAATTTTAAGTTCTGTATTTGACAATTACAAGTTCAGATCTTCAAGTTATAATTTACAATAATAATTAGAAGCTCTCAATTTTAAGTTCTGTATTTGACAATTACAAGTTCAGATCTTCAAGTTATAATTTGCAATAATATTTAGAAGCTATCAATTTTAAGTTCTGTATTTGACAATTACTAGTTCAGATCTTCAAGTTATAAATTGAAATAATAATTTCAATTTAACAAATCTAAGTTCTGTAATTCACTATTACAAGTTCAGATCTTCAAGTTATAATTTACAATAATAATTAGAAGCTATCAATTTTAAGTTCTGTATTTGACAATTACAAGTTCAGATCTTCAAGTTATAATTTGCACTAAAAATTTGTATTTAACAATTAGAAGTTCTGTATTTGACAATTACAAGTTCAGATCTTCAAGTTATAATTAGCAATAATAATTAGAAGCTATTAATTTTAAGTTCTGTATTTGACAATTACAAGTTCAGATCTTCAAGTTATAATTTGAAATAATAATTAGAAGCTATCAATTTTGTGTTCTGTATTTGACAATTACAAGTTCAGATCTTCAAGTTATAATTTGCAATAATAATTAGAAGCTTTCAATTTTAAGTGCTGTATTTGACAATTACTAGTTCAGATCTTCAAGTTATAATTTGCACTAATAATTTGTATTTAACAATTAGAAGTTCTGTATTTGACAATTACAAGTTCAGATCTTCAAGTTATAATTTTCTCTAATAATTTGTATTTAACAATTAGAAGTTCTGTATTTGACAATTACAAGTTCCGATCTTCAAGTTATAATTTGCAATACTAATTAGAAGCTATCAATTTTAAGTTCTGTATTTGACAATTACAGGTTCAGATCTTCAAGTTATAATTTGCAATCACAATTTGTATTTAACAATGCTAAGTTGCGTATTTGTCTATTACAAGTTCAGATCTTCAAATTATGATTTGCAATAATAATTAGAAGATATCAATTTTAAGTTCTGTATTTGACAATTACAAGTTCAGATCTTCAAGTTATAATTTGCAATAATAATTAGAAGCTATCAATTTTAAGTTCTGTATTTGACAATTACTTGTTCAGATCTTCAAGTAATAATTTGAAATAATAACTTGAATTTAACAAATCTAAGTTCTGTAATTCACTATTACAAGTTCAGATCTACAAGTTATAATTTACAATAATATCTAGAAGCTATCAATTTTAAGTGCTGTATTTGACAATTACTAGTTCAGATCTTCAAGTTATAATTTGCACTAATAATTTGTATTTAACAATTCGAAGTTCTGTATTTGACTATTACAAGTTCAGATCTTCAAGTTATAATTTGAAATATAATTATAAGCTATCAATTTTAAGTTCTGTATTTGACAATTACAAGTACAGATCTTCAAATTATTATTTGCAATAATAATTAGAAGCTATCAATTTTAAGTTCTGTATTTGACAATTACTAGTTCAGATCTTCAAGTTATAATTTGAAATAATAATTTGAATTTAACAAATCTAAGTTCTGTAATTCACTATTACAAGTTCAGATCTTCAAGTTATAATTTACAATAATAATTAGAAGCTATTAATTTTAAGTTCTGTATTTGACAATTATAAGTTCAGAACTTCATGTTATAATTTGCACTAATAATTTGTATTTAACAATTAGAAGTTCTGTATTTGACAATTACAAGTTCAGATCTTCAAGTTATATTTTGCAATAATAATTAGAAGCTATCAATTTTAAGTTCTGTATTTGACAATTACAAGTTCAGAACTTCAAGTTATAATTTGCACTAATAATTTGGATTTAACAATTAGAAGTTCTGTATTTGACAATTACAAGTTCAGATCTACAAGTTATAATTTGCACTAATAATTTGTATTTAAAATTAGAAGTTCTGTATTTGACAATTACAAGTTCAGATATTCAAGTTATAATTTGAAATAATAATTAGAAGCTATCAATTTTAAGTTCTGTATTTGACAATTACAAGTTCAGATCTTCAAGTTATAATTTGCAATAATAATTAGAAGCTATCAATGTTACGTTCTGCATTTGACAATTACTAGTTCAGATCTTCAAGTTATAATTTGAAATAATAATTTGAATTTAAGAAATCTAAGTTCTGTAATTCACTATTACAAGTTCAGATCTTCAAGTTATAATTTACCATAATAATTAGAAGCTATAAATTTTAAGTTCTGTATTTGACAATTACAAGTTCAGATCTTCAAGTTATAATTTGCACTAATAATTTGTATTTAACAATTAGAAGTTCTGTATTTGACAATTACAAGTTCAGATCTTCAAGTTATAATTTGCAATAATAATTAGAAGCAATCAATTTTAAGTTCTGTATTTGACAATTACTAGTTCAGATCTTCAAGTTATAATTAGAAATAATAATTTGAATTTGACAAATCTAAGTTCTGTAATTCACTATTACAAGTTCAGATCTTCAAATTATAATTTACACTAATAATTAGAAGCTATCAATTTTAAGTTCTGTATTTGACAATTTCAAGTTCAGATCTACAAGTTATAATTTGCACTAATAATTTGTATTTAACAATTAGAAGTTCTGAATTTGACAATTACAAGTTCAGATATTCAAGTTATAATTTGAAATAATAATTAGAAGCTATCAATTTTAAGTTCTGTATTTGACAATTACAAGTTCTGATCTTCAAGTTATAATTTGCAATAATAATTAGAAGCTATCAATTTTAAGTTCTGTATTTGACACTTACTAGTTCAGATCTTCAAGTTATAATTTGCACTAATAATTTGTATTTAACAATTAGAAGTTCTGTATTTGACTATTACAAGTTCAGATCTTCGAATTATTATTTGCAATCTTAGTTTTAATTTAACAATTCGAAGTTCTGTATTTACCTATTACAGGTTCAGATCTTCAAGTTATAATTTGCAATCACAATTTGTATTTAACAATGCTAAGTTGCGTATTTGTCTATTACAAGTTCAGATCTTCAAATTATAATTTGCAATAATAATTAGAAGCTATCAATTTTAAGTTCTGTATTTGACAATTACAAGTTCAGATCTTCAAGTTATTATTTGCAATAATAATTAGAAGATATCAATTTTAAGTTCTGTATTTGACAATTACAAGTTCAGATCTTCAAGTTATAATTTACAATAATAATTAGAAGCTATCAATTTTAAGTTCTGTATTTGACAATTACAAGTTCAGATCTTCAAGTTATAATTTGCAATAATATTTAGAAGCTATCAATTTTAAGTTCTGTATTTGACAATTACTAGTTCAGATCTTCAAGTTATAAATTGAAATAATAATTTCAATTTAACAAATCTAAGTTCTGTAATTCTCTATTACAAGTTCAGATCTTCAAGTTATAATTTACAATAATAATTAGAAGCTATCAATTTTAAGTTCTGTATTTGACAATTACAAGTTCAGATCTTCAAGTTATAATTTGCACTAAAAATTTGTATTTAACAATTAGAAGTTCTGTATTTGACAATTACAAGTTCAGATCTTCAAGTTATAATTTGAAATAATAATTAGAAGCTATCAATTTTGTGTTCTGTATTTGACAATTACAAGTTCAGATCTTCAAGTTATAATTTGCAATAATAATTAGAAGCTTTCAATTTTAAGTGCTGTATTTGACAATTACTAGTTCAGATCTTCAAGTTATAATTTGCACTAATAATTTGTATTTAACAATTAGAAGTTCTGTATTTGACAATTACAAGTTCAGATCTTCAAGTTATAATTTTCTCTAATAATTTGTATTTAACAATTAGAAGTTCTGTATTTGACAATTACAAGTTCCGATCTTCAAGTTATAATTTGCAATAATAATTAGAAGCTATCAATTTTAAGTTCTGTATTTGACAATTACAGGTTCAGATCTTCAAGTTATAATTTGCAATCACAATTTGTATTTAACAATGCTAAGTTGCGTATTTGTCTATTACAAGTTCAGATCTTCAAATTATGATTTGCAATAATAATTAGAAGCTATCAATTTTAAGTTCTGTATTTGACAATTACAAGTTCAGATCTTCAAGTTATAATTTGCAATAATAATTAGAAGCTATCAATTTTAAGTTCTGTATTTGACAATTACTAGTTCAGATCTTCAAGTAATAATTTGAAATAATAACTTGAATTTAACAAATCTAAGTTCTGTAATTCACTATTACAAGTTCAGATCTACAAGTTATAATTTACAATAATAACTAGAAGCTATCAATTTTAAGTGCTGTATTTGACAATTACTAGTTCAGATCTTCAAGTTATAATTTGCACTAATAATTTGTATTTAACAATTCGAAGTTCTGTATTTGACTATTACAAGTTCAGATCTTCAAGTTATAATTTGAAATATAATTATAAGCTATCAATTTTAAGTTCTGTATTTGACAATTACAAGTACAGATCTTCAAATTATTATTTGCAATAATAATTAGAAGCTATCAATTTTAAGTTCTGTATTTGACAATTACTAGTTCAGATCTTCAAGTTATAATTTGAAATAATAATTTGAATTTAACAAATCTAAGTTCTGTAATTCACTATTACAAGTTCAGATCTTCAAGTTATAATTTACAATAATAATTAGAAGCTATTAATTTTAAGTTCTGTATTTGACAATTACAAGTTCAGAACTTCATGTTATAATTTGCACTAATAATTTGTATTTAACAATTAGAAGTTCTGTATTTGACAATTACAAGTTCAGATCTTCAAGTTATATTTTGCAATAATAATTAGAAGCTATCAATTTTAAGTTCTGTATTTGACAATTACAAGTTCAGAACTTCAAGTTATAATTTGCACTAATAATTTGGATTTAACAATTAGAAGTTCTGTATTTGACAGTTACAAGTTCAGATCTACAAGTTATAATTTGCACTAATAATTTGTATTTAAAATTAGAAGTTCTGTATTTGACAATTACAAGTTCAGATATTCAAGTTATAATTTGAAATAATAATTAGAAGCTATCAATTTTAAGTTCTGTATTTGACAATTACAAGTTCAGATCTTCAAGTTATAATTTGCAATAATAATTAGAAGCTATCAATGTTACGTTCTGCATTTGACAATTACTAGTTCAGATCTTCAAGTTATAATTTGAAATAATAATTTGAATTTAAGAAATCTAAGTTCTGTAATTCACTATTACAAGTTCAGATCTTCAAGTTATAATTTACAATAATAATTAGAAGCTATAAATTTTAAGTTCTGTATTTGACAATTACAAGTTCAGATCTTCAAGTTATAATTTGCACTAATAATTTGTATTTGACAATTAGAAGTTCAGTATTTGATAATTACAAGTTCAGATCTTCAAGTTATAATTTGCAATAATAATTAGAAGCAATCAATTTTAAGTTCTGTATTTGACAATTACTAGTTCAGATCTTCAAGTTATAATTAGAAATAATAATTTGAATTTGACAAATCTAAGTTCTGTAATTCACTATTACAAGTTCAGATCTTCAAGTTATAATTTACAATAATAATTAGAAGCTATCAATTTTAAGTTCTGTATTTGACAATTACAAGTTCAGATCTACAAGTTATAATTTGCACTAATAATTTGTATTTAACAATTAGAAGTTCTGAATTTGACAATTACAAGTTCAGATATTCAAGTTATAATTTGAAATAATAATTAGAAGCTATCAATTTTAAGTTCTGTATTTGACAATTACAAGTTCTGATCTTCAAGTTATAATTTGCAATAATAATTAGAAGCTATCAATTTTAAGTTCTGTATTTGACACTTACTAGTTCAGATCTTCAAGTTATAATTTGCACTAATAATTTGTATTTAACAATTAGAAGTTCTGTATTTGACTATTACAAGTTCAGATCTTCGAATTATTATTTTCAATCTTAGTTTTAATTTAACAATTCGAAGTTCTGTATTTACCTATTACAGGTTCAGATCTTCAAGTTATAATTTGCAATCACAATTTGTATTTAACAATGCTAAGTTGCGTATTTGTCTATTACAAGTTCAGATCTTCAAATTATAATTTGCAATAATAATTAGAAGCTATCAATTTTAAGTTCTGTATTTGACAATTACAAGTTCAGATCTTCAAGTTATTATTTGCAATAATAATTAGAAGATATCAATTTTAAGTTCTGTATTTGACAATTACAAGTTCAGATCTTCAAGTTATAATTTACAATAATAATTAGAAGCTATCAATTTTAAGTTCTGTATTTGACAATTACAAGTTCAGATCTTCAAGTTATAATTTGCAATAATATTTAGAAGCTATCAATTTTAAGTTCTGTATTTGACAATTACTAGTTCAGATCTTCAAGTTATAAATTGAAATAATAATTTCAATTTAACAAATCTAAGTTCTGTAATTCACTATTACAAGTTCAGATCTTCAAGTTATAATTTACAATAATAATTAGAAGCTATCAATTTTAAGTTCTGTATTTGACAATTACAAGTTCAGATCTTCAAGTTATAATTTGCACTAAAAATTTGTATTTAACAATTAGAAGTTCTGTATTTGACAATTACAAGTTCAGATCTTCAAGTTATAATTTGCAATAATAATTAGAAGCTATTAATTTTAAGTTCTGTATTTGACAATTACAAGTTCAGATCTTCAAGTTATAATTTGAAATAATAATTAGAAGCTATCAATTTTGTGTTCTGTATTTGACAATTACTAGTTCAGATCTTCAAGTTATAATTTGCAATAATAATTAGAAGCTTTCAATTTTAAGTGCTGTATTTGACAATTACTAGTTCAGATCTTCAAGTTATAATTTGCACTAATAATTTGTATTTAACAATTAGAAGTTCTGTATTTGACAATTACAAGTTCAGATCTTCAAGTTATAATTTTCTCTAATAATTTGTATTTAACAATTAGAAGTTCTGTATTTGACAATTACAAGTTCCGATCTTCAAGTTATAATTTGCAATACTAATTAGAAGCTATCAATTTTAAGTTCTGTATTTGACAATTACAGGTTCAGATCTTCAAGTTATAATTTGCAATCACAATTTGTATTTAACAATGCTAAGTTGCGTATTTGTCTATTACAAGTTCAGATCTTCAAATTATAATTTGCAATAATAATTAGAAGCTATCAATTTTAAGTTCTGTATTTGACAATTACAAGTTCAGATCTTCAAGTTATTATTTGCAATAATAATTAGAAGATATCAATTTTAAGTTCTGTATTTGACAATTACAAGTTCAGATCTTCAAGTTATAATTTACAATAATAATTAGAAGCTATCAATTTTAAGTTCTGTATTTGACAATTACAAGTTCAGATCTTCAAGTTATAATTTGCAATAATATTTAGAAGCTATCAATTTTAAGTTCTGTATTTGACAATTACAAGTTCAGATCTTCAAGTTATAATTTACAATAATAATTAGAAGCTATCAATTTTAAGTTCTGTATTTGACAATTACAAGTTCAGATCTTCAAGTTATAATTTACAATAATAATTAGAAGCTATCAATTTTAAGTTCTGTATTTGACAATTACAAGTTCAGATCTTCAAGTTATAATTTGCAATAATATTTAGAAGCTATCAATTTTAAGTTCTGTATTTGACAATTACTAGTTCAGATCTTCAAGTTATAAATTGAAATAATAATTTCAATTTAACAAATCTAAGTTCTGTAATTCACTATTACAAGTTCAGATCTTCAAGTTATAATTTACAATAATAATTAGAAGCTATCAATTTTAAGTTCTGTATTTGACAATTACAAGTTCAGATCTTCAAGTTATAATTTGCACTAAAAATTTGTATTTAACAATTAGAAGTTCTGTATTTGACAATTACAAGTTCAGATCTTCAAGTTATAATTTGAAATAATAATTAGAAGCTATCAATTTTGTGTTCTGTATTTGACAATTACAAGTTCAGATCTTCAAGTTATAATTTGCAATAATAATTAGAAGCTTTCAATTTTAAGTGCTGTATTTGACAATTACTAGTTCAGATCTTCAAGTTATAATTTGCACTAATAATTTGTATTTAACAATTAGAAGTTCTGTATTTGACAATTACAAGTTCAGATCTTCAAGTTATAATTTTCTCTAATAATTTGTATTTAACAATTAGAAGTTCTGTATTTGACAATTACAAGTTCCGATCTTCAAGTTATAATTTGCAATAATAATTAGAAGCTATCAATTTTAAGTTCTGTATTTGACAATTACAGGTTCAGATCTTCAAGTTATAATTTGCAATCACAATTTGTATTTAACAATGCTAAGTTGCGTATTTGTCTATTACAAGTTCAGATCTTCAAATTATGATTTGCAATAATAATTAGAAGCTATCAATTTTAAGTTCTGTATTTGACAATTACAAGTTCAGATCTTCAAGTTATAATTTGCAATAATAATTAGAAGCTATCAATTTTAAGTTCTGTATTTGACAATTACTAGTTCAGATCTTCAAGTAATAATTTGAAATAATAACTTGAATTTAACAAATCTAAGTTCTGTAATTCACTATTACAAGTTCAGATCTACAAGTTATAATTTACAATAATAACTAGAAGCTATCAATTTTAAGTGCTGTATTTGACAATTACTAGTTCAGATCTTCAAGTTATAATTTGCACTAATAATTTGTATTTAACAATTCGAAGTTCTGTATTTGACTATTACAAGTTCAGATCTTCAAGTTATAATTTGAAATATAATTATAAGCTAACAATTTTAAGTTCTGTATTTGACAATTACAAGTACAGATCTTCAAATTATTATTTGCAATAATAATTAGAAGCTATCAATTTTAAGTTCTGTATTTGACAATTACTAGTTCAGATCTTCAAGTTATAATTTGAAATAATAATTTGAATTTAACAAATCTAAGTTCTGTAATTCACTATTACAAGTTCAGATCTTCAAGTTATAATTTACAATAATAATTAGAAGCTATTAATTTTAAGTTCTGTATTTGACAATTACAAGTTCAGAACTTCATGTTATAATTTGCACTAATAATTTGTATTTAACAATTAGAAGTTCTGTATTTGACAATTACAAGTTCAGATCTTCAAGTTATATTTTGCAATAATAATTAGAAGCTATCAATTTTAAGTTCTGTATTTGACAATTACAAGTTCAGAACTTCAAGTTATAATTTGCACTAATAATTTGGATTTAACAATTAGAAGTTCTGTATTTGACAGTTACAAGTTCAGATCTACAAGTTATAATTTGCACTAATAATTTGTATTTAAAATTAGAAGTTCTGTATTTGACAATTACAAGTTCAGATATTCAAGTTATAATTTGAAATAATAATTAGAAGCTATCAATTTTAAGTTCTGTATTTGACAATTACAAGTTCAGATCTTCAAGTTATAATTTGCAATAATAATTAGAAGCTATCAATGTTACGTTCTGCATTTGACAATTACTAGTTCAGATCTTCAAGTTATAATTTGAAATAATAATTTGAATTTAAGAAATCTAAGTTCTGTAATTCACTATTACAAGTTCAGATCTTCAAGTTATAATTTACAATAATAATTAGAAGCTATAAATTTTAAGTTCTGTATTTGACAATTACAAGTTCAGATCTTCAAGTTATAATTTGCACTAATAATTTGTATTTAACAATTAGAAGTTCAGTATTTGACAATTACAAGTTCAGATCTTCAAGTTATAATTTGCAATAATAATTAGAAGCAATCAATTTTAAGTTCTGTATTTGACAATTACTAGTTCAGATCTTCAAGTTATAATTAGAAATAATAATTTGAATTTGACAAATCTAAGTTCTGTAATTCACTATTACAAGTTCAGATCTTCAAGTTATAATTTACAATAATAATTAGAAGCTATCAATTTTAAGTTCTGTATTTGACAATTACAAGTTCAGATCTACAAGTTATAATTTGCACTAATAATTTGTATTTAACAATTAGAAGTTCTGAATTTGACAATTACAAGTTCAGATATTCAAGTTATAATTTGAAATAATAATTAGAAGCTATCAATTTTAAGTTCTGTATTTGACAATTACAAGTTCTGATCTTCAAGTTATAATTTGCAATAATAATTAGAAGCTATCAATTTTAAGTTCTGTATTTGACACTTACTAGTTCAGATCTTCAAGTTATAATTTGCACTAATAATTTGTATTTAACAATTAGAAGTTCTGTATTTGACTATTACAAGTTCAGATCTTCGAATTATTATTTGCAATCTTAGTTTTAATTTAACAATTCGAAGTTCTGTATTTACCTATTACAGGTTCAGATCTTCAAGTTATAATTTGCAATCACAATTTGTATTTAACAATGCTAAGTTGCGTATTTGTCTATTACAAGTTCAGATCTTCAAATTATAATTTGCAATAATAATTAGAAGCTATCAATTTTAAGTTCTGTATTTGACAATTACAAGTTCAGATCTTCAAGTTATTATTTGCAATAATAATTAGAAGATATCAATTTTAAGTTCTGTATTTGACAATTACAAGTTCAGATCTTCAAGTTATAATTTACAATAATAATTAGAAGCTATCAATTTTAAGTTCTGTATTTGACAATTACAAGTTCAGATCTTCTAGTTATAATTTGCAATAATATTTAGAAGCTATCAATTTTAAGTTCTGTATTAGACAATTACTAGTTCAGATCTTCAAGTTATAAATTGAAATAATAATTTCAATTTAACAAATCTAAGTTCTGTAATTCACTATTACAAGTTCAGATCTTCAAGTTATAATTTACAATAATAATTAGAAGCTATCAATTTTAAGTTCTGTATTTGACAATTACAAGTTCAGATCTTCAAGTTATAATTTGCACTAAAAATTTGTATTTAACAATTAGAAGTTCTGTATTTGACAATTACAAGTTCAGATCTTCAAGTTATAATTTGCAATAATAATTAGAAGCTATTAATTTTAAGTTCTGTATTTGACAATTACAAGTTCAGATCTTCAAGTTATAATTTGAAATAATAATTAGAAGCTATCAATTTTGTGTTCTGTATTTGACAATTACTAGTTCAGATCTTCAAGTTATAATTTGCAATAATAATTAGAAGCTTTCAATTTTAAGTGCTATATTTGACAATTACTAGTTCAGATCTTCAAGTTATAATTTGCAATAATAATTAGAAGCTTTCAATTTTAAGTGCTGTATTTGACAATTACTAGTTCAGATCTTCAAGTTATAATTTGCACTAATAATTTGTATTTAACAATTAGAAGTTCTGTATTTGACAATTACAAGTTCAGATCTTCAAGTTATAATTTTCTCTAATAATTTGTATTTAACAATTAGAAGTTCTGTATTTGACAATTACAAGTTCCGATCTTCAAGTTATAATTTGCAATACTAATTAGAAGCTATCAATTTTAAGTTCTGTATTTGACAATTACAGGTTCAGATCTTCAAGTTATAATTTGCAATCACAATTTGTATTTAACAATGCTAAGTTGCGTATTTGTCTATTACAAGTTCAGATCTTCAAATTATAATTTGCAATAATAATTAGAAGCTATCAATTTTAAGTTCTGTATTTGACAATTACAAGTTCAGATCTTCAAGTTATTATTTGCAATAATAATTAGAAGATATCAATTTTAAGTTCTGTATTTGACAATTACAAGTTCAGATCTTCAAGTTATAATTTACAATAATAATTAGAAGCTATCAATTTTAAGTTCTGTATTTGACAATTACAAGTTCAGATCTTCAAGTTATAATTTGCAATAATATTTAGAAGCTATCAATTTTAAGTTCTGTATTTGACAATTACAAGTTCAGATCTTCAAGTTATAATTTACAATAATAATTAGAAGCTATCAATTTTAAGTTCTGTATTTGACAATTACAAGTTCAGATCTTCAAGTTATAATTTACAATAATAATTAGAAGCTATCAATTTTAAGTTCTGTATTTGACAATTACAAGTTCAGATCTTCAAGTTATAATTTGCAATAATATTTAGAAGCTATCAATTTTAAGTTCTGTATTTGACAATTACTAGTTCAGATCTTCAAGTTATAAATTGAAATAATAATTTCAATTTAACAAATCTAAGTTCTGTAATTCACTATTACAAGTTCAGATCTTCAAGTTATAATTTACAATAATAATTAGAAGCTATCAATTTTAAGTTCTGTATTTGACAATTACAAGTTCAGATCTTCAAGTTATAATTTGCACTAAAAATTTGTATTTAACAATTAGAAGTTCTGTATTTGACAATTACAAGTTCAGATCTTCAAGTTATAATTTGAAATAATAATTAGAAGCTATCAATTTTGTGTTCTGTATTTGACAATTACAAGTTCAGATCTTCAAGTTATAATTTGCAATAATAATTAGAAGCTTTCAATTTTAAGTGCTGTATTTGACAATTACTAGTTCAGATCTTCAAGTTATAATTTGCACTAATAATTTGTATTTAACAATTAGAAGTTCTGTATTTGACAATTACAAGTTCAGATCTTCAAGTTATAATTTTCTCTAATAATTTGTATTTAACAATTAGAAGTTCTGTATTTGACAATTACAAGTTCCGATCTTCAAGTTATAATTTGCAATAATAATTAGAAGCTATCAATTTTAAGTTCTGTATTTGACAATTACAGGTTCAGATCTTCAAGTTATAATTTGCAATCACAATTTGTATTTAACAATGCTAAGTTGCGTATTTGTCTATTACAAGTTCAGATCTTCAAATTATGATTTGCAATAATAATTAGAAGCTATCAATTTTAAGTTCTGTATTTGACAATTACAAGTTCAGATCTTCAAGTTATAATTTGCAATAATAATTAGAAGCTATCAATTTTAAGTTCTGTATTTGACAATTACTAGTTCAGATCTTCAAGTAATAATTTGAAATAATAACTTGAATTTAACAAATCTAAGTTCTGTAATTCACTATTACAAGTTCAGATCTACAAGTTATAATTTACAATAATAACTAGAAGCTATCAATTTTAAGTGCTGTATTTGACAATTACTAGTTCAGATCTTCAAGTTATAATTTGCACTAATAATTTGTATTTAACAATTCGAAGTTCTGTATTTGACTATTACAAGTTCAGATCTTCAAGTTATAATTTGAAATATAATTATAAGCTAACAATTTTAAGTTCTGTATTTGACAATTACAAGTACAGATCTTCAAATTATTATTTGCAATAATAATTAGAAGCTATCAATTTTAAGTTCTGTATTTGACAATTACTAGTTCAGATCTTCAAGTTATAATTTGAAATAATAATTTGAATTTAACAAATCTAAGTTCTGTAATTCACTATTACAAGTTCAGATCTTCAAGTTATAATTTACAATAATAATTAGAAGCTATTAATTTTAAGTTCTGTATTTGACAATTACAAGTTCAGAACTTCATGTTATAATTTGCACTAATAATTTGTATTTAACAATTAGAAGTTCTGTATTTGACAATTACAAGTTCAGATCTTCAAGTTATATTTTGCAATAATAATTAGAAGCTATCAATTTTAAGTTCTGTATTTGACAATTACAAGTTCAGAACTTCAAGTTATAATTTGCACTAATAATTTGGATTTAACAATTAGAAGTTCTGTATTTGACAGTTACAAGTTCAGATCTACAAGTTATAATTTGCACTAATAATTTGTATTTAAAATTAGAAGTTCTGTATTTGACAATTACAAGTTCAGATATTCAAGTTATAATTTGAAATAATAATTAGAAGCTATCAATTTTAAGTTCTGTATTTGACAATTACAAGTTCAGATCTTCAAGTTATAATTTGCAATAATAATTAGAAGCTATCAATGTTACGTTCTGCATTTGACAATTACTAGTTCAGATCTTCAAGTTATAATTTGAAATAATAATTTGAATTTAAGAAATCTAAGTTCTGTAATTCACTATTACAAGTTCAGATCTTCAAGTTATAATTTACAATAATAATTAGAAGCTATAAATTTTAAGTTCTGTATTTGACAATTACAAGTTCAGATCTTCAAGTTATAATTTGCACTAATAATTTGTATTTAACAATTAGAAGTTCAGTATTTGACAATTACAAGTTCAGATCTTCAAGTTATAATTTGCAATAATAATTAGAAGCAATCAATTTTAAGTTCTGTATTTGACAATTACTAGTTCAGATCTTCAAGTTATAATTAGAAATAATAATTTGAATTTGACAAATCTAAGTTCTGTAATTCACTATTACAAGTTCAGATCTTCAAGTTATAATTTACAATAATAATTAGAAGCTATCAATTTTAAGTTCTGTATTTGACAATTACAAGTTCAGATCTACAAGTTATAATTTGCACTAATAATTTGTATTTAACAATTAGAAGTTCTGAATTTGACAATTACAAGTTCAGATATTCAAGTTATAATTTGAAATAATAATTAGAAGCTATCAATTTTAAGTTCTGTATTTGACAATTACAAGTTCTGATCTTCAAGTTATAATTTGCAATAATAATTAGAAGCTATCAATTTTAAGTTCTGTATTTGACACTTACTAGTTCAGATCTTCAAGTTATAATTTGCACTAATAATTTGTATTTAACAATTAGAAGTTCTGTATTTGACTATTACAAGTTCAGATCTTCGAATTATTATTTGCAATCTTAGTTTTAATTTAACAATTCGAAGTTCTGTATTTACCTATTACAGGTTCAGATCTTCAAGTTATAATTTGCAATCACAATTTGTATTTAACAATGCTAAGTTGCGTATTTGTCTATTACAAGTTCAGATCTTCAAATTATAATTTGCAATAATAATTAGAAGCTATCAATTTTAAGTTCTGTATTTGACAATTACAAGTTCAGATCTTCAAGTTATTATTTGCAATAATAATTAGAAGATATCAATTTTAAGTTCTGTATTTGACAATTACAAGTTCAGATCTTCAAGTTATAATTTACAATAATAATTAGAAGCTATCAATTTTAAGTTCTGTATTTGACAATTACAAGTTCAGATCTTCTAGTTATAATTTGCAATAATATTTAGAAGCTATCAATTTTAAGTTCTGTATTAGACAATTACTAGTTCAGATCTTCAAGTTATAAATTGAAATAATAATTTCAATTTAACAAATCTAAGTTCTGTAATTCACTATTACAAGTTCAGATCTTCAAGTTATAATTTACAATAATAATTAGAAGCTATCAATTTTAAGTTCTGTATTTGACAATTACAAGTTCAGATCTTCAAGTTATAATTTGCACTAAAAATTTGTATTTAACAATTAGAAGTTCTGTATTTGACAATTACAAGTTCAGATCTTCAAGTTATAATTTGCAATAATAATTAGAAGCTATTAATTTTAAGTTCTGTATTTGACAATTACAAGTTCAGATCTTCAAGTTATAATTTGAAATAATAATTAGAAGCTATCAATTTTGTGTTCTGTATTTGACAATTACTAGTTCAGATCTTCAAGTTATAATTTGCAATAATAATTAGAAGCTTTCAATTTTAAGTGCTATATTTGACAATTACTAGTTCAGATCTTCAAGTTATAATTTGCACTAATAATTTGTATTTAACAATTAGAAGTTCTGTATTTGACAATTACAAGTTCAGATCTTCAAGTTATAATTTTCTCTAATAATTTGTATTTAACAATTAGAAGTTCTGTATTTGACAATTACAAGTTCCGATCTTCAAGTTATAATTTGCAATACTAATTAGAAGCTATCAATTTTAAGTTCTGTATTTGACAATTACAGGTTCAGATCTTCAAGTTATAATTTGCAATCACAATTTGTATTTAACAATGCTAAGTTGCGTATTTGTCTATTACAAGTTCAGATCTTCAAATTATGATTTGCAATAATAATTAGAAGCTATCAATTTTAAGTTCTGTATTTGACAATTACAAGTTCAGATCTTCAAGTTATAATTTGCAATAATAATTAGAAGCTATCAATTTTAAGTTCTGTATTTGACAATTACTAGTTCAGATCTTCCAGTAATAATTTGAAATAATAACTTGAATTTAACAAATCTAAGTTCTGTAATTCACTATTACAAGTTCAGATCTACAAGTTATAATTTACAATAATATCTAGAAGCTATCAATTTTAAGTGCTGTATTTGACAATTACTAGTTCAGATCTTCAAGTTATAATTTGCACTAATAATTTGTATTTAACAATTCGAAGTTCTGTATTTGACTATTACAAGTTCAGATCTTCAAGTTATAATTTGAAATATAATTATAAGCTATCAATTTTAAGTTCTGTATTTGACAATTACAAGTACAGATCTTCAAATTATTATTTGCAATAATAATTAGAAGCTATCAATTTTAAGTTCTGTATTTGACAATTACTAGTTCAGATCTTCAAGTTATAATTTGAAATAATAATTTGAATTTAACAAATCTAAGTTCTGTAATTCACTATTACAAGTTCAGATCTTCAAGTTATAATTTACAATAATAATTAGAAGCTATTAATTTTAAGTTCTGTATTTGACAATTACAAGTTCAGAACTTCATGTTATAATTTGCACTAATAATTTGTATTTAACAATTAGAAGTTCTGTATTTGACAATTACAAGTTCAGATCTTCAAGTTATATTTTGCAATAATAATTAGAAGCTATCAATTTTAAGTTCTGTATTTGACAATTACAAGTTCAGAACTTCAAGTTATAATTTGCACTAATAATTTGGATTTAACAATTAGAAGTTCTGTATTTGACAATTACAAGTTCAGATCTACAAGTTATAATTTGCACTAATAATTTGTATTTAAAATTAGAAGTTCTGTATTTGACAATTACAAGTTCAGATATTCAAGTTATAATTTGAAATAATAATTAGAAGCTATCAATTTTAAGTTCTGTATTTGACAATTACAAGTTCAGATCTTCAAGTTATAATTTGCAATAATAATTAGAAGCTATCAATGTTACGTTCTGCATTTGACAATTACTAGTTCAGATCTTCAAGTTATAATTTGAAATAATAATTTGAATTTAAGAAATCTAAGTTCTGTAATTCACTATTACAAGTTCAGATCTTCAAGTTATAATTTACAATAATAATTAGAAGCTATAAATTTTAAGTTCTGTATTTGACAATTACAAGTTCAGATCTTCAAGTTATAATTTGCACTAATAATTTGTATTTAACAATTAGAAGTTCTGTATTTGACAATTACAAGTTCAGATCTTCAAGTTATAATTTGCAATAATAATTAGAAGCAATCAATTTTAAGTTCTGTATTTGACAATTACTAGTTCAGATCTTCAAGTTATAATTAGAAATAATAATTTGAATTTGACAAATCTAAGTTCTGTAATTCACTATTACAAGTTCAGATCTTCAAGTTATAATTTACAATAATAATTAGAAGCTATCAATTTTAAGTTCTGTATTTGACAATTACAAGTTCAGATCTACAAGTTATAATTTGCACTAATAATTTGTATTTAACAATTAGAAGTTCTGTATTTGACAATTACAAGTTCAGATATTCAAGTTATAATTTGAAATAATAATTAGAAGCTATCAATTTTAAGTTCTGTATTTGACAATTACAAGTTCTGATCTTCAAGTTATAATTTGCAATAATAATTAGAAGCTATCAATTTTAAGTTCTGTATTTGACACTTACTAGTTCAGATCTTCAAGTTATAATTTGCACTAATAATTTGTATTTAATAATTAGAAGTTCTGTATTTGACTATTACAAGTTCAGATCTTCGAATTATTATTTGCAATCTTAGTTTTAATTTAACAATTCGAAGTTCTGTATTTACCTATTACAGGTTCAGATCTTCAAGTTATAATTTGCAATCACAATTAGTATTTAACAATGCTAAGTTGCGTATTTGTCTATTACAAGTTCAGATCTTCAAATTATAATTTGCAATAATAATTAGAAGCTATCAATTTTAAGTTCTGTATTTGACAATTACAAGTTCAGATCTTCAAGTTATAATTTGCAATAATAATTAGAAGCTATCAATTTTAAGTTCTGTATTAGACAATTACAAGTTCAGATCTTCAAGTTATAATTTTCTCTAATAATTTGTATTTAACAATTAGAAGTTCTGTATTTGACAATTACAAGTTCCGATCTTCAAGTTATAATTTGCAATAAAAATTAGAAGCTATCAATTTTAAGTTCTGTATTTGACAATTACAAGTTCAGATCTTCAAGTTATAATTTGAAATAATAATTAGAAGCTATCAATTTTAAGTTCTGTATTTGACAATTACAAGTTCAGTTCTTCTAGTTATAATTTGCAATAATAATTAGAAGCTATCAATTTTAAGTTCTGTATTTGACAATTACAAGTTCAGTCCTTCTAGTTATAATTTACAATAATAATTAGAAGCTATCAATTTTAAGTTCTGTATTTGACAATTACAAGTTCAGATCTTCAAGTTATAATTTGCAATAATAATTAGAAGCTATCAATTTTAAGTTCTGTATTAGACAATTACAAGTTCAGATCTTCAAGTTATAATTTTCTCTAATAATTTGTATTTAACAATTAGAAGTTCTGTATTTGACAATTACAAGTTCCGATCTTCAAGTTATAATTTGCAATAAAAATTAGAAGCTATCAATTTTAAGTTCTGTATTTGACAATTACAAGTTCAGATCTTCAAGTTATAATTTGAAATAATAATTAGAAGCTATCAATTTTAAGTTCTGTATTTGACAATTACAAGTTCAGTTCTTCTAGTTATAATTTGCAATAATAATTAGAAGCTATCAATTTTAAGTTCTGTATTTGACAATTACAAGTTCAGATCTTCAAGTTATAATTTGCAATAATATTTAGAAGCTATCAATTTTAAGTTCTGTATTTGACAATTACTAGTTCAGATCTACAAGTTATAAATTGAAATAATAATTTCAATATAACAAATCTAAGTTCTGTAATTCACTATTACAAGTTCAGATCTTCAAGTTATAATTTACAATAATAATTAGAAGCTATCAATTTTAAGTTCTGTATTTGACAATTACAAGTTCAGATCTTCAAGTTATAATTTGCACTAATAATTTGTATTTAACAATTAGAAGTTCTGTATTTGACAATTACAAGTTCAGATCTTCAAGTTATAATTTGTAATAATAATTAGAAGCTATTAATTTTAAGTTCTGTATTTGACAATTACAAGTTCAGATCTTCAAGTTATAATTTGAAATAATAATTAGAAGCTATCAATTTTATGTTCTGTATTTGACAATTACAAGTTCAGATCTTCAAGTTATAATTTGCAATAATAATTAGAAGCTTTCAATTGTAAGTGCTGTATTTGACAATTACTAGTTCAGATCTACAAGTTATAATTTTCACTAATAATTTGTATTTAACAATTAGTAGTTCTGTATTTGACAATTACAAGTTCCGATCTTCAAGTTATAATTTGCAATAATAATTAGAAGCTATCAATTTTAAGTTCTGTATTTGACAATTACTAGTTCAGATCTTCAAGTTATAATTTGCACTAATAATTTGTATTTAACAATTAGAAGTTCTGTATTTGACAATTACAGGTTCAGATCTTCAAGTAATAATTTGCACTAATAATTTGTATTTAACAATTCGAAGTTCTGTATTTGACTATTACAAGTTCAGATCTTCAAGTTATAATTTGAAATAATAATTAGTAGCTATCAATTTTATGTTATGTATTTGACAATTCCAAGTTCAGATCTCCAAGTTATAATTTGCAATAATAATTAGAAGCTATCAATTTTAAGTGCTGTATTTGACAATTACAAGTTCAGATCTTCAAGTTATTATTTGCAATAATAATTAGAAGCTATTAATTTTAAGTTCTGTATTTGACAATTACAAGTGCAGATCTTCAAGTTATAATTTGCAATAATAATTAGAAGCTATCAATTTTAAGTTCTGTATTTGACAATTACTAGTTCAGATCTTCAAGTTATAATTAGAATTAATAATTAGAATTTGACAAATCTAAGTTCTGTAATTCACTATTACAAGTTCAGATCTTCAAGTTATAATTTACAATAATAATTAGAAGCTATCAATTTTAAGTTCTGTATTTGACAATTACAAGTTCAGATCTACAAGTTATAATTTGCACTAATAATTTGTATTTAACAAATAGAAGTTCTGTATTTGACAATTACAAGTTCAGATCTTCATGTTATAATTTGAAATAATAATTAGAAGCTATCAATTTTAAGTTCTGTATTTGACAATTACTAGTTCAGATCCTCAAGTTATAATTTGAAATAATAATTTGAATTTAACAAATCTAAGTTCTGTAATTCACTATTACAAGTTCAGTTCTTCAAGTTATAATTTACAATAATAATTAGAAGCTATCAATTTTAAGTTCTGTATTTGACAATTACAAGTTCAGATCTTCAAGTTATAATTTGCACTAATAATTTTTATTTAACAATTAGAAGTTCTGTATTTGACAATTACAAGTTCAGACATTCAAGTTATAATTTGCAATAATAATTAGAAGCTATTAATTTTAAGTTCTGTATTTGACAATTACAAGTTCAGATCTTCAAGTTATAATTTGAAATAATAATTAGTAGCTATCAATTTTATGTTCTGTATTTGACAATTACAAGTTCAGATCTTCAAGTTATAATTTGCAATAATAATTAGAAGCTATCAATTTTAAGTGCTGTATTTGACAATTACTAGTTCAGATCTTCAAGTTATAATTTACAATAATAATTAGAAGCTATCAATTTTAAGTTCTGTATTTGACAATTACAAGTTCAGATCTACAAGTTATAATTTGCACTAATAATTTGTATTTACCAATTAGAAGTTCTGTATTTGACAATTACAAGTTCAGATCTTCAAGTTATAATTTGCAATAATATTTAGAAGCTATCAATTTTAAGTTCTGTATTTGACAATTACTAGTTCAGATCTTCAAGTTATAAATTGAAAAATAATTTCAATTTAACAAATCTAAGTTCTGTAATTCACTATTACAAGTTCAGATCTTCAAGTTATAATTTACAATAATAATTAGAAGCTATCAATTTTAAGTTCTGTATTTGACAATTACAAGTTCAGATCTTCAAGTTATAATTTGCACTAATAATTTGTATTTAACAATTAGAAGTTCTGTATTTGACAATTACAAGTTCAGATCTTCAAGTTATAATTTGTAATAATAATTAGAAGCTATTAATTTTAAGTTCTGTATTTGACAATTACAAGTTCAGATCTTCAAGTTATAATTTGAAATAATAATTAGAAGCTATCAATTTTATGTTCTGTATTTGACAATTACAAGTTCAGATCTTCAAGTTATAATTTGCAATAATAATTAGAAGCTTTCAATTGTAAGTGCTGTATTTGACAATTACTAGTTCAGATCTACAAGTTATAATTTTCACTAATAATTTGTATTTAACAATTAGTAGTTCTGTATTTGACAATTACAAGTTCCGATCTTCAAGTTATAATTTGCAATAATAATTAGAAGCTATCAATTTTAAGTTCTGTATTTGACAATTACTAGTTCAGATCTTCAAGTTATAATTTGCACTAATAATTTGTATTTAACAATTAGAAGTTCTGTATTTGACAATTACAGGTTCAGATCTTCAAGTAATAATTTGCACTAATAATTTGTATTTAACAATTAGAAGTTCTGTATTTGACTATTACAAGTTCAGATCTTCAAGTTATAATTTGAATTATAATTATAAGCTATCAATTTTAAGTTCTGTATTTGACAATTACAAGTACAGATCTCCAAAATATTATTTGCAATAATAATTAGAAGCTATCAATTTTAAGTTCTGCATTTGACAATTACAAGTTCAGATCTTCAAGTTATTATTTGCAATAATAATTAGAAGCTATTAATTTTAAGTTCTGTATTTGACAATTACAAGTGCAGATCTTCAAGTTATAATTTGCAACAATAATTAGAAGCTATCAATTTTAAGTTCTGTATTTGACAATTACTAGTTCAGATCTTCAAGTTATAATTAGAATTAATAATTAGTATTTGACAAATCTAAGTTCTGTAATTCACTATTACAAGTTCAGATCTTCAAGTTATAATTTACAATAATAATTAGAAGCTATCAATTTTAAGTTCTGTATTTGACAATTACAAGTTCAGATCTACAAGTTATAATTTGCACTAATAATTTGTATTTAACAAATAGAAGTTCTGTATTTGACAATTACAAGTTCAGATCTTCAAGTTATAATTTGAAATAATAATTAGAAGCTATCAATTTTAAGTTCTGTATTTGACAATTACTAGTTCAGATCCTCAAGTTATAATTTGAAATAATAATTTGAATTTAACAAATCTAAGTTCTGTAATTCACTATTACAAGTTCAGTTCTTCAAGTTATAATTTACAATAATAATTAGAAGCTATCAATTTTAAGTTCTGTATTTGACAATTACAAGTTCAGATCTTCAAGTTATAATTTGCACTAATAATTTTTATTTAACAATTAGAAGTTCTGTATTTGACAATTACAAGTTCAGACATTCAAGTTATAATTTGCAATAATAATTAGAAGCTATTAATTTTAAGTTCTGTATTTGACAATTACAAGTTCAGATCTTCAAGTTATAATTTGAAATAATAATTAGTAGCTATCAATTTTATGTTCTGTATTTGACAATTACAAGTTCAGATCTTCAAGTTATAATTTGCAATAATAATTAGAAGCTATCAATTTTAAGTGCTGTATTTGACAATTACTAGTTCAGATCTTCAAGTTATAATTTACAATAATAATTAGAAGCTATCAATTTTAAGTTCTGTATTTGACAATTACAAGTTCAGATCTACAAGTTATAATTTGCACTAATAATTTGTATTTACCAATTAGAAGTTCTGTATTTGACAATTACAAGTTCAGATCTTCAAGTTATAATTTGCAATAATAATTAGAAGCTATCAATTTTAAGTTCTGTATTTGACAATTACTAGTTCAGATCTACAAGTTATAATTTGAAATAATAAATTGTATTTAACAAATCTAAGTTCTGTAATTCACTATTACAAGTTCAGTTCTTCAAGTTATAATTTACAATAATAATTAGAAGCTATCAATTTTAAGTTCTGTATTTGACAATTACAAGTTCAGATCTTCTAGTTATAATTTGCACTAATAATTTGTATTTAACAATTAGAAGTTCTGTATTTGACAATTACAAGTTCAGACATTCAAGTTATAATTTGCAATAATAATTAGAAGCTATTAATTTTAAGTTCTGTGTTTGACAATTACAAGTTCAGATCTTCAAGTTATAATTTGAAATAATAATTAGTAGCTATCAATTTTATGTTCTGTATTTGACAATTCCAAGTTCAGATCTTCAAGTTATAATTTGCAATAATAATTAGAAGCTATCAATTTTAAGTGCTGTATTTGACAATTACAAGTTCAGATCTTCAAGTTATTATTTGCAATAATAATTAGAAGCTATTAATTTTAAGTTCTGTATTTGACAATTACAAGTGCAGATCTTCGAGTTATAATTTGCAATAATAATTAGAAGCTATCAATTTTAAGTTCTGTATTTGACAATTACTAGTTCAGATCTTCAAGTTATAATTAGAATTAATAATTAGAATTTGACAAATCTAAGTTCTGTAATTCACTATTACAAGTTCAGATCTTCAAGTTATAATTTACAATAATAATTAGAAGCTATCAATTTTAAGTTCTGTATTTGACAATTACAAGTTCAGATCTACAAGTTATAATTTGCACTAATAATTTGTATTTAACAAATAGAAGTTCTGTATTTGACAATTACAAGTTCAGATCTTCAAGTTATAATTTGAAATAATAATTAGAAGCTATCAATTTTAAGTTCTGTATTTGACAATTACTAGTTCAGATCCTCAAGTTATAATTTGAAATAATAATTTGAATTTAACAAATCTAAGTTCTGTAATTCACTATTACAAGTTCAGTTCTTCAAGTTATAATTTACAATAATAATTAGAAGCTATCAATTTTAAGTTCTGTATTTGACAATTACAAGTTCAGATCTTCAAGTTATAATTTGCACTAATAATTTTTATTTAACAATTAGAAGTTCTGTATTTGACAATTACAAGTTCAGACATTCAAGTTATAATTTGCAATAATAATTAGAAGCTATTAATTTTAAGTTCTGTATTTGACAATTACAAGTTCAGATCTTCAAGTTATAATTTGAAATAATAATTAGTAGCTATCAATTTTATGTTCTGTATTTGACAATTACAAGTTCAGATCTTCAAGTTATAATTTGCAATAATAATTAGAAGCTATCAATTTTAAGTGCTGTATTTGACAATTACTAGTTCAGATCTTCAAGTTATAATTTACAATAATAATTAGAAGCTATCAATTTTAAGTTCTGTATTTGACAATTACAAGTTCAGATCTACAAGTTATAATTTGCACTAATAATTTGCATTTACCAATTAGAAGTTCTGTATTTGACAATTACAAGTTCAGATCTTCAAGTTATAATTTGCAATAATAATTAGAAGCTATCAATTTTAAGTTCTGTATTTGACAATTACTAGTTCAGATCTACAAGTTATAATTTGAATTAATAAATTGTATTTAACAAATCTAAGTTCTGTAATTCACTATTACAAGTTCAGTTCTTCAAGTTATAATTTACAATAATAATTAGAAGCTATCAATTTTAAGTTCTGTATTTGACAATTACAAGTTCAGATCTTCAAGTTATAATTTGCACTAATAATTTGTATTTAACAATTAGAAGTTCTGTATTTGACAATTACAAGTTCAGACATTCAAGTTATAATTTGCAATAATAATTAGAAGCTATTAATTTTAAGTTCTGTGTTTGACAATTACAAGTTCAGATCTTCAAGTTATAATTTGAAATAATAATTAGTAGCTATCAATTTTATGTTCTGTATTTGACAATTCCAAGTTCAGATCTTCAAGTTATAATTTGCAATAATAATTAGTAGCTATCAATTTTAAGTGCTGTATTTGACAATTACTAGTTCAGATCTTCAAGTTATAATTTGCACTAATAATTTGTATTTAACAATTAGAAGTTCTGTATTTGACAATTACAAGTTCAGATCTTCAAGTTATAATTTGTAATAATAATTAGAAGCTATTAATTTTAAGTTCTGTATTTGACAATTACAAGTTCAGATCTTCAAGTTATAATTTGAAATAATAATTAGAAGCTATCAATTTTATGTTCTGTATTTGACAATTACAAGTTCAGATCTTCAAGTTATAATTTGCAATAATAATTAGAAGCTTTTAATTGTAAGTGCTGTATTTGACAATTACTAGTTCAGATCTACAAGTTATAATTTGCAATAATAATTAGAAGCTTTCAATTGTAAGTGCTGTATTTGACAATTACTAGTTCAGATCTTCAAGTTATAATTTACAATAATAATTAGAAGCTATCAATTTTAAGTTCTGTATTTGACAATTACAAGTTCAGATCTTCAAGTTATAATTTGCAATAATATTTAGAAGCTATCAATTTTAAGTTCTGTATTTGACAATTACTAGTTCAGATCTTCAAGTTATAAATTGAAATAATAATTTCAATTTAACAAATCTAAGTTCTGTAATTCACTATTACAAGTTCAGATCTTCAAGTTATAATTTACAATAATAATTAGAAGCTATCAATTTTAAGTTCTGTATTTGACAATTACAAGTTCAGATCTTCAAGTTATAATTTGCACTAAAAATTTGTATTTAACAATTAGAAGTTCTGTATTTGACAATTACAAGTTCAGATCTTCAAGTTATAATTTGCAATAATAATTAGAAGCTATTAATTTTAAGTTCTGTATTTGACAATTACAAGTTCAGATCTTCAAGTTATAATTTGAAATAATAATTAGAAGCTATCAATTTTATGTTCTGTATTTGACAATTACAAGTTCAGATCTTCAAGTTATAATTTGCAATAATAATTAGAAGCTTTCAATTTTAAGTGCTGTATTTGACAATTACTAGTTCAGATCTTCAAGTTATAATTTGCACTAATAATTTGTATTTAACAATTAGAAGTTCTGTATTTGACAATTACAAGTTCAGATCTTCAAGTTATAATTTTCTCTAATAATTTGTATTTAACAATTAGAAGTTCTGTATTTGACAATTACAAGTTCCGATCTTCAAGTTATAATTTGCAATAATAATTAGAAGCTATCAATTTTAAGTTCTGTATTTGACAATTACAAGTTCAGATCTTCAAGTTATAATTTGAAATAATAATTAGAAGCTATCAATTTTAAGTTCTGTATTTGACAATTACAAGTTCAGTTCTTCTAGTTATAATTTGCAATAATAATTAGAAGCTATCAATTTTAAGTTCTGTATTTGACAATTACAAGTTCAGATCTTCAAGTTATAATTTGCAATGATATTTAGAAGCTATCAATTTTAAGTTCTGTATTTGACAATTACTAGTTCAGATCTTCAAGTTATAAATTGAAATAATAATTTCAATTTAACAAATCTAAGTTCTGTAATTCACTATTACAAGTTCAGATCTTCAAGTTATAATTTACAATAATAATTAGAAGCTATCAATTTTAAGTTCTGTATTTGACAATTACAAGTTCAGATCTTCAAGTTATAATTTGCACTAATAATTTGTATTTAACAATTAGAAGTTCTGTATTTGACAATTACAAGTTCAGATCTTCAAGTTATAATTTGTAATAATAATTAGAAGCTATTAATTTTAAGTTCTGTATTTGACAATTACAAGTTCAGATCTTCAAGTTATAATTTGAAATAATAATTAGAAGCTATCAATTTTATGTTCTGTATTTGACAATTACAAGTTCAGATCTTCAAGTTATAATTTGCAATAATAATTAGAAGCTTTCAATTGTAAGTGCTGTATTTGACAATTACTAGTTCAGATCTACAAGTTATAATTTTCACTAATAATTTGTATTTAACAATTAGTAGTTCTGTATTTGACAATTACAAGTTCCGATCTTCAAGTTATAATTTGCAATAATAATTAGAAGCTATCAATTTTAAGTTCTGTATTTGACAATTACTAGTTCAGATCTTCAAGTTATAATTTGCACTAATAATTTGTATTTAACAATTAGAAGTTCTGTATTTGACAATTACAGGTTCAGATCTTCAAGTAATAATTTGCACTAATAATTTGTATTTAACAATTAGAAGTTCTGTATTTGACAATTACAAGTTCAGATCTTCAAGTTATAATTTGCACTAATAATTTGTATTTAACAATTAGAAGTTCTGTATTTGACAATTACAAGTTCAGATCTTCAAGTTATAATTTGCAATAATAATTAGAAGCAATCAATTTTAAGTTCTGTATTTGACAATTACTAGTTCAGATCTTCAAGTTATAATTAGAAATAAAATTTGAATTTGACAAATCTAAGTTCTGTAATTCACTATTACAAGTTCAGATCTTCAAGTTATAATTTACAATAATAATTAGAAGCTATCAATTTTAAGTTCTGTATTTGACAATTACAAGTTCAGATCTACAAGTTATAATTTGCACTAATAATTTGTATTTAACAATTAGAAGTTCTGTATTTGACAATTACAAGTTCAGATCTTCAAGTTATAATTTGCACTAATAATTTGTATTTAACAATTAGAAGTTCTGTATTTGACAATTACAAGTTCAGATCTTCAAGTTATAATTTGTAATAATAATTAGAAGCTATTAATTTTAAGTTCTGTATTTGACAATTACAAGTTCAGATCTTCAAGTTATAATTTGAAATAATAATTAGAAGCTATCAATTTTATGTTCTGTATTTGACAATTACAAGTTCAGATCTTCAAGTTATAATTTGCAATAATAATTAGAAGCTTTCAATTGTAAGTGCTGTATTTGACAATTACTAGTTCACATCTACAAGTTATAATTTTCACTAATAATTTGTATTTAACAATTAGTAGTTCTGTATTTGACAATTACAAGTTCCGATCTTCAAGTTATAATTTGCAATAATAATTAGAAGCTATCAATTTTAAGTTCTGTATTTGACAATTACTAGTTCAGATCTTCAAGTTATAATTTGCACTAATAATTTGTATTTAACAATTAGAAGTTCTGTATTTGACAATTACAGGTTCAGATCTTCAAGTAATAATTTGCACTAATAATTTGTATTTAACAATTCGAAGTTCTGTATTTGACTATTACAAGTTCAGATCTTCAAGTTATAATTTGAATTATAATTATAAGCTATCAATTTTAAGTTCTGTATTTGTCAATTACAAGTACAGATCTCCAAAATATTATTTGCAATAATAATTAGAAGCTATCAATTTTAAGTTCTGCATTTGACAATTACAAGTTCAGATCTTCAAGTTATTATTTGCAATAATAATTAGAAGCTATTAATTTTAAGTTCTGTATTTGACAATTACAAGTGCAGATCTTCAAGTTATAATTTGCAACAATAATTAGAAGCTATCAATTTTAAGTTCTGTATTTGACAATTACTAGTTCAGATCTTCAAGTTATAATTAGAATTAATAATTAGAATTTGACAAATCTAAGTTCTGTAATTCACTATTACAAGTTCAGATCTTCAAGTTATAATTTAAAATAATAATTAGAAGCTATCAATTTTAAGTTCTGTATTTGACAATTACAAGTTCAGATCTACAAGTTATAATTTGCACTAATAATTTGTATTTAAAAAATAGAAGTTCTGTATTTGACAATTACAAGTTCAGATCTTCAAGTTATAATTTGAAATAATAATTAGAAGCTATCAATTTTAAGTTCTGTATTTGACAATTACTAGTTCAGATCCTCAAGTTATAATTTGAAATAATAATTTGAATTTAACAAATCTAAGTTCTGTAATTCACTATTACAAGTTCAGTTCTTCAAGTTATAATTTACAATAATAATTAGAAGCTATCAATTTTAAGTGCTGTATTTGACAATTACAAGTTCAGATCTTCAAGTTATAATTTGCACTAATAATTTTTATTTAACAATTAGAAGTTCTGTATTTGACAATTACAAGTTCAGACATTCAAGTTATAATTTGCAATAATAATTAGAAGCTATTAATTTTAAGTTCTGTATTTGACAATTACAAGTTCAGATCTTCAAGTTATAATTTGAAATAATAATTAGTAGCTATCAATTTTATGTTCTGTATTTGACAATTACAAGTTCAGATCTTCAAGTTATAATTTGCAATAATAATTAGAAGCTATCAATTTTAAGTGCTGTATTTGACAATTACTAGTTCAGATCTTCAAGTTATAATTTGCAATAATAATTAGAAGCTATCAATTTTAAGTTCTGTATTTGACAATTACAAGTTCAGATCTACAAGTTATAATTTGCACTAATAGTTTGTATTTACCAATTAGAAGTTCTGTATTTGACAATTACAAGTTCAGATCTTCAAGTTATAATTTGCAATAATAATTAGAAGCTATCAATTTTAAGTTCTGTATTTGACAATTACTAGTTCAGATCTACAAGTTATAATTTGAAATAATAAATTGTATTTAACAAATCTAAGTTCTGTAATTCACTATTACAAGTTCAGTTCTTCAAGTTATAATTTACAATAATAATTAGAAGCTATCAATTTTAAGTTCTGTATTTGACAATTACAAGTTCAGATCTTCAAGTTATAATTTGCACTAATAATTTGTATTTAACAATTAGTAGTTCTGTATTTGACAATTACAAGTTCAGACATTCAAGTTATAATTTGCAATAATAATTAAAAGCTATTAATTTTAAGTTCTGTGTTTGACAATTACAAGTTCAGATCTTCAAGTTATAATTTGAAATAATAATTAGTAGCTATCAATTTTATGTTCTGTATTTGACAATTCCAAGTTCAGATCTTCAAGTTATAATTTGCAATAATAATTAGAAGCTATCAATTTTAAGTGCTGTATTTGACAATTACTAGTTCAGATCTTCAAGTTATAATTTGCACTATTAATTTGTATTTAACAATTAGAAGTTCTGTATTTGACAATTACAAGTTCAGATCTTCAAGTTATAATTTGTAATAATAATTAGAAGCTATTAATTTTAAGTTCTGTATTTGACAATTACAAGTTCAGATCTTCAAGTTATAATTTGAAATAATAATTAGAAGCTATCAATTTTATGTTCTGTATTTGACAATTACAAGTTCAGATCTTCAAGTTATAATTTGCAATAATAATTAGAAGCTTTCAATTGTAAGTGCTGTATTTGACAATTACTAGTTCAGATCTACAAGTTATAATTTGCAATAATAATTAGAAGCTTTCAATTGTAAGTGCTGTATTTGACAATTACTAGTTCAGATCTTCAAGTTATAATTTACAATAATAATTAGAAGCTATCAATTTTAAGTTCTGTATTTGACAATTACAAGTTCAGATCTTCAAGTTATAATTTGCAATAATATTTAGAAGCTATCAATTTTAAGTTCTGTATTTGACAATTACTAGTTCAGATCTTCAAGTTATAAATTGAAATAATAATTTCAATTTAACAAATCTAAGTTCTGTAATTCACTATTACAAGTTCAGATCTTCAAGTTATAATTTACAATAATAATTAGAAGCTATCAATTTTAAGTTCTGTATTTGACAATTACAAGTTCAGATCTTCAAGTTATAATTTGCACTAAAAATTTGTATTTAACAATTAGAAGTTCTGTATTTGACAATTACAAGTTCAGATCTTCAAGTTATAATTTGCAATAATAATTAGAAGCTATTAATTTTAAGTTCTGTATTTGACAATTACAAGTTCAGATCTTCAAGTTATAATTTGAAATAATAATTAGAAGCTATCAATTTTATGTTCTGTATTTGACAATTACAAGTTCAGATCTTCAAGTTATAATTTGCAATAATAATTAGAAGCTTTCAATTTTAAGTGCTGTATTTGACAATTACTAGTTCAGATCTTCAAGTTATAATTTGCACTAATAATTTGTATTTAACAATTAGAAGTTCTGTATTTGACAATTACAAGTTCAGATCTTCAAGTTATAATTTTCTCTAATAATTTGTATTTAACAATTAGAAGTTCTGTATTTGACAATTACAAGTTCCGATCTTCAAGTTATAATTTGCAATAATAATTAGAAGCTATCAATTTTAAGTTCTGTATTTGACAATTACAAGTTCAGATCTTCAAGTTATAATTTGAAATAATAATTAGAAGCTATCAATTTTAAGTTCTGTATTTGACAATTACAAGTTCAGTTCTTCTAGTTATAATTTGCAATAATAATTAGAAGCTATCAATTTTAAGTTCTGTATTTGACAATTACAAGTTCAGATCTTCAAGTTATAATTTGCAATGATATTTAGAAGCTATCAATTTTAAGTTCTGTATTTGACAATTACTAGTTCAGATCTTCAAGTTATAAATTGAAATAATAATTTCAATTTAACAAATCTAAGTTCTGTAATTCACTATTACAAGTTCAGATCTTCAAGTTATAATTTACAATAATAATTAGAAGCTATCAATTTTAAGTTCTGTATTTGACAATTACAAGTTCAGATCTTCAAGTTATAATTTGCACTAATAATTTGTATTTAACAATTAGAAGTTCTGTATTTGACAATTACAAGTTCAGATCTTCAAGTTATAATTTGTAATAATAATTAGAAGCTATTAATTTTAAGTTGTGTATTTGACAATTACAAGTTCAGATCTTCAAGTTATAATTTGAAATAATAATTAGAAGCTATCAATTTTATGTTCTGTATTTGACAATTACAAGTTCAGATCTTCAAGTTATAATTTGCAATAATAATTAGAAGCTTTCAATTGTAAGTGCTGTATTTGACAATTACTAGTTCAGATCTACAAGTTATAATTTTCACTAATAATTTGTATTTAACAATTAGTAGTTCTGTATTTGACAATTACAAGTTCCGATCTTCAAGTTATAATTTGCAATAATAATTAGAAGCTATCAATTTTAAGTTCTGTATTTGACAATTACTAGTTCAGATCTTCAAGTTATAATTTGCACTAATAATTTGTATTTAACAATTAGAAGTTCTGTATTTGACAATTACAGGTTCAGATCTTCAAGTAATAATTTGCACTAATAATTTGTATTTAACAATTAGAAGTTCTGTATTTGACAATTACAAGTTCAGATCTTCAAGTTATAATTTGCACTAATAATTTGTATTTAACAATTAGAAGTTCTGTATTTGACAATTACAAGTTCAGATCTTCAAGTTATAATTTGCAATAATAATTAGAAGCAATCAATTTTAAGTTCTGTATTTGACAATTACTAGTTCAGATCTTCAAGTTATAATTAGAAATAAAATTTGAATTTGACAAATCTAAGTTCTGTAATTCACTATTACAAGTTCAGATCTTCAAGTTATAATTTACAATAATAATTAGAAGCTATCAATTTTAAGTTCTGTATTTGACAATTACAAGTTCAGATCTACAAGTTATAATTTGCACTAATAATTTGTATTTAACAATTAGAAGTTCTGTATTTGACAATTACAAGTTCAGATATTCAAGTTATAATTTGAAATAATAATTAGAAGCTATCAATTTTAAGTTCTGTATTTGACAATTACAAGTTCTGATCTTCAAGTTATAATTTGCAATAATAATTAGAAGCTATCAATTTTAAGTTCTGTATTTGACACTTACTAGTTAAGATCTTCAAGTTATAATTTGCACTAATAATTTGTATTTAATAATTAGAAGTTCTGTATTTGACTATTACAAGTTCAGATCTTCGAATTATTATTTGCAATCTTAGTTTTAATTTAACAATTCGAAGTTCTGTATTTACCTATTACAGGTTCAGATCTTCAAGTTATAATTTGCAATCACAATTAGTATTTAACAATGCTAAGTTGCGTATTTGTCTATTACAAGTTCAGATCTTCAAATTATAATTTGCAATAATAATTAGAAGCTATCAATTTTAAGTTCTGTATTTGACAATTACAAGTTCAGATCTTCAAGTTATTATTTGCAATAATAATTAGAAGATATCAATTTTAAGTTCTGTATTTGACAATTTCAAGTTCAGATCTTCAAGTTATAATTTGCACTAATAATTTTTATTTAACAATTAGAAGTTCTGTATTTGACAATTACAAGTTCAGACAATCAAGTTACAATTTGCAATAATAATTAGAAGCTATTAATTTTAAGTTCTGTATTTGACAATTACAAGTTCAGATCTTCAAGTTATAATTTGAAATAATAATTAGTAGCTATCAATTTTATGTTCTGTATTTGACAATTACAAGTTCAGATCTTCAAGTTATAATTTGCAATAATAATTAGAAGCTATCAATTTTAAGTGCTGTATTTGACAATTACTAGTTCAGATCTTCAAGTTATAATTTACAATAATAATTAGAAGCTATCAATTTTAAGTTCTGTATTTGACAATTACAAGTTCAGATCTACAAGTTATAATTTGCACTAATAATTTGTATTTACCAATTAGAAGTTCTGTATTTGACAATTACAAGTTCAGATCTTCAAGTTATAATTTGCAATAATAATTAGAAGCTATCAATTTTAAGTTCTGTATTTGACAATTACTAGTTCAGATCTACAAGTTATAATTTGAAATAATAAATTGTATTTAACAAATCTAAGTTCTGTAATTCACTATTACAAGTTCAGTTCTTCAAGTTATAATTTACAATAATAATTAGAAGCTATCAATTTTAAGTTCTGTATTTGACAATTACAAGTTCAGATCTTCAAGTTATAATTTGCACTAATAATTTGTATTTAACAATTAGAAGTTCTGTATTTGACAATTACAAGTTCAGACATTCAAGTTATAATTTGCAATAATAATTAGAAGCTATTAATTTTAAGTTCTGTGTTTGACAATTACAAGTTCAGATCTTCAAGTTATAATTTGAAATAATAATTAGTAGCTATCAATTTTATGTTCTGTATTTGACAATTCCAAGTTCAGATCTTCAAGTTATAATTTGCAATAATAATTAGAAGCTATCAATTTTAAGTGCTGTATTTGACAATTACTAGTTCAGATCTTCAAGTTATAATTTGCACTAATAAGATGTATTTAACAATTAGAAGTTCTGTATTTGACAATTACAAGTTCAGATCTTCAAGTTATAATTTGTAATAATAATTAGAAGCTATTAATTTTAAGTTCTGTATTTGACAATTACAAGTTCAGATCTTCAAGTTATAATTTGAAATAATAATTAGAAGCTATCAATTTTATGTTCTGTATTTGACAATTACAAGTTCAGATCTTCAAGTTATAATTTGCAATAATAATTAGAAGCTTTCAATTGTAAGTGCTGTATTTGACAATTACTAGTTCAGATCTACAAGTTATAATTTGCAATAATAATTAGAAGCTTTCAATTGTAAGTGCTGTATTTGACAATTACTAGTTCAGATCTTCAAGTTATAATTTACAATAATAATTAGAAGCTATCAATTTTAAGTTCTGTATTTGACAATTACAAGTTCAGATCTTCAAGTTATAATTTGCAATAATATTTAGAAGCTATCAATTTTAAGTTCTGTATTTGACAATTACTAGTTCAGATCTTCAAGTTATAAATTGAAATAATAATTTCAATTTAACAAATCTAAGTTCTGTAATTCACTATTACAAGTTCAGATCTTCAAGTTATAATTTACAATAATAATTAGAAGCTATCAATTTTAAGTTCTGTATTTGACAATTACAAGTTCAGATCTTCAAGTTATAATTTGCACTAAAAATTTGTATTTAACAATTAGAAGTTCTGTATTTGACAATTACAAGTTCAGATCTTCAAGTTATAATTTGCAATAATAATTAGAAGCTATTAATTTTAAGTTCTGTATTTGACAATTACAAGTTCAGATCTTCAAGTTATAATTTGAAATAATAATTAGAAGCTATCAATTTTATGTTCTGTATTTGACAATTACAAGTTCAGATCTTCAAGTTATAATTTGCAATAATAATTAGAAGCTTTCAATTTTAAGTGCTGTATTTGACAATTACTAGTTCAGATCTCCAAGTTATAATTTGCACTAATAATTTGTATTTAACAATTAGAAGTTCTGTATTTGACAATTACAAGTTCAGATCTTCAAGTTATAATTTTCTCTAATAATTTGTATTTAACAATTAGAAGTTCTGTATTTGACAATTACAAGTTCCGATCTTCAAGTTATAATTTGCAATAATAATTAGAAGCTATCAATTTTAAGTTCTGTATTTGACAATTACAAGTTCAGATCTTCAAGTTATAATTTGAAATAATAATTAGAAGCTATCAATTTTAAGTTCTGTATTTGACAATTACAAGTTCAGTTCTTCTAGTTATAATTTGCAATAATAATTAGAAGCTATCAATTTTAAGTTCTGTATTTGACAATTACAAGTTCAGATCTTCAAGTTATAATTTGTAATAATAATTAGAAGCTATTAATTTTAAGTTCTGTATTTGACAATTACAAGTTCAGATCTTCAAGTTATAATTTGAAATAATAATTAGAAGCTATCAATTTTATGTTCTGTATTTGACAATTACAAGTTCAGATCTTCAAGTTATAATTTGCAATAATAATTAGAAGCTATCAATTTTAAGTGCTGTATTTGACAATTACTAGTTCAGATCTTCAAGTTATAATTTACAATAATAATTAGAAGCTATCAATTTTAAGTTCTGTATTTGACAATTACAAGTTCAGATCTACAAGTTATAATTTGCACTAATAATTTGTATTTACCAATTAGAAGTTCTGTATTTGACAATTACAAGTTCAGATCTTCAAGTTATAATTTGCAATAATAATTAGAAGCTATCAATTTCAAGTTCTGTATTTGACAATTACTAGTTCAGATCTACAAGTTATAATTTGAAATAATAAATTGTATTTAACAAATCTAAGTTCTGTAATTCACTATTACAAGTTCAGTTCTTCAAGTTATAATTTACAATAATAATTAGAAGCTATCAATTTTAACTTCTGTATTTGACAATTACAAGTTCAGATCTTCAAGTTATAATTTGCACTAATAATTTGTATTTAACAATTAGAAGTTCTGTATTTGACAATTACAAGTTCAGACATTCAAGTTATAATTTGCAATAATAATTAGAAGCTATTAATTTTAAGTTCTGTGTTTGACAATTACAAGTTCAGATCTTCAAGTTATAATTTGAAATAATAATTAGTAGCTATCAATTTTATGTTCTGTATTTGACAATTCCAAGTTCAGATCTTCAAGTTATAATTTGCAATAATAATTAGAAGCTATCAATTTTAAGTGCTGTATTTGACAATTACTAGTTCAGATCTTCAAGTTATAATTTGCACTAATAATTTGTATTTAACAATTAGAAGTTCTGTATTTGACAATTACAAGTTCAGATCTTCAAGTTATAATTTGTAATAATAATTAGAAGCTATTAATTTTAAGTTCTGTATTTGACAATTACAAGTTCAGATCTTCAAGTTATAATTTGAAATAATAATTAGAAGCTATCAATTTTATGTTCTGTATTTGACAATTACAAGTTCAGATCTTCAAGTTATAATTTGCAATAATAATTAGAAGCTTTCAATTGTAAGTGCTGTATTTGACAATTACTAGTTCAGATCTACAAGTTATAATTTGCAATAATAATTAGAAGCTTTCAATTGTAAGTGCTGTATTTGACAATTACTAGTTCAGATCTTCAAGTTATAATTTACAATAATAATTAGCAGCTATCAATTTTAAGTTCTGTATTTGACAATTACAAGTTCAGATCTTCAAGTTATAATTTGCAATAATATTTAGAAGCTATCAATTTTAAGTTCTGTATTTGACAATTACTAGTTCAGATCTTCAAGTTATAATTTGCAATAATAATTAGAAGCTATTAATTTTAAGTTCTGTATTTGACAATTACAAGTTCAGATCTTCAAGTTATAATTTGAAATAATAATTAGAAGCTATCAATTTTATGTTCTGTATTTGACAATTACAAGTTCAGATCTTCAAGTTATAATTTGCAATAATAATTAGAAGCTTTCAATTTTAAGTGCTGTATTTGACAATTACTAGTTCAGATCTTCAAGTTATAATTTGCACTAATAATTTGTATTTAACAATTAGAAGTTCTGTATTTAACAATTACAAGTTCAGATCTTCAAGTTATAATTTACAATAATAATTAGAAGCTATCAATTTTAAGTTCTGTATTTGACAATTACAAGTTCAGATCTTCAAGTTATAATTTGCACTAAAAATTTGTATTTAACAATTAGAAGTTCTGTATTTGACAATTACAAGTTCAGATCTTCAAGTTATAATTTGCAATAATAATTAGAAGCTATTAATTTTAAGTTCTGTATTTGACAATTACAAGTTCAGATCTTCAAGTTATAATTTGAAATAATAATTAGAAGCTATCAATTTTATGTTCTGTATTTGACAATTACAAGTTCAGATCTTCAAGTTATAATTTGCAATAATAATTAGAAGCTTTCAATTTTAAGTGCTGTATTTGACAATTACTAGTTCAGATCTTCAAGTTATAATTTGCACTAATAATTTGTATTTAACAATTAGAAGTTCTGTATTTGACAATTACAAGTTCAGATCTTCAAGTTATAATTTTCTCTAATAATTTGTATTTAACAATTAGAAGTTCTGTATTTGACAATTACAAGTTCCGATCTTCAAGTTATAATTTGCAATAATAATTAGAAGCTATCAATTTTAAGTTCTGTATTTGACAATTACAAGTTCAGATCTTCAAGTTATAATTTGAAATAATAATTAGAAGCTATCAATTTTAAGTTCTGTATTTGACAATTACAAGTTCAGTTCTTCTAGTTATAATTTGCAATAATAATTAGAAGCTATCAATTTTAAGTTCTGTATTTGACAATTACAAGTTCAGATCTTCAAGTTATAATTTGCAATAATATTTAGAAGCTATCAATTTTAAGTTCTGTATTTGACAATTACTAGTTCAGATCTTCAAGTTATAAATTGAAATAAAATTTCAATTTAACAAATCTAAGTTCTGTAATTCACTATTACAAGTTCAGATCTTCAAGTTATAATTTACAATAATAATTAGAAGCTATCAATTTTAAGTTCTGTATTTGACAATTACAAGTTCAGATCTTCAAGTTATAATTTGCACTAATAATTTGTATTTAACAATTAGAAGTTCTGTATTTGACAATTACAAGTTCAGATCTTCAAGTTATAATTTGTAATAATAATTAGAAGCTATTAATTTTAAGTTCTGTATTTGACAATTACAAGTTCAGATCTTCAAGTTATAATTTGAAATAATAATTAGAAGCTATCAATTTTATGTTCTGTATTTGACAATTACAAGTTCAGATCTTCAAGTTATAATTTGCAATAATAATTAGAAGCTTTCAATTGTAAGTGCTGTATTTGACAATTACTAGTTCAGATCTACAAGTTATAATTTTCACTAATAATTTGTATTTAACAATTAGTAGTTCTGTATTTGACAATTACAAGTTCCGATCTTCAAGTTATAATTTGCAATAATAATTAGAAGCTATCAATTTTAAGTTCTGTATTTGACAATTACTAGTTCAGATCTTCAAGTTATAATTTGCACTAATAATTTGTATTTAACAATTAGAAGTTCTGTATTTGACAATTACAGGTTCAGATCTTCAAGTAATAATTTGCACTAATAATTTGTATTTAACAATTAGAAGTTCTGTATTTGACAATTACAAGTTCAGATCTTCAAGTTATAATTTGCACTAATAATTTGTATTTAACAATTAGAAGTTCTGTATTTGACAATTACAAGTTCAGATCTTCAAGTTATAATTTGCAATAATAATTAGAAGCAATCAATTTTAAGTTCTGTATTTGACAATTACTAGTTCAGATCTTCAAGTTATAATTAGAAATAAAATTTGAATTTGACAAATCTAAGTTCTGTAATTCACTATTACAAGTTCAGATCTTCAAGTTATAATTTACAATAATAATTAGAAGCTATCAATTTTAAGTTCTGTATTTGACACTTACTAGTTCAGATCTTCAAGTTATAATTTGCACTAATAATTTGTATTTAATAATTAGAAGTTCTGTATTTGACTATTACAAGTTCAGATCTTCGAATTATTATTTGCAATCTTAGTTTTAATTTAACAATTCGAAGTTCTGTATTTACCTATTACAGGTTCAGATCTTCAAGTTATAATTTGCAATCACAATTAGTATTTAACAATGCTAAGTTGCGTATTTGTCTATTACAAGTTCAGATCTTCAAATTATAATTTGCAATAATAATTAGAAGCTATCAATTTTAAGTTCTGTATTTGACAATTACAAGTTCAGATCTTCAAGTTATTATTTGCAATAATAATTAGAAGATATCAATTTTAAGTTCTGTATTTGACAATTACAAGTTCAGATCTTCAAGTTATAATTTACAATAATAATTAGAAGCTATCAATTTTAAGTTCTGTATTTGACAATTACAAGTTCAGATCTTCAAGTTATAATTTGCAATAATATTTAGAAGCTATCAATTTTAAGTTCCGTATTTGACAATTACTAGTTCAGATCTTCAAGTTATAAATTGAAATAATAATTTCAATTTAACAAATCTAAGTTCTGTAATTCACTATTACAAGTTCAGATCTTCAAGTTATAATTTACAATAATAATTAGAAGCTATCAATTTTAAGTTCTGTATTTGACAATTACAAGTTCAGATCTTCAAGTTATAATTTGCACTAAAAATTTGTATTTAACAATTAGAAGTTCTGTATTTGACAATTACAAGTTCAGATCTTCAAGTTATAATTTGCAATAATAATTAGAAGCTATTAATTTTAAGTTCTGTATTTGACAATTACAAGTTCAGATCTTCAAGTTATAATTTGCACTAATAATTTTTATTTAACAATTAGAAGTTCTGTATTTGACAATTACAAGTTCAGACATTCAAGTTATAATTTGCAATAATAATTAGAAGCTATTAATTTTAAGTTCTGTATTTGACAATTACAAGTTCAGATCTTCAAGTTATAATTTGAAATAATAATTAGTAGCTATCAATTTTATGTTCTGTATTTGACAATTACAAGTTCAGATCTTCAAGTTATAATTTGCAATAATAATTAGAAGCTATCAATTTTAAGTGCTGTATTTGACAATTACTAGTTCAGATCTTCAAGTTATAATTTACAATAATAATTAGAAGCTATCAATTTTAAGTTCTGTATTTGACAATTACAAGTTCAGATCTTCAAGTTATTATTTGCAATAATAATTAGAAGATATCAATTTTAAGTTCTGTATTTGACAATTACAAGTTCAGATCTTCAAGTTATAATTTACAATAATAATTAGAAGCTATCAATTTTAAGTTCTGTATTTGACAATTACAAGTTCAGATCTTCAAGTTATAATTTGCAATAATATTTAGAAGCTATCAATTTTAAGTTCCGTATTTGACAATTACTAGTTCAGATCTTCAAGTTATAAATTGAAATAATAATTTCAATTTAACAATTCTAAGTTCTGTAATTCACTATTACAAGTTCAGATCTTCAAGTTATAATTTACAATAATAATTAGAAGCTATCAATTTTAAGTTCTGTATTTGACAATTACAAGTTCAGATCTTCAAGTTATAATTTGCACTAAAAATTTGTATTTAACAATTAGAAGTTCTGTATTTGACAATTACAAGTTCAGATCTTCAAGTTATAATTTGCAATAATAATTAGAAGCTATTAATTTTAAGTTCTGTATTTGACAATTACAAGTTCAGATCTTCAAGTTATAATTTGCACTAATAATTTTTATTTAACAATTAGAAGTTCTGTATTTGACAATTACAAGTTCAGACATTCAAGTTATAATTTGCAATAATAATTAGAAGCAATTAATTTTAAGTTCTGTATTTGACAATTACAAGTTCAGATCTTCAAGTTATAATTTGAAATAATAATTAGTAGCTATCAATTTTATGTTCTGTATTTGACAATTACAAGTTCAGATCTTCAAGTTATAATTTGCAATAATAATTAGAAGCTATCAATTTTAAGTGCTGTATTTGACAATTACTAGTTCAGATCTTCAAGTTATAATTTACAATAATAATTAGAAGCTATCAATTTTAAGTTCTGTATTTGACAATTACAAGTTCAGATCTTCAAGTTATTATTTGCAATAATAATTAGAAGATATCAATTTTAAGTTCTGTATTTGACAATTACAAGTTCAGATCTTCAAGTTATAATTTACAATAATAATTAGAAGCTATCAATTTTAAGTTCTGTATTTGACAATTACAAGTTCAGATCTTCAAGTTATAATTTGCAATAATATTTAGAAGCTATCAATTTTAAGTTCCGTATTTGACAATTACTAGTTCAGATCTTCAAGTTATAAATTGAAATAATAATTTCAATTTAACAAATCTAAGTTCTGTAATTCACTATTACAAGTTCAGATCTTCAAGTTATAATTTACAATAATAATTAGAAGCTATCAATTTTAAGTTCTGTATTTGACAATTACAAGTTCAGATCTTCAAGTTATAATTTGCACTAAAAATTTGTATTTAACAATTAGAAGTTCTGTATTTGACAATTACAAGTTCAGATCTTCAAGTTATAATTTGCAATAATAATTAGAAGCTATTAATTTTAAGTTCTGTATTTGACAATTACAAGTTCAGATCTTCAAGTTATAATTTGCAATCACAATTAGTATTTAACAATGCTAAGTTGCGTATTTGTCTATTACAAGTTCAGATCTTCAAATTATAATTTGCAATAATAATTAGAAGCTATCAATTTTAAGTTCTGTATTTGACAATTACAAGTTCAGATCTTCAAGTTATTATTTGCAATAATAATTAGAAGATATCAATTTTAAGTTCTGTATTTGACAATTACAAGTTCAGATCTTCAAGTTATAATTTACAATAATAATTAGAAGCTATCAATTTTAAGTTCTGTATTTGACAATTACAAGTTCAGATCTTCAAGTTATAATTTGCAATAATATTTAGAAGCTATCAATTTTAAGTTCCGTATTTGACAATTACTAGTTCAGATCTTCAAGTTATAAATTGAAATAATAATTTCAATTTAACAAATCTAAGTTCTGTAATTCACTATTACAAGTTCAGATCTTCAAGTTATAATTTACAATAATAATTAGAAGCTATCAATTTTAAGTTCTGTATTTGACAATTACAAGTTCAGATCTTCAAGTTATAATTTGCACTAAAAATTTGTATTTAACAATTAGAAGTTCTGTATTTGACAATTACAAGTTCAGATCTTCAAGTTATAATTTGCAATAATAATTAGAAGCTATTAATTTTAAGTTCTGTATTTGACAATTACAAGTTCAGATCTTCAAGTTATAATTTGCACTAATAATTTTTATTTAACAATTAGAAGTTCTGTATTTGACAATTACAAGTTCAGACATTCAAGTTATAATTTGCAATAATAATTAGAAGCTATTAATTTTAAGTTCTGTATTTGACAATTACAAGTTCAGATCTTCAAGTTATAATTTGAAATAATAATTAGTAGCTATCAATTTTATGTTCTGTATTTGACAATTACAAGTTCAGATCTTCAAGTTATAATTTGCAATAATAATTAGAAGCTATCAATTTTAAGTGCTGTATTTGACAATTACTAGTTCAGATCTTCAAGTTATAATTTACAATAATAATTAGAAGCTATCAATTTTAAGTTCTGTATTTGACAATTACAAGTTCAGATCTACAAGTTATAATTTGCACTAATAATTTGTATTTACCAATTAGAAGTTCTGTATTTGACAATTACAAGTTCAGATCTTCAAGTTATAATTTGCACTAAAAATTTGTATTTAACAATTAGAAGTTCTGTATTTGACAATTACAAGTTCAGATCTTCAAGTTATAATTTGCAATAATAATTAGAAGCTATTAATTTTAAGTTCTGTATTTGACAATTACAAGTTCAGATCTTCAAGTTATAATTTGCAATCACAATTAGTATTTAACAATGCTAAGTTGCGTATTTGTCTATTACAAGTTCAGATCTTCAAATTATAATTTGCAATAATAATTAGAAGCTATCAATTTTAAGTTCTGTATTTGACAATTACAAGTTCAGATCTTCAAGTTATTATTTGCAATAATAATTAGAAGATATCAATTTTAAGTTCTGTATTTGACAATTACAAGTTCAGATCTTCAAGTTATAATTTACAATAATAATTAGAAGCTATCAATTTTAAGTTCTGTATTTGACAATTACAAGTTCAGATCTTCAAGTTATAATTTGCAATAATATTTAGAAGCTATCAATTTTAAGTTCCGTATTTGACAATTACTAGTTCAGATCTTCAAGTTATAAATTGAAATAATAATTTCAATTTAACAAATCTAAGTTCTGTAATTCACTATTACAAGTTCAGATCTTCAAGTTATAATTTACAATAATAATTAGAAGCTATCAATTTTAAGTTCTGTATTTGACAATTACAAGTTCAGATCTTCAAGTTATAATTTGCACTAAAAATTTGTATTTAACAATTAGAAGTTCTGTATTTGACAATTACAAGTTCAGATCTTCAAGTTATAATTTGCAATAATAATTAGAAGCTATTAATTTTAAGTTCTGTATTTGACAATTACAAGTTCAGATCTTCAAGTTATAATTTGCACTAATAATTTTTATTTAACAATTAGAAGTTCTGTATTTGACAATTACAAGTTCAGACATTCAAGTTATAATTTGCAATAATAATTAGAAGCTATTAATTTTAAGTTCTGTATTTGACAATTACAAGTTCAGATCTTCAAGTTATAATTTGAAATAATAATTAGTAGCTATCAATTTTATGTTCTGTATTTGACAATTACAAGTTCAGATCTTCAAGTTATAATTTGCAATAATAATTAGAAGCTATCAATTTTAAGTGCTGTATTTGACAATTACTAGTTCAGATCTTCAAGTTATAATTTACAATAATAATTAGAAGCTATCAATTTTAAGTTCTGTATTTGACAATTACAAGTTCAGATCTACAAGTTATAATTTGCACTAATAATTTGTATTTACCAATTAGAAGTTCTGTATTTGACAATTACAAGTTCAGATCTTCAAGTTATAATTTGCAATAATAATTAGAAGCTATCAATTTTAAGTTCTGTATTTGACAATTACTAGTTCAGATCTACAAGTTATAATTTGAAATAATAAATTGTATTTAACAAATCTAAGTTCTGTAATTCACTATTACAAGTTCAGTTCTTCAAGTTATAATTTACAATAATAATTAGAAGCTATCAATTTTAAGTTCTGTATTTAACAATTACAAGTTCAGATCTTCAAGTTATAATTTGCACTAATAATTTGTATTTAACAATTAGAAGTTCTGTATTTGACAATTACAAGTTCAGACATTCAAGTTATAATTTGCAATAATAATTAGAAGCTATTAATTTTAAGTTCTGTGTTTGACAATTACAAGTTCAGATCTTCAAGTTATAATTTGAAATAATAATTAGTAGCTATCAATTTTATGTTCTGTATTTGACAATTCCAAGTTCAGATCTTCAAGTTATAATTTGCAATAATAATTAGAAGCTATCAATTTTAAGTACTGTATTTGACAATTACTAGTTCAGATCTTCAAGTTATAATTTGCACTAATAATTTGTATTTAACAATTAGAAGTTCTGTATTTGACAATTACAAGTTCAGATCTTCAAGTTATAATTTGTAATAATAATTAGAAGCTATTAATTTTAAGTTCTGTATTTGACAATTACAAGTTCAGATCTACAAGTTATAATTTGAAATAATAATTAGAAGCTATCAATTTTATGTTCTGTATTTGACAATTACAAGTTCAGATCTTCAAGTTATAATTTGCAATAATAATTAGAAGCTTTCAATTGTAAGTGCTGTATTTGACAATTACTAGTTCAGATCTACAAGTTATAATTTGCAATAATAATTAGAAGCTTTCAATTGTAAGTGCTGTATTTGACAATTACTAGTTCAGATCTTCAAGTTATAATTTACAATAATAATTAGAAGCTATCAATTTTAAGTTCTGTATTTGACAATTACAAGTTCAGATCTTCAAGTTATAATTTGCAATAATATTTAGAAGCTATCAATTTTAAGTTCCGTATTTGACAATTACTAGTTCAGATCTTCAAGTTATAAATTGAAATAATAATTTCAATTTAACAAATCTAAGTTCTGTAATTCACTATTACAAGTTCAGATCTTCAAGTTATAATTTACAATAATAATTAGAAGCTATCAATTTTAAGTTCTGTATTTGACAATTACAAGTTCAGATCTTCAAGTTATAATTTGCACTAAAAATTTGTATTTAACAATTAGAAGTTCTGTATTTGACAATTACAAGTTCAGATCTTCAAGTTATAATTTGCAATAATAATTAGAAGCTATTAATTTTAAGTTCTGTATTTGACAATTACAAGTTCAGATCTTCAAGTTATAATTTGCAATCACAATTAGTATTTAACAATGCTAAGTTGCGTATTTGTCTATTACAAGTTCAGATCTTCAAATTATAATTTGCAATAATAATTAGAAGCTATCAATTTTAAGTTCTGTATTTGACAATTACAAGTTCAGATCTTCAAGTTATTATTTGCAATAATAATTAGAAGATATCAATTTTAAGTTCTGTATTTGACAATTACAAGTTCAGATCTTCAAGTTATAATTTACAATAATAATTAGAAGCTATCAATTTTAAGTTCTGTATTTGACAATTACAAGTTCAGATCTTCAAGTTATAATTTGCAATAATATTTAGAAGCTATCAATTTTAAGTTCCGTATTTGACAATTACTAGTTCAGATCTTCAAGTTATAAATTGAAATAATAATTTCAATTTAACAAATCTAAGTTCTGTAATTCACTATTACAAGTTCAGATCTTCAAGTTATAATTTACAATAATAATTAGAAGCTATCAATTTTAAGTTCTGTATTTGACAATTACAAGTTCAGATCTTCAAGTTATAATTTGCACTAAAAATTTGTATTTAACAATTAGAAGTTCTGTATTTGACAATTACAAGTTCAGATCTTCAAGTTATAATTTGCAATAATAATTAGAAGCTATTAATTTTAAGTTCTGTATTTGACAATTACAAGTTCAGATCTTCAAGTTATAATTTGCACTAATAATTTTTATTTAACAATTAGAAGTTCTGTATTTGACAATTACAAGTTCAGACATTCAAGTTATAATTTGCAATAATAATTAGAAGCTATTAATTTTAAGTTCTGTATTTGACAATTACAAGTTCAGATCTTCAAGTTATAATTTGAAATAATAATTAGTAGCTATCAATTTTATGTTCTGTATTTGACAATTACAAGTTCAGATCTTCAAGTTATAATTTGCAATAATAATTAGAAGCTATCAATTTTAAGTGCTGTATTTGACAATTACTAGTTCAGATCTTCAAGTTATAATTTACAATAATAATTAGAAGCTATCAATTTTAAGTTCTGTATTTGACAATTACAAGTTCAGATCTACAAGTTATAATTTGCACTAATAATTTGTATTTACCAATTAGAAGTTCTGTATTTGACAATTACAAGTTCAGATCTTCAAGTTATAATTTGCACTAAAAATTTGTATTTAACAATTAGAAGTTCTGTATTTGACAATTACAAGTTCAGATCTTCAAGTTATAATTTGCAATAATAATTAGAAGCTATTAATTTTAAGTTCTGTATTTGACAATTACAAGTTCAGATCTTCAAGTTATAATTTGCAATCACAATTAGTATTTAACAATGCTAAGTTGCGTATTTGTCTATTACAAGTTCAGATCTTCAAATTATAATTTGCAATAATAATTAGAAGCTATCAATTTTAAGTTCTGTATTTGACAATTACAAGTTCAGATCTTCAAGTTATTATTTGCAATAATAATTAGAAGATATCAATTTTAAGTTCTGTATTTGACAATTACAAGTTCAGATCTTCAAGTTATAATTTACAATAATAATTAGAAGCTATCAATTTTAAGTTCTGTATTTGACAATTACAAGTTCAGATCTTCAAGTTATAATTTGCAATAATATTTAGAAGCTATCAATTTTAAGTTCCGTATTTGACAATTACTAGTTCAGATCTTCAAGTTATAAATTGAAATAATAATTTCAATTTAACAAATCTAAGTTCTGTAATTCACTATTACAAGTTCAGATCTTCAAGTTATAATTTACAATAATAATTAGAAGCTATCAATTTTAAGTTCTGTATTTGACAATTACAAGTTCAGATCTTCAAGTTATAATTTGCACTAAAAATTTGTATTTAACAATTAGAAGTTCTGTATTTGACAATTACAAGTTCAGATCTTCAAGTTATAATTTGCAATAATAATTAGAAGCTATTAATTTTAAGTTCTGTATTTGACAATTACAAGTTCAGATCTTCAAGTTATAATTTGCACTAATAATTTTTATTTAACAATTAGAAGTTCTGTATTTGACAATTACAAGTTCAGACATTCAAGTTATAATTTGCAATAATAATTAGAAGCTATTAATTTTAAGTTCTGTATTTGACAATTACAAGTTCAGATCTTCAAGTTATAATTTGAAATAATAATTAGTAGCTATCAATTTTATGTTCTGTATTTGACAATTACAAGTTCAGATCTTCAAGTTATAATTTGCAATAATAATTAGAAGCTATCAATTTTAAGTGCTGTATTTGACAATTACTAGTTCAGATCTTCAAGTTATAATTTACAATAATAATTAGAAGCTATCAATTTTAAGTTCTGTATTTGACAATTACAAGTTCAGATCTACAAGTTATAATTTGCACTAATAATTTGTATTTACCAATTAGAAGTTCTGTATTTGACAATTACAAGTTCAGATCTTCAAGTTATAATTTGCAATAATAATTAGAAGCTATCAATTTTAAGTTCTGTATTTGACAATTACTAGTTCAGATCTACAAGTTATAATTTGAAATAATAAATTGTATTTAACAAATCTAAGTTCTGTAATTCACTATTACAAGTTCAGTTCTTCAAGTTATAATTTACAATAATAATTAGAAGCTATCAATTTTAAGTTCTGTATTTAACAATTACAAGTTCAGATCTTCATGTTATAATTTGCACTAATAATTTGTATTTAACAATTAGAAGTTCTGTATTTGACAATTACAAGTTCAGACATTCAAGTTATAATTTGCAATAATAATTAGAAGCTATTAATTTTAAGTTCTGTGTTTGACAATTACAAGTTCAGATCTTCAAGTTATAATTTGAAATAATAATTAGTAGCTATCAATTTTATGTTCTGTATTTGACAATTCCAAGTTCAGATCTTCAAGTTATAATTTGCAATAATAATTAGAAGCTATCAATTTTAAGTACTGTATTTGACAATTACTAGTTCAGATCTTCAAGTTATAATTTGCACTAATAATTTGTATTTAACAATTAGAAGTTCTGTATTTGACAATTACAAGTTCAGATCTTCAAGTTATAATTTGTAATAATAATTAGAAGCTATTAATTTTAAGTTCTGTATTTGACAATTACAAGTTCAGATCTACAAGTTATAATTTGAAATAATAATTAGAAGCTATCAATTTTATGTTCTGTATTTGACAATTACAAGTTCAGATCTTCAAGTTATAATTTGCAATAATAATTAGAAGCTTTCAATTGTAAGTGCTGTATTTGACAATTACTAGTTCAGATCTACAAGTTATAATTTGCAATAATAATTAGAAGCTTTCAATTGTAAGTGCTGTATTTGACAATTACTAGTTCAGATCTTCAAGTTATAATTTACAATAATAATTAGAAGCTATCAATTTTAAGTTCTGTATTTGACAATTACAAGTTCAGATCTTCAAGTTATAATTTGCAATAATTTTTAGAAGCTATCAATTTTAAGTTCTGTATTTGACAATTACTAGTTCAGATCTTCAAGTTATAAATTGAAATAATAATTTCAATTTAACAAATCTAAGTTCTGTAATTCACTATTACAAGTTCAGATCTTCAAGTTATAATTTACAATAATAATTAGAAGCTATCAATTTTAAGTTCTGTATTTGACAATTACAAGTTCAGATCTTCAAGTTATAATTTGCACTAAAAATTTGTATTTAACAATTAGAAGTTCTGTATTTGACAATTACAAGTTCAGATCTTCAAGTTATAATTTGCAATAATAATTAGAAGCTATTAATTTTAAGTTCTGTATTTGACAATTACAAGTTCAGATCTTCAAGTTATAATTTGAAATAATAATTAGAAGCTATCAATTTTATGTTCTGTATTTGACAATTACAAGTTCAGATCTTCAAGTTATAATTTGCAATAATAATTAGAAGCTTTCAATTTTAAGTGCTGTATTTGACAATTACTAGTTCAGATCTTCAAGTTATAATTTGCACTAATAATTTGTATTTAACAATTAGAAGTTCTGTATTTGACAATTACAAGTTCAGATCTTCAAGTTATAATTTTCTCTAATAATTTGTATTTAACAATTAGAAGTTCTGTATTTGACAATTACAAGTTCCGATCTTCAAGTTATAATTTGCAATAATAATTAGAAGCTATCAATTTTAAGTTCTGTATTTGACAATTACAAGTTCAGATCTTCAAGTTATAATTTGAAATAATATTTAGAAGCTATCAATTTTAAGTTCTGTATTTGACAATTACAAGTTCAGTTCTTCTAGTTATAATTTGCAATAATAATTAGAAGCTATCAATTTTAAGTTCTGTATTTGACAATTACAAGTTCAGATCTTCAAGTTATAATTTGCAATGATATTTAGAAGCTATCAATTTTAAGTTCTGTATTTGACAATTACTAGTTCAGATCTTCAAGTTATAAATTGAAATAATAATTTCAATTTAACAAATCTAAGTTCTGTAATTCACTATTACAAGTTCAGATCTTCAAGTTATAATTTACAATAATAATTAGAAGCTATCAATTTTAAGTTCTGTATTTGACAATTACAAGTTCAGATCTTCAAGTTATAATTTGCACTAATAATTTGTATTTAACAATTAGAAGTTCTGTATTTGACAATTACAAGTTCAGATCTTCAAGTTATAATTTGTAATAATAATTAGAAGCTATTAATTTTAAGTTGTGTATTTGACAATTACAAGTTCAGATCTTCAAGTTATAATTTGAAATAATAATTAGAAGCTATCAATTTTATGTTCTGTATTTGACAATTACAAGTTCAGATCTTCAAGTTATAATTTGCAATAATAATTAGAAGCTTTCAATTGTAAGTGCTGTATTTGACAATTACTAGTTCAGATCTACAAGTTATAATTTTCACTAATAATTTGTATTTAACAATTAGTAGTTCTGTATTTGACAATTACAAGTTCCGATCTTCAAGTTATAATTTGCAATAATAATTAGAAGCTATCAATTTTAAGTTCTGTATTTGACAATTACTAGTTCAGATCTTCAAGTTATAATTTGCACTAATAATTTGTATTTAACAATTAGAAGTTCTGTATTTGACTATTACAGGTTCAGATCTTCAAGTAATAATTTGCACTAATAATTTGTATTTAACAATTAGAAGTTCTGTATTTGACAATTACAAGTTCAGATCTTCAAGTTATAATTTGCACTAATAATTTGTATTTAACAATTAGAAGTTCTGTATTTGACAATTACAAGTTCAGATCTTCAAGTTATAATTTGCAATAATAATTAGAAGCAATCAATTTTAAGTTCTGTATTTGACAATTACTAGTTCAGATCTTCAAGTTATAATTAGAAATAAAATTTGAATTTGACAAATCTAAGTTCTGTAATTCACTATTACAAGTTCAGATCTTCAAGTTATAATTTACAATAATAATTAGAAGCTATCAATTTTAAGTTCTGTATTTGACAATTACAAGTTCAGATCTACAAGTTATAATTTGCACTAATAATTTGTATTTAACAATTAGAAGTTCTGTATTTGACAATTACAAGTTCAGATATTCAAGTTATAATTTGAAATAATAATTAGAAGCTATCAATTTTAAGTTCTGTATTTGACAATTACAAGTTCTGATCTTCAAGTTATAATTTGCAATAATAATTAGAAGCTATCAATTTTAAGTTCTGTATTTGACACTTACTAGTTAAGATCTTCAAGTTATAATTTGCACTAATAATTTGTATTTAATAATTAGAAGTTCTGTATTTGACTATTACAAGTTCAGATCTTCGAATTATTATTTGCAATCTTAGTTTTAATTTAACAATTCGAAGTTCTGTATTTACCTATTACAGGTTCAGATCTTCAAGTTATAATTTGCAATCACAATTAGTATTTAACAATGCTAAGTTGCGTATTTGTCTATTACAAGTTCAGATCTTCAAATTATAATTTGCAATAATAATTAGAAGCTATCAATTTTAAGTTCTGTATTTGACAATTACAAGTTCAGATCTTCAAGTTATTATTTGCAATAATAATTAGAAGATATCAATTTTAAGTTCTGTATTTGACAATTTCAAGTTCAGATCTTCAAGTTATAATTTGCACTAATAATTTTTATTTAACAATTAGAAGTTCTGTATTTGACAATTACAAGTTCAGACAATCAAGTTACAATTTGCAATAATAATTAGAAGCTATTAATTTTAAGTTCTGTATTTGACAATTACAAGTTCAGATCTTCAAGTTATAATTTGAAATAATAATTAGTAGCTATCAATTTTATGTTCTGTATTTGACAATTACAAGTTCAGATCTTCAAGTTATAATTTGCAATAATAATTAGAAGCTATCAATTTTAAGTGCTGTATTTGACAATTACTAGTTCAGATCTTCAAGTTATAATTTACAATAATAATTAGAAGCTATCAATTTTAAGTTCTGTATTTGACAATTACAAGTTCAGATCTACAAGTTATAATTTGCACTAATAATTTGTATTTACCAATTAGAAGTTCTGTATTTGACAATTACAAGTTCAGATCTTCAAGTTATAATTTGCAATAATAATTAGAAGCTATCAATTTTAAGTTCTGTATTTGACAATTACTAGTTCAGATCTACAAGTTATAATTTGAAATAATAAATTGTATTTAACAAATCTAAGTTCTGTAATTCACTATTACAAGTTCAGTTCTTCAAGTTATAATTTACAATAATAATTAGAAGCTATCAATTGTAAGTGCTGTATTTGACAATTACTAGTTCAGATCTACAAGTTATAATTTTCACTAATAATTTGTATTTAACAATTAGTAGTTCTGTATTTGACAATTACAAGTTCCGATCTTCAAGTTATAATTTGCAATAATAATTAGAAGCTATCAATTTTAAGTTCTGTATTTGACAATTACTAGTTCAGATCTTCAAGTTATAATTTGCACTAATAATTTGTATTTAACAATTAGAAGTTCTGTATTTGACTATTACAGGTTCAGATCTTCAAGTAATAATTTGCACTAATAATTTGTATTTAACAATTAGAAGTTCTGTATTTGACAATTACAAGTTCAGATCTTCAAGTTATAATTTGCACTAATAATTTGTATTTAACAATTAGAAGTTCTGTATTTGACAATTACAAGTTCAGATCTTCAAGTTATAATTTGCAATAATAATTAGAAGCAATCAATTTTAAGTTCTGTATTTGACAATTACTAGTTCAGATCTTCAAGTTATAATTAGAAATAAAATTTGAATTTGACAAATCTAAGTTCTGTAATTCACTATTACAAGTTCAGATCTTCAAGTTATAATTTACAATAATAATTAGAAGCTATCAATTTTAAGTTCTGTATTTGACAATTACAAGTTCAGATCTACAAGTTATAATTTGCACTAATAATTTGTATTTAACAATTAGAAGTTCTGTATTTGACAATTACAAGTTCAGATATTCAAGTTATAATTTGAAATAATAATTAGAAGCTATCAATTTTAAGTTCTGTATTTGACAATTACAAGTTCTGATCTTCAAGTTATAATTTGCAATAATAATTAGAAGCTATCAATTTTAAGTTCTGTATTTGACACTTACTAGTTAAGATCTTCAAGTTATAATTTGCACTAATAATTTGTATTTAATAATTAGAAGTTCTGTATTTGACTATTACAAGTTCAGATCTTCGAATTATTATTTGCAATCTTAGTTTTAATTTAACAATTCGAAGTTCTGTATTTACCTATTACAGGTTCAGATCTTCAAGTTATAATTTGCAATCACAATTAGTATTTAACAATGCTAAGTTGCGTATTTGTCTATTACAAGTTCAGATCTTCAAATTATAATTTGCAATAATAATTAGAAGCTATCAATTTTAAGTTCTGTATTTGACAATTACAAGTTCAGATCTTCAAGTTATTATTTGCAATAATAATTAGAAGATATCAATTTTAAGTTCTGTATTTGACAATTTCAAGTTCAGATCTTCAAGTTATAATTTGCACTAATAATTTTTATTTAACAATTAGAAGTTCTGTATTTGACAATTACAAGTTCAGACAATCAAGTTACAATTTGCAATAATAATTAGAAGCTATTAATTTTAAGTTCTGTATTTGACAATTACAAGTTCAGATCTTCAAGTTATAATTTGAAATAATAATTAGTAGCTATCAATTTTATGTTCTGTATTTGACAATTACAAGTTCAGATCTTCAAGTTATAATTTGCAATAATAATTAGAAGCTATCAATTTTAAGTGCTGTATTTGACAATTACTAGTTCAGATCTTCAAGTTATAATTTACAATAATAATTAGAAGCTATCAATTTTAAGTTCTGTATTTGACAATTACAAGTTCAGATCTACAAGTTATAATTTGCACTAATAATTTGTATTTACCAATTAGAAGTTCTGTATTTGACAATTACAAGTTCAGATCTTCAAGTTATAATTTGCAATAATAATTAGAAGCTATCAATTTTAAGTTCTGTATTTGACAATTACTAGTTCAGATCTACAAGTTATAATTTGAAATAATAAATTGTATTTAACAAATCTAAGTTCTGTAATTCACTATTACAAGTTCAGTTCTTCAAGTTATAATTTACAATAATAATTAGAAGCTATCAATTTTAAGTTCTGTATTTGACAATTACAAGTTCAGATCTTCAAGTTATAATTTGCACTAATAATTTGTATTTAACAATTAGAAGTTCTGTATTTGACAATTACAAGTTCAGACATTCAAGTTATAATTTGCAATAATAATTAGAAGCTATTAATTTTAAGTTCTGTGTTTGACAATTACAAGTTCAGATCTTCAAGTTATAATTTGAAATAATAATTAGTAGCTATCAATTTTATGTTCTGTATTTGACAATTCCAAGTTCAGATCTTCAAGTTATAATTTGCAATAATAATTAGAAGCTATCAATTTTAAGTGCTGTATTTGACAATTACTAGTTCAGATCTTCAAGTTATAATTTGCACTAATAATTTGTATTTAACAATTAGAAGTTCTGTATTTGACAATTACAAGTTCAGATCTTCAAGTTATAATTTGTAATAATAATTAGAAGCTATTAATTTTAAGTTCTGTATTTGACAATTACAAGTTCAGATCTTCAAGTTATAATTTGAAATAATAATTAGAAGCTATCAATTTTATGTTCTGTATTTGACAATTACAAGTTCAGATCTTCAAGTTATAATTTGCAATAATAATTAGAAGCTTTCAATTGTAAGTGCTGTATTTGACAATTTCTAGTTCAGATCTACAAGTTATAATTTGCAATAATAATTAGAAGCTTTCAATTGTAAGTGCTGTATTTGACAATTACTAGTTCAGATCTTCAAGTTATAATTTACAATAATAATTAGAAGCTATCAATTTTAAGTTCTGTATTTGACAATTACAAGTTCAGATCTTCAAGTTATAATTTGCAATAATATTTAGAAGCTATCAATTTTAAGTTCTGTATTTGACAATTACTAGTTCAGATCTTCAAGTTATAAATTGAAATAATAATTTCAATTTAACAAATCTAAGTTCTGTAATTCACTATTACAAGTTCAGATCTTCAAGTTATAATTTACAATAATAATTAGAAGCTATCAATTTTAAGTTCTGTATTTGACAATTACAAGTTCAGATCTTCAAGTTATAATTTGCACTAAAAATTTGTATTTAACAATTAGAAGTTCTGTATTTGACAATTACAAGTTCAGATCTTCAAGTTATAATTTGCAATAATAATTAGAAGCTATTAATTTTAAGTTCTGTATTTGACAATTACAAGTTCAGATCTTCTAGTAATAATTTGAAATAATAATTAGAAGCTATCAATTTTATGTTCTGTATTTGACAATTACAAGTTCAGATCTTCAAGTTATAATTTGCAATAATAATTAGAAGCTTTCAATTTTAAGTGCTGTATTTGACAATTACTAGTTCAGATCTTCAAGTTATAATTTGCACTAATAATTTGTATTTAACAATTAGAAGTTCTGTATTTGACAATTACAAGTTCAGATCTTCAAGTTATAATTTTCTCTAATAATTTGTATTTAACAATTAGAAGTTCTGTATTTGACAATTACAAGTTCCGATCTTCAAGTTATAATTTGCAATAATAATTAGAAGCTATCAATTTTAAGTTCTGTATTTGACAATTACAAGTTCAGATCTTCAAGTTATAATTTGAAATAATAATTAGAAGCTATCAATTTTAAGTTCTGTATTTGACAATTACAAGTTCAGTTCTTCTAGTTATAATTTGCAATAATAATTAGAAGCTATCAATTTTAAGTTCTGTATTTGACAATTACAAGTTCAGATCTTCAAGTTATAATTTGCAATAATATTTAGAAGCTATCAATTTTAAGTTCTGTATTTGACAATTACTAGTTCAGATCTTCAAGTTATAAATTAAATAAAATTTCAATTTAACAAATCTAAGTTCTGTAATTCACTATTACAAGTTCAGATCTTCAAGTTATAATTTACAATAATAATTAGAAGCTATCAATTTTAAGTTCTGTATTTGACAATTACAAGTTCAGATCTTCAAGTTATAATTTGCACTAATAATTTGTATTTAACAATTAGAAGTTCTGTATTTGACAATTACAAGTTCAGATCTTCAAGTTATAATTTGTAATAATAATTAGAAGCTATTAATTTTAAGTTCTGTATTTGACAATTACAAGTTCAGATCTTCAAGTTATAATTTGAAATAATAATTAGAAGCTATCAATTTTATGTTCTGTATTTGACAATTACAAGTTCAGATCTTCAAGTTATAATTTGCAATAATAATTAGAAGCTATCAATTTTAAGTGCTGTATTTGACAATTACTAGTTCAGATCTTCAAGTTATAATTTACAATAATAATTAGAAGCTATCAATTTTAAGTTCTGTATTTGACAATTACAAGTTCAGATCTACAAGTTATAATTTGCACTAATAATTTGTATTTACCAATTAGAAGTTCTGTATTTGACAATTACAAGTTCAGATCTTCAAGTTATAATTTGCAATAATAATTAGAAGCTATCAATTTTAAGTTCTGTATTTGACAATTACTAGTTCAGATCTACAAGTTATAATTTGAAATAATAAATTGTATTTAACAAATCTAAGTTCTGTAATTCACTATTACAAGTTCAGTTCTTCAAGTTATAATTTACAATAATAATTAGAAGCTATCAATTTTAACTTCTGTATTTGACAATTACAAGTTCAGATCTTCAAGTTATAATTTGCACTAATAATTTGTATTTAACAATTAGAAGTTCTGTATTTGACAATTACAAGTTCAGACATTCAAGTTATAATTTGCAATAATAATTAGAAGCTATTAATTTTAAGTTCTGTGTTTGACAATTACAAGTTCAGATCTTCAAGTTATAATTTGAAATAATAATTAGTAGCTATCAATTTTATGTTCTGTATTTGACAATTCCAAGTTCAGATCTTCAAGTTATAATTTGCAATAATAATTAGAAGCTATCAATTTTAAGTGCTGTATTTGACAATTACTAGTTCAGATCTTCAAGTTATAATTTGCACTAATAATTTGTATTTAACAATTAGAAGTTCTGTATTTGACAATTACAAGTTCAGATCTTCAAGTTATAATTTGTAATAATAATTAGAAGCTATTAATTTTAAGTTCTGTATTTGACAATTACAAGTTCAGATCTTCAAGTTATAATTTGAAATAATAATTAGAAGCTATCAATTTTATGTTCTGTATTTGACAATTACAAGTTCAGATCTTCAAGTTATAATTTGCAATAATAATTAGAAGCTTTCAATTGTAAGTGCTGTATTTGACAATTACTAGTTCAGATCTACAAGTTATAATTTGCAATAATAATTAGAAGCTTTCAATTGTAAGTGCTGTATTTGACAATTACTAGTTCAGATCTTCAAGTTATAATTTACAATAATAATTAGAAGCTATCAATTTTAAGTTCTGTATTTGACAATTACAAGTTCAGATCTTCAAGTTATAATTTGCAATAATATTTAGAAGCTATCAATTTTAAGTTCTGTATTTGACAATTACTAGTTCAGATCTTCAAGTTATAAATTGAAATAATAATTTCAATTTAACAAATCTAAGTTCTGTAATTCACTATTACAAGTTCAGATCTTCAAGTTATAATTTACAATAATAATTAGAAGCTATCAATTTTAAGTTCTGTATTTGACAATTACAAGTTCAGATCTTCAAGTTATAATTTGCACTAAAAATTTGTATTTAACAATTAGAAGTTCTGTATTTGACAATTACAAGTTCAGATCTTCAAGTTATAATTTGCAATAATAATTAGAAGCTATTAATTTTAAGTTCTGTATTTGACAATTACAAGTTCAGATCTTCAAGTTATAATTTGAAATAATAATTAGAAGCTATCAATTTTATGTTCTGTATTTGACAATTACAAGTTCAGATCTTCAAGTTATAATTTGCAATAATAATTAGAAGCTTTCAATTTTAAGTGCTGTATTTGACAATTACTAGTTCAGATCTTCAAGTTATAATTTGCACTAATAATTTGTATTTAACAATTAGAAGTTCTGTATTTGACAATTACAAGTTCAGATCTTCAAGTTATAATTTTCTCTAATAATTTGTATTTAACAATTAGAAGTTCTGTATTTGACAATTACAAGTTCCGATCTTCAAGTTATAATTTGCAATAATAATTAGAAGCTATCAATTTTAAGTTCTGTATTTGACAATTACAAGTTCAGATCTTCAAGTTATAATTTGAAATAATAATTAGAAGCTATCAATTTTAAGTTCTGTATTTGACAATTACAAGTTCAGTTCTTCTAGTTATAATTTGCAATAATAATTAGAAGCTATCAATTTTAAGTTCTGTATTTGACAATTACAAGTTCAGATCTTCAAGTTATAATTTGCAATAATATTTAGAAGCTATCAATTTTAAGTTCTGTATTTGACAATTACTAGTTCAGATCTTCAAGTTATAAATTGAAATAAAATTTCAATTTAACAAATCTAAGTTCTGTAATTCACTATTACAAGTTCAGATCTTCAAGTTATAATTTACAATAATAATTAGAAGCTATCAATTTTAAGTTCTGTATTTGACAATTACAAGTTCAGATCTTCAAGTTATAATTTGCACTAATAATTTGTATTTAACAATTAGAAGTTCTGTATTTGACAATTACAAGTTCAGATCTTCAAGTTATAATTTGTAATAATAATTAGAAGCTATTAATTTTAAGTTCTGTATTTGACAATTACAAGTTCAGATCTTCAAGTTATAATTTGAAATAATAATTAGAAGCTATCAATTTTATGTTCTGTATTTGACAATTACAAGTTCAGATCTTCAAGTTATAATTTGCAATAATAATTAGAAGCTTTCAATTGTAAGTGCTGTATTTGACAATTACTAGTTCAGATCTACAAGTTATAATTTTCACTAATAATTTGTATTTAACAATTAGTAGTTCTGTATTTGACAATTACAAGTTCCGATCTTCAAGTTATAATTTGCAATAATAATTAGAAGCTATCAATTTTAAGTTCTGTATTTGACAATTACTAGTTCAGATCTTCAAGTTATAATTTGCACTAATAATTTGTATTTAACAATTAGAAGTTCTGTATTTGACAATTACAGGTTCAGATCTTCAAGTAATAATTTGCACTAATAATTTGTATTTAACAATTAGAAGTTCTGTATTTGACAATTACAAGTTCAGATCTTCAAGTTATAATTTGCACTAATAATTTGTATTTAACAATTAGAAGTTCTGTATTTGACAATTACAAGTTCAGATCTTCAAGTTATAATTTGCAATAATAATTAGAAGCAATCAATTTTAAGTTCTGTATTTGACAATTACTAGTTCAGATCTTCAAGTTATAATTAGAAATAAAATTTGAATTTGACAAATCTAAGTTCTGTAATTCACTATTACAAGTTCAGATCTTCAAGTTATAATTTACAATAATAATTAGAAGCTATCAATTTTAAGTTCTGTATTTGACAATTACAAGTTCAGATCTACAAGTTATAATTTGCACTAATAATTTGTATTTAACAATTAGAAGTTCTGTATTTGACAATTACAAGTTCAGATATTCAAGTTATAATTTGAAATAATAATTAGAAGCTATCAATTTTAAGTTCTGTATTTGACAATTACAAGTTCTGATCTTCAAGTTATAATTTGCAATAATAATTAGAAGCTATCAATTTTAAGTTCTGTATTTGACACTTACTAGTTCAGATCTTCAAGTTATAATTTGCACTAATAATTTGTATTTAATAATTAGAAGTTCTGTATTTGACTATTACAAGTTCAGATCTTCGAATTATTATTTGCAATCTTAGTTTTAATTTAACAATTCGAAGTTCTGTATTTACGTATTACAGGTTCAGATCTTCAAGTTATAATTTGCAATCACAATTAGTATTTAACAATGCTAAGTTGCGTATTTGTCTATTACAAGTTCAGATCTTCAAATTATAATTTGCAATAATAATTAGAAGCTATCAATTTTAAGTTCTGTATTTGACAATTACAAGTTCAGATCTTCAAGTTATTATTTGCAATAATAATTAGAAGATATCAATTTTAAGTTCTGTATTTGACAATTACAAGTTCAGATCTTCAAGTTATAATTTACAATAATAATTAGAAGCTATCAATTTTAAGTTCTGTATTTGACAATTACAAGTTCAGATCTTCAAGTTATAATTTGCAATAATATTTAGAAGCTATCAATTTTAAGTTCCGTATTTGACAATTACTAGTTCAGATCTTCAAGTTATAAATTGAAATAATAATTTCAATTTAACAAATCTAAGTTCTGTAATTCACTATTACAAGTTCAGATCTTCAAGTTATAATTTACAATAATAATTAGAAGCTATCAATTTTAAGTTCTGTATTTGACAATTACAAGTTCAGATCTTCAAGTTATAATTTGCACTAAAAATTTGTATTTAACAATTAGAAGTTCTGTATTTGACAATTACAAGTTCAGATCTTCAAGTTATAATTTGCAATAATAATTAGAAGCTATTAATTTTAAGTTCTGTATTTGACAATTACAAGTTCAGATCTTCAAGTTATAATTTGAAATAATAATTAGAAGCTATCAATTTTATGTTCTGTATTTGACAATTACAAGTTCAGATCTTCAAGTTATAATTTGCAATAATAATTAGAAGCTTTCAATTTTAAGTGCTGTATTTGACAATTACTAGTTCAGATCTTCCAGTTATAATTTGTACTAATAATTTGTATTTAACAATTAGAAGTTCTGTATTTGACAATTACAAGTTCAGATCTTCAAGTTATAATTTTCTCTAATAATTTGTATTTAACAATTAGAAGTTCTGTATTTGACAATTACAAGTTCCGATCTTCAAGTTATAATTTGCAATAATAATTAGAAGCTATAAATTTTAAGTTCTGTATTTGACAATTACAAGTTCAGATCTTCAAGTTATAATTTGAAATAATAATTAGAAGCTATCAATTTTAAGTTCTGTATTTGACAATTACAAGTTCAGTTCTTCTAGTTATAATTTGCAATAATAATTAGAAGCTATCAATTTTAAGTTCTGTATTTGACAATTACAAGTTCAGATCTTCAAGGTTTAATTTGCAATAATATTTAGAAGCTATCAATTTTAAGTTCTGTATTTGACAATTACTAGTTCAGATCTTCAAGTTATAAATTGAAATAATAATTTCAATTTAACAAATCTAAGTTCTGTAATTCACTATTACAAGTTCAGATCTTCAAGTTATAATTTACAATAATAATTAGAAGCTATCAATTTTAAGTTCTGTATTTGACAATTACAAGTTCAGATCTTCAAGTTATAATTTGCACTAATAATTTGTATTTAACAATTAGAAGTTCTGTATTTGACAATTACAAGTTCAGATCTTCAAGTTATAATTTGTAATAATAATTAGAAGCTATTAATTTTAAGTTCTGTATTTGACAATTACAAGTTCAGATCTTCAAGTTATAATTTGAAATAATAATTAGAAGCTATCAATTTTATGTTCTGTATTTGACAATTACAAGTTCAGATCTTCAAGTTATAATTTGCAATAATAATTAGAAGCTTTCAATTGTAAGTGCTGTATTTGACAATTACTAGTTCAGATCAACAAGTTATAATTTTCACTAATAATTTGTATTTAACAATTAGTAGTTCTGTATTTGACAATTACAAGTTCCGATCTTCAAGTTATAATTTGCAATAATAATTAGAAGCTATCAATTTTAAGTTCTGTATTTGACAATTACTAGTTCAGATCTTCAAGTTATAATTTGCACTAATAATTTGTATTTAACAATTAGAAGTTCTGTATTTGACAATTACAGGTTCAGATCTTCAAGTAATAATTTGCACTAATAATTTGTATTTAACAATTCGAAGTTCTGTATTTGACTATTACAAGTTCAGATCTTCAAGTTATAATTTGAATTATAATTATAAGCTATCAATTTTAAGTTCTGTATTTGACAATTACAAGTACAGATCTCCAAAATATTATTTGCAATAATAATTAGAAGCTATCAATTTTAAGTTCTGCATTTGACAATTACAAGTTCAGATCTTCAAGTTATTATTTGCAATAATAATTAGAAGCTATTAATTTTAAGTTCTGTATTTGACAATTACAAGTGCAGATCTTCAAGTTATAATTTGCAATAATAATTAGAAGCTATCAATTTTAAGTTCTGTATTTGACAATTACTAGTTCAGATCTTCAAGTTATAATTAGAATTAATAATTAGAATTTGACAAATCTAAGTTCTGTAATTCACTATTACAAGTTCAGATCTTCAAGTTATAATTTACAATAATAATTAGAAGCTATCAATTTTAAGTTCTGTATTTGACAATTACAAGTTCAGATCTACAAGTTATAATTTGCACTAATAATTTGTATTTAACAAATAGAAGTTCTGTATTTGACAATTACAAGTTCAGATCTTCAAGTTATAATTTGAAATAATAATTAGAAGCTATCAATTTTAAGTTCTGTATTTGATAATTACTAGTTCAGATCCTCAAGTTATAATTTGTATAATAATAATTTGAATTTAACAAATCTAAGTTCTGTAATTCACTATTACAAGTTCAGTTCTTCAAGTTATAATTTACAATAATAATTAGAAGCTATCAATTTTAAGTTCTGTATTTGACAATTACAAGTTCAGATCTTCAAGTTATAATTTGCACTAATAATTTTTATTTAACAATTAGAAGTTCTGTATTTGACAATTACAAGTTCAGACATTCAAGTTATAATTTGCAATAATAATTAGAAGCTATTAATTTTAAGTTCTGTATTTGACAATTACAAGTTCAGATCTTCAAGTTATAATTTGAAATAATAATTAGTAGCTATCAATTTTATGTTCTGTATTTGACAATTACAAGTTCAGATCTTCAAGTTATAATTTGCAATAATAATTAGAAGCTATCAATTTTAAGTGCTGTATTTGACAATTACTAGTTCAGATCTTCAAGTTATAATTTACAATAATAATTAGAAGATATCAATTTTAAGTTCTGTATTTGACAATTACAAGTTCAGATCTTCAAGTTATAATTTACAATAATATTTAGAAGCTATCAATTTTAAGTTCTGTATTTGACAATTACTAGTTCAGATCCTCAAGTTATAATTTGAAATAATAATTTGAATTTAACAAATCTAAGTTCTGTAATTCACTATTACAAGTTCAGTTCTTCAAGTTATAATTTACAATAATAATTAGAAGCTATCAATTTTAAGTTCTGTATTTGACAATTACAAGTTCAGATCTTCAAGTTATAATTTGCACTAATAATTTTTATTTAACAATTAGAAGTTCTGTATTTGACAATTACAAGTTCAGACATTCAAGTTATAATTTGCAATAATAATTAGAAGCTATTAATTTTAAGTTCTGTATTTGACAATTACAAGTTCAGATCTTCAAGTTATAATTTGAAATAATAATTAGTAGCTATCAATTTTATGTTCTGTATTTGACAATTACAGGTTCAGATCTTCAAGTTATAATTTGCAATCACAATTAGTATTTAACAATGCTAAGTTGCGTATTTGTCTATTACAAGTTCAGATCTTCAAATTATAATTTGCAATAATAATTAGAAGCTATCAATTTTAAGTTCTGTATTTGACAATTACAAGTTCAGATCTTCAAGTTATAATTTGCACTAAAAATTTGTATTTAACAATTAGAAGTTCTGTATTTGACAATTACAAGTTCAGATCTTCAAGTTATAATTTGCAATAATAATTAGAAGCTATTAATTTTAAGTTCTGTATTTGACAATTACAAGTTCAGATCTTCAAGTTATAATTTGAAATAATAATTAGAAGCTATCAATTTTATGTTCTGTATTTGACAATTACAAGTTCAGATCTTCAAGTTATAATTTGCAATAATAATTAGAAGCTTTCAATTTTAAGTGCTGTATTTGACAATTACTAGTTCAGATCTTCCAGTTATAATTTGCACTAATAATTTGTATTTAACAATTAGAAGTTCTGTATTTGACAATTACAAGTTCAGATCTTCAAGTTATAATTTTCTCTAATAATTTGTATTTAACAATTAGAAGTTCTGTATTTGACAATTACAAGTTCCGATCTTCAAGTTATAATTTGCAATAATAATTAGAAGCTATCAATTTTAAGTTCTGTATTTGACAATTACAAGTTCAGATCTTCAAGTTATAATTTGCACTAATAATTTGTATTTAACAATTAGAAGTTCTGTATTTGACAATTACAAGTTCAGATCTTCAAGTTATAATTTGTAATAATAATTAGAAGCTATTAATTTTAAGTTCTGTATTTGACAATTACAAGTTCAGATCTTCAAGTTATAATTTGAAATAATAATTAGAAGCTATCAATTTTATGTTCTGTATTTGACAATTACAAGTTCAGATCTTCAAGTTATAATTTGCAATAATAATTAGAAGCTTTCAATTGTAAGTGCTGTATTTGACAATTACTAGTTCAGATCTACAAGTTATAATTTTCACTAATAATTTGTATTTAACAATTAGTAGTTCTGTATTTGACAATTACAAGTTCCGATCTTCAAGTTATAATTTGCAATAATAATTAGAAGCTATCAATTTTAAGTTCTGTATTTGACAATTACTAGTTCAGATCTTCAAGTTATAATTTGCACTAATAATTTGTATTTAACAATTAGAAGTTCTGTATTTGACAATTACAGGTTCAGATCTTCAAGTAATAATTTGCACTAATAATTTGTATTTAACAATTCGAAGTTCTGTATTTGACTATTACAAGTTCAGATCTTCAAGTTATAATTTGAATTATAATTATAAGCTATCAATTTTAAGTTCTGTATTTGACAATTACAAGTACAGATCTCCAAAATATTATTTGCAATAATAATTAGAAGCTATCAATTTTAAGTTCTGCATTTGACAATTACAAGTTCAGATCATCAAGTTATTATTTGCAATAATAATTAGAAGCTATTAATTTTAAGTTCTGTATTTGACAATTACAAGTGCAGATCTTCAAGTTATAATTTGCAATAATAATTAGAAGCTATCAATTTTAAGTTCTGTATTTGACAATTACTAGTTCAGATCTTCAAGTTATAATTAGAATTAATAATTAGAATTTGACAAATCTAAGTTCTGTAATTAACTATTACAAGTTCAGATCTTCAAGTTATAATTTACAATAATAATTAGAAGCTATCAATTTTAAGTTCTGTATTTGACAATTACAAGTTCAGATCTACAAGTTATAATTTGCACTAATAATTTGTATTTAACAAATAGAAGTTCTGTATTTGACAATTACAAGTTCAGATCTTCAAGTTATAATTTGAAATAATAATTAGAAGCTATCAATTTTAAGTTCTGTATTTGACAATTACTAGTTCAGATCCTCAAGTTATAATTTGAAATAATAATTTGAATTTAACAAATCTAAGTTCTGTAATTCACTATTACAAGTTCAGTTCTTCAAGTTATAATTTACAATAATAATTAGAAGCTATCAATTTTAAGTTCTGTATTTGACAATTACAAGTTCAGATCTTCAAGTTATAATTTGCACTAATAATTTTTATTTAACAATTAGAAGTTCTGTATTTGACAATTACAAGTTCAGACATTCAAGTTATAATTTGCAATAATAATTAGAAGCTATTAATTTTAAGTTCTGTATTTGACAATTACAAGTTCAGATCTTCAAGTTATAATTTGAAATAATAATTAGTAGCTATCAATTTTATGTTCTGTATTTGACAATTACAATTTCAGATCTTCAAGTTATAATTTGCAATAATAATTAGAAGCTATCAATTTTAAGTGCTGTATTTGACAATTACTAGTTCAGATCTTCAAGTTATAATTTACAATAATAATTAGAAGCTATCAATTTTAAGTTCTGTATTTGACAATTACAAGTTCAGATCTACAAGTTATAATTTGCACTAATAATTTGTATTTAACAATTAGAAGTTCTGTATTTGACAATTACAAGTTCAGATCTTCAAGTTATAATTTGCAATAATAATTAGAAGCTATCAATTTTAAGTTCTGTATTTGACAATTACTAGTTCAGATCTACAAGTTATAATTTGAAATAATAAATTGTATTTAACAAATCTAAGTTCTGTAATTCACTATTACAAGTTCAGTTCTTCAAGTTATAATTTACAATAATAATTAGAAGCTATCAATTTTAAGTTCTGTATTTGACAATTACAAGTTCAGATCTTCAAGTTATAATTTGCACTAATAATTTGTATTTAACAATTAGAAGTTCTGTATTTGACAATTACAAGTTCAGACATTCAAGTTATAATTTGCAATAATAATTAGAAGCTATTAATTTTAAGTTCTGTGTTTGACAATTACAAGTTCAGATCTTCAAGTTATAATTTGAAATAATAATTAGTAGCTATCAATTTTATGTTCTGTATTTGACAATTCCAAGTTCAGATCTTCAAGTTATAATTTGCAATAATAATTAGAAGCTATCAATTTTAAGTGCTAGATTTGACAATTACTAGTTCAGATCTTCAAGTTATAATTTGCACTAATAATTTGTATTTAACAATTAGAAGTTCTGTATTTGACAATTACAAGTTCAGATCTTCAAGTTATAATTTGTAATAATAATTAGAAGCTATTAATTTTAAGTTCTGTATTTGACAATTACAAGTTCAGATCTTCAAGTTATAATTTGAAATAATAATTAGAAGCTATCAATTTTATGTTCTGTATTTGACAATTACAAGTTCAGATCTTCAAGTTATAATTTGCAATAATAATTAGAAGCTTTCAATTGTAAGTGCTGTATTTGACAATTACTAGTTCAGATCTACAAGTTATAATTTGCAATAATAATTAGAAGCTTTCAATTGTAAGTGCTGTATTTGACAATTACTAGTTCAGATCTTCAAGTTATAATTTGCAAAAATAATTAGAAGCTTTCAATTGTAAGTGCTGTATTTGACAATTACTAGTTCAGATCTACAAGTTATAATTTGCAATAATAATTAGAAGCTTTCAATTGTAAGTGCTGTATTTGACAATTACAAGTTCCGATCTTCAAGTTATAATTTGCAATAATAATTAGAAGCTATCAATTTTAAGTTCTGTATTTGACAATTACTAGTTCAGATCTTCAAGTTATAAATTGAAATAATAATTTCAATTTAACAAATCTAAGTTCTGTAATTCACTATTACAAGTTCAGATCTTCAAGTTATAATTTACAATAATAATTAGAAGCTATCAATTTTAAGTTCTGTATTTGACAATTACAAGTTCAGATCTTCAAGTTATAATTTGCACTAAAAATTTGTATTTAACAATTAGAAGTTCTGTATTTGACAATTACAAGTTCAGATCTTCAAGTTATAATTTGCAATAATAATTAGAAGCTATTAATTTTAAGTTCTGTATTTGACAATTACAAGTTCAGATCTTCAAGTTATAATTTGAAATAATAATTAGAAGCTATCAATTTTATGTTCTGTATTTGACAATTACAAGTTCAGATCTTCAAGTTATAATTTGCAATAATAATTAGAAGCTTTCAATTTTAAGTGCTGTATTTGACAATTACTAGTTCAGATCTTCAAGTTATAATTTGCACTAATAATTTGTATTTAACAATTAGAAGTTCTGTATTTGACAATTACAAGTTCAGATCTTCAAGTTATAATTTTCTCTAATAATTTGTATTTAACAATTAGAAGTTCTGTATTTGACAATTACAAGTTCCGATCTTCAAGTTATAATTTGCAATAATAATTAGAAGCTATCAATTTTAAGTTCTGTATTTGACAATTACAAGTTCAGATCTTCAAGTTATAATTTGAAATAATAATTAGAAGCTATCAATTTTAAGTTCTGTATTTGACAATTACAAGTTCAGTTCTTCTAGTTATAATTTGCAATAATAATTAGAAGCTATCAATTTTAAGTTCTGTATTTGACAATTACAAGTTCAGATCTTCAAGTTATAATTTGCAATAATATTTAGAAGCTATCAATTTTAAGTTCTGTATTTGACAATTACTAGTTCAGATCTTCAAGTTATAATTTACAATAATAATTAGAAGCTATCAATTTTAAGTTCTGTATTTGACAATTACAAGTTCAGATCTTCAAGTTATAATTTGCACTAATAATTTGTATTTAACAATTAGAAGTTCTGTATTTGACAATTACAAGTTCAGATCTTCAAGTTATAATTTGTAATAATAATTAGAAGCTATTAATTTTAAGTTCTGTATTTGACAATTACAAGTTCAGATCTTCAAGTTATAATTTGAAATAATAATTAGAAGCTATCAATTTTATGTTCTGTATTTGACAATTACAAGTTCAGATCTTCAAGTTATAATTTGCAATAATAATTAGAAGCTTTCAATTGTAAGTGCTGTATTTGACAATTACTAGTTCAGATCTACAAGTTATAATTTTCACTAATAATTTGTATTTAACAATTAGTAGTTCTGTATTTGACAATTACAAGTTCCGATCTTCAAGTTATAATTTGCAATAATAATTAGAAGCTATCAATTTTAAGTTCTGTATTTGACAATTACTAGTTCAGATCTTCAAGTTATAATTTGCACTAATAATTTGTATTTAACAATTAGAAGTTCTGTATTTGACAATTACAGGTTCAGATCTTCAAGTAATAATTTGCACTAATAATTTGTATTTAACAATTCGAAGTTCTGTATTTGACTATTACAAGTTCAGATCTTCAAGTTATAATTTGAATTATAATTATAAGCTATCAATTTTAAGTTCTGTATTTGACAATTACAAGTACAGATCTCCAAAATATTATTTGCAATAATAATTAGAAGCTATCAATTTTAAGTTCTGCATTTGACAATTACAAGTTCAGATCTTCAAGTTATTATTTGCAATAATAATTAGAAGCTATTAATTTTAAGTTCTGTATTTGACAATTACAAGTGCAGATCTTCAAGTTATAATTTGCAATAATAATTAGAAGCTATCAATTTTAAGTTCTGTATTTGACAATTACTAGTTCAGATCTTCAAGTTATAATTAGAATTAATAATTAGAATTTGACAAATCTAAGTTCTGTAATTCACTATTACAAGTTCAGATCTTCAAGTTATAATTTACAATAATAATTAGAAGCTATCAATTTTAAGTTCTGTATTTGACAATTACAAGTTCAGATCTACAAGTTATAATTTGCACTAATAATTGGTATTTAACAAATAGAAGTTCTGTATTTGACAATTACAAGTTCAGATCTTCAAGTTATAATTTGAAATAATAATTAGAAGCTATCAATTTTAAGTTCTGTATTTGACAATTACTAGTTCAGATCCTCAAGTTATAATTTGAAATAATAATTTGAATTTAACAAATCTAAGTTCTGTAATTCACTATTACAAGTTCAGTTCTTCAAGTTATAATTTACAATAATAATTAGAAGCTATCAATTTTAAGTTCTGTATTTGACAATTACAAGTTCAGATCTTCAAGTTATAATTTGCACTAATAATTTTTATTTAACAATTAGAAGTTCTGTATTTGACAATTACAAGTTCAGACATTCAAGTTATAATTTGCAATAATAATTAGAAGCTATTAATTTTAAGTTCTGTATTTGACAATTACAAGTTCAGATCTTCAAGTTATAATTTGAAATAATAATTAGTAGCTATCAATTTTATGTTCTGTATTTGACAATTACAAGTTCAGATCTTCAAGTTATAATTTGCAATAATAATTAGAAGCTATCAATTTTAAGTGCTGTATTGGACAATTACTAGTTCAGATCTACAAGTTATAACTTACAATAATAATTAGAAGCTATCAATTTTAAGTTCTGTATTTGACAATTACAAGTTCAGATCTACAAGTTATAATTTGCACTAATAATTTGTATTTAACAATTAGAAGTTCTGTATTTGACAATTACAAGTTCAGATCTTCAAGTTATAATTTGCAATAATAATTAGAAGCTATCAATTTTAAGTTCTGTATTTGACAATTACTAGTTCAGATCTACAAGTTATAATTTGAAATAATAAATTGTATTTAACAAATCTAAGTTCTGTAATTCACTATTACAAGTTCAGTTCTTCAAGTTATAATTTACAATAATAATTAGAAGCTATCAATTTTAAGTTCTGTATTTGACAATTACAAGTTCAGATCTTCAAGTTATAATTTGCACTAATAATTTGTATTTAACAATTAGAAGTTCTGTATTTGACAATTACAAGTTCAGACATTCAAGTTATAATTTGCAATAATAATTAGAAGCTATTAATTTTAAGTTCTGTGTTTGACAATTACAAGTTCAGATCTTCAAGTTATAATTTGAAATAATAATTAGTAGCTATCAATTTTATGTTCTGTATTTGACAATTCCAAGTTCAGATCTTCAAGTTATAATTTGCAATAATAATTAGAAGCTATCAATTTTAAGTGCTGTATTTGACAATTACTAGTTCAGATCTTCTAGTTATAATTTGCACTAATAATTTGTATTTAACAATTAGAAGTTCTGTATTTGACAATTACAAGTTCAGATCTTCAAGTTATAATTTGCACTAATAATTTGTATTTAACAATTAGAAGTTCTGTATTTGACAATTACAAGTTCAGATCTTCAAGTTATAATTTGCAATAATAATTAGAAGCTATCAATTTTAAGTTCTGTATTTGACAATTACTAGTTCAGATCTTCAAGTTATAATTTGCACTAATAATTTGTATTTAACAATTAGAAGTTCTGTATTTGACTATTACAAGTTCAGATCTTCAAGTTATAATTTGCACTAATAATTTGTATTTAACAATTAGAAGTTCTGTATTTGACAATTACAAGTTCAGATCTTCAAGTTATAATTTGCAATAATAATTAGAAGCTATTAATTTTAAGTTCTGTATTTGACAATTACAAGTTCAGATCTTCAAGTTATAATTCGAAATAATAATTAGAAGCTATCAATTTTATGTTCTGTATTTGACAATTACAAGTTCAGATCTTCAAGTTATAATTTGCAATAATAATTAGAAGCTATCAATTGTAAGTGCTGTATTTGACAATTACTAGTTCAGATCTTCAAGTTATAATTTGCACTTATAATTTGTATTTAACAAGATCTTCAAATTATAATTTGCAATAATAATTAGAAGCTATCAATTTTAAGTGCTGTATTTGACAATTACTAGTTCAGATCTTCAAGTTATTATTTGCAATAATAATTAGAAGATATCAATTTTAAGTTCTGTATTTGACAATTACAAGGTCAGATCTTCAAGTTATAATTTACAATAATAATTAGAAGCTATCAATTTTAAGTTCTGTATTTGACAATTACAAGTTCAGATCTTCAAGTTATGATTTGCAATAATAATTAGAAGCTATCAATTTTAAGTTCTGTATTTGACAATTACTAGTTCAGATCTTCAAGTTATAATTTGAAATAATAATTTGAATTTAACAAATCTAAGTTCTGTAATTCACTATTACAAGTTCAGATCTTCAAGTTATAATTTACAATAATGATTAGAAGCTATCAATTTTAAGTTCTGTATTTGACAATTACAAGTTCAGATCTTCAAGTTATAATTTGCACTAATAATTTGTATTTAACAATTAGAAGTTCTGTATTTGACAATTACAAGTTCAGATCTTCAAGTTATAATTTGCAATAATAATTAGAAGCTATTAATTTTAAGTTCTGTATTTGACAATTACAAGTTCAGATCTTCAAGTTATAATTCGAAATAATAATTAGAAGCTATCAATTTTATGTTCTGTATTTGACAATTACAAGTTCAGATCTTCAAGTTATAATTTGCAATAATAATTAGAAGCTATCAATTGTAAGTGCTGTATTGGACAATTACTAGTTCAGATCTTCAAGTTATAATTTGCACTTATAATTTGTATTTAACAATTAGAAGTTCTGTGTTTTACAATTACAAGTTCAGATCTTCAAGTTATGATTTGCACTAATAATTTGTATTTAACAATTAGAAGTTCTGTATTTGACTATTACAAGTTCAGATCTTCAAATTATTATTTGCAATCTTAGTTTGAATTTAACCATTCGAAGTTCTGTATTTACCTATTACAGGTTCAGATCTTCAAGTAATAATTTGCACTAATAATTTGTATTTAACAATTCGAAGTTCTGTATTTGACTATTACAAGTTCAGATCTTCAAGTTATAATTTGAATTATAATTATAAGCTATCAATTTTAAGTTCTGTATTTGACAATTACAACTACAGATCTCCAAATTATTATTTGCAATAATAATTAGAAGCTATCAATTTTAAGTTCTGCATTTGACAATTACAAGTTCAGATCTTCAAGTTATTATTTGCAATAATAATTAGAAGCTATTAATTTTAAGTTCTGTATTTGACAATTACAAGTGCAGATCTTCAAGTTATAATTTGCAATAATAATTAGAAGCTATCAATTTTAAGTTCTGTATTTGACAATTACTAGTTCAGATCTTCAAGTTATAATTAGAATTAATAATTAGAATTTGACAAATCTAAGTTCTGTAATTCACTATTACAAGTTCAGATCTTCAAGTTATAATTTACAATAATAATTAGAAGCTATCAATTTTAAGTTCTGTATCTGACAATTACAAGTTCAGATCTACAAGTTATAATTTGCACTAATAATTTGTATTTAACAATTAGAAGTTCTGTATTTGACAATTACAAGTTCAGATCTTCAAGTTATAATTTGAAATAATAATTAGAAGCTATCAATTTTAAGTTCTGTATTTGACAATTACTAGTTCAGATCCTCAAGTTATAATTTGAAATAATAATTTGAATTTAACAAATCTAAGTTCTGTAATTCACTATTACAAGTTCAGTTCTTCAAGTTATAATTTACAATAATAATTAGAAGCTATCAATTTTAAGTTCTGTATTTGACAATTACAAGTTCAGATCTTCAAGTTATAATTTGCACTAATAATTTGTATTTAACAATTAGAAGTTCTGTATTTGACAATTACAAGTTCAGACATTCAAGTTATAATTTGCAATAATAATTAGAAGCTATTAATTTTAAGTTCTGTATTTGACAATTACAAGTTCAGATCTTCAAGTTATAATTTGAAATAATAATTAGTAGCTATCAATTTTATGTTCTGTATTTGACAATTACAAGTTCAGATCTTCAAGTTATAATTTGCAATAATAATTAGAAGCTATCAATTTTAAGTGCTGTATTTGACAATTACTAGTTCAGATCTTCAAGTTATAATTTGCACTAATAATTTGTATTTAACAATTAGCAGTTCTGTATTTGACTATTACAAGTTCAGATCTTCGAATTATTATTTGCAATCTTAGTTAGAATTTAACAATTCGAAGTTCTGTATTTACCTATTACAGGTTCAGATCTTCAAGTTATAATTTGCACTAATAATTTGTATTTAACAATTAGAAGTTCTGTATTTGACAATTACAAGTTCAGATCTTCAAGTTATAATTTGCAATAATAATTAGAAGCTATCAATTTTAAGTTCTGTATTTGACAATTACTAGATCAGATCTTCAAGTTATAATTTGCACTAATAATTTGTATTTAACAATGCTAAGTTGCGTATTTGTCTATTACAAGTTCAGATCTTCAAATTATAATTTGCAATAATAATTAGAAGCTATCAATTTTAAGTTCTGAATTTGACAATTACAAGTTCAGATCTTCAAGTAATTATTTGCAATAATAATTAGAAGCTATCAATTTTAAGTTCTGTTTTTGACAATTACACGTTCAGATCTTGAAGTTATAATTTACAATAATAATTAGAAGCTATCAATTTTAAGTTCTGTATTTAACAATTACAAGTTCAGATCTTCAAGTTATAATATGCAATAATAATTAGAAGCTATCAATTTTAAGTTCTGTTTTGGACAATTACTAGTTCAGATCTTCAAGTTATAATTTGAAATAATAATTTGAATTTAACAAATCTAAGTTCTGTAATTCACTATTACAGGTTCAGATCTTCAAGTTATAATTTGCAATCACAATTTGTATTTAACAATGCTAAGTTGCGTAAATGGTCTATTACAAGTTCAGATCTTCAAATTATAATTTGCAATAATAATTAGAAGCTATCAATTTTAAGTGCTGTATTTGATAATTACTAGTTCAGATCTTCAAGTTATTATTTGCAATAATAATTAGAAGATATCAATTTTAAGTTCTGTATTTGACAATTACAAGGTCAGATCTTCAAGTTATAATTTACAATAATAATTAGAAGCTATCAATTTTAAGTTCTGTATTTGACAATTACAAGTTCAGATCTTCAAGTTATGATTTGCAATAATAATTAGAAGCTATCAATTTTAAGTTCTGTATTTGACAATTACTAGTTCAGATCTTCAAGTTATAATTTGAAATAATAATTTGAATTTAACAAATCTAAGTTCTGTAATTCACTATTACAAGTTCAGATCTTCAAGTTATAATTTACAATAATGATTACAGGTACCGTGAATGAAAAACTGAACGAATTCAAATTCAAATTTCACCAATAACAGTTACTTTTTAAACAAAATTCCAAGTACGCCAAAGAGTACGTGATATAAATTGATCGATGTCAATTTTGTTTTTTTCTAATGTCAGTTACAACCATGGTGTTAACTAAAGAGCAACAAGTAATGATTTTTAAGCTTTTAGAGCAACAGTGCAGTTTTACGGTGATACAAAAAACATGTCAAGATCAAAATTTTTTTGTTTCGAAGGGTACACTCTCTAGCTACAAAAAAAATGGAATTCTGGTTCATAAAACCAAAATTCGGAAGAAAGGCAGCGGCAAAACGCCAACTCTGACAAATCGTCAATTATCGAGTTTAAAGAAAATTGCTTTAAAAACGAATCCCCCGACGCTAGAACATATGGCAAATCATTTTAGTACATCGGAGTATATCATTCGGTATAATTTAGATAAAAAATTAAACCTCAAATTATTGAAGAAGCCAAAAAGACATCATATTTCCGAAGAAACAATTATGAAAAGGCATCAACGCTCTCTAGGATTATATCACTTACTAAATTGTAATAAATGGCAAAAATACATTACTGTTGATGAAGCATGGTTCCATCTAACAAATGCTGATGGCCAACGAAAAGTTCAGTACTTGCGTCGCGAGCAGTCAGCAAAAGAATTAAACGTATTTGCAAAACAGTCTCATCCGAAGGGAGTTATGGTGTTCATGGGAATATCGAATTTTGGAACTACAATGCCAATTTTTGTTGAGCCTGGAGGTAAAATTAACTCGGAATATTATATTAAGAATTGTTTAAAACCACTTTTGATTGATGCAAAGAGATTATATCCTGCTGGTGATTGGAAATTACACCAAGACTCCGCACCAGCGCACGCTTCAAAGAAGACGTTGAATTTTCTTGAAGAGAAAGGCGTATCTTTTATTCATCCGGATATATGGACACCATCATCACCGGACCTTTCACCCTGTGATTATTTTTTGTGGGGATATTTAAAATCGCAGTTACATAAATCAAAAGTTAAAACCATAGATCAGCTTAAAAAACTAATAAAACGTGAGATAGCAAACATTCCTCTAGAAATGATACAAAGAGCGCTAAAATCGTGGTCAAAACGTTGTCTTCAAGTGTATAAGAATCAAGGACAACATATTAAATAAAATCATTAAAAAAAACCAAAAATAAATGTAACTAATTTGATTTCAAAATCGTTCAGTTTTTCATTCACGGTACCTGTAGAAGCTATCAATTTTAAGTTCTGTATTTGACAATTACAAGTTCAGATCTTCAAGTTATAATTTGCACTAATAATTTGTATTTAACAATTAGAAGTTCTGTATTTGACAATTACAAGTTCAGATCTTCAAGTTATAATTTGCAATAATAATTAGAAGCTATTAATTTTAAGTTCTGTATTTGACAATTACAAGTTCAGATCTTCAAGTTATAATTTGCAATAATAATTAGAAGCTATCAATTGTAAGTGCTGTATTTGACAATTACTAGTTCAGATCTTCAAGTTATAATTTGCACTTATAATTTGTATTTAACAATTAGAAGTTCTGTGTTTTACAATTACAAGTTCAGATCTTCAAGTTATGATTTGCACTAATAATTTGTATTTAACAATTAGAAGTTCTGTATTTGACTATTACAAGTTCAGATCTTCAAGTTATAATTTGCAATAATAATTAGAAGCTATTAATTTTAAGTTCTGTATTTGACAATTACAAGTTCAGATCTTCAAGTTATAATTCGAAATAATAATTAGAAGCTATCAATTTTATGTTCTGTATTTGACAATTACAAGTTCAGATCTTCAAGTTATAATTTGCAATAATAATTAGAAGCTATCAATTGTAAGTGCTGTATTTGACAATTACTAGTTCAGATCTTCAAGTTATAATTTGCACTTATAATTTGTATTTAACAATTAGAAGTTCTGTGTTTTACAATTACAAGTTCAGATCTTCAAGTTATGATTTGCACTAATAATTTGTATTTAACAATTAGAAGTTCTGTATTTGACTATTACAAGTTCAGATCTTCAAATTATTATTTGCAATCTTAGTTTGAATTTAACCATTCGAAGTTCTGTATTTACCTATTACAGGTTCAGATCTTCAAGTAATAATTTGCACTAATAATTTGTATTTAACAATTCGAAGTTCTGTATTTGACTATTACAAGTTCAGATCTTCAAGTTATAATTTGAATTATAATTATAAGCTATCAATTTTAAGTTCTGTATTTGACAATTACAAGTACAGATCTCCAAATTATTATTTGCAATAATAATTAGAAGCTATCAATTTTAAGTTCTGCATTTGACAATTACAAGTTCAGATCTTCAAGTTATTATTTGCAATAATAATTAGAAGCTATTAATTTTAAGTTCTGTATTTGACAATTACAAGTGCAGATCTTCAAGTTATAATTTGCAATAATAATTAGAAGCTATCAATTTTAAGTTCTGTATTTGACAATTACTAGTTCAGATCTTCAAGTTATAATTAGAATTAATAATTAGAATTTGACAAATCTAAGTTCTGTAATTCACTATTACAAGTTCAGATCTTCAAGTTATAATTTACAATAATAATTAGAAGCTATCAATTTTAAGTTCTGTATCTGACAATTACAAGTTCAGATCTACAAGTTATAATTTGCACTAATAATTTGTATTTAACAATTAGAAGTTCTGTATTTGACAATTACAAGTTCAGATCTTCAAGTTATAATTTGAAATAATAATTAGAAGCTATCAATTTTAAGTTCTGTATTTGACAATTACTAGTTCAGATCCTCAAGTTATAATTTGAAATAATAATTTGAATTTAACAAATCTAAGTTCTGTAATTCACTATTACAAGTTCAGTTCTTCAAGTTATAATTTACAATAATAATTAGAAGCTATCAATTTTAAGTTCTGTATTTGACAATTACAAGTTCAGATCTTCAAGTTATAATTTGCACTAATAATTTGTATTTAACAATTAGAAGTTCTGTATTTGACAATTACAAGTTCAGACATTCAAGTTATAATTTGCAATAATAATTAGAAGCTATTAATTTTAAGTTCTGTATTTGACAATTACAAGTTCAGATCTTCAAGTTATAATTTGAAATAATAATTAGTAGCTATCAATTTTATGTTCTGTATTTGACAATTACAAGTTCAGATCTTCAAGTTATAATTTGCAATAATAATTAGAAGCTATCAATTTTAAGTGCTGTATTTGACAATTACTAGTTCAGATCTTCAAGTTATAATTTGCACTAATAATTTGTATTTAACAATTAGCAGTTCTGTATTTGACTATTACAAGTTCAGATCTTCGAATTATTATTTGCAATCTTAGTTAGAATTTAACAATTCGAAGTTCTGTATTTACCTATTACAGGTTCAGATCTTCAAGTTATAATTTGCAATCACAATTTGTATTTAACAATGCTAAGTTGCGTATTTGTCTATTACAAGTTCAGATCTTCAAATTATAATTTGCAATAATAATTAGAAGCTATTAATTTTAAGTTCTGTATTTGACAATTACAAGTTCAGATCTTCAAGTTATTATTTGAAATAATAATTAGAAGCTATCAATTTTAAGTTCTGTATTTGACAATTACAAGTTCAGATCTTGAAGTTATAATTTACAATAATAATTAGAAGCTATCAATTTTAAGTTCTGTATTTAACAATTACAAGTTCAGATCTTCAAGTTATAATATGCAATAATAATTAGAAGCTATCAATTTTAAGTTCTGTATTTGACAATTACTAGTTCAGATCTTCAAGTTATAATTTGAAATAATAATTTGAATTTAACAAATCTAAGTTCTGTAATTCACTATTACAAGTTCAGATCTTCAAGTTATAATTTACAATAATAATTAGAAGCTATCAATTTTAAGTTCTGTATTTGACAATTACAAGTTCAGATCTTCAAGTTATAATTTGCACTAATAATTTGTATTTAACAATTTGAAGTTCTGTATTTGACAATTACAAGTTCAGATCTTCAAGTTATAATTTGCAATAATAATTAGAAGCTATTAATTTTAAGTTCTGTATTTGACAATTACAAGTTCAGATCGTCAAGTTATAATTTGAAATAATAATTAGAAGCTATCAATGTTAAGTTCTGAATTTGACAATTACAAGTTCAGATCTTCAAGTTATTATTTGCAATAATAATTAGAAGCTATCATTCTTAAGTTCTGTATTTGACAATTACAAGTTCAGATCTTCAAGTTATAATTTACAATAATAATTAGAAGCTATCAATTTTAAGTTCTGTATTTGACAATTACAAGTTCAGATCTTCAAGTTATAATTTGCAATAATAATTAGAAGCTATCAATTTTAAGTTCTTCATTTGACAATTACTAGTTCAGATCTTCAAGTTATAATTTGAAATAATAATTTGAATTTAACAAATCTAAGTTCTGTAATTCATGATTACAAGTTCAGATCTTCAAGTTATAACTTACAATAATAATTAGAAGCTATCAATTTTAAGTTCTGTATTTGACAATAACAAGTTCAGATCTTCAAGTTATAATTTGCAATAATAATTAGAAGCTATTAATTTTAAGTTCTGTATTTGACAATTACAAGTTCAGATCTTCAAGTTATAATTTGCAATAATAATTAGAAGCTATCAATTTTAAGTTCTGAATTTGACAATTTCGAGTTCAGATCTTCAAGTTATTATTTGCAATAATAATTAGAAGCTATCAATCTTAAGTTCTGTATTTGACAATTACAAGTTCAGATCTTCAAGTTATAATTAACAATAATAATTAGAAGCTATCAATTTTAAGTTCTGTATTTGACATCTACAAGTTCAGATCTTCAAGTTATAATTTGCAATAATAATTAGAAGCTATTAATTTTAAGTTCTGTATTTGACAATTACTAGTTCAGATCTTCAAGTTATAATTTGCAATAATAATTAGAAGCTATCAATTTTAAGTTCTGCATTTGACAATTACTAGTTCAGATCTTCAAGTTATAATTTGAAATAATAATTTGAATTTAACAAATCTAAGTTCTGTAATTCATGATTACAGGTTCAGATCTTCAAGTTATAACTTACAATAATAATTAGAAGCTATCAATTTTAAGTTCTGTATTTGACAATAACAAGTTCAGATCTTCAAGTTATAATTTGCAATAATAATTAGAAGCTATTAATTTTAAGTTCTGTATTTGACAATTACAAGTTAAGATCTTCAAGTTATTATTTGCAATAATAATTAGAAGCTATCAATTTTAAGTTCTGAATTTGACAATTACAAGTTCAGATCTTCAAGTTATTATTTGCAATAATAATTAGAAGCTATCAATCTTAAGTTCTGTATTTGACAATTACAAGTTCAGATCTTCAAGTCATAATTTACAATAATAATTAGAAGCTATCAATTTTAAGTTCTGTATTTGACAACTACAAGTTCAGATCTTCAAGTTATAATTTGCAATAATAATTAGAAGCTATCAATTTTAAGTTCTGCATTTGACAATTACTAGTTCAGATCTTCAAGTTATAATTTGAAATAATAATTTGAATTTAACAAATCTAAGTTCTGTTATTCACTATTACAAGTACAGATCTTCAAGTTATAATTTACAATAATAATTAGAAGCTATCAATTTTAAGTTCTGTATTTGACAATTACAAGTTCAGATCTTCAAGTTATAATTTGCACTAATAATTTGTATTTAACAATTTGAAGTTCTGTATTTGACAATTACAAGTTCAGATCTTCAAGTTATAATTTGCAATAATAATTAGAAGCTATTAATTTTAAGTTCTGTATTTGACAATTACTAGTTCAGATCGTCAAGTTATAATTTGAAATAATAATTAGAAGCTATCAATTTTATGTTCTGTATTTGACAATTACAAGTGCAGATCTTCAAGTTATAATTTGCAATAATAATTAGAAGCTATCAATTTTAAGTTCTGTATTTGACAATTACAAGTTCAGATCTTCAAGTTATAATTTGCAATAATAATTAGAAGCTATCAATTTTAAGTTCTGTATTTGACAATTACAAGTTCAGATCTTCAAGTTATTATTTGCAATAATAATTAGAAGGTATTAATTTTAAGTTCTGTATTTGGCAATTACAAGTTCAGTTCTTCAAGTTATAATTTGAAATAATAATTTGAAGCTCTCAATTTTAAGTTCTGTATTTGACAATTACAAGTTCAGATCTTACAAGTTCAGATCGTCAAGTTATAATTTGAAATAATAATTAGAAGCTATCAATTTTATGTTCTGTATTTGACAATTACAAGTGCAGATCTTCAAGTTATAATTTGCAATAATAATTAGAAGCTATCAATTTTAAGTTCTGTATTTGACAATTACAAGTTCAGATCTTCAAGTTATAATTTGCAATAATAATTAGAAGCTATCAATTTTAAGTTCTGTATTTGACAATTACTAGTTCAGTTCTCCAAGTTATTATTTGCAATAATAATTAGAAGCTATCAATTTTAAGTTCTGTATTTGACAATTACAAGTTCAGATCTTCAAGTTATAATTTACAATAATAATTAGAAGCTATCAATTTTTTGAGTTCTGTATTTGACAATTACTAGTTCAGATCTTCAAGTTATAATTTGCAATAATAATTAGAAGCTATCAATTTTAGTTCTGTATTTGACAATTACTAGTTCAGATCTTCAAGTTATAATTTGAAATAATAATTTGAATTTAACAAATCTAAGTTCTGTAATTCACTATTACAAGTTCAGATCTTCAAGTTATAATTTACAATAATAATTAGAAGCTTTCAATTTTAAGTTCTGTATTTGATAATTACAAGTTCAGATCTTCAAGTTATAAATTGAAATAATAATTAGAAGCTATCAATTTTAAGTTCTGTATTTGACAATTACAAGTTCAGATCTTCTAGTTATAATTAGCAATAATAATTAGAAGCTATCAATATTAAGTTCTGTATTTGAAAATTACTAGTTCAGATCTTCAAGTTATAATTTGAAATAATAATTTGAATTTAACAAATCTTAGTTCTGTAATTCACTATTACAAATTCAGATCTTCAAGTTATAATTTGCAATAATAATTAGAAGCTATCAATTTTAAGTTCTGTATTTGACAATTACTAGTTCAGATCTTCAAGTTATAATTTGCACTAATAATTTGTATTTAACAATTGGAAGTTCTGTATTTGACTATTACAAGTTCAGATCTTCAAATTATTATTTGCAATAATAATTATAAGCTATCAATTTAAGTTCTGTATTTGACAATTACTGGTTCAGATCTTCAAGTTATAATTTGAAATAATAATTTGAATTTAACAAATCTAAGTTTTGTAATTCACTATTACAAGTTCAGATCTACAAGTTATAATTTGCAATAATAATTAGAAGCTATCAATTTTAAGTTCTGTATTTGACAATTACAAGTTCAGATCTTCAAGTTATAATTTGCACTAATAATTTGTTTTTAACAGTTAGAAGTTCTGTATTTGACTATTACTAGTTCAGATTTTCAAATTATTATTTGCAATCTTAGTTTGAATTTAACAATTAGAAGTTCTGTATTTACCTATTACAAGTTCAGATCTTCAAGTTATAATTTGCACTAATAATTTGTATTCAACAATTCGATGTTCTGTATTTGACTATTACAAGTTCAGATCTTCAAGTTATAATTTGAACTATAATTATAAGCTATCAGTTTTAAGTTCTGTATTTGACAATTACAAGTACAGATCTGCAAGTTATTATTTGCAATAATAATTAGAAGCTATCAATTTTAAGTTCTGTATTTGACAATTACAAGTTCAGAACTTCAAGTTATAATTTGAAATAATAATTAGAAGCTATCAATTTTAAGTTCTGCATTTGACAATTACAAGTTCAGATCTTCAAGTTATAATTTGCAATAATAATTAGAAGCTATCAATTTTAAGTTCTGTATTTGACAATTACTAGTTCAGATCTTCAAGTTATACTTTGAAATAATAATTTGAATTTAACAAATCTAAGTTCTGTAATTCACTATTACAAGTTCAGATCTTCAAGTTATAATTTACAATAATAATTAGAAGCTATCAATTTTAAGTTCTGTATTTGACTATTACGAGTTCAGATCTTCAAGTTATAATTTACAATAATAATTAGAAGCTATCAATTTTAAGTTCTGTATTTGACAATTACAAGTTCATATCTTCAAGTTATAATTTGCAATAATAATTAGAAGCTATTAATTTTAAGTTCTGTATTTGACAATTACAAGTTCAGATCTTCAAGTTATAATTTGCAATAATAATTAGAAGCTATCAATTTTAAGTTCTGTATTTGACAATTACTAGTTCAGATCTTCAAGTTATAATTTCAAGTAATAATTTGAATTTAACAAATCTAAGTTGTGTAATTCACTATTACAAGTTCAGATCTTCAAGTTATAATTTACAATAATAATTAGAAGCTATCAATTTTAAGTTCTGTATTTGACAATTACATGTTCAGATCTTCAAGTAATAATTTGCACTAATAATTTGTATTTAACAATTAGAAGTTCTGTATTTGACAATTAGAAGTTCAGATCTTCAAGTTATAATTTGCAATAATAATTAGAAGCTATCAATTTTAAGTTCTGTATTTGACAATTACAAGTTCAGATCTTCAAGTTATAATTTGCACTAATAATTTGTATTTAACAATTAGAAGTTCTGTATTTGACAATTACAAGTTCAGATCTTCAAGTTATAATTTGCAATAATAATTAGAAGCTATCAATTTTAAGTTCTGTATTTGACAATTACTAGTTCAGATCTTCAAGTTATAATTTGCACTAATAATTTGTATTTAACAATTAGAAGTTCTGTATTTGACTATTACAAGTTCAGATCTTCGAATTATTATTTGCAATCTTAGTTTGAATTTAACAATTCGAAGTTCTGTATTTACCTATTAAAGGTTCAGATCTTCAAGTTATAATTTGCAATCACAATTTTTATTTAACAATGCTAAGTTGCGTATTTGTCTATTACAAGTTCAGATCTTCAAATTATAATTTGCAATAATAATTAGAAGCTATCAATTTTAAGTTCTGTATTTGACAATTACAAGTTCAGATCTTCAAGTTATTATTTGCAATAATAATTAGAAGCTATCAATTTTAAGTTCTGTAATTGACAATTACTAGTTCAGATCTTCAAGTTATAATTTACAATAATAATTAGAAGCTATCAATTTTAAGTTCTGTATTTGACAATTACAAGTTCAGATCTTCTAGTTATAATTTGCAATAATAATTAGAAGCTATCAATATTAAGTTCTGTATTTGAAAATTACTAGTTCAGATCTTCAAGTTATAATTTGCACTAATAATTTGTATTTAACAATTAGAAGTTCTGTATTTGACAATTACAAGTTCAGATCTTTAGTTCTAATTTGCAATAATAATTAGAAGCTATCAATATTAAGTTCTGTATTTGAAAATTACTAGTTCAGATCTTCAAGTTATAATTTGCACTAATAATTTGTATTTAATAATTAGAAGTTCTGTATTTGACAATTACTAGTTCAGATCTTCAAGTTTTAATTTGAAATAATAATTTGAATTTAACAAATCTTAGTTCTGTAATTCACTATTACAAATTCAGATCTTCAACTTATAATTTGCAATAATAATTAGAAGCTATCAATTTTAAGTTTTGTATTTGACAATTACTAGTTCAGATCTTCAAGTTATAATTTGCACTAATAATTTGTATTTAACAATTGGAAGTTCTGTATTTGACTATTACAAGTTCAGATCTTCAAATTTTATTTGCAATAATAATTATAAGCTATCAATTTAAGTTCTGTATTTGACAATTACAAGTTCAGATCTACAAGTTATAATTTGCACTAATAATTTGTATTTAACAATTAGAAGTTCTGTATTTGACAATTACAAGTTCAGATCTTCAAGTTATAATTTGCAATAATAATTAGAAGCTATCAATTTTAAGTTCTGTATTTGACAATTACTAGTTCAGATCTTCAAGTTATAATTTGAAGTAATAATTTGAATTTAACAAATCTAAGTTCTGTAATTCACTATTACAAGTTCAGATCGTCAAGTTATAATTTGAAATAATAATTAGAAGCTATCAATTTTATGTTCTGTATTTGACAATTACAAGTGCAGATCTTCAAGTTATAATTTGCAATAATAATTAGAAGCTATCAATTTAAATTCTGTATTTGACAATTACTAGTTCAGATCTTCAAGTTATAATTTGCACTAATAATTTGTATTTAACAATTGGAAGTTCTGTATTTGACTATTACAAGTTCAGATCTTCAAATTATTATTTGCAATAATAATTATAAGCTATCAATTTTAAGTTCTGTATTTGACAATTACAAGTTCAGATCTACAAGTTATAATTTGCACTAATAATTTGTATTTAACAATTAGAAGTTCTGTATTTGACAATTACAAGTTCAGATCTTCAAGTTATAATTTGCAATAATAATTAGAAGCTATCAATTTTAAGTTCTGTATTTGACAATTACTCGTTCGGATCTTCAAGTTATAATTTGCACTAATAATTAGAAGCTATCAATTTTAAGTTCTGTATTTGACAATTACTAGTTCAGATCTTCAAGTTATAATTTGCACTAATAATTTGTATTTAACAATTAGAAGTTCTGTATTTGACTATTACAAGTTCAGATCTTCGAATTATTATTTGCAATCTTAGTTTGAATTTAACAATTCGAAGTTCTGTATTTACCTATTACAGGTTCAGATCTTCAAGTTATAACTTGCAATCACAATTTGTATTTAACAATGCTAAGTTGCGTATTTGTCTATTACAAGTTCAGATCTTCAAATTATAATTTGCAATAATAATTAGAAGCTATTAATTTTAAGTTCTGTATTTGACAATTACAAGTTCAGATCTACAAGTTATTATTTGAAATAATAATTAGAAGCTATCAATTTTAAGTTCTGTATTTGACAATTACAAGTTCAGATCTTGAAGTTATAATTTACAATAATAATTAGAAGCTATCAATTTTAAGTTCTGTAATTAACAATTACAAGTTTAGATCTTCAAGTTATAATATGCAATAATAATTAGAAGCTATCAATTTTAAGTTCTGTATTTGACAATTTCTAGTTCAGATCTTCAAGTTATAATTTGAAATAATAATTTGAATTTAACAAATCTAAGTTCTGTAATTCACTATTACAAGTTCAGATCTTCAAGTTATAATTTACAATAATAATTAGAAGCTATCAATTTTAAGTTCTGTATTTGACAATTACAAGTTCAGATCTTCAAGTTATAATTTGCACTAATAATTTGTATTTAACAATTTGAAGTTCTGTATTTGACAATTACAAGTTCAGATCTTCAAGTTATAATTTGCAATAATAATTAGAAGCTATTAATTTTAAGTTCTGTATTTGACAATTACAAGTTCAGATCGTCAAGTTATAATTTGAAATAATAATTAGAAGCTATCAATTTTATGTTCTGTATTTGACAATTACAAGTGCAGATCTTCAAGTTATAATTTGCAATAATAATTAGAAGCTATCAATTTTAAGTTCTGTATTTGACAATTACAAGTTCAGATCTTCAAGTTATAATTTGCAATAATAATTAGAAGCTATCAATTTTAAGTTCTGTATTTGACAATTACTAGTTCAGTTCTCCAAGTTATTATTTGCAATAATAATTAGAAGCTATCAATTTTAAGTTCTGTATTTGACAATTACAAGTTCAGATCTTCAAGTTATAATTTACAATAATAATTAGAAGCTATCAATTTTTTGAGTTCTGTACTTGACAATTACTAGTTCAGATCTTCAAGTTATAATTTGCAATAATAATTAGAAGCTATCAATTTTAGTTCTGTATTTGACAATTACTAGTTCAGATCTTCAAGTTATAATTTGAAATAATAATTTGAATTTAACAAATCTAAGTTCTGTAATTCACTATTACAAGTTCAGATCTTCAAGTTATAATTTACAATAATAATTAGAAGCTTTCAATTTTAAGTTCTGTATTTGATAATTACAAGTTCAGATCTTCAAGTTATAATTTGCACTACAAATTTGTATTTAACAATTAGAAGTTCTGTATTTGACAATTACAAGTTCAGATCTTCAAGTTATAATTTGCAATAATAATTAGAAGCTATCAATTTTAGTTCTGTATTTGACAATTACTAGTTCAGATCTTCAAGTTATAATTTGAAATAATAATTTGAATTTAACAAATCTAAGTTCTGTAATTCACTATTACAAGTTCAGATCTTCAAGTTATAATTTACAATAATAATTAGAAGCTTTCAATTTTAAGTTCTGTATTTGATAATTACAAGTTCAGATCTTCAAGTTATAATTTGCACTACAAATTTGTATTTAACAATTAGAAGTTCTGTATTTGACTATTACAAGTTCAGATCTTCAAGTTATAATTTGCACTAATAATTTGTATTTAACAATTAGAAGTTCTGTATTTGACAATTACAAGTTCAGATCTTCAAGTTATAATTTGCAATAATAATTAGAAGCTATTAATTTTAAGTTCTGTATTTGACAATTACAAGTTCAGATCTTCAAGTTATAATTCGAAATAATAATTAGAAGCTATCAATTTTATGTTCTGTATTTGACAATTACAAGTTCAGATCTTCAAGTTATAATTTGCAATAATAATTAGAAGCTATCAATTGTAAGTGCTGTATTTGACAATTACTAGTTCAGATCTTCAAGTTATAATTTGCACTTATAATTTGTATTTAACAAGATCTTCAAATTATAATTTGCAATAATAATTAGAAGCTATCAATTTTAAGTGCTGTATTTGACAATTACTAGTTCAGATCTTCAAGTTATTATTTGCAATAATAATTAGAAGATATCAATTTTAAGTTCTGTATTTGACAATTACAAGGTCAGATCTTCAAGTTATAATTTACAATAATAATTAGAAGCTATCAATTTTAAGTTCTGTATTTGACAATTACAAGTTCAGATCTTCAAGTTATGATTTGCAATAATAATTAGAAGCTATCAATTTTAAGTTCTGTATTTGACAATTACTAGTTCAGATCTTCAAGTTATAATTTGAAATAATAATTTGAATTTAACAAATCTAAGTTCTGTAATTCACTATTACAAGTTCAGATCTTCAAGTTATAATTTACAATAATGATTAGAAGCTATCAATTTTAAGTTCTGTATTTGACAATTACAAGTTCAGATCTTCAAGTTATAATTTGCACTAATAATTTGTATTTAACAATTAGAAGTTCTGTATTTGACAATTACAAGTTCAGATCTTCAAGTTATAATTTGCAATAATAATTAGAAGCTATTAATTTTAAGTTCTGTATTTGACAATTACAAGTTCAGATCTTCAAGTTATAATTCGAAATAATAATTAGAAGCTATCAATTTTATGTTCTGTATTTGACAATTACAAGTTCAGATCTTCAAGTTATAATTTGCAATAATAATTAGAAGCTATCAATTGTAAGTGCTGTATTGGACAATTACTAGTTCAGATCTTCAAGTTATAATTTGCACTTATAATTTGTATTTAACAATTAGAAGTTCTGTGTTTTACAATTACAAGTTCAGATCTTCAAGTTATGATTTGCACTAATAATTTGTATTTAACAATTAGAAGTTCTGTATTTGACTATTACAAGTTCAGATCTTCAAATTATTATTTGCAATCTTAGTTTGAATTTAACCATTCGAAGTTCTGTATTTACCTATTACAGGTTCAGATCTTCAAGTAATAATTTGCACTAATAATTTGTATTTAACAATTCGAAGTTCTGTATTTGACTATTACAAGTTCAGATCTTCAAGTTATAATTTGAATTATAATTATAAGCTATCAATTTTAAGTTCTGTATTTGACAATTACAAGTACAGATCTCCAAATTATTATTTGCAATAATAATTAGAAGCTATCAATTTTAAGTTCTGCATTTGACAATTACAAGTTCAGATCTTCAAGTTATTATTTGCAATAATAATTAGAAGCTATTAATTTTAAGTTCTGTATTTGACAATTACAAGTGCAGATCTTCAAGTTATAATTTGCAATAATAATTAGAAGCTATCAATTTTAAGTTCTGTATTTGACAATTACTAGTTCAGATCTTCAAGTTATAATTAGAATTAATAATTAGAATTTGACAAATCTAAGTTCTGTAATTCACTATTACAAGTTCAGATCTTCAAGTTATAATTTACAATAATAATTAGAAGCTATCAATTTTAAGTTCTGTATCTGACAATTACAAGTTCAGATCTACAAGTTATAATTTGCACTAATAATTTGTATTTAACAATTAGAAGTTCTGTATTTGACAATTACAAGTTCAGATCTTCAAGTTATAATTTGAAATAATAATTAGAAGCTATCAATTTTAAGTTCTGTATTTGACAATTACTAGTTCAGATCCTCAAGTTATAATTTGAAATAATAATTTGAATTTAACAAATCTAAGTTCTGTAATTCACTATTACAAGTTCAGTTCTTCAAGTTATAATTTACAATAATAATTAGAAGCTATCAATTTTAAGTTCTGTATTTGACAATTACAAGTTCAGATCTTCAAGTTATAATTTGCACTAATAATTTGTATTTAACAATTAGAAGTTCTGTATTTGACAATTACAAGTTCAGACATTCAAGTTATAATTTGCAATAATAATTAGAAGCTATTAATTTTAAGTTCTGTATTTGACAATTACAAGTTCAGATCTTCAAGTTATAATTTGAAATAATAATTAGTAGCTATCAATTTTATGTTCTGTATTTGACAATTACAAGTTCAGATCTTCAAGTTATAATTTGCAATAATAATTAGAAGCTATCAATTTTAAGTGCTGTATTTGACAATTACTAGTTCAGATCTTCAAGTTATAATTTGCACTAATAATTTGTATTTAACAATTAGCAGTTCTGTATTTGACTATTACAAGTTCAGATCTTCGAATTATTATTTGCAATCTTAGTTAGAATTTAACAATTCGAAGTTCTGTATTTACCTATTACAGGTTCAGATCTTCAAGTTATAATTTGCACTAATAATTTGTATTTAACAATTAGAAGTTCTGTATTTGACAATTACAAGTTCAGATCTTCAAGTTATAATTTGCAATAATAATTAGAAGCTATCAATTTTAAGTTCTGTATTTGACAATTACTAGATCAGATCTTCAAGTTATAATTTGCACTAATAATTTGTATTTAACAATGCTAAGTTGCGTATTTGTCTATTACAAGTTCAGATCTTCAAATTATAATTTGCAATAATAATTAGAAGCTATCAATTTTAAGTTCTGAATTTGACAATTACAAGTTCAGATCTTCAAGTAATTATTTGCAATAATAATTAGAAGCTATCAATTTTAAGTTCTGTTTTTGACAATTACACGTTCAGATCTTGAAGTTATAATTTACAATAATAATTAGAAGCTATCAATTTTAAGTTCTGTATTTAACAATTACAAGTTCAGATCTTCAAGTTATAATATGCAATAATAATTAGAAGCTATCAATTTTAAGTTCTGTTTTGGACAATTACTAGTTCAGATCTTCAAGTTATAATTTGAAATAATAATTTGAATTTAACAAATCTAAGTTCTGTAATTCACTATTACAGGTTCAGATCTTCAAGTTATAATTTGCAATCACAATTTGTATTTAACAATGCTAAGTTGCGTAAATGGTCTATTACAAGTTCAGATCTTCAAATTATAATTTGCAATAATAATTAGAAGCTATCAATTTTAAGTGCTGTATTTGATAATTACTAGTTCAGATCTTCAAGTTATTATTTGCAATAATAATTAGAAGATATCAATTTTAAGTTCTGTATTTGACAATTACAAGGTCAGATCTTCAAGTTATAATTTACAATAATAATTAGAAGCTATCAATTTTAAGTTCTGTATTTGACAATTACAAGTTCAGATCTTCAAGTTATGATTTGCAATAATAATTAGAAGCTATCAATTTTAAGTTCTGTATTTGACAATTACTAGTTCAGATCTTCAAGTTATAATTTGAAATAATAATTTGAATTTAACAAATCTAAGTTCTGTAATTCACTATTACAAGTTCAGATCTTCAAGTTATAATTTACAATAATGATTACAGGTACCGTGAATGAAAAACTGAACGAATTCAAATTCAAATTTCACCAATAACAGTTACTTTTTAAACAAAATTCCAAGTACGCCAAAGAGTACGTGATATAAATTGATCGATGTCAATTTTGTTTTTTTCTAATGTCAGTTACAACCATGGTGTTAACTAAAGAGCAACAAGTAATGATTTTTAAGCTTTTAGAGCAACAGTGCAGTTTTACGGTGATACAAAAAACATGTCAAGATTGAAATTTTTTTGTTTCGAAGGGTACACTCTCTAGCTACAAAAAAAATGGAATTCTGGTTCATAAAACCAAAATTCGGAAGAAAGGCAGCGGCAAAACGCCAACTCTGACAAATCGTCAATTATCGAGTTTAAAGAAAATTGCTTTAAAAACGAATCCCCCGACGCTAGAACATATGGCAAATCATTTTAGTACATCGGAGTATATCATTCGGTATAATTTAGATAAAAAATTAAACCTCAAATTATTGAAGAAGCCAAAAAGACATCATATTTCCGAAGAAACAATTATGAAAAGGCATCAACGCTCTCTAGGATTATATCACTTACTAAATTGTAATAAATGGCAAAAATACATTACTGTTGATGAAGCATGGTTCCATCTAACAAATGCTGATGGCCAACGAAAAGTTCAGTACTTGCGTCGCGAGCAGTCAGCAAAAGAATTAAACGTATTTGCAAAACAGTCTCATCCGAAGGGAGTTATGGTGTTCATGGGAATATCGAATTTTGGAACTACAATGCCAATTTTTGTTGAGCCTGGAGGTAAAATTAACTCGGAATATTATATTAAGAATTGTTTAAAACCACTTTTGATTGATGCAAAGAGATTATATCCTGCTGGTGATTGGAAATTACACCAAGACTCCGCACCAGCGCACGCTTCAAAGAAGACGTTGAATTTTCTTGAAGAGAAAGGCGTATCTTTTATTCATCCGGATATATGGACACCATCATCACCGGACCTTTCACCCTGTGATTATTTTTTGTGGGGATATTTAAAATCGCAGTTACATAAATCAAAAGTTAAAACCATAGATCAGCTTAAAAAACTAATAAAACGTGAGATAGCAAACATTCCTCTAGAAATGATACAAAGAGCGCTAAAATCGTGGTCAAAACGTTGTCTTCAAGTGTATAAGAATCAAGGACAACATATTAAATAAAATCATTAAAAAAAACCAAAAATAAATGTAACTAATTTGATTTCAAAATCGTTCAGTTTTTCATTCACGGTACCTGTAGAAGCTATCAATTTTAAGTTCTGTATTTGACAATTACAAGTTCAGATCTTCAAGTTATAATTTGCACTAATAATTTGTATTTAACAATTAGAAGTTCTGTATTTGACAATTACAAGTTCAGATCTTCAAGTTATAATTTGCAATAATAATTAGAAGCTATTAATTTTAAGTTCTGTATTTGACAATTACAAGTTCAGATCTTCAAGTTATAATTTGCAATAATAATTAGAAGCTATCAATTGTAAGTGCTGTATTTGACAATTACTAGTTCAGATCTTCAAGTTATAATTTGCACTTATAATTTGTATTTAACAATTAGAAGTTCTGTGTTTTACAATTACAAGTTCAGATCTTCAAGTTATGATTTGCACTAATAATTTGTATTTAACAATTAGAAGTTCTGTATTTGACTATTACAAGTTCAGATCTTCAAGTTATAATTTGCAATAATAATTAGAAGCTATTAATTTTAAGTTCTGTATTTGACAATTACAAGTTCAGATCTTCAAGTTATAATTCGAAATAATAATTAGAAGCTATCAATTTTATGTTCTGTATTTGACAATTACAAGTTCAGATCTTCAAGTTATAATTTGCAATAATAATTAGAAGCTATCAATTGTAAGTGCTGTATTTGACAATTACTAGTTCAGATCTTCAAGTTATAATTTGCACTTATAATTTGTATTTAACAATTAGAAGTTCTGTGTTTTACAATTACAAGTTCAGATCTTCAAGTTATGATTTGCACTAATAATTTGTATTTAACAATTAGAAGTTCTGTATTTGACTATTACAAGTTCAGATCTTCAAATTATTATTTGCAATCTTAGTTTGAATTTAACCATTCGAAGTTCTGTATTTACCTATTACAGGTTCAGATCTTCAAGTAATAATTTGCACTAATAATTTGTATTTAACAATTCGAAGTTCTGTATTTGACTATTACAAGTTCAGATCTTCAAGTTATAATTTGAATTATAATTATAAGCTATCAATTTTAAGTTCTGTATTTGACAATTACAAGTACAGATCTCCAAATTATTATTTGCAATAATAATTAGAAGCTATCAATTTTAAGTTCTGCATTTGACAATTACAAGTTCAGATCTTCAAGTTATTATTTGCAATAATAATTAGAAGCTATTAATTTTAAGTTCTGTATTTGACAATTACAAGTGCAGATCTTCAAGTTATAATTTGCAATAATAATTAGAAGCTATCAATTTTAAGTTCTGTATTTGACAATTACTAGTTCAGATCTTCAAGTTATAATTAGAATTAATAATTAGAATTTGACAAATCTAAGTTCTGTAATTCACTATTACAAGTTCAGATCTTCAAGTTATAATTTACAATAATAATTAGAAGCTATCAATTTTAAGTTCTGTATCTGACAATTACAAGTTCAGATCTACAAGTTATAATTTGCACTAATAATTTGTATTTAACAATTAGAAGTTCTGTATTTGACAATTACAAGTTCAGATCTTCAAGTTATAATTTGAAATAATAATTAGAAGCTATCAATTTTAAGTTCTGTATTTGACAATTACTAGTTCAGATCCTCAAGTTATAATTTGAAATAATAATTTGAATTTAACAAATCTAAGTTCTGTAATTCACTATTACAAGTTCAGTTCTTCAAGTTATAATTTACAATAATAATTAGAAGCTATCAATTTTAAGTTCTGTATTTGACAATTACAAGTTCAGATCTTCAAGTTATAATTTGCACTAATAATTTGTATTTAACAATTAGAAGTTCTGTATTTGACAATTACAAGTTCAGACATTCAAGTTATAATTTGCAATAATAATTAGAAGCTATTAATTTTAAGTTCTGTATTTGACAATTACAAGTTCAGATCTTCAAGTTATAATTTGAAATAATAATTAGTAGCTATCAATTTTATGTTCTGTATTTGACAATTACAAGTTCAGATCTTCAAGTTATAATTTGCAATAATAATTAGAAGCTATCAATTTTAAGTGCTGTATTTGACAATTACTAGTTCAGATCTTCAAGTTATAATTTGCACTAATAATTTGTATTTAACAATTAGCAGTTCTGTATTTGACTATTACAAGTTCAGATCTTCGAATTATTATTTGCAATCTTAGTTAGAATTTAACAATTCGAAGTTCTGTATTTACCTATTACAGGTTCAGATCTTCAAGTTATAATTTGCAATCACAATTTGTATTTAACAATGCTAAGTTGCGTATTTGTCTATTACAAGTTCAGATCTTCAAATTATAATTTGCAATAATAATTAGAAGCTATTAATTTTAAGTTCTGTATTTGACAATTACAAGTTCAGATCTTCAAGTTATTATTTGAAATAATAATTAGAAGCTATCAATTTTAAGTTCTGTATTTGACAATTACAAGTTCAGATCTTGAAGTTATAATTTACAATAATAATTAGAAGCTATCAATTTTAAGTTCTGTATTTAACAATTACAAGTTCAGATCTTCAAGTTATAATATGCAATAATAATTAGAAGCTATCAATTTTAAGTTCTGTATTTGACAATTACTAGTTCAGATCTTCAAGTTATAATTTGAAATAATAATTTGAATTTAACAAATCTAAGTTCTGTAATTCACTATTACAAGTTCAGATCTTCAAGTTATAATTTACAATAATAATTAGAAGCTATCAATTTTAAGTTCTGTATTTGACAATTACAAGTTCAGATCTTCAAGTTATAATTTGCACTAATAATTTGTATTTAACAATTTGAAGTTCTGTATTTGACAATTACAAGTTCAGATCTTCAAGTTATAATTTGCAATAATAATTAGAAGCTATTAATTTTAAGTTCTGTATTTGACAATTACAAGTTCAGATCGTCAAGTTATAATTTGAAATAATAATTAGAAGCTATCAATTTTAAGTTCTGAATTTGACAATTACAAGTTCAGATCTTCAAGTTATTATTTGCAATAATAATTAGAAGCTATCATTCTTAAGTTCTGTATTTGACAATTACAAGTTCAGATCTTCAAGTTATAATTTACAATAATAATTAGAAGCTATCAATTTTAAGTTCTGTATTTGACAATTACAAGTTCAGATCTTCAAGTTATAATTTGCAATAATAATTAGAAGCTATCAATTTTAAGTTCTGCATTTGACAATTACTAGTTCAGATCTTCAAGTTATAATTTGAAATAATAATTTGAATTTAACAAATCTAAGTTCTGTAATTCATGATTACAAGTTCAGATCTTCAAGTTATAACTTACAATAATAATTAGAAGCTATCAATTTTAAGTTCTGTATTTGACAATAACAAGTTCAGATCTTCAAGTTATAATTTGCAATAATAATTAGAAGCTATTAATTTTAAGTTCTGTATTTGACAATTACAAGTTCAGATCTTCAAGTTATAATTTGCAATAATAATTAGAAGCTATCAATTTTAAGTTCTGAATTTGACAATTTCGAGTTCAGATCTTCAAGTTATTATTTGCAATAATAATTAGAAGCTATCAATCTTAAGTTCTGTATTTGACAATTACAAGTTCAGATCTTCAAGTTATAATTAACAATAATAATTAGAAGCTATCAATTTTAAGTTCTGTATTTGACATCTACAAGTTCAGATCTTCAAGTTATAATTTGCAATAATAATTAGAAGCTATTAATTTTAAGTTCTGTATTTGACAATTACTAGTTCAGATCTTCAAGTTATAATTTGCAATAATAATTAGAAGCTATCAATTTTAAGTTCTGCATTTGACAATTACTAGTTCAGATCTTCAAGTTATAATTTGAAATAATAATTTGAATTTAACAAATCTAAGTTCTGTAATTCATGATTACAGGTTCAGATCTTCAAGTTATAACTTACAATAATAATTAGAAGCTATCAATTTTAAGTTCTGTATTTGACAATAACAAGTTCAGATCTTCAAGTTATAATTTGCAATAATAATTAGAAGCTATTAATTTTAAGTTCTGTATTTGACAATTACAAGTTAAGATCTTCAAGTTATTATTTGCAATAATAATTAGAAGCTATCAATTTTAAGTTCTGAATTTGACAATTACAAGTTCAGATCTTCAAGTTATTATTTGCAATAATAATTAGAAGCTATCAATCTTAAGTTCTGTATTTGACAATTACAAGTTCAGATCTTCAAGTCATAATTTACAATAATAATTAGAAGCTATCAATTTTAAGTTCTGTATTTGACAACTACAAGTTCAGATCTTCAAGTTATAATTTGCAATAATAATTAGAAGCTATCAATTTTAAGTTCTGCATTTGACAATTACTAGTTCAGATCTTCAAGTTATAATTTGAAATAATAATTTGAATTTAACAAATCTAAGTTCTGTTATTCACTATTACAAGTTCAGATCTTCAAGTTATAATTTACAATAATAATTAGAAGCTATCAATTTTAAGTTCTGTATTTGACAATTACAAGTTCAGATCTTCAAGTTATAATTTGCACTAATAATTTGTATTTAACAATTTGAAGTTCTGTATTTGACAATTACAAGTTCAGATCTTCAAGTTATAATTTGCAATAATAATTAGAAGCTATTAATTTTAAGTTCTGTATTTGACAATTACTAGTTCAGATCGTCAAGTTATAATTTGAAATAATAATTAGAAGCTATCAATTTTATGTTCTGTATTTGACAATTACAAGTGCAGATCTTCAAGTTATAATTTGCAATAATAATTAGAAGCTATCAATTTTAAGTTCTGTATTTGACAATTACAAGTTCAGATCTTCAAGTTATAATTTGCAATAATAATTAGAAGCTATCAATTTTAAGTTCTGTATTTGACAATTACAAGTTCAGATCTTCAAGTTATTATTTGCAATAATAATTAGAAGGTATTAATTTTAAGTTCTGTATTTGGCAATTACAAGTTCAGTTCTTCAAGTTATAATTTGAAATAATAATTTGAAGCTCTCAATTTTAAGTTCTGTATTTGACAATTACAAGTTCAGATCTTACAAGTTCAGATCGTCAAGTTATAATTTGAAATAATAATTAGAAGCTATCAATTTTATGTTCTGTATTTGACAATTACAAGTGCAGATCTTCAAGTTATAATTTGCAATAATAATTAGAAGCTATCAATTTTAAGTTCTGTATTTGACAATTACAAGTTCAGATCTTCAAGTTATAATTTGCAATAATAATTAGAAGCTATCAATTTTAAGTTCTGTATTTGACAATTACTAGTTCAGTTCTCCAAGTTATTATTTGCAATAATAATTAGAAGCTATCAATTTTAAGTTCTGTATTTGACAATTACAAGTTCAGATCTTCAAGTTATAATTTACAATAATAATTAGAAGCTATCAATTTTTTGAGTTCTGTATTTGACAATTACTAGTTCAGATCTTCAAGTTATAATTTGCAATAATAATTAGAAGCTATCAATTTTAGTTCTGTATTTGACAATTACTAGTTCAGATCTTCAAGTTATAATTTGAAATAATAATTTGAATTTAACAAATCTAAGTTCTGTAATTCACTATTACAAGTTCAGATCTTCAAGTTATAATTTACAATAATAATTAGAAGCTTTCAATTTTAAGTTCTGTATTTGATAATTACAAGTTCAGATCTTCAAGTTATAAATTGAAATAATAATTAGAAGCTATCAATTTTAAGTTCTGTATTTGACAATTACAAGTTCAGATCTTCTAGTTATAATTAGCAATAATAATTAGAAGCTATCAATATTAAGTTCTGTATTTGAAAATTACTAGTTCAGATCTTCAAGTTATAATTTGAAATAATAATTTGAATTTAACAAATCTTAGTTCTGTAATTCACTATTACAAATTCAGATCTTCAAGTTATAATTTGCAATAATAATTAGAAGCTATCAATTTTAAGTTCTGTATTTGACAATTACTAGTTCAGATCTTCAAGTTATAATTTGCACTAATAATTTGTATTTAACAATTGGAAGTTCTGTATTTGACTATTACAAGTTCAGATCTTCAAATTATTATTTGCAATAATAATTATAAGCTATCAATTTAAGTTCTGTATTTGACAATTACTGGTTCAGATCTTCAAGTTATAATTTGAAATAATAATTTGAATTTAACAAATCTAAGTTTTGTAATTCACTATTACAAGTTCAGATCTACAAGTTATAATTTGCAATAATAATTAGAAGCTATCAATTTTAAGTTCTGTATTTGACAATTACAAGTTCAGATCTTCAAGTTATAATTTGCACTAATAATTTGTTTTTAACAGTTAGAAGTTCTGTATTTGACTATTACTAGTTCAGATTTTCAAATTATTATTTGCAATCTTAGTTTGAATTTAACAATTAGAAGTTCTGTATTTACCTATTACAAGTTCAGATCTTCAAGTTATAATTTGCACTAATAATTTGTATTCAACAATTCGATGTTCTGTATTTGACTATTACAAGTTCAGATCTTCAAGTTATAATTTGAACTATAATTATAAGCTATCAGTTTTAAGTTCTGTATTTGACAATTACAAGTACAGATCTGCAAGTTATTATTTGCAATAATAATTAGAAGCTATCAATTTTAAGTTCTGTATTTGACAATTACAAGTTCAGAACTTCAAGTTATAATTTGAAATAATAATTAGAAGCTATCAATTTTAAGTTCTGCATTTGACAATTACAAGTTCAGATCTTCAAGTTATAATTTGCAATAATAATTAGAAGCTATCAATTTTAAGTTCTGTATTTGACAATTACTAGTTCAGATCTTCAAGTTATACTTTGAAATAATAATTTGAATTTAACAAATCTAAGTTCTGTAATTCACTATTACAAGTTCAGATCTTCAAGTTATAATTTACAATAATAATTAGAAGCTATCAATTTTAAGTTCTGTATTTGACTATTACGAGTTCAGATCTTCAAGTTATAATTTACAATAATAATTAGAAGCTATCAATTTTAAGTTCTGTATTTGACAATTACAAGTTCATATCTTCAAGTTATAATTTGCAATAATAATTAGAAGCTATTAATTTTAAGTTCTGTATTTGACAATTACAAGTTCAGATCTTCAAGTTATAATTTGCAATAATAATTAGAAGCTATCAATTTTAAGTTCTGTATTTGACAATTACTAGTTCAGATCTTCAAGTTATAATTTCAAGTAATAATTTGAATTTAACAAATCTAAGTTGTGTAATTCACTATTACAAGTTCAGATCTTCAAGTTATAATTTACAATAATAATTAGAAGCTATCAATTTTAAGTTCTGTATTTGACAATTACATGTTCAGATCTTCAAGTAATAATTTGCACTAATAATTTGTATTTAACAATTAGAAGTTCTGTATTTGACAATTAGAAGTTCAGATCTTCAAGTTATAATTTGCAATAATAATTAGAAGCTATCAATTTTAAGTTCTGTATTTGACAATTACAAGTTCAGATCTTCAAGTTATAATTTGCACTAATAATTTGTATTTAACAATTAGAAGTTCTGTATTTGACAATTACAAGTTCAGATCTTCAAGTTATAATTTGCAATAATAATTAGAAGCTATCAATTTTAAGTTCTGTATTTGACAATTACTAGTTCAGATCTTCAAGTTATAATTTGCACTAATAATTTGTATTTAACAATTAGAAGTTCTGTATTTGACTATTACAAGTTCAGATCTTCGAATTATTATTTGCAATCTTAGTTTGAATTTAACAATTCGAAGTTCTGTATTTACCTATTAAAGGTTCAGATCTTCAAGTTATAATTTGCAATCACAATTTTTATTTAACAATGCTAAGTTGCGTATTTGTCTATTACAAGTTCAGATCTTCAAATTATAATTTGCAATAATAATTAGAAGCTATCAATTTTAAGTTCTGTATTTGACAATTACAAGTTCAGATCTTCAAGTTATTATTTGCAATAATAATTAGAAGCTATCAATTTTAAGTTCTGTAATTGACAATTACTAGTTCAGATCTTCAAGTTATAATTTACAATAATAATTAGAAGCTATCAATTTTAAGTTCTGTATTTGACAATTACAAGTTCAGATCTTCTAGTTATAATTTGCAATAATAATTAGAAGCTATCAATATTAAGTTCTGTATTTGAAAATTACTAGTTCAGATCTTCAAGTTATAATTTGCACTAATAATTTGTATTTAACAATTAGAAGTTCTGTATTTGACAATTACAAGTTCAGATCTTTAGTTCTAATTTGCAATAATAATTAGAAGCTATCAATATTAAGTTCTGTATTTGAAAATTACTAGTTCAGATCTTCAAGTTATAATTTGCACTAATAATTTGTATTTAATAATTAGAAGTTCTGTATTTGACAATTACTAGTTCAGATCTTCAAGTTTTAATTTGAAATAATAATTTGAATTTAACAAATCTTAGTTCTGTAATTCACTATTACAAATTCAGATCTTCAACTTATAATTTGCAATAATAATTAGAAGCTATCAATTTTAAGTTTTGTATTTGACAATTACTAGTTCAGATCTTCAAGTTATAATTTGCACTAATAATTTGTATTTAACAATTGGAAGTTCTGTATTTGACTATTACAAGTTCAGATCTTCAAATTTTATTTGCAATAATAATTATAAGCTATCAATTTAAGTTCTGTATTTGACAATTACAAGTTCAGATCTACAAGTTATAATTTGCACTAATAATTTGTATTTAACAATTAGAAGTTCTGTATTTGACAATTACAAGTTCAGATCTTCAAGTTATAATTTGCAATAATAATTAGAAGCTATCAATTTTAAGTTCTGTATTTGACAATTACTAGTTCAGATCTTCAAGTTATAATTTGAAGTAATAATTTGAATTTAACAAATCTAAGTTCTGTAATTCACTATTACAAGTTCAGATCGTCAAGTTATAATTTGAAATAATAATTAGAAGCTATCAATTTTATGTTCTGTATTTGACAATTACAAGTGCAGATCTTCAAGTTATAATTTGCAATAATAATTAGAAGCTATCAATTTAAATTCTGTATTTGACAATTACTAGTTCAGATCTTCAAGTTATAATTTGCACTAATAATTTGTATTTAACAATTGGAAGTTCTGTATTTGACTATTACAAGTTCAGATCTTCAAATTATTATTTGCAATAATAATTATAAGCTATCAATTTTAAGTTCTGTATTTGACAATTACAAGTTCAGATCTACAAGTTATAATTTGCACTAATAATTTGTATTTAACAATTAGAAGTTCTGTATTTGACAATTACAAGTTCAGATCTTCAAGTTATAATTTGCAATAATAATTAGAAGCTATCAATTTTAAGTTCTGTATTTGACAATTACTCGTTCGGATCTTCAAGTTATAATTTGCACTAATAATTAGAAGCTATCAATTTTAAGTTCTGTATTTGACAATTACTAGTTCAGATCTTCAAGTTATAATTTGCACTAATAATTTGTATTTAACAATTAGAAGTTCTGTATTTGACTATTACAAGTTCAGATCTTCGAATTATTATTTGCAATCTTAGTTTGAATTTAACAATTCGAAGTTCTGTATTTACCTATTACAGGTTCAGATCTTCAAGTTATAACTTGCAATCACAATTTGTATTTAACAATGCTAAGTTGCGTATTTGTCTATTACAAGTTCAGATCTTCAAATTATAATTTGCAATAATAATTAGAAGCTATTAATTTTAAGTTCTGTATTTGACAATTACAAGTTCAGATCTACAAGTTATTATTTGAAATAATAATTAGAAGCTATCAATTTTAAGTTCTGTATTTGACAATTACAAGTTCAGATCTTGAAGTTATAATTTACAATAATAATTAGAAGCTATCAATTTTAAGTTCTGTATTTAACAATTACAAGTTTAGATCTTCAAGTTATAATATGCAATAATAATTAGAAGCTATCAATTTTAAGTTCTGTATTTGACAATTTCTAGTTCAGATCTTCAAGTTATAATTTGAAATAATAATTTGAATTTAACAAATCTAAGTTCTGTAATTCACTATTACAAGTTCAGATCTTCAAGTTATAATTTACAATAATAATTAGAAGCTATCAATTTTAAGTTCTGTATTTGACAATTACAAGTTCAGATCTTCAAGTTATAATTTGCACTAATAATTTGTATTTAACAATTTGAAGTTCTGTATTTGACAATTACAAGTTCAGATCTTCAAGTTATAATTTGCAATAATAATTAGAAGCTATTAATTTTAAGTTCTGTATTTGACAATTACAAGTTCAGATCGTCAAGTTATAATTTGAAATAATAATTAGAAGCTATCAATTTTATGTTCTGTATTTGACAATTACAAGTGCAGATCTTCAAGTTATAATTTGCAATAATAATTAGAAGCTATCAATTTTAAGTTCTGTATTTGACAATTACAAGTTCAGATCTTCAAGTTATAATTTGCAATAATAATTAGAAGCTATCAATTTTAAGTTCTGTATTTGACAATTACTAGTTCAGTTCTCCAAGTTATTATTTGCAATAATAATTAGAAGCTATCAATTTTAAGTTCTGTATTTGACAATTACAAGTTCAGATCTTCAAGTTATAATTTACAATAATAATTAGAAGCTATCAATTTTTTGAGTTCTGTACTTGACAATTACTAGTTCAGATCTTCAAGTTATAATTTGCAATAATAATTAGAAGCTATCAATTTTAGTTCTGTATTTGACAATTACTAGTTCAGATCTTCAAGTTATAATTTGAAATAATAATTTGAATTTAACAAATCTAAGTTCTGTAATTCACTATTACAAGTTCAGATCTTCAAGTTATAATTTACAATAATAATTAGAAGCTTTCAATTTTAAGTTCTGTATTTGATAATTACAAGTTCAGATCTTCAAGTTATAATTTGCACTACAAATTTGTATTTAACAATTAGAAGTTCTGTATTTGACAATTACAAGTTCAGATCTTCAAGTTATAATTTGCAATAATAATTAGAAGCTATCAATTTTAGTTCTGTATTTGACAATTACTAGTTCAGATCTTCAAGTTATAATTTGAAATAATAATTTGAATTTAACAAATCTAAGTTCTGTAATTCACTATTACAAGTTCAGATCTTCAAGTTATAATTTACAATAATAATTAGAAGCTTTCAATTTTAAGTTCTGTATTTGATAATTACAAGTTCAGATCTTCAAGTTATAATTTGCACTACAAATTTGTATTTAACAATTAGAAGTTCTGTATTTGACTATTACAAGTTCAGATCTTCAAGTTATAATTTGCACTAATAATTTGTATTTAACAATTAGAAGTTCTGTATTTGACAATTACAAGTTCAGATCTTCAAGTTATAATTTGCAATAATAATTAGAAGCTATTAATTTTAAGTTCTGTATTTGACAATTACAAGTTCAGATCTTCAAGTTATAATTCGAAATAATAATTAGAAGCTATCAATTTTATGTTCTGTATTTGACAATTACAAGTTCAGATCTTCAAGTTATAATTTGCAATAATAATTAGAAGCTATCAATTGTAAGTGCTGTATTTGACAATTACTAGTTCAGATCTTCAAGTTATAATTTGCACTTATAATTTGTATTTAACAAGATCTTCAAATTATAATTTGCAATAATAATTAGAAGCTATCAATTTTAAGTGCTGTATTTGACAATTACTAGTTCAGATCTTCAAGTTATTATTTGCAATAATAATTAGAAGATATCAATTTTAAGTTCTGTATTTGACAATTACAAGGTCAGATCTTCAAGTTATAATTTACAATAATAATTAGAAGCTATCAATTTTAAGTTCTGTATTTGACAATTACAAGTTCAGATCTTCAAGTTATGATTTGCAATAATAATTAGAAGCTATCAATTTTAAGTTCTGTATTTGACAATTACTAGTTCAGATCTTCAAGTTATAATTTGAAATAATAATTTGAATTTAACAAATCTAAGTTCTGTAATTCACTATTACAAGTTCAGATCTTCAAGTTATAATTTACAATAATGATTAGAAGCTATCAATTTTAAGTTCTGTATTTGACAATTACAAGTTCAGATCTTCAAGTTATAATTTGCACTAATAATTTGTATTTAACAATTAGAAGTTCTGTATTTGACAATTACAAGTTCAGATCTTCAAGTTATAATTTGCAATAATAATTAGAAGCTATTAATTTTAAGTTCTGTATTTGACAATTACAAGTTCAGATCTTCAAGTTATAATTCGAAATAATAATTAGAAGCTATCAATTTTATGTTCTGTATTTGACAATTACAAGTTCAGATCTTCAAGTTATAATTTGCAATAATAATTAGAAGCTATCAATTGTAAGTGCTGTATTGGACAATTACTAGTTCAGATCTTCAAGTTATAATTTGCACTTATAATTTGTATTTAACAATTAGAAGTTCTGTGTTTTACAATTACAAGTTCAGATCTTCAAGTTATGATTTGCACTAATAATTTGTATTTAACAATTAGAAGTTCTGTATTTGACTATTACAAGTTCAGATCTTCAAATTATTATTTGCAATCTTAGTTTGAATTTAACCATTCGAAGTTCTGTATTTACCTATTACAGGTTCAGATCTTCAAGTAATAATTTGCACTAATAATTTGTATTTAACAATTCGAAGTTCTGTATTTGACTATTACAAGTTCAGATCTTCAAGTTATAATTTGAATTATAATTATAAGCTATCAATTTTAAGTTCTGTATTTGACAATTACAAGTACAGATCTCCAAATTATTATTTGCAATAATAATTAGAAGCTATCAATTTTAAGTTCTGCATTTGACAATTACAAGTTCAGATCTTCAAGTTATTATTTGCAATAATAATTAGAAGCTATTAATTTTAAGTTCTGTATTTGACAATTACAAGTGCAGATCTTCAAGTTATAATTTGCAATAATAATTAGAAGCTATCAATTTTAAGTTCTGTATTTGACAATTACTAGTTCAGATCTTCAAGTTATAATTAGAATTAATAATTAGAATTTGACAAATCTAAGTTCTGTAATTCACTATTACAAGTTCAGATCTTCAAGTTATAATTTACAATAATAATTAGAAGCTATCAATTTTAAGTTCTGTATCTGACAATTACAAGTTCAGATCTACAAGTTATAATTTGCACTAATAATTTGTATTTAACAATTAGAAGTTCTGTATTTGACAATTACAAGTTCAGATCTTCAAGTTATAATTTGAAATAATAATTAGAAGCTATCAATTTTAAGTTCTGTATTTGACAATTACTAGTTCAGATCCTCAAGTTATAATTTGAAATAATAATTTGAATTTAACAAATCTAAGTTCTGTAATTCACTATTACAAGTTCAGTTCTTCAAGTTATAATTTACAATAATAATTAGAAGCTATCAATTTTAAGTTCTGTATTTGACAATTACAAGTTCAGATCTTCAAGTTATAATTTGCACTAATAATTTGTATTTAACAATTAGAAGTTCTGTATTTGACAATTACAAGTTCAGACATTCAAGTTATAATTTGCAATAATAATTAGAAGCTATTAATTTTAAGTTCTGTATTTGACAATTACAAGTTCAGATCTTCAAGTTATAATTTGAAATAATAATTAGTAGCTATCAATTTTATGTTCTGTATTTGACAATTACAAGTTCAGATCTTCAAGTTATAATTTGCAATAATAATTAGAAGCTATCAATTTTAAGTGCTGTATTTGACAATTACTAGTTCAGATCTTCAAGTTATAATTTGCACTAATAATTTGTATTTAACAATTAGCAGTTCTGTATTTGACTATTACAAGTTCAGATCTTCGAATTATTATTTGCAATCTTAGTTAGAATTTAACAATTCGAAGTTCTGTATTTACCTATTACAGGTTCAGATCTTCAAGTTATAATTTGCACTAATAATTTGTATTTAACAATTAGAAGTTCTGTATTTGACAATTACAAGTTCAGATCTTCAAGTTATAATTTGCAATAATAATTAGAAGCTATCAATTTTAAGTTCTGTATTTGACAATTACTAGATCAGATCTTCAAGTTATAATTTGCACTAATAATTTGTATTTAACAATGCTAAGTTGCGTATTTGTCTATTACAAGTTCAGATCTTCAAATTATAATTTGCAATAATAATTAGAAGCTATCAATTTTAAGTTCTGAATTTGACAATTACAAGTTCAGATCTTCAAGTAATTATTTGCAATAATAATTAGAAGCTATCAATTTTAAGTTCTGTTTTTGACAATTACACGTTCAGATCTTGAAGTTATAATTTACAATAATAATTAGAAGCTATCAATTTTAAGTTCTGTATTTAACAATTACAAGTTCAGATCTTCAAGTTATAATATGCAATAATAATTAGAAGCTATCAATTTTAAGTTCTGTTTTGGACAATTACTAGTTCAGATCTTCAAGTTATAATTTGAAATAATAATTTGAATTTAACAAATCTAAGTTCTGTAATTCACTATTACAGGTTCAGATCTTCAAGTTATAATTTGCAATCACAATTTGTATTTAACAATGCTAAGTTGCGTAAATGGTCTATTACAAGTTCAGATCTTCAAATTATAATTTGCAATAATAATTAGAAGCTATCAATTTTAAGTGCTGTATTTGATAATTACTAGTTCAGATCTTCAAGTTATTATTTGCAATAATAATTAGAAGATATCAATTTTAAGTTCTGTATTTGACAATTACAAGGTCAGATCTTCAAGTTATAATTTACAATAATAATTAGAAGCTATCAATTTTAAGTTCTGTATTTGACAATTACAAGTTCAGATCTTCAAGTTATGATTTGCAATAATAATTAGAAGCTATCAATTTTAAGTTCTGTATTTGACAATTACTAGTTCAGATCTTCAAGTTATAATTTGAAATAATAATTTGAATTTAACAAATCTAAGTTCTGTAATTCACTATTACAAGTTCAGATCTTCAAGTTATAATTTACAATAATGATTACAGGTACCGTGAATGAAAAACTGAACGAATTCAAATTCAAATTTCACCAATAACAGTTACTTTTTAAACAAAATTCCAAGTACGCCAAAGAGTACGTGATATAAATTGATCGATGTCAATTTTGTTTTTTTCTAATGTCAGTTACAACCATGGTGTTAACTAAAGAGCAACAAGTAATGATTTTTAAGCTTTTAGAGCAACAGTGCAGTTTTACGGTGATACAAAAAACATGTCAAGATTGAAATTTTTTTGTTTCGAAGGGTACACTCTCTAGCTACAAAAAAAATGGAATTCTGGTTCATAAAACCAAAATTCGGAAGAAAGGCAGCGGCAAAACGCCAACTCTGACAAATCGTCAATTATCGAGTTTAAAGAAAATTGCTTTAAAAACGAATCCCCCGACGCTAGAACATATGGCAAATCATTTTAGTACATCGGAGTATATCATTCGGTATAATTTAGATAAAAAATTAAACCTCAAATTATTGAAGAAGCCAAAAAGACATCATATTTCCGAAGAAACAATTATGAAAAGGCATCAACGCTCTCTAGGATTATATCACTTACTAAATTGTAATAAATGGCAAAAATACATTACTGTTGATGAAGCATGGTTCCATCTAACAAATGCTGATGGCCAACGAAAAGTTCAGTACTTGCGTCGCGAGCAGTCAGCAAAAGAATTAAACGTATTTGCAAAACAGTCTCATCCGAAGGGAGTTATGGTGTTCATGGGAATATCGAATTTTGGAACTACAATGCCAATTTTTGTTGAGCCTGGAGGTAAAATTAACTCGGAATATTATATTAAGAATTGTTTAAAACCACTTTTGATTGATGCAAAGAGATTATATCCTGCTGGTGATTGGAAATTACACCAAGACTCCGCACCAGCGCACGCTTCAAAGAAGACGTTGAATTTTCTTGAAGAGAAAGGCGTATCTTTTATTCATCCGGATATATGGACACCATCATCACCGGACCTTTCACCCTGTGATTATTTTTTGTGGGGATATTTAAAATCGCAGTTACATAAATCAAAAGTTAAAACCATAGATCAGCTTAAAAAACTAATAAAACGTGAGATAGCAAACATTCCTCTAGAAATGATACAAAGAGCGCTAAAATCGTGGTCAAAACGTTGTCTTCAAGTGTATAAGAATCAAGGACAACATATTAAATAAAATCATTAAAAAAAACCAAAAATAAATGTAACTAATTTGATTTCAAAATCGTTCAGTTTTTCATTCACGGTACCTGTAGAAGCTATCAATTTTAAGTTCTGTATTTGACAATTACAAGTTCAGATCTTCAAGTTATAATTTGCACTAATAATTTGTATTTAACAATTAGAAGTTCTGTATTTGACAATTACAAGTTCAGATCTTCAAGTTATAATTTGCAATAATAATTAGAAGCTATTAATTTTAAGTTCTGTATTTGACAATTACAAGTTCAGATCTTCAAGTTATAATTTGCAATAATAATTAGAAGCTATCAATTGTAAGTGCTGTATTTGACAATTACTAGTTCAGATCTTCAAGTTATAATTTGCACTTATAATTTGTATTTAACAATTAGAAGTTCTGTGTTTTACAATTACAAGTTCAGATCTTCAAGTTATGATTTGCACTAATAATTTGTATTTAACAATTAGAAGTTCTGTATTTGACTATTACAAGTTCAGATCTTCAAATTATTATTTGCAATCTTAGTTTGAATTTAACCATTCGAAGTTCTGTATTTACCTATTACAGGTTCAGATCTTCAAGTAATAATTTGCACTAATAATTTGTATTTAACAATTCGAAGTTCTGTATTTGACTATTACAAGTTCAGATCTTCAAGTTATAATTTGAATTATAATTATAAGCTATCAATTTTAAGTTCTGTATTTGACAATTACAAGTACAGATCTCCAAATTATTATTTGCAATAATAATTAGAAGCTATCAATTTTAAGTTCTGCATTTGACAATTACAAGTTCAGATCTTCAAGTTATTATTTGCAATAATAATTAGAAGCTATTAATTTTAAGTTCTGTATTTGACAATTACAAGTGCAGATCTTCAAGTTATAATTTGCAATAATAATTAGAAGCTATCAATTTTAAGTTCTGTATTTGACAATTACTAGTTCAGATCTTCAAGTTATAATTAGAATTAATAATTAGAATTTGACAAATCTAAGTTCTGTAATTCACTATTACAAGTTCAGATCTTCAAGTTATAATTTACAATAATAATTAGAAGCTATCAATTTTAAGTTCTGTATCTGACAATTACAAGTTCAGATCTACAAGTTATAATTTGCACTAATAATTTGTATTTAACAATTAGAAGTTCTGTATTTGACAATTACAAGTTCAGATCTTCAAGTTATAATTTGAAATAATAATTAGAAGCTATCAATTTTAAGTTCTGTATTTGACAATTACTAGTTCAGATCCTCAAGTTATAATTTGAAATAATAATTTGAATTTAACAAATCTAAGTTCTGTAATTCACTATTACAAGTTCAGTTCTTCAAGTTATAATTTACAATAATAATTAGAAGCTATCAATTTTAAGTTCTGTATTTGACAATTACAAGTTCAGATCTTCAAGTTATAATTTGCACTAATAATTTGTATTTAACAATTAGAAGTTCTGTATTTGACAATTACAAGTTCAGACATTCAAGTTATAATTTGCAATAATAATTAGAAGCTATTAATTTTAAGTTCTGTATTTGACAATTACAAGTTCAGATCTTCAAGTTATAATTTGAAATAATAATTAGTAGCTATCAATTTTATGTTCTGTATTTGACAATTACAAGTTCAGATCTTCAAGTTATAATTTGCAATAATAATTAGAAGCTATCAATTTTAAGTGCTGTATTTGACAATTACTAGTTCAGATCTTCAAGTTATAATTTGCACTAATAATTTGTATTTAACAATTAGCAGTTCTGTATTTGACTATTACAAGTTCAGATCTTCGAATTATTATTTGCAATCTTAGTTAGAATTTAACAATTCGAAGTTCTGTATTTACCTATTACAGGTTCAGATCTTCAAGTTATAATTTGCAATCACAATTTGTATTTAACAATGCTAAGTTGCGTATTTGTCTATTACAAGTTCAGATCTTCAAATTATAATTTGCAATAATAATTAGAAGCTATTAATTTTAAGTTCTGTATTTGACAATTACAAGTTCAGATCTTCAAGTTATTATTTGAAATAATAATTAGAAGCTATCAATTTTAAGTTCTGTATTTGACAATTACAAGTTCAGATCTTGAAGTTATAATTTACAATAATAATTAGAAGCTATCAATTTTAAGTTCTGTATTTAACAATTACAAGTTCAGATCTTCAAGTTATAATATGCAATAATAATTAGAAGCTATCAATTTTAAGTTCTGTATTTGACAATTACTAGTTCAGATCTTCAAGTTATAATTTGAAATAATAATTTGAATTTAACAAATCTAAGTTCTGTAATTCACTATTACAAGTTCAGATCTTCAAGTTATAATTTACAATAATAATTAGAAGCTATCAATTTTAAGTTCTGTATTTGACAATTACAAGTTCAGATCTTCAAGTTATAATTTGCACTAATAATTTGTATTTAACAATTTGAAGTTCTGTATTTGACAATTACAAGTTCAGATCTTCAAGTTATAATTTGCAATAATAATTAGAAGCTATTAATTTTAAGTTCTGTATTTGACAATTACAAGTTCAGATCGTCAAGTTATAATTTGAAATAATAATTAGAAGCTATCAATTTTAAGTTCTGAATTTGACAATTACAAGTTCAGATCTTCAAGTTATTATTTGCAATAATAATTAGAAGCTATCATTCTTAAGTTCTGTATTTGACAATTACAAGTTCAGATCTTCAAGTTATAATTTACAATAATAATTAGAAGCTATCAATTTTAAGTTCTGTATTTGACAATTACAAGTTCAGATCTTCAAGTTATAATTTGCAATAATAATTAGAAGCTATCAATTTTAAGTTCTGCATTTGACAATTACTAGTTCAGATCTTCAAGTTATAATTTGAAATAATAATTTGAATTTAACAAATCTAAGTTCTGTAATTCATGATTACAAGTTCAGATCTTCAAGTTATAACTTACAATAATAATTAGAAGCTATCAATTTTAAGTTCTGTATTTGACAATAACAAGTTCAGATCTTCAAGTTATAATTTGCAATAATAATTAGAAGCTATTAATTTTAAGTTCTGTATTTGACAATTACAAGTTCAGATCTTCAAGTTATAATTTGCAATAATAATTAGAAGCTATCAATTTTAAGTTCTGAATTTGACAATTTCGAGTTCAGATCTTCAAGTTATTATTTGCAATAATAATTAGAAGCTATCAATCTTAAGTTCTGTATTTGACAATTACAAGTTCAGATCTTCAAGTTATAATTAACAATAATAATTAGAAGCTATCAATTTTAAGTTCTGTATTTGACATCTACAAGTTCAGATCTTCAAGTTATAATTTGCAATAATAATTAGAAGCTATTAATTTTAAGTTCTGTATTTGACAATTACTAGTTCAGATCTTCAAGTTATAATTTGCAATAATAATTAGAAGCTATCAATTTTAAGTTCTGCATTTGACAATTACTAGTTCAGATCTTCAAGTTATAATTTGAAATAATAATTTGAATTTAACAAATCTAAGTTCTGTAATTCATGATTACAGGTTCAGATCTTCAAGTTATAACTTACAATAATAATTAGAAGCTATCAATTTTAAGTTCTGTATTTGACAATAACAAGTTCAGATCTTCAAGTTATAATTTGCAATAATAATTAGAAGCTATTAATTTTAAGTTCTGTATTTGACAATTACAAGTTAAGATCTTCAAGTTATTATTTGCAATAATAATTAGAAGCTATCAATTTTAAGTTCTGAATTTGACAATTACAAGTTCAGATCTTCAAGTTATTATTTGCAATAATAATTAGAAGCTATCAATCTTAAGTTCTGTATTTGACAATTACAAGTTCAGATCTTCAAGTCATAATTTACAATAATAATTAGAAGCTATCAATTTTAAGTTCTGTATTTGACAACTACAAGTTCAGATCTTCAAGTTATAATTTGCAATAATAATTAGAAGCTATCAATTTTAAGTTCTGCATTTGACAATTACTAGTTCAGATCTTCAAGTTATAATTTGAAATAATAATTTGAATTTAACAAATCTAAGTTCTGTTATTCACTATTACAAGTTCAGATCTTCAAGTTATAATTTACAATAATAATTAGAAGCTATCAATTTTAAGTTCTGTATTTGACAATTACAAGTTCAGATCTTCAAGTTATAATTTGCACTAATAATTTGTATTTAACAATTTGAAGTTCTGTATTTGACAATTACAAGTTCAGATCTTCAAGTTATAATTTGCAATAATAATTAGAAGCTATTAATTTTAAGTTCTGTATTTGACAATTACTAGTTCAGATCGTCAAGTTATAATTTGAAATAATAATTAGAAGCTATCAATTTTATGTTCTGTATTTGACAATTACAAGTGCAGATCTTCAAGTTATAATTTGCAATAATAATTAGAAGCTATCAATTTTAAGTTCTGTATTTGACAATTACAAGTTCAGATCTTCAAGTTATAATTTGCAATAATAATTAGAAGCTATCAATTTTAAGTTCTGTATTTGACAATTACAAGTTCAGATCTTCAAGTTATTATTTGCAATAATAATTAGAAGGTATTAATTTTAAGTTCTGTATTTGGCAATTACAAGTTCAGTTCTTCAAGTTATAATTTGAAATAATAATTTGAAGCTCTCAATTTTAAGTTCTGTATTTGACAATTACAAGTTCAGATCTTACAAGTTCAGATCGTCAAGTTATAATTTGAAATAATAATTAGAAGCTATCAATTTTATGTTCTGTATTTGACAATTACAAGTGCAGATCTTCAAGTTATAATTTGCAATAATAATTAGAAGCTATCAATTTTAAGTTCTGTATTTGACAATTACAAGTTCAGATCTTCAAGTTATAATTTGCAATAATAATTAGAAGCTATCAATTTTAAGTTCTGTATTTGACAATTACTAGTTCAGTTCTCCAAGTTATTATTTGCAATAATAATTAGAAGCTATCAATTTTAAGTTCTGTATTTGACAATTACAAGTTCAGATCTTCAAGTTATAATTTACAATAATAATTAGAAGCTATCAATTTTTTGAGTTCTGTATTTGACAATTACTAGTTCAGATCTTCAAGTTATAATTTGCAATAATAATTAGAAGCTATCAATTTTAGTTCTGTATTTGACAATTACTAGTTCAGATCTTCAAGTTATAATTTGAAATAATAATTTGAATTTAACAAATCTAAGTTCTGTAATTCACTATTACAAGTTCAGATCTTCAAGTTATAATTTACAATAATAATTAGAAGCTTTCAATTTTAAGTTCTGTATTTGATAATTACAAGTTCAGATCTTCAAGTTATAAATTGAAATAATAATTAGAAGCTATCAATTTTAAGTTCTGTATTTGACAATTACAAGTTCAGATCTTCTAGTTATAATTAGCAATAATAATTAGAAGCTATCAATATTAAGTTCTGTATTTGAAAATTACTAGTTCAGATCTTCAAGTTATAATTTGAAATAATAATTTGAATTTAACAAATCTTAGTTCTGTAATTCACTATTACAAATTCAGATCTTCAAGTTATAATTTGCAATAATAATTAGAAGCTATCAATTTTAAGTTCTGTATTTGACAATTACTAGTTCAGATCTTCAAGTTATAATTTGCACTAATAATTTGTATTTAACAATTGGAAGTTCTGTATTTGACTATTACAAGTTCAGATCTTCAAATTATTATTTGCAATAATAATTATAAGCTATCAATTTAAGTTCTGTATTTGACAATTACTGGTTCAGATCTTCAAGTTATAATTTGAAATAATAATTTGAATTTAACAAATCTAAGTTTTGTAATTCACTATTACAAGTTCAGATCTACAAGTTATAATTTGCAATAATAATTAGAAGCTATCAATTTTAAGTTCTGTATTTGACAATTACAAGTTCAGATCTTCAAGTTATAATTTGCACTAATAATTTGTTTTTAACAGTTAGAAGTTCTGTATTTGACTATTACTAGTTCAGATTTTCAAATTATTATTTGCAATCTTAGTTTGAATTTAACAATTAGAAGTTCTGTATTTACCTATTACAAGTTCAGATCTTCAAGTTATAATTTGCACTAATAATTTGTATTCAACAATTCGATGTTCTGTATTTGACTATTACAAGTTCAGATCTTCAAGTTATAATTTGAACTATAATTATAAGCTATCAGTTTTAAGTTCTGTATTTGACAATTACAAGTACAGATCTGCAAGTTATTATTTGCAATAATAATTAGAAGCTATCAATTTTAAGTTCTGTATTTGACAATTACAAGTTCAGAACTTCAAGTTATAATTTGAAATAATAATTAGAAGCTATCAATTTTAAGTTCTGCATTTGACAATTACAAGTTCAGATCTTCAAGTTATAATTTGCAATAATAATTAGAAGCTATCAATTTTAAGTTCTGTATTTGACAATTACTAGTTCAGATCTTCAAGTTATACTTTGAAATAATAATTTGAATTTAACAAATCTAAGTTCTGTAATTCACTATTACAAGTTCAGATCTTCAAGTTATAATTTACAATAATAATTAGAAGCTATCAATTTTAAGTTCTGTATTTGACTATTACGAGTTCAGATCTTCAAGTTATAATTTACAATAATAATTAGAAGCTATCAATTTTAAGTTCTGTATTTGACAATTACAAGTTCATATCTTCAAGTTATAATTTGCAATAATAATTAGAAGCTATTAATTTTAAGTTCTGTATTTGACAATTACAAGTTCAGATCTTCAAGTTATAATTTGCAATAATAATTAGAAGCTATCAATTTTAAGTTCTGTATTTGACAATTACTAGTTCAGATCTTCAAGTTATAATTTCAAGTAATAATTTGAATTTAACAAATCTAAGTTGTGTAATTCACTATTACAAGTTCAGATCTTCAAGTTATAATTTACAATAATAATTAGAAGCTATCAATTTTAAGTTCTGTATTTGACAATTACATGTTCAGATCTTCAAGTAATAATTTGCACTAATAATTTGTATTTAACAATTAGAAGTTCTGTATTTGACAATTAGAAGTTCAGATCTTCAAGTTATAATTTGCAATAATAATTAGAAGCTATCAATTTTAAGTTCTGTATTTGACAATTACAAGTTCAGATCTTCAAGTTATAATTTGCACTAATAATTTGTATTTAACAATTAGAAGTTCTGTATTTGACAATTACAAGTTCAGATCTTCAAGTTATAATTTGCAATAATAATTAGAAGCTATCAATTTTAAGTTCTGTATTTGACAATTACTAGTTCAGATCTTCAAGTTATAATTTGCACTAATAATTTGTATTTAACAATTAGAAGTTCTGTATTTGACTATTACAAGTTCAGATCTTCGAATTATTATTTGCAATCTTAGTTTGAATTTAACAATTCGAAGTTCTGTATTTACCTATTAAAGGTTCAGATCTTCAAGTTATAATTTGCAATCACAATTTTTATTTAACAATGCTAAGTTGCGTATTTGTCTATTACAAGTTCAGATCTTCAAATTATAATTTGCAATAATAATTAGAAGCTATCAATTTTAAGTTCTGTATTTGACAATTACAAGTTCAGATCTTCAAGTTATTATTTGCAATAATAATTAGAAGCTATCAATTTTAAGTTCTGTAATTGACAATTACTAGTTCAGATCTTCAAGTTATAATTTACAATAATAATTAGAAGCTATCAATTTTAAGTTCTGTATTTGACAATTACAAGTTCAGATCTTCTAGTTATAATTTGCAATAATAATTAGAAGCTATCAATATTAAGTTCTGTATTTGAAAATTACTAGTTCAGATCTTCAAGTTATAATTTGCACTAATAATTTGTATTTAACAATTAGAAGTTCTGTATTTGACAATTACAAGTTCAGATCTTTAGTTCTAATTTGCAATAATAATTAGAAGCTATCAATATTAAGTTCTGTATTTGAAAATTACTAGTTCAGATCTTCAAGTTATAATTTGCACTAATAATTTGTATTTAATAATTAGAAGTTCTGTATTTGACAATTACTAGTTCAGATCTTCAAGTTTTAATTTGAAATAATAATTTGAATTTAACAAATCTTAGTTCTGTAATTCACTATTACAAATTCAGATCTTCAACTTATAATTTGCAATAATAATTAGAAGCTATCAATTTTAAGTTTTGTATTTGACAATTACTAGTTCAGATCTTCAAGTTATAATTTGCACTAATAATTTGTATTTAACAATTGGAAGTTCTGTATTTGACTATTACAAGTTCAGATCTTCAAATTTTATTTGCAATAATAATTATAAGCTATCAATTTAAGTTCTGTATTTGACAATTACAAGTTCAGATCTACAAGTTATAATTTGCACTAATAATTTGTATTTAACAATTAGAAGTTCTGTATTTGACAATTACAAGTTCAGATCTTCAAGTTATAATTTGCAATAATAATTAGAAGCTATCAATTTTAAGTTCTGTATTTGACAATTACTAGTTCAGATCTTCAAGTTATAATTTGAAGTAATAATTTGAATTTAACAAATCTAAGTTCTGTAATTCACTATTACAAGTTCAGATCGTCAAGTTATAATTTGAAATAATAATTAGAAGCTATCAATTTTATGTTCTGTATTTGACAATTACAAGTGCAGATCTTCAAGTTATAATTTGCAATAATAATTAGAAGCTATCAATTTAAATTCTGTATTTGACAATTACTAGTTCAGATCTTCAAGTTATAATTTGCACTAATAATTTGTATTTAACAATTGGAAGTTCTGTATTTGACTATTACAAGTTCAGATCTTCAAATTATTATTTGCAATAATAATTATAAGCTATCAATTTTAAGTTCTGTATTTGACAATTACAAGTTCAGATCTACAAGTTATAATTTGCACTAATAATTTGTATTTAACAATTAGAAGTTCTGTATTTGACAATTACAAGTTCAGATCTTCAAGTTATAATTTGCAATAATAATTAGAAGCTATCAATTTTAAGTTCTGTATTTGACAATTACTCGTTCGGATCTTCAAGTTATAATTTGCACTAATAATTAGAAGCTATCAATTTTAAGTTCTGTATTTGACAATTACTAGTTCAGATCTTCAAGTTATAATTTGCACTAATAATTTGTATTTAACAATTAGAAGTTCTGTATTTGACTATTACAAGTTCAGATCTTCGAATTATTATTTGCAATCTTAGTTTGAATTTAACAATTCGAAGTTCTGTATTTACCTATTACAGGTTCAGATCTTCAAGTTATAACTTGCAATCACAATTTGTATTTAACAATGCTAAGTTGCGTATTTGTCTATTACAAGTTCAGATCTTCAAATTATAATTTGCAATAATAATTAGAAGCTATTAATTTTAAGTTCTGTATTTGACAATTACAAGTTCAGATCTACAAGTTATTATTTGAAATAATAATTAGAAGCTATCAATTTTAAGTTCTGTATTTGACAATTACAAGTTCAGATCTTGAAGTTATAATTTACAATAATAATTAGAAGCTATCAATTTTAAGTTCTGTATTTAACAATTACAAGTTTAGATCTTCAAGTTATAATATGCAATAATAATTAGAAGCTATCAATTTTAAGTTCTGTATTTGACAATTTCTAGTTCAGATCTTCAAGTTATAATTTGAAATAATAATTTGAATTTAACAAATCTAAGTTCTGTAATTCACTATTACAAGTTCAGATCTTCAAGTTATAATTTACAATAATAATTAGAAGCTATCAATTTTAAGTTCTGTATTTGACAATTACAAGTTCAGATCTTCAAGTTATAATTTGCACTAATAATTTGTATTTAACAATTTGAAGTTCTGTATTTGACAATTACAAGTTCAGATCTTCAAGTTATAATTTGCAATAATAATTAGAAGCTATTAATTTTAAGTTCTGTATTTGACAATTACAAGTTCAGATCGTCAAGTTATAATTTGAAATAATAATTAGAAGCTATCAATTTTATGTTCTGTATTTGACAATTACAAGTGCAGATCTTCAAGTTATAATTTGCAATAATAATTAGAAGCTATCAATTTTAAGTTCTGTATTTGACAATTACAAGTTCAGATCTTCAAGTTATAATTTGCAATAATAATTAGAAGCTATCAATTTTAAGTTCTGTATTTGACAATTACTAGTTCAGTTCTCCAAGTTATTATTTGCAATAATAATTAGAAGCTATCAATTTTAAGTTCTGTATTTGACAATTACAAGTTCAGATCTTCAAGTTATAATTTACAATAATAATTAGAAGCTATCAATTTTTTGAGTTCTGTACTTGACAATTACTAGTTCAGATCTTCAAGTTATAATTTGCAATAATAATTAGAAGCTATCAATTTTAGTTCTGTATTTGACAATTACTAGTTCAGATCTTCAAGTTATAATTTGAAATAATAATTTGAATTTAACAAATCTAAGTTCTGTAATTCACTATTACAAGTTCAGATCTTCAAGTTATAATTTACAATAATAATTAGAAGCTTTCAATTTTAAGTTCTGTATTTGATAATTACAAGTTCAGATCTTCAAGTTATAATTTGCACTACAAATTTGTATTTAACAATTAGAAGTTCTGTATTTGACAATTACAAGTTCAGATCTTCAGGTTATAATTTGCAATAATAATTAGAAGCTATCAATTTTAAGTTGTGTATTTGACAATTACAAGTTCAGATCTTCAAGTTATAAATTGAAATAATAATTAGAAGCTATCAATTTTAAGTTCTGTATTTGACAATTACAAGTTCAGATCTTCTAGTTATAATTAGCAATAATAATTAGAAGCTATCAATATTAAGTTCTGTATTTGAAAATTACTAGTTCAGATCTTCAAGTTATAATTTGCACTAATAATTTGTATTTAACAATTAGAAGTTCTGTATTTGACAATTACAAGTTCAGATCTTTAGTTATAATTTGCAATAATAATTAGAAGCTATCAATATTAAGTTCTGTATTTGAAAATTACTAGTTCAGATCTTCAAGTTATAATTTGCACTAATAATTTGTATTTAATAATTAGAAGTTCTGTATTTGACAATTACTAGTTCAGATCTTCAAGTTATAATTTGAAATAATAATTTGAATTTAACAAATCTTAGTTCTGTAATTCACTATTACAAATTCAGATCTTCAAGTTATAATTTGCAATAATAATTAGAAGCTATCAATTTTAAGTTCTGTATTTGACAATTACTAGTTCAGATCTTCAAGTTATAATTTGCACTAATAATTTGTATTTAACAATTGGAAGTTCTGTATTTGACTATTACAAGTTCAGATCTTCAAATTATTATTTGCAATAATAATTATAAGCTATCAATTTAAGTTCTGTATTTGACAATTACTGGTTCAGATCTTCAAGTTATAATTTGAAATAATAATTTGAATTTAACAAATCTAAGTTTTGTAATTCACTATTACAAGTTCAGATCTACAAGTTATAATTTGCAATAATAATTAGAAGCTATCAATTTTAAGTTCTGTATTTGATAATTACAAGTTCAGATCTTCAAGTTATAATTTGCACTAATAATTTGTTTTTAACAGTTAGAAGTTCTGTATTTGACTATTACTAGTTCAGATTTTCAAATTATTATTTGCAATCTTAGTTTGAATTTAACAATTAGAAGTTCTGTATTTACCTATTACAAGTTCAGATCTTCAAGTTATAATTTGCACTAATAATTTGTATTTAACAATTCGATGTTCTGTATTTGACTATTACAAGTTCAGATCTTCAAGTTATAATTTGAACTATAATTATAAGCTATCAGTTTTAAGTTCTGTATTTGACAATTACAAGTACAGATCTGCAAGTTATTATTTGCAATAATAATTAGAAGCTATCAATTTTAAGTTCTGTATTTGACAATTACAAGTTCAGAACTTCAAGTTATAATTTGAAATAATAATTAGAAGCTATCAATTTTAAGTTCTGCATTTGACAATTACAAGTTCAGATCTTCAAGTTATAATTTGCAATAATAATTAGAAGCTATCAATTTTAAGTTCTGTATTTGACAATTACTAGTTCAGATCTTCAAGTTATACTTTGAAATAATAATTTGAATTTAACAAATCTAAGTTCTGTAATTCACTATTACAAGTTCAGATCTTCAAGTTATAATTTACAATAATAATTAGAAGCTATCAATTTTAAGTTCTGTATTTGACTATTACGAGTTCAGATCTTCAAGTTATAATTTACAATAATAATTAGAAGCTATCAATTTTAAGTTCTGTATTTGACAATTACAAGTTCATATCTTCAAGTTATAATTTGCAATAATAATTAGAAGCTATTAATTTTAAGTTCTGTATTTGACAATTACAAGTTCAGATCTTCAAGTTATAATTTGCAATAATAATTAGAAGCTATCAATTTTAAGTTCTGTATTTGACAATTACTAGTTGAGATCTTCAAGTTATAATTTCAAGTAATAATTTGAATTTAACAAATCTAAGTTCTGTAATTCACTATTACAAGTTCAGATCTTCAAGTTATAATTTACAATAATAATTAGAAGCTATCAATTTTAAGTTCTGTATTTGACAATTACATGTTCAGATCTTCAAGTAATAATTTGCACTAATAATTTGTATTTAACAATTAGAAGTTCTGTATTTGACAATTAGAAGTTCAGATCTTCAAGTTATAATTTGCAATAATAATTAGAAGCTATCAATTTTAAGTTCTGTATTTGACAATTACAAGTTCAGATCTTCAAGTTATAATTTGCACTAATAATTTGTATTTAACAATTAAAAAGTTCTGTATTTGACAATTACAAGTTCAGATCTTCAAGTTATAATTTGCAATAATAATTAGAAGCTATCAATTTTAAGTTCTGTATTTGACAATTACTAGTTCAGATCTTCAAGTTATAATTTGCACTAATAATTTGTATTTAACAATTAGAAGTTCTGTATTTGACTATTACAAGTTCAGATCTTCGAATTATTATTTGCAATCTTAGTTTGAATTTAACAATTCGAAGTTCTGTATTTACCTATTAAAGGTTCAGATCTTCAAGTTATAATTTGCAATCACAATTTTTATTTAGCAATGCTAAGTTGCGTATTTGTCTATTACAAGTTCAGATCTTCAAATTATAATTTGCAATAATAATTAGAAGCTATCAATTTTAAGTTCTGTATTTGACAATTACAAGTTCAGATCTTCAAGTTATTATTTGCAATAATAATTTGAAGCTATCAATTTTAAGTTCTGTAATTGACAATTACAAGTTCAGATCTTCAAGTTATAATTTACAATAATAATTAGAAGCTATCAATTTTAAGTTCTGTATTTGACAATTACAAGTTCAGATCTTCTAGTTATAATTTGCAATAATAATTAGAAGCTATCAATATTAAGTTCTGTATTTGAAAATTACTAGTTCAGATCTTCAAGTTATAATTTGCACTAATAATTTGTATTTAACAATTAGAAGTTCTGTATTTGACAATTACAAGTTCAGATCTTTAGTTATAATTTGCAATAATAATTAGAAGCTATCAATATTAAGTTCTGTATTTGAAAATTACTAGTTCAGATCTTCAAGTTATAATTTGCACTAATAATTTGTATTTAATAATTAGAAGTTCTGTATTTGACAATTACTAGTTCAGATCTTCAAGTTATAATTTGAAATAATAATTTGAATTTAACAAATCTTAGTTCTGTAATTCACTATTACAAATTCAGATCTTCAACTTATAATTTGCAATAATAATTAGAAGCTATCAATTTTAAGTTCTGTATTTGACAATTACTAGTTCAGATCTTCAAGTTATAATTTGCACTAATAATTTGTATTTAACAATTGGAAGTTCTGTATTTGACTATTACAAGTTCAGATCTTCAAATTATTATTTGCAATAATAATTATAAGCTATCAATTTAAGTTCTGTATTTGACAATTACTGGTTCAGATCTTCAAGTTATAATTTGAAATAATAATTTGAATTTAACAAATCTAAGTTTTGTAATTCACTATTACAAGTTCAGATCTACAAGTTATAATTTGCAATAATAATTAGAAGCTATCAATTTTAAGTTCTGTATTTGACAATTACAAGTTCAGATCTTCAAGTTATAATTTGCACTAATAATTTGTTTTTAACAGTTAGAAGTTCTGTATTTGACTATTACTAGTTCAGATTTTCAAATTATTATTTGCAATCTTAGTTTGAATTTAACAATTAGAAGTTCTGTATTTACCTATTACAAGTTCAGATCTTCAAGTTATAATTTGCACTAATAATTTGTATTTAACAATTCGATGTTCTGTATTTGACTATTACAAGTTCAGATCTTCAAGTTATAATTTGAACTATAATTATAAGCTATCAGTTTTAAGTTCTGTATTTGACAATTACAAGTACAGATCTGCAAGTTATTATTTGCAATAATAATTAGAAGCTATCAATTTTAAGTTCTGTATTTGACAATTACAAGTTCAGATCTTCAAGTTATAATTTGAAATAATAATTAGAAGCTATCAATTTTAAGTTCTGCATTTGACAATTACAAGTTCAGATCTTCAAGTTATAATTTGCAATAATAATTAGAAGCTATCAATTTTAAGTTCTGTATTTGACAATTACTAGTTCAGATCTTCAAGTTATACTTTGAAATAATAATTTGAATTTAACAAATCTAAGTTCTGTAATTCACTATTACTAGTTCAGATCTTCAAGTTATAATTTACAATAATAATTAGAAGCTATCAATTTTAAGTTCTGTATTTGACTATTACGAGTTCAGATCTTCAAGTTATAATTTACAATAATAATTAGAAGCTATCAATTTTAAGTTCTGTATTTGACAATTACAAGTTCATATCTTCAAGTTATAATTTGCAATAATAATTAGAAGCTATCAATTTTAAGTTCTGTATTTGACAATTACAAGTTCAGATCTTCAAGTTATAATTTGCACTAATAATTTGTATTTAACAATTAGAAGTTCTGTATTTGACAATTAGAAGTTCAGATCTTCAAGTTATAATTTGCAATAATAATTAGAAGCTATCAATTTTAAGTTCTGTATTTGACAATTACAAGTTCAGATCTTCAAGTTATAATTTGCACTAATAATTTGTATTTAACAATTAGAAGTTCTGTATTTGACAATTACAAGTTCAGATCTTCAAGTTATAATTTGCAATAATAATTAGAAGCTATCAATTTTAAGTTCTGTATTTGACAATTACTAGTTCAGATCTTCAAGTTATAATTTGCACTAATAATTTGTATTTAACAATTAGAAGTTCTGTATTTGACTATTACAAGTTCAGATCTACGAATTATTATTTGCAATCTTAGTTTGAATTTAACAATTCGAAGTTCTGTATTTACCTATTAAAGGTTCAGATCTTCAAGTTATAATTTGCAATCACAATTTGTATTTAACAATGCTAAGTTGCGTATTTGTCTATTACAAGTTCAGATCTTCAAATTATAATTTGCAATAATAATTAGAAGCTATCAATTTTAAGTTCTGTATTTGACAATTACAAGTTCAGATCTTCAAGTTATTATTTGCAATAATAATTAGAAGCTATCAATTTTAAGTTCTGTAATTGACAATTACAAGTTCAGATCTTCAAGTTATAATTTACAATAATAATTAGAAGCTATCAATTTTAAGTTCTGTATTTGACAATTAGAAGTTCAGATCTTATAGTTATAATTTGCAATAATAATTAGAAGCTATCAATTTTAAGTTCTGTATTTGACAATTACTAGTTCAGATCTTCAAGTTATAATTTGCACTAATAATTTGTATTTAACAGTTAGAAGTTCTGTATTTGACTATTACAGGTTCAGATCTTCAAGTTATAATTTGAATTATAATTATAAGCTATCAATTTTAAGTTCTGTATTTGACAATTACAAGTACAGATCTTCAAATTAATATTTGCAATAATAATTAGAAGCTATCAATTTTAAGTTCTGCATTTGACAATTACAAGTTCAGATCTTCAAGTTATTATTTGCAATAATAATTAGAAGGTATTAATTTTAAGTTCTGTATTTGGCAATTACAAGTTCAGTTCTTCAAGTTATAATTTGAAATAATAATTTGAAGCTCTCAATTTTAAGTTCTGTATTTGACAATTACAAGTTCAGATCTTCAAGTTATAATTTGCAATAATAATTAGAAGCTATCAATTTTAAGTTCTGTATTTGACAATTACTAGTTCAGATCTTCAAGTTATAATTAGAAATAATAATTTGAATTTGACAAATCTAAGTTCTGTAATTCACTATTACAAGTTCAGATCTTCAAGTTATAATTTACAATAATAATTAGAAGCTATCAATTTTAAGTTCTGTATTTGACAATTACAAGTTCAGATCTACAAGTTATAATTTGCACTAATAATTTGTATTTAACAATTAGAAGTTCTGTATTTGACAATTACAAGTTCAGATCTTCAAGTTATAATTTGAAATAATAATTAGAAGCTATCAATTTTAAGTTCTGTATTTGAAAATTACAAGTTCAGATCTTCAAGTTATAATTTGCAATAATAATTAGAAGCTATCAATTTTAAGTTCTGTATTTGACAATTACTAGTTCAGATCTTCAAGTTATAATTTGAAATAATAATTTGAATTTGACAAATCTAAGTTCTGTAGTTCACTATTACAAGTTCAGATCTTCAAGTTATAATTTACAATAATAATTAGAAGCTATCAATTTTAAGATCTGTATTTGACAATTACAAGTTCAGATCTACAAGTTATAATTTGCACTAATAATTTGTATTTAACAATTAGAAGTTCTGTATTTGACAATTACAAGTTCAGATCTTCAAGTTATAATTTGAAATAATAATTAGAAGCTATCAATTTTAAGTTCTGTATTTGACAATTACAAGTTCAGATCTTCAAGTTATTATTTGCAATAATAATTAGAAGCTATCAATTTTAAGTTCTGTATTTGACAATTACTAGTTCAGATCTTCAAATTATAATTTGCACTAATAATTTGCATTTAACAATTAGAATTTCTGTATTTGACTATTACAAGTTCAGATCTTCGAATTATTATTTGCAATCTTAGTTTGAATTTAACAATTCGAAGTTCTGTATTTACCTATTACAGGTTCAGATCTTCAAGTTATTATTTGCAACCACAATTTGTATTTAACAATGCTAAGTTGCGTATTTGTCTATTACAAGTTCAGATCTTCAAATTATATTTTGCAATAATAATTAGAAGCTATCAAATTTAAGTTCTGTATTTGACAATTACAAGTTCAGATCTTCAAGTTATTATTTGCAATAATAATTAGAAGCTATCAATTTTAAGTTCTGTATTTGACAATTACAAGTTCAGATCTTCAAGTTATAATTTACAATAATAATTAGAAGCTATCAATTTTAAGTTCTGTATTTGACAATTACAAGTTCAGATCTTCAAGTTATAATTTGCAATAATAATTAGAAGCTATCAATTTTAACTACTGTATTTGACAATTACTAGTTCAGATCTACAAGTTATAATTTGAAATAATAATTTGAATTTATCAAATCTAAGTTCTGTAATTCACTATTACAAGTTCAGATTTTCAAGTTATAATTTACAATAATAATTAGAAGCTATCAATTTTAAGTGCTGTATTTGACAATTACAAGATCAGATCTTCTAGTTATAATTTGCACTAATAATTTGTATTTAACAATTTGAAGTTCTGTTGCGTCGTTTCTTGTGCGCGAATTACAAACTGCAAGTTGGAAGTGGGGTATGCGCGCGAACACTTGAGTGCAGTAAGATGAGAGACTTGTAACTGACCACGTCGTCGCAGTGCATTTTACAACTGTTATTATTTTTTCTATGAATTATATCAATTATGTTAAATTACGCTTTACATTAAAATATATAACAAAAATTACGTGAGATTCTATCCACACTAACACAACCTACACTATTCATGGTCCTTCGTCACGGATTCAACCACAGTTTACATCGTACATTCGAATTTGGATTCAAAAACACCGGCGCGGCTGACGTCACGGTTCACACATGCTTGGCGTATCTTATCACAAACTACAGGTCAGTGCAAAACATTTTTATCCATTTCCGTTATCCAATTACATTCCTTTCTATAAAAACATTTCGTTTCAATTTGTGCATTTTACATTACTTTAAAAATGTCTATAAATTATAATGTCCAAAGAGCTAATGCTAAAGGCGCTCTCACACGCTTCGATACATATTTCGAAACTATTAAATTAACAGAAGACATAAACTTCGAAGAATTACAATCACGTTTAAATATCGCTGAAACTCTTCTTGAAAAATTTAATGAGGCACAAACCCAACTCGAATCGGCAGATGACAACTTTACCACAAATGAAAACTTGCACTTTTTAGAAAGAGAAGCTTATGAAAATAGATACTTTAAAATCACTTCACTTGTTAGAAAATTCATCACAGATAAAATGGAAATTACAACAACGCAGTCATCACCGCGGTCAACAAATCTTTCTGTACACAGCAATATAGCTGAAGATCCAATATCTTCAACGCGAATTAAATTACCAACTTTAAATCTACCTACCTTCGACGGTTCATACGAACACTGGTTGTTTTTTCGCGACACATTTAATTCATTAATACACGAAAATACTTCGCTTGCCGACATACAAAAATTCCATTATTTACGCCTCTCATTAAAGGGCAACGCAGCTGATACAATCAAGTCATTGGAAGTGTCTGGATCAAATTACGCTGTAGCTTGGAATCTATTACAAGAAAGATTCGAAAACAAACTCCTTTTAATAAATAACCACGTCAAAGGTCTTTTCAATATTCCGACAGTTCAATTTGAATCGCACGCAAGTTTAAGGCTGATTTTAGACAGTATGGAGAAACATTTACGTGCACTGGAAGCACTCAAATTACCAACTCAACATTGGGACATTTTAATAATATTTTTAATTACTTCCAAACTTGACAACACCAGCAGACGAGATTGGGAAAAGACCATTCGCGATTCTGACGATTTGCCTACTAAAGCAGATCTAACAAATTTTCTCAAAGACAAATGCTGTGTGTTAGAATCATTAGATTCTTCCTCCCAACCATCGAGTCGTACTCACAACAAACCATTTGCACAACCGCATAAATCTAAAGCTTTTCTTGCCACGTCAACTGTAACTTGCGCGTGCTGTAAACAAGATCACAGTATTTACGCATGCCCTAACTTTAAAAAACTTGAACCCTTAGCAAAATTAAATGAAGCTAAACGCTTATGGTTATGCATAAATTGCCTATCGGCAGGACATCGAACAAGAGAATGCAAATCTGGTGGTTGCAAGAAGTGTGGTCAAACACACCACACATCACTTCATTTTAACAAACCTTCTAACGATAAATTTACACGTTCACACAATCCCGAATTTCAAAACACAAGCACCCCTTCTGAAACATCTACTTCCAATTCCAATCATTTAAATTCAGAAGATGACACAAATCAATCAGTCGCCTTAACGATCAATAATGCTTTCAACAAAACACTTGTTTTACTTTCAACAGCTATTGTCAAAGTTTATGACAACAATGGTATTTCTCATGACTGCAGAATACTTCTTGACAATGGCAGTCAGTCAAATTTTATATCACAAAGATTAAGTCAAATTTTACAACTACCCATCAACAAAATCAATTTTTCTGTTTCTGGCATAAACCAAGTAAATTCCAAGATTAACTTTCAAACAACTGTTGCAATCAAATCGACAATCAACGAATTTTCTTGTACTCTTTCTTGCCTCATTTTGCCCAACATAACAGGTAACGTTCCTGCAATTTCTATTAATAAACATGCGCTCAAAATTCCTTCAAATTTAATACTTGCTGATCCACACTTCGACCAAGCAGCACCAGTAGACATGCTTGTTGGTGCAGATAAATTTTGGGAACTATTAAGCGTAGGGCAGATCAAACTAGGCCAAGGTTATCCGATTCTACAAAAAACCAAATTAGGATGGTTGGTGTCGGGTCCTATCTTGATAAAAGCACCTCAATTTGCAGAAACAAAATGTCATCTTAACATTTCACATGACATAGAAACGCAACTCACAAGGTTTTGGCAAATTGAAGAATGCCCGAAAAAGAAATTCCTTTCACAAGAAAACATCGATTGCGAAAACCACTTTCAGCAAAATACTACACGAAACGCCGATGGTCGCTTTGTAGTTACCATACCATTGAAGGAGCCAATCTCCAAACTCGGTGAATCAAGAGACGCTGCCACGAAGCGATTTTTAAGCTTAGAAAGGAAACTCACCAAAACACCTGAATTAAAACTACAATATGACAAATTTATGACTGATTACATCGAACTTAACCACATGACCTTAGTCAAAGATCAAAATGACACCAGCGGATTCTTTCTACCACATCACTGTGTTATGAAAAACAGTAGCACTACTACAAAATTACGCGTCGTATTCGATGGCTCGGCCAAAACGACGACTGGGGTGTCTGTAAACGATTTGATGATGATAGGACCCACCATACAGGATGACCTATTTGCCATAATTCTTCGCTTCAGAAAACATAAGTTCGTACTCAGTGGAGACATCTCAAAAATGTACCGTCAGGTACTAGTACCTAGCAATCAACGAAATTTACAAAAAATTCTGTACCGATTCCACAGCGAGGAAGACATCAAGGTATACGAATTAAACACCGTAACTTACGGGTTAGCTTCGAGTTCATTCATGGCTATACGAGCCATGCAAGAAGCAGGAATAAGACACGCCATTGAGTTTCCCAAAGCTAGCGCCGCTATTCAACGGGATTTTTATGTCGATGACTTGTTGACTGGCGACGATAATATTGATAATGTGAAAAAACTGAAGCATGAAGTTACGAAAATACTTGGTCAGCATGGATTTGAATTACGAAAATTTATTTCGAACGAAAAAACACTCAACTGTAGCGACCAGGCGAATGCCATTATAGAAATTGGAGAACAAAATAAAACCTTGGGTCTACTATGGGACGCCAACAGCGATACTTTGAAATACAGAATCAAAAACTATTCACAAACGAACAACATTACAAAGAGGAAAATCTTATCAACCATCGCTCAGATCTTTGATCCTTTAGGGCTGCTTTCACCCGTTACAATAACGGCCAAAATTATATTGCAGAAACTGTGGAAACTTAATTTGACATGGGATGAATCGATTCCCCAAGATCTTTACACCGTATGGAACAGACACACAACTCAAATGATTAAATTAAACGAGTTAGAAATTCCTCGACGAGCACTAAATTCCGACCCAATCAATACAGAATTACATGGCTTTTCGGACGCATCCGAAAGCGCCTACGGAGCATGCGTCTACGTACGACAGCTCAACAAGGATGGTAGATATTCAACAAACCTTTTGTGTGCAAAGACCAGAGTTGCGCCTCTCAAGCATACTACTATTCCTAGATTGGAACTTTGCGGAGCTCTATTAGCTGCCGAACTTATTGACAAGGTGAAAACCTCCATGGATATTCAATTCGACGATACCCTTTATTGGAGCGACTCGACCATAACACTTGCATGGATACATACCTGCCCTAGTTTATTGAAGATTTTTGTCGCTAACAGAGTATCTCAGATACAACATCTTTCTAAACCTGACGCGTGGCGTTACGTGAATACTACTGAAAATCCAGCAGATTTACTGACAAGAGGGACATCCGCTTCTGACCTATTAGAATCAAACATCTGGTTTCACGGCCCAACATGGCTTTCTATGGCAGAAGAACAATGGCCCACCTATAACCGAACAAGTTTCGAAGAGACTTCCAACCAATCCGAACATCGTATTGTGACTTCACTCCTTGTTATCAACCATGATGTTGCAGATTTTACTAATAAGTTTTCGTCACTTCACAAACTACAACGGATCTTCGCATACGTACTCAGATTCATAAGCAACATCAGGAAACCTTCAAATGCAAGAAAAAACGGTAATTTAGAACCTATCGAATTACAAGTCTCTTTGAACACATTAATTAAAATATTACAGAAGAAACACTTTCAAGTGGATTACAAAAACTTACAAAGGTTAAAAAGGTTACCTTCTAACAGCAGATTGCTCAATTTAAACCCATTCATAGACAAAGATGATTTAATCCGCGTTGGCGGACGTATCCAAAACTCTGAGTTTGATTACGATAAGAAACACCCGATATTGTTGCCTCCGAGAGAACATCTTACAACGTTAATTGGACAAGAAGAACACGTACGACTTCTTCATGCTGGACCACAAGCCTTGCTAGCTTCATTGCGCGAACGATATTGGCCCCTATCTGGTCGTTCCTTCGTTAGAAAGATCGTCCACAATTGTTTGCCATGTTTTAAATTTAATGCTAAGCATCAAGCCTATTTGATGGGCAACTTACCCATAACGCGGTTAACACCGACCAGACCTTTTCTTGTATCCGGAGTGGATTATGCAGGTCCATACTTGATCAAAGATAGAAAAACACGCAATTATAAAACTACCAAGGCATACATTTCACTTTTTGTTTGCTTTGCGACCAAGGCCATACACCTTGAAGCGGTATCAGATCTCACTACCGAATGCTTCTTAGCAGCATTAAGACGCTTCATGTCACGACGAGGAAAGTGTTCCCATATACATTCCGACCAAGGTACAACATTTATTGGTGCCAGCTCCGAATTACAAACATTTTTACGTGACCATCAAGATGAGGTCACAAAATCTCTCACTACAGAAGGTGTAATTTGGAAATTCATACCTCCAAGGTCGCCACATTTTGGAGGTCTCTGGGAAGCCGGTGTGAAATCGGTGAAATACCATCTGAAAAGAGTCATAAAAGACACAATATTAACGTATGAAGAACTTACTACTGTACTGACACAAATCGAAGCTTGCGTCAACTCCCGACCACTTCATCCATTATCCAGTGATCCTAATGATCCTAACCCCCTAACACCCGCACATTTTTTGATAGGTACGCCACTTACAAGCATGCCCGAACCTAGTTGGTTAAACGAAAGACAAAATACTTTGTCACATTTTCAAAGGCTTCAGCAAATGTACCAAAGTTTCTGGGTCCGCTGGTCCAAAGAATACATTTCCAACCTTCAAGTACGTACTAAATGGAAAGAAAACACAGAACAACTACTAAAACCTGGCATCATGGTGGTGATTAAAGAAGACGGCCTTCCACCCATGAAGTGGCGCCTGGGCAGAATCCTGGAGACACATCCGGGCAAAGATGCCATCATTCGAGCAGTCACAATCAAAACGACTACTGGTATCTTCAAACGACCAGTGGTCAAGGTGTGCGTGCTACCTAATCAAAGTGCTTAATTTTCGATTTTGCTTTTTTTTAAAGACCTTCCGGCTTTCAAGGGGGGCGATATGTTGCGTCGTTTCTTGTGCGCGAATTACAAACTGCAAGTTGGAAGTGGGGTATGCGCGCGAACACTTGAGTGCAGTAAGATGAGAGACTTGTAACTGACCACGTCGTCGCAGTGCATTTTACAACTGTTATTATTTTTTCTATGAATTATATCAATTATGTTAAATTACGCTTTACATTAAAATATATAACAAAAATTACGTGAGATTCTATCCACACTAACACAACCTACACTATTCAAGTTCTGTATTTAACAATTACAAGTTCAGATCTTCAAGTTATAATTTGCAATAATAATTAGAAGCTATCAATTTTAAGTTCTGTATTTGACAATTACTAGTTCAGATCTTCAAGTTATAATTTGAAATAATAATTTGAATTTAACAAATCTAAGTTCTGTAATTCACGATTACAAGTTCAGATCTTCAAGTTATAACTTACAATAATTATTAGAAGCTATCAATTATAAGTTCTGTATTTGACAATTACAAGTTCAGATCTTCAAGTTATAATTTGCAATAATAATTAGAAGCTATTAATTTGAAGTTCTGTATTTGACAATTACAAGTTCAGATCTTCAAGTTATAATTTGAAATAATAATTAGAAGCTATCAATTTTATGTTCTGTATTTGACAATTACAAGTTCAGATCTTCAAGTTATAATTTGCAATAATAATTAGAAGCTATCAATTTTAAGTTCTGTATTTGACAATTACAAGTTCAGATCTTCAAGTTATAATTTGCAATAATTATTAGAAGATATCAATTTTAAGTTCTGTTTTTGACAATTACTAGTTCAGATCTTCAAGTTATATTTTGAAATAATAATTTGAATTTAACAAATCTAAGTTCTGTAATTCACTATTACAAGTTCAGATCTTCAAGTTATAACTTATAATAATAATTAGAAGCTATGAATTTTAAGTTCTGTATTTGACAATTACAAGTTCAGATCTTCAAGTTATAATTTGCACTAATAATTTGTATTTAACAATTAGAAGTTCTGTATTTGACAATTACAAGGTCAGATCTTCAAGTTATAATTTGCAATAATAATTAGAAGCTATCAATTTTAAGTTCTGTATTTGACAATTACAAGTTCAGATCTTCAAGTTATAATTTGAAATAATAATTAGAAGCTATCAATTTTAAGTTCTGTATTTGACAATTACAAGTTCAGATCTTCAAGTTATAATTTGCACTAATAATTTGTATTTAACAATTAGAAGTTCTGTATTTGACAATTAAAAGTTCAGATCTTCAAGTTATAATTTGCAATAATAATTAGAAGCTATCAATTTTAAGTTCTGTATTTGACAATTACAAGTTCAGATCTTCAAGTTATAATTTGCAATAATTATTAGAAGCTATCAATTTTAAGTTCTGTATTTGACAATTACTAGTTCAGATCTTCAAGTTATATTTTGAAATAATAATTTGAATTTAACAAATCTAAGTTCTGTAATTCACTATTACAAGTTCAGATCTTCAAGTTATAATTTACAATAATAATTAGAAGCTATCAATTTTAAGTTCTGTATTTGACAATTACAAGTTCAGATCTTCAAGTTATAATTTGCACTAATAATATGTATTTAACAATTAGAAGTTCTGTATTTGACAATTACAAGTTCAGATCTTCAAGTTATAATTTGCAATAATAATTAGAAGCTATCAATTTTAAGTTCTGTATTTGACAATTACAAGTTCAGATCTTCAAGTTATAATTTGAAATAATAATTAGAAGCTATCAATTTTAAGTTCTGTATTTGACAATTACCAGTTCAGATCTTCTAGTTATAATTTGCAATAATAATTAGAAGCTATCAATTTTAAGATCTGTATTTGACAATTACAAGTTCAGATCTTCAAGTTATAATTTGCAATAATTATTAGAAGCTATCAATTTTAAGTTCTGTATTTGACAATTACTAGTTCAGATCTTCAAGTTATAATTTGAAATAATAATTTGAATTTATCAAATCTAAGTTCTGTAATTCACTATTACAAGTTCAGATCTTCAAGTTATAATTTACAATAATAATTAGAAGCTATCAATTTTAAGTGCTGTATTTGACAATTACAAGTTCAGATCTTCTAGTTATAATTTGCACTAATAATTTGTATTTAACAATTTGAAGTTCTGTAATTCACGATTACAAGTTCAGATCTTCAAGTTATAACTTACAATAATAATTAGAAGCTATCAATTTTAAGTTCTGTATTTGACAATTACAAGTTCAGATCTTCTAGTTATAATTTGCACTAATAATTTGTATTTAACAATTTGAAGTTCTGTATTTAACAATTACAAGTTCAGATCTTCAAGTTATAATTTGCAATAATAATTAGAAGCTAACAATTCGAAGTTCTGTATTTTCCTATTACAGGTTCAGATCTTCAAGTTATAATTTGCAATCACAATTTGTATTTAACAATGCTAAGTTGCGTATTTGTCTATTACAAGTTCAGATCTTCAAATTATATTTTGCAATAATAATTAGAAGCTATCAATTTTAAGTTCTGTATTTGACAATTACAAGTTCAGATCTTCAAGTTATTATTTGCAATAATAATTAGAAGCTATCAATTTTAAGTTCTGTATTTGACAATTACAAGTTCAGATCTTCAAGTTATAATTTGCAATAATAATTGGAAGCTATCAATTTTAAGTTCTGTATTTGACAATTACTAGTTCAGATCTTCAAGTTATAAATTGAAATAATAATTTGAATTTAACAAATCTAAGTTCTGTAATTCACGATTACAAGTTCAGATCTTCAAGTTATAACTTACAATAATAATTAGAAGCTATCAATTTTAAGTTCTGTATTTGACAATTACAAGTTCAGATCTTCAAGTTATAATTTGCAATAATAATTAGAAGCTATTAATTTTAAGTTCTGTATTTGACAATTACAAGTTCAGATCTTCAAGTTATAATTTGAAATAATAATTAGAAGCTATCAATTTTATGTTCTGTATTTGACAATTACAAGTTCAGATCTTCAAGTTATAATTTGCAATAATAATTAGAAGCTATCAATTTTAAGTTCTGTATTTGACAATTACAAGTTCAGATCTCCAAGTTATAATTTGCAATAATTATTAGAAGCTATCAATTTTAAGTTCTGTATTTGACAATTACTAGTTCAGATCTTCAAGTTATAAATTGAAATAATAATTTGAATTTAACAAATCTAAGTTCTGTAATTCACGATTACAAGTTCAGATCTTCAAGTTATAACTTACAATAATAATTAGAAGCTATCAATTTTAAGTTCTGTATTTGACAATTACAAGTTCAGATCTTCAAGTTATAATTTGCAATAATAATTAGAAGCTATTAATTTTAAGTTCTGTATTTGACAATTACAAGTTCAGATCTTCAAGTTATAATTTGAAATAATAATTAGAAGCTATCAATTTTATGTTCTGTATTTGACAATTACAAGTTCAGATCTTCAAGTTATAATTTGCAATAATAATTAGAAGCTATCAATTTTAAGTTCTGTATTTGACAATTACAAGTTCAGATCTTCAAGTTATAATTTGCAATAATTATTAGAAGATATCAATTTTAAGTTCTGTTTTTGACAATTACTAGTTCAGATCTTCAAGTTATATTTTGAAATAATAATTTGAATTTAACAAATCTAAGTTCTGTACTTCACTATTACAAGTTCAGATCTTCAAGTTATAATTTATAATAATAATTAGAAGCTATGAATTTTAAGTTCTGTATTTGACAATTACAAGTTCAGATCTTCAAGTTATAATTTGCACTAATAATTTGTATTTAACAATTAGAAGTTCTGTATTTGACAATTACAAGGTCAGATCTTCAAGTTATAATTTGCAATAATAATTAGAAGCTATCAATTTTAAGTTCTGTATTTGACAATTACAAGTTCAGATCTTCAAGTTATAATTTGAAATAATAATTAGAAGCTATCAATTTTAAGTTCTGTATTTGACAATTACAAGTTCAGATCTTCAAGTTATAATTTGCACTAATAATTTGTATTTAACAATTAGAAGTTCTGTATTTGACAATTAAAAGTTCAGATCTTCAAGTTATAATTTGCAATAATAATTAGAAGCTATCAATTTTAAGTTCTGTATTTGACAATTACAAGTTCAGATCTTCAAGTTATAATTTGCAATAATTATTAGAAGCTATCAATTTTAAGTTCTGTATTTGACAATTACTAGTTCAGATCTTCAAGTTATATTTTGAAATAATAATTTGAATTTCCCAAATCTAAGTTCTGTAATTCACTATTACAAGTTCAGATCTTCAAGTTATAATTTACAATAATAATTAGAAGCTATCAATTTTAAGTTCTGTATTTGACAATTACAAGTTCAGATCTTCAAGTTATAATTTGCACTAATAATATGTATTTAACAATTAGAAGTTCTGTATTTGACAATTACAAGTTCAGATCTTCAAGTTATAATTTGCAATAATAATTAGAAGCTATCAATTTTAAGTTCTGTATTTGACAATTACAAGTTCAGATCTTCAAGTTATAATTTGAAATAATAATTAGAAGCTATCAATTTTAAGTTCTGTATTTGACAATTACCAGTTCAGATCTTCTAGTTATAATTTGCAATAATAATTAGAAGCTATCAATTTTAAGATCTGTATTTGACAATTACAAGTTCAGATCTTCAAGTTATAATTTGCAATAATTATTAGAAGCTATCAATTTTAAGTTCTGTATTTGACAATTACTAGTTCAGATCTTCAAGTTATAATTTGAAATAATAATTTGAATTTATCAAATCTAAGTTCTGTAATTCACTATTACAAGTTCAGATCTTCAAGTTATAATTTACAATAATAATTAGAAGCTATCAATTTTAAGTGCTGTATTTGACAATTACAAGTTCAGATCTTCTAGTTATAATTTGCACTAATAATTTGTATTTAACAATTTGAAGTTCTGTAATTCACGATTACAAGTTCAGATCTTCAAGTTATAACTTACAATAATAATTAGAAGCTATCAATTTTAAGTTCTGTATTTGACAATTACAAGTTCAGATCTTCTAGTTATAATTTGCACTAATAATTTGTATTTAACAATTTGAAGTTCTGTATTTAACAATTACAAGTTCAGATCTTCAAGTTATAATTTGCAATAATAATTAGAAGCTAACAATTCGAAGTTCTGTATTTTCCTATTACAGGTTCAGATCTTCAAGTTATAATTTGCAATCACAATTTGTATTTAACAATGCTAAGTTGCGTATTTGTCTATTACAAGTTCAGATCTTCAAATTATATTTTGCAATAATAATTAGAAGCTATCAATTTTAAGTTCTGTATTTGACAATTACAAGTTCAGATCTTCAAGTTATTATTTGCAATAATAATTAGAAGCTATCAATTTTAAGTTCTGTATTTGACAATTACAAGTTCAGATCTTCAAGTTATAATTTGCAATAATAATTGGAAGCTATCAATTTTAAGTTCTGTATTTGACAATTACTAGTTCAGATCTTCAAGTTATAAATTGAAATAATAATTTGAATTTAACAAATCTAAGTTCTGTAATTCACGATTACAAGTTCAGATCTTCAAGTTATAACTTACAATAATAATTAGAAGCTATCAATTTTAAGTTCTGTATTTGACAATTACAAGTTCAGATCTTCAAGTTATAATTTGCAATAATAATTAGAAGCTATTAATTTTAAGTTCTGTATTTGACAATTACAAGTTCAGATCTTCAAGTTATAATTTGAAATAATAATTAGAAGCTATCAATTTTATGTTCTGTATTTGACAATTACAAGTTCAGATCTTCAAGTTATAATTTGCAATAATAATTAGAAGCTATCAATTTTAAGTTCTGTATTTGACAATTACAAGTTCAGATCTCCAAGTTATAATTTGCAATAATTATTAGAAGCTATCAATTTTAAGTTCTGTATTTGACAATTACTAGTTCAGATCTTCAAGTTATAAATTGAAATAATAATTTGAATTTAACAAATCTAAGTTCTGTAATTCACGATTACAAGTTCAGATCTTCAAGTTATAACTTACAATAATAATTAGAAGCTATCAATTTTAAGTTCTGTATTTGACAATTACAAGTTCAGATCTTCAAGTTATAATTTGCAATAATAATTAGAAGCTATTAATTTTAAGTTCTGTATTTGACAATTACAAGTTCAGATCTTCAAGTTATAATTTGAAATAATAATTAGAAGCTATCAATTTTATGTTCTGTATTTGACAATTACAAGTTCAGATCTTCAAGTTATAATTTGCAATAATAATTAGAAGCTATCAATTTTAAGTTCTGTATTTGACAATTACAAGTTCAGATCTCCAAGTTATAATTTGCAATAATTATTAGAAGCTATCAATTTTAAGTTCTGTATTTGACAATTACAAGTTCAGATCTTCAAGTTATAATTTGCACTAATAATTTGTATTTAACAATTTGAAGTTCTGTATTTGACAATTACAAGTTCAGATCTTCAAGTTATAATTTGCAATAATAATTAGAAGCTAACAATTTTAAGTTCTGTATTTGACAATTACAAGTTCAGATCTTCAAGTTATAATTTGAAATAATAATTAGAAGCTCTCAATTTTAAGTTCTGTATTTGACAATTACAAGTTCAGATCTTCTAGTTATAATTTGCAATAATAATTAGAAGCTATCAATTTTAAGATCTGTATTTGACAATTACTAGTTCAGAACTTCAAGTTATAATTTGCACTAATAATTTGTATTTAACAATTAGAAGTTCTGTATTTGACTATTACAAGTTCAGATCTTCAAGTTATAATTTGAAATAATAATTAGAAGCTATCAATTTTAAGTTCTGTATTTGACAATTACAAGTTCAGATCTTCAAGTTATAATTTGCAATAATAATTAGAAGCTATCAATTTTAAGTTCTGTATTTGACAATTACAAGTTCAGATCTTCAAGTTATAATTTGCACTAATAATTTGTATTAAACAATTAGACGTTCTGTATTTGACAATTACAAGTTCAGATCTTCAAGTTATAATTTGCAATAATAATTAGAAGCTATCAATTTTAAGTTCTGTATTTGACAATTACTAGTTCAGATCTTCAAGTTATAATTTGCACTAATAATATGTATTTAACAATTAGAAGTTCTGTATTTGACTATTACAAGTTCAGATCTTCGAATTATTATTTGCAATCTTAGTTTGAATTTAACAATTCGAAGTTCTGTATTTACCTATTACAGGTTCAGATCTTCAAGTTATAATTTGCAAACACAATTTGTATTTAACAATGCTAAGTTGCGTATTTGTCTATTACAAGTTCAGATCTTCAAATTATAATTTGCAATAATAATTAGAAGCTATCAATTTTAAATTCTGAATTTGACAATTACAAGTTCAGATCTTCAAGTTATTATTTGCAATAATAATTAGAAGCTATCACTCTTAAGTTCTGTATTTGACAATTACAAGTTCAGATCTTCAAGTTATAATTTACAATAATAATTAGAAGCTATCAATTTTAAGTTCTGTATTTGACAATTACAAGTTCAGATCTTCAAGTTATAATTTGCAATAATAATTAGAAGCTATCAATTTTAAGTTCTGCATTTGACAATTACTAGTTCAGATCTTCAAGTTATAATTTGAAATAATAATTTGAATTTAACAAATCTAAGTTATGTAATTCATGATTACAAGTTCAGATCTTCAAGTTATAACTTACAATAATAATTAGAAGCTATCAATTTTAAGTTCTGTATTTGACAATAACAAGTTCAGATCTTCAAGTTATAATTTGCAATAATAATTAGAAGCTATTAATTTTAAGTTCTGTATTTGACAATTACAAGTTCAGATCTTCAAGTTATAATTTGCAATAATAATTAGAAGCTATCAATTTTAAGTTCTGCATTTGACAATTCCAAGTTCAGATCTTCAAGTTATTATTTGCAATAATAATTAGAAGCTATCAATCTTAAGTTCTGTATTTGACAATTACAAGTTCAGATCTTCAAGTTATAATTTACAATAATAATTAGAAGCAATCAATTTTAAGTTCTGTATTTGACAATTACAAGTTCAGATCTTCAAGTTATAATTTGCAATAATAATTAGAAGCTATCAATTTTAAGTTCTGCATTTGACAATTACTAGTTCAGATCTTCAAGTTATAATTTGAAATAATAATTTGAATTTAACAAATCTAAGTTCTGTAATTCATGATTACAAGTTCAGATCTTCAAGTTATAACTTACAATAATAATTAGAAGCTATCAATTTTAAGTTCTGTATTTGACAATTACAAGTTCAGATCTTCAAGTTATAATTTGCAATAATAATTAGAAGCTATTAATTTTAAGTTCTGTATTTGACAATTACAAGTTCAGATCTTCAAGTTATAATTTGAAATAATAATTAGAAGCTATCAATTTTATGTTCTGTATTTGACAATTACAAGTTCAGATCTTCAAGTTATAATTCGCAATAATAATTAGAAGCTATCAATTTTAAGTTCTGTATTTGACAATTACAAGTTCAGATCTTCAAGTTATAATTTTCAATAATTATTAGAAGCTATCAATTTTAAGTTCTGTATTTGACAATTACTAGTTCAGATCTTCAAGTTATATTTTGAAATAATAATTTGAATTTAACAAATCTAAGTTCTGTAATTCACTATTACAAGTTCAGATCTTCAAGTTATAATTTACAATAATAATTAGAAGCTATCAATTTTAAGTTCTGTATTTGACAATTACAAGTTCAGATCTTCAAGTTATAATTTGCACTAATAATTTGTATTTAACAATTAGAAGTTCTGTATTTGACAATTACAAGTTCAGATCTTCAAGTTATAATTTGCAATAATAATTAGAAGCTATCAATTTTAAGTTCTGTATTTGACAATTACAAGTTCAGATCTTCAAGTTATAATTTGATATAATAATTAGAAGCTATCAATTTTAAGTTCTGTATTTGACAATTACAAGTTCAGATCTTCAAGTAATAATTTGCAATAATAATTAGAAGCTATCAATTTTAAGTTCTGTATTTGACAATTACTAGTTCAGATCTTCAAGTTATAATTTGAAATAATAATTTGAATTTATCAAATCTAAGTTCTGTAATTCACTATTACAAGTTCAGATGTTCAAGTTATAATTTACAATAATAATTAGAAGCTATCAATTTTAAGTGCTGTATTTGACAATTACAAGTTCAGATCTTCTAGTTATAATTTGCACTAATAATTTGTATTTAACAATTTGAAGTTCTGTATTTAACAATTACAAGTTCAGATCTTCAAGTTATAATTTGCAATAATAATTAGAAGCTATCAAATTTAAGTTCTGTATTTGACAATTACTAGTTCAGATCTTCAAGTTATAATTTGAAATAATAATTTGAATTTAACAAATCTAAGTTCTGTAATTCACGATTACAAGTTCAGATCTTCAAGTTATAACTTACAATAATAATTAGAAGCTATCAATTTTAAGTTCTGTATTTGACAATTACAAGTTCAGATCTTCAAGTTATAATTTGCAATAATAATTAGAAGCTATCAATTTTAAGTTCTGTATTTGACAATTACAAGTGCAGATCTTCAAGTTATAATTTGAAATAATAATTAGAAGCTATCAATTTTAAGTTCTGTATTTGACAATTACAAGTTCAGATCTTCTAGTTATAATTTGCAATAATAATTAGAAGCTATCAATTTTAAGATCTGTATTTGACAATTACTAGTTCAGAACTTCAAGTTATAATTTGCAATAATAATTTGTATTTAACAATTAGAAGTTCTGTATTTGACTATTACAAGTTCAGATCTTCGAATTATTATTTGCAATCTTAGTTTGAATTTAACAATTCGAAGTTCTGTATTTTCCTATTACAGGTTCAGATCTTCAAGTTATAATTTTCAATTACAATTTGTATTTAACAATGCTAAGTTGCGTATTTGTCTATTACAAGTTCAGATCTTCAAATTATATTTTGCAATAATAATTAGAAGCTATCAATTTTAAGTTCTGTATTTGACAATTACAAGTTCAGATCTTCAAGTTATAATTTGCAATAATAATTAGAAGCTATCAATTTTACGTTCTGTATTTCACAATTACAAGTTCAGATCTTCAAGTTATAATTTACAATAATAATTAGAAGCTATCAATTTTAAGTTCTGTATTTGACAATTACAAGTTCAGATCTTCAAGTTATAATTTGCAATAATAATTAGAAGCTATCAATTTTAAGTTCTGTATTTGACAATTACTAGTTCAGATCTTCAAGTTATAATTTGAAATAATAATTTGAATTTATCAAATCTAAGTTCTGTAATTCACTATTACAAGTTCAGATCTTCAAGTTATAATTTACAATAATAATTAGAAGCTATCAATTTTAAGTGCTGTATTTGACAATTACAAGTTCAGATCTTCTAGTTATAATTTGCACTAATAATTTGTATTTAACAATTTGAAGTTCTGTATTTAACAATTACAAGTTCAGATCTTCAAGTTATAATTTGCAATAATAATTAGAAGCTATCAATTTTAAGTTCTGTATTTGACAATTACTAGTTCAGATCTTCAAGTTATAATTTGAAATAATAATTTGAATTTAACAAATCTAAGTTCTGTAATTCACGATTACAAGTTCAGATCTTCAAGTTATAACTTACAATAATAATTAGAAGCTATCAATTTTAAGTTCTGTATTTGACAATTACAAGTTCAGATCTTCAAGTTATAATTTGCAATAATAATTAGAAGCTATTAATTTTAAGTTCTGTATTTGACAATTACAAGTTCAGATCTTCAAGTTATAATTTGAAATAATAATTAGAAGCTATCAATTTTATGTTCTGTATTTGACAATTACAAGTTCAGATCTTCAAGTTATAATTTGCAATAATAATTAGAAGCTATTAATTTTAAGTTCTGTATTTGACAATTACAAGTTCAGATCTTCAAGTTATAATTTGAAATAATAATTAGAAGCTATCAATTTTATGTTCTGTATTTGACAATTACAAGTTCAGATCTTCAAGTTATAATTTGAAATAATAATTAGAAGCTATCAATTTTATGTTCTGTATTTGACAATTACAAGTTCAGATCTTCAAGTTATAATTTGCAATAATAATTAGAAGCTATCAATTTTAAGTTCTGTATTTGACAATTACAAGTTCAGATCTCCAAGTTATAATTTGCAATAATTATTAGAAGCTATCAATTTTAAGTTCTGTATTTGACAATTACTAGTTCAGATCTTCAAGTTATAATTTGAAATAATAATTTGAATTTAACAAATCTAAGTTCTGTAATTCACGATTACAAGTTCAGATCTTCAAGTTATAATTTACAATAATAATTACAAGCTATCAATTTTAAGTTCTGTATTTGACAATTACAAGTTCAGATCTTCAAGTTATAATTTGCACTAATAATTTGTATTTAACAATTTGAAGTTCTGTATTTGACAATTACAAGTTCAGATCATCAAGTTATAATTTGCAATAATAATTAGAAGCTAACAATTTTAAGTTCTGTATTTGACAATTACAAGTTCAGATCTTCAAGTTATAATTTGAAATAATAATTAGAAGCTCTCAATTTCAAGTTCTGTATTTGACAATTACAAGTTCAGATCTTCTAGTTATAACTTGCAATAATAATTAGAAGCTATCAATTTTAAGATCTGTATTTGACAATTACTAGTTCAGAACTTCAAGTTATAATTTGCACTAATAATTTGTATTTAACAATTAGAAGTTCTGTATTTGACTATTACAAGTTCAGATCTTCAAGTTATAATTTGAAATAATAATTAGAAGCTATCAATTATAAGTTCTGTATTTGACAATTACAAGTTCAGATCTTCAAGTTATAATTTGCAATAATAATTAGAAGCTATCAATTTTAAGTTCTGTATTTGACAATTACTAGTTCAGATCTTCAAGTTATAATTTGAAATAATAATTTGAATTTAACAATTCGAAGTTCTGTATTTACCTATTACAGGTTCAGATCTTCAAGTTATAATTTGCAATCACAATTTGTATTTAACAATGCTAAGTTGCGTATTTGTCTATTACAAGTTCAGATCTTCAAATTATAATTTGCAATAATAATTAGAAGCTATCAATTTTAAGTTCTGAATTTGACAATTACAAGTTCAGATCTTCAAGTTATTATTTGCAATAATAATTAGAAGCTATCACTCCTAAGTTCTGTATTTGACAATTACAAGTTCAGATCTTCAAGTTATAATTTACAATAATAATTAGAAGCTATCAATTTTAAGTTCTGTATTTGACAATTACAAGTTCAGATCTTCAAGTTATAATTTGCAATAATAATTAGAAGCTATCAATTTTAAGTTCTGCATTTGACAATTACTAGTTCATATCTTCAAGTTATAATTTGAAATAATAATTTGAATTTAACAAATCTAAGTTCTGTAATTCATGATTAAAAGTTCAGATCTTCAAGTTATAACTTACAATAATAATTAGAAGCTATCAATTTTAAGTTCTGTATTTGACAATAACAAGTTCAGATCTTCAAGTTATAATTAGCAATATTAATTAGAAGCTATTAATTTTAAGTTCTGTATTTGACAATTACAAGTTCAGATCTTCAAGTTATAATTTGCAATAATAATTAGAAGCTATCAATTTTAAGTTCTGAATTTGACAATTACAAGTTCAGATCTTCAAGTTATTATTTGCAATAATAATTAGAAGCTATCAATCTTAAGTTCTGTATTTGACAATTACAAGTTCAGATCTTCAAGTTATAATTTACAATAATAATTAGAAGCTATCAATTTTAAGTTCTGTATTTGACAATTACAAGTTCAGATCTTCAAGTTATAATTTGCAATAAAAATTAGAAGCTATCAATTTTAAGTTCTGCATTTGACAATTACTAGTTCAGATCTTCAAGTTATAATTTGAAATAATAATTTGAAGTTAACAAATCTAAGTTCTGTAATTCATGATTACAAGTTCAGATCTTCAAGTTATAACTTACAATAATAATTAGAAGCTATCAATTTTAAGTTCTGTATTTGACAATTACAAGTTCAGATCTTCAAGTTATAATTTGCAATAATAATTAGAAGCTATTAATTTTAAGTTCTGTATTTGACAATTACAAGTTCAGATCTTCAAGTTATAATTTGAAATAATAATTAGAAGCTATCAATTTTATGTTCTGTATTTGACAATTACAAGTTCAGATCTTCAAGTTATAATTCGCAATAATAATTAGAAGCTATCAATTTTAAGTTCTGTATTTGACAATTACAAGTTCAGCTCTTCAAGTTATAATTTTCAATAATTATTAGAAGCTATCAATTTTAAGTTCTGTATTTGACAATTACTAGTTCAGATCTTCAAGTTTTATTTTGAAATAATAATTTGAATTTATTACAAGTTCAGATCTTCAAGTTATAATTTACAATAATAATTAGAAGCTATCAATTTTAAGTTCTGTATTTGACAATTACTAGTTCAGATCTTCAAGTTATAATTTGCACTAATAATTTGTATTTAACAATTAGAAGTTCTGTATTTGACAATTACAAGTTCAGATCTTCAAGTTATAATTTGCAATAATAATTAGAAGCTATCAATTTTAAGTTCTGTATTTGACAATTACAAGTTCAGATCTTCAAGTTATAATTTGATATAATAATTAGAAGCTATCAATTTTAAGTTCTGTATTTGACAATTACAAGTTCAGATCTTCTAGTTATAATTTGCAATAATAATTAGAAGCTATCAATTTTAAGATCTGTATTTGACAATTACTAGTTCAGAACTTCAAGTTATAATTTGCACTAATAATTTGTATTTAACAATTAGAAGTTCTGTATTTGACTATTACAAGTTCAGATCTTCGAATTATTATTTGCAATCTTAGTTTGAATTTAACAATTCGAAGTTCTGTATATTCCTATTACAGGTTCAGATCTTCAAGTTATAATTTGCAATCACAATTTGTATTTAACAATACTAAGTTGCGTATTTGTCTATTACAAGTTCAGATCTTCAAATTATAATTTGCAATAATAATTAGAAGCTATCAATTTTAAGTTCTGTATTTGACAATTACAAGTTCACATCTTCAAGTTATAATTTGCAATAATAATTAGAAGCTATCAATTTTAAGTTCTGTATTTGACAATTACTAGTTCAGATCTTCAAGTAATAATTTGAAATAATAATTTGAATTTAAAAAATCTAAGTTCTGTAATTCACTATTAGAAGTTCAGATCTACAAGTTATAATTTACAATAATAACTAGAAGCTATCAATTTTAAGTGCTGTATTTGACAATTACTAGTTCAGATCTTTAAGTTATAATTTGCACTAATAATTTGTATTAGACAATTAGAAGTTCTGTATTTGACTATTACAAGTTCAGATCTTCAAGTTATGATTTGAAATATAATTATAAGATATCAATTTTAAGTTCTGTATTTGACAATTACAAGTACAGATCTTCAAATTATTATTTGCAATAATAATTAGAAGCTATCAATTTTAAGTTCTGCATTTGACAATTACAAGTTCAGATCTTCAAGTTATTATTTGCAATAATAATTAGAAGCTATCAATTTTAAGTTCTGTATTTGACAATTACAAGTTCAGATCTTCAAGTTATAATTTGCAATAATAATTAGAAGCTATCAATTTTAAGTTCTGTATTTGACAATTACTAGTTCAGATCTTCAAGTTATAATTTACAATAATAATTAGAAGCTATCAATTTTAAGTTCTGTATTTGACAATTACAAGTTCAGATCTACAAGTTATAATTTGCACTAATAATTTGTATTTAACAATTAGAAGTTCTGTATTTGACAATTACAAGTTCAGATCTTCAAGTTATAATTTGAAATAATAATTAGAAGCTATCAATTTTAAGTTCTGTTTTTGACAATTAGAAGTTCAGATCTTCAAGTTATAATTTGCAATAATAATTAGAAGCTATCAATTTTAAGTTCTGTATTTGACAATTACAAGTTCAGATCTTCAAGTTATAATTTGCAATAATAATTAGAAGCTATTAATTTTAAGTTCTGTATTTGACAATTACAAGTTCAGATCTTCAAGTTATAATTTGCAATAATAATTAGAAGCTATCAATTTTAAGTTCTGTATTTGACAATTACAAGTTCAGATCTTCAAGTTATAATTTGCACTAATAATTTGTATTTAACAATTAGAAGTTCTGTATTTGACAATTACAAGTTCAGATCTACAAGTTATAATTTGCAATAATAATTAGAAGCTATCAATTTTAAGTTCTGTATTTGACAATTACTAGTTCAGTCATCAAATAATAATTTGAAATAATAATTTGAATTTAACTAATCTAAGTTCTGTAATTCACTATTACAAGGTCAGATCTTCAAGTTATAATTTACAATAATAATTAGAAGCTATCAATTTTAAGTGCTGTATTTGACAATTACTAGTTCAGATCTTCAAGTTATAATTAGCACTAATAATTTGTATTTAACAATTCGAAGTTCTGTATTTGACTATTACAAGTTCTGATCTTCAAGTTATAATTTACAATAATAATTAGAAGCTATCAATTTTAAGTTCTGTATTTGACAATTACAAGTTCAGATCTTCAAGTTATAATTTGCAATAAAAATTAGAAGCTATCAATTTTAAGTTCTGCATTTGACAATTACTAGTTCAGATCTTCAAGTTATAATTTGAAATAATAATTTGAAGTTAACAAATCTAAGTTCTGTAATTCATGATTACAAGTTCAGATCTTCAAGTTATAACTTACAATAATAATTAGAAGCTATCAATTTTAAGTTCTGTATTTGACAATTACAAGTTCAGATCTTCAAGTTATAATTTGCAATAATAATTAGAAGCTATTAATTTTAAGTTCTGTATTTGACAATTACAAGTTCAGATCTTCAAGTTATAATTTGAAATAATAATTAGAAGCTATCAATTTTATGTTCTGTATTTGACAATTACAAGTTCAGATCTTCAAGTTATAATTCGCAATAATAATTAGAAGCTATCAATTTTAAGTTCTGTATTTGACAATTACAAGTTCAGCTCTTCAAGTTATAATTTTCAATAATTATTAGAAGCTATCAATTTTAAGTTCTGTATTTGACAATTACTAGTTCAGATCTTCAAGTTTTATTTTGAAATAATAATTTGAATTTAACAAATCTAAGTTCTGTAATTCACTATTACAAGTTCAGATCTTCAAGTTATAATTTACAATAATAATTAGAAGCTATCAATTTTAAGTTCTGTATTTGACAATTACTAGTTCAGATCTTCAAGTTATAATTTGCACTAATAATTTGTATTTAACAATTAGAAGTTCTGTATTTGACAATTACAAGTTCAGATCTTCAAGTTATAATTTGCAATAATAATTAGAAGCTATCAATTTTAAGTTCTGTATTTGACAATTCAAAGTTCAGATCTTCAAGTTATAATTTGATATAATAATTAGAAGCTATCAATTTTAAGTTCTGTATTTGACAATTACAAGTTCAGATCTTCTAGTTATAATTTGCAATAATAATTAGAAGCTATCAATTTTAAGATCTGTATTTGACAATTACTAGTTCAGAACTTCAAGTTATAATTTGCACTAATAATTTGTATTTAACAATTAGAAGTTCTGTATTTGACTATTACAAGTTCAGATCTTCGAATTATTATTTGCAATCTTAGTTTGAATTTAACAATTCGAAGTTCTGTATATTCCTATTACAGGTTCAGATCTTCAAGTTATAATTTGCAATCACAATTTGTATTTAACAATACTAAGTTGCGTATTTGTCTATTACAAGTTCAGATCTTCAAATTATAATTTGCAATAATAATTAGAAGCTATCAATTTTAAGTTCTGTATTTGACAATTACAAGTTCACATCTTCAAGTTATAATTTGCAATAATAATTAGAAGCTATCAATTTTAAGTTCTGTATTTGACAATTACTAGTTCAGATCTTCAAGTAATAATTTGAAATAATAATTTGAATTTAAAAAATCTAAGTTCTGTAATTCACTATTAGAAGTTCAGATCTACAAGTTATAATTTACAATAATAACTAGAAGCTATCAATTTTAAGTGCTGTATTTGACAATTACTAGTTCAGATCTTTAAGTTATAATTTGCACTAATAATTTGTATTAGACAATTAGAAGTTCTGTATTTGACTATTACAAGTTCAGATCTTCAAGTTATAATTTGAAATATAATTATAAGATATCAATTTTAAGTTCTGTATTTGACAATTACAAGTACAGATCTTCAAATTATTATTTGCAATAATAATTAGAAGCTATCAATTTTAAGTTCTGCATTTGACAATTACAAGTTCAGATCTTCAAGTTATTATTTGCAATAATAATTAGAAGCTATCAATTTTAAGTTCTGTATTTGACAATTACAAGTTCAGATCTTCAAGTTATAATTTGCAATAATAATTAGAAGCTATCAATTTTAAGTTCTGTATTTGACAATTACTAGTTCAGATCTTCAAGTTATAATTTACAATAATAATTAGAAGCTATCAATTTTAAGTTCTGTATTTGACAATTACAAGTTCAGATCTACAAGTTATAATTTGCACTAATAATTTGTATTTAACAATTAGAAGTTCTGTATTTGACAATTACAAGTTCAGATCTTCAAGTTATAATTTGAAATAATAATTAGAAGCTATCAATTTTAAGTTCTGTTTTTGACAATTAGAAGTTCAGATCTTCAAGTTATAATTTGCAATAATAATTAGAAGCTATCAATTTTAAGTTCTGTATTTGACAATTACAAGTTCAGATCTTCAAGTTATAATTTGCAATAATAATTAGAAGCTATTAATTTTAAGTTCTGTATTTGACAATTACAAGTTCAGATCTTCAAGTTATAATTTGCAATAATAATTAGAAGCTATCAATTTTAAGTTCTGTATTTGACAATTACAAGTTCAGATCTTCAAGTTATAATTTGCACTAATAATTTGTATTTAACAATTAGAAGTTCTGTATTTGACAATTACAAGTTCAGATCTACAAGTTATAATTTGCAATAATAATTAGAAGCTATCAATTTTAAGTTCTGTATTTGACAATTACTAGTTCAGTCATCAAATAATAATTTGAAATAATAATTTGAATTTAACTAATCTAAGTTCTGTAATTCACTATTACAAGGTCAGATCTTCAAGTTATAATTTACAATAATAATTAGAAGCTATCAATTTTAAGTGCTGTATTTGACAATTACTAGTTCAGATCTTCAAGTTATAATTAGCACTAATAATTTGTATTTAACAATTCGAAGTTCTGTATTTGACTATTACAAGTTCTGATCTTCAAGTTATAATTTGAATTATAATTATAAGCTATCAATTTTAAGTTCTGTATTTGACAATTACAAGTTCAGATCTTCAAGTTATAATTTGCAATAATAATTAGAAGCTATCAATTTTAAGTTCTGTATTTGACAATTACTAGTTCAGATCTTCAAGTTATAATTAGCAATAATAATTTGAATTTGACAAATCTAAGTTCTGTAATTCACTATTACAAGTTCAGATCTTCAAGTTATAATTTACAATAATAATTAGAAGCTATCAATTTTAAGTTCTGTATTTGACAATTACAAGTTCAGATCTACAAGTTATAATTTGCACTAATAATTTGTATTTAACAATTAGAAGTTCTGTATTTGACAATTACAAGTTCAGATCTTCAAGTTATTATTTGCAATAATAATTAGAAGCTATTAATTTTAAGTTCTGTATTTGACAATTACAAGTTCAGATCTTCAAGTTATTATTTGCAATAATAATTAGAAGCTATTAATTTTAAGTTCTGTATTTGACAATTACAAGTTCAGATCTTCAAGTTATAATTTGCAATAATAATTAGAAGCTATCAATTTTAAGTTCTGTATTTGACAATTACTAGTTCAGATCTTCAAGTTATAATTAGAAAAAATAATTTGAATTTGACAAATCTAAGTTCTGTAATTCACTATTACAAGTTCAGATCTTCAAGTTATAATTTACAATAATAATTAGAAGCTATCAATTTTAAGTTCTGTATTTGACAATTACAAGTTCAGATCTACAAGTTATAATTTGCACTAATAATTTGTATTTAACAATTAGAAGTTCTGTATTTGACAATTACAAGTTCAGATCTTCAAGTTATAATTTGAAATAATAATTAGAAGCTATCAATTTTAAGTTCTGTTTTTGACAATTAGAAGTTCAGATCTTCAAGTTATAATTTGCAATAATATTTAGAAGCTATCAATTTTAAGTTCTGTATTTGACAATTACAAGTTCAGATCTTCAAGTTATAATTTGCAATAATAATTAGAAGCTATTAATTTTAAGTTCTGTATTTGACAATTACAAGTTCAGATCTTCAAGTTATAATTTGCAATAATAATTAGAAGCTATCAATTTTAAGTTCTGTATTTGACAATTACAAGTTCAGATCTTCAAGTTATAATTTGCACTAATAATTTGTATTTAACAATTAGAAGTTCTGTATTTGACAATTACAAGTTCAGATCTACAAGTTATAATTTGCAATAATAATTAGAAGCTATCAATTTTAAGTTCTGTATTTGACAATTACTAGTTCAGTCTTCAAATAATAATTTGAAATAATAATTTGAATTTAACTAATCTAAGTTCTGTAATTCACTATTACAAGTTCAGATCTTCAAGTTATAATTTACAATAATAATTAGAAGCTATCAATTTTAAGTTCTGTATTTGACAATTACAAGTTCAGATCTTCAAGTTATAATTTGCACTAATAATTTGTATTTAACAATTAGAAGTTCTGTATTTGACAATTACAAGTTCAGATCTTCAAGTTATAATTTGCAATAATAATTAGAAGCTATCAATTTTAAGTTCTGTATTTGACAATTACAAGTTCAGATCTTCAAGTTATAATTTGATATAATAATTAGAAGCTATCAATTTTAAGTTCTGTATTTGACAATTACAAGTTCAGATCTTCTAGTTATAATTTGCAATAATAATTAGAAGCTATCAATTTTAAGATCTGTATTTGACAATTACTAGTTCAGAACTTCAAGTTATAATTTGCACTAATAATTTGTATTTAACAATTAGAAGTTCTGTATTTGACTATTACAAGTTCAGATCTTCGAATTATTATTTGCAATCTTAGTTTGAATTTAACAATTCGAAGTTCTGTATATTCCTATTACAGGTTCAGATCTTCAAGTTATAATTTGCAATCACAATTTGTATTTAACAATACTAAGTTGCGTATTTGTCTATTACAAGTTCAGATCTTCAAATTATAATTTGCAATAATAATTAGAAGCTATCAATTTTAAGTTCTGTATTTGACAATTACAAGTTCAGATCTTCAAGTTATAATTTGCAATAATAATTAGAAGCTATCAATTTTAAGTTCTGTATTTGACAATTACTAGTTCAGATCTTCAAGTAATAATTTGAAATAATAATTTGAATTTAAAAAATCTAAGTTCTGTAATTCACTATTAGAAGTTCAGATCTACAAGTTATAATTTACAATAATAACTAGAAGCTATCAATTTTAAGTGCTGTATTTGACAATTACTAGTTCAGATCTTTAAGTTATAATTTGCACTAATAATTTGTATTAGACAATTAGAAGTTCTGTATTTGACTATTACAAGTTCAGATCTTCAAGTTATAATTTGAAATATAATTATAAGATATCAATTTTAAGTTCTGTATTTGACAATTACAAGTACAGATCTTCAAATTATTATTTGCAATAATAATTAGAAGCTATCAATTTTAAGTTCTGCATTTGACAATTACAAGTTCAGATCTTCAAGTTATTATTTGCAATAATAATTAGAAGCTATTAATTTTAAGTTCTGTATTTGACAATTACAAGTTCAGATCTTCAAGTTATAATTTGCAATAATAATTAGAAGCTATCAATTTTAAGTTCTGTATTTGACAATTACAAGTTCAGATCTTCAAGTTATAATTTGCACTAATAATTTGTATTTAACAATTAGAAGTTCTGTATTTGACAATTACAAGTTCAGATCTACAAGTTATAATTTGCAATAATAATTAGAAGCTATCAATTTTAAGTTCTGTATTTGACAATTACTAGTTCAGTCATCAAATAATAATTTGAAATAATAATTTGAATTTAACTAATCTAAGTTCTGTAATTCACTATTACAAGTTCAGATCTTCAAGTTATAATTTACAATAATAATTAGAAGCTATCAATTTTAAGTGCTGTATTTGACAATTACTAGTTCAGATCTTCAAGTTATAATTAGCACTAATAATTTGTATTTAACAATTCGAAGTTCTGTATTTGACAATTACAAGTTCAGATCTTCAAGTTATAATTTGCAATAATAATTAGAAGCTATCAATTTTAAGTTCTGTATTTGACAATTACTAGTTCAGATCTTCAAGTTATAATTAGCAATAATAATTTGAATTTGACAAATCTAAGTTCTGTAATTCACTATTACAAGTTCAGATCTTCAAGTTATAATTTACAATAATAATTAGAAGCTATCAATTTTAAGTTCTGTATTTGACAATTACAAGTTCAGATCTACAAGTTATAATTTGCACTAATAATTTGTATTTAACAATTAGAAGTTCTGTATTTGACAATTACAAGTTCAGATCTTCAAGTTATTATTTGCAATAATAATTAGAAGCTATTAATTTTAAGTTCTGTATTTGACAATTACAAGTTCAGATCTTCAAGTTATTATTTGCAATAATAATTAGAAGCTATTAATTTTAAGTTCTGTATTTGACAATTACAAGTTCAGATCTTCAAGTTATAATTTGCAATAATAATTAGAAGCTATCAATTTTAAGTTCTGTATTTGACAATTACTAGTTCAGATCTTCAAGTTATAATTAGAAAAAATAATTTGAATTTGACAAATCTAAGTTCTGTAATTCACTATTACAAGTTCAGATCTTCAAGTTATAATTTACAATAATAATTAGAAGCTATCAATTTTAAGTTCTGTATTTGACAATTACAAGTTCAGATCTACAAGTTATAATTTGCACTAATAATTTGTATTTAACAATTAGAAGTTCTGTATTTGACAATTACAAGTTCAGATCTTCAAGTTATAATTTGAAATAATAATTAGAAGCTATCAATTTTAAGTTCTGTTTTTGACAATTAGAAGTTCAGATCTTCAAGTTATAATTTGCAATAATAATTAGAAGCTATCAATTTTAAGTTCTGTATTTGACAATTACAAGTTCAGATCTTCAAGTTATAATTTGCAATAATAATTAGAAACTATTAATTTTAAGTTCTGTATTTGACAATTACAATTTCAGATCTTCAAGTTATAATTTGCAATAATAATTAGAAGCTATCAATTTTAAGTTCTGTATTTGACAATTACAAGTTCAGATCTTCAAGTTATAATTTGCACTAATAATTTGTATTTAACAATTAGAAGTTCTGTATTTGACAATTACAAGTTCAGATCTACAAGTTATAATTTGCAATAATAATTAGAAGCTATCAATTTTAAGTTCTGTATTTGACAATTACTAGTTCAGTCATCAAATAATAATTTGAAATAATAATTTGAATTTAACTAATCTAAGTTCTGTAATTCACTATTACAAGTTCAGATCTTCAAGTTATAATTTACAATAATAATTAGAAGCTATCAATTTTAAGTGCTGTATTTGACAATTACTAGTTCAGATCTTCAAGTTATAATTTGCACTAATAATTTGTATTTAACAATTCGAAGTTCTGTATTTGACTATTACAAGTTCTGATCTTCAAGTTATAATTTGAATTATAATTATAAGCTATCAATTTTAAGTTCTGTATTTGACAATTACAAGTTCAGATCTTCATGTTATAATTTGCAATAATAATTAGAAGCTATCAATTTTAAGTTCTGTATTTGACAATTACTAGTTCAGTCATCAAATAATAATTTGAAATAATAATTTGAATTTAACTAATCTAAGTTCTGTAATTCACTATTACAAGTTCAGATCTTCAAGTTATAATTTACAATAATAATTAGAAGCTATCAATTTTAAGTGCTGTATTTGACAATTACTAGTTCAGATCTTCAAGTTATAATTTGCACTAATAATTTGTATTTAACAATTCGAAGTTCTGTATTTGACTATTACAAGTTCTGATCTTCAAGTTATAATTTGAATTATAATTATAAGCTATCAATTTTAAGTTCTGTATTTGACAATTACAAGTTCAGATCTTCATGTTATAATTTGCAATAATAATTAGAAGCTATCAATTTTAAGTTCTGTATTTGACAATTACTAGTTCAGATCTTCAAGTTATAATTTGAAATAATAATTTGAATTTATCAAATCTAAGTTCTGTAATTCACTACTACAAGTTCAGATCTTCAAGTTATAATTTGAAATAATAATTAGAAGCTTTCAATTTTAAGTTCTGTATTTGACAATTACAAGTTCAGATCTTCAAGTTATAATTTGCAATAATAATTAGAAGCTATCAATTTTAAGTTCTGTATTTGACAATTACTAGTTCAGATCTTCAAGTTATAATTTGAAATAATAATTTGAATTTAACAAATCTAAGTTCTGTAATTCACTATTACAAGTTCAGATCTTCAAGTTATAACTTACAATAATAATTAGAAGCTATCAATTTTAAGTTCTGTATTTGACAATTACAAGTTCAGATCTTCAAGTTATAATTTGAAATAATAATTAGAAGCTATCAATTTTATGTTCTGTATTTGACAATTACAAGTTCAGATCTTCAAGTTATAATGTGCAATAATAATTAGAAGCTATCAATTTTAAGTTCTGTATTTGACAATTACAAGTTCAGATCTTCAAGTTATAATTTGCACTAATAATTTGTATTTAACAATTAGACGTTCTGTATTTGACAATTACAAGTTCAGATCTTCAAGTTATAATGTGCAATAATAATTAGAAGCTATCAATTTTAAGTTCTGAATTTGACAATTACAAGTTCAGATCTTCAAGTTATTATTTGCAATAATAATTAGAAGCTATCAATTTTAAGTTCTGTATTTGACAATAACAAGTTCAGATCTTCAAGTTATAATTTGCAATAATAATTAGAAGCTATTAATTTTAAGTTCTGTATTTGACAATTACTAGTTCAGATCTTCAAGTTATAATTTGCAATAATAATTAGAAGCTATCAATTTTAAGTTCTGAATTTGACAATTACAAGTTCAGATCTTCAAGTTATTATTTGCAATAATAATTAGAAGCTATCAATTTTAAGTTCTGAATGTGACAATTACAAGTTCAGATCTTCAAGTTATTATTTGCAATAATAATTAGAAGCTATCAATCTTAAGTTCTGTATTTGACAATTACAAGTTCAGATCTTCAAGTTATAATTTGCAATAATAATTAGAAGCTATCAATTTTAAGTTCTGTATTTGACAATTACTAGTTCAGATCTTCAAGTTATAATTAGCAATAATAATTTGAATTTGACAAATCTAAGTTCTGTAATTCACTATTACAAGTTCAGATCTTCAAGTTATAATTTACAATAATAATTAGAAGCTATCAATTTTAAGTTCTGTATTTGACAATTACAAGTTCAGATCTACAAGTTATAATTTGTACTAATAATTTGTATTTAACAATTAGAAGTTCTGTATTTGACAATTACAAGTTCAGATCTTCAAGTTATTATTTGCAATAATAATTAGAAGCTATCAATTTTAAGTTCTGTATTTGACAATTACTAGTTCAGATCTTCAAGTTATAATTTGCACTAATAATTTGTATTTAACAATTCGAAGTTCTGTATTTGACTATTACAAGTTCTGATCTTCAAGTTATAATTTGAATTATAATTATAAGCTATCAATTTTAAGTTCTGTATTTGACAATTACAAGTTCAGATCTTCATGTTATAATTTGCAATAATAATTAGAAGCTATCAATTTTAAGTTCTGTATTTGACAATTACTAGTTCAGATCTTCAAGTTATAATTTGAAATAATAATTTGAATTTATCAAATCTAAGTTCTGTAATTCACTACTACAAGTTCAGATCTTCAAGTTATAATTTGAAATAATAATTAGAAGCTTTCAATTTTAAGTTCTGTATTTGACAATTACAAGTTCAGATCTTCAAGTTATAATTTGCAATAATAATTAGAAGCTATCAATTTTAAGTTCTGTATTTGACAATTACTAGTTCAGATCTTCAAGTTATAATTTGAAATAATAATTTGAATTTAACAAATCTAAGTTCTGTAATTCACTATTACAAGTTCAGATCTTCAAGTTATAACTTACAATAATAATTAGAAGCTATCAATTTTAAGTTCTGTATTTGACAATTACAAGTTCAGATCTTCAAGTTATAATTTGAAATAATAATTAGAAGCTATCAATTTTATGTTCTGTATTTGACAATTACAAGTTCAGATCTTCAAGTTATAATGTGCAATAATAATTAGAAGCTATCAATTTTAAGTTCTGTATTTGACAATTACAAGTTCAGATCTTCAAGTTATAATTTGCACTAATAATTTGTATTTAACAATTAGACGTTCTGTATTTGACAATTACAAGTTCAGATCTTCAAGTTATAATGTGCAATAATAATTAGAAGCTATCAATTTTAAGTTCTGAATTTGACAATTACAAGTTCAGATCTTCAAGTTTATAATGAAAATCCGCTTTCCCCTCGGGTGATAGCGGTTTATCACCACACCTGGAATAGATTTTCTCCAGTAAATTATTCGTGTGATGAGGCCCTGATGTTACACTCGCTCGTATAATTATTCGGAGGCAAGAGCGTAGGTTCTGAAAAAAAGGTGAATTGCTTCCAACCACTCCCAAATAAAACCCCGTTTTATTCAAACAACTGTATATTAACGGAAGTGATACAAATAGCGTATTTAATGAAATTGCTGCGACAACAGCCTCCAACATAAACAATTCTGACTCGGCAGCCACTCTGGGCAAACAAATCACGTCGCAACACAATAATAGCCAAATACTCGAACTCAGTACAGCCAAGAAAACAGTAATACAAAAGTGGTACTTACCCAAGCGCTCAGATAAGTTTACAAAATAATTGATGACAAGACTAGCACTACCGAATCCCGCTGTACTTTCCAATGATCCGTCGTGGTTGGCGTGAAGAATTTCCCTGCTGCTTGTTGAAATGATGAACTTGATGCTGGGCTGCAGAGGCCAAGCCAATCGATGTTGAGACCCAAACAGCAGCTCGAATTACGCACTAACACAGACGCACTACACATGAAACGCGTAACACACAGTCTGGTCGTCGACGACAACAAAGATAAGGTAAGGAATCGCTACTACTTTGTACTTCGTAGTTCCACTAACGATTCTTTCGATGATGTTGAATGGTGACGTTGTTGTTGGTGGCAAATTGAATTTAATTGGCATTAATCGCAGGTTATGAAAATTCCCCAAAGGAACCTGGTACGTGAATAACTAATGACTCCTACTGAGTCAGCAACTCTTCGTTCTAACTTCCGGAAGGCACTCGCTTACTTTTACAAATATCCAGCCGAGTCCTGTACAGACACGGAACGTTACGGAACTTGACCCTCAATCTCTCACGTTCAAACCAAGTCTCCCCTACCGCGATGTTTTAAAACTCCTTTAAGGTCAAGATGTGCAGCGATGGTTGCGCATGGAAGAATCCCATAGGCGTCCAGAGCAAGAGTACGCAAGGAGCCGCGACAACAATTATTACAATAAATTGTTACACACCCCCCCCTCAAATATCTCGCTCCGGTGAGATAACAAAACCCTCCCTTGGTTTAATATTTCTAACCTGGACAAAAAAAAGGTGCTCTGGCGTTGAAGACGCAACCGGCATGACTGTAGGAAAACAAAAAACTAACTCTAGAATAACCCTATCCCAGCGTTCCCAAAATCAAATCATAAACTAAACAAAACGTGGGTAATCTACCCAGATAATGACCCATTACCTGCATAACCGCATAAGCGAGACCCCTAAAGACTAAGCGAGTAACCGCTCCTAACAGTCTAATCAAAAAAATGGCCATCCACCAGATGGACTTCCTACCCTATGGGTCAGTACAGCATCACATCGGACCTGTACGAATTCGCACAAAAAACTACAAGATTCTCAAAATCTCTAACACCCAACGGCCGCTGCCTATTGGTGTTTTAAAAGAATGAATCACATAGGACTCATTCGTTCAGCTCGAAAGTGTATCTAAACAAAACACACCCAGCACAAAAATGTTTCGGGTCAAGGCACTCAACGTCCTTGAAACATAGAAACTAATGAATAAAAAATAATAAAATACTCTGGTAATAAAACCTTACAAAACTCTACAGTCAATTGAGTTACGAAATCTTAAGCGTGAGATTAATCTCGGATGGCGCAATTAACAGTTTACGATCGAATACGTGTTAATCGAATAAAAACCCTGGAAAACAAAAAATAACCCTAACCCTCCCAGGAATCTAATATAGCAAGGAACCCAAAGTGAAAATGAAGGAAGTAGAAAGGAGAAAAGGTCAGGTAGGGTAAGAGGTTGCAGAAGGATAAATGACTTCCATGCTCAGTGGTTCCTCGGAAGAATGACGCGATCGATGACTCGTCCTCGCGTATGGAACGAAAAAACGCGTCGTGGACCGCCAATCAACAATCATCGCGCCGCCCCCCCGCCAAAACACCAGTCATTTGGACAATTTTGAGGATAGGAAGAAGGGTTAACCCGGGGAATGACAATCTGTCATTGAGAACCTTAAAAACTCACGCAACCCGTCCTCAAAGTTACGATCATTGTCGGGGACTGAACTGACTAAGTTCTGAAAAAAACACGGCAAGAGACCTCCACAACAGTCCAGGGCTACCACTCACCGCCCACACGAACTTTCCAACTGACCAACCCACCGTCCTACCGGTTTCACGAAGCCTAGCCTAGACAGGGTCTTCAGGTCTAGTCAGCCTTAGCGCGCGTGCAGAACGTTAAGCGGCCTGACAGCACGCGTGGAATGAAAATGGATCCTCCCGCCCCTGCAATTCCCAGAACCGAAAAAAACAATGAGTCAGGGACTTGTTGACTCCAGGGAATAGGTAGTCAGATGGACGACATACGGACGACATAGGTAAAGCGCAAAAGCCTATATAAAAAATAATATATATGATATGATCTAAGATGTATAATGACCAAAAAGTTACAACATAACCCAACCTCCTCCCATGTTATGTTCGAAGAGTATCACTCCACCCCACAACCTTCATCTACCTCGTCGATCTGAGGATGCTGCTTAAGGTCTTTAATATGGAAAACTCCCACATCCTTACCCCGCTCATTAACAAGTCGGTATGTTAATGGACCAGTAACCTCTTTAACTCTGCACTTGACGTACTTAGGTGCAAGCTTACTAACAAAATGCTTACTGGCGTTAGATAAGGCAAAATTCCGACGCCATACAGTGTCTCCTACTTTAAAGCGGATGGAACGCTTTCTGAAGTTGTAATGTGAAGCATTACGACGATAAGCATTGTCTAAGCGGTTAGTAACGTCAACAAAGAGATTATTGAGCCGGTTCATCTCTTCCGCAACTTTCTCACGATTTCCTAGCGTTAAGTCCCTCTCTCCCAAATCGGCGATACGACCGTAATAATCTCCCGTAACAGGAACAGTCCTACCCAAATTAAGAAAGGATGGTGTAAACCCAGTCACTTCATGAGTTGCAGATCTCAAGGCATGCGCAATTTTGTGGATTTCCACATCCCAAGTTCTATGATCGTTTTTCACATAAGAACGAATAGCAGTCCCCACAACTCGATTTACTCTTTCAACAAAATTGACCTGAGGATGATAGGCAGCATTATACCAAAGATGGTTAACCTTGTAGTCGCTCATAAGCGCCCTAAATTCATGACTAATAAACTGTGGCCCGTTATCAACCATGCAAATTTGAGGAACCCCAAATAGCAGGAAAACCTGGTTTTCTAGAAACTCACAGATGGATTTCGAAGTGGCCTTACGCAACGGTTGCACCAGCACAAACTTCGAGAACCAGTCGCAAACTACAAGTAGCATGGAATTGCCCTTCGCAGATCGAGGAAACGGCCCCATGAGGTCGACAGAAATACATTGGAAGGGGAACCGAACTTCCTTTTGTTTGCCCATTAACCCGTAGCGCCCCCCCTGGCAAGCTTTCGACGCTAAACACACAGTACATCGACGCACGTATCTAGCTACATCAGCGCGCATCCTAGGCCAGTAATACAACTCACTAATTTTACTAAAAGTTTTAAGAGTCCCCAAATGAGCCGAAGTCGGATCATCGTGACATTGTTTAAAAATATCAATACGTCGCGACTTGGGAATGACTTGTTTCCATTCGACTAAGTTGGAAGTAATATCGTGGTGATTATTAACGAGCTTGTATAAGACCCCCCCCTCAATGCGCCAATCAGAGTAATCCACAGGATTATCTCGAACTTTAGCCCGCATACGCCGATACCATGCGTCCAGATCGTCCTCAGAGAGTTCTAAAGACGATACCTCCAAAGGTGCTCGAGATAAGGCATCTGGCACTACGTTTAACTTCCCCTTCCTATGCACGATATTAAAGGAATGTTGCGATAGCCGAACGCTCCAGCGAGCTAATTTATTGGTGGGATTTTTCATGGATAACAGCCACAACAAACTGTAGTGATCTGTTATCACCGTAAACTCCGTCCCTTCAACATAAGGTCGAAATTTCTCTATCCCGAACAATACCGCCAAACATTCGCGCTCTGTCGCTGAATAATTTCTCTCAGCTTTGTTGAGAGTCCTAGAAGCATATGCAATAGCACGCTCCTCGTCGCCCTCCCCTTGACTCAAAACGCAACCCAACCCATAGTCGGAAGCATCACATTGTATATAAAACCGCTTATTAAAATCAGGACTGGCTAAAATAGGCGCTGTAACTAGTAACTTTTTCAAGTTTTCAAATGACTCTTCAGCGTTAGGAGTCCAGGTAATTGATTGACGCTTGGCCCGCCCCTTTATAAGCTCGGTAATTGGAGCTGAAAGCTCCGAAAAGTTAGGGATAAAACGTCGGTACCACCCAATCATACCTATAAATCTTTTTACACCCGTAGTTGTCGTTGGTTTAGCCAGTTGTGTGATCGCTTCGACTTTCGATGGATCAGTGTGAAGACCATTATCATCAATAATGTGACCCAGAAATTTGATGCTTGGCCTACAAAATTCACACTTGTCTAGGTTTATAGTTAGGTTGGCTTCATGTAAACGAACAAATACCAGTTCGAGCAGCTTTAAGTGCTCTTCAAAGGTCGCGGAGACTATTATCATATCGTCCAAGTAAACCCAAAGCCCTTCTCCCAAAAGATCACCAAAAATCTTTTCCATCAGCCTTTGCTGAGTCATAGGCGCATTGGAGATGCCCATTGGACACACGATATATTCAAATAACCCCCTCCCTGGTACAGTGAAAGCCGTCTTCTCACAAGAAGTGTCAGTAAGAGGTATTTGCCAAAAGGCCTTCTTCAAGTCAATGGTTGACATGAAGCGCGCATTACATAGTGACATAAGAATGTCCTCCGTTCTCGGAATAGGAAATGCATCCCGGATGCTTAAACGATTGACCCCCCTCCCGTCAAAACATAGACGATGGGTCCCATCTGTCTTCTTCACCAACAACATTGGTGAGGACCATGGTGACTTGGACGGTCTAACAACCCCCATCTCTAGCATCTTGTCCAGCTCAGCCTGAGCTATTTTTCGCATTGCCGGTGATAAAGGATATGGTCTTTGTTTTAAGGGTGCAGCATCCCCAGTGTCAATATTGTGGGCGATTTTATCCGTGCGAGTCAACCCTTCTCGCGAAAGCAACTTAAATTTATCTTTAACGGCAGTAAGAGCAACTTGTTGTTCAAGGCTGAGGTCGTCAACGGATCGGATCAATTTCAACGATTGGACCTCGTCCACAAAGTATTGATCTTTACCAAAATCCGCCTTGACCCCAAACAGCTTACAAAAATCTACCCCTAGAGTTAAGCCGGTACGTATACTTCGACACACTAAAACTTTCAAAAGTTTCGTGACCCCGCCAATAGATACAGGTAATTCCACTTCACCCAAAATCTCCTGTGGCGTTCCGTCCGCAGACCGCAAAACAGAAATAATATTTCTGGAAAGTTTTAGATCGAGCCTATCGATAAGGTAATGACCTTCTGCTCCTAAAATGGAAGCACTTGCCCCTGAGTCGAGTAACGCAGTAAGTCGCTCTTCGCCTACATTTAAATTTATAAACGGACGTTGATCGGTAGCGGGATGGGTAAATAGAGCAGAGGTTTGAGAGGCTGATCCGCAAAATCCGCGTACTTTGGCCAACCAACCCTTCCACTCTCTCCTATCGGCTTGTTTCGCTTTCTTTAGTGCTGCGAGGGGCGCGCCGCGACGCCGCCTCGCCTTACTCCGTTTTTTGAATGATTCGAACTACAATCATTTGTGGTCCTACCCTTCCGGCCACAACCGGTACAAAAAATGGCAGGAGGTTTCGAACACGCCCTATAATAGTGCCCGCTCTCGGAACAATTCCAGCATTTACCCATAGTCGAATTAAATTGAGGAGCTGAAGCTGAAGGCTTCGCAAGTGAAGTGTCGGTAGCAAGGGCTGACGTGGATGCTTCGTTAGCAGTCCATTTAACTAAACGTTCAGCAGCCTGCGCTGTTTCTATAAAAACCTCTCGAGATGAGCTGAGAGTAGGCCCCATTGCTAAAGAAATTGATGGTAATAAATTTCTCCTAATTACCCAAAGCTGTTCCTCTTCCGTAGGAACTGGAGAGATTCTCGAATACTCGGCTAACATTGACTCGATAAAACCCCGTACCGACTCGCTAGGAAGTTGTTTGCGATTTCTAATTTGTTCCACATATTCACGACTGAAATCGAGGGATAAGAAACGAATTTTTAATTCCTCGACCAGCTGCGACCAGGTGGTGACATGCGAACCTAATGTTCGGTACCAAGTCAAGGCTTCGCCTGAAAAAAATTCGACCGCTTTCTTAAATAGAACTTCTTCTCCAATACTACGCGATTGTGAAAGTTCTCTCGCTCGCTCAATAAAATAAAACAAGGGCTCGGACCCCCCCTTTCCGTCATAACTTAAATTCCATTTATGTACGGCCGTGTTGGGACTTTTATTGTTTGAAACTAATGCCTGCAAGATCGTCGTTAAATCGGAAGCTACTGTAACCGCAGGTGTCGCAGGGACCGTAGGAACCGCAGGAGGTGGAATAATTGACGATTTACGTAAGGGAGAACCATAGTCGTAATTATCCGGATCACGAAAAGATTCCTCGTCTTCGTTTGTTGTAATTAAACTTTCCACCCTACCCCTAAGCGTAGTTATTACCTTCAGCATCTCTTCCTTTTCAGATTCGGCCGCACCAGCCATGATCTCAACGCGATTACTATAATGCGCTAATCTGTTAGTTACACAATCCAATAATTTCGCATCAAAAGTAGATTCAAGAAAAGTTAAAGAAATTTGAATTTCATGTAACGCTTGCTTAATTGTAATAAATTCAGCAGAAATATCGGGAGGATTGTAAACGTGTAACCCGGGATGAGAATTAAATTTTTCATTTCGCAACACCTTGTTAAGCTCTTTTCTAAGTGAAGAAAGATGCTGTGGTAAGGAAGTAATAGAAATATTACGCATTAAAAATTCCACATGAATTTCTTCGCGATTTAACGCAGTTACATAACTCGCCGTAGACATCATCGTTCAAACAATCAAGAACTTTTGACCCACAATTAACAAGAACAATCCAAAGGTATTCAAAGTAATTCAACTTGCCAACAAGGTCAACGCGATAAATTTTTGCACACACAAAAATTTCAATGCCAAACGTTATCTTGGCCAATAAAATACTAAAAACAAAACGCGCTTTTAAACTTATCTTTACCACACCTTTGCTGCAATCGCAAGTGCGTACCAGATGTAAATTTTCTGATACGAAAAAAAAATATTTTGCTTCTGTTCGGTCTCTTCAACAACTACCTCCCCCTCGTACAGCCTGCAAAAGTCAAACAAAAAAACGCGAACTAAATTGGATGCTGCTGCACACAGAAATCTGGATGGAAGCAATTCAGTAGCCAAATCGGCCTCACACGTTGGGCGCCAGTATAATGAAAATCCGCTTTCCCCTCGGGTGATAGCGGTTTATCACCACACCTGGAATAGATTTTCTCCAGTAAATTATTCGTGTGATGAGGCCCTGATGTTACACTCGCTCGTATAATTATTCGGAGGCAAGAGCGTAGGTTCTGAAAAAAAGGTGAATTGCTTCCAACCACTCCCAAATAAAACCCCGTTTTATTCAAACAACTGTATATTAACGGAAGTGATACAAATAGCGTATTTAATGAAATTGCTGCGACAACAGCCTCCAACATAAACAATTCTGACTCGGCAGCCACTCTGGGCAAACAAATCACGTCGCAACACAATAATAGCCAAATACTCGAACTCAGTACAGCCAAGAAAACAGTAATACAAAAGTGGTACTTACCCAAGCGCTCAGATAAGTTTACAAAATAATTGATGACAAGAATAGCACTACCGAATCCCGCTGTACTTTCCAATGATCCGTCGTGGTTGGCGTGAAGAATTTCCCTGCTGCTTGTTGAAATGATGAACTTGATGCTGGGCTGCAGAGGCCAAGCCAATCGATGTTGAGACCCAAACAGCAGCTCGAATTACGCACTAACACAGACGCACTACACATGAAACGCGTAACACACAGTCTGGTCGTCGACGACAACAAAGATAAGGTAAGGAATCGCTACTACTTTGTACTTCGTAGTTCCACTAACGATTCTTTCGATGATGTTGAATGGTGACGTTGTTGTTGGTGGCAAATTGAATTTAATTGGCATTAATCGCAGGTTATGAAAATTCCCCAAAGGAACCTGGTACGTGAATAACTAATGACTCCTACTGAGTCAGCAACTCTTCGTTCTAACTTCCGGAAGGCACTCGCTTACTTTTACAAATATCCAGCCGAGTCCTGTACAGACACGGAACGTTACGGAACTTGACCCTCAATCTCTCACGTTCAAACCAAGTCTCCCCTACCGCGATGTTTTAAAACTCCTTTAAGGTCAAGATGTGCAGCGATGGTTGCGCATGGAAGAATCCCATAGGCGTCCAGAGCAAGAGTACGCAAGGAGCCGCGACAACAATTATTACAATAAATTGTTACAAGTTATTATTTGCAATAATAATTAGAAGCTATCAATTTTAAGTTCTGTATTTGACAATAACAAGTTCAGATCTTCAAGTTATAATTTGCAATAATAATTAGAAGCTATTAATTTTAAGTTCTGTATTTGACAATTACTAGTTCAGATCTTCAAGTTATAATTTGCAATAATAATTAGAAGCTATCAATTTTAAGTTCTGAATTTGACAATTACAAGTTCAGATCTTCAAGTTATTATTTGCAATAATAATTAGAAGCTATCAATTTTAAGTTCTGAATGTGACAATTACAAGTTCAGATCTTCAAGTTATTATTTGCAATAATAATTAGAAGCTATCAATCTTAAGTTCTGTATTTGACAATTACAAGTTCAGATCTTCAAGTTATAATTTACAATAATAATTAGAAGCTATCAATTTTAAGTTCTGTATTTGACAATTACAAGTTCAGATCTTCAAGTTATAATTTGAAATAATAATTAGAAGCTATCAATTTTATGTTCTGTATTTGACAATTACAAGTTCAGATCTTCAAGTTATAATGTGCAATAATAATTAGAAGCTATCAATTTTAAGTACAATTCATAATTGTTATCGTCCGCAACTTAATTAACTATAAAAAGTCTATCGGGATTTCTCTAGGACAGGTCTAATAAAAAACTAATTGTCAAATACAGAACTTAAAATTGATAGCTTCTAATTATTATTTCAAATTATAACTTGAAGATCTGAACTTGTAATTGTCAAATACAGAACTTAAAATTAATAGCTTGTAATTATTATTGCAAATTATAACTTGAAGATCTGAACTTGTTATTGTCAAATACAGAACTTAAAATTGATAGCTTCTAATTATTATTGTAAGTTATAACTTGAAGATCTGAACTTGTAATCATGAATTACAGAACTTAGATTTGTTAAATTCAAATTATTATTTCAAATTATAACTTGAAGATCTGAACTAGTAATTGTCAAATGCAGCACTTAAAATTGATAGCTTCTAATTATTATTGCAAATTATAACTTGAAGATCTGAACTTGTAATTGTCAAATACGGAACTTAAAATTGATAGCTTCTAATTATTATTGTAAATTATAACTTGAAGATCTGAACTTGTAATTGTCAAATACAGAACTTAAGAGTGATAGCTTCTAATTATTATTGCAAATAATAACTTGAAGATCTGAACTTGTAATTGTCAAATTCAGAACTTAAAATTGATAGCTTCTAATTATTATTGCAAATTATAATTTGAAGATCTGAACTTGTAATAGACAAATACGCAACTTAGCATTGTTAAATACAAATTGTGATTGCAAATTATAACTTGAAGATCTGAACCTGTAATAGGTAAATACAGAACTTCGAATTGTTAAATTCAAACTAAGATTGCAAATAATAATTCGAAGATCTGAACTTGTAATAGTCAAATACAGAACTTCTAATTGTTAAATACATATTATTAGTGCAAATTATAACTTGAAGATCTGAACTAGTAATTGTCAAATACAGAACTTAAAATTGATAGCTTCTAATTATTATTGCAAATTATAAGTTGAAGATCTGAACTTGTAATTGTCAAATACAGAACTTCTAATTGTTAAATACAAATTATTAGTGCAAATTATAACTTGAAGATCTGAACTTGTAATTGTAAAATACAGAACTTAAAATTGATTAACTATAAAAAGTCTATCGGGATTTCTCTAGGACAGGTCTAATAAAAAACTTCAACTTTTTGTCGACGTTTCGAACATATATTTCGTTCTTCTTCAGGACTAAAAACAATAAAATTCAACAACCTGCAGAAATTAACAAAATCCTCACCTCAAGTTCAGTTTACAGAGACCAGGGGTACATTATTCTATTAATAACTAAATGCGATATAACAGTCAACATAACAGTAATATTAAAAAACAGTGAGAACTCCAAAAAACCAAATTACAACTTATTACAATAAGGTGTCAACAATTAAAAACCTTTTCAACATGTCAAAATGTAAAACACAAAATATAAAATATAAAAGCAATCAAGAATTATCAGTTCAAATGGTATCTCTGCAAACGTCGACTACGATAGGTAAAATTTCAAACGGAATAATACACAACCGAATAAAAGGATCTCACTAAAAAACCCAAAACAAATCAACCACCACCTAGTAGATCTCCATAAAAAATGCTTAGTTTTTGTGTGTCCTCTCTATAATTAATGCTGTCTCTTTCGGACTTTATGAAAAACATCTCACTAATATTTCTTTTCAAGCAACTTTGTTCGTAATCTAAAACAGTAGTTTTATCAAAATTGAAGCAGTGTCCCGTATCTTCGCAATGTTGCACTAATGCTGTCTTTCCCCAACCATCCTTATCTTTTTCTTCCTCCCCTTCTCTCGTTGTTCCGATATCTGTAAGCTTCTTCTTTTTATTTTTATTTTTATCTTTTCTTTCACAATCACCCATGTGCTGTTTGATGCGTCTATTTATCCATTGCCTCGTCTGGCCAATGTACGATGCTGGGCAATCTGCACAAGGTATTCGGTAGATCACCTAGCAGATAAGATTCCGATACTACCTATAATAAAAGACTTGGAGGGTTGCTTGCAGGGAATTGGGGGAGAGGAGGATTTTGTGAATAGTTTGAGAGCTAAGTGTACTAATGTTATTACTAATTACAGAAATAGAGAAACAAATGAAAAAAGAAAGAAGCGATTCTATACGTACATACTTAAAAATTACAAAAGTACTGAAAAATGGCTAAAAGAACATCCGGAAATAATAGTTTCCAAATCCGATAAAGGCGGTAGCTCTATCATTATGTACCTACAAGAATATAAGACCGAGTTGGAAAGATTATTGTCGTCAGATAGCCAATTTGTTGAAGTTAATAAAGACCCCACATTGACTCATCAAAATAAAGTAAATAAGGTACTAAAAAGTTTAAAAGATGGGAACAAAATTGATAATTTTAAGTACAAAACGTTAATAAGACATAACTCTTTGCCTCCCAGAATTTATGGCCTCCGAAAGACCCATAAAAGCCAGTTGCAACTGAGACCGGTGGTAAGTTGTTTGAAGTCTCCTTCATATAACATAGCAAGATTTTTAAGCGAAATCTTGATGAAAGTTTTGACTACCTCCAGTTTTAACATAAAAAGTTCAAAAGAATTCGTAGAAATCATTAAACACCAGATACTCCCGAAAGATTATATTTTACTGTCATTGGATGTGGTTTCACTTTTCCCTAGCATACCAAGGGAATTAGTTGAAAGAGCTCTAAAGAAAAAGTGGAGGTTCATTAGTTGTTACACCGATCTTAGTTTTGAGGAGATGTTGCAACTCATAGATTTATGTTTTAGCACCAGCTACTTCAAATACGATGGAAAGTTTTTTAGGCAACTGGATGGGTTGGCAATGGGAAACCCTGCGAGCCCTGCTTTGGCTGGTTTGGTAATGGAAGTTCTAATAGAAGAAGTATTGAAAGACATAGGTTTCCACGTCCCTTTCTTTTATTTGTATGTAGATGATTCTTTTACAGCTGCACCTAAGGATAAAGTGGGAAAGTTTTTGACAGCTTTCAATAGCTACCATAATAGAATTAAGTTTACCTTAGAAAAAGAGATACAAGGAGAAATAATTTTCTTAGACATGAGAGTGAAAAGAACAAGTGATGAAATCCTAACAAATTGGTACATGAAGCCATATTCATCTCAAAGATTAGTTAGTTACAGATCGTACCACCAATTTAAACACAAAACAGCATTAGTGTATGGACTCATTAAGAGAGTAACCGATATAAGTCATGCTAAATACAAAGACGAAAATAGGATCCGAATCACAGATCTGTTAAGAAAACAAAATGACTATCCGAATTGGCTTATTAATAATATGTTCAAAAAGCTCGAAAAACAAGAAAGAAGTAGTGGTGCACAAGGTGATGAAGACAAATATGATAATGAAATAAAAACAAAGAAATATTTCAAGTTCCCTTATGTAGAAAATCTAACAGAACAAATAAATAGAATATTAAAACCTTATTGTACTTTGGCCACATACAATTTAAAGGATCATAGAAGCCTCTTAACTAATCTTAAGGACCGGACAGATAAGGGAATGAGGTCAGAGGTGATCTACCGAATACCTTGTGCAGATTGCCCAGCATCGTACATTGGCCAGACGAGGCAATGGATAAATAGACGCATCAAACAGCACATGGGTGATTGTGAAAGAAAAGATAAAAATAAAAATAAAAAGAAGAAGCTTACAGATATCGGAACAACGAGAGAAGGGGAGGAAGAAAAAGATAAGGATGGTTGGGGAAAGACAGCATTAGTGCAACATTGCGAAGATACGGGACACTGCTTCAATTTTGATAAAACTACTGTTTTAGATTACGAACAAAGTTGCTTGAAAAGAAATATTAGTGAGATGTTTTTCATAAAGTCCGAAAGAGACAGCATTAATTATAGAGAGGACACACAAAAACTAAGCATTTTTTATGGAGATCTACTAGGTGGTGGTTGATTTGTTTTGGGTTTTTTAGTGAGATCCTTTTATTCGGTTGTGTATTATTCCGTTTGAAATTTTACCTATCGTAGTCGACGTTTGCAGAGATACCATTTGAACTGATAATTCTTGATTGCTTTTATATTTTATATTTTGTGTTTTACATTTTGACATGTTGAAAAGGTTTTTAATTGTTGACACCTTATTGTAATAAGTTGTAATTTGGTTTTTTGGAGTTCTCACTGTTTTTTAATATTACTGTTATGTTGACTGTTATATCGCATTTAGTTATTAATAGAATAATGTACCCCTGGTCTCTGTAAACTGAACTTGAGGTGAGGATTTTGTTAATTTCTGCAGGTTGTTGAATTTTATTGTTTTTAGTCCTGAAGAAGAACGAAATATATGTTCGAAACGTCGACAAAAAGTTGAAGTTTTTTATTAGACCTGTCCTAGAGAAATCCCGATAGACTTTTTATAGTTAATCAATTTTAAGTTCTGTATTTTACAATTACAAGTTCAGATCTTCAAGTTATAATTTGCACTAATAATTTGTATTTAACAATTAGAAGTTCTGTATTTGACAATTACAAGTTCAGATCTTCAACTTATAATTTGCAATAATAATTAGAAGCTATCAATTTTAAGTTCTGTATTTGACAATTACTAGTTCAGATCTTCAAGTTATAATTTGCACTAATAATATGTATTTAACAATTAGAAGTTCTGTATTTGACTATTACAAGTTCAGATCTTCGAATTATTATTTGCAATCTTAGTTTGAATTTAACAATTCGAAGTTCTGTATTTACCTATTACAGGTTCAGATCTTCAAGTTATAATTTGCAATCACAATTTGTATTTAACAATGCTAAGTTGCGTATTTGTCTATTACAAGTTCAGATCTTCAAATTATAATTTGCAATAATAATTAGAAGCTATCAATTTTAAGTTCTGAATTTGACAATTACAAGTTCAGATCTTCAAGTTATTATTTGCAATAATAATTAGAAGCTATCACTCTTAAGTTCTGTATTTGACAATTACAAGTTCAGATCTTCAAGTTATAATTTACAATAATAATTAGAAGCTATCAATTTTAAGTTCCGTATTTGACAATTACAAGTTCAGATCTTCAAGTTATAATTTGCAATAATAATATCAATTTTAAGTGCTGCATTTGACAATTACTAGTTCAGATCTTCAAGTTATAATTTGAAATAATAATTTGAATTTAACAAATCTAAGTTCTGTAATTCATGATTACAAGTTCAGATCTTCAAGTTATAACTTACAATAATAATTAGAAGCTATCAATTTTAAGTTCTGTATTTGACAATAACAAGTTCAGATCTTCAAGTTATAATTTGCAATAATAATTACAAGCTATTAATTTTAAGTTCTGTATTTGACAATTACAAGTTCAGATCTTCAAGTTATAATTTGAAATAATAATTAGAAGCTATCAATTTTAAGTTCTGTATTTGACAATTACAAGTTCAGATCTTCAAGTTATAATTCGCAATAATAATTAGAAGCTATCAATTTTAAGTTCTGTATTTGACAATTATAAGTTCAGCTCTTCAAGTTATAATTTTCAATAATTATTAGAAGCTATCAATTTTAAGTTCTGTATTTGACAATTACTAGTTCAGATCTTCAAGTTATATTTTGAAATAATAATTTGAATTTAACAAATCTAAGTTCTGTAATTCACTATTACAAGTTCAGATCTTCAAGTTATAATTTACAATAATAATTAGAAGCTATCAATTTTAAGTTCTGTATTTGACAATTACAAGTTCAGATCTTCAAGTTATAATTTGCACTAATAATTTGTATTTAACAATTAGAAGTTCTGTATTTGACAATTACAAGTTCAGATCTTCAAGTTATAATTTGCAATAATAATTAGAAGCTATCAATTTTAAGTTCTGTATTTGACAATTACAAGTTCAGATCTTCAAGTTATAATTTGATATAATAATTAGAAGCTATCAATTTTAAGTTCTGTATTTGACAATTACAAGTTCAGATCTTCTAGTTATAATTTGCAATAATAATTAGAAGCTATCAATTTTAAGATCTGTATTTGACAATTACTAGTTCAGAACTTCAAGTTATAATTTGCACTAATAATTTGTATTTAACAATTAGAAGTTCTGTATTTGACTATTACAAGTTCAGATCTTCGAATTATTATTTGCAATCTTAGTTTGAATTTAACAATTCGAAGTTCTGTATATTCCTATTACAGGTTCAGATCTTCAAGTTATAATTTGCAATCATAATTTGTATTTAACAATACTAAGTTGCGTATTTGTCTATTACAAGTTCAGATCTTCAAATTATAATTTGCAATAATAATTAGAAGCTATCAATTTTAAGTTCTGTATTTGACAATTACAAGTTCAGATCTTCAAGTTATTATTTGCAATAATAATTAGAAGCTATCAATTTTAAGTTCTGCATTTGACAATTACAAGTTCAGATCTTCAAGTTATAATTTACAATAATAACTAGAAGCTATCAATTTTAAGTGCTGTATTTGACAATTACAAGTTCAGATCTTCAAATTATTATTTGCAATAATAATTAGAAGCTATCAATTTTAAGTTCTGCATTTGACAATTACAAGTTCAGATCTTCAAGTTATTATTTGCAATAATAATTAGAAGCTATTAATTTTAAGTTCTGTATTTGACAATTACAAGTTCAGATCTTCAAGTTATAATTTGCAATAATAATTAGAAGCTATCAATTTTAAGTACTGTATTTGACAATTACTAGTTCAGATCTTCAAGTTATAATTTACAATAATAATTAGAAGCTATCAATTTTAAGTTCTGTATTTGACAATTACAAGTTCAGATCTTCAAGTTATAATTTGCACTAATAATTTGTATTTAACAATTAGAAGTTCTGTATTTGACAATTACAAGTTCAGATCTTCAAGTTATAATTTGAAATAATAATTAGAAGCTATCAATTTTAAGTTCTGTTTTTGACAATTAGAAGTTCAGATCTTCAAGTTATAATTTGCAATAATAATTAGAAGCTATCAATTTTAAGTTCTGTATTTGACAATTACAAGTTCAGATCTTCAAGTTATAATTTGCAATAATAATTAGAAGCTATTAATTTTAAGTTCTGTATTTGACAATTACAAGTTCAGATCTTCAAGTTATAATTTGCAATAATAATTAGAAGCTATCAATTTTAAGTTCTGTATTTGACAATTACAAGTTCAGATCTTCAAGTTATAATTTGCACTAATAATTTGTATTTAACAATTAGAAGTTCTGTATTTGACAATTACAAGTTCAGATCTACAAGTTATAATTTGCAATAATAATTAGAAGCTATCAATTTTAAGTTCTGTATTTGACAATTACTAGTTCAGATCTTCAAGTTATAATTTACAATAATAATTAGAAGCTATCAATTTTAAGTTCTGTATTTGACAATTACAAGTTCAGATCTTCAAGTTATAATTTGCACTAATAATTTGTATTTAACAATTAGAAGTTCTGTATTTGACAATTACAAGTTCAGATCTTCAAGTTATAATTTGAAATAATAATTAGAAGCTATCAATTTTAAGTTCTGTTTTTGACAATTAGAAGTTCAGATCTTCAAGTTATAATTTGCAATAATAATTAGAAGCTATCAATTTTAAGTTCTGTATTTGACAATTACAAGTTCAGATCTTCAAGTTATAATTTGCAATAATAATTAGAAGCTATTAATTTTAAGTTCTGTATTTGACAATTACAAGTTCAGATCTTCAAGTTATAATTTGCAATAATAATTAGAAGCTATCAATTTTAAGTTCTGTATTTGACAATTACAAGTTCAGATCTTCAAGTTATAATTTGCACTAATAATTTGTATTTAACAATTAGAAGTTCTGTATTTGACAATTACAAGTTCAGATCTACAAGTTATAATTTGCAATAATAATTAGAAGCTATCAATTTTAAGTTCTGTATTTGACAATTACTAGTTCAGTCATCAAATAATAATTTGAATTTAACTAATCTAAGTTCTGTAATTCACTATTACAAGTTCAGATCTTCAAGTTATAATTTACAATAATAATTAGAAGCTATCAATTTTAAGTGCTGTATTTGACAATTACTAGTTCAGATCTTCAAGTTATAATTAGCACTAATAATTTGTATTTAACAATTCGAAGTTCTGTATTTGACTATTACAAGTTCTGATCTTCAAGTTATAATTTGAATTATAATTATAAGCTATCAATTTTAAGTTCTGTATTTGACAATTACAAGTTCAGATCTTCAAGTTATAATTTGCAATAATAATTAGAAGCTATCAATTTTAAGTTCTGTATTTGACAATTACTAGTTCAGATCTTCAAGTTATAATTAGCAATAATAATTTGAATTTGACAAATCTAAGTTCTGTAATTCACTATTACAAGTTCAGATCTTCAAGTTATAATTTACAATAATAATTAGAAGCTATCAATTTTAAGTTCTGTATTTGACAATTACAAGTTCAGATCTACAAGTTATAATTTGTACTAATAATTTGTATTTAACAATTAGAAGTTCTGTATTTGACAATTACAAGTTCAGATCTTCAAGTTATTATTTGCAATAATAATTAGAAGCTATCAATTTTAAGTTCTGTATTTGACAATTACTAGTTCAGATCTTCAAGTTATAATTTGAAATAATAATTTGAATTTAACAAATCTAAGTTCTGTAATTCACTATTACAAGTTCAGATCTTCAAGTTATAACTTACAATAATAATTAGAAGCTATCAATTTTAAGTTTTGTATTTGACAATTACAAGTTCAGATCTTCAAGTTATAATTTGAAATAATAATTAGAAGCTATCAATTTTATGTTCTGTATTTGACAATTACAAGTTCAGATCTTCAAGTTATAATGTGCAATAATAATTAGAAGCTATCAATTTTAAGTTCTGTATTTGACAATTACAAGTTCAGATCTTCAAGTTATAATTTGCACTAATAATTTGTATTTAACAATTAGACGTTCTGTATTTGACAATTACAAGTTCAGATCTTCAAGTTATAATGTGCAATAATAATTAGAAGCTATCAATTTTAAGTTCTGAATTTGACAATTACAAGTTCAGATCTTCAAGTTATTATTTGCAATAATAATTAGAAGCTATCAATTTTAAGTTCTGTATTTGACAATAACAAGTTCAGATCTTCAAGTTATAATTTGCAATAATAATTAGAAGCTATTAATTTTAAGTTCTGTATTTGACAATTACAAGTTCAGATCTTCAAGTTATAATTTGCAATAATAATTAGAAGCTATCAATTTTAAGTTCTGAATTTGACAATTACAAGTTCAGATCTTCAAGTTATTATTTGCAATAATAATTAGAAGCTATCAATTTTAAGTTCTGAATTTGACAATTACAAGTTCAGATCTTCAAGTTATTATTTGCAATAATAATTAGAAGCTATCAATCTTAAGTTCTGTATTTGACAATTACAAGTTCAGATCTTCAAGTTATAATTTACAATAATAGTTAGAAGCTATCAATTTTAAGTTCTGTATTTGACAATTACAAGTTCAGATCTTCAAGTTATAATTTGAAATAATAATTAGAAGCTATCAATTTTATGTTCTGTATTTGACAATTACAAGTTCAGATCTTCAAGTTATAATGTGCAATAATAATTAGAAGCTATCAATTTTAAGTTCTGTATTTTACAATTACAAGTTCAGATCTTCAAGTTATAATTTGCACTAATAATTTGTATTTAACAATTAGAAATTCTGTATTTGACAATTACAAGTTCAGATCTTCAAGTTATAATTTGCAATAATAATTAGAAGCTATCAATTTTAAGTTCTGTATTTGACAATTACTAGTTCAGATCTTCAAGTTATAATTTGCACTAATAATATGTATTTAACAATTAGAAGTTCTGTATTTGACTATTACAAGTTCAGATCTTCGAATTATTATTTGCAATCTTAGTTTGAATTTAACAATTCGAAGTTCTGTACTTACCTATTACAGGTTCAGATCTTCAAGTTATAATTTGCAATCACAATTTGTATTTAACAATGCTAAGTTGCGTATTTGTCTATTACAAGTTCAGATCTTCAAATTATAATTTGCAATAATAATTAGAAGCTATCAATTTTAAGTTCTGAATTTGACAATTACAAGTTCAGATCTTCAAGTTATTATTTGCAATAATAATTAGAAGCTATCACTCTTAAGTTCTGTATTTGACAATTACAAGTTCAGATCTTCAAGTTATCATTTACAATAATAATTAGAAGCTATCAATTTTAAGTTCCGTATTTGACAATTACAAGTTCAGATCTTCAAGTTATAATTTGCAATAATAATTAGAAGCTATCAATTTTAAGTTCTGCATTTGACAATTACTAGTTCAGATCTTCAAGTTATAATTTGAAATAATAATATGAATTTAACAAATCTAAGTTCTGTAATTCATGATTACAAGTTCAGATCTTCAAGTTATAACTTACAATAATAATTAGAAGCTATCAATTTTAAGTTCTGTATTTGACAATAACAAGTTCAGATCTTCAAGTTATAATTTGCAATAATAATTACAAGCTATTAATTTTAAGTTCTGTATTTGACAATTACAAGTTCAGATCTTCAAGTTATAATTTGCAATAATAATTAGAAGCTATCAATTTTAAGTGCTGAATTTGACAATTACAAGTTCAGATCTTCAAGTTATTATTTGCAATAATAATTAGAAGCTATCAATCTTAAGTTCTGTATTTGACAATTACAAGTTCAGATCTTCAAGTTATAATTTACAATAATAATTAGAAGCTATCAATTTTAAGTTCTGTATTTGACAATTACAAGTTCAGATCTTCAAGTTATAATTTGCAATAATAATTAGAAGCTATCAATTTTAAGTTCTGCATTTGACAATTACTAGTTCAGATCTTCAAGTTATAATTTGAAATAATAATTTGTATTTAACAATTAGAAATTCTGTATTTGACAATTACAAGTTCAGATCTTCAAGTTATAATTTGCAATAATAATTAGAAGCTATCAATTTTAAGTTCTGTATTTGACAATTACTAGTTCAGATCTTCAAGTTATAATTTGCACTAATAATATGTATTTAACAATTAGAAGTTCTGTATTTGACTATTACAAGTTCAGATCTTCGAATTATTATTTGCAATCTTAGTTTGAATTTAACAATTCGAAGTTCTGTACTTACCTATTACAGGTTCAGATCTTCAAGTTATAATTTGCAATCACAATTTGTATTTAACAATGCTAAGTTGCGTATTTGTCTATTACAAGTTCAGATCTTCAAATTATAATTTGCAATAATAATTAGAAGCTATCAATTTTAAGTTCTGAATTTGACAATTACAAGTTCAGATCTTCAAGTTATTATTTGCAATAATAATTAGAAGCTATCACTCTTAAGTTCTGTATTTGACAATTACAAGTTCAGATCTTCAAGTTATCATTTACAATAATAATTAGAAGCTATCAATTTTAAGTTCCGTATTTGACAATTACAAGTTCAGATCTTCAAGTTATAATTTGCAATAATAATTAGAAGCTATCAATTTTAAGTTCTGCATTTGACAATTACTAGTTCAGATCTTCAAGTTATAATTTGAAATAATAATATGAATTTAACAAATCTAAGTTCTGTAATTCATGATTACAAGTTCAGATCTTCAAGTTATAACTTACAATAATAATTAGAAGCTATCAATTTTAAGTTCTGTATTTGACAATAACAAGTTCAGATCTTCAAGTTATAATTTGCAATAATAATTACAAGCTATTAATTTTAAGTTCTGTATTTGACAATTACAAGTTCAGATCTTCAAGTTATAATTTGCAATAATAATTAGAAGCTATCAATTTTAAGTGCTGAATTTGACAATTACAAGTTCAGATCTTCAAGTTATTATTTGCAATAATAATTAGAAGCTATCAATCTTAAGTTCTGTATTTGACAATTACAAGTTCAGATCTTCAAGTTATAATTTACAATAATAATTAGAAGCTATCAATTTTAAGTTCTGTATTTGACAATTACAAGTTCAGATCTTCAAGTTATAATTTGCAATAATAATTAGAAGCTATCAATTTTAAGTTCTGCATTTGACAATTACTAGTTCAGATCTTCAAGTTATAATTTGAAATAATAATTTGAATTTAACAAATCTAAGTTCTGTAAATCATGATTACAAGTTCAGATCTTCAAGTTATAACTTACAATAATAATTAGAAGCTATCAATTTTAAGTTCTGTATTTGACAATTACAAGTTCAGATCTTCAAGTTATAATTTGCAATAATAATTAGAAGCTATTAATTTTAAGTTCTGTATTTGACAATTACAAGTTCAGATCTTCAAGTTATAATTTGAAATAATAATTAGAAGCTATCAATTTTATGTTCTGTATTTGACAATTACAAGTTCAGATCTTCTAGTTATAATTCGCAATAATAATTAGAAGCTATCAATTTTAAGTTCTGTATTTGACAATTACAAGTTCAGATCTTCAAGTTATAATTTTCAATAATTATTAGAAGCTATCAATTTTAAGTTCTGTATTTGACAATTACTAGTTCAGATCTTCAAGTTATATTTTGAAATAATAATTTGAATTTAACAAATCTAAGTTCTGTAATTCACTATTACAAGTTTAGATCTTCAAGTTATAATTTACAATAATAATTAGAAGCTATCAATTTTAAGTTCTGTATTTGACAATTACAAGTTCAGATCTTCAAGTTATGATTTGATATAATAATTAGAAGCTATCAATTTTAAGTTCTGTATTTGACAATTACAAGTTCAGATCTTCAAGTTATGATTTGATATAATAATTAGAAGCTATCAATTTTAAGTTCTGTATTTGACAATTACAAGTTCAGATCTTCAAGTTATGATTTGATATAATAATTAGAAGCTATCAATTTTAAGTTCTGTATTTGACAATTACAAGTTCAGATCTACAAGTTATAATTTGCACTAATAATTTGTATTTAACAATTATAAGTTCTGTATTTGACAATTACAAGTTCAAATCTTCAAGTTATAATTTGAAATAATAATTAGAAGCTATCAATTTTAAGTTCTGTTTTTGACAATTATAAGTTCAGATCTTCAAGTTATAATTTGCAATAATAATTAGAAGCTATCAATTTTAAGTTCTGTATTTGACAATTACAAGTTCAGATCATCAAGTTATAATTTGCAATCACAATTTGTATTTAACAATGCTAAGTTGCGTATTTGTCTATTACAAGTTCAGATCTTCAAATTATAATTTGCAATAATAATTAGAAGCTATCAATTTTAAGTTCTGAATTTGACAATTACAAGTTCAGATCTTCAAGTTATTATTTGCAATAATAATTAGAAGCTATCACTCTTAAGTTCTGTATTTGACAATTACAAGTTCAGATCTTCTAGTTATAATTTACAATAATAATTAGAAGCTATCAATTTTAAGTTCCGTATTTGACAATTACAAGTTCAGATCTTCAAGTTATAATTTGCAATAATAATTAGAAGCTATCAATTTTAAGTGCTGCATTTGACAATTACTAGTTCAGATCTTCAAGTTATAATTTGAAATAATAATTTGAATTTAACAAATCTAAGTTCTGTAATTCATGATTACAAGTTCAGATCTTCAAGTTATAACTTACAATAATAATTAGAAGCTATCAATTTTAAGTTCTGTATTTGACAATAACAAGTTCAGATCTTCAAGTTATAATTTGCAATAATAATTACAAGCTATTAATTTTAAGTTCTGTATTTGACAATTACAAGTTCAGATCTTCAAGTTATAATTTGAAATAATAATTAGAAGCTATCAATTTTATGTTCTGTATTTGACAATTACAAGTTCAGATCTTCAAGTTATAATTCGCAATAATAATTAGAAGCTATCAATTTTAAGTTCTGTATTTGACAATTATAAGTTCAGCTCTTCAAGTTATAATTTTCAATAATTATTAGAAGCTATCAATTTTAAGTTCTGTATTTGACAATTACTAGTTCAGATCTTCAAGTTATATTTTGAAATAATAATTTGAATTTAACAAATCTAAGTTCTGTAATTCACTATTACAAGTTCAGATCTTCAAGTTATAATTTACAATAATAATTAGAAGCTATCAATTTTAAGTTCTGTATTTGACAATTACAAGTTCAGATCTTCAAGTTATAATTTGCACTAATAATTTGTATTTAACAATTAGAAGTTCTGTATTTGACAATTACAAGTTCAGATCTTCAAGTTATAATTTGCAATAATAATTAGAAGCTATCAATTTTAAGTTCTGTATTTGACAATTACAAGTTCAGATCTTCAAGTTATAATTTGATATAATAATTAGAAGCTATCAATTTTAAGTTCTGTATTTGACAATTACAAGTTCAGATCTTCTAGTTATAATTTGCAATAATAATTAGAAGCTATCAATTTTAAGATCTGTATTTGACAATTACTAGTTCAGAACTTCAAGTTATAATTTGCACTAATAATTTGTATTTAACAATTAGAAGTTCTGTATTTGACTATTACAAGTTCAGATCTTCGAATTATTATTTGCAATCTTAGTTTGAATTTAACAATTCGAAGTTCTGTATATTCCTATTACAGGTTCAGATCTTCAAGTTATAATTTGCAATCATAATTTGTATTTAACAATACTAAGTTGCGTATTTGTCTGTTACAAGTTCAGATCTTCAAATTATAATTTGCAATAATAATTAGAAGCTATCAGTTTTAAGTTCTGTATTTGACAATTACAAGTTCAGATCTTCAAGTTATAATTTGCAATAATAATTAGAAGCTATCAATTTTAAGTTCTGTATTTGACAATTACTAGTTCAGATCATCAAGTAATAATTTGAAATAATAATTTGAATTTAAAAAATCTAAGTTCTGTAATTCACTATTACAAGTTCAGATCTACAAGTTATAATTTACAATAATAACTAGAAGCTATCAATTTTAAGTGCTGTATTTGACAATTACAAGTTCAGATCTTCAAATTATTATTTGCAATAATAATTAGAAGCTATCAATTTTAAGTTCTGCATTTGACAATTACAAGTTCAGATCTTCAAGTTATTATTTGCAATAATAATTAGAAGCTATTAATTTTAAGTTCTGTATTTGACAATTACAAGTTCAGATCTTCAAGTTATAATTTGCAATAATAATTAGAAGCTATCAATTTTAAGTTCTGTATTTGACAATTACTAGTTCAGATCTTCAAGTTATAATTTACAATAATAATTAGAAGCTATCAATTTTAAGTTCTGTATTTGACAATTACAAGTTCAGATCTTCAAGTTATAATTTGCACTAATAATTTGTATTTAACAATTAGAAGTTCTGTATTTGACAATTACAAGTTCAGATCTTCAAGTTATAATTTGAAATAATAATTAGAAGCTATCAATTTTAAGTTCTGTTTTTGACAATTAGAAGTTCAGATCTTCAAGTTATAATTTGCAATAATAATTAGAAGCTATCAATTTTAAGTTCTGTATTTGACAATTACAAGTTCAGATCTTCAAGTTATAATTTGCAATAATAATTAGAAGCTATTAATTTTAAGTTCTGTATTTGACAATTACAAGTTCAGATCTTCAAGTTATAATTTGCAATAATAATTAGAAGCTATCAATTTTAAGTTCTGTATTTGACAATTACAAGTTCAGATCTTCAAGTTATAATTTGCACTAATAATTTGTATTTAACAATTAGATGTTCTGTATTTGACAATTACAAGTTCAGATCTACAAGTTATAATTTGCAATAATAATTAGAAGCTATCAATTTTAAGTTCTGTATTTGACAATTACTAGTTCAGTCATCAAATAATAATTTGAAATAATAATTTGAATTTAACTAATCTAAGTTCTGTAATTCACTATTACAAGTTCAGATCTTCAAGTTATAATTTACAATAATAATTAGAAGCTATCAATTTTAAGTGCTGTATTTGACAATTACTAGTTCAGATCTTCAAGTTATAATTAGCACTAATAATTTGTATTTAACAATTCGAAGTTCTGTATTTGACTATTACAAGTTCTGATCTTCAAGTTATAATTTGAATTATAATTATAAGCTATCAATTTTAAGTTCTGTATTTGACAATTACAAGTTCAGATCTTCAAGTTATAATTTGCAATAATAATTAGAAGCTATCAATTTTAAGTTCTGTATTTGACAATTACAAGTTCAGATCTTCAAGTTATAATTAGAAAAAATAATTTGAATTTGACAAATCTAAGTTCTGTAATTCACTATTACAAGTTCAGATCTTCAAGTTATAATTTACAATAATAATTAGAAGCTATCAATTTTAAGTTCTGTATTTGACAATTACAAGTTCAGATCTACAAGTTATAATTTGCACTAATAATTTGTATTTAACAATTAGAAGATCTGTATTTGACAATTACAAGTTCAGATCTTCAAGTTATAATTTGAAATAATAATTAGAAGCTATCAATTTTAAGTTCTGTATTTGACAATTACAAGTTCAGATCTTCAAGTTATAATTTGCAATAATAATTAGAAGCTATCAATTTTAAGTTCTGTATTTGACAATTACTAGTTCAGATCTTCAAGTTATAATTTGAAATAATAATTTGAATTTAACAAATCTAAGTTATGTAATTCACTATTACAAGTTCAGATCTTCAAGTTATAACTTACAATAATAATTAGAAGCTATCAATTTTAAGTTCTGTATTTGACAATTACAAGTTCAGATCTTCAAGTTATAATTTGAAATAATAATTAGAAGCTATCAATTTTATGTTCTGTATTTGACAATTACAAGTTCAGATCTTCAAGTTATAATGTGCAATAATAATTAGAAGCTATCAATTTTAAGTTCTGTATTTGACAATTACAAGTTCAGATCTTCAAGTTATAATTTGCACTAATAATTTGTATTTAACAATTAGACGTTCTGTATTTGACAATTACAAGTTCAGATCTTCAAGTTATAATGTGCAATAATAATTAGAAGCTATCAATTTTAAGTTCTGAATTTGACAATTACAAGTTCAGATCTTCAAGTTATAATTTGCAATAATAATTAGAAGCTATTAATTTTAAGTTCTGTATTTGACAATTACAAGTTCAGATCTTCAAGTTATAATTTGAAATAATAATTAGAAGCTATCAATTTTATGTTCTGTATTTGACAATTACAAGTTCAGATCTTCTAGTTATAATTCGCAATAATAATTAGAAGCTATCAATTTTAAGTTCTGTATTTGACAATTACAAGTTCAGATCTTCAAGTTATAATTTTCAATAATTATTAGAAGCTATCAATTTTAAGTTCTGTATTTGACAATTACTAGTTCAGATCTTCAAGTTATATTTTGAAATAATAATTTGAATTTAACAAATCTAAGTTCTGTAATTCACTATTACAAGTTTAGATCTTCAAGTTATAATTTACAATAATAATTAGAAGCTATCAATTTTAAGTTCTGTATTTGACAATTACAAGTTCAGATCTTCAAGTTATGATTTGATATAATAATTAGAAGCTATCAATTTTAAGTTCTGTATTTGACAATTACAAGTTCAGATCTTCAAGTTATGATTTGATATAATAATTAGAAGCTATCAATTTTAAGTTCTGTATTTGACAATTACAAGTTCAGATCTTCAAGTTATGATTTGATATAATAATTAGAAGCTATCAATTTTAAGTTCTGTATTTGACAATTACAAGTTCAGATCTACAAGTTATAATTTGCACTAATAATTTGTATTTAACAATTATAAGTTCTGTATTTGACAATTACAAGTTCAGATCTTCAAGTTATAATTTGAAATAATAATGAGAAGCTATCAATTTTAAGTTCTGTTTTTGACAATTATAAGTTCAGATCTTCAAGTTATAATTTGCAATAATAATTAGAAGCTATCAATTTTAAGTTCTGTATTTGACAATTACAAGTTCAGATCTTCAACTTATAATTTGCAATAATAATTAGAAGCTATTAATTTTAAGTTCTGTATTTGACAATTACAAGTTCAGATCATCAAGTTATAATTTGCAATCACAATTTGTATTTAACAATGCTAAGTTGCGTATTTGTCTATTACAAGTTCAGATCTTCAAATTATAATTTGCAATAATAATTAGAAGCTATCAATTTTAAGTTCTGAATTTGACAATTACAAGTTCAGATCTTCAAGTTATTATTTGCAATAATAATTAGAAGCTATCACTCTTAAGTTCTGTTTTTGACAATTACAAGTTCAGATCTTCTAGTTATAATTTACAATAATAATTAGAAGCTATCAATTTTAAGTTCCGTATTTGACAATTACAAGTTCAGATCTTCAAGTTATAATTTGCAATAATAATTAGAAGCTATCAATTTTAAGTGCTGCATTTGACAATTACTAGTTCAGATCTTCAAGTTATAATTTGAAATAATAATTTGAATTTAACAAATCTAAGTTCTGTAATTCATGATTACAAGTTCAGATCTTCAAGTTATAACTTACAATAATAATTAGAAGCTATCAATTTTAAGTTCTGTATTTGACAATAACAAGTTCAGATCTTCAAGTTATAATTTGCAATAATAATTACAAGCTATTAATTTTAAGTTCTGTATTTGACAATTACAAGTTCAGATCTTCAAGTTATAATTTGAAATAATAATTAGAAGCTATCAATTTTATGTTCTGTATTTGACAATTACAAGTTCAGATCTTCAAGTTATAATTCGCAATAATAATTAGAAGCTATCAATTTTAAGTTCTGTATTTGACAATTATAAGTTCAGCTCTTCAAGTTATAATTTTCAATAATTATTAGAAGCTATCAATTTTAAGTTCTGTATTTGACAATTACTAGTTCAGATCTTCAAGTTATATTTTGAAATAATAATTTGAATTTAACAAATCTAAGTTCTGTAATTCACTATTACAAGTTCAGATCTTCAAGTTATAATTTACAATAATAATTAGAAGCTATCAATTTTAAGTTCTGTATTTGACAATTACAAGTTCAGATCTTCAAGTTATAATTTGCACTAATAATTTGTATTTAACAATTAGAAGTTCTGTATTTGACAATTACAAGTTCAGATCTTCAAGTTATAATTTGCAATAATAATTAGAAGCTATCAATTTTAAGTTCTGTATTTGACAATTACAAGTTCAGATCTTCAAGTTATAATTTGATATAATAATTAGAAGCTATCAATTTTAAGTTCTGTATTTGACAATTACAAGTTCAGATCTTCTAGTTATAATTTGCAATAATAATTAGAAGCTATCAATTTTAAGATCTGTATTTGACAATTACTAGTTCAGAACTTCAAGTTATAATTTGCACTAATAATTTGTATTTAACAATTAGAAGTTCTGTATTTGACTATTACAAGTTCAGATCTTCGAATTATTATTTGCAATCTTAGTTTGAATTTAACAATTCGAAGTTCTGTATATTCCTATTACAGGTTCAGATCTTCAAGTTATAATTTGCAATCATAATTTGTATTTAACAATACTAAGTTGCGTATTTGTCTGTTACAAGTTCAGATCTTCAAATTATAATTTGCAATAATAATTAGAAGCTATCAATTTTAAGTTCTGTATTTGACAATTACAAGTTCAGATCTTCAAGTTATAATTTGCAATAATAATTAGAAGCTATCAATTTTAAGTTCTGTATTTGACAATTACTAGTTCAGATCATCAAGTAATAATTTGAAATAATAATTTGAATTTAAAAAATCTAAGTTCTGTAATTCACTATTACAAGTTCAGATCTACAAGTTATAATTTACAATAATAACTAGAAGCTATCAATTTTAAGTGCTGTATTTGACAATTACAAGTTCAGATCTTCAAATTATTATTTGCAATAATAATTAGAAGCTATCAATTTTAAGTTCTGCATTTGACAATTACAAGTTCAGATCTTCAAGTTATTATTTGCAATAATAATTAGAAGCTATTAATTTTAAGTTCTGTATTTGACAATTACAAGTTCAGATCTTCAAGTTATAATTTGCAATAATAATTAGAAGCTATCAATTTTAAGTTCTGTATTTGACAATTACTAGTTCAGATCTTCAAGTTATAATTTACAATAATAATTAGAAGCTATCAATTTTAAGTTCTGTATTTGACAATTACAAGTTCAGATCTTCAAGTTATAATTTGCACTAATAATTTGTATTTAACAATTAGAAGTTCTGTATTTGACAATTACAAGTTCAGATCTTCAAGTTATAATTTGAAATAATAATTAGAAGCTATCAATTTTAAGTTCTGTTTTTGACAATTAGAAGTTCAGATCTTCAAGTTATAATTTGCAATAATAATTAGAAGCTATCAATTTTAAGTTCTGTATTTGACAATTACAAGTTCAGATCTTCAAGTTATAATTTGCAATAATAATTAGAAGCTATTAATTTTAAGTTCTGTATTTGACAATTACAAGTTCAGATCTTCAAGTTATAATTTGCAATAATAATTAGAAGCTATCAATTTTAAGTTCTGTATTTGACAATTACAAGTTCAGATCTTCAAGTTATAATTTGCACTAATAATTTGTATTTAACAATTAGATGTTCTGTATTTGACAATTACAAGTTCAGATCTACAAGTTATAATTTGCAATAATAATTAGAAGCTATCAATTTTAAGTTCTGTATTTGACAATTACTAGTTCAGTCATCAAATAATAATTTGAAATAATAATTTGAATTTAACTAATCTAAGTTCTGTAATTCACTATTACAAGTTCAGATCTTCAAGTTATAATATACAATAATAATTAGAAGCTATCAATTTTAAGTGCTGTATTTGACAATTACTAGTTCAGATCTTCAAGTTATAATTAGCACTAATAATTTGTATTTAACAATTCGAAGTTCTGTATTTGACTATTACAAGTTCTGATCTTCAAGTTATAATTTGAATTATAATTATAAGCTATCAATTTTAAGTTCTGTATTTGACAATTACAAGTTCAGATCTTCAAGTTATAATTTGCAATAATAATTAGAAGCTATCAATTTTAAGTTCTGTATTTGACAATTACTAGTTCAGATCTTCAAGTTATAATTAGAAAAAATAATTTGAATTTGACAAATCTAAGTTCTGTAATTCACTATTACAAGTTCAGATCTTCAAGTTATAATTTACAATAATAATTAGAAGCTATCAATTTTAAGTTCTGTATTTGACAATTACAAGTTCAGATCTACAAGTTATAATTTGCACTAATAATTTGTATTTAACAATTAGAAGATCTGTATTTGACAATTACAAGTTCAGATCTTCAAGTTATAATTTGAAATAATAATTAGAAGCTATCAATTTTAAGTTCTGTATTTGACAATTACAAGTTCAGATCTTCAAGTTATAATTTGCAATAATAATTAGAAGCTATCAATTTTAAGTTCTGTATTTGACAATTACTAGTTCAGATCTTCAAGTTATAATTTGAAATAATAATTTGAATTTAACAAATCTAAGTTATGTAATTCACTATTACAAGTTCAGATCTTCAAGTTATAACTTACAATAATAATTAGAAGCTATCAATTTTAAGTTCTGTATTTGACAATTACAAGTTCAGATCTTCAAGTTATAATTTGAAATAATAATTAGAAGCTATCAATTTTATGTTCTGTATTTGACAATTACAAGTTCAGATCTTCAAGTTATAATGTGCAATAATAATTAGAAGCTATCAATTTTAAGTTCTGTATTTGACAATTACAAGTTCAGATCTTCAAGTTATAATTTGCACTAATAATTTGTATTTAACAATTAGACGTTCTGTATTTGACAATTACAAGTTCAGATCTTCAAGTTATAATGTGCAATAATAATTAGAAGCTATCAATTTTAAGTTCTGAATTTGACAATTACAAGTTCAGATCTTCAAGTTATTATTTGCAATAATAATTAGAAGCTATCAATTTTAAGTTCTGTATTTGACAATAACAAGTTCAGATCTTCAAGTTATAATTTGCAATAATAATTAGAAGCTATTAATTTTAAGTTCTGTATTTGACAATTACAAGTTCAGATCTTCAAGTTATAATTTGCAATAATAATTAGAAGCTATCAATTTTAAGTTCTGAATTTGACAATTACAAGTTCAGATCTTCAAGTTATTATTTGCAATAATAATTAGAAGCTATCAATTTTAAGTTCCGAATTTGACAATTACAAGTTCAGATCTTCAAGTTATTATTTGCAATAATAATTAGAAGCTATCAATCTTAAGTTCTGTATTTGACAATTACAAGTTCAGATCTTCAAGTTATAATTTACAATAATAATTAGAAGCTATCAATTTTAAGTTCTGTATTTGACAATTACAAGTTCAGATCTTCAAGTAATAATTTGAAATAATAATTAGAAGCTATCAATTTTATGTTCTGTATTTGACAATTACAAGTTCAGATCTTCAAGTTATAATGTGCAATAATAATTAGTAGCTATCAATTTTAAGTTCTGTATTTTACAATTACAAGTTCAGATCTTCAAGTTATAATTTGCAATAATAATTAGAAGCTATCAATTTTAAGTTCTGAATTTGACAATTACAAGTTCAGATCTTCAAGTTATTATTTGCAATAATAATTAGAAGCTATCAATTTTAAGTTCTGAATTTGACAATTACAAGTTCAGATCTTCAAGTTATTATTTGCAATAATAATTAGAAGCTATTAATTTTAAGTTCTGTATTTGACAATTACAAGTTCAGATCTTCAAGTTATAATTTGCAATAATAATTAGAAGCTATCAATTTTAAGTTCTGTATTTGACAATTACTAGTTCAGATCTTCAAGTTATAATTAGAAAAAATAATTTGAATTTGACAAATCTAAGTTTTGTAATTCACTATTACAAGTTCAGATCTTCAAGTTATAATTTACAATAATAATTAGAAGCTATCAATTTTAAGTTCTGTATTTGACAATTACAAGTTCAGATCTACAAGTTATAATTTGCACTAATAATTTGTATTTAACAATTAGAAGTTCTGTATTTGACAATTACAAGTTCAGATCTTCAAGTTATAATTTGAAATAATAATTAGAAGCTATCAATTTTAAGTTCTGTATTTGACAATTACAAGTTCAGATCTTCAAGTTATAATTTGCAATAATAATTAGAAGCTATCAATTTTAAGTTCTGTATTTGACAATTACTAGTTCAGATCTTCAAGTTATAATTTGAAATAATAATTTGAATTTAACAAATCTAAGTTATGTAATTCACTATTACAAGTTCAGATCTTCAAGTTATAACTTACAATAATAATTAGAAGCTATCAATTTTAAGTTCTGTATTTGACAATTACAAGTTCAGATCTTCAAGTTATAATTTGAAATAATAATTAGAAGCTATCAATTTTATGTTCTGTATTTGACAATTACAAGTTCAGATCTTCAAGTTATAATGTGCAATAATAATTAGAAGCTATCAATTTTAAGTTCTGTATTTGACAATTACAAGTTCAGATCTTCAAGTTATAATTTGCACTAATAATTTGTATTTAACAATTAGACGTTCTGTATTTGACAATTACAAGTTCAGATCTTCAAGTTATAATGTGCAATAATAATTAGAAGCTATCAATTTTAAGTTCTGAATTTGACAATTACAAGTTCAGATCTTCAAGTTATTATTTGCAATAATAATTAGAAGCTATCAATTTTAAGTTCTGTATTTGACAATAACAAGTTCAGATCTTCAAGTTATAATTTGCAATAATAATTAGAAGCTATTAATTTTAAGTTCTGTATTTGACAATTACAAGTTCAGATCTTCAAGTTATAATTTGCAATAATAATTAGAAGCTATCAATTTTAAGTTCTGAATTTGACAATTACAAGTTCAGATCTTCAAGTTATTATTTGCAATAATAATTAGAAGCTATCAATTTTAAGTTCTGAATTTGACAATTACAAGTTCAGATCTTCAAGTTATTATTTGCAATAATAATTAGAAGCTATCAATCTTAAGTTCTGTATTTGACAATTACAAGTTCAGATCTTCAAGTTATAATTTACAATAATAATTAGAAGCTATCAATTTTAAGTTCTGTATTTGACAATTACAAGTTCAGATCTTCAAGTTATAATTTGAAATAATAATTAGAAGCTATCAATTTTATGTTCTGTATTTGACAATTACAAGTTCAGATCTTCAAGTTATAATGTGCAATAATAATTAGAAGCTATCAATTTTAAGTTCTGTATTTTACAATTACAAGTTCAGATCTTCAAGTTATAATTTGCAATAATAATTAGAAGCTATCAATTTTAAGTTCTGAATTTGACAATTACAAGTTCAGATCTTCAAGTTATTATTTGCAATAATAATTAGAAGCTATCAATTTTAAGTTCTGAATTTGACAATTACAAGTTCAGATCTTCAAGTTATTATTTGCAATAATAATTAGAAGCTATCAATCTTAAGTTCTGTATTTGACAATTACAAGTTCAGATCTTCAAGTTATAATTTACAATAATAATTAGAAGCTATCAATTTTAAGTTCTGTATTTGACAATTACAAGTTCAGATCTTCAAGTTATAATTTGAAATAATAATTAGAAGCTATCAATTTTATGTTCTGTATTTGACAATTACAAGTTCAGATCTTCAAGTTATAATGTGCAATAATAATTAGAAGCTATCAATTTTAAGTTCTGTATTTTACAATTACAAGTTCAGATCTTCAAGTTATAATTTGCACTAATAATTTGTATTTAACAATTAGAAGTTCTGTATTTGACAATTACAAGTTCAGATCTTCAAGTTATAATTTGCAATAATAATTAGAAGCTATCAATTTTAAGTTCTGTATTTGACAATTACTAGTTCAGATCTTCAAGTTATAATTTGCACTAATAATATGTATTTAACAATTAGAAGTTCTGTATTTGACTATTACAAGTTCAGATCTTCGAATTATTATTTGCAATCTTAGTTTGAATTTAACAATTCGAAGTTCTGTACTTACCTATTACAGGTTCAGATCTTCAAGTTATAATTTGCAATCACAATTTGTATTTAACAATGCTAAGTTGCGTATTTGTCTATTACAAGTTCAGATCTTCAAATTATAATTTGCAATAATAATTAGAAGCTATCAATTTTAAGTTCTGAATTTGACAATTACAAGTTCAGATCTTCAAGTTATTATTTGCAATAATAATTAGAAGCTATCACTCTTAAGTTCTGTATTTGACAATTACAAGTTCAGATCTTCAAGTTATAATTTACAATAATAATTAGAAGCTATCAATTTTAAGTTCCGTATTTGACAATTACAAGTTCAGATCTTCAAGTTATAATTTGCAATAATAATTAGAAGCTATCAATTTTAAGTTCTGCATTTGACAATTACTAGTTCAGATCTTCAAGTTATAATTTGAAATAATAATTTGAATTTAACAAATCTAAGTTCTGTAATTCATGATTACAAGTTCAGATCTTCAAGTTATAACTTACAATAATAATTAGAAGCTATCAATTTTAAGTTCTGTATTTGACAATAACAAGTTCAGATCTTCAAGTTATAATTTGCAATAATAATTACAAGCTATTCATTTTAAGTTCTGTATTTGACAATTACAAGTTCAGATCTTCAAGTTATAATTTGCAATAATAATTAGAAGCTATCAATTTTAAGTGCTGAATTTGACAATTACAAGTTCAGATCTTCAAGTTATTATTTGCAATAATAATTAGAAGCTATCAATCATAAGTTCTGTATTTGACAATTACAAGTTCAGATCTTCAAGTTATAATTTACAATAATAATTAGAAGCTATCAATTTTAAGTTCTGTATTTGACAATTACAAGTTCAGATCTTCAAGTTATAATTTGCAATAATAATTAGAAGCTATCAATTTTAAGTTCTGCATTTGACAATTACTAGTTCAGATCTTCAAGTTATAATTTGAAATAATAATTTGAATTTAACAAATCTAAGTTCTGTAAATCATGATTACAAGTTCAGATCTTCAAGTTATAACTTACAATAATAATTAGAAGCTATCAATTTTAAGTTCTGTATTTGACAATTACAAGTTCAGATCTTCAAGTTATAATTTGCAATAATAATTAGAAGCTATTAATTTTAAGTTCTGTATTTGACAATTACAAGTTCAGATCTTCAAGTTATAATTTGAAATAATAATTAGAAGCTATCAATTTTATGTTCTGTATTTGACAATTACAAGTTCAGATCTTCTAGTTATAATTCGCAATAATAATTAGAAGCTATCAATTTTAAGTTCTGTATTTGACAATTACAAGTTCAGATCTTCAAGTTATAATTTTCAATAATTATTAGAAGCTATCAATTTTAAGTTCTGTATTTGACAATTACTAGTTCAGATCTTCAAGTTATATTTTGAAATAATAATTTGAATTTAACAAATCTAAGTTCTGTAATTCACTATTACAAGTTTAGATCTTCAAGTTATAATTTACAATAATAATTAGAAGCTATCAATTTTAAGTTCTGTATTTGACAATTACAAGTTCAGATCTTCAAGTTATGATTTGATATAATAATTAGAAGCTATCAATTTTAAGTTCTGTATTTGACAATTACAAGTTCAGATCTTCAAGTTATGATTTGATATAATAATTAGAAGCTATCAATTTTCAGTTCTGTATTTGACAATTACAAGTTCAGATCTTCTAGTTATAATTTGCAATAATAATTAGAAGCTATCAATTTTAAAATCTGTATTTGACAATTACTAGTTCAGAACTTCAAGTTATAATTTGCACTAATAATTTGTATTTAACAATTAGAAGTTCTGTATTTGACTATTACAAGTTCAGATCTTCGAATTATTATTTGCAATCTTAGTTTGAATTTAACAATTCGAAGTTCTGTATATTCCTATTACAGGTTCAGATCTTCAAGTTATAATTTGCAATCACAATTTGTATTTAACAATGCTAAGTTGCGTATTTGTCTATTACAAGTTCAGATCTTCAAATTATAATTTGCAATAATAATTAGAAGCTATCAATTTTAAGTTCTGTATTTGACAATTACAAGTTCAGATCTTCAAGTTATAATTTGAAATAATAATTAGAAGCTATCAATTTTAAGTTCTGTATTTGACAATTACAAGTTCAGATCTTCTAGTTATAATTTGCAATAATAATTAGAAGCTATCAATTTTAAGATCTGTATTTGACAATTACTAGTTCAGAACTTCAAGTTATAATTTGCAATAAAAATTTGTATTTAACAATTAGAAGTTCTGTATTTGACTATTACAAGTTCAGATCTTCGAATTATTATTTGCAATCTTAGTTTGAATTTAACAATTCGAAGTTCTGTATTTTCCTATTACAGGTTCAGATCTTCAAGTTATAATTTGCAATCACAATTTGTATTTAACAATGCTAAGTTGCGTATTTGTCTATTACAAGTTCAGATCTTCAAATTATATTTTGCAATAATAATTAGAAGCTATCAATTTTAAGTTCTGTATTTGACAATTACAAGTTCAGATCTTCAAGTTATTATTTGCAATAATAATTAGAAGCTATCAATTTTAAGTTCTATATTTCACAATTACAAGTTCAGATCTTCAAGTTATAATTTACAATAATAATTAGAAGCTATCAATTTTAAGTTCTGTATTTGACAATTACAAGTTCAGATCTTCAAGTTATAATTTGCAATAATAATTAGAAGCTATCAATTTTAAGTTCGGTATTTGACAATTACTAGTTCAGATCTTCAAGTTATAATTTGAAATAATAATTTGAATTTATCAAATCTAAGTTCTGTAATTCACGATTACAAGTTCAGATCTTCAAGTTATAACTTACAATAATAATTAGAAGCTATCAATTTTAAGTTCTGTATTTGACAATTACAAGTTCAGATCTTCAAGTTATAATTTGCAATAATAATTAGAAGCTATCAATTTTAAGTTCTGAATTTGACAATTACAAGTTCAGATCTTCAAGTTATTATTTGCAATAATAATTAGAAGCTATCACTCTTAAGTTCTGTATTTGACAATTACAAGTTCAGATCTTCAAGTTATAATTTACAATAATAATTAGAAGCTATCAATTTTAAGTTCCGTATTTGACAATTACAAGTTCAGATCTTCAAGTTATAATTTGCAATAATAATTAGAAGCTATCAATTTTAAGTTCTGCATTTGACAATTACTAGTTCAGATCTTCAAGTTATAATTTGAAATAATAATTTGAATTTAACAAATCTAAGTTCTGTAATTCATGATTACAAGTTCAGATCTTCAAGTTATAACTTACAATAATAATTAGAAGCTATCAATTTTAAGTTCTGTATTTGACAATAACAAGTTCAGATCTTCAAGTTATAATTTGCAATAATAATTACAAGCTATTCATTTTAAGTTCTGTATTTGACAATTACAAGTTCAGATCTTCAAGTTATAATTTGCAATAATAATTAGAAGCTATCAATTTTAAGTGCTGAATTTGACAATTACAAGTTCAGATCTTCAAGTTATTATTTGCAATAATAATTAGAAGCTATCAATCATAAGTTCTGTATTTGACAATTACAAGTTCAGATCTTCAAGTTATAATTTACAATAATAATTAGAAGCTATCAATTTTAAGTTCTGTATTTGACAATTACAAGTTCAGATCTTCAAGTTATAATTTGCAATAATAATTAGAAGCTATCAATTTTAAGTTCTGCATTTGACAATTACTAGTTCAGATCTTCAAGTTATAATTTGAAATAATAATTTGAATTTAACAAATCTAAGTTCTGTAAATCATGATTACAAGTTCAGATCTTCAAGTTATAACTTACAATAATAATTAGAAGCTATCAATTTTAAGTTCTGTATTTGACAATTACAAGTTCAGATCTTCAAGTTATAATTTGCAATAATAATTAGAAGCTATTAATTTTAAGTTCTGTATTTGACAATTACAAGTTCAGATCTTCAAGTTATAATTTGAAATAATAATTAGAAGCTATCAATTTTATGTTCTGTATTTGACAATTACAAGTTCAGATCTTCTAGTTATAATTCGCAATAATAATTAGAAGCTATCAATTTTAAGTTCTGTATTTGACAATTACAAGTACAGATCTTCAAGTTATAATTTTCAATAATTATTAGAAGCTATCAATTTTAAGTTCTGTATTTGACAATTACTAGTTCAGATCTTCAAGTTATATTTTGAAATAATAATTTGAATTTAACAAATCTAAGTTCTGTAATTCACTATTACAAGTTTAGATCTTCAAGTTATAATTTACAATAATAATTAGAAGCTATCAATTTTAAGTTCTGTATTTGACAATTACAAGTTCAGATCTTCAAGTTATGATTTGATATAATAATTAGAAGCTATCAATTTTAAGTTCTGTATTTGACAATTACAAGTTCAGATCTTCAAGTTATGATTTGATATAATAATTAGAAGCTATCAATTTTCAGTTCTGTATTTGACAATTACAAGTTCAGATCTTCTAGTTATAATTTGCAATAATAATTAGAAGCTATCAATTTTAAAATCTGTATTTGACAATTACTAGTTCAGAACTTCAAGTTATAATTTGCACTAATAATTTGTATTTAACAATTAGAAGTTCTGTATTTGACTATTACAAGTTCAGATCTTCGAATTATTATTTGCAATCTTAGTTTGAATTTAACAATTCGAAGTTCTGTATATTCCTATTACAGGTTCAGATCTTCAAGTTATAATTTGCAATCACAATTTGTATTTAACAATGCTAAGTTGCGTATTTGTCTATTACAAGTTCAGATCTTCAAATTATAATTTGCAATAATAATTAGAAGCTATCAATTTTAAGTTCTGTATTTGACAATTACAAGTTCAGATCTTCAAGTTATAATTTGAAATAATAATTAGAAGCTATCAATTTTAAGTTCTGTATTTGACAATTACAAGTTCAGATCTTCTAGTTATAATTTGCAATAATAATTAGAAGCTATCAATTTTAAGATCTGTATTTGACAATTACTAGTTCAGAACTTCAAGTTATAATTTGCAATAAAAATTTGTATTTAACAATTAGAAGTTCTGTATTTGACTATTACAAGTTCAGATCTTCGAATTATTATTTGCAATCTTAGTTTGAATTTAACAATTCGAAGTTCTGTATTTTCCTATTACAGGTTCAGATCTTCAAGTTATAATTTGCAATCACAATTTGTATTTAACAATGCTAAGTTGCGTATTTGTCTATTACAAGTTCAGATCTTCAAATTATATTTTGCAATAATAATTAGAAGCTATCAATTTTAAGTTCTGTATTTGACAATTACAAGTTCAGATCTTCAAGTTATTATTTGCAATAATAATTAGAAGCTATCAATTTTAAGTTCTATATTTCACAATTACAAGTTCAGATCTTCAAGTTATAATTTACAATAATAATTAGAAGCTATCAATTTTAAGTTCTGTATTTGACAATTACAAGTTCAGATCTTCAAGTTATAATTTGCAATAATAATTAGAAGCTATCAATTTTAAGTTCGGTATTTGACAATTACTAGTTCAGATCTTCAAGTTATAATTTGAAATAATAATTTGAATTTATCAAATCTAAGTTCTGTAATTCACGATTACAAGTTCAGATCTTCAAGTTATAACTTACAATAATAATTAGAAGCTATCAATTTTAAGTTCTGTATTTGACAATTACAAGTTCAGATCTTCAAGTTATAATTTGCAATAATAATTAGAAGCTATCAATTTTAAGTTCTGTATTTGACAATTACAAGTTCAGATCTTCAAGTTATAATTTGAAATAATAATTAGAAGCTATCAATTTTAAGTTCTGTATTTGACAATTACAAGTTCAGATCTTCTAGTTATAATTTGCAATAATAATTAGAAGCTATCAATTTTAAGATCTGTATTTGACAATTACTAGTTCAGAACTTCAAGTTATAATTTGCAATAAAAATTTGTATTTAACAATTAGAAGTTCTGTATTTGACTATTACAAGTTCAGATCTTCGAATTATTATTTGCAATCTTAGTTTAACAATTCGAAGTTCTGTATTTTCCTATTACAGGTTCAGATCTTCAAGTTATAATTTGCAATCACAATTTGTATTTAACAATGCTAAGTTGCGTATTTGTCTATTACAAGTTCAGATCTTCAAATTATATTTTGCAATAATAATTAGAAGCTATCAATTTTAAGTTCTGTATTTGACAATTACAAGTTCAGATCTTCAAGTTATTATTTGCAATAATAATTAGAAGCTATCTATTTTAAGTTCTGTATTTGACAATTACAAGTTCAGATCTTCAAGTTATAATTTGCAATAATAATTAGAAGCTATCAATTTTAAGTTCTGTATTTGACAATTACAAGTTCAGATCTTCAAGTTATAATTTGAAATAATAATTAGAAGCTATCAATTTTAAGTTCTGTATTTGACAATTACAAGTTCAGATCTTCTAGTTATAATTTGCAATAATAATTAGAAGCTATCAATTTTAAGATCTGTATTTGACAATTACTAGTTCAGAACTTCAAGTTATAATTTGCAATAAAAATTTGTATTTAACAATTAGAAGTTCTGTATTTGACTATTACAAGTTCAGATCTTCGAATTATTATTTGCAATCTTAGTTTGAATTTAACAATTCGAAGTTCTGTATTTTCCTATTACAGGTTCAGATCTTCAAGTTATAATTTGCAATCAAAATTTGTATTTAACAATGCTAAGTTGCGTATTTGTCTATTACAAGTTCAGATCTTCAAATTATATTTTGCAATAATAATTACAAGCTATCAATTTTAAGTTCTGTATTTGACAATTACAAGTTCAGATCTTCAAGTTATTATTTGCAATAATAATTAGAAGCTATCAATTTTAAGTTCTGTATTTCACAATTACAAGTTCAGATCTTCAAGTTATAATTTACAATAATAATTAGAAGCTATCAATTTTAAGTTCTGTATTTGACAATTACAAGTTCAGATCTTCAAGTTATAATTTGCAATAATAATTAGAAGCTATCAATTTTAAGTTCGGTATTTGACAATTACTAGTTCAGATCTTCAAGTTATAATTTGAAATAATAATTTGAATTTATCAAATCTAAGTTCTGTAATTCACTATTACAAGTTCAGATGTTCAAGTTATAATTTACAATAATAATTAGAAGCTATCAATTTTAAGTGCTGTATTTAACAATTACAAGTTCAGATCTTCTAGTTATAATTTGCACTAATAATTTGTATTTAACAATTTGAAGTTCTGTATTTAACAATTACAAGTTCAGATCTTCAAGTTATAATTTGCAATAATAATTAGAAGCTATCAATTTTAAGTTCTGTATTTGACAATTACTAGTTCAGATCTCCAAGTTGTTATATGCAATAATAATTAGAAGCTATCAATTTTAAGTTCTGTATTTGACAATTACAAGTTCAGATCTTCAAGTTATAATTTACAATAATAATTAGAAGCTATCAATTTTAAGTTCTGTATTTGACAATTACAAGTTCAGATCTTCAAGTTATAATTTGCAATAATAATTAGAAGCTATCAATTTTAAGTTCTGTATTTGACAATTACTAGTTCAGATCTTCAAGTTATAATTTGAAATAATAATTTGAATTTAAAAAATCTAAGTTCTGTAATTCACTATTACAAGTTCAGATCTTCAAGTTATAATTTACAATAATAATTAGAAGCTATCAATTTTAAGTTCTGTATTTGACTATTACAAGTTCAGATCTTCAAGTTATAATTTGCAATAATAATTAGAAGCTATCAATTTTAAGTTCTGTATTTGACAATTACAAGTTCAGATCTTCAAGTTATTATTTGCAATAATAATTAGAAGCTATCAATTTTAAGTTCTGTATTTGACAATTACAAGTTCAGATCTTGAAGTTATAATTTACAATAATAATTAAAAGCTATCAATTTTAAGTTCTGTATTTAACAATTACAAGTTCAGATCTTCAAGTTATAATATGCAATAATAATTAGAAGCTATCAATTTTAAGTTCTGTATTTGACAATTACTAGTTCAGATCTTCAAGTTATAATTTGAAATAATAATTTGAATTTAACAAATCTAAGTTCTGTAATTCACTATTACAAGTTCAGATCTTCAAGTTATAATTTACAATAATAATTAGAAGCTATCAATTTTAAGTTCTGTATTTGACAATTACAAGTTCAGATCTTCAAGTTATAATTTGCACTAATAATTTGTATTTAACAATTTGAAGTTCTGTATTTGACAATTACAAGTTCAGATCTTCAAGTTATAATTTGCAATAATAATTAGAAGCTATCAATTTTAAGTTCTGTATTTGACAATTACAAGTTCAGATCTTCAAGTTATTATTTGCAATAATAATTAGAAGCTATCAATTTTAAGTTCTGTATTTGACAATTACAAGTTTAGATCTTGAAGTTATAATATGCAGTAATAATTAGAAGCTATCAATTTTAAGTTCTGTATTTGACAATTACTAGTTCAGATCTTCAAGTTATAATTTGAAATAATAATTTGAATTTAACAAATCTAAGTTCTGTAATTCACTATTTCAAGTTCAGATCTTCAAGTTATAATTTACAATAAAAATTAGAAGCTATCAATTTTAAGTTTTGTATTTGACAATTACAAGTTCAGATCTTCAAGTTATAATTTGCAATAATAATTAGAAGCTATTAATTTTAAGTTCTGTATTTGACAATTGCAAGTTCAGATCTTCAAGTTATAATTTGATATAATAATTAGAAGCTATCAATTTTATGTTCTGTATTTGACAATTACAAGTTCAGATCTTCAAGTTATAATTTGCAATAATAATTAGAAGCAATCAATTTTAAGTTCTGTATTTGACAATTACAAGTTCAGATCTTCAAGTTATAATTTGCAATAATAATTAGAAGCTATCAATTTTAAGTTCTGTATTTGACAATTACTAGTTCAGATTTCCAAGTTATAATTTGAAATAATAATTTGAATTTAACAAATCTAAGTTCTGTAATTCACTATTACAAGTTCAGATCTTCAAGTTATAATTTACAATAATAATTAGAAGCTATCAATTTTAAGTTCTGTATTTGACAATTACAAGTTTAGATCTTCAAGTTATAATTTGCAATAATAATTAGAAGCTATTAATTTTAAGTTCTGTATTTGACAATTACAAGTTCAGATCTTCAAGTTATAATTTGAAATAATAATTAGAAGCTATCAATTTTATGTTCTATATTGGACAATTACAAGTTCAGATCTTCAAGTTATAAGTTGCAATAATAATTAGAAGCTATCAATTTTAAGTTCTGTATTTTACAATTACAAGTTCAAATCTTCAAGTTATAATTTGCAATAATAATTAGAAGCTATCAATTTTAAATTCTGTATTTGACAATTACTAGTTCAGATCTCCAAGTTATTATTTGCAATAATAATTAGAAGCTATCAATTTTAAGTTCTGTATTTGACAATTACAAGTTCAGATCTTCAAGTTATAATTTACAATAATAATTAGAAGCTATCAATTTTAAGTTCTGTATTTGACAATTACAAGTTCAGATCTTCAAGTTATAATTTGCAATAATAATTAGAAGCTATCAATTTTAAGTTCTGTATTTGACAGTTACAAGTTCAGATCTTCAAGTTATAATTTGCACTAATAATTTGTATTTAACAATTAGAAGTTCTGTATTTGACTATTACAAGTTCAGATCTTCGCATTATTATTTGCAATCTTAGTTTGAATTTAACAATTCGAAGTTCTGTATTTACCTATTACAGGTTCAGATCTTCAAGTTATAATTTGCAATCACAATTTGTATTTAACAATGCTAAGTTGCGTATTTGTCTATTACAAGTTCAGATCTTCAAATTATAATTTGCAATAATAATTAGAAGCTATCAATTTTAAGTTCTGTATTTGACAATTACAAGTTCAGATCTTCAAGTTATTATTTGCAATAATAATTAGAAGCTATCAATTTTAAGTTCTGCATTTGACAATTACAAGTTCAGATCTTGAAGTTATAATTTACAATAATAATTAGAAGCTATCAATTTTAAGTTCTGTATTTAACAATTACAAGTTCAGATCTCAAGTTATAATATGCAATAATAATTAGAAGCTATCAATTTTAAGTTCTGTATTTGACAATTACTAGTTCAGATCTTCAAGTTATAATTTGAAATAATAATTTGAATTTAACAAATCTAAGTTCTGTAATTCACTATTACAAGTTCAGATCTTCAAGTTATAATTTGCAATAATAATTAGAAGCTATTAATTTTAAGTTCTGTATTTGACAATTACAAGTTCAGATGTTCAAGTTATAATGTGCAATAATAATTAGAAGCTATCAATTTTAAGTTCTGTATTTGACAACTACAAGTTCAGATCTTCAAGTTATAATTTGCAATAATAATTAGAAGCTATCAATTTTAAGTTCTGTATTTGACAATTACTAGTTCAGATCTCCAAGTTGTTATTTGCAATAATAATTAGAAGCTATCAATTTTAAGTTCTGTATTTGACAATTACAAGTTCAGATCTTCAAGTTATAATTTACAATAATAATTAGAAGCTATCAATTTTAAGTTCTGTATTTGACAATTACAAGTTCAGATCTTCAAGTTATAATTTGCAATAATAATTAGAAGCTATCAATTTTAAGTTCTGTATTTGACAATTACTAGTTCAGATCTTCAAGTTATAATTTGAAATAATAATTTGAATTTAAAAAATCTAAGTTCTGTAATTCACTATTACAAGTTCAGATCTTCAAGTTATAATTTACAATAATAATTAGAAGCTATCAATTTTAAGTTCTGTATTTGACTATTACAAGTTCAGATCTTCAAGTTATAATTTGCAATAATAATTAGAAGCTATCAATTTTAAGTTCTGTATTTGACAATTCCAAGTTCAGATCTTCAAGTTATTATTTGCAATAATAATTAGAAGCTATCAATTTTAAGTTCTGTATTTGACAATTACAAGTTTAGATCTTGAAGTTATAATATGCAGTAATAATTAGAAGCTATCAATTTTAAGTTCTGTATTTGACAATTACTAGTTCAGATCTTCAAGTTATAATTTGAAATAATAATTTGAATTTAACAAATCTAAGTTCTGTAATTCACTATTACAAGTTCAGATCTTCAAGTTATAATTTACAATAATAATTAGAAGCTATCAATTTTAAGTTTTGTATTTGACAATTACAAGTTCAGATCTTCAAGTTATAATTTGCAATAATAATTAGAAGCTATTAATTTTAAGTTCTGTATTTGACAATTGCAAGTTCAGATCTTCAAGTTATAATTTGATATAATAATTAGAAGCTATCAATTTTATGTTCTGTATTTGACAATTACAAGTTCAGATCTTCAAGTTATAATTTGCAATAATAATTAGAAGCAATCAATTTTAAGTTCTGTATTTGACAATTACAAGTTCAGATCTTCAAGTTATAATTTGCAATAATAATTAGAAGCTATCAATTTTAAGTTCTGTATTTGACAATTACTAGTTCATATCTCCAAGTTATAATTTGAAATAATAATTTGAATTTAACAAATCTAAGTTCTGTAATTCACTATTACAAGTTCAGATCTTCAAGTTATAATTTACAATAATAATTAGAAGCTATCAATTTTAAGTTCTGTATTTGACAATTACAAGTTTAGATCTTCAAGTTATAATTTGCAATAATAATTAGAAGCTATTAATTTTAAGTTCTGTATTTGACAATTACAAGTTCAGATCTTCAAGTTATAATTTGAAATAATAATTAGATGCTATCAATTTTATGTTCTGTATTGGACAATTACAAGTTCAGATCTTCAAGTTATAAGTTGCAATAATAATTAGAAGCTATCAATTTTAAGTTCTGTATTTTACAATTACAAGTTCAAATCTTCAAGTTATAATTTGCAATAATAATTAGAAGCTATCAATTTTGAATTCTGTATTTGACAATTACTAGTTCAGATCTCCAAGTTATTATTTGCAATAATAATTAGAAGCTATCAATTTTAAGTTCTGTATTTGACAATTACAAGTTCAGATCTTCAAGTTATAATTTACAATAATAATTAGAAGCTATCAATTTTAAGTTCTGTATTTGACAATTACAAGTTCAGATCTTCAAGTTATAATTTGCAATAATAATTAGTAGCTATCAATTTTAAGTTCTGTATTTGACAATTACTAGTTCAGATCTCCAAGTTGTTATTTGCAATAATAATTAGAAGCTATCAATTTTAAGTTCTGTATTTGACAATTACAAGTTCAGATCTTCAAGTTATAATTTACAATAATAATTAGAAGCTATCAATTTTAAGTTCTGTATTTGACAATTACAAGTTCAGATCTTCAAGTTATAATTTGCAATAATAATTAGAAGCTATCAATTTTAAGTTCTGTATTTGACAATTACTAGTTCAGATCTTCAAGTTATAATTTGAAATAATAATTTGAATTTAAAAAATCTAAGTTCTGTAATTCACTATTACAAGTTCAGATCTTCAAGTTATAATTTACAATAATAATTAGAAGCTATCAATTTTAAGTTCTGTATTTGACTATTACAAGTTCAGATCTTCAAGTTATAATTTGCAATAATAATTAGAAGCTATCAATTTTAAGTTCTGTATTTGACAATTCCAAGTTCAGATCTTCAAGTTATTATTTGCAATAATAATTAGAAGCTATCAATTTTAAGTTCTGTATTTGACAATTACAAGTTTAGATCTTGAAGTTATAATATGCAGTAATAATTAGAAGCTATCAATTTTAAGTTCTGTATTTGACAATTACTAGTTCAGATCTTCAAGTTATAATTTGAAATAATAATTTGAATTTAACAAATCTAAGTTCTGTAATTCACTATTACAAGTTCAGATCTTCAAGTTATAATTTACAATAATAATTAGAAGCTATCAATTTTAAGTTTTGTATTTGACAATTACAAGTTCAGATCTTCAAGTTATAATTTGCAATAATAATTAGAAGCTATTAATTTTAAGTTCTGTATTTGACAATTGCAAGTTCAGATCTTCAAGTTATAATTTGATATAATAATTAGAAGCTATCAATTTTATGTTCTGTATTTGACAATTACAAGTTCAGATCTTCAAGTTATAATTTGCAATAATAATTAGAAGCAATCAATTTTAAGTTCTGTATTTGACAATTACAAGTTCAGATCTTCAAGTTATAATTTGCAATAATAATTAGAAGCTATCAATTTTAAGTTCTGTATTTGACAATTACTAGTTCATATCTCCAAGTTATAATTTGAAATAATAATTTGAATTTAACAAATCTAAGTTCTGTAATTCACTATTACAAGTTCAGATCTTCAAGTTATAATTTACAATAATAATTAGAAGCTATCAATTTTAAGTTCTGTATTTGACAATTACAAGTTTAGATCTTCAAGTTATAATTTGCAATAATAATTAGAAGCTATTAATTTTAAGTTCTGTATTTGACAATTACAAGTTCAGATCTTCAAGTTATAATTTGAAATAATAATTAGATGCTATCAATTTTATGTTCTGTATTGGACAATTACAAGTTCAGATCTTCAAGTTATAAGTTGCAATAATAATTAGAAGCTATCAATTTTAAGTTCTGTATTTTACAATTACAAGTTCAAATCTTCAAGTTATAATTTGCAATAATAATTAGAAGCTATCAATTTTGAATTCTGTATTTGACAATTACTAGTTCAGATCTCCAAGTTATTATTTGCAATAATAATTAGAAGCTATCAATTTTAAGTTCTGTATTTGACAATTACAAGTTCAGATCTTCAAGTTATAATTTACAATAATAATTAGAAGCTATCAATTTTAAGTTCTGTATTTGACAATTACAAGTTCAGATCTTCAAGTTATAATTTGCAATAATAATTAGTAGCTATCAATTTTAAGTTCTGTATTTGACAATTACTAGTTCAGATCTTCAAGTTATAATTTGAAATAATAATTTGAATTTAACAAATCTAAGTTCTGTAATTCACTATTACAAGTTCAGATCCTCAAGTTATAATTTACAATAATAATTAGAAGCTATCAATTTTAAGTTCTGTATTTGACTATTACAAGTTCAGATCTTCAAGTTATAATTTGCAATAATAATTAGAAGCTATCAATTTTAAGTTCTGTATTTGACAGTTACAAGTTCAGATCTTCAAGTTATAATTTGCACTAATAATTTGTATTTAACAATTAGAAGTTCTGTATTTGACTATTACAAGTTCAGATCTTCGCATTATTATTTGCAATCTTAGTTTGAATTTAACAATTCGAAGTTCTGTATTTACCTATTACAGGTTCAGATCTTCAAGTTATAATTTGCAATCACAATTTGTATTTAACAATGCTAAGTTGCGTATTTGTCTATTACAAGTTCAGATCTTCAAATTATAATTTGCAATAATAATTAGAAGCTATCAATTTTAAGTTCTGTATTTGACAATTACAAGTTCAGATCTTCAAGTTATTATTTGCAATAATAATTAGAAGCTATCAATTTTAAGTTCTGCATTTGACAATTACAAGTTCAGATCTTGAAGTTATAATTTACAATAATAATTAGAAGCTATCAATTTTAAGTTCTGTATTTAACAATTACAAGTTCAGATCTCAAGTTATAATATGCAATAATAATTAGAAGCTATCAATTTTAAGTTCTGTATTTGACAATTACTAGTTCAGATCTTCAAGTTATAATTTGAAATAATAATTTGAATTTAACAAATCTAAGTTCTGTAATTCACTATTACAAGTTCAGATCTTCAAGTTATAATTTACAATAATAATTAGAAGCTATCAATTTTAAGTTCTGTATTTGACAATTACAAGTTCAGATCTTCAAGTTATAATTTGCAATAATAATTAGAAGCTATTAATTTTAAGTTCTGTATTTGACAATTACAAGTTCAGATCTTCAAGTTATAATGTGCAATAATAATTAGAAGCTATCAATTTTAAGTTCTGTATTTGACAACTACAAGTTCAGATCTTCAAGTTATAATTTGCAATAATAATTAGAAGCTATCAATTTTAAGTTCTGTATTTGACAATTACTAGTTCAGATCTACAAGTTGTTATTTGCAATAATAATTAGAAGCTATCAATTTTAAGTTCTGTATTTGACAATTACAAGTTCAGATCTTCAAGTTATAATTTACAATAATAATTAGAAGCTATCAATTTTAAGTTCTGTATTTGACAATTACAAGTTCAGATCTTCAAGTTATAATTTGCAATAATAATTAGAAGCTATCAATTTTAAGTTCTGTATTTGACAATTACTAGTTCAGATCTTCAAGTTATAATTTGAAATAATAATTTGAATTTAAAAAATCTAAGTTCTGTAATTCACTATTACAAGTTCAGATCTTCAAGTTATAATTTACAATAATAATTAGAAGCTATCAATTTTAAGTTCTGTATTTGACTATTACAAGTTCAGATCTTCAAGTTATAATTTGCAATAATAATTAGAAGCTATCAATTTTAAGTTCTGTATTTGACAATTACAAGTTCAGATCTTCAAGTTATTATTTGCAATAATAATTAGAAGCTATCAATTTTAAGTTCTGTATTTGACAATTACAAGTTCAGATCTTGAAGTTATAATTTACAATAATAATTAAAAGCTATCAATTTTAAGTTCTGTATTTAACAATTACAAGTTCAGATCTTCAAGTTATAATATGCAATAATAATTAGAAGCTATCAATTTTAAGTTCTGTATTTGACAATTACTAGTTCAGATCTTCAAGTTATAATTTGAAATAATAATTTGAATTTAACAAATCTAAGTTCTGTAATTCACTATTACAAGTTCAGATCTTCAAGTTATAATTTACAATAATAATTAGACGCTATCAATTTTAAGTTCTGTATTTGACAATTACAAGTTCAGATCTTCAAGTTATAATTTGCACTAATAATTTGTATTTAACAATTTGAAGTTCTGTATTTGACAATTACAAGTTCAGATCTTCAAGTTATTATTTGCAATAATAATTAGAAGCTATCAATTTTAAGTTCTGTATTTGACAATTACAAGTTTAGATCTTGAAGTTATAATATGCAGTAATAATTAGAAGCTATTAATTTTAAGTTCTGTATTTGACAATTACTAGTTCAGATCTTCAAGTTATTATTTGAAATAATAATTTGAATTTAACAAATCTAAGTTCTGTAATTCACTATTACAAGTTCAGATCTTCAAGTTATAATTTACAATAATAATTAGAAGCTATCAATTTTAAGTTTTGTATTTGACAATTACAAGTTCAGATCTTCAAGTTATAATTTGCAATAATAATTAGAAGCTATTAATTTTAAGTTCTGTATTTGACAATTGCAAGTTCAGATCTTCAAGTTATAATTTGATATAATAATTAGAAGCTATCAATTTTATGTTCTGTATTTGACAATTACAAGTTCAGATCTTCAAGTTATAATTTGCAATAATAATTAGAAGCAATCAATTTTAAGTTCTGTATTTGACAATTACAAGTTCAGATCTTCAAGTTATAATTTGCAATAATAATTAGAAGCTATCAATTTTAAGTTCTGTATTTGACAATTACTAGTTCAGATCTCCAAGTTATAATTTGAAATAATAATTTGAATTTAACAAATCTAAGTTCTGTAATTCACTATTACAAGTTCAGATCTTCAAGTTATAATTTACAATAATAATTAGAAGCTATCAATTTTAAGTTCTGTATTTGACAATTACAAGTTTAGATCTTCAAGTTATAATTTGCAATAATAATTAGAAGCTATTAATTTTAAGTTCTGTATTTGACAATTACAAGTTCAGATCTTCAAGTTATAATTTGAAATAATAATTAGAAGCTATCAATTTTATGTTCTGTATTGGACAATTACAAGTTCAGATCTTCAAGTTATAAGTTGCAATATTAATTAGAAGCTATCAATTTTAAGTTCTGTATTTTACAATTACAAGTTCAAATCTTCAAGTTATAATTTGCAATAATAATTAGAAGCTATCAATTTTAAATTCTGTATTTGACAATTACTAGTTCAGATCTCCAAGTTATTATTTGCAATAATAATTAGAAGCTATCAATTTTAAGTTCTGTATTTGACAATTACAAGTTCAGATCTTCAAGTTATAATTTACAATAATAATTAGAAGCTATCAATTTTAAGTTCTGTATTTGACAATTACAAGTTCAGATCTTCAAGTTATAATTTGCAATAATAATTTATAGCTATCAATTTTAAGTTCTGTATTTGACAATTACTAGTTCAGATCTTGAAGTTATAATTTGAAATAATAATTTGAATTTAACAAATCTAAGTTCTGTAATTCACTATTACAAGTTCAGATCTTCAAGTTATAATTTACAATAATAATTAGAAGCTATCAATTTTAAGTTCTGTATTTGACAATTACAAGTTCAGATCTTCAAGTTATAATTTGCAATAATAATTAGTAGCTATCAATTTTAAGTTCTGTATTTGACAATTACTAGTTCAGATCTTCAAGTTATAATTTGAAATAATAATTTGAATTTAACAAATCTAAGTTCTGTAATTCACTATTACAAGTTCAGATCTTCAAGTTATAATTTACAATAATAATTAGAAGCTATCAATTTTAAGTTCTGTATTTGACTATTACAAGTTCAGATCTTCAAGTTATAATTTGCAATAATAATTAGAAGCTATCAATTTTAAGTTCTGTATTTGACAGTTACAAGTTCAGATCTTCAAGTTATAATTTGCACTAATAATTTGTATTTAACAATTAGAAGTTCTGTATTTGACAATTACAAGTTCAGATCTTCAAGTTATTATTTGCAATAATAATTAGAAGCTATCAATTTTAAGTTCTGTATTTGACAATTACAAGTTCAGATCTTGAAGTTATAATTTACAATAATAATTAAAAGCTATCAATTTTAAGTTCTGTATTTAACAATTACAAGTTCAGATCTTCAAGTTATAATATGCAATAATAATTAGAAGCTATCAATTTTAAGTTCTGTATTTGACAATTACTAGTTCAGATCTTCAAGTTATAATTTGAAATAATAATTTGAATTTAACAAATCTAAGTTCTGTAATTCACTATTACAAGTTCAGATCTTCAAGTTATAATTTACAATAATAATTAGACGCTATCAATTTTAAGTTCTGTATTTGACAATTACAAGTTCAGATCTTCAAGTTATAATTTGCACTAATAATTTGTATTTAACAATTTGAAGTTCTGTATTTGACAATTACAAGTTCAGATCTTCAAGTTATTATTTGCAATAATAATTAGAAGCTATCAATTTTAAGTTCTGTATTTGACAATTACAAGTTTAGATCTTGAAGTTATAATATGCAGTAATAATTAGAAGCTATTAATTTTAAGTTCTGTATTTGACAATTACTAGTTCAGATCTTCAAGTTATTATTTGAAATAATAATTTGAATTTAACAAATCTAAGTTCTGTAATTCACTATTACAAGTTCAGATCTTCAAGTTATAATTTACAATAATAATTAGAAGCTATCAATTTTAAGTTTTGTATTTGACAATTACAAGTTCAGATCTTCAAGTTATAATTTGCAATAATAATTAGAAGCTATTAATTTTAAGTTCTGTATTTGACAATTGCAAGTTCAGATCTTCAAGTTATAATTTGATATAATAATTAGAAGCTATCAATTTTATGTTCTGTATTTGACAATTACAAGTTCAGATCTTCAAGTTATAATTTGCAATAATAATTAGAAGCAATCAATTTTAAGTTCTGTATTTGACAATTACAAGTTCAGATCTTCAAGTTATAATTTGCAATAATAATTAGAAGCTATCAATTTTAAGTTCTGTATTTGACAATTACTAGTTCAGATCTCCAAGTTATAATTTGAAATAATAATTTGAATTTAACAAATCTAAGTTCTGTAATTCACTATTACAAGTTCAGATCTTCAAGTTATAATTTACAATAATAATTAGAAGCTATCAATTTTAAGTTCTGTATTTGACAATTACAAGTTTAGATCTTCAAGTTATAATTTGCAATAATAATTAGAAGCTATTAATTTTAAGTTCTGTATTTGACAATTACAAGTTCAGATCTTCAAGTTATAATTTGAAATAATAATTAGAAGCTATCAATTTTATGTTCTGTATTGGACAATTACAAGTTCAGATCTTCAAGTTATAAGTTGCAATATTAATTAGAAGCTATCAATTTTAAGTTCTGTATTTTACAATTACAAGTTCAAATCTTCAAGTTATAATTTGCAATAATAATTAGAAGCTATCAATTTTAAATTCTGTATTTGACAATTACTAGTTCAGATCTCCAAGTTATTATTTGCAATAATAATTAGAAGCTATCAATTTTAAGTTCTGTATTTGACAATTACAAGTTCAGATCTTCAAGTTATAATTTACAATAATAATTAGAAGCTATCAATTTTAAGTTCTGTATTTGACAATTACAAGTTCAGATCTTCAAGTTATAATTTGCAATAATAATTAGTAGCTATCAATTTTAAGTTCTGTATTTGACAATTACTAGTTCAGATCTTCAAGTTATAATTTGAAATAATAATTTGAATTTAACAAATCTAAGTTCTGTAATTCACTATTACAAGTTCAGATCTTCAAGTTATAATTTACAATAATAATTAGAAGCTATCAATTTTAAGTTCTGTATTTGACTATTACAAGTTCAGATCTTCAAGTTATAATTTGCAATAATAATTAGAAGCTATCAATTTTAAGTTCTGTATTTGACAGTTACAAGTTCAGATCTTCAAGTTATAATTTGCACTAATAATTTGTATTTAACAATTAGAAGTTCTGTATTTGACTATTACAAGTTCAGATCTTCGCATTATTATTTGCAATCTTAGTTTGAATTTAACAATTCGAAGTTCTGTATTTACCTATTACAGGTTCAGATCTTCAAGTTATAATTTGCAATCACAATTTGTATTTAACAATGCTAAGTTGCGTATTTGTCTATTACAAGTTCAGATCTTCAAATTATAATTTGCAATAATAATTAGAAGCTATCAATTTTAAGTTCTGTATTTGACAATTACAAGTTCAGATCTTCAAGTTATTATTTGCAATAATAATTAGAAGCTATCAATTTTAAGTTCTGCATTTGACAATTACAAGTTCAGATCTTGAAGTTATAATTTACAATAATAATTAGAAGCTATCAATTTTAAGTTCTGTATTTAACAATTACAAGTTCAGATCTCAAGTTATAATATGCAATAATAATTAGAAGCTATCAATTTTAAGTTCTGTATTTGACAATTACTAGTTCAGATCTTCTAGTTATAATTTGAAATAATAATTTGAATTTAACAAATCTAAGTTCTGTAATTCACTATTACAAGTTCAGATCTTCAAGTTATAATTTACAATAATAATTAGAAGCTATCAATTTTAAGTTCTGTATTTGACAATTACAAGTTCAGATCTTCAAGTTATAATTTGCAATAATAATTAGAAGCTATTAATTTTAAGTTCTGTATTTGACAATTACAAGTTCAGATCTTCAAGTTATAATGTGCAATAATAATTAGAAGCTATCAATTTTAAGTTCTGTATTTGACAACTACAAGTTCAGATCTTCAAGTTATAATTTGCAATAATAATTAGAAGCTATCAATTTTAAGTTCTGTATTTGACAATTACTAGTTCAGATCTCCAAGTTGTTATTTGCAATAATAATTAGAAGCTATCAATTTTAAGTTCTGTATTTGACAATTACAAGTTCAGATCTTCAAGTTATAATTTGCAATAATAATTAGAAGCTATCAATTTTAAGTTCTGTATTTGACAATTACAAGTTCAGATCTTCAAGTTATTATTTGCAATAATAATTAGAAGCTATCAATTTTAAGTTCTGTATTTGACAATTACAAGTTTAGATCTTGAAGTTATAATATGCAGTAATAATTAGAAGCTATCAATTTTAAGTTCTGTATTTGACAATTACTAGTTCAGATCTTCAAGTTATAATTTGAAATAATAATTTGAATTTAACAAATCTAAGTTCTGTAATTCACTATTACAAGTTCAGATCTTCAAGTTATAATTTACAATAATAATTAGAAGCTATCAATTTTAAGTTTTGTATTTGACAATTACAAGTTCAGATCTTCAAGTTATAATTTGCAATAATAATTAGAAGCTATTAATTTTAAGTTCTGTATTTGACAATTGCAAGTTCAGATCTTCAAGTTATAATTTGATATAATAATTAGAAGCTATCAATTTTATGTTCTGTATTTGACAATTACAAGTTCAGATCTTCAAGTTATAATTTGCAATAATAATTAGAAGCAATCAATTTTAAGTTCTGTATTTGACAATTACAGGTTCAGATCTTCAAGTTATAATTTGCAATAATAATTAGAAGCTATCAATTTTAAGTTCTGTATTTGACAATTACTAGTTCAGATCTCCAAGTTATAATTTGAAATAATAATTTGAATTTAACAAATCTAAGTTCTGTAATTCACTATTACAAGTTCAGATCTTCAAGTTATAATTTACAATAATAATTAGAAGCTATCAATTTTAAGTTCTGTATTTGACAATTACAAGTTTAGATCTTCAAGTTATAATTTGCAATAATAATTAGAAGCTATTAATTTTAAGTTCTGTATTTGACAATTACAAGTTCAGATCTTCAAGTTATAATTTGAAATAATAATTAGAAGCTATCAATTTTATGTTCTGTATTGGACAATTACAAGTTCAGATCTTCAAGTTATAAGTTGCAATAATAATTAGAAGCTATCAATTTTAAGTTCTGTATTTTACAATTACAAGTTCAAATCTTCAAGTTATAATTTGCAATAATAATTAGAAGCTATCAATTTTAAATTCTGTATTTGACAATTACTAGTTCAGATCTCCAAGTTATTATTTGCAATAATAATTAGAAGCTATCAATTTTAAGTTCTGTATTTGACAATTACAAGTTCAGATCTTCAAGTTATAATTTGAAATAATAATTTGAATTTAACAAATCTAAGTTCTGTAATTCACTATTACAAGTTCAGATCTTCAAGTTATAATTTACAATAATAATTAGAAGCTATCAATTTTAAGTTCTGTATTTGACAATTACAAGTTCAGATCTTCAAGTTATAATTTGCAATAATAATTAGTAGCTATCAATTTTAAGTTCTGTATTTGACAATTACTAGTTCAGATCTTCAAGTTATAATTTGAAATAATAATTTGAATTTAACAAATCTAAGTTCTGTAATTCACTATTACAAGTTCAGATCTTCAAGTTATAATTTACAATAATAATTAGAAGCTATCAATTTTAAGTTCTGTATTTGACTATTACAAGTTCAGATCTTCAAGTTATAATTTGCAATAATAATTAGAAGCTATCAATTTTAAGTTCTGTATTTGACAGTTACAAGTTCAGATCTTCAAGTTATAATTTGCACTAATAATTTGTATTTAACAATTAGAAGTTCTGTATTTGACTATTACAAGTTCAGATCTTCGCATTATTATTTGCAATCTTAGTTTGAATTTAACAATTCGAAGTTCTGTATTTACCTATTACAGGTTCAGATCTTCAAGTTATAATTTGCAATCACAATTTGTATTTAACAATGCTAAGTTGCGTATTTGTCTATTACAAGTTCAGATCTTCAAATTATAATTTGCAATAATAATTAGAAGCTATCAATTTTAAGTTCTGTATTTGACAATTACAAGTTCAGATCTTCAAGTTATTATTTGCAATAATAATTAGAAGCTATCAATTTTAAGTTCTGCATTTGACAATTACAAGTTCAGATCTTGAAGTTATAATTTACAATAATAATTAGAAGCTATCAATTTTAAGTTCTGTATTTAACAATTACAAGTTCAGATCTCAAGTTATAATATGCAATAATAATTAGAAGCTATCAATTTTAAGTTCTGTATTTGACAATTACTAGTTCAGATCTTCTAGTTATAATTTGAAATAATAATTTGAATTTAACAAATCTAAGTTCTGTAATTCACTATTACAAGTTCAGATCTTCAAGTTATAATTTACAATAATAATTAGAAGCTATCAATTTTAAGTTCTGTATTTGACAATTACAAGTTCAGATCTTCAAGTTATAATTTGCAATAATAATTAGAAGCTATTAATTTTAAGTTCTGTATTTGACAATTACAAGTTCAGATCTTCAAGTTATAATGTGCAATAATAATTAGAAGCTATCAATTTTAAGTTCTGTATTTGACAACTACAAGTTCAGATCTTCAAGTTATAATTTGCAATAATAATTAGAAGCTATCAATTTTAAGTTCTGTATTTGACAATTACTAGTTCAGATCTCCAAGTTGTTATTTGCAATAATAATTAGAAGCTATCAATTTTAAGTTCTGTATTTGACAATTACAAGTTCAGATCTTCAAGTTATAATTTACAATAATAATTAGAAGCTATCAATTTTAAGTTCTGTATTTGACAATTACAAGTTCAGATCTTCAAGTTATAATTTGCAATAATAATTAGAAGCTATCAATTTTAAGTTCTGTATTTGACAATTACTAGTTCAGATCTTCAAGTTATAATTTGAAATAATAATTTGAATTTAAAAAATCTAAGTTCTGTAATTCACTATTACAAGTTCAGATCTTCAAGTTATAATTTACAATAATAATTAGAAGCTATCAATTTTAAGTTCTGTATTTGACTATTACAAGTTCAGATCTTCAAGTTATAATTTGCAATAATAATTAGAAGCTATCAATTTTAAGTTCTGTATTTGACAATTACAAGTTCAGATCTTCAAGTTATTATTTGCAATAATAATTAGAAGCTATCAATTTTAAGTTCTGTATTTGACAATTACAAGTTTAGATCTTGAAGTTATAATATGCAGTAATAATTAGAAGCTATTAATTTTAAGTTCTGTATTTGACAATTACTAGTTCAGATCTTCAAGTTATTATTTGAAATAATAATTTGAATTTAACAAATCTAAGTTCTGTAATTCACTATTACAAGTTCAGATCTTCAAGTTATAATTTACAATAATAATTAGAAGCTATCAATTTTAAGTTTTGTATTTGACAATTACAAGTTCAGATCTTCAAGTTATAATTTGCAATAATAATTAGAAGCTATTAATTTTAAGTTCTGTATTTGACAATTGCAAGTTCAGATCTTCAAGTTATAATTTGATATAATAATTAGAAGCTATCAATTTTATGTTCTGTATTTGACAATTACAAGTTCAGATCTTCAAGTTATAATTTGCAATAATAATTAGAAGCAATCAATTTTAAGTTCTGTATTTGACAATTACAAGTTCAGATCTTCAAGTTATAATTTGCAATAATAATTAGAAGCTATCAATTTTAAGTTCTGTATTTGACAATTACTAGTTCAGATCTCCAAGTTATAATTTGAAATAATAATTTGAATTTAACAAATCTAAGTTCTGTAATTCACTATTACAAGTTCAGATCTTCAAGTTATAATTTACAATAATAATTAGAAGCTATCAATTTTAAGTTCTGTATTTGACAATTACAAGTTTAGATCTTCAAGTTATAATTTGCAATAATAATTAGAAGCTATTAATTTTAAGTTCTGTATTTGACAATTACAAGTTCAGATCTTCAAGTTATAATTTGAAATAATAATTAGAAGCTATCAATTTTATGTTCTGTATTGGACAATTACAAGTTCAGATCTTCAAGTTATAAGTTGCAATAATAATTAGAAGCTATCAATTTTAAGTTCTGTATTTGACTATTACAAGTTCAGATCTTCGCATTATTATTTGCAATCTTAGTTTGAATTTAACAATTCGAAGTTCTGTATTTACCTATTACAGGTTCAGATCTTCAAGTTATAATTTGCAATCACAATTTGTATTTAACAATGCTAAGTTGCGTATTTGTCTATTACAAGTTCAGATCTTCAAATTATAATTTGCAATAATAATTAGAAGCTATCAATTTTAAGTTCTGTATTTGACAATTACAAGTTCAGATCTTCAAGTTATTATTTGCAATAATAATTAGAAGCTATCAATTTTAAGTTCTGCATTTGACAATTACAAGTTCAGATCTTGAAGTTATAATTTACAATAATAATTAGAAGCTATCAATTTTAAGTTCTGTATTTAACAATTACAAGTTCAGATCTCAAGTTATAATATGCAATAATAATTAGAAGCTATCAATTTTAAGTTCTGTATTTGACAATTACTAGTTCAGATCTTCTAGTTATAATTTGAAATAATAATTTGAATTTAACAAATCTAAGTTCTGTAATTCACTATTACAAGTTCAGATCTTCAAGTTATAATTTACAATAATAATTAGAAGCTATCAATTTTAAGTTCTGTATTTGACAATTACAAGTTCAGATCTTCAAGTTATAATTTGCAATAATAATTAGAAGCTATTAATATTAAGTTCTGTATTTGACAATTACAAGTTCAGATCTTCAAGTTATAATGTGCAATAATAATTAGAAGCTATCAATTTTAAGTTCTGTATTTGACAACTACAAGTTCAGATCTTCAAGTTATAATTTGCAATAATAATTAGAAGCTATCAATTTTAAGTTCTGTATTTGACAATTACTAGTTCAGATCTCCAAGTTGTTATTTGCAATAATAATTAGAAGCTATCAATTTTAAGTTCTGTATTTGACAATTACAAGTTCAGATCTTCAAGTTATAATTTACAATAATAATTAGAAGCTATCAATTTTAAGTTCTGTATTTGACAATTACAAGTTCAGATCTTCAAGTTATAATTTGCAATAATAATTAGAAGCTATCAATTTTAAGTTCTGTATTTGACAATTACTAGTTCAGATCTTCAAGTTATAATTTGAAATAATAATTTGAATTTAAAAAATCTAAGTTCTGTAATTCACTATTACAAGTTCAGATCTTCAAGTTATAATTTACAATAATAATTAGAAGCTATCAATTTTAAGTTCTGTATTTGACTATTACAAGTTCAGATCTTCAAGTTATAATTTGCAATAATAATTAGAAGCTATCAATTTTAAGTTCTGTATTTGACAATTACAAGTTCAGATCTTCAAGTTATTATTTGCAATAATAATTAGAAGCTATCAATTTTAAGTTCTGTATTTGACAATTACAAGTTTAGATCTTGAAGTTATAATATGCAGTAATAATTAGAAGCTATTAATTTTAAGTTCTGTATTTGACAATTACTAGTTCAGATCTTCAAGTTATTATTTGAAATAATAATTTGAATTTAACAAATCTAAGTTCTGTAATTCACTATTACAAGTTCAGATCTTCAAGTTATAATTTACAATAATAATTAGAAGCTATCAATTTTAAGTTTTGTATTTGACAATTACAAGTTCAGATCTTCAAGTTATAATTTGCAATAATAATTAGAAGCTATTAATTTTAAGTTCTGTATTTGACAATTGCAAGTTCAGATCTTCAAGTTATAATTTGATATAATAATTAGAAGCTATCAATTTTATGTTCTGTATTTGACAATTACAAGTTCAGATCTTCAAGTTATAATTTGCAATAATAATTAGAAGCAATCAATTTTAAGTTCTGTATTTGACAATTACAAGTTCAGATCTTCAAGTTATAATTTGCAATAATAATTAGAAGCTATCAATTTTAAGTTCTGTATTTGACAATTACTAGTTCAGATCTCCAAGTTATAATTTGAAATAATAATTTGAATTTAACAAATCTAAGTTCTGTAATTCACTATTACAAGTTCAGATCTTCAAGTTATAATTTACAATAATAATTAGAAGCTATCAATTTTAAGTTCTGTATTTGACAATTACAAGTTTAGATCTTCAAGTTATAATTTGCAATAATAATTAGAAGCTATTAATTTTAAGTTCTGTATTTGACAATTACAAGTTCAGATCTTCAAGTTATAATTTGAAATAATAATTAGAAGCTATCAATTTTATGTTCTGTATTGGACAATTACAAGTTCAGATCTTCAAGTTATAAGTTGCAATAATAATTAGAAGCTATCAATTTTAAGTTCTGTATTTTACAATTACAAGTTCAAATCTTCAAGTTATAATTTGCAATAATAATTAGAAGCTATCAATTTTAAATTCTGTATTTGACAATTACTAGTTCAGATCTCCAAGTTATTATTTGCAATAATAATTAGAAGCTATCAATTTTAAGTTCTGTATTTGACAATTACAAGTTCAGATCTTCAAGTTATAATTTACAATAATAATTAGAAGCTATCAATTTTAAGTTCTGTATTTGACAATTACAAGTTCAGATCTTCAAGTTATAATTTGCAATAATAATTAGTAGCTATCAATTTTAAGTTCTGTATTTGACAATTACTAGTTCAGATCTTGAAGTTATAATTTGAAATAATAATTTGAATTTAACAAATCTAAGTTCTGTAATTCACTATTACAAGTTCAGATCTTCAAGTTATAATTTACAATAATAATTAGAAGCTATCAATTTTAAGTTCTGTATTTGACTATTACAAGTTCAGATCTTCAAGTTATAATTTGCAATAATAATTAGAAGCTATCAATTTTAAGTTCTGTATTTGACAGTTACAAGTTCAGATCTTCAAGTTATAATTTGCACTAATAATTTGTATTTAACAATTAGAAGTTCTGTATTTGACTATTACAAGTTCAGATCTTCGCATTATTATTTGCAATCTTAGTTTGAATTTAACAATTCGAAGTTCTGTATTTACCTATTACTGGTTCAGATCTTCAAGTTATAATTTGCAATCACAATTTGTATTTAACAATGCTAAGTTGCGTATTTGTCTATTACAAATTCAGATCTTCAAATTATAATTTGCAATAATAATTAGAAGCTATCAATTTTAAGTTCTGTATTTGACAATTACAAGTTCAGATCTTCAAGTTATTATTTGCAATAATAATTAGAAGCTATCAATTTTAAGTTCTGCATTTGACAATTACAAGTTCAGATCTTGAAGTTATAATTTACAATAATAATTAGAAGCTATAAATTTTAAGTTCTGTATTTAACAATTACAAGTTCAGATCTCAAGTTATAATATGCAATAATAATTAGAAGCTATCAATTTTAAGTTCTGTATTTGACAATTACTAGTTCAGATCTTCAAGTTATAATTTGAAATAATAATTTGAATTTAACAAATCTAAGTTCTGTAATTCACTATTACAAGTTCAGATCTTCAAGTTATAATTTACAATAATAATTAGAAGCTATCAATTTTAAGTTCTGTATTTGACAATTACAAGTTCAGATCTTCAAGTTATAATTTGCAATAATAATTAGAAGCTATTAATTTTAAGTTCTGTATTTGACAATTACAAGTTCAGATCTTCAAGTTATAATGTGCAATAATAATTAGAAGCTATCAATTTTAAGTTCTGTATTTGACAACTACAAGTTCAGATCTTCAAGTTATAATTTGCAATAATAATTAGAAGCTATCAATTTTAAGTTCTGTATTTGACAATTACTAGTTCAGATCTCCAAGTTGTTATTTGCAATAATAATTAGAAGCTATCAATTTTAAGTTCTGTATTTGACCATTACAAGTTCAGATCTTCAAGTTATAATTTACAATAATAATTAGAAGCTATCAATTTTAAGTTCTGTATTTGACAATTACAAGTTCAGATCTTCAAGTTATAATTTGCAATAATAATTAGAAGCTATCAATTTTAAGTTCTGTATTTGACAATTACTAGTTCAGATCTTCAAGTTATAATTTGAAATAATAATTTGAATTTAAAAAATCTAAGTTCTGTAATTCACTATTACAAGTTCAGATCTTCAAGTTATAATTTACAATAATAATTAGAAGCTATCAATTTTAAGTTCTGTATTTGACTATTACAAGTTCAGATCTTCAAGTTATAATTTGCAATAATAATTAGAAGCTATCAATTTTAAGTTCTGTATTTACCTATTACAGGTTCAGATCTTCAAGTTATAATTTGCAATCACAATTTGTATTTAACAATGCTAAGTTGCGTATTTGTCTATTACAAGTTCAGATCTTCAAATTATAATTTGCAATAATAATTAGAAGCTATCAATTTTAAGTTCTGTATTTGACAATTACAAGTTCAGATCTTCAAGTTATTATTTGCAATAATAATTAGAAGCTATCAATTTTAAGTTCTGTATTTGACAATTACAAGTTCAGATCTTGAAGTTATAATTTACAATAATAATTAGAAGCTATCAATTATAAGTTCTGTATTTAACAATTACAAGTTCAGATCTTCAAGTTATAATATGCAATAATAATTAGAAGCTATCAATTTTAAGTTCTGTATTTGACAATTACTAGTTCAGATCTTCAGGTTATAATTTGAAATAATAATTTGAATTTAACAAATCTAAGTTCTGTAATTCACTATTACAAGTTCAGATCTTCAAGTTATAATTTACAATAATAATTAGAAGCTATCAATTTTAAGTTCTGTATTTGACAATTACAAGTTCAGATCTTCAAGTTATAATTTGCACTAATAATTTGTATTTAACAATTTGAAGTTCTGTATTTGACAATTACAAGTTCAGATCTTCAAGTTATAATTTGCAATAATAATTAGAAGCTATCAATTTTAAGTTCTGTATTTGACAATTACAAGTTCAGATCTTCAAGTTATTATTTGCAATAATAATTAGAAGCTATCAATTTTAAGTTCTGTATTTGACAATTACAAGTTTAGATCTTGAAGTTATAATATGCAGTAATAATTAGAAGCTATCAATTTTAAGTTCTGTATTTGACAATTACTAGTTCAGATCTTCAAGTTATAATTTGAAATAATAATTTGAATTTAACAAATCTAAGTTCTGTAATTCACTATTACAAGTTCAGATCTTCAAGTTATAATTTACAATAATAATTAGAAGCTATCAATTTTAAGTTTTGTATTTGACAATTACAAGTTCAGATCTTCAAGTTATAATTTGCAATAATAATTAGAAGCTATTAATTTTAAGTTCTGTATTTGACAATTGCAAGTTCAGATCTTCAAGTTAAAATTTGAAATAATAATTAGAAGCTATCAATTTTATGTTCTGTATTTGACAATTACAAGTTCAGATCTACAAGTTATAATATGCAATAATAATTAGAAGCAATCAATTTTAAGTTCTGTATTTGACAATTACAAGTTCAGATCTTCAAGTTATAATTTGCAATAATAATTAGAAGCTATCAATTTTAAGTTCTGTAATTGACAATTACTAGTTCAGATCTCCAAGTTATAATTTGAAATAATAATTTGAATTTAACAAATCTAAGTTCTGTAATTCACTATTACAAGTTCAGATCTTCAAGTTATAATTTACAATAATAATTAGAAGCTATCAATTTTAAGTTCTGTATTTGACAATTACAAGTTTAGATCTTCAAGTTATAATTTGCAATAATAATTAGAAGCTATTAATTTTAAGTTCTGTATTTGACAATTACAAGTTCAGATCTTCAAGTTATAATTTGAAATAATAATTAGAAGCTATCAATTTTATGTTCTGTATTGGACAATTACAAGTTCAGATCTTCAAGTTATAAGTTGCAATAATAATTAGAAGCTATCAATTTTAAGTTCTGTATTTTACAATTACAAGTTCAGATCTTCAAGTTATAATTTGCAATAATAATTAGAAGCTATCAATTTTAAATTCTGTATTTGACAATTACTAGTTCAGATCTCTAAGTTATTATTTGCAATAATAATTAGAAGCCATCAATTTTAAGTTCTGTATTTGACAATTACAAGTTCAGATCTTCAAGTTATAATTTACAATAATAATTTGAAGCTATCAATTTTAAGTTCTGTATTTGACAATTACAAGTTTAGATCTTCAAGTTATAATTTGAAATAATAATTTGAATTTAACAAATCTAAGTTCTGTAATTCACTATTACAAGTTCAGATCTTCAAGTTATAATTTACAATAATAATTAGAAGCTATCAATTTTAAGTTCTGTATTTGACTATTACAAGTTCAGATCTTCAAGTTATAATTTGCAATAATAATTAGAAGCTATCAATTTTATGTTCTGTATTTGACAATTACAAGTTCAGATCTTCAAGTTATAATATGCAATAATAATTAGAAGCAATCAATTTTAAGTTCTGTATTTGACAATTACAAGTTCAGATCTTCAAGTTATAATTTGCAATAATAATTAGAAGCTATCAATTTTAAGTTCTGTATTTGACAATTACTAGTTCAGATCTGCAAGTTATAATTTGAAATAATAATTTGAATTTAACAAATCTAAGTTCTGTAATTCACTATTACAAGTTCAGATCTTCAAGTTATAATTTACAATAATAATTAGAAGCTATCAATTTTAAGTTCTGTATTTGACAATTACAAGTTTAGATCTTCAAGTTATAATTTGCAATAATAATTAGAAGCTATTAATTTTAAGTTCTGTATTTGACAATTACAAGTTCAGATCTTCAAGTTATAATTTGAAATAATAATTAGAAGCTATCAATTTTAAGTTCTGTATTTGACTATTACAAGTTCAGATCTTCAAGTTATAAGTTGCAATAATAATTAGAAGCTATCAATTTTAAGTTCTGTATTTTACAATTACAAGTTCAGATCTTCAAGTTATAATTTGCAATAATAATTAGAAGCTATCAATTTTAAGTTCTGTATTTGACAATTACTAGTTCAGATCTCCAAGTTATTATTTGCAATAATAATTAGAAGCTATCAATTTTAAGTTCTGTATTTGACAATTACAAGTTCAGATCTTCAAGTTATAATTTACAATAATAATTAGAAGCTATCAATTTTAAGTTCTGTATTTGACAATTACAAGTTCAGATCTTCAAGTTATAATTTGCAATAATAATTAGTAGCTATCAATTTTAAGTTCTGTATTTGACAATTACTAGTTCAGATCTTGAAGTTATAATTTGAAATAATAATTTGAATTTAACAAATCTAAGTTCTGTAATTCACTATTACAAGTTCAGATCTTCAAGTTATAATTTACAATAATAATTAGAAGCTATCAATTTTAAGTTCTGTATTTGACTATTACAAGTTCAGATCTTCAAGTTATAATTTGCAATCACAATTTGTATTTAACAATGCTAAGTTGCGTATTTGTCTATTACAAGTTCAGATCTTCAAATTATAATTTGCAATAATAATTAGAAGCTATCAATTTTAAGTTCTGTATTTGACAATTACCAGTTCAGATCTTCAAGTTATTATTTGCAATAATAATTAGAAGCTATCAATTTTAAGTTCTGTATTTGACAATTACAAGTTCAGATCTTGAAGTTATAATTTACAATAATAATTAGGAGCTATCAATTATAAGTTCTGTATTTAACAATTACAAGTTCAGATCTTCAAGTTATAATATGCAATAATAATTAGAAGCTATCAATTTTAAGTTCTGTATTTGACAATTACTAGTTCAGATCTTCAAGTTATAATTTGAAATAATAATTTGAATTTAACAAATCTAAGTTCTGTAATTCACTATTACAAGTTCAGATCTTCAAGTTATAATTTACAATAATAATTAGAAGCTATCAATTTTAAGTTCTGTATTTGACAATTACAAGTTCAGATCTTCAAGTTATAATTTGCACTAATAATTTGTATTTAACAATTTGAAGTTCTGTATTTGACAATTACAAGTTCAGATCTTCAAGTTATAATTTGCAATAATAATTAGAAGCTATCAATTTTAAGTTCTGTATTTGACAATTACAAGTTCAGATCTTCAAGTTATTATTTGCAATAATAATTAGAAGCTATCAATTTTAAGTTCTGTATTTGACAATTACAAGTTTAGATCTTGAAGTTATAATATGCAGTAATAATTAGAAGCTATCAATTTTAAGTTCTGTATTTGACAATTACTAGTTCAGATCTTCAAGTTATAATTTGAAATAATAATTTGAATTTAACAAATCTAAGTTCTGTAATTCACTATTACAAGTTCAGATCTTCAAGTTATAATTTACAATAATAATTAGAAGCTATCAATTTTAAGTTTTGTATTTGACAATTACAAGTTCAGATCTTCAAGTTATAATTTGCAATAATAATTAGAAGCTATTAATTTTAAGTTCTGTATTTGACAATTGCAAGTTCAGATCTTCAAGTTAAAATTTGAAATAATAATTAGAAGCTATCAATTTTATGTTCTGTATTTGACAATTACAAGTTCAGATCTTCAAGTTATAATATGCAATAATAATTAGAAGCAATCAATTTTAAGTTCTGTATTTGACAATTACAAGTTCAGATCTTCAAGTTATAATTTGCAATAATAATTAGAAGCTATCAATTTTAAGTTCTGTATTTGACAATTACTAGTTCAGATCTCCAAGTTATAATTTGAAATAATAATTTGAATTTAACAAATCTAAGTTCTGTAATTCACTATTACAAGTTCAGATCTTCAAGTTATAATTTACAATAATAATTAGAAGCTATCAATTTTAAGTTCTGTATTTGACAATTACAAGTTTAGATCTTCAAGTTATAATTTGCAATAATAATTAGAAGCTATTAATTTTAAGTTCTGTATTTGACAATTACAAGTTCAGATCTTCAAGTTATAATTTGAAATAATAATTAGAAGCTATCAATTTTATGTTCTGTATTGGACAATTACAAGTTCAGATCTTCAAGTTATAAGTTGCAATAATAATTAGAAGCTATCAATTTTAAGTTCTGTATTTTACAATTACAAGCTCAGATCTTCAAGTTATAATTTGCAATAATAATTAGAAGCTATCAATTTTAAATTCTGTATTTGACAATTACTAGTTCAGATCTCTAAGTTATTATTTGCAATAATAATTAGAAGCTATCAATTTTAAGTTCTGTATTTGACAATTACAAGTTCAGATCTTCAAGTTATAATTTACAATAATAATTTGAAGCTATCAATTTTAAGTTCTGTATTTGACAATTACAAGTTCAGATCTTCAAGTTATAATTTGAAATAATAATTTGAATTTAACAAATCTAAGTTCTGTAATTCACTATTACAAGTTCAGATCTTCAAGTTATAATTTACAATAATAATTAGAAGCTATCAATTTTAAGTTCTGTATTTGACTATTACAAGTTCAGATCTTCAAGTTATAATTTGCAATAATAATTAGAAGCTATCAATTTTATGTTCTGTATTTGACAATTACAAGTTCAGATCTTCAAGTTATAATATGCAATAATAATTAGAAGCAATCAATTTTAAGTTCTGTATTTGACAATTACAAGTTCAGATCTTCAAGTTATAATTTGCAATAATAATTAGAAGCTATCAATTTTAAGTTCTGTATTTGACAATTACTAGTTCAGATCTGCAAGTTATAATTTGAAATAATAATTTGAATTTAACAAATCTAAGTTCTGTAATTCACTATTACAAGTTCAGATCTTCAAGTTATAATTTACAATAATAATTAGAAGCTATCAATTTTAAGTTCTGTATTTGACAATTACAAGTTTAGATCTTCAAGTTATAATTTGCAATAATAATTAGAAGCTATTAATTTTAAGTTCTGTATTTGACAATTACAAGTTCAGATCTTCAAGTTATAATTTGCAATAATAATTAGAAGCTATCAATTTTAAATTCTGTATTTGACAATTACTAGTTCAGATCTCTAAGTTATTATTTGCAATAATAATTAGAAGCTATCAATTTTAAGTTCTGTATTTGACAATTACAAGTTCAGATCTTCAAGTTATAATTTACAATAATAATTAGAAGCTATCAATTTTAAGTTCTGTATTTGACAATTACAAGTTCAGATCTTCAAGTTATAATTTGCAATAATAATTAGTAGCTATCAATTTTAAGTTCTGTATTTGACAATTACTAGTTCAGATCTTCAAGTTATAATTTGAAATAATAATTTGAATTTAACAAATCTAAGTTCTGTAATTCACTATTACAAGTTCAGATCTTCAAGTTATAATTTACAATAATAATTAGAAGCTATCAATTTTAAGTTCTGTATTTGACTATTACAAGTTCAGATCTTCAAGTTATAATTTGCAATAATAATTAGAAGCTATCAATTTTAAGTTCTGTATTTGACAGTTACAAGTTCAGATCTTCAAGTTATAATTTGCACTAATAATTTGTATTTAACAATTAGAAGTTCTGTATTTGACTATTACAAGTTCAGATCTTCGAATTATTATTTGCAATCTTAGTTTGAATTTAACAATTCGAAGTTCTGTATTTACCTATTACAGGTTCAGATCTTCAAGTTATAATTTGCAATCACAATTTGTATTTAACAATGGTAAGTTGCGTATTTGTCTATTACAAGTTCAGATCTTCAAATTATAATTTGCAATTATAATTAGAAGCTATCAATTTTAAGTTCTGTATTTGACAATTACAAGTTCAGATCTTCAAGTTATGATTTGCAATAATAATTAGAAGCTATCAATTTTAAGTTCTGCATTTGACAATTACAAGTTCAGATCTTGAAGTTATAATTTACAATAATAATTAGAAGCTATCAATTTTAAGTTCTGTATTTAACAATTGCAAGTTCAGATCTCAAGTTATAATATGCAATAATAATTAGAAGCTATCAATTTTAAGTTCTGTATTTGACAATTACTAGTTCAGTTCTTCAAGTTATAATTTGAAATAATAATTTGAATTTAACAAATCTAAGTTCTGTAATTCACTATTACAAGTTCAGATCTTCAAGTTATAATTTACAATAATAATTAGAAGCTATCAATTTTAAGTTCTGCATTTGACAATTACAAGTTCAGATCTTCAAGTTATAATTTGCAATAATAATTAGAAGCTATTAATTTTAAGTTCTGTATTTGACAATTACAAGTTCAGATCTTCAAGTTATAATGTGCAATAATAATTAGAAGCTATCAATTTTAAGTTCTGTATTTGACAACTACAAGTTCAGATCTTCAAGTTATAATTTGCAATAATAATTAGAAGCTATCAATTTTAAGTTCTGTATTTGACAATTACTAGTTCAGATCTCCAAGTTATTATTTGCACTAATAATTAGAAGCTATCAATTTTAAGTTCTGTATTTGACAATTACAAGTTCAGATCTTCAAGTTATAATTTGAAATAATAATTTGAATTTAACAAATCTAAGTTCTGTAATTCACTATTACAAGTTCAGATCTTCAAGTTATAATTTACAATAATAATTAGAAGCTATCAATTTTAAGTTCTGTATTTGACAATTACAAGTTCAGATCTTCAAGTTATAATTTGCAATAATAATTAGAAGCTATCAATTTTAAGTTCTGTATTTGACAATTACTAGTTCAGATCTTCAAGTTATAATTTGAAATAATAATTTGAATTTAAAAAATCTAAGTTCTGTAATTCACTATTACAAGTTCAGATCTTCAAGTTATAATTTACAATAATAATTAGAAGCTATCAATTTTAAGTTCTGTAGTTGACTATTACAAGTTCAGATCTTCAAGTTATAATTTGCAATAATAATTAGAAGCTATCAATTTTAAGTTCTGTATTTGACAATTACAAGTTCAGATCTTCAAGTTATAATTTGCACTAATAATTTGTATTTCACAATTAGAAGTTCTGTATTTGACAATTACAAGTTCAGATCTTCAAGTTATAATTTGCAATAATAATTAGAAGCTATCAATTTTAAATTCTGTATTTGACAATTATTAGTTCAGATCTTCAAGTTATAATTTGCACTAATAATTTGTATTTAACAATTAGAAGTTCTGTATTTGACAATTACAAGTTCAGATCTTCAAGTTATAATTTGCAATAATAATTAGAAGCTATCAATTTTAAGTTCTGTATTTGACAATTACAAGTTCAGATCTTCAAGTTATTATTTGCAATAATAATTAGAAGCTATCAATTTTAAGTTCTGTATTTGACAATTACAAGTTCAGATCTTGAAGTTATAATTTACAATAATAATTAGAAGCTATCAATTTTAAGTTCTGTATTTAACAATTACAAGTTCAGATCTTCAAGTTATAATATGCAATAATAATTAGAAGCTATCAATTTTAAGTTCTGTATTTGACAATTACTAGTTCAGATCTTCAAGTTATAATTTGAAATAATAATTTGAATTTAACAAATCTAAGTTCTGTAATTCACTATTACAAGTTCAGATCTTCAAGTTATAATTTACAATAATAATTAGAAGCTATCAATTTTAAGTTCTGTATTTGACAATTACAAGTTCAGATCTTCAAGTTATAATTTGCAATAATAATTTGTATTTAACAATTTGAAGTTCTGTATTTGACAATTACAAGTTCAGATCTTCAAGTTATAATTTGCAATAATAATTAGAAGCTATCAATTTTAAGTTCTGTATTTGACAATTACAAGTTCAGATCTTCAAGTTATTATTTGCAATAATAATTAGAAGCTATCAATTTTAAGTTCTGTATTTGACAATTACAAGTTTAGATCTTGAAGTTATAATTTACAATAATAATTAGAAGCTATCAATTTTAAGTTCTGTATTTAACAATTACAAGTTCAGATCTTCAAGTTATAATATGCAGTAATAATTAGAAGCTATCAATTTTAAGTTCTGTATTTGACAATTACTAGTTCAGATCTTCAAGTTATAATTTGAAATAATAATTTGAATTTAACAAATCTAAGTTCTGTAATTCACTATTACAAGTTCAGATCTTCAAGTTATAATTTACAATAATAATTAGAAGCTATCAATTTTAAGTTTTGTATTTGACAATTACAAGTTCAGATCTTCAAGTTATAATTTGCAATAATAATTAGAAGCTATTAATTTTAAGTTCTGTATTTGACAATTGCAAGTTCAGATCTTCAAGTTATAATTTGAAATAATAATTAGAAGCTATCAATTTTATGTTCTGTATTTGACAATTACAAGTTCAGATCTTCAAGTTATAATTTGCAATAATAATTAGAAGCTATCAATTTTAAGTTCTGTATTTGACAATTACAAGTTCAGATCTTCAAGTTATAATATGCAATAATAATTAGAAGCTATCAATTTTAAGTTCTGTATTTGACAATTACTAGTTCAGTTCTTCAAGTTATAATTTGAAATAATAATTTGAATTTAACAAATCTAAGTTCTGTAATTCACTATTACAAGTTCAGATCTTCAAGTTATAATTTACAATAATAATTAGAAGCTATCAATTTTAAGTTCTGTATTTGACAATTACAAGTTCAGATCTTCAAGTTATAATTTGCAATAATAATTAGAAGCTATTAATTTTAAGTTCTGTATTTGACAATTACAAGTTCAGATCTTCAAGTTATAATGTGCAATAATAATTAGAAGCTATCAATTTTAAGTTCTGTATTTGACAACTACAAGTTCAGATCTTCAAGTTATAATTTGCAATAATAATTAGAAGCTATCAATTTTAAGTTCTGTATTTGACAATTACTAGTTCAGATCTCCAAGTTATTATTTGCACTAATAATTAGAAGCTATCAATTTTAAGTTCTGTATTTGACAATTACAAGTTCAGATCTTCAAGTTATAATTTGAAATAATAATTTGAATTTAACAAATCTAAGTTCTGTAATTCACTATTACAAGTTCAGATCTTCAAGTTATAATTTACAATAATAATTAGAAGCTATCAATTTTAAGTTCTGTATTTGACAATTACAAGTTCAGATCTTCAAGTTATAATTTGCAATAATAATTAGAAGCTATCAATTTTAAGTTCTGTATTTGACAATTACTAGTTCAGATCTTCAAGTTATAATTTGAAATAATAATTTGAATTTAAAAAATCTAAGTTCTGTAATTCACTATTACAAGTTCAGATCTTCAAGTTATAATTTACAATAATAATTAGAAGCTATCAATTTTAAGTTCTGTAGTTGACTATTACAAGTTCAGATCTTCAAGTTATAATTTGCAATAATAATTAGAAGCTATCAATTTTAAGTTCTGTATTTGACAATTACAAGTTCAGATCTTCAAGTTATAATTTGCACTAATAATTTGTATTTCACAATTAGAAGTTCTGTATTTGACAATTACAAGTTCAGATCTTCAAGTTATAATTTGCAATAATAATTAGAAGCTATCAATTTTAAATTCTGTATTTGACAATTATTAGTTCAGATCTTCAAGTTATAATTTGCACTAATAATTTGTATTTAACAATTAGAAGTTCTGTATTTGACAATTACAAGTTCAGATCTTCAAGTTATAATTTGCAATAATAATTAGAAGCTATCAATTTTAAGTTCTGTATTTGACAATTACAAGTTCAGATCTTCAAGTTATTATTTGCAATAATAATTAGAAGCTATCAATTTTAAGTTCTGTATTTGACAATTACAAGTTCAGATCTTGAAGTTATAATTTACAATAATAATTAGAAGCTATCAATTTTAAGTTCTGTATTTAACAATTACAAGTTCAGATCTTCAAGTTATAATTTGCAATAATAATTAGAAGCTATCAATTTTAAGTTCTGTATTTGACAATTACTAGTTCAGATCTGCAAGTTATAATTTGAAATAATAATTTGAATTTAACAAATCTAAGTTCTGTAATTCACTATTACAAGTTCAGATCTTCAAGTTATAATTTACAATAATAATTAGAAGCTATCAATTTTAAGTTCTGTATTTGACAATTACAAGTTTAGATCTTCAAGTTATAATTTGCAATAATAATTAGAAGCTATTAATTTTAAGTTCTGTATTTGACAATTACAAGTTCAGATCTTCAAGTTATAATTTGCAATAATAATTAGAAGCTATCAATTTTAAATTCTGTATTTGACAATTACTAGTTCAGATCTCTAAGTTATTATTTGCAATAATAATTAGAAGCTATCAATTTTAAGTTCTGTATTTGACAATTACAAGTTCAGATCTTCAAGTTATAATTTACAATAATAATTAGAAGCTATCAATTTTAAGTTCTGTATTTGACAATTACAAGTTCAGATCTTCAAGTTATAATTTGCAATAATAATTAGTAGCTATCAATTTTAAGTTCTGTATTTGACAATTACTAGTTCAGATCTTCAAGTTATAATTTGAAATAATAATTTGAATTTAACAAATCTAAGTTCTGTAATTCACTATTACAAGTTCAGATCTTCAAGTTATAATTTACAATAATAATTAGAAGCTATCAATTTTAAGTTCTGTATTTGACTATTACAAGTTCAGATCTTCAAGTTATAATTTGCAATAATAATTAGAAGCTATCAATTTTAAGTTCTGTATTTGACAGTTACAAGTTCAGATCTTCAAGTTATAATTTGCACTAATAATTTGTATTTAACAATTAGAAGTTCTGTATTTGACTATTACAAGTTCAGATCTTCGAATTATTATTTGCAATCTTAGTTTGAATTTAACAATTCGAAGTTCTGTATTTACCTATTACAGGTTCAGATCTTCAAGTTATAATTTGCAATCACAATTTGTATTTAACAATGGTAAGTTGCGTATTTGTCTATTACAAGTTCAGATCTTCAAATTATAATTTGCAATTATAATTAGAAGCTATCAATTTTAAGTTCTGTATTTGACAATTACAAGTTCAGATCTTCAAGTTATGATTTGCAATAATAATTAGAAGCTATCAATTTTAAGTTCTGCATTTGACAATTACAAGTTCAGATCTTGAAGTTATAATTTACAATAATAATTAGAAGCTATCAATTTTAAGTTCTGTATTTAACAATTGCAAGTTCAGATCTCAAGTTATAATATGCAATAATAATTAGAAGCTATCAATTTTAAGTTCTGTATTTGACAATTACTAGTTCAGTTCTTCAAGTTATAATTTGAAATAATAATTTGAATTTAACAAATCTAAGTTCTGTAATTCACTATTACAAGTTCAGATCTTCAAGTTATAATTTACAATAATAATTAGAAGCTATCAATTTTAAGTTCTGCATTTGACAATTACAAGTTCAGATCTTCAAGTTATAATTTGCAATAATAATTAGAAGCTATTAATTTTAAGTTCTGTATTTGACAATTACAAGTTCAGATCTTCAAGTTATAATGTGCAATAATAATTAGAAGCTATCAATTTTAAGTTCTGTATTTGACAACTACAAGTTCAGATCTTCAAGTTATAATTTGCAATAATAATTAGAAGCTATCAATTTTAAGTTCTGTATTTGACAATTACTAGTTCAGATCTCCAAGTTATTATTTGCACTAATAATTAGAAGCTATCAATTTTAAGTTCTGTATTTGACAATTACAAGTTCAGATCTTCAAGTTATAATTTGAAATAATAATTTGAATTTAACAAATCTAAGTTCTGTAATTCACTATTACAAGTTCAGATCTTCAAGTTATAATTTACAATAATAATTAGAAGCTATCAATTTTAAGTTCTGTATTTGACAATTACAAGTTCAGATCTTCAAGTTATAATTTGCAATAATAATTAGAAGCTATCAATTTTAAGTTCTGTATTTGACAATTACTAGTTCAGATCTTCAAGTTATAATTTGAAATAATAATTTGAATTTAAAAAATCTAAGTTCTGTAATTCACTATTACAAGTTCAGATCTTCAAGTTATAATTTACAATAATAATTAGAAGCTATCAATTTTAAGTTCTGTAGTTGACTATTACAAGTTCAGATCTTCAAGTTATAATTTGCAATAATAATTAGAAGCTATCAATTTTAAGTTCTGTATTTGACAATTACAAGTTCAGATCTTCAAGTTATAATTTGCACTAATAATTTGTATTTCACAATTAGAAGTTCTGTATTTGACAATTACAAGTTCAGATCTTCAAGTTATAATTTGCAATAATAATTAGAAGCTATCAATTTTAAATTCTGTATTTGACAATTATTAGTTCAGATCTTCAAGTTATAATTTGCACTAATAATTTGTATTTAACAATTAGAAGTTCTGTATTTGACAATTACAAGTTCAGATCTTCAAGTTATAATTTGCAATAATAATTAGAAGCTATCAATTTTAAGTTCTGTATTTGACAATTACAAGTTCAGATCTTCAAGTTATTATTTGCAATAATAATTAGAAGCTCTCAATTTTAAGTTCTGTATTTGACAATTACAAGTTCAGATCTTGAAGTTATAATTTACAATAATAATTAGAAGCTATCAATTTTAAGTTCTGTATTTAACAATTACAAGTTCAGATCTTCAAGTTATAATATGCAATAATAATTAGAAGCTATCAATTTTAAGTTCTGTATTTGACAATTACTAGTTCAGATCTTCAAGTTATAATTTGAAATAATAATTTGAATTTAACAAATCTAAGTTCTGTAATTCACTATTACAAGTTCAGATCTTCAAGTTATAATTTACAATAATAATTAGAAGCTATCAATTTTAAGTTCTGTATTTGACAATTACAAGTTCAGATCTTCAAGTTATAATTTGCAATAATAATTTGTATTTAACAATTTGAAGTTCTGTATTTGACAATTACAAGTTCAGATCTTCAAGTTATAATTTGCAATAATAATTAGAAGCTATCAATTTTAAGTTCTGTATTTGACAATTACAAGTTCAGATCTTCAAGTTATTATTTGCAATAATAATTAGAAGCTATCAATTTTAAGTTCTGTATTTGACAATTACAAGTTTAGATCTTGAAGTTATAATTTACAATAATAATTAGAAGCTATCAATTTTAAGTTCTGTATTTAACAATTACAAGTTCAGATCTTCAAGTTATAATATGCAGTAATAATTAGAAGCTATCAATTTTAAGTTCTGTATTTGACAATTACTAGTTCAGATCTTCAAGTTATAATTTGAAATAATAATTTGAATTTAACAAATCTAAGTTCTGTAATTCACTATTACAAGTTCAGATCTTCAAGTTATAATTTACAATAATAATTAGAAGCTATCAATTTTAAGTTTTGTATTTGACAATTACAAGTTCAGATCTTCAAGTTATAATTTGCAATAATAATTAGAAGCTATTAATTTTAAGTTCTGTATTTGACAATTGCAAGTTCAGATCTTCAAGTTATAATTTGAAATAATAATTAGAAGCTATCAATTTTATGTTCTGTATTTGACAATTACAAGTTCAGATCTTCAAGTTATAATTTGCAATAATAATTAGAAGCAATCAATTTTAAGTTCTGTATTTGACAATTACAAGTTCAGATCTTCAAGTTATAATATGCAATAATAATTAGAAGCTATCAATTTTAAGTTCTGTATTTGACAATTACTAGTTCAGATCTGCAAGTTATAATTTGAAATAATAATTTGAATTTAACAAATCTAAGTTCTGTAATTCACTATTACAAGTTCAGATCTTCAAGTTATAATTTACAATAATAATTAGAAGCTATCAATTTTAAGTTCTGTATTTGACAATTACAAGTTCAGATCTTCAAGTTATAATTTGCAATAATAATTAGAAGCTATTAATTTTAAGTTCTGTATTTGACAATTACAAGTTCAGATCTTCAAGTTATAATGTGCAATAATAATTAGAAGCTATCAATTTTAAGTTCTGTATTTGACAACTACAAGTTCAGATCTTCAAGTTATAATTTGCAATAATAATTAGAAGCTATCAATTTTAAGTTCTGTATTTGACAATTACTAGTTCAGATCTCCAAGTTATTATTTGCACTAATAATTAGAAGCTATCAATTTTAAGTTCTGTATTTGACAATTACAAGTTCAGATCTTCAAGTTATAATTTGAAATAATAATTTGAATTTAACAAATCTAAGTTCTGTAATTCACTATTACAAGTTCAGATCTTCAAGTTATAATTTACAATAATAATTAGAAGCTATCAATTTTAAGTTCTGTATTTGACAATTACAAGTTCAGATCTTCAAGTTATAATTTGCAATAATAATTAGAAGCTATCAATTTTAAGTTCTGTATTTGACAATTACTAGTTCAGATCTTCAAGTTATAATTTGAAATAATAATTTGAATTTAAAAAATCTAAGTTCTGTAATTCACTATTACAAGTTCAGATCTTCAAGTTATAATTTACAATAATAATTAGAAGCTATCAATTTTAAGTTCTGTAGTTGACTATTACAAGTTCAGATCTTCAAGTTATAATTTGCAATAATAATTAGAAGCTATCAATTTTAAGTTCTGTATTTGACAATTACAAGTTCAGATCTTCAAGTTATAATTTGCACTAATAATTTGTATTTCACAATTAGAAGTTCTGTATTTGACAATTACAAGTTCAGATCTTCAAGTTATAATTTGCAATAATAATTAGAAGCTATCAATTTTAAATTCTGTATTTGACAATTATTAGTTCAGATCTTCAAGTTATAATTTGCACTAATAATTTGTATTTAACAATTAGAAGTTCTGTATTTGACAATTACAAGTTCAGATCTTCAAGTTATAATTTGCAATAATAATTAGAAGCTATCAATTTTAAGTTCTGTATTTGACAATTACAAGTTCAGATCTTCAAGTTATTATTTGCAATAATAATTAGAAGCTATCAATTTTAAGTTCTGTATTTGACAATTACAAGTTCAGATCTTGAAGTTATAATTTACAATAATAATTAGAAGCTATCAATTTTAAGTTCTGTATTTAACAATTACAAGTTCAGATCTTCAAGTTATAATATGCAATAATAATTAGAAGCTATCAATTTTAAGTTCTGTATTTGACAATTACTAGTTCAGATCTTCAAGTTATAATTTGAAATAATAATTTGAATTTAACAAATCTAAGTTCTGTAATTCACTATTACAAGTTCAGATCTTCAAGTTATAATTTACAATAATAATTAGAAGCTATCAATTTTAAGTTCTGTATTTGACAATTACAAGTTCAGATCTTCAAGTTATAATTTGCAATAATAATTTGTATTTAACAATTTGAAGTTCTGTATTTGACAATTACAAGTTCAGATCTTCAAGTTATAATTTGCAATAATAATTAGAAGCTATCAATTTTAAGTTCTGTATTTGACAATTACAAGTTCAGATCTTCAAGTTATTATTTGCAATAATAATTAGAAGCTATCAATTTTAAGTTCTGTATTTGACAATTACAAGTTTAGATCTTGAAGTTATAATTTACAATAATAATTAGAAGCTATCAATTTTAAGTTCTGTATTTAACAATTACAAGTTCAGATCTTCAAGTTATAATATGCAGTAATAATTAGAAGCTATCAATTTTAAGTTCTGTATTTGACAATTACTAGTTCAGATCTTCAAGTTATAATTTGAAATAATAATTTGAATTTAACAAATCTAAGTTCTGTAATTCACTATTACAAGTTCAGATCTTCAAGTTATAATTTACAATAATAATTAGAAGCTATCAATTTTAAGTTTTGTATTTGACAATTACAAGTTCAGATCTTCAAGTTATAATTTGCAATAATAATTAGAAGCTATTAATTTTAAGTTCTGTATTTGACAATTGCAAGTTCAGATCTTCAAGTTATAATTTGAAATAATAATTAGAAGCTATCAATTTTATGTTCTGTATTTGACAATTACAAGTTCAGATCTTCAAGTTATAATTTGCAATAATAATTAGAAGCAATCAATTTTAAGTTCTGTATTTGACAATTACAAGTTCAGATCTTCAAGTTATAATATGCAATAATAATTAGAAGCTATCAATTTTAAGTTCTGTATTTGACAATTACTAGTTCAGATCTTCAAGTTATAATTTGAAATAATAATTTGAATTTAACAAATCTAAGTTCTGTAATTCACTATTACAAGTTCAGATCTTCAAGTTATAATTTACAATAATAATTAGAAGCTATCAATTTTAAGTTCTGTATTTGACAATTACAAGTTCAGATCTTCAAGTTATAATTTGCAATAATAATTTGTATTTAACAATTTGAAGTTCTGTATTTGACAATTACAAGTTCAGATCTTCAAGTTATAATTTGCAATAATAATTAGAAGCTATCAATTTTAAGTTCTGTATTTGACAATTACAAGTTCAGATCTTCAAGTTATTATTTGCAATAATAATTAGAAGCTATCAATTTTAAGTTCTGTATTTGACAATTACAAGTTTAGATCTTGAAGTTATAATTTACAATAATAATTAGAAGCTATCAATTTTAAGTTCTGTATTTAACAATTACAAGTTCAGATCTTCAAGTTATAATATGCAGTAATAATTAGAAGCTATCAATTTTAAGTTCTGTATTTGACAATTACTAGTTCAGATCTTCAAGTTATAATTTGAAATAATAATTTGAATTTAACAAATCTAAGTTCTGTAATTCACTATTACAAGTTCAGATCTTCAAGTTATAATTTACAATAATAATTAGAAGCTATCAATTTTAAGTTTTGTATTTGACAATTACAAGTTCAGATCTTCAAGTTATAATTTGCAATAATAATTAGAAGCTATTAATTTTAAGTTCTGTATTTGACAATTGCAAGTTCAGATCTTCAAGTTATAATTTGAAATAATAATTAGAAGCTATCAATTTTATGTTCTGTATTTGACAATTACAAGTTCAGATCTTCAAGTTATAATTTGCAATAATAATTAGAAGCAATCAATTTTAAGTTCTGTATTTGACAATTACAAGTTCAGATCTTCAAGTTATAATTTGCAATAATAATTAGAAGCTATCAATTTTAAGTTCTGTATTTGACAATTACTAGTTCAGATCTCCAAGTTATAATTTGAAATAATAATTTGAATTTAACAAATCTAAGTTCTGTAATTCACTATTACAAGTTCAGATCTACAAGTTATAATTTACAATAATAATTAGAAGCTATCAATTTTAAGTTCTGTATTTGACAATTACAAGTTTAGATCTTCAAGTTATAATTTGCAATAATAATTAGAAGCTATTAATTTTAAGTTCTGTATTTGACAATTACAAGTTCAGATCTTCAAGTTATAATTTGAAATAATAATTAGAAGCTATCAATTTTATGTTCTGTATTTGACAATTACAAGTTCAGATCTTCAAGTTATAAGTTGCAATAATAATTAGAAGCTATCAATTTTAAGTTCTGTATTTTACAATTACAAGTTCAGATCTTCAAGTTATAATTTGCAATAATAATTAGAAGCTATCAATTTTATGTTCTGTATTTGACAATTACTAGTTCAGATCTCCAAGTTATTATTTGCAATAATAATTAGAAGCTATCAATTTTAAGTTCTGTATTTCACAATTACAAGTTCAGATCTTCAAGTTATAATTTACAATAATAATTAGAAGCTATCAATTTTAAGTTCTGTATTTGACAATTACAAGTTCAGATCTTCAAGTTATAATTTGCAATAATAATTGGAAGCTATTAATTTTAAGTTCTGTATTTGACAATTGCAAGTTCAGATCTTCAAGTTATAATTTGAAATAATAAGTAGAAGCTATCAATTTTATGTTCTGTATTTGACAATTACAAGTTCAGATCTTCAAGTTATAAGTTGCAATAATAATTAGAAGCTATCAATTTTAAGTTCTGTATTTTACAATTACAAGTTCAGATCTTCAAGTTATAATTTGCAATAATAATTAGAAGCTATCAATTTTAAGTTCTGTATTTGACAATTACTAGTTCAGATCTCCAAGTTATTATTTGCAATAATAATTAGAAGCTATCAATTTTAAGTTCTGTATTTGACAATTACAAGTTCAGATCTTCAAGTTATAATTTACAATAATAATTAGAAGCTATCAATTTTAAGTTCTGTATTTGACAATTACAAGTACAGATCTTCAAGTTATAATTTGCAATAATAATTAGAAGCTATCAATTTTAAGGTCTGTATTTGACAATTACTAGTTCAGATCTTCAAGTTATAATTTGAAATAATAATTTGAATTTAACAAATCTAAGTTCTGTAATTCACTATTACAAGTTCAGATCTTCAAGTTATAATTTACAATAATAATTAGAAGCTATCAATTTTAAGTTCTGTATTTGACTATTACAAGTTCAGATCTTCAAGTTATAATTTGCAATAATAATTAGAAGCTATCAATTTTAAGTTCTGTATTTGACAATTACAAGTTCAGATCTTCAAGTTATAATTTGCACCAATAATTTGTATTGAACAATTAGAAGTTCTGTATTTGACTATTACAAGTTCAGATCTTCGAATTATTATTTGCAATCTTAGTTTGAATTTAACAATTCGAAGTTCTGTATTTACCTATTACAGGTTCAGATCTTCAAGTTATAATTTGCAATCACAATTTGTATTTAACAATGCTAAGTTGCGTATTTGTCTATTACAAGTTCAGATCTTCAAATTATAATTTGCAATAATAATTAGAAGCTATCAATTTTAAGTTCTGTATTTGACAATTACAAGTTCAGATCTTCAAGTTATTATTTGCAATAATAATTAGAAGCTATCAATTTTAAGTTCTGCATTTGACAATTACAAGTTCAGATCTTGAAGTTATAATTTACAATAATAATTAGAAGCTATCAATTTTAAGTTCTGTATTTGACAATTACAAGTTCAGATCTTGAAGTTATAATTTACAATAATAATTAGAAGCTATCAATTTTAAGTTTTGTATTTGACAATTACAAGTTCAGATCTTCAAGTTATAATTTGCAATAATAATTAGAAGCTATTAATTTTAAGTTCTGTATTTGACAATTGCAAGTTCAGATCTTCAAGTTATAATTTGAAATAATAATTAGAAGCTATCAATTTTATGTTCTGTATTTGACAATTACAAGTTCAGATCTTCAAGTTATAATTTGCAATAATAATTAGAAGCAATCAATTTTAAGTTCTGTATTTGACAATTACAAGTTCAGATCTTCAAGTTATAATTTGCAATAATAATTAGAAGCTATCAATTTTAAGTTCTGTATTTGACAATTACTAGTTCAGATCTCCAAGTTATAATTTGAAATAATAATTTGAATTTAACAAATCTAAGTTCTGTAATTCACTATTACAAGTTCAGATCTACAAGTTATAATTTACAATAATAATTAGAAGCTATCAATTTTAAGTTCTGTATTTGACAATTACAAGTTTAGATCTTCAAGTTATAATTTGCAATAATAATTAGAAGCTATTAATTTTAAGTTCTGTATTTGACAATTACAAGTTCAGATCTTCAAGTTATAATTTGAAATAATAATTAGAAGCTATCAATTTTATGTTCTGTATTTGACAATTACAAGTTCAGATCTTCAAGTTATAAGTTGCAATAATAATTAGAAGCTATCAATTTTAAGTTCTGTATTTTACAATTACAAGTTCAGATCTTCAAGTTATAATTTGCAATAATAATTAGAAGCTATCAATTTTATGTTCTGTATTTGACAATTACTAGTTCAGATCTCCAAGTTATTATTTGCAATAATAATTAGAAGCTATCAATTTTAAGTTCTGTATTTCACAATTACAAGTTCAGATCTTCAAGTTATAATTTACAATAATAATTAGAAGCTATCAATTTTAAGTTCTGTATTTGACAATTACAAGTTCAGATCTTCAAGTTATAATTTGCAATAATAATTGGAAGCTATTAATTTTAAGTTCTGTATTTGACAATTGCAAGTTCAGATCTTCAAGTTATAATTTGAAATAATAATTAGAAGCTATCAATTTTATGTTCTGTATTTGACAATTACAAGTTCAGATCTTCAAGTTATAAGTTGCAATAATAATTAGAAGCTATCAATTTTAAGTTCTGTATTTTACAATTACAAGTTCAGATCTTCAAGTTATAATTTGCAATAATAATTAGAAGCTATCAATTTTAAGTTCTGTATTTGACAATTACTAGTTCAGATCTCCAAGTTATTATTTGCAATAATAATTAGAAGCTATCAATTTTAAGTTCTGTATTTGACAATTACAAGTTCAGATCTTCAAGTTATAATTTACAATAATAATTAGAAGCTATCAATTTTAAGTTCTGTATTTGACAATTACAAGTACAGATCTTCAAGTTATAATTTGCAATAATAATTAGAAGCTATCAATTTTAAGGTCTGTATTTGACAATTACTAGTTCAGATCTTCAAGTTATAATTTGAAATAATAATTTGAATTTAACAAATCTAAGTTCTGTAATTCACTATTACAAGTTCAGATCTTCAAGTTATAATTTACAATAATAATTAGAAGCTATCAATTTTAAGTTCTGTATTTGACTATTACAAGTTCAGATCTTCAAGTTATAATTTGCAATAATAATTAGAAGCTATCAATTTTAAGTTCTGTATTTGACAATTACAAGTTCAGATCTTCAAGTTATAATTTGCACCAATAATTTGTATTTAACAATTAGAAGTTCTGTATTTGACTATTACAAGTTCAGATCTTCGAATTATTATTTGCAATCTTAGTTTGAATTTAACAATTCGAAGTTCTGTATTTACCTATTACAGGTTCAGATCTTCAAGTTATAATTTGCAATCACAATTTGTATTTAACAATGCTAAGTTGCGTATTTGTCTATTACAAGTTCAGATCTTCAAATTATAATTTGCAATAATAATTAGAAGCTATCAATTTTAAGTTCTGTATTTGACAATTACAAGTTCAGATCTTCAAGTTATTATTTGCAATAATAATTAGAAGCTATCAATTTTAAGTTCTGCATTTGACAATTACAAGTTCAGATCTTGAAGTTATAATTTACAATAATAATTAGAAGCTATCAATTTTAAGTTCTGTATTTGACAATTACAAGTTCAGATCTTGAAGTTATAATTTACAATAATAATTAGAAGCTATCAATTTTAAGTTCTGTATTTAACAATTACAAGTTCAGATCTCAAGTTATAATATGCAATAATAATTAGAAGCTATCAATTTTAAGTTCTGCATTTGACAATTACAAGTTCAGATCTTGAAGTTATAATTTACAATAATAATTAGAAGCTATCAATTTTAAGTTCCGTATTTAACAATTACAAGTTCAGATCTCAAGTTATAATATGCAATAATAATTAGAAGCTATCAATTTTAAGTTCTGTATTTGACAATTACTAGTTCAGATCTTCAAGTTATAATTTGAAATAATAATTTGAATTTAACAAATCTAAGTTCTGTAATTCACTATTACAAGTTCAGATCTTCAAGTTATAATTTACAATAATAATTAGAAGCTATCAAATTTAAGTTCTGTATTTGACAATAATTACAAGTTCAGATCTTCAAGTTATAATTTGCAATAATAATTAGAAGCTATTAATTTTAAGTTCTGTATTTGACAATTACAAGTTCAGATCTTCATGTTATAATTTACAATAATAATTAGAAGCTATCAATTTTAAGTTCTGTATTTGACAATTACAAGTTCAGATCTTCAAGTTATAATTTGCAATAATAATTAGCAGCTATCAATTTTAAGTTCTGTATTTGACAATTACTAGTACAGATCTTCAAGTTATAATTTGAAATAATAATTTGAATTTAAAAAATCTAAGTTCTGTAATTCACTATTACAAGTTCAGATCTTCAAGTTATAATTTACAATAATAATTAGAAGCTATCTATTTTAAGTTCTGTATTTGACTATTACAAGTTCAGATCTTCAAGTTATAATTTGCAATAATAATTAGAAGCTATCAATTTTAAGTTCTGTATTTGACAATTACAAGTTCAGATCTTCAAGTTATAATTTGCACTAATAATTTGTATTTAACAATTAGAAGTTCTGTATTTGACAATTACAAGTTCAGATCTTCAAGTTATAATTTGCAATAATAATTAGAAGCTATCAATTTTAAGTTCTGTATTTGACAATTACTAGTTCAGATCTTCATGTTATAATTTGCACTAATAATTTGTATTTAACAATTAGAAGTTCTGTATTTGACAATTACAAGTTCAGATCTTCAAGTTATAATTTGCAATAATAATTAGAAGCAATCAATTTTAAGTTCTGTATTTGACAATTACAAGTTCAGATCTTCAAGTTATAATTTGCAATAATAATTAGAAGCTATCAATTTTAAGTTCTGTATTTGACAATTACTAGTTCAGATCTCCAAGTTATAATTTGAAATAATAATTTGAATTTAACAAATCTAAGTTCTGTAATTCACTATTACAAGTTCAGATCTACAAGTTATAATTTACAATAATAATTAGAAGCTATCAATTTTAAGTTCTGTATTTGACAATTACAAGTTTAGATCTTCAAGTTATAATTTGCAATAATAATTAGAAGCTATTAATTTTAAGTTCTGTATTTGACAATTACAAGTTCAGATCTTCAAGTTATAATTTGAAATAATAATTAGAAGCTATCAATTTTATGTTCTGTAGTTGACAATTACAAGTTCAGATCTTCAAGTTATAAGTTGCAATAATAATTAGAAGCTATCAATTTTAAGTTCTGTATTTTACAATTACAAGTTCAGATCTTCAAGTTATAATTTGCAATAATAATTAGAAGCTATCAATTTTAAGTTCTGTATTTGACAATTACTAGTTCAGATCTCCAAGTTATTATTTGCAATAATAATTAGAAGCTATCAATTTTAAGTTCTGTATTTGACAATTACAAGTTCAGATCTTCAAGTTATAATTTACAATAATAATTAGAAGCTATCAATTTTAAGTTCTGTATTTGACAATTACAAGTACAGATCTTCAAGTTATAATTTGCAATAATAATTAGAAGCTATCAATTTTAAGGTCTGTATTTGACAATTACTAGTTCAGATCTTCAAGTTATAATTTGAAATAATAATTAGAAGCTATCAATTTTAAGTTCTGTATTTGACAATTACAAGTTCAGATCTTCAAGTTATTATTTGCAATAATAATTAGAAGCTATCAATTTTAAGTTCTGTATTTGACAATTACAAGTTCAGATCTTGAAGTTATAATTTACAATAATAATTAGAAGCTATCAATTTTAAGTTCTGTATTTAACAATTACAAGTTCAGATCTTCAAGTTATAATATGCAATAATAATTAGAAGCTATCAATTTTAAGTTCTGTATTTGACAATTACTAGTTCAGATCTTCAAGTTATAATTTGAAATAATAATTAGAATTTAACAAATCTAAGTTCTGTAATTCACTATTACAAGGACAGATCTTCAAGTTATAATTTACAATAATAATTAGAAGCTATCAATTTTAAGCTCTGTATTTGACAATTTCAAGTTCAGATCTTCAAGTTATAATTAGCACTAATAATTTGTATTTAACAATTTGAAGTTCTGTATTTGACAATTACAAGTTCAGATCTTCAAGTTATAATTTGCAATAATAATTAGAAGCTATCAATTATAAGTTCTGTATTTGACAATTACAAGTTCAGATCTTCAAGTTATTATTTGCAATAATAATTAGAAGCTATCAATTTTAAGTTCTGTATTTGACAATTACAAGTTTAGATCTTGAAGTTATAATTTACAATAATAATTAGAAGCTATCAATTTTAAGTTCTGTATTTAACAATTACAAGTTCAGATCTTCAAGTTATAATATGCAGTAATAATTAGAAGCTATCAATTTTAAGTTCTGTATTTGACAATTACTAGTTCAGATCTTCAAGTTATAATTTGAAATAATAATTTGAATTTAACAAATCTAAGTTCTGTAATTCACTATTACAAGTTCAGATCTTCAAGTTATAATTTACAATAATAATTAGAAGCTATCAATTTTAAGTTTTGTATTTGACAATTACAAGTTCAGATCTTCAAGTTATAATTTGCAATAATAATTAGAAGCTATTAATTTTAAGTTCTGTATTTGACAATTGCAAGTTCAGATCTTCAAGTTATAATTTGAAATAATAATTAGAAGCTATCAATTTTATGTTCTGTATTTGACAATTACAAGTTCAGATCTTCAAGTTATAATTTGCAATAATAATTAGAAGCAATCAATTTTAAGTTCTGTATTTGACAATTACAAGTTCAGATCTTCAAGTTATAATTTGCAATAATAATTAGAAGCTATCAATTTTAAGTTCTGTATTTGACAATTACTAGTTCAGATCTCCAAGTTATTATTTGCAATAATAATTAGAAGCTATCAATTTTAAGTTCTGTATTTGACTATTACAAGTTCAGATCTTCAAGTTATAATTTACAATAATAATTAGAAGCTATCAATTTTAAGTTCTGTATTTGACAATTACAAGTTCAGATCTTCAAGTTATAATTTGCAATAATAATTAGAAGCTATCAATTTTAAGTTCTGTATTTGACAATTACAAGTTCAGATCTTCAAGTTATAATTTGCACTAATAATTTGTATTTAACAATTAGAAGTTCTGTATTTGACAATTACAAGTTCAGTTCTTCAAGTTATAATTTGCAATAATAATTAGAAGCTATCAATTTTAAGTTCTGTATTTGACAATTACTAGTTCAGATCTTCAAGTTATAATTTGCACTAATAATTTGTATTTAACAATTAGAAGTTCTGTATTTGACAATTACAAGTTCAGATCTTCAAGTTATAATTTGCAATAATAATTAGAAGCTATCAATTTTAAGTTCTGTATTTGACTATTACAAGTTCAGATCTTCAAGTTATAATTTACAATAATAATTAGAAGCTATCAATTTTAAGTTCTGTATTTGACAATTACAAGTTCAGATCTTCAAGTTATAATTTGCAATAATAATTAGAAGCTATCAATTTTAAGTTCTGTATTTGACAATTACAAGTTCAGATCTTCAAGTTATAATTTGCACTAATAATTTGTATTTAACAATTAGAAGTTCTGTATTTGACAATTACAAGTTCAGTTCTTCAAGTTATAATTTGCAATAATAATTAGAAGCTATCAATTTTAAGTTCTGTATTTGACAATTACTAGTTCAGATCTTCAAGTTATAATTTGCACTAATAATTTGTATTTAACAATTAGAAGTTCTGTATTTGACAATTACAAGTTCAGATCTTCAAGTTATAATTTGCAATAATAATTAGAAGCTATCAATTTTAAGTTCTGCCTTTGACAATTACAAGTTCAGATCTTGAAGTTATAATTTACAATAATAATTAGAAGCAATCAATTTTAAGTTCTGTATTTAACAATTACAAGTTCAGATCTCAAGTTATAATATGCAATAATAATTAGCAGCTATCAATTTTAAGTTCTGTATTTGACAATTACTAGTTCAGATCTTCAAGTTATAATTTGAAATAATAATTTGAATTTAACAAATCTAAGTTCTGTAATTCACTATTACAAGTTCAGATCTTCAAGTTATAATTTACAATAATAATTAGAAGCTATCAATTTTAAGTTCTGTATTTGACAATTACAAGTTCAGATCTTCAAGTTATAATTTGCAATAATAATTAGAAGCTATTAATTTTAAGTTCTGTATTTGACAATTACAAGTTCAGATCTACAAGTTATAATTTGAAATAATAATTAGAAGCTATCAATTTTATGTTCTGTATTTGACAATTACAAGTTCAGATCTTCAAGTTATAATTTGCAATAATAATTAGAAGCTATCAATTATAAGTTCTGTATTTGACAATTACAAGTTCAGATCTTCAAGTTATAATTTGCAATAATAATTAGAAGCTATCAATTTTAAGTTCTGTATTTGACAATTACTAGTTCAGATCTCCAAGTTATTATATGCAATAATAATTAGAAGCTATCAATTTTAAGTTCTGTATTTGACAATTACAAGTTCAGATCTTCAAGTTATAATTTACAATAATAATTAGAAGCTATCATTTTTAAGTTCTGTATTTGACAATTACAAGTTCAGATCTTCAAGTTATAATTTGCAATAATAATTAGAAGCTATCAATTTTAAGTTCTGTATTTTACAATTACTAGTTCAGATCTTCAAGTTATAATTTGAAATAATAATTTGAATTTAACAAATCTAAGTTCTGTAATTCACTATTACAAGTTCAGATCTTCAAGTTATAATTTACAATAATAATTAGAAGCTATCAATTTTAAGTTCTGTATTTGACTATTACAAGTTCAGATCTTCAAGTTATAATTTGCAATAATAATTAGAAGCTATCAATTTTAAGTTCTGTATTTGACAATTACAAGTTCAGATCTTCAAGTTATAATTTGCACTAATAATTTGTATTTAACAATTAGAAGTTCTGTATTTGACAATTACAAGTTCAGATCTTCAAGTTATAATTTGCAATAATAATTTGTATTTAACAAATCTAAGTTCTGTAATTCACTATTACAAGTTCAGATCTTCAAGTTATAATTTGCAATAATAATTAGAAGCTATCAATTTTAAGTTCTGTATTTGACAATTACAAGTTCAGATCTTCAAGTTATAATTTGCACTAATAATTTGTATTTAACAATTAGAAGTTCTGTATTTGACAATTACAAGTTCAGATCTTCAAGTTATAATTTGCAATAATAATTTGTATTTAACAAATCTAAGTTCTGTAATTCACTATTACAAGTTCAGATCTTCAAGTTATAATTTGCAATAATAATTAGAAGCTATCAATTTTAAGTTCTGTATTTGACAATTACAAGTTCAGATCTTCAAGTTATAATTTGCACTAATAATTTGTATTTAACAATTAGAAGTTCTGTATTTGACAATTACAAGTTCAGATCTTCAAGTTATTATTTGCAATAATAATTAGAAGCTATCAATTTTAAGTTCTGTATTTGACAATTACAAGTTCAGATCTTGAAGTTATAATTTACAATAATAATTAGAAGCTATCAATTTTAAGTTCTGTATTTAACAATTACAAGTTCAGATCTTCAAGTTATAATATGCAATAATAATTAGAAGCTATCAATTTTAAGTTCTGTATTTGACAATTACTAGTTCAGATCTTCAAGTTATAATTTGAAATAATAATTTGAATTTAACAAATCTAAGTTCTGTAATTCACTATTACAAGTTCAGATCTTCAAGTTATAATTTACAATAATAATTAGAAGCTATCAATTTTAAGTTCTGTATTTGACAATTACAAGTTCAGATCTTCAAGTTATAATTTGCACTAATAATTTGTATTTAACAATTTGAAGTTCTGTATTTGACAATTACAAGTTCAGATCTTCAAGTTATAATTTGCAATAATAATTAGAAGCTATCAATTATAAGTTCTGTATTTGACAATTACAAGTTCAGATCTTCAAGTTATTATTTGCAATAATAATTAGAAGCTATCAATTTTAAGTTCTGTATTTGACAATTACAAGTTTAGATCTTGAAGTTATAATTTACAATAATAATTAGAAGCTATCAATTTTAAGTTCTGTATTTAACAATTACAAGTTCAGATCTTCAAGTTATAATATGCAGTAATAATTAGAAGCTATCAATTTTAAGTTCTGTATTTGACAATTACTAGTTCAGATCTTCAAGTTATAATTTGAAATAATAATTTGAATTTAACAAATCTAAGTTCTGTAATTCACTATTACAAGTTCAGATCTTCAAGTTATAATTTACAATAATAATTAGAAGCTATCAATTTTAAGTTTTGTATTTGACAATTACAAGTTCAGATCTTCAAGTTATAATTTGCAATAATAATTAGAAGCTATTAATTTTAAGTTCTGTATTTGACAATTGCAAGTTCAGATCTTCAAGTTATAATTTGAAATAATAATTAGAAGCTATCAATTTTATGTTCTGTATTTGACAATTACAAGTTCAGATCTTCAAGTTATAATTTGCAATAATAATTAGAAGCAATCAATTTTAAGTTCTGTATTTGACAATTACAAGTTCAGATCTTCAAGTTATAATTTGCAATAATAATTAGAAGCTATCAATTTTAAGTTCTGTATTTGACAATTACTAGTTCAGATCTCCAAGTTATTATTTGCAATAATAATTAGAAGCTATCAATTTTAAGTTCTGTATTTGACTATTACAAGTTCAGATCTTCAAGTTATAATTTACAATAATAATTAGAAGCTATCAATTTTAAGTTCTGTATTTGACAATTACAAGTTCAGATCTTCAAGTTATAATTTGCAATAATAATTAGAAGCTATCAATTTTAAGTTCTGTATTTGACAATTACTAGTTCAGATCTTCAAGTTATAATTTGAAATAATAATTTGAATTTAACAAATCTAAGTTCTGTAATTCACTATTACAAGTTCAGATCTTCAAGTTATAATTTACAATAATAATTAGAAGCTATCAATTTTAAGTTCTGTATTTGACTATTACAAGTTCAGATCTTCAAGTTATAATTTGCAATAATAATTAGAAGCTATCAATTTTAAGTTCTGTATTTGACAATTACAAGTTCAGATCTTCAAGTTATAATTTGCACTAATAATTTGTATTTAACAATTAGAAGTTCTGTATTTGACAATTACAAGTTCAGATCTTCAAGTTATAATTTGCAATAATAATTAGAAGCTATCAATTTTAAGTTCTGTATTTGACAATTACTAGTTCAGATCTTCAAGTTATAATTTGCACTAATAATTTGTATTTAACAATTAGAAGTTCTGTATTTGACAATTACAAGTTCAGATCTTCAAGTTATAATTTGCAATAATAATTAGAAGCTATCAATTTTAAGTTCTGTATTTGAAAATTACTAGTTCAGATCTTCAAGTTATAATTTGCACTAATAATTTGTATTTAACAATTAGAAGTTCTGTATTTGACTATTACAAGTTCAGATCTTCGAATTATTATTTGCATTCTTAGTTTGAATTTAACAATTCGAAGTTCTGTATTTACCTATTACAGGTTCAGATCTTCAAGTTATAATTTGCAATCACAATTTGTATTTAACAATCATAAGTTGCGTGTTTGTCTATTACAAGTTCAGATCTTCAAATTATAATTTGCAATAATAATTAGAAGCTATCAATTTTAAGTTCTGTATTTGACAATTACAAGTTCAGATCTTCAAGTTATTATTTGCAATAATAATTAGAAGCTATCAATTTTAAGTTCTGTATTTGACAATTACAAGTTCAGATCTTGAAGTTATAATTTACAATAATAATTAGAAGCTATCAATTTTAAGTTCTGTATTTAACAATTACAAGTTCAGATCTTCAAGTTATAATATGCAATAATAATTAGAAGCTATCAGTTTTAAGTTCTGTATTTGACAATTACTAGTTCAGATCTTCAAGTTATAATTTGAAATAATAATTTGAATTTAACAAATCTAAGTTCTGTAATTCACTATTACAAGTTCAGATCTTCAAGTTATAATTTACAATAATAATTAGAAGCTATCAATTTTAAGTTCTGTATTTGACAATTACAAGTTCAGATCTTCAAGTTATAATTTGCACTAATAATTTGTATTTAACAATTTGAAGTTCTGTATTTGACAATTACAAGTTCAGATCTTCAAGTTATAATTTGCAATAATAATTAGAAGCTATCAATTTTAAGTTCTGTATTTGACAATTACAAGTTCAGATCTTCAAGTTATAATTTGCAATAATAATTAGAAGCTATCAATTTTAAGTTCTGTATTTGACAATTACAAGTTCAGATCTTCAAGTTATAATTTGCAATAATAATTAGAAGCTATCAATTTTAAGTTCTGTATTTGACAATTACTAGTTCAGATCTCCAAGTTATTATTTGCAATAATAATTAGAAGCTATCAATTTTAAGTTCTGTATTTGACAATTACAAGTTCAGATCTTCAAGTTATAATTTACAATAATAATTAGAAGCTATCAATTTTAAGTTCTGTATTTGACTATTACAAGTTCAGATCTTCAAGTTATAATTTGCAATAATAATTAGAAGCTATCAATTTTGAGTTCTGTATTTGACAATTACAAGTTCAGATCTTCAAGTTATAATTTGTATTTAACAATTAGTAGTTCTGTATTTGACAATTACAAGTTCAGATCTTCAAGTTATAATTTGCAATAATAATTAGAAGCTATCAATTTTAAGTTCTGTATTAGACAATTTCTAGTTCAGATCTTCAAGTTATAATTTGCACTAATAATTTGTATTTAACAATTTGAAGTTCTGTATTTGACTATTACAAGTTCAGATCTTCGAATTATTATTTGCAATCTTAGTTTGAATTTAACAATTCGAAGTTCTGTATTTACCTATTACAGGTTCAGATCTTCAAGTTATAATTTGCAATCACAATTTGTATTTAACAATGCTAAGTTGCGTATTTGTCTATTACAAGTTCAGATCTTCAAATTATAATTTGCAATAATAATTAGAAGCTATCAATTTTAAGTTCTGTATTTGACAATTACAAGTTCAGATCTTCAAGTTATTATTTGCAATAATAATTAGAAGCTATCAATTTTAAGTTCTGTATTTGACAATTACAAGTTCAGATCTTGAAGTTATAATTTACAATAATAATTAGAAGCTATCAATTTTAAGTAATGTATTTCACAATTACAAGTTCAGATCTTCAAGTTATAATATGCAATAATAATTAGAAGCTATCAATTTTAAGTTCTGTATTTGACAATTACTAGTTCAGATCTTCAAGTTATAATTTGAAATAATAATTTGAATTTAACAAATCTAAGTTCTGTAATTCACTATTACAAGTTCAGATCTTCAAGTTATAATTTACAATAATAATTAGAAGCTATCAATTTTAAGTTCTGTATTTGACAATTACAAGTTCAGATCTTCAAGTTATTATTTGCAATAATAATTAGAAGCTATCAATTTTAAGTTCTGTATTTGACAATTACAAGTTCAGATCTTCAAGTTATAATTTGCAATAATAATTAGAAGCTATCAATTTTAAGTTCTGTATTTGACAATTACAAGTTCAGATCTTCAAGTTATTATTTGCAATAATAATTAGAAGCTATCAATTTTAAGTTCTGTATTTGACAATTACAAGTTCAGATCTTGAAGTTATAATTTACAATAATAATTAGAAGCTATCAATTTTAAGTTCTGTATTTAACAATTACAAGTTCAGATCTTCAAGTTATAATATGCAATAATAATTAGAAGCTATCAGTTTTAAGTTCTGTATTTGACAATTACTAGTTCAGATCTTCAAGTTATAATTTGAAATAATAATTTGAATTTAACAAATGTAAGTTCTGTAATTCACTATTACAAGTTCAGATCTTCAAGTTATAATTTACAATAATAATTAGAAGCTATCAATTTTAAGTTCTGTATTTGACAATTACAAGTTCAGATCTTCAAGTTATAATTTGCACTAATAATTTGTATTTAACAATTTGAAGTTCTGTATTTGACAATTACAAGTTCAGATCTTCAAGTTATAATTTGCAATAATAATTAGAAGCTATCAATTTTAAGTTCTGTATTTGACAATTACAAGTTCAGATCTTCAAGTTATAATTTGCAATAATAATTAGAAGCTATCAATTTTAAGTTCTGTATTTGACAATTACTAGTTCAGATCTCCAAGTTATTATTTGCAATAATAATTAGAAGCTATCAATTTTAAGTTCTGTATTTGACTATTACAAGTTCAGATCTTCAAGTTATAATTTACAATAATAATTAGAAGCTATCAATTTTAAGTTCTGTATTTGACAATTACAAGTTCAGATCTTCAAGTTATAATTTGCAATAATAATTAGAAGCTATCAATTTTAAGTTCTGTATTTGACAATTACTAGTTCAGATCTTCAAGTTATAATTTGAAATAATAATTTGAATTTAACAAATCTAAGTTCTGTAATTCACTATTACAAGTTCAGATCTTCAAGTTATAATTTACAATAATAATTAGAAGCTATCAATTTTAAGTTCTGTATTTGACTATTACAAGTTCAGATCTTCAAGTTATAATTTGCAATAATAATTAGAAGCTATCAATTTTAAGTTCTGTATTTGACAATTACAAGTTCAGATCTTCAAGTTATAATTTGCACTAATAATTTGTATTTAACAATTAGAAGTTCTGTATTTGACAATTACAAGTTCAGATCTTCAAGTTATAATTTGCAATAATAATTAGAAGCTATCAATTTTAAGTTCTGTATTTGACAATTACAAGTTCAGATCTTCAAGTTATAATTTGCAATAATAATTAGAAGCTATCAATTTTAAGTTCTGTATTTGACAATTACAAGTTCAGATCTTCAAGTTATAATTTGCAATAATAATTAGAAGCTATCAATTTTAAGTTCTGTATTTGACAATTACTAGTTCAGATCTCCAAGTTATTATTTGCAATAATAATTAGAAGCTATCAATTTTAAGTTCTGTATTTGACAATTACAAGTTCAGATCTTCAAGTTATAATTTACAATAATAATTAGAAGCTATCAATTTTAAGTTCTGTATTTGACTATTACAAGTTCAGATCTTCAAGTTATAATTTGCAATAATAATTAGAAGCTATCAATTTTGAGTTCTGTATTTGACAATTACAAGTTCAGATCTTCAAGTTATAATTTGTATTTAACAATTAGTAGTTCTGTATTTGACAATTACAAGTTCAGATCTTCAAGTTATAATTTGCAATAATAATTAGAAGCTATCAATTTTAAGTTCTGTATTTGACAATTTCTAGTTCAGATCTTCAAGTTATAATTTGCACTAATAATTTGTATTTAACAATTTGAAGTTCTGTATTTGACTATTACAAGTTCAGATCTTCGAATTATTATTTGCAATCTTAGTTTGAATTTAACAATTCGAAGTTCTGTATTTACCTATTACAGGTTCAGATCTTCAAGTTATAATTTGCAATCACAATTTGTATTTAACAATGCTAAGTTGCGTATTTGTCTATTACAAGTTCAGATCTTCAAATTATAATTTGCAATAATAATTAGAAGCTATCAATTTTAAGTTCTGTATTTGACAATTACAAGTTCAGATCTTCAAGTTATTATTTGCAATAATAATTAGAAGCTATCAATTTTAAGTTCTGTATTTGACAATTACAAGTTCAGATCTTGAAGTTATAATTTACAATAATAATTAGAAGCTATCAATTTTAAGTAATGTATTTCACAATTACAAGTTCAGATCTTCAAGTTATAATATGCAATAATAATTAGAAGCTATCAATTTTAAGTTCTGTATTTGACAATTACTAGTTCAGATCTTCAAGTTATAATTTGAAATAATAATTTGAATTTAACAAATCTAAGTTCTATAATTCACTATTACAAGTTCAGATCTTCAAGTTATAATTTACAATAATAATTAGAAGCTATCAATTTTAAGTTCTGTATTTGACAATTACAAGTTCAGATCTTCAAGTTATAATTTGCACTAATAATTTGTATTTAACAATTTGAAGTTCTGTATTTGACAATTACAAGTTCAGATCTTCAAGTTATAATTTGCAATAATAATTAGAATCTATCAATTTTAAGTTCTGTATTTGACAATTACAAGTTCAGATCTTCAAGTTATTATTTGCAATAATAATTAGAAGCTATCAATTTTAAGTTCTGTATTTGACAATTACAAGTTCAGATCTTGAAGTTATTATTTGCAATAATAATTAGAAGCTATCAATTTTAAGTTCTGTATTTGACAATTACAAGTTCAGATCTTGAAGTTATAATTTACAATAATAATTAGAAGCTATCAATTTTAAGTTCTGTATTTGACTATTACAAGTTCAGATCTGCAAGTTATAATTTGCAATAATAATTAGAAGCTATCAATTTTAAGTTCTGTATTTGACAATTACAAGTTCAGATCTTCAAGTTATAATTTGCACTAATAATTTGTATTTAACAATTAGAAGTTCTGCATTTGACAATTACAAGTTCAGATCTTCAAGTTATAATTTGCAATAATAATTAGAAGCTATCAATTTTAAGTTCTGTATTTGACAATTACAAGTTCAGATCTTCAAGTTATAATTTGCAATAATAATTAGAAGCTATCAATTTTAAGTTCTGTATTTGACAATTACTAGTTCAGATCTCCAAGTTATTATTTGCAATAATAATTAGAAGCTATCAATTTTAAGTTCTGTATTTGACAATTACAAGTTCAGATCTTCAAGTTATAATTTACAATAATAATTAGAAGCTATCAATTTTAAGTTCTGTATTTGACTATTACAAGTTCAGATCTTCAAGTTATAATTTGCAATAATAATTAGAAGCTATCAATTTTGAGTTCTGTATTTGACAATTACAAGTTCAGATCTTCAAGTTATAATTTGCAATAATAATTAGAAGCTATCAATTTTAAGTTCTGTATTTGACAATTACAAGTTCAGATCTTCAAGTTATAATTTGCAATAATAATTAGAAGCTATCAATTTTAAGTTCTGTATTTGACAATTACAAGTTCAGATCTTCAAGTTATAATTTGCAATAATAATTAGAAGCTATCAATTTTAAGTTCTGTATTTGACAATTACTAGTTCAGATCTCCAAGTTATTATTTGCAATAATAATTAGAAGCTATCAATTTTAAGTTCTGTATTTGACAATTACAAGTTCAGATCTTCAAGTTATAATTTACAATAATAATTAGAAGCTATCAATTTTAAGTTCTGTATTTGACTATTACAAGTTCAGATCTTGAAGTTATAATTTACAATAATAATTAGAAGCTATCAATTTTAAGTTCTGTATTTGACTATTTCAAGTTCAGATCTTCAAGTTATAATTTGCAATAATAATTAGAAGCTATCAATTTTAAGTTCTGTATTTGACAATTACAAGTTCAGATCTTCAAGTTATAATTTGCACTAATAATTTGTATTTAACAATTAGAAGTTCTGTATTTGACAATTACAAGTTCAGATCTTCAAGTTATTATTTGCAATAATAATTAGAAGCTATCAATTTTAAGTTCTGTATTTGACAATTACAAGTTCAGATCTTCAAGTTATAATTTGCAATAATAATTAGAAGCTATCAATTTTAAGTTCTGTATTTGACAATTACAAGTTCAGATCTTCAAGTTATTATTTGCAATAATAATTAGAAGCTATCAATTTTAAGTTCTGTATTTGACAATTACAAGTTCAGATCTTGAAGTTATAATTTACAATAATAATTAGAAGCTATCAATTTTAAGTTCTGTATTTAACAATTACAAGTTCAGATCTTCAAGTTATAATATGCAATAATAATTAGAAGCTATCAGTTTTAAGTTCTGTATTTGACAATTACTAGTTCAGATCTTCAAGTTATAATTTGAAATAATAATTTGAATTTAACAAATGTAAGTTCTGTAATTCACTATTACAAGTTCAGATCTTCAAGTTATAATTTACAATAATAATTAGAAGCTATCAATTTTAAGTTCTGTATTTGACAATTACAAGTTCAGATCTTCAAGTTATAATTTGCACTAATAATTTGTATTTAACAATTTGAAGTTCTGTATTTGACAATTACAAGTTCAGATCTTCAAGTTATAATTTGCAATAATAATTAGAAGCTATCAATTTTAAGTTCTGTATTTGACAATTACAAGTTCAGATCTTCAAGTTATAATTTGCAATAATAATTAGAAGCTATCAATTTTAAGTTCTGTATTTGACAATTACAAGTTCAGATCTTCAAGTTATAATTTGCAATAATAATTAGAAGCTATCAATTTTAAGTTCTGTATTTGACAATTACTAGTTCAGATCTCCAAGTTATTATTTGCAATAATAATTAGAAGCTATCAATTTTAAGTTCTGTATTTGACAATTACAAGTTCAGATCTTCAAGTTATAATTTACAATAATAATTAGAAGCTATCAATTTTAAGTTCTGTATTTGACTATTACAAGTTCAGATCTTCAAGTTATAATTTGCAATAATAATTAGAAGCTATCAATTTTGAGTTCTGTATTTGACAATTACAAGTTCAGATCTTCAAGTTATAATTTGTATTTAACAATTAGTAGTTCTGTATTTGACAATTACAAGTTCAGATCTTCAAGTTATAATTTGCAATAATAATTAGAAGCTATCAATTTTAAGTTCTGTATTTGACAATTTCTAGTTCAGATCTTCAAGTTATAATTTGCACTAATAATTTGTATTTAACAATTTGAAGTTCTGTATTTGACTATTACAAGTTCAGATCTTCGAATTATTATTTGCAATCTTAGTTTGAATTTAACAATTCGAAGTTCTGTATTTACCTATTACAGGTTCAGATCTTCAAGTTATAATTTGCAATCACAATTTGTATTTAACAATGCTAAGTTGCGTATTTGTCTATTACAAGTTCAGATCTTCAAATTATAATTTGCAATAATAATTAGAAGCTATCAATTTTAAGTTCTGTATTTGACAATTACAAGTTCAGATCTTCAAGTTATTATTTGCAATAATAATTAGAAGCTATCAATTTTAAGTTCTGTATTTGACAATTACAAGTTCAGATCTTGAAGTTATAATTTACAATAATAATTAGAAGCTATCAATTTTAAGTAATGTATTTCACAATTACAAGTTCAGATCTTCAAGTTATAATATGCAATAATAATTAGAAGCTATCAATTTTAAGTTCTGTATTTGACAATTACTAGTTCAGATCTTCAAGTTATAATTTGAAATAATAATTTGAATTTAACAAATCTAAGTTCTGTAATTCACTATTACAAGTTCAGATCTTCAAGTTATAATTTACAATAATAATTAGAAGCTATCAATTTTAAGTTCTGTATTTGACAATTACAAGTTCAGATCTTCAAGTTATAATTTGCACTAATAATTTGTATTTAACAATTTGAAGTTCTGTATTTGACAATTACAAGTTCAGATCTTCAAGTTATAATTTGCAATAATAATTAGAATCTATCAATTTTAAGTTCTGTATTTGACAATTACAAGTTCAGATCTTCAAGTTATTATTTGCAATAATAATTAGAAGCTATCAATTTTAAGTTCTGTATTTGACAATTACAAGTTCAGATCTTGAAGTTATTATTTGCAATAATAATTAGAAGCTATCAATTTTAAGTTCTGTATTTGACAATTACAAGTTCAGATCTTGAAGTTATAATTTACAATAATAATTAGAAGCTATCAATTTTAAGTTCTGTATTTGACTATTACAAGTTCAGATCTGCAAGTTATAATTTGCAATAATAATTAGAAGCTATCAATTTTAAGTTCTGTATTTGACAATTACAAGTTCAGATCTTCAAGTTATAATTTGCACTAATAATTTGTATTTAACAATTAGAAGTTCTGCATTTGACAATTACAAGTTCAGATCTTCAAGTTATAATTTGCAATAATAATTAGAAGCTATCAATTTTAAGTTCTGTATTTGACAATTACTAGTTCAGATCTTCAAGTTATAATTTGCACTAATAATTTTTATTTAACAATTAGAAGTTCTGTATTTGACTATTACAAGTTCAGATCTTCGAATTATTATTTGCAATCTTAGTTTGAATTTAACAATTCGAAGTTCTGTATTTACCTATTACAGGTTCAGATCTTCAAGTTATAATTTGCAATCACAATTTGTATTTAACAATGCTAAGTTGCGTGTTTGTCTATTACAAGTTCAGATCTTCAAATTATAATTTGCAGTAATAATTAGAAGCTATCAATTTTAAGTTCTGTATTTGACAATTACAAGTTCAGATCTTCAAGTTAATATTTGCAATAATAATTAGAAGCTATCAATTTTAAGTTCTGTATTTGACAATTACAAGTTCAGATCTTGAAGTTATAATTTACAATAATAATTAGAAGCTATCAATTTTAAGTTCTGTATTTAACAATTACAAGTTCAGATCTTCAAGTTATAATATGCAATAATAATTAGAAGCTATCAATTTTAAGTTCTGTATTTGACAATTACTAGTTCAGATCTTCAAGTTATAATTTGAAATAATAATTGGAATTTAACAAATCTAAGTTCTGTAATTCACTATTACAAGTTCAGATCTTCAAGTTATAATTTACAATAATAATTAGAAGCTATCAATTTTAAGTTCTGTATTTGACAATTACAAGTTCAGATCTTCAAGTTATAATTTGCACTAATAATTTGTATTTAACAATTTGAAGTTCTGTATTTGACAATTACAAGTTCAGATCTTCAAGTTATAATTTGCAATAATAATTAGAAGCTATCAATTTTAAGTTCTGTATTTGACAATTACAAGTTCAGATCTTCAAGTTATAATTTGCAATAATAATTAGAAGCTATCAATTTTAAGTTCTGTATTTGACAATTACAAGTTCAGATCTTCAAGTTATAATTTGCAATAATAATTAGAAGCTATCAATTTTAAGTTCTGTATTTGACAATTACTAGTTCAGATCTCCAAGTTATTATTTGCAATAATAATTAGAAGCTATCAATTTTAAGTTCTGTATTTGACAATTACAAGTTCAGATCTTCAAGTTATAATTTACAATAATAATTAGAAGCTATCAATTTTAAGTTCTGTATTTGACTATTACAAGTTCAGATCTTGAAGTTATAATTTACAATAATAATTAGAAGCTATCAATTTTAAGTTCTGTATTTGACTATTTCAAGTTCAGATCTTCAAGTTATAATTTGCAATAATAATTAGAAGCTATCAATTTTAAGTTCTGTATTTGACAATTACAAGTTCAGATCTTCAAGTTATAATTTGCACTAATAATTTGTATTTAACAATTAGAAGTTCTGTATTTGACAATTACAAGTTCAGATCTTCAAGTTATAATTTGCAATCACAATTTGTATTTAACAATGCTAAGTTGCGTATTTGTCTATTACAAGTTCAGATCTTCAAATTATAATTTGCAATAATAATTAGAAGCTATCAATTTTAAGTTCTGTATTTGACAATTACAAGTTCAGATCTTCAAGTTATTATTTGCAATAATAATTAGAAGCTATCAATTTTAAGTTCTGTATTTAACAATTACAAGTTCAGATCTTGAAGTTATAATTTACAATAATAATTAGAAGCTATCAATTATAAGTTCTGTATTTCACAATTACAAGTTCAGATCTTCAAGTTATAATATGCAATAATAATTAGAAGCTATCAATTTTAAGTTCTGTATTTGACAATTACTAGTTCAGATCTTCAAGTTATAATTTGAAATTTACAATAATAATTAGAAGCTATCAATTTTAAGTTCTGTATTTGACAATTACAAGTTCAGATCTTCAAGTTATAATTTGCACTAATAATTTGTATTTAACAATTTGAAGTTCTGTATTTGACAATTACAAGTTCAGATCTTCAAGTTATAATTTGCAGTAATAATTAGAAGCTATCAATTTTAAGTTCTGTATTTGACAATTACAAGTTCAGATCTTCAAGTTATAATTTGCAATAATAATTAGAAGCTATAAATTTTAAGTTCTGTATTTGACAATTACAAGTTCAGATCTTCAAGTTATAATTTGCAATAATAATTAGAAGCTATCAATTTTAAGTTCTGTATTTGACAATTACTAGTTCAGATCTTCAAGTTATAATTTGCACTAATAATTTGTATTTAACAATTTGAAGTTCTGTATTTGACAATTACAAGTTCAGATCTTTAAGTTATAATTTGCAATAATAATTAGAATCTATCAATTTTAAGTTCTGTATTTGACAATTACAAGTTCAGATCTTCAAGTTATTATTTGCAATAATAATTAGAAGCTATCAATTTTAAGTTCTGTATTTGACAATTACAAGTTCAGATCTTGAAGTTATAATTTACAATAATAATTAGAAGCTATCAATTTTAAGTTCTGTATTTCACAATTACAAGTTCAGATCTTCAAGTTATAATATGCAATAATAATTAGAAGCTATCAATTTTAAGTTCTGTATTTGACAATTACTAGTTCAGATCTTCAAGTTATAATTTGAAATAATAATTTGAATTTAACAAATCTAAGTTCTGTAATTCACTATTACAAGTTCAGATCTTCAAGTTATAATTTACAATAATAATTAGAAGCTATCAATTTTAAGTTCTGTATTTGACAATTACAAGTTCAGATCTTCAAGTTATAATTTGCACTAATAATTTGTATTTAACAATTTGAAGTTCTGTATTTGACAATTACAAGTTCAGATCTACAAGTTATAATTTGCAATAATAATTAGAAGCTATCAATTTTAAGTTCTGTATTTGACAATTACAAGTTCAGATCTTCAAGTTATAATTTGCAATAATAATTAGAAGCTATCAATTTTAAGTTCTGTATTTGACAATTACAAGTTCAGATCTTCAAGTTATAATTTGCAATAATAATTAGAAGCTATCAATTTTAAGTTCTGTATTTGACAATTACTAGTTCAGATCTTCAAGTTATAATTTGCACTAATAATTTGTATTTAACAATTTGAAGTTCTGTATTTGACAATTACAAGTTCAGATCTTTCAGTTATAATTTGCAATAATAATTAGAATCTATCAATTTTAAGTTCTGTATTTGACAATTACAAGTTCAGATCTTCAAGTTATTATTTGCAATAATAATTAGAAGCTATCAATTTTAAGTTCTGTATTTGACAATTACAAGTTCAGATCTTGTAGTTATTATTTGCAATAATAATTAGAAGCTATCAATTTTAAGTTCTGTATTTGACAATTACAAGTTCAGATCTTGAAGTTATAATTTACAATAATAATTAGAAGCTATCAATTTTAAGTTCTGTATTTGACTATTTCAAGTTCAGATCTTCAAGTTATAATTTGCAATAATAATTAGAAGCTATCAATTTTAAGTTCTGTATTTGACAATTACAAGTTCAGATCTTCAAGTTATAATTTGCACTAATAATTTGTATTTAACAATTAGAAGTTCTGTATTTGACAATTACAAGTTCAGATCTTCAAGTTATAATTTGCAATAATAATTAGAAGCTATCAATTTTAAGTTCTGTATTTGACAATTACTAGTTCAGATCTTCAAGTTATAATTTGCAATCACAATTTGTATTTAACAATGCTAAGTTGCGTATTTGTCTATTACAAGTTCAGATCTTCAAATTATAATTTGCAATAATAATTAGAAGCTATCAATTTTAAGTTCTGTATTTGACAATTACAAGTTCAGATCTTCAAGTTATTATTTGCAATAATAATTAGAAGCTATCAATTTTAAGTTCTGTATTTGACAATTACAAGTTCAGATCTTGAAGTTATAATTTTCAATAATAATTAGAAGCTATCAATTATAAGTTCTGTATTTCACAATTACAAGTTCAGATCTTCAAGTTATAATATGCAATAATAATTAGAAGCTATCAATTTTAAGTTCTGTATTTGACAATTACTAGTTCAGATCTTCAAGTTATAATTTGAAATAATAATTTGAATTTAACAAATCTAAGTTCTGTAATTCACTATTACAAGTTCAGATCTTCAAGTTATAATTTACAATAATAATTAGAATCTATCAATTTTAAGTTCTGTATTTGACAATTACAAGTTCAGATCTTCAAGTTATAATTTGCACTAATAATTTGTATTTAACAATTTGAAGTTCTGTATTTGACAATTACAAGTTCAGATCTTCAAGTTATAATTTGCAATAATAATTAGAAGCTATCAATTTTAAGTTCTGTATTTGACAATTACAAGTTCTGATCTTCAAGTTATAATTTGCAATAATAATTAGAAGCTATCAATTTTAAGTTCTGTATTTGACAATTACAAGTTCAGATCTTCAAGTTATAATTTGCAATAATAATTAGAAGCTATCAATTTTAAGTTCTGTATTTGACAATTACTAGTTCAGATCTTCAAGTTATAATTTGCACTAATAATTTGTATTTAACAATTTGAAGTTCTGTATTTGACAATTACAAGTTCAGATCTTTAAGTTATAATTTGCAATAATAATTAGAATCTATCAATTTTAAGTTCTGTATTTGACAATTACAAGTTCAGATCTTCAAGTTATTATTTGCAATAATAATTAGAAGCTATCAATTTTAAGTTCTGTATTTGACAATTACAAGTTCAGATCTTGAAGTTATTATTTGCAATAATAATTAGAAGCTATCAATTTTAAGTTCTGTATTTGACAATTACAAGTTCAGATCTTGAAGTTATAATTTACAATAATAATTAGAAGCTATCAATTTTAAGTTCTGTATTTGACTATTTCAAGTTCAGATCTTCAAGTTATAATTTGCAATAATAATTAGAAGCTATCAATTTTAAGTTCTGTATTTGACAATTACAAGTTCAGATCTTCAAGTTATAATTTGCACTAATAATTTTTATTTAACAATTAGAAGTTCTGTATTTGACAATTACAAGTTCAGATCTTCAAGTTATAATTTGCAATAATAATTAGAAGCTATCAATTTTAAGTTCTGTATTTGACAATTACTAGTTCAGATCTTCAAGTTATAATTTGCAATCACAATTTGTATTTAACAATGCTAAGTTGCGTATTTGTCTATTACAAGTTCAGATCTTCAAATTATAATTTGCAATAATAATTAGAAGCTATCAATTTTAAGTTCTGTATTTGACAATTACAAGTTCAGATCTTCAAGTTATTATTTGCAATAATAATTAGAAGCTCTCAATTTTAAGTTCTGTATTTGACAATTACAAGTTCAGATCTTGAAGTTATAATTTACAATAATAATTAGAAGCTATCAATTTTAAGTTCTGTATTTCACAATTACAAGTTCAGATCTTCAAGTTATAATATGCAATAATAATTAGAAGCTATCAATTTTAAGTTCTGTATTTGACAATTACTAGTTCAGATCTTCAAGTTATAATTTGAAATAATAATTTGAATTTAACAAATCTAAGTTTTGTAATTCACTATTACAAGTTCAGATCTTCAAGTTATAATTTACAATAATAATTAGAAGCTATCAATTTTAAGTTCTGTATTTGACAATTACAAGTTCAGATCTTCAAGTTATTATTTGCAATAATAATTAGAAGCTATCAATTTTAAGTTCTGTATTTGACAATTACAAGTTCAGATCTTGAAGTTATAATTTTCAATAATAATTAGAAGCTATCAATTTTAAGTTCTGTATTTCACAATTACAAGTTCAGATCTTCAAGTTATAATATGCAATAATAATTAGAAGCTATCAATTTTAAGTTCTGTATTTGACAATTACTAGTTCAGATCTTCAAGTTATAATTTGAAATAATAATTTGAATTTAACAAATCTAAGTTCTGTAATTCACTATTACAAGTTCAGATCTTCAAGTTATAATTTACAATAATAATTAGAAGCTATCAATTTTAAGTTCTGTATTTGACAATTACAAGTTCAGATCTTCAAGTTATAATTTGCACTAATAATTTGTATTTAACAATTTGAAGTTCTGTATTTGACAATTACAAGTTCAGATCTTCAAGTTATAATTTGCAATAATAATTAGAAGCTATCAATTTTAAGTTCTGTATTTGACAATTACAAGTTCTGATCTTCAAGTTATAATTTGCAATAATAATTAGAAGCTATCAATTTTAAGTTCTGTATTTGACAATTACAAGTTCAGATCTTCAAGTTATAATTTGCAATAATAATTAGAAGCTATCAATTTTAAGTTCTGTATTTGACAATTACTAGTTCAGATCTTCAAGTTATAATTTGCACTAATAATTTGTATTTAACAATTTGAAGTTCTGTATTTGACAATTACAAGTTCAGATCTTTAAGTTATAATTTGCAATAATAATTAGAATCTATCAATTTTAAGTTCTGTATTTGACAATTACAAGTTCAGATCTTCAAGTTATTATTTGCAATAATAATTAGAAGCTATCAATTTTAAGTTCTGTATTTGACAATTACAAGTTCAGATCTTGAAGTTATTATTTGCAATAATAATTAGAAGCTATCAATTTTAAGTTCTGTATTTGACAATTACAAGTTCAGATCTTGAAGTTATAATTTACAATAATAATTAGAAGCTATCAATTTTAAGTTCTGTATTTGACTATTTCAAGTTCAGATCTTCAAGTTATAATTTGCAATAATAATTAGAAGCTATCAATTTTAAGTTCTGTATTTGACAATTACAAGTTCAGATCTTCAAGTTATAATTTGCACTAATAATTTTTATTTAACAATTAGAAGTTCTGTATTTGACAATTACAAGTTCAGATCTTCAAGTTATAATTTGCAATAATAATTAGAAGCTATCAATTTTAAGTTCTGTATTTGACAATTACTAGTTCAGATCTTCAAGTTATAATTTGCAATCACAATTTGTATTTAACAATGCTAAGTTGCGTATTTGTCTATTACAAGTTCAGATCTTCAAATTATAATTTGCAATAATAATTAGAAGCTATCAATTTTAAGTTCTGTATTTGACAATTACAAGTTCAGATCTTCAAGTTATTATTTGCAATAATAATTAGAAGCTCTCAATTTTAAGTTCTGTATTTGACAATTACAAGTTCAGATCTTGAAGTTATAATTTACAATAATAATTAGAAGCTATCAATTTTAAGTTCTGTATTTCACAATTACAAGTTCAGATCTTCAAGTTATAATATGCAATAATAATTAGAAGCTATCAATTTTAAGTTCTGTATTTGACAATTACTAGTTCAGATCTTCAAGTTATAATTTGAAATAATAATTTGAATTTAACAAATCTAAGTTTTGTAATTCACTATTACAAGTTCAGATCTTCAAGTTATAATTTACAATAATAATTAGAAGCTATCAATTTTAAGTTCTGTATTTGACAATTACAAGTTCAGATCTTCAAGTTATAATTTGCAATAATAATTAGAAGCTATCAATTTTAAGTTCTGTATTTGACAATTACAAGTTCAGATCTTCAAGTTATAATTTGCAATAATAATTAGAAGCTATCAATTTTAAGTTCTGTATTTGACAATTACAAGTTCAGATCTTCAAGTTATAATTTGCAATAATAATTAGAAGCTATCAATTTTAAGTTCTGTATTTGACAATTACTAGTTCAGATCTTCAAGTTATAATTTGCACTAATAATTTGTATTTAACAATTTGAAGTTCTGTATTTGACAATTACAAGTTCAGATCTTTAAGTTATAATTTGCAATAATAATTAGAATCTATCAATTTTAAGTTCTGTATTTGACAATTACAAGTTCAGATCTTCAAGTTATTATTTGCAATAATAATTAGAAGCTATCAATTTTAAGTTCTGTATTTGACAATTACAAGTTCAGATCTTGAAGTTATTATTTGCAATAATAATTAGAAGCTATCAATTTTAAGTTCTGTATTTGACAATTACAAGTTCAGATCTTGAAGTTATAATTTTCAATAATAATTAGAAGCTATCAATTTTAAGTTCTGTATTTGACTATTTCAAGTTCAGATCTTCAAGTTATAATTTGCAATAATAATTAGAAGCTATCAATTTTAAGTTCTGTATTTGACAATTACAAGTTCAGATCTTCAAGTTATAATTTGCACTAATAATTTGTATTTAACAATTAGAAGTTCTGTATTTGACAATTACAAGTTCAGATCTTCAAGTTATAATTTGCAATAATAATTAGAAGCTATCAATTTTAAGTTCTGTATTTGACAATTACTAGTTCAGATCTTCAAGTTATAATTTGCACTAATAATTTTTATTTAACAATTAGAAGTTCTGTATTTGACTATTACAAGTTCAGATCTTCGAATTATTATTTGCAATCTTAGTTTGAATTTAACAATTCGAAGTTCTGTATTTACCTATTACAGGTTCAGATCTTCAAGTTATAATTTGCAATCACAATTTGTATTTAACAATGCTAAATTGCGTGTTTGTCTATTACAAGTTCAGATCTTCAAATTATAATTTGCAGTAATAATTAGAAGCTATCAATTTTAAGTTCTGTATTTGACAATTACAAGTTCAGATCTTCAAGTTATTATTTGCAATAATAATTAGAAGCTATCAATTTTAAGTTCTGTATTTGACAATTACAAGTTCAGATCTTGAAGTTATAATTTACAATAATAATTAGAAGCTATCAATTTTAAGTTCTGTATTTAACAATTACAAGTTCAGATCTTCAAGTTATAATATGCAATAATAATTAGAAGCTATCAATTTTAAGTTCTGTATTTGACAATTACTAGTTCAGATCTTCAAGTTATAATTTGAAATAATAATTGGAATTTAACAAATCTAAGTTCTGTAATTCACTATTACAAGTTCAGATCTTCAAGTTATAATTTACAATAATAATTAGAAGCTATCAATTTTAAGTTCTGTATTTGACAATTACAAGTTCAGATCTTCAAGTTATAATTTGCACTAATAATTTGTATTTAACAATTTGAAGTTCTGTATTTGACAATTACAAGTTCAGATCTTCAAGTTATAATTTGCAATAATAATTAGAAGCTATCAATTTTAAGTTCTGTATTTGACAATTACAAGTTCAGATCTTCAAGTTATAATTTGCAATAATAATTAGAAGCTATCAATTTTAAGTTCTGTATTTGACAATTACAAGTTCAGATCTTCAAGTTATAATTTGCAATAATAATTAGAAGCTATCAATTTTAAGTTCTGTATTTGACAATTACTAGTTCAGATCTCCAAGTTATTATTTGCAATAATAATTAGAAGCTATCAATTTTAAGTTCTGTATTTGACAATTACAAGTTCAGATCTTCAAGTTATAATTTACAATAATAATTAGAAGCTATCAATTTTAAGTTCTGTATTTGACTATTACAAGTTCAGATCTTCAAGTTATAATTTGCAATAATAATTAGAAGCTATCAATTTTAAGTTCTGTATTTGACAATTACAAGTTCAGATCTTCAAGTTATAATTTGCAATAATAATTAGAAGCTATCAATTTTAAGTTCTGTATTTGACAATTACTAGTTCAGATCTTCAAGTTATAATTTGCAATAATAATTAGAAGCTATCAATTTTAAGTTCTGTATTTGACAATTACAAGTTCAGATCTTCAAGTTATAATTTGCAATAATAATTAGAAGCTATCAATTTTAAGTTCTGTATTTGACAATTACTAGTTCAGATCTTCAAGTTATAATTTGCACTAATAATTTGTATTTAACAATTTGAAGTTCTGTATTTGACAATTACAAGTTCAGATCTTTAAGTTATAATTTGCAATAATAATTAGAATCTATCAATTTTAAGTTCTGTATTTGACAATTACAAGTTCAGATCTTCAAGTTATTATTTGCAATAATAATTAGAAGCTATCAATTTTAAGTTCTGTATTTGACAATTACAAGTTCAGATCTTGAAGTTATTATTTGCAATAATAATTAGAAGCTATCAATTTTAAGTTCTGTATTTGACAATTACAAGTTCAGATCTTGAAGTTATAATTTACAATAATAATTAGAAGCTATCAATTTTAAGTTCTGTATTTGACTATTTCAAGTTCAGATCTTCAAGTTATAATTTGCAATAATAATTAGAAGCTGTCAATTTTAAGTTCGGTATTTGACAATTACAAGTTCAGATCTTCAAGTTATAATTTGCACTAATAATTTGTATTTAACAATTAGAAGTTCTGTATTTGACAATTACAAGTTCAGATCTTCAAGTTATAATTTGCAATAATAATTAGAAGCTATCAATTTTAAGTTCTGTATTTGACAATTACTAGTTCAGATCTTCAAGTTATAATTTGCAATCACAATTTGTATTTAACAATGCTAAGTTGCGTATTTGTCTATTACAAGTTCAGATCTTCAAATTATAATTTGCAATAATAATTAGAAGCTATCAATTTTAAGTTCTGTATTTGACTATTACAAGTTCAGATCTTCAAGTTATAATTTGCAATAATAATTAGAAGCTATCAATTTTAAGTTCTGTATTTGACAATTACAAGTTCAGATCTTCAAGTTATAATTTGCAATAATAATTAGAAGCTATCAATTTTAAGTTCTGTATTTGACAATTACTAGTTCAGATCTTCAAGTTATAATTTGCAATAATAATTAGAAGCTATCAATTTTAAGTTCTGTATTTGACAATTACAAGTTCAGATCTTCAAGTTATAATTTGCAATAATAATTAGAAGCTATCAATTTTAAGTTCTGTATTTGACAATTACTAGTTCAGATCTTCAAGTTATAATTTGCAATAATAATTAGAAGCTATCAATTTTAAGTTCTGTATTTGACAATTACAAGTTCAGATCTTCAAGTTATAATTTGCAATAATAATTAGAAGCTATCAATTTTAAGTTCTGTATTTGACAATTACTAGTTCAGATCTTCAAGTTATAATTTGCAATAATAATTAGAAGCTATCAATTTTAAGTTCTGTATTTGACAATTACTAGTTCAGATCTTCAAGTTATAATTTGCACTAATAATTTGTATTTAACAATTTGAAGTTTTGTATTTGACAATTACAAGTTCAGATCTTTAAGTTATAATTTGCAATAATAATTAGAATCTATCAATTTTAAGTTCTGTATTTGACAATTACAAGTTCAGATCTTCAAGTTATTATTTGCAATAATAATTAGAAGCTATCAATTTTAAGTTCTGTATTTGACAATTACAAGTTCAGATCTTGAAGTTATTATTTGCAATAATAATTAGAAGCTATCAATTTTAAGTTCTGTATTTGACAATTACAAGTTCAGATCTTGAAGTTATAATTTAGAATAATAATTAGAAGCTATCAATTTTAAGTTCTGTATTTGACTATTTCAAGTTCAGATCTTCAAGTTATAATTTGCAATAATAATTAGAAGCTATCAATTTTAAGTTCTGTATTTGACAATTACAAGTTCAGATCTTCAAGTTATAATTTGCACTAATAATTTGTATTTAACAATTAGAAGTTCTGTATTTGACAATTACAAGTTCAGATCTTCAAGTTATAATTTGCAATAATAATTAGAAGCTATCAATTTTAAGTTCTGTATTTGACAATTACTAGTTCAGATCTTCAAGTTATAATTTGCAATCACAATTTGTATTTAACAATGCTAAGTTGCGTATTTGTCTATTACAAGTTCAGATCTTCAAATTATAATTTGCAATAATAATTAGAAGCTATCAATTTTAAGTTCTGTATTTGACAATTACAAGTTCAGATCTTCAAGTTATTATTTGCAATAATAATTAGAAGCTATCAATTTTAAGTTCTGTATTTGACAATTACAAGTTCAGATCTTGAAGTTATAATTTACAATAATAATTAGAAGCTATCAATTTAAGTTCTGTATTTCACAATTACAAGTTCAGATCTTCATGTTATAATATGCAATAATAATTAGAAGCTATCAATTTTAAGTTCTGTATTTGACAATTACTAGTTCAGATCTTCAAGTTATAATTTGAAATAATAATTTGAATTTAACAAATCTAAGTTCTGTAATTCACTATTACAAGTTCAGATCTTCAAGTTATAATTTACAATAATAATTAGAAGCTATCAATTTTAAGTTCTGTATTTGACAATTACAAGTTCAGATCTTCAAGTTATAATTTGCAATAATAATTAGAAGCTATCAATTTTAAGTTCTGTATTTGACAATTACAAGTTCAGATCTTCAAGTTATAATTTCCAATAATAATTAGAAGCTATCAATTTTAAGTTCTGTATTTGACAATTACAAGTTCAGATCTTCAAGTTATAATTTGCAATAATAATTAGAAGCTATCAATTTTAAGTTCTGTATTTGACAATTACTAGTTCAGATCTTCAAGTTATAATTTGCACTAATAATTTGTATTTAACAATTTGAAGTTCTGTATTTGACAATTACAAGTTCAGATCTTTAAGTTATAATTTGCAATAATAATTAGAATCTATCAATTTTAAGTTCTGTATTTGACAATTACAAGTTCAGATCTTCAAGTTATTATTTGCAATAATAATTAGATGCTATCAATTTTAAGTTCTGTATTTGACAATTACAAGTTCAGATCTTGAAGTTATTATTTGCAATAATAATTAGAAGCTATCAATTTTAAGTTCTGTATTTGACAATTACAAGTTCAGATCTTGAAGTTATAATTTACAATAATAATTAGAAGCTATCAATTTTAAGTTCTGTATTTGAATATTTCAAGTTCAGATCATCAAGTTATAATTTGCAATAATAATTAGAAGCTATCAATTTTAAGTTCTGTATTTGACAATTACAAGTTCAGATCTTCAAGTTATAATTTGCACTAATAATTTGTATTTAACAATTAGAAGTTCTGTATTTGACAATTACAAGTTCAGATCTTCAAGTTATAATTTGCAATAATAATTAGAAGCTATCAATTTTAAGTTCTGTATTTGACAATTACTAGTTCAGATCTTCAAGTTATAATTTGAAATAATAATTGGAATTTAACAAATCTAAGTTCTGTAATTCACTATTACAAGTTCAGATCTTCAAGTTATAATTTACAATAATAATTAGAAGCTATCAATTTTAAGTTCTGTATTTGACAATTACAAGTTCAGATCTTCAAGTTATAATTTGCACTAATAATTTGTATTTAACAATTTGAAGTTCTGTATTTGACAATTACAAGTTCAGATCTTCAAGTTATAATTTGCAATAATAATTAGAAGCTATCAATTTTAAGTTCTGTATTTGACAATTACAAGTTCAGATCTTCAAGTTATAATTTGCAATAATAATTAGAAGCTATCAATTTGAAGTTCTGTATTTGACAATTACAAGTTCAGATCTTCAAGTTATAATTTGCAATAATAATTAGAAGCTATCAATTTTAAGTTCTGTATTTGACAATTACTAGTTCAGATCTCCAAGTTATTATTTGCAATAATAATTAGAAGCTATCAATTTTAAGTTCTGTATTTGACAATTACAAGTTCAGATCTTCAAGTTATAATTTACAATAATAATTAGAAGCTATCAATTTTAAGTTCTGTATTTGACTATTACAAGTTCAGATCTTGAAGTTATAATTTACAATAATAATTAGAAGCTATCAATTTTAAGTTCTGTATTTGACTATTTCAAGTTCAGATCTTCAAGTTATAATTTGCAATAATAATTAGAAGCTATCAATTTTAAGTTCTGTATTTGACAATTACAAGTTCAGATCTTCAAGTTATAATTTGCACTAATAATTTGTATTTAACAATTAGAAGTTCTGTATTTGACAATTACAAGTTCAGATCTTCAAGTTATAATTTGCAATCACAATTTGTATTTAACAATGCTAAGTTGCGTATTTGTCTATTACAAGTTCAGATCTTCAAATTATAATTTGCAATAATAATTAGAAGCTATCAATTTTAAGTTCTGTATTTGACAATTACAAGTTCAGATCTTCAAGTTATTATTTGCAATAATAATTAGAAGCTATCAATTTTAAGTTCTGTATTTAACAATTACAAGTTCAGATCTTGAAGTTATAATTTACAATAATAATTAGAAGCTATCAATTTTAAGTTCTGTATTTCACAATTACAAGTTCAGATCTTCAAGTTATAATATGCAATAATAATTAGAAGCTATCAATTTTAAGTTCTGTATTTGACAATTACTAGTTCAGATCTTCAAGTTATAATTTGAAATTTACAATAATAATTAGAAGCTATCAATTTTAAGTTCTGTATTTGACAATTACAAGTTCAGATCTTCAAGTTATAATTTGCACTAATAATTTGTATTTAACAATTTGAAGTTCTGTATTTGACAATTACAAGTTCAGATCTTCAAGTTATAATTTGCAGTAATAATTAGAAGCTATCAATTCTAAGTTCTGTATTTCACAATTACAAGTTCAGATCTTCAAGTTATAATTTGCAATAATAATTAGAAGCTATAAATTTTAAGTTCTGTATTTGACAATTACAAGTTCAGATCTTCAAGTTATAATTTGCAATAATAATTAGAAGCTATCAATTTTAAGTTCTGTATTTGACAATTACTAGTTCAGATCTTCAAGTTATAATTTGCACTAATAATTTGTATTTAACAATTTGAAGTTCTGTATTTGACAATTACAAGTTCAGATCTTTAAGTTATAATTTGCAATAATAATTAGAATCTATCAATTTTAAGTTCTGTATTTGACAATTACAAGTTCAGATCTTCAAGTTATTATTTGCAATAATAATTAGAAGCTATCAATTTTAAGTTCTGTATTTGACAATTACAAGTTCAGATCTTGAAGTTATAATTTACAATAATAATTAGAAGCTATCAATTTTAAGTTCTGTATTTCACAATTACAAGTTCAGATCTTCAAGTTATAATATGCAATAATAATTAGAAGCTATCAATTTTAAGTTCTGTATTTGACAATTACTAGTTCAGATCTTCAAGTTATAATTTGAAATAATAATTTGAATTTAACAAATCTAAGTTCTGTAATTCACTATTACAAGTTCAGATCTTCAAGTTATAATTTACAATAATAATTAGAAGCTATCAATTTTAAGTTCTGTATTTGACAATTACAAGTTCAGATCTTCAAGTTATAATTTGCACTAATAATTTGTATTTAACAATTTGAAGTTCTGTATTTGACAATTACAAGTTCAGATCTACAAGTTATAATTTGCAATAATAATTAGAAGCTATCAATTTTAAGTTCTGTATTTGACAATTACAAGTTCAGATCTTCAAGTTATAATTTGCAATAATAATTAGAAGCTATCAATTTTAAGTTCTGTATTTGACAATTACAAGTTCAGATCTTCAAGTTATAATTTGCAATAATAATTAGAAGCTATCAATTTTAAGTTCTGTATTTGACAATTACTAGTTCAGATCTTCAAGTTATAATTTGCACTAATAATTTGTATTTAACAATTTGAAGTTCTGTATTTGACAATTACAAGTTCAGATCTTTCAGTTATAATTTGCAATAATAATTAGAATCTATCAATTTTAAGTTCTGTATTTGACAATTACAAGTTCAGATCTTCAAGTTATTATTTGCAATAATAATTAGAAGCTATCAATTTTAAGTTCTGTATTTGACAATTACAAGTTCAGATCTTGAAGTTATTATTTGCAATAATAATTAGAAGCTATCAATTTTAAGTTCTGTATTTGACAATTACAAGTTCAGATCTTGAAGTTATAATTTACAATAATAATTAGAAGCTATCAATTTTAAGTTCTGTATTTGACTATTTCAAGTTCAGATCTTCAAGTTATAATTTGCAATAATAATTAGAAGCTATCAATTTTAAGTTCTGTATTTGACAATTACAAGTTCAGATCTTCAAGTTATAATTTGCACTAATAATTTGTATTTAACAATTAGAAGTTCTGTATTTGACAATTACAAGTTCAGATCTTCAAGTTATAATTTGCAATAATAATTAGAAGCTATCAATTTTAAGTTCTGTATTTGACAATTACTAGTTCAGATCTTCAAGTTATAATTTGCAATCACAATTTGTATTTAACAATGCTAAGTTGCGTATTTGTCTATTACAAGTTCAGATCTTCAAATTATAATTTGCAATAATAATTAGAAGCTATCAATTTTAAGTTCTGTATTTGACAATTACAAGTTCAGATCTTCAAGTTATTATTTGCAATAATAATTAGAAGCTATCAATTTTAAGTTCTGTATTTGACAATTACAAGTTCAGATCTTGAAGTTATAATTTTCAATAATAATTAGAAGCTATCAATTTTAAGTTCTGTATTTCACAATTACAAGTTCAGATCTTCAAGTTATAATATGCAATAATAATTAAGAAGCTATCAATTTTAAGTTCTGTATTTGACAATTACTAGTTCAGATCTTCAAGTTATAATTTGAAATAATAATTTGAATTTAACAAATCTAAGTTCTGTAATTCACTATTACAAGTTCAGATCTTCAAGTTATAATTTACAATAATAATTAGAAGCTATCAATTTTAAGTTCTGTATTTGACAATTACAAGTTCAGATCTTCAAGTTATAATTTGCACTAATAATTTGTATTTAACAATTTGAAGTTCTGTATTTGACAATTACAAGTTCAGATCTTCAAGTTATAATTTGCAATAATAATTAGAAGCTATCAATTTTAAGTTCTGTATTTGACAATTACAAGTTCTGATCTTCAAGTTATAATTTGCAATAATAATTAGAAGCTATCAATTTTAAGTTCTGTATTTGACAATTACAAGTTCAGATCTTCAAGTTATAATTTGCAATAATAATTAGAAGCTATCAATTTTAAGTTCTGTATTTGACAATTACTAGTTCAGATCTTCAAGTTATAATTTGCACTAATAATTTGTATTTAACAATTTGAAGTTCTGTATTTGACAATTACAAGTTCAGATCTTTAAGTTATAATTTGCAATAATAATTAGAATCTATCAATTTTAAGTTCTGTATTTGACAATTACAAGTTCAGATCTTCAAGTTATTATTTGCAATAATAATTAGAAGCTATCAATTTTAAGTTCTGTATTTGACAATTACAAGTTCAGATCTTGAAGTTATTATTTGCAATAATAATTAGAAGCTATCAATTTTAAGTTCTGTATTTGACAATTACAAGTTCAGATCTTGAAGTTATAATTTACAATAATAATTAGAAGCTATCAATTTTAAGTTCTGTATTTGACTATTTCAAGTTCAGATCTTCAAGTTATAATTTGCAATAATAATTAGAAGCTATCAATTTTAAGTTCTGTATTTGACAATTACAAGTTCAGATCTTCAAGTTATAATTTGCACTAATAATTTTTATTTAACAATTAGAAGTTCTGTATTTGACAATTACAAGTTCAGATCTTCAAGTTATAATTTGCAATAATAATTAGAAGCTATCAATTTTAAGTTCTGTATTTGACAATTACTAGTTCAGATCTTCAAGTTATAATTTGCAATCACAATTTGTATTTAACAATGCTAAGTTGCGTATTTGTCTATTACAAGTTCAGATCTTCAAATTATAATTTGCAATAATAATTAGAAGCTATCAATTTTAAGTTCTGTATTTGACAATTACAAGTTCAGATCTTCAAGTTATTATTTGCAATAATAATTAGAAGCTCTCAATTTTAAGTTCTGTATTTGACAATTACAAGTTCAGATCTTGAAGTTATAATTTACAATAATAATTAGAAGCTATCAATTTTAAGTTCTGTATTTCACAATTACAAGTTCAGATCTTCAAGTTATAATATGCAATAATAATTAGAAGCTATCAATTTTAAGTTCTGTATTTGACAATTACTAGTTCAGATCTTCAAGTTATAATTTGAAATAATAATTTGAATTTAACAAATCTAAGTTTTGTAATTCACTATTACAAGTTCAGATCTTCAAGTTATAATTTACAATAATAATTAGAAGCTATCAATTTTAAGTTCTGTATTTGACAATTACAAGTTCAGATCTTCAAGTTATAATTTGCAATAATAATTAGAAGCTATCAATTTTAAGTTCTGTATTTGACAATTACAAGTTCAGATCTTCAAGTTATAATTTGCAATAATAATTAGAAGCTATCAATTTTAAGTTCTGTATTTGACAATTACAAGTTCAGATCTTCAAGTTATAATTTGCAATAATAATTAGAAGCTATCAATTTTAAGTTCTGTATTTGACAATTACTAGTTCAGATCTTCAAGTTATAATTTGCACTAATAATTTGTATTTAACAATTTGAAGTTCTGTATTTGAAAATTACAAGTTCAGATCTTTAAGTTATAATTTGCAATAATAATTAGAATCTATCAATTTTAAGTTCTGTATTTGACAATTACAAGTTCAGATCTTCAAGTTATTATTTGCAATAATAATTAGAAGCTATCAATTTTAAGTTCTGTATTTGACAATTACAAGTTCAGATCTTGAAGTTATTATTTGCAATAATAATTAGAAGCTATCAATTTTAAGTTCTGTATTTGACAATTACAAGTTCAGATCTTGAAGTTATAATTTACAATAATAATTAGATGCTATCAATTTTAAGTTCTGTATTTGACTATTTCAAGTTCAGATCTTCAAGTTATAATTTGCAATAATAATTAGAAGCTATCAATTTTAAGTTCTGTATTTGACAATTACAAGTTCAGATCTTCAAGTTATAATTTGCACTAATAATTTTTATTTAACAATTAGAAGTTCTGTATTTGACAATTACAAGTTCAGATCTTCAAGTTATAATTTGCAATAATAATTAGAAGCTATCAATTTTAAGTTCTGTATTTGACAATTACAAGTTCAGATCTTCAAGTTATTATTTGCAATAATAATTAGAAGCTCTCAATTTTAAGTTCTGTATTTGACAATTACAAGTTCAGATCTTGAAGTTATAATTTACAATAATAATTAGAAGCTATCAATTTTAAGTTCTGTATTTCACAATTACAAGTTCAGATCTTCAAGTTATAATATGCAATAATAATTAGAAGCTATCAATTTTAAGTTCTGTATTTGACAATTACTAGTTCAGATCTTCAAGTTATAATTTGAAATAATAATTTGAATTTAACAAATCTAAGTTTTGTAATTCACTATTACAAGTTCAGATCTTCAAGTTATAATTTACAATAATAATTAGAAGCTATCAATTTTAAGTTCTGTATTTGACAATTACAAGTTCAGATCTTCAAGTTATAATTTGCAATAATAATTAGAAGCTATCAATTTTAAGTTCTGTATTTGACAATTACAAGTTCAGATCTTCAAGTTATAATTTGCAATAATAATTAGAAGCTATCAATTTTAAGTTCTGTATTTGACAATTACAAGTTCAGATCTTCAAGTTATAATTTGCAATAATAATTAGAAGCTATCAATTTTAAGTTCTGTATTTGACAATTACTAGTTCAGATCTTCAAGTTATAATTTGCACTAATAATTTGTATTTAACAATTTGAAGTTCTGTATTTGACAATTACAAGTTCAGATCTTTAAGTTATAATTTGCAATAATAATTAGAATCTATCAATTTTAAGTTCTGTATTTGACTATTTCAAGTTCAGATCTTCAAGTTATAATTTGCAATAATAATTAGAAGCTATCAATTTTAAGTTCTGTATTTGACAATTACAAGTTCAGATCTTCAAGTTATAATTTGCACTAATAATTTGTATTTAACAATTAGAAGTTCTGTATTTGACAATTACAAGTTCAGATCTTCAAGTTATAATTTGCAATAATAATTAGAAGCTATCAATTTTAAGTTCTGTATTTGACAATTACTAGTTCAGATCTTCAAGTTATAATTTGCACTAATAATTTTTATTTAACAATTAGAAGTTCTGTATTTGACTATTACAAGTTCAGATCTTCGAATTATTATTTGCAATCTTAGTTTGAATTTAACAATTCGAAGTTCTGTATTTACCTATTACAGGTTCAGATCTTCAAGTTATAATTTGCAATCACAATTTGTATTTAACAATGCTAAATTGCGTGTTTGTCTATTACAAGTTCAGATCTTCAAATTATAATTTGCAGTAATAATTAGAAGCTATCAATTTTAAGTTCTGTATTTGACAATTACAAGTTCAGATCTTCAAGTTATTATTTGCAATAATAATTAGAAGCTATCAATTTTAAGTTCTGTATTTGACAATTACAAGTTCAGATCTTGAAGTTATAATTTACAATAATAATTAGAAGCTATCAATTTTAAGTTCTGTATTTAACAATTACAAGTTCAGATCTTCAAGTTATAATATGCAATAATAATTAGAAGCTATCAATTTTAAGTTCTGTATTTGACAATTACTAGTTCAGATCTTCAAGTTATAATTTGAAATAATAATTGGAATTTAACAAATCTAAGTTCTGTAATTCACTATTACAAGTTCAGATCTTCAAGTTATAATTTACAATAATAATTAGAAGCTATCAATTTTAAGTTCTGTATTTGACAATTACAAGTTCAGATCTTCAAGTTATAATTTGCACTAATAATTTGTATTTAACAATTTGAAGTTCTGTATTTGACAATTACAAGTTCAGATCTTCAAGTTATAATTTGCAATAATAATTAGAAGCTATCAATTTTAAGTTCTGTATTTGACAATTACAAGTTCAGATCTTCAAGTTATAATTTGCAATAATAATTAGAAGCTATCAATTTTAAGTTCTGTATTTGACAATTACAAGTTCAGATCTTCAAGTTATAATTTGCAATAATAATTAGAAGCTATCAATTTTAAGTTCTGTATTTGACAATTACTAGTTCAGATCTCCAAGTTATTATTTGCAATAATAATTAGTAGCTATCAATTTTAAGTTCTGTATTTGACAATTACAAGTTCAGATCTTCAAGTTATAATTTACAATAATAATTAGAAGCTATCAATTTTAAGTTCTGTATTTGACTATTACAAGTTCAGATCTTCAAGTTATAATTTGCAATAATAATTAGAAGCTATCAATTTTAAGTTCTGTATTTGACAATTACAAGTTCAGATCTTCAAGTTATAATTTGCAATAATAATTAGAAGCTATCAATTTTAAGTTCTGTATTTGACAATTACTAGTTCAGATCTTCAAGTTATAATTTGCAATAATAATTAGAAGCTATCAATTTTAAGTTCTGTATTTGACAATTACAAGTTCAGATCTTCAAGTTATAATTTGCAATAATAATTAGAAGCTATCAATTTTAAGTTCTGTATTTGACAATTACTAGTTCAGATCTTCAAGTTATAATTTGCACTAATAATTTGTATTTAACAATTTGAAGTTCTGTATTTGACAATTACAAGTTCAGATCTTTAAGTTATAATTTGCAATAATAATTAGAATCTATCAATTTTAAGTTCTGTATTTGACAATTACAAGTTCAGATCTTCAAGTTATTATTTGCAATAATAATTAGAAGCTATCAATTTTAAGTTCTGTATTTGACAATTACAAGTTCAGATCTTGAAGTTATTATTTGCAATAATAATTAGAAGCTATCAATTTTAAGTTCTGTATTTGACAATTACAAGTTCAGATCTTGAAGTTATAATTTACAATAATAATTAGAAGCTATCAATTTTAAGTTCTGTATTTGACTATTTCAAGTTCAGATCTTCAAGTTATAATTTGCAATAATAATTAGAAGCTATCAATTTTAAGTTCTGTATTTGACAATTACAAGTTCAGATCTTCAAGTTATAATTTGCACTAATAATTTGTATTTAACAATTAGAAGTTCTGTATTTGACAATTACAAGTTCAGATCTTCAAGTTATAATTTGCAATAATAATTAGAAGCTATCAATTTTAAGTTCTGTATTTGACAATTACTAGTTCAGATCTTCAAGTTATAATTTGCAATCACAATTTGTATTTAACAATGCTAAGTTGCGTATTTGTCTATTACAAGTTCAGATCTTCAAATTATAATTTGCAATAATAATTAGAAGCTATCAATTTTAAGTTCTGTATTTGACTATTACAAGTTCAGATCTTCAAGTTATAATTTGCAATAATAATTAGAAGCTATCAATTTTAAGTTCTGTATTTGACAATTACAAGTTCAGATCTTCAAGTTATAATTTGCAATAATAATTAGAAGCTATCAATTTTAAGTTCTGTATTTGACAATTACTAGTTCAGATCTTCAAGTTATAATTTGCAATAATAATTAGAAGCTATCAATTTTAAGTTCTGTATTTGACAATTACAAGTTCAGATCTTCAAGTTATAATTTGCAATAATAATTAGAAGCTATCAATTTTAAGTTCTGTATTTGACAATTACTAGTTCAGATCTTCAAGTTATAATTTGCAATAATAATTAGAAGCTATCAATTTTAAGTTCTGTATTTGACAATTACAAGTTCAGATCTTCAAGTTATAATTTGCAATAATAATTAGAAGCTATCAATTTTAAGTTCTGTATTTGACAATTACTAGTTCAGATCTTCAAGTTATAATTTGCAATAATAATTAGAAGCTATCAATTTTAAGTTCTGTATTTGACAATTACTAGTTCAGATCTTCAAGTTATAATTTGCACTAATAATTTGTATTTAACAATTTGAAGTTTTGTATTTGACAATTACAAGTTCAGATCTTTAAGTTATAATTTGCAATAATAATTAGAATCTATCAATTTTAAGTTCTGTATTTGACAATTACAAGTTCAGATCTTCAAGTTATTATTTGCAATAATAATTAGAAGCTATCAATTTTAAGTTCTGTATTTGACAATTACAAGTTCAGATCTTGAAGTTATTATTTGCAATAATAATTAGAAGCTATCAATTTTAAGTTCTGTATTTGACAATTACAAGTTCAGATCTTGAAGTTATAATTTAGAATAATAATTAGAAGCTATCAATTTTAAGTTCTGTATTTGACTATTTCAAGTTCAGATCTTCAAGTTATAATTTGCAATAATAATTAGAAGCTATCAATTTTAAGTTCTGTATTTGACAATTACAAGTTCAGATCTTCAAGTTATAATTTGCACTAATAATTTGTATTTAACAATTAGAAGTTCTGTATTTGACAATTACAAGTTCAGATCTTCAAGTTATAATTTGCAATAATAATTAGAAGCTATCAATTTTAAGTTCTGTATTTGACAATTACTAGTTCAGATCTTCAAGTTATAATTTGCAATCACAATTTGTATTTAACAATGCTAAGTTGCGTATTTGTCTATTACAAGTTCAGATCTTCAAATTATAATTTGCAATAATAATTAGAAGCTATCAATTTTAAGTTCTGTATTTGACAATTACAAGTTCAGATCTTCAAGTTATTATTTGCAATAATAATTAGAAGCTATCAATTTTAAGTTCTGTATTTGACAATTACAAGTTCAGATCTTGAAGTTATAATTTACAATAATAATTAGAAGCTATCAATTTAAGTTCTGTATTTCACAATTACAAGTTCAGATCTTCATGTTATAATATGCAATAATAATTAGAAGCTATCAATTTTAAGTTCTGTATTTGACAATTACTAGTTCAGATCTTCAAGTTATAATTTGAAATAATAATTTGAATTTAACAAATCTAAGTTCTGTAATTCACTATTACAAGTTCAGATCTTCAAGTTATAATTTACAATAATAATTAGAAGCTATCAATTTTAAGTTCTGTATTTGACAATTACTAGTTCAGATCTTCAAGTTATAATTTGCACTAATAATTTGTATTTAACAATTTGAAGTTCTGTATTTGACAATTACAAGTTCAGATCTTTAAGTTATAATTTGCAATAATAATTAGAATCTATCAATTTTAAGTTCTGTATTTGACAATTACAAGTTCAGATCTTCAAGTTATTATTTGCAATAATAATTAGATGCTATCAATTTTAAGTTCTGTATTTGACAATTACAAGTTCAGATCTTGAAGTTATTATTTGCAATAATAATTAGAAGCTATCAATTTTAAGTTCTGTATTTGACAATTACAAGTTCAGATCTTGAAGTTATAATTTACAATAATAATTAGAAGCTATCAATTTTAAGTTCTGTATTTGAATATTTCAAGTTCAGATCATCAAGTTATAATTTGCAATAATAATTAGAAGCTATCAATTTTAAGTTCTGTATTTGACAATTACAAGTTCAGATCTTCAAGTTATAATTTGCACTAATAATTTGTATTTAACAATTAGAAGTTCTGTATTTGACAATTACAAGTTCAGATCTTCAAGTTATAATTTGCAATAATAATTAGAAGCTATCAATTTTAAGTTCTGTATTTGACAATTACTAGTTCAGATCTTCAAGTTATAATTTGCACTAATAATTTTTATTTAACAATTAGAAGTTCTGTATTTGACTATTACAAGTTCAGATCTTCGAATTATTATTTGCAATCTTAGTTTGAATTTAACAATTCGAAGTTCTGTATTTACCTATTACAGGTTCAGATCTTCAAGTTATAATTTGCAATCACAATTTGTATTTAACAATGCTAAGTTGCGTGTTTGTCTATTACAAGTTCAGATCTTCAAATTATAATTTGCAGTAATAATTAGAAGCTATCAATTTGAAGTTCTGTATTTGACAATTACAAGTTCAGATCTTCAAGTTATAATTTGCAATAATAATTAGAAGCTATCAATTTTAAGTTCTGTATTTGACAATTACAAGTTCAGATCTTCAAGTTATAATTTGCAATAATAATTAGAAGCTATCAATTTTAAGTTCTGTATTTGACAATTACAAGTTCAGATCTTCAAGTTATAATTTGCAATAATAATTAGAAGCTATCAATTTTAAGTTCTGTATTTGACAATTACTAGTTCAGATCTCCAAGTTATTATTTGCAATAATAATTAGAAGCTATCAATTTTAAGTTCTGTATTTGACAATTACAAGTTCAGATCTTCAAGTTATAATTTACAATAATAATTAGAAGCTATCAATTTTAAGTTCTGTATTTGACTATTACAAGTTCAGATCTTCAAGTTATAATTTGCAATAATAATTAGAAGCTATCAATTTTAAGTTCTGTATTTGACAATTACAAGTTCAGATCTTCAAGTTATAATTTGCAATAATAATTAGAAGCTATCAATTTTAAGTTCTGTATTTGACAATTACTAGTTCAGATCTTCAAGTTATAATTTGCACTAATAATTTGTATTTAACAATTAGAAGTTCTGTATTTGACTATTACAAGTTCAGATCTTCGAATTATTATTTGCAATCTTAGTTTGAATTTAACAATTCGAAGTTCTGTATTTACCTATTACAGGTTCAGATCTTCAAGTTATAATTTGCAATCACAATTTGTATTTAACAATGCTAAGTTGCGTATTTGTCTATTACAAGTTCAGATCTTCAAATTATAATTTGCAATAATAATTAGAAGCTATCAATTTTAAGTTCTGTATTTGACAATTACAAGTTCAGATCTTCAAGTTATTATTTGCAATAATAATTAGAAGCTATCAATTTTAAGTTCTGTATTTGACAATTACAAGTTCAGATCTTGAAGTTATAATTTACAATAATAATTAGAAGCTATCAATTTTAAGTTCTGTATTTCACAATTACAAGTTCAGATCTTCAAGTTATAATATGCAATAATAATTAGAAGCTATCAATTTTAAGTTCTGTATTTGACAATTACTAGTTCAGATCTTCAAGTTATAATTTGAAATAATAATTTGAATTTAACAAATCTAAGTTCTGTAATTCACTATTACAAGTTCAGATCTTCAAGTTTTAATTTACAATAATAATTAGAAGCTATCAATTTTAAGTTCTGTATTTGACAATTACAAGTTCAGATCTTCAAGTTATAATTTGCACTAATAATTTGTATTTAACAATTTGAAGTTCTGTATTTGACAAATACAAGTTCAGATCTTCAAGTTATAATTTGCAATAATAATTAGAAGCTATCAATTTTAAGTTCTGTATTTGACAATTACAAGTTCAGATCTTCAAGTTATAATTTGCAATAATAATTAGAAGCTATCAATTTTAAGTTCTGTATTTGACAATTACAAGTTCAGATCTTCAAGTTATAATTTGCAATAATAATTAGAAGCTATCAATTTTAAGTTCTGTATTTGACAATTACTAGTTCAGATCTTCAAGTAATAATTTGCACTAATAATTTGTATTTAACAATTTGAAGTTCTGTATTTGACAATTACAAGTTCAGATCTTTAAGTTATAATTTGCAATAATAATTAGAATCTATCAATTTTAAGTTCTGTATTTGACAATTACAAGTTCAGATCTTCAAGTTATTATTTGCAATAATAATTAGAAGCTATCAATTTTAAGTTCTGTATTTGACAATTACAAGTTCAGATCTTGAAGTTATTATTTGCAATAAAAATTAGAAGCTATCAATTTTAAGTTCTGTATTTGACAATTACAAGTTCAGATCTTGAAGTTATAATTTACAATAATAATTAGAAGCTATCAATTTTAAGTTCTGTATTTGACTATTTCAAGTTCAGATCTTCAAGTTATAATTTGCAATAATAATTAGAAGCTATCAATTTTAAGTTCTGTATTTGACAATTACAAGTTCAGATCTTCAAGTTATAATTTGCACTAATAATTTGTATTTAACAATTAGAAGTTCTGTATTTGACAATTACAAGTTCAGATCTTCAAGTTATAATTTGCAATAATAATTAGAAGCTATCAATTTTAAGTTCTGTATTTGACAATTACTAGTTCAGATCTTCAAGTTATAATTTGCAATCACAATTTGTATTTAACAATGCTAAGTTGCGTATTTGTCTATTACAAGTTCAGATCTTCAAATTATAATTTGCAATAATAATTAGAAGCTATCAATTTTAAGTTCTGTATTTGACAATTACAAGTTCAGATCTTCAAGTTATTATTTGCAATAATAATTAGAAGCTATCAATTTTAAGTTCTGTATTTGACAATTACAAGTTCAGATCTTGAAGTTATAATTTACAATAATAATTAGAAGCTATCAATTTTAAGTTCTGTATTTCACAATTACAAGTTCAGATCTTCAAGTTATAATATGCAATAATAATTAGAAGCTATCAATTTTAAGTTCTGTATTTGACAATTACTAGTTCAGATCTTCAAGTTATAATTTGAAATAATAATTTGAATTTAACAAATCTAAGTTCTGTAATTCACTATTACAAGTTCAGATCTTCAAGTTATAATTTACAATAATAATTAGAAGCTATCAATTTTAAGTTCTGTATTTGACAATTACAAGTTCAGATCTTCAAGTTATAATTTGCACTAATAATTTGTATTTAACAATTCGAAGTTCTGTATTTACCTATTACAGGTTCAGATCTTCAAGTTATAATTTGCAATCACAATTTGTATTTAACAATGCTAAGTTGCGTACTTGTCTATTACAAGTTCAGATCTTCAAATTATAATTTGCAATAATAATTAGAAGCTATCAATTTTAAGTTCTGTATTTGACAATTACAAGTTCAGATCTTCAAGTTATTATTTGCAATAATAATTAGAAGCTATCAATTTTAAGTTCTGTATTTGACAATTACAAGTTCAGATCTTGAAGTTATAATTTACAATAATAATTAGAAGCTATCAATTTTAAGTTCTGTATTTCACAATTACAAGTTCAGATCTTCAAGTTATAATATGCAATAATAATTAGAAGCTATCAATTTTAAGTTCTGTATTTGACAATTACTAGTTCAGATCTTCAAGTTATAATTTGAAATAATAATTTGAATTTAACAAATCTAAGTTCTGTAATTCACTATTACAAGTTCAGATCTTCAAGTTTTAATTTACAATAATAATTAGAAGCTATCAATTTTAAGTTCTGTATTTGACAATTACAAGTTCAGATCTTCAAGTTATAATTTGCACTAATAATTTGTATTTAACAATTTGAAGTTCTGTATTTGACAATTACAAGTTCAGATCTTCAAGTTATAATTTGCAATAATAATTAGAAGCTATCAATTTTAAGTTCTGTATTTGACAATTACAAGTTCAGATCTTCAAGTTATAATTTGCAATAATAATTAGAAGCTATCAATTTTAAGTTCTGTATTTGACAATTACAAGTTCAGATCTTCAAGTTATAATTTGCAATAATAATTAGAAGCTATCAATTTTAAGTTCTGTATTTGACAATTACTAGTTCAGATCTTCAAGTAATAATTTGCACTAATAATTTGTATTTAACAATTTGAAGTTCTGTATTTGACAATTACAAGTTCAGATCTTTAAGTTATAATTTGCAATAATAATTAGAATCTATCAATTTTAAGTTCTGTATTTGACAATTACAAGTTCAGATCTTCAAGTTATTATTTGCAATAATAATTAGAAGCTATCAATTTTAAGTTCTGTATTTGACAATTACAAGTTCAGATCTTGAAGTTATTATTTGCAATAAAAATTAGAAGCTATCAATTTTAAGTTCTGTATTTGACAATTACAAGTTCAGATCTTGAAGTTATAATTTACAATAATAATTAGAAGCTATCAATTTTAAGTTCTGTATTTGACTATTTCAAGTTCAGATCTTCAAGTTATAATTTGCAATAATAATTAGAAGCTATCAATTTTAAGTTCTGTATTTGACAATTACAAGTTCAGATCTTCAAGTTATAATTTGCACTAATAATTTGTATTTAACAATTAGAAGTTCTGTATTTGACAATTACAAGTTCAGATCTTCAAGTTATAATTTGCAATAATAATTAGAAGCTATCAATTTTAAGTTCTGTATTTGACAATTACTAGTTCAGATCTTCAAGTTATAATTTGCAATCACAATTTGTATTTAACAATGCTAAGTTGCGTATTTGTCTATTACAAGTTCAGATCTTCAAATTATAATTTGCAATAATAATTAGAAGCTATCAATTTTAAGTTCTGTATTTGACAATTACAAGTTCAGATCTTCAAGTTATTATTTGCAATAATAATTAGAAGCTATCAATTTTAAGTTCTGTATTTGACAATTACAAGTTCAGATCTTGAAGTTATAATTTACAATAATAATTAGAAGCTATCAATTTTAAGTTCTGTATTTCACAATTACAAGTTCAGATCTTCAAGTTATAATATGCAATAATAATTAGAAGCTATCAATTTTAAGTTCTGTATTTGACAATTACTAGTTCAGATCTTCAAGTTATAATTTGAAATAATAATTTGAATTTAACAAATCTAAGTTCTGTAATTCACTATTACAAGTTCAGATCTTCAAGTTATAATTTACAATAATAATTAGAAGCTATCAATTTTAAGTTCTGTATTTGACAATTACAAGTTCAGATCTTCAAGTTATAATTTGCACTAATAATTTGTATTTAACAATTTGAAGTTCTGTATTTGACAATTACAAGTTCAGATCTTCAAGTTATAATTTGCAATAATAATTAGAAGCTATCAATTTTAAGTTCTGTATTTGACAATTACAAGTTCAGATCTTCAAGTTATAATTTGCAATAATAATTAGAAGCTATCAATTTTAAGTTCTGTATTTGACAATTACAAGTTCATATCTTCAAGTTATAATTTGCAATAATAATTAGAAGCTATCAATTTTAAGTTCTGTATTTGACAATTACTAGTTCAGATCTTCAAGTTATAATTTGCACTAATAATTTGTATTTAACAATTTGAAGTTCTGTATTTGACAATTACAAGTTCAGATCTTTAAGTTATAATTTGCAATAATAATTAGAATCTATCAATTTTAAGTTCTGTATTTGACAATTACAAGTTCAGATCTTCAAGTTATTATTTGCAATAATAATTAGAAGCTATCAATTTTAAGTTCTGTATTTGACAATTACAAGTTCAGATCTTGAAGTTATTATTTGCAATAATAATTAGAAGCTATCAATTTTAAGTTCTGTATTTGACAATTACAAGTTCAGATCTTGAAGTTATAATTTACAATAATAATTAGAAGCTATCAATTTTAAGTTCTGTATTTGAATATTTCAAGTTCAGATCTACAAGTTATAATTTGCAATAATAATTAGAAGCTATCAATTTTAAGTTCTGTATTTGACAATTACAAGTTCAGATCTTCAAGTTATAATTTGCACTAATAATTTGTATTTAACAATTAGAAGTTCTGTATTTGACAATTACAAGTTCAGATCTTCAAGTTATAATTTGCAATAATAATTAGAAGCTATCAATTTTAAGTTCTGTATTTGACAATTACTAGTTCAGATCTTCAAGTTATAATTTGCACTAATAATTTTTATTTAACAATTAGAAGTTCTGTATTTGACTATTACAAGTTCAGATCTTCGAATTATTATTTGCAATCTTAGTTTGAATTTAACAATTCGAAGTTCTGTAGTTACCTATTACAGGTTCAGATCTTCAAGTTATAATTTGCAATCACAATTTGTATTTAACAATGCTAAGTTGCGTGTTTGTCTATTACAAGTTCAGATCTTCTAATTATAATTTGCAGTAATAATTAGAAGCTATCAATTTGAAGTTCTGTATTTGACAATTACAAGTTCAGATCTTCAAGTTATAATTTGCAATAATAATTAGAAGCTATCAATTTTAAGTTCTGTATGTGACAATTACAAGTTCAGATCTTCAAGTTATAATTTGCAATAATAATTAGAAGCTATCAATTTTAAGTTCTGTATTTGACAATTACAAGTTCAGATCTTCAAGTTATAATTTGCAATAATAATTAGAAGCTATCAATTTTAAGTTCTGTATTTGACAATTACTAGTTCAGATCTCCAAGTTATTATTTGCAATAATAATTAGAAGCTATCAATTTCAGATCTTCAAGTTATAATTTACAATAATAATTAGAAGCTATCAATTTTAAGTTCTGTATTTGACTATTACAAGTTCAGATCTTCAAGTTATAATTTGCAATAATAATTAGAAGCTATCAATTTTAAGTTCTGTATTTGACAATTACAAGTTCAGATCTTCAAGTTATAATTTGCAATAATAATTAGAAGCTATCAATTTTAAGTTCTGTATTTGACAATTACTAGTTCAGATCTTCAAGTTATAATTTGCACTAATAATTTGTATTTAACAATTAGAAGTTCTGTATTTGACTATTACAAGCTCAGATCTTCGAATTATTATTTGCAATCTTAGTTTGAATTTAACAATTCGAAGTTCTGTATTTACCTATTACAGGTTCAGATCTTCAAGTTATAATTTGCAATCACAATTTGTATTTAACAATGCTAAGTTGCGTATTTGTCTATTACAAGTTCAGATCTTCAAATTATAATTTGCAATAATAATTAGAAGCTATCAATTTTAAGTTCTGTATTTCACAATTACAAGTTCAGATCTTCAAGTTATAATATGCAATAATAATTAGAAGCTATCAATTTTAAGTTCTGTATTTGACAATTACTAGTTCAGATCTTCAAGTTATAATTTGCACTAATAATTTGTATTTAACAATTAGAAGTTCTGTATTTGACTATTACAAGCTCAGATCTTCGAATTATTATTTGCAATCTTAGTTTGAATTTAACAATTCGAAGTTCTGTATTTACCTATTACAAGTTCAGATCTTCAAGTTATAATTTACAATAATAATTAGAAGCTATCAATTTTAAGTTCTGTATTTGACAATTACAAGTTCAGATCTTCAAGTTATAATTTGCACTAATAATTTGTATTTAACAATTTGAAGTTCTGTATTTGACAATTACAAGTTCAGATCTTCAAGTTATAATTTGCAATAATAATTAGAAGCTATCAATTTTAAGTTCTGTATTTGACAATTACAAGTTCAGATCTTCAAGTTATAATTTGCAATAATAATTAGAAGCTATCAATTTTAAGTTCTGTATTTGACAATTACTAGTTCAGATCTTCAAGTTATAATTTGCACTAATAATTTGTATTTAACAATTTGAAGTTCTGTATTTGACTATTACAAGTTCAGATCTTCGAATTATTATTTGCAATCTTAGTTTGAATTTAACAATTCGAAGTTCTGTATTTACCTATTACAGGTTCAGATCTTCAAGTTATAATTTGCAATAATAATTAGAAGCTATCAATTTTAAGTTCTGTATTTGACAATTACTAGTTCAGATCTTCAAGTTATAATTTGCACTAATAATTTGTATTTAACAATTAGAAGTTCTGTATTTGACTATTACAAGTTCAGATCTTCGAATTATTATTTGCAATCTTAGTTTGAATTTAACAATTCGAAGTTCTGTATTTGACAATTACAAGTTCAGATCTTCAAGTTATAATTTGCACTAATAATTTGTATTTAGCAATTTGAAGTTCTGTATTTGACAATTACAAGTTCAGATCTTCAAGTTATAATTTGCAATAATAATTAGAATCTATCAATTTTAAGTTCTGTATTTGACAATTACAAGTTCAGATCTTCAAGTTATTATTTGCAATAATAATTAGAAGCTATCAATTTTAAGTTCTGTATTTTACAATTACAAGTTCGGATCTTGAAGTTATTATTTGCAATAATAATTAGAAGCTATCAATTTTAAGTTCTGTATTTGACAATTACAAGTTCAGATCTTGAAGTTATAATTTACAATAATAATTAGAAGCTATCAATTTTAAGTTCTGTATTTGACTATTACAAGTTCAGATCTTCAAGTTATAATTTGCAATAATAATTAGAAGCTATCAATTTTAAGTTCTGTATTTGACAATTACTAGTTCAGATCTTCAAGTTATAATTTGCACTAATAATTTGTATTTAACAATTAGAAGTTCTGTATTTGACTATTACAAGTTCAGATCTTCGGATTATTATTTGCAATCTTAGTTTGAATTTAACAATTCGAAGTTCTGTATTTACCTATTACAGGTTCAGATCTTCAAGTTATAATTTGCAATCACAATTTGTATTTAACAATGCTAAGTTGCGTGTTTGTCTAATACAAGTTCAGATCTTCAAATTATAATTTGCAATAATAATTAGAAGATATCAATTTTAAGTTCTGTATTTGACAATTACAAGTTCAGATCTTCAAGTTTTTATTTGCAATAATAATTAGAAGCTATCAATTTTAAGTTCTGTATTTGACAATTACAAGTTCAGATCTTGAAGTTATAATTTACAATAATAATTAGAAGCTATCAATTTTAAGTTCTGTATTTAACAATTACAAGTTCAGATCTTCAAGTTATAATATGCAATAATAATTAGAAGCTATCAATTTTAAGTTCTGTATTTGACAATTACTAGTTCAGATCTTCAAGTTATAATTTGAAATAATAATTGGAATTTAACAAATCTAAGATCTGTAATTCACTATTACAAGTTCAGATCTTCAAGTTATAATTTACAATAATAATTAGAAGCTATCAATTTTAAGTTCTGTATTTGACAATTACAAGTTCAGATCTTCAAGTTAAAATTTGCACTAATAATTTGTATTTAACAATTTGAAGTTCTGTATTTGACAATTACAAGTTCAGATCTTCAAGTTATAATTTGCAATAATAATTAGAAGCTATCAATTTTAAGTTCTGTATTTGACAATTACAAGTTCAGATCTTCAAGTTATAATTTGCAATAATAATTAGAAGCTATCAATTTTAAGTTCTGTATTTGACAATTACAAGTTCAGATCTTCAAGTTATAATTTGCAATAATAATTAGAAGCTATCAATTTTAAGTTCTGTATTTGACAATTACTAGTTCAGATCTCCAAGTTATTATTTGCAATAATAATTAGAAGCTATCAATTTTAAGTTCTGTATTTGACAATTACAAGTTCAGATCTTCAAGTTATAATTTACAATAATAATTAGAAGCTATCAATTTTAAGTTCTGTATTTGACTATTACAAGTTCAGATCTTCAAGTTATAATTTGCAATAATAATTAGAAGCTATCAATTTTAAGTTCTGTATTTGACAATTACAAGTTCAGATCTTCAAGTTATAATTTGTATTTAACAATTAGTAGTTTTGTATTTGACAATTACAAGTTCAGATCTTCAAGTTATAATTTGCACTAATAATTTGTATTTAACAATTTGAAGTTCTGTATTTGACAATTACAAGTTCAGATCTTCAAGTTATAATTTGCAATAATAATTAGAAGCTATCAATTTTAAGTTCTGTATTTGACAATTACAAGTTCAGATCTTCAAGTTATAATTTGCAATAATAATTAGAAGCTATCAATTTTAAGTTCTGTATTTGACAATTACAAGTTCAGATCTTCAAGTTATAATTTGCAATAATAATTAGAAGCTATCAATTTTAAGTTCTGTATTTGACAATTACTAGTTCAGATCTTCAAGTTATAATTTGCACTAATAATTTGTATTTAACAATTTGAAGTTCTGTATTTGACAATTACAAGTACAGATCTTTAAGTTATAATTTACAATAATAATTAGAATCTATCAATTTTAAGTTCTGTATTTGACAATTACAAGTTCAGATCTTCAAGTTATTATTTGCAATAATAATTAGAAGCTATCAATTTTAAGTTCTGTATTTGACAATTACAAGTTCAGATCTTGAAGTTATTATTTGCAATAATAATTAGAAGCTATCAATTTTAAGTTCTGTATTTGACAATTACAAGTTCAGATCTTGAAGTTATAATTTACAATAATAATTAGAAGCTATCAATTTTAAGTTCTGTATTTGACTATTTCAAGTTCAGATCTTCAAGTTATAATTTGCAATAATAATTAGAAGCTATCAATTTTAAGTTCTGTATTTGACAATTACAAGTTCAGATCTTCAAGTTATAATTTGCACTAATAATTTGTATTTAACAATTAGAAGTTCTGTATTTGACAATTACAAGTTCAGATCTTCAAGTTATAATTTGCAATAATAATTAGAAGCTATCAATTTTAAGTTCTGTATTTGACAATTACTAGTTCAGATCTTCAAGTTATAATTTGCACTAATAATTTTTATTTAACAATTAGAAGTTCTGTATTTGACTATTACAAGTTCAGATCTTCGAATTATTATTTGCAATCTTAGTTTGAATTTAACAATTCGAAGTTCTGTATTTACCTATTACAGGTTCAGATCTTCAAGTTATAATTTGCAATCACAATTTGTATTTAACAATGCTAAGTTGCGTGTCTGTCTATTACAAGTTCAGATCTTCAAATTATAATTTGCAGTAATAATTAGAAGCTATCAATTTTAAGTTCTGTATTTGACAATTACAAGTTCAGATCTTCAAGTTATTATTTGCAATAATAATTAGAAGCTATCAATTTTAAGTTCTGTATTTGACAATTACAAGTTCAGATCTTGAAGTTATAATTTACAATAATAATTAGAAGCTATCAATTTTAAGTTCTGTATTTAACAATTACAAGTTCAGATCTTCAAGTTATAATATGCAATAATAATTAGAAGCTATCAATTTTAAGTTCTGTATTTGACAATTACTAGTTCAGATCTTCAAGTTATAATTTGAAATAATAATTGGAATTTAACAAATCTAAGTTCTGTAATTCACTATTACAAGTTCAGATCTTCAAGTTATAATTTACAATAATAATTAGAAGCTATCAATTTTAAGTTCTGTATTTGACAATTACAAGTTCAGATCTTCAAGTTATAATTTGCACTAATAATTTGTATTTAACAATTTGAAGTTCTGTATTTGACAATTACAAGTTCAGATCTTCAAGTTATAATTTGCAATAATAATTAGAAGCTATCAATTTTAAGTTCTGTATTTGACAATTACAAGTTCAGATCTTCAAGTTATAATTTGCAATAATAATTAGAAGCTATCAATTTTAAGTTCTGTATTTGACAATTACAAGTTCAGATCTTCAAGTTATAATTTGCAATAATAATTAGAAGCTATCAATTTTAAGTTCTGTATTTGACAATTACTAGTTCAGATCTCCAAGTTATTATTTGCAATATTAATTAGAAGCTATCAATTTTAAGTTCTGTATTTGACAATTACAAGTTCAGATCTTCAAGTTATAATTTACAATAATAATTAGAAGCTATCAATTTTAGGTTCTGTATTTGACTATTACAAGTTCAGATCTTCAAGTTATAATTTGCAATAATAATTAGAAGCTATCAATTTTAAGTTCTGTATTTGACAATTACAAGTTCAGATCTGCAAGTTATAATTTGCAATAATAATTAGAAGCTATCAATTTTAAGTTCTGTATTTGACAATTACTAGTTCAGATCTTCAAGTTATAATTTGCACTAATAATTTGTATTTAACAATTAGAAGTTCTGTATTTGACTATTACAAGTTCAGATCTTCGAATTATTATTTGCAATCTTAGTTTGAATTTAACAATTCGAAGTTCTGTATTTACCTATTACAGGTTCAGATCTTCAAGTTATAATTTGCAATCACAATTTGTATTTAACAATGCTAAGTTGCGTATTTGTCTATTACAAGTTCAGATCTTCAAATTATAATTTGCAATAATAATTAGAAGCTGTCAATTTTAAGTTCTGTATTTGACAATTACAAGTTCAGATCTTCAAGTTATTATTTGCAATAATAATTAGAAGCTATCAATTTTAAGTTCTGTATTTGACAATTACAAGTTCAGATCTTGAAGTTATAATTTACAATAATAATTAGAAGCTATCAATTTTAAGTTCTGTATTTCACAATTACAAGTTCAGATCTTCAAGTTATAATATGCAATAATAATTAGAAGCTATCAATTTTAAGTTCTGTATTTGACAATTACTAGTTCAGATCTTCAAGTTATAATTTGAAATAATAATTTGAATTTAACAAATCTAAGTTCTGTAATTCACTATTACAAGTTCAGATCTTCAAGTTATAATTTACAATAATAATTACAAGCTATCAATTTTAAGTTCTGTATTTGACAATTACTAGTTCAGATCTTCAAGTTATAATTTGCACTAATAATTTGTATTTAACAATTTGAAGTTCTGTATTTGACAATTACAAGTTCAGATCTTCAAGTTATAATTTGCAATAATAATTAGAAGCTATCAATTTTAAGTTCTGTATTTGACAATTACAAGTTCAGATCTTCAAGTTATAATTTGCAATAATAATTAGAAGCTATCAATTTTAAGTTCTGTATTTGACAATTACAAGTTCAGATCTTCAAGTTATAATTTGCAATAATAATTAGAAGCTATCAATTTTAAGTTCTGTATTTGACAATTACTAGTTCAGATCTTCAAGTTATAATTTGCACTAATAATTTGTATTTAACAATTTGAAGTTCTGTATTTGACAATTACAAGTTCAGATCTTTAAGTTATAATTTGCAATAATAATTAGAATCTATCAATTTTAAGTTCTGTATTTGACAATTACAAGTTCAGATCTTCAAGTTATTATTTGCAATAATAATTAGAAGCTATCAATTTTAAGTTCTGTATTTGACAATTACAAGTTCAGATCTTGAAGTTATTATTTGCAATAATAATTAGAAGCTATCAATTTTAAGTTCTGAATTTGACAATTACAAGTTCAGATCTTGAAGTTATAATTTACAATAATAATTAGAAGCTATCAATTTTAAGTTCTGTATTTGACTATTTCAAGTTCACATCTTCAAGTTATAATTTGCAATAATAATTAGAAGCTATCAATTTTAAGTTCTGTATTTGACAATTACAAGTTCAGATCTTCAAGTTATAATTTGCACTAATAATTTGTATTTAACAATTAGAAGTTCTGTATTTGACAATTACAAGTTCAGATCTTCAAGTTATAATTTGCAATAATAATTAGAAGCTATCAATTTTAAGTTCTGTATTTGACAATTACAAGTTCAGATCTTCAAGTTATAATTTGCAATCACAATTTGTATTTAACAATGCTAAGTTGCGTATTTGTCTATTACAAGTTCAGATCTTCAAATTATAATTTGCAATAATAATTAGAAGCTATCAATTTTAAGTTCTGTATTTGACAATTACAAGTTCAGATCTTCAAGTTATTATTTGCAATAATAATTAGAAGCTATCAATTTTAAGTTCTGTATTTGACAATTACAAGTTCAGATCTTGAAGTTATAATTTACAATAATAATTAGAAGCTATCAATTTTAAGTTCTGTATTTCACAATTACAAGTTCAGATCTTCAAGTTATAATATGCAATAATAATTAGAAGCTATCAATTTTAAGTTCTGTATTTGACAATTACTAGTTCAGATCTTCAAGTTATAATTTGAAATAATAATTTGAATTTAACAAATCTAAGTTCTGTAATTCACTATTACAAGTTCAGATCTTCTAGTTATAATTTACAATAATAATTAGAAGCTATCAATTTTAAGTTCTGTATTTGACAATTACAAGTTCAGATCTTCAAGTTATAATTTGCACTAATAATTTGTATTTAACAATTTGAAGTTCTGTATTTGACAATTACAAGTTCAGATCTTCAAGTTATAATTTGCAATAATAATTAGAAGCTATCAATTTTAAGTTCTGTATTTGACAATTACAAGTTCAGATCTTCAAGTTATAATTTGCAATAATAATTAGAAGCTATCAATTTTAAGTTCTGTATTTGACAATTACAAGTTCAGATCTTCAAGTTATAATTTGCAATAATAATTAGAAGCTATCAATTTTAAGTTCTGTATTTGACAATTACTAGTTCAGATCTTCAAGTTATAATTTGCACTAATAATTTGTATTTAACAATTTGAAGTTCTGTATTTGACAATTACAAGTTCAGATCTTTAAGTTATAATTTGCAATAATAATTAGAATCTATCAATTTTAAGTTCTGTATTTGACAATTACAAGTTCAGATCTTCAAGTTATTATTTGCAATAATAATTAGAAGCTATCAATTTTAAGTTCTGTATTTGACAATTCCAAGTTCAGATCTTGAAGTTATAATTTACAATAATAATTAGAAGCTATCAATTTTAAGTTCTGTATTTCACAATTACAAGTTCAGATCTTCAAGTTATAATATGCAATAATAATTAGAAGCTATCAATTTTAAGTTCTGTATTTGACAATTACTAGTTCAGATCTTCAAGTTATAATTTGTAATAATAATTTGAATTTAACAAATCTAAGTTCTGTAATTCACTATTACAAGTTCAGATCTTCAAGTTATAATTTACAATAATAATTAGAAGCTATCAATTTTAAGTTCTGTATTTGACAATTACAAGTTCAGATCTTCAAGTTATAATTTGCACTAATAATTTGTATTTAACAATTTGAAGTTCTGTATTTGACAATTACAAGTTCAGATCTTCAAGTTATAATTTGCAATAATAATTAGAAGCTATCAATTTTAAGTTCTGTATTTGACAATTACAAGTTCAGATCTTCAAGTTATAATTTGCAATAATAATTAGAAGCTATCAATTTTAAGTTCTGTATTTGACAATTACAAGTTCAGATCTTCAAGTTATAATTTGCAATAATAATTAGAAGCTATCAATTTTAAGTTCTGTATTTGACAATTACTAGTTCAGATCTTCAAGTTATAATTTGCACTAATAATTTGTATTTAACAATTTGAAGTTCTGTATTTGACAATTACAAGTTCAGATCTTTAAGTTATAATTTGCAATAATAATTAGAATCTATCAATTTTAAGTTCTGTATTTGACAATTACAAGTTCAGATCTTCAAGTTATTATTTGCAATAATAATTAGAAGCTATCAATTTTAAGTTCTGTATTTGACAATTACAAGTTCAGATCTTGAAGTTATTATTTGCAATAATAATTAGAAGCTATCAATTTTAAGTTCTGTATTTGACAATTACAAGTTCAGATCTTGAAGTTATAAATTACAATAATAATTAGAAGCTATCAATTTTAAGTTCTGTATTTGACTATTTCAAGTTCAGATCTTCAAGTTATAATTTGCAATAATAATTAGAAGCTATCAATTTTAAGTTCTGTATTTGACAATTACAAGTTCAGATCTTCTAGTTATAATTTGCACTAATAATTTGTATTTAACAATTAGAAGTTCTGTATTTGACAATTACAAGTTCAGATCTTCAAGTTATAATTTGCAATAATAATTAGAAGCTATCAATTTTAAGTTCTGTATTTGACAATTACTAGTTCAGATCTTCAAGTTATAATTTGCAATCACAATTTGTATTTAACAATGCTAAGTTGCGTATTTGACAATTACAAGTTCAGATCTTCAAGTTATTATTTGCAATAATAATTAGAAGCTATCAATTTTAAGTTCTGTATTTGACAATTACAAGTTCAGATCTTGAAGTTATAATTTACAATAATAATTAGAAGCTATCAATTTTAAGTTCTGTATTTCACAATTACAAGTTCAGATCTTCAAGTTATAATATGCAATAATAATTAGAAGCTATCAATTTTAAGTTCTGTATTTGACAATTACTAGTTCAGATCTTCAAGTTATAATTTGAAATAATAATTTGAATTTAACAAATCTAAGTTCTGTAATTCACTATTACAAGTTCAGATCTTCAAGTTATAATTTACAATAATAATTAGAAGCTATCAATTTTAGGTTCTGTATTTGACAATTACAAGTTCAGATCTTCAAGTTATAATTTGCACTAATAATTTGTATTTAACAATTTGAAGTTCTGTATTTGACAATTACAAGTTCAGATCTTCAAGTTATAATTTGCAATAATAATTAGAAGCTATCAATTTTAAGTTCTGTATTTGACAATTACAAGTTCAGATCTTCAAGTTATAATTTGCAATAATAATTAGAAGCTATCAATTTTAAGTTCTGTATTTGACAATTACAAGTTCAGATCTTCAAGTTATAATTTGCAATAATAATTAGAAGCTATCAATTTTAAGTTCTGTATTTGATAATTACTAGTTCAGATCTTCAAGTTATAATTTGCACTAATAATTTGTATTTAACAATTTGAAGTTCTGTATTTGACAATTACAAGTTCAGATCTTTAAGTTATAATTTGCAATAATAATTAGAATCTATCAATTTTAAGTTCTGTATTTGACAATTACAAGTTCAGATCTTCAAGTTATTATTTGCAATAATAATTAGAAGCTATCAATTTTAAGTTCTGTATTTGACAATTTCAAGTTCAGATCTTGAAGTTATTATTTGCAATAATAATTAGAAGCTATCAATTTTAAGTTCTGTATTTGACAATTACAAGTTCAGATCTTGAAGTTATAATTTACAATAATAATTAGAAGCTATCAATTTTAAGTTCTGTATTTGACAATTACTAGTTCAGATCTTCAAGTTATAATTTGCACTAATAATTTGTATTTAACAATTTGAAGTTCTGTATTTGACAATTACAAGTTCAGATCTTTAAGTTATAATTTGCAATAATAATTAGAATCTATCAATTTTAAGTTCTGTATTTGACAATTACAAGTTCAGATCTTCAAGTTATTATTTGCAATAATAATTAGAAGCTATCAATTTTAAGTTCTGTATTTGACAATTACAAGTTCAGATCTTGAAGTTATTATTTGCAATAATAATTAGAAGCTATCAATTTTAAGTTCTGAATTTGACAATTACAAGTTCAGATCTTGAAGTTATAATTTACAATAATAATTAGAAGCTATAAATTTTAAGTTCTGTATTTGACTATTTCAAGTTCAGATCTTCAAGTTATAATTTGCAATAATAATTAGAAGCTATCAATTTTAAGTTCTGTATTTGACAATTACAAGTTCAGATCTTCAAGTTATAATTTGCACTAATAATTTGTATTTAACAATTAGAAGTTCTGTATTTGACAATTACAAGTTCAGATCTTCAAGTTATAATTTGCAATAATAATTAGAAGCTATCAATTTTAAGTTCTGTATTTGACAATTACAAGTTCAGATCTTCAAGTTATAATTTGCAATCACAATTTGTATTTAACAATGCTAAGTTGCGTATTTGTCTATTACAAGTTCAGATCTTCAAATTATAATTTGCAATAATAATTAGAAGCTATCAATTTTAAGTTCTGTATTTGACAATTACAAGTTCAGATCTTCAAGTTATTATTTGCAATAATAATTAGAAGCTATCAATTTTAAGTTCTGTATTTGACAATTACAAGTTCAGATCTTGAAGTTATAATTTACAATAATAATTAGAAGCTATCAATTTTAAGTTCTGTATTTCACAATTACAAGTTCAGATCTTCAAGTTATAATATGCAATAATAATTAGAAGCTATCAATTTTAAGTTCTGTATTTGACAATTACTAGTTCAGATCTTCAAGTTATAATTTGAAATAATAATTTGAATTTAACAAATCTAAGTTCTGTAATTCACTATTACAAGTTCAGATCTTCTAGTTATAATTTACAATAATAATTAGAAGCTATCAATTTTAAGTTCTGTATTTGACAATTACAAGTTCAGATCTTCAAGTTATAATTTGCACTAATAATTTGTATTTAACAATTTGAAGTTCTGTATTTGACAATTACAAGTTCAGATCTTCAAGTTATAATTTGCAATAATAATTAGAAGCTATCAATTTTAAGTTCTGTATTTGACAATTACAAGTTCAGATCTTCAAGTTATAATTTGCAATAATAATTAGAAGCTATCAATTTTAAGTTCTGTATTTGACAATTACAAGTTCAGATCTTCAAGTTATAATTTGCAATAATAATTAGAAGCTATCAATTTTAAGTTCTGTATTTGACAATTACTAGTTCAGATCTTCAAGTTATAATTTGCACTAATAATTTGTATTTAACAATTTGAAGTTCTGTATTTGACAATTACAAGTTCAGATCTTTAGGTTATAATTTGCAATAATAATTAGAATCTATCAATTTTAAGTTCTGTATTTGACAATTACAAGTTCAGATCTTCAAGTTATTATTTGCAATAATAATTAGAAGCTATCAATTTTAAGTTCTGTATTTGACAATTCCAAGTTCAGATCTTGAAGTTATAATTTACAATAATAATTAGAAGCTATCAATTTTAAGTTCTGTATTTCACAATTACAAGTTCAGATCTTCAAGTTATAATATGCAATAATAATTAGAAGCTATCAATTTTAAGTTCTGTATTTGACAATTACTAGTTCAGATCTTCAAGTTATAATTTGAAATAATAATTTGAATTTAACAAATCTAAGTTCTGTAATTCACTATTACAAGTTCAGATCTTCAAGTTATAATTTACAATAATAATTAGAAGCTATCAATTTTAAGTTCTGTATTTGACAATTACAAGTTCAGATCTTCAAGTTATAATTTGCACTAATAATTTGTATTTAACAATTTGAAGTTCTGTATTTGACAATTACAAGTTCAGATCTTCAAGTTATAATTTGCAATAATAATTAGAAGCTATCAATTTTAAGTTCTGTATTTGACAATTACAAGTTCAGATCTTCAAGTTATAATTTGCAATAATAATTAGAAGCTATCAATTTTAAGTTCTGTATTTGACAATTACAAGTTCAGATCTTCAAGTTATAATTTGCAATAATAATTAGAAGCTATCAATTTTAAGTTCTGTATTTGACAATTACTAGTTCAGATCTTCAAGTTATAATTTGCACTAATAATTTGTATTTAACAATTTGAAGTTCTGTATTTGACAATTACAAGTTCAGATCTTTAAGTTATAATTTGCAATAATAATTAGAATCTATCAATTTTAAGTTCTGTATTTGACAATTACAAGTTCAGATCTTCAAGTTATTATTTGCAATAATAATTAGAAGCTATCAATTTTAAGTTCTGTATTTGACAATTACAAGTTCAGATCTTGAAGTTATTATTTGCAATAATAATTAGAAGCTATCAATTTTAAGTTCTGTATTTGACAATTACAAGTTCAGATCTTGAAGTTATAAATTACAATAATAATTAGAAGCTATCAATTTTAAGTTCTGTATTTGACTATTTCAAGTTCAGATCTTCAAGTTATAATTTGCTATAATAATTAGAAGCTATCAATTTTAAGTTCTGTATTTGACAATTACAAGTTCAGATCTTCTAGTTATAATTTGCACTAATAATTTGTATTTAACAATTAGAAGTTCTGTATTTGACAATTACAAGTTCAGATCTTCAAGTTATAATTTGCAATAATAATTAGAAGCTATCAATTTTAAGTTCTGTATTTGACAATTACTAGTTCAGATCTTCAAGTTATAATTTGCAATCACAATTTGTATTTAACAATGCTAAGTTGCGTATTTGACAATTACAAGTTCAGATCTTCAAGTTATTATTTGCAATAATAATTAGAAGCTATCAATTTTAAGTTCTGTATTTGACAATTACAAGTTCAGATCTTGAAGTTATAATTTACAATAATAATTAGAAGCTATCAATTTTAAGTTCTGTATTTCACAATTACAAGTTCAGATCTTCAAGTTATAATATGCAATAATAATTAGAAGCTATCAATTTTAAGTTCTGTATTTGACAATTACTAGTTCAGATCTTCAAGTTATAATTTGAAATAATAATTTGAATTTAACAAATCTAAGTTCTGTAATTCACTATTACAAGTTCAGATCTTCAAGTTATAATTTACAATAATAATTAGAAGCTATCAATTTTAGGTTCTGTATTTGACAATTACAAGTTCAGATCTTCAAGTTATAATTTGCACTAATAATTTGTATTTAACAATTTGAAGTTCTGTATTTGACAATTACAAGTTCAGATCTTCAAGTTATAATTTGCAATAATAATTAGAAGCTATCAATTTTAAGTTCTGTATTTGACAATTACAAGTTCAGATCTTCAAGTTATAATTTGCAATAATAATTAGAAGCTATCAATTTTAAGTTCTGTATTTGACAATTACAAGTTCAGATCTTCAAGTTATTATTTGCAATAATAATTAGAAGCTATCAATTTTAAGTTCTGTATTTGACAATTTCAAGTTCAGATCTTGAAGTTATTATTTGCAATAATAATTAGAAGCTATCAATTTTAAGTTCTGTATTTGACAATTACAAGTTCAGATCTTGAAGTTATAATTTACAATAATAATTAGAAGCTATCAATTTTAAGTTCTGTATTTGACTATTTCAAGTTCAGATCTTCAAGTTATAATTTGCAATAATAATTAGAAGCTATCAATTTTAAGTTCTGTATTTGACAATTACAAGTTCAGATCTTCAAGTTATAATTTGCACTAATAATTTGTATTTAACAATTAGAAGTTCTGTATTTGACAATTACAAGTTCAGATCTTCAAGTTATAATTTGCAATAATAATTAGAAGCTATCAATTTTAAGTTCTGTATTTGACAATTACTAGTTCAGATCTTCAAGTTATAATTTGCAATCACAATTTGTATTTAACAATGCTAAGTTGCGTATTTGTCTATTACAAGTTCAGATCTTCAAATTATAATTTGCAATAATAATTAGAAGCTATCAATTTTAAGTTCTGTATTTGACAATTACAAGTTCAGATCTTCAAGTTATTATTTGCAATAATAATTAGAAGCTATCAATTTTAAGTTCTGTATTTGACAATTACAAGTTCAGATCTTGAAGTTATAATTTACAATAATAATTAGAAGCTATCAATTTTAAGTTCTGTATTTCACAATTACAAGTTCAGATCTTCAAGTTATAATATGCAATAATAATTAGTAGCTATCAATTTTAAGTTCTGTATTTGACAATTACTAGTTCAGATCTTCAAGTTATAATTTGAAATAATAATTTGAATTTAACAAATCTAAGTTCTGTAATTCACTATTACAAGTTCAGATCTTCAAGTTATAATTTACAATAATAATTAGAAGCTATCAATTTTAAGTTCTGTATTTGACAATTACAAGTTCAGATCTTCAAGTTATAATTTGCAATAATAATTAGAAGCTATCAATTTTAAGTTCTGTATTTGACAATTACAAGTTCAGATCTTCAAGTTATAATTTGCAATAATAATTAGAAGCTATCAATTTTAAGTTCTGTATTTGACAATTACTAGTTCAGATCTTCAAGTTATAATTTGCACTAATAATTTGTATTTAACAATTTGAAGTTCTGTATTTGACAATTACAAGTTCAGATCTTTAAGTTATAATTTGCAATAATAATTAGAAGCTATCAATTTTAAGTTCTGTATTTGACAATTACAAGTTCAGATCTTCAAGTTATAATTTGCAATAATAATTAGAAGCTATCAATTTTAAGTTCTGTATTTGACAATTACTAGTTCAGATCTCCAAGTTATTATTTGCAATAATAATTAGAAGCTATCAATTTTAAGTTCTGTATTTGACAATTACAAGTCCAGATCTTCAAGTTATAATTTACAATAATAATTAGAAGCTATCAATTTTAAGTTCTGTATTTGACTATTACAAGTTCAGATCTTCAAGTTATAATTTGCAATAATAATTAGAAGCTATCAATTTTAAGTTCTGTATTTGACAATTACAAGTTCAGATCTTCAAGTTATAATTTGCAATAATAATTAGAAGCTATCAATTTTAAGTTCTGTATTTGACAATTACTAGTTCAGATCTTCAAGTTATAATTTGCACTAATAATTTGTATTTAACAATTAGAAGTTCTGTATTTGACTATTACAAGTTCAGATCTTCGAATTATTATTTGCTATCTTAGTTTGAATTTAACAATTCGAAGTTCTGTATTTACCTATTACAGGTTCAGATCTTCAAGTTATAATTTGCAATCACAATTTGTATTTAACAATGCTAAGTTGCGTATTTGTCTATTACAAGTTCAGATCTTCAAATTATAATTTGCAATAATTATTAGAAGCTATCAATTTTAAGTTCTGTATTTGACAATTACAAGTTCAGATCTTGAAGTTATAATTTACAATAATAATTAGAAGCTATCAATTTTAAGTTCTGTATTTAACAATTACAAGTTCAGATCTTCAAGTTATAATATGCAATAATAATTAGAAGCTATCAATTTTAAGTTCTGTATTTGACAATTACTAGTTCAGATCTTCAAGTTATAATTTGAAATAATAATTGGAATTTAACAAATCTAAGATCTGTAATTCACTATTACAAGTTCAGATCTTCAAGTTATAATTTACAATAATAATTAGAAGCTATCAATTTTAAGTTCTGTATTTGACAATTACAAGTTCAGATCTTCAAGTTATAATTTGCACTAATAATTTGTATTTAACAATTTGAAGTTCTGTATTTGACAATTACAAGTTCAGATGTTCAAGTTATAATTTGCAATAATAATTAGAAGCTATCAATTTTAAGTTCTGTATTTGACAATTACAAGTTCAGATCTTCAAGTTATAATTTGCAATAATAATTAGAAGCTATCAATTTTAAGTTCTGTATTTGACAATTACAAGTTCAGATCTTCAAGTTATTATTTGCAATAATAATTAGAAGCTATCAATTTTAAGTTCTGTATTTGACAATTTCAAGTTCAGATCTTGAAGTTATTATTTGCAATAATAATTAGAAGCTATCAATTTTAAGTTCTGTATTTGACAATTACAAGTTCAGATCTTGAAGTTATAATTTACAATAATAATTAGAAGCTATCAATTTTAAGTTCTGTATTTGACTATTTCAAGTTCAGATCTTCAAGTTATAATTTGCAATAATAATTAGAAGCTATCAATTTTAAGTTCTGTATTTGACAATTACAAGTTCAGATCTTCAAGTTATAATTTGCACTAATAATTTGTATTTAACAATTAGAAGTTCTGTATTTGACAATTACAAGTTCAGATCTTCAAGTTATAATTTGCAATAATAATTAGAAGCTATCAATTTTAAGTTCTGTATTTGACAATTACTAGTTCAGATCTTCAAGTTATAATTTGCAATCACAATTTGTATTTAACAATGCTAAGTTGCGTATTTGTCTATTACAAGTTCAGATCTTCAAATTATAATTTGCAATAATAATTAGAAGCTATCAATTTTAAGTTCTGTATTTGACAATTACAAGTTCAGATCTTCAAGTTATTATTTGCAATAATAATTAGAAGATATCAATTTTAAGTTCTGTATTTGACAATTACAAGTTCAGATCTTGAAGTTATAATTTACAATAATAATTAGAAGCTATCAATTTTAAGTTCTGTATTTCACAATTACAAGTTCAGATCTTCAAGTTATAATATGCAATAATAATTAGTAGCTATCAATTTTAAGTTCTGTATTTGACAATTACTAGTTCAGATCTTCAAGTTATAATTTGAAATAATAATTTGAATTTAACAAATCTAAGTTCTGTAATTCACTATTACAAGTTCAGATCTTCAAGTTATAATTTACAATAATAATTAGAAGCTATCAATTTTAAGTTCTGTATTTGACAATTACAAGTTCAGATCTTCAAGTTATAATTTGCAATAATAATTAGAAGCTATCAATTTTAAGTTCTGTATTTGACAATTACAAGTTCAGATCTTCAAGTTATAATTTGCAATAATAATTAGAAGCTATCAATTTTAAGTTCTGTATTTGACAATTACTAGTTCAGATCTTCAAGTTATAATTTGCACTAATAATTTGTATTTAACAATTTGAAGTTCTGTATTTGACAATTACAAGTTCAGATCTTTAAGTTATAATTTGCAATAATAATTAGAAGCTATCAATTTTAAGTTCTGTATTTGACAATTACAAGTTCAGATCTTCAAGTTATAATTTGCAATAATAATTAGAAGCTATCAATTTTAAGTTCTGTATTTGACAATTACTAGTTCAGATCTCCAAGTTATTATTTGCAATAATAATTAGAAGCTATCAATTTTAAGTTCTGTATTTGACAATTACAAGTTCAGATCTTCAAGTTATAATTTACAATAATAATTAGAAGCTATCAATTTTAAGTTCTGTATTTGACTATTACAAGTTCAGATCTTCAAGTTATAATTTGCAATAATAATTAGAAGCTATCAATTTTAAGTTCTGTATTTGACAATTACAAGTTCAGATCTTCAAGTTATAATTTGCAATAATAATTAGAAGCTATCAATTTTAAGTTCTGTATTTGACAATTACTAGTTCAGATCTTCAAGTTATAATTTGCACTAATAATTTGTATTTAACAATTAGAAGTTCTGTATTTGACTATTACAAGTTCAGATCTTCGAATTATTATTTGCTATCTTAGTTTGAATTTAACAATTCGAAGTTCTGTATTTACCTATTACAGGTTCAGATCTTCAAGTTATAATTTGCAATCACAATTTGTATTTAACAATGCTAAGTTGCGTATTTGTCTATTACAAGTTCAGATCTTCAAATTATAATTTGCAATAATAATTAGAAGCTATCAATTTTAAGTTCTGTATTTGACAATTACAAGTTCAGATCTTGAAGTTATAATTTACAATAATAATTAGAAGCTATCAATTTTAAGTTCTGTATTTAACAATTACAAGTTCAGATCTTCAAGTTATAATATGCAATAATAATTAGAAGCTATCAATTTTAAGTTCTGTATTTGACAATTACTAGTTCAGATCTTCAAGTTATAATTTGAAATAATAATTGGAATTTAACAAATCTAAGATCTGTAATTCACTATTACAAGTTCAGATCTTCAAGTTATAATTTACAATAATAATTAGAAGCTATCAATTTTAAGTTCTGTATTTGACAATTACAAGTTCAGATCTTCAAGTTATAATTTGCACTAATAATTTGTATTTAACAATTTGAAGTTCTGTATTTGACAATTACAAGTTCAGATCTTCAAGTTATAATTTGCAATAATAATTAGAAGCTATCAATTTTAAGTTCTGTATTTGACAATTACAAGTTCAGATCTTCAAGTTATAATTTGCAATAATAATTAGAAGCTATCAATTTTAAGTTCTGTATTTGACAATTACAAGTTCAGATCTTCAAGTTATAATTTGCAATAATAATTAGAAGCTATCAATTTTAAGTTCTGTATTTGACAATTACTAGTTCAGATCTCCAAGTTATTATTTGCAATAATAATTAGAAGCTATCAATTTTAAGTTCTGTATTTGACAATTACAAGTTCAGATCTTCAAGTTATAATTTACAATAATAATTCGAAGCTATCAATTTTAAGTTCTGTATTTGACTATTACAAGTTCAGATCTTCAAGTTATAATTTGCAATAATAATTAGAAGCTATCAATTTTAAGTTCTGTATTTGACAATTACAAGTTCAGATCTTCAAGTTATAATTTGTATTTAACAATTAGTAGTTTTGTATTTGACAATTACAAGTTCAGATCTTCAAGTTATAATTTGCACTAATAATTTGTATTTAACAATTTGAAGTTCTGTATTTGACAATTACAAGTTCAGATCTTCAAGTTATAATTTGCAATAATAATTAGAAGCTATCAATTTTAAGTTCTGTATTTGACAATTACAAGTTCAGATCTTCAAGTTATAATTTGCAATAATAATTAGAAGCTATCAATTTTAAGTTCTGTATTTGACAATTACAAGTTCAGATCTTCAAGTTATAATTTGCAATAATAATTAGAAGCTATCAATTTTAAGTTCTGTATTTGACAATTACTAGTTCAGATCTTCAAGTTATAATTTGCACTAATAATTTGTATTTAACAATTTGAAGTTCTGTATTTGACAATTACAAGTACAGATCTTTAAGTTATAATTTACAATAATAATTAGAATCTATCAATTTTAAGTTCTGTATTTGACAATTACAAGTTCAGATCTTCAAGTTATTATTTGCAATAATAATTAGAAGCTATCAATTTTAAGTTCTGTATTTGACAATTACAAGTTCAGATCTTGAAGTTATTATTTGCAATAATAATTAGAAGCTATCAATTTTAAGTTCTGTATTTGACAATTACAAGTTCAGATCTTGAAGTTATAATTTACAATAATAATTAGAAGCTATCAATTTTAAGTTCTGTATTTGACTATTTCAAGTTCAGATCTTCAAGTTATAATTTGCAATAATAATTAGAAGCTATCAATTTTAAGTTCTGTATTTGACAATTACAAGTTCAGATCTTCAAGTTATAATTTGCACTAATAATTTGTATTTAACAATTAGAAGTTCTGTATTTGACAATTACAAGTTCAGATCTTCAAGTTATAATTTGCAATAATAATTAGAAGCTATCAATTTTAAGTTCTGTATTTGACAATTACTAGTTCAGATCTTCAAGTTATAATTTGCACTAATAATTTTTATTTAACAATTAGAAGTTCTGTATTTGACTATTACAAGTTCAGATCTTCGAATTATTATTTGCAATCTTAGTTTGAATTTAACAATTCGAAGTTCTGTATTTACCTATTACAGGTTCAGATCTTCAAGTTATAATTTGCAATCACAATTTGTATTTAACAATGCTAAGTTGCGTGTTTGTCTATTACAAGTTCAGATCTTCAAATTATAATTTGCAGTAATAATTAGAAGCTATCAATTTTAAGTTCTGTATTTGACAATTACAAGTTCAGATCTTCAAGTTATTATTTGCAATAATAATTAGAAGCTATCAATTTTAAGTTCTGTATTTGACAATTAGAAGTTCAGATCTTGAAGTTATAATTTACAATAATAATTAGAAGCTATCAATTTTAAGTTCTGTATTTAACAATTACAAGTTCAGATCTTCAAGTTATAATATGCAATAATAATTAGAAGCTATCAATTTTAAGTTCTGTATTTGACAATTACTAGTTCAGATCTTCAAGTTATAATTTGAAATAATAATTGGAATTTAACAAATCTAAGTTCTGTAATTCACTATTACAAGTTCAGATCTTCAAGTTATAATTTACAATAATAATTAGAAGCTATCAATTTTAAGTTCTGTATTTGACAATTACAAGTTCAGATCTTCAAGTTATAATTTGCACTAATAATTTGTATTTAACAATTTGAAGTTCTGTATTTGACAATTACAAGTTCAGATCTTCAAGTTATAATTTGCAATAATAATTAGAAGCTATCAATTTTAAGTTCTGTATTTGACAATTACAAGTTCAGATCTTCAAGTTATAATTTGCAATAATAATTAGAAGCTATCAATTTTAAGTTCTGTATTTGACAATTACAAGTTCAGATCTTCAAGTTATAATTTGCAATAATAATTAGAAGCTATCAATTTTAAGTTCTGTATTTGACAATTACTAGTTCAGATCTCCAAGTTATTATTTGCAATAATAATTAGAAGCTATCAATTTTAAGTTCTGTATTTGACAATTACAAGTTCAGATCTTCAAGTTATAATTTACAATAATAATTAGAAGCTATCAATTTTAGGTTCTGTATTTGACTATTACAAGTTCAGATCTTCAAGTTATAATTTGCAATAGTAATTAGAAGCTATCAATTTTAAGTTCTGTATTTGACAATTACAAGTTCAGATCTGCAAGTTATAATTTGCAATAATAATTAGAAGCTATCAATTTTAAGTTCTGTATTTGACAATTACTAGTTCAGATCTTCAAGTTATAATTTGCACTAATAATTTGTATTTAACAATTAGAAGTTCTGTATTTGACTATTACAAGTTCAGATCTTCGAATTATTATTTGCAATCTTAGTTTGAATTTAACAATTCGAAGTTCTGTATTTACCTATTACAGGTTCAGATCTTCAAGTTATAATTTGCAATCACAATTTGTATTTAACAATGCTAAGTTGCGTATTTGTCTATTACAAGTTCAGATCTTCAAATTATAATTTGCAATAATAATTAGAAGCTATCAATTTTAAGTTCTGTATTTGACAATTACAAGTTCAGATCTTCAAGTTATTATTTGCAATAATAATTAGAAGCTATCAATTTTAAGTTCTGTATTTGACAATTACAAGTTCAGATCTTGAAGTTATAATTTACAATAATAATTAGAAGCTATCAATTTTAAGTTCTGTATTTCACAATTACAAGTTCAGATCTTCAAGTTATAATATGCAATAATAATTAGAAGCTATCAATTTTAAGTTCTGTATTTGACAATTACTAGTTCAGATCTTCAAGTTATAATTTGAAATAATAATTTGAATTTAACAAATCTAAGTTCTGTAATTCACTATTACAAGTTCAGATCTTCAAGTTATAATTTACAATAATAATTACAAGCTATCAATTTTAAAGTTCTGTATTTGACAATTACTAGTTCAGATCTTCAAGTTATAATTTGCACTAATAATTTGTATTTAACAATTTGAAGTTCTGTATTTGACAATTACAAGTTCAGATCTTCAAGTTATAATTTGCAATAATAATTAGAAGCTATCAATTTTAAGTTCTGTATTTGACAATTACAAGTTCAGATCTTCAAGTTATAATTTGCAATAATAATTAGAAGCTATCAATTTTAAGTTCTGTATTTGACAATTACAAGTTCAGATCTTCAAGTTATAATTTGCAATAATAATTAGAAGCTATCAATTTCAAGTTCTGTATTTGACAATTACTAGTTCAGATCTTCAAGTTATAATTTGCACTAATAATTTGTATTTAACAATTTGAAGTTCTGTATTTGACAATTACAAGTTCAGATCTTTAAGTTATAATTTGCAATAATAATTAGAATCTATCAATTTTAAGTTCTGTATTTGACAATTACAAGTTCAGATCTTCAAGTTATTATTTGCAATAATAATTAGAAGCTATCAATTTTAAGTTCTGTATTTGACAATTACAAGTTCAGATCTTGAAGTTATTATTTGCAATAATAATTAGAAGCTATCAATTTTAAGTTCTGAATTTGACAATTACAAGTTCAGATCTTGAAGTTATAATTTACAATAATAATTAGAAGCTATCAATTTTAAGTTCTGTATTTGACTATTTCAAGTTCAGATCTTCAAGTTATAATTTGCAATAATAATTAGAAGCTTTCAATTTTAAGTTCTGTATTTGACAATTACAAGTTCAGATCTTCAAGTTATAATTTGCACTAATAATTTGTATTTAACAATTAGAAGTTCTGTATTTGACAATTACAAGTTCAGATCTTCAAGTTATAATTTGCAATAATAATTAGAAGCTATCAATTTTAAGTTCTGTATTTGACAATTACAAGTTCAGATCTTCAAGTTATAATTTGCAATCACAATTTGTATTTAACAATGCTAAGTTGCGTATTTGTCTATTACAAGTTCAGATCTTCAAATTATAATTTGCAATAATAATTAGAAGCTATCAATTTTAAGTTCTGTATTTGACAATTACAAGTTCAGATCTTCAAGTTATTATTTGCAATAATAATTAGAAGCTATCAATTTTAAGTTCTGTATTTGACAATTACAAGTTCAGATCTTGAAGTTATAATTTACAATAATAATTAGAAGCTATCAATTTTAAGTTCTGTATTTCACAATTACAAGTTCAGATCTTCAAGTTATAATATGCAATAATAATTAGAAGCTATCAATTTTAAGTTCTGTATTTGACAATTACTAGTTCAGATCTTCAAGTTATAATTTGAAATAATAATTTGAATTTAACAAATCTAAGTTCTGTAATTCACTATTACAAGTTCAGATCTTCTAGTTATAATTTACAATAATAATTAGAAGCTATCAATTTTAAGTTCTGTATTTGACAATTACAAGTTCAGATCTTCAAGTTATAATTTGCACTAATAATTTGTATTTAACAATTTGAAGTTCTGTATTTGACAATTACAAGTTCAGATCTTCAAGTTATAATTTGCAATAATAATTAGAAGCTATCAATTTTAAGTTCTGTATTTGACAATTACAAGTTCAGATCTTCAAGTTATAATTTGCAATAATAATTAGAAGCTATCAATTTTAAGTTCTGTATTTGACAATTACAAGTTCAGATCTTCAAGTTATAATTTGCAATAATAATTAGAAGCTATCAATTTTAAGTTCTGTATTTGACAATTACTAGTTCAGATCTTCAAGTTATAATTTGCACTAATAATTTGTATTTAACAATTTGAAGTTCTGTATTTGACAATTACAAGTTCAGATCTTTAAGTTATAATTTGCAATAATAATTAGAATCTATCAATTTTAAGTTCTGTATTTGACAATTACAAGTTCAGATCTTCAAGTTATTATTTGCAATAATAATTAGAAGCTATCAATTTTAAGTTCTGTATTTGACAATTCCAAGTTCAGATCTTGAAGTTATAATTTACAATAATAATTAGAAGCTATCAATTTTAAGTTCTGTATTTCACAATTACAAGTTCAGATCTTCAAGTTATAATATGCAATAATAATTAGAAGCTATCAATTTTAAGTTCTGTATTTGACAATTACTAGTTCAGATCTTCAAGTTATAATTTGAAATAATAATTTGAATTTAACAAATCTAAGTTCTGTAATTCACTATTACAAGTTCAGATCTTCAAGTTATAATTTACAATAATAATTAGAAGCTATCAATTTTAAGTTCTGTATTTGACAATTACAAGTTCAGATCTTCAAGTTATAATTTGCACTAATAATTTGTATTTAACAATTTGAAGTTCTGTATTTGACAATTACAAGTTCAGATCTTCAAGTTATAATTTGCAATAATAATTAGAAGCTATCAATTTTAAGTTCTGTATTTGACAATTACAAGTTCAGATCTTCAAGTTATAATTTGCAATAATAATTAGAAGCTATCAATTTTAAGTTCTGTATTTGACAATTACAAGTTCAGATCTTCAAGTTATAATTTGCAATAATAATTAGAAGCTATCAATTTTAAGTTCTGTATTTGACAATTACTAGTTCAGATCTTCAAGTTATAATTTGCACTAATAATTTGTATTTAACAATTTGAAGTTCTGTATTTGACAATTACAAGTTCAGATCTTTAAGTTATAATTTGCAATAATAATTAGAATCTATCAATTTTAAGTTCTGTATTTGACAATTACAAGTTCAGATCTTCAAGTTATTATTTGCAATAATAATTAGAAGCTATCAATTTTAAGTTCTGTATTTGACAATTACAAGTTCAGATCTTGAAGTTATTATTTGCAATAATAATTAGAAGCTATCAATTTTAAGTTCTGTATTTGACAATTACAAGTTCAGATCTTGAAGTTATAAATTACAATAATAATTAGAAGCTATCAATTTTAAGTTCTGTATTTGACTATTTCAAGTTCAGATCTTCAAGTTATAATTTGCAATAATAATTAGAAGCTATCAATTTTAAGTTCTGTATTTGACAATTACAAGTTCAGATCTTCTAGTTATAATTTGCACTAATAATTTGTATTTAACAATTAGAAGTTCTGTATTTGACAATTACAAGTTCAGATCTTCAAGTTATAATTTGCAATAATAATTAGAAGCTATCAATTTTAAGTTCTGTATTTGACAATTACTAGTTCAGATCTTCAAGTTATAATTTGCAATCACAATTTGTATTTAACAATGCTAAGTTGCGTATTTGACAATTACAAGTTCAGATCTTCAAGTTATTATTTGCAATAATAATTAGAAGCTATCAATTTTAAGTTCTGTATTTGACAATTACAAGTTCAGATCTTGAAGTTATAATTTACAATAATAATTAGAAGCTATCAATTTTAAGTTCTGTATTTCACAATTACAAGTTCAGATCTTCAAGTTATAATATGCAATAATAATTAGAAGCTATCAATTTTAAGTTCTGTATTTGACAATTACTAGTTCAGATCTTCAAGTTATAATTTGAAATAATAATTTGAATTTAACAAATCTAAGTTCTGTAATTCACTATTACAAGTTCAGATCTTCAAGTTATAATTTACAATAATAATTAGAAGCTATCAATTTTAGGATCTGTATTTGACAATTACAAGTTCAGATCTTCAAGTTATAATTTGCACTAATAATTTGTATTTAACAATTTGAAGTTCTGTATTTGACAATTACAAGTTCAGATCTTCAAGTTATAATTTGCAATAATAATTAGAAGCTATCAATTTTAAGTTCTGTATTTGACAATTACAAGTTCAGATCTTCAAGTTATAATTTGCAATAATAATTAGAAGCTATCAATTTTAAGTTCTGTATTTGACAATTACAAGTTCAGATCTTCAAGTTATAATTTGCAATAATAATTAGAAGCTATCAATTTTAAGTTCTGTATTTGATAATTACTAGTTCAGATCTTCAAGTTATAATTTGCACTAATAATTTGTATTTAACAATTTGAAGTTCTGTATTTGACAATTACAAGTTCAGATCTTTAAGTTATAATTTGCAATAATAATTAGAATCTATCAATTTTAAGTTCTGTATTTGACAATTACAAGTTCAGATCAACAAGTTATTATTTGCAATAATAATTAGAAGCTATCAATTTTAAGTTCTGTATTTGACAATTTCAAGTTCAGATCTTGAAGTTATTATTTGCAATAATAATTAGAAGCTATCAATTTTAAGTTCTGTATTTGACAATTACAAGTTCAGATCTTGAAGTTATAATTTACAATAATAATTAGAAGCTATCAATTTTAAGTTCTGTATTTGACAATTACTAGTTCAGATCTTCAAGTTATAATTTGCACTAATAATTTGTATTTAACAATTTGAAGTTCTGTATTTGACAATTACAAGTTCAGATCTTTAAGTTATAATTTGCAATAATAATTAGAATCTATCAATTTTAAGTTCTGTATTTGACAATTACAAGTTCAGATCTTCAAGTTATTATTTGCAATAATAATTAGAAGCTATCAATTTTAAGTTCTGTATTTGACAATTACAAGTTCAGATCTTGAAGTTATTATTTGCAATAATAATTAGAAGCTATCAATTTTAAGTTCTGAATTTGACAATTACAAGTTCAGATCTTGAAGTTATAATTTACAATAATAATTAGAAGCTATAAATTTTAAGTTCTGTATTTGACTATTTCAAGTTCAGATCTTCAAGTTATAATTTGCAATAATAATTAGAAGCTATCAATTTTAAGTTCTGTATTTGACAATTACAAGTTCAGATCTTCAAGTTATAATTTGCACTAATAATTTGTATTTAACAATTAGAAGTTCTGTATTTGACAATTACAAGTTCAGATCTTCAAGTTATAATTTGCAATAATAGTTAGAAGCTATCAATTTTAAGTTCTGTATTTGACAATTACAAGTTCAGATCTTCAAGTTATAATTTGCAATCACAATTTGTATTTAACAATGCTAAGTTGCGTATTTGTCTATTACAAGTTCAGATCTTCAAATTATAATTTGCAATAATAATTAGAAGCTATCAATTTTAAGTTCTGTATTTGACAATTACAAGTTCAGATCTTCAAGTTATTATTTGCAATAATAATTAGAAGCTATCAATTTTAAGTTCTGTATTTGACAATTACAAGTTCAGATCTTGAAGTTATAATTTACAATAATAATTAGAAGCTATCAATTTTAAGTTCTGTATTTCACAATTACAAGTTCAGATCTTCAAGTTATAATATGCAATAATAATTAGAAGCTATCAATTTTAAGTTCTGTATTTGACAATTACTAGTTCAGATCTTCAAGTTATAATTTGAAATAATAATTTGAATTTAACAAATCTAAGTTCTGTAATTCACTATTACAAGTTCAGATCTTCTAGTTATAATTTACAATAATAATTAGAAGCTATCAATTTTAAGTTCTGTATTTGACAATTACAAGTTCAGATCTTCAAGTTATAATTTGCACTAATAATTTGTATTTAACAATTTGAAGTTCTGTATTTGACAATTACAAGTTCAGATCTTCAAGTTATAATTTGCAATAATAATTAGAAGCTATCAATTTTAAGTTCTGTATTTGACAATTACAAGTTCAGATCTTCAAGTTATAATTTGCAATAATAATTAGAAGCTATCAATTTTAAGTTCTGTATTTGACAATTACAAGTTCAGATCTTCAAGTTATAATTTGCAATAATAATTAGAAGCTATCAATTTTAAGTTCTGTATTTGACAATTACTAGTTCAGATCTTCAAGTTATAATTTGCACTAATAATTTGTATTTAACAATTTGAAGTTCTGTATTTGACAATTACAAGTTCAGATCTTTAGGTTATAATTTGCAATAATAATTAGAATCTATCAATTTTAAGTTCTGTATTTGACAATTACAAGTTCAGATATTCAAGTTATTATTTGCAATAATAATTAGAAGCTATCAATTTTAAGTTCTGTATTTGACAATTCCAAGTTCAGATCTTGAAGTTATAATTTACAATAATAATTAGAAGCTATCAATTTTAAGTTCTGTATTTCACAATTACAAGTTCAGATCTTCAAGTTATAATATGCAATAATAATTAGAAGCTATCAATTTTAAGTTCTGTATTTGACAATTACTAGTTCAGATCTTCAAGTTATAATTTGAAATAATAATTTGAATTTAACAAATCTAAGTTCTGTAATTCACTATTACAAGTTCAGATCTTCAAGTTATAATTTACAATAATAATTAGAAGCTATCAATTTTAAGTTCTGTATTTCACAATTACAAGTTCAGATCTTCAAGTTATAATTTGCAATAATAATTAGAAGCTATCAATTTTAAGTTCTGTATTTGACAATTACAAGTTCAGATCTTCAAGTTATAATTTGCAATAATAATTAGAAGCTATCAATTTTAAGTTCTGTATTTGACAATTACAAGTTCAGATCTTCAAGTTATAATTTGCAATAATAATTAGAAGCTATCAATTTTAAGTTCTGTATTTGACAATTACTAGTTCAGATCTTCAAGTTATAATTTGCACTAATAAATTGTATTTAACAATTTGAAGTTCTGTATTTGACAATTACTAGTTCAGATCTTTAGGTTATAATTTGCAATAATAATTAGAATCTATCAATTTTAAGTTCTGTATTTGACAATTACAAGTTCAGATCTTCAAGTTATTATTTGCAATAATAATTAGAAGCTATCAATTTTAAGTTCTGTATTTGACAATTCCAAGTTCAGATCTTGAAGTTATAATTTACAATAATAATTAGAAGCTATCAATTTTAAGTTCTGTATTTCACAATTACAAGTTCAGATCTTCAAGTTATAATATGCAATAATAATTAGAAGCTATCAATTTTAAGTTCTGTATTTGACAATTACTAGTTCAGATCTTCAAGTTATAATTTGAAATAATAATTTGAATTTAACAAATCTAAGTTCTGTAATTCACTATTACAAGTTCAGATCTTCAAGTTATAATTTACAATAATAATTAGAAGCTATCAATTTTAAGTTCTGTATTTGACAATTACAAGTTCAGATCTTCAAGTTATAATTTGCACTAATAATTTGTATTTAACAATTTGAAGTTCTGTATTTGACAATTACAAGTTCAGATCTTCAAGTTATAATTTGCAATAATAATTAGAAGCTATCAATTTTAAGTTCTGTATTTGACAATTACAAGTTCAGATCTTCAAGTTATAATTTGCAATAATAATTAGAAGCTATCAATTTTAAGTTCTGTATTTGACAATTACAAGTTCAGATCTTCAAGTTATAATTTGCAATAATAATTAGAAGCTATCAATTTTAAGTTCTGTATTTGACAATTACTAGTTCAGATCTTCAAGTTATAATTTGCACTAATAATTTGTATTTAACAATTTGAAGTTCTGTATTTGACAATTACAAGTTCAGATCTTTAAGTTATAATTTGCAATAATAATTAGAATCTATCAATTTTAAGTTCTGTATTTGACAATTACAAGTTCAGATCTTCAAGTTATTATTTGCAATAATAATTAGAAGCTATCAATTTTAAGTTCTGTATTTGACAATTACAAGTTCAGATCTTGAAGTTATTATTTGCAATAATAATTAGAAGCTATCAATTTTAAGTTCTGTATTTGACAATTACAAGTTCAGATCTTGAAGTTATAAATTACAATAATAATTAGAAGCTATCAATTTTAAGTTCTGTATTTGACTATTTCAAGTTCAGATCTTCAAGTTATAATTTGCTATAATAATTAGAAGCTATCAATTTTAAGTTCTGTATTTGACAATTACAAGTTCAGATCTTCTAGTTATAATTTGCACTAATAATTTGTATTTAACAATTAGAAGTTCTGTATTTGACAATTACAAGTTCAGATCTTCAAGTTATAATTTGCAATAATAATTAGAAGCTATCAATTTTAAGTTCTGTATTTGACAATTACTAGTTCAGATCTTCAAGTTATAATTTGCAATCACAATTTGTATTTAACAATGCTAAGTTGCGTATTTGACAATTACAAGTTCAGATCTTCAAGTTATTATTTGCAATAATAATTAGAAGCTATCAATTTTAAGTTCTGTATTTGACAATTACAAGTTCAGATCTTGAAGTTATAATTTACAATAATAATTAGAAGCTATCAATTTTAAGTTCTGTATTTCACAATTACAAGTTCAGATCTTCAAGTTATAATATGCAATAATAATTAGAAGCTATCAATTTTAAGTTCTGTATTTGACAATTACTAGTTCAGATCTTCAAGTTATAATTTGAAATAATAATTTGAATTTAACAAATCTAAGTTCTGTAATTCACTATTACAAGTTCAGATCTTCAAGTTATAATTTACAATAATAATTAGAAGCTATCAATTTTAGGTTCTGTATTTGACAATTACAAGTTCAGATCTTCAAGTTATAATTTGCACTAATAATTTGTATTTAACAATTTGAAGTTCTGTATTTGACAATTACAAGTTCAGATCTTCAAGTTATAATTTGCAATAATAATTAGAAGCTATCAATTTTAAGTTCTGTATTTGACAATTACAAGTTCAGATCTTCAAGTTATAATTTGCAATAATAATTAGAAGCTATCAATTTTAAGTTCTGTATTTGACAATTACAAGTTCAGATCTTCAAGTTATAATTTGCAATAATAATTAGAAGCTATCAATTTTAAGTTCTGTATTTGACAATTACTAGTTCAGATCTTCAAGTTATAATTTGCACTAATAATTTGTATTTAACAATTTGAAGTTCTGTATTTGACAATTACAAGTTCAGATCTTTAAGTTATAATTTGCAATAATAATTAGAATCTATCAATTTTAAGTTCTGTATTTGACAATTACAAGTTCAGATCTTCAAGTTATTATTTGCAATAATAATTAGAAGCTATCAATTTTAAGTTCTGTATTTGACAATTTCAAGTTCAGATCTTGAAGTTATTATTTGCAATAATAATTAGAAGCTATCAATTTTAAGTTCTGTATTTGACAATTACAAGTTCAGATCTTGAAGTTATAATTTACAATAATAATTAGAAGCTATCAATTTTAAGTTCTGTATTTGACTATTTCAAGTTCAGATCTTCAAGTTATAATTTGCAATAATAATTAGAAGCTATCAATTTTAAGTTCTGTATTTGACAATTACAAGTTCAGATCTTCAAGTTATAATTTGCACTAATAATTTGTATTTAACAATTGGAAGTTCTGTATTTGACAATTACAAGTTCAGATCTTCAAGTTATAATTTGCAATAATAATTAGAAGCTATCAATTTTAAGTTCTGTATTTGACAATTACTAGTTCAGATCTTCAAGTTATAATTTGCAATCACAATTTGTATTTAACAATGCTAAGTTGCGTATTTGTCTATTACAAGTTCAGATCTTCAAATTATAATTTGCAATAATAATTAGAAGCTATCAATTTTAAGTTCTGTATTTGACAATTACAAGTTCAGATCTTCAAGTTATTATTTGCAATAATAATTAGAAGCTATCAATTTTAAGTTCTGTATTTGACAATTACAAGTTCAGATCTTGAAGTTATAATTTACAATAATAATTAGAAGCTATCAATTTTAAGTTCTGTATTTCACAATTACAAGTTCAGATCTTCAAGTTATAATATGCAATAATAATTAGTAGCTATCAATTTTAAGTTCTGTATTTGACAATTACTAGTTCAGATCTTCAAGTTATAATTTGAAATAATAATTTGAATTTAACAAATCTAAGTTCTGTAATTCACTATTACAAGTTCAGATCTTCAAGTTATAATTTACAATAATAATTAGAAGCTATCAATTTTAAGTTCTGTATTTGACAATTACAAGTTCAGATCTTCAAGTTATAATTTGCACTAATAATTTGTATTTAACAATTTGAAGTTCTGTATTTGACAATTACAAGTTCAGATCTTCAAGTTATAATTTGCAATAATAATTAGAAGCTATCAATTTTAAGTTCTGTATTTGACAATTACAAGTTCAGATCTTCAAGTTATAATTTGCAATAATAATTAGAAGCTATCAATTTTAAGTTCTGTATTTGACAATTACAAGTTCAGATCTTCAAGTTATAATTTGCAATAATAATTAGAAGCTATCAATTTTAAGTTCTGTATTTGACAATTACTAGTTCAGATCTTCAAGTTATAATTTGCACTAATAATTTGTATTTAACAATTTGAAGTTCTGTATTTGACAATTACAAGTTCAGATCTTTAAGTTATAATTTGCAATAATAATTAGAAGCTATCAATTTTAAGTTCTGTATTTGACAATTACAAGTTCAGATCTTCAAGTTATAATTTGCAATAATAATTAGAAGCTATCAATTTTAAGTTCTGTATTTGACAATTACTAGTTCAGATCTCCAAGTTATTATTTGCAATAATAATTAGAAGCTATCAATTTTAAGTTCTGTATTTGACAATTACAAGTTCAGATCTTCAAGTTATAATTTACAATAATAATTAGAAGCTATCAATTTTAAGTTCTGTATTTGACTATTACAAGTTCAGATCTTCAAGTTATAATTTGCAATAATAATTAGAAGCTATCAATTTTAAGTTCTGTATTTGACAATTACAAGTTCAGATCTTCAAGTTATAATTTGCAATAATAATTAGAAGCTATCAATTTTAAGTTCTGTATTTGACAATTACTAGTTCAGATTTTCAAGTTATAATTTGCACTAATAATTTGTATTTAACAATTAGAAGTTCTGTATTTGACTATTACAAGTTCAGATCTTCGAATTATTATTTGCTATCTTAGTTTGAATTTAACAATTCGAAGTTCTGTATTTACCTATTACAGGTTCAGATCTTCAAGTTATAATTTGCAATCACAATTTGTATTTAACAATGCTAAGTTGCGTATTTGTCTATTACAAGTTCAGATCTTCAAATTATAATTTGCAATAATAATTAGAAGCTATCAATTTTAAGTTCTGTATTTGACAATTACAAGTTCAGATCTTCAAGTTATTATTTGCAATAATAATTAGAAGCTATCAATTTTAAGTTCTGTATTTGACAATTACAAGTTCAGATCTTGAAGTTATAATTTACAATAATAATTAGAAGCTATCAATTTTAAGTTCTGTATTTCACAATTACAAGTTCAGATCTTCAAGTTATAATATGCAATAATAATTAGAAGCTATCAATTTTAAGTTCTGTATTTGACAATTACTAGTTCAGATCTTCAAGTTATAATTTGAAATAATAATTTGAATTTAACAAATCTAAGTTCTGTAATTCACTATTACAAGTTCAGATCTTCAAGTTATAATTTACAATAATAATTAGAAGCTATCAATTTTAAGTTCTGTATTTGACAATTACAAGTTCAGATCTTCAAGTTATAATTTGCAATAATAATTAGAAGCTATTAATTTTAAGTTCTGTATTTGACAATTACAAGTTCAGATCTTCAAGTTATAATTTGCAATAATAATTAGAAGCTATCAATTTTAAGTTCTGTATTTGACAATTACTAGTTCAGATCTTCAAGTTATAATTTGCACTAATAATTTGTATTTAACAATTTGATGTTCTGTATTTGACTATTACAAGTTCAGATCTTCGAATTATTATTTGCAATCTTAGTTTGAATTTAACAATTCGAAGTTCTGTATTTACCTATTACAGATTCAGATCTTCAAGTTATAATTTGCAATAATAATTAGAAGCTATCAATTTTAAGTTCTGTATTTGACAATTACTAGTTCAGATCTTCAAGTTATAATTTGCACTAATAATTTGTATTTAACAATTAGAAGTTCTGTATTTGACTATTACAAGTTCAGATCTTCGAATTATTATTTGCAATCTTAGTTTGAATTTAACAATTCGAAGTTCTGTATTTGACAATTACAAGTTCAGATCTTCAAGTTATAATTTGCACTAATAATTTGTATTTAGCAATTTGAAGTTCTGTATTTGACAATTACAAGTTCAGATCTTCAAGTTATAATTTGCAATAATAATTAGAATCTATCAATTTTAAGTTCTGTATTTGACAATTACAAGTTCAGATCTTCAAGTTATTATTTGCAATAATAATTAGAAGCTATCAATTTTAAGTTCTGTATTTGACAATTACAAGTTCAGATCTTGAAGTTATTATTTGCAATAATAATTAGAAGCTATCAATTTTAAGTTCTGTATTTGACAATTACAAGTTCAGATCTTGAAGTTATAATTTACAATAATAATTAGAAGCTATCAATTTTAAGTTCTGTATTTGACTATTACAAGTTCAGATCTTCAAGTTATAATTTGCAATAATAATTAGAAGCTATCAATTTTAAGTTCTGTATTTGACAATTACTAGTTCAGATCTTCAAGTTATAATTTGCACTAATAATTTGTATTTAACAATTAGAAGTTCTGTATTTGACTATTACAAGTTCAGATCTTCGGATTATTATTTGCAATCTTAGTTTGAATTTAACAATTCGAAGTTCTGTATTTACCTATTACAGGTTCAGATCTTCAAGTTATAATTTGCAATCACAATTTGTATTTAACAATGCTAAGTTGCGTGTTTGTCTAATACAAGTTCAGATCTTCAAATTATAATTTGCAATAATAATTAGAAGCTATCAATTTTAAGTTCTGTATTTGACAATTACAAGTTCAGATCTTCAAGTTTTTATTTGCAATAATAATTAGAAGCTATCAATTTTAAGTTCTGTATTTGACAATTACAAGTTCAGATCTTGAAGTTATAATTTACAATAATAATTAGAAGCTATCAATTTTAAGTTCTGTATTTAACAATTACAAGTTCAGATCTTCAAGTTATAATATGCAATAATAATTAGAAGCTATCAATTTTAAGTTCTGTATTTGACAATTACTAGTTCAGATCTTCAAGTTATAATTTGAAATAATAATTGGAATTTAACAAATCTAAGATCTGTAATTCACTATTACAAGTTCAGATCTTCAAGTTATAATTTACAATAATAATTAGAAGCTATCAATTTTAAGTTCTGTATTTGACAATTACAAGTTCAGATCTTCAAGTTATAATTTGCACTAATAATTTGTATTTAACAATTTGAAGTTCTGTATTTGACAATTACAAGTTCAGATCTTCAAGTTATAATTTGCAATAATAATTAGAAGCTATCAATTTTAAGTTCTGTATTTGACAATTACAAGTTCAGATCTTCAAGTTATAATTTGCAATAATAATTAGAAGCTATCAATTTTAAGTTCTGTATTTGACAATTACAAGTTCAGATCTTCAAGTTATAATTTGCAATAATAATTAGAAGCTATCAATTTTAAGTTCTGTATTTGACAATTACTAGTTCAGATCTCCAAGTTATTATTTGCAATAATAATTAGAAGCTATCAATTTTAAGTTCTGTATTTGACAATTACAAGTTCAGATCTTCAAGTTATAATTTACAATAATAATTAGAAGCTATCAATTTTAAGTTCTGTATTTGACTATTACAAGTTCAGATCTTCAAGTTATAATTTGCAATAATAATTAGAAGCTATCAATTTTAAGTTCTGTATTTGACAATTACAAGTTCAGATCTTCAAGTTATAATTTGTATTTAACAATTAGTAGTTCTGTATTTGACAATTACAAGTTCAGATTTTCAAGTTATAATTTGCAATAATAATTAGAAGCTATCAATTTTAAGTTCTGTATTTGACAATTACAAGTTCAGATCTTGAAGTTATTATTTGCAATAATAATTAGAAGCTATCAATTTTAAGTTCTGTATTTGACAATTACAAGTTCAGATCTTGAAGTTATAATTTACAATAATAATTAGAAGCTATCAATTTTAAGTTCTGTATTTGACTATTACAAGTTCAGATCTTCAAGTTATAATTTGCAATAATAATTAGAAGCTATCAATTTTAAGTTTTGTATTTGACAATTACAAGTTCAGATCTTCAAGTTATAATTTGCACTAATAATTTGTATTTAACAATTAGAAGTTCTGTATTTGACAATTACAAGTTCAGATCTTCAAGTTATAATTTGCAATAATAATTAAAGCTATCAATTTTAAGTTCTGTATTTGACAATTACTAGTTCAGATCTTCAAGTTATAATTTGCACTAATAATTTTTATTTAACAATTAGAAGTTCTGTATTTGACTATTACAAGTTCAGATCTTCGAATTATTATTTGCAATCTTAGTTTGAATTTAACAATTCGAAGTTCTGTATTTACCTATTACAGGTTCAGATCTTCAAGTTATAATTTGCAATCACAATTAGTATTTAACAATGCTAAGTTGCGTGTTTGTCTATTACAAGTTCAGATCTTCAAATTATAATTTGCAATAATAATTAGAAGCTATCAATTTTAAGTTCTGTATTTGACAATTACAAGTTCAGATCTTCAAGTTATTATTTGCAATAATAATTAGAAGCTCTCAATTTTAAGTTCTGTATTTGACAATTACAAGTTCAGATCTTGAAGTTATAATTTACAATAATAATTAGAAGCTATCAATTTTAAGTTCTGTATTTAACAATTACAAGTTCAGATCTTCAAGTTATAATATGCAATAATAATTAGAAGCTATCAATTTTAAGTTCTGTATTTGACAATTACTAGTTCAGATCTTCAAGTTATAATTTGAAATAATAATTTGAATTTAACAAATCTAAGTTCTGTAATTCACTATTACAAGTTCAGATCTTCAAGTTATAATTTACAATAATAATTAGAAGCTATCAATTTTAAGTTCTGTAATTGACAATTACAAGTTCAGATCTTCAAGTTATAATTTGCAATAATAATTAGAAGCTATCAATTTTAAGTTCTGTATTTGACAATTACAAGTTCAGATCTTCAAGTTATAATTTGCAATAATAATTAGAAGCTATCAATTTTAAGTTCTGTATTTGACAATTACAAGTTCAGATCTTCAAGTTATAATTTGCAATAATAATTAGAAGCTATCAATTTTAAGTTCTGTATTTGACAATTACAAGTTCAGATCTTCAAGTTATAATTTGCAATAATAATTAGAAGCTATCAATTTTAAGTTCTGTATTTGACAATTACTAGTTCAGATCTCCAAGTTATTATTTGCAATAATAATTAGTAGCTATCAATTTTAAGTTCTGTATTTGACAATTACAAGTTCAGATCTTCAAGTTATAATTTACAATAATAATTAGAAGCTATCAATTTTAAGTTCTGTATTTGACTATTACAAGTTCAGATCTTCAAGTTATAATTTGCAATAATAATTAGAAGCTATCAATTTTAAGTTCTGTATTTAACAATTACAAGTTCAGATCTTCAAGTTATAATATGCAATAATAATTAGTAGTTCTGTATTTGACAATTACAAGTTCAGATCTTCAAGTTATAATTTGCAATAATAATTAGAAGCTATCAATTTTAAGTTCTGTATTTGACAATTACTAGTTCAGATCTTCAAGTTATAATTTGCACTAATAATTTGTATTTAACAATTTGAAGTTCTGTATTTGACTATTACAAGTTCAGATCTTCGAATTATTATTTGCAATCTTAGTTTGAATTTAACAATTCGAAGTTCTGTATTTACCTATTACAGGTTCAGATCTTCAAGTTATAATTTGCAATCACAATTTGTATTTAACAATGCTAAGTTGCGTATTTGTCTATTACAAGTTCAGATCTTCAAATTATAATTTTCAATAATAATTAGAAGCTATCAATTTTAAGTTCTGTATTTGACAATTACAAGTTCAGATCTTCAAGTTATTATTTGCAATAATAATTAGAAGCTATCAATTTTAAGTTCTGTATTTGACAATTACAAGTTCAGATCTTGAAGTTATAATTTACAATAATAATTAGAAGCTATCAATTTTAAGTTCTGTATTTCACAATTACAAGTTCAGATCTTCAAGTTATAATATGCAATAATAATTAGAAGCTATCAATTTTAAGTTCTGTATTTGACAATTACTAGTTCAGATCTTCAAGTTATAATTTGAAATAATAATTTGAATTTAATAAATCTAAGTTCTGTAATTCTCTATTACAAGTTCAGATCTTCAAGTTATAATTTACAATAATAATTAGAAGCTATCAATTTTAAGTTCTGTATTTGACAATTACAAGTTCAGATCTTCAAGTTATAATTTGCACTAATAATTTGTATTTAACAATTTGAAGTTCTGTATTTGACAATTACAAGTTCAGATCTTCAAGTTATAATTTGCAATCACAATTTGTATTTAACAATGCTAAGTTGCGTATTTGTCTATTACAAGTTCAGATCTTCAAATTATAATTTGCAATAATAATTAGAAGCTATCAATTTTAAGTTCTGTATTTGACAATTACAAGTTCAGATCTTCAAGTTATTATTTGCAATAATAATTAGAAGCTATCAATTTTAAGTTCTGTATTTGACAATTACAAGTTCAGATCTTGAAGTTATAATTTACAATAATAATTAGAAGCTATCAATTTTAAGTTCTGTATTTCACAATTACAAGTTCAGATCTTCAAGTTATAATATGCAATAATAATTAGAAGCTATCAATTTTAAGTTCTGTATTTGACAATTACAAGTTCAGATCTTCAAGTTATAATTTGCAATAATAATTAGAAGCTATCAATTTTAAGTTCTGTATTTGACAATTACTAGTTCAGATCTTCAAGTTATAATTTGCACTAATAATTTGTATTTAACAATTTGATGTTCTGTATTTGACTATTACAAGTTCAGATCTTCGAATTATTATTTGCAATCTTAGTTTGAATTTAACAATTCGAAGTTCTGTATTTACCTATTACAGGTTCAGATCTTCAAGTTATAATTTGCAATAATAATTAGAAGCTATCAATTTTAAGTTCTGTATTTGACAATTACTAGTTCAGATCTTCAAGTTATAATTTGCACTAATAATTTGTATTTAACAATTAGAAGTTCTGTATTTGACTATTACAAGTTCAGATCTTCGAATTATTATTTGCAATCTTAGTTTGAATTTAACAATTCGAAGTTCTGTATTTGACAATTACAAGTTCAGATCTTCAAGTTATAATTTGCACTAATAATTTGTATTTAGCAATTTGAAGTTCTGTATTTGACAATTACAAGTTCAGATCTTCAAGTTATAATTTGCAATAATAATTAGAATCTATCAATTTTAAGTTCTGTATTTGACAATTACAAGTTCAGATCTTCAAGTTATTATTTGCAATAATAATTAGAAGCTATCAATTTTAAGTTCTGTATTTGACAATTACAAGTTCAGATCTTGAAGTTATTATTTGCAATAATAATTAGAAGCTATCAATTTTAAGTTCTGTATTTGACAATTACAAGTTCAAATCTTGAAGTTATAATTTACAATAATAATTAGAAGCTATCAATTTTAAGTTCTGTATTTGACTATTACAAGTTCAGATCTTCAAGTTATAATTTGCAATAATAATTAGAAGCTATCAATTTTAAGTTCTGTATTTGACAATTACAAGTTCAGATCTTCAAGTTATAATTTGCAATAATAATTAGAAGCTATCAATTTTAAGTTCTGTATTTGACAATTACTAGTTCAGATTTTCAAGTTATAATTTGCACTAATAATTTGTATTTAACAATTAGAAGTTCTGTATTTGACTATTACAAGTTCAGATCTTCGAATTATTATTTGCTATCTTAGTTTGAATTTAACAATTCGAAGTTCTGTATTTACCTATTACAGGTTCAGATCTTCAAGTTATAATTTGCAATCACAATTTGTATTTAACAATGCTAAGTTGCGTATTTGTCTATTACAAGTTCAGATCTTCAAATTATAATTTGCAATAATAATTAGAAGCTATCAATTTTAAGTTCTGTATTTGACAATTACAAGTTCAGATCTTCAAGTTATTATTTGCAATAATAATTAGAAGCTATCAATTTTAAGTTCTGTATTTGACAATTACAAGTTCAGATCTTGAAGTTATAATTTACAATAATAATTAGAAGCTATCAATTTTAAGTTCTGTATTTCACAATTACAAGTTCAGATCTTCAAGTTATAATATGCAATAATAATTAGAAGCTATCAATTTTAAGTTCTGTATTTGACAATTACTAGTTCAGATCTTCAAGTTATAATTTGAAATAATAATTTGAATTTAACAAATCTAAGTTCTGTAATTCACTATTACAAGTTCAGATCTTCAAGTTATAATTTACAATAATAATTAGAAGCTATCAATTTTAAGTTCTGTATTTGACAATTACAAGTTCAGATCTTCAAGTTATAATTTGCAATAATAATTAGAAGCTATTAATTTTAAGTTCTGTATTTGACAATTACAAGTTCAGATCTTCAAGTTATAATTTGCAATAATAATTAGAAGCTATCAATTTTAAGTTCTGTATTTGACAATTACTAGTTCAGATCTTCAAGTTATAATTTGCACTAATAATTTGTATTTAACAATTTGATGTTCTGTATTTGACTATTACAAGTTCAGATCTTCGAATTATTATTTGCAATCTTAGTTTGAATTTAACAATTCGAAGTTCTGTATTTACCTATTACAGATTCAGATCTTCAAGTTATAATTTGCAATAATAATTAGAAGCTATCAATTTTAAGTTCTGTATTTGACAATTACTAGTTCAGATCTTCAAGTTATAATTTGCACTAATAATTTGTATTTAACAATTAGAAGTTCTGTATTTGACTATTACAAGTTCAGATCTTCGAATTATTATTTGCAATCTTAGTTTGAATTTAACAATTCGAAGTTCTGTATTTGACAATTACAAGTTCAGATCTTCAAGTTATAATTTGCACTAATAATTTGTATTTAGCAATTTGAAGTTCTGTATTTGACAATTACAAGTTCAGATCTTCAAGTTATAATTTGCAATAATAATTAGAATCTATCAATTTTAAGTTCTGTATTTGACAATTACAAGTTCAGATCTTCAAGTTATTATTTGCAATAATAATTAGAAGCTATCAATTTTAAGTTCTGTATTTGACAATTACAAGTTCAGATCTTGAAGTTATTATTTGCAATAATAATTAGAAGCTATCAATTTTAAGTTCTGTATTTGACAATTACAAGTTCAGATCTTGAAGTTATAATTTACAATAATAATTAGAAGCTATCAATTTTAAGTTCTGTATTTGACTATTACAAGTTCAGATCTTCAAGTTATAATTTGCAATAATAATTAGAAGCTATCAATTTTAAGTTCTGTATTTGACAATTACTAGTTCAGATCTTCAAGTTATAATTTGCACTAATAATTTGTATTTAACAATTAGAAGTTCTGTATTTGACTATTACAAGTTCAGATCTTCGGATTATTATTTGCAATCTTAGTTTGAATTTAACAATTCGAAGTTCTGTATTTACCTATTACAGGTTCAGATCTTCAAGTTATAATTTGCAATCACAATTTGTATTTAACAATGCTAAGTTGCGTGTTTGTCTAATACAAGTTCAGATCTTCAAATTATAATTTGCAATAATAATTAGAAGCTATCAATTTTAAGTTCTGTATTTGACAATTACAAGTTCAGATCTTCAAGTTTTTATTTGCAATAATAATTAGAAGCTATCAATTTTAAGTTCTGTATTTGACAATTACAAGTTCAGATCTTGAAGTTATAATTTACAATAATAATTAGAAGCTATCAATTTTAAGTTCTGTATTTAACAATTACAAGTTCAGATCTTCAAGTTATAATATGCAATAATAATTAGAAGCTATCAATTTTAAGTTCTGTATTTGACAATTACTAGTTCAGATCTTCAAGTTATAATTTGAAATAATAATTGGAATTTAACAAATCTAAGATCTGTAATTCACTATTACAAGTTCAGATCTTCAAGTTATAATTTACAATAATAATTAGAAGCTATCAATTTTAAGTTCTGTATTTGACAATTACAAGTTCAGATCTTCAAGTTATAATTTGCACTAATAATTTGTATTTAACAATTTGAAGTTCTGTATTTGACAATTACAAGTTCAGATCTTCAAGTTATAATTTGCAATAATAATTAGAAGCTATCAATTTTAAGTTCTGTATTTGACAATTACAAGTTCAGATCTTCAAGTTATAATTTGCAATAATAATTAGAAGCTATCAATTTTAAGTTCTGTATTTGACAATTACAAGTTCAGATCTTCAAGTTATAATTTGCAATAATAATTAGAAGCTATCAATTTTAAGTTCTGTATTTGACAATTACTAGTTCAGATCTCCAAGTTATTATTTGCAATAATAATTAGAAGCTATCAATTTTAAGTTCTGTATTTGACAATTACAAGTTCAGATCTTCAAGTTATAATTTACAATAATAATTAGAAGCTATCAATTTTAAGTTCTGTATTTGACTATTACAAGTTCAGATCTTCAAGTTATAATTTGCAATAATAATTAGAAGCTATCAATTTTAAGTTCTGTATTTGACAATTACAAGTTCAGATCTTCAAGTTATAATTTGTATTTAACAATTAGTAGTTCTGTATTTGACAATTACAAGTTCAGATTTTCAAGTTATAATTTGCAATAATAATTAGAAGCTATCAATTTTAAGTTCTGTATTTGACAATTACAAGTTCAGATCTTGAAGTTATTATTTGCAATAATAATTAGAAGCTATCAATTTTAAGTTCTGTATTTGACAATTACAAGTTCAGATCTTGAAGTTATAATTTACAATAATAATTAGAAGCTATCAATTTTAAGTTCTGTATTTGACTATTACAAGTTCAGATCTTCAAGTTATAATTTGCAATAATAATTAGAAGCTATCAATTTTAAGTTTTGTATTTGACAATTACAAGTTCAGATCTTCAAGTTATAATTTGCACTAATAATTTGTATTTAACAATTAGAAGTTCTGTATTTGACAATTACAAGTTCAGATCTTCAAGTTATAATTTGCAATAATAATTAAAGCTATCAATTTTAAGTTCTGTATTTGACAATTACTAGTTCAGATCTTCAAGTTATAATTTGCACTAATAATTTTTATTTAACAATTAGAAGTTCTGTATTTGACTATTACAAGTTCAGATCTTCGAATTATTATTTGCAATCTTAGTTTGAATTTAACAATTCGAAGTTCTGTATTTACCTATTACAGGTTCAGATCTTCAAGTTATAATTTGCAATCACAATTAGTATTTAACAATGCTAAGTTGCGTGTTTGTCTATTACAAGTTCAGATCTTCAAATTATAATTTGCAATAATAATTAGAAGCTATCAATTTTAAGTTCTGTATTTGACAATTACAAGTTCAGATCTTCAAGTTATTATTTGCAATAATAATTAGAAGCTCTCAATTTTAAGTTCTGTATTTGACAATTACAAGTTCAGATCTTGAAGTTATAATTTACAATAATAATTAGAAGCTATCAATTTTAAGTTCTGTATTTAACAATTACAAGTTCAGATCTTCAAGTTATAATATGCAATAATAATTAGAAGCTATCAATTTTAAGTTCTGTATTTGACAATTACTAGTTCAGATCTTCAAGTTATAATTTGAAATAATAATTTGAATTTAACAAATCTAAGTTCTGTAATTCACTATTACAAGTTCAGATCTTCAAGTTATAATTTACAATAATAATTAGAAGCTATCAATTTTAAGTTCTGTAATTGACAATTACAAGTTCAGATCTTCAAGTTATAATTTGCAATAATAATTAGAAGCTATCAATTTTAAGTTCTGTATTTGACAATTACAAGTTCAGATCTTCAAGTTATAATTTGCAATAATAATTAGAAGCTATCAATTTTAAGTTCTGTATTTGACAATTACAAGTTCAGATCTTCAAGTTATAATTTGCAATAATAATTAGAAGCTATCAATTTTAAGTTCTGTATTTGACAATTACAAGTTCAGATCTTCAAGTTATAATTTGCAATAATAATTAGAAGCTATCAATTTTAAGTTCTGTATTTGACAATTACTAGTTCAGATCTCCAAGTTATTATTTGCAATAATAATTAGTAGCTATCAATTTTAAGTTCTGTATTTGACAATTACAAGTTCAGATCTTCAAGTTATAATTTACAATAATAATTAGAAGCTATCAATTTTAAGTTCTGTATTTGACTATTACAAGTTCAGATCTTCAAGTTATAATTTGCAATAATAATTAGAAGCTATCAATTTTAAGTTCTGTATTTAACAATTACAAGTTCAGATCTTCAAGTTATAATATGCAATAATAATTAGTAGTTCTGTATTTGACAATTACAAGTTCAGATCTTCAAGTTATAATTTGCAATAATAATTAGAAGCTATCAATTTTAAGTTCTGTATTTGACAATTACTAGTTCAGATCTTCAAGTTATAATTTGCACTAATAATTTGTATTTAACAATTTGAAGTTCTGTATTTGACTATTACAAGTTCAGATCTTCGAATTATTATTTGCAATCTTAGTTTGAATTTAACAATTCGAAGTTCTGTATTTAACTATTACAGGTTCAGATCTTCAAGTTATAATTTGCAATCACAATTTGTATTTAACAATGCTAAGTTGCGTATTTGTCTATTACAAGTTCAGATCTTCAAATTATAATTTTCAATAATAATTAGAAGCTATCAATTTTAAGTTCTGTATTTGACAATTACAAGTTCAGATCTTCAAGTTATTATTTGCAATAATAATTAGAAGCTATCAATTTTAAGTTCTGTATTTGACAATTACAAGTTCAGATCTTGAAGTTATAATTTACAATAATAATTAGAAGCTATCAATTTTAAGTTCTGTATTTCACAATTACAAGTTCAGATCTTCAAGTTATAATATGCAATAATAATTAGAAGCTATCAATTTTAAGTTCTGTATTTGACAATTACTAGTTCAGATCTTCAAGTTATAATTTGAAATAATAATTTGAATTTAACAAATCTAAGTTCTGTAATTCTCTATTACAAGTTCAGATCTTCAAGTTATAATTTACAATAATAATTAGAAGCTATCAATTTTAAGTTCTGTATTTGACAATTACAAGTTCAGATCTTCAAGTTATAATTTGCACTAATAATTTGTATTTAACAATTTGAAGTTCTGTATTTGACAATTACAAGTTCAGATCTTCAAGTTATAATTTGCAATCACAATTTGTATTTAACAATGCTAAGTTGCGTATTTGTCTATTACAAGTTCAGATCTTCAAATTATAATTTGCAATAATAATTAGAAGCTATCAATTTTAAGTTCTGTATTTGACAATTACAAGTTCAGATCTTCAAGTTATTATTTGCAATAATAATTAGAAGCTATCAATTTTAAGTTCTGTATTTGACAATTACAAGTTCAGATCTTGAAGTTATAATTTACAATAATAATTAGAAGCTATCAATTTTAAGTTCTGTATTTCACAATTACAAGTTCAGATCTTCAAGTTATAATATGCAATAATAATTAGAAGCTATCAATTTTAAGTTCTGTATTTGACAATTACAAGTTCAGATCTTCAAGTTATAATTTGCAATAATAATTAGAAGCTATCAATTTTAAGTTCTGTATTTGACAATTACTAGTTCAGATCTTCAAGTTATAATTTGCACTAATAATTTGTATTTAACAATTTGATGTTCTGTATTTGACTATTACAAGTTCAGATCTTCGAATTATTATTTGCAATCTTAGTTTGAATTTAACAATTCGAAGTTCTGTATTTACCTATTACAGGTTCAGATCTTCAAGTTATAATTTGCAATAATAATTAGAAGCTATCAATTTTAAGTTCTGTATTTGACAATTACTAGTTCAGATCTTCAAGTTATAATTTGCACTAATAATTTGTATTTAACAATTAGAAGTTCTGTATTTGACTATTACAAGTTCAGATCTTCGAATTATTATTTGCAATCTTAGTTTGAATTTAACAATTCGAAGTTCTGTATTTGACAATTACAAGTTCAGATCTTCAAGTTATAATTTGCACTAATAATTTGTATTTAGCAATTTGAAGTTCTGTATTTGACAATTACAAGTTCAGATCTTCAAGTTATAATTTGCAATAATAATTAGAATCTATCAATTTTAAGTTCTGTATTTGACAATTACAAGTTCAGATCTTCAAGTTATTATTTGCAATAATAATTAGAAGCTATCAATTTTAAGTTCTGTATTTGACAATTACAAGTTCAGATCTTGAAGTTATTATTTGCAATAATAATTAGAAGCTATCAATTTTAAGTTCTGTATTTGACAATTACAAGTTCAAATCTTGAAGTTATAATTTACAATAATAATTAGAAGCTATCAATTTTAAGTTCTGTATTTGACTATTACAAGTTCAGATCTTCAAGTTATAATTTGCAATAATAATTAGAAGCTATCAATTTTAAGTTCTGTATTTGACAATTACTAGTTCAGATCTACAAGTTATAATTTGCACTAATAATTTGTATTTAACAATTAGAAGTTCTGTATTTGACTATTACAAGTTCAGATCTTCGGATTATTATTTGCAATCTTAGTTTGAATTTAACAATTCGAAGTTCTGTATTTACCTATTACAGGTTCAGATCTTCAAGTTATAATTTGCAATCACAATTTGTATTTAACAATGCTAAGTTGCGTGTTTGTCTAATACAAGTTCAGATCTTCAAATTATAATTTGCAATAATAATTAGAAGCTATCAATTTTAAGTTCTGTATTTGACAATTACAAGTTCAGATCTTCAAGTTTTTATTTGCAATAATAATTAGAAGCTATCAATTTTAAGTTCTGTATTTGACAATTACAAGTTCAGATCTTGAAGTTATAATTTACAATAATAATTAGAAGCTATCAATTTTAAGTTCTGTATTTAACAATTACAAGTTCAGATCTTCAAGTTATAATATGCAATAATAATTAGAAGCTATCAATTTTAAGTTCTGTATTTGACAATTACTAGTTCAGATCTTCAAGTTATAATTTGAAATAATAATTGGAATTTAACAAATCTAAGATCTGTAATTCACTATTACAAGTTCAGATCTTCAAGTTATAATTTACAATAATAATTAGAAGCTATCAATTTTAAGTTCTGTATTTGACAATTACAAGTTCAGATCTTCAAGTTATAATTTGCACTAATAATTTGTATTTAACAATTTGAAGTTCTGTATTTGACAATTACAAGTTCAGATCTTCAAGTTATAATTTGCAATAATAATTAGAAGCTATCAATTTTAAGTTCTGTATTTGACAATTACAAGTTCAGATCTTCAAGTTATAATTTGCAATAATAATTAGAAGCTATCAATTTTAAGTTCTGTATTTGACAATTACAAGTTCAGATCTTCAAGTTATAATTTGCAATAATAATTAGAAGCTATCAATTTTAAGTTCTGTATTTGACAATTACTAGTTCAGATCTCCAAGTTATTATTTGCAATAATAATTAGAAGCTATCAATTTTAAGTTCTGTATTTGACAATTACAAGTTCAGATCTTCAAGTTATAATTTACAATAATAATTAGAAGCTATCAATTTTAAGTTCTGTATTTGACTATTACAAGTTCAGATCTTCAAGTTATAATTTGCAATAATAATTAGAAGCTATCAATTTTAAGTTCTGTATTTGACAATTACAAGTTCAGATCTTCAAGTTATAATTTGTATTTAACAATTAGTAGTTCTGTATTTGACAATTACAAGTTCAGATCTTCAAGTTATAATTTGCAATAATAATTAGAAGCTATCAATTTTAAGTTCTGTATTTGACAATTACAAGTTCAGATCTTCAAGTTATAATTTGCAATAATAATTAGAAGCTATCAATTTTAAGTTCTGTATTTGACAATTACTAGTTCAGATCTTCAAGTTATAATTTGCACTAATAATTTGTATTTAACAATTTGATGTTCTGTATTTGACTATTACAAGTTCAGATCTTCGAATTATTATTTGCAATCTTAGTTTGAATTTAACAATTCGAAGTTCTGTATTTACCTATTACAGGTTCAGATCTTCAAGTTATAATTTGCAATAATAATTAGAAGCTATCAATTTTAAGTTCTGTATTTGACAATTACTAGTTCAGATCTTCAAGTTATAATTTGCACTAATAATTTGTATTTAACAATTAGAAGTTCTGTATTTGACTATTACAAGTTCAGATCTTCGAATTATTATTTGCAATCTTAGTTTGAATTTAACAATTCGAAGTTCTGTATTTGACAATTACAAGTTCAGATCTTCAAGTTATAATTTGCACTAATAATTTGTATTTAGCAATTTGAAGTTCTGTATTTGACAATTACAAGTTCAGATCTTCAAGTTATAATTTGCAATAATAATTAGAATCTATCAATTTTAAGTTCTGTATTTGACAATTACAAGTTCAGATCTTCAAGTTATTATTTGCAATAATAATTAGAAGCTATCAATTTTAAGTTCTGTATTTGACAATTACAAGTTCAGATCTTGAAGTTATTATTTGCAATAATAATTAGAAGCTATCAATTTTAAGTTCTGTATTTGACAATTACAAGTTCAGATCTTGAAGTTATAATTTACAATAATAATTAGAAGCTATCAATTTTAAGTTCTGTATTTGACTATTACAAGTTCAGATCTTCAAGTTATAATTTGCAATAATAATTAGAAGCTATCAATTTTAAGTTCTGTATTTGACAATTACTAGTTCAGATCTTCAAGTTATAATTTGCACTAATAATTTGTATTTAACAATTAGAAGTTCTGTATTTGACTATTACAAGTTCAGATCTTCGGATTATTATTTGCAATCTTAGTTTGAATTTAACAATTCGAAGTTCTGTATTTACCTATTACAGGTTCAGATCTTCAAGTTATAATTTGCAATCACAATTTGTATTTAACAATGCTAAGTTGCGTGTTTGTCTAATACAAGTTCAGATCTTCAAATTATAATTTGCAATAATAATTAGAAGCTATCAATTTTAAGTTCTGTATTTGACAATTACAAGTTCAGATCTTCAAGTTTTTATTTGCAATAATAATTAGAAGCTATCAATTTTAAGTTCTGTATTTGACAATTACAAGTTCAGATCTTGAAGTTATAATTTACAATAATAATTAGAAGCTATCAATTTTAAGTTCTGTATTTAACAATTACAAGTTCAGATCTTCAAGTTATAATATGCAATAATAATTAGAAGCTATCAATTTTAAGTTCTGTATTTGACAATTACAAGTTCAGATCTTCAAGTTATAATTTGCACTAATAATTTGTATTTAACAATTTGAAGTTCTGTATTTGACAATTACAAGTTCAGATCTTCAAGTTATAATTTGCAATAATAATTAGAAGCTATCAATTTTAAGTTCTGTATTTGACAATTACAAGTTCAGATCTTCGAATTATTATTTGCAATCTTAGTTTGAATTTAACAATTCGAAGTTCTGTATTTGACAATTACAAGTTCAGATCTTCAAGTTATAATTTGCACTAATAATTTGTATTTAACAATTAGAAGTTCTGTATTTGACTATTACAAGTTCAGATCTTCGAATTATTATTTGCAATCTTAGTTTGAATTTAACAATTCGAAGTTCTGTATTTGACAATTACAAGTTCAGATCTTCAAGTTATAATTTGCACTAATAATTTGTATTTAGCAATTTGAAGTTCTGTATTTGACAATTACAAGTTCAGATCTTCAAGTTATAATTTGCAATAATAATTAGAATCTATCAATTTTAAGTTCTGTATTTGACAATTACAAGTTCAGATCTTCAAGTTATTATTTGCAATAATAATTAGAAGCTATCAATTTTAAGTTCTGTATTTGACAATTACAAGTTCAGATCTTGAAGTTATTATTTGCAATAATAATTAGAAGCTATCAATTTTAAGTTCTGTATTTGACAATTACAAGTTCAGATCTTGAAGTTATAATTTACAATAATAATTAGAAGCTATCAATTTTAAGTTCTGTATTTGACTATTACAAGTTCAGATCTTCAAGTTATAATTTGCAATAATAATTAGAAGCTATCAATTTTAAGTTCTGTATTTGACAATTACTAGTTCAGATCTTCAAGTTATAATTTGCACTAATAATTTGTATTTAACAATTAGAAGTTCTGTATTTGACTATTACAAGTTCAGATCTTCGGATTATTATTTGCAATCTTAGTTTGAATTTAACAATTCGAAGTTCTGTATTTACCTATTACAGGTTCAGATCTTCAAGTTATAATTTGCAATCACAATTTGTATTTAACAATGCTAAGTTGCGTGTTTGTCTAATACAAGTTCAGATCTTCAAATTATAATTTGCAATAATAATTAGAAGCTATCAATTTTAATTTCTGTATTTGACAATTACAAGTTCAGATCTTCAAGTTTTTATTTGCAATAATAATTAGAAGCTATCAATTTTAAGTTCTGTATTTGACAATTACAAGTTCAGATCTTGAAGTTATAATTTACAATAATAATTAGAAGCTATCAATTTTAAGTTCTGTATTTAACAATTACAAGTTCAGATCTTCAAGTTATAATATGCAATAATAATTAGAAGCTATCAATTTTAAGTTCTGTATTTGACAATTACAAGTTCAGATCTTCAAGTTATAATTTGCACTAATAATTTGTATTTAACAATTTGAAGTTCTGTATTTGACAATTACAAGTTCAGATCTTCAAGTTATAATTTGCAATAATAATTAGAAGCTATCAATTTTAAGTTCTGTATTTGACAATTACAAGTTCAGATCTTCAAGTTATAATTTGCAATAATAATTAGAAGCTATCAATTTTAAGTTCTGTATTTGACAATTACAAGTTCAGATCTTCAAGTTATAATTTGCAATAATAATTAGAAGCTATCAATTTTAAGTTCTGTATTTGACAATTACTAGTTCAGATCTCCAAGTTATTATTTGCAATAATAATTAGAAGCTATCAATTTTAAGTTCTGTATTTGACAATTACAAGTTCAGATCTTCAAGTTATAATTTACAATAATAATTAGAAGCTATCAATTTTAAGTTCTGTATTTGACTATTACAAGTTCAGATCTTCAAGTTATAATTTGCAATAATAATTAGAAGCTATCAATTTTAAGTTCTGTATTTGACAATTACAAGTTCAGATCTTCAAGTTGTAATTTGTATTTAACAATTAGTAGTTCTGTATTTGACAATTACAAGTTCAGATCTTCAAGTTATAATTTGCAATAATAATTAGAAGCTATCAATTTTAAGTTCTGTATTTGACAATTACAAGTTCAGATCTTGAAGTTATTATTTGCAATAATAATTAGAAGCTATCAATTTTAAGTTCTGTATTTGACAATTACAAGTTCAGATCTTGAAGTTATAATTTACAATAATAATTAGAAGCTATCAATTTTAAGTTCTGTATTTGACTATTACAAGTTCAGATCTTCAAGTTATAATTTGCAATAATAATTAGAAGCTATCAATTTTAAGTTTTGTATTTGACAATTACAAGTTCAGATCTTCAAGTTATAATTTGCACTAATAATTTGTATTTAACAATTAGAAGTTCTGTATTTGACAATTACAAGTTCAGATCTTCAAGTTATAATTTGCAATAATAATTAGAAGCTATCAATTTTAAGTTCTGTATTTGACAATTACTAGTTCAGATCTTCAAGTTATAATTTGCACTAATAATTTTTATTTAACAATTAGAAGTTCTGTATTTGACTATTACAAGTTCAGATCTTCGAATTATTATTTGCAATCTTAGTTTGAATTTAACAATTCGAAGTTCTGTATTTACCTATTACAGGTTCAGATCTTCAAGTTATAATTTGCAATCACAATTAGTATTTAACAATGCTAAGTTGCGTGTTTGTCTATTACAAGTTCAGATCTTCAAATTATAATTTGCAATAATAATTAGAAGCTATCAATTTTAAGTTCTGTATTTGACAATTACAAGTTCAGATCTTCAAGTTATTATTTGCAATAATAATTAGAAGCTCTCAATTTTAAGTTCTGTATTTGACAATTACAAGTTCAGATCTTGAAGTTATAATTTACAATAATAATTAGAAGCTATCAATTTTAAGTTCTGTATTTAACAATTACAAGTTCAGATCTTCAAGTTATAATATGCAATAATAATTAGAAGCTATCAATTTTAAGTTCTGTATTTGACAATTACTAGTTCAGATCTTCAAGTTATAATTTGAAATAATAATTTGAATTTAACAAATCTAAGTTCTGTAATTCACTATTACAAGTTCAGATCTTCAAGTTATAATTTACAATAATAATTAGAAGCTATCAATTTTAAGTTCTGTAATTGACAATTACAAGTTCAGATCTTCAAGTTATAATTTGCAATAATAATTAGAAGCTATCAATTTTAAGTTCTGTATTTGACAATTACAAGTTCAGATCTTCAAGTTATAATTTGCAATAATAATTAGAAGCTATCAATTTTAAGTTCTGTATTTGACAATTACAAGTTCAGATCTTCAAGTTATAATTTGCAATAATAATTAGAAGCTATCAATTTTAAGTTCTGTATTTGACAATTACAAGTTCAGATCTTCAAGTTATAATTTGCAATAATAATTAGAAGCTATCAATTTTAAGTTCTGTATTTGACAATTACTAGTTCAGATCTCCAAGTTATTATTTGCAATAATAATTAGAAGCTATCAATTTTAAGTTCTGTATTTGACAATTACAAGTTCAGATCTTCAAGTTATAATTTACAATAATAATTAGAAGCTATCAATTTTAAGTTCTGTATTTGACTATTACAAGTTCAGATCTTCAAGTTATAATTTGCAATAATAATTAGAAGCTATCAATTTTAAGTTCTGTATTTAACAATTACAAGTTCAGATCTTCAAGTTATAATATGCAATAATAATTAGTAGTTCTGTATTTGACAATTACAAGTTCAGATCTTCAAGTTATAATTTGCAATAATAATTAGAAGCTATCAATTTTAAGTTCTGTATTTGACAATTACTAGTTCAGATCTTCAAGTTATAATTTGCACTAATAATTTGTATTTAACAATTTGAAGTTCTGTATTTGACTATTACAAGTTCAGATCTTCGAATTATTATTTGCAATCTTAGTTTGAATTTAACAATTCGAAGTTCTGTATTTACCTATTACAGGTTCAGATCTTCAAGTTATAATTTGCAATCACAATTTGTATTTAACAATGCTAAGTTGCGTATTTGTCTATTACAAGTTCAGATCTTCAAATTATAATTTGCAATAATAATTAGAAGCTATCAATTTTAAGTTCTGTATTTGATAATTACAAGTTCAGATCTTCAAGTTATTATTTGCAATAATAATTAGAAGCTATCAATTTTAAGTTCTGTATTTGACAATTACAAGTTCAGATCTTGAAGTTATAATTTACAATAATAATTAGAAGCTATCAATTTTAAGTTCTGTATTTGACTATTACAAGTTCAGATCTTCAAGTTATAATTTGCAATAATAATTAGAAGCTATCAATTTTAAGTTCTGTATTTAACAATTACAAGTTCAGATCTTCAAGTTATAATATGCAATAATAATTAGTAGTTCTGTATTTGACAATTACAAGTTCAGATCTTCAAGTTATAATTTGCAATAATAATTAGAAGCTATCAATTTTAAGTTCTGTATTTGACAATTACTAGTTCAGATCTTCAAGTTATAATTTGCACTAATAATTTGTATTTAACAATTTGAAGTTCTGTATTTGACTATTACAAGTTCAGATCTTCGAATTATTATTTGCAATCTTAGTTTGAATTTAACAATTCGAAGTTCTGTATTTACCTATTACAGGTTCAGATCTTCAAGTTATAATTTGCAATCACAATTTGTATTTAACAATGCTAAGTTGCGTATTTGTCTATTACAAGTTCAGATCTTCAAATTATAATTTGCAATAATAATTAGAAGCTATCAATTTTAAGTTCTGTATTTGACAATTACAAGTTCAGATCTTCAAGTTATTATTTGCAATAATAATTAGAAGCTATCAATTTTAAGTTCTGTATTTGACAATTACAAGTTCAGATCTTGAAGTTATAATTTACAATAATAATTAGAAGCTATCAATTTTAAGTTCTGTATTTCACAATTACAAGTTCAGATCTTCAAGTTATAATATGCAATAATAATTAGAAGCTATCAATTTTAAGTTCTGTATTTGACAATTACTAGTTCAGATCTTCAAGTTATAATTTGAAATAATAATTTGAATTTAACAAATCTAAGTTCTGTAATTCTCTATTACAAGTTCAGATCTTCAAGTTATAATTTACAATAATAATTAGAAGCTATCAATTTTAAGTTCTGTATTTGACAATTACAAGTTCAGATCTTCAAGTTATAATTTGCACTAATAATTTGTATTTAACAATTTGAAGTTCTGTATTTGACAATTACAAGTTCAGATCTTCAAGTTATAATTTGCAATAATAATTAGAATCTATCAATTTTAAGTTCTGTATTTGACAATTACAAGTTCAGATCTTCAAGTTATTATTTGCAATAATAATTAGAAGCTATCAATTTTAAGTTCTGTATTTGACAATTACAAGTTCAGATCTTCAAGTTATAATTTGCAATAATAATTAGAAGCTATCAATTTTAAGTTCTGTATTTGACAATTACTAGTTCAGATCTCCAAGTTATTATTTGCAATAATAATTAGAAGCTATCAATTTTAAGTTCTGTATTTGACAATTACAAGTTCAGATCTTCTAGTTATAATTTACAATAATAATTAGAAGCTATCAATTTTAAGTTCTGTATTTGACAATTACTAGTTCAGATCTTCAAGTTATAATTTGCACTAATAATTTTTATTTAACAATTAGAAGTTCTGTATTTGACTATTACAAGTTCAGATCTTCGAATTATTATTTGCAATCTTAGTTTGAATTTAACAATTCGAAGTTCTGTATTTACCTATTACAAGTTCAGATCTTCAAGTTATAATTTGCAATAATAATTAGAAGCTATCAATTTTAAGTTCTGTATTTGACAATTACAAGTTCAGATCTTCAAGTTATAATTTGTATTTAACAATTAGTAGTTCTGTATTTGACAATTACAAGTTCAGATCTTCAAGTTATAATTTGCAATAATAATTAGAAGCTATCAATTTTAAGTTCTGTATTTGACAATTACAAGTTCAGATCTTGAAGTTATTATTTGCAATAATAATTAGAAGCTATCAATTTTAAGTTCTGTATTTGACAATTACAAGTTCAGATCTTGAAGTTATAATTTACAATAATAATTAGAAGCTATCAATTTTAAGTTCTGTATTTGACTATTACAAGTTCAGATCTTCAAGTTATAATTTGCAATAATAATTAGAAGCTATCAATTTTAAGTTTTGTATTTGACTATTACAAGTTCAGATCTTCGAATTATTATTTGCAATCTTAGTTTGAATTTAACAATTCGAAGTTCTGTATTTACCTATTACAGGTTCAGATCTTCAAGTTATAATTTGCAATCACAATTTGTATTTAACAATGCTAAGTTGCGTATTTGTCTATTACAAGTTCAGATCTTCAAATTATAATTTGCAATAATAATTAGAAGCTATCAATTTTAAGTTCTGTATTTGACAATTACAAGTTCAGATCTTCAAGTTATTATTTGCAATAATAATTAGAAGCTATCAATTTTAAGTTCTGTATTTGACAATTACAAGTTCAGATCTTGAAGTTATAATTTACAATAATAATTAGAAGCTATCAATTTTAAGTTCTGTATTTCACAATTACAAGTTCAGATGTTCAAGTTATAATATGCAATAATAATTAGAAGCTATCAATTTTAAGTTCTGTATTTGACAATTACTAGTTCAGATCTTCAAGTTATAATTTGAAATAATAATTTGAATTTAACAAATCTAAGTTCTGTAATTCTCTATTACAAGTTCAGATCTTCAAGTTATAATTTACAATAATAATTAGAAGCTATCAATTTTAAGTTCTGTATTTGACAATTACAAGTTCAGATCTTCAAGTTATAATTTGCACTAATAATTTGTATTTAACAATTTGAAGTTCTGTATTTGACAATTACAAGTTCAGATCTTCAAGTTATAATTTGCAATCACAATTTGTATTTAACAATGCTAAGTTGCGTATTTGTCTATTACAAGTTCAGATCTTCAAATTATAATATGCAATAATAATTAGTAGTTCTGTATTTGACAATTACAAGTTCAGATCTTCAAGTTATAATTTGCAATAATAATTAGAAGCTATCAATTTTAAGTTCTGTATTTGACAATTACTAGTTCAGATCTTCAAGTTATAATTTGCACTAATAATTTGTATTTAACAATTTGAAGTTCTGTATTTGACTATTACAAGTTCAGATCTTCGAATTATTATTTGCAATCTTAGTTTGAATTTAACAATTCGAAGTTCTGTATTTACCTATTACAGGTTCAGATCTTCAAGTTATAATTTGCAATCACAATTTGTATTTAACAATGCTAAGTTGCGTATTTGTCTATTACAAGTTCAGATCTTCAAATTATAATTTGCAATAATAATTAGAAGCTATCAATTTTAAGTTCTGTATTTGACAATTACAAGTTCAGATCTTCAAGTTATTATTTGCAATAATAATTAGAAGCTATCAATTTTAAGTTCTGTATTTGACAATTACAAGTTCAGATCTTGAAGTTATAATTTACAATAATAATTAGAAGCTATCAATTTTAAGTTCTGTATTTCACAATTACAAGTTCAGATCTTCAAGTTATAATATGCAATAATAATTAGAAGCTATCAATTTTAAGTTCTGTATTTGACAATTACTAGTTCAGATCTTCAAGTTATAATTTGAAATAATAATTTGAATTTAACAAATCTAAGTTCTGTAATTCTCTATTACAAGTTCAGATCTTCAAGTTATAATTTACAATAATAATTAGAAGCTATCAATTTTAAGTTCTGTATTTGACAATTACAAGTTCAGATCTTCAAGTTATAATTTGCACTAATAATTTGTATTTAACAATTTGAAGTTCTGTATTTGACAATTACAAGTTCAGATCTTCAAGTTATAATTTGCAATAATAATTAGAATCTATCAATTTTAAGTTCTGTATTTGACAATTACAAGTTCAGATCTTCAAGTTATTATTTGCAATAATAATTAGAAGCTATCAATTTTAAGTTCTGTATTTGACAATTACAAGTTCAGATCTTCAAGTTATAATTTGCAATAATAATTAGAAGCTATCAATTTTAAGTTCTGTATTTGACAATTACTAGTTCAGATCTCCAAGTTATTATTTGCAATAATAATTAGAAGCTATCAATTTTAAGTTCTGTATTTGACAATTACAAGTTCAGATCTTCTAGTTATAATTTACAATAATAATTAGAAGCTATCAATTTTAAGTTCTGTATTTGACAATTACTAGTTCAGATCTTCAAGTTATAATTTGCACTAATAATTTTTATTTAACAATTAGAAGTTCTGTATTTGACTATTACAAGTTCAGATCTTCGAATTATTATTTGCAATCTTAGTTTGAATTTAACAATTCGAAGTTCTGTATTTACCTATTACAAGTTCAGATCTTCAAGTTATAATTTGCAATAATAATTAGAAGCTATCAATTTTAAGTTCTGTATTTGACAATTACAAGTTCAGATCTTCAAGTTATAATTTGTATTTAACAATTAGTAGTTCTGTATTTGACAATTACAAGTTCAGATCTTCAAGTTATAATTTGCAATAATAATTAGAAGCTATCAATTTTAAGTTCTGTATTTGACAATTACAAGTTCAGATCTTGAAGTTATTATTTGCAATAATAATTAGAAGCTATCAATTTTAAGTTCTGTATTTGACAATTACAAGTTCAGATCTTGAAGTTATAATTTACAATAATAATTAGAAGCTATCAATTTTAAGTTCTGTATTTGACTATTACAAGTTCAGATCTTCAAGTTATAATTTGCAATAATAATTAGAAGCTATCAATTTTAAGTTTTGTATTTGACTATTACAAGTTCAGATCTTCGAATTATTATTTGCAATCTTAGTTTGAATTTAACAATTCGAAGTTCTGTATTTACCTATTACAGGTTCAGATCTTCAAGTTATAATTTGCAATCACAATTTGTATTTAACAATGCTAAGTTGCGTATTTGTCTATTACAAGTTCAGATCTTCAAATTATAATTTGCAATAATAATTAGAAGCTATCAATTTTAAGTTCTGTATTTGACAATTACAAGTTCAGATCTTCAAGTTATTATTTGCAATAATAATTAGAAGCTATCAATTTTAAGTTCTGTATTTGACAATTACAAGTTCAGATCTTGAAGTTATAATTTACAATAATAATTAGAAGCTATCAATTTTAAGTTCTGTATTTCACAATTACAAGTTCAGATGTTCAAGTTATAATATGCAATAATAATTAGAAGCTATCAATTTTAAGTTCTGTATTTGACAATTACTAGTTCAGATCTTCAAGTTATAATTTGAAATAATAATTTGAATTTAACAAATCTAAGTTCTGTAATTCTCTATTACAAGTTCAGATCTTCAAGTTATAATTTACAATAATAATTAGAAGCTATCAATTTTAAGTTCTGTATTTGACAATTACAAGTTCAGATCTTCAAGTTATAATTTGCACTAATAATTTGTATTTAACAATTTGAAGTTCTGTATTTGACAATTACAAGTTCAGATCTTCAAGTTATAATTTGCAATCACAATTTGTATTTAACAATGCTAAGTTGCGTATTTGTCTATTACAAGTTCAGATCTTCAAATTATAATTTGCAATAATAATTAGAAGCTATCAATTTTAAGTTCTGTATTTGACAATTACAAGTTCAGATCTTCAAGTTATTATTTGCAATAATAATTAGAAGCTATCAATTTTAAGTTCTGTATTTGACAATTACAAGTTCAGATCTTGAAGTTATAATTTACAATAATAATTAGAAGCTATCAATTTTAAGTTCTGTATTTCACAATTACAAGTTCAGATCTTCAAGTTATAATATGCAATAATAATTAGAAGCTATCAATTTTAAGTTCTGTATTTGACAATTACTAGTTCAGATCTTCAAGTTATAATTTGAAATAATAATTTTATTTAACAAATCTAAGTTCTGTAATTCACTATTACAAGTTCAGATCTTCAAGTTATAATTTACAATAATAATTAGAAGCTATCAATTTTAAGTTCTGTATTTGACAATTACAAGTTCAGATCTTCAAGTTATAATTTGCAATAATAATTAGAAGCTATCAATTTTAAGTTCTGTATTTGACAATTACAAGTTCAGATCTTCAAGTTATAATTTGCAATAATAATTAGAAGCTATCAATTTTAAGTTCTGTATTTGACAATTACTAGTTCAGATCTTCAAGTTATAATTTGCACTAATAATTTGTATTTAACAATTTGATGTTCTGTATTTGACTATTACAAGTTCAGATCTTCGAATTATTATTTGCAATCTTAGTTTGAATTTAACAATTCGAAGTTCTGTATTTACCTATTACAGGTTCAGATCTTCAAGTTATAATTTGCAATAATAATTAGAAGCTATCAATTTTAAGTTCTGTATTTGACAATTACTAGTTCAGATCTTCAAGTTATAATTTGCACTAATAATTTGTATTTAACAATTAGAAGTTCTGTATTTGACTATTACAAGTTCAGATCTTCGAATTATTATTTGCAATCTTAGTTTGAATTTAACAATTCGAAGTTCTGTATTTGACAATTACAAGTTCAGATCTTCAAGTTATAATTTGCACTAATAATTTGTATTTAGCAATTTGAAGTTCTGTATTTGACAATTACAAGTTCAGATCTTCAAGTTATAATTTGCAATAATAATTAGAATCTATCAATTTTAAGTTCTGTATTTGACAATTACAAGTTCAGATCTTCAAGTTATTATTTGCAATAATAATTAGAAGCTATCAATTTTAAGTTCTGTATTTGACAATTACAAGTTCAGATCTTGAAGTTATTATTTGCAATAATAATTAGAAGCTATCAATTTTAAGTTCTGTATTTGACAATTACAAGTTCAGATCTTGAAGTTATAATTTACAATAATAATTAGAAGCTATCAATTTTAAGTTCTGTATTTGACTATTACAAGTTCAGATCTTCAAGTTATAATTTGCAATAATAATTAGAAGCTATCAATTTTAAGTTCTGTATTTGACAATTACTAGTTCAGATCTTCAAGTTATAATTTGCACTAATAATTTGTATTTAACAATTAGAAGTTCTGTATTTGACTATTACAAGTTCAGATCTTCGGATTATTATTTGCAATCTTAGTTTGAATTTAACAATTCGAAGTTCTGTATTTACCTATTACAGGTTCAGATCTTCAAGTTATAATTTGCAATCACAATTTGTATTTAACAATGCTAAGTTGCGTGTTTGTCTAATACAAGTTCAGATCTTCAAATTATAATTTGCAATAATAATTAGAAGCTATCAATTTTAAGTTCTGTATTTGACAATTACAAGTTCAGATCTTCAAGTTTTTATTTGCAATAATAATTAGAAGCTATCAATTTTAAGTTCTGTATTTGACAATTACAAGTTCAGATCTTGAAGTTATAATTTACAATAATAATTAGAAGCTATCAATTTTAAGTTCTGTATTTAACAATTACAAGTTCAGATCTTCAAGTTATAATATGCAATAATAATTAGAAGCTATCAATTTTAAGTTCTGTATTTGACAATTACTAGTTCAGATCTTCAAGTTATAATTTGAAATAATAATTGGAATTTAACAAATCTAAGATCTGTAATTCACTATTACAAGTTCAGATCTTCAAGTTATAATTTACAATAATAATTAGAAGCTATCAATTTTAAGTTCTGTATTTGACAATTACAAGTTCAGATCTTCAAGTTATAATTTGCACTAATAATTTGTATTTAACAATTTGAAGTTCTGTATTTGACAATTACAAGTTCAGATCTTCAAGTTATAATTTGCAATAATAATTAGAAGCTATCAATTTTAAGTTCTGTATTTGACAATTACAAGTTCAGATCTTGAAGTTATAATTTACAATAATAATTAGAAGCTATCAATTTTAAGTTCTGTATTTCACAATTACAAGTTCAGATCTTCAAGTTATAATATGCAATAATAATTAGAAGCTATCAATTTTAAGTTCTGTATTTGACAATTACTAGTTCAGATCTTCAAGTTATAATTTGAAATAATAATTTGAATTTAACAAATCTAAGTTCTGTAATTCTCTATTACAAGTTCAGATCTTCAAGTTATAATTTACAATAATAATTAGAAGCTATCAATTTTAAGTTCTGTATTTGACAATTACAAGTTCAGATCTTCAAGTTATAATTTGCACTAATAATTTGTATTTAACAATTTGAAGTTCTGTATTTGACAATTACAAGTTCAGATCTTCAAGTTATAATTTGCAATAATAATTAGAATCTATCAATTTTAAGTTCTGTATTTGACAATTACAAGTTCAGATCTTCAAGTTATTATTTGCAATAATAATTAGAAGCTATCAATTTTAAGTTCTGTATTTGACAATTACAAGTTCAGATCTTCAAGTTATAATTTGCAATAATAATTAGAAGCTATCAATTTTAAGTTCTGTATTTGACAATTACTAGTTCAGATCTCCAAGTTATTATTTGCAATAATAATTAGAAGCTATCAATTTTAAGTTCTGTATTTGACAATTACAAGTTCAGATCTTCTAGTTATAATTTACAATAATAATTAGAAGCTATCAATTTTAAGTTCTGTATTTGACAATTACTAGTTCAGATCTTCAAGTTATAATTTGCACTAATAATTTTTATTTAACAATTAGAAGTTCTGTATTTGACTATTACAAGTTCAGATCTTCGAATTATTATTTGCAATCTTAGTTTGAATTTAACAATTCGAAGTTCTGTATTTACCTATTACAAGTTCAGATCTTCAAGTTATAATTTGCAATAATAATTAGAAGCTATCAATTTTAAGTTCTGTATTTGACAATTACAAGTTCAGATCTTCAAGTTATAATTTGTATTTAACAATTAGTAGTTCTGTATTTGACAATTACAAGTTCAGATCTTCAAGTTATAATTTGCAATAATAATTAGAAGCTATCAATTTTAAGTTCTGTATTTGACAATTACAAGTTCAGATCTTGAAGTTATTATTTGCAATAATAATTAGAAGCTATCAATTTTAAGTTCTGTATTTGACAATTACAAGTTCAGATCTTGAAGTTATAATTTACAATAATAATTAGAAGCTATCAATTTTAAGTTCTGTATTTGACTATTACAAGTTCAGATCTACAAGTTATAATTTGCAATAATAATTAGAAGCTATCAATTTTAAGTTTTGTATTTGACTATTACAAGTTCAGATCTTCGAATTATTATTTGCAATCTTAGTTTGAATTTAACAATTCGAAGTTCTGTATTTACCTATTACAGGTTCAGATCTTCAAGTTATAATTTGCAATCACAATTTGTATTTAACAATGCTAAGTTGCGTATTTGTCTATTACAAGTTCAGATCTTCAAATTATAATTTGCAATAATAATTAGAAGCTATCAATTTTAAGTTCTGTATTTGACAATTACAAGTTCAGATCTTCAAGTTATTATTTGCAATAATAATTAGAAGCTATCAATTTTAAGTTCTGTATTTGACAATTACAAGTTCAGATCTTGAAGTTATAATTTACAATAATAATTAGAAGCTATCAATTTTAAGTTCTGTATTTCACAATTACAAGTTCAGATCTTCAAGTTATAATATGCAATAATAATTAGAAGCTATCAATTTTAAGTTCTGTATTTGACAATTACTAGTTCAGATCTTCAAGTTATAATTTGAAATAATAATTTGAATTTAACAAATCTAAGTTCTGTAATTCTCTATTACAAGTTCAGATCTTCAAGTTATAATTTACAATAATAATTAGAAGCTATCAATTTTAAGTTCTGTATTTGACAATTACAAGTTCAGATCTTCAAGTTATAATTTGCACTAATAATTTGTATTTAACAATTTGAAGTTCTGTATTTGACAATTACAAGTTCAGATCTTCAAGTTATAATTTGCAATCACAATTTGTATTTAACAATGCTAAGTTGCGTATTTGTCTATTACAAGTTCAGATCTTCAAATTATAATTTGCAATAATAATTAGAAGCTATCAATTTTAAGTTCTGTATTTGACAATTACAAGTTCAGATCTTCAAGTTATTATTTGCTATAATAATTAGAAGCTATCAATTTTAAGTTCTGTATTTGACAATTACAAGTTCAGATCTTGAAGTTATAATTTACAATAATAATTAGAAGCTATCAATTTTAAGTTCTGTATTTCACAATTACAAGTTCAGATCTTCAAGTTATAATATGCAATAATAATTAGAAGCTATCAATTTTAAGTTCTGTATTTGACAATTACTAGTTCAGATCTTCAAGTTATAATTTGAAATAATAATTTTATTTAACAAATCTAAGTTCTGTAATTCACTATTACAAGTTCAGATCTTCAAGTTATAATTTACAATAATAATTAGAAGCTATCAATTTTAAGTTCTGTATTTGACAATTACAAGTTCAGATCTTCAAGTTATAATTTGCAATAATAATTAGAAGCTATCAATTTTAAGTTCTGTATTTGACAATTACAAGTTCAGATCTTCAAGTTATAATTTGCAATAATAATTAGAAGCTATCAATTTTAAGTTCTGTATTTGACAATTACTAGTTCAGATCTTCAAGTTATAATTTGCACTAATAATTTGTATTTAACAATTTGATGTTCTGTATTTGACTATTACAAGTTCAGATCTTCGAATTATTATTTGCAATCTTAGTTTGAATTTAACAATTCGAAGTTCTGTATTTACCTATTACAGGTTCAGATCTTCAAGTTATAATTTGCAATAATAATTAGAAGCTATCAATTTTAAGTTCTGTATTTGACAATTACTAGTTCAGATCTTCAAGTTATAATTTGCACTAATAATTTGTATTTAACAATTAGAAGTTCTGTATTTGACTATTACAAGTTCAGATCTTCGAATTATTATTTGCAATCTTAGTTTGAATTTAACAATTCGAAGTTCTGTATTTGACAATTACAAGTTCAGATCTTCAAGTTATAATTTGCACTAATAATTTGTATTTAGCAATTTGAAGTTCTGTATTTGACAATTACAAGTTCAGATCTTCAAGTTATAATTTGCAATAATAATTAGAATCTATCAATTTTAAGTTCTGTATTTGACAATTACAAGTTCAGATCTTCAAGTTATTATTTGCAATAATAATTAGAAGCTATCAATTTTAAGTTCTGTATTTGACAATTACAAGTTCAGATCTTGAAGTTATTATTTGCAATAATAATTAGAAGCTATCAATTTTAAGTTCTGTATTTGACAATTACAAGTTCAGATCTTGAAGTTATAATTTACAATAATAATTAGAAGCTATCAATTTTAAGTTCTGTATTTGACTATTACAAGTTCAGATCTTCAAGTTATAATTTGCAATAATAATTAGAAGCTATCAATTTTAAGTTCTGTATTTGACAATTACTAGTTCAGATCTTCAAGTTATAATTTGCACTAATAATTTGTATTTAACAATTAGAAGTTCTGTATTTGACTATTACAAGTTCAGATCTTCGGATTATTATTTGCACTAATAATTTGTATTTAACAATTTGAAGTTCTGTATTTGACAATTACAAGTTCAGATCTTCAAGTTATAATTTGCAATCACAATTTGTATTTAACAATGCTAAGTTGCGTATTTGTCTATTACAAGTTCAGATCTTCAAATTATAATTTGCAATAATAATTAGAAGCTATCAATTTTAAGTTCTGTATTTGACAATTACAAGTTCAGATCTTCAAGTTATTATTTGCAATAATAATTAGAAGCTATCAATTTTAAGTTCTGTATTTGACAATTACAAGTTCAGATCTTGAAGTTATAATTTACAATAATAATTAGAAGCTATCAATTTTAAGTTCTGTATTTCACAATTACAAGTTCAGATCTTCAAGTTATAATATGCAATAATAATTAGAAGCTATCAATTTTAAGTTCTGTATTTGACAATTACTAGTTCAGATCTTCAAGTTATAATTTGAAATAATAATTTTATTTAACAAATCTAAGTTCTGTAATTCACTATTACAAGTTCAGATCTTCAAGTTATAATTTACAATAATAATTAGAAGCTATCAATTTTAAGTTCTGTATTTGACAATTACAAGTTCAGATCTTCAAGTTATAATTTGCAATAATAATTAGAAGCTATCAATTTTAAGTTCTGTATTTGACAATTACAAGTTCAGATCTTCAAGTTATAATTTGCAATAATAATTAGAAGCTATCAATTTTAAGTTCTGTATTTGACAATTACTAGTTCAGATCTTCAAGTTATAATTTGCACTAATAATTTGTATTTAACAATTTGATGTTCTGTATTTGACTATTACAAGTTCAGATCTTCGAATTATTATTTGCAATCTTAGTTTGAATTTAACAATTCGAAGTTCTGTATTTACCTATTACAGGTTCAGATCTTCAAGTTATAATTTGCAATAATAATTAGAAGCTATCAATTTTAAGTTCTGTATTTGACAATTACTAGTTCAGATCTTCAAGTTATAATTTGCACTAATAATTTGTATTTAACAATTAGAAGTTCTGTATTTGACTATTACAAGTTCAGATCTTCGAATTATTATTTGCAATCTTAGTTTGAATTTAACAATTCGAAGTTCTGTATTTGACAATTACAAGTTCAGATCTTCAAGTTATAATTTGCACTAATAATTTGTATTTAGCAATTTGAAGTTCTGTATTTGTAAATTACAAGTTCAGATCTTCAAGTTATAATTTGCAATAATAATTAGAATCTATCAATTTTAAGTTCTGTATTTGACAATTACAAGTTCAGATCTTCAAGTTATTATTTGCAATAATAATTAGAAGCTATCAATTTTAAGTTCTGTATTTGACAATTACAAGTTCAGATCTTGAAGTTATTATTTGCAATAATAATTAGAAGCTATCAATTTTAAGTTCTGTATTTGACAATTACAAGTTCAGATCTTGAAGTTATAATTTACAATAATAATTAGAAGCTATCAATTTTAAGTTCTGTATTTGACTATTACAAGTTCAGATCTTCAAGTTATAATTTGCAATAATAATTAGAAGCTATCAATTTTAAGTTCTGTATTTGACAATTACTAGTTCAGATCTTCAAGTTATAATTTGCACTAATAATTTGTATTTAACAATTAGAAGTTCTGTATTTGACTATTACAAGTTCAGATCTTCGGATTATTATTTGCAATCTTAGTTTGAATTTAACAATTCGAAGTTCTGTATTTACCTATTACAAGTTCAGATCTTCAAGTTATAATTTGCAATAATAATTAGAAGCTATCAATTTTAAGTTCTGTATTTGACAATTACAAGTTCAGATCTTCAAGTTATAATTTGTATTTAACAATTAGTAGTTCTGTATTTGACAATTACAAGTTCAGATCTTCAAGTTATAATTTGCAATAATAATTAGAAGCTATCAATTTTAAGTTCTGTATTTGACAATTACAAGTTCAGATCTTGAAGTTATTATTTGCAATAATAATTAGAAGCTATCAATTTTAAGTTCTGTATTTGACAATTACAAGTTCAGATCTTGAAGTTATAATTTACAATAATAATTAGAAGCTATCAATTTTAAGTTCTGTATTTGACTATTACAAGTTCAGATCTTCAAGTTATAATTTGCAATAATAATTAGAAGCTATCAATTTTAAGTTTTGTATTTGACTATTACAAGTTCAGATCTTCGAATTATTATTTGCAATCTTAGTTTGAATTTAACAATTCGAAGTTCTGTATTTACCTATTACAGGTTCAGATCTTCAAGTTATAATTTGCAATCACAATTTGTATTTAACAATGCTAAGTTGCGTATTTGTCTATTACAAGTTCAGATCTTCAAATTATAATTTGCAATAATAATTAGAAGCTATCAATTTTAAGTTCTGTATTTGACAATTACAAGTTCAGATCTTCAAGTTATTATTTGCAATAATAATTAGAAGCTATCAATTTTAAGTTCTGTATTTGACAATTACAAGTTCAGATCTTGAAGTTATAATTTACAATAATAATTAGAAGCTATCAATTTTAAGTTCTGTATTTCACAATTACAAGTTCAGATCTTCAAGTTATAATATGCAATAATAATTAGAAGCTATCAATTTTAAGTTCTGTATTTGACAATTACTAGTTCAGATCTTCAAGTTATAATTTGAAATAATAATTTGAATTTAACAAATCTAAGTTCTGTAATTCTCTATTACAAGTTCAGATCTTCAAGTTATAATTTACAATAATAATTAGAAGCTATCAATTTTAAGTTCTGTATTTGACAATTACAAGTTCAGATCTTCAAGTTATAATTTGCAATCACAATTTGTATTTAACAATGCTAAGTTGCGTATTTGTCTATTACAAGTTCAGATCTTCAAATTATAATTTGCAATAATAATTAGAAGCTATCAATTTTAAGTTCTGTATTTGACAATTACAAGTTCAGATCTTCAAGTTATTATTTGCAATAATAATTAGAAGCTATCAATTTTAAGTTCTGTATTTGACAATTACAAGTTCAGATCTTGAAGTTATAATTTACAATAATAATTAGAAGCTATCAATTTTAAGTTCTGTATTTCACAATTACAAGTTCAGATCTTCAAGTTATAATATGCAATAATAATTAGAAGCTATCAATTTTAAGTTCTGTATTTGACAATTACTAGTTCAGATCTTCAAGTTATAATTTGAAATAATAATTTTATTTAACAAATCTAAGTTCTGTAATTCACTATTACAAGTTCAGATCTTCAAGTTATAATTTACAATAATAATTAGAAGCTATCAATTTTAAGTTCTGTATTTGACAATTACAAGTTCAGATCTTCAAGTTATAATTTGCAATAATAATTAGAAGCTATCAATTTTAAGTTCTGTATTTGACAATTACAAGTTCAGATCTTCAAGTTATAATTTGCAATAATAATTAGAAGCTATCAATTTTAAGTTCTGTATTTGACAATTACTAGTTCAGATCTTCAAGTTATAATTTGCACTAATAATTTGTATTTAACAATTTGATGTTCTGTATTTGACTATTACAAGTTCAGATCTTCGAATTATTATTTGCAATCTTAGTTTGAATTTAACAATTCGAAGTTCTGTATTTACCTATTACAGGTTCAGATCTTCAAGTTATAATTTGCAATAATAATTAGAAGCTATCAATTTTAAGTTCTGTATTTGACAATTACTAGTTCAGATCTTCAAGTTATAATTTGCACTAATAATTTGTATTTAACAATTAGAAGTTCTGTATTTGACTATTACAAGTTCAGATCTTCGAATTATTATTTGCAATCTTAGTTTGAATTTAACAATTCGAAGTTCTGTATTTGACAATTACAAGTTCAGATCTTCAAGTTATAATTTGCACTAATAATTTGTATTTAGCAATTTGAAGTTCTGTATTTGACAATTACAAGTTCAGATCTTCAAGTTATAATTTGCAATAATAATTAGAATCTATCAATTTTAAGTTCTGTATTTGACAATTACAAGTTCAGATCTTCAAGTTATTATTTGCAATAATAATTAGAAGCTATCAATTTTAAGTTCTGTATTTGACAATTACAAGTTCAGATCTTGAAGTTATTATTTGCAATAATAATTAGAAGCTATCAATTTTAAGTTCTGTATTTGACAATTACAAGTTCAGATCTTGAAGTTATAATTTACAATAATAATTAGAAGCTATCAATTTTAAGTTCTGTATTTGACTATTACAAGTTCAGATCTTCAAGTTATAATTTGCAATATAATTAGAAGCTATCAATTTTAAGTTCTGTATTTGACAATTACTAGTTCAGATCTTCAAGTTATAATTTGCACTAATAATTTGTATTTAACAATTAGAAGTTCTGTATTTGACTATTACAAGTTCAGATCTTCGGATTATTATTTGCAATCTTAGTTTGAATTTAACAATTCGAAGTTCTGTATTTACCTATTACAGGTTCAGATCTTCAAGTTATAATTTGCAATCACAATTTGTATTTAACAATGCTAAGTTGCGTGTTTGTCTAATACAAGTTCAGATCTTCAAATTATAATTTGCAATAATAATTAGAAGCTATCAATTTTAAGTTCTGTATTTGACAATTACAAGTTCAGATCTTCAAGTTTTTATTTGCAATAATAATTAGAAGCTATCAATTTTAAGTTCTGTATTTGACAATTACAAGTTCAGATCTTGAAGTTATAATTTACAATAATAATTAGAAGCTATCAATTTTAAGTTCTGTATTTAACAATTACAAGTTCAGATCTTCAAGTTATAATATGCAATAATAATTAGAAGCTATCAATTTTAAGTTCTGTATTTGACAATTACTAGTTCAGATCTTCAAGTTATAATTTGAAATAATAATTGGAATTTAACAAATCTAAGATCTGTAATTCACTATTACAAGTTCAGATCTTCAAGTTATAATTTACAATAATAATTAGAAGCTATCAATTTTAAGTTCTGTATTTGACAATTACAAGTTCAGATCTTCAAGTTATAATTTGCACTAATAATTTGTATTTAACAATTTGAAGTTCTGTATTTGACAATTACAAGTTCAGATCTTCAAGTTATAATTTGCAATAATAATTAGAAGCAATCAATTTTAAGTTCTGTATTTGACAATTACAAGTTCAGATCTTCAAGTTATAATTTGCAATAATAATTAGAAGCTATCAATTTTAAGTTCTGTATTTGACAATTACAAGTTCAGATCTTCAAGTTATAATTTGCAATAATAATTAGAAGCTATCAATTTTAAGTTCTGTATTTGACAATTACTAGTTCAGATCTCCAAGTTATTATTTGCAATAATAATTAGAAGCTATCAATTTTAAGTTCTGTATTTGACAATTACAAGTTCAGATCTTCAAGTTATAATTTACAATAATAATTAGAAGCTATCAATTTTAAGTTCTGTATTTGACTATTACAAGTTCAGATCTTCAAGTTATAATTTGCAATAATAATTAGAAGCTATCAATTTTAAGTTCTGTATTTGACAATTACAAGTTCAGATCTTCAAGTTATAATTTGTATTTAACAATTAGTAGTTCTGTATTTGACAATTACAAGTTCAGATCTTCAAATTATAATTTGCAATAATAATTAGAAGCTATCAATTTTAAGTTCTGTATTTGACAATTACAAGTTCAGATCTTCAAGTTATTATTTGCAATAATAATTAGAAGCTCTCAATTTTAAGTTCTGTATTTGACAATTACAAGTTCAGATCTTGAAGTTATAATTTACAATAATAATTAGAAGCTATCAATTTTAAGTTCTGTATTTAACAATTACAAGTTCAGATCTTCAAGTTATAATATGCAATAATAATTAGAAGCTATCAATTTTAAGTTCTGTATTTGACAATTACTAGTTCAGATCTTCAAGTTATAATTTGAAATAATAATTTGAATTTAACAAATCTAAGTTCTGTAATTCACTATTACAAGTTCAGATCTACAAGTTATAATTTACAATAATAATTAGAAGCTATCAATTTTAAGTTCTGTAATTGACAATTACAAGTTCAGATCTTCAAGTTATAATTTGCGATAATAATTACAAGCTATCAATTTTAAGTTCTGTATTTGACAATTACAAGTTCAGATCTTCAAGTTATAATTTGCAATAATAATTAGAAGCTATCAATTTTAAGTTCTGTATTTGACAATTACAAGTTCAGATCTTCAAGTTATAATTTGCAATAATAATTAGAAGCTATCAATTTTAAGTTCTGTATTTGACAATTACAAGTTCAGATCTTCAAGTTATAATTTGCAATAATAATTAGAAGCTATCAATTTTAAGTTCTGTATTTGACAATTACTAGTTCAGATCTCCAAGTTATTATTTGCAATAATAATTAGAAGCTATCAATTTTAAGTTCTGTATTTGACAATTACAAGTTCAGATCTTCAAGTTATAATTTACAATAATAATTAGAAGCTATCAATTTTAAGTTCTGTATTTGACTATTACAAGTTCAGATCTTCAAGTTATAATTTGCAATAATAATTAGAAGCTATCAATTTTAAGTTCTGTATTTAACAATTACAAGTTCAGATCTTCAAGTTATAATATGCAATAATAATTAGTAGTTCTGTATTTGACAATTACAAGTTCAGATCTTCAAGTTATAATTTGCAATAATAATTAGAAGCTATCAATTTTAAGTTCTGTATTTGACAATTACTAGTTCAGATCTTCAAGTTATAATTTGCACTAATAATTTGTATTTAACAATTTGAAGTTCTGTATTTGACTATTACAAGTTCAGATCTTCGAATTATTATTTGCAATCTTAGTTTGAATTTAACAATTCGAAGTTCTGTATTTACCTATTACAGGTTCAGATCTTCAAGTTATAATTTGCAATCACAATTTGTATTTAACAATGCTAAGTTGCGTATTTGTCTATTACAAGTTCAGATCTTCAAATTATAATTTGCAATAATAATTAGAAGCTATCAATTTTAAGTTCTGTATTTGACAATTACAAGTTCAGATCTTCAAGTTATTATTTGCAATAATAATTAGAAGCTATCAATTTTAAGTTCTGTATTTGACAATTACAAGTTCAGATCTTGAAGTTATAATTTACAATAATAATTAGAAGCTATCAATTTTAAGTTCTGTATTTCACAATTACAAGTTCAGATCTTCAAGTTATAATATGCAATAATAATTAGAAGCTATCAATTTTAAGTTCTGTATTTGACAATTACTAGTTCAGATCTTCAAGTTATAATTTGAAATAATAATTTGAATTTAACAAATCTAAGTTCTGTAATTCTCTATTACAAGTTCAGATCTTCAAGTTATAATTTACAATAATAATTAGAAGCTATCAATTTTAAGTTCTGTATTTGACAATTACAAGTTCAGATCTTCAAGTTATAATTTGCACTAATAATTTGTATTTAACAATTTGAAGTTCTGTATTTGACAATTACAAGTTCAGATCTTCAAGTTATAATTTGCAATAATAATTAGAATCTATCAATTTTAAGTTCTGTATTTGACAATTACAAGTTCAGATCTTCAAGTTATTATTTGCAATAATAATTAGAAGCTATCAATTTTAAGTTCTGTATTTGACAATTACAAGTTCAGATCTTCAAGTTATAATTTGCAATAATAATTAGAAGCTATCAATTTTAAGTTCTGTATTTGACAATTACTAGTTCAGATCTCCAAGTTATTATTTGCAATAATAATTAGAAGCTATCAATTTTAAGTTCTGTATTTGACAATTACAAGTTCAGATCTTCTAGTTATAATTTACAATAATAATTAGAAGCTATCAATTTTAAGTTCTGTATTTGACAATTACTAGTTCAGATCTTCAAGTTATAATTTGCACTAATAATTTTTATTTAACAATTAGAAGTTCTGTATTTGACTATTACAAGTTCAGATCTTCGAATTATTATTTGCAATCTTAGTTTGAATTTAACAATTCGAAGTTCTGTATTTACCTATTACAAGTTCAGATCTTCAAGTTATAATTTGCAATAATAATTAGAAGCTATCAATTTTAAGTTCTGTATTTGACAATTACAAGTTCAGATCTTCAAGTTATAATTTGTATTTAACAATTAGTAGTTTTGTATTTGACAATTACAAGTTCAGATCTTCAAGTTATAATTTGCAATAATAATTAGAAGCTATCAATTTTAAGTTCTGTATTTGACAATTACAAGTTCAGATCTTGAAGTTATTATTTGCAATAATAATTAGAAGCTATCAATTTTAAGTTCTGTATTTGACAATTACAAGTTCAGATCTTGAAGTTATAATTTACAATAATAATTAGAAGCTATCAATTTTAAGTTCTGTATTTGACTATTACAAGTTCAGATCTTCAAGTTATAATTTGCAATAATAATTAGAAGCTATCAATTTTAAGTTTTGTATTTGACAATTACAAGTTCAGATCTTCAAGTTATAATTTGCACTAATAATTTGTATTTAACAATTAGAAGTTCTGTATTTGACAATTACAAGTTCAGATCTTCAAGTTATAATTTGCAATAATAATTAGAAGCTATCAATTTTAAGTTCTGTATTTGACAATTACTAGTTCAGATCTTCAAGTTATAATTTGCACTAATAATTTTTATTTAACAATTAGAAGTTCTGTATTTGACTATTACAAGTTCAGATCTTCGAATTATTATTTGCAATCTTAGTTTGAATTTAACAATTCGAAGTTTTGTATTTACCTATTACAGGTTCAGATCTTCAAGTTATAATTTGCAATCACAATTAGTATTTAACAATGCTAAGTTGCGTGTTTGTCTATTACAAGTTCAGATCTTCAAATTATAATTTGCAATAATAATTAGAAGCTATCAATTTTAAGTTCTGTATTTGACAATTACAAGTTCAGATCTTCAAGTTATTATTTGCAATAATAATTAGAAGCTCTCAATTTTAAGTTCTGTATTTGACAATTACAAGTTCAGATCTTGAAGTTATAATTTACAATAATAATTAGAAGCTATCAATTTTAAGTTCTGTATTTAACAATTACAAGTTCAGATCTTCAAGTTATAATATGCAATAATAATTAGAAGCTATCAATTTTAAGTTCTGTATTTGACAATTACTAGTTCAGATCTTCAAGTTATAATTTGAAATAATAATTTGAATTTAACAAATCTAAGTTCTGTAATTCACTATTACAAGTTCAGATCTTCAAGTTATAATTTACAATAATAATTAGAAGCTATCAATTTTAAGTTCTGTAATTGACAATTACAAGTTCAGATCTTCAAGTTATAATTTGCAATAATAATTAGAAGCTATCAATTTTAAGTTCTGTATTTGACAATTACAAGTTCAGATCTTCAAGTTATAATTTGCAATAATAATTAGAAGCTATCAATTTTAAGTTCTGTATTTGACAATTACAAGTTCAGATCTTCAAGTTATAATTTGCAATAATAATTAGAAGCTATCAATTTCAAGTTCTGTATTTGACAATTACAAGTTCAGATCTTCAAGTTATAATTTGCAATAATAATTAGAAGCTATCAATTTTAAGTTCTGTATTTGACAATTACTAGTTCAGATCTCCAAGTTATTATTTGCAATAATAATTAGAAGCTATCAATTTTAAGTTCTGTATTTGACAATTACAAGTTCAGATCTTCAAGTTATAATTTACAATAATAATTAGAAGCTATCAATTTTAAGTTCTGTATTTGACTATTACAAGTTCAGATCTTCAAGTTATAATTTGCAATAATAATTAGAAGCTATCAATTTTAAGTTCTGTATTTAACAATTACAAGTTCAGATCTTCAAGTTATAATATGCAATAATAATTAGTAGTTCTGTATTTGTCAATTACAAGTTCAGATCTTCAAGTTATAATTTGCAATAATAATTAGAAGCTATCAATTTTAAGTTCTGTAATTGACAATTACTAGTTCAGATCTTCAAGTTATAATTTGCACTAATAATTTGTATTTAACAATTTGAAGTTCTGTATTTGACTATTACAAGTTCAGATCTTCGAATTATTATTTGCAATCTTAGTTTGAATTTAACAATTCGAAGTTCTGTATTTACCTATTACAGGTTCAGATCTTCAAGTTATAATTTGCAATCACAATTTGTATTTAACAATGCTAAGTTGCGTATTTGTCTATTACAAGTTCAGATCTTCAAATTATAATTTGCAATAATAATTAGAAGCTATCAATTTTAAGTTCTGTATTTGACAATTACAAGTTCAGATCTTCAAGTTATTATTTGCAATAATAATTAGAAGCTATCAATTTTAAGTTCTGTATTTGACAATTACAAGTTCAGATCTTGAAGTTATAATTTACAATAATAATTAGAAGCTATCAATTTTAAGTTCTGTATTTCACAATTACAAGTTCAGATCTTCAAGTTATAATATGCAATAATAATTAGAAGCTATCAATTTTAAGTTCTGTATTTGACAATTACTAGTTCAGATCTTCAAGTTATAATTTGAAATAATAATTTGAATTTAACAAATCTAAGTTCTGTAATTCTCTATTACAAGTTCAGATCTTCAAGTTATAATTTACAATAATAATTAGAAGCTATCAATTTTAAGTTCTGTATTTGACAATTACAAGTTCAGATCTTCAAGTTATAATTTGCACTAATAATTTGTATTTAACAATTTGAAGTTCTGTATTTGACAATTACAAGTTCAGATCTTCAAGTTATAATTTGCAATAATAATTAGAATCTATCAATTTTAAGTTCTGTATTTGACAATTACAAGTTCAGATCTTCAAGTTATTATTTGCAATAATAATTAGAAGCTATCAATTTTAAGTTCTGTATTTGACAATTACAAGTTCAGATCTTCAAGTTATAATTTGCAATAATAATTAGAAGCTATCAATTTTAAGTTCTGTATTTGACAATTACTAGTTCAGATCTCCAAGTTATTATTTGCAATAATAATTAGAAGCTATCAATTTTAAGTTCTGTATTTGACAATTACAAGTTCAGATCTTCTAGTTATAATTTACAATAATAATTAGAAGCTATCAATTTTAAGTTCTGTATTTGACTATTACAAGTTCAGATCTTCAAGTTATAATTTGCAATAATAATTAGAAGCTATCAATTTAAGTTCTGTATTTGACAATTACAAGTTCAGATCTTCAAGTTATAATTTGTATTTAACAATTAGTAGTTCTGTATTTGACAATTACAAGTTCAGATCTTCAAGTTATAATTTGCAATAATAATTAGAAGCTATCAATTTTAAGTTCTGTATTTGACAATTACTAGTTCAGATCTTCAAGTTATAATTTGCACTAATAATTTGTATTTAACAATTAGAAGTTCTGTATTTGACTATTACAAGTTCAGATCTTCGAATTATTATTTGCAATCTTAGTTTGAATTTAACAATTCGAAGTTCTGTATTTACCTATTACAGGTTCAGATCTTCAAGTTATAATTTGCAATCACAATTTGTATTTAACAATGCTAAGTTGCGTATTTGTCTATTACAAGTTCAGATCTTCAAATTATAATTTGCAATAATAACTAGAAGCTATCAATTTTAAGTTCTGTATTTGACAATTACAAGTTCAGATCTTCAAGTTATTATTTGCAATAATAATTAGAAGCTATCAATTTTAAGTTCTGTATTTGACAATTACAAGTTCAGATCTTGAAGTTATAATTTACAATAATAATTAGAAGCTATCAATTTTAAGTTCTGTATTTCACAATTACAAGTTCAGATCTTCAAGTTATAATATGCAATAATAATTAGAAGCTATCAATTTTAAGTTCTGTATTTGACAATTACTAGTTCAGATCTTCAAGTTATAATTTGAAATAATAATTTGAATTTAACAAATCTAAGTTCTGTAATTCACTATTACAAGTTCAGATCTTCAAGTTATAATTTACAATAATAATTAGAAGCTATCAATTTTAAGTTCTGTATTTGACAATTACAAGTTCAGATCTTCAAGTTATAATTTGCACTAATAATTTGTATTTAACAATTTGTAGTTCTGTATTTGACAATTACAAGTTCAGATCTTCAAGTTATAATTTGCAATAATAATTAGAAGCTATCAATTTTAAGTTCTGTATTTGACAATTACAAGTTCAGATCTTCAAGTTATAATTTGCAATAATAATTAGAAGCTATCAATTTTAAGTTCTGTATTTGACAATTACAAGTTCAGATCTTCAAGTTATAATTTGCAATAATAATTAGAAGCTATCAATTTTAAGTTCTGTATTTGACAATTACTAGTTCAGATCTTCAAGTTATAATTTGCACTAATAATTTGTATTTAACAATTTGAAGTTCTGTATTTGACTATTACAAGTTCATATCTTCGAATTATTATTTGCAATCTTAGTTTGAATTTAACAATTCGAAGTTCTGTATTTACCTATTACAGGTTCAGATCTTCAAGTTATAATTTGCAATCACAATTTGTATTTAACAATGCTAAGTTGCGTATTTGTCTATTACAAGTTCAGATCTTCAAATTATAATTTGCAATAATAATTAGAAGCTATCAATTTTAAGTTCTGTATTTGACAATTACAAGTTCAGATCTTCAAGTTATAATTTGCAATAATAATTAGAAGCTATCAATTTTAAGTTCTGTATTTGACAATTACTAGTTCAGATCTCCAAGTTATTATTTGCAATAATAATTAGAAGCTATCAATTTTAAGTTCTGTATTTGACAATTACAAGTTCAGATCTTCTAGTTATAATTTACAATAATAATTAGAAGCTATCAATTTTAAGTTCTGTATTTGACTATTACAAGTTCAGATCTTCAAGTTATAATTTGCAATAATAATTAGAAGCTATCAATTTAAGTTCTGTATTTGACAATTACAAGTTCAGATCTTCAAGTTATAATTTGTATTTAACAATTAGTAGTTCTGTATTTGACAATTACAAGTTCAGATCTTCAAGTTATAATTTGCAATAATAATTAGAAGCTATCAATTTTAAGTTCTGTATTTGACAATTACTAGTTCAGATCTTCAAGTTATAATTTGCACTAATAATTTGTATTTAACAATTAGAAGTTCTGTATTTGACTATTACAAGTTCAGATCTTCGAATTATTATTTGCAATCTTAGTTTGAATTTAACAATTCGAAGTTCTGTATTTACCTATTACAGGTTCAGATCTTCAAGTTATAATTTGCAATCACAATTTGTATTTAACAATGCTAAGTTGCGTATTTGTCTATTACAAGTTCAGATCTTCAAATTATAATTTGCAATAATAACTAGAAGCTATCAATTTTAAGTTCTGTATTTGACAATTACAAGTTCAGATCTTCAAGTTATTATTTGCAATAATAATTAGAAGCTATCAATTTTAAGTTCTGTATTTGACAATTACAAGTTCAGATCTTGAAGTTATAATTTACAATAATAATTAGAAGCTATCAATTTTAAGTTCTGTATTTCACAATTACAAGTTCAGATCTTCAAGTTATAATATGCAATAATAATTAGAAGCTATCAATTTTAAGTTCTGTATTTGACAATTACTAGTTCAGATCTTCAAGTTATAATTTGAAATAATAATTTGAATTTAACAAATCTAAGTTCTGTAATTCACTATTACAAGTTCAGATCTTCAAGTTATAATTTACAATAATAATTAGAAGCTATCAATTTTAAGTTCTGTATTTGACAATTACAAGTTCAGATCTTCAAGTTATAATTTGCACTAATAATTTGTATTTAACAATTTGAAGTTCTGTATTTGACAATTACAAGTTCAGATCTTCAAGTTATAATTTGCAATAATAATTAGAAGCTATCAATTTTAAGTTCTGTATTTGACAATTACAAGTTCAGATCTTCAAGTTATAATTTGCAATAATAATTAGAAGCTATCAATTTTAAGTTCTGTATTTGACAATTACAAGTTCAGATCTTCAAGTTATAATTTGCAATAATAATTAGAAGCTATCAATTTTAAGTTCTGTATTTGACAATTACTAGTTCAGATCTTCAAGTTATAATTTGCACTAATAATTTGTATTTAACAATTTGAAGTTCTGTATTTGACTATTACAAGTTCATATCTTCGAATTATTATTTGCAATCTTAGTTTGAATTTAACAATTCGAAGTTCTGTATTTACCTATTACAGGTTCAGATCTTCAAGTTATAATTTGCAATCACAATTTGTATTTAACAATGCTAAGTTGCGTATTTGTCTATTACAAGTTCAGATCTTCAAATTATAATTTGCAATAATAATTAGAAGCTATCAATTTTAAGTTCTGTATTTGACAATTACAAGTTCAGATCTTCAAGTTATTATTTGCAATAATAATTAGAAGCTATCAATTTTAAGTTCTGTATTTGACAATTACAAGTTCAGATCTTGAAGTTATAATTTACAATAATAATTAGAAGCTATCAATTTTAAGTTCTGTATTTCACAATTACAAGTTCAGATCTTCAAGTTATAATATGCAATAATAATTAGAAGCTATCAATTTTAAGTTCTGTATTTGACAATTACTAGTTCAAATCTTCAAGTTATAATTTGAAATAATAATTTGAATTTAACAAATCTAAGTTCTGTATTTGACTATTACAAGTTCAGATCTTCAAGTTATAATTTACAATAATAATTAGAAGCTATCAATTTTAAGTTCTGTATTTGACAATTACAAGTTCAGATCTTCAAGTTATAATTTGCACTAATAATTTGTATTTAACAATTTGAAGTTCTGTATTTGACAATTACAAGTTCAGATCTTCAAGTTATAATTTGCAATAATAATTAGAATCTATCAATTTTAAGTTCTGTATTTGACAATTACAAGTTCAGATCTTCAAGTTATTATTTGCAATAATAATTAGAAGCTATCAATTTTAAGTTCTGTATTTGACAATTACAAGTTCAGATCTTCAAGTTATAATTTGCAATAATAATTAGAAGCTATCAATTTTAAGTTCTGTATTTGACAATTACTAGTTCAGATCTCCAAGTTATTATTTGCAATAATAATTAGAAGCTATCAATTTTAAGTTCTGTATTTGACAATTACAAGTTCAGATCTTCAAGTTATAATTTACAATAATAATTAGAAGCTATCAATTTTAAGTTCTGTATTTGACTATTACAAGTTCAGATCTTCAAGTTATAATTTACAATAATAATTAGAAGCTATCAATTTTAAGTTCTGTATTTGACTATTACAAGTTCAGATCTTCAAGTTATAATTTGCAATAATAATTAGAAGCTATCAATTTAAGTTCTGTATTTGACAATTACAAGTTCAGATCTTCAAGTTATAATTTGCAATAATAATTAGAAGCTATCAATTTTAAGTTCTGTATTTGACAATTACTAGTTCAGATCTTCAAGTTATAATTTGCACTAATAATTTGTATTTAACAATTTGAAGTTCTGTATTTGACAATTACAAGTTCAGATCTTCATGTTATAATTTGCAATAATAATTAGAAGCTATCAATTTTAAGTTCTGTATTTGACAATTACAAGTTCAGAGCTTCAAGTTATAATTTGCAATAATAATTAGAAGCTATCAATTTTAAGTTCTGTATTTGACAATTACAAGTTCAGATCTAAAAGTTATAATTTGCAATAATAATTAGAAGCTATCAATTTTAAGTTCTGTATTTGACAATTACTAGTTCAGATCTTCAAGTTATAATTTGCACTAATAATTTGTATTTAACAATTTGAAGTTCTGTATTTGACTATTACAAGTTCATATCTTCGAATTATTATTTGCAATCTTAGTTTGAATTTAACAATTCGAAGTTCTGTATTTACCTATTACAGGTTCAGATCTTCAAGTTATAATTTGCAATCACAATTTGTATATAACAATGCTAAGTTGCGTATTTGTCTATTACAAGTTCTGATCTTCAAATTATAATTTGCAATAATAATTAGAAGCTATCAATTTTAAGTTCTGTATTTGACAATTACAAGTTCAGATCTTCAAGTTATTATTTGCAATAATAATTAGAAGCTATCAATTTTAAGTTCTGTATTTGACAATTACAAGTTCAGATCTTGAAGTTATAATTTACAATAATAATTAGAAGCTATCAATTTTAAGTTCTGTATTTCACAATTACAAGTTCAGATCTTCAAGTTATAATATGCAATAATAATTAGAAGCTATCAATTTTAAGTTCTGTATTTGACAATTACTAGTTCAGATCTTCAAGTTATAATTTGAAATAATAATTTGAATTTAACAAATCTAAGTTCTGTAATTCACTATTACAAGTTCAGATCTTCAAGTTATAATTTACAATAATAATTAGAAGCTATCAATTTTAAGTTCTGTATTTGACAATTACAAGTTCAGATCTTCAAGTTATAATTTGCACTAATAATTTGTATTTAACAATTTGAAGTTCTGTATTTGACAATTACAAGTTCAGATCTTCAAGTTATAATTTGCAATAATAATTAGAATCTATCAATTTTAAGTTCTGTATTTGACAATTACAAGTTCAGATCTTCAAGTTATTATTTGCAATAATAATTAGAAGCTATCAATTTTAAGTTCTGTATTTGACAATTACAAGTTCAGATCTTCAAGTTATAATTTGCAATAATAATTAGAAGCTATCAATTTTAAGTTCTGTATTTGACAATTACTAGTTCAGATCTCCAAGTTATTATTTGCAATAATAATTAGAAGCTATCAATTTTAAGTTCTGTATTTGACAATTACAAGTTCAGATCTTCAAGTTATAATTTACAATAATAATTAGAAGCTATCAATTTTAAGTTCTGTATTTGACTATTACAAGTTCAGATCTTCAAGTTATAATTTGCAATAATAATTAGAAGCTATCAATTTAAGTTCTGTATTTGACAATTACAAGTTCAGATCTTCAAGTTATAATTTGCAATAATAATTAGAAGCTATCAATTTTAAGTTCTGTATTTGACAATTACTAGTTCAGATCTTCAAGTTATAATTTGCACTAATAATTTGTATTTAACAATTAGAAGTTCTGTATTTGACTATTACAAGTTCAGATCTTCGAATTATTATTTGCAATCTTAGTTTGAATTTAACAATTCGAAGTTCTGTATTTACCTATTACAGGTTCAGATCTTCAAGTTATAATTTGCAATCACAATTTGTATTTAACAATGCTAAGTTGCGTATTTGTCTATTACAAGTTCAGATCTTCAAATTATAATTTGCAATAATAATTAGAAGCTATCAATTTTAAGTTCTGTATTTGACAATTACAAGTTCAGATCTTCAAGTTATAATTTGCAATAATAATTAGAAGCTATCAATTTTAAGTTCTGTTTTTGACAATTACAAGTTCAGATCTTCAAGTTATAATTTGCAATAATAATTAGAAGCTATCAATTTTAAGTTCTGTATTTGACAATTACTAGTTCAGATCTCCAAGTTATTATTTGCAATAATAATTAGAAGCTATCAATTTTAAGTTCTGTATTTGACAATTACAAGTTCAGATCTTCAAGTTATAATTTACAATAATAATTAGAAGCTATCAATTTTAAGTTCTGTATTTGACAATTACAAGTTCAGATCTTCAAGTTATAATTTGTATTTAACAATTAGTAGTTCTGTATTTGACAATTACAAGTTCAGATCTTCAAGTTATAATTTGCAATAATAATTAGAAGCTATCAATTTTAAGTTCTGTATTTGACAATTACTAGTTCAGATCTTCAAGTTATAATTTGCACTAATAATTTGTATTTAACAATTTGAAGTTCTGTATTTGACTATTACAAGTTCAGATCTTCGAATTATTATTTGCAATCTTAGTTTGAATTTAACAATTCGAAGTTCTGTATTTACCTATTACAGGTTCAGATCTTCAAGTTATAATTTGCAATCACAATTTGTATTTAACAATGCTAAGTTGCGTATTTGTCTATTACAAGTTCAGATCTTCAAATTATAATTTGCAATAATAATTAGAAGCTATCAATTTTAAGTTCTGTATTTGACAATTACAAGTTCAGATCTTCAAGTTATTATTTGCAATAATAATTAGAAGCTATCAATTTTAAGTTCTGTATTTGACAATTACAAGTTCAGATCTTGAAGTTATAATTTACAATAATAATTAGAAGCTATCAATTTTAAGTTCTGTATTTCACAATTACAAGTTCAGATCTTCAAGTTATAATATGCAATAATAATTAGAAGCTATCAATTTTAAGTTCTGTATTTGACAATTACTAGTTCAAATCTTCAAGTTATAATTTGAAATAATAATTTGAATTTAACAAATCTAAGTTCTGTAATTCACTATTACAAGTTCAGATCTACAAGTTATAATTTACAATAATAATTAGAAGCTATCAATTTTAAGTTCTGTATTTGACAATTACAAGTTCAGATCTTCAAGTTATAATTTGCACTAATAATTTGTATTTAACAATTTGAAGTTCTGTATTTGACAATTACAAGTTCAGATCTTCAAGTTATAATTTGCAATAATAATTAGAATCTATCAATTTTAAGTTCTGTATTTGACAATTACAAGTTCAGATCTTCAAGTTATTATTTGCAATAATAATTAGAAGCTATCAATTTTAAGTTCTGTATTTGACAATTACAAGTTCAGATCTTCAAGTTATAATTTGCAATAATAATTAGAAGCTATCAATTTTAAGTTCTGTATTTGACAATTACTAGTTCAGATCTCCAAGTTATTATTTGCAATAATAATTAGAAGCTATCAATTTTAAGTTCTGTATTTGACAATTACAAGTTCAGATCTTCAAGTTATAATTTACAATAATAATTAGAAGCTATCAATTTTAAGTTCTGTATTTGACTATTACAAGTTCAGATCTTCAAGTTATAATTTGCAATAATAATTAGAAGCTATCAATTTAAGTTCTGTATTTGACAATTACAAGTTCAGATCTTCAAGTTATAATTTGTATTTAACAATTAGTAGTTCTGTATTTGACAATTACAAGTTCAGATCTTCAAGTTATAATTTGCAATAATAATTAGAAGCTATCAATTTTAAGTTCTGTATTTGACAATTACTAGTTCAGATCTTCAAGTTATAATTTGCACTAATAATTTGTATTTAACAATTAGAAGTTCTGTATTTGACTATTACAAGTTCAGATCTTCGAATTATTATTTGCAATCTTAGTTTGAATTTAACAATTCGAAGTTCTGTATTTACCTATTACAGGTTCAGATCTTCAAGTTATAATTTGCAATCACAATTTGTATTTAACAATGCTAGTTGCGTATTTGTCTATTACAAGTTCAGATCTTCAAATTATAATTTGCAATAATAATTAGAAGCTATCAATTTTAAGTTCTGTATTTGACAATTACAAGTTCAGATCTTCAAGTTATTATTTGCAATAATAATTAGAAGCTATCAATTTTAAGTTCTGTATTTGACGATTACAAGTTCAGATCTTGAAGTTATAATTTACAATAATAATTAGAAGCTATCAATTTTAAGTTCTGTATTTCACAATTACAAGTTCAGATCTTCAAGTTATAATATGCAATAATAATTAGAAGCTATCAATTTTAAGTTCTGTATTTGACAATTACTAGTTCAGATCTTCAAGTTATAATTTGAAATAATAATTTGAATTTAACAAATCTAAGTTCTGTAATTCACTATTACAAGTTCAGATCTTCAAGTTATAATTTACAATAATAATTAGAAGCTATCAATTTTAAGTTCTGTATTTGACAATTACAAGTTGAGATCTTCAAGTTATAATTTGCACTAATAATTTGTATTTAACAATTTGAAGTTCTGTATTTGACAATTACAAGTTCAGATCTTCAAGTTATAATTTGCAATAATAATTAGAAGCTATCAATTTTAAGTTCTGTATTTGACAATTACAAGTTCAGATCTTCAAGTTATAATTTGCAATAATAATTAGAAGCTATCAATTTTAAGTTCTGTATTTGACAATTACAAGTTCAGATCTTCAAGTTATAATTTGCAATAATAATTAGTAGCTATCAATTTTAAGTTCTGTATTTGACAATTACTAGTTCAGATCTTCAAGTTATAATTTGCACTAATAATTTGTATTTAACAATTTGAAGTTCTGTATTTGACTATTACAAGTTCAGATCTTCGAATTATTATTTGCAATCTTAGTTTGAATTTAACAATTCGAAGTTCTGTATTTACCTATTACAGGTTCAGATCTTCAAGTTATAATTTGCAATCACAATTTGTATTTAACAATGCTAAGTTGCGTATTTGTCTATTACAAGTTCAGATCTTCAAATTATAATTTGCAATAATAATTAGAAGCTATCAATTTTAAGTTCTGTATTTGACAATTACTAGTTCAGATCTTCAAGTTTTTATTTGCAATAATAATTAGAAGCTATCAATTTTAAGTTCTGTATTTGACAATTACAAGTTCAGATCTTGAAGTTATAATTTACAATAATAATTAGAAACTATCAATTTTAAGTTCTGTATTTCACAATTACAAGTTCAGATCTTCAAGTTATAATATGCAATAATAATTAGAAGCTATCAATTTTAAGTTCTGTATTTGACAATTACTAGTTCAGATCTTCAAGTTATAATTTGAAATAATAATTTGAATTTAACAAATCTAAGTTCTGTAATTCACTATTACAAGTTCAGATCTTCAAGTTATAATTTACAATAATAATTGGAAGCTATCAATTTTAAGTTCTGTATTTGACAATTACAAGTTCAGATCTTCAAGTTATAATTTGCAATAATAATTAGAAGCTATCAATTTTAAGTTCTGTATTTGACAATTACTAGTTCAGATCTCCAAGTTATAATTTGCACTAATAATTTGTACTTAACAATTAGAAGTTCTGTATTTGACTATTACAAGTTCAGATCTTCAAGTTATAATATGCAATAATAATTAGAAGCTATCAATTTTAAGTTCTGTATTTGACAATTACTAGTTCAGATCTTCAAGTTATAATTTGAAATAATAATTTGAATTTAACAAATCTAAGTTCTGTAATTCACTATTACAAGTTCAGATCTTCAAGTTATAATTTACAATAATAATTAGAAGCTATCAATTTTAAGTTCTTTATTAGACAATTACAAGTTCAGATCTTCAAGTTATAATTTGCAATAATAATTAGAAGCTATCAATTTTAAGTTCTGCATTTGACAATTACAAGTTCAGATCTCGAAGTTATAATTTACAATAATAATTAGAAGCTATCAATTTTAGTTCTGTATTTAACAATTACAAGTTCAGATCTCAAGTTATAATATGCAATAATAATTAGAAGCTATCAATTTTAAGTTCTGTATTTGACAATTACTAGTTCATATCTTCAAGTTATAATTTGAAATAATAATTTGAATTTAACAAATCTAAGTTCTGTAATTCACTATTACAAGTTCAGATCTTCAAGTTATAATTTACAATAATAATTAGAAGCTATCAATTTTAAGTTCTGTATTTGACAATTACAAGTTCCGATCTTCAAGTTATAATTTGCAATAATAATTAGAAGCTATCAATTTTATGTTCTGTATTTGACAATTACAAGTTCAGATCTTCAAGTTATAATTTGCAATAATAATTAGAAGCTATCAATTTTAAGTTCTGTATTTGACAATTACAAGTTCAGATCTTCAAGTTATAATTTGCAATAATAATTAGAAGCTATCAATTTTAAGTTCTGTATTTGACAATTACTAGTTCAGATCTCCAAGTTATTATTTGCAATAATAATTAGAAGCTATCAATTTTAAGTTCTGTATTTGACAATTACAAGTTCAGATCTTCAAGTTATAATTTACAATAATAATTAGAAGCTATCAATTTTAAGTTCTGTATTTGACAATTACAAGTTCAGATCTTCAAGTTATAATTTGTATTTAACAATTAGTAGTTCTGTATTTGACAATTACAAGTTCAGATCTTCAAGTTATAATTTGCAATAATAATTAGAAGCTATCAATTTTAAGTTCTGTATTTGACAATTACTAGTTCAGATCTTCAAGTTATAATTTGCACTAATAATTTGTATTTAACAATTTGAAGTTCTGTATTTGACTATTACAAGTTCAGATCTTCGAATTATTATTTGCAATCTTAGTTTGAATTTAACAATTCGAAGTTCTGTATTTACCTATTACAGGTTCAGATCTTCAAGTTATAATTTGCAATCACAATTTGTATTTAACAATGCTAAGTTGCGTATTTGTCTATTACAAGTTCAGATCTTCAAATTATAATTTGCAATAATAATTAGAAGCTATCAATTTTAAGTTCTGTATTTGACAATTACAAGTTCAGATCTTCAAGTTATTATTTGCAATAATAATTAGAAGCTATCAATTTTAAGTTCTGTATTTGACAATTACAAGTTCAGATCTTGAAGTTATAATTTACAATAATAATTAGAAGCTATCAATTTTAAGTTCTGTATTTCACAATTACAAGTTCAGATCTTCAAGTTATAATATGCAATAATAATTAGAAGCTATCAATTTTAAGTTCTGTATTTGACAATTACTAGTTCAAATCTTCAAGTTATAATTTGAAATAATAATTTGAATTTAACAAATCTAAGTTCTGTAATTCACTATTACAAGTTCAGATCTACAAGTTATAATTTACAATAATAATTAGAAGCTATCAATTTTAAGTTCTGTATTTGACAATTACAAGTTCAGATTTTCAAGTTATAATTTGCACTAATAATTTGTATTTAACAATTTGAAGTTCTGTATTTGACAATTACAAGTTCAGATCTTCAAGTTATAATTTGCAATAATAATTAGAATCTATCAATTTTAAGTTCTGTATTTGACAATTACAAGTTCAGATCTTCAAGTTATTATTTGCAATAATAATTAGAAGCTATCAATTTTAAGTTCTGTATTTGACAATTACAAGTTCAGATCTTCAAGTTATAATTTGCAATAATAATTAGAAGCTATCAATTTTAAGTTCTGTATTTGACAATTACTAGTTCAGATCTCCAAGTTATTATTTGCAATAATAATTAGAAGCTATCAATTTTAAGTTCTGTATTTGACAATTACAAGTTCAGATCTTCAAGTTATAATTTACAATAATAATTAGAAGCTATCAATTTTAAGTTCTGTATTTGACTATTACAAGTTCAGATCTTCAAGTTATAATTTGCAATAATAATTAGAAGCTATCAATTTAAGTTCTGTATTTGACAATTACAAGTTCAGATCTTCAAGTTATAATTTGTATTTAACAATTAGTAGTTCTGTATTTGACAATTACAAGTTCAGATCTTCAAGTTATAATTTGCAATAATAATTAGAAGCTATCAATTTTAAGTTCTGTATTTGACAATTACTAGTTCAGATCTTCAAGTTATAATTTGCACTAATAATTTGTATTTAACAATTAGAAGTTCTGTATTTGACTATTACAAGTTCAGATCTTCGAATTATTATTTGCAATCTTAGTTTGAATTTAACAATTCGAAGTTCTGTATTTACCTATTACAGGTTCAGATCTTCAAGTTATAATTTGCAATCACAATTTGTATTTAACAATGCTAAGTTGCGTATTTGTCTATTACAAGTTCAGATCTTCAAAAAATAATTTGCAATAATAATTAGAAGCTATCAATTTTAAGTTCTGTATTTGACAATTACAAGTTCAGATCTTCAAGTTATTATTTGCAATAATAATTAGAAGCTATCAATTTTAAGTTCTGTATTTGACGATTACAAGTTCAGATCTTGAAGTTATAATTTACAATAATAATTAGAAGCTATCAATTTTAAGTTCTGTATTTCACAATTACAAGTTCAGATCTTCAAGTTATAATATGCAATAATAATTAGAAGCTATCAATTTTAAGTTCTGTATTTGACAATTACTAGTTCAGATCTTCAAGTTATAATTTGAAATAATAATTTGAATTTAACAAATCTAAGTTCTGTAATTCACTATTACAAGTTCAGATCTTCAAGTTATAATTTACAATAATAATTAGAAGCTATCAATTTTAAGTTCTGTATTTGACAATTACAAGTTGAGATCTTCAAGTTATAATTTGCACTAATAATTTGTATTTAACAATTTGAAGTTCTGTATTTGACAATTACAAGTTCAGATCTTCAAGTTATAATTTGCAATAATAATTAGAAGCTATCAATTTTAAGTTCTGTATTTGACAATTACAAGTTCAGATCTTCAAGTTATAATTTGCAATAATAATTAGAAGCTATCAATTTTAAGTTCTGTATTTGACAATTACAAGTTCAGATCTTCAAGTTATAATTTGCAATAATAATTAGTAGCTATCAATTTTAAGTTCTGTATTTGACAATTACTAGTTCAGATCTTCAAGTTATAATTTGCACTAATAATTTGTATTTAACAATTTGAAGTTCTGTATTTGACTATTACAAGTTCAGATCTTCGAATTATTATTTGCAATCTTAGTTTGAATTTAACAATTCGAAGTTCTGTATTTACCTATTACAGGTTCAGATCTTCAAGTTATAATTTGCAATCACAATTTGTATTTAACAATGCTAAGTTGCGTATTTGTCTATTACAAGTTCAGATCTTCAAATTATAATTTGCAATAATAATTAGAAGCTATCAATTTTAAGTTCTGTATTTGACAATTACTAGTTCAGATCTTCAAGTTTTTATTTGCAATAATAATTAGAAGCTATCAATTTTAAGTTCTGTATTTGACAATTACAAGTTCAGATCTTGAAGTTATAATTTACAATAATAATTAGAAACTATCAATTTTAAGTTCTGTATTTCACAATTACAAGTTCAGATCTTCAAGTTATAATATGCAATAATAATTAGAAGCTATCAATTTTAAGTTCTGTATTTGACAATTACTAGTTCAGATCTTCAAGTTATAATTTGAAATAATAATTTGAATTTAACAAATCTAAGTTCTGTAATTCACTATTACAAGTTCAGATCTTCAAGTTATAATTTACAATAATAATTAGAAGCTATCAATTTTAAGTTCTGTATTTGACAATTACAAGTTCAGATTTTCAAGTTATAATTTGCACTAATAATTTGTATTTAACAATTTGAAGTTCTGTATTTGACAATTACAAGTTCAGATCTTCAAGTTATAATTTGCAATAATAATTAGAATCTATCAATTTTAAGTTCTGTATTTGACAATTACAAGTTCAGATCTTCAAGTTATTATTTGCAATAATAATTAGAAGCTATCAATTTTAAGTTCTGTATTTGACAATTACAAGTTCAGATCTTCAAGTTATAATTTGCAATAATAATTAGAAGCTATCAATTTTAAGTTCTGTATTTGACAATTACTAGTTCAGATCTCCAAGTTATTATTTGCAATAATAATTAGAAGCTATCAATTTTAAGTTCTGTATTTGACAATTACAAGTTCAGATCTTCAAGTTATAATTTACAATAATAATTAGAAGCTATCAATTTTAAGTTCTGTATTTGACTATTACAAGTTCAGATCTTCAAGTTATAATTTGCAATAATAATTAGAAGCTATCAATTTAAGTTCTGTATTTGACAATTACAAGTTCAGATCTTCAAGTTATAATTTGTATTTAACAATTAGTAGTTCTGTATTTGACAATTACAAGTTCAGATCTTCAAGTTATAATTTGCAATAATAATTAGAAGCTATCAATTTTAAGTTCTGTATTTGACAATTACTAGTTCAGATCTTCAAGTTATAATTTGCACTAATAATTTGTATTTAACAATTAGAAGTTCTGTATTTGACTATTACAAGTTCAGATCTTCGAATTATTATTTGCAATCTTAGTTTGAATTTAACAATTCGAAGTTCTGTATTTACCTATTACAGGTTCAGATCTTCAAGTTATAATTTGCAATCACAATTTGTATTTAACAATGCTAAGTTGCGTATTTGTCTATTACAAGTTCAGATCTTCAAAAAATAATTTGCAATAATAATTAGAAGCTATCAATTTTAAGTTCTGTATTTGACAATTACAAGTTCAGATCTTCAAGTTATTATTTGCAATAATAATTAGAAGCTATCAATTTTAAGTTCTGTATTTGACGATTACAAGTTCAGATCTTGAAGTTATAATTTACAATAATAATTAGAAGCTATCAATTTTAAGTTCTGTATTTCACAATTACAAGTTCAGATCTTCAAGTTATAATATGCAATAATAATTAGAAGCTATCAATTTTAAGTTCTGTATTTGACAATTACTAGTTCAGATCTTCAAGTTATAATTTGAAATAATAATTTGAATTTAACAAATCTAAGTTCTGTAATTCACTATTACAAGTTCAGATCTTCAAGTTATAATTTACAATAATAATTAGAAGCTATCAATTTTAAGTTCTGTATTTGACAATTACAAGTTGAGATCTTCAAGTTATAATTTGCACTAATAATTTGTATTTAACAATTTGAAGTTCTGTATTTGACAATTACAAGTTCAGATCTTCAAGTTATAATTTGCAATAATAATTAGAAGCTATCAATTTTAAGTTCTGTATTTGACAATTACAAGTTCAGATCTTCAAGTTATAATTTGCAATAATAATTAGAAGCTATCAATTTTAAGTTCTGTATTTGACAATTACAAGTTCAGATCTTCAAGTTATAATTTGCAATAATAATTAGTAGCTATCAATTTTAAGTTCTGTATTTGACAATTACTAGTTCAGATCTTCAAGTTATAATTTGCACTAATAATTTGTATTTAACAATTTGAAGTTCTGTATTTGACTATTACAAGTTCAGATCTTCGAATTATTATTTGCAATCTTAGTTTGAATTTAACAATTCGAAGTTCTGTATTTACCTATTACAGGTTCAGATCTTCAAGTTATAATTTGCAATCACAATTTGTATTTAACAATGCTAAGTTGCGTATTTGTCTATTACAAGTTCAGATCTTCAAATTATAATTTGCAATAATAATTAGAAGCTATCAATTTTAAGTTCTGTATTTGACAATTACTAGTTCAGATCTTCAAGTTTTTATTTGCAATAATAATTAGAAGCTATCAATTTTAAGTTCTGTATTTGACAATTACAAGTTCAGATCTTGAAGTTATAATTTACAATAATAATTAGAAACTATCAATTTTAAGTTCTGTATTTCACAATTACAAGTTCAGATCTTCAAGTTATAATATGCAATAATAATTAGAAGCTATCAATTTTAAGTTCTGTATTTGACAATTACTAGTTCAGATCTTCAAGTTATAATTTGAAATAATAATTTGAATTTAACAAATCTAAGTTCTGTAATTCACTATTACAAGTTCAGATCTTCAAGTTATAATTTACAATAATAATTAGAAGCTATCAATTTTAAGTTCTGTATTTGACAATTACAAGTTCAGATCTTCAAGTTATAATTTGCAATAATAATTAGAAGCTATCAATTTTAAGTTCTGTATTTGACAATTACTAGTTCAGATCTTCAAGTTATAATTTGCACTAATAATTTGTACTTAACAATTAGAAGTTCTGTATTTGACTATTACAAGTTCAGATCTTCAAGTTATAATATGCAATAATAATTAGAAGCTATCAATTTTAAGTTCTGTATTTGACAATTACTAGTTCAGATCTTCAAGTTATAATTTGAAATAATAATTTGAATTTAACAAATCTAAGTTCTGTAATTCACTATTACAAGTTCAGATCTTCAAGTTATAATTTACAATAATAATTAGAAGCTATCAATTTTAAGTTCTTTATTAGACAATTACAAGTTCAGATCTTCAAGTTATAATTTGCAATAATAATTAGAAGCTATCAATTTTAAGTTCTGCATTTGACAATTACAAGTTCAGATCTCGAAGTTATAATTTACAATAATAATTAGAAGCTATCAATTTTAGTTCTGTATTTAACAATTACAAGTTCAGATCTCAAGTTATAATATGCAATAATAATTAGAAGCTATCAATTTTAAGTTCTGTATTTGACAATTACTAGTTCATATCTTCAAGTTATAATTTGAAATAATAATTTGAATTTAACAAATCTAAGTTCTGTAATTCACTATTACAAGTTCAGATCTTCAAGTTATAATTTACAATAATAATTAGAAGCTATCAATTTTAAGTTCTGTATTTGACAATTACAAGTTCCGATCTTCAAGTTATAATTTGCAATAATAATTAGAAGCTATCAATTTTATGTTCTGTATTTGACAATTACAAGTTCAGATCTTCAAGTTATAATTTGCAATAATAATTAGAAGCTATCAATTTTAAGTTCTGTATTTGACAATTACAAGTTCAGATCTTCAAGTTATAATTTGCAATAATAATTAGAAGCTATCAATTTTAAGTTCTGTATTTGACAATTACTAGTTCAGATCTCCAAGTCATTATTTGCAATAATAATTAGAAGCTATCAATTTTAAGTTCTGTATTTGACAATTACAAGTTCAGATCTTCAAGTTATAATTTACAATAATAATTAGAAGCTATCAATTTTAAGTTCTGTATTTGACAATTACAAGTTCAGATCTTCTAGTTATAATTTGCAATAATAATTAGAAGCTATCAATTTTAAGTTCTGTATTTGACAATTACTAGTTCAGATCTGCAAGTTATTATTTGCAATAATAATTAGAAGCTATCAATTTTAAGTTCTGTATTTGACAATTACAAGTTCAGATCTTCAAGTTATAATTTACAATAATAATTAGAAGCTATCAATTTTAAGTTCTGTATTTGACAATTACAAGTTCAGATCTTCAAGTTATAATTTGCAATAATAATTAGAAGCTATTAATTTTAAGTTCTGTAATTGACAATTACAAGTTCAGATCTTCAAGTTATAATTTGAAATAATAATTAGAAGCTATCAATTTTATGTTCTGTATTTGACAATTACAAGTTCAGATCTTCAAGTTATAATTTGCAATAATAATTAGCAGCTATCAATTTTAAGTTCTGTATTTGACAATTACAAGTTCAGATCTTCAAGTTATAATTTACAATAATAATTAGAAGCTATCAATTTTAAGTTCTGTATTTGACAATTACTAGTTCAGATCTTCAAGTTATAATTTGAAATAATAATTGAATTTAACAAATCTAAGTTCTGTAATTCACTATTACAAGTTCAGATCTTCAAGTTATAATTTACAATAATAATTAGAAGCTATCAATTTTAAGTTCTGTATTTGACTATTACAAGTTCAGATCTTCAAGTTATAATTTGCAATAATAATTAGAAGCTATCAATTTTAAGTTCTGTATTTGACAATTACAAGTTCAAATCTTCAAGTTATAATTTGCACTAATAATTTGTATTTAACAATTAGAAGTTCTGTATTTGACAATTACAAGTTCAGATCTTCAAGTTATAATTTGCAATAATAATTAGAAGCTATCAATTTTAAGTTCTGTATTTGACAATTACTAGTTCAGATCTTCAAGTTATAATTTGAAATAATAATTTGAATTTAACAAATCTAAGTTCTGTAATTCACTATTACAAGTTCAGATCTTCAAGTTATAATTTACAATAATAATTAGAAGCTATCAGTTTTAAGTTCTGTATTTGATAATTACAAGTTCAGATCTTCAAGTTATAAATTGAAATAATAATTAGAAGCTATCAATTTTAAGTTCTGTATTTGACAATTACAAGTTCAGATCTTCTAGTTATAATTTGCAATAATAATTAGAAGCTATCAATATTAAGTCCTGTATTTGAAAATTACTAGTTCAGATCTTCAAGTTATAATTTGCACTACTAATTTGTATTTAACAATTAGAAGATCTGTATTTGACAATTACAAGTTCATATCTTCAAGTTATAATTTGCAATAATAATTAGAAGCTATTAATTTTAAGTTCTGTATTTGACAATTACAAGTTCAGATCTTCAAGTTATAAATTGAAATAATAATTAGAAGCTATCAATTTTAAGTTCTGTATTTGACAATTACAAGTTCAGATCTTCTAGTTATAATTTGCAATAATAATTAGAAGCTATCAATATTAAGTCCTGTATTTGAAAATTACTAGTTCAGATCTTCAAGTTATAATTTGCACTAATAATTTGTATTTAACAATTAGAAGTTCTGTATTTGACAATTACAAGTTCAGATCTTCTAGTTATAATTTGCAATAATAATTAGAAGCTATCAATATTAAGTTCTGAATTTGAAAATTACTAGTTCAGATCTTCAAGTTATAATTTGCACTAATAATTTGTATTTAACAATTAGAAGTTCTGTAATTTTATTTAATTTGCAATTTAATTTGCAATAATAATTAGAAGCTATCAATTTTAAGTTCTGCATTTGACAATTACAAGTTCAGATCTTCAAGTTATAATTTGCAATAATAATTAGAAGCTATCAATTTTAAGTTCTGTATTTGACAATTACAAGTTCAGATCTTCAAGTTATAATTTGCAATAATAATTAGAAGCTATCAATTTTAAGTTCTGTATTTGACAATTACAAGTTCAGATCTTCTAGTTATAATTTGCAATAATAATTAGAAGCTATCAATATTAAGTTCTGTATTTGAAAATTACTAGTTCAGATCTTCAAGTTATAATTTGCACTAATAATTTGTATTTAACAATTAGAAGTTCTGTATTTGACAATTACAAGTTCAGATCTTCTAGTTATAATTTGCAATAATAATTAGAAGCTATCAATATTAAGTTCTGAATTTGAAAATTACTAGTTCAGATCTTCAAGTTATAATTTGCACTAATAATTTGTATTTAACAATTAGAAGTTCTGTATTTGACAATTACTAGTTCAGATCTTCAAGTTATAATTTGAAATAATAATTTGAATTTAACAAATCTAAGTTCTGTAATTCACTATTACAAGTTCAGATCTACAAGTTATAATTTACAATAATAATTAGAAGCTATCAATTTTAAGTTCTGTATTTGACAATTACATGTTCAGATCTTCAAGTTATAATTTGCACTAATAATTTGTATTTAACAATTATTAGAAGTTCTGTATTTGACAATTACAAGTTCAGATCTTCAAGTTATAATTTGCAATAATAATTAGAAGCTATCAATTTTAAGTTCTGTATTTGACAATTACAAGTTCAGATCTTCAAGTTATAATTTGCACTAATAATTTGTATTTAACAATTAAAAGTTCTGTATCTGACAATTACAAGTTCATATCTTCAAGTTATAATTTGCAATAATAATTAGAAGCTATCAATTTTAAGTTCTGTATTTGACAATTACTAGTTCAGATCTTCAAGTTATAATTTGCACTAATAATTTTTATTTAACAATTAGAAGTTCTGTATTTGACTATTACAAGTTCAGATCTTCTAATTATTATTTGCAATAATAATTATAAGCTATCAATTTAAGTTCTGTATTTGACAATTACTAGTTCAGATCTTCAAGTTATAATTTGAAATAATAATTTGAATTTAACAAATCTAAGTTTTGTAATTCACTATTACAATTTCAGATCTTCAAGTTATAATTTGCAATAATAATTAGAAGCTATCAATTTTAAGTTCTGTATTTGACAATTACAAGTTCAGATCTTCAAGTTATAATTTGCACTAATAATTTGTTTTTAACAGTTAGAAGTTCTGTATTTGACTATTACTAGTTCAGATTTTCAAATTATTATTTGCAATCTTAGTTTGAATTTAACAATTAGAAGTTCTCTATTTACCTATTACAAGTTCAGATCTTCAAGTTATAATTTGCACTAATAATTTGTATTTAACAATTTGATGTTCTGTATTTGACTATTACAAGTTCAGATCTTCAAGTTATAATTTGAACTATAATTATAAGCTATCAATTTTTAGTTCTGTATTTGACAATTACAAGTACAGATCTTCAAGTTATTATTTGCAATAATAATTAGAAGCTATCAATTTTAAGTTCTGTATTTGACAATTACAAGTTCAGATCTTCAAGTTATAATTTGAAATAATAATTAGAAGCTATCAATTTTAAGTTCTGCATTTGACAATTACAAGTTCAGATCTTCAAGTTATAATTTGCAATAATAATTAGAAGCTATCAATTTTAAGTTCTGTATTTGACAATTACAAGTTCAGATCTTCAAGTTATAATTTGCAATAATAATTAGAAGCTATCAATTTTAAGTTCTGTATTTGACAATTACAAGTTCAGATCTTCAAGTTATAAATTGAAATAATAATTAGAAGCTATCAATTTTAAGTTCTGTATTTGACAATTACAAGTTCAGATCTTCAAGTTATAATTTGCACTAATAATTTGTATTTAACAATTAGAAGTTCTGTATTTGACAATTACAAGTTCAGATCTTCAAGTTATAATATGCAATAATAATTAGAAGCTATCAATTTTAAGTTCTGTATTCGACAATTACTAGTTCAGATCTTCAAGTTATAATTTGAAATAATAATTTGAATTTAACAAATCTAAGTTCTGTAATTCACTATTACAAGTTCAGATCTTCAAGTTATAATTTGCACTAATAATTTGTATTTAACAATTTGAAGTTCTGTATTTGACAATTACAAGTTCAGATCTTCTAGTTATAATTTGCAATAATAATTAGAAGCTATCAATTTTAAGTTCTGTATTTGACAATTACTAGTTCATATCTTCAAGTTATAATTTGAAATAATAATTTGAATTTAACAAATCTAAGTTCTGTAATTCACTATTACAAGTTCAGATCTTCAAGTTATAATTTACAATAATAATTAGAAGCTATCAATTTTAAGTTCTGTATTTGACAATTACAAGTTCAGATCTTCAAGTTATTATTTGCAATAATAATTAGTAGCTATCAATTTTAAGTTCTGTATTTGACAATTACAGGTTCAGATCTTCAAGTTATAATTTGCAATCACAATTTGTATTTAACAATGCTAAGTTGCGTATTTGTCTATTACAAGTTCAGATCTTCAAATTATAATTTGCAATAATAATTAGATGCTATCAATTTTAAGTTCTGTATTTGACAATTACAAGTTCAGATCTTCAAGTTATTATTTGCAATAATAATTAGAAGCTATCAATTTTAAGTTCTGTATTTGACAATTACAAGTTCAGATCTTCAAGTTATAATTTGCAATAATAATTAGAAGCTATCAATTTTAAGTTCTGTATTTGACAATTACAAGTTCAGATCTTCAAGTTATAATTTACAATAATAATTAGAAGCTATCAATTTTAAGTTCTGTATTTGACAATTACAAGTTCAGATCTTCAAGTTATAATTTGCAATAATAATTAGAAGCTATTAATTTTAAGTTCTGTAATTGACAATTACAAGTTCAGATCTTCAAGTTATAATTTGAAATAATAATTAGAAGCTATCAATTTTATGTTCTGTATTTGACAATTACAAGTTCAGATCTTCAAGTTATAATTTGCAATAATAATTAGCAGCTATCAATTTTAAGTTCTGTATTTGACAATTACAAGTTCAGATCTTCAAGTTATAATTTACAATAATAATTAGAAGCTATCAATTTTAAGTTCAGTATTTGACAATTACTAGTTCAGATCTTCAAGTTATAATTTGAAATAATAATTGAATTTAACAAATCTAAGTTCTGTAATTCACTATTGCAAGTTCAGATCTTCAAGTTATAATTTACAATAATAATTAGAAGCTATCAATTTTAAGTTCTGTATTTGACTATTACAAGTTCAGATCTTCAAGTTATAATTTGCAATAATAATTAGAAGCTATCAATTTTAAGTTCTGTATTTGACAATTACAAGTTCGAATCTTCAAGTTATAATTTGCACTAATAATTTGTATTTAACAATTAGAAGTTCTGTATTTGACAATTACAAGTTCAGATCTTCAAGTTATAATTTGCAATAATAATTAGAAGCTATCAATTTTAAGTTCTGTATTTGACAATTACTAGTTCAGATCTTCAAGTTATAATTTGAAATAATAATTTGAATTTAACAAATCTAAGTTCTGTAATTCACTATTACAAGTTCAGATCTTCAAGTTATAATTTACAATAATAATTAGAAGCTATCAGTTTTAAGTTCTGTATTTGATAATTACAAGTTCAGATCTTCAAGTTATAATTTGCACTACTAATTTGTATTTAACAATTAGAAGATCTGTATTTGACAATTACAAGTTCATATCTTCAAGTTATAATTTGCAATAATAATTAGAAGCTATTAATTTTAAGTTCTGTATTTGACAATTACAAGTTCAGATCTTCAAGTTATAAATTGAAATAATAATTAGAAGCTATCAATTTTAAGTTCTGTATTTGACAATTACAAGTTCAGATCTTCTAGTTATAATTTGCAATAATAATTAGAAGCTATCAATATTAAGTTCTGTATTTGAAAATTACTAGTTCAGATCTTCAAGTTATAATTTGCACTAATAATTTGTATTTAACAATTAGAAGTTCTGTATTTGACAATTACAAGTTCAGATCTTCTAGTTATAATTTGCAATAATAATTAGAAGCTATCAATATTAAGTTCTGAATTTGAAAATTACTAGTTCAGATCTTCAAGTTATAATTTGCACTAATAATTTGTATTTAACAATTAGAAGTTCTGTAATTTTATTTAATTTGCAATTTAATTTGCAATAATAATTAGAAGCTATCAATTTTAAGTTCTGCATTTGACAATTACAAGTTCAGATCTTCAAGTTATAATTTGCAATAATAATTAGAAGCTATCAATTTTAAGTTCTGTATTTGACAATTACAAGTTCAGATCTTCAAGTTATAATTTGCACTAATAATTTGTTTTTAACAGTTAGAAGTTCTGTATTTGACTATTACTAGTTCAGATTTTCAAATTATTATTTGCAATCTTAGTTTGAATTTAACAATTAGAAGTTCTCTATTTACCTATTACAAGTTCAGATCTTCAAGTTATAATTTGCACTAATAATTTGTATTTAACAATTTGATGTTCTGTATTTGACTATTACAAGTTCAGATCTTCAAGTTATAATTTGAACTATAATTATAAGCTATCAATTTTTAGTTCTGTATTTGACAATTACAAGTACAGATCTTCAAGTTATTATTTGCAATAATAATTAGAAGCTATCAATTTTAAGTTCTGTATTTGACAATTACAAGTTCAGATCTTCAAGTTATAATTTGAAATAATAATTAGAAGCTATCAATTTTAAGTTCTGCATTTGACAATTACAAGTTCAGATCTTCAAGTTATAATTTGCAATAATAATTAGAAGCTATCAATTTTAAGTTCTGTATTTGACAATTACAAGTTCAGATCTTCAAGTTATAATTTGCAATAATAATTAGAAGCTATCAATTTTAAGTTCTGTATTTGACAATTACAAGTTCAGATCTTCAAGTTATAAATTGAAATAATAATTAGAAGCTATCAATTTTAAGTTCTGTATTTGACAATTACAAGTTCAGATCTTCAAGTTATAATTTGCACTAATAATTTGTATTTAACAATTAGAAGTTCTGTATTTGACAATTACAAGTTCAGATCTTCAAGTTATAATATGCAATAATAATTAGAAGCTATCAATTTTAAGTTCTGTATTCGACAATTACTAGTTCAGATCTTCAAGTTATAATTTGAAATAATAATTTGAATTTAACAAATCTAAGTTCTGTAATTCACTATTACAAGTTCAGATCTTCAAGTTATAATTTGCACTAATAATTTGTATTTAACAATTTGAAGTTCTGTATTTGACAATTACAAGTTCAGATCTTCAAGTTATAATTTGCAATAATAATTAGAAGCTATCAATTTTAAGTTCTGTATTTGACAATTACTAGTTCATATCTTCAAGTTATAATTTGAAATAATAATTTGAATTTAACAAATCTAAGTTCTGTAATTCACTATTACAAGTTCAGATCTTCAAGTTATAATTTACAATAATAATTAGAAGCTATCAATTTTAAGTTCTGTATTTGACAATTACAAGTTCAGATCTTCAAGTTATTATTTGCAATAATAATTAGTAGCTATCAATTTTAAGTTCTGTATTTGACAATTACAGGTTCAGATCTTCAAGTTATAATTTGCAATCACAATTTGTATTTAACAATGCTAAGTTGCGTATTTGTCTATTACAAGTTCAGATCTTCAAATTATAATTTGCAATAATAATTAGATGCTATCAATTTAAGTTCTGTATTTGACAATTACAAGTTCAGATCTTCAAGTTATTATTTGCAATAATAATTAGAAGCTATCAATTTTAAGTTCTGTATTTGACAATTACAAGTTCAGATCTTCAAGTTATAATTTGCAATAATAATTAGAAGCTATCAATTTTAAGTTCTGTATTTGACAATTACAAGTTCAGATCTTCAAGTTATAATTTACAATAATAATTAGAAGCTATCAATTTTAAGTTCTGTATTTGACAATTACAAGTTCAGATCTTCAAGTTATAATTTGCAATAATAATTAGAAGCTATTAATTTTAAGTTCTGTAATTGACAATTACAAGTTCAGATCTTCAAGTTATAATTTGAAATAATAATTAGAAGCTATCAATTTTATGTTCTGTATTTGACAATTACAAGTTCAGATCTTCAAGTTATAATTTGCAATAATAATTAGCAGCTATCAATTTTAAGTTCTGTATTTGACAATTACAAGTTCAGATCTTCAAGTTATAATTTACAATAATAATTAGAAGCTATCAATTTTAAGTTCTGTATTTGACAATTACTAGTTCAGATCTTCAAGTTATAATTTGAAATAATAATTGAATTTAACAAATCTAAGTTCTGTAATTCACTATTGCAAGTTCAGATCTTCAAGTTATAATTTACAATAATAATTAGAAGCTATCAATTTTAAGTTCTGTATTTGACTATTACAAGTTCAGATCTTCAAGTTATAATTTGCAATAATAATTAGAAGCTATCAATTTTAAGTTCTGTATTTGACAATTACAAGTTCGAATCTTCAAGTTATAATTTGCACTAATAATTTGTATTTAACAATTAGAAGTTCTGTATTTGACAATTACAAGTTCAGATCTTCAAGTTATAATTTGCAATAATAATTAGAAGCTATCAATTTTAAGTTCTGTATTTGACAATTACTAGTTCAGATCTTCAAGTTATAATTTGAAATAATAATTTGAATTTAACAAATCTAAGTTCTGTAATTCACTATTACAAGTTCAGATCTTCAAGTTATAATTTACAATAATAATTAGAAGCTATCAGTTTTAAGTTCTGTATTTGATAATTACAAGTTCAGATCTTCAAGTTATAATTTGCACTACTAATTTGTATTTAACAATTAGAAGATCTGTATTTGACAATTACAAGTTATATCTTCAAGTTATAATTTGCAATAATAATTAGAAGCTATTAATTTTAAGTTCTGTATTTGACAATTACAAGTTCAGATCTTCAAGTTATAAATTGAAATAATAATTAGAAGCTATCAATTTTAAGTTCTGTATTTGACAATTACAAGTTCAGATCTTCTAGTTATAATTTGCAATAATAATTAGAAGCTATCAATATTAAGTTCTGTATTTGAAAATTACTAGTTCAGATCTTCAAGTTATAATTTGCACTAATAATTTGTATTTAACAATTAGAAGTTCTGTATTTGACAATTACAAGTTCAGATCTTCTAGTTATAATTTGCAATAATAATTAGAAGCTATCAATATTAAGTTCTGAATTTGAAAATTACTAGTTCAGATCTTCAAGTTATAATTTGCACTAATAATTTGTATTTAACAATTAGAAGTTCTGTAATTTTATTTAATTTGCAATTTAATTTGCAATAATAATTAGAAGCTATCAATTTTAAGTTCTGCATTTGACAATTACAAGTTCAGATCTTCAAGTTATAATTTGCAATAATAATTAGAAGCTATCAATTTTAAGTTCTGTATTTGACAATTACAAGTTCAGATCTTCAAGTTATAATTTGCAATAATAATTAGAAGCTATCAATTTTAAGTTCTGTATTTGACAATTACAAGTTCAGATCTTCTAGTTATAATTTGCAATAATAATTAGATGCTATCAATATTAAGTTCTGTATTTGAAAATTACTAGTTCAGATCTTCAAGTTATAATTTGCACTAATAATTTGTATTTAACAATTAGAAGTTCTGTATTTGACAATTACAAGTTCAGATCTTCTAGTTATAATTTGCAATAATAATTAGAAGCTATCAATATTAAGTTCTGAATTTGAAAATTACTAGTTCAGATCTTCAAGTTATAATTCGCACTAATAATTTGTATTTAACAATTAGAAGTTCTGTATTTGACAATTACTAGTTCAGATCTTCAAGTTATAATTTGAAATAATAATTTGAATTTAACAAATCTAAGTTCTGTAATTCACTATTACAAGTTCAGATCTACAAGTTATAATTTACAATAATAATTAGAAGCTATCAATTTTAAGTTCTGTATTTGACAATTACATGTTCAGATCTTCAAGTTATAATTTGCACTAATAATTTGTATTTAACAATTGGCGCGTGTATGTGAAAAGTGGTATATGTCCTAAAATACCGAATTTGAGATTATAGTGGAGACGTTTTTAAAGTGATCATTCGCACTTAGTGAAAAGTGATATAACTCTAAAAACCCTTTATTTCCGGTGTTTACAGGGTTTATAATGGTATATGTCCATCTTATTGTTGTGAAAATATGTACAGGTCGACTTGAACCATTAAAAATAAACGTTTTATGGTATATATCTACATGTACAGCATAAATTATGTTCCTTTCCTACCTAATATCTTTAGTAATAAACGATATAAAATAGAATATTTTCAGTAAATATTGTGAAAACTGCACTGAAAAAAATAATTAAAAAAATTAAAACTATGTAAAAAATTCATCATGTTGATGAACAATTCATAGTATTGATGACAAAAATCTTTATTGTGATGAATTTTGTTCATCAATTTAAAGAATTTTCTACATCGGCTGAAAGATGATGAATTTTTCATCAATGTGATGAATCTTTTTTTCAGTGCAGGACTTCCCCGCCCCCAATTCTTGAACTAATTAATATTTACATATGACTCATTGAAACATCCCCTAATTATTTAGCTATAGAAAAAAAAGTGTCAAAATATTTACCCAACTATAAATTTGCGAGGCAAATTAAAAATTTTGTATTTAACGCTGATTTTCACGAAACTCGGTTTTTAGACTTATACCACTTTTCACATACAGGCGCCAATTAGAAGTTCTGTATTTGACAATTACAAGTTCAGATCTTCAAGTTATAATTTGCAATAATAATTAGAAGCTATCAATTTTAAGTTCTGTATTTGACAATTACAAGTTCAGATCTTCAAGTTATAATTTGCACTAATAATTTGTATTTAACAATTAGAAATTCTGTATCTGACAATTACAAGTTCATATCTTCAAGTTATAATTTGCAATAATAATTAGAAGCTATCAATTTTAAGTTCTGTATTTGACAATTACTAGTTCAGATCTTCAAGTTATAATTTGCACTAATAATTTGTATTTAACAATTAGAAGTTCTGTATTTGACTATTACAAGTTCAGATCTTCTAATTATTATTTGCAATAATAATTATAAGCTATCAATTTAAGTTCTGTATTTGACAATTACTAGTTCAGATCTTCAAGTTATAATTTGAAATAATAATTTGAATTTAACAAATCTAAGTTTTGTAATTCACTATTACAATTTCAGATCTACAAGTTATAATTTGCAATAATAATTAGAAGCTATCAATTTTAAGTTCTGTATTTGACAATTACAAGTTCAGATCTTCAAGTTATAATTTGCACTAATAATTTGTTTTTAACAGTTAGAAGTTCTGTATTTGACTATTACTAGTTCAGATTTTCAAATTATTATTTGCAATCTTAGTTTGAATTTAACAATTAGAAGTTCTCTATTTACCTATTACAAGTTCAGATCTTCAAGTTATAATTTGCACTAATAATTTGTATTTAACAATTTGATGTTCTGTATTTGACTATTACAAGTTCAGATCTTCAAGTTATAATTTGAACTATAATTATAAGCTATCAATTTTTAGTTCTGTATTTGACAATTACAAGTACAGATCTTCAAGTTATTATTTGCAATAATAATTAGAAGCTATCAATTTTAAGTTCTGTATTTGACAATTACAAGTTCAGATCTTCAAGTTATAATTTGCAATAATAATTAGAAGCTATCAATTTTAAGTTCTGTATTTGACAATTACAAGTTCAGATCTTCAAGTTATAATTTGCAATAATAATTAGAAGCTATCAATTTTAAGTTCTGTATTTGACAATTACAAGTTCAGATCTTCAAGTTATAAATTGAAATAATAATTAGAAGCTATCAATTTTAAGTTCTGTATTTGACAATTACAAGTTCAGATCTTCAAGTCATAATTTGCACTAATAATTTGTATTTAACAATTAGAAGTTCTGTATTTGACAATTACAAGTTCAGATCTTCAAGTTATAATATGCAATAATAATTAGAAGCTATCAATTTTAAGTTCTGTATTCGACAATTACTAGTTCAGATCTTCAAGTTATAATTTGAAATAATAATTTGAATTTAACAAATCTAAGTTCTGTAATTCACTATTACAAGTTCAGATCTTCAAGTTATAATTTGCACTAATAATTTGTATTTAACAATTTGAAGTTCTGTATTTGACAATTACAAGTTCAGATCTTCAAGTTATAATTTGCAATAATAATTAGAAGCTATCAATTTTAAGTTCTGTATTTGACAATTACTAGTTCATATCTTCAAGTTATAATTTGAAATAATAATTTGAATTTAACAAATCTAAGTTCTGTAATTCACTATTACAAGTTCAGATCTTCAAGTTATAATTTACAATAATAATTAGAAGCTATCAATTTTAAGTTCTGTATTTGACAATTACAAGTTCAGATCTTCAAGTTATTATTTGCAATAATAATTAGAAGCTATCAATTTTAAGTTCTGTATTTGACAATTACAGGTTCAGATCTTCAAGTTATAATTTGCAATCACAATTTGTATTTAACAATGCTAAGTTGCGTATTTGTCTATTACAAGTTCAGATCTTCAAATTATAATTTGCAATAATAATTAGAAGCTATCAATTTTAAGTTCTGTATTTGACAATTACAAGTTCAGATCTTCAAGTTATTATTTGCAATAATAATTAGAAGCTATCAATTTTAAGTTCTGTATTTGACAATTACAAGTTCAGATCTTCAAGTTATAATTTACAATAATAATTAGAAGCTATCAATTTTAAGTTCTGTATTTGACAATTACAAGTTCAGATCTTCTAGTTATAATTTGCAATAATAATTAGAAGCTATCAATTTTAAGTTCTGTATTTGACAATTACTAGTTCAGATCTGCAAGTTATTATTTGCAATAATAATTAGAAGCTATCAATTTTAAGTTCTGTATTTGACAATTACAAGTTCAGATCTTCAAGTTATAATTTACAATAATAATTAGAAGCTATCAATTTTAAGTTCTGTATTTGACAATTACAAGTTCAGATCTTCAAGTTATAATTTGCAATAATAATTAGAAGCTATCAATTTTAAGTTCTGTATTTGACAATTACAAGTTCAGATCTTCAAGTTATAATTTACAATAATAATTAGAAGCTATCAATTTTAAGTTCTGTATTTGACAATTACAAGTTCAGATCTTCAAGTTATAATTTGCAATAATAATTAGAAGCTATTAATTTTAAGTTCTGTAATTGACAATTACAAGTTCAGATCTTCAAGTTATAATTTGAAATAATAATTAGAAGCTATCAATTTTATGTTCTGTATTTGACAATTACAAGTTCAGATCTTCAAGTTATAATTTGCAATAATAATTAGCAGCTATCAATTTTAAGTTCTGTATTTGACAATTACAAGGTCAGATCTTCAAATTATAATTTACAATAATAATTAGAAGCTATCAATTTTAAGTTCTGTATTTGACAATTACTAGTTCAGATCTTAAAGTTATAATTTGAAATAATAATTGAATTTAACAAATCTAAGTTCTGTAATTCACTATTACAAGTTCAGATCTTCAAGTTATAACTTACAATAATAATTAGAAGCTATCAATTTTAAGTTCTGTATTTGACTATTACAAGTTCAGATCTTCAAGTTATAATTTGCAATAATAATTAGAAGCTATCAATTTTAAGTTCTGTATTTGACAATTACAAGTTCAGATCTTCAAGTTATAATTTGCACTAATAATTTGTATTTAACAATTAGAAGTTCTGTATTTGACAATTACAAGTTCAGATCTTCAAGTTATAATTTGCAATAATAATTAGAAGCTATCAATTTTAAGTTCTGTATTTGACAATTACTAGTTCAGATCTTCAAGTTATAATTTGAAATAATAATTTGAATTTAACAAATCTAAGTTCTGTAATTCACTATTACAAGTTCAGATCTTCAAGTTATAATTTACAATAATAATTAGAAGCTATCAGTTTTAAGTTCTGTATTTGATAATTACAAGTTCAGATCTTCAAGTTATAATTTGCACTACTAATTTGTATTTAACAATTAGAAGATCTGTATTTGACAATTACAAGTTCATATCTTCAAGTTATAATTTGCAATAATAATTAGAAGCTATTAATTTTAAGTTCTGTATTTGACAATTACAAGTTCAGATCTTCAAGTTATAAATTGAAATAATAATTAGAAGCTATCAATTTTAAGTTCTGTATTTGACAATTACAAGTTCAGATCTTCTAGTTATAATTTGCAATAATAATTAGAAGCTATCAATATTAAGTTCTGTATTTGAAAATTACTAGTTCAGATCTTCAAGTTATAATTTGCACTAATAATTTGTATTTAACAATTAGAAGTTCTGTATTTGACAATTACAAGTTCAGATCTTCTAGTTATAATTTGCAATAATAATTAGAAGCTATCAATATTAAGTTCTGAATTTGAAAATTACTAGTTCAGATCTTCAAGTTATAATTTGCACTAATAATTTGTATTTAACAATTAGAAGTTCTGTAATTTTATTTAATTTGCAATTTAATTTGCAATAATAATTAGAAGCTATCAATTTTAAGTTCTGCATTTGACAATTACAAGTTCAGATCTTCAAGTTATAATTTGCAATAATAATTAGAAGCTATCAATTTTAAGTTCTGTATTTGACAATTACAAGTTCAGATCTTCAAGTTATAATTTGCAATAATAATTAGAAGCTATCAATTTTAAGTTCTGTATTTGACAATTACAAGTTCAGATCTTCTAGTTATAATTTGCAATAATAATTAGAAGCTATCAATATTAAGTTCTGTATTTGAAAATTACTAGTTTAGATCTTCAAGTTATAATTTGCACTAATAATTTGTATTTAACAATTAGAAGTTCTGTATTTGACAATTACAAGTTCAGATCTTCTAGTTATAATTTGCAATAATAATTAGAAGCTATCAATATTAAGTTCTGAATTTGAAAATTACTAGTTCAGATCTTCAAGTTATAATTTGCACTAATAATTTGTATTTAACAATTAGAAGTTCTGTATTTGACAATTACTAGTTCAGATCTTCAAGTTATAATTTGAAATAATAATTTGAATTTAACAAATCTAAGTTCTGTAATTCACTATTACAAGTTCAGATCTACAAGTTATAATTTACAATAATAATTAGAAGCTATCAATTTTAAGTTCTGTATTTGACAATTACATGTTCAGATCTTCAAGTTATAATTTGCACTAATAATTTGTATTTAACAATTAGAAGTTCTGTATTTGACAATTTCAAGTTCAGATCTTCAAGTTGTAATTTGCAATAATAATTAGAAGCTATCAATTTTAAGTTCTGTATTTGACAATTACAAGTTCAGATCTTCAAGTTATAATTTGCACTAATAATTTGTATTTAACAATTAGAAGTTCTGTATCTGACAATTACAAGTTCATATCTTCAAGTTATAATTTGCTATAATAATTAGAAGCTATCAATTTTAAGTTCTGTATTTGACAATTACTAGTTCAGATCTTCAAGTTATAATTTGCACTAATAATTTGTATTTAACAATTAGAAGTTCTGTATTTGACTATTACAAGTTCAGATCTTCTAATTATTATTTGCAATAATAATTATAAGCTATCAATTTAAGTTCTGTATTTGACAATTACTAGTTCAGATCTTCAAGTTATAATTTGAAATAATAATTTGGATTTAACAAATCTAAGTTTTGTAATTCACTATTACAATTTCAGATCTTCAAGTTATAATTTGCAATAATAATTAGAAGCTATCAATTTTAAGTTCTGTATTTGACAATTACAAGTTCAGATCTTCAAGTTATAATTTGCACTAATAATTTGTTTTTAACAGTTAGAAGTTCTGTATTTGACTATTACTAGTTCAGATTTTCAAATTATTATTTGCAATCTTAGTTTGAATTTAACAATTAGAAGTTCTCTATTTACCTATTACAAGTTCAGATCTTCAAGTTATAATTTGCACTAATAATTTGTATTTAACAATTTGATGTTCTGTATTTGACTATTACAAGTTCAGATCTTCAAGTTATAATTTGAACTATAATTATAAGCTATCAATTTTTAGTTCTGTATTTGACAATTACAAGTACAGATCTTCAAGTTATTATTTGCAATAATAATTAGAAGCTATCAATTTTAAGTTCTGTATTTGACAATTACAAGTTCAGATCTTCAAGTTATAATTTGAAATAATAATTAGAAGCTATTAATTTTAAGTTCTGCATTTAACAATTACAAGTTCAGATCTTCAAGTTATAATTTGCAATAATAATTAGAAGCTATCAATTTTAAGTTCTGTATTTGACAATTACAAGTTCAGATCTTCAAGTTATAATTTGCAATAATAATTAGAAGCTATCAATTTTAAGTTCTGTATTTGACAATTACAAGTTCAGATCTTCAAGTTATAAATTGAAATAATAATTAGAAGCTATCAATTTTAAGTTCTGTATTTGACAATTACAAGTTCAGATCTTCAAGTTATAATTTGCACTAATAATTTGTATTTAACAATTAGAAGTTCTGTATTTGACAATTACAAGTTCAGATCTTCAAGTTATAATATGCAATAATAATTAGAAGCTATCAATTTTAAGTTCTGTATTCGACAATTACTAGTTCAGATCTTCAAGTTATAATTTGAAATAATAATTTGAATTTAACAAATCTAAGTTCTGTAATTCACTATTACAAGTTCAGATCTTCAAGTTATAATTTGCACTAATAATTTGTATTTAACAATTTGAAGTTCTGTATTTGACAATTACAAGTTCAGATCTTCAAGTTATAATTTGCAATAATAATTAGAAGCTATCAATTTTAAGTTCTGTATTTGACAATTACTAGTTCATATCTTCAAGTTATAATTTGAAATAATAATTTGAATTTAACAAATCTAAGTTCTGTAATTCACTATTACAAGTTCAGATCTTCAAGTTATAATTTACAATAATAATTAGAAGCTATCAATTTTAAGTTCTGTATTTGACAATTACAAGTTCAGATCTTCAAGTTATTATTTGCAATAATAATTAGAAGCTATCAATTTTAAGTTCTGTATTTGACAATTACAGGTTCAGATCTTCTAGTTATAATTTGCAATCACAATTTGTATTTAACAATGCTAAGTTGCGTATTTGTCTATTACAAGTTCAGTTCTTCAAATTATAATTTGCAATAATAATTAGAAGCTATCAATTTTAAGTTCTGCATTTGACAATTACAAGTTCAGATCTTCAAGTTATTATTTGCAATAATAATTAGAAGCTATCAATTTTAAGTTCTGTATTTGACAATTACAAGTTCAGATCTTGAAGTTATAATTTACAATAATAATTAGAAGCTATCAATTTTAAGTTCTGTATTTCACAATTACAAGTTCAGATCTTCAAGTTATAATATGCAATAATAATTAGAAGCTATCAATTTTAAGTTCTGTATTTGACAATTACTAGTTCAGATCTTCAAGTTATAATTTGATATAATAATTTGAATTTAACAAATCTAAGTTCTGTAATTCACTATTACAAGTTCAGATCTTCAAGTTATAATTTACAATAATAATTAGAAGCTATCAATTTTAAGTTATGTATTTGACAATTACAAGTTCAGATCTTCAAGTTATAATTTGCACTAATAATTTGTATTTAACAATTTGAAGTTCTGTATTTGACAATTACAAGTTCAGATCTTCAAGTTATAATTTGCAATAATAATTAGAATCTATCAATTTTAAGTTCTGTATTTGACAATTACAAGTTCAGATCTTCAAGTTATTATTTGCAATAAAAATTAGAAGCTATCAATTTTAAGTTCTGTATTTGACAATTACAAGTTCAGATCTTCAAGTTATTATTTGCAATAATAATTAGAAGCTATCAATTTTAAGTTCTGTATTTGACAATTACAAGTTCAGATCTTGAAGTTATAATTTACAATAATAATTAGAAGCTATCAATTTTAAGTTCTGTATTTGACTATTACAAGTTCAGATCTTCAAGTTATAATTTGCAATAATAATTAGAAGCTATCAATTTTAAGTTCTGTATTTGACAATTACAAGTTCAGATCTTCAAGTTATAATTTGCACTAATAATTTGTATTTAACAATTAGAAGTTCTGTATTTGACAATTACAAGTTCAGATCTTCAAGTTATAATTTGCAATAATAATTAGAAGCTATCAATTTTAAGTTCTGTATTTGACAATTACTAGTTCAGATCTTCAAGTTATAATTTGCACTAATAATTTGTATTTAACAATTAGAAGTTCTGTATTTGACTATTACAAGTTCAGATCTTCGAATTATTATTTGCAATCTTAGTTTGAATTTAACAATTCGAAGTTCTGTATTTACCTATTACAGGTTCAGATCTTCAAGTTATAATTTGCAATCACAATTTGTATTTAACAATGCTAAGTTGCGTGTTTGTCTATTACAAGTTCAGATCTTCAAATTATAATTTGCAATAATAATTAGAAGCTATCAATTTTAAGTTCTGTATTTGACAATTACAAGTTCAGATCTTCAAGTTATTATTTGCAATAATAATTAGAAGCTATCAATTTTAAGTTCTGTATTTGACAATTACAAGTTCAGATCTTGAAGTTATAATTTACAATAATAATTAGAAGCTATCAATTTTAAGTTCTGTATTTAACAATTACAAGTTCAGATCTTCAAGTTATAATATGCAATAATAATTAGAAGCTAAAAATTTTAAGTTCTGTATTTGACAATTACTAGTTCAGATCTTCAAGTTATAATTTGAAATAATAATTTGAATATCACAAATCTAAGTTCTGTAATTCACTATTACAAGTTCAGATCTTCAAGTTATAATTTACAATAATAATTAGAAGCTATCAATTTTAAGTTCTGGATTTGACAATTACAAGTTCAGATCTTCAAGTTATAATTTACACTAATAATTTGTATTTAACAATTTGAAGTTCTGTATTTGACAATTACAAGTTCAGATCTTCAAGTTATAATTTGCAATAATAATTAGAAGCTATCAATTTTAAGTTCTGTATTTGACAATTACAAGTTCAGATCTTCAAGTTATAATTTGCAATAATAATTAGAAGCTATCAATTTTAAGTTCTGTATTTGACAATTACAAGTTCAGATCTTCAAGTTATAATTTGCAATAATAATTAGAAGCTATCAATTTTAAGTTCTGTATTTGACAATTACTAGTTCAGATCTCCAAGTTATTATTTGCAATAATAATTAGAAGCTATCAATTTTAAGTTCTGTATTTGACAATTACAAGTTCAGATCTTCAAGTTATAATTTACAATAATAATTAGAAGCTATCAATTTTAAGTTCTGTATTTGACTATTACAAGTTCAGATCTTCAAGTTATAATTTGCAATAATAATTAGAAGCTATCAATTTTAAGTTCTGTATTTGACAATTACAAGTTCAGATCTTCAAGTTATAATTTGTATTTAACAATTAGTAGTTCTGTATTTGACAATTACAAGTTCAGATCTTCAAGTTATAATTTGCAATAATAATTAGTAGCTATCAATTTTAAGTTCTGTATTTGACAATTACTAGTTCAGATCTTCAAGTTATAATTTGCACTAATAATTTGTATTTAACAATTAGAAGTTCTGTATTTGACTATTAATAGTTCAGATCTTCGAATTATTATTTGCAATCTTAGTTTGAATTTAACAATTCGAAGTTCTGTATTTACCTATTACAGGTTCAGATCTTCAAGTTATAATTTGCAATCACAATTTGTATTTAACAATGCTAAGTTGCATATTTGTCTATTACAAGTTCAGATCTTCAAATTATAATTTGCAATAATAATTAGGAGCTATCAATTTTAAGTTCTGTATTTCACAATTACAAGTTCAGATCTTCAAGTTATAATATGCAATAATAATTAGAAGCTATCAATTTTAAGTTCTGTATTTGACAATTATTAGTTCAGATCTTCAAGTTATAATTTGAAATAATAATTTGAATTTAACAAATCTAAGTTCTATAATTCACTATTACAAGTTCAGATCTTCAAGTTATAATTTACAATAATAATTAGAAGCTATCAATTTTAAGTTCTGTATTTGACAATTACAAGTTCAGATCTTCAAGTTATAATTTGCACTAATAATTTGTATTTAACAATTTGAAGTTCTGTATTTGACAATTACAAGTTCAGATCTTCAAGTTATAATTTGCAATAATAATTAGAATCTATCAATTTTAAGTTCTGTATTTGACAATTACAAGTTCAGATCTTCAAGTTATTATTTGCAATAATAATTAGAAGCTATCAATTTTAAGTTCTGTATTTGACAATTACAAGTTCAGATCTTGAAGTTATAATTTACAATAATAATTAGAAGCTATCAATTTTAAGTTCTGTATTTAATAATTACAAGTTCAGATCTTCAAGTTATAATATGCAATAATAATTAGAAGCTATCAATTTTAATTTCTGTATTTGACAATTACTAGTTCAGATCTTCAAGTTATAATTTGAAATAATAATTTGAATTTAACAAATCTAAGTTCTGTAATTCACTATTACAAGTTCAGATCTTCAAGTTATAATTTACAATAATAATTAGAAGCTATCAATTTTAATTTCTGTATTTGACAATTACAAGTTCAGATCTTCAAGTTATAATTTGCAATAATAATTAGAAGCTATTAATTTTAAGTTCTGTATTTGACAATTACAAGTCCAGATCTTCAAGTTATAATTTGAAATAATAATTAGAAGCTATCAATTTTATGTTCTGTATTTGACAATTACAAGTTCAGATCTTCAAGTTATAATTTGCAATAATAATTAGAAGCTATCAATTTTAAGTTCTGTATTTGACAATTACAAGTTCAGATCTTCAAGTTATAATTTACAATAATAATTAGAAGCTATCAATTTTAAGTTCTGTATTTGACAATTACAAGTTCAGATCTTCAAGTTATAATTTGCAATAATAATTAGAAGCTATCAATTTTAAGTTCTGTATTTGACAATTACTAGTTCAGATCTTCAAGTTATAATTTGAAATAATAATTGAATTTAACAAATCTAAGTTCTGTAATTCACTATTACAAGTTCAGATCTTCAAGTTATAATTTACAATAATAATTAGAAGCTATCAATTTTAAGTTCTGTATTTGACTATTACAAGTTCAGATCTTCAAGTTATAATTTGCAATAATAATTAGAAGCTATCAATTTTAAGTTCTGTATTTGACAATTACAAGTTCAGATCTTCAAGTTATAATTTGCACTAATAATTTGTATTTAACAATTAGAAGTTCTGTATTTGACAATTACAAGTTCAGATCTTCAAGTTATAATTTGCAATAATAATTAGAAGCTATCAATTTTAAGTTCTGTATTTGACAATTACTAGTTCAGATCTTCAAGTTATAATTTGCACTAATAATTTGTATTTAACAATTAGAAGTTCTGTATTTGACTATTACAAGTTCAGATCTTCAAGTTATAATATGCAATAATAATTAGAAGCTATCAATTTTAAGTTCTGTATTTGACAATTACTAGTTCAGATCTTCAAGTTATAATTTGAAATAATAATTTGAATTTAACAAATCTAAGTTCTGTAATTCACTATTACAAGTTCAGATCTTCAAGTTATAATTTACAATAATAATTAGAAGCTATTAATTTTAAGTTCTGTATTTAACAATTACAAGTTCAGATCTTCAAGTTATAATATGCAATAATAATTAGAAGCTATCAATTTTAAGTTCTGTATTTGACAATTACTAGTTCAGATCTTCAAGTTATAATTTGAAATAATAATTTGAATTTAACAAATCTAAGTTCTGTAATTCACTATTACAAGTTCAGATCTTCAAGTTATAATTTACAATAATAATTAGAAGCTATCAATTTTAAGTTCTGTATTTGACAATTACAAGTTCAGATCTTCAAGTTATTATTTGCAATAATAATTAGAAGCTATCAATTTTAAGTTCTGCATTTGACAATTACAAGTTCAGATCTCGAAGTTATAATTTACAATAATAATTAGAAGCTATCAATTTTAAGTTCTGTATTTAACAATTACAAGTTCAGATCTCAAGTTATAATATGCAATAATAATTAGAAGCTATCAATTTTAAGTTCTGTATTTGACAATTACTAGTTCATATCTTCAAGTTATAATTTGAAATAATAATTTGAATTTAACAAATCTAAGTTCTGTAATTCACTATTACAAGTTCAGATATTCAAGTTATAATTTACAATAATAATTAGAAGCTATCAATTTTAAGTTTTGTATTTGACAATTACAAGTTCAGATCTTCAAGTTATAATTTGCAATAATAATTAGAAGCTATCAATGTTATGTTCTGTATTTGACAATTACAAGTTCAGATCTTCAAGTTATAATTTGCAATAATAATTAGGAGCTATCAATTTTAAGTTCTGTATTTCACAATTACAAGTTCAGATCTTCAAGTTATAATATGCAATAATAATTAGAAGCTATCAATTTTAAGTTCTGTATTTGACAATTATTAGTTCAGATCTTCAAGTTATAATTTGAAATAATAATTTGAATTTAACAAATCTAAGTTCTATAATTCACTATTACAAGTTCAGATCTTCAAGTTATAATTTACAATAATAATTAGAAGCTATCAATTTTAAGTTCTGTATTTGACAATTACAAGTTCAGATCTTCAAGTTATAATTTGCACTAATAATTTGTATTTAACAATTTGAAGTTCTGTATTTGACAATTACAAGTTCAGATCTTCAAGTTATAATTTGCAATAATAATTAGAATCTATCAATTTTAAGTTCTGTATTTGACAATTACAAGTTCAGATCTTCAAGTTATTATTTGCAATAATAATTAGAAGCTATCAATTTTAAGTTCTGTATTTGACAATTACAAGTTCAGATCTTGAAGTTATAATTTACAATAATAATTAGAAGCTATCAATTTTAAGTTCTGTATTTAATAATTACAAGTTCAGATCTTCAAGTTATAATATGCAATAATAATTAGAAGCTATCAATTTTAATTTCTGTATTTGACAATTACTAGTTCAGATCTTCAAGTTATAATTTGAAATAATAATTTGAATTTAACAAATCTAAGTTCTGTAATTCACTATTACAAGTTCAGATCTTCAAGTTATAATTTACAATAATAATTAGAAGCTATCAATTTTAATTTCTGTATTTGACAATTACAAGTTCAGATCTTCAAGTTATAATTTGCAATAATAATTAGAAGCTATTAATTTTAAGTTCTGTATTTGACAATTACAAGTCCAGATCTTCAAGTTATAATTTGAAATAATAATTAGAAGCTATCAATTTTATGTTCTGTATTTGACAATTACAAGTTCAGATCTTCAAGTTATAATTTGCAATAATAATTAGAAGCTATCAATTTTAAGTTCTGTATTTGACAATTACAAGTTCAGATCTTCAAGTTATAATTTACAATAATAATTAGAAGCTATCAATTTTAAGTTCTGTATTTGACAATTACAAGTTCAGATCTTCAAGTTATAATTTGCAATAATAATTAGAAGCTATCAATTTTAAGTTCTGTATTTGACAATTACTAGTTCAGATCTTCAAGTTATAATTTGAAATAATAATTGAATTTAACAAATCTAAGTTCTGTAATTCACTATTACAAGTTCAGATCTTCAAGTTATAATTTACAATAATAATTAGAAGCTATCAATTTTAAGTTCTGTATTTGACTATTACAAGTTCAGATCTTCAAGTTATAATTTGCAATAATAATTAGAAGCTATCAATTTTAAGTTCTGTATTTGACAATTACAAGTTCAGATCTTCAAGTTATAATTTGCACTAATAATTTGTATTTAACAATTAGAAGTTCTGTATTTGACAATTACAAGTTCAGATCTTCAAGTTATAATTTGCAATAATAATTAGAAGCTATCAATTTTAAGTTCTGTATTTGACAATTACTAGTTCAGATCTTCAAGTTATAATTTGCACTAATAATTTGTATTTAACAATTAGAAGTTCTGTATTTGACTATTACAAGTTCAGATCTTCAAGTTATAATATGCAATAATAATTAGAAGCTATCAATTTTAAGTTCTGTATTTGACAATTACTAGTTCAGATCTTCAAGTTATAATTTGAAATAATAATTTGAATTTAACAAATCTAAGTTCTGTAATTCACTATTACAAGTTCAGATCTTCAAGTTATAATTTACAATAATAATTAGAAGCTATTAATTTTAAGTTCTGTATTTAACAATTACAAGTTCAGATCTTCAAGTTATAATATGCAATAATAATTAGAAGCTATCAATTTTAAGTTCTGTATTTGACAATTACTAGTTCAGATCTTCAAGTTATAATTTGAAATAATAATTTGAATTTAACAAATCTAAGTTCTGTAATTCACTATTACAAGTTCAGATCTTCAAGTTATAATTTACAATAATAATTAGAAGCTATCAATTTTAAGTTCTGTATTTGACAATTACAAGTTCAGATCTTCAAGTTATTATTTGCAATAATAATTAGAAGCTATCAATTTTAAGTTCTGCATTTGACAATTACAAGTTCAGATCTCGAAGTTATAATTTACAATAATAATTAGAAGCTATCAATTTTAAGTTCTGTATTTAACAATTACAAGTTCAGATCTCAAGTTATAATATGCAATAATAATTAGAAGCTATCAATTTTAAGTTCTGTATTTGACAATTACTAGTTCATATCTTCAAGTTATAATTTGAAATAATAATTTGAATTTAACAAATCTAAGTTCTGTAATTCACTATTACAAGTTCAGATATTCAAGTTATAATTTACAATAATAATTAGAAGCTATCAATTTTAAGTTTTGTATTTGACAATTACAAGTTCAGATCTTCAAGTTATAATTTGCAATAATAATTAGAAGCTATCAATGTTATGTTCTGTATTTGACAATTACAAGTTCAGATCTTCAAGTTATAATTTGCAATAATAATTAGAAGCTATCAATTTTAAGTTCTGTATTTGACAATTACAAGTTCAGATCTTCAAGTTATAATTTGCAATAATAATTAGAAGCTATCAATTTTAAGTTCTGTATTTGACAATTACTAGTTCAGATCTCCAAGTTATTATTTGCAATAATAATTAGAAGCTATCAATTTTAAGTTCTGTATTTGACAATTACAAGTTCAGATCTTCAAGTTATAATTTACAATAATAATTAGAAGCTATCAATTTTAAGTTCTGTATTTGACAATTACAAGTTCAGATCTTCTAGTTATAATTTGCAATAATAATTAGAAGCTATCAATTTTAAGTTCTGTATTTGACAATTACTAGTTCAGATCTCCAAGTTATTATTTGCAATAATAATTAGAAGCTATCAATTTTAAGTTCTGTATTTGACAATTACAAGTTCAGATCTTCAAGTTATAATTTACAATAATAATTAGAAGCTATCAATTTTAAGTTCTGTATTTGACAATTACAAGTTCAGATCTTCAAGTTATAATTTGCAATAATAATTAGAAGCTATCAATTTTTAGTTCTGTATTTGACAATTACAAGTTCAGATCTTCAAGTTATAATTTGCAATAATAATTAGAAGCTATCAATTTTAAGTTCTGTATTTGACAATTACAAGTTCAGATCTTCAAGTTATAATTTGCAATAATAATTAGAAGCTATCAATTTTAAGTTCTGTATTTGACAATTACTAGTTCAGATCTCCAAGTTATTATTTGCAATAATAATAAGAAGCTATCAATATTAAGTTCTGTATTTGACAATTACAAGTTCAGATCTTCAAGTTATAATTTACAATAATAATTAGAAGCTATCAATTTTAAGTTCTGTATTTGACTATTACAAGTTCAGATCTTCAAGTTATAATTTGCAATAATAATTAGAAGCTATCAATTTTAAGTTCTGTATTTGACAATTACAAGTTAAGATCTTCAAGTTATAATTTGTATTTAACAATTAGTAGTTCTGTATTTGACAATTACAAGTTCAGATCTTCAAGTTATAATTTGCAATAATAATTAGAAGCTATCAATTTTAAGTTCTGTATTTGACAATTACTAGTTCAGATCTTCAAGTTATAATTTGCACTAATAATTTGTATTTAACAATTAGAAGTTCTGTATTTGACTATTACAAGTTCAGATCTTCGAATTATTATTTGCAATCTTAGTTTGAATTTAACAATTCGAAGTTCTGTATTTACCTATTACAGGTTCAGATCTTCAAGTTATAATTTGCAATCACAATTTGTATTTAACAATGCTAAGTTGCATATTTGTCTATTACAAGTTCAGATCTTCAAATTATAATTTGCAATAATAATTAGAAGCTATCAATTTTAAGTTCTGTATTTGACAATTACAAGTTCAGATCTTCAAGTTATTATTTGCAATAATAATTAGAAGCTATCAATTATAAGTTCTGTATTTGACAATTACAAGTTCAGATCTTGAAGTTATAATTTACAATAATAATTAGAAGCTATCAATTTTAAGTTCTGTATTTCACAATTACAAGTTCAGATCTTCAAGTTATAATATGCAATAATAATTAGAAGCTATCAATTTTAAGTTCTGTATTGGACAATTACTAGTTCAGATCTTCAACTTATAATTTGAAATAATAATTTGAATTTAACAAATCTAAGTTCTTTAATTCACTATTACAAGTTCAGATCTTCAAGTTATAATTTACAATAATAATTAGAAGCTATCAATTTTAAGTTCTCTATTTGACAATTACAAGTTCAGATCTTCAAGTTATAATTTGCACTAATAATTTGTATTTAACAATTTAAAGTTCTGTATTTGACAATTACAAGTTCAGATCTTCAAGTTATAATTTGCAATAATAATTAGAATCTATCAATTTTAAGTTCTATATTTGACAATTACAAGTTCAGATCTTCAAGTTATTATTTGCAATAATAATTAGAAGCTATCAATTTTAAGTTCTGTATTTGACAATTACAAGTTCAGATCTTGAAGTTATAATTTACAATAATAATTAGAAGCTATCAATTTTAAGTTCTGTATTTAACAATTACAAGTTCAGATCTTCAAGTTATAATATGCAATAATAATTAGAAGCTATCAATTTTAATTTCTGTATTTGACAATTACTAGTTCAGATCTTCAAGTTATAATTTGAAATAATAATTTGAATTTAACAAATCTAAGTTCTGTAATTCACTATTACAAGTTCAGATCTTCAAGTTATAATTTACAATAATAATTAGAAGCTATAAATTTTAATTTCTGTATTTAACAATTACAAGTTCAGATCTTCAAGTTATAATTTGCAATAATAATTAGAAGCTATTAATTTTAAGTTCTGTATTTGACAATTACAAGTTCAGATCTTCAAGTTATAATTTGAAATAATAATTAGAAGCTATCAATTTTATGTTCTGTATTTGACAATTACAAGTTCAGATCTTCAAGTTATAATTTGCAATAATAATTAGAAGCTATCAATTTTAAGTTCTGTATTTGACAATTACAAGTTCAGATCTTCAAGTTATAATTTACAATAATAATTAGAAGCTATCAATTTTAAGTTCTGTATTTGACAATTACAAGTTCAGATCTTCAAGTTATAATTTGCAATAATACTTAGAAGCTATCAATTTTAAGTTCTGTATTTGACAATTACTAGTTCAGATCTTCAAGTTATAATTTGAAATAATAATTGAATTTAACAAATCTAAGTTCTGTAATTCACTATTACAAGTTCAGATCTTCAAGTTATAATTTACAATAATAATTAGAAGCTATCAATTTTAAGTTCTGTATTTGACTATTACAAGTTCAGATCTTCAAGTTATAATTTGCAATAATAATTAGAAGCTATCAATTTTAAGTTCTGTAATTGACAATTACAAGTTCAGATCTTCAAGTTATAATTTGCACTAATAATTTGTATTTAACAATTAGAAGTTCTGTATTTGACAATTACAAGTTCAGATCTTTAAGTTATAATTTGCAATAATAATTAGAAGCTATCAATTTTAAGTTCTGTATTTGACAATTACTAGTTCAGATCTTCAAGTTATAATTTGCACTAATAATTTGTATTTAACAATTAGAAGTTCTGTATTTGACTATTACAAGTTCAGATCTTCAAGTTATAATATGCAATAATAATTAGAAGCTATCAATTTTAAGTTCTGTATTTGACAATTACTAGTTCAGATCTTCAAGTTATAATTTGAAATAATAATTTGAATTTAACAAATCTAAGTTCTGTAATTCACTATTACAAGTTCAGATCTTCAAGTTATAATTTACAATAATAATTAGAAGCTATTAATTTTAAGTTCTGTATTTAACAATTACAAGTTCAGATCTTCAAGTTATAATATGCAATAATAATTAGAAGCTATCAATTTTAAGTTCTGTATTTGACAATTACTAGTTCAGATCTTCAAGTTATAATTTGAAATAATAATTTGAATTTAACAAATCTAAGTTCTGTAATTCACTATTACAAGTTCAGATCTTCAAGTTATAATTTACAATAATAATTAGAAGCTATCAATTTTAAGTTCTGTATTTGACAATTACAAGTTCAGATCTTCAAGTTATTATTTGCAATAATAATTAGAAGCTGTCAATTTTAAGTTCTGCATTTGACAATTACAAGTTCAGATCTCGAAGTTATAATTTACAATAATAATTAGAAGCTATCAATTTTAAGTTCTGTATTTGACAATTACAAGTTCAGATCTTCAAGTTATTATTTGCAATAATAATTAGAAGCTATCAATTATAAGTTCTGTATTTGACAATTACAAGTTCAGATCTTGAAGTTATAATTTACAATAATAATTAGAAGCTATCAATTTTAAGTTCTGTATTTCACAATTACAAGTTCAGATCTTCAAGTTATAATATGCAATAATAATTAGAAGCTATCAATTTTAAGTTCTGTATTTGACAATTACTAGTTCAGATCTTCAACTTATAATTTGAAATAATAATTTGAATTTAACAAATCTAAGTTCTTTAATTCACTATTACAAGTTCAGATCTTCAAGTTATAATTTACAATAATAATTAGAAGCTATCAATTTTAAGTTCTCTATTTGACAATTACAAGTTCAGATCTTCAAGTTATAATTTGCACTAATAATTTGTATTTAACAATTTAAAGTTCTGTATTTGACAATTACAAGTTCAGATCTTCAAGTTATAATTTGCAATAATAATTAGAATCTATCAATTTTAAGTTCTATATTTGACAATTACAAGTTCAGATCTTCAAGTTATTATTTGCAATAATAATTAGAAGCTATCAATTTTAAGTTCTGTATTTGACAATTACAAGTTCAGATCTTGAAGTTATAATTTACAATAATAATTAGAAGCTATCAATTTTAAGTTCTGTATTTAACAATTACAAGTTCAGATCTTCAAGTTATAATATGCAATAATAATTAGAAGCTATCAATTTTAATTTCTGTATTTGACAATTACTAGTTCAGATCTTCAAGTTATAATTTGAAATAATAATTTGAATTTAACAAATCTAAGTTCTGTAATTCACTATTACAAGTTCAGATCTTCAAGTTATAATTTACAATAATAATTAGAAGCTATAAATTTTAATTTCTGTATTTAACAATTACAAGTTCAGATCTTCAAGTTATAATTTGCAATAATAATTAGAAGCTATTAATTTTAAGTTCTGTATTTGACAATTACAAGTTCAGATCTTCAAGTTATAATTTGAAATAATAATTAGAAGCTATCAATTTTATGTTCTGTATTTGACAATTACAAGTTCAGATCTTCAAGTTATAATTTGCAATAATAATTAGAAGCTATCAATTTTAAGTTCTGTATTTGACAATTACAAGTTCAGATCTTCAAGTTATAATTTACAATAATAATTAGAAGCTATCAATTTTAAGTTCTGTATTTGACAATTACAAGTTCAGATCTTCAAGTTATAATTTGCAATAATACTTAGAAGCTATCAATTTTAAGTTCTGTATTTGACAATTACTAGTTCAGATCTTCAAGTTATAATTTGAAATAATAATTGAATTTAACAAATCTAAGTTCTGTAATTCACTATTACAAGTTCAGATCTTCAAGTTATAATTTACAATAATAATTAGAAGCTATCAATTTTAAGTTCTGTATTTGACTATTACAAGTTCAGATCTTCAAGTTATAATTTGCAATAATAATTAGAAGCTATCAATTTTAAGTTCTGTAATTGACAATTACAAGTTCAGATCTTCAAGTTATAATTTGCACTAATAATTTGTATTTAACAATTAGAAGTTCTGTATTTGACAATTACAAGTTCAGATCTTTAAGTTATAATTTGCAATAATAATTAGAAGCTATCAATTTTAAGTTCTGTATTTGACAATTACTAGTTCAGATCTTCAAGTTATAATTTGCACTAATAATTTGTATTTAACAATTAGAAGTTCTGTATTTGACTATTACAAGTTCAGATCTTCAAGTTATAATATGCAATAATAATTAGAAGCTATCAATTTTAAGTTCTGTATTTGACAATTACTAGTTCAGATCTTCAAGTTATAATTTGAAATAATAATTTGAATTTAACAAATCTAAGTTCTGTAATTCACTATTACAAGTTCAGATCTTCAAGTTATAATTTACAATAATAATTAGAAGCTATTAATTTTAAGTTCTGTATTTAACAATTACAAGTTCAGATCTTCAAGTTATAATATGCAATAATAATTAGAAGCTATCAATTTTAAGTTCTGTATTTGACAATTACTAGTTCAGATCTTCAAGTTATAATTTGAAATAATAATTTGAATTTAACAAATCTAAGTTCTGTAATTCACTATTACAAGTTCAGATCTTCAAGTTATAATTTACAATAATAATTAGAAGCTATCAATTTTAAGTTCTGTATTTGACAATTACAAGTTCAGATCTTCAAGTTATTATTTGCAATAATAATTAGAAGCTGTCAATTTTAAGTTCTGCATTTGACAATTACAAGTTCAGATCTCGAAGTTATAATTTACAATAATAATTAGAAGCTATCAATTTTAAGTTCTGTATTTAACAATTACAAGTTCAGATCTCAAGTTATAATATGCAATAATAATTAGAAGCTATCAATTTTAAGTTCTGTATTTGACAATTACTAGTTCATATCTTCAAGTTATAATTTGAAATAATAATTTGAATTTAACAAATCTAAGTTCTGTAATTCACTATTACAAGTTCAGATCTTCAAGTTATAATTTACAATAATAATTAGAAGCTATCAATTTTAAGTTCTGTATTTGACAATTACAAGTTCAGATCTTCAAGTTATAATTTGCAATAATAATTAGAAGCTATCAATGTTATGTTCTGTATTTGACAATTACAAGTTCAGATCTTCAAGTTATAATTTGCAATAATAATTAGAAGCTATCAATTTTAAGTTCTGTATTTGACAATTACAAGTTCAGATCTTCAAGTTATAATTTGCAATAATAATTAGAAGCTATCAATTTTAAGTTCTGTATTTGACAATTACTAGTTCAGATCTCCAAGTTATTATTTGCAATAATAATTAGAAGCTATCAATTTTAAGTTCTGTATTTGACAATTACAAGTTCAGATCTTCAAGTTATAATTTACAATAATAATTAGAAGCTATCAATTTTAAGTTCTGTATTTGACAATTACAACTTCAGATCTTCTAGTTATAATTTGCAATAATAATTAGAAGCTATCAATTTTAAGTTCTGTATTTGACAATTACTAGTTCAGGTCTCCAAGTTATTATTTGCAATAATAATTAGAAGCTATCAATTTTAAGTTCTGTATTTGACAATTACAAGTTCAGATCTTCAAGTTATAATTTACAATAATAATTAGAAGCTATCAATTTTAAGTTCTGTATTTGACAATTACAAGTTCAGATCTTCAAGTTATAATTTGCAATAATAATTAGAAACTATCAATTTTAAGTTCTGTATTTGACAATTACAAGTTCAGATCTTCAAGTTATAATTTACAATAATAATTAGAAGCTATCAATTTTAAGTTCTGTATTTGACAATTACAAGTTCAGATCTTCAAGTTATAATTTGCAATAATAATTAGAAGCTATTAATTTTAAGTTCTGTAATTGACAATAACAAGTTCAGATCTTCAAGTTATAATTTGAAATAATAATTAGAAGCTATCAATTTTAAGTTCTGTATTTGACAATTACAAGTTCAGATCTTCAAGTTATTATTTGCAATAATAATTAGAAGCTATCAATTTTAAGTTCTGTATTTGACAATTACAAGTTCAGATCTTGAAGTTATAATTTACAATAATAATTAGAAGCTATCAATTTTAAGTTCTGTATTTAACAATTACAAGTTCAGATCTTCAAGTTATAATATGCAATAATAATTAGAAGCTATCAATTTTAAGTTCTGTATTTTTCAATTACTAGTTCAGATCTTCAAGTTATAATTTGAAATAATAATTTGAATTTAACAAATCTAAGTTCTGTAATTCACTATTACAAGTTCAGATCTTCAAGTTATAATTTACAATAATAATTAGAAGCTATTAATTTTAAGTTCTGTATTTGACAATTACAAGTTCAGATCTTCAAGTTATAATTTGCACTAATAATTTGTATTTAACAATTTGAAGTTCTGTATTTGACAATTACAAGTTCAGATCTTCAAGTTATAATTTGGAATAATAGTTAGAAGCTATCAATTTTAAGTGCTGTATTTGACAATTACAAGTTCAGATCTTCAAGTTATTATTTGCAATAATAATTAGAAGCTATCAATTTTAAGTTCTGTATTTGACAATTACAAGTTCAGATCTTGAAGTTATAATTTACAATAATAATTAGAAGCTATCAATTTTAAGTTCTGTATTTAACAATTACAAGTTCAGATCTTCAAGTTATAATATGCAATAATAATTAGAAGCTATCAATTTTAAGTTCTGTATTTGACAATTACTAGTTCAGATCTTCAAGTTATAATTTGAAATAATAATTAGAAGCTATCAATTTTATGTTCTGTATTTGACAATTACAAGTTCAGATCTTCAAGTTATAATTTGCAATAATAATTAGAAACTATCAATTTTAAGTTCTGTATTTGACAATTACAAGTTCAGATCTCGAAGTTATAATTTACAATAATAATTAGAAGCTATCAATTTTAAGTTCTGTATTTAACAATTACAAGTTCAGATCTCAAGTTATAATTTACAATAATAATTAGAAGCTATCAATTTTAAGTTCTGTATTTAACAATTACAAGTTCAGATCTCAAGTTATAATATGCAATAATAATTAGAAGCTATCAATTTTAAGTTCTGTATTTGACAATTACTAGTTCATATCTTCAAGTTATAATTTGAAATAATAATTTGAATTTAACAAATCTAAGTTCCGTAATTCACTATTACAAGTTCATATCTTCAAGTTATAATTTACAATAATAATTAGAAGCTATCAATTTTAAGTTCTGTATTTGACAATTACAAGTTCAGATCTTCAAGTTATAATTTGCAATAATAATTAGAAGCTATCAATGTTATGTTCTGTATTTGACAATTACAAGTTCAGATCTTCAAGTTATAATTTGCAATAATAATTAGAAGCTATCAATTTTAAGTTCTGTATTTGACAATTACAAGTTCAGATCTTCAAGTTATAATTTGCAATAATAATTAGAAGCTATCAATTTTAAGTTCTGTATTTGACAATTACTAGTTCAGATCTCCAAGTTATTATTTGCAATAATAATTAGAAGCTATCAATTTTAAGTTCTGTATTTGACAATTACAAGTTCAGATCTTCAAGTTATAATTTACAATAATAATTAGAAGCTATCAATTTTAAGTTCTGTATTTGACAATTACAAGTTCAGATCTTCTAGTTATAATTTGCAATAATAATTAGAAGCTATCAATTTTAAGTTCTGTATTTGACAATTACTAGTTCAGATCTCCAAGTTATTATTTGCAATAATAATTAGAAGCTATCAATTTTAAGTTCTGTATTTGACAATTACAAGTTCAGATCTTCAAGTTATAATTTACAATAATAATTAGAAGCTATCAATTTTAAGTTCTGTATTTGACAATTACAAGTTCAGATCTTCAAGTTATAATTTGCAATAATAATTAGAAGCTATCAATTTTAAGTTCTGTATTTGACAATTACAAGTTCAGATCTTCAAGTTATAATTTACAATAATAATTAGAAGCTATCAATTTTAAGTTCTGTATTTGACAATTACAAGTTCAGATCTTCAAGTTATAATTTGCAATATAAATTAGAAGCTATTAATTTTAAGTTCTGTAATTGACAATAACAAGTTCAGATCTTCAAGTTATAATTTGAAATAATAATTAGAAGCTATCAATTTTAAGTTCTGTATTTGACAATTACAAGTTCAGATCTTCAAGTTATTATTTGCAATAATAATTAGAAGCTATCAATTTTAAGTTCTGTATTTGACAATTACAAGTTCAGATCTTGAAGTTATAATTTACAATAATAATTAGAAGCTATCAATTTTAAGTTCTGTATTTAACAATTACAAGTTCAGATCTTCAAGTTATAATATGCAATAATAATTAGAAGCTATCAATTTTAAGTTCTGTATTTTTCAATTACTAGTTCAGATCTTCAAGTTATAATTTGAAATAATAATTTGAATTTAACAAATCTAAGTTCTGTAATTCACTATTACAAGTTCAGATCTTCAAGTTATAATTTACAATAATAATTAGAAGCTATTAATTTTAAGTTCTGTATTTGACAATTAAAAGTTCAGATCTTCAAGTTATAATTTGCACTAATAATTTGTATTTAACAATTTGAAGTTCTGTATTTGACAATTACAAGTTCAGATCTTCAAGTTATAATTTGGAATAATAGTTAGAAGCTATCAATTTTAAGTTCTGTATTTGACAATTACAAGTTCAGATCTTGAAGTTATAATTTACAATAATAATTAGAAGCTATCAATTTTAAGTTCTGTTTTTAACAATTACAAGTTCAGATCTTCAAGTTATAATATGCAATAATAATTAGAAGCTATCAATTTTAAGTTCTGTATTTGACAATTACTAGTTCAGATCTTCAAGTTATAATTTGAAATAATAATTAGAAGCTATCAATTTTATGTTCTGTATTTGACAATTACAAGTTCAGATCTTCAAGTTATAATTTGCAATAATAATTAGAAACTATCTATTTTAAGTTCTGTATTTGACAATTACAAGTTCAGATCTTCAAGTTATAATTTACAATAATAATTAGAAGCTATCAATTTTAAGTTCTGTATTTGACAATTACAAGTTCAGATCTTCAAGTTATAATTTGCAATAATAATTAGAAGCTATCAATTTTAAGTTCTGTATTTGACAATTACTAGTTCAGATCTTCAAGTTATAATTTGAAATAATAATTTGAATTTAACAAATATAAGTTCTGTAAATCACTATTACAAGTTCTGATCTTCAAGTTATAATTTACAATAATAATTAGAAGCTATCAATTTTAAGTTCTGTATTTGACTATTACAAGTTCAGATCTTCAAGTTATAATTTGCAATAATAATTAGAAGCTATCAATTTTAAGTTCTGTATTTGACAATTACAAGTTCAGATCTTCAAGTTATAATTTGCACTAATAATTTGTATTTAACAATTAGTAGTTCTGTATTTGACAATTACAAGTTCAGATCTTCAAGTTATAATTTGCAATAATAATTAGAAGCTATCAATTTTAAGTTCTGTATTTGACAATTACTAGTTCAGATCTTCAAGTTATAATTTGCACTAATAATTTGTATTTAACAATTAGAAGTTCTGTATTTGACTATTACAAGTTCAGATCTTCGAATTATTATTTGCAATCTTAGTTTGAATTTAACAATTCGAAGTTCTGTATTTACATATTACAGGTTCAGATCTTCAAGTTATAATTTGCAATCACAATTTGTATTTAACAATGCTAAGTTGCGTATTTGTCTATTACAAGTTCAGATCTTCAAATTATAATTTGCAATAATAATTAGAAGCTATCAATTTTAAGTTCTGTATTTGACAATTACAAGTTCAGATCTTCAAGTTATTATTTGCAATAATAATTAGAAGCTATCAATTTTAAGTTCTGTATTTGACAATTACAAGTTCAGATCTTGAAGTTATAATTTACAATAATAATTAGAAGCTATCAATTTTAAGTTCTGTATTTAACAATTACAAGTTCAGATCTTCAAGTTATAATATGCAATAATAATTCGAAGCTATCAATTTTAAGTTCTGTATTTGACAATTACTAGTTCAGATCTTCAAGTTATAATTTGAAATAATAATTTGAATTTAACAAATCTAAGTTCTGTAATTCACTATTACAAGTTCAGATCTTCAAGTTATAATTTACAATAATAATTAGAAGCTATCAATTTTAAGTTCTGTATTTGACAATTACAAGTTCAGATCTTCAAGTTATAATTTGCAATAATAATTAGAAGCTATTAATTTTAAGTTCTGTATTTGACAATTACAAGTTCAGATCTTCAAGTTATAATTTGAAATAATAATTAGAAGATATCAAATTTATGTTCTGTATTTGACAATTACAAGTTCAGATCTTCAAGTTATAATTTGCAATAATAATTAGAAGCTATCAATTTTAAGTTCTGTATTTGACAATTACAAGTTCAGATCTTCAAGTTATAATTTACAATAATAATTAGAAGCTATCAATTTTAAGTTCTGTATTTGACAATTACAAGTTCAGATCTTCAAGTTATAATTTGCAATAATAATTAGAAGCTATCAATTTTAAGTTCTGTATTTGACAATTACTAGTTCAGATCTTCAAGTTATAATTTGAAATAATAATTTGAATTAAACAAATCTAAGTTCTGTAATTCACTATTACAAGTTCAGATCTTCAAGTTATAATTTGCAATAATAATTAGAAGCTATCAATTTTAAGTTCTGTATTTGACTATTGCAAGTTCAGATCTTCAAGTTATAATTTGCAATAATAATTAGAAGCTATCAATTTTAAGTTCTGTATTTGACAATTACAAGTTCAGATCTTCAAGTTATAATTTGCACTAATAATTTGTATTTAACAATTAGAATATCTGTATTTGACAATTACAAATTCAGATCTTCAAGTTATAATTTGCAATAATAATTAGAAGCTATCAATTTTAAGTTCTGTATTTGACAATTACTAGTTCAGATCTTCAAGTTATAATTTGCACTAATAATTTGTATTTAACAATTAGAAGTTCTGTTATTTGACTATTACAAGTTCAGATCTTCAAGTTATAATATGCAATAATAATTAGAAGATATCAATTTTAAGTTCTGTATTTGACAATTACTAGTTCAGATCTTCAAGTTATAATTTGAAATAATAATTTGAATTTAACAAATCTAAGTTCTGTAATTCACTATTACAAGTTCAGATCTTCAAGTTATAATTTACAATAATAATTAGAAGCTATCAATTTTAAGTTCTGTATTTAACAATTGCAAGTTCAGATCTTCAAGTTATAATATGCAATAATAATTAGAAGCTATCAATTTTAAGTTCTGTATTTGACAATTACTAGTTCAGATCTTCAAGTTATAATTTGAAATAATAATTTGAATTTAACAAATCTAAGTTCTGTAATTCACTATTACAAGTTCAGATCTTCAAGTTATAATTTACAATAATAATTAGAAGCTATCAATTTTAAGTTCTGTATTTGACAATTACAAGTTCAGATCTTCAAGTTATAATTTGCACTAATAATTTGTATTTAACAATTTGAAGTTCTGTATTTGACAATTACAAGTTCAGATCTTCAAGTTATAATTTGCAATAATAATTAGAATCTATCAATTTTAAGTTCTGTATTTGACAATTACAAGTTCAGATCTTCAAGTTATTATTTGCAATAATAATTAGAAGCTATCAATGTTAAGTTCTGTATTTGACAATTACAAGTTCAGATCTTGAAGTTATAATTTACAATAATAATTAGAAGCTATCAATTTTAAGTTCTGTATTTAACAATTACAAGTTCAGATCTTCAAGTTATAATATGCAATAATAATTAGAAGCTATCAATTTTAATTTCTGTATTTGACAATTACTAGTTCAGATCTTGAAGTTATAATTTACAATAATAATTAGAAGCTATCAATTTTAAGTTCTGTATTTAACAATTACAAGTTCAGATCTTCAAGTTATAATATGCAATAATAATTAGAAGCTATCAATTTTAATTTCTGTATTTGACAATTACTAGTTCAGATCTTCAAGTTATAATTTGAAATAATAATTTGAATTTAACAAATCTAAGTTCTGTAATTCACTATTACAAGTTCAGATCTTCAAGTTATAATTTACAATAATAATTAGAAGCTATTAATTTTAAGTTCTGTATTTGACAATTACAAGTTCAGATCTTCAAGTTATAATTTGCAATAATAATTAGAAGCTATCAATTTTAAGTTCTGTATTTGACAATTACAAGTTCAGATCTTCAAGTTATAATTTACAATAATAATTAGAAGCTATCAATTTTAAGTTCTGTATTTGACAATTACAAGTTCAGATCTTCAAGTTATAATTTGCAATAATAATTAGAAGCTATCAATTTTAAGTTCTGTATTTGACAATTACTAGTTCAGATCTTCAAATTATAATTAGAAATAATAATTGAATTTAACAAATCTAAGTTCTGTAATTCACTATTACAAGTTCAGATCTTCAAGTTATAATTTACAAAAATAATTAGAAGCTATCAATTTTAAGTTCTGTATTTGACTATTACAAGTTCAGATCTTCAAGTTATAATTTGCAATAATAATTAGAAGCTATCAATTTTAAGTTCTGTATTTGACAATTACAAGTTCAGATCTTCAAGTTATAATTTGCACTAATAATTTGTATTTAAGAATTAGAAGTTCTGTATTTGACAATTACAAGTTCAGATCTTCAAGTTATAATTTGCAATAATAATTAGAAGCTATCAATTTTAAGTTCTGTATTTGACAATTACTAGTTCAGATCTTCAAGTTATAATTTGCACTAATAATTTGTATTTAACAATTAGAAGTTCTGTATTTGACTATTACAAGTTCAGATCTTCAAGTTATAATATGCAATAATAATTAGAAGCTATCAATTTTAAGTTCTGTATTTGACAATTACTAGTTCAGATCTTCAAGTTATAATTTGAAATAATAATTTGAATTTAACAAATCTAAGTTCTGTAATTCACTATTACAAGTTCAGATCTTCAAGTTATAATTTACAATAATAATTAGAAGCTATTAATTTTAAGTTCTGTATTTAACAATTACAAGTTCAGATCTTCAAGTTATAATATGCAATAATAATTAGAAGCTATCAATTTTAAGTTCTGTATTTGACAATTACTAGTTCAGATCTTCAAGTTATAATTTGAAATAATAATTTGAATTTAACAAATCTAAGTTCTGTAATTCACTATTACAAGTTCAGATCTTCAAGTTATAATTTACAATAATAATTAGAAGCTATCAATTTTAAGTTCTGTATTTGACAATTACAAGTTCAGATCTTCAAGTTATTATTTGCAATAATAATTAGAAGCTATCAATTTTAAGTTCTGCATTTGACAATTACAAGTTCAGATCTCGAAGTTATAATTTACAATAATAATTAGAAGCTATCAATTTTAAGTTCTGTATTTAACAATTACAAGTTCAGATCTCAAGTTATAATATGCAATAATAATTAGAAGCTATCAATTTTAAGTTCTCTATTTGACAATTACTAGTTCATATCTTCAAGTTATAATTTGAAATAATAATTTGAATTTAACAAATCTAAGTTCTGTAATTCACTATTACAAGTTCAGATCTTCAAGTTATAATTTACAATAATAATTAGAAGCTATCAATTTTAAGTTCTGTATTTGACAATTACAAGTTCAGATCTTCAAGTTATAATTTGCAATAATAATTAGAAGCTATCAATTTTATGTTCTGTATTTGACAATTACAAGTTCAGATCTTCAAGTTATAATTTGCAATAATAATTAGAAGCTATCAATTTTAAGTTCTGTATTTGACAATTACAAGTTCAGATCTTCAAGTTATAATTTGCAATAATAATTAGAAGCTATCAATTTTAAGTTCTGTATTTGACAATTACTAGTTCAGATCTCCAAGTTATTATTTGCAATAATAATTAGAAGCTATCAATTTTAAGTTCTGTATTTGACAATTACAAGTTCAGATCTTCAAGTTATAATTTACAATAATAATTAGAAGCTATCAATTTTAAGTTCTGTATTTGACAATTACAAGTTCAGATCTTCTAGTTATAATTTGCAATAATAATTAGAAGCTATCAATTTTAAGTTCTGTATTTGACAATTACTAGTTCAGATCTCCAAGTTATTATTTGCAATAATAATTAGAAGCTATCAATTTTAAGTTCTGTATTTGACAATTACAAGTTCAGATCTTCAAGTTATAATTTACAATAATAATTAGAAGCTATCAATTTTAAGTTCTGTATTTGACAATTACAAGTTCAGATCTTCAAGTTATAATTTGCAATAATAATTAGAAGCTATCAATTTTATGTTCTGTATTTGACAATTACAAGTTCAGATCTTCAAGTTATAATTTGCAATAATAATTAGAAGCTATCAATTTTAAGTTCTGTATTTGACAATTACAAGTTCAGATCTTCAAGTTATAATTTGCAATAATAATTAGAAGCTATCAATTTTAAGTTCTGTATTTGACAATTACTAGTTCAGATCTCCAAGTTATTATTTGCAATAATAATTAGAAGCTATCAATTTTAAGTTCTGTATTTGACAATTACAAGTTCAGATCTTCAAGTTATAATTTACAATAATAATTAGAAGCTATCAATTTTAAGTTCTGTATTTGACAATTACAAGTTCAGATCTTCTAGTTATAATTTGCAATAATAATTAGAAGCTATCAATTTTAAGTTCTGTATTTGACAATTACTAGTTCAGATCTCCAAGTTATTATTTGCAATAATAATTAGAAGCTATCAATTTTAAGTTCTGTATTTGACAATTACAAGTTCAGATCTTCAAGTTATAATTTACAATAATAATTAGAAGCTATCAATTTTAAGTTCTGTATTTGACAATTACAAGTTCAGATCTTCAAGTAATAATTTGCAATAATAATTAGAAGCTATCAATTTTAAGTTCTGTATTTGACAATTACAAGTTCAGATCTTCAAGTTATAATTTGCAATAATAATTAGAAGCTATCAATTTTAAGTTCTGTATTTGACAATTACAAGTTCAGATCTTCAAGTTATAATTTACAATAATAATTAGAAGCTATCAATTTTAAGTTCTGTATTTGACAATTACTAGTTCAGATCTTCAAGTTATAATTTGAAATAATAATTGAATTTAACAAATCTAAGTTCTGTAATTCACTATTACAAGTTCAGATCTTCAAGTTATAATTTACAATAATAATTAGAAGCTATCAATTTTAAGTTCTGTATTTGACTATTACAAGTTCAGATCTTCAAGTTATAATTTGCAATAATAATTAGAAGCTATCAATTTTAAGTTCTGTATTTGACAATTACAAGTTCAGATCTTCAAGTTATATTTTGCACTAATAATTTGTATTTAACAATTAGAAGTTCTGTATTTGACAATTACAAGTTCAGATCTTCAAGTTATAATTTGCAATAATAATTAGAAGCTATCAATTTTAAGTTCTGTATTTGACAATTATTAGTTCAGATCTTCAAGTTATAATTTGCACTAATAATTTGTATTTAACAATTAGTAGTTCTGTATTTGACTATTACAAGTTCAGATCTTCAAGTTATAATATGCAATAATAATTAGAAGCTATCAATTTTAAGTTCTGTATTTGACAATTACTAGTTCAGATCTTCAAGTTATAATTTGAAATAATAATTTTAATTTAACAAATCTAAGTTCTGTAATTCACTATTACAAGTTCAGATCTTCAAGTTATAATTTACAATAATAATTAGAAGCTATTAATTTTAAGTTCTGTATTTAACAATTACAAGTTCAGATCTTCAAGTTATAATATGCAATAATAATTAGAAGCTATCAATTTTAAGTTCTGTATTTGACAATTACTAGTTCAGATCTTCAAGTTATAATTTGAAATAATAATTTGAATTTAACAAATCTAAGTTCTGTAATTCACTATTACAAGTTCAGATCTTCAAGTTATAATTTACAATAATAATTAGAAGCTATCAATTTTAAGTTCTGTATTTGACAATTACAAGTTCAGATCTTCAAGTTATAATTTGCACTAATAATTTGTATTTAACAATTAGAAGTTCTGTATTTGACTATTACAAGTTCAGATCTTCGAATTATTATTTGCAATCTTAGTTTGAATTTAAAAATTCGAAGTTCTGTATTTACCTATTACAGGTTCAGATCTTCAAGTTATAATTTGCAATCACAATTTGTATTTAACAATGCTAAGTTGCGTATTTGTCTATTACAAGTTCAGATCTTCAAATTATAATTTGCAATAATAATTATAAGCTATCAATTTTAAGTTCTGTATTTGACAATTACAAGTTCAGATTTTCAAGTTATTATTTGCAATAATAATTAGAAGCTATCAATTTTAAGTTCTGTATTTGACAATTACAAGTTCAGATCTTGAAGTTATAATTTACAATAATAATTAGAAGCTATCAATTTTAAGTTCTGTATTTAACAATTACAAGTTCAGATTTTCAAGTTATAATATGCAATAATAATTAGAAGCTATCAATTTTAAGTTCTGTATTTGACACTTACTAGTTCAGATCTTCAAGTTATAATTTGAAATAATAATTTGAATTTAACAAATCTAAGTTCTGTAATTCACTATTACAAGTTCAGATCTTCAAGTTATAATTTACAATAATAATTAGAAGCTATCAATTTTAAGTTCTGTATTTGACAATTACAAGTTCAGATCTTCAAGTTATAATTTGCACTAATAATTTGTATTTAACAATTTGAAGTTCTGTATTTGACAATTACAAGTTCAGATCTTCAAGTTATAATTTGCAATAATAATTAGAAGCTATCAATTTTAAGTTCTGTATTTAACAATTACAAGTTCAGATCTTCAAGTTATAATATGCAATAATAATTAGAAGCTATCAATTTTAAGTTCTGTATTTGACAATTACAAGTTCAGATCTTGAAGTTATAATTTACAATAATAATTAGAAGCTATCAATTTTAAGTTCTGTATTTAACAATTACAAGTTCAGATCTTCAAGTTATAATATGCAATAATAATTAGAAGCTATCAATTTTAAGTTCTGTATTTGACAATTACTAGTTCAGATCTTCAAGTTATAATTTGAAATAATAATTTGAATTTAACAAATCTAAGTTCTGTAATTCACTATTACAAGTTCAGATCTTCAAGTTATAATTTACAATAATAATTAGAAGCTATCAATTTTAAGTTCTGTATTTGACTATTACAAGTTCAGATCTTCAAGTTATAATTTGCAATAATAATTAGAAGCTATTAATTTTAAGTTCTGTATTTGACAATTACAAGTTCAGATCTTCAAGTTATAATTTGAAATAATAATTAGAAGCTATCAATTTTATGTTCTGTATTTGACAATTACAAGTTCAGATCTTCAAGTTATAATTTGCAATAATAATTAGAAGCTATCAATTTTAAGTTCTGTATTTGACAATTACAAGTTCAGATCTTCAAGTTATAATTTACAATAATAATTAGAAGCTATCAATTTTAAGTTCTGCATTTGACAATTACAAGTTCAGATCTTCAAGTTATAATTTGCAATAATAATTAGAAGCTATCAATTTTAAGTTCTGTATTTGACAATTACTAGTTCAGATCTTCAAGTTATAATTTGAAATAATAATTTGAATTTAACAAATCTAAGTTCTGTAATTCACTATTACAAGTTCAGATCTTCAAGTTATAATTTACAATAATAATTAGAAGCTATCAATTTTAAGTTCTGTATTTGACTATTACAAGTTCAGATCTTCAAGTTATAATTTGCAATAATAATTAGAAGCTATCAATTTTAAGTTCTGTATTTGACAATTACAAGTTCAGATCTTCAAGTTATAATTTGCACTAATAATTTGTATTTAACAATTAGAAGTTCTGTATTTGACAATTACAAGTTCAGATCTTCAAGTTATAATTTGCAATAATAATTAGAAGCTATCAATTTTAAGTTCTGTATTTGACAATTACTAGTTCAGATCTTCAAGTTATAATTTGCACTAATAATTTGTATTTAACAATTAGAAGTTCTGTATTTGACTATTACAAGTTCAGATCTTCAAGTTATAATATGCAATAATAATTAGAAGATATCAATTTTAAGTTCTGTATTTGACAATTACTAGTTCAGATCTTCAAGATATAATTTGAAATAATAATTTGAATTTAACAAATCTAAGTTCTGTAATTCACTATTACAAGTTCATTTCTTCAAGTTATAATTTACAATAATAATTAGAAGCTATCAATTTTAAGTTCTGTATTTAACAATTGCAAGTTCAGATCTTCAAGTTATAATATGCAATAATAATTAGAAGCTATCAATTTTAAGTTCTGTATTTGACAATTACTAGTTCAGATCTTCAAGTTATAATTTGAAATAATAATTTGAATTTAACAAATCTAAGTTCTGTAATTCACTATTACAAGTTCAGATCTTCAAGTTATAATTTACAATAATAATTAGAAGCTATCAATTTTAAGTTCTGTATTTGACAATTACAAGTTCAGAACTTCAAGTTATTATTTGCAATAATAATTAGAAGCTATCAATTTTAAGTTCTGCATTTGACAATTACAAGTTCAGATCTTGAAGTTATAATTTACAATAATAATTAGAAGCTATCAATTTTAAGTTCTGTATTTAACAATTACAAGTTCAGATCTCAAGTTATAATATGCAATAATAATTAGAAGCTATCAATTTTAAGTTCTGTATTTGACAATTACTAGTTCAGATCTTCAAGTTATAATTTGAAATAATAATTTGAATTTAACAAATCTAAGTTCTGTAATTCACTATTACAAGTTCAGATCTTCAAGTTATAATTTACATTAATAATTAGAAGCTATCAATTTTAAGTTCTGTATTTGACAATTACAAGTTCAGATCTTCAAGTTATAATTTGCAATAATAATTAGAAGCTATTAATTTTAAGTTCTGTATTTGACAATTACAAGTTCAGATCTTCAAGTTATAATTTGAAATAATAATTAGAAGCTATCAATTTTATGTTCTCTATTTGACAATTACAAGTTCAGATCTTCAAGTTATAATTTGCAATAATAATTAGAAGCTATCAATTTTAAGTTCTGTATTTGACAATTACAAGTTCAGATCTTCAAGTTATAATTTGCAATAATAATTAGAAGCTATCAATTTTAAGTTCTGTATTTGACAATTACTAGTTCAGATCTCCAAGTTATTATTTGCAATAATAATTAGAAGCTATCAATTTTAAGTTCTGTATTTGACAATTACAAGTTCAGATCTTCAAGTTATAATTTACAATAATAATTAGAAGCTATCAATTTTAAGTTCTGTATTTGACAATTACAAGTTCAGATCTTCAAGTTATAATTTGCAATAATAATTAGAAGCTATCAATTTTAAGTTCTGTATTTGACAATTACTAGTTCAGATCTTCAAGGTATAATTTGAAATAATAATTTGAATTTAACAAATCTAAGTTCTGTAATTCACTATTACAAGTTCAGATCTTCAAGTTATAATTTACAATAATAATTAGAAGCTATCAATTTTAAGTTCTGTATTTGACTATTACAAGTTCAGATCTTCAAGTTATAATTTGCAATAATAATTAGAAGCTATCAATTTTAAGTTCTGTATATGACAATTACAAGTTCAGATCTTCAAGGTATAATTTGCACTAATAATTTGTATTTAACAATTAGAAGTTCTGTATTTGACAATTACAAGTTCAGATCTTCAAGTTATAATTTGCAATAATAATTAGAAGCTATCAATTTTAAGTTCTGTATTTGACAATTACTAGTTCAGATCTTCAAGTTATAATTTGCACTAATAATTTGTATTTAACATTTAGAAGTTCTGTATTTGACTATTACAAGTTCAGATCTTCGAATTATTATTTGCAATCTTAGTTTGAATTTAACAATTCGAAGTTCTGTATTTACCTATTACAAGTTCAGATCTTCAAGTTATAATTTGCAATCACAATTTGTATTTAACAATGCTAAGTTGCGTATTTGTCTATTACAAGTTCAGATCTTCAAATTATAATTTGCAATAATAATTAGAAGCTATCAATTTTAAGTTCTGTATTTGACAATTACAAGTTCAAATCTTCAAGTTATTATTTGCAATAATAATTAGAAGCTATCAATTTTAAGTTCTGTATTTGACAATTACAAGTTCAGATCTTGTAGTTATAATTTACAATAATAATTAGAAGCTATCAATTTTAAGTTCTGTATTTAACAATTACAAGTTCAGATCTTCAAGTTATAATATGCAATAATAATTAGAAGCTATCAATTTTAAGTACTGTATTTGACAATTACTAGTTCAGATCTTCAAGTTATAATTTGAAATAATAATTTGAATTTTACAAATCTAAGTTCTGTAATTCACTATTACAAGTTCAGATCTTCAAGTTATAATTTACAATAATAATTAGAAGCTATCAATTTTAAGTTCTATATTTGACAATTACAAGTTCAGATCTTCAAGTTATAATTTGCAATAATAATTAGAAGCTATTAATTTTAAGTTCTGTATTTGACAATTACAAGTTCAGATCTTCAAGTTATAATTTGCAATAATAATTAGAAGCTATCAATTTTAAGTTCTGTATTTGACAATTACAAGTTCAGATCTTGAAGTTATAATTTACAATAATAATTAGAAGCTATCAATTTTAAGTTCTGTATTTAACAATTACAAGTTCAGATCTTCAAGTTATAATATGCAATAATAATTAGAAGCTATCAATTTTAAGTTCTGTATTTGACAATTACTAGTTCAGATCTTCAAGTTATAATTTGAAATAATAATTTGAATTTAACAAATCTAAGTTCTGTAATTCACTATTACAAGTTCAGATCTTCAAGTTATAATTTACAATAATAATTAGAAGCTATCAATTTTAAGTTCTGTATTTGACAATTACAAGTTCAGATCTTCAAGTTATAATTTGCAATAATAATTAGAAGCTATCAATTTTAAGTTCTGTATTTGACAATTACTAGTTCAGATCTCCAAGTTATTATTTGCAATAATAATTAGAAGCTATTAATTTTAAGTTCTGTATTTGACAATTACAAGTTCAGATCTTCAAGTTATAATTTGAAATAATAATTAGAAGCTATCAATTTTATGTTCTCTATTTGACAATTACAAGTTCAGAACTTCAAGTTATAATTTGCAATAATAATTAGAAGCTATCAATTTTAAGTTCTGTATTTGACAATTACAAGTTCAGATCTTCAAGTTATAATTTGCAATAATAATTAGAAGCTATCAATTTTAAGTTCTGTATTTGACAATTACAAGTTCAGATCTTCAAGTTATAATTTACAATAATAATTAGAAGCTATCAATTTTAAGTTCTGTATTTGACAATTACAAGTTCAGATCTTCAAGTTATAATTTGCAATAATAATTATAAGCTATCAATTTTAAGTTCTGTATTTGACAATTACTAGTTCAGATCTTCAAGGTATAATTTGAAATAATAATTTGAATTTAACAAATCTAAGTTCTGTAATTCACTATTACAAGTTCAGATCTTCAAGTTATAATTTACAATAATAATTAGAAGCTATCAATTTTAAGTTCTGTATTTGACTATTACAAGTTCAGATCTTCAAGTTATAATTTGCAATAATAATTAGAAGCTATCAATTTTAAGTTCTGTATTTGACAATTACAAGTTCAGATCTTCAAGGTATAATTTGCACTAATAATTTGTATTTAACAATTAGAAGTTCTGTATTTGACAATTACAAGTTCAGATCTTCAAGTTATAATTTGCAATAATAATTAGAAGCTATCAATTTTAAGTTCTGTATTTGACAATTACTAGTTCAGATCTTCAAGTTATAATTTGCACTAATAATTTGTATTTAACATTTAGAAGTTCTGTATTTGACTATTACAAGTTCAGATCTTCGAATTATTATTTGCAATCTTAGTTTGAATTTAACAATTCGAAGTTCTGTATTTACCTATTACAGGTTCAGATCTTCAAGTTATAATTTGCAATAATAATTAGAAGCTATCAATTTTAAGTTCTGTATTTGACAATTACAAGTTCAGATCTTCAAGTTATAATTTGCAATAATAATTAGAAGCTATTAATTTTAAGTTCTGTATTTGACAATTACAAGTTCAGATCTTCAAGTTATAATTTGAAATAATAATTAAAAGCTATCAATTTTATGTTCTGTATTTGACAATTACTAGTTCAGATCTTCAAGTTATAATTAGAAATAATAATTTGAATTTAACAAATCTAAGTTCTGTAATTCACTATTACAAGTTCAGATCTTCAAGTTATAATTTACAATAATAATTAGAAGCTATCAATTTTAAGTTCTGTATTTGACAATTACAAGTTCAGATCTTCAAGTTATAATTTGCAATCACAATTTGTATTTAACAATGCTAAGTTGCGTATTTGTCTATTACAAGTTCAGATCTTCAAATTATAATTTGCAATAATAATTAGAAGCTATCAATTTTAAGTTCTGTATTTGACAATTACAAGTTCAGATCTTCAAGTTATAATATGCAATAATAATTAGAAGCTATCAATTTTAAGTTCTGTTTTTGACAATTACTAGTTCAGATCTTCAAGTTATAATTTGAAATAATAATTTGAATTTAACAAATCTAAGTTCTGTAATTCACTATTACAAGTTCAGATCTTCAAGTTATAATTTACAATAATAATTAGAAGCTATCAATTTTAAGTTCTGAATTTGACAATTACAAGTTCAGATCTTCAAGTTATAATTTGCACTAATAATTTGTATTTAACAATTAGAAGTTCTGTATTTGACAATTAAAAGTTCAGATCTTCAAGTTATAATTTGCAATCACAATTTGTATTTAACAATGCTAAGTTGCGTATTTATCTATTACAAGTTCAGATCTTCAAATTATATTTTGCAATAATAATTAGAAGCTATCAATTTTAAGTTCTGTATTTGACAATTACAAGTTCAGATCTTCAAGTTATTATTTGCAATAATAATTAGAAGCTATCAATTTTAAGTTCTGTATTTGACAATTACAAGTTCAGATCTTCAAGTTATAATTTACAATAATAATTAGAAGCTATCAATTTTAAGTTCTGTATTTGACAATTACAAGTTCAGATCTTCAAGTTATAATTTGCAATAGTAATTAGAAGCTATCAATTTTAAGTTCTGTATTTGACAATTACTAGTTCAGATCTTCAAGTTATAATTTGAAATAATAATTTGAATTTATCAAATCTAAGTTCTGTAATTCACTATTACAAGTTCAGATCTTCAAGTTATAATTTACAATAATAATTAGAAGCTATCAATTTTAAGTGCTGTATTTGACAATTACAAGTTCAGATCTTCTAGTTATAATTTGCACTAATAATTTGTATTTAACAATTTGAAGTTCTGTATTTAACAATTACAAGTTCAGATCTTCAAGGTTATAATTTGCAATAATAATTAGAAGCTATCAATTTTAAGTTCTGTATTTGACAATTACTAGTTCAGATCTTCAAGTTATAATTTGAAATAATAATTTGAATTTAACAAATCTAAGTTCTGTAATTCACGATTACAAGTTCAGATCTTCAAGTTATAACTTACAATAATAATTAGAAGCTATCAATTTTAAGTTCTGTATTTGACAATTACAAGTTCAGATCTTCAAGTTATAATTTGCAATAATAATTAGAAGCTATTAATTTTAAGTTCTGTATTTGACAATTACAAGTTCAGATCTTCAAGTTATAATTTGAAATAATAATTAGAAGCTATCAATTTTATGTTCTGTATTTGACAATTACAAGTTCAGATCTTCAAGTTATAATTTGCAATAATAATTAGAAGCTATCAATTTTAAGTTCTGTATTTGACAATTACAAGTTCAGATCTTCAAGTTATAATTTGCCATAATTATTAGAAGCTATCAATTTTAAGTTCTGTATTTGACAATTACTAGTTCAGATCTTCAAGTTATAATTTGCAATAATAATTATAAGCTATCAATTTTAAGTTCTGTATTTGACAATTACAAGTTCAGATCTTCAAGTTATAATTTGCAATAATTATTAGAAGCTATCAATTTTAAGTTCTGTATTTGACAATTACTAGTTCAGATCTTCAAGTTATATTTTGAAATAATAATTAGAATTTAACAAATCTAAGTTCTGTAATTCACTATTACAAGTTCAGATCTTCAAGTTATAATTTACAATAATAATTAGAAGCTATCAATTTTAAGTTCTGTATTTGAAAATTACAAGTTCAGATCTTCAAGTTATAATTTGCAATAATTATTAGAAGCTATCAATTTTAAGTTCTGTATTTGACAATTACTAGTTCAGATCTTCAAGTTATAATTTGCAATAATAATTAGAAGCTATCAATTTTAAGTTCTGTATTTGACAATTACAAGTTCAGATCTTCAAGTTATAATTTGCAATAATAATTAGAAGCTATTAATTTTAAGTTCTGTATTTGACAATTACAAGTTCAGATCTTCAAGTTATAATTTGAAATAATAATTAGAAGCTATCAATTTTATGTTCTGTATTTGACAATTACTAGTTCAGATCTTCAAGTTATAATTTGAAATAATAATTTGAATTTAACAAATCTAAGTTCTGTAATTCACTATTACAAGTTCAGATCTTCAAGTTATAATTTACAATAATAATTAGAAGCTATCAATTTTAAGTTCTGTATTTGACAATTACAAGTTCAGATCTTCAAGTTATAATTTGCAATCACAATTTGTATTTAACAATGCTAAGTTGCGTATTTGTCTATTACAAGTTCAGATCTTCAAATTATAATTTGCAATAATAATTAGAAGCTATCAATTTTAAGTTCTGTATTTGACAATTACAAGTTCAGATCTTCAAGTTATAATATGCAATAATAATTAGAAGCTATCAATTTTAAGTTCTGTATTTGACAATTACTAGTTCAGATCTTCAAGTTATAATTTGAAATAATAATTTGAATTTAACAAATCTAAGTTCTGTAATTCACTATTACAAGTTCAGATCTTCAAGTTATAATTTACAATAATAATTAGAAGCTATCAATTTGAAGTTCTGAATTTGACAATTACAAGTTCAGATCTTCAAGTTATAATTTGCACTAATAATTTGTATTTAACAATTAGAAGTTCTGTATTTGACAATTAAAAGTTCAGATCTTCAAGTTATAATTTGCAATAATAATTAGAAGCTATCAATTTTAAGTTCTGTATTTGACAATTACTAGTTCAGATCTTCAAGTTATAATTTGAAATAATAATTTGAATTTATCAAATCTAAGTTCTGTAATTCACTATTACAAGTTCAGATCTTCAAGTTATAATTTACAATAATAATTAGAAGCTATCAATTTTAAGTGCTGTATTTGACAATTACAAGTTCAGATCTTCTAGTTATAATTTGCACTAATAATTTGTATTTAACAATTTGAAGTTCTGTATTTAACAATTACAAGTTCAGATCTTCAAGGTTATAATTTGCAATAATAATTAGAAGCTATCAATTTTAAGTTCTGTATTTGACAATTACTAGTTCAGATCTTCAAGTTATAATTTGAAATAATAATTTGAATTTAACAAATCTAAGTTCTGTAATTCACGATTACAAGTTCAGATCTTCAAGTTATAACTTACAATAATAATTAGAAGCTATCAATTTTAAGTTCTGTATTTGACAATTACAAGTTCAGATCTTCAAGTTATAATTTGCAATAATAATTAGAAGCTATTAATTTTAAGTTCTGTATTTGACAATTACAAGTTCAGATCTTCAAGTTATAATTTGAAATAATAATTAGAAGCTATCAATTTTATGTTCTGTATTTGACAATTACAAGTTCAGATCTTCAAGTTATAATTTGCAATAATAATTAGAAGCTATCAATTTTAAGTTCTGTATTTGACAATTACAAGTTCAGATCTTCAAGTTATAATTTGCCATAATTATTAGAAGCTATCAATTTTAAGTTCTGTATTTGACAATTACTAGTTCAGATCTTCAAGTTATAATTTGCAATAATAATTAGAAGCTATCAATTTTAAGTTCTGTATTTGACAATTACAAGTTCAGATCTTCAAGTTATAATTTGCAATAATTATTAGAAGCTATCAATTTTAAGTTCTGTATTTGACAATTACTAGTTCAGATCTTCAAGTTATATTTTGAAATAATAATTAGAATTTAACAAATCTAAGTTCTGTAATTCACTATTACAAGTTCAGATCTTCAAGTTATAATTTACAATAATAATTAGAAGCTATCAATTTTAAGTTCTGTATTTGAAAATTACAAGTTCAGATCTACAAGTTATAATTTGCAATAATTATTAGAAGCTATCAATTTTAAGTTCTGTATTTGACAATTACTAGTTCAGATCTTCAAGTTATAATTTGCAATAATAATTAGAAGCTATCAATTTTAAGTTCTGTATTTGACAATTACAAGTTCAGATCTTCAAGTTATAATTTGCAATAATAATTAGAAGCTATTAATTTTAAGTTCTGTATTTGACAATTACAAGTTCAGATCTTCAAGTTATAATTTGAAATAATAATTAGAAGCTATCAATTTTATGTTCTGTATTTGACAATTACTAGTTCAGATCTTCAAGTTATAATTTGAAATAATAATTTGAATTTAACAAATCTAAGTTCTGTAATTCACTATTACAAGTTCAGATCTTCAAGTTATAATTTACAATAATAATTAGAAGCTATCAATTTTAAGTTCTGTATTTGACAATTACAAGTTCAGATCTTCAAGTTATAATTTGCAATCACAATTTGTATTTAACAATGCTAAGTTGCGTATTTGTCTATTACAAGTTCAGATCTTCAAATTATAATTTGCAATAATAATTAGAAGCTATCAATTTTAAGTTCTGTATTTGACAATTACAAGTTCAGATCTTCAAGTTATAATATGCAATAATAATTAGAAGCTATCAATTTTAAGTTCTGTATTTGACAATTACTAGTTCAGATCTTCAAGTTATAATTTGAAATAATAATTTGAATTTAACAAATCTAAGTTCTGTAATTCACTATTACAAGTTCAGATCTTCAAGTTATAATTTACAATAATAATTAGAAGCTATCAATTTGAAGTTCTGAATTTGACAATTACAAGTTCAGATCTTCAAGTTATAATTTGCACTAATAATTTGTATTTAACAATTAGAAGTTCTGTATTTGACAATTAAAAGTTCAGATCTTCAAGTTATAATTTGCAATAATAATTAGAAGCTATCAATTTTAAGTTCTGTATTTGACAATTACTAGTTCAGATATTCAAATTATAATTTTCACTAATAATTTGTATTTATCAATTAGAAGTTCTGTATTTGACTATTACAAGTTCAGATCTTCGAATTATTATTTGCAATCTTAGTTTGAATTTAACAATTCGAAGTTCTGTATTTACCTATTACAGGTTCAGATCTTCAAGTTATAATTTGCAATCACAATTTGTATTTAACAATGCTAAGTTGCGTATTTATCTATTACAAGTTCAGATCTTCAAATTATATTTTGCAATAATAATTAGAAGCTATCAATTTTAAGTTCTGTATTTGACAATTACAAGTTCAGATCTTCAAGTTATTATTTGCAATAATAATTAGAAGCTATCAATTTTAAGTTCTGTATTTGACAATTACAAGTTCAGATCTTCAAGTTATAATTTACAATAATAATTAGAAGCTATCAATTTTAAGTTCTGTATTTGACAATTACAAGTTCAGATCTTCAAGTTATAATTTGCAATAGTAATTAGAAGCTATCAATTTTAAGTTCTGTATTTGACAATTACTAGTTCAGATCTTCAAGTTATAATTTGAAATAATAATTTGAATTTATCAAATCTAAGTTCTGTAATTCACTATTACAAGTTCAGATCTTCAAGTTATAATTTACAATAATAATTAGAAGCTATTAATTTTAAGTTCTGTATTTGACAATTACAAGTTCAGATCTTCAAGTTATAATTTGAAATAATAATTAGAAGCTATCAATTTTATGTTCTGTATTTGACAATTACTAGTTCAGATCTTCAAGTTATAATTTGAAATAATAATTTGAATTTAACAAATCTAAGTTCTGTAATTCACTATTACAAGTTCAGATCTTCAAGTTATAATTTACAATAATAATTAGAAGCTATCAATTTTAAGTTCTGTATTTGACAATTACAAGTTCAGATCTTCAAGTTATAATTTGCAATCACAATTTGTATTTAACAATGCTAAGTTGCGTATTTGTCTATTACAAGTTCAGATCTTCAAATTATAATTTGCAATAATAATTAGAAGCTATCAATTTTAAGTTCTGTATTTGACAATTACAAGTTCAGATCTTCAAGTTATAATATGCAATAATAATTAGAAGCTATCAATTTTAAGTTCTGTTTTTGACAATTACTAGTTCAGATCTTCAAGTTATAATTTGAAATAATAATTTGAATTTAACAAATCTAAGTTCTGTAATTCACTATTACAAGTTCAGATCTTCAAGTTATAATTTACAATAATAATTAGAAGCTATCAATTTTAAGTTCTGAATTTGACAATTACAAGTTCAGATCTTCAAGTTATAATTTGCACTAATAATTTGTATTTAACAATTAGAAGTTCTGTATTTGACAATTAAAAGTTCAGATCTTCAAGTTATAATTTGCAATCACAATTTGTATTTAACAATGCTAAGTTGCGTATTTATCTATTACAAGTTCAGATCTTCAAATTATATTTTGCAATAATAATTAGAAGCTATCAATTTTAAGTTCTGTATTTGACAATTACAAGTTCAGATCTTCAAGTTATTATTTGCAATAATAATTAGAAGCTATCAATTTTAAGTTCTGTATTTGACAATTACAAGTTCAGATCTTCAAGTTATAATTTACAATAATAATTAGAAGCTATCAATTTTAAGTTCTGTATTTGACAATTACAAGTTCAGATCTTCAAGTTATAATTTGCAATAGTAATTAGAAGCTATCAATTTTAAGTTCTGTATTTGACAATTACTAGTTCAGATCTTCAAGTTATAATTTGAAATAATAATTTGAATTTATCAAATCTAAGTTCTGTAATTCACTATTACAAGTTCAGATCTTCAAGTTATAATTTACAATAATAATTAGAAGCTATCAATTTTAAGTGCTGTATTTGACAATTACAAGTTCAGATCTTCTAGTTATAATTTGCACTAATAATTTGTATTTAACAATTTGAAGTTCTGTATTTAACAATTACAAGTTCAGATCTTCAAGGTTATAATTTGCAATAATAATTAGAAGCTATCAATTTTAAGTTCTGTATTTGACAATTACTAGTTCAGATCTTCAAGTTATAATTTGAAATAATAATTTGAATTTAACAAATCTAAGTTCTGTAATTCACGATTACAAGTTCAGATCTTCAAGTTATAACTTACAATAATAATTAGAAGCTATCAATTTTAAGTTCTGTATTTGACAATTACAAGTTCAGATCTTCAAGTTATAATTTGCAATAATAATTAGAAGCTATTAATTTTAAGTTCTGTATTTGACAATTACAAGTTCAGATCTTCAAGTTATAATTTGAAATAATAATTAGAAGCTATCAATTTTATGTTCTGTATTTGACAATTACAAGTTCAGATCTTCAAGTTATAATTTGCAATAATAATTAGAAGCTATCAATTTTAAGTTCTGTATTTGACAATTACAAGTTCAGATCTTCAAGTTATAATTTGCCATAATTATTAGAAGCTATCAATTTTAAGTTCTGTATTTGACAATTACTAGTTCAGATCTTCAAGTTATAATTTGCAATAATAATTAGAAGCTATCAATTTTAAGTTCTGTATTTGACAATTACAAGTTCAGATCTTCAAGTTATAATTTGCAATAATTATTAGAAGCTATCAATTTTAAGTTCTGTATTTGACAATTACTAGTTCAGATCTTCAAGTTATATTTTGAAATAATAATTAGAATTTAACAAATCTAAGTTCTGTAATTCACTATTACAAGTTCAGATCTTCAAGTTATAATTTACAATAATAATTAGAAGCTATCAATTTTAAGTTCTGTATTTGAAAATTACAAGTTCAGATCTTCAAGTTATAATTTGCAATAATTATTAGAAGCTATCAATTTTAAGTTCTGTATTTGACAATTACTAGTTCAGATCTTCAAGTTATAATTTGCAATAATAATTAGAAGCTATCAATTTTAAGTTCTGTATTTGACAATTACAAGTTCAGATCTTCAAGTTATAATTTGCAATAATAATTAGAAGCTATTAATTTTAAGTTCTGTATTTGACAATTACAAGTTCAGATCTTCAAGTTATAATTTGAAATAATAATTAGAAGCTATCAATTTTATGTTCTGTATTTGACAATTACTAGTTCAGATCTTCAAGTTATAATTTGAAATAATAATTTGAATTTAACAAATCTAAGTTCTGTAATTCACTATTACAAGTTCAGATCTTCAAGTTATAATTTACAATAATAATTAGAAGCTATCAATTTTAAGTTCTGTATTTGACAATTACAAGTTCAGATCTTCAAGTTATAATTTGCACTAATAATTTGTATTTAACAATTAGAAGTTCTGTATTTGACAATTAAAAGTTCAGATCTTCAAGTTATAATTTGCAATAATAATTAGAAGCTATCAATTTTAAGTTCTGTATTTGACAATTACTAGTTCAGATATTCAAATTATAATTTTCACTAATAATTTGTATTTATCAATTAGAAGTTCTGTATTTGACTATTACAAGTTCAGATCTTCGAATTATTATTTGCAATCTTAGTTTGAATTTAACAATTCGAAGTTCTGTATTTACCTATTACAGGTTCAGATCTTCAAGTTATAATTTGCAATCACAATTTGTATTTAACAATGCTAAGTTGCGTATTTATCTATTACAAGTTCAGATCTTCAAATTATATTTTGCAATAATAATTAGAAGCTATCAATTTTAAGTTCTGTATTTGACAATTACAAGTTCAGATCTTCAAGTTATTATTTGCAATAATAATTAGAAGCTATCAATTTTAAGTTCTGTATTTGACAATTACAAGTTCAGATCTTCAAGTTATAATTTACAATAATAATTAGAAGCTATCAATTTTAAGTTCTGTATTTGACAATTACAAGTTCAGATCTTCAAGTTATAATTTGCAATAGTAATTAGAAGCTATCAATTTTAAGTTCTGTATTTGACAATTACTAGTTCAGATCTTCAAGTTATAATTTGAAATAATAATTTGAATTTATCAAATCTAAGTTCTGTAATTCACTATTACAAGTTCAGATCTTCAAGTTATAATTTACAATAATAATTAGAAGCTATCAATTTTAAGTGCTGTATTTGACAATTACAAGTTCAGATCTTCTAGTTATAATTTGCACTAATAATTTGTATTTAACAATTTGAAGTTCTGTATTTAACAATTACAAGTTCAGATCTTCAAGTTATAATTTGCAATAATAATTAGAAGCTATCAATTTTAAGTTCTGTATTTGACAATTACTAGTTCAGATCTTCAAGTTATAATTTGAAATAATAATTTGAATTTAACAAATCTAAGTTCTGTAATTCACGATTACAAGTTCAGATCTTCAAGTTATAACTTACAATAATAATTAGAAGCTATCAATTTTAAGTTCTGTATTTGACAATTACAAGTTCAGATCTTCAAGTTATAATTTGCAATAATAATTAGAAGCTATTAATTTTAAGTTCTGTATTTGACAATTACAAGTTCAGATCTTCAAGTTATAATTTGAAATAATAATTAGAAGCTATCAATTTTATGTTCTGTATTTGACAATTACAAGTTCAGATCTTCAAGTTATAATTTGCAATAATAATTAGAAGCTATCAATTTTAAGTTCTGTATTTGACAATTACAAGGTCAGATCTTCAAGTTATAATTTGCAATAATAATTAGAAGCTATTAATTTTAAGTTCTGTATTTGACAATTACTAGTTCAGATCTTCAAGTTATAATTTGCAATAATAATTAGAAGCTATCAATTTTAAGTTCTGTATTTGACAATTACAAGTTCAGATCTTCAAGTTATAATTTGCAATAATTATTAGAAGCTATCAATTTTAAGTTCTGTATTTGACAATTACTAGTTCAGATCTTCAAGTTATATTTTGAAATAATAATTTGAATTTAACAAATCTAAGTTCTGTAATTCACTATTACAAGTTCAGATCTTCAAGTTATAATTTACAATAATAATTAGAAGCTATCAATTTTAAGTATTGTATTTGACAATTACAAGTTCAGATCTTCAAGTTATATTTTGCAATAATTATTAGAAGCTATCAATTTTAAGTTCTGTATTTGACAATTACTAGTTCAGATCTTCAAGTTATAATTTGCAATAATAATTAGAAGCTATCAATTTTAAGTTCTGTATTTGACAATTACAAGTTCAGATCTTCAAGTTATAATTTGCAATAATAATTAGAAGCTATTAATTTTAAGTTCTGTATTTGACAATTACAAGTTCAGATCTTCAAGTTATAATTTGAAATAATAATTAGAAGCTATCAATTTTATGTTCTGTATTTGACAATTACAAGTTCAGATCTTCAAGTTATAATTTGCAATAATAATTAGAAGCTATCAATTTTAAGTTCTGTATTTGACAATTACAAGTTCAGATCTTCAAGTTATAATTTGCAATAATTATTAGAAGCTATCAATTTTAAGTTCTGTATTTGACAATTACTAGTTCAGATCCTCAAGTTATATTTTGAAATAATAATTTGAATTTAACAAATCTAAGTTCTGTAATTCACTATTACAAGTTCAGATCTTCAAGTTATAATTTACAATAATAATTAGAAGCTATCAATTTTAAGTTCTGTATTTGACAATTACAAGTTCAGATCTTCAAGTTATAATTTGAAATAATAATTAGAAGCTATCAATTTTAAGTTCTGTATTTGACAATTACAAGTTCAGATCTTCTAGTTATAATTTGCAATAATAATTAGAAGCTATCAATTTTAAGATCTGTATTTGACAATTACTAGTTCAGAACTTCAAGTTATAATTTGCACTAATAATTAGTATTTAACAATTAGAAGTTCTGTATTTGACAATTACAAGTTCAGATCTTCAAGTTATAAGTTGCAATAATAATTAGAAGCTATCAATTTTAAGTTTTGTATTTGACAATTACAAGTTCAGATCTTCAAGTTATAATTTCCACTAATAATTTGTATTTAACAATTAGAAGTTCTGTATTTGACAATTAAAAGTTTAGATCTTCAAGTTATAATTTGCAATAATAATTAGAAGCTATCAATTTTAAGTTCTGTATTTGACAATTACTAGTTCAGATCTTCAAATTATAATTTGCACTAATGATTTGTATTTAACAATTAGAAGTTCTGTATTTGACTATTACAAGTTCAGATCTTCGAATTATTATTTGCAATAATAATTAGAAGCTATCAATTTTAAGTTCTGTATTTGACAATTACAAGTTCAGATCTTCAAGTTATTATTTGCAATAATAATTAGAAGCTATCAATTTTAAGTTCTGTATTTGACAATTACAAGTTCAGATCTTCAAGTTATAATTTACAATAATAATTAGAAGCTATCAATTTTAAGTTCTGTATTTGACAATTACTAGTTCAGATCTTCAAGTTATAATTTGAAATAATAATTTGAATTTATCAAATCTAAGTTCTGTAATTTACTATTACAAGTTCAGATCTTCAAGTTATAATTTACAATAATAATAAGAAGCTATAAATTTTAAGTGCTGTATTTGACAATTACAAGTTCAGATCTTCTAGTTATAATTTGCACTAATAATTTGTATTTAACAATTTGAAGTTCTGTATTTAACAATTACAAGTTCAGATCTTCAAGTTATAATTTGCAATAATAATTAGAAGCAATCAATTTTAAGTTCTGTATTTGACAATTACTAGTTCAGATCTTCAAGTTATAATTTGTAATAAAAATTTGAATTTAACAAATCTAAGTTCTGTAATTCACGATTACAAGTTCAGATCTTCAAGTTATAACTTACAATAATAATTAGAAGCTTTCAATTTTAAGTTCTGTATTTGACAATTACAAGTTCAGATCTTCAAGTTATAATTTGCAATAATAATTAGAAGCTATTAATTTTAAGTTCTGTATTTGACAATTACAAGTTCAGATCTTCAAGTTATAATTTGAAATAATAATTAGAAGCTATCAATTTTATGTTCTGTATTTGACAATTACAAGTTCAGATCTTCAAGTTATAATTTGCAATAATAATTAGAAGCTATCAATTATAAGTTCTGTATTTGACAATTACAAGTTCAGATCTTCAAGTTATAATTTGCAATAATTATTAGAAGCTATCAATTTTAAGTTCTGTATTTGACAATTACTAGTTCAGATCTTCAAGTTATATTTTGAAATAATAATTTGAATTTAACAAATCTAAGTTCTGTACTTCACTATTACAAGTTCAGATCTTCAAGTTATAATTTACAATAATAATTAGAAGCTATCAATTTTAAGTTCTGTATTTGACAATTACAAGTTCAGATCTTCAAGTTATAATTTGAAATAATAATTAGAAGCTATCAATTTTAAGTTCTGTATTTGACAATTACAAGTTCAGATCTTCTAGTTATAATTTGCAATAATAATTAGAAGCTATCAATTTTAAGATCTGTATTTGACAATTACTAGTTCAGAACTTCAAGTTATAATTTGCACTAATAATTAGTATTTAACAATTAGAAGTTCTGTATTTGACAATTACAAGTTCAGATCTTCAAGTTATAATTTGCAATAATAATTAGAAGCTATCAATTTTAAGTTCTGTATTTGACAATTACAAGTTCAGATCTTCAAGTTATAATTTGCACTAATAATTTGTATTTAACAATTAGAAGTTCTGTATTTGACAATTAAAAGTTCAGATCTTCAAGTTATAATTTGCAATAATAATTAGAAGCTATCAATTTTAAGTTCTGTATTTGACAATTACTAGTTCAGATCTTCAAATTATAATTTGCACTAATAATTTGTATTTAACAATTAGAAGTTCTGTATTTGACAATTAAAAGTTTAGATCTTCAAGTTATAATTTGCAATAATAATTAGAAGCTATCAATTTTAAGTTCTGTATTTGACAATTACTAGTTCAGATCTTCAAATTATAATTTGCACTAATGATTTGTATTTAACAATTAGAAGTTCTGTATTTGACTATTACAAGTTCAGATCTTCGAATTATTATTTGCAATAATAATTAGAAGCTATCAATTTTAAGTTCTGTATTTGCCAATTACAAGTTCAGATCTTCAAGTTATTATTTGCAATAATAATTAGAAGCTATCAATTTTAAGTTCTGTATTTGACAATTACAAGTTCAGATCTTCAAGTTATAATTTACAATAATAATTAGAAGCTATCAATTTTAAGTTCTGTATTTGACAATTACAAGTTCAGATCTTCAAGTTATAATTTGCAATAGTAATTAGAAGCTATCAATTTTAAGTTCTGTATTTGACAATTACTAGTTCAGATCTTCAAGTTATAATTTGAAATAATAATTTGAATTTATCAAATCTAAGTTCTGTAATTTACTATTACAAGTTCAGATCTTCAAGTTATAATTTACAATAATAATTAGAAGCTATAAATTTTAAGTGCTGTATTTGACAATTACAAGTTCAGATCTTCTAGTTATAATTTGCACTAATAATTTGTATTTAACAATTTGAAGTTCTGTGTTTAACAATTACAAGTTCAGATCTTCAAGTTATAATTTGCAATAATAATTAGAAGCAATCAATTTTAAGTTCTGTATTTGACAATTACTAGTTCAGATCTTCAAGTTATAATTTGAAATAATAATTTGAATTTAACAAATCTAAGTTCTGTAATTCACGATTACAAGTTCAGATCTTCAAGTTATAACTTACAATAATAATTAGAAGCTATCAATTTTAAGTTCTGTATTTGACAATTACAAGTTCAGATCTTCAAGTTATAATTTGCAATAATAATTAGAAGCTATTAATTTTAAGTTCTGTATTTGACAATTACAAGTTCAGATCTTCAAGTTATAATTTGAAATAATAATTTGAATTTAACAAATCTAAGTTCTGTACTTCACTATTACAAGTTCAGATCTTCAAGTTATAATTTACAATAATAATTAGAAGCTATCAATTTTAAGTTCTGTATTTGACAATTACAAGTTCAGATCTTCAAGTTATAATTTGAAATAATAATTAGAAGCTATCAATTTTAAGTTCTGTATTTGACAATTACAAGTTCAGATCTTCTAGTTATAATTTGCAATAATAATTAGAAGCTATCAATTTTAAGTTCTGTATTTGACAATTACAAGTTCAGATCTTCAAGTTATAATTTGCAATAATTATTAGAAGCTATCAATTTTAAGTTCTGTATTTGACAATTACTAGTTCAGATCTTCAAGTTATATTTTGAAATAATAATTTGAATTTAACAAATCTAAGTTCTGTACTTCACTATTACAAGTTCAGATCTTCAAGTTATAATTTACAATAATAATTAGAAGCTATCAATTTTAAGTTCTGTATTTGACAATTACAAGTTCAGATCTTCAAGTTATATTTTGAAATAATAATTTGAATTTAACAAATCTAAGTTCTGTACTTCACTATTACAAGTTCATATCTTCAAGTTATAATTTACAATAATAATTAGAAGCTATCAATTTTAAGTTCTGTATTTGACAATTACAAGTTCAGATCTTCAAGTTATAATTTGAAATAATAATTAGAAGCTATCAATTTTAAGTTCTGTATTTGACAATTACAAGTTCAGATCTTCTAGTTATAATTTCCAATAATAATTAGAAGCTATCAATTTTAAGATCTGTATTTGACAATTACTAGTTCAGAACTTCAAGTTATAATTTGCACTAATAATTAGTATTTAACAATTAGAAGTTCTGTATTTGACAATTACAAGTTCAGATCTTCAAGTTATAATTTGCAATAATAATTAGAAGCTATCAATTTTAAGTTCTGTATTTGACAATTACTAGTTCAGATCTTCAAGTTATATTTTGAAATAATAAATTGAATTTAACAAATCTAAGTTCTGTACTTCACTATTACATGTTCAGATCTTCAAGTTATAATTTGCAATATTTATTAGAAGCTATCAATTTTAAGTTCTGTATTTGACAATTACTAGTCAGATCTTCAAGTTATATTTTGAAATAATAATTTGAATTTAACAAATCTAAGTTCTGTACTTCACTATTACAAGTTCAGATCTTCAAGTTATAATTTACAATAATAATTAGAAGCTATCAATTTTAAGTTCTGTATTTGACAATTACAAGTTCAGATCTTCAAGTTATAATTTGAAATAATAATTAGAAGCTATCAATTTTAAGTTCTGTATTTGACAATTACAAGTTCAGATCTTCTAGTTATAATTTGCAATAATAATTAGAAGCTATCAATTTTAAGATCTGTATTTGACAATTACTAGTTCAGAACTTCAAGTTATAATTTGCACTAATAATTAGTATTTAACAATTAGAAGTTCTGTATTTGACAATTACAAGTTCAGATCTTCAAGTTATAATTTGCAATAATTATTAGAAGCTATCAATTTTAAGTTCTGTATTTGACAATTACTAGTTCAGATCTTCAAGTTATATTTTGAAATAATAATTTGAATTTAACAAATCTAAGTTCTGTACTTCACTATTACAAGTTCAGATCTTCAAGTTATAATTTACAATAATAATTAGAAGCTATCAATTTTAAGTTCTGTATTTGACAATTACAAGTTCAGATCTTCAAGTTATAATTTGAAATAATAATTAGAAGCTATCAATTTTAAGTTCTGTATTTGACAATTACAAGTTCAGATCTTCTAGTTATAATTTGCAATAATAATTAGAAGCTATCAATTTTAAGATCTGTATTTGACAATTACTAGTTCAGAACTTCAAGTTATAATTTGCACTAATAATTAGTATTTAACAATTAGAAGTTCTGTATTTGACAATTACAAGTTCAGATCTTCAAGTTATAATTTGCAATAATAATTAGAAGCTATCAATTTTAAGTTCTGTATTTGACAATTACAAGTTCAGATCTTCAAGTTATAATTTGCACTAATAATTTGTATTTAACAATTAGAAGTTCTGTATTTGACAATTAAAAGTTCAGATCTTCAAGTTATAATTTGCAATAATAATTAGAAGCTATCAATTTTAAGTTCTGTATTTGACAATTACTAGTTCAGATCTTCAAATTATAATTTGCACTAATGATTTGTATTTAACAATTAGAAGTTCTGTATTTGACTATTACAAGTTCAGATCTTCGAATTATTATTTGCAATCTTAGTTTGAATTTAACAATTCAAAGTTCTGTATTTACCTATTACAGGTTCAGATCTTCAAGTTATAATTTGCAATCACAATTTGTATTTAACAATGCTAAGTTGCGTATTTGTCTATTACAAGTTCAGATCTTCAAATTATATTTTGCAATAATAATTAGAAGCTATCAATTTTAAGTTCTGTATTTGACAATTACAAGTTCAGATCTTCAAGTTATTATTTGCAATAATAATTAGAAGCTATCAATTTTAAGTTCTGTATTTGACAATTACAAGTTCAGATCTAAAAGTTATAATTTACAATAATAATTAGAAGCTATCAATTTTAAATTCTGTATTTGACAATTACAAGTTCAGATCTTCAAGTTATAATTTGCACTAATAATTTGTATTTAACAATTAGAAGTTCTGTATTTGACAATTAAAAGTTCAGATCTTCAAGTTATAATTTGCAATAATAATTAGAAGCTATCAATTTTAAGTTCTGTATTTGACAATTACTAGTTCAGATCTTCAAATTATAATTTGCACTAATGATTTGTATTTAACAATTAGAAGTTCTGTATTTGACTATTACAAGTTCAGATCTTCGAATTATTATTTGCAATCTTAATTTGAATTTAACAATTCAAAGTTCTGTATTTACCTATTACAGGTTCAGATCTTCAAGTTATAATTTGCAATCACAATTTGTATTTAACAATGCTAAGTTGCGTATTTGTCTATTACAAGTTCAGATCTTCAAATTATATTTTGCAATAATAATTAGAAGCTATCAATTTTAAGTTCTGTATTTGACAATTACAAGTTCAGATCTTCAAGTTATTATTTGCAATAATAATTAGAAGCTATCAATTTTAAGTTCTGTATTTGACAATTACAAGTTCAGATCTTCAAGTTATAATTTACAATAATAATTAGAAGCTATCAATTTTAAGTTCTGTATTTGACAATTACTAGTTCAGATCTTCAAGTTATAATTTGAAATAATAATTAGAATCTATCAATTTTAAGTTCTGTATTTGACAATTACTAGTTCAGATCTTCAAGTTATAATTTGCACTAATAATTTGTATTTAACAATTAGAAGTTCTGTATTTGACTATTACAAGTTCAGATCTTCGAATTATTATTTGCAATCTTAGTTTGAATTTAACAATTCGAAGTTCTGTATTTACCTATTACAGGTTCAGATCTTCAAGTTATAATTTGCAATCACAATTTGTATTTAACAATGCTAAGTTGCGTATTTGTCTATTACAAGTTCAGATCTTCAAATTATAATTTGCAATAATAATTAGAAGCTATCAATTTTAAGTTCTGTATTTGACAATTACAAGTTCAGATCTTCAAGTTATTATTTGCAATAATAATTAGAAGCTATCAATTTTAAGTTCTGTATTTGACAATTACAAGTTCAGATCTAAAAGTTATAATTTACAATAATAATTAGAAGCTATCAATTTTAAATTCTGTATTTATCAATTACAAGTTCAGATCTTCAAGTTATAATATGCAATAATAATTAGAAGCTATCAATTTTAAGTTCTGTATTTGACAATTACAAGTTCAGATCTTCAAGTTATAATTTGCAATAATAATTAGAAGCTATTAATTTTAAGTTCTGTATTTGACAATTACAAGTTCAGATCTTCAAGTTATAATTTGAAATAATAATTAGAATCTATCAATTTTAAGTTCTGTATTTGACAATTACTAGTTCAGATCTTCAAGTTATAATTTGCACTAATAATTTGTATTTAACAATTAGAAGTTCTGTATTTGACTATTACAAGTTCAGATCTTCGAATTATTATTTGCAATCTTAGTTTGAATTTAACAATTCGAAGTTCTGTATTTACCTATTACAGGTTCAGATCTTCAAGTTATAATTTGCAATCACAATTTGTATTTAACAATGCTAAGTTGCGTATTTGTCTATTACAAGTTCAGATCTTCAAATTATAATTTGCAATAATAATTAGAAGCTATCAATTTTAAGTTCTGTATTTGACAATTACAAGTTCAGATCTTCAAGTTATTATTTGCAATAATAATTAGAAGCTATCAATTTTAAGTTCTGTATTTGACAATTACTAGTTCAGATCTTCAAGTTATATTTTGAAATAATAATTTGAATTTAACAAATCTAAGTTCTGTAATTCACTATTACAAGTTCAGATCTTCAAGTTATAATTTACAATAATAATTAGAAGCTATCAATTTTAAGTTCTGTATTTGACAATTACAAGTTCAGATCTTCAAGTTATAATTTGAAATAATAATTAGAAGCTATCAATTTTAAGTTCTGTATTTGACAATTACAAGTTCAGATCTTCTAGTTATAATTTGCAATAATAATTAGAAGCTATCAATTATAAGATCTGTATTTGACAATTACTAGTTCAGAACTTCAAGTTATAATTTGCACTAATAATTAGTATTTAACAATTAGAAGTTCTGTATTTGACAATTACAAGTTCAGATCTTCAAGTTATAATTTGCAATAATAATTAGAAGCTATCAATTTTAAGTTCTGTATTTGACAATTACAAGTTCAGATCTTCAAGTTATAATTTGCACTAATAATTTGTATTTAACAATTAGAAGTTCTGTATTTGACAATTAAAAGTTTAGATCTTCAAGTTATAATTTGCAATAATAATTAGAAGCTATCAATTTTAAGTTCTGTATTTGACAATTACTAGTTCAGATCTTCAAATTATAATTTGCACTAATGATTTGTATTTAACAATTAGAAGTTCTGTATTTGACTATTACAAGTTCAGATCTTCGAATTATTATTTGCAATAATAATTAGAAGCTATCAATTTTAAGTTCTTTATTTGACAATTACAAGTTCAGATCTTCAAGTTATTATTTGCAATAATAATTAGAAGCTATCAATTTTAAGTTCTGTATTTGACAATTACAAGTTCAGATCTTCAAGTTATAATTTACAATAATAATTAGAAGCTATCAATTTTAAGTTCTGTATTTGACAATTACAAGTTCAGATCTACAAGTTATAATTTGCAATAGTAATTAGAAGCTATCAATTTTAAGTTCTGTATTTGACAATTACTAGTTCAGATCTTCAAGTTATAATTTACAATAATAATTAGAAGCTATCAATTTTAAATTCTGTATTTATCAATTACAAGTTCAGATCTTCAAGTTATAATATGCAATAATAATTAGAAGCTATCAATTTTAAGTTCTGTATTTAACAATTACAAGTTCAGATCTTCAAGTTATAATTTGCAATAATAATTAGAAGCAATCAATTTTAAGTTCTGTATTTGACAATTACTAGTTCAGATCTTCAAGTTATAATTTCAAATAATAATTTGAATTTAACAAATCTAAGTTCTGTAATTCACGATTACAAGTTCAGATCTTCAAGTTATAACTTACAATAATAATTAGAAGCTATCAATTTTAAGTTCTGTATTTGACAATTACAAGTTCAGATCTTCAAGTTATAATTTGCAATAATAATTAGAAGCTATTAATTTTAAGTTCTGTATTTGACAATTACAAGTTCAGATCTTCAAGTTATAATTTGAAATAATAATTAGAAGCTATCAATTTTATGTTCTGTATTTGACAATTACAAGTTCAGATCTTCAAGTTATAATTTGCAATAATAATTAGAAGCTATCAATTTTAAGTTCTGTATTTGACAATTACAAGTTCAGATCTTCAAGTTATAATTTGCAATAATTATTAGAAGCTATCAATTTTAAGTTCTGTATTTGACAATTACTAGTTCAGATCTTTAAGTTATATTTTGAAATAATAATTTGAATTTAACAAATCTACTTTCTGTACTTCACTATTACAAGTACAGATCTTCAAGTTATAATTTACAATAATAATTAGAAGCTATCAATTTTAAGTTCTGTATTTGACAATTACAAGTTCAGATCTTCAAGTTATAATTTGAAATAATAATTAGAAGCTATCAATTTTAAGTTCTGTATTTGACAATTACAAGTTCAGATCTTCTAGTTATAATTTGCAATAATAATTAGAAGCTATCAATTTTATGTTCTGTATTTGACAATTACTAGTTCAGAACTTCAAGTTATAATTTGCACTAATAATTAGTATTTAACAATTAGAAGTTCTGTATTTGACAATTACAAGTTCAGATATTCAAGTTATAATTTGCAATAATAATTAGAAGCTATCAATTTTAAGTTCTGTATTTGACAATTACAAGTTCAGATCTTCAAGTTATAATTTGCACTAAGGATTTGTATTTAACAATTAGAAGTTCTGTATTTGACTATTACAAGTTCAGATCTTCGAATTATTATTTGCAATCTTAGTTTGACTTTAACAATTCAAAGTTCTGTATTTACCTATTACAGGTTCAGATCTTCAAGTTATAATTTGCAATCACAATTTGTATTTAACAATGCTAAGTTGCGTATTTGTCTATTACAAGTTCAGATCTTCAAATTATATTTTGCAATAATAATTAGAAGCTATCAATTTTAAGTTCTGTATTTGACAATTACAAGTTCAGATCTTCAAGTTATTATTTGCAATAATAATTAGAAGCTATCAATTTTAAGTTCTGTATTTGACAATTACAAGTTCAGATCTTCAAGTTATAATTTACAATAATAATTAGAAGCTATCAATTTTAAGTTCTGTATTTGACAATTACAAGTTCAGATCTTCTAGTTATAATTTGCAATAATAATTAGAAGCTATCAATTTTAAGTTCTGTATTTGACAATTACTAGTTCAGATCTTCAAGTTATAATTTGAAATAATAATTTGAATTTATCAAATCTAAGTTCTGTAATTCACTATTACAAGTTCAGATCTTCAAGTTATAATTTACAATAATAATTAGAAGCTATCAATTTTAAGTGCTGTATTTGACAATTACAAGTTCAGATCTTGAAGTTATAATTTACAATAATAATTAGAAGCTATCAATTTTAAGTTCTGTATCTGACAATTACAAGTTCAGATCTTCAAGTTATAATTTGCAATAATAATTAGAAGCTATCTATTTTAAGTTCTGTATTTGACAATTACTAGTTCAGATCTTCAAGTTATAATTTGAAATAATAATTTGAATTTAACAAATCTAAGTTCTGTAATTCACGATTACAAGTTCAGATCTTCAAGTTATAAATTACAATAATAATTAGAAGCTATCAATTTTAAGTTCTGTATTTGACAATTACAAGTTCAGATCTTCAAGTTATAATTTGCAATAATAATTAGAAGCTATTAATTTTAAGTTCTGTATTTGACAATTACTAGTTCAGATCTTCAAGTTATATTTTGAAATAATAATTAGAAGCTATCAATTTTAAGTTCTGTATTTGACAATTACAAGTTCAAATCTTCAAGTTATAATTTACAATAATAATTAGAAGCTATCAATTTTAAGTTCTGTATTTGACAATTACAAGTTCAGATCTTCAAGTTATAATTTGCAATAATAATTAGTAGCTATCAATTTTAAGTTCTGTATTTGACAATTACTAGTTCAGATCTTCAAGTTATAATTTGAAATAATAATTTGAATTTATCAAATCTAAGTTCTGTAATTCAATATTACAAGTTCAGATCTTCAAGTTATAATTTACAATAATAATTAGAAGCTATCAATTTTAAGTGCTGTATTTGACAATTACAAGTTCAGATCTTCTAGTTATAATTTGCACTAATAATTTGTATTTAACAATTTGAAGTTCTGTATTTAACAATTACAAGTTCAGATCTTCAAGTTATAATTTGCAATAATAATTAGAAGCTATCAATTTTAAGTTCTGTATTTGACAATTACTAGTTCAGATCTTCAAGTTATAATTTGAAATAATAATTTGAATTTAACAAATCTAAGTTCTGTAATTCACGATTACAAGTTCAGATCTTCAAGTTATAACTTACAATAATAATTAGAAGCTATCAATTTTAAGTTCTGTATTTGACAATTACAAGTTCAGATCTTCAAGTTATAATTTACAATAATAATTAGAAGCTATCAATTTTAAGTTCTGTATTTGATAATTACAAGTTCAGATCTTCAAGTTATATTTTGCAATAATAATTAGAAGCTATCAATTTTAAGTTCTGTATTTGACAATTACTAGTTCAGATCTTCAAGTTATATTTTGAAATAATAATTTGAATTTAACAAATCTAAGTTCTGTAATTCACTATTACAAGTTCAGATCTTCAAGTTATAATTTACAATAATAATTAGAAGCTATCAATTTTAAGTTCTGTATTTGACAATTACAAGTTCAGATCTTCAAGTTATAATTTGAAATAATAATTAGAAGCTATCAATTTTAAGTTCTGTATTTGACAATTACAAGTTCAGATCTTCTAGTTATAATTTGCAATAATAATTAGAAGCTATCAATTATAAGATCTGTATTTGACAATTACTAGTTCAGAACTTCAAGTTATAATTTGCACTAATAATTAGTATTTAACAATTAGAAGTTCTGTATTTGACAATTACAAGTTCAGATCTTCAAGTTATAATTTGCAATAATAATTAGAAGCTATCAATTTTAAGTTCTGTATTTGACAATTACAAGTTCAGATCTTCAAGTTATAATTTGCACTAATAATTTGTATTTAACAATTAGAAGTTCTGTATTTGACAATTAAAAGTTTAGATCTTCAAGTTATAATTTGCAATAATAATTAGAAGCTATCAATTTTAAGTTCTGTATTTGACAATTACTAGTTCAGATCTTCAAATTATAATTTGCACTAATGATTTGTATTTAACAATTAGAAGTTCTGTATTTGACTATTACAAGTTCAGATCTTCGAATTATTATTTGCAATAATAATTAGAAGCTATCAATTTTAAGTTCTGTATTTGACAATTACAAGTTCAGATCTTCAAGTTATTATTTGCAATAATAATTAGAAGCTATCAATTTTAAGTTCTGTATTTGACAATTACAAGTTCAGATCTTCAAGTTATAATTTACAATAATAATTAGAAGCTATCAATTTTAAGTTCTGTATTTGACAATTACAAGTTCAGATCTACAAGTTATAATTTGCAATAGTAATTAGAAGCTATCAATTTTAAGTTCTGTATTTGACAATTACTAGTTCAGATCTTCAAGTTATAATTTACAATAATAATTAGAAGCTATCAATTTTAAATTCTGTATTTATCAATTACAAGTTCAGATCTTCAAGTTATAATATGCAATAATAATTAGAAGCTATCAATTTTAAGTTCTGTATTTAACAATTACAAGTTCAGATCTTCAAGTTATAATTTGCAATAATAATTAGAAGCAATCAATTTTAAGTTCTGTATTTGACAATTACTAGTTCAGATCTTCAAGTTATAATTTCAAATAATAATTTGAATTTAACAAATCTAAGTTCTGTAATTCACGATTACAAGTTCAGATCTTCAAGTTATAACTTACAATAATAATTAGAAGCTATCAATTTTAAGTTCTGTATTTGACAATTACAAGTTCAGATCTTCAAGTTATAATTTGCAATAATAATTAGAAGCTATTAATTTTAAGTTCTGTATTTGACAATTACAAGTTCAGATCTTCAAGTTATAATTTGAAATAATAATTAGAAGCTATCAATTTTATGTTCTGTATTTGACAATTACAAGTTCAGATCTTCAAGTTATAATTTGCAATAATAATTAGAAGCTATCAATTTTAAGTTCTGTATTTGACAATTACAAGTTCAGATCTTCAAGTTATAATTTGCAATAATTATTAGAAGCTATCAATTTTAAGTTCTGTATTTGACAATTACTAGTTCAGATCTTTAAGTTATATTTTGAAATAATAATTTGAATTTAACAAATCTACTTTCTGTACTTCACTATTACAAGTACAGATCTTCAAGTTATAATTTACAATAATAATTAGAAGCTATCAATTTTAAGTTCTGTATTTGACAATTACAAGTTCAGATCTTCAAGTTATAATTTGAAATAATAATTAGAAGCTATCAATTTTAAGTTCTGTATTTGACAATTACAAGTTCAGATCTTCTAGTTATAATTTGCAATAATAATTAGAAGCTATCAATTTTATGTTCTGTATTTGACAATTACTAGTTCAGAACTTCAAGTTATAATTTGCACTAATAATTAGTATTTAACAATTAGAAGTTCTGTATTTGACAATTACAAGTTCAGATATTCAAGTTATAATTTGCAATAATAATTAGAAGCTATCAATTTTAAGTTCTGTATTTGACAATTACAAGTTCAGATCTTCAAGTTATAATTTGCACTAAGGATTTGTATTTAACAATTAGAAGTTCTGTATTTGACTATTACAAGTTCAGATCTTCGAATTATTATTTGCAATCTTAGTTTGACTTTAACAATTCAAAGTTCTGTATTTACCTATTACAGGTTCAGATCTTCAAGTTATAATTTGCAATCACAATTTGTATTTAACAATGCTAAGTTGCGTATTTGTCTATTACAAGTTCAGATCTTCAAATTATATTTTGCAATAATAATTAGAAGCTATCAATTTTAAGTTCTGTATTTGACAATTACAAGTTCAGATCTTCAAGTTATTATTTGCAATAATAATTAGAAGCTATCAATTTTAAGTTCTGTATTTGACAATTACAAGTTCAGATCTTCAAGTTATAATTTACAATAATAATTAGAAGCTATCAATTTTAAGTTCTGTATTTGACAATTACAAGTTCAGATCTTCTAGTTATAATTTGCAATAATAATTAGAAGCTATCAATTTTAAGTTCTGTATTTGACAATTACTAGTTCAGATCTTCAAGTTATAATTTGAAATAATAATTTGAATTTATCAAATCTAAGTTCTGTAATTCACTATTACAAGTTCAGATCTTCAAGTTATAATTTACAATAATAATTAGAAGCTATCAATTTTAAGTGCTGTATTTGACAATTACAAGTTCAGATCTTGAAGTTATAATTTACAATAATAATTAGAAGCTATCAATTTTAAGTTCTGTATCTGACAATTACAAGTTCAGATCTTCAAGTTATAATTTGCAATAATAATTAGAAGCTATCTATTTTAAGTTCTGTATTTGACAATTACTAGTTCAGATCTTCAAGTTATAATTTGAAATAATAATTTGAATTTAACAAATCTAAGTTCTGTAATTCACGATTACAAGTTCAGATCTTCAAGTTATAAATTACAATAATAATTAGAAGCTATCAATTTTAAGTTCTGTATTTGACAATTACAAGTTCAGATCTTCAAGTTATAATTTGCAATAATAATTAGAAGCTATTAATTTTAAGTTCTGTATTTGACAATTACTAGTTCAGATCTTCAAGTTATATTTTGAAATAATAATTAGAAGCTATCAATTTTAAGTTCTGTATTTGACAATTACAAGTTCAGATCTTCTAGTTATAATTTACAATAATAATTAGAAGCTATCAATTTTAAGTTCTGTATTTGACAATTACAAGTTCAGATCTTCAAGTTATAATTTGCAATAATAATTAGTAGCTATCAATTTTAAGTTCTGTATTTGACAATTACTAGTTCAGATCTTCAAGTTATAATTTGAAATAATAATTTGAATTTATCAAATCTAAGTTCTGTAATTCAATATTACAAGTTCAGATCTTCAAGTTATAATTTACAATAATAATTAGAAGCTATCAATTTTAAGTGCTGTATTTGACAATTACAAGTTCAGATCTTCTAGTTATAATTTGCACTAATAATTTGTATTTAACAATTTGAAGTTCTGTATTTAACAATTACAAGTTCAGATCTTCAAGTTATAATTTGCAATAATAATTAGAAGCTATCAATTTTAAGTTCTGTATTTGACAATTACTAGTTCAGATCTTCAAGTTATAATTTGAAATAATAATTTGAATTTAACAAATCTAAGTTCTGTAATTCACGATTACAAGTTCAGATCTTCAAGTTATAACTTACAATAATAATTAGAAGCTATCAATTTTAAGTTCTGTATTTGACAATTACAAGTTCAGATCTTCAAGTTATAATTTACAATAATAATTAGAAGCTATCAATTTTAAGTTCTGTATTTGATAATTACAAGTTCAGATCTTCAAGTTATATTTTGCAATAATAATTAGAAGCTATCAATTTTAAGTTCTGTATTTGACAATTACTAGTTCAGATCTTCAAGTTATAATTTGAAATAATAATTTGAATTTATCAAATCTAAGTTCTGTAATTCACTATTACAAGTTCAGATCTTCAAGTTATAATTTACAATAATAATTAGAAGCTATCAATTTTAAGTGCTGTATTTGACAATTACAAGTTCAGATCTTCTAGTTATAATTTGCACTAATAATTTGTATTTAACAATTAGAAGTTCTGTATTTGACAATTACAAGTTCAGATCTTCAAGTTATAATTTGCAATAATAATTAGAAGCTATTAATTTTAAGTTCTGTATTTGACAATTACAAGTTCAGATCTTCAAGTTATAATTTGCAATAATAATTAGAAGCTATCAATTTTAAGTTCTGTATTTGACAATTACAAGTTCAGATCTTCAAGTTATAATTTGAAATAATAATTAGAAGCTATCAATTTTAAGTTCTGTATTTGACAATTACAAGTTCAGATCTTCTAGTTATAATTTGCAATAATAATTAGAAGCTATCAATTTTAAGTTCTGTATTTGACAATTACTAGTTCAGAACTTCAAGTTATAATTTGCACTAATAATTAGTATTTAACAATTAGAAGTTCTGTATTTGACAATTACAAGTTCAGATCTTCAAGTAATAATTTGCACTAATACTTTGTATTTAACAATTCGAAGTTCTGTATTTGACTATTACAAGTTCAGATCTTCAAGTTATAATTTGAATTATAATTATAAGCTATCAATTTTAAGTTCTGTATTTGACAATTACAAGTACAGATCTCCAAATTATTATTTGCAATAATAATTAGAAGCTATCAATTTTAAGTTCTGCATTTGACAATTACAAGTTCAGATCTTCAAGTTATTATTTGCAATAATAATTAGAAGCTATTAATTTTAAGTTCTGTTTTTGACAATTACAAGTGCAGATCTTCAAGTTATAATTTGCAATAATAATTAGAAGCTATCAATTTTAAGTTCTGTATTTGACAATTACTAGTTCAGATGTTCAAGTTATAATTAGAATTAATAATTAGAATTTGACAAATCTAAGTTCTGTAATTCACTATTACAAGTTCAGATCTTCAAGTTATAATTTACAATAATAATTAGAAGCTATCAATTTTAAGTTCTGTATTTGACAATTACAAGTTCAGATCTACAAGTTATAATTTGCACTAATAATTTGTATTTAACAATTAGAAGTTCTGTATTTGACAATTACAAGTTCAGATCTTCAAGTTATAATTTGAAATAATAATTAGAAGCTATCAATTTTAAGTTCTGTATTTGACAATTACTAGTTCAGATCCACAAGTTATAATTTGAAATAATAATTTGAATTTAACAAATCTAAGTTCTGTAATTCACTATTACAAGTTCAGTTCTTCAAGTTATAATTTACAATAATAATTAGAAGCTATCAATTTTAAGTTCTGTATTTGACAATTACAAGTTCAGATCTTCAAGTTATAATTTGCACTAATAATTTGTATTTAACAATTAGAAGTTCTGTATTTGACAATTACAAGTTCAGATCTTCAAGTTATAATTTGCAATAATAATTAGAAGCTATTAATTTTAAGTTCTGTATTTGACAATTACAAGTTCAGATCTTCAAGTTATAATTTGAAATAATAATTAGTAGCTATCAATTTTATGTTCTGTATTTGACAATTACAAGTTCAGATCTTCAAGTTATAATTTGCAATAATAATTAGAAGCTATCAATTTTAAGTGCTGTATTTGACAATTACTAGTTCAGATCTTCAAGTTATAATTTGCACTAATAATTTGTATTTAACAATTAGAAGTTCTGTATTTGACAATTACAAGTTCAGATGTTCAAGTTATAATTTGCACTAATAATTTGTATTTAACAATTAGAAGTTCTGTATTTGACAATTACAAGTTCAGATCTTCAAGTTATAATTTGCAATAATAATTAGAAGCTATCAATTTTAAGTTCTGTATTTGACAATTACTAGATCAGATCTTCAAGTTATAATTTGCACTAATAATTTGTATTTAACAATTAGCAGTTCTGTATTTGACTATTACAAGTTCAGATCTTCGAATTATTATTTGCAATCTTAGTTCGAATTTAACAATTCGAAGTTCTGTATTTACCTATTACAGGTTCAGATCTTCAAGTTATAATTTGCAATCACAATTTGTATTTAACAATGCTAAGTTGCGTATTTGTCTATTACAAGTTCAGATCTTCAAATTATAATTTGCAATAATAATTAGAAGCTATCAATTATAAGTGCTGTATTTGACAATTACTAGTTCAGATCTTCAAGTTATTATTTGCAATAATAATTAGAAGATATCAATTTTAAGTTCTGTATTTGACAATTACAAGGTCAGATCTTCAAGTTATAATTTACAATAATAATTAGAAGCTATCAATTTTAAGTGCTGTATTTGACAATTACAAGTTCAGATCTTCTAGTTATAATTTGCACTAATAATTTGTATTTAACAATTTGAAGTTCTGTATTTAACAATTACAAGTTCAGATCTTCAAGTTATAATTTGCAATAATAATTAGAAGCTATCAATTTTAAGTTCTGTATTTGACAATTACTAGTTCAGATCTTCAAGTTATAATTTGAAATAATAATTTGAATTTAACAAATCTAAGTTCTGTAATTCACGATTACAAGTTCAGATCTTCAAGTTATAACTTACAATAATAATTAGAAGCTATCAATTTTAAGTTCTGTATTTGACAATTACAAGTTCAGATCTTCAAGTTATAATTTACAATAATAATTAGAAGCTATCAATTTTAAGTTCTGTATTTGATAATTACAAGTTCAGATCTTCAAGTTATATTTTGCAATAATAATTAGAAGCTATCAATTTTAAGTTCTGTATTTGACAATTACTAGTTCAGATCTTCAAGTTATAATTTGAAATAATAATTTGAATTTATCAAATCTAAGTTCTGTAATTCACTATTACAAGTTCAGATCTTCAAGTTATAATTTACAATAATAATTAGAAGCTATCAATTTTAAGTGCTGTATTTGACAATTACAAGTTCAGATCTTCTAGTTATAATTTGCACTAATAATTTGTATTTAACAATTAGAAGTTCTGTATTTGACAATTACAAGTTCAGATCTTCAAGTTATAATTTGCAATAATAATTAGAAGCTATTAATTTTAAGTTCTGTATTTGACAATTACAAGTTCAGATCTTCAAGTTATAATTTGCAATAATAATTAGAAGCTATCAATTTTAAGTTCTGTATTTGACAATTACAAGTTCAGATCTTCAAGTTATAATTTGAAATAATAATTAGAAGCTATCAATTTTAAGTTCTGTATTTGACAATTACAAGTTCAGATCTTCTAGTTATAATTTGCAATAATAATTAGAAGCTATCAATTTTAAGTTCTGTATTTGACAATTACTAGTTCAGAACTTCAAGTTATAATTTGCACTAATAATTAGTATTTAACAATTAGAAGTTCTGTATTTGACAATTACAAGTTCAGATCTTCAAGTAATAATTTGCACTAATACTTTGTATTTAACAATTCGAAGTTCTGTATTTGACTATTACAAGTTCAGATCTTCAAGTTATAATTTGAATTATAATTATAAGCTATCAATTTTAAGTTCTGTATTTGACAATTACAAGTACAGATCTCCAAATTATTATTTGCAATAATAATTAGAAGCTATCAATTTTAAGTTCTGCATTTGACAATTACAAGTTCAGATCTTCAAGTTATTATTTGCAATAATAATTAGAAGCTATTAATTTTAAGTTCTGTTTTTGACAATTACAAGTGCAGATCTTCAAGTTATAATTTGCAATAATAATTAGAAGCTATCAATTTTAAGTTCTGTATTTGACAATTACTAGTTCAGATGTTCAAGTTATAATTAGAATTAATAATTAGAATTTGACAAATCTAAGTTCTGTAATTCACTATTACAAGTTCAGATCTTCAAGTTATAATTTACAATAATAATTAGAAGCTATCAATTTTAAGTTCTGTATTTGACAATTACAAGTTCAGATCTACAAGTTATAATTTGCACTAATAATTTGTATTTAACAATTAGAAGTTCTGTATTTGACAATTACAAGTTCAGATCTTCAAGTTATAATTTGAAATAATAATTAGAAGCTATCAATTTTAAGTTCTGTATTTGACAATTACTAGTTCAGATCCACAAGTTATAATTTGAAATAATAATTTGAATTTAACAAATCTAAGTTCTGTAATTCACTATTACAAGTTCAGTTCTTCAAGTTATAATTTACAATAATAATTAGAAGCTATCAATTTTAAGTTCTGTATTTGACAATTACAAGTTCAGATCTTCAAGTTATAATTTGCACTAATAATTTGTATTTAACAATTAGAAGTTCTGTATTTGACAATTACAAGTTCAGATCTTCAAGTTATAATTTGCAATAATAATTAGAAGCTATTAATTTTAAGTTCTGTATTTGACAATTACAAGTTCAGATCTTCAAGTTATAATTTGAAATAATAATTAGTAGCTATCAATTTTATGTTCTGTATTTGACAATTACAAGTTCAGATCTTCAAGTTATAATTTGCAATAATAATTAGAAGCTATCAATTTTAAGTGCTGTATTTGACAATTACTAGTTCAGATCTTCAAGTTATAATTTGCACTAATAATTTGTATTTAACAATTAGAAGTTCTGTATTTGACAATTACAAGTTCAGATGTTCAAGTTATAATTTGCACTAATAATTTGTATTTAACAATTAGAAGTTCTGTATTTGACAATTACAAGTTCAGATCTTCAAGTTATAATTTGCAATAATAATTAGAAGCTATCAATTTTAAGTTCTGTATTTGACAATTACTAGATCAGATCTTCAAGTTATAATTTGCACTAATAATTTGTATTTAACAATTAGCAGTTCTGTATTTGACTATTACAAGTTCAGATCTTCGAATTATTATTTGCAATCTTAGTTCGAATTTAACAATTCGAAGTTCTGTATTTACCTATTACAGGTTCAGATCTTCAAGTTATAATTTGCAATCACAATTTGTATTTAACAATGCTAAGTTGCGTATTTGTCTATTACAAGTTCAGATCTTCAAATTATAATTTGCAATAATAATTAGAAGCTATCAATTATAAGTGCTGTATTTGACAATTACTAGTTCAGATCTTCAAGTTATTATTTGCAATAATAATTAGAAGATATCAATTTTAAGTTCTGTATTTGACAATTACAAGGTCAGATCTTCAAGTTATAATTTACAATAATAATTAGAAGCTATCAATTTTAAGTTCTGTATTTGACAATTACAAGTTCAGATCTTCAAGTTATGATTTGCAATAATAATTAGAAGCTATCAATTTTAAGTTCTGTATTTGACAATTACTAGTTCAGATCTTCAAGTTATAATTTGAAATAATAATTTGAATTTAACAAATCTAAGTTCTGTAATTCACTATTACAAGTTCAGATCTTCAAGTTATAATTAAAATAATAATTAGAAGCTATCAATTTTAAGTTCTGTATTTGACAATTACAAGTTCAGATCTTCAAGGTATAATTTGCACTAATAATTTGTATTTAACAATTAGAAGTTCTGAATTTGACAATTACAAGTTCAGATCTTCAAGTTATAATTTGCAATAATAATTAGAAGCTATCAATTTTAAGTTCTGTATTTGACAATTACAAGTTCAGATCTTGAAGTTATAATTTACAATAATAATTAGAAGCTATCAATTTTAAGTTCTGTATCTGACAATTACAAGTTCAGATCTTCAAGTTATAATTTGCAATAATAATTAGAAGCTATCAATTTTAAGTTCTGTATTTGACAATTACTAGTTCAGATCTACAAGTTATAATTTGAAATAATAAATTGAATTTAACAAATCTAAGTTCTGTAATTCACTATTACAAGTTCAGTTCTTCAAGTTATAATTTACAATAATAATTAGAAGCTATCAATTTTAAGTTCTGTATTTGACAATTACAAGTACAACTCTTCAAGTTATAATTTGCACTAATAATTTGTATTTAACAATTAGAAGTTCTGTATTTGACAATTACAAGTTCAGACATTCAAGTTATAATTTGCAATAATAATTAGAAGCTATTAATTTTAAGTTCTGTATTTGACAATTACAAGTTCAGATCTTCAAGTTATAATTTGAAATAATAATTAGTAGGTATCAATTTTATGTACTGTATTTGACAATTCCAAGTTCAGTTCTTCAAGTTATAATTTGCAATAATAATTAGAAGCTATCAATTTTAAGTGCTGTATTTGACAATTACTAGTTCAGATCTTCAAGTTATAATTTGCACTAATAATTTGTATTTAACAATTAGAAGTTCTGTATTTGACAATTACAAGTTCAGTTCTTCAAGTTATAATTTGCACTAATAATTTGTATTTAACAATTAGAAGTTCTGTATTTGACAATTACTAGTTCAGATCTTCAAGTTATAATTTGCACTAATAATTTGTATTTAACAATTAGAAGTTCTGTATTTGACTATTACAAGTTCAGATCTTCGAATTATTATTTGCAATCTTAGTTAGAATTAAACAATTCGAATTTCTGTATTTACCTGTTACAGGTTCAGATCTTCAAGTTATAATTTGCAATCACAATTTGTATTTAACAATGCTAAGTTCTGTATTTGTCTATTACAAGTTCAGATCTTCAAATTATAATTTGCAATAATAATTAGAAGCTATCAATTTTAAGTGCTGTATTTGACAATTACTAGTTCAGATCTTCAAGTTATAATTTGAAATAATAATTTGAATTTAACAAATCTAAGTTCTGTAATTCACTATTACAAGTTCAGATCTTCAAGTTATAATTAAAATAATAATTAGAAGCTATCAATTTTAAGTTCTGTATTTGACAATTACAAGTTCAGATCTTCAAGGTATAATTTGCACTAATAATTTGTATTTAACAATTAGAAGTTCTGTATTTGACAATTACAAGTTCAGATCTTCAAGTTATAATTTGCAATAATAATTAGAAGCTATCAATTTTAAGTTCTGTATTTGACAATTACAAGTTCAGATCTTGAAGTTATAATTTACAATAATAATTAGAAGCTATCAATTTTAAGTTCTGTATCTGACAATTACAAGTTCAGATCTTCAAGTTATAATTTGCAATAATAATTAGAAGCTATCAATTTTAAGTTCTGTATTTGACAATTACTAGTTCAGATCTACAAGTTATAATTTGAAATAATAAATTGAATTTAACAAATCTAAGTTCTGTAATTCACTATTACAAGTTCAGTTCTTCAAGTTATAATTTACAATAATAATTAGAAGCTATCAATTTTAAGTTCTGTATTTGACAATTACAAGTTCAGATCTTCAAGTTATAATTTGCACTAATAATTTGTATTTAACAATTAGAAGTTCTGTATTTGACAATTACAAGTTCAGACATTCAAGTTATAATTTGCAATAATAATTAGAAGCTATTAATTTTAAGTTCTGTATTTGACAATTACAAGTTCAGATCTTCAAGTTATAATTTGAAATAATAATTAGTAGCTATCAATTTTATGTTCTGTATTTGACAATTCCAAGTTCAGTTCTTCAAGTTATAATTTGCAATAATAATTAGAAGCTATCAATTTTAAGTGCTGTATTTGACAATTACTAGTTCAGATCTTCAAGTTATAATTTGCACTAATAATTTGTATTTAACAATTAGAAGTTCTGTATTTGACAATTACAAGTTCAGTTCTTCAAGTTATAATTTGCACTAATAATTTGTATTTAACAATTAGAAGTTCTGTATTTGACAATTACAAGTTCAGATCTTCAAGTTATAATTTGCAATAATAATTAGAAGCTATCAATTTTAAGTTCTGTATTTGACAATTACTAGTTCAGATCTTCAAGTTATAATTTGCACTAATAATTTGTATTTAACAATTAGAAGTTCTGTATTTGACTATTACAAGTTCAGATCTTCGAATTATTATTTGCAATCTTAGTTAGAATTAAACAATTCGAATTTCTGTATTTACCTGTTACAGGTTCAGATCTTCAAGTTATAATTTGCAATCACAATTTGTATTTAACAATGCTAAGTTCTGTATTTGTCTATTACAAGTTCAGATCTTCAAATTATAATTTGCAATAATAATTAGAAGCTATCAATTTTAAGTGCTGTATTTGACAATTACTAGTTCAGATCTTCAAGTTATTATTTGCAATAATAATTAGAAGATATCAATTTTAAGTTCTGTATTTGACAATTACAAGGTCAGATCTTCAAGTTATAATTTACAATAATAATTAGAAGCTATCAATTTTAAGTTCTGTATTTGACAATTACTAGTTCAGATCTTCAAGTTATAATTTGAAATAATAATTTGAATTTAACAAATCTAAGTTCTGTAATTCACTATTACAAGTTCAGATCTTCAAGTTATAATTTACAATAATGATTAGAAGCTATCAATTTTCAGTTCTGTATTTGACAATTACAAGTTCAGATCTTCAAGTTATAATTTGCAATCTTAGTTAGAATTAAACAATTCGAAGTTCTGTATTTACCTATTACAGGTTCAGATCTTCAAGTTATAATTTGAAATAATAATTAGAAGCTATCAATTTTAAGTTCTGTATTTGACAATTAGAAGTTCAGATCTTCAAGTTATAATTTGCAATAATAATTAGAAGCTATCAATTTTAAGTTCTGTATTTGACAATTACTAGTTCAGATCTTCAAGTTATAATTTGAAATAATAATTTGAATTTAACAAATCTAAGTTCTGTAATACACTATTACAAGTTCAGATCTACAAGTTATAATTTACAATAATAATTAGAAGCTATTAATTTTAAGTTCTGTATTTGACAATTACAAGTTCAGAACTTCATGTTATAATTTGCACTAATAATTTGTATTTAACAATTAGAAGTTCTGTATTTGACAATTACAAGTTCAGTTCTTCAAGTTATAATTTGCACTAATAATTTGTATTTAACAATTAGAAGTTCTGTATTTGACAATTACAAGTTCAGATCTTCAAGTTATTATTTGCAATAATAATTAGAAGCTATCAATTTTAAGTTCTGTATTAGACAATTACAAGTTCAGATCTTCAAGTTATAATTTACAATAATAATTAGAAGCTATCAATTTTAAGTTCTGTATTTGACAATTACAAGTTCAGATCTTCTAGTTATAATTTGCAATAATAATTAGAAGCTATCAATTTTAAGTTCTGTATTTGACAATTACTAGTTCAGATCTTCAAGTTATAATTTGAAATAATAATTTGAATTTATCAAATCTAAGTTCTGTAATTCACTATTACAAGTTCAGATCTTCAAGTTATAATTTACAATAATAATTAGAAGCTATCAATTTTAAGTGCTGTATTTGACAATTACAAGTTCAGATCTTCTAGTTATAATTTGCACTAATAATTTGTATTTAAAAATTTGAAGTTCTGTATTTAACAATTACAAGTTCAGATCTTCAAGTTATAATTTGCAATAATAATTAGAAGCTATCTATTTTAAGTTCTGTATTTGACAATTACTAGTTCAGATCTTCAAGTTATAATTTGAAATAATAATTTGAATTTAACAAATCTAAGTTCTGTAATTCACGATTACAAGTTCAGATCTTCAAGTTATAAATTACAATAATAATTAGAAGCTATCAATTTTAAGTTCTGTATTTGACAATTACAAGTTCAGATCTTCAAGTTATAATTTGCAATAATAATTAGAAGCTATTAATTTTAAGTTCTGTATTTGACAATTACTAGTTCAGATCTTCAAGTTATATTTTGAAATAATAATTAGAAGCTATCAATTTTAAGTTCTGTATTTGACAATTACAAGTTCAGATCTTCAAGTTATAATTTACAATAATAATTGGAAGCTATCAATTTTAAGTTCTGTATTTGACAATTACAAGTTCAGATCTTCAAGTTATAATTTGCAATAATAATTAGTAGCTATCAATTTTAAGTTCTGTATTTGACAATTACTAGTTCAGATCTTCAAGTTATAATTTGAAATAATAATTTGAATTTATCAAATCTAAGTTCTGTAATTCAATATTACAAGTTCAGATCTTCAAGTTATAATTTACAATAATAATTAGAAGCTATCAATTTTAAGTGCTGTATTTGACAATTACAAGTTCAGATCTTCTAGTTATAATTTGAACTAATAATTTGTATTTAACAATTTGAAGTTCTGTATTTAACAATTACAAGTTCAGATCTTCAAGTTATAATTTGCAATAATAATTAGAAGCTATCAATTTTAAGTTCTGTATTTGACAATTACTAGTTCAGATCTTCAAGTTATAATTTGTAATAATAATTTGAATTTAACAAATCTAAGTTCTGTAATTCACGATTACAAGTTCAGATCTTCAAGTTATAACTTACAATAATAATTAGAAGCTATCAATTTTAAGTTCTGTATTTGACAATTACAAGTTCAGATCTTCAAGTTATAATTTACAATAATAATTAGAAGCTATCAATTTTAAGTTCTGTATTTGATAATTACAAGTTCAGATCTTCAAGTTATATTTTGCAATAATAATTAGAAGCTATCAATTTTAAGTTCTGTATTTGACAATTACTAGTTCAGATCTTCAAGTTATAATTTGAAATAATAATTTGAATTTATCAAATCTAAGTTCTGTAATTCACTATTACAAGTTGAGATCTTCAAGTTATAATTTACAATAATAATTAGAAGCTATCAATTTTAAGTGCTGTATTTGACAATTACAAGTTCAGATCTTCTAGTTATAATTTGCACTAATAATTTGTATTTAACAATTAGAAGTTCTGTATTTGACAATTACAAGTTCAGATCTTCAAGTTATAATTTGCAATAATAATTAGAAGCTATTAATTTTAAGTTCTGTATTTGACAATTACAAGTTCAGATCTTCAAGTTATAATTTGCAATAATAATTAGAAGCTATCAATTTTAAGTTCTGTATTTGACAATTACAAGTTCAGATCTTCAAGTTATAATTTGAAATAATAATTAGAAGCTATCAATTTTAAGTTCTGTATTTGACAATTACAAGTTCAGATCTTCTAGTTATAATTTGCAATAATAATTAGAAGCTATCAATTTTAAGTTCTGTATTTGACAATTACTAGTTCAGAACTTCAAGTTATAATTTGCACTAATAATTAGTATTTAACAATTAGAAGTTCTGTATTTGACAATTACAAGTTCAGATCTTCAAGTAATAATTTGCACTAATACTTTGTATTTAACAATTCGAAGTTCTGTATTTGACTATTACAAGTTCAGATCTTCAAGTTATAATTTGAATTATAATTATAAGCTATCAATTTTAAGTTCTGTATTTGACAATTACAAGTACAGATCTCCAAATTATTATTTGCAATAATAATTAGAAGCTATCAATTTTAAGTTCTGCATTTGACAATTACAAGTTCAGATCTTCAAGTTATTATTTGCAATAATAATTAGAAGCTATTAATTTTAAGTTCTGTTTTTGACAATTACAAGTGCAGATCTTCAAGTTATAATTTGCAATAATAATTAGAAGCTATCAATTTTAAGTTCTGTATTTGACAATTACTAGTTCAGATGTTCAAGTTATAATTAGAATTAATAATTAGAATTTGACAAATCTAAGTTCTGTAATTCACTATTACAAGTTCAGATCTTCAAGTTATAATTTACAATAATAATTAGACGCTATCAATTTTAAGTTCTGTATTTGACAATTACAAGTTCAGATCTACAAGTTATAATTTGCACTAATAATTTGTATTTAACAATTAGAAGTTCTGTATTTGACAATTACAAGTTCAGATCTTCAAGTTATAATTTGAAATAATAATTAGAAGCTATCAATTTTAAGTTCTGTATTTGACAATTACTAGTTCAGATCCACAAGTTATAATTTGAAATAATAATTTGAATTTAACAAATCTAAGTTCTGTAATTCACTATTACAAGTTCAGTTCTTCAAGTTATAATTTACAATAATAATTAGAAGCTATCAATTTTAAGTTCTGTATTTGACAATTACAAGTTCAGATCTTCAAGTTATAATTTGCACTAATAATTTGTATTTAACAATTAGAAGTTCTGTATTTGACAATTACAAGTTCAGATCTTCAAGTTATAATTTGCAATAATAATTAGAAGCTATTAATTTTAAGTTCTGTATTTGACAATTACAAGTTCAGATCTTCAAGTTATAATTTGAAATAATAATTAGTAGCTATCAATTTTATGTTCTGTATTTGACAATTACAAGTTCAGATCTTCAAGTTATAATTTGCAATAATAATTAGAAGCTATCAATTTTAAGTGCTGTATTTGACAATTACTAGTTCAGATCTTCAAGTTATAATTTGCACTAATAATTTGTATTTAACAATTAGAAGTTCTGTATTTGACAATTACAAGTTCAGATGTTCAAGTTATAATTTGCACTAATAATTTGTATTTAACAATTAGAAGTTCTGTATTTGACAATTACAAGTTCAGATCTTCAAGTTATAATTTGCAATAATAATTAGAAGCTATCAATTTTAAGTTCTGTATTTGACAATTACTAGATCAGATCTTCAAGTTATAATTTGCACTAATAATTTGTATTTAACAATTAGCAGTTCTGTATTTGACTATTACAAGTTCAGATCTTCGAATTATTATTTGCAATCTTAGTTCGAATTTAACAATTCGAAGTTCTGTATTTACCTATTACAGGTTCAGATCTTCAAGTTATAATTTGCAATCACAATTTGTATTTAACAATGCTAAGTTGCGTATTTGTCTATTACAAGTTCAGATCTTCAAATTATAATTTGCAATAATAATTAGAAGCTATCAATTATAAGTGCTGTATTTGACAATTACTAGTTCAGATCTTCAAGTTATTATTTGCAATAATAATTAGAAGATATCAATTTTAAGTTCTGTATTTGACAATTACAAGGTCAGATCTTCAAGTTATAATTTACAATAATAATTAGAAGCTATCAATTTTAAGTTCTGTATTTGACAATTACAAGTTCAGATCTTCAAGTTATGATTTGCAATAATAATTAGAAGCTATCAATTTTAAGTTCTGTATTTGACAATTACTAGTTCAGATCTTCAAGTTATAATTTGAAATAATAATTTGAATTTAACAAATCTAAGTTCTGTAATTCACTATTACAAGTTCAGATCTTCAAGTTATAATTAAAATAATAATTAGAAGCTATCAATTTTAAGTTCTGTATTTGACAATTACAAGTTCAGATCTTCAAGGTATAATTTGCACTAATAATTTGTATTTAACAATTAGAAGTTCTGTATTTGACAATTACAAGTTCAGATCTTCAAGTTATAATTTGCAATAATAATTAGAAGCTATTAATTTTAAGTTCTGTATTTGACAATTACAAGTTCAGATCTTGAAGTTATAATTTACAATAATAATTAGAAGCTATCAATTTTAAGTTCTGTATCTGACAATTACAAGTTCAGATCTTCAAGTTATAATTTGCAATAATAATTAGAAGCTATCAATTTTAAGTTCTGTATTTGACAATTACTAGTTCAGATCTACAAGTTATAATTTGAAATAATAAATTGAATTTAACAAATCTAAGTTCTGTAATTCACTATTACAAGTTCAGTTCTTCAAGTTATAATTTACAATAATAATTAGAAGCTATCAATTTTAAGTTCTGTATTTGACAATTACAAGTTCAGATCTTCAAGTTATAATTTGCACTAATAATTTGTATTTAACAATTAGAAGTTCTGTATTTGACAATTACAAGTTCAGACATTCAAGTTATAATTTGCAATAATAATTAGAAGCTATTAATTTTAAGTTCTGTATTTGACAATTACAAGTTCAGATCTTCAAGTTATAATTTGAAATAATAATTAGTAGCTATCAATTTTATGTTCTGTATTTGACAATTCCAAGTTCAGTTCTTCAAGTTATAATTTGCAATAATAATTAGAAGCTATCAATTTTAAGTGCTGTATTTGACAATTACTAGTTCAGATCTTCAAGTTATAATTTGCACTAATAATTTGTATTTAACAATTAGAAGTTCTGTATTTGACAATTACAAGTTCAGTTCTTCAAGTTATAATTTGCACTAATAATTTGTATTTAACAATTAGAAGTTCTGTATTTGACAATTACAAGTTCAGATCTTCAAGTTATAATTTGCAATAATAATTAGAAGCTATCAATTTTAAGTTCTGTATTTGACAATTACTAGTTCAGATCTTCAAGTTATAATTTGCACTAATAATTTGTATTTAACAATTAGAAGTTCTGTATTTGACTATTACAAGTTCAGATCTTCGAATTATTATTTGCAATCTTAGTTAGAATTAAACAATTCGAATTTCTGTATTTACCTATTACAGGTTCAGATCTTCAAGTTATAATTTGCAATCACAATTTGTATTTAACAATGCTAAGTTCTGTATTTGTCTATTACAAGTTCAGATCTTCAAATTATAATTTGCACTAATAATTTGTATTTAACAATTAGAAGTTCTGTATTTGACAATTACAATTTCAGATCTTCAAGTTATAATTTGCAATAATAATTAGAAGCTATCAATTTTAAGTTCTGTATTTGACAATTACTAGTTCAGATCTTCAAGTTATAATTTGCACTAATAATTTGTATTTAACAATTAGAAGTTCTGTATTTGACAATTACAAGTTCAGATCTTCAAGTTATAATTTGCAATAATAATTAGAAGCTATCAATTTTAAGTTCTGTATTTGACAATTACTAGTTCAGATCTTCAAGTTATAATTTGCACTAATAATTTGGATTTAACAATTAGAAGTTCTGTATTTGACAATTACAAGTTCAGATCTACAAGTTATAATTTGCACTAATAATTTGTATTTAAAATTAGAAGTTCTGTATTTGACAATTACAAGTTCAGATATTCAAGTTATAATTTGAAATAATAATTAGAAGCTATCAATTTTAAGTTCTGTATTTGACAATTACAAGTTCAGATCTTCAAGTTATAATTTGCAATAATAATTAGAAGCTATCAATGTTACGTTCTGCATTTGACAATTACTAGTTCAGATCTTCAAGTTATAATTTGAAATAATAATTTGAATTTAAGAAATCTAAGTTCTGTAATTCACTATTACAAGTTCAGATCTTCAAGTTATAATTTACAATAATAATTAGAAGCTATAAATTTTAAGTTCTGTATTTGACAATTACAAGTTCAGATCTTCAAGTTATAATTTGCACTAATAATTTGTATTTAACAATTAGAAGTTCTGTATTTGACAATTACAAGTTCAGATCTTCAAGTTATAATTTGCAATAATAATTAGAAGCAATCAATTTTAAGTTCTGTATTTGACAATTACTAGTTCAGATCTTCAAGTTATAATTAGAAATAATAATTTTAATTTGACAAATCTAAGTTCTGTAATTCACTATTACAAGTTCAGATCTTCAAGTTATAATTTACAATAATAATTAGAAGCTATCAATTTTAAGTTCTGTATTTGACAATTACAAGTTCAGATCTACAAGTTATAATTTGCACTAATAATTTGTATTTAACAATTAGAAGTTCTGTATTTGACAATTACAAGTTCAGATATTCAAGTTATAATTTGAAATAATAATTAGAAGCTATCAATTTTAAGTTCTGTATTTGACAATTACAAGTTCAGATCTTCAAGTTATAATTTGCAATAATATTTAGAAGCTATCAATTTTAAGTTCTGTATTTGACAATTACTAGTTCAGATCTTCAAGTTATAATTTGAAATAATAATTAGAAGCTATCAATTTTAAGTTCTGTATTTGACAATTACAAGTTCAGATCTTCAAGTTATAATTTGCAATAATATTTAGAAGCTATCAATTTTAAGTTCTGTATTTGACAATTACTAGTTCAGATCTTCAAGTTATAATTTGAAATAATAATTAGAAGCTATCAATTTTAAGTTCTGTATTTGACAATTACAAGTTCAGTTCTTCTAGTTATAATTTGCAATAATAATTAGAAGCTATCAATTTTAAGTTCTGTATTTGACAATTTCAAGTTCAGATCTTCAAGTTATAATTTGCACTAATAATTTGTATTTAATAATTAGAAGTTCTGTATTTGACAATTACAAGTTCAGATCTTCAAGTTATAATTTGTAATAATAATTAGAAGCTATTAATTTTAAGTTCTGTATTTGACAATTACAAGTTCAGATCTTCAAGTTATAATTTGAAATAATAATTAGAAGCTATCAATTTTATGTTCTGTATTTGACAATTACAAGTTCAGATCTTCAAGTTATAATTTGCAATAATAATTAGAAGCTTTCAATTTTAAGTGCTGTATTTGACAATTACTAGTTCAGATCTACAAGTTATAATTTTCACTAATAATTTGTATTTAACAATTAGAAGTTCTGTATTTGACAATTACAAGTTCCGATCTTCAAGTTATAATTTGCAATAATAATTAGAAGCTATCAATTTTAAGTTCTGTATTTGACAATTACAAGTTCAGATCTTCAAGTTATAATTTGAAATAATAATTAGAAGCTATCAATTTTAAGTTCTGTATTTGACAATTACAAGTTCAGTTCTTCTAGTTATAATTTGCAATAATAATTAGAAGCTATCAATTTTAAGTTCTGTATTTGACAATTACTAGTTCAGATCTTCGAATTATTATTTGCAATCTTAGTTTGAATTTAACAATTAGAAGTTCTGTATTTGACTATTACAAGTTCAGATCTTCGAATTATTATTTGCAATCTTAGTTAGAATTAAACAATTCGAATTTCTGTATTTACCTATTACAGGTTCAGATCTTCAAGTTATAATTTGCAATCACAATTTGTATTTAACAATGCTAAGTTCTGTATTTGTCTATTACAAGTTCAGATCTTCAAATTATAATTTGCAATAATAATTAGAAGCTATCAATTTTAAGTGCTGTATTTGACAATTACTAGTTCAGATCTTCAAGTTATTATTTGCAATAATAATTAGAAGATATCAATTTTAAGTTCTGTATTTGACAATTACAAGGTCAGATCTTCAAGTTATAATTTACAATAATAATTAGAAGCTATCAATTTTAAGTTCTGTATTTGACAATTACTAGTTCAGATCTTCAAGTTATAATTTGAAATAATAATTTGAATTTAACAAATCTAAGTTCTGTAATTCACTATTACAAGTTCAGATCTTCAAGTTATAATTTACAATAATGATTAGAAGCTATCAATTTTCAGTTCTGTATTTGACAATTACAAGTTCAGATCTTCAAGTTATAATTTGCACTAATAATTTGTATTTAACAATTAGAAGTTCTGTATTTGACAATTACAAGTTCAGATCTTCAAGTTATAATTTGCAATAATAATTAGAAGCTATTAATTTTAAGTTCTGTATTTGACAATTACAAGTTCAGATCTTCAAGTTATAATTCGAAATAATAATTAGAAGCTATCAATTTTATGTTCTGTATTTGAAAATTACAAGTTCAGATCTTCAAGTTATAATTTGCAATAATAATTAGAAGCTATCAATTGTAAGTGCTGTATTTGACAATTACTAGTTCAGATCTTCAAGTTACAATTTGCACTGATAATTTGTATTTAACAATTAGAAGTTCTGTGTTTTACAATTACAAGTTCAGATCTTCAAGTTATGATTTGCACTATTAATTTGTATTTAACAATTAGAAGTTCTGTATTTGACTATTACAAGTTCAGATCTTCGAATTATTATTTGCAATCTTAGTTAGAATTAAACAATTCGAAGTTCTGTATTTACCTATTACAGGTTCAGATCTTCAAGTTATAATTTGAAATAATAATTAGAAGCTATCAATTTTAAGTTCTGTATTTGACAATTAGAAGTTCAGATCTTCAAGTTATAATTTGCAATAATAATTAGAAGCTATCAATTTTAAGTTCTGTATTTGACAATTACTAGTTCAGATCTTCAAGTTATAATTTGAAATAATAATTTGAATTTAACAAATCTAAGTTCTGTAATACACTATTACAAGTTCAGATCTACAAGTTATAATTTACAATAATAATTAGAAGCTATTAATTTTAAGTTCTGTATTTGACAATTACAAGTTCAGAACTTCATGTTATAATTTGCACTAATAATTGGTATTTAACAATTAGAAGTTCTTTATTTGACAATTACAAGTTCAGATCTTCAAGTTATATTTTGCAATAATAATTAGAAGCTATCAATTTTAAGTTCTGTATTTGACAATTACAAGTTCAGAACTTCAAGTTATAATTTGCACTAATAATTTGGATTTAACAATTAGAAGTTCTGTATTTGACAATTACAAGTTCAGATCTACAAGTTATAATTTGCACTAATAATTTGTATTTAAAATTAGAAGTTATGTATTTGACAATTACAAGTTCAGATATTCAAGTTATAATTTGAAATAATAATTAGAAGCTATCAATTTTAAGTTCTGTATTTGACAATTACAAGTTCAGATCTTCAAGTTATAATTTGCAATAATAATTAGAAGCTATCAATGTTACGTTCTGCATTTGACAATTACTAGTTCAGATCTTCAAGTTATAATTTGAAATAATAATTTGAATTTAAGAAATCTAAGTTCTGTAATTCACTATTACAAGTTCAGATCTTCAAGTTATAATTTACAATAATAATTAGAAGCTATAAATTTTAAGTTCTGTATTTGACAATTACAAGTTCAGATCTTCAAGTTATAATTTGCACTAATAATTTGTATTTAACAATTAGAAGTTCTGTCTTTGACAATTACAAGTTCAGATCTTCAAGTTATAATTTGCAATAATAATTAGAAGCAATCAATTTTAAGTTCTGTATTTGACAATTACTAGTTCAGATCTTCAAGTTATAATTAGAAATAATAATTTGAATTTGACAAATCTAAGTTCTGTAATTCACTATTACAAGTTCAGATCTTCAAGTTATAATTTACAATAATAATTAGAAGCTATCAATTTTAAGTTCTGTATTTGACAATTACAAGTTCAGATCTACAAGTTATAATTTGCACTAATAATTTGTATTTAACAATTAGAAGTTCTGAATTTGACAATTACAAGTTCAGATATTCAAGTTATAATTTGAAATAATAATTAGAAGCAATCAATTTTAAGTTCTGTATTTGACAATTACAAGTTCTGATCTTCAAGTTATAATTTGCAATAATAATTAGAAGCTATCAATTTTAAGTTCTGTATTTGACACTTACTAGTTCAGATCTTCAAGTTATAATTTGCACTAATAATTTGTATTTAACAATTAGAAGTTCTGTATTTGACAATTACTAGTTCAGATCTTCAAGTTATAATTTGAAATAATAATTTGAATTTAACAAATCTAAGTTCTGTAATTCACTATTACAAGTTCAGATCTTCAAGTTATAATTTACAATAATGATTAGAAGCTATCAATTTTCAGTTCTGTATTTGACAATTACAAGTTCAGATCTTCAAGTTATAATTTGCACTAATAATTTGTATTTAACAATTAGAAGTTCTGTATTTGACAATTACAAGTTCAGATCTTCAAGTTATAATTTGCAATAATAATTAGAAGCTATTAATTTTAAGTTCTGTATTTGACAATTACAAGTTCAGATCTTCAAGTTATAATTCGAAATAATAATTAGAAGCTATCAATTTTATGTTCTGTATTTGAAAATTACAAGTTCAGATCTTCAAGTTATAATTTGCAATAATAATTAGAAGCTATCAATTGTAAGTGCTGTATTTGACAATTACTAGTTCAGATCTTCAAGTTACAATTTGCACTGATAATTTGTATTTAACAATTAGAAGTTCTGTGTTTTACAATTACAAGTTCAGATCTTCAAGTTATGATTTGCACTATTAATTTGTATTTAACAATTAGAAGTTCTGTATTTGACTATTACAAGTTCAGATCTTCGAATTATTATTTGCAATCTTAGTTAGAATTAAACAATTCGAAGTTCTGTATTTACCTATTACAGGTTCAGATCTTCAAGTTATAATTTGAAATAATAATTAGAAGCTATCAATTTTAAGTTCTGTATTTGACAATTAGAAGTTCAGATCTTCAAGTTATAATTTGCAATAATAATTAGAAGCTATCAATTTTAAGTTCTGTATTTGACAATTACTAGTTCAGATCTTCAAGTTATAATTTGAAATAATAATTTGAATTTAACAAATCTAAGTTCTGTAATACACTATTACAAGTTCAGATCTACAAGTTATAATTTACAATAATAATTAGAAGCTATTAATTTTAAGTTCTGTATTTGACAATTACAAGTTCAGAACTTCATGTTATAATTTGCACTAATAATTGGTATTTAACAATTAGAAGTTCTTTATTTGACAATTACAAGTTCAGATCTTCAAGTTATATTTTGCAATAATAATTAGAAGCTATCAATTTTAAGTTCTGTATTTGACAATTACAAGTTCAGAACTTCAAGTTATAATTTGCACTAATAATTTGGATTTAACAATTAGAAGTTCTGTATTTGACAATTACAAGTTCAGATCTACAAGTTATAATTTGCACTAATAATTTGTATTTAAAATTAGAAGTTATGTATTTGACAATTACAAGTTCAGATATTCAAGTTATAATTTGAAATAATAATTAGAAGCTATCAATTTTAAGTTCTGTATTTGACAATTACAAGTTCAGATCTTCAAGTTATAATTTGCAATAATAATTAGAAGCTATCAATGTTACGTTCTGCATTTGACAATTACTAGTTCAGATCTTCAAGTTATAATTTGAAATAATAATTTGAATTTAAGAAATCTAAGTTCTGTAATTCACTATTACAAGTTCAGATCTTCAAGTTATAATTTACAATAATAATTAGAAGCTATAAATTTTAAGTTCTGTATTTGACAATTACAAGTTCAGATCTTCAAGTTATAATTTGCACTAATAATTTGTATTTAACAATTAGAAGTTCTGTCTTTGACAATTACAAGTTCAGATCTTCAAGTTATAATTTGCAATAATAATTAGAAGCAATCAATTTTAAGTTCTGTATTTGACAATTACTAGTTCAGATCTTCAAGTTATAATTAGAAATAATAATTTGAATTTGACAAATCTAAGTTCTGTAATTCACTATTACAAGTTCAGATCTTCAAGTTATAATTTACAATAATAATTAGAAGCTATCAATTTTAAGTTCTGTATTTGACAATTACAAGTTCAGATCTACAAGTTATAATTTGCACTAATAATTTGTATTTAACAATTAGAAGTTCTGAATTTGACAATTACAAGTTCAGATATTCAAGTTATAATTTGAAATAATAATTAGAAGCAATCAATTTTAAGTTCTGTATTTGACAATTACAAGTTCTGATCTTCAAGTTATAATTTGCAATAATAATTAGAAGCTATCAATTTTAAGTTCTGTATTTGACACTTACTAGTTCAGATCTTCAAGTTATAATTTGCACTAATAATTTGTATTTAACAATTAGAAGTTCTGTATTTGACTATTACAAGTTCAGATCTTCGAATTATTATTTGCAATCTTAGTTTTAATTTAACAATTCGAAGTTCTGTATTTACCTATTACAGGTTCAGATCTTCAAGTTATAATTTGCAATCACAATTTGTATTTAACAATGCTAAGTTGCGTATTTGTCTATTACAAGTTCAGATCTTCAAATTATAATTTGCAATAATAATTAGAAGCTATCAATTTTAAGTTCTGTATTTGACAATTACAAGTTCAGATCTTCAAGTTATTATTTGCAATAATAATTAGAAGATATCAATTTTAAGTTCTGTATTTGACAATTACAAGTTCAGATCTTCAAGTTATAATTTACAATAATAATTAGAAGCTATCAATTTTAAGTTCTGTATTTGACAATTACAAGTTCAGATCTTCAAGTTATAATTTGCAATAATATTTAGAAGCTATCAATTTTAAGTTCTGTATTTGACAATTACTAGTTCAGATCTTCAAGTTATAAATTGAAATAATAATTTCAATTTAACAAATCTAAGTTCTGTAATTCACTATTACAAGTTCAGATCTTCAAGTTATAATTTACAATAATAATTAGAAGCTATCAATTTTAAGTTCTGTATTTGACAATTACAAGTTCAGATCTTCAAGTTATAATTTGCAATCACAATTTGTATTTAACAATGCTAAGTTGCGTATTTGACAATTACAAGTTCAGATCTTCAAGTTATAATTTGAAATAATAATTAGAAGCTATCAATTTTGTGTTCTGTATTTGACAATTACAAGTTCAGATCTTCAAGTTATAATTTGCAATAATAATTAGAAGCTTTCAATTTTAAGTGCTGTATTTGACAATTACTAGTTCAGATCTTCAAGTTATAATTTGCACTAATAATTTGTATTTAACAATTAGAAGTTCTGTATTTGACAATTACAAGTTCAGATCTTCAAGTTATAATTTTCTCTAATAATTTGTATTTAACAATTAGAAGTTCTGTATTTGACAATTACAAGTTCCGATCTTCAAGTTATAATTTGCAATAATAATTAGAAGCTATCAATTTTAAGTTCTGTATTTGACAATTACAGGTTCAGATCTTCAAGTTATAATTTGCAATCACAATTTGTATTTAACAATGCTAAGTTGCGTATTTGTCTATTACAAGTTCAGATCTTCAAATTATGATTTGCAATAATAATTAGAAGCTATCAATTTTAAGTTCTGTATTTGACAATTACAAGTTCAGATCTTCAAGTTATAATTTGCAATAATAATTAGAAGCTATCAATTTTAAGTTCTGTATTTGACAATTACTAGTTCAGATCTTCAAGTAATAATTTGAAATAATAACTTGAATTTAACAAATCTAAGTTCTGTAATTCACTATTACAAGTTCAGATCTACAAGTTATAATTTACAATAATAACTAGAAGCTATCAATTTTAAGTGCTGTATTTGACAATTACTAGTTCAGATCTTCAAGTTATAATTTGCACTAATAATTTGTATTTAACAATTCGAAGTTCTGTATTTGACTATTACAAGTTCAGATCTTCAAGTTATAATTTGAAATATAATTATAAGCTATCAATTTTAAGTTCTGTATTTGACAATTACAAGTACAGATCTTCAAATTATTATTTGCAATAATAATTAGAAGCTATCAATTTTAAGTTCTGTATTTGACAATTACTAGTTCAGATCTTCAAGTTATAATTTGAAATAATAATTTGAATTTAACAAATCTAAGTTCTGTAATTCTCTATTACAAGTTCAGATCTTCAAGTTATAATTTACAATAATAATTAGAAGCTATTAATTTTAAGTTCTGTATTTGACAATTACAAGTTCAGAACTTCATGTTATAATTTGCACTAATAATTTGTATTTAACAATTAGAAGTTCTGTATTTGACAATTACAAGTTCAGATCTTCAAGTTATATTTTGCAATAATAATTAGAAGCTATCAATTTTAAGTTCTGTAATTGACAATTACAAGTTCAGAACTTCAAGTTATAATTTGCACTAATAATTTGGATTTAACAATTAGAAGTTCTGTATTTGACAGTTACAAGTTCAGATCTACAAGTTATAATTTGCTGTAATAATTTGTATTTAAAATTAGAAGTTCTGTATTTGACAATTACAAGTTCAGATATTCAAGTTATAATTTGAAATAATAATTAGAAGCTATCAATTTTAAGTTCTGTATTTGACAATTACAAGTTCAGATCTTCAAATTATAATTTGCAATAATAATTAGAAGCTATCAATGTTACGTTCTGCATTTGACAATTACTAGTTCAGATCTTCAAGTTATAATTTGAAATAATAATTTGAATTTAAGAAATCTAAGTTCTGTAATTCACTATTACAAGTTCAGATCTTCAAGTTATAATTTACAATAATAATTAGAAGCTATAAATTTTAAGTTCTGTATTTGACAATTACAAGTTCAGATCTTCAAGTTATAATTTGCACTAATAATTTGTATTTAACAATTAGAAGTTCAGTATTTGACAGTTACAAGTTCAGATCTTCAAGTTATAATTTGCAATAATAATTAGAAGCAATCAATTTTAGGTTCTGTATTTGACAATTACTAGTTCAGATCTTCAAGTTATAATTAGAAATAATAATTTGAATTTGACAAATCTAAGTTCTGTAATTCACTATTACAAGTTCAGATCTTCAAGTTATAATTTACAATAATAATTAGAAGCTATCAATTTTAAGTTCTGTATTTGACAATTACAAGTTCAGATCTACAAGTTATAATTTGCACTAATAATTTGTATTTAACAATTAGAAGTTCTGAATTTGACAATTACAAGTTCAGATATTCAAGTTATAATTTGAAATAATAATTAGAAGCTATCAATTTTAAGTTCTGTATTTGACAATTACAAGTTCTGATCTTCAAGTTATAATTTGCAATAATAATTAGAAGCTATCAATTTTAAGTTCTGTATTTGACACTTACTAGTTCAGATCTTCAAGTTATAATTTGCACTAATAATTTGTATTTAACAATTAGAAGTTCTGTATTTGACTATTACAAGTTCAGATCTTCGAATTATTATTTGCAATCTTAGTTTTAATTTAACAATTCGAAGTTCTGTATTTACCTATTACAGGTTCAGATCTTCAAGTTATAATTTGCAATCACAATTTGTATTTAACAATGCTAAGTTGCGTATTTGTCTATTACAAGTTCAGATCTTCAAATTATAATTTGCAATAATAATTAGAAGCTATCAATTTTAAGTTCTGTATTTGACAATTACAAGTTCAGATCTTCAAGTTATTATTTGCAATAATAATTAGAAGATATCAATTTTAAGTTCTGTATTTGACAATTACAAGTTCAGATCTTCAAGTTATAATTTACAATAATAATTAGAAGCTCTCAATTTTAAGTTCTGTATTTGACAATTACAAGTTCAGATCTTCAAGTTATAATTTGCAATAATATTTAGAAGCTATCAATTTTAAGTTCTGTATTTGACAATTACTAGTTCAGATCTTCAAGTTATAAATTGAATTAATAATTTCAATTTAACAAATCTAAGTTCTGTAATTCACTATTACAAGTTCAGATCTTCAAGTTATAATTTACAATAATAATTAGAAGCTATCAATTTTAAGTTCTGTATTTGACAATTACAAGTTCAGATCTTCAAGTTATAATTTGCACTAAAAATTTGTATTTAACAATTAGAAGTTCTGTATTTGACAATTACAAGTTCAGATCTTCAAGTTATAATTTGCAATAATAATTAGAAGCTATTAATTTTAAGTTCTGTATTTGACAATTACAAGTTCAGATCTTCAAGTTATAATTTGAAATAATAATTAGAAGCTATCAATTTTGTGTTCTGTATTTGACAATTACAAGTTCAGATCTTCAAGTTATAATTTGCAATAATAATTAGAAGCTTTCAATTTTAAGTGCTGTATTTGACAATTACTAGTTCAGATCTTCAAGTTATAATTTGCACTAATAATTTGTATTTAACAATTAGAAGTTCTGTATTTGACAATTACAAGTTCAGATCTTCAAGTTATAATTTTCTCTAATAATTTGTATTTAACAATTAGAAGTTCTGTATTTGACAATTACAAGTTCCGATCTTCAAGTTATAATTTGCAATACTAATTAGAAGCTATCAATTTTAAGTTCTGTATTTGACAATTAGAGGTTCAGATCTTCAAGTTATAATTTGCAATCACAATTTGTATTTAACAATGCTAAGTTGCGTATTTGTCTATTACAAGTTCAGATCTTCAAATTATGATTTGCAATAATAATTAGAAGCTTTCAATTTTAAGTTCTGTATTTGACAATTACAAGTTCAGATCTTCAAGTTATAATTTGCAATAATAATTAGAAGCTATCAATTTTAAGTTCTGTATTTGACAATTACTAGTTCAGATCTTCAAGTAATAATTTGAAATAATAACTTGAATTTAACAAATCTAAGTTCTGTAATTCACTATTACAAGTTCAGATCTACAAGTTATAATTTACAATAATATCTAGAAGCTATCAATTTTAAGTGCTGTATTTGACAATTACTAGTTCAGATCTTCAAGTTATAATTTGCACTAATAATTTGTATTTAACAATTCGAAGTTCTGTATTTGACTATTACAAGTTCAGATCTTCAAGTTATAATTTGAAATATAATTATAAGCTATCAATTTTAAGTTCTGTATTTGACAATTACAAGTACAGATCTTCAAATTATTATTTGCAATAATAATTAGAAGCTATCAATTTTAAGTTCTGTATTTGACAATTACTAGTTCAGATCTTCAAGTTATAATTTGAAATAATAATTTGAATTTAACAAATCTAAGTTCTGTAATTCACTATTACAAGTTCAGATCTTCAAGTTATAATTTACAATAATAATTAGAAGCTATTAATTTTAAGTTCTGTATTTGACAATTATAAGTTCAGAACTTCATGTTATAATTTGCACTAATAATTTGTATTTAACAATTAGAAGTTCTGTATTTGACAATTACAAGTTCAGATCTTCAAGTTATATTTTGCAATAATAATTAGAAGCTATCAATTTTAAGTTCTGTATTTGACAATTACAAGTTCAGAACTTCAAGTTATAATTTGCACTAATAATTTGGATTTAACAATTAGAAGTTCTGTATTTGACAATTACAAGTTCAGATCTACAAGTTATAATTTGCACTAATAATTTGTATTTAAAATTAGAAGTTCTGTATTTGACAATTACAAGTTCAGATATTCAAGTTATAATTTGAAATAATAATTAGAAGCTATCAATTTTAAGTTCTGTATTTGACAATTACAAGTTCAGATCTTCAAGTTATAATTTGCAATAATAATTAGAAGCTATCAATGTTACGTTCTGCATTTGACAATTACTAGTTCAGATCTTCAAGTTATAATTTGAAATAATAATTTGAATTTAAGAAATCTAAGTTCTGTAATTCACTATTACAAGTTCAGATCTTCAAGTTATAATTTACCATAATAATTAGAAGCTATAAATTTTAAGTTCTGTATTTGACAATTACAAGTTCAGATCTTCAAGTTATAATTTGCACTAATAATTTGTATTTAACAATTAGAAGTTCTGTATTTGACAATTACAAGTTCAGATCTTCAAGTTATAATTTGCAATAATAATTAGAAGCAATCAATTTTAAGTTCTGTATTTGACAATTACTAGTTCAGATCTTCAAGTTATAATTAGAAATAATAATTTGAATTTGACAAATCTAAGTTCTGTAATTCACTATTACAAGTTCAGATCTTCAAATTATAATTTACACTAATAATTAGAAGCTATCAATTTTAAGTTCTGTATTTGACAATTTCAAGTTCAGATCTACAAGTTATAATTTGCACTAATAATTTGTATTTAACAATTAGAAGTTCTGAATTTGACAATTACAAGTTCAGATATTCAAGTTATAATTTGAAATAATAATTAGAAGCTATCAATTTTAAGTTCTGTATTTGACAATTACAAGTTCTGATCTTCAAGTTATAATTTGCAATAATAATTAGAAGCTATCAATTTTAAGTTCTGTATTTGACACTTACTAGTTCAGATCTTCAAGTTATAATTTGCACTAATAATTTGTATTTAACAATTAGAAGTTCTGTATTTGACTATTACAAGTTCAGATCTTCGAATTATTATTTGCAATCTTAGTTTTAATTTAACAATTCGAAGTTCTGTATTTACCTATTACAGGTTCAGATCTTCAAGTTATAATTTGCAATCACAATTTGTATTTAACAATGCTAAGTTGCGTATTTGTCTATTACAAGTTCAGATCTTCAAATTATAATTTGCAATAATAATTAGAAGCTATCAATTTTAAGTTCTGTATTTGACAATTACAAGTTCAGATCTTCAAGTTATTATTTGCAATAATAATTAGAAGATATCAATTTTAAGTTCTGTATTTGACAATTACAAGTTCAGATCTTCAAGTTATAATTTACAATAATAATTAGAAGCTATCAATTTTAAGTTCTATATTTGACAATTACAAGTTCAGATCTTCAAGTTATAATTTGCAATAATATTTAGAAGCTATCAATTTTAAGTTCTGTATTTGACAATTACTAGTTCAGATCTTCAAGTTATAAATTGAAATAATAATTTCAATTTAACAAATCTAAGTTCTGTAATTCTCTATTACAAGTTCAGATCTTCAAGTTATAATTTACAATAATAATTAGAAGCTATCAATTTTAAGTTCTGTATTTGACAATTACAAGTTCAGATCTTCAAGTTATAATTTGCACTAAAAATTTGTATTTAACAATTAGAAGTTCTGTATTTGACAATTACAAGTTCAGATCTTCAAGTTATAATTTGAAATAATAATTAGAAGCTATCAATTTTGTGTTCTGTATTTGACAATTACAAGTTCAGATCTTCAAGTTATAATTTGCAATAATAATTAGAAGCTTTCAATTTTAAGTGCTGTATTTGACAATTACTAGTTCAGATCTTCAAGTTATAATTTGCACTAATAATTTGTATTTAACAATTAGAAGTTCTGTATTTGACAATTACAAGTTCAGATCTTCAAGTTATAATTTTCTCTAATAATTTGTATTTAACAATTAGAAGTTCTGTATTTGACAATTACAAGTTCCGATCTTCAAGTTATAATTTGCAATAATAATTAGAAGCTATCAATTTTAAGTTCTGTATTTGACAATTACAGGTTCAGATCTTCAAGTTATAATTTGCAATCACAATTTGTATTTAACAATGCTAAGTTGCGTATTTGTCTATTACAAGTTCAGATCTTCAAATTATGATTTGCAATAATAATTAGAAGCTATCAATTTTAAGTTCTGTATTTGACAATTACAAGTTCAGATCTTCAAGTTATAATTTGCAATAATAATTAGAAGCTATCAATTTTAAGTTCTGTATTTGACAATTACTAGTTCAGATCTTCAAGTAATAATTTGAAATAATAACTTGAATTTAACAAATCTAAGTTCTGTAATTCACTATTACAAGTTCAGATCTACAAGTTATAATTTACAATAATATCTAGAAGCTATCAATTTTAAGTGCTGTATTTGACAATTACTAGTTCAGATCTTCAAGTTATAATTTGCACTAATAATTTGTATTTAACAATTCGAAGTTCTGTATTTGACTATTACAAGTTCAGATCTTCAAGTTATAATTTGAAATATAATTATAAGCTATCAATTTTAAGTTCTGTATTTGACAATTACAAGTACAGATCTTCAAATTATTATTTGCAATAATAATTAGAAGCTATCAATTTTAAGTTCTGTATTTGACAATTACTAGTTCAGATCTTCAAGTTATAATTTGAAATAATAATTTGAATTTAACAAATCTAAGTTCTGTAATTCACTATTACAAGTTCAGATCTTCAAGTTATAATTTACAATAATAATTAGAAGCTATTAATTTTAAGTTCTGTATTTGACAATTATAAGTTCAGAACTTCATGTTATAATTTGCACTAATAATTTGTATTTAACAATTAGAAGTTCTGTATTTGACAATTACAAGTTCAGATCTTCAAGTTATATTTTGCAATAATAATTAGAAGCTATCAATTTTAAGTTCTGTATTTGACAATTACAAGTTCAGAACTTCAAGTTATAATTTGCACTAATAATTTGGATTTAACAATTAGAAGTTCTGTATTTGACAATTACAAGTTCAGATCTACAAGTTATAATTTGCACTAATAATTTGTATTTAAAATTAGAAGTTCTGTATTTGACAATTACAAGTTCAGATATTCAAGTTATAATTTGAAATAATAATTAGAAGCTATCAATTTTAAGTTCTGTATTTGACAATTACAAGTTCAGATCTTCAAGTTATAATTTGCAATAATAATTAGAAGCTATCAATGTTACGTTCTGCATTTGACAATTACTAGTTCAGATCTTCAAGTTATAATTTGAAATAATAATTTGAATTTAAGAAATCTAAGTTCTGTAATTCACTATTACAAGTTCAGATCTTCAAGTTATAATTTACCATAATAATTAGAAGCTATAAATTTTAAGTTCTGTATTTGACAATTACAAGTTCAGATCTTCAAGTTATAATTTGCACTAATAATTTGTATTTAACAATTAGAAGTTCTGTATTTGACAATTACAAGTTCAGATCTTCAAGTTATAATTTGCAATAATAATTAGAAGCAATCAATTTTAAGTTCTGTATTTGACAATTACTAGTTCAGATCTTCAAGTTATAATTAGAAATAATAATTTGAATTTGACAAATCTAAGTTCTGTAATTCACTATTACAAGTTCAGATCTTCAAATTATAATTTACACTAATAATTAGAAGCTATCAATTTTAAGTTCTGTATTTGACAATTTCAAGTTCAGATCTACAAGTTATAATTTGCACTAATAATTTGTATTTAACAATTAGAAGTTCTGAATTTGACAATTACAAGTTCAGATATTCAAGTTATAATTTGAAATAATAATTAGAAGCTATCAATTTTAAGTTCTGTATTTGACAATTACAAGTTCTGATCTTCAAGTTATAATTTGCAATAATAATTAGAAGCTATCAATTTTAAGTTCTGTATTTGACACTTACTAGTTCAGATCTTCAAGTTATAATTTGCACTAATAATTTGTATTTAACAATTAGAAGTTCTGTATTTGACTATTACAAGTTCAGATCTTCGAATTATTATTTGCAATCTTAGTTTTAATTTAACAATTCGAAGTTCTGTATTTACCTATTACAGGTTCAGATCTTCAAGTTATAATTTGCAATCACAATTTGTATTTAACAATGCTAAGTTGCGTATTTGTCTATTACAAGTTCAGATCTTCAAATTATAATTTGCAATAATAATTAGAAGCTATCAATTTTAAGTTCTGTATTTGACAATTACAAGTTCAGATCTTCAAGTTATTATTTGCAATAATAATTAGAAGATATCAATTTTAAGTTCTGTATTTGACAATTACAAGTTCAGATCTTCAAGTTATAATTTACAATAATAATTAGAAGCTATCAATTTTAAGTTCTATATTTGACAATTACAAGTTCAGATCTTCAAGTTATAATTTGCAATAATATTTAGAAGCTATCAATTTTAAGTTCTGTATTTGACAATTACTAGTTCAGATCTTCAAGTTATAAATTGAAATAATAATTTCAATTTAACAAATCTAAGTTCTGTAATTCTCTATTACAAGTTCAGATCTTCAAGTTATAATTTACAATAATAATTAGAAGCTATCAATTTTAAGTTCTGTATTTGACAATTACAAGTTCAGATCTTCAAGTTATAATTTGCACTAAAAATTTGTATTTAACAATTAGAAGTTCTGTATTTGACAATTACAAGTTCAGATCTTCAAGTTATAATTTGAAATAATAATTAGAAGCTATCAATTTTGTGTTCTGTATTTGACAATTACAAGTTCAGATCTTCAAGTTATAATTTGCAATAATAATTAGAAGCTTTCAATTTTAAGTGCTGTATTTGACAATTACTAGTTCAGATCTTCAAGTTATAATTTGCACTAATAATTTGTATTTAACAATTAGAAGTTCTGTATTTGACAATTACAAGTTCAGATCTTCAAGTTATAATTTTCTCTAATAATTTGTATTTAACAATTAGAAGTTCTGTATTTGACAATTACAAGTTCCGATCTTCAAGTTATAATTTGCAATAATAATTAGAAGCTATCAATTTTAAGTTCTGTATTTGACAATTACAGGTTCAGATCTTCAAGTTATAATTTGCAATCACAATTTGTATTTAACAATGCTAAGTTGCGTATTTGTCTATTACAAGTTCAGATCTTCAAATTATGATTTGCAATAATAATTAGAAGCTATCAATTTTAAGTTCTGTATTTGACAATTACAAGTTCAGATCTTCAAGTTATAATTTGCAATAATAATTAGAAGCTATCAATTTTAAGTTCTGTATTTGACAATTACTAGTTCAGATCTTCAAGTAATAATTTGAAATAATAACTTGAATTTAACAAATCTAAGTTCTGTAATTCACTATTACAAGTTCAGATCTACAAGTTATAATTTACAATAATAACTAGAAGCTATCAATTTTAAGTGCTGTATTTGACAATTACTAGTTCAGATCTTCAAGTTATAATTTGCACTAATAATTTGTATTTAACAATTCGAAGTTCTGTATTTGACTATTACAAGTTCAGATCTTCAAGTTATAATTTGAAATATAATTATAAGCTATCAATTTTAAGTTCTGTATTTGACAATTACAAGTACAGATCTTCAAATTATTATTTGCAATAATAATTAGAAGCTATCAATTTTAAGTTCTGTATTTGACAATTACTAGTTCAGATCTTCAAGTTATAATTTGAAATAATAATTTGAATTTAACAAATCTAAGTTCTGTAATTCACTATTACAAGTTCAGATCTTCAAGTTATAATTTACAATAATAATTAGAAGCTATTAATTTTAAGTTCTGTATTTGACAATTACAAGTTCAGAACTTCATGTTATAATTTGCACTAATAATTTGTATTTAACAATTAGAAGTTCTGTATTTGACAATTACAAGTTCAGATCTTCAAGTTATATTTTGCAATAATAATTAGAAGCTATCAATTTTAAGTTCTGTATTTGACAATTACAAGTTCAGAACTTCAAGTTATAATTTGCACTAATAATTTGGATTTAACAATTAGAAGTTCTGTATTTGACAGTTACAAGTTCAGATCTACAAGTTATAATTTGCACTAATAATTTGTATTTAAAATTAGAAGTTCTGTATTTGACAATTACAAGTTCAGATATTCAAGTTATAATTTGAAATAATAATTAGAAGCTATCAATTTTAAGTTCTGTATTTGACAATTACAAGTTCAGATCTTCAAGTTATAATTTGCAATAATAATTAGAAGCTATCAATGTTACGTTCTGCATTTGACAATTACTAGTTCAGATCTTCAAGTTATAATTTGAAATAATAATTTGAATTTAAGAAATCTAAGTTCTGTAATTCACTATTACAAGTTCAGATCTTCAAGTTATAATTTACAATAATAATTAGAAGCTATCAATTTTAAGTTCTGTATTTGACAATTACAAGTTCAGATCTTCAAGTTATAATTTGCACTAATAATTTGTATTTGACAATTAGAAGTTCAGTATTTGATAATTACAAGTTCAGATCTTCAAGTTATAATTTGCAATAATAATTAGAAGCAATCAATTTTAAGTTCTGTATTTGACAATTACTAGTTCAGATCTTCAAGTTATAATTAGAAATAATAATTTGAATTTGACAAATCTAAGTTCTGTAATTCACTATTACAAGTTCAGATCTTCAAGTTATAATTTACAATAATAATTAGAAGCTATCAATTTTAAGTTCTGTATTTGACAATTACAAGTTCAGATCTACAAGTTATAATTTGCACTAATAATTTGTATTTAACAATTAGAAGTTCTGAATTTGACAATTACAAGTTCAGATATTCAAGTTATAATTTGAAATAATAATTAGAAGCTATCAATTTTAAGTTCTGTATTTGACAATTACAAGTTCTGATCTTCAAGTTATAATTTGCAATAATAATTAGAAGCTATCAATTTTAAGTTCTGTATTTGACACTTACTAGTTCAGATCTTCAAGTTATAATTTGCACTAATAATTTGTATTTAACAATTAGAAGTTCTGTATTTGACTATTACAAGTTCAGATCTTCGAATTATTATTTGCAATCTTAGTTTTAATTTAACAATTCGAAGTTCTGTATTTACCTATTACAGGTTCAGATCTTCAAGTTATAAATTGAAATAATAATTTCAATTTAACAATGCTAAGTTGCGTATTTGTCTATTACAAGTTCAGATCTTCAAATTATAATTTGCAATAATAATTAGAAGCTATCAATTTTAAGTTCTGTATTTGACAATTACAAGTTCAGATCTTCAAGTTATTATTTGCAATAATAATTAGAAGATATCAATTTTAAGTTCTGTATTTGACTATTACAAGTTCAGATCTTCAAGTTATAATTTACAATAATAATTAGAAGCTATCAATTTTAAGTTCTGTATTTGACAATTACAAGTTCAGATCTTCAAGTTATAATTTGCAATAATATTTAGAAGCTATCAATTTTAAGTTCTGTATTTGACAATTACTAGTTCAGATCTTCAAGTTATAAATTGAAATAATAATTGCAATTTAACAAATCTAAGTTCTGTAATTCACTATTACAAGTTCAGATCTTCAAGTTATAATTTACAATAATAATTAGAAGCTATCAATTTTAAGTTCTGTATTTGACAATTACAAGTTCAGATCTTCAAGTTATAATTTGCACTAAAAATTTGTATTTAACAATTAGAAGTTCTGTATTTGACAATTACAAGTTCAGATCTTCAAGTTATAATTTGCAATAATAATTAGAAGCTATTAATTTTAAGTTCTGTATTTGACAATTACAAGTTCAGATCTTCAAGTTATAATTTGAAATAATAATTAGAAGCTATCAATTTTGTGTTCTGTATTTGACAATTACTAGTTCAGATCTTCAAGTTATAATTTGCAATAATAATTAGAAGCTTTCAATTTTAAGTGCTGTATTTGACAATTACTAGTTCAGATCTTCAAGTTATAATTTGCACTAATAATTTGTATTTAACAATTAGAAGTTCTGTATTTGACAATTACAAGTTCAGATCTTCAAGTTATAATTTTCTCTAATAATTTGTATTTAACAATTAGAAGTTCTGTATTTGACAATTACAAGTTCCGATCTTCAAGTTATAATTTGCAATACTAATTAGAAGCTATCAATTTTAAGTTCTGTATTTGACAATTACAGGTTCAGATCTTCAAGTTATAATTTGCAATCACAATTTGTATTTAACAATGCTAAGTTGCGTATTTGTCTATTACAAGTTCAGATCTTCAAATTATAATTTGCAATAATAATTAGAAGCTATCAATTTTAAGTTCTGTATTTGACAATTACAAGTTCAGATCTTCAAGTTATTATTTGCAATAATAATTAGAAGATATCAATTTTAAGTTCTGTATTTGACAATTACAAGTTCAGATCTTCAAGTTATAATTTACAATAATAATTAGAAGCTATCAATTTTAAGTTCTGTATTTGACAATTACAAGTTCAGATCTTCAAGTTATAATTTGCAATAATATTTAGAAGCTATCAATTTTAAGTTCTGTATTTGACAATTACAAGTTCAGATCTTCAAGTTATAATTTACAATAATAATTAGAAGCTATCAATTTTAAGTTCTGTATTTGACAATTACAAGTTCAGATCTTCAAGTTATAATTTACAATAATAATTAGAAGCTATCAATTTTAAGTTCTGTATTTGACAATTACAAGTTCAGATCTTCAAGTTATAATTTGCAATAATATTTAGAAGCTATCAATTTTAAGTTCTGTATTTGACAATTACTAGTTCAGATCTTCAAGTTATAAATTGAAATAATAATTTCAATTTAACAAATCTAAGTTCTGTAATTCACTATTACAAGTTCAGATCTTCAAGTTATAATTTACAATAATAATTAGAAGCTATCAATTTTAAGTTCTGTATTTGACAATTACAAGTTCAGATCTTCAAGTTATAATTTGCACTAAAAATTTGTATTTAACAATTAGAAGTTCTGTATTTGACAATTACAAGTTCAGATCTTCAAGTTATAATTTGAAATAATAATTAGAAGCTATCAATTTTGTGTTCTGTATTTGACAATTACAAGTTCAGATCTTCAAGTTATAATTTGCAATAATAATTAGAAGCTTTCAATTTTAAGTGCTGTATTTGACAATTACTAGTTCAGATCTTCAAGTTATAATTTGCACTAATAATTTGTATTTAACAATTAGAAGTTCTGTATTTGACAATTACAAGTTCAGATCTTCAAGTTATAATTTTCTCTAATAATTTGTATTTAACAATTAGAAGTTCTGTATTTGACAATTACAAGTTCCGATCTTCAAGTTATAATTTGCAATAATAATTAGAAGCTATCAATTTTAAGTTCTGTATTTGACAATTACAGGTTCAGATCTTCAAGTTATAATTTGCAATCACAATTTGTATTTAACAATGCTAAGTTGCGTATTTGTCTATTACAAGTTCAGATCTTCAAATTATGATTTGCAATAATAATTAGAAGCTATCAATTTTAAGTTCTGTATTTGACAATTACAAGTTCAGATCTTCAAGTTATAATTTGCAATAATAATTAGAAGCTATCAATTTTAAGTTCTGTATTTGACAATTACTAGTTCAGATCTTCAAGTAATAATTTGAAATAATAACTTGAATTTAACAAATCTAAGTTCTGTAATTCACTATTACAAGTTCAGATCTACAAGTTATAATTTACAATAATAACTAGAAGCTATCAATTTTAAGTGCTGTATTTGACAATTACTAGTTCAGATCTTCAAGTTATAATTTGCACTAATAATTTGTATTTAACAATTCGAAGTTCTGTATTTGACTATTACAAGTTCAGATCTTCAAGTTATAATTTGAAATATAATTATAAGCTATCAATTTTAAGTTCTGTATTTGACAATTACAAGTACAGATCTTCAAATTATTATTTGCAATAATAATTAGAAGCTATCAATTTTAAGTTCTGTATTTGACAATTACTAGTTCAGATCTTCAAGTTATAATTTGAAATAATAATTTGAATTTAACAAATCTAAGTTCTGTAATTCACTATTACAAGTTCAGATCTTCAAGTTATAATTTACAATAATAATTAGAAGCTATTAATTTTAAGTTCTGTATTTGACAATTACAAGTTCAGAACTTCATGTTATAATTTGCACTAATAATTTGTATTTAACAATTAGAAGTTCTGTATTTGACAATTACAAGTTCAGATCTTCAAGTTATATTTTGAAATAATAATTAGAAGCTATCAATTTTAAGTTCTGTATTTGACAATTACAAGTTCAGAACTTCAAGTTATAATTTGCACTAATAATTTGGATTTAACAATTAGAAGTTCTGTATTTGACAGTTACAAGTTCAGATCTACAAGTTATAATTTGCACTAATAATTTGTATTTAAAATTAGAAGTTCTGTATTTGACAATTACAAGTTCAGATATTCAAGTTATAATTTGAAATAATAATTAGAAGCTATCAATTTTAAGTTCTGTATTTGACAATTACAAGTTCAGATCTTCAAGTTATAATTTGCAATAATAATTAGAAGCTATCAATGTTACGTTCTGCATTTGACAATTACTAGTTCAGATCTTCAAGTTATAATTTGAAATAATAATTTGAATTTAAGAAATCTAAGTTCTGTAATTCACTATTACAAGTTCAGATCTACAAGTTATAATTTACAATAATAATTAGAAGCTATAAATTTTAAGTTCTGTATTTGACAATTACAAGTTCAGATCTTCAAGTTATAATTTGCACTAATAATTTGTATTTAACAATTAGAAGTTCAGTATTTGACAATTACAAGTTCAGATCTTCAAGTTATAATTTGCAATAATAATTAGAAGCAATCAATTTTAAGTTCTGTATTTGACAATTACTAGTTCAGATCTTCAAGTTATAATTAGAAATAATAATTTGAATTTGACAAATCTAAGTTCTGTAATTCACTATTACAAGTTCAGATCTTCAAGTTATAATTTACAATAATAATTAGAAGCTATCAATTTTAAGTTCTGTATTTGACAATTACAAGTTCAGATCTACAAGTTATAATTTGCACTAATAATTTGTATTTAACAATTAGAAGTTCTGAATTTGACAATTACAAGTTCAGATATTCAAGTTATAATTTGAAATAATAATTAGAAGCTATCAATTTTAAGTTCTGTATTTGACAATTACAAGTTCTGATCTTCAAGTTATAATTTGCAATAATAATTAGAAGCTATCAATTTTAAGTTCTGTATTTGACACTTACTAGTTCAGATCTTCAAGTTATAATTTGCACTAATAATTTGTATTTAACAATTAGAAGTTCTGTATTTGACTATTACAAGTTCAGATCTTCGAATTATTATTTGCAATCTTAGTTTTAATTTAACAATTCGAAGTTCTGTATTTACCTATTACAGGTTCAGATCTTCAAGTTATAATTTGCAATCACAATTTGTATTTAACAATGCTAAGTTGCGTATTTGTCTATTACAAGTTCAGATCTTCAAATTATAATTTGCAATAATAATTAGAAGCTATCAATTTTAAGTTCTGTATTTGACAATTACAAGTTCAGATCTTCAAGTTATTATTTGCAATAATAATTAGAAGATATCAATTTTAAGTTCTGTATTTGACAATTACAAGTTCAGATCTTCAAGTTATAATTTACAATAATAATTAGAAGCTATCAATTTTAAGTTCTGTATTTGACAATTACAAGTTCAGATCTTCAAGTTATAATTTGCAATAATATTTAGAAGCTATCAATTTTAAGTTCTGTATTTGACAATTACTAGTTCAGATCTTCAAGTTATAAATTGAAATAATAATTTCAATTTAACAAATCTAAGTTCTGTAATTCACTATTACAAGTTCAGATCTTCAAGTTATAATTTACAATAATAATTAGAAGCTATCAATTTTAAGTTCTGTATTTGACAATTACAAGTTCAGATCTTCAAGTTATAATTTGCACTAAAAATTTGTATTTAACAATTAGAAGTTCTGTATTTGACAATTACAAGTTCAGATCTTCAAGTTATAATTTGCAATAATAATTAGAAGCTATTAATTTTAAGTTCTGTATTTGACAATTACAAGTTCAGATCTTCAAGTTATAATTTGAAATAATAATTAGAAGCTATCAATTTTGTGTTCTGTATTTGACAATTACTAGTTCAGATCTTCAAGTTATAATTTGCAATAATAATTAGAAGCTTTCAATTTTAAGTGCTGTATTTGACAATTACTAGTTCAGATCTTCAAGTTATAATTTGCACTAATAATTTGTATTTAACAATTAGAAGTTCTGTATTTGACAATTACAAGTTCAGATCTTCAAGTTATAATTTTCTCTAATAATTTGTATTTAACAATTAGAAGTTCTGTATTTGACAATTACAAGTTCCGATCTTCAAGTTATAATTTGCAATACTAATTAGAAGCTATCAATTTTAAGTTCTGTATTTGACAATTACAGGTTCAGATCTTCAAGTTATAATTTGCAATCACAATTTGTATTTAACAATGCTAAGTTGCGTATTTGTCTATTACAAGTTCAGATCTTCAAATTATGATTTGCAATAATAATTAGAAGCTATCAATTTTAAGTTCTGTATTTGACAATTACAAGTTCAGATCTTCAAGTTATAATTTGCAATAATAATTAGAAGCTATCAATTTTAAGTTCTGTATTTGACAATTACTAGTTCAGATCTTCAAGTAATAATTTGAAATAATAACTTGAATTTAACAAATCTAAGTTCTGTAATTCACTATTACAAGTTCAGATCTACAAGTTATAATTTACAATAATATCTAGAAGCTATCAATTTTAAGTGCTGTATTTGACAATTACTAGTTCAGATCTTCAAGTTATAATTTGCACTAATAATTTGTATTTAACAATTCGAAGTTCTGTATTTGACTATTACAAGTTCAGATCTTCAAGTTATAATTTGAAATATAATTATAAGCTATCAATTTTAAGTTCTGTATTTGACAATTACAAGTACAGATCTTCAAATTATTATTTGCAATAATAATTAGAAGCTATCAATTTTAAGTTCTGTATTTGACAATTACTAGTTCAGATCTTCAAGTTATAATTTGAAATAATAATTTGAATTTAACAAATCTAAGTTCTGTAATTCACTATTACAAGTTCAGATCTTCAAGTTATAATTTACAATAATAATTAGAAGCTATTAATTTTAAGTTCTGTATTTGACAATTACAAGTTCAGAACTTCATGTTATAATTTGCACTAATAATTTGTATTTAACAATTAGAAGTTCTGTATTTGACAATTACAAGTTCAGATCTTCAAGTTATATTTTGCAATAATAATTAGAAGCTATCAATTTTAAGTTCTGTATTTGACAATTACAAGTTCAGAACTTCAAGTTATAATTTGCACTAATAATTTGGATTTAACAATTAGAAGTTCTGTATTTGACAATTACAAGTTCAGATCTACAAGTTATAATTTGCACTAATAATTTGTATTTAAAATTAGAAGTTCTGTATTTGACAATTCCAAGTTCAGATATTCAAGTTATAATTTGAAATAATAATTAGAAGCTATCAATTTTAAGTTCTGTATTTGACAATTACAAGTTCAGATCTTCAAGTTATAATTTGCAATAATAATTAGAAGCTATCAATGTTACGTTCTGCATTTGACAATTACTAGTTCAGATCTTCAAGTTATAATTTGAAATAATAATTTGAATTTAAGAAATCTAAGTTCTGTAATTCACTATTACAAGTTCAGATCTTCAAGTTATAATTTACAATAATAATTAGAAGCTATAAATTTTAAGTTCTGTATTTGACAATTACAAGTTCAGATCTTCAAGTTATAATTTGCACTAATAATTTGTATTTAACAATTAGAAGTTCTGTATTTGACAATTACAAGTTCAGATCTTCAAGTTATAATTTGCAATAATAATTAGAAGCAATCAATTTTAAGTTCTGTATTTGACAATTACTAGTTCAGATCTTCAAGTTATAATTAGAAATAATAATTTGAATTTGACAAATCTAAGTTCTGTAATTCACTATTACAAGTTCAGATCTTCAAGTTATAATTTACAATAATAATTAGAAGCTATCAATTTTAAGTTCTGTATTTGACAATTACAAGTTCAGATCTACAAGTTATAATTTGCACTAATAATTTGTATTTAACAATTAGAAGTTCTGTATTTGACAATTACAAGTTCAGATATTCAAGTTATAATTTGAAATAATAATTAGAAGCTATCAATTTTAAGTTCTGTATTTGACAATTACAAGTTCTGATCTTCAAGTTATAATTTGCAATAATAATTAGAAGCTATCAATTTTAAGTTCTGTATTTGACACTTACTAGTTCAGATCTTCAAGTTATAATTTGCACTAATAATTTGTATTTAATAATTAGAAGTTCTGTATTTGACTATTACAAGTTCAGATCTTCGAATTATTATTTGCAATCTTAGTTTTAATTTAACAATTCGAAGTTCTGTATTTACCTATTACAGGTTCAGATCTTCAAGTTATAATTTGCAATCACAATTAGTATTTAACAATGCTAAGTTGCGTATTTGTCTATTACAAGTTCAGATCTTCAAATTATAATTTGCAATAATAATTAGAAGCTATCAATTTTAAGTTCTGTATTTGACAATTACAAGTTCAGATCTTCAAGTTATAATTTGCAATAATAATTAGAAGCTATCAATTTTAAGTTCTGTATTAGACAATTACAAGTTCAGATCTTCAAGTTATAATTTTCTCTAATAATTTGTATTTAACAATTAGAAGTTCTGTATTTGACAATTACAAGTTCCGATCTTCAAGTTATAATTTGCAATAAAAATTAGAAGCTATCAATTTTAAGTTCTGTATTTGACAATTACAAGTTCAGATCTTCAAGTTATAATTTGAAATAATAATTAGAAGCTATCAATTTTAAGTTCTGTATTTGACAATTACAAGTTCAGTTCTTCTAGTTATAATTTGCAATAATAATTAGAAGCTATCAATTTTAAGTTCTGTATTTGACAATTACAAGTTCAGTCCTTCTAGTTATAATTTACAATAATAATTAGAAGCTATCAATTTTAAGTTCTGTATTTGACAATTACAAGTTCAGATCTTCAAGTTATAATTTGCAATAATAATTAGAAGCTATCAATTTTAAGTTCTGTATTAGACAATTACAAGTTCAGATCTTCAAGTTATAATTTTCTCTAATAATTTGTATTTAACAATTAGAAGTTCTGTATTTGACAATTACAAGTTCCGATCTTCAAGTTATAATTTGCAATAAAAATTAGAAGCTATCAATTTTAAGTTCTGTATTTGACAATTACAAGTTCAGATCTTCAAGTTATAATTTGAAATAATAATTAGAAGCTATCAATTATAAGTTCTGTATTTGACAATTACAAGTTCAGTTCTTCTAGTTATAATTTGCAATAATAATTAGAAGCTATCAATTTTAAGTTCTGTATTTGACAATTACAAGTTCAGATCTTCAAGTTATAATTTGCAATAATATTTAGAAGCTATCAATTTTAAGTTCTGTATTTGACAATTACTAGTTCAGATCTTCAAGTTATAAATTGAAATAATAATTTCAATATAACAAATCTAAGTTCTGTAATTCACTATTACAAGTTCAGATCTTCAAGTTATAATTTACAATAATAATTAGAAGCTATCAATTTTAAGTTCTGTATTTGACAATTACAAGTTCAGATCTTCAAGTTATAATTTGCACTAATAATTTGTATTTAACAATTAGAAGTTCTGTATTTGACAATTACAAGTTCAGATCTTCAAGTTATAATTTGTAATAATAATTAGAAGCTATTAATTTTAAGTTCTGTATTTGACAATTACAAGTTCAGATCTTCAAGTTATAATTTGAAATAATAATTAGAAGCTATCAATTTTATGTTCTGTATTTGACAATTACAAGTTCAGATCTTCAAGTTATAATTTGCAATAATAATTAGAAGCTTTCAATTGTAAGTGCTGTATTTGACAATTACTAGTTCAGATCTACAAGTTATAATTTTCACTAATAATTTGTATTTAACAATTAGTAGTTCTGTATTTGACAATTACAAGTTCCGATCTTCAAGTTATAATTTGCAATAATAATTAGAAGCTATCAATTTTAAGTTCTGTATTTGACAATTACTAGTTCAGATCTTCAAGTTATAATTTGCACTAATAATTTGTATTTAACAATTAGAAGTTCTGTATTTGACAATTACAGGTTCAGATCTTCAAGTAATAATTTGCACTAATAATTTGTATTTAACAATTCGAAGTTCTGTATTTGACTATTACAAGTTCAGATCTTCAAGTTATAATTTGAATTATAATTATAAGCTATCAATTTTAAGTGCTGTATTTGACAATTACAAGTACAGATCTCCAAAATATTATTTGCAATAATAATTAGAAGCTATCAATTTTAAGTTCTGCATTTGATAATTACAAGTTCAGATCTTCAAGTTATTATTTGCAATAATAATTAGAAGCTATTAATTTTAAGTTCTGTATTTGACAATTACAAGTGCAGATCTTCAAGTTATAATTTGCAACAATAATTAGAAGCTATCAATTTTAAGTTCTGTATTTGACAATTACTAGTTCAGATCTTCAAGTTATAATTAGAATTAATAATTAGAATTTGACAAATCTAAGTTCTGTAATTCACTATTACAAGTTCAGATCTTCAAGTTATAATTTACAATAATAATTAGAAGCTATCAATTTTAAGTTCTGTATTTGACAATTACAAGTTCAGATCTACAAGTTATAATTAGCACTAATAATTTGTATTTAACAAATAGAAGTTCTGTATTTGACAATTACAAGTTCAGATCTTCAAGTTATAATTTGAAATAATAATTAGAAGCTATCAATTTTAAGTTCTGTATTTGACAATTACTAGTTCAGATCCTCAAGTTATAATTTGAAATAATAATTTGAATTTCACAAATCTAAGTTCTGTAATTCACTATTACAAGTTCAGTTCTTCAAGTTATAATTTACAATAATAATTAGAAGCTATCAATTTTAAGTTCTGTATTTGACAATTACAAGTTCAGATCTTCAAGTTATAATTTGCACTAATAATTTTTATTTAACAATTAGAAGTTCTGTATTTGACAATTACAAGTTCAGACATTCAAGTTATAATTTGCAATAATAATTAGAAGCTATTAATTTTAAGTTCTGTATTTGACAATTACAAGTTCAGATCTTCAAGTTATAATTTGAAATAATAATTAGTAGCTATCAATTTTATGTTCTGTATTTGACAATTACAAGTTCAGATCTTCAAGTTATAATTTGCAATAATAATTAGAAGCTATCAATTTTAAGTGCTGTATTTGACAATTACTAGTTCAGATCTTCAAGTTATAATTTACAATAATAATTAGAAGCTATCAATTTTAAGTTCTGTATTTGACAATTACAAGTTCAGATCTACAAGTTATAATTTGCACTAATAATTTGTATTTACCAATTAGAAGTTCTGTATTTGACAATTACAAGTTCAGATCTTCAAGTTATAATTTGCAATAATAATTAGAAGCTATCAATTTTAAGTTCTGTATTTGACAATTACTAGTTCAGATCTACAAGTTATAATTTGAAATAATAAATTGTATTTAACAAATCTAAGTTCTGTAATTCACTATTACAAGTTCAGTTCTTCAAGTTATAATTTACAATAATAATTAGAAGCTATCAATTTTAAGTTCTGTATTTGACAATTACAAGTTCAGATCTTCAAGTTATAATTTGCACTAATAATTTGTATTTAACAATTAGAAGTTCTGTATTTGACAATTACAAGTTCAGACATTCAAGTTATAATTTGCAATAATAATTAGAAGCTATTAATTTTAAGTTCTGTGTTTGACAATTACAAGTTCAGATCTTCAAGTTATAATTTGAAATAATAATTAGTAGCTATCAATTTTATGTTCTGTATTTGACAATTCCAAGTTCAGATCTTCAAGTTATAATTTGCAATAATAATTAGAAGCTATCAATTTTAAGTGCTGTATTTGACAATTACAAGTTCAGATCTTCAAGTTATTATTTGCAATAATAATTAGAAGCTATTAATTTTAAGTTCTGTATTTGACAATTACAAGTGCAGATCTTCAAGTTATAATTTGCAATAATAATTAGAAGCTATCAATTTTAAGTTCTGTATTTGACAATTACTAGTTCAGATCTTCAAGTTATAATTAGAATTAATAATTAGAATTTGACAAATCTAAGTTCTGTAATTCACTATTACAAGTTCAGATCTTCAAGTTATAATTTACAATAATAATTAGAAGCTATCAATTTTAAGTTCTGTATTTGACAATTACAAGTTCAGATCTACAAGTTATAATTTGCACTAATAATTTGTATTTAACAAATAGAAGTTCTGTATTTGACAATTACAAGTTCAGATCTTCATGTTATAATTTGAAATAATAATTAGAAGCTATCAATTTTAAGTTCTGTATTTGACAATTACTAGTTCAGATCCTCAAGTTATAATTTGAAATAATAATTTGAATTTAACAAATCTAAGTTCTGTAATTCACTATTACAAGTTCAGTTCTTCAAGTTATAATTTACAATAATAATTAGAAGCTATCAATTTTAAGTTCTGTATTTGACAATTACAAGTTCAGATCTTCAAGTTATAATTTGCACTAATAATTTTTATTTAACAATTAGAAGTTCTGTATTTGACAATTACAAGTTCAGACATTCAAGTTATAATTTGCAATAATAATTAGAAGCTATTAATTTTAAGTTCTGTATTTGACAATTACAAGTTCAGATCTTCAAGTTATAATTTGAAATAATAATTAGTAGCTATCAATTTTATGTTCTGTATTTGACAATTACAAGTTCAGATCTTCAAGTTATAATTTGCAATAATAATTAGAAGCTATCAATTTTAAGTGCTGTATTTGACAATTACTAGTTCAGATCTTCAAGTTATAATTTACAATAATAATTAGAAGCTATCAATTTTAAGTTCTGTATTTGACAATTACAAGTTCAGATCTACAAGTTATAATTTGCACTAATAATTTGTATTTACCAATTAGAAGTTCTGTATTTGACAATTACAAGTTCAGATCTTCAAGTTATAATTTGCAATAATATTTAGAAGCTATCAATTTTAAGTTCTGTATTTGACAATTACTAGTTCAGATCTTCAAGTTATAAATTGAAAAATAATTTCAATTTAACAAATCTAAGTTCTGTAATTCACTATTACAAGTTCAGATCTTCAAGTTATAATTTACAATAATAATTAGAAGCTATCAATTTTAAGTTCTGTATTTGACAATTACAAGTTCAGATCTTCAAGTTATAATTTGCACTAATAATTTGTATTTAACAATTAGAAGTTCTGTATTTGACAATTACAAGTTCAGATCTTCAAGTTATAATTTGTAATAATAATTAGAAGCTATTAATTTTAAGTTCTGTATTTGACAATTACAAGTTCAGATCTTCAAGTTATAATTTGAAATAATAATTAGAAGCTATCAATTTTATGTTCTGTATTTGACAATTACAAGTTCAGATCTTCAAGTTATAATTTGCAATAATAATTAGAAGCTTTCAATTGTAAGTGCTGTATTTGACAATTACTAGTTCAGATCTACAAGTTATAATTTTCACTAATAATTTGTATTTAACAATTAGTAGTTCTGTATTTGACAATTACAAGTTCCGATCTTCAAGTTATAATTTGCAATAATAATTAGAAGCTATCAATTTTAAGTTCTGTATTTGACAATTACTAGTTCAGATCTTCAAGTTATAATTTGCACTAATAATTTGTATTTAACAATTAGAAGTTCTGTATTTGACAATTACAGGTTCAGATCTTCAAGTAATAATTTGCACTAATAATTTGTATTTAACAATTAGAAGTTCTGTATTTGACTATTACAAGTTCAGATCTTCAAGTTATAATTTGAATTATAATTATAAGCTATCAATTTTAAGTTCTGTATTTGACAATTACAAGTACAGATCTCCAAAATATTATTTGCAATAATAATTAGAAGCTATCAATTTTAAGTTCTGCATTTGACAATTACAAGTTCAGATCTTCAAGTTATTATTTGCAATAATAATTAGAAGCTATTAATTTTAAGTTCTGTATTTGACAATTACAAGTGCAGATCTTCAAGTTATAATTTGCAACAATAATTAGAAGCTATCAATTTTAAGTTCTGTATTTGACAATTACTAGTTCAGATCTTCAAGTTATAATTAGAATTAATAATTAGAATTTGACAAATCTAAGTTCTGTAATTCACTATTACAAGTTCAGATCTTCAAGTTATAATTTACAATAATAATTAGAAGCTATCAATTTTAAGTTCTGTATTTGACAATTACATGTTCAGATCTACAAGTTATAATTTGCACTAATAATTTGTATTTAACAAATAGAAGTTCTGTATTTGACAATTACAAGTTCAGATCTTCAAGTTATAATTTGAAATAATAATTAGAAGCTATCAATTTTAAGTTCTGTATTTGACAATTACTAGTTCAGATCCTCAAGTTATAATTTGAAATAATAATTTGAATTTAACAAATCTAAGTTCTGTAATTCACTATTACAAGTTCAGTTCTTCAAGTTATAATTTACAATAATAATTAGAAGCTATCAATTTTAAGTTCTGTATGTGACAATTACAAGTTCAGATCTTCAAGTTATAATTTGCACTAATAGTTTTTATTTAACAATTAGAAGTTCTGTATTTGACAATTACAAGTTCAGACATTCAAGTTATAATTTGCAATAATAATTAGAAGCTATTAATTTTAAGTTCTGTATTTGACAATTACAAGTTCAGATCTTCAAGTTATAATTTGAAATAATAATTAGTAGCTATCAATTTTATGTTCTGTATTTGACAATTACAAGTTCAGATCTTCAAGTTATAATTTGCAATAATAATTAGAAGCTATCAATTTTAAGTGCTGTATTTGACAATTACTAGTTCAGATCTTCAAGTTATAATTTACAATAATAATTAGAAGCTATCAATTTTAAGTTCTGTATTTGACAATTACAAGTTCAGATCTACAAGTTATAATTTGCACTAATAATTTGTATTTACCAATTAGAAGTTCTGTATTTGACAATTACAAGTTCAGATCTTCAAGTTATAATTTGCAATAATAATTAGAAGCTATCAATTTTAAGTTCTGTATTTGACAATTACTAGTTCAGATCTACAAGTTATAATTTGAAATAATAAATTGTATTTAACAAATCTAAGTTCTGTAATTCACTATTACAAGTTCAGTTCTTCAAGTTATAATTTACAATAATAATTAGAAGCTATCAATTTTAAGTTCTGTATTTGACAATTACAAGTTCAGATTTTCAAGTTATAATTTGCACTAATAATTTGTATTTAACAATTAGAAGTTCTGTATTTGACAATTACAAGTTCAGACATTCAAGTTATAATTTGCAATAATAATTAGAAGCTATTAATTTTAAGTTCTGTGTTTGACAATTACAAGTTCAGATCTTCAAGTTATAATTTGAAATAATAATTAGTAGCTATCAATTTTATGTTCTGTATTTGACAATTCCAAGTTCAGATCTTCAAGTTATAATTTGCAATAATAATTAGAAGCTATCAATTTTAAGTGCTGTATTTGACAATTACAAGTTCAGATCTTCAAGTTATTATTTGCAATAATAATTAGAAGCTATTAATTTTAAGTTCTGTATTTGACAATTACAAGTGCAGATCTTCAAGTTATAATTTGCAATAATAATTAGAAGCTATCAATTTTAAGTTCTGTATTTGACAATTACTAGTTCAGATCTTCAAGTTATAATTAGAATTAATAATTAGAATTTGACAAATCTAAGTTCTGTAATTCACTATTACAAGTTCAGACATTCAAGTTATAATTTGCAATAATAATTAGAAGCTATTAATTTTAAGTTCTGTGTTTGACAATTACAAGTTCAGATCTTCAAGTTATAATTTGAAATAATAATTAGTAGCTATCAATTTTATGTTCTGTATTTGACAATTCCAAGTTCAGATCTTCAAGTTATAATTTGCAATAATAATTAGTAGCTATCAATTTTAAGTGCTGTATTTGACAATTACTAGTTCAGATCTTCAAGTTATAATTTGCACTAATAATTTGTATTTAACAATTAGAAGTTCTGTATTTGACAATTACAAGTTCAGATCTTCAAGTTATAATTTGTAATAATAATTAGAAGCTATTAATTTTAAGTTCTGTATTTGACAATTACAAGTTCAGATCTTCAAGTTATAATTTGAAATAATAATTAGAAGCTATCAATTTTATGTTCTGTATTTGACAATTACAAGTTCAGATCTTCAAGTTATAATTTGCAATAATAATTAGAAGCTTTTAATTGTAAGTGCTGTATTTGACAATTACTAGTTCAGATCTACAAGTTATAATTTGCAATAATAATTAGAAGCTTTCAATTGTAAGTGCTGTATTTGACAATTACTAGTTCAGATCTTCAAGTTATAATTTACAATAATAATTAGAAGCTATCAATTTTAAGTTCTGTATTTGACAATTACAAGTTCAGATCTTCAAGTTATAATTTGCAATAATATTTAGAAGCTATCAATTTTAAGTTCTGTATTTGACAATTACTAGTTCAGATCTTCAAGTTATAAATTGAAATAATAATTTCAATTTAACAAATCTAAGTTCTGTAATTCACTATTACAAGTTCAGATCTTCAAGTTATAATTTACAATAATAATTAGAAGCTATCAATTTTAAGTTCTGTATTTGACAATTACAAGTTCAGATCTTCAAGTTATAATTTGCACTAAAAATTTGTATTTAACAATTAGAAGTTCTGTATTTGACAATTACAAGTTCAGATCTTCAAGTTATAATTTGCAATAATAATTAGAAGCTATTAATTTTAAGTTCTGTATTTGACAATTACAAGTTCAGATCTTCAAGTTATAATTTGAAATAATAATTAGAAGCTATCAATTTTATGTTCTGTATTTGACAATTACAAGTTCAGATCTTCAAGTTATAATTTGCAATAATAATTAGAAGCTTTCAATTTTAAGTGCTGTATTTGACAATTACTAGTTCAGATCTTCAAGTTATAATTTGCACTAATAATTTGTATTTAACAATTAGAAGTTCTGTATTTGACAATTACAAGTTCAGATCTTCAAGTTATAATTTTCTCTAATAATTTGTATTTAACAATTAGAAGTTCTGTATTTGACAATTACAAGTTCCGATCTTCAAGTTATAATTTGCAATAATAATTAGAAGCTATCAATTTTAAGTTCTGTATTTGACAATTACAAGTTCAGATCTTCAAGTTATAATTTGAAATAATAATTAGAAGCTATCAATTTTAAGTTCTGTATTTGACAATTACAAGTTCAGTTCTTCTAGTTATAATTTGCAATAATAATTAGAAGCTATCAATTTTAAGTTCTGTATTTGACAATTACAAGTTCAGATCTTCAAGTTATAATTTGCAATGATATTTAGAAGCTATCAATTTTAAGTTCTGTATTTGACAATTACTAGTTCAGATCTTCAAGTTATAAATTGAAATAATAATTTCAATTTAACAAATCTAAGTTCTGTAATTCACTATTACAAGTTCAGATCTTCAAGTTATAATTTACAATAATAATTAGAAGCTATCAATTTTAAGTTCTGTATTTGACAATTACAAGTTCAGATCTTCAAGTTATAATTTGCACTAATAATTTGTATTTAACAATTAGAAGTTCTGTATTTGACAATTACAAGTTCAGATCTTCAAGTTATAATTTGTAATAATAATTAGAAGCTATTAATTTTAAGTTCTGTATTTGACAATTACAAGTTCAGATCTTCAAGTTATAATTTGAAATAATAATTAGAAGCTATCAATTTTATGTTCTGTATTTGACAATTACAAGTTCAGATCTTCAAGTTATAATTTGCAATAATAATTAGAAGCTTTCAATTGTAAGTGCTGTATTTGACAATTACTAGTTCAGATCTACAAGTTATAATTTTCACTAATAATTTGTATTTAACAATTAGTAGTTCTGTATTTGACAATTACAAGTTCCGATCTTCAAGTTATAATTTGCAATAATAATTAGAAGCTATCAATTTTAAGTTCTGTATTTGACAATTACTAGTTCAGATCTTCAAGTTATAATTTGCACTAATAATTTGTATTTAACAATTAGAAGTTCTGTATTTGACAATTACAGGTTCAGATCTTCAAGTAATAATTTGCACTAATAATTTGTATTTAACAATTAGAAGTTCTGTATTTGACAATTACAAGTTCAGATCTTCAAGTTATAATTTGCACTAATAATTTGTATTTAACAATTAGAAGTTCTGTATTTGACAATTACAAGTTCAGATCTTCAAGTTATAATTTGCAATAATAATTAGAAGCAATCAATTTTAAGTTCTGTATTTGACAATTACAAGTTCAGATCTACAAGTTATAATTTGCACTAATAATTTGTATTTAACAATTAGAAGTTCTGTATTTGACAATTACAAGTTCAGATCTTCAAGTTATAATTTGCACTAATAATTTGTATTTAACAATTAGAAGTTCTGTATTTGACAATTACAAGTTCAGATCTTCAAGTTATAATTTGTAATAATAATTAGAAGCTATTAATTTTAAGTTCTGTATTTGACAATTACAAGTTCAGATCTTCAAGTTATAATTTGAAATAATAATTAGAAGCTATCAATTTTATGTTCTGTATTTGACAATTACAAGTTCAGATCTTCAAGTTATAATTTGCAATAATAATTAGAAGCTTTCAATTGTAAGTGCTGTATTTGACAATTACTAGTTCACATCTACAAGTTATAATTTTCACTAATAATTTGTATTTAACAATTAGTAGTTCTGTATTTGACAATTACAAGTTCCGATCTTCAAGTTATAATTTGCAATAATAATTAGAAGCTATCAATTTTAAGTTCTGTATTTGACAATTACTAGTTCAGATCTTCAAGTTATAATTTGCACTAATAATTTGTATTTAACAATTAGAAGTTCTGTATTTGACAATTACAGGTTCAGATCTTCAAGTAATAATTTGCACTAATAATTTGTATTTAACAATTCGAAGTTCTGTATTTGACTATTACAAGTTCAGATCTTCAAGTTATAATTTGAATTATAATTATAAGCTATCAATTTTAAGTTCTGTATTTGTCAATTACAAGTACAGATCTCCAAAATATTATTTGCAATAATAATTAGAAGCTATCAATTTTAAGTTCTGCATTTGACAATTACAAGTTCAGATCTTCAAGTTATTATTTGCAATAATAATTAGAAGCTATTAATTTTAAGTTCTGTATTTGACAATTACAAGTGCAGATCTTCAAGTTATAATTTGCAACAATAATTAGAAGCTATCAATTTTAAGTTCTGTATTTGACAATTACTAGTTCAGATCTTCAAGTTATAATTAGAATTAATAATTAGAATTTGACAAATCTAAGTTCTGTAATTCACTATTACAAGTTCAGATCTTCAAGTTATAATTTAAAATAATAATTAGAAGCTATCAATTTTAAGTTCTGTATTTGACAATTACAAGTTCAGATCTACAAGTTATAATTTGCACTAATAATTTGTATTTAACAAATAGAAGTTCTGTATTTGACAATTACAAGTTCAGATCTTCAAGTTATAATTTGAAATAATAATTAGAAGCTATCAATTTTAAGTTCTGTATTTGACAATTACTAGTTCAGATCCTCAAGTTATAATTTGAAATAATAATTTGAATTAGCAAATCTAAGTTCTGTAATTCACTATTACAAGTTCAGTTCTTCAAGTTATAATTTACAATAATAATTAGAAGCTATCAATTTTAAGTTCTGTATTTGACAATTACAAGTTCAGATCTTCAAGTTATAATTTGCACTAATAATTTTTATTTAACAATTAGAAGTTCTGTATTTGACAATTACAAGTTCAGACATTCAAGTTATAATTTGCAATAATAATTAGAAGCTATTAATTTTAAGTTCTGTATTTGACAATTACAAGTTCAGATCTTCAAGTTATAATTTGAAATAATAATTAGTAGCTATCAATTTTATGTTCTGTATTTGACAATTACAAGTTCAGATCTTCAAGTTATAATTTGCAATAATAATTAGAAGCTATCAATTTTAAGTGCTGTATTTGACAATTACTAGTTCAGATCTTCAAGTTATAATTTACAATAATAATTAGAAGCTATCAATTTTAAGTTCTGTATTTGACAATTACAAGTTCAGATCTACAAGTTATAATTTGCACTAATAATTTGTATTTACCAATTAGAAGTTCTGTATTTGACAATTACAAGTTCAGATCTTCAAGTTATAATTTGCAATAATAATTAGAAGCTATCAATTTTAAGTTCTGTATTTGACAATTACTAGTTCAGATCTACAAGTTATAATTTGAAATAATAAATTGTATTTAACAAATCTAAGTTCTGTAATTCACTATTACAAGTTCAGTTCTTCAAGTTATAATTTACAATAATAATTAGAAGCTATCAATTTTAAGTTCTGTATTTGACAATTACAAGTTCAGATCTTCAAGTTATAATTTGCACTAATAATTTGTATTTAACAATTAGAAGTTCTGTATTTGACAATTACAAGTTCAGACATTCAAGTTATAATTTGCAATAATAATTAGAAGCTATTAATTTTAAGTTCTGTGTTTGACAATTACAAGTTCAGATCTTCAAGTTATAATTTGAAATAATAATTAGTAGCTATCAATTTTATGTTCTGTATTTGACAATTCCAAGTTCAGATCTTCAAGTTATAATTTGCAATAATAATTAGAAGCTATCAATTTTAAGTGCTGTATTTGACAATTACAAGTTTAGATCTTCAAGTTATTATTTGCAATAATAATTAGAAGCTATTAATTTTAAGTTCTGTATTTGACAATTACAAGTGCAGATCTTCAAGTTATAATTTGCAATAATAATTAGAAGCTATCAATTTTAAGTTCTGTATTTGACAATTACTAGTTCAGATCTTCAAGTTATAATTAGAATTAATAATTAGAATTTGACAAATCTAAGTTCTGTAATTCACTATTACAAGTTCAGATCTTCAAGTTATAATTTACAATAATAATTAGAAGCTATCAATTTTAAGTTCTGTATTTGACAATTACAAGTTCAGATCTACAAGTTATAATTTGCACTAATAATTTGTATTTAACAAATAGAAGTTCTGTACTTGACAATTACAAGTTCAGATCTTCAAGTTATAATTTGCACTAATAATTAGAAGCTATCAATTTTAAGTTCTGTATTTGACAATTACTAGTTCAGATCCTCAAGTTATAATTTGAAATAATAATTTGAATTTAACAAATCTAAGTTCTGTAATTCACTATTACAAGTTCAGTTCTTCAAGTTATAATTTACAATAATAATTAGAAGCTATCAATTTTAAGTTCTGTATTTGACAATTACAAGTTCAGATCTTCTAGTTATAATTTGCACTAATAATTTTTATTTAACAATTAGAAGTTCTGTATTTGACAATTACAAGTTCAGACATTCAAGTTATAATTTGCAATAATAATTAGAAGCTATTAATTTTAAGTTCTGTATTTGACAATTACAAGTTCAGATCTTCAAGTTATAATTTGAAATAATAATTAGTAGCTATCAATTTTATGTTCTGTATTTGACAATTACAAGTTCAGATCTTCAAGTTATAATTTTCTCTAATAATTTGTATTTAACAATTAGAAGTTCTGTATTTGACAATTACAAGTTCCGATCTTCAAGTTATAATTTGCAATAATAATTAGAAGCTATCAATTTTAAGTTCTGTATTTGACAATTACAAGTTCAGATCTTCAAGTTATAATTTGAAATAATAATTAGAAGCTATCAATTTTAAGTTCTGTATTTGACAATTACAAGTTCAGTTCTTCTAGTTATAATTTGCAATAATAATTAGAAGCTATCAATTTTAAGTTCTGTATTTGACTATTACAAGTTCAGATCTTCAAGTTATAATTTGCAATGATATTTAGAAGCTATCAATTTTAAGTTCTGTATTTGACAATTACTAGTTCAGATCTTCAAGTTATAAATTGAAATAATAATTTCAATTTAACAAATCTAAGTTCTGTAATTCACTATTACAAGTTCAGATCTTCAAGTTATAATTTACAATAATAATTAGAAGCTATCAATTTTAAGTTCTGTATTTGACAATTACAAGTTCAGATCTTCAAGTTATAATTTGCACTAATAATTTGTATTTAACAATTAGAAGTTCTGTATTTGACAATTACAAGTTCAGATCTTCAAGTTATAATTTGTAATAATAATTAGAAGCTATTAATTTTAAGTTGTGTATTTGACAATTACAAGTTCAGATCTTCAAGTTATAATTTGAAATAATAATTAGAAGCTATCAATTTTATGTTCTGTATTTGACAATTACAAGTTCAGATCTTCAAGTTATAATTTGCAATAATAATTAGAAGCTTTCAATTGTAAGTGCTGTATTTGACAATTACTAGTTCAGATCTACAAGTTATAATTTTCACTAATAATTTGTATTTAACAATTAGTAGTTCTGTATTTGACAATTACAAGTTCCGATCTTCAAGTTATAATTTGCAATAATAATTAGAAGCTATCAATTTTAAGTTCTGTATTTGACAATTACTAGTTCAGATCTTCAAGTTATAATTTGCACTAATAATTTGTATTTAACAATTAGAAGTTCTGTATTTGACAATTACAGGTTCAGATCTTCAAGTAATAATTTGCACTAATAATTTGTATTTAACAATTAGAAGTTCTGTATTTGACAATTACAAGTTCAGATCTTCAAGTTATAATTTGCACTAATAATTTGTATTTAACAATTAGAAGTTCTGTATTTGACAATTACAAGTTCAGATCTTCAAGTTATAATTTGCAATAATAATTAGAAGCAATCAATTTTAAGTTCTGTATTTGACAATTACTAGTTCAGATCTTCAAGTTATAATTAGAAATAAAATTTGAATTTGACAAATCTAAGTTCTGTAATTCACTATTACAAGTTCAGATCTTCAAGTTATAATTTACAATAATAATTAGAAGCTATCAATTTTAAGTTCTGTATTTGACAATTACAAGTTCAGATCTACAAGTTATAATTTGCACTAATAATTTGTATTTAACAATTAGAAGTTCTGTATTTGACAATTACAAGTTCAGATATTCAAGTTATAATTTGAAATAATAATTAGAAGCTATCAATTTTAAGTTCTGTATTTGACAATTACAAGTTCTGATCTTCAAGTTATAATTTGCAATAATAATTAGAAGCTATCAATTTTAAGTTCTGTATTTGACACTTACTAGTTAAGATCTTCAAGTTATAATTTGCACTAATAATTTGTATTTAATAATTAGAAGTTCTGTATTTGACTATTACAAGTTCAGATCTTCGAATTATTATTTGCAATCTTAGTTTTAATTTAACAATTCGAAGTTCTGTATTTACCTATTACAGGTTCAGATCTTCAAGTTATAATTTGCAATCACAATTAGTATTTAACAATGCTAAGTTGCGTATTTGTCTATTACAAGTTCAGATCTTCAAATTATAATTTGCAATAATAATTAGAAGCTATCAATTTTAAGTTCTGTATTTGACAATTACAAGTTCAGATCTTCAAGTTATTATTTGCAATAATAATTAGAAGATATCAATTTTAAGTTCTGTATTTGACAATTTCAAGTTCAGATCTTCAAGTTATAATTTGCACTAATAATTTTTATTTAACAATTAGAAGTTCTGTATTTGACAATTACAAGTTCAGACAATCAAGTTACAATTTGCAATAATAATTAGAAGCTATTAATTTTAAGTTCTGTATTTGACAATTACAAGTTCAGATCTTCAAGTTATAATTTGAAATAATAATTAGTAGCTATCAATTTTATGTTCTGTATTTGACAATTACAAGTTCAGATCTTCAAGTTATAATTTGCAATAATAATTAGAAGCTATCAATTTTAAGTGCTGTATTTGACAATTACTAGTTCAGATCTTCAAGTTATAATTTACAATACAAATTAGAAGCTATCAATTTTAAGTTCTGTATTTGACAATTACAAGTTCAGATCTACAAGTTATAATTTGCACTAATAATTTGTATTTACCAATTAGAAGTTCTGCATTTGACAATTACAAGTTCAGATCTTCAAGTTATAATTTGCAATAATAATTAGAAGCTATCAATTTTAAGTTCTGTATTTGACAATTACTAGTTCAGATCTACAAGTTATAATTTGAAATAATAAATTGTATTTAACAAATCTAAGTTCTGTAATTCACTATTACAAGTTCAGTTCTTCAAGTTATAATTTACAATAATAATTAGAAGCTATCAATTTTAAGTTCTGTATTTGACAATTACAAGTTCAGATCTTCAAGTTATAATTTGCACTAATAATTTGTATTTAACAATTAGAAGTTCTGTATTTGACAATTACAAGTTCAGACATTCAAGTTATAATTTGCAATAATAATTAGAAGCTATTAATTTTAAGTTCTGTGTTTGACAATTACAAGTTCAGATCTTCAAGTTATAATTTGAAATAATAATTAGTAGCTATCAATTTTATGTTCTGTATTTGACAATTCCAAGTTCAGATCTTCAAGTTATAATTTGCAATAATAATTAGAAGCTATCAATTTTAAGTGCTGTATTTGACAATTACTAGTTCAGATCTTCAAGTTATAATTTGCACTAATAATTTGTATTTAACAATTAGAAGTTCTGTATTTGACAATTACAAGTTCAGATCTTCAAGTTATAATTTGTAATAATAATTAGAAGCTATTAATTTTAAGTTCTGTATTTGACAATTACAAGTTCAGATCTTCAAGTTATAATTTGAAATAATAATTAGAAGCTATCAATTTTATGTTCTGTATTTGACAATTACAAGTTCAGATCTTCAAGTTATAATTTGCAATAATAATTAGAAGCTTTCAATTGTAAGTGCTGTATTTGACAATTACTAGTTCAGATCTACAAGTTATAATTTGCAATAATAATTAGAAGCTTTCAATTGTAAGTGCTGTATTTGACAATTACTAGTTCAGATCTTCAAGTTATAATTTACAATAATAATTAGAAGCTATCAATTTTAAGTTCTGTATTTGACAATTACAAGTTCAGATCTTCAAGTTATAATTTGCAATAATATTTAGAAGCTATCAATTTTAAGTTCTGTATTTGACAATTACTAGTTCAGATCTTCAAGTTATAAATTGAAATAATAATTTCAATTTAACAAATCTAAGTTCTGTAATTCACTATTACAAGTTCAGATCTTCAAGTTATAATTTACAATAATAATTAGAAGCTATCAATTTTAAGTTCTGTATTTGACAATTACAAGTTCAGATCTTCAAGTTATAATTTGCACTAAAAATTTGTATTTAACAATTAGAAGTTCTGTATTTGACAATTACAAGTTCAGATCTTCAAGTTATAATTTGCAATAATAATTAGAAGCTATTAATTTTAAGTTCTGTATTTGACAATTACAAGTTCAGATCTTCAAGTTATAATTTGAAATAATAATTAGAAGCTATCAATTTTATGTTCTGTATTTGACAATTACAAGTTCAGATCTTCAAGTTATAATTTGCAATAATAATTAGAAGCTTTCAATTTTAAGTGCTGTATTTGACAATTACTAGTTCAGATCTCCAAGTTATAATTTGCACTAATAATTTGTATTTAACAATTAGAAGTTCTGTATTTGACAATTACAAGTTCAGATCTTCAAGTTATAATTTTCTCTAATAATTTGTATCTAACAATTAGAAGTTCTGTATTTGACAATTACAAGTTCCGATCTTCAAGTTATAATTTGCAATAATAATTAGAAGCTATCAATTTTAAGTTCTGTATTTGACAATTACAAGTTCAGATCTTCAAGTTATAATTTGAAATAATAATTAGAAGCTATCAATTTTAAGTTCTGTATTTGACAATTACAAGTTCAGTTCTTCTAGTTATAATTTGCAATAATAATTAGAAGCTATCAATTTTAAGTTCTGTATTTGACAATTACAAGTTCAGATCTTCAAGTTATAATTTGCAATAATATTTAGAAGCTATCAATTTTAAGTTCTGTATTTGACAATTACTAGTTCAGATCTTCAAGTTATAAATTGAAATAAAATTTCAATTTAACAAATCTAAGTTCTGTAATTCACTATTACAAGTTCAGATCTTCAAGTTATAATTTACAATAATAATTAGAAGCTATCAATTTTAAGTTCTGTATTTGACAATTACAAGTTCAGATCTTCAAGTTATAATTTGCACTAATAATTTGTATTTAACAATTAGAAGTTCTGTATTTGACAATTACAAGTTCAGATCTTCAAGTTATAATTTGTAATAATAATTAGAAGCTATTAATTTTAAGTTCTGTATTTGACAATTACAAGTTCAGATCTTCAAGTTATAATTTGAAATAATAATTAGAAGCTATCAATTTTATGTTCTGTATTTGACAATTACAAGTTCAGATCTTCAAGTTATAATTTGCAATAATAATTAGAAGCTATCAATTTTAAGTGCTGTATTTGACAATTACTAGTTCAGATCTTCAAGTTATAATTTACAATAATAATTAGAAGCTATCAATTTTAAGTTCTGTATTTGACAATTACAAGTTCAGATCTACAAGTTATAATTTGCACTAATAATTTGTATTTACCAATTAGAAGTTCTGTATTTGACAATTACAAGTTCAGATCTTCAAGTTATAATTTGCAATAATAATTAGAAGCTATCAATTTCAAGTTCTGTATTTGACAATTACTAGTTCAGATCTACAAGTTATAATTTGAAATAATAAATATTATTTAACAAATCTAAGTTCTGTAATTCACTATTACAAGTTCAGTTCTTCAAGTTATAATTTACAATAATAATTAGAAGCTATCAATTTTAACTTCTGTATTTGACAATTACAAGTTCAGATCTTCAAGTTATAATTTTGCACTAATAATTTGTATTTAACAATTAGAAGTTCTGTATTTGACAATTACAAGTTCAGACATTCAAGTTATAATTTGCAATAATAATTAGAAGCTATTAATTTTAAGTTCTGTGTTTGACAATTACAAGTTCAGATCTTCAAGTTATAATTTGAAATAATAATTAGTAGCTATCAATTTTATGTTCTGTATTTGACAATTCCAAGTTCAGATCTTCAAGTTATAATTTGCAATAATAATTAGAAGCTATCAATTTATGTGCTGTATTTGACAATTACTAGTTCAGATCTTCAAGTTATAATTTGCACTAATAATTTGTATTTAACAATTAGAAGTTCTGTATTTGACAATTACAAGTTCAGATCTTCAAGTTATAATTTGTAATAATAATTAGAAGCTATTAATTTTAAGTTCTGTATTTGACAATTACAAGTTCAGATCTTCAAGTTATAATTTGAAATAATAATTAGAAGCTATCAATTTTATGTTCTGTATTTGACAATTACAAGTTCAGATCTTCAAGTTATAATTTGCAATAATAATTAGAAGCTTTCAATTGTAAGTGCTGTATTTGACAATTACTAGTTCAGATCTACAAGTTATAATTTGCAATAATAATTAGAAGCTTTCAATTGTAAGTGCTGTATTTGACAATTACTAGTTCAGATCTTCAAGTTATAATTTACAATAATAATTAGAAGCTATCAATTTTAAGTTCTGTATTTGACAATTACAAGTTCAGATCTTCAAGTTATAATTTGCAATAATATTTAGAAGCTATCAATTTTAAGTTCTGTATTTGACAATTACTAGTTCAAATCTTCAAGTTATAAATTGAAATAATAATTTCAATTTAACAAATCTAAGTTCTGTAATTCACTATTACAAGTTCAGATCTTCAAGTTATAATTTACAATAATAATTAGAAGCTATCAATTTTAAGTTCTGTATTTGACAATTACAAGTTCAGATCTTCAAGTTATAATTTGCACTAAAAATTTGTATTTAACAATTAGAAGTTCTGTATTTGACAATTACAAGTTCAGATCTTCAAGTTATAATTTGCAATAATAATTAGAAGCTATTAATTTTAAGTTCTGTATTTGACAATTACAAGTTCAGATCATCAAGTTATAATTTGAAATAATAATTAGAAGCTATCAATTTTATGTTCTGTATTTGACAATTACAAGTTCAGATCTTCAAGTTATAATTTGCAATAATAATTAGAAGCTTTCAATTTTAAGTGCTGTATTTGACAATTACTAGTTCAGATCTTCAAGTTATAATTTGCACTAATAATTTGTATTTAACAATTAGAAGTTCTGTATTTGACAATTACAAGTTCAGATCTTCAAGTTATAATTTTCTCTAATAATTTGTATTTAACAATTAGAAGTTCTGTATTTGACAATTACAAGTTCCGATCTTCAAGTTATAATTTGCAATAATAATTAGAAGCTATCAATTTTAAGTTCTGTATTTGACAATTACAAGTTCAGATCTTCAAGTTATAATTTGAAATAATAATTAGAAGCTATCAATTTTAAGTTCTGTATTTGACAATTACAAGTTCAGTTCTTCTAGTTATAATTTGCAATAATAATTAGAAGCTATCAATTTTAAGTTCTGTATTTGACAATTACAAGTTCAGATCTTCAAGTTATAATTTGCAATGATATTTAGAAGCTATCAATTTTAAGTTCTGTATTTGACAATTACTAGTTCAGATCTTCAAGTTATAAATTGAAATAATAATTTCAATTTAACAAATCTAAGTTCTGTAATTCACTATTACAAGTTCAGATCTTCAAGTTATAATTTACAATAATAATTAGAAGCTATCAATTTTAAGTTCTGTATTTGACAATTACTAGTTCAGATCTTCAAGTTATAATTTGCACTAATAATTTGTATTTAACAATTAGAAGTTCTGTATTTGACTATTACAGGTTCAGATCTTCAAGTAATAATTTGCACTAATAATTTGTATTTAACAATTAGAAGTTCTGTATTTGACAATTACAAGTTCAGATCTTCAAGTTATAATTTGCACTAATAATTTGTATTTAACAATTAGAAGTTCTGTATTTGACAATTACAAGTTCAGATCTTCAAGTTATAATTTGCAATAATAATTAGAAGCAATCAATTTTAAGTTCTGTATTTGACAATTACTAGTTCAGATCTTCAAGTTATAATTAGAAATAAAATTTGAATTTGACAAATCTAAGTTCTGTAATTCACTATTACAAGTTCAGATCTTCAAGTTATAATTTACAATAATAATTAGAAGCTATCAATTTTAAGTTCTGTATTTGACAATTACAAGTTCAGATCTACAAGTTATAATTTGCACTAATAATTTGTATTTAACAATTAGAAGTTCTGTATTTGACAATTACAAGTTCAGATATTCAAGTTATAATTTGAAATAATAATTAGAAGCTATCAATTTTAAGTTCTGTATTTGACAATTACAAGTTCTGATCTTCAAGTTATAATTTGCAATAATAATTAGAAGCTATCAATTTTAAGTTCTGTATTTGACACTTACTAGTTAAGATCTTCAAGTTATAATTTGCACTAATAATTTGTATTTAATAATTAGAAGTTCTGTATTTGACTATTACAAGTTCAGATCTTCGAATTATTATTTGCAATCTTAGTTTTAATTTAACAATTCGAAGTTCTGTATTTACCTATTACAGGTTCAGATCTTCAAGTTATAATTTGCAATCACAATTAGTATTTAACAATGCTAAGTTGCGTATTTGTCTATTACAAGTTCAGATCTTCAAATTATAATTTGCAATAATAATTAGAAGCTATCAATTTTAAGTTCTGTATTTGACAATTACAAGTTCAGATCTTCAAGTTATAATTTTCTCTAATAATTTGTATTTAACAATTAGAAGTTCTGTATTTGACAATTACAAGTTCCGATCTTCAAGTTATAATTTGCAATAATAATTAGAAGCTATCAATTTTAAGTTCTGTATTTGACAATTACAAGTTCAGATCTTCAAGTTATAATTTGAAATAATAATTAGAAGCTATCAATTTTAAGTTCTGTATTTGACAATTACAAGTTCAGTTCTTCTAGTTATAATTTGCAATAATAATTAGAAGCTATCAATTTTAAGTTCTGTATTTGACAATTACAAGTTCAGATCTTCAAGTTATAATTTGCAATGATATTTAGAAGCTATCAATTTTAAGTTCTGTATTTGACAATTACTAGTTCAGATCTTCAAGTTATAAATTGAAATAATAATTTCAATTTAACAAATCTAAGTTCTGTAATTCACTATTACAAGTTCAGATCTTCAAGTTATAATTTACAATAATAATTAGAAGCTATCAATTTTAAGTTCTGTATTTGACAATTACAAGTTCAGATCTTCAAGTTATAATTTGCACTAATAATTTGTATTTAACAATTAGAAGTTCTGTATTTGACAATTACAAGTTCAGATCTTCAAGTTATAATTTGTAATAATAATTAGAAGCTATTAATTTTAAGTTGTGTATTTGACAATTACAAGTTCAGATCTTCAAGTTATAATTTGAAATAATAATTAGAAGCTATCAATTTTATGTTCTGTATTTGACAATTACAAGTTCAGATCTTCAAGTTATAATTTGCAATAATAATTTGAAGCTTTCAATTGTAAGTGCTGTATTTGACAATTACTAGTTCAGATCTACAAGTTATAATTTTCACTAATAATTTGTATTTAACAATTAGTAGTTCTGTATTTGACAATTACAAGTTCCGATCTTCAAGTTATAATTTGCAATAATAATTAGAAGCTATCAATTTTAAGTTCTGTATTTGACAATTACTAGTTCAGATCTTCAAGTTATAATTTGCACTAATAATTTGTATTTAACAATTAGAAGTTCTGTATTTGACAATTACAAGTTCAGATCTTCAAGTTATAATTTTCTCTAATAATTTGTATTTAACAATTAGAAGTTCTGTATTTGACAATTACAAGTTCCGATCTTCAAGTTATAATTTGCAATAATAATTAGAAGCTATCAATTTTAAGTTCTGTATTTGACAATTACAAGTTCAGATCTTCAAGTTATAATTTGAAATAATAATTAGAAGCTATCAATTTTAAGTTCTGTATTTGACAATTACAAGTTCAGTTCTTCTAGTTATAATTTGCAATAATAATTAGAAGCTATCAATTTTAAGTTCTGTATTTGACAATTACAAGTTCAGATCTTCAAGTTATAATTTGCAATGATATTTAGAAGCTATCAATTTTAAGTTCTGTATTTGACAATTACTAGTTCAGATCTTCAAGTTATAAATTGAAATAATAATTTCAATTTAACAAATCTAAGTTCTGTAATTCACTATTACAAGTTCAGATCTTCAAGTTATAATTTACAATAATAATTAGAAGCTATCAATTTTAAGTTCTGCATTTGACAATTACAAGTTCAGATCTTCAAGTTATAATTTGCACTAATAATTTGTATTTAACAATTAGAAGTTCTGTATTTGACAATTACAAGTTCAGATCTTCAAGTTATAATTTGTAATAATAATTAGAAGCTATTAATTTTAAGTTGTGTATTTGACAATTACAAGTTCAGATCTTCAAGTTATAATTTGAAATAATAATTAGAAGCTATCAATTTTATGTTCTGTATTTGACAATTACAAGTTCAGATCTTCAAGTTATAATTTGCAATAATAATTAGAAGCTTTCAATTGTAAGTGCTGTATTTGACAATTACTAGTTCAGATCTACAAGTTATAATTTTCACTAATAATTTGTATTTAACAATTAGTAGTTCTGTATTTGACAATTACAAGTTCCGATCTTCAAGTTATAATTTGCAATAATAATTAGAAGCTATCAATTTTAAGTTCTGTATTTGACAATTACTAGTTCAGATCTTCAAGTTATAATTTGCACTAATAATTTGTATTTAACAATTAGAAGTTCTGTATTTGACTATTACAGGTTCAGATCTTCAAGTAATAATTTGCACTAATAATTTGTATTTAACAATTAGAAGTTCTGTATTTGACAATTACAAGTTCAGATCTTCAAGTTATAATTTGCACTAATAATTTGTATTTAACAATTAGAAGTTCTGTATTTGACAATTACAAGTTCAGATCTTCAAGTTATAATTTGCAATAATAATTAGAAGCAATCAATTTTAAGTTCTGTATTTGACAATTACTAGTTCAGATCTTCAAGTTATAATTAGAAATAAAATTTGAATTTGACAAATCTAAGTTCTGTAATTCACTATTACAAGTTCAGATCTTCAAGTTATAATTTACAATAATAATTAGAAGCTATCAATTTTAAGTTCTGTATTTGACAATTACAAGTTCAGATCTACAAGTTATAATTTGCACTAATAATTTGTATTTAACAATTAGAAGTTCTGTATTTGACAATTACAAGTTCAGATATTCAAGTTATAATTTGAAATAATAATTAGAAGCTATCAATTTTAAGTTCTGTATTTGACAATTACAAGTTCTGATCTTCAAGTTATAATTTGCAATAATAATTAGAAGCTATCAATTTTAAGTTCTGTATTTGACACTTACTAGTTAAGATCTTCAAGTTATAATTTGCACTAATAATTTGTATTTAATAATTAGAAGTTCTGTATTTGACTATTACAAGTTCAGATCTTCGAATTATTATTTGCAATCTTAGTTTTAATTTAACAATTCGAAGTTCTGTATTTACCTATTACAGGTTCAGATCTTCAAGTTATAATTTGCAATCACAATTAGTATTTAACAATGCTAAGTTGCGTATTTGTCTATTACAAGTTCAGATCTTCAAATTATAATTTGCAATAATAATTAGAAGCTATCAATTTTAAGTTCTGTATTTGACAATTACAAGTTCAGATCTTCAAGTTATTATTTGCAATAATAATTAGAAGATATCAATTTTAAGTTCTGTATTTGACAATTTCAAGTTCAGATCTTCAAGTTATAATTTGCACTAATAATTTTTATTTAACAATTAGAAGTTCTGTATTTGACAATTACAAGTTCAGACAATCAAGTTACAATTTGCAATAATAATTAGAAGCTATTAATTTTAAGTTCTGTATTTGACAATTACAAGTTCAGATCTTCAAGTTATAATTTGAAATAATAATTAGTAGCTATCAATTTTATGTTCTGTATTTGACAATTACAAGTTCAGATCTTCAAGTTATAATTTGCAATAATAATTAGAAGCTATCAATTTTAAGTGCTGTATTTGACAATTACTAGTTCAGATCTTCAAGTTATAATTTACAATAATAATTAGAAGCTATCAATTTTAAGTTCTGTATTTGACAATTTTCAAGTTCAGATCTACAAGTTATAATTTGCACTAATAATTTGTATTTACCAATTAGAAGTTCTGTATTTGACAATTACAAGTTCAGATCTTCAAGTTATAATTTGCAATAATAATTAGAAGCTATCAATTTTAAGTTCTGTATTTGACAATTACTAGTTCAGATCTACAAGTTATAATTTGAAATAATAAATTGTATTTAACAAATCTAAGTTCTGTAATTCACTATTACAAGTTCAGTTCTTCAAGTTATAATTTACAATAATAATTAGAAGCTATCAATTTTAAGTTCTGTATTTGACAATTACAAGTTCAGATCTTCAAGTTATAATTTGCACTAATAATTTGTATTTAACAATTAGAAGTTCTGTATTTGACAATTACAAGTTCAGACATTCAAGTTATAATTTGCAATAATAATTAGAAGCTATTAATTTTAAGTTCTGTGTTTGACAATTACAAGTTCAGATCTTCAAGTTATAATTTGAAATAATAATTAGTAGCTATCAATTTTATGTTCTGTATTTGACAATTCCAAGTTCAGATCTTCAAGTTATAATTTGCAATAATAATTAGAAGCTATCAATTTTAAGTTCTGTATTTGACAATTACAAGTTCAGATCTTCAAGTTATTATTTGCAATAATAATTAGAAGATATCAATTTTAAGTTCTGTATTTGACAATTTCAAGTTCAGATCTTCAAGTTATAATTTGCACTAATAATTTTTATTTAACAATTAGAAGTTCTGTATTTGACAATTACAAGTTCAGACAATCAAGTTACAATTTGCAATAATAATTAGAAGCTATTAATTTTAAGTTCTGTATTTGACAATTACAAGTTCAGATCTTCAAGTTATAATTTGAAATAATAATTAGTAGCTATCAATTTTATGTTCTGTATTTGACAATTACAAGTTCAGATCTTCAAGTTATAATTTGCAATAATAATTAGAAGCTATCAATTTTAAGTGCTGTATTTGACAATTACTAGTTCAGATCTTCAAGTTATAATTTACAATAATAATTAGAAGCTATCAATTTTAAGTTCTGTATTTGACAATTACAAGTTCAGATCTACAAGTTATAATTTGCACTAATAATTTGTATTTACCAATTAGAAGTTCTGTATTTGACAATTACAAGTTCAGATCTTCAAGTTATAATTTGCAATAATAATTAGAAGCTATCAATTTTAAGTTCTGTATTTGACAATTACTAGTTCAGATCTACAAGTTATAATTTGAAATAATAAATTGTATTTAACAAATCTAAGTTCTGTAATTCACTATTACAAGTTCAGTTCTTCAAGTTATAATTTACAATAATAATTAGAAGCTATCAATTTTAAGTTCTGTATTTGACAATTACAAGTTCAGATCTTCAAGTTATAATTTGCACTAATAATTTGTATTTAACAATTAGAAGTTCTGTATTTGACAATTACAAGTTCAGACATTCAAGTTATAATTTGCAATAATAATTAGAAGCTATTAATTTTAAGTTCTGTGTTTGACAATTACAAGTTCAGATCTTCAAGTTATAATTTGAAATAATAATTAGTAGCTATCAATTTTATGTTCTGTATTTGACAATTCCAAGTTCAGATCTTCAAGTTATAATTTGCAATAATAATTAGAAGCTATCAATTTTAAGTGCTGTATTTGACAATTACTAGTTCAGATCTTCAAGTTATAATTTGCACTAATAATTTGTATTTAACAATTAGAAGTTCTGTATTTGACAATTACAAGTTCAGATCTTCAAGTTATAATTTGTAATAATAATTAGAAGCTATTAATTTTAAGTTCTGTATTTGACAATTACAAGTTCAGATCTTCAAGTTATAATTTGAAATAATAATTAGAAGCTATCAATTTTATGTTCTGTATTTGACAATTACAAGTTCAGATCTTCAAGTTATAATTTGCAATAATAATTAGAAGCTTTCAATTGTAAGTGCTGTATTTGACAATTACTAGTTCAGATCTACAAGTTATAATTTGCAATAATAATTAGAAGCTTTCAATTGTAAGTGCTGTATTTGACAATTACTAGTTCAGATCTTCAAGTTATAATTTACAATAATAATTAGAAGCTATCAATTTTAAGTTCTGTATTTGACAATTACAAGTTCAGATCTTCAAGTTATAATTTGCAATAATATTTAGAAGCTATCAATTTTAAGTTCTGTATTTGACAATTACTAGTTCAGATCTTCAAGTTATAAATTGAAATAATAATTTCAATTTAACAAATCTAAGTTCTGTAATTCACTATTACAAGTTCAGATCTTCAAGTTATAATTTACAATAATAATTAGAAGCTATCAATTTTAAGTTCTGTATTTGACAATTACAAGTTCAGATCTTCAAGTTATAATTAGCACTAAAAATTTGTATTTAACAATTAGAAGTTCTGTATTTGACAATTACAAGTTCAGATCTTCAAGTTATAATTTGCAATAATAATTAGAAGCTATTAATTTTAAGTTCTGTATTTGACAATTACAAGTTCAGATCTTCAAGTTATAATTTGAAATAATAATTAGAAGCTATCAATTTTATGTTCTGTATTTGACAATTACAAGTTCAGATCTTCAAGTTATAATTTGCAATAATAATTAGAAGCTTTCAATTTTAAGTGCTGTATTTGACAATTACTAGTTCAGATCTTCAAGTTATAATTTGCACTAATAATTTGTATTTAACAATTAGAAGTTCTGTATTTGACAATTACAAGTTCAGATCTTCAAGTTATAATTTTCTCTAATAATTTGTATTTAACAATTAGAAGTTCTGTATTTGACAATTACAAGTTCCGATCTTCAAGTTATAATTTGCAATAATAATTAGAAGCTATCAATTTTAAGTTCTGTATTTGACAATTACAAGTTCAGATCTTCAAGTTATAATTTGAAATAATAATTAGAAGCTATCAATTTTAAGTTCTGTATTTGACAATTACAAGTTCAGTTCTTCTAGTTATAATTTGCAATAATAATTAGAAGCTATCAATTTTAAGTTCTGTATTTGACAATTACAAGTTCAGATCTTCAAGTTATAATTTGCAATAATATTTAGAAGCTATCAATTTTAAGTTCTGTATTTGACAATTACTAGTTCAGATCTTCAAGTTATAAATTGAAATAAAATTTCAATTTAACAAATCTAAGTTCTGTAATTCACTATTACAAGTTCAGATCTTCAAGTTATAATTTACAATAATAATTAGAAGCTATCAATTTTAAGTTCTGTATTTGACAATTACAAGTTCAGATCTTCAAGTTATAATTTGCACTAATAATTTGTATTTAACAATTAGAAGTTCTGTATTTGACAATTACAAGTTCAGATCTTCAAGTTATAATTTGTAATAATAATTAGAAGCTATTAATTTTAAGTTCTGTATTTGACAATTACAAGTTCAGATCTTCAAGTTATAATTTGAAATAATAATTAGAAGCTATCAATTTTATGTTCTGTATTTGACAATTACAAGTTCAGATCTTCAAGTTATAATTTGCAATAATAATTAGAAGCTATCAATTTTAAGTGCTGTATTTGACAATTACTAGTTCAGATCTTCAAGTTATAATTTACAATAATAATTAGAAGCTATCAATTTTAAGTTCTGTATTTGACAATTACAAGTTCAGATCTACAAGGTATAATTTGCACTAATAATTTGTATTTACCAATTAGAAGTTCTGTATTTGACAATTACAAGTTCAGATCTTCAAGTTATAATTTGCAATAATAATTAGAAGCTATCAATTTTAAGTTCTGTATTTGACAATTACTAGTTCAGATCTACAAGTTATAATTTGAAATAATAAATTGTATTTAACAAATCTAAGTTCTGTAATTCACTATTACAAGTTCAGTTCTTCAAGTTATAATTTACAATAATAATTAGAAGCTATCAATTTTAACTTCTGTATTTGACAATTACAAGTTCAGATCTTCAAGTTATAATTTGCACTAATAATTTGTATTTAACAATTAGAAGTTCTGTATTTGACAATTACAAGTTCAGACATTCAAGTTATAATTTGCAATAATAATTAGAAGCTATTAATTTTAAGTTCTGTGTTTGACAATTACAAGTTCAGATGTTCAAGTTATAATTTGAAATAATAATTAGTAGCTATCAATTTTATGTTCTGTATTTGACAATTCCAAGTTCAGATCTTCAAGTTATAATTTGCAATAATAATTAGAAGCTATCAATATTAAGTGCTGTATTTGACAATTACTAGTTCAGATATTCAAGTTATAATTTGCACTAATAATTTGTATTTAACAATTAGAAGTTCTGTATTTGACAATTACAAGTTCAGATCTTCAAGTTATAATTTGTAATAATAATTAGAAGCTATTAATTTTAAGTTCTGTATTTGACAATTACAAGTTCAGATCTTCAAGTTATAATTTGAAATAATAATTAGAAGCTATCAATTTTATGTTCTGTATTTGACAATTACAAGTTCAGATCTTCAAGTTATAATTTGCAATAATAATTAGAAGCTTTCAATTGTAAGTGCTGTATTTGACAATTACTAGTTCAGATCTACAAGTTATAATTTGCAATAATAATTAGAAGCTTTCAATTGTAAGTGCTGTATTTGACAATTACTAGTTCAGATCTTCAAGTTATAATTTACAATAATAATTAGAAGCTATCAATTTTAAGTTCTGTATTTGACAATTACAAGTTCAGATCTTCAAGTTATAATTTGCAATAATATTTAGAAGCTATCAATTTTAAGTTCTGTATTTGACAATTACTAGTTCAGATCTTCAAGTTATAAATTGAAATAATAATTTCAATTTAACAAATCTAAGTTCTGTAATTCACTATTACAAGTTCAGATCTTCAAGTTATAATTTACAATAATAATTAGAAGCTATCAATTTTAAGTTCTGTATTTGACAATTACAAGTTCAGATCTTCAAGTTATAATTTGCACTAAAAATTTGTATTTAACAATTAGAAGTTCTGTATTTGACAATTACAAGTTCAGATCTTCAAGTTATAATTTGCAATAATAATTAGAAGCTATTAATTTTAAGTTCTGTATTTGACAATTACAAGTTCAGATCTTCAAGTTATAATTTGAAATAATAATTAGAAGCTATCAATTTTATGTTCTGTATTTGACAATTACAAGTTCAGATCTTCAAGTTATAATTTGCAATAATAATTAGAAGCTTTCAATTTTAAGTGCTGTATTTGACAATTACTAGTTCAGATCTTCAAGTTATAATTTGCACTAATAATTTGTACTTAACAATTAGAAGTTCTGTATTTGACAATTACAAGTTCAGATCTTCAAGTTATAATTTTCTCTAATAATTTGTATTTAACAATTAGAAGTTCTGTATTTGACAATTACAAGTTCCGATCTTCAAGTTATAATTTGCAATAATAATTAGAAGCTATCAATTTTAAGTTCTGTATTTGACAATTACAAGTTCAGATCTTCAAGTTATAATTTGAAATAATAATTAGAAGCTATCAATTTTAAGTTCTGTATTTGACAATTACAAGTTCAGTTCTTCTAGTTATAATTTGCAATAATAATTAGAAGCTATCAATTTTAAGTTCTGTATTTGACAATTACAAGTTCAGATCTTCAAGTTATAATTTGCAATAATATTTAGAAGCTATCAATTTTAAGTTCTGTATTTGACAATTACTAGTTCAGATCTTCAAGTTATAAATTGAAATAAAATTTCAATTTAACAAATCTAAGTTCTGTAATTCACTATTACAAGTTCAGATCTTCAAGTTATAATTTACAATAATAATTAGAAGCTATCAATTTTAAGTTCTGTATTTGACAATTACAAGTTCAGATCTTCAAGTTATAATTTGCACTAATAATTTGTATTTAACAATTAGAAGTTCTGTATTTGACAATTACAAGTTCAGATCTTCAAGTTATAATTTGTAATAATAATTAGAAGCTATTAATTTTAAGTTCTGTATTTGACAATTACAAGTTCAGATCTTCAAGTTATAATTTGAAATAATAATTAGAAGCTATCAATTTTATGTTCTGTATTTGACAATTACAAGTTCAGATCTTCAAGTTATAATTTGCAATAATAATTAGAAGCTTTCAATTGTAAGTGCTGTATTTGACAATTACTAGTTCAGATCTACAAGTTATAATTTTCACTAATAATTTGTATTTAACAATTAGTAGTTCTGTATTTGACAATTACAAGTTCCGATCTTCAAGTTATAATTTGCAATAATAATTAGAAGCTATCAATTTTAAGTTCTGTATTTGACAATTACTAGTTCAGATCTTCAAGTTATAATTTGCACTAATAATTTGTATTTAACAATTAGAAGTTCTGTATTTGACAATTACAGGTTCAGATCTTCAAGTAATAATTTGCACTAATAATTTGTATTTAACAATTAGAAGTTCTGTATTTGACAATTACAAGTTCAGATCTTCAAGTTATAATTTGCACTAATAATTTGTATTTAACAATTAGAAGTTCTGTATTTGACAATTACAAGTTCAGATCTTCAAGTTATAATTTGCAATAATAATTAGAAGCAATCAATTTTAAGTTCTGTATTTGACAATTACTAGTTCAGATCTTCAAGTTATAATTAGAAATAAAATTTGAATTTGACAAATCTAAGTTCTGTAATTCACTATTACAAGTTCAGATCTTCAAGTTATAATTTACAATAATAATTAGAAGCTATCAATTTTAAGTTCTGTATTTGACAATTACAAGTTCAGATCTACAAGTTATAATTTGCACTAATAATTTGTATTTAACAATTAGAAGTTCTGTATTTGACAATTACAAGTTCAGATATTCAAGTTATAATTTGAAATAATAATTAGAAGCTATCAATTTTAAGTTCTGTATTTGACAATTACAAGTTCTGATCTTCAAGTTATAATTTGCAATAATAATTAGAAGCTATCAATTTTAAGTTCTGTATTTGACACTTACTAGTTCAGATCTTCAAGTTATAATTTGCACTAATAATTTGTATTTAATAATTAGAAGTTCTGTATTTGACTATTACAAGTTCAGATCTTCGAATTATTATTTGCAATCTTAGTTTTAATTTAACAATTCGAAGTTCTGTATTTACCTATTACAGGTTCAGATCTTCAAGTTATAATTTGCAATCACAATTAGTATTTAACAATGCTAAGTTGCGTATTTGTCTATTACAAGTTCAGATCTTCAAATTATAATTTGCAATAATAATTAGAAGCTATCAATTTTAAGTTCTGTATTTGACAATTACAAGTTCAGATCTTCAAGTTATTATTTGCAATAATAATTAGAAGATATCAATTTTAAGTTCTGTATTTGACAATTACAAGTTCAGATCTTCAAGTTATAATTTACAATAATAATTAGAAGCTATCAATTTTAAGTTCTGTATTTGACAATTACAAGTTCAGATCTTCAAGTTATAATTTGCAATAATATTTAGAAGCTATCAATTTTAAGTTCCGTATTTGACAATTACTAGTTCAGATCTTCAAGTTATAAATTGAAATAATAATTTCAATTTAACAAATCTAAGTTCTGTAATTCACTATTACAAGTTCAGATCTTCAAGTTATAATTTACAATAATAATTAGAAGCTATCAATTTTAAGTTCTGTATTTGACAATTACAAGTTCAGATCTTCAAGTTATAATTTGCACTAAAAATTTGTATTTAACAATTAGAAGTTCTGTATTTGACAATTACAAGTTCAGATCTTCAAGTTATAATTTGCAATAATAATTAGAAGCTATTAATTTTAAGTTCTGTATTTGACAATTACAAGTTCAGATCTTCAAGTTATAATTTGAAATAATAATTAGAAGCTATCAATTTTATGTTCTGTATTTGACAATTACAAGTTCAGATCTTCAAGTTATAATTTGCAATAATAATTAGAAGCTTTCAATTTTAAGTGCTGTATTTGACAATTACTAGTTCAGATCTTCCAGTTATAATTTGCACTAATAATTTGTATTTAACAATTAGAAGTTCTGTATTTGACAATTACAAGTTCAGATCTTCAAGTTATAATTTTCTCTAATAATTTGTATTTAACAATTAGAAGTTCTGTATTTGACAATTACAAGTTCCGATCTTCAAGTTATAATTTGCAATAATAATTAGAAGCTATCAATTTTAAGTTCTGTATTTGACAATTACAAGTTCAGATCTTCAAGTTATAATTTGAAATAATAATTAGAAGCTATCAATTTTAAGTTCTGTATTTGACAATTACAAGTTCAGTTCTTCTAGTTATAATTTGCAATAATAATTAGAAGCTATCAATTTTAAGTTCTGTATTTGACAATTACAAGTTCAGATCTTCAAGTTATAATTTGCAATAATATTTAGAAGCTATCAATTTTAAGTTCTGTATTTGACAATTACTAGTTCAGATCTTCAAGTTATAAATTGAAATAATAATTTCAATTTAACAAATCTAAGTTCTGTAATTCACTATTACAAGTTCAGATCTTCAAGTTATAATTTACAATAATAATTAGAAGCTATCAATTTTAAGTTCTGTATTTGACAATTACAAGTTCAGATCTTCAAGTTATAATTTGCACTAATAATTTGTATTTAACAATTAGAAGTTCTGTGTTTGACAATTACAAGTTCAGATCTTCAAGTTATAATTTGTAATAATAATTAGAAGCTATTAATTTTAAGTTCTGTATTTGACAATTACAAGTTCAGATCTTCAAGTTATAATTTGAAATAATAATTAGAAGCTATCAATTTTATGTTCTGTATTTGACAATTACAAGTTCAGATCTTCAAGTTATAATTTGCAATAATAATTAGAAGCTTTCAATTGTAAGTGCTGTATTTGACAATTACTAGTTCAGATCAACAAGTTATAATTTTCACTAATAATTTGTATTTAACAATTAGTAGTTCTGTATTTGACAATTACAAGTTCCGATCTTCAAGTTATAATTTGCAATAATAATTAGAAGCTATCAATTTTAAGTTCTGTATTTGACAATTACTAGTTCAGATCTTCAAGTTATAATTTGCACTAATAATTTGTATTTAACAATTAGAAGTTCTGTATTTGACAATTACAGGTTCAGATCTTCAAGTAATAATTTGCACTAATAATTTGTATTTAACAATTCGAAGTTCTGTATTTGACTATTACAAGTTCAGATCTTCAAGTTATAATTTGAATTATAATTATAAGCTATCAATTTTAAGTTCTGTATTTGACAATTACAAGTACAGATCTCCAAAATATTATTTGCAATAATAATTAGAAGCTATCAATTTTAAGTTCTGCATTTGACAATTACAAGTTCAGATCTTCAAGTTATTATTTGCAATAATAATTAGAAGCTATTAATTTTAAGTTCTGTATTTGACAATTACAAGTGCAGATCTTCAAGTTATAATTTGCAATAATAATTAGAAGCTATCAATTTTAAGTTCTGTATTTGACAATTACTAGTTCAGATCTTCAAGTTATAATTAGAATTAATAATTAGAATTTGACAAATCTAAGTTCTGTAATTCACTATTACAAGTTCAGATCTTCAAGTTATAATTTACAATAATAATTAGAAGCTATCAATTTTAAGTTCTGTATTTGACAATTACAAGTTCAGATCTACAAGTTATAATTTGCACTAATAATTTGTATTTAACAAATAGAAGTTCTGTATTTGACAATTACAAGTTCAGATCTTCAAGTTATAATTTGAAATAATAATTAGAAGCTATCAATTTTAAGTTCTGTATTTGATAATTACTAGTTCAGATCCTCAAGTTATAATTTGTATAATAATAATTTGAATTTAACAAATCTAAGTTCTGTAATTCACTATTACAAGTTCAGTTCTTCAAGTTATAATTTACAATAATAATTAGAAGCTATCAATTTTAAGTTCTGTATTTGACAATTACAAGTTCAGATCTTCAAGTTATAATTTGCACTAATAATTTTTATTTAACAATTAGAAGTTCTGTATTTGACAATTACAAGTTCAGACATTCAAGTTATAATTTGCAATAATAATTAGAAGCTATTAATTTTAAGTTCTGTATTTGACAATTACAAGTTCAGATCTTCAAGTTATAATTTGAAATAATAATTAGTAGCTATCAATTTTATGTTCTGTATTTGACAATTACAAGTTCAGATCTTCAAGTTATAATTTGCAATAATAATTAGAAGCTATCAATTTTAAGTGCTGTATTTGACAATTACTAGTTCAGATCTTCAAGTTATAATTTACAATAATAATTAGAAGATATCAATTTTAAGTTCTGTATTTGACAATTACAAGTTCAGATCTTCAAGTTATAATTTACAATAATATTTAGAAGCTATCAATTTTAAGTTCTGTATTTGACAATTACTAGTTCAGATCCTCAAGTTATAATTTGAAATAATAATTTGAATTTAACAAATCTAAGTTCTGTAATTCACTATTACAAGTTCAGTTCTTCAAGTTATAATTTACAATAATAATTAGAAGCTATCAATTTTAAGTTCTGTATTTGACAATTACAAGTTCAGATCTTCAAGTTATAATTTGCACTAATAATTTTTATTTAACAATTAGAAGTTCTGTATTTGACAATTACAAGTTCAGACATTCAAGTTATAATTTGCAATAATAATTAGAAGCTATTAATTTTAAGTTCTGTATTTGACAATTACAAGTTCAGATCTTCAAGTTATAATTTGAAATAATAATTAGTAGCTATCAATTTTATGTTCTGTATTTGACAATTACAGGTTCAGATCTTCAAGTTATAATTTGCAATCACAATTAGTATTTAACAATGCTAAGTTGCGTATTTGTCTATTACAAGTTCAGATCTTCAAATTATAATTTGCAATAATAATTAGAAGCTATCAATTTTAAGTTCTGTATTTGACAATTACAAGTTCAGATCTTCAAGTTATTATTTGCAATAATAATTAGAAGATATCAATTTTAAGTTCTGTATTTGACAATTACAAGTTCAGATCTTCAAGTTATAATTTACAATAATAATTAGAAGCTATCAATTTTAAGTTCTGTATTTGACAATTACAAGTTCCGATCTTCAAGTTATAATTTGCAATAATATTTAGAAGCTATCAATTTTAAGTTCCGTATTTGACAATTACTAGTTCAGATCTTCAAGTTATAAATTGAAATAATAATTTCAATTTAACAAATCTAAGTTCTGTAATTCACTATTACAAGTTCAGATTTTCAAGTTATAATTTACAATAATAATTAGAAGCTATCAATTTTAAGTTCTGTATTTGACAATTACAAGTTCAGATCTTCAAGTTATAATTTGCACTAAAAATTTGTATTTAACAATTAGAAGTTCTGTATTTGACAATTACAAGTTCAGATCTTCAAGTTATAATTTGCAATAATAATTAGAAGCTATTAATTTTAAGTTCTGTATTTGACAATTACAAGTTCAGATCTTCAAGTTATAATTTGAAATAATAATTAGAAGCTATCAATTTTATGTTCTGTATTTGAAAATTACAAGTTCAGATCTTCAAGTTATAATTTGCAATAATAATTAGAAGCTTTCAATTTTAAGTGCTGTATTTGACAATTACTAGTTCAGATCTTCCAGTTATAATTTGCACTAATAATTTGTATTTAACAATTAGAAGTTCTGTATTTGACAATTACAAGTTCAGATCTTCAAGTTATAATTTTCTCTAATAATTTGTATTTAACAATTAGAAGTTCTGTATTTGACAATTACAAGTTCCGATCTTCAAGTTATAATTTGCAATAATAATTAGAAGCTATCAATTTTAAGTTCTGTATTTGACAATTACAAGTTCAGATCTTCAAGTTATAATTTGAAATAATAATTAGAAGCTATCAATTTTAAGTTCTGTATTTGACAATTACAAGTTCAGTTCTTCTAGTTATAATTTGCAATAATAATTAGAAGCTATCAATTTTAAGTTCTGTATTTGACAATTACAAGTTCAGATCTTCAAGTTATAATTTGCAATAATATTTAGAAGCTATCAATTTTAAGTTCTGTATTTGACAATTACTAGTTCAGATCTTCAAGTTATAAATTGAAATAATAATTTCAATTTAACAAATCTAAGTTCTGTAATTCACTATTACAAGTTCAGATCTTCAAGTTATAATTTACAATAATAATTAGAAGCTATCAATTTTAAGTTCTGTATTTGACAATTACAAGTTCAGATCTTCAAGTTATAATTTGCACTAATAATTTGTATTTAACAATTAGAAGTTCTGTATTTGACAATTACAAGTTCAGATCTTCAAGTTATAATTTGTAATAATAATTAGAAGCTATTAATTTTAAGTTCTGTATTTGACAATTACAAGTTCAGATCTTCAAGTTATAATTTGAAATAATAATTAGAAGCTATCAATTTTATGTTCTGTATTTGACAATTACAAGTTCAGATCTTCAAGTTATAATTTGCAATAATAATTAGAAGCTTTCAATTGTAAGTGCTGTATTTGACAATTACTAGTTCAGATCTACAAGTTATAATTTTCACTAATAATTTGTATTTAACAATTAGTAGTTCTGTATTTGACAATTACAAGTTCCGATCTTCAAGTTATTATTTGCAATAATAATTAGAAGCTATCAATTTTAAGTTCTGTATTTGACAATTACTAGTTCAGATCTTCAAGTTATAATTTGCACTAATAATTTGTATTTAACAATTAGAAGTTCTGTATTTGACAATTACAGGTTCAGATCTTCAAGTAATAATTTGCACTAATAATTTGTATTTAACAATTCGAAGTTCTGTATTTGACTATTACAAGTTCAGATCTTCAAGTTATAATTTGAATTATAATTATAAGCTATCAATTTTAAGTTCTGTATTTGACAATTACAAGTACAGATCTCCAAAATATTATTTGCAATAATAATTAGAAGCTATCAATTTTAAGTTCTGCATTTGACAATTACAAGTTCAGATCATCAAGTGATTATTTGCAATAATAATTAGAAGCTATTAATTTTAAGTTCTGTATTTGACAATTACAAGTGCAGATCTTCAAGTTATAATTTGCAATAATAATTAGAAGCTATCAATTTTAAGTTCTGTATTTGACAATTACTAGTTCAGATCTTCAAGTTATAATTAGAATTAATAATTAGAATTTGACAAATCTAAGTTCTGTAATTCACTATTACAAGTTCAGATCTTCAAGTTATAATTTACAATAATAATTAGAAGCTATCAATTTTAAGTTCTGTATTTGACAATTACAAGTTCAGATCTACAAGTTATAATTTGCACTAATAATTTGTATTTAACAAATAGAAGTTCTGTATTTGACAATTACAAGTTCAGATCTTCAAGTTATAATTTGAAATAATAATTAGAAGCTATCAATTTTAAGTTCTGTATTTGACAATTACTAGTTCAGATCCTCAAGTTATAATTTGAAATAATAATTTGAATTTAACAAATCTAAGTTCTGTAATTCACTATTACAAGTTCAGTTCTTCAAGTTATAATTTACAATAATAATTAGAAGCTATCAATTTTAAGTTCTGTATTTGACAATTACAAGTTCAGATCTTCAAGTTATAATTTGCACTAATAATTTTTATTTAACAATTAGAAGTTCTGCATTTGACAATTACAAGTTCAGACATTCAAGTTATAATTTGCAATAATAATTAGAAGCTATTAATTTTAAGTTCTGTATTTGACAATTACAAGTTCAGATCTTCAAGTTATAATTTGAAATAATAATTAGTAGCTATCAATTTTATGTTCTGTATTTGACAATTACAAGTTCAGATCTTCAAGTTATAATTTGCAATAATAATTAGAAGCTATCAATTTTAAGTGCTGTATTTGACAATTACTAGTTCAGATCTTCAAGTTATAATTTACAATAATAATTAGAAGCTATCAATTTTAAGTTCTGTATTTGACAATTACAAGTTCAGATCTACAAGTTATAATTTGCACTAATAATTTGTATTTAACAATTAGAAGTTCTGTATTTGACAATTACAAGTTCAGATCTTCAAGTTATAATTTGCAATAATAATTAGAAGCTATCAATTTTAAGTTCTGTATTTGACAATTACTAGTTCAGATCTACAAGTTATAATTTGAAATAATAAATTGTATTTAACAAATCTAAGTTCTGTAATTCACTATTACAAGTTCAGTTCTTCAAGTTATAATTTACAATAATAATTAGAAGCTATCAATTTTAAGTTCTGTATTTGACAATTACAAGTTCAGATCTTCAAGTTATAATTTGCACTAATAATTTGTATTTAACAATTAGAAGTTCTGTATTTGACAATTACAAGTTCAGACATTCAAGTTATAATTTGCAATAATAATTAGAAGCTATTAATTTTAAGTTCTGTGTTTGACAATTACAAGTTCAGATCTTCAAGTTATAATTTGAAATAATAATTAGTAGCTATCAATTTTATGTTCTGTATTTGACAATTCCAAGTTCAGATCTTCAAGTTATAATTTGCAATAATAATTAGAAGCTATCAATTTTAAGTGCTGTATTTGACAATTACTAGTTCAGATCTTCAAGTTATAATTTGCACTAATAATTTGTATTTAACAATTAGAAGTTCTGTATTTGACAATTACAAGTTCAGATCTTCAAGTTATAATTTGTAATAATAATTAGAAGCTATTAATTTTAAGTTCTGTATTTGACAATTACAAGTTCAGAACTTCAAGTTATAATTTGAAATAATAATTAGAAGCTATCAATTTTATGTTCTGTATTTGACAATTACAAGTTCAGATCTTCAAGTTATAATTTGCAATAATAATTAGAAGCTTTCAATTGTAAGTGCTGTATTTGACAATTACTAGTTCAGATCTACAAGTTATAATTTGCAATAATAATTAGAAGCTTTCAATTGTAAGTGCTGTATTTGACAATTACTAGTTCAGATCTTCAAGTTATAATTTGCAAAAATAATTAGAAGCTTTCAATTGTAAGTGCTGTATTTGACAATTACTAGTTCAGATCTACAAGTTATAATTTGCAATAATAATTAGAAGCTTTCAATTGTAAGTGCTGTATTTGACAATTACAAGTTCCGATCTTCAAGTTATAATTTGCAATAATAATTAGAAGCTATCAATTTTAAGTTCTGTATTTGACAATTACTAGTTCAGATCTACAAGTTATAAATTGAAATAATAATTTCAATTTAACAAATCTAAGTTCTGTAATTCACTATTACAAGTTCAGATCTTCAAGTTATAATTTACAATAATAATTAGAAGCTATCAATTTTAAGTTCTGTATTTGACAATTACAAGTTCAGATCTTCAAGTTATAATTTGCACTAAAAATTTGTATTTAACAATTAGAAGTTCTGTATTTGACAATTACAAGTTCAGATCTTCAAGTTATAATTTGCAATAATAATTAGAAGCTATTAATTTTAAGTTCTGTATTTGACAATTACAAGTTCAGATCTTCAAGTTATAATTTGAAATAATAATTAGAAGCTATCAATTTTATGTTCTGTATTTGACAATTACAAGTTCAGATCTTCAAGTTATAATTTGCAATAATAATTAGAAGCTTTCAATTTTAAGTGCTGTATTTGACAATTACTAGTTCAGATCTTCAAGTTATAATTTGCACTAATAATTTGTATTTAACAATTAGAAGTTCTGTATTTGACAATTACAAGTTCAGATCTTCAAGTTATAATTTTCTCTAATAATTTGTATTTAACAATTAGAAGTTCTGTATTTGACAATTACAAGTTCCGATCTTCAAGTTATAATTTGCAATAATAATTAGAAGCTATCAATTTTAAGTTCTGTATTTGACAATTACAAGTTCAGATCTTCAAGTTATAATTTGAAATAATAATTAGAAGCTATCAATTTTAAGTTCTGTATTTGACAATTACAAGTTCAGTTCTTCTAGTTATAATTTGCAATAATAATTAGAAGCTATCAATTTTAAGTTCTGTATTTGACAATTACAAGTTCAGATCTTCAAGTTATAATTTGCAATAATATTTAGAAGCTATCAATTTTAAGTTCTGTATTTGACAATTACTAGTTCAGATCTTCAAGTTATAAATTGAAATAATAATTTCAATTTAACAAATCTAAGTTCTGTAATTCACTATTACAAGTTCAGATCTTCAAGTTATAATTTACAATAATAATTAGAAGCTATCAATTTTAAGTTCTGTATTTGACAATTACAAGTTCAGATCTTCAAGTTATAATTTGCACTAATAATTTGTATTTAACAATTAGAAGTTCTGTATTTGACAATTACAAGTTCAGATCTTCAAGTTATAATTTGTAATAATAATTAGAAGCTATTAATTTTAAGTTCTGTATTTGACAATTACAAGTTCAGATCTTCAAGTTATAATTTGAAATAATAATTAGAAGCTATCAATTTTATGTTCTGTATTTGACAATTACAAGTTCAGATCTTCAAGTTATAATTTGCAATAATAATTAGAAGCTTTCAATTGTAAGTGCTGTATTTGACAATTACTAGTTCAGATCTACAAGTTATAATTTTCACTAATAATTTGTATTTAACAATTAGTAGTTCTGTATTTGACAATTACAAGTTCCGATCTTCAAGTTATAATTTGCAATAATAATTAGAAGCTATCAATTTTAAGTTCTGTATTTGACAATTACTAGTTCAGATCTTCAAGTTATAATTTGCACTAATAATTTGTATTTAACAATTAGAAGTTCTGTATTTGACAATTACAGGTTCAGATCTTCAAGTAATAATTTGCACTAATAATTTGTATTTAACAATTCGAAGTTCTGTATTTGACTATTACAAGTTCAGATCTTCAAGTTATAATTTGAATTATAATTATAAGCTATCAATTTTAAGTTCTGTATTTGACAATTACAAGTACAGATCTCCAAAATATTATTTGCAATAATAATTAGAAGCTATCAATTTTAAGTTCTGCATTTGACAATTACAAGTTCAGATCTTCAAGTTATTATTTGCAATAATAATTAGAAGCTATTAATTTTAAGTTCTGTATTTGACAATTACAAGTGCAGATCTTCAAGTTATAATTTGCAATAATAATTAGAAGCTATCAATTTTAAGTTCTGTATTTGACAATTACTAGTTCAGATCTTCAAGTTATAATTAGAATTAATAATTAGAATTTGACAAATCTAAGTTCTGTAATTCACTATTACAAGTTCAGATCTTCAAGTTATAATTTACAATAATAATTAGAAGCTATCAATTTTAAGTTCTGTATTTGACAATTACAAGTTCAGATCTACAAGTTATAATTTGCACTAATAATTGGTATTTAACAAATAGAAGTTCTGTATTTGACAATTACAAGTTCAGATCTTCAAGTTATAATTTGAAATAATAATTAGAAGCTATCAATTTTAAGTTCTGTATTTGACAATTACTAGTTCAGATCCTCAAGTTATAATTTGAAATAATAATTTGAATTTAACAAATCTAAGTTCTGTAATTCACTATTACAAGTTCAGTTCTTCAAGTTATAATTTACAATAATAATTAGAAGCTATCAATTTTAAGTTCTGTATTTGACAATTACAAGTTCAGATCTTCAAGTTATAATTTGCACTAATAATTTTTATTTAACAATTAGAAGTTCTGTATTTGACAATTACAAGTTCAGACATTCAAGTTATAATTTGCAATAATAATTAGAAGCTATTAATTTTAAGTTCTGTATTTGACAATTACAAGTTCAGATCTTCAAGTTATAATTTGAAATAATAATTAGTAGCTATCAATTTTATGTTCTGTATTTGACAATTACAAGTTCAGATCTTCAAGTTATAATTTGCAATAATAATTAGAAGCTATCAATTTTAAGTGCTGTATTGGACAATTACTAGTTCAGATCTTCAAGTTATAACTTACAATAATAATTAGAAGCTATCAATTTTAAGTTCTGTATTTGACAATTACAAGTTCAGATCTACAAGTTATAATTTGCACTAATAATTTGTATTTAACAATTAGAAGTTCTGTATTTGACAATTACAAGTTCAGATCTTCAAGTTATAATTTGCAATAATAATTAGAAGCTATCAATTTTAAGTTCTGTATTTGACAATTACTAGTTAAGATCTACAAGTTATAATTTGAAATAATAAATTGTATTTAACAAATCTAAGTTCTGTAATTCACTATTACAAGTTCAGTTCTTCAAGTTATAATTTACAATAATAATTAGAAGCTATCAATTTTAAGTTCTGTATTTGACAATTACAAGTTCAGATCTTCAAGTTATAATTTGCACTAATAATTTGTATTTAACAATTAGAAGTTCTGTATTTGACAATTACAAGTTCAGACATTCAAGTTATAATTTGCAATAATAATTAGAAGCTATTAATTTTAAGTTCTGTGTTTGACAATTACAAGTTCAGATCTTCAAGTTATAATTTGAAATAATAATTAGTAGCTATCAATTTTATGTTCTGTATTTGACAATTCCAAGTTCAGATCTTCAAGTTATAATTTGCAATAATAATTAGAAGCTATCAATTTTAAGTGCTGTATTTGACAATTACTAGTTCAGATCTTCAAGTTATAATTTGCACTAATAATTTGTATTTAACAATTAGAAGTTCTGTATTTGACAATTACAAGTTCAGATCTTCAAGTTATAATTTGCACTAATAATTTGTATTTAACAATTAGAAGTTCTGTATTTGACAATTACAAGTTCAGATCTTCAAGTTATAATTTGCAATAATAATTAGAAGCTATCAATTTTAAGTTCTGTATTTGACAATTACTAGTTCAGATCTTCAAGTTATAATTAGAATTAATAATTAGAATTTGACAAATCTAAGTTCTGTAATTCACTATTACAAGTTCAGATCTTCAAGTTATAATTTACAATAATAATTAGAAGCTATCAATTTTAAGTTCTGTATTTGACAATTACAAGTTCAGATCTACAAGTTATAATTTGCACTAATAATTTGTATTTAACAAATAGAAGTTCTGTATTTGACAATTACAAGTTCAGATCTTCAAGTTATAATTTGAAATAATAATTAGAAGCTATCAATTTTAAGTTCTGTATTTGACAATTACTAGTTCAGATCCTCAAGTTATAATTTGAAATAATAATTTGAATTTAACAAATCTAAGTTCTGTAATTCACTATTACAAGTTCAGTTCTTCAAGTTATAATTTACAATAATAATTAGAAGCTATCAATTTTAAGTTCTGTATTTGACAATTACAAGTTCAGATCTACAAGTTATAATTTGCACTAATAATTTTTATTTAACAATTAGAAGTTCTGTATTTGACAATTACAAGTTCAGACATTCAAGTTATAATTTGCAATAATAATTAGAAGCTATTAATTTTAAGTTCTGTATTTGACAATTACAAGTTCAGATCTTCAAGTTATAATTTGAAATAATAATTAGTAGCTATCAATTTTATGTTCTGTATTTGACAATTACAAGTTCAGATCTTCAAGTTATAATTTGCAATAATAATTAGAAGCTATCAATTTTAAGTGCTGTATTTGACAATTACTAGTTCAGATCTTCAAGTTATAATTTACAATAATAATTAGAAGCTATCAATTTTAAGTTCTGTATTTGACAATTACAAGTTCAGATCTACAAGTTATAATTTGCACTAATAATTTGTATTTAACAATTAGAAGTTCTGTATTTGACAATTACAAGTTCAGATCTTCAAGTTATAATTTCCAATAATAATTAGAAGCTATCAATTTTAAGTTCTGTATTTGACAATTACTAGTTCAGATCTACAAGTTATAATTTGAAATAATAAATTGTATTTAACAAATCTAAGTTCTGTAATGCACTATTACAAGTTCAGTTCTTCAAGTTATAATTTACAATAATAATTAGAAGCTATCAATTTTAAGTTCTGTATTTGACAATTACAAGTTCAGATCTTCAAGTTATAATTTGCACTAATAATTTGTATTTAACAATTAGAAGTTCTGTATTTGACAATTACAAGTTCAGACATTCAAGTTATAATTTGCAATAATAATTAGAAGCTATTAATTTTAAGTTCTGTGTTTGACAATTACAAGTTCAGATCTTCAAGTTATAATTTGAAATAATAATTAGTAGCTATCAATTTTATGTTCTGTATTTGACAATTCCAAGTTCAGATCTTCAAGTTATAATTTGCAATAATAATTAGAAGCTATCAATTTTAAGTGCTGTATTTGACAATTACTAGTTCAGATCTTCTAGTTATAATTTGCACTAATAATTTGTATTTAACAATTAGAAGTTCTGTATTTGACAATTACAAGTTCAGATCTTCAAGTTATAATTTGCACTAATAATTTGTATTTAACAATTAGAAGTTCTGTATTTGACAATTACAAGTTCAGATCTTCAAGTTATAATTTGCAATAATAATTAGAAGCTATCAATTTTAAGTTCTGTATTTGACAATTACTAGTTCAGATCTTCAAGTTATAATTTGCACTAATAATTTGTATTTAACAATTAGAAGTTCTGTATTTGACTATTACAAGTTCAGATCTTCAAGTTATAATTTGCACTAATAATTTGTATTTAACAATTAGAAGTTCTGTATTTGACAATTACAAGTTCAGATCTTCAAGTTATAATTTGCAATAATAATTAGAAGCTATTAATTTTAAGTTCTGTATTTGACAATTACAAGTTCAGATCTTCAAGTTATAATTCGAAATAATAATTAGAAGCTATCAATTTTATGTTCTGTATTTGACAATTACAAGTTCAGATCTTCAAGTTATAATTTGCAATAATAATTAGAAGCTATCAATTGTAAGTGCTGTATTTGACAATTACTAGTTCAGATCTTCAAGTTATAATTTGCACTTATAATTTGTATTTAACAAGATCTTCAAATTATAATTTGCAATAATAATTAGAAGCTATCAATTTTAAGTGCTGTATTTGACAATTACTAGTTCAGATCTTCAAGTTATTATTTGCAATAATAATTAGAAGATATCAATTTTAAGTTCTGTATTTGACAATTACAAGGTCAGATCTTCAAGTTATAATTTACAATAATAATTAGAAGCTATCAATTTTAAGTTCTGTATTTGACAATTACAAGTTCAGATCTTCAAGTTATGATTTGCAATAATAATTAGAAGCTATCAATTTTAAGTTCTGTATTTGACAATTACTAGTTCAGATCTTCAAGTTATAATTTGAAATAATAATTTGAATTTAACAAATCTAAGTTCTGTAATTCACTATTACAAGTTCAGATCTTCAAGTTATAATTTACAATAATGATTAGAAGCTATCAATTTTAAGTTCTGTATTTGACAATTACAAGTTCAGATCTTCAAGTTATAATTTGCACTAATAATTTGTATTTAACAATTAGAAGTTCTGTATTTGACAATTACAAGTTCAGATCTTCAAGTTACAATTTGCAATAATAATTAGAAGCTATTAATTTTAAGTTCTGTATTTGACAATTACAAGTTCAGATCTTCAAGTTATAATTCGAAATAATAATTAGAAGCTATCAATTTTATGTTCTGTATTTGACAATTACAAGTTCAGATCTTCAAGTTATAATTTGCAATAATAATTAGAAGCTATCAATTGTAAGTGCTGTATTGGACAATTACTAGTTCAGATCTTCAAGTTATAATTTGCACTTATAATTTGTATTTAACAATTAGAAGTTCTGTGTTTTACAATTACAAGTTCAGATCTTCAAGTTATGATTTGCACTAATAATTTGTATTTAACAATTAGAAGTTCTGTATTTGACTATTACAAGTTCAGATCTTCAAATTATTATTTGCAATCTTAGTTTGAATTTAACCATTCGAAGTTCTGTATTTACCTATTACAGGTTCAGATCTTCAAGTAATAATTTGCACTAATAATTTATATTTAACAATTCGAAGTTCTGTATTTGACTATTACAAGTTCAGATCTTCAAGTTATAATTTGAATTATAATTATAAGCTATCAATTTTAAGTTCTGTATTTGACAATTACAAGAACAGATCTCCAAATTATTATTTGCAATAATAATTAGAAGCTATCAATTTTAAGTTCTGCATTTGACAATTACAAGTTCAGATCTTCAAGTTATTATTTGCAATAATAATTAGAAGCTATTAATTTTAAGTTCTGTATTTGACAATTACAAGTGCAGATCTTCAAGTTATAATTTGCAATAATAATTAGAAGCTATCAATTTTAAGTTCTGTATTTGACAATTACTAGTTCAGATCTTCAAGTTATAATTAGAATTAATAATTAGAATTTGACAAATCTAAGTTCTGTAATTCACTATTACAAGTTCAGATCTTCAAGTTATAATTTACAATAATAATTAGAAGCTATCAATTTTAAGTTCTGTATCTGACAATTACAAGTTCAGATCTACAAGTTATAATTTGCACTAATAATTTGTATTTAACAATTAGAAGTTCTGTATTTGACAATTACAAGTTCAGATCTTCAAGTTATAATTTGAAATAATAATTAGAAGCTATCAATTTTAAGTTCTGTATTTGACAATTACTAGTTCAGATCCTCAAGTTATAATTTGAAATAATAATTTGAATTTAACAAATCTAAGTTCTGTAATTCACTATTACAAGTTCAGTTCTTCAAGTTATAATTTACAATAATAATTAGAAGCTATCAATTTTAAGTTCTGTATTTGACAATTACAAGTTCAGATCTTCAAGTTATAATTTGCACTAATAATTTGTATTTAACAATTAGAAGTTCTGTATTTGACAATTACAAGTTCAGACATTCAAGTTATAATTTGCAATAATAATTAGAAGCTATTAATTTTAAGTTCTGTATTTGACAATTACAAGTTCAGATCTTCAAGTTATAATTTGAAATAATAATTAGTAGCTATCAATTTTATGTTCTGTATTTGACAATTACAAGTTCAGATCTTCAAGTTATAATTTGCAATAATAATTAGAAGCTATCAATTTTAAGTGCTGTATTTGACAATTACTAGTTCAGATCTTCAAGTTATAATTTCCACTAATAATTTGTATTTAACAATTAGCAGTTCTGTATTTGACTATTACAAGTTCAGATCTTCGAATTATTATTTGCAATCTTAGTTAGAATTTAACAATTCGAAGTTCTGTATTTACCTATTACAGGTTCAGATCTTCAAGTTATAATTTGCACTAATAATTTGTATTTAACAATTAGAAGTTCTGTATTTGACAATTACAAGTTCAGATCTTCAAGTTATAATTTGCAATAATAATTAGAAGCTATCAATTTTAAGTTCTGTATTTGACAATTACTAGATCAGATCTTCAAGTTATAATTTGCACTAATAATTTGTATTTAACAATTAGCAGTTCTGTATTTGACTATTACAAGTTCAGATCTTCGAATTATTATTTGCAATCTTAGTTAGAATTTAACAATTCGAAGTTCTGTATTTACCTATTACAGGTTCAGATCTTCAAGTTATAATTTTCAATCACAATTTGTATTTAACAATGCTAAGTTGCGTATTTGTCTATTACAAGTTCAGATCTTCAAATTATAATTTGCAATAATAATTAGAAGCTATCAATTTTTAGTTCTGAATTTGACAATTACAAGTTCAGATCTTCAAGTAATTATTTGCAATAATAATTAGAAGCTATCAATTTTAAGTTCTGTTTTTGACAATTACACGTTCAGATCTTGAAGTTATAATTTACAATAATAATTAGAAGCTATCAATTTTAAGTTCTGTATTTAACAATTACAAGTTCAGATCTTCAAGTTATAATATGCAATAATAATTAGAAGCTATCAATTTTAAGTTCTGTTTTGGACAATTACTAGTTCAGATCTTCAAGTTATAATTTGAAATAATAATTTGAATTTAACAAATCTAAGTTCTGTAATTCACTATTACAGGTTCAGATCTTCAAGTTATAATTTGCAATCACAATTTGTATTTAACAATGCTAAGTTGCGTAAATGGTCTATTACAAGTTCAGATCTTGAAATTATAATTTGCAATAATAATTAGAAGCTATCAATTTTAAGTGCTGTATTTGATAATTACTAGTTCAGATCTTCAAGTTATTATTTGCAATAATAATTAGAAGATATCAATTTTAAGTTCTGTATTTGACAATTACAAGGTCAGATCTTCAAGTTATAATTTACAATAATAATTAGAAGCTATCAATTTTAAGTTCTGTATTTGACAATTACAAGTTCAGATCTTCAAGTTATGATTTGCAATAATAATTAGAAGCTATCAATTTTAAGTTCTGTATTTGACAATTACTAGTTCAGATCTTCAAGTTATAATTTGAAATAATAATTTGAATTTAACAAATCTAAGTTCTGTAATTCACTATTACAAGTTCAGATCTTCAAGTTATAATTTACAATAATGATTACAGGTACCGTGAATGAAAAACTGAACGAATTCAAATTCAAATTTCACCAATAACAGTTACTTTTTAAACAAAATTCCAAGTACGCCAAAGAGTACGTGATATAAATTGATCGATGTCAATTTTGTTTTTTTCTAATGTCAGTTACAACCATGGTGTTAACTAAAGAGCAACAAGTAATGATTTTTAAGCTTTTAGAGCAACAGTGCAGTTTTACGGTGATACAAAAAACATGTCAAGATTGAAATTTTTTTGTTTCGAAGGGTACACTCTCTAGCTACAAAAAAAATGGAATTCTGGTTCATAAAACCAAAATTCGGAAGAAAGGCAGCGGCAAAACGCCAACTCTGACAAATCGTCAATTATCGAGTTTAAAGAAAATTGCTTTAAAAACGAATCCCCCGACGCTAGAACATATGGCAAATCATTTTAGTACATCGGAGTATATCATTCGGTATAATTTAGATAAAAAATTAAACCTCAAATTATTGAAGAAGCCAAAAAGACATCATATTTCCGAAGAAACAATTATGAAAAGGCATCAACGCTCTCTAGGATTATATCACTTACTAAATTGTAATAAATGGCAAAAATACATTACTGTTGATGAAGCATGGTTCCATCTAACAAATGCTGATGGCCAACGAAAAGTTCAGTACTTGCGTCGCGAGCAGTCAGCAAAAGAATTAAACGTATTTGCAAAACAGTCTCATCCGAAGGGAGTTATGGTGTTCATGGGAATATCGAATTTTGGAACTACAATGCCAATTTTTGTTGAGCCTGGAGCTAAAATTAACTCGGAATATTATATTAAGAATTGTTTAAAACCACTTTTGATTGATGCAAAGAGATTATATCCTGCTGGTGATTGGAAATTACACCAAGACTCCGCACCAGCGCACGCTTCAAAGAAGACGTTGAATTTTCTTGAAGAGAAAGGCGTATCTTTTATTCATCCGGATATATGGACACCATCATCACCGGACCTTTCACCCTGTGATTATTTTTTGTGGGGATATTTAAAATCGCAGTTACATAAATCAAAAGTTAAAACCATAGATCAGCTTAAAAAACTAATAAAACGTGAGATAGCAAACATTCCTCTAGAAATGATACAAAGAGCGCTAAAATCGTGGTCAAAACGTTGTCTTCAAGTGTATAAGAATCAAGGACAACATATTAAATAAAATCATTAAAAAAAAACAAAAATAAATGTAACTAATTTGATTTCAAAATCGTTCAGTTTTTCATTCACGGTACCTGTAGAAGCTATCAATTTTAAGTTCTGTATTTGACAATTACAAGTTCAGATCTTCAAGTTATAATTTGCACTAATAATTTGTATTTAACAATTAGAAGTTCTGTATTTGACAATTACAAGTTCAGATCTTCAAGTTATAATTTGCAATAATAATTAGAAGCTATTAATTTTAAGTTCTGTATTTGACAATTACAAGTTCAGATCTTCAAGTTATAATTTGCAATAATAATTAGAAGCTATCAATTGTAAGTGCTGTATTTGACAATTACTAGTTCAGATCTTCAAGTTATAATTTGCACTTATAATTTGTATTTAACAATTAGAAGTTCTGTGTTTTACAATTACAAGTTCAGATCTTCAAGTTATGATTTGCACTAATAATTTGTATTTAACAATTAGAAGTTCTGTATTTGACTATTACAAGTTCAGATCTTCAAGTTATAATTTGCAATAATAATTAGAAGCTATTAATTTTAAGTTCTGTATTTGACAATTACAAGTTCAGATCTTCAAGTTATAATTCGAAATAATAATTAGAAGCTATCAATTTTATGTTCTGTATTTGACAATTACAAGTTCAGATCTTCAAGTTATAATTTGCAATAATAATTAGAAGCTATCAATTGTAAGTGCTGTATTTGACAATTACTAGTTCAGATCTTCAAGTTATAATTTGCACTTATAATTTGTATTTAACAATTAGAAGTTCTGTGTTTTACAATTACAAGTTCAGATCTTCAAGTTATGATTTGCACTAATAATTTGTATTTAACAATTAGAAGTTCTGTATTTGACTATTACAAGTTCAGATCTTCAAATTATTATTTGCAATCTTAGTTTGAATTTAACCATTCGAAGTTCTGTATTTACCTATTACAGGTTCAGATCTTCAAGTAATAATTTGCACTAATAATTTGTATTTAACAATTCGAAGTTCTGTATTTGACTATTACAAGTTCAGATCTTCAAGTTATAATTTGAATTATAATTATAAGCTATCAATTTTAAGTTCTGTATTTGACAATTACAAGTACAGATCTCCAAATTATTATTTGCAATAATAATTAGAAGCTATCAATTTTAAGTTCTGCATTTGACAATTACAAGTTCAGATCTTCAAGTTATTATTTGCAATAATAATTAGAAGCTATTAATTTTAAGTTCTGTATTTGACAATTACAAGTGCAGATCTTCAAGTTATAATTTGCAATAATAATTAGAAGCTATCAATTTTAAGTTCTGTATTTGACAATTACAAGTGCAGATCTTCAAGTTATAATTTACAATAATAATTAGAAGCTATCAATTTTAAGTTCTGTATCTGACAATTACAAGTTCAGATCTACAAGTTATAATTTGCACTAATAATTTGTATTTAACAATTAGAAGTTCTGTATTTGACAATTACAAGTTCAGATCTTCAAGTTATAATTTGAAATAATAATTAGAAGCTATCAATTTTAAGTTCTGTATTTGACAATTACTAGTTCAGATCCTCAAGTTATAATTTGAAATAATAATTTGAATTTAACAAATCTAAGTTCTGTAATTCACTATTACAAGTTCAGTTCTTCAAGTTATAATTTACAATAATAATTAGAAGCTATCAATTTTAAGTTCTGTATTTGACAATTACAAGTTCAGATCTTCAAGTTATAATTTGCACTAATAATTTGTATTTAACAATTAGAAGTTCTGTATTTGACAATTACAAGTTCAGACATTCAAGTTATAATTTGCAATAATAATTAGAAGCTATTAATTTTAAGTTCTGTATTTGACAATTACAAGTTCAGATCTTCAAGTTATAATTTGAAATAATAATTAGTAGCTATCAATTTTATGTTCTGTATTTGACAATTACAAGTTCAGATCTTCAAGTTATAATTTGCAATAATAATTAGAAGCTATCAATTTTAAGTGCTGTATTTGACAATTACTAGTTCAGATCTTCAAGTTATAATTTGCACTAATAATTTGTATTTAACAATTAGCAGTTCTGTATTTGACTATTACAAGTTCAGATCTTCGAATTATTATTTGCAATCTTAGTTAGAATTTAACAATTCGAAGTTCTGTATTTACCTATTACAGGTTCAGATCTTCAAGTTATAATTTGCACTAATAATTTGTATTTAACAATTAGAAGTTCTGTATTTGACAATTACAAGTTCAGATCTTCAAGTTATAATTTGCAATAATAATTAGAAGCTATCAATTTTAAGTTCTGTATTTGACAATTACTAGATCAGATCTTCAAGTTATAATTTGCACTAATAATTTGTATTTAACAATTAGCAGTTCTGTATTTGACTATTACAAGTTCAGATCTTCGAATTATTATTTGCAATCTTAGTTAGAATTTAACAATTCGAAGTTCTGTATTTACCTATTACAGGTTCAGATCTTCAAGTTATAATTTTCAATCACAATTTGTATTTAACAATGCTAAGTTGCGTATTTGTCTATTACAAGTTCAGATCTTCAAATTATAATTTGCAATAATAATTAGAAGCTATCAATTTTAAGTTCTGAATTTGACAATTACAAGTTCAGATCTTCAAGTAATTATTTGCAATAATAATTAGAAGCTATCAATTTTAAGTTCTGTTTTGGACAATTACTAGTTCAGATCTTCAAGTTATAATTTGAAATAATAATTTGAATTTAACAAATCTAAGTTCTGTAATTCACTATTACAGGTTCAGATCTTCAAGTTATAATTTGCAATCACAATTTGTATTTAACAATGCTAAGTTGCGTTAATGGTCTATTACAAGTTCAGATCTTCAAATTATAATTTGCAATAATAATTAGAAGCTATCAATTTTAAGTGCTGTATTTGATAATTACTAGTTCAGATCTTCAAGTTATTATTTGCAATAATAATTAGAAGATATCAATTTTAAGTTCTGTATTTGACAATTACAAGGTCAGATCTTCAAGTTATAATTTACAATAATAATTAGAAGCTATCAATTTTAAGTTCTGTATTTGACAATTACAAGTTCAGATCTTCAAGTTATGATTTGCAATAATAATTAGAAGCTATCAATTTTAAGTGCTGTATTTGATAATTACTAGTTCAGATCTTCAAGTTATTATTTGCAATAATAATTAGAAGATATCAATTTTAAGTTCTGTATTTGACAATTACAAGGTCAGATCTTCAAGTTATAATTTACAATAATAATTAGAAGCTATCAATTTTAAGTTCTGTATTTGACAATTACAAGTTCAGATCTTCAAGTTATAATTTGCACTAATAATTTGTATTTAACAATTAGAAGTTCTGTATTTGACAATTACAAGTTCAGATCTTCAAGTTATAATTTGCAATAATAATTAGAAGCTATTAATTTTAAGTTCTGTATTTGACAATTACAAGTTCAGATCTTCAAGTTATAATTTGCAATAATAATTAGAAGCTATCAATTGTAAGTGCTGTATTTGACAATTACTAGTTCAGATCTTCAAGTTATAATTTGCACTTATAATTTGTATTTAACAATTAGAAGTTCTGTGTTTTACAATTACAAGTTCAGATCTTCAAGTTATGATTTGCACTAATAATTTGTATTTAACAATTAGAAGTTCTGTATTTGACTATTACAAGTTCAGATCTTCAAATTATTATTTGCAATATTAGTTTGAATTTAACCATTCGAAGTTCTGTATTTACCTATTACAGGTTCAGATCTTCAAGTAATAATTTGCACTAATAATTTGTATTTAACAATTCGAAGTTCTGTATTTGACTATTACAAGTTCAGATCTACAAGTTATAATTTGAATTATAATTATAAGCTATCAATTTTAAGTTCTGTATTTGACAATTACAAGTACAGATCTCCTAATTATTATTTGCAATAATAATTAGAAGCTATCAATTTTAAGTTCTGCATTTGACAATTACAAGTTCAGATCTTCAAGTTATTATTTGCAATAATAATTAGAAGCTATTAATTTTAAGTTCTGTATTTGACAATTACAAGTGCAGATCTTCAAGTTATAATTTGCAATAATAATTAGAAGCTATCAATTTTAAGTTCTGTATTTGACAATTACTAGTTCAGATCTTCAAGTTATAATTAGATTTAATAATTAGAATTTGACAAATCTAAGTTCTGTAATTCACTATTACAAGTTCAGATCTTCAAGTTATAATTTACAATAATAATTAGAAGCTATCAATTTTAAGTTCTGTATTTGACAATTACAAGTTCAGATCTACAAGTTATAATTTGCACTAATAATTTGTATTTAACAATTAGAAGTTCTGTATTTGACAATTACAAGTTCAGATCTTCAAGTTATAATTTGAAATAATAATTAGAAGCTATCAATTTTAAGTTCTGTATTTGACAATTACTAGTTCAGATCCTCAAGTTATAATTTGAAATAATAATTTGAATTTAACAAATCTAAGTTCTGTAATTCACTATTACAAGTTCAGTTCTTCAAGTTATAATTTACAATAATAATTAGAAGCTATCAATTTTAAGTTCTGTATTTGACAATTACAAGTTCAGATCTTCAAGTTATAATTTGCACTAATAATTTGTATTTAACAATTAGAAGTTCTGTATTTGACAATTACAAGTTCAGACATTCAAGTTATAATTTGCAATAATAATTAGAAGCTATTAATTTTAAGTTCTGTATTTGACAATTACAAGTTCAGATCTTCAAGTTATAATTTGAAATAATAATTAGTAGCTATCAATTTTATGTTCTGTATTTGACAATTACAAGTTCAGATCTTCAAGTTATAATTTGCAATAATAATTAGAAGCTATCAATTTTAAGTGCTGTATTTGACAATTACTAGTTCAGATCTTCAAGTTATAATTTGCACCAATAATTTGTATTTAACAATTAGCAGTTCTGTATTTGACTATTACAAGTTCAGATCTTCGAATTATTATTTGCAATCTTAGTTAGAATTTAACAATTCGAAGTTCTGTATTTACCTATTACAGGTTCAGATCTTCAAGTTATAATTTGCACTAATAATTTGTATTTAACAATTAGAAGTTCTGTATTTGACTATTACAAGTTCAGATCTACAAGTTATAATTTGAATTATAATTATAAGCTATCAATTTTAAGTTCTGTATTTGACAATTACAAGTACAGATCTCCTAATTATTATTTGCAATAATAATTAGAAGCTATCAATTTTAAGTTCTGCATTTGACAATTACAAGTTCAGATCTTCAAGTTATTATTTGCAATAATAATTAGAAGCTATTAATTTTAAGTTCTGTATTTGACAATTACAAGTGCAGATCTTCAAGTTATAATTTGCAATAATAATTAGAAGCTATCAATTTTAAGTTCTGTATTTGACAATTACTAGTTCAGATCTACAAGTTATAATTTGCACTAATAATTTGTATTTAACAATTAGAAGTTCTGTATTTGACAATTACAAGTTCAGATCTTCAAGTTATAATTTGAAATAATAATTAGAAGCTATCAATTTTAAGTTCTGTATTTGACAATTACTAGTTCAGATCCTCAAGTTATAATTTGAAATAATAATTTGAATTTAACAAATCTAAGTTCTGTAATTCACTATTACAAGTTCAGTTCTTCAAGTTATAATTTACAATAATAATTAGAAGCTATCAATTTTAAGTTCTGTATTTGACAATTACAAGTTCAGATCTTCAAGTTATAATTTGCACTAATAATTTGTATTTAACAATTAGAAGTTCTGTATTTGACAATTACAAGTTCAGACATTCAAGTTATAATTTGCAATAATAATTAGAAGCTATTAATTTTAAGTTCTGTATTTGACAATTACAAGTTCAGATCTTCAAGTTATAATTTGAAATAATAATTAGTAGCTATCAATTTTATGTTCTGTATTTGACAATTACAAGTTCAGATCTTCAAGTTATAATTTGCAATAATAATTAGAAGCTATCAATTTTAAGTGCTGTATTTGACAATTACTAGTTCAGATCTTCAAGTTATAATTTGCACCAATAATTTGTATTTAACAATTAGCAGTTCTGTATTTGACTATTACAAGTTCAGATCTTCGAATTATTATTTGCAATCTTAGTTAGAATTTAACAATTCGAAGTTCTGTATTTACCTATTACAGGTTCAGATCTTCAAGTTATAATTTGCACTAATAATTTGTATTTAACAATTAGAAGTTCTGTATTTGACAATTACAAGTTCAGATCTTCAAGTTATAATTTGCAATAATAATTAGAAGCTATCAATTTTAAGTTCTGTATTTGACAATTACTAGATCAGATCTTCAAGTTATAATTTGCACTAATAATTTGTATTTAACAATTAGCAGTTCTGTATTTGACTATTACAAGTTCAGATCTTCGAATTATTATTTGCAATCTTAGTTAGAATTTTACAATTCGAAGTTCTGTATTTACCTATTACAGGTTCAGATCTTCAAGTTATAATTTTCAATCACAATTTGTATTTAACAATGCTAAGTTGCGTATTTGTCTATTACAAGTTCAGATCTTCAAATTATAATTTGCAATAATAATTAGAAGCTATCAATTTTAAGTTCTGAATTTGACAATTACAAGTTCAGATCTTCAAGTAATTATTTGCAATAACAATTAGAAGCTATCAATTTTAAGTTCTGTTTTTGACAATTACAAGTTCAGATCTTGAAGTTATAATTTACAATAATAATTAGAAGCTATCAATTTTAAGTTCTGTATTTAACAATTACAAGTTCAGATCTTCAAGTTATAATATGCAATAATGATTAGAAGCTATCAATTTTAAGTTCTGTTTTGGACAATTACTAGTTCAGATCTTCAAGTTATAATTTGAAATAATAATTTGAATTTAACAATTAGAAGTTCTGTATTTGACAATTACAAGTTCAGATCTTCAAGTTATAATTTGCAATAATAATTAGAAGCTATTAATTTTAAGTTCTGTATTTGACAATTACAAGTTCAGATCTTCAAGTTATAATTTGCAATAATAATTAGAAGCTATCAATTGTAAGTGCTGTATTTGACAATTACTAGTTCAGATCTTCAAGTTATAATTTGCACTTATAATTTGTATTTAACAATTAGAAGTTCTGTGTTTTACAATTACAAGTTCAGATCTTCAAGTTATGATTTGCACTAATAATTTGTATTTAACAATTAGAAGTTCTGTATTTGACAATTACTAGTTCAGATCTTCAAGTTATAATTTGAAATAATAATTTGAATTTAACAAATCTAAGTTCTGTAATTCACTATTACAAGTTCAGATCTTCAAGTTATAATTTACAATAATGATTAGAAGCTATCAATTTTAAGTTCTGTATTTGACAATTACAAGTTCAGATCTTCAAGTTATAATTTGCACTAATAATTTGTATTTAACAATTAGAAGTTCTGTATTTGACAATTACAAGTTCAGATCTTCAAGTTATAATTTGCAATAATAATTAGAAGCTATTAATTTTAAGTTCTGTATTTGACAATTACAAGTTCAGATCTTCAAGTTATAATTTGCAATAATAATTAGAAGCTATCAATTGTAAGTGCTGTATTTGACAATTACTAGTTCAGATCTTCAAGTTATAATTTGCACTTATAATTTGTATTTAACAATTAGAAGTTCTGTGTTTTACAATTACAAGTTCAGATCTTCAAGTTATGATTTGCACTAATAATTTGTATTTAACAATTAGAAGTTCTGTATTTGACTATTACAAGTTCAGATCTTCAAATTATTATTTGCAATATTAGTTTGAATTTAACCATTCGAAGTTCTGTATTTACCTATTACAGGTTCAGATCTTCAAGTAATAATTTGCACTAATAATTTGTATTTAACAATTCGAAGTTCTGTATTTGACTATTACAAGTTCAGATCTACAAGTTATAATTTGAATTATAATTATAAGCTATCAATTTTAAGTTCTGTATTTGACAATTACAAGTACAGATCTCCTAATTATTATTTGCAATAATAATTAGAAGCTATCAATTTTAAGTTCTGCATTTGACAATTACAAGTTCAGATCTTCAAGTTATTATTTGCAATAATAATTAGAAGCTATTAATTTTAAGTTCTGTATTTGAAAATTACAAGTGCAGATCTTCAAGTTATAATTTGCAATAATAATTAGAAGCTATCAATTTTAAGTTCTGTATTTGACAATTACTAGTTCAGATCTTCAAGTTATAATTAGAATTAATAATTAGAATTTGACAAATCTAAGTTCTGTAATTCACTATTACAAGTTCAGATCTTCAAGTTATAATTTACAATAATAATTAGAAGCTATCAATTTTAAGTTCTGTATTTGACAATTACAAGTTCAGATCTACAAGTTATAATTTGCACTAATAATTTGTATTTAACAATTAGAAGTTCTGTATTTGACAATTACAAGTTCAGATCTTCAAGTTATAATTTGAAATAATAATTAGAAGCTATCAATTTTAAGTTCTGTATTTGACAATTACTAGTTCAGATCCTCAAGTTATAATTTGAAATAATAATTTGAATTTAACAAATCTAAGTTCTGTAATTCACTATTACAAGTTCAGTTCTTCAAGTTATAATTTACAATAATAATTAGAAACTATCAATTTTAAGTTCTGTATTTGACAATTACAAGTTCAGATCTTCAAGTTATAATTTGCACTAATAATTTGTATTTAACAATTAGAAGTTCTGTATTTGACAATTACAAGTTCAGACATTCAAGTTATAATTTGCAATAATAATTAGAAGCTATTAATTTTAAGTTCTGTATTTGACAATTACAAGTTCAGATCTTCAAGTTATAATTTGAAATAATAATTAGTAGCTATCAATTTTATGTTCTGTATTTGACAATTACAAGTTCAGATCTTCAAGTTATAATTTGCAATAATAATTAGAAGCTATCAATTTTAAGTGCTGTATTTGACAATTACTAGTTCAGATCTTCAAGTTATAATTTGCACCAATAATTTGTATTTAACAATTAGCAGTTCTGTATTTGACTATTACAAGTTCAGATCTTCGAATTATTATTTGCAATCTTAGTTAGAATTTAACAATTCGAAGTTCTGTATTTACCTATTACAGGTTCAGATCTTCAAGTTATAATTTGCACTAATAATTTGTATTTAACAATTAGAAGTTCTGTATTTGACAATTACAAGTTCAGATCTTCAAGTTATAATTTGCAATAATAATTAGAAGCTATCAATTTTAAGTTCTGTATTTGACAATTACTAGATCAGATCTTCAAGTTATAATTTGCACTAATAATTTGTATTTAACAATTAGCAGTTCTGTATTTGACTATTACAAGTTCAGATCTTCGAATTATTATTTGCAATCTTAGTTAGATTGTAACAATTCGAAGTTCTGTATTTACCTATTACAGGTTCAGATCTTCAAGTTATAATTTTCAATCACAATTTGTATTTAACAATGCTAAGTTGCGTATTTGTCTATTACAAGTTCAGATCTTCAAATTATAATTTGCAATAATAATTAGAAGCTATCAATTTTAAGTTCTGTATTTGACAATTACTAGATCAGATCTTCAAGTTATAATTTGCACTAATAATTTGTATTTAACAATTCGAAGTTCTGTATTTGACTATTACAAGTTCAGATCTTCAAGTTATAATTTGAATTATAATTATAAGCTATCAATTTTAAGTTCTGTATTTGACAATTACAAGTACAGATCTCCTAATTATTATTTGCAATAATAATTAGAAGCTATCAATTTTAAGTTCTGCATTTGACAATTACAAGTTCAGATCTTCAAGTTATTATTTGCAATAATAATTAGAAGCTATTAATTTTAAGTTCTGTATTTGACAGTTACAAGTGCAGATCTTCAAGTTATAATTTGCAATAATAATTAGAAGCTATCAATTTTAAGTTCTGTATTTGACAATTACTAGTTCAGATCTTCAAGTTATAATTAGAATTAATAATTAGAATTTGACAAATCTAAGTTCTGTAATTAACTATTACAAGTTCAGATCTTCAAGTTATAATTTACAATAATAATTAGAAGCTATCAATTTTAAGTTCTGTATTTGACAATTACAAGTTCAGATCTACAAGTTATAATTTGCACTAATAATTTGTATTTAACAATTAGAAGTTCTGTATTTGACAATTACAAGTTCAGATCTTGAAGTTATAATTTGAAATAATAATTAGAAGCTATCAATTTTAAGTTCTGTATTTGACAATTACTAGTTCAGATCCTCAAGTTATAATTTGAAATAATAATTTGAATTTAACAAATCTAAGTTCTGTAATTCACTATTACAAGTTCAGTTCTTCAAGTTATAATTTACAATAATAATTAGAAGCTATCAATTTTAAGTTCTGTATTTGACAATTACAAGTTCAGATCTTCAAGTTATAATTTGCATTAATAATTTGTATTTAACAATTAGAAGTTCTGTATTTGACAATTACAAGTTCAGACATTCAAGTTATAATTTGCAATAATAATTAGAAGCTATTAATTTTAAGTTCTGTATTTGACAATTACAAGTTCAGATCTTCAAGTTATAATTTGAAATAATAATTAGTAGCTATCAATTTTATGTTCTGTATTTGACAATTACAAGTTCAGATCTTCAAGTTATAATTTGCAATAATAATTAGAAGCTATCAATTTTAAGTGCTGTATTTGACAATTACTAGTTCAGATCTTCAAGTTATAATTTGCACCAATAATTTGTATTTAACAATTAGCAGTTCTGTATTTGTCTATTACAAGTTCAGATCTTCGAATTATTATTTGCAATCTTAGTTAGAATTTAACAATTCGAAGTTCTGTATTTACCTATTACAGGTTCAGATCTTCAAGTTATAATTTGCACTAATAATTTGTATTTAACAATTAGAAGTTCTGTATTTGACAATTACAAGTTCAGATCTTCAAGTTATAATTTGCAATAATAATTAGAAGCTATCAATTTTAAGTTCTGTATTTGACAATTACTAGATCAGATCTTCAAGTTATAATTTGCACTAATAATTTGTATTTAACAATTAGCAGTTCTGTATTTGACTATTACAAGTTCAGATCTTCGAATTATTATTTGCAATCTTAGTTAGAATGTAACAATTCGAAGTTCCGTATTTACCTATTACAGGTTCAGATCTTCAAGTTATAATTTTCAATCACAATTTGTATTTAACAATGCTAAGTTGCGTATTTGTCTATTACAAGTTCAGATCTTCAAATTATAATTTGCAATAATAATTAGAAGCTATCAATTTTAAGTTCTGAATTTGACAATTACATGTTCAGATCTTCAAGTAATTATTTGCAATAACAATTAGAAGCTATCAATTTTAAGTTCTGTTTTTGACAATTACAAGTTCAGATCTTGAAGTTATAATTTACAATAATAATTAGAAGCTATCAATTTTAAGTTCTGTATTTAACAATTACAAGTTCAGATCTTCAAGTTATAATATGCAATAATAATTAGAAGCTTACAATTTTAAGTTCTGTTTTGGACAATTACTAGTTCAGATCTTCAAGTTATAATTTGAAATAATAATTTGAATTTAACAAATCTAAGTTCTGTAATTCACTATTACAAGTTCAGATCTTCAAGTTATAATTTACAATAATAATTAGAAGCTATCAATTTTAAGTTCTGTATTTGACAATTACAAGTTCAGATCTTCAAGTTATTATTTGCACTAATAATTCGTATTTAACAATTTGAAGTTCTGTATTTGACAATTACAAGTTCAGATCTTCAAGTTATAATTTGCAATAATAATTAGAAGCTATTAATTTTAAGTTCTGTATTTGACAATTACAAGTTCAGATCTTCAAGTTATAATTTGAAATAATAATTAGAAGCTATCAATTTTATGTTCTGTATTTGACAATTACAAGTTCAGATCTTCAAGTTAAATTTACAATAATAATTAAATGCTATCAATTCTAAGTTCTGTAATTCACTCTTACAAGTTCAGATCTTCAAGTTATAATTTACAATAATAATAATAAGCTATCAATTTTAAGTTCTGTATTTGACAATTACAAGTTCAGATCTTCAAGTTATAATTTGCAATAATAATTAGAAGCTATCAATTTTAAGTTCTGTATTTGACAATTACTAGATCAGATCTTCAAGTTATAATTTGCACTAATAATTTGTATTTAACAATTAGCAGTTCTGTATTTGACTATTACAAGTTCAGATCTTCGAATTATTATTTGCAATCTTAGTTAGATTGTAACAATTCGAAGTTCTGTATTTACCTATTACAGGTTCAGATCTTCAAGTTATAATTTTCAATCACAATTTGTATTTAACAATGCTAAGTTGCGTATTTGTCTATTACAAGTTCAGATCTTCAAATTATAATTTGCAATAATAATTAGAAGCTATCAATTTTAAGTTCTGTATTTGACAATTACTAGATCAGATCTTCAAGTTATAATTTGCACTAATAATTTGTATTTAACAATTCGAAGTTCTGTATTTGACTATTACAAGTTCAGATCTTCAAGTTATAATTTGAATTATAATTATAAGCTATCAATTTTAAGTTCTGTATTTGACAATTACAAGTACAGATCTCCTAATTATTATTTGCAATAATAATTAGAAGCTATCAATTTTAAGTTCTGCATTTGACAATTACAAGTTCAGATCTTCAAGTTATTATTTGCAATAATAATTAGAAGCTATTAATTTTAAGTTCTGTATTTGACAATTACAAGTGCAGATCTTCAAGTTATAATTTGCAATAATAATTAGAAGCTATCAATTTTAAGTTCTGTATTTGACAATTACTAGTTCAGATCTTCAAGTTATAATTAGAATTAATAATTAGAATTTGACAAATCTAAGTTCTGTAATTAACTATTACAAGTTCAGATCTTCAAGTTATAATTTACAATAATAATTAGAAGCTATCAATTTTAAGTTCTGTATTTGACAATTACAAGTTCAGATCTACAAGTTATAATTTGCACTAATAATTTGTATTTAACAATTAGAAGTTCTGTATTTGACAATTACAAGTTCAGATCTTGAAGTTATAATTTGAAATAATAATTAGAAGCTATCAATTTTAAGTTCTGTATTTGACAATTACTAGTTCAGATCCTCAAGTTATAATTTGAAATAATAATTTGAATTTAACAAATCTAAGTTCTGTAATTCACTATTACAAGTTCAGTTCTTCAAGTTATAATTTACAATAATAATTAGAAGCTATCAATTTTAAGTTCTGTATTTGACAATTACAAGTTCAGATCTTCAAGTTATAATTTGCATTAATAATTTGTATTTAACAATTAGAAGTTCTGTATTTGACTATTACAAGTTCAGATCTTCAAGTTATAATTTGAATTATAATTATAAGCTATCAATTTTAAGTTCTGTATTTGACAATTACAAGTACAGATCTCCTAATTATTATTTGCAATAATAATTAGAAGCTATCAATTTTAAGTTCTGCATTTGACAATTACAAGTTCAGATCTTCAAGTTATTATTTGCAATAATAATTAGAAGCTATTAATTTTAAGTTCTGTATTTGACAATTACAAGTGCAGATCTTCAAGTTATAATTTGCAATAATAATTAGAAGCTATCAATTTTAAGTTCTGTATTTGACAATTACTAGTTCAGATCTTCAAGTTATAATTAGAATTAATAATTAGAATTTGACAAATCTAAGTTCTGTAATTAACTATTACAAGTTCAGATCTTCAAGTTATAATTTACAATAATAATTAGAAGCTATCAATTTTAAGTTCTGTATTTGACAATTACAAGTTCAGATCTACAAGTTATAATTTGCACTAATAATTTGTATTTAACAATTAGAAGTTCTGTATTTGACAATTACAAGTTCAGATCTTGAAGTTATAATTTGAAATAATAATTAGAAGCTATCAATTTTAAGTTCTGTATTTCACAATTACTAGTTCAGATCCTCAAGTTATAATTTGAAATAATAATTTGAATTTAACAAATCTAAGTTCTGTAATTCACTATTACAAGTTCAGTTCTTCAAGTTATAATTTACAATAATAATTAGAAGCTATCAATTTTAAGTTCTGTATTTGACAATTACAAGTTCAGATCTTCAAGTTATAATTTGCATTAATAATTTGTATTTAACAATTAGAAGTTCTGTATTTGACAATTACAAGTTCAGACATTCAAGTTATAATTTGCAATAATAATTAGAAGCTATTAATTTTAAGTTCTGTATTTGACAATTACAAGTTCAGATCTTCAAGTTATAATTTGAAATAATAATTAGTAGCTATCAATTTTATGTTCTGTATTTGACAATTACAAGTTCAGATCTTCAAGTTATAATTTGCAATAATAATTAGAAGCTATCAATTTTAAGTGCTGTATTTGACAATTACTAGTTCAGATCTTCAAGTTATAATTTGCACCAATAATTTGTATTTAACAATTAGCAGTTCTGTATTTGTCTATTACAAGTTCAGATCTTCGAATTATTATTTGCAATCTTAGTTAGAATTTAACAATTCGAAGTTCTGTATTTACCTATTACAGGTTCAGATCTTCAAGTTATAATTTGCACTAATAATTTGTATTTAACAATTAGAAGTTCTGTATTTGACAATTACAAGTTCAGATCTTCAAGTTATAATTTGCAATAATAATTAGAAGCTATCAATTTTAAGTTCTGTATTTGACAATTACTAGATCAGATCTTCAAGTTATAATTTGCACTAATAATTTGTATTTAACAATTAGCAGTTCTGTATTTGACTATTACAAGTTCAGATCTTCGAATTATTATTTGCAATCTTAGTTAGAATGTAACAATTCGAAGTTCTGTATTTACCTATTACAGGTTCAGATCTTCAAGTTATAATTTTCAATCACAATTTGTATTTAACAATGCTAAGTTGCGTATTTGTCTATTACAAGTTCAGATCTTCAAATTATAATTTGCAATAATAATTAGAAGCTATCAATTTTAAGTTCTGAATTTGACAATTACAAGTTCAGATCTTCAAGTAATTATTTGCAATAACAATTAGAAGCTATCAATTTTAAGTTCTGTTTTTGACAATTACAAGTTCAGATCTTGAAGTTATAATTTACAATAATAATTAGAAGCTATCAATTTTAAGTTCTGTATTTAACAATTACAAGTTCAGATCTTCAAGTTATAATATGCAATAATAATTAGAAGCTTACAATTTTAAGTTCTGTTTTGGACAATTACTAGTTCAGATCTTCAAGTTATAATTTGAAATAATAATTTGAATTTAACAAATCTAAGTTCTGTAATTCACTATTACAAGTTCAGATCTTCAAGTTATAATTTACAATAATAATTAGAAGCTATCAATTTTAAGTTCTGTATTTGACAATTACAAGTTCAGATCTTCAAGTTATTATTTGCACTAATAATTTGTATTTAACAATTTGAAGTTCTGTATTTGACAAATACAAGTTCAGATCTTCAAGTTATAATTTGCAATAATAATTAGAAGCTATTAATTTTAAGTTCTGTATTTGACAATTACAAGTTCAGATCTTCAAGTTATAATTTGAAATAATAATTAGAAGCTATCAATTTTATGTTCTGTATTTGACAATTACAAGTTCAGATCTTCAAGTTAAATTTACAATAATAATTAAATGCTATCAATTCTAAGTTCTGTAATTCACTCTTACAAGTTCAGATCTTCAAGTTATAATTTACAATAATAATAATAAGCTATCAATTTTAAGTTCTGTATTTGACAATTACAAGTTCAGATCTTCAAGTTATAATTTGCAATAATAATTAGAAGCTATCAATTTTAAGTTCTGTATTTGACAATTACTAGTTCAGATCTTCAAGATCTTCAATATTTGAAATAATAATTTGAATTTAATAATTAGAAGTTCTGTATTTGACAATAACAAGTTCAGATCTTCAAGTTATAATTTGCACTAATAATTTGTATTTAACAATTAGAAGTTCTGTATTTGACTATTACAAGTTCAGATCTTCAAGTTATAAATTGAATTATAATTTTAAGCTATCAATTTTAAGTTCTCTATTTGACAATTACAAGTATAGATCTTCAAATTATTATTTGCAGTAATAATTAGAAGCTATCAATTTTAAGTTCTGCATTTGACAATTAAAAGTTCAAATCTTCAAGTTATTATTTGCAATAATAATTAGAAGCTATCAATTTTAAGTTCTGTATTTGACAATTACAAGTTCAGATCTTCAAGTTATAATTTGAAATAATAATTAGAAGCTATCAATTTTAAGTTCTGTATTTGACAATTACAAGTTCAGATCTTCAAGTTATAATTTGCAATAATAATTAGAAGCTATCAATTTTAAGTTCTGTATTTGACAATTACTAGTTCAGATCTTCAAGTTATAATTTGAAACAATAATTTGTATTTAACAATTAGAAGTTCTGTATTTGACAATTACCAGTTCAGATCTTCAAGTTATAATTTGAAATAATAATTAGAAGCTATCAATTTTAAGTTCTGTATTTGACAATAATAGTTCAGATCTTCAAGTTATAATTTACAATAATAATTATAAGCTATCAATTTTAAGTTCTGTATTTGTCTATTACAAGTTCAGATCTTCAAATTATAATTTGCAATAATAATTAGAAGCTATCAATTTTAAGTTCTGAATTTGACAATTACAAGTTCAGATCTTCAAGTAATTATTTGCAATAATAATTAGAAGCTATCAATTTTAAGTTCTGTATTTGACAATTACTAGTTCAGATCTTCAAGTTATAATTTGAAATAATAATTTGAATTTAACAAATCTAAGTTCTATAATTCACTATTACAAGTTCACATCTTCAAGCTATAATTTGCAATAATAATTAGAAGCTATCAATTTTAAGTTCTGTATTTGTCTATTACAAGTTCAGATCTTCAAATTATAATTTGCAATAATAATTAGAAGCTATCAATTTTAAGTGCTGTATTTGACAATTACTAGTTCAGATCTTCAAGTTATTATTTGCAATAATAATTAGAAGATATCAATTTTAAGTTCTGTATTTGACAATTACAAGGTCAGATCTTCAAGTTATGATTTGCACTAATAATTTGTATTTAACAATTAGAAGTTCTGTATTTGACTATTACAAGTTCAGATCTTCAAATTATTATTTGCAATCTTAGTTTGAATTTAACCATTCGAAGTTCTGTATTTACCTATTACAGGTTCAGATCTTCAAGTAATAATTTGCACTAATAATTTGTATTTAACAATTCGAAGTTCTGTATTTGACTATTACAAGTTCAGATCTTCAAGTTATAATTTGAATTATAATTATAAGCTATCAATTTTAAGTTCTGTATTTGACAATTACAAGTGCAGATCTTCAAGTTATAATTTGCAATAATAATTAGAAGCTATCAATTTTAAGTTCTGTATTTGACAATTACTAGTTCAGATCTTCAAGTTATAATTAGAATTAATAATTAGAATTTGACAAATCTAAGTTCTGTAATTCACTATTACAAGTTCAGATCTTCAAGTTATAATTTACAATAATAATTAGAAGCTATCAATTTTAAGTTCTGTATTTGACAATTACAAGTTCAGATCTACAAGTTATAATTTGCACTAATAATTTGTATTTAACAATTAGAAGTTCTGTATTTGACAATTACAAGTTCAGATCTTCAAGTTATAATTTGAAATAATAAGCAGAAGCTATCAATTTTAAGTTCTGTATTTGACAATTACTAGTTCAGATCCTCAAGTTATAATTTGAAATAATAATTTGAATTTAACAAATCTAAGTTCTGTAATTCACTATTACAAGTTCAGTTCTTCAAGTTATAATTTACAATAATAATTAGAAGCTATCAATTTTAAGTTCTGTATTTGACAATTACAAGTACAGATCTTCAAGTTATAATTTGCACTAATAATTTGTATTTAACAATTAGAAGTTCTGTATTTGACAATTACAAGTTCAGACATTCAAGTTATAATTTGCAATAATAATTAGAAGCTATTAATTTTAAGTTCTGTATTTGACAATTACAAGCTCAGATCTTCAAGTTATAATTTGAAATAATAATTAGTAGCTATCAATTTTATGTTCTGTATTTGACAATTACAAGTTCAGATCTTCAAGTTATAATTTGCAATAATAATTAGAAGCTATCAATTTTAAGTGCTGTATTTGACAATTACTAGTTCAGATCTTCAAGTTATAATTTGCACCAATAATTTGTATTTAACAATTAGCAGTTCTGTATTTGACTATTACAAGTTCAGATCTTCGAATTATTATTTGCAATCTTAGTTAGAATTTAACAATTCGAAGTTCTGTATTTACCTATTACAGGTTCAGATCTTCAAGTTATAATTTGCACTAATAATTTGTATTTAACAATTAGAAGTTCTGTATTTGACAATTACAAGTTCAGATCTTCAAGTTATAATTTGCAATAATAATTAGAAGCTATCAATTTTAAGTTCTGTATTTGACAATTACTAGATCAGATCTTCAAGTTATAATTTTCAATCACAATTTGTATTTAACAATGCTAAGTTGCGTATTTGTCTATTACAAGTTCAGATCTTCAAATTATAATTTGCAATAATAATTAGAAGCTATCAATATTAAGTTCTGAATTTGACAATTACAAGTTCAGATCTTCAAGTAATTATTTGCAATAACAATTAGAAGCTATCAATTTTAAGTTCTGTTTTTGACAATTACAAGTTCAGATCTTGAAGTTATAATTTACAATAATAATTAGAAGCTATCAATTTTAAGTTCTGTATTTAACAATTACAAGTTCAGATCTTCAAGTTATAATATGCAATAATGATTAGAAGCTATCAATTTTAAGTTCTGTTTTGGACAATTACTAGTTCAGATCTTCAAGTTATAATTTGAAATAATAATTTGAATTTAACAAATCTAAGTTCTGTAATTCACTATTACAAGTTCAGATCTTCAAGTTATAATTTACAATAATAATTAGAAGCTATCAATTTTAAGTTCTGTATTTGACAATTACAAGTTCAGATCTTCAAGTTATTATTTACACTAATAATTTGTATTTAACAATTTGAAGTTCTGTATTTGACAATTACAAGTTCAGATCTTCAAGTTATAATTTGCAATAATAATTAGAAACTATTAATTTTAAGTTCTGTATTTGACAATTACAAGTTCAGATCTTCAAGTTATAATTTGAAATAATAATTAGAAGCTATCAATTTTATGTTCTGTATTTGACAATTGCAAGTTCAGATCTTCAAGTTATAATTTACAATAATAATTAAATGCTATCAATTCTAAGTTCTGTAATTCACTCTTACAAGTTCAGATCTTCAAGTTATAATTTACAATAATAATAATAAGCTATCAATTTTAAGTTCTGTATTTGGCAATTACAAGTTCAGATCTTCAAGTTATAATTTGCAATAATAATTAGAAGCTATCAATTTTAAGTTCTGTATTTGACAATTACAAGTTCAGATCTTCAAGTTATAATTTGCACTAATAATTTGTATTTAACAATTAGAAGTTCTGTATTTGACAATTACAAGTTCAGATCTTCAAGTTATAATTTGCAATAATAATTAGAAGCTATTAATTTTAAGTTCTGTATTTGACAATTACTAGTTCAGATCTTCAAGTTATAATTTGCAATAATAATTAGAAGCTATCAATTGTAAGTGCTGTATTTGACAATTACTAGTTCAGATCTTCAAGTTATAATTTGCACTTATAATTTGTATTTAACAATTAGAAGTTCTGTGTTTTACAATTACAAGTTCAGATCTTCAAGTTATGATTTGCACTAATAATTTGTATTTAACAATTAGAAGTTCTGTATTTGACTATTACAAGTTCAGATCTTCAAATTATTATTTGCAATCTTAGTTTGAATTTAACCATTCGAAGTTCTGTATTTACCTATTACAGGTTCAGATCTTCAAGTAATAATTTGCACTAATAATTTGTATTTAACAATTCGAAGTTCTGTATTTGACTATTACAAGTTCAGATCTTCAAGTTATAATTTGAATTATAATTATAAGCTATCAATTTTAAGTTCTGTATTTGACAATTACAAGTACAGATCTCCTAATTATTATTTGCAATAATAATTAGAAGCTATTAATTTTAAGTTCTGCATTTGACAATTAAAAGTTCAGATCTTCAAGTTATTATTTGCAATAATAATTAGAAGCTATCAATTTTAAGTTCTGTATTTGACAATTACAAGTTCAGATCTTCAAGTTATAATTTGAAATAATAATTAGAAGCTATCAATTTTAAGTTCTGCATTTGACAATTACAAGTTCAGATCTTCAAGTTATAATTTGCAATAATAATTAGAAGCTATCAATTTTAAGTTCTGTATTTGACAATTACTAGTTCAGATCTTCAAGTTATAATTTGAAATAATAATTTGAATTTAACAAATCTAAGTTCTGGTATTCACTATTACAAGTTCAGATCTGCAAGTTATAATTTACAATAATAATTAGAAGCTATCAATTTTAAGTTCTGTATTTGACAATTACAAGTTCAGATCTTCAAGTTATAATGTGAAATAATAATTAGAAGCTATCAATTTTAAGTTCTGTATTTGACAATTACAAGTTCAGATCTTCAAGTTATAATTTGCACTAATAATTTGTATTTAACAATTAGAAGTTCTGTATTTGACTATTACAAGTTCAGATCTTCGAATTATTATTTGCAATCTTAGTTTGAATTTAACAATTCGAAGTTCTGTATTTACCTATTACAGGTTCAGATCTTCAAGTTATAATTTGCAATCACAATTTGTATTTAACAATGCTAAGTTGCGTATTTGTCTATTACAAGTTCAGATCTTCAAATTATAATTTGCAATAATAATTAGAACTTATCAATTTTAAGTTCTGTATTTGACAATTACAAGTTCAGATCTTCAAGTAATTATTTGCAATAATAATTAGAAGCTATCAATTTTAAGTTCTGTATTTGACAATTACAAGTTCAGATCTTGAAGTTATAATTTACAATAATAATTAGAAGCTATCAATTTTAAGTTCTGTATTTGACAATTACAAGTTCAGATCTTCAAGTTATAATTTGCAATAATAATTAGAAGCTATCAATTTTAAGTTCTGTTTTGGACAATTACTAGTTCAGATCTTCAAGTTATAATTTGAAATAATAATTTGAATTTAACAAATCTAAGTTCTGTAATTCACTATTACAAGTTCAGATGTTCAAGTTATAATTTACAATAATAATTAGAAGCTATCAATTTTAAGTTCTGTATTTGACAATTACAAGTTCAGATCTTCAAGTTATAATTTGCACTAATAATTTGTATTTAACAATTTGAAGTTCTGTATTTGATAATTACAAGTTCAGATCTTCAAGTTATAATTTGCAATAATAATTAGAAGCTATTAATTTTAAGTTCTGTATTTGACAATTTCAAGTTCAGATCTTCAAGTTATAATTTGAAATAATAATTAGAAGCTATCAATTTTATGTTCTGTATTTGACAATTACAAGTTCAGATCTTCAAGTTATAATTTACAATAATAATTAAAAGCTATCAATTCTAAGTTCTGTAATTCACTATTACAAGTTCAGATCTTCAAGTTATAATTTACAATAATAATAATAAGCTATCAATTTTAAGTTCTGTATTTGACAATTACAAGTTCAGATCTTCAAGTTATAATTTGCAATAATAATTAGAAGCTATCAATTTTAAGTTCTGTATTTGACAATTACTAGTTCAGATCTTCAAGATCTTCAATATTTGAAATAATAATTTGAATTTAATAATTAGAAGTTCTGTATTTGACAATAACAAGTTCAGATCTTCAAGTTATAATTTGCACTAATAATTTGTATTTAACAATTAGAAGTTCTGTATTTGACAATTACAAGTTCAGATCTTCAAGTTATAATTTGCAATAATAATTAGAAGCTATCAATTTTAAGTTCTGTATTTGACAATTACTAGATCAGATCTTCAAGTTATAATTTTCAATCACAATTTGTATTTAACAATGCTAAGTTGCGTATTTGTCTATTACAAGTTCAGATCTTCAAATTATAATTTGCAATAATAATTAGAAGCTATCAATATTAAGTTCTGAATTTGACAATTACAAGTTCAGATCTTCAAGTAATTATTTGCAATAACAATTAGAAGCTATCAATTTTAAGTTCTGTTTTTGACAATTACAAGTTCAGATCTTGAAGTTATAATTTACAATAATAATTAGAAGCTATCAATTTTAAGTTCTGTATTTAACAATTACAAGTTCAGATCTTCAAGTTATAATATGCAATAATGATTAGAAGCTATCAATTTTAAGTTCTGTTTTGGACAATTACTAGTTCAGATCTTCAAGTTATAATTTGAAATAATAATTTGAATTTAACAAATCTAAGTTCTGTAATTCACTATTACAAGTTCAGATCTTGAAGTTATAATTTACAATAATAATTAGAAGCTATCAATTTTAAGTTCTGTATTTGACAATTACAAGTTCAGATCTTCAAGTTATTATTTGCACTAATAATTTGTATTTAACAATTTGAAGTTCTGTATTTGACAATTACAAGTTCAGATCTTCAAGTTATAATTTGCAATAATAATTAGAAGCTATTAATTTTAAGTTCTGTATTTGACAATTACAAGTTCAGATCTTCAAGTTATAATTTGAAATAATAATTAGAAGCTATCAATTTTATGTTCTGTATTTGACAATTGCAAGTTCAGATCTTCAAGTTATAATTTACAATAATAATTAAATGCTATCAATTCTAAGTTCTGTAATTCACTCTTACAAGTTCAGATCTTCAAGTTATAATTTACAATAATAATAATAAGCTATCAATTTTAAGTTCTGTATTTGACAATTACAAGTTCAGATCTTCAAGTTATAATTTGCAATAATAATTAGAAGCTATCAATTTTAAGTTCTGTATTTGACAATTACAAGTTCAGATCTTCAAGTTATAATTTGCACTAATAATTTGTATTTAACAATTAGAAGTTCTGTATTTGACAATTACAAGTTCAGATCTTCAAGTTATAATTTGAATTATAATTATAAGCTATCAATTTTAAGTTCTGTATTTGACAATTACAAGTGCAGATCTTCAAGTTATAATTTGCAATAATAATTAGAAGCTATCAATTTTAAGTTCTGTATTTGACAATTACTAGTTCAGATCTTCAAGTTATAATTAGAATTAATAATTAGAATTTGACAAATCTAAGTTCTGTAATTCACTATTACAAGTTCAGATCTTCAAGTTATAATTTACAATAATAATTAGAAGCTATCAATTTTAAGTTCTGTATTTGACAATTACAAGTTCAGATCTACAAGTTATAATTTGCACTAATAATTTGTATTTAACAATTAGAAGTTCTGTATTTGACAATTACAAGTTCAGATCTTCAAGTTATAATTTGAAATAATAAGCAGAAGCTATCAATTTTAAGTTCTGTATTTGACAATTACTAGTTCAGATCCTCAAGTTATAATTTGAAATAATAATTTGAATTTAACAAATCTAAGTTCTGTAATTCACTATTACAAGTTCAGTTCTTCAAGTTATAATTTACAATAATAATTAGAAGCTATCAATTTTAAGTTCTGTATTTGACAATTACAAGTACAGATCTTCAAGTTATAATTTGCACTAATAATTTGTATTTAACAATTAGAAGTTCTGTATTTGACAATTACAAGTTCAGACATTCAAGTTATAATTTGCAATAATAATTAGAAGCTATTAATTTTAAGTTCTGTATTTGACAATTACAAGTTCAGATCTTCAAGTTATAATTTGAAATAATAATTAGTAGCTATCAATTTTATGTTCTGTATTTGACAATTACAAGTTCAGATCTTCAAGTTATAATTTGCAATAATAATTAGAAGCTATCAATTTTAAGTGCTGTATTTGACAATTACTAGTTCAGATCTTCAAGTTATAATTTGCACCAATAATTTGTATTTAACAATTAGCAGTTCTGTATTTGACTATTACAAGTTCAGATCTTCGAATTATTATTTGCAATCTTAGTTAGAATTTAACAATTCGAAGTTCTGTATTTACCTATTACAGGTTCAGATCTTCAAGTTATAATTTGCACTAATAATTTGTATTTAACAATTAGAAGTTCTGTATTTGACAATTACAAGTTCAGATCTTCAAGTTATAATTTGCAATAATAATTAGAAGCTATCAATTTTAAGTTCTGTATTTGACAATTACTAGATCAGATCTTCAAGTTATAATTTTCAATCACAATTTGTATTTAACAATGCTAAGTTGCGTATTTGTCTATTACAAGTTCAGATCTTCAAATTATAATTTGCAATAATAATTAGAAGCTATCAATATTAAGTTCTGAATTTGACAATTACAAGTTCAGATCTTCAAGTAATTATTTGCAATAACAATTAGAAGCTATCAATTTTAAGTTCTGTTTTTGACAATTACAAGTTCAGATCTTGAAGTTATAATTTACAATAATAATTAGAAGCTATCAATTTTAAGTTCTGTATTTAACAATTACAAGTTCAGATCTTCAAGTTATAATATGCAATAATGATTAGAAGCTATCAATTTTAAGTTCTGTTTTGGACAATTACTAGTTCAGATCTTCAAGTTATAATTTGAAATAATAATTTGAATTTAACAAATCTAAGTTCTGTAATTCACTATTACAAGTTCAGATCTTCAAGTTATAATTTACAATAATAATTAGAAGCTATCAATTTTAAGTTCTGTATTTGACAATTACAAGTTCAGATCTTCAAGTTATTATTTGCACTAATAATTTGTATTTAACAATTTGAAGTTCTGTATTTGACAATTACAAGTTCAGATCTTCAAGTTATAATTTGCAATAATAATTAGAAGCTATTAATTTTAAGTTCTGTATTTGACAATTACAAGTTCAGATCTTCAAGTTATAATTTGAAATAATAATTAGAAGCTATCAATTTTATGTTCTGTATTTGACAATTGCAAGTTCAGATCTTCAAGTTATAATTTACAATAATAATTAAATGCTATCAATTCTAAGTTCTGTAATTCACTCTTACAAGTTCAGATCTTCAAGTTATAATTTACAATAATAATAATAAGCTATCAATTTTAAGTTCTGTATTTGACAATTACAAGTTCAGATCTTCAAGTTATAATTTGCAATAATAATTAGAAGCTATCAATTTTAAGTTCTGTATTTGACAATTACAAGTTCAGATCTTCAAGTTATAATTTGCACTAATAATTTGTATTTAACAATTAGAAGTTCTGTATTTGACAATTACAAGTTCAGATCTTCAAGTTATAATTTGCAATAATAATTAGAAGCTATTAATTTTAAGTTCTGTATTTGACAATTACTAGTTCAGATCTTCAAGTTATAATTTGCAATAATAATTAGAAGCTATCAATTGTAAGTGCTGTATTTGACAATTACTAGTTCAGATCTTCAAGTTATAATTTGCACTTATAATTTGTATTTAACAATTAGAAGTTCTGTGTTTTACAATTACAAGTTCAGATCTTCAAGTTATGATTTGCACTAATAATTTGTATTTAACAATTAGAAGTTCTGTATTTGACTATTACAAGTTCAGATCTTCAAATTATTATTTGCAATCTTAGTTTGAATTTAACCATTCGAAGTTCTGTATTTACCTATTACAGGTTCAGATCTTCAAGTAATAATTTGCACTAATAATTTGTATTTAACAATTCGAAGTTCTGTATTTGACTATTACAAGTTCAGATCTTCAAGTTATAATTTGAATTATAATTATAAGCTATCAATTTTAAGTTCTGTATTTGACAATTACAAGTACAGATCTCCTAATTATTATTTGCAATAATAATTAGAAGCTATCAATTTTAAGTTCTGCATTTGACAATTACAAGTTCAGATCTTCAAGTTATTATTTGCAATAATAATTAGAAGCTATTAATTTTAAGTTCTGCATTTGACAATTAAAAGTTCTGATCTTCAAGTTATTATTTGCAATAATAATTAGAAGCTATCAATTTTAAGTTCTGTATTTGACAATTACAAGTTCAGATCTTCAAGTTATAATTTGAAATAATAATTAGAAGCTATCAATTTTAAGTTCTGCATTTGACAATTACAAGTTCAGATCTTCAAGTTATAATTTGCAATAATAATTAGAAGCTATCAATTTTAAGTTCTGTATTTGACAATTACTAGTTCAGATCTTCAAGTTATAATTTGAAATAATAATTTGAATTTAACAAATCTAAGTTCTGGTATTCACTATTACAAGTTCAGATCTGCAAGTTATAATTTACAATAATAATTAGAAGCTATCAATTTTAAGTTCTGTATTTGACAATTACAAGTTCAGATCTTCAAGTTATAATGTTAAATAATAATTAGAAGCTATCAATTTTAAGTTCTGTATTTGACAATTACAAGTTCAGATCTTCAAGTTATAATTTGCACTAATAATTTGTATTTAACAATTAGAAGTTCTGTATTTGACTATTACAAGTTCAGATCTTCGAATTATTATTTGCAATCTTAGTTTGAATTTAACAATTCGAAGTTCTGTATTTACCTATTACAGGTTCAGATCTTCAAGTTATAATTTGCAATCACAATTTGTATTTAACAATGCTAAGTTGCGTATTTGTCTATTACAAGTTCAGATCTTCAAATTATAATTTGCAATAATAATTAGAACTTATCAATTTTAAGTTCTGTATTTGACAATTACAAGTTCAGATCTTCAAGTAATTATTTGCAATAATAATTAGAAGCTATCAATTTTAAGTTCTGTATTTGACAATTACAAGTTCAGATCTTGAAGTTATAATTTACAATAATAATTAGAAGCTATCAATTTTAAGTTCTGTATTTAAAATTACAAGTTCAGATCTTCAAGTTATAATATGCAATAATAATTAGAAGCTATCAATTTTAAGTTCTGTTTTGGACAATTACTAGTTCAGATCTTCAAGTTATAATTTGAAATAATAATTTGAATTTAACAAATCTAAGTTCTGTAATTCACTATTACAAGTTCAGATGTTCAAGTTATAATTTACAATAATAATTAGAAGCTATCAATTTTAAGTTCTGTATTTGACAATTACAAGTTCAGATCTTCAAGTTATAATTTGCACTAATAATTTGTATTTAACAATTTGAAGTTCTGTATTTGATAATTACAAGTTCAGATCTTCAAGTTATAATTTGCAATAATAATTAGAAGCTATTAATTTTAAGTTCTGTATTTGACAATTTCAAGTTCAGATCTTCAAGTTATAATTTGAAATAATAATTAGAAGCTATCAATTTTATGTTCTGTATTTGACAATTACAAGTTCAGATCTTCAAGTTATAATTTACAATAATAATAATAAGCTATCAATTTTAAGTTCTGTATTTGACAATTACAAGTTCAGATCTTCAAGTTATAATTTGCAATAATAATTAGAAGCTATCAATTTTAAGTTCTGTATTTGACAATTACTAGTTCAGATCTTCAAGATCTTCAATATTTGAAATAATAATTTGAATTTAATAATTAGAAGTTCTGTATTTGACAATAACAAGTTCAGATCTTCAAGTTATAATTTGCACTAATAATTTGTATTTAACAATTAGAAGTTCTGTATTTGACTATTACAAGTTCAGATCTTCAAGTTATAAATTGAATTATAATTTTAAGCTATCAATTTTAAGTTCTCTATTTGACAATTACAAGTACAGATCTTCAAATTATTATTTGCAATAATAATTAGAAGCTATCAATTTTAAGTTCTGCATTTGACAATTAAAAGTTCAGATCTTCAAGTTATTATTTGCAATAATAATTAGAAGCTATCAATTTTAAGTTCTGTATTTGACAATTACAAGTTCAGATCTTCAAGTTATAATTTGAAATAATAATTAGAAGCTATCAATTTTAAGTTCTGTATTTGACAATTACAAGTTCAGATCTTCAAGTTATAATTTGCAATAATAATTAGAAGCTATCAATTTTAAGTTCTGTATTTGACAATTACTAGTTCAGATCTTCAAGTTATAATTTGAAACAATAATTTGTATTTAACAATTAGAAGTTCTGTATTTGACAATTACCAGTTCAGATCTTCAAGTTATAATTTGAAATAATAATTAGAAGCTATCAATTTTAAGTTCTGTATTTGACAATAATAGTTCAGATCTTCAAGTTATAATTTACAATAATAATTATAAGCTATCAATTTTAAGTTCTGTATTTGTCTATTACAAGTTCAGATCTTCAAATTATAATTTGCAATAATAATTAGAAGCTATCAATTTTAAGTTCTGAATTTGACAATTACAAGTTCAGATCTTCAAGTAATTATTTGCAATAATAATTAGAAGCTATCAATTTTAAGTTCTGTATTTGACAATTACTAGTTCAGATCTTCAAGTTATAATTTGCAATAATAATTAGAAGCTATCAATTTTAAGTTCTGTATTTGACAATTACAAGTTCAGATCTTGAAGTTATAATTTACAATAATAATTAGAAGCTATCAATTTTAAGTTCTGTATTTAAAATTACAAGTTCAGATCTTCAAGTTATAATATGCAATCACAATTTGTATTTAACAATGCTAAGTTGCGTATTTGTCTATTACAAGTTCAGATCTTCAAATTATAATTTGCAATAATAATTAGAACTTATTAATTTTAAGTTCTGTATTTGACAATTACAAGTTCAGATCTTCAAGTAATTATTTGCAATAATAATTAGAAGCTATCAATTTTAAGTTCTGTATTTGACAATTACAAGTTCAGATCTTGAAGTTATAATTTACAATAATAATTAGAAGCTATCAATTTTAAGTTCTGTATTTAAAATTACAAGTTCAGTTCTTCAAGTTATAATATGCAATAATAATTAGAAGCTATCAATTTTAAGTTCTGTTTTGGACAATTACTAGTTCAGATCTTCAAGTTATAATTTGAAATAATAATTTGAATTTAACAAATCTAAGTTCTGTAATTCACTATTACAAGTTCAGATCTTCAAGTTATAATTTACAATAATAATTAGAAGCTATCAATTTTAAGTTCTGTATTTGACAATTACAAGTTCAGATCTTCAAGTTATAATTTGCACTAATAATTTGTATTTAACAATTTGAAGTTCTGTATTTGATAATTACAAGTTCAGATCTTCAAGTTATAATTTGCAATAATAATTAGAAGCTATTAATTTTATGTTCTGTATTTGACAATTACAAGTTCAGATCTTCAAGTTATAATTTACAATAATAATTAAAAGCTATCAATTCTAAGTTCTGTAATTCACTATTACAAGTTCAGATCTTCAAGTTATAATTTACAATAATAATAATAAGCTATCAATTTTAAGTTCTGTATTTGACAATTACAAGTTCAGATCTTCAAGTTATAATTTGCAATAATAATTAGAAGCTATCAATTTTAAGTTCTGTATTTGACAATTACTAGTTCAGATCTTCAAGATCTTCAATATTTGAAATAATAATTTGAATTTAATAATTAGAAGTTCTGTATTTGACAATAACAAGTTCAGATCTTCAAGTTATAATTTGCACTAATAATTTGTATTTAACAATTAGAAGTTCTGTATTTGACTATTACAAGTTCAGATCTTCAAGTTATAAATTGAATTATAATTTTAAGCTATCAATTTTAAGTTCTCTATTTGACAATTACAAGTATAGATCTTCAAATTATTATTTGCAGTAATAATTAGAAGCTATCAATTTTAAGTTCTGCATTTGACAATTAAAAGTTCAGATCTTCAAGTTATTATTTGCAATAATAATTAGAAGCTATCAATTTTAAGTTCTGTATTTGACAATTACAAGTTCAGATCTTCAAGTTATAATTTGAAATAATAATTAGAAGCTATCAATTTTAAGTTCTGTATTTGACAATTACAAGTTCAGATCTTCAAGTTATAATTTGCAATAATAATTAGAAGCTATCAATTTTAAGTTCTGTATTTGACAATTACTAGTTCAGATCTTCAAGTTATAATTTGAAACAATAATTTGTATTTAACAATTAGAAGTTCTGTATTTGACAATTACCAGTTCAGATCTTCAAGTTATAATTTGAAATAATAATTAGAAGCTATCAATTTTAAGTTCTGTATTTGACAATAATAGTTCAGATCTTCAAGTTATAATTTACAATAATAATTATAAGCTATCAATTTTAAGTTCTGTATTTGTCTATTACAAGTTCAGATCTTCAAATTATAATTTGCAATAATAATTAGAAGCTATCAATTTTAAGTTCTGAATTTGACAATTACAAGTTCAGATCTTCAAGTAATTATTTGCAATAATAATTAGAAGCTATCAATTTTAAGTTCTGTATTTGACAATTACTAGTTCAGATCTTCAAGTTATAATTTGAAATAATAATTTGAATTTAACAAATCTAAGTTCTATAATTCACTATTACAAGTTCACATCTTCAAGTTATAATTTGCAATAATAATTAGAAGCTATCAATTTTAAGTTCTGTATTTGTCTATTACAAGTTCAGATCTTCAAATTATAATTTGCAATAATAATTAGAAGCTATCAATTTTAAGTGCTGTATTTGACAATTACTAGTTCAGATCTTCAAGTTATTATTTGCAATAATAATTAGAAGATATCAATTTTAAGTTCTGTATTTGACAATTACAAGGTCAGATCTTCAAGTTATAATTTACAATAATAATTAGAAGCTATCAATTTTAAGTTCTGTATTTGACAATTACAAGTTCAGATCTTCAAGTTATGATTTGCAATAATAATTAGAAGCTATCAATTTTAAGTTCTGTATTTGACAATTACTAGTTCAGATCTTCAAGTTATAATTTGAAATAATAATTTGAATTTAACAAATCTAAGTTCTGTAATTCACTATTACAAGTTCAGATCTTCAAGTTATAATTTACAATAATGATTAGAAGCTATCAATTTTAAGTTCTGTATTTGACAATTACAAGTTCAGATCTTCAAGTTATAATTTGCACTAATAATTTGTATTTAACAATTAGAAGTTCTGTATTTGACAATTACAAGTTCAGATCTTCAAGTTATAATTTGCAATAATAATTAGAAGCTATTAATTTTAAGTTCTGTATTTGACAATTACAAGTTCAGATCTTCAAGTTATAATTTGCAATAATAATTAGAAGCTATCAATTGTAAGTGCTGTATTTGACAATTACTAGTTCAGATCTTCAAGTTATAATTTGCACTTATAATTTGTATTTAACAATTAGAAGTTCTGTGTTTTACAATTACAAGTTCAGATCTTCAAGTTATGATTTGCACTAATAATTTGTATTTAACAATTAGAAGTTCTGTATTTGACTATTACAAGTTCAGATCTTCAAATTATTATTTGCAATCTTAGTTTGAATTTAACCATTCGAAGTTCTGTATTTACCTATTACAGGTTCAGATCTTCAAGTAATAATTTGCACTAATAATTTGTATTTAACAATTCGAAGTTCTGTATTTGACTATTACAAGTTCAGATCTTCAAGTTATAATTTGAATTATAATTATAAGCTATCAATTTTAAGTTCTGTATTTGACAATTACAAGTACAGATCTCCTAATTATTATTTGCAATAATAATTAGAAGCTATCAATTTTAAGTTCTGCATTTGACAATTACAAGTTCAGATCTTCAAGTTATTATTTGCAATAATAATTAGAAGCTATTAATTTTAAGTTCTGTATTTGACAATTACAAGTGCAGATCTTCAAGTTATAAGTTGCAATAATAATTAGAAGCTATCAATTTTAAGTTCTGTATTTGACAATTACTAGTTCAGATCTTCAAGTTATAATTAGAATTAATAATTAGAATTTGACAAATCTAAGTTCTGTAATTCACTATTACAAGTTCAGATCTTCAAGTTATAATTTACAATAATAATTAGAAGCTATCAATTTTAAGTTCTGTATTTGACAATTACAAGTTCAGATCTACAAGTTATAATTTGCACTAATAATTTGTATTTAACAATTAGAAGTTCTGTATTTGACAATTACAAGTTCAGATCTTCAAGTTATAATTTGAAATAATAAGCAGAAGCTATCAATTTTAAGTTCTGTATTTGACAATTACTAGTTCAGATCCTCAAGTTATAATTTGAAATAATAATTTGAATTTAACAAATCTAAGTTCTGTAATTCACTATTACAAGTTCAGTTCTTCAAGTTATAATTTACAATAATAATTAGAAGCTATCAATTTTAAGTTCTGTATTTGACAATTACAAGTACAGATCTTCAAGTTATAATTTGCACTAATAATTTGTATTTAACAATTAGAAGTTCTGTATTTGACAATTACAAGTTCAGACATTCAAGTTATAATTTGCAATAATAATTAGAAGCTATTAATTTTAAGTTCTGTATTTGACAATTACAAGTTCAGATCTTCAAGTTATAATTTGAAATAATAATTAGTAGCTATCAATTTTATGTTCTGTATTTGACAATTACAAGTTCAGATCTTCAAGTTATAATTTGCAATAATAATTAGAAGCTATCAATTTTAAGTTCTGTATTTGACAATTACAGGTTCAGATCTTCAAGTTATAATTTGCACTAATAATTTGTATTTAACAATTAGAAGTTCTGTATTTGACAATTACAAGTTCAGATCTTCAAGTTATAATTTGCAATAATAATTAGAAGCTATCAATTTTAAGTTCTGTATTTGACAATTACTAGATCAGATCTTCAAGTTATAATTTGCACTAATAATTTATATTTAACAATTAGCAGTTCTGTATTTGCCTATTACAAGTTCAGATCTTCGAATTATTATTTGCAATCTTAGTTAGAATTTTACAATTCGAAGTTCTGTATTTACCTATTACAGGTTCAGATCTTCAAGTTATAATTTTCAATCACAATTTGTATTTAACAATGCTAAGTTGCGTATTTGTCTATTACAAATTCAGATCTTCAAATTATAATTTGCAATAATAATTAGAAGCTATCAATATTAAGTTCTGAATTTGACAATTACAAGTTCAGATCTTCAAGTAATTATTTGCAATAACAATTAGAAGCTATCAATTTTAAGTTCTGTTTTTGACAATTACAAGTTCAGATCTTGAAGTTATAATTTACAATAATAATTAGAAGCTATCAATTTTAAGTTCTGTATTTAACAATTACAAGTTCAGATCTTCAAGTTATAATATGCAATAATGATTAGAAGCTATCAATTTTAAGTTCTGTTTTGGACAATTACTAGTTCAGATCTTCAAGTTATAATTTGAAATAATAATTTGAATTTAACAAATCTAAGTTCTGTAATTCACTATTACAAGTTCAGATCTTCAAGTAATTATTTGCAATAATGATTAGAAGCTATCAATTTGAAGTTCTGTATTTGACAATTACAAGTTCAGATCTTCAAGTTATTATTTGCACTAATAATTTGTATTTAACAATTTGAAGTTCTGTATTTGACAATTACAAGTTCAGATCTTCAAGTTATAATTTGCAATAATAATTAGAAGCTATTAATTTTAAGTTCTGTATTTGACAATTTCAAGTTCAGATCTTCAAGTTATAATTTGAAATAATAATTAGAAGCTATCAATTTTATGTTCTGTATTTGACAATTGCAAGTTCAGATCTTCAAGTTATAATTTACAATAATAATTAAATGCTATCAATTCTAAGTTCTGTAATTCACTCTTACAAGTTGAAATCTTCTAGTTATAATTTACAATAATAATAATAAGCTATCAATTTTAAGTTCTGTATTTGACAATTACAAGTTCAGATCTTCAAGTTATAATTTGCAATAATAATTAGAAGCTATCAATTTTAAGTTCTGTATTTGACAATTACAAGTTCAGATCTTCAAGTTATAATTTGCACTAATAATTTGTATTTAACAATTAGAAGTTCTGTATTTGACAATTACAAGTTCAGATCTTCAAGTTATAATTTGCAATAATAATTAGAAGCTATTAATTTTAAGTTCTGTATTTGACAATTACTAGTTCAGATCTTCAAGTTATAATTTGCAATAATAATTAGAAGCTATCAATTGTAAGTGCTGTATTTGACAATTACTAGTTCAGATCTTCAAGTTATAATTTGCACTTATAATTTGTATTTAACAATTAGAAGTTCTGTGTTTTACAATTACAATTTCAGATCTTCAAGTTATGATTTGCACTAATAATTTGTATTTAACAATTAGAAGTTCTGTATTTGACTATTACAAGTTCAGATCTTCAAATTATTATTTGCAATCTTAGTTTGAATTTAACCATTCGAAGTTCTGTATTTACCTATTACAGGTTCAGATCTTCAAGTAATAATTTGCACTAATAATTTGTATTTAACAATTCGAAGTTCTGTATTTGACTATTACAAGTTCAGATCTTCAAGTTATAATTTGAATTATAATTATAAGCTATCAATTTTAAGTTCTGTATTTGACAATTACAAGTACGGATCTCCTAATTATTATTTGCAATAATAATTAGAAGCTATCAATTTTAAGTTCTGCATTTGACAATTACAAGTTCAGATCTTCAAGTTATTATTTGCAATAATAATTAGAAGCTATTAATTTTAAGTTCTGTATTTGACAATTACAAGTGCAGATCTTCAAGTTATAATTTGCAATAATAATTAGAAGCTATCAATTTTAAGTTCTGTATTTGACAATTACTAGTTCAGATCTTCAAGTTATAATTAGAATTAATAATTAGAATTTGACAAATCTAAGTTCTGTAATTCACTATTACAAGTTCAGATCTTCAAGTTATAATTTACAATAATAATTAGAAGCTATCAATTTTAAGTTCTGTATTTGACAATTACAAGTTCAGATCTACAAGTTATAATTTGCACTAATAATTTGTATTTAATAATTAGAAGTTCTGTATTTGACAATTACAAGTTCAGATCTTCAAGTTATAATTTGAAATAATAATTAGAAGCTATCAATTTTAAGTTCTGTATTTGACAATTACTAGTTCAGATCCTCAAGTTATAATTTGAAATAATAATTTGAATTTAACAAATCTAAGTTCTGTAATTCACTATTACAAGTTCAGTTCTTCAAGTTATAATTTACAATAATAATTAGAAGCTATCAATTTTAAGTTCTGTATTTGACAATTACAAGTTCAGATCTTCAAGTTATAATTTGCACTAATAATTTGTATTTAACAATTAGAAGTTCTGTATTTGACAATTACAAGTTCAGACATTCAAGTTATAATTTGCAATAATAATTAGAAGCTATTAATTTTAAGTTCTGTATTTGACAATTACAAGTTCAGATCTTCAAGTTATAATTTGAAATAATAATTAGTAGCTATCAATTTTATGTTCTGTATTTGACAATTACAAGTTCAGATCTTCAAGTTATAATTTGCAATAATAATTAGAAGCTATCAATTTTAAGTGCTGTATTTGACAATTACTAGTTCAGATCTTCAAGTTATAATTTGCACCAATAATTTGTATTTAACAATTAGCAGTTCTGTATTTGACTATTACAAGTTCAGATCTTCGAATTATTATTTGCAATCTTAGTTAGAATTTAACAATTCGAAGTTCTGTATTTACCTATTACAGGTTCAGATCTTCAAGTTATAATTTGCACTAATAATTTGTATTTAACAATTAGAAGTTCTGTATTTGACAATTACAAGTTCAGATCTTCAAGTTATAATTTGCAATAATAATTAGAAGCTATCAATTTTAAGTTCTGAATTTGACAATTACAAGTTCAGATCTTCAAGTAATTATTTGCAATAACAATTAGAAGCTATCAATTTTAAGTTCTGTTTTTGACAATTACAGGTTCAGATCTTGAAGTTATAATTTACAATAATAATTAGAAGCTATCAATTTTAAGTTCTGTATTTAACAATTACAAGTTCAGATCTTCAAGTTATAATATGCAATAATAATTAGAAGCTATCAATTTTAAGTTCTGTTTTGGACAATTACTAGTTCAGATCTTCAAGTTATAATTTGAAATAATAATTTGAATTTAACAAATCTAAGTTCTGTAATTCACTATTACAAGTTCAGATCTTCAAGTTATAATTTACAATAATAATTAGAAACTATCAATTTTAAGTTCTGTATTTGACAATTACAAGTTCAGATCTTCAAGTTATTATTTGCACTAATAATTTGTATTTAACAATTTGAAGTTCTGTATTTGACAATTACAAGTTCAGATCTTCAAGTTAAAATTTGCAATAATAATTAGAAGCTATTAATTTTAAGTTCTGTATTTGACAATTACAAGTTCAGATCTTCAAGTTATAATTTGAAATAATAATTAGAAGCTATCAATTTTATGTTCTGTATTTGACAATTACAAGTTCAGATCTTCAAGTTAAATTTACAATAATAATTAAATGCTATCAATTCTAAGTTCTGTAATTCACTCTTACAAGTTCAGATCTTCAAGTTATAATTTACAATAATAATAATAAGCTATCAATTTTAAGTTCTGTATTTGACAATTACAAGTTCAGATCTTCAAGTTATAATTTGAAATAATAATTAGAAGCTATCAATTTTATGTTCTGTATTTGACAATTACAAGTTCAGATCTTCAAGTTAAATTTACAATAATAATTAAATGCTATCAATTCTAAGTTCTGTAATTCACTCTTACAAGTTCAGATCTTCAAGTTATAATTTACAATAATAATAATAAGCTATCAATTTTAAGTTCTGTATTTGACAATTACAAGTTCAGATCTTCAAGTTATAATTTGCAATAATAATTAGAAGCTATCAATTTTAAGTTCTGTATTTGACAATTACTAGTTCAGATCTTCAAGATCTTCAATATTTGAAATAATAATTTGAATTTAATAATTAGAAGTTCTGTATTTGACAATAACAAGTTCAGATCTTCAAGTTATAATTTGCACTAATAATTTGTATTTAACAATTAGAAGTTCTGTATTTGACTATTACAAGTTCAGATCTTCGAATTATTATTTGCAATCTTAGTTTGAATTTAACAATTCGAAGTTCTGTATTTACCTATTACAAGTTGAGATCTTCAGGTTATAATTAGCACTAATAATTTGTATTTAACAATTCGAAGTTCTGTATTTGACTATTACAAGTTCAGATCTTCAAGTTATAAATTGAATTATAATTTTAAGCTATCAATTTTAAGTTCTCTATTTGACAATTACAAGTACAGATCTTCAAATTATTATTTGCAATAATAATTAGAAGCTATCAATTTTAAGTTCTGCATTTGACAAATAAAAGTTCAGATCTTCAAGTTATTATTTGCAATAATAATTAGAAGCTATCAATTTTAAGTTCTGTATTTGACAATTACAAGTTCAGATCTTCAAGTTATAATTTGAAATAATAATTAGAAGCTATCAATTTTAAGTTCTGTATTTGACAATTACAAGTTCAGATCTTCAAGTTATAATTTGCAATAATAATTAGAAGCTATCAATTTTAAGTTCTGTATTTGACAATTACTAGTTCAGATCTTCAAGTTATAATTTGAAATAATAATTTGAATTTTACAGATCTAAGTTCTGTAATTCACTATTACAAGTTCACATCTTCAAGTTATAATTTGCAATAATAATTAGAAGCTATCAATTTTAAGTTCTGTATTTGACAATTACAAGTTCAGATCTTCAAGTTAAAATTTGCACTAATAATTTGTATTTAATAATTAGAAGTTCTGTATTTGACAATTACAAGTTCAGATCTTCAAGTTATAATTTGCACTAATAATGTGTATTTAACAATTAGAAGTTCTGTATTTGACTATTACAAGTTCAGATCTTCAAATTATTATTTGCAATCTTAGTTTGAATTTAATAATTCGAAGTTCTGTATTTACCTATTACAAGTTGAGATCTTCAGGTTATACTTTGCACTAATAATTTGTATTTAACAATTCGAAGTTCTGTATTTGACTATTACAAGTTCAGATCTTCAAGTTATAAATTGAATTATAATTTTAAGCTATCAATTTTAAGTTCTGTATTTGACAATTACAAGTACAGATCTTCAAATTATTATTTGCAATAATAATTAGAAGCTATCAATTTTAAGTTCTGCATTTGACAATTAAAAGTTCAGATCTTCAAGTTATAATTTGAAATAATAATTAGAAGCTATCAATTTTAAGTTCTGTATTTGACAATTACAAGTTCAGATCTTCAAGTTATAATTTGAAATAATAATTAGAAGCTATCAATTTTAAGTTCTGTATTTGACAATTACAAGTTCAGATCTTCAAGTTATAATTTGCACTAATAATTTGTATTTAACAATTAGAAGTTCTGTATTTGACTATTACAAGTTCAGATCTTCGAATTATTATTTGCAATCTTAGTTTGAATTTAACGATTCGAAGTTCTGTATTTACCTATTACAGGTTCAGATCTTCAAGTTATAATTTGCAATCACAATTTGTATTTAACAATGCTAAGTTGCATATTTGTCTATTACAAGTTCAGATCTTCAAATTATAATTTGCAATAATAATTAGACCTTATCAATTTTAAGTTCTGTATTTGACAATTACAAGTTCAGATCTTCAAGTAATTATTTGCAATAATAATTAGAAGCTATCAATTTTAAGTTCTGTATTTGACAATTACAAGTTCAGATCTTGAAGTTATAATTTACAATAATAATTAGAAGCTATCAATTTTAAGTTCTGTATTTAAAATTACAAGTTCAGATCTTCAAGTTATAATATGCAATAATAATTAGAAGCTATCAATTTTAAGTTCTGTATTTGACAATTACTAGTTCAGATCTTCAAGTTATAATTTGAAATAATAATTTGAATTTAACAAATCTAAGTTCTGTAATTCACTATTACAAGTTCAGATCTTCAAGTTATAATTTACAATAATAATTAGAAGCTATCAATTTTAAGTTCTGTATTTGACAATTACAAGTTCAGATCTTCAAGTTATAATTTGCACTAATAATTTGTATTTAACAATTTGAAGTTCTGTATTTGATAATTACAAGTTCAGATCTTCAAGTTATAATTGGAATAATAATTAGAAGCTATTAATTTTAAGTTCTGTATTTGACAATTTCAAGTTCAGATCTTCAAGTTATAATTTGAAATAATAATTAGAAGCTATCAATTTTATGTTCTGTATTTGACAATTACAAGTTCAGATCTTCAAGTTATAATTTACAATAATAATTAAAAGCTATCAATTCTAAGTTCTGTAATTCACTATTACAAGTTCAGATCTTCAAGTTATAATTTACAATAATAATAATAAGCTATCAATTTTAAGTTCTGTATTTGACAATTACAAGTTCAGATCTTCAAGTTATAATTTGCAATAATAATTAGAAGCTATCAATTTTAAGTTCTGTATTTGACAATTACTAGTTCAGATCTTCAAGATCTTCAATATTTGAAATAATAATTTGAATTTAATAATTAGAAGTTCTGTATTTGACAATAACAAGTTCAGATCTTCAAGTTATAATTTGCACTAATAATTTGTATTTAACAATTAGAAGTTCTGTATTTGACTATTACAAGTTCAGATCTTCAAGTTATAAATTGAATTATAATTTTAAGCTATCAATTTTAAGTTCTCTATTTGACAATTACAAGTACAGATCTTCAAATTATTATTTGCAATAATAATTAGAAGCTATCAATTTTAAGTTCTGCATTTGACAATTAAAAGTTCAGATCTTCAAGTTATTATTTGCAATAATAATTAGAAGCTATCAATTTTAAGTTCTGTATTTGACAATTACAAGTTCAGATCTTCAAGTTATAATTTGAAATAATAATTAGAAGCTATCAATTTTAAGTTCTGTATTTGACAATTACAAGTTCAGATCTTCAAGTTATAATTTGCAATAATAATTAGAAGCTATCAATTTTAAGTTCTGTATTTGACAATTACTAGTTCAGATCTTCAAGTTATAATTTGAAACAATAATTTGTATTTAACAAATCTAAGTTCTGTAATTCACTATTACAAGTTCAGATCTTCAAGTTATAATTTACAATAATGATTAGAAGCTATCAATTTTAAGTTCTGTATTTGACAATTACAAGTTCAGATCTTCAAGTTATAATTTGCACTAATAATTTGTATTTAACAATTAGAAGTTCTGTATTTGACAATTACAAGTTCAGATCTTCAAGTTATAATTTGAAATAATAATTAGAAGCTATCAATTTTAAGTTCTGTATTTGACAATTACTAGTTCAGATCCTCAAGTTATAATTTGAAATAATAATTTGAATTTAACAAATCTAAGTTCTGTAATTCACTATTACAAGTTCAGTTCTTCAAGTTATAATTTACAATAATAATTAGAAGCTATCAATTTTAAGTTCTGTATTTGACAATTACAAGTTCAGATCTTCAAGTTATAATTTGCACTAATAATTTGTATTTAACAATTAGAAGTTCTGTATTTGACAATTACAAGTTCAGACATTCAAGTTATACTTTGCAATAATAATTAGAAGCTATTAATTTTAAGTTCTGTATTTGACAATTACAAGTTCAGATCTTCAAGTTATAATTTGCAATAATAATTAGAAGCTATCAATTTTAAGTGCTGTATTTGACAATTACTAGTTCAGATCTTCAAGTTATAATTTGCACTAATAATTTGTATTTAACAATTAGAAGTTCTGTATTTGACAATTACAAGTTCAGATCTTCAAGTTATAATTTGCACTAATAATTTGTATTTAACAATTAGAAGTTCTGTATTTGACAATTACAAGTTCAGATCATCAAGTTATAATTTGCAATAATAATTAGAAGCTATCAATTTAAAGTGCTGTATTTGACAATTACTAGTTCAGATCTTCAAGTTATAATTTGCACCAATAATTTGTATTTAACAATTAGCAGTTCTGTATTTGACTATTACAAGTTCAGATCTTCGAATTATTATTTGCAATCTTAGTTAGAATTTAACAATTCGGAGTTCTGTATTTACGTATTACAGGTTCAGATCTTCAAGTTATAATTTGCACTAATAATTTGTATTTAACAATTAGAAGTTCTGTATTTGACAATTACAAGTTCAGATCTTCAAGTTATAATTTGCAATAATAATTAGAAGCTATCAATTTTAAGTTCTGTATTTGACAATTACTAGATCAGATCTTCAAGTTATAATTTGCACTAATAATTTGTATTTAACAATTAGCAGTTCTGTATTTGACTATTACAAGTTCAGATCTTCGAATTATTATATGCAATCTTAGTTAGAATTTAACAATTCGAAGTTCTGTATTTACCTATTACAGGTTCAGATCTTCAAGTTATAATTTTCAATCACAATTTGTATTTAACAATGCTAAGTTGCGTATTTGTCTATTACAAGTTCAGATCTTCAAATTATAATTTGCAATAATAATTAGAAGCTATCAATTTTAAGTTCTGAATTTGACAATTACAAGTTCAGATCTTCAAGTAATTATTTGCAATAACAATTAGAAGCTATCAATTTTAAGTTCTGTTTTTGACAATTACAAGTTCAGATCTTGAAGTTATAATTTGCAATAATAATTAGAAGCTATCAATTTTAAGTGCTGTATTTGACAATTACTAGTTCAGATCTTCAAGTTATAATTTGCACTAATAATTTGTATTTAACAATTAGAAGTTCTGTATTTGACAATTACAAGTTCAGATCTTCAAGTTATAATTTGTACTAATAATTTGTATTTAACAATTAGAAGTTCTGTATTTGACAATTACAAGTTCAGATCATCAAGTTATAATTTGCAATAATAATTAGAAGCTATCAATTTAAAGTGCTGTATTTGACAATTACTAGTTCAGATCTTCAAGTTATAATTTGCACCAATAATTTGTATTTAACAATTAGCAGTTCTGTATTTGACTATTACAAGTTCAGATCTTCGAATTATTATTTGCAATCTTAGTTAGAATTTAACAATTCGGAGTTCTGTATTTACGTATTACAGGTTCAGATCTTCAAGTTATAATTTGCACTAATAATTTGTATTTAACAATTAGAAGTTCTGTATTTGACAATTACAAGTTCAGATCTTCAAGTTATAATTTGCAATAATAATTAGAAGCTATCAATTTTAAGTTCTGTATTTGACAATTACTAGATCAGATCTTCAAGTTATAATTTGCACTAATAATTTGTATTTAACAATTAGCAGTTCTGTATTTGACTATTACAAGTTCAGATCTTCGAATTATTATATGCAATCTTAGTTAGAATTTAACAATTCGAAGTTCTGTATTTACCTATTACAGGTTCAGATCTTCAAGTTATAATTTTCAATCACAATTTGTATTTAACAATGCTAAGTTGCGTATTTGTCTATTACAAGTTCAGATCTTCAAATTATAATTTGCAATAATAATTAGAAGCTATCAATTTTAAGTTCTGAATTTGACAATTACAAGTTCAGATCTTCAAGTAATTATTTGCAATAACAATTAGAAGCTATCAATTTTAAGTTCTGTTTTTGACAATTACAAGTTCAGATCTTGAAGTTATAATTTACAATAATAATTAGAAGCTATCAATTTTAAGTTCTGTATTTAACAATTACAAGTTCAGATCTTCAAGTTATAATATGCAATAATAATTAGAAGCTATCAATTTTAAGTTCTGTTTTGGACAATTACTAGTTCAGATCTTCAAGTTATAATTTGAAATAATAATTTGAATTTAACAAATCTAAGTTCTGTAATTCACTATTACAAGTTCAGATCTTCAAGTTATAATTTACAATAATAATTAGAAGCTATCAATTTTAAGTTCTGTATTTGACAATTACAAGTTCAGATCTTCAAGTTATTATTTGCACTAATAATTTGTATTTAACAATTTGAAGTTCTGTATTTGACAATTACAAGTTCAGATCTTCAAGTTATAATTTGAAATAATAATTAGAAGCTATCAATTTTATGTTCTGTATTTGACAATTACAAGTTCAGATCTTCAAGTTAAATTTACAATAATAATTAAATGCTATCAATTCTAAGTTCTGTAATTCACTCTTACAAGTTCAGATCTTCAAGTTATAATTTACAATAATAATAATAAGCTATCAATTTTAAGTTCTGTATTTGACAATTACAAGTTCAGATCTTCAAGTTATAATTTGCAATAATAATTAGAAGCTATCAATTTTAAGTTCTGTATTTGACAATTACTAGTTCAGATCTTCAAGATCTTCAATATTTGAAATAATAATTTGAATTTAATAATTAGAAGTTCTGTATTTGACAATAACAAGTTCAGATCTTCAAGTTATAATTTGCACTAATAATTTGTATTTAACAATTAGAAGTTCTGTATTTGACTATTACAAGTTCAGATCTTCGAATTATTATTTGCAATCTTAGTTTGAATTTAACAATTCGAAGTTCTGTATTTACCTATTACAAGTTGAGATCTTCAGGTTATAATTTGCACTAATAATTTGTATTTAACAATTCGAAGTTCTGTATTTGACTATTACAAGTTCAGATCTTCAAGTTATAAATTGAATTATAATTTTAAGCTATCAATTTTAAGTTCTCTATTTGACAATACGCTCAATTAGTGTGACGTAGTAACCGCCATTTTTTACGGAATGTCAAAAGTACTGTATCCAAATAAAGTATGTGTGAACACAATCAAGTTGTATTTTCAAAGTAATTTATTGTATTTAGCGGAAAATTTCTGTTTAAAATGTAAGTAGAACTTGTTTCTGTATGTGCAAATACATTTAAACGGCATTTATTGCTATAAAATGCGAATATATTGGTATTTCTCATTGAAACATAACCTCAATACGTAATAAACCTTTAATAAACACACTTTATTTGGATACAGTACTTTTGACATTCCGTAAAAAATGGCGGGTTCTACGTCATTACTAATTGAGCGTATTACAAGTACAGATCTTCAAATTATTATTTGCAATAATAATTAGAAGCTATCAATTTTAAGTTCTGCATTTGACAATTAAAAGTTCAGATCTTCAAGTTATTATTTGCAATAATAATTAGAAGCTATCAATTTTAAGTTCTGTATTTGACAATTACAAGTTCAGATCTTCAAGTTATAATTTGAAATTATAATTAGAAGCTATCAATTTTAAGTTCTGTATTTGACAATTACAAGTTCAGATCTTCAAGTTATAATTTGCAATAATAATTAGAAGCTATCAATTTTAAGTTCTGTATTTGACAATTACTAGTTCAGATCTTCAAGTTATAATTTGAAATAATAATTTGAATTTAACAAATCTAAGTTCTGTAATTCACTATTACAAGTTCACATCTTCAAGTTATAATTTGCAATAATAATTAGGAGCTATCAATTTTAAGTTCTGTATTTGACAATTACAAGTTCAGATCTTCAAGTTATAATTTGCACTAATAATTTGTATTTAATAATTAGAAGTTCTGTATTTGACAATTTCAAGTTCAGATCTTCAAGTTATAATTTGCACTAATAATGTGTATTTAACAATTAGAAGTTCTGTATTTGACTATTACAAGTTCAGATCTTCAAATTATTATTTGCAATCTTAGTTTGAATTTAATAATTCGAAGTTCTCTATTTACCTATTACAAGTTGAGATCTTCAGGATATAATTTGCACTAATAATTTGTATTTAACAATTCGAAGTTCTGTATTTGACTATTACAAGTTCAGATCTTCAAGTTATAAATTGAATTATAATTTTAAGCTATCAATTTTAAGTTCTGTATTTGTCAATTACAAGTACAGATCTTCAAATTATTATTTGCAATAATAATTAGAAGCTATCAATTTTAAGTTCTGCATTTGACAATTAAAAGTTCAGATCTTCAAGTTATAATTTGCACTAATAATGTGTATTTAACAATTAGAAGTTCTGTATTTGACTATTACAAGTTCAGATCTTCAAATTATTATTTGCAATCTTAGTTTGAATTTAATAATTCGAAGTTCTCTATTTACCTATTACAAGTTGAGATCTTCAGGATATAATTTGCACTAATAATTTGTATTTAACAATTCGAAGTTCTGTATTTGACTATTACAAGTTCAGATCTTCAAGTTATAAATTGAATTATAATTTTAAGCTATCAATTTTAAGTTCTGTATTTGACAATTACAAGTACAGATCTTCAAATTATTATTTGCAATAATAATTAGAAGCTATCAATTTTAAGTTCTGCATTTGACAATTAAAAGTTCAGATCTTCAAGTTATTATTTGCAATAATAATTAGAAGCTATCAATTTTAAGTTCTGTATTTGACAATTACAAGTTCAGATCTTCAAGTTATAATTTGAAATAATAATTAGAAGCTATCAATTTTAAGTTCTGTATTTGACAATTACAAGTTCAGATCTTCAAGTTATAATTTGCAATAATAATTAGAAGCTATCAATTTTAAGTTCTGTATTTGACAATTACTAGTTCAGATCTTCAAGTTATAATTTGAAATAATAATTTGAATTTAACAAATCTAAGTTCTGGTATTCACTATTACAAGTTCAGATCTTCAAGTTATAATTTACAATAATAATTAGAAGCTATCAATTTTAAGTTCTGTATTTGACAATTACAAATTCAGATCTTCAAGTTATAATTTGAAATAATAATTAGAAGCTATCAATTTTAAGTTCTGTATTTGACTATTACAAGTTCAGATCTTCAAGTTATAATTTGCACTAATAATTTGTATTTAACAATTAGAAGTTCTGTATTTGACTATTACAAGTTCAGATCTTCGAATTATTATTTGCAATCTTAGTTTGAATTTAACAATTCGAAGTTCTGTATTTACCTATTACAGGTTCAGATCTACAAGTTATAATTTGCAATCACAATTTGTATTTAACAATGCTAAGTTGCGTATTTGTCTATTACAAGTTCAGATCTTCAAATTATAATTTGCAATAATAATTAGAACTTATCAATTTTAAGTTCTGTATTTGACAATTACAAGTTCAGATCTTCAAGTAATTATTTGCAATAATAATTAGAAGCTATCAATTTTAAGTTCTGTATTTGACAATTACAAGTTCAGATCTTGAAGTTATAATTTACAATAATAATTAGAAGCTATCAATTTTAAGTTCTGTATTTAAAATTACAAGTTCAGATCTTCAAGTTATAATATGCAATAATAATTAGAAGCTATCAATTTTAAGTTCTGTTTTGGACAATTACTAGTTCAGATCTTCAAGTTATAATTTGAAATAATAATTTGAATTTAACAAATCTAAGTTCTGTAATTCACTATTACAAGTTCAGATCTTCAAGTTATAATTTACAATAATAATTAGAAGCTATCAATTTTAAGTTCTGTATTTGACAATTACAAGTTCAGATCTTCAAGTTATAATTTGCACTAATAATTTGTATTTAACAATTTGAAGTTCTGTATTTGATAATTACAAGTTCAGATCTTCAAGTTATAATTTGCAATAATAATTAGAAGCTATTAATTTTAAGTTCTGTATTTGACAATTTCAAGTTCAGATCTTCAAGTTATAATTTGAAATAATAATTAGAAGCTATCAATTTTATGTTCTGTATTTGACAATTACAAGTTCAGATCTTCAAGTTATAATTTACAATAATAATTAAAAGCTATCAATTCTAAGTTCTGTAATTCACTATTACAAGTTCAGATCTTCAAGTTATAATTTACAATAATAATAATAAGCTATCAATTTTAAGTTCTGTATTTGACAATTACAAGTTCAGATCTTCAAGTTATAATTTGCAATAATAATTAGAAGCTATGAATTTTAAGTTCTGAATTTGACAATTACTAGTTCAGATCTTCAAGTTATAATATGCAATAATAATTAGAAGCTATCAATTTTAAGTTCTGTATTTGACAATTACAAGTTCAGATCTTCAAGTTATAATTTGCAATAATAATTAGAAGCTATCAATTTTAAGTTCTGTATTTGACAATTACTAGTTCAGATCTTCAAGTTATAATTTGCAATAATAATTAGAAGCTATCAATTTTAAGTTCTGTATTTGACAATTACTAGTTCAGATCTTCAAGTTATAATTTGAAATAATAATTTGAATTTAACAAATCTAAGTTCTGTAATTCACTATTACAAGTTCACATCTTCAAGTTATAATTTGCAATAATAATTAGGAGCTATCAATTTTAAGTTCTGTATTTGACAATTACAAGTTCAGATCTTCAAGTTATAATTTGCACTAATAATTTGTATTTAATAATTAGAAGTTCTGTATTTGACAATTTCAAGTTCAGATCTTCAAGTTATAATTTGCACTAATAATGTGTATTTAACAATTAGAAGTTCTGTATTTGACTATTACAAGTTCAGATCTTCAAATTATTATTTGCAATCTTAGTTTGAATTTAATAATTCGAAGTTCTCTATTTACCTATTACAAGTTGAGATCTTCAGGATATAATTTGCACTAATAATTTGTATTTAACAATTCGAAGTTCTGTATTTGACTATTACAAGTTCAGATCTTCAAGTTATAAATTGAATTATAATTTTAAGCTATCAATTTTAAGTTCTGTATTTGTCAATTACAAGTACAGATCTTCAAATTATTATTTGCAATAATAATTAGAAGCTATCAATTTTAAGTTCTGCATTTGACAATTAAAAGTTCAGATCTTCAAGTTATAATTTGCACTAATAATGTGTATTTAACAATTAGAAGTTCTGTATTTGACTATTACAAGTTCAGATCTTCAAATTATTATTTGCAATCTTAGTTTGAATTTAATAATTCGAAGTTCTCTATTTACCTATTACAAGTTGAGATCTTCAGGATATAATTTGCACTAATAATTTGTATTTAACAATTCGAAGTTCTGTATTTGACTATTACAAGTTCAGATCTTCAAGTTATAAATTGAATTATAATTTTAAGCTATCAATTTTAAGTTCTGTATTTGACAATTACAAGTACAGATCTTCAAATTATTATTTGCAATAATAATTAGAAGCTATCAATTTTAAGTTCTGCATTTGACAATTAAAAGTTCAGATCTTCAAGTTATTATTTGCAATAATAATTAGAAGCTATCAATTTTAAGTTCTGTATTTGACAATTACAAGTTCAGATCTTCAAGTTATAATTTGAAATAATAATTAGAAGCTATCAATTTTAAGTTCTGTATTTGACAATTACAAGTTCAGATCTTCAAGTTATAATTTGCAATAATAATTAGAAGCTATCAATTTTAAGTTCTGTATTTGACAATTACTAGTTCAGATCTTCAAGTTATAATTTGAAATAATAATTTGAATTTAACAAATCTAAGTTCTGGTATTCACTATTACAAGTTCAGATCTTCAAGTTATAATTTACAATAATAATTAGAAGCTATCAATTTTAAGTTCTGTATTTGACAATTACAAATTCAGATCTTCAAGTTATAATTTGAAATAATAATTAGAAGCTATCAATTTTAAGTTCTGTATTTGACTATTACAAGTTCAGATCTTCAAGTTATAATTTGCACTAATAATTTGTATTTAACAATTAGAAGTTCTGTATTTGACTATTACAAGTTCAGATCTTCGAATTATTATTTGCAATCTTAGTTTGAATTTAACAATTCGAAGTTCTGTATTTACCTATTACAGGTTCAGATCTACAAGTTATAATTTGCAATCACAATTTGTATTTAACAATGCTAAGTTGCGTATTTGTCTATTACAAGTTCAGATCTTCAAATTATAATTTGCAATAATAATTAGAACTTATCAATTTTAAGTTCTGTATTTGACAATTACAAGTTCAGATCTTCAAGTAATTATTTGCAATAATAATTAGAAGCTATCAATTTTAAGTTCTGTATTTGACAATTACAAGTTCAGATCTTGAAGTTATAATTTACAATAATAATTAGAAGCTATCAATTTTAAGTTCTGTATTTAAAATTACAAGTTCAGATCTTCAAGTTATAATATGCAATAATAATTAGAAGCTATCAATTTTAAGTTCTGTTTTGGACAATTACTAGTTCAGATCTTCAAGTTATAATTTGAAATAATAATTTGAATTTAACAAATCTAAGTTCTGTAATTCACTATTACAAGTTCAGATCTTCAAGTTATAATTTACAATAATAATTAGAAGCTATCAATTTTAAGTTCTGTATTTGACAATTACAAGTTCAGATCTTCAAGTTATAATTTGCACTAATAATTTGTATTTAACAATTTGAAGTTCTGTATTTGATAATTACAAGTTCAGATCTTCAAGTTATAATTTGCAATAATAATTAGAAGCTATTAATTTTAAGTTCTGTATTTGACAATTTCAAGTTCAGATCTTCAAGTTATAATTTGAAATAATAATTAGAAGCTATCAATTTTATGTTCTGTATTTGACAATTACAAGTTCAGATCTTCAAGTTATAATTTACAATAATAATTAAAAGCTATCAATTCTAAGTTCTGTAATTCACTATTACAAGTTCAGATCTTCAAGTTATAATTTACAATAATAATAATAAGCTATCAATTTTAAGTTCTGTATTTGACAATTACAAGTTCAGATCTTCAAGTTATAATTTGCAATAATAATTAGAAGCTATGAATTTTAAGTTCTGAATTTGACAATTACTAGTTCAGATCTTCAAGATCTTCAATATTTGAAATAATAATTTGAATTTAATAATTAGAAGTTCTGTATTTGACAATAACAAGTTCAGATCTTCAAGTTATAATATGCAATAATAATTAGAAGCTATCAATTTTAAGTTCTGTATTTGACAATTACAAGTTCAGATCTTCAAGTTATAATTTGCAATAATAATTAGAAGCTATCAATTTTAAGTTCTGTATTTGACAATTACTAGTTCAGATCTTCAAGGTATAATTTGAAATAATAATTTGAATTTAACAAATCTAAGTTCTGTAATTCACTATTACAAGTTCAGATCTTCAAGTTATAATTTACAATAATAATTAGAAGCTATCAATTTTAAGTTCTGTATTTGACTATTACAAGTTCAGATCTTCAAGTTATAATTTGCAATAATAATTAGAAGCTATCAATTTTAAGTTCTGTATTTGACAATTACAAGTTCAGATCTTCAAGGTATAATTTGCACTAATAGTTTGTATTTAACAATTAGAAGTTCTGTATTTGACAATTACAAGTTCAGATCTTCAAGTTATAATTTGCAATAATAATTAGAAGCTATCAATTTTAAGTTCTGTATTTGACAATTACTAGTTCAGATCTTCAAGTTATAATTTGCACTAATAATTTGTATTTAACAATTAGAAGTTCTGTATTTGACTATTACAAGTTCAGATCTTCGAATTATTATTTGCAATCTTAGTTTGAATTTAACAATTCGAAGTTCTGTATTTACCTATTACAGGTTCAGATCTTCAAGTTATAATTTGCAATCACAATTTGTATTTAACAATGCTAAGTTGCGTATTTGTCTATTACAAGTTCAGATCTTCAAATTATAATTTGCAATAATAATTAGAAGCTATCAATTTTAAGTTCTGTATTTGACAATTACAAGTTCAGATCTTCAAGTTATTATTTGCAATAATAATTAGAAGCTATCAATTTTAAGTTCTGTATTTGACAATTACAAGTTCAGATCTTGAAGTTATAATTTACAATAATAATTAGAAGCTATCAATTTTAAGTTCTGTATTTAACAATTACAAGTTCAGATCTTCAAGTTATAATATGCAATAATAATTAGAAGCTATCAATTTTAAGTTCTGTATTTGACAATTACTAGTTCAGATCTTCAAGTTATAATTTGAAATAATAATTTGAATTTAGCAAATCTAAGTTCTGTAATTCACTATTACAAGTTCAGATCTTCAAGTTATAATTTACAATAATAATTAGAAGCTATCAATTTTAAGTTCTGTATTTGACAATTACAAGTTCAGATCTTCAAGTTATAATTTGCACTAATAATTTGTATTTAACAATTTGAAGTTCTGTATTTGACAATTACAAGTTCAGATCTTCAAGTTATAATTTGCAATAATAATTAGAAGCTATCAATTTTAAGTTCTGTATTTGACAATTACAAGTTCAGATCTTCAAGTTATTATTTGCAATAATAATTAGAAGCTATCAATTTTAAGTTCTGTATTTGACAATTACAAGTTCAGATCTTGAAGTTATAATTTACAATAATAATTAGAAGCTATCAATTTTAAGTTCTGTATTTAACAATTACAAGTTCAGATCTTCAAGTTATAATATGCAATAATAATTAGAAGCTATCAATTTTAAGTTCTGTATTTGACAAATACTAGTTCAGATCTTCAAGTTATAATTTGAAATAATAATTTGAATTTAACAAATCTAAGTTCTGTAATTCACTATTACAAGTTCAGATCTTCAAGTTATAATTTACAATAATAATTAGAAGCTATCAATTTTAAGTTCTGTATTTGACAATTACAAGTTCAGATCTTCAAGTTATAATTTGCAATAATAATTAGGAGCTATTAATTTTAAGTTCTGTATTTGACAATTACAAGTTCAGATCTTCAAATTATAATTTGCAATAATAATTAGAAGCTATCAATTTTAAGTTCTGTATTTGACAATTACAAGTTCAGATCTTGAAGTTATAATTTACAATAATAATTAGAAGCTATCAATTTTAAGTTCTGTATTTAACAATTACAAGTTCAGATCTTCAAGTTATAATATGCAATAATAATTAGAAGCTATCAATTTTAAGTTCTGTATTTGACAATTACAAGTTCAGATCTTCAAGGTATAATTTGCACTAATAATTTGTATTTAACAATTAGAAGTTCTGTATTTGACAATTACAAGTTCAGATCTTCAAGTTATAATTTGCAATAATAATTAGAAGCTATCAATTTTAAGTTCTGTATTTGACAATTACTAGTTCAGATCTTCAAGTTATAATTTGCACTAATAATTTGTATTTAACAATTAGAAGTTCTGTATTTGACTATTACAAGTTCAGATCTTCGAATTATTATTTGCAATCTTAGTTTGAATTTAACAATTCGAAGTTCTGTATTTACCTATTACAGGTTCAGATCTTCAAGTTATAATTTGCAATCACAATTTGTATTTAACAATGCTAAGTTGCGTATTTGTCTATTACAAGTTCAGATCTTCAAATTATAATTTGCAATAATAATTAGAAGCTATCAATTTTAAGTTCTGTATTTGACAATTACTAGTTCAGATCTTCAAGATCTTCAATATTTGAAATAATAATTTGAATTTAATAATTAGAAGTTCTGTATTTGACAATAACAAGTTCAGATCTTCAAGTTATAATTTGCACTAATAATTTGTATTTAACAATTAGAAGTTCTGTATTTGACTATTACAAGTTCAGATCTTCGAATTATTATTTGCAATCTTAGTTTGAATTTAACAATTCGAAGTTCTGTATTTACCTATTACAAGTTGAGATCTTCAGGTTATAATTTGCACTAATAATTTGTATTTAACAATTCGAAGTTCTGTATTTGACTATTACAAGTTCAGATCTTCAAGTTATAAATTGAATTATAATTTTAAGCTATCAATTTTAAGTTCTCTATTTGACAATACGCTCAATTAGTGTGACGTAGTAACCGCCATTTTTTACGGAATGTCAAAAGTACTGTATCCAAATAAAGTATGTGTGAACACAATCAAGTTGTATTTTCAAAGTAATTTATTGTATTTAGCGGAAAATTTCTGTTTAAAATGTAAGTAGAACTTGTTTCTGTATGTGCAAATACATTTAAACGGCATTTATTGCTATAAAATGCGAATATATTGGTATTTCTCATTGAAACATAACCTCAATACGTAATAAACCTTTAATAAACACACTTTATTTGGATACAGTACTTTTGACATTCCGTAAAAAATGGCGGGTTCTACGTCATTACTAATTGAGCGTATTACAAGTACAGATCTTCAAATTATTATTTGCAATAATAATTAGAAGCTATCAATTTTAAGTTCTGCATTTGACAATTAAAAGTTCAGATCTTCAAGTTATTATTTGCAATAATAATTAGAAGCTATCAATTTTAAGTTCTGTATTTGACAATTACAAGTTCAGATCTTCAAGTTATAATTTGAAATTATAATTAGAAGCTATCAATTTTAAGTTCTGTATTTGACAATTACAAGTTCAGATCTTCAAGTTATAATTTGCAATAATAATTAGAAGCTATCAATTTTAAGTTCTGTATTTGACAATTACTAGTTCAGATCTTCAAGTTATAATTTGAAATAATAATTTGAATTTAACAAATCTAAGTTCTGTAATTCACTATTACAAGTTCACATCTTCAAGTTATAATTTGCAATAATAATTAGGAGCTATCAATTTTAAGTTCTGTATTTGACAATTACAAGTTCAGATCTTCAAGTTATAATTTGCACTAATAATTTGTATTTAATAATTAGAAGTTCTGTATTTGACAATTTCAAGTTCAGATCTTCAAGTTATAATTTGCACTAATAATGTGTATTTAACAATTAGAAGTTCTGTATTTGACTATTACAAGTTCAGATCTTCAAATTATTATTTGCAATCTTAGTTTGAATTTAATAATTCGAAGTTCTCTATTTACCTATTACAAGTTGAGATCTTCAGGATATAATTTGCACTAATAATTTGTATTTAACAATTCGAAGTTCTGTATTTGACTATTACAAGTTCAGATCTTCAAGTTATAAATTGAATTATAATTTTAAGCTATCAATTTTAAGTTCTGTATTTGTCAATTACAAGTACAGATCTTCAAATTATTATTTGCAATAATAATTAGAAGCTATCAATTTTAAGTTCTGCATTTGACAATTAAAAGTTCAGATCTTCAAGTTATAATTTGCACTAATAATGTGTATTTAACAATTAGAAGTTCTGTATTTGACTATTACAAGTTCAGATCTTCAAATTATTATTTGCAATCTTAGTTTGAATTTAATAATTCGAAGTTCTCTATTTACCTATTACAAGTTGAGATCTTCAGGATATAATTTGCACTAATAATTTGTATTTAACAATTCGAAGTTCTGTATTTGACTATTACAAGTTCAGATCTTCAAGTTATAAATTGAATTATAATTTTAAGCTATCAATTTTAAGTTCTGTATTTGACAATTACAAGTACAGATCTTCAAATTATTATTTGCAATAATAATTAGAAGCTATCAATTTTAAGTTCTGCATTTGACAATTAAAAGTTCAGATCTTCAAGTTATTATTTGCAATAATAATTAGAAGCTATCAATTTTAAGTTCTGTATTTGACAATTACAAGTTCAGATCTTCAAGTTATAATTTGAAATAATAATTAGAAGCTATCAATTTTAAGTTCTGTATTTGACAATTACAAGTTCAGATCTTCAAGTTATAATTTGCAATAATAATTAGAAGCTATCAATTTTAAGTTCTGTATTTGACAATTACTAGTTCAGATCTTCAAGTTATAATTTGAAATAATAATTTGAATTTAACAAATCTAAGTTCTGGTATTCACTATTACAAGTTCAGATCTTCTAGTTATAATTTACAATAATAATTAGAAGCTATCAATTTTAAGTTCTGTATTTGACAATTACAAATTCAGATCTTCAAGTTATAATTTGAAATAATAATTAGAAGCTATCAATTTTAAGTTCTGTATTTGACTATTACAAGTTCAGATCTTCAAGTTATAATTTGCACTAATAATTTGTATTTAACAATTAGAAGTTCTGTATTTGACTATTACAAGTTCAGATCTTCGAATTATTATTTGCAATCTTAGTTTGAATTTAACAATTCGAAGTTCTGTATTTACCTATTACAGGTTCAGATCTACAAGTTATAATTTGCAATCACAATTTGTATTTAACAATGCTAAGTTGCGTATTTGTCTATTACAAGTTCAGATCTTCAAATTATAATTTGCAATAATAATTAGAACTTATCAATTTTAAGTTCTGTATTTGACAATTACAAGTTCAGATCTTCAAGTAATTATTTGCAATAATAATTAGAAGCTATCAATTTTAAGTTCTGTATTTGACAATTACAAGTTCAGATCTTGAAGTTATAATTTACAATAATAATTAGAAGCTATCAATTTTAAGTTCTGTATTTAAAATTACAAGTTCAGATCTTCAAGTTATAATATGCAATAATAATTAGAAGCTATCAATTTTAAGTTCTGTTTTGGACAATTACTAGTTCAGATCTTCAAGTTATAATTTGAAATAATAATTTGAATTTAACAAATCTAAGTTCTGTAATTCACTATTACAAGTTCAGATCTTCAAGTTATAATTTACAATAATAATTAGAAGCTATCAATTTTAAGTTCTGTATTTGACAATTACAAGTTCAGATCTTCAAGTTATAATTTGCACTAATAATTTGTATTTAACAATTTGAAGTTCTGTATTTGATAATTACAAGTTCAGATCTTCAAGTTATAATTTGCAATAATAATTAGAAGCTATTAATTTTAAGTTCTGTATTTGACAATTTCAAGTTCAGATCTTCAAGTTATAATTTGAAATAATAATTAGAAGCTATCAATTTTATGTTCTGTATTTGACAATTACAAGTTCAGATCTTCAAGTTATAATTTACAATAATAATTAAAAGCTATCAATTCTAAGTTCTGTAATTCACTATTACAAGTTCAGATCTTCAAGTTATAATTTACAATAATAATAATAAGCTATCAATTTTAAGTTCTGTATTTGACAATTACAAGTTCAGATCTTCAAGTTATAATTTGCAATAATAATTAGAAGCTATGAATTTTAAGTTCTGAATTTGACAATTACTAGTTCAGATCTTCAAGATCTTCAATATTTGAAATAATAATTTGAATTTAATAATTAGAAGTTCTGTATTTGACAATAACAAGTTCAGATCTTCAAGTTATAATATGCAATAATAATTAGAAGCTATCAATTTTAAGTTCTGTATTTGACAATTACAAGTTCAGATCTTCAAGTTATAATTTGCAATAATAATTAGAAGCTATCAATTTTAAGTTCTGTATTTGACAATTACTAGTTCAGATCTTCAAGGTATAATTTGAAATAATAATTTGAATTTAACAAATCTAAGTTCTGTAATTCACTATTACAAGTTCAGATCTTCAAGTTATAATTTACAATAATAATTAGAAGCTATCAATTTTAAGTTCTGTATTTGACTATTACAAGTTCAGATCTTCAAGTTATAATTTGCAATAATAATTAGAAGCTATCAATTTTAAGTTCTGTATTTGACAATTACAAGTTCAGATCTTCAAGGTATAATTTGCACTAATAATTTGTATTTAACAATTAGAAGTTCTGTATTTGACAATTACAAGTTCAGATCTTCAAGTTATAATTTGCAATAATAATTAGAAGCTATCAATTTTAAGTTCTGTATTTGACAATTACTAGTTCAGATCTTCAAGTTATAATTTGCACTAATAATTTGTATTTAACAATTAGAAGTTCTGTATTTGACTATTACAAGTTCAGATCTTCGAATTATTATTTGCAATCTTAGTTTGAATTTAACAATTCGAAGTTCTGTATTTACCTATTACAGGTTCAGATCTTCAAGTTATAATTTGCAATCACAATTTGTATTTAACAATGCTAAGTTGCGTATTTGTCTATTACAAGTTCAGATCTTCAAATTATAATTTGCAATAATAATTAGAAGCTATCAATTTTAAGTTCTGTATTTGACAATTACAAGTTCAGATCTTCAAGTTATTATTTGCAATAATAATTAGAAGCTATCAATTTTAAGTTCTGTATTTGACAATTACAAGTTCAGATCTTGAAGTTATAATTTACAATAATAATTAGAAGCTATCAATTTTAAGTTCTGTATTTAACAATTACAAGTTCAGATCTTCAAGTTATAATATGCAATAATAATTAGAAGCTATCAATTTTAAGTTCTGTATTTGACAATTACTAGTTCAGATCTTCAAGTTATAATTTGAAATAATAATTTGAATTTAGCAAATCTAAGTTCTGTAATTCACTATTACAAGTTCAGATCTTCAAGTTATAATTTACAATAATAATTAGAAGCTATCAATTTTAAGTTCTGTATTTGACAATTACAAGTTCAGATCTTCAAGTTATAATTTGCACTAATAATTTGTATTTAACAATTTGAAGTTCTGTATTTGACAATTACAAGTTCAGATCTTCAAGTTATAATTTGCAATAATAATTAGAAGCTATCAATTTTAAGTTCTGTATTTGACAATTACAAGTTCAGATCTTCAAGTTATTATTTGCAATAATAATTAGAAGCTATCAATTTTAAGTTCTGTATTTGACAATTACAAGTTCAGATCTTGAAGTTATAATTTACAATAATAATTAGAAGCTATCAATTTTAAGTTCTGTATTTAACAATTACAAGTTCAGATCTTCAAGTTATAATATGCAATAATAATTAGAAGCTATCAATTTTAAGTTCTGTATTTGACAAATACTAGTTCAGATCTTCAAGTTATAATTTGAAATAATAATTTGAATTTAACAAATCTAAGTTCTGTAATTCACTATTACAAGTTCAGATCTTCAAGTTATAATTTACAATAATAATTAGAAGCTATCAATTTTAAGTTCTGTATTTGACAATTACAAGTTCAGATCTTCAAGTTATAATTTGCAATAATAATTAGGAGCTATTAATTTTAAGTTCTGTATTTGACAATTACAAGTTCAGATCTTCAAATTATAATTTGCAATAATAATTAGAAGCTATCAATTTTAAGTTCTGTATTTGACAATTACAAGTTCAGATCTTGAAGTTATAATTTACAATAATAATTAGAAGCTATCAATTTTAAGTTCTGTATTTAACAATTACAAGTTCAGATCTTCAAGTTATAATATGCAATAATAATTAGAAGCTATCAATTTTAAGTTCTGTATTTGACAATTACAAGTTCAGATCTTCAAGGTATAATTTGCACTAATAATTTGTATTTAACAATTAGAAGTTCTGTATTTGACAATTACAAGTTCAGATCTTCAAGTTATAATTTGCAATAATAATTAGAAGCTATCAATTTTAAGTTCTGTATTTGACAATTACTAGTTCAGATCTTCAAGTTATAATTTGCACTAATAATTTGTATTTAACAATTAGAAGTTCTGTATTTGACTATTACAAGTTCAGATCTTCGAATTATTATTTGCAATCTTAGTTTGAATTTAACAATTCGAAGTTCTGTATTTACCTATTACAGGTTCAGATCTTCAAGTTATAATTTGCAATCACAATTTGTATTTAACAATGCTAAGTTGCGTATTTGTCTATTACAAGTTCAGATCTTCAAATTATAATTTGCAATAATAATTAGAAGCTATCAATTTTAAGTTCTGTATTTGACAATTACAAGTTCAGATCTTCAAGTTATTATTTGCAATAATAATTAGAAGCTATCAATTTTAAGTTCTGTATTTGACAATTACAAGTTCAGATCTTGAAGTTATAATTTACAATAATAATTAGAAGCTATCAATTTTAAGTTCTGTATTTAACAATTACAAGTTCAGATCTTCAAGTTATAATATGCAATAATAATTAGAAGCTATCAATTTTAAGTTCTGTATTTGACAATTACTAGTTCAGATCTTCAAGTTATAATTTGAAATAATAATTTGAATTTAGCAAATCTAAGTTCTGTAATTCACTATTACAAGTTCAGATCTTCAAGTTATAATTTACAATAATAATTAGAAGCTATCAATTTTAAGTTCTGTATTTGACAATTACAAGTTCAGATCTTCAAGTTATAATTTGCACTAATAATTTGTATTTAACAATTTGAAGTTCTGTATTTGACAATTACAAGTTCAGATCTTCAAGTTATAATTTGCAATAATAATTAGAAGCTATCAATTTTAAGTTCTGTATTTGACAATTACAAGTTCAGATCTTCAAGTTATTATTTGCAATAATAATTAGAAGCTATCAATTTTAAGTTCTGTATTTGACAATTACAAGTTCAGATCTTGAAGTTATAATTTACAATAATAATTAGAAGCTATCAATTTTAAGTTCTGTATTTAACAATTACAAGTTCAGATCTTCAAGTTATAATATGCAATAATAATTAGAAGCTATCAATTTTAAGTTCTGTATTTGACAAATACTAGTTCAGATCTTCAAGTTATAATTTGAAATAATAATTTGAATTTAACAAATCTAAGTTCTGTAATTCACTATTACAAGTTCAGATCTTCAAGTTATAATTTACAATAATAATTAGAAGCTATCAATTTTAAGTTCTGTATTTGACAATTACAAGTTCAGATCTTCAAGTTATAATTTGCAATAATAATTAGGAGCTATTAATTTTAAGTTCTGTATTTGACAATAACAAGTTCAGATCTTCAAATTATAATTTGCAATAATAATTAGAAGCTATCAATTTTAAGTTCTGTATTTGACAATTACAAGTTCAGATCTTGAAGTTATAATTTACAATAATAATTAGAAGCTATCAATTTTAAGTTCTGTATTTAACAATTACAAGTTCAGATCTTCAAGTTATAATATGCAATAATAATTAGAAGCTATCAATTTTAAGTTCTGTATTTGACAATTACTAGTTCAGATCTTCAAGTTATAATTTGAAATAATAATTAGAATTTAACAAATCTAAGTTCTGTAATTCACTATTACAAGTTCAGATCTTCAAGTTATAATTTACAATAATAATTAGAAGCTATCAATTATAAGTTCTGTATTTGACAATTACATGTTCAGATCTTCAAGTTATAATTTGCAATAATAATTAGAAGCTATTAATTTTAAGTTCTGTATTTGACAATTACAAGTTCAGATCTTCAAGTTATAATTTCCAATAATAATTAGAAGCTATCAATTTTAAGTTCTGTATTTGACAATTACAAGTTCAGATCTTGAAGTTATAATTTACAATAATAATTAGAAGCTATCAATTTTAAGTTCTGTATTTAACAATTACAAGTTCAGATCTTCAAGTTATAATATGCAATAATAATTAGAAGCTATCAATTTTAAGTTCTGTATTTGACAACTACTAGTTCAGATCTTCAAGTTATAATTTGAAATAATAATTTGAATTTAACAAATCTAAGTTCTGTAATTCACTATTACAAGTTCAGATCTTCAAGTTATAATTTACAATAATAATTAGAAGCTATCAATTTTAAGTTCTGTATTTGACAATTACAAGTTCAGATCTTCAAGTTATAATTTGCACTAATAATTTGTATTTAACAATTTGAAGTTCTGTATTTGACAATTACAAGTTCAGATCTTCAAGTTATAATTTGCAATAATAATTAGAAGCTATCAATTTTAAGTTCTGTATTTGACAATTACAAGTTCAGATCTTCAAGTTATAATTTGCAATAATAATTAGAAGCTATCAATTTTAAGTTCTGTATTTGACAATTACTAGTTCAGATCTCCAAGTTATTATTTGCAATAATAATTAGAAGCTATCAATTTTAAGTTCTGTATTTGACAATTACAAGTTCAGATCTTCAAGTTATAATTTACAATAATAATTAGAAGCTATCAATTTTAAGTTCTGTATTTGACAATTACAAGTTCAGATCTTCAAGTTATAATTTGCAATAATAATTAGAAGCTATCAATTTTAAGTTCTGTATTTGACAATTACTAGTTCAGATCTTCAAGTTATAATTTGAAATAATAATTTGAATTTAACAAATCTAAGTGCTGAAATTCACTATTACAAGTTCAGATCTTCAAGTTATAATTTGCAATAATAATTAGAAGCTATCAATTTTAAGTTCTGTATTTGACAATTACAAGTTCAGATCTTCAAGGTATAATTTGCACTAATAATTTGTATTTAACAATTAGAAGTTCTGTATTTGACAATTACAAGTTCAGATCTTCAAGTTATAATTTGCAATAATAATTAGAAGCTATCAATTTTAAGTTCTGTATTTGACAATTACTAGTTCAGATCTTCAAGTTATAATTTGCACTAATAATTTGTATTTAACAATTAGAAGTTCTGTATTTGACTATTACAAGTTCAGATCTTCGAATTATTATTTGCAATCTTAGTTTGAATTTAACAATTCGAAGTTCTGTATTTACCTATTACAGGTTCAGATCTTCAAGTTATAATTTGCAATCACAATTTGTATTTAACAATGCTAAGTTGCGTATTTGTCTATTACAAGTTCAGATCTTCAAATTATAATTTGCAATAATAATTAGAAGCTATCAATTTTAAGTTCTGTATTTGACAATTACAAGTTCAGATCTTCAAGTTATTATTTGCAATAATAATTAGAAGCTATCAATTTTAAGTTCTGTATTTGACAATTACAAGTTCAGATCTTGAAGTTATAATTTACAATAATAATTAGAAGCTATCAATTTTAAGTTCTGTATTTAACAATTACAAGTTCAGATCTTCAAGTTATAATATGCAATAATAATTAGAAGCTATCAATTTTAAGTTCTGTATTTGACAATTACTAGTTCAGATCTTCAAGTTATAATTTGAAATAATAATTTGAATTTAGCAAATCTAAGTTCTGTAATTCACTATTACAAGTTCAGATCTTCAAGTTATAATTTACAATAATAATTAGAAGCTATCAATTTTAAGTTCTGTATTTGACAATTACAAGTTCAGATCTTCAAGTTATAATTTGCACTAATAATTTGTATTTAACAATTTGAAGTTCTGTATTTGACAATTACAAGTTCAGATCTTCAAGTTATAATTTGCAATAATAATTAGAAGCTATCAATTTTAAGTTCTGTATTTGACAATTACAAGTTCAGATCTTCAAGTTATTATTTGCAATAATAATTAGAAGCTATCAATTTTAAGTTCTGTATTTGACAATTACAAGTTCAGATCTTGAAGTTATAATTTACAATAATAATTAGAAGCTATCAATTTTAAGTTCTGTATTTAACAATTACAAGTTCAGATCTTCAAGTTATAATATGCAATAATAATTAGAAGCTATCAATTTTAAGTTCTGTATTTGACAAATACTAGTTCAGATCTTCAAGTTATAATTTGAAATAATAATTTGAATTTAACAAATCTAAGTTCTGTAATTCACTATTACAAGTTCAGATCTTCAAGTTATAATTTACAATAATAATTAGAAGCTATCAATTTTAAGTTCTGTATTTGACAATTACAAGTTCAGATCTTCAAGTTATAATCTGCAATAATAATTAGGAGCTATTAATTTTAAGTTCTGTATTTGACAATTACAAGTTCAGATCTTCAAATTATAATTTGCAATAATAATTAGAAGCTATCAATTTTAAGTTCTGTATTTGACAATTACAAGTTCAGATCTTGAAGTTATAATTTACAATAATAATTAGAAGCTATCAATTTTAAGTTCTGTATTTAACAATTACAAGTTCAGATCTTCAAGTTATAATATGCAATAATAATTAGAAGCTATCAATTTTAAGTTCTGTATTTGACAATTACAAGTTCAGATCTTCAAGGTATAATTTGCACTAATAATTTGTATTTAACAATTAGAAGTTCTGTATTTGACAATTACAAGTTCAGATCTTCAAGTTATAATTTGCAATAATAATTAGAAGCTATCAATTTTAAGTTCTGTATTTGACAATTACTAGTTCAGATCTTCAAGTTATAATTTGCACTAATAATTTGTATTTAACAATTAGAAGTTCTGTATTTGACTATTACAAGTTCAGATCTTCGAATTATTATTTGCAATCTTAGTTTGAATTTAACAATTCGAAGTTCTGTATTTACCTATTACAGGTTCAGATCTTCAAGTTATAATTTGCAATCACAATTTGTATTTAACAATGCTAAGTTGCGTATTTGTCTATTACAAGTTCAGATCTTCAAATTATAATTTGCAATAATAATTAGAAGCTATCAATTTTAAGTTCTGTATTTGACAATTACAAGTTCAGATCTTCAAGTTATTATTTGCAATAATAATTAGAAGCTATCAATTTTAAGTTCTGTATTTGACAATTACAAGTTCAGATCTTGAAGTTATAATTTACAATAATAATTAGAAGCTATCAATTTTAAGTTCTGTATTTAACAATTACAAGTTCAGATCTTCAAGTTATAATATGCAATAATAATTAGAAGCTATCAATTTTAAGTTCTGTATTTGACAATTACTAGTTCAGATCTTCAAGTTATAATTTGAAATAATAATTTGAATTTAGCAAATCTAAGTTCTGTAATTCACTATTACAAGTTCAGATCTTCAAGTTATAATTTACAATAATAATTAGAAGCTATCAATTTTAAGTTCTGTATTTGACAATTACAAGTTCAGATCTTCAAGTTATAATTTGCACTAATAATTTGTATTTAACAATTTGAAGTTCTGTATTTGACAATTACAAGTTCAGATCTTCAAGTTATAATTTGCAATAATAATTAGAAGCTATCAATTTTAAGTTCTGTATTTGACAATTACAAGTTCAGATCTTCAAGTTATTATTTGCAATAATAATTAGAAGCTATCAATTTTAAGTTCTGTATTTGACAATTACAAGTTCAGATCTTGAAGTTATAATTTACAATAATAATTAGAAGCTATCAATTTTAAGTTCTGTATTTAACAATTACAAGTTCAGATCTTCAAGTTATAATATGCAATAATAATTAGAAGCTATCAATTTTAAGTTCTGTATTTGACAAATACTAGTTCAGATCTTCAAGTTATAATTTGAAATAATAATTTGAATTTAACAAATCTAAGTTCTGTAATTCACTATTACAAGTTCAGATCTTCAAGTTATAATTTACAATAATAATTAGAAGCTATCAATTTTAAGTTCTGTATTTGACAATTACAAGTTCAGATCTTCAAGTTATAATTTGCAATAATAATTAGGAGCTATTAATTTTAAGTTCTGTATTTGACAATAACAAGTTCAGATCTTCAAATTATAATTTGCAATAATAATTAGAAGCTATCAATTTTAAGTTCTGTATTTGACAATTACAAGTTCAGATCTTGAAGTTATAATTTACAATAATAATTAGAAGCTATCAATTTTAAGTTCTGTATTTAACAATTACAAGTTCAGATCTTCAAGTTATAATATGCAATAATAATTAGAAGCTATCAATTTTAAGTTCTGTATTTGACAATTACTAGTTCAGATCTTCAAGTTATAATTTGAAATAATAATTAGAATTTAACAAATCTAAGTTCTGTAATTCACTATTACAAGTTCAGATCTTCAAGTTATAATTTACAATAATAATTAGAAGCTATCAATTATAAGTTCTGTATTTGACAATTACATGTTCAGATCTTCAAGTTATAATTTGCAATAATAATTAGAAGCTATTAATTTTAAGTTCTGTATTTGACAATTACAAGTTCAGATCTTCAAGTTATAATTTCCAATAATAATTAGAAGCTATCAATTTTAAGTTCTGTATTTGACAATTACAAGTTCAGATCTTGAAGTTATAATTTACAATAATAATTAGAAGCTATCAATTTTAAGTTCTGTATTTAACAATTACAAGTTCAGATCTTCAAGTTATAATATGCAATAATAATTAGAAGCTATCAATTTTAAGTTCTGTATTTGACAACTACTAGTTCAGATCTTCAAGTTATAATTTGAAATAATAATTTGAATTTAACAAATCTAAGTTCTGTAATTCACTATTACAAGTTCAGATCTTCAAGTTATAATTTACAATAATAATTAGAAGCTATCAATTTTAAGTTCTGTATTTGACAATTACAAGTTCAGATCTTCAAGTTATAATTTGCACTAATAATTTGTATTTAACAATTTGAAGTTCTGTATTTGACAATTACAAGTTCAGATCTTCAAGTTATAATTTGCAATAATAATTAGAAGCTATCAATTTTAAGTTCTGTATTTGACAATTACAAGTTCAGATCTTCAAGTTATAATTTGCAATAATAATTAGAAGCTATCAATTTTAAGTTCTGTATTTGACAATTACAAGTTCAGATCTTCAAGTTATAATTTACAATAATAATTAGAAGCTATCAATTTTAAGTTCTGTATTTGACAATTACAAGTTCAGATCTTCAAGTTATAATTTGCAATAATAATTAGAAGCTATCAATTTTAAGTTCTGTATTTGACAATTACTAGTTCAGATCTCCAAGTTATTATTTGCAATAATAATTAGAAGCTATCAATTTTAAGTTCTGTATTTGACAATTACAAGTTCAGATCTTCAAGTTATAATTTACAATAATAATTAGAAGCTATCAATTTTAAGTTCTGTATTTGACAATTACAAGTTCAGATCTTCAAGTTATAATTTGCAATAATAATTAGAAGCTATCAATTTTAAGTTCTGTATTTGACAATTACTAGTTCAGATCTTCAAGTTATAATTTGAAATAATAATTTGAATTTAACAAATCTAAGTGCTGAAATTCACTATTACAAGTTCAGATCTTCAAGTTATAATTTGCAATAATAATTAGAAGCTATCAATTTTAAGTTCTGTATTTGACAATTACAAGTTCAGATCTTCAAGGTATAATTTGCACTAATAATTTGTATTTAACAATTAGAAGTTCTGTATTTGACAATTACAAGTTCAGATCTTCAAGTTATAATTTGCAATAATAATTAGAAGCTATCAATTTTAAGTTCTGTATTTGACAATTACTAGTTCAGATCTTCAAGTTATAATTTGCACTAATAATTTGTATTTAACAATTAGAAGTTCTGTATTTGACTATTACAAGTTCAGATCTTCGAATTATTATTTGCAATCTTAGTTTGAATTTAACAATTCGAAGTTCTGTATTTACCTATTACAGGTTCAGATCTTCAAGTTATAATTTGCAATCACAATTTGTATTTAACAATGCTAAGTTGCGTATTTGTCTATTACAAGTTCAGATCTTCAAATTATAATTTGCAATAATAATTAGAAGCTATCAATTTTAAGTTCTGTATTTGACAATTACAAGTTCAGATCTTCAAGTTATTATTTGCAATAATAATTAGAAGCTTTCAATTTTAAGTTCTGTATTTGACAATTACAAGTTCAGATCTTGAAGTTATAATTTACAATAATAATTAGAAGCTATCAATTTTAAGTTCTGTATTTAACAATTACAAGTTCAGATCTTCAAGTTATAATATGCAATAATAATTAGAAGCTATCAATTTTAAGTTCTGTATTTGACAATTACTAGTTCAGATCTTCAAGTTATAATTTGAAATAATAATTTGAATTTAACAAATCTAAGTTCTGTAATTCACTATTACAAGTTCAGATCTTCAAGTTATAATTTACAATAATAATTAGAAGCTATCAATTTTAAGTTCTGTATTTGACAATTACAAGTTCAGATCTTCAAGTTATAATTTGCACTAATAATTTGTATTTAACAATTTGAAGTTCTGTATTTGACAATTACAAGTTCAGATCTTCAAGTTATAATTTGCAATAATAATTAGAAGCTATCAATTTTAAGTTCTGTATTTGACAATTACAAGTTCAGATCTTCAAGTTATTATTTGCAATAATAATTAGAAGCTATCAATTTTAAGTTCTGTATTTGACAATTACAAGTTCAGATCTTGAAGTTATAATTTACAATAATAATTAGAAGCTATCAATTTTAAGTTCTGTATTTAACAATTACAAGTTCAGATCTTCAAGTTATAATATGCAATAATAATTAGAAGCTATCAATTTTAAGTTCTGTATTTGACAAATACTAGTTCAGATCTTCAAGTTATAATTTGAAATAATAATTTGAATTTAACAAATCTAAGTTCTGTAATTCACTATTACAAGTTCAGATCTTCAAGTTATAATTTACAATAATAATTAGAAGCTATCAATTTTAAGTTCTGTATTTGACAATTACAAGTTCAGATCTTCAAGTTATAATTTGCAATAATAATTAGGAGCTATTAATTTTAAGTTCTGTATTTGACAATTACAAGTTCAGATCTTCAAATTATAATTTGCAATAATAATTAGAAGCTATCAATTTTAAGTTCTGTATTTGACAATTACAAGTTCAGATCTTGAAGTTATAATTTACAATAATAATTAGAAGCTATCAATTTTAAGTTCTGTATTTAACAATTACAAGTTCAGATCTTCAAGTTATAATATGCAATAATAATTAGAAGCTATCAATTTTAAGTTCTGTATTTGACAATTACTAGTTCAGATCTTCAAGTTATAATTTGAAATAATAATTTGAATTTAACAAATCTAAGTTCTGTAATTCACTATTACAAGTTCAGATCTTCAAGTTATAATTTACAATAATAATTAGAAGCTATCAATTATAAGTTCTGTATTTGACAATTACAAGTTCAGATCTTCAAGTTATAATTTGCAATAATAATTAGAAGCTATTAATTTTAAGTTCTGTATTTGACAATTACATGTTCAGATCTTCAAGTTATAATTTCCAATAATAATTAGAAGCAATCAATTTTAAGTTCTGTATTTGACAATTACAAGTTCAGATCTTGAAGTTATAATTTACAATAATAATTAGAAGCTATCAATTTTAAGTTCTGTATTTAACAATTACAAGTTCAGATCTTCAAGTTATAATATGCAATAATAATTAGAAGCTATCAATTTTAAGTTCTGTATTTGACAACTACTAGTTCAGATCTTCAAGTTATAATTTGAAATAATAATTTGAATTTAACAAATCTAAGTTCTGTAATTCACTATTACAAGTTCAGATCTTCAAGTTATAATTTACAATAATAATTAGAAGCTATCAATTTTAAGTTCTGTATTTGACAATTACAAGTTCAGATCTTCAAGTTATAATTTGCACTAATAATTTGTATTTAACAATTTGAAGTTCTGTATTTGACAATTACAAGTTCAGATCTTCAAGTTATAATTTGCAATAATAATTAGAAGCTATCAATTTTAAGTTCTGTATTTGACAATTACAAGTTCAGATCTTCAAGTTATAATTTGCAATAATAATTAGAAGCTATCAATTTTAAGTTCTGTATTTGACAATTACTAGTTCAGATCTTCAAGTTATAATTTGAAATAATAATTTGAATTTAACAAATCTAAGTGCTGTAATTCACTATTACAAGTTCAGATCTTCAAGTTATAATTTACAATAATAATTAGAAGCTATCAATTTTAAGTTCTGTATTTGACTATTACAAGTTCAGATCTTCAAGTTATAATTTGCAATAATAATTAGAAGCTATCAATTTTAAGTTCTGTATTTGACAATTACAAGTTCAGATCTTCAAGTTATAATTTTCAATAATAATTAGAAGCTATTAATTTTAAGTTCTGTATTTGACAATTACAAGTTCAGATCTTCAAGTTATAATTTGAAATAATAATTAGAAGCTATCAATTTTATGTTCTCTATTTGACAATTACAAGTTCAGATCTTCAAGTTATAATTTGCAATAATAATTAGAAGCTATCAATTTTAAGTTCTGTATTTGACAATTACAAGTTCAGATCTTCAAGTTATAATTTGCAATAATAATTAGAAGCTATCAATTTTAAGTTCTGTATTTGACAATTACAAGTTCAGATCTTCAAGTTATAATATGCAATAATAATTAGAAGCTATCAATTTTAAGTTCTGTATTTGACAATTACTAGTTCAGATCTTCAAGTTATAATTTGAAATAATAATTTGAATTTAACAAATCTAAGTTCTGTAATTCACTATTACAAGTTCAGATCTTCAAGTTATAATTTACAATAATAATTAGAAGCTATCAATTTTAAGTTCTGTATTTGACAATTACAAGTTCAGATCTTCAAGTTATAATTTGCAATAATAATTAGAAGCTATTAATTTTAAGTTCTGTATTTGACAATTACAAGTTCAGATCTTCAAGTAATAATTTGAAATAATAATTAGAAGCTATCAATTTTATGTTCTGTATTTGACAATTACAAGTTCAGATCTTCAAGTTATAATTTGCAATAATAATTAGAAGCTATCAATTTTAAGTTCTGTATTTGACAATTACAAGTTCAGATCTTCAAGTTATAATTTACAATAATAATTAGAAGCTATCAATTTTAAGTTCTGTATTTGACAATTACAAGTTCAGATCTTCAAGTTTTAATTTGCAATAATAATTAGAAGCTATCAATTTTAAGTTCTGTATTTGACAATTACTAGTTCAGATCTTCAAGTTATAATTTGAAATAATAATTTGAATTTAACAAATCTAAGTTCTGTAATTCACTATTACAAGTTCAGATCTTCAAGTTATAATTTACAATAATAATTATAAGCTATCAATTTTAAGTTCTGTATTTGACTATTACAAGTTCAGATCTTCAAGTTATAATTTGCAATAATAATTAGAAGCTATCAATTTTAAGTTCTGTATTTGACAATTACAAGTTCAGATCTTCAAGTTATAATTTGCACTACAAATTTGTATTTAACAATTAGTAGTTCTGTATTTGACAATTACAAGTTCAGATCTTCAAGTTATAATTTGCAATAATAATTAGAAGCTACCAATTTTAAGTTCTGTATTTGACAATTACTAGTTCAGATCTTCAAGTTATAATTTGCACTAATAATTTGTATTTAACAATTAGAAGTTCTGTATTTGACAATTACAAGTTCAGATCTTCAAGTTATAATTTGCAATAATAATTAGAAGCTACCAATTTTAAGTTCTGTATTTGACAATTACTAGTTCAGATCTTCAAGTTATAATTTGCACTAATAATTTGTATTTAACAATTTGAAGTTCTGTATTTGACAATTACAAGTTCAGATCTTCAAGTTATAATTTGCAATAATAATTAGAAGCTATCAATTTTAAGTTCTGTATTTGACAATTACAAGTTCAGATCTTCAAGTTATAATTTGCAATAATAATTAGAAGCTATCAATTTTAAGTTCTGTATTTGACAATTACTAGTTCAGATCTTCAAGTTATAATTTGAAATAATAATTTGAATTTAACAAATCTAAGTGCTGTAATTCACTATTACAAGTTCAGATCTTCAAGTTATAATTTACAATAATAATTAGAAGCTATCAATTTTAAGTTCTGTATTTGACTATTACAAGTTCAGATCTTCAAGTTATAATTTGCAATAATAATTAGAAGCTATCAATTTTAAGTTCTGTATTTGACAATTACAAGTTCAGATCTTCAAGTTATAATTTGCAATAATAATTAGAAGCTATTAATTTTAAGTTCTGTATTTGACAATTACAAGTTCAGATCTTCAAGTTATAATTTGAAATAATAATTAGAAGCTATCAATTTTATGTTCTCTATTTGACAATTACAAGTTCAGATCTTCAAGTTATAATTTGCAATAATAATTAGAAGCTATCAATTTTAAGTTCTGTATTTGACAATTACAAGTTCAGATCTTCAAGTTATAATTTGCAATAATAATTAGAAGCTATCAATTTTAAGTTCTGTATTTGACAATTACAAGTTCAGATCTTCAAGTTATAATATGCAATAATAATTAGAAGCTATCAATTTTAAGTTCTGTATTTGACAATTACTAGTTCAGATCTTCAAGTTATAATTTGAAATAATAATTTGAATTTAACAAATCTAAGTTCTGTAATTCACTATTACAAGTTCAGATCTTCAAGTTATAATTTACAATAATAATTAGAAGCTATCAATTTTAAGTTCTGTATTTGACAATTACAAGTTCAGATCTTCAAGTTATAATTTGCAATAATAATTAGAAGCTATTAATTTTAAGTTCTGTATTTGACAATTACAAGTTCAGATCTTCAAGTAATAATTTGAAATAATAATTAGAAGCTATCAATTTTATGTTCTGTATTTGACAATTACAAGTTCAGATCTTCAAGTTATAATTTGCAATAATAATTAGAAGCTATCAATTTTAAGTTCTGTATTTGACAATTACAAGTTCAGATCTTCAAGTTATAAGTTACAATAATAATTAGAAGCTATCAATTTTAAGTTCTGTATTTGACAATTACAAGTTCAGATCTTCAAGTTTTAATTTGCAATAATAATTAGAAGCTATCAATTTTAAGTTCTGTATTTGACAATTACTAGTTCAGATCTTCAAGTTATAATTTGAAATAATAATTTGAATTTAACAAATCTAAGTTCTGTAATTCACTATTACAAGTTCAGATCTTCAAGTTATAAGTTACAATAATAATTAGAAGCTATCAATTTTAAGTTCTGTATTTGACAATTACAAGTTCAGATCTTCAAGTTTTAATTTGCAATAATAATTAGAAGCTATCAATTTTAAGTTCTGTATTTGACTATTACAAGTTCAGATCTTCAAGTTATAATTTGCAATAATAATTAGAAGCTATCAATTTTAAGTTCTGTATTTGACAATTACAAGTTCAGATCTTCAAGTTATAATTTGCACTACAAATTTGTATTTAACAATTAGTAGTTCTGTATTTGACAATTACAAGTTCAGATCTTCAAGTTATAATTTGCAATAATAATTAGAAGCTACCAATTTTAAGTTCTGTATTTGACAATTACTAGTTCAGATCTTCAAGTTATAATTTGCACTAATAATTTGTATTTAACAATTAGAAGTTCTGTATTTGACTATTACAAGTTCAGATCTTCGAATTATTATTTGCAATCTTAGTTTGAATTTTACAATTCGAAGTTCTGTATTTACCTATTACAGGTTCAGATCTTCAAGTTATAATTTGCAATCACAATTTGTATTTAACAATGCTAAGTTGCGTATTTGTCTATTACAAGTTCAGATCTTCAAATTATAATTTGCAATAATAATTAGAAGCTATCAATTTTAAGTTCTGTATTTGACAATTACAAGTTCAGATCTTCAAGTTATTATTTGCAATAATAATTAGAAGCTATCAATTTTAAGTTCTGTATTTGACAATTACAAGTTCAGATCTTGAAGTTATAATTTACAATAATAATTAGAAGCTATCAATTTTAAGTTCTGTATTTAACAATTACAAGTTCAGATCTTCAAGTTATAATATGCAATAATAATTAGAAGCTATCAATTTTAAGTTCTGTATTTGACAATTACTAGTTCAGATCTTCAAGTTATAATTTGAAATAATAATTTGAATTTAACAAATCTAAGTTCTGTAATTCACTATTACAAGTTCAGATCTTCAAGTTATAATTTACAATAATAATTAGAAGCTATCAATTTTAAGTTCTGTATTTGACAATTACAAGTTCAGATCTTCAAGTTATAATTTGCAATAATTATTAGAAGCTATTAATTTTAAGTTCTCTATTTGACAATTACAAGTTCAGATCTTCAAGTTATAATTTGAAATAATAATTAGAAGCTATCAATTTTATGTTCTGTATTTGACAATTACAAGTTCAGATCTTCAAGTTATAATTTGCAATAATAATTAGAAGCTATCAATTTTAGGTTCTGTATTTGACAATTACAAGTTCAGATCTTCAAGTTATAATTTACAATAATAATTAGAAGCTATCAATTTTAAGTTCTGTATTTGACAATTACAAGTTCAGATCTTCAAGTTATAATTTGCAATAATAATTAGAAGCTATCAATTTTAAGTTCTGTATTTGACAATTACTAGTTCAGATCTACAAGTTATAATTTGAAATAATAATTTGAATTTAACAAATCTAAGTTCTGTAATTCACTATTACAAGTTCAGATATCTTCAAGTTATAATTTACAATAATAATTAGAAGCTATCAATTTTAAGTTCTGTATTTGACTATTACAAGTTCAGATCTTCAAGTTATAATTTGCAATAATAATTAGAAGCTATCAATTTTAAGTTCTGTATTTGACAATTACAAGTTCAGATCTTCAAGTTATAATTTGCACTAATAATTTGTATTTAACAATTAGAAGTTCTGTATTTGACAATTACAAGTTCAGATCTTCAAGTTATAATTTGCAATAATAATTAGAAGCTATCAATTTTAAGTTCTGTATTTGACAATTACTAGTTCAGATCTTCAAGTTATAATTTGCACTAATAATTTGTATTTAACAATTAGAAGTTCTGTATTTGACTATTACAAGTTCAGATCTTCAAGTTATAATATGCAATAATAATTAGAAGATATCAATTTTAAGTTCTGTATTTGACAATTACTAGTTCAGATCTTCAAGTTATAATTTGAAATAATAATTTGAATTTAACAAATCTAAGTTCTGTAATTCACTATTACAAGTTCAGATCTTCAAGTTATAATTTACAATAATAATTATAAGCTATCAATTTTAAGTTCTGTATTTAACAATTGCAAGTTCAGATCTTCAAGTTATAATATGCAATAATAATTAGAAGCTATCAATTTTAAGTTCTGTATTTGACAATTACTAGTTCAGATCTTCAAGTTATAATTTGAAATAATAATTTGAATTTAAGAAATCTAAGTTCTGTAATTCACTATTACAAGTTCAGATCTTCAAGTTATAATTTACAATAATAATTAGAAGCTATCAATTTTAAGTTCTGTATTGGACAATTACAAGTTCAGATCTTCAAGTTATTATTTGCAATAATAATTAGAAGCTATCAATTTTAAGTTCTGCATTTGACAATTACAAGTTCAGATCTTGAAGTTATAATTTACAATAATAATTAGAAGCTATCAATTTTAAGTTCTGTATTTAACAATTACAAGTTCAGATCTCAAGTTATAATATGCAATAATAATTAGAAGCTATCAATTTTAAGTTCTGTATTTGACAATTACTAGTTCAGATCTTCAAGTTATAATTTGAAATAATAATTTGAATTTAACAAATCTAAGTTCTGTAATTCACTATTACAAGTTCAGATCTTCAAGTTATAATTTACAATAATAATTAGAAGCTATCAATTTTAAGTTCTGTATTTGACAATTACAAGTTCAGATCTTCAAGTTATAATTTGCAATAATAATTAGAAGCTATTAATTTTAAGTTCTGTATTTGACAATTACAAGTTCAGATCTTCAAGTTATAATTTGAAATAATAATTAGAAGCTATCAATTTTATGTTCTCTATTTGACAATTACAAGTTCAGATCTTCAAGTTATAATTTGCAATAATAATTAGAAGCTATCAATTTTAAGTTCTGTATTTGACAATTACAAGTTCAGATCTTCAAGTTATAATTTTCAATAATAATTAGAAGCTCTCAATTTTAAGTTCTGTATTTGACAATTACTAGTTCAGATCTCCAAGTTATTATTTGCAATAATAATTAGAAGCTATCAATTTTAAGTTCTGTATTTGACAATTACAAGTTCAGATCTTCAAGTTATAATTTACAATAATAATTAGAAGCTATCAATTTTAAGTTCTGTATTTGACAATTACAAGTTCAGATCTTCAAGTTATAATTTGCAATAATAATTAGAAGCTATCAATTTTAAGTTCTGTATTTGACAATTACTAGTTCAGATCTTCAAGGTATAATTTGAAATAATAATTTGAATTTAACAAATCTAAGTTCTGTAATTCACTATTACAAGTTCAGATCTTCAAGTTATAATTTACAATAATAATTAGAAGCTATCAATTTTAAGCTCTGTATTTGACTATTACAAGTTCAGATCTTCAAGTTATAATTTGCAATAATAATTAGAAGCTATCAATTTTAAGTTCTGTATTTGACAATTACAAGTTCAGATCTTCAAGGTATAATTTGCACTAATAATTTGTATTTAACAATTAGAAGTTCTGTATTTGACAATTACAAGTTCAGATCTTCAAGTTTTAATTTGCAATAATAATTAGAAGCTATCAATTTTAAGTTCTGTATTTGACAATTACTAGTTCAGATCTTCAAGTTATAATTTGCACTAATAATTTGTATTTAAAAATTAGAAGTTCTGTATTTGACTATTACAAGTTCAGATCTTCGAATTATTATTTGCAATCTTAGTTTGAATTTAACAATTCGAAGTTCTGTATTTACCTATTACAGGTTCAGATCTTCAAGTTATAATTTGCAATCACAATTTGTATTTAACAATGCTAAGTTGCGTATTTGTCTATTACAAGTTCAGATCTTCAAATTATAATTTGCAATAATAATTAGAAGCTATCAATTTTAAGTTCTGTATTTGACAATTACTAGTTCAGATCTTCAAGTTATTATTTGCAATAATAATTAGAAGCTATCAATTTTAAGTTCTGTATTTGACAATTACAAGTTCAGATCTTGAAGTTATAATTTACAATAATAATTAGAAGCTATCAATTTTAAGTTCTGTATTTAACAATTACAAGTTCAGATCTTCAAGTTATAATATGCAATAATAATTAGAAGCTATCAATTTTAAGTTCTGTATTTGACAATTACTAGTTCAGATCTTCAAGTTATAATTTGAAATAATAATTTGAATTTAACAAATCTAAGTTCTGTAATTCACTATTACAAGTTCAGATCTTCAAGTTATAATTTACAATAATAATTAGAAGCTATCAATTTTAAGTTCTGTATTTGACAATTACAAGTTCAGATCTTCAAGTTATAATTTGCACTAATAATTTGTATTTAACAATTTGAAGTTCTGTATTTGACAATTACAAGTTCAGATCTTCAAGTTATAATTTGCAATAATAATTAGAAGCTATCAATTTTAATTTCTGTATTGGACAATTACAAGTTCAGATCTTGAAGTTATAATTTACAATAATAATTAGAAGCTATCAATTTTAAGTTCTGTATTTAACAATTACAAGTTCAGATCTTCAAGTTATAATTTGCACTAATAATTTGTATTTAACAATTTGAAGTTCTGTATTTGACAATTACAAGTTCAGATCTTCAAGTTATAATTTGCAATAATAATTAGAAGCTATCAATTTTAATTTCTGTATTTGACAATTACAAGTTCAGATCTTGAAGTTATAATTTACAATAATAATTAGAAGCTATCAATTTTAAGTTCTGTATTTAACAATTACAAGTTCAGATCTTCAAGTTATAATTTACAATAATAATTAGAAGCTATCAATTTTAAGTTCTGTATTTGACAATTACAAGTTCAGATCTTCAAGTTATAATTTGCAATAATAATTAGAAGCTATCAATTTTAAGTTCTGTATTTGACAATTACAAGTTCAGATCTTCAAGTTATTATTTGCAATAATAATTAGAAGCTATCAATTTTAAGTTCTGTATTTGACAATTACAAGTTCAGATCTTGAAGTTATAATTTACAATAATAATTAGAAGCTATCAATTTTAAGTTCTGTATTTAACAATTACAAGTTCAGATCTTCAAGTTATAATATGCAATAATAATTAGAAGCTATCAATTTTAAGTTCTGTATTTGACAATTACTAGTTCAGATCTTCAAGTTATAATTTGAAATAATAATTTGAATTTAGCAAATCTAAGTTCTGTAATTCACTATTACAAGTTCAGATCTTCAAGTTATAATTTACAATAATAATTAGAAGCTATCAATTTTAAGTTCTGTATTTGACAATTACAAGTTCAGATCTTCAAGTTATAATTTGCAATAATAATTAGAAGCTATCAATTTTAAGTTCTGTATTTGACAATTACAAGTTCAGATCTTCAAGTTATTATTTGCAATAATAATTAGAAGCTATCAATTTTAAGTTCTGTATTTGACAATTACAAGTTCAGATCTTGAAGTTATAATTTACAATAATAATTAGAAGCTATCAATTTTAAGTTCTGTATTTAACAATTACAAGTTCAGATCTTCAAGTTATAATATGCAATAATAATTAGAAGCTATCAATTTTAAGTTCTGTATTTGACAAATACTAGTTCAGATCTTCAAGTTATAATTTGAAATAATAATTTGAATTTAACAAATCTAAGTTCTGTAATTCACTATTACAAGTTCAGATCTTCAAGTTATAATTTACAATAATAATTAGAAGCTATCAATTTTAAGTTCTGTATTTGACAATTACAAGTTCAGATCTTCAAGTTATAATTTGCACTAATAATTTCTATTTAACAATTTGAAGTTCTGTATTTGACAATTACAAGTTCAGATCTTCAAGTTATAATTTGCAATAATAATTAGAAGCTATCAATTTTAAGTTCTGTATTTGACAATTACAAGTTCAGATCTTCAAGTTATAATTTGCAATAATAATTAGAAGCTATCAATTTTAAGTTCTGTATTTGACAATTACTAGTTCAGATCTCCAAGTTATTATTTGCAATAATAATTAGAAGCTATCAATTTTAAGTTCTGTATTTGACAATTACAAGTTCAGATCTTCAAGTTATAATTTACAATAATAATTAGAAGCTATCAATTTTAAGTTCTGTATTTGACAATTACAAGTTCAGATCTTCAAGTTATAATTTGCAATAATAATTAGAAGCTATCAATTTTAAGTTCTGTATTTGACAATTACTAGTTCAGATCTTCAAGTTATAATTTGAAATAATAATTTGAATTTAACAAATCTAAGTGCTGAAATTCACTATTACAAGTTCAGATCTTCAAGTTATAATTTGCAATAATAATTAGAAGCTATCAATTTTAAGTTCTGTATTTGACAATTACAAGTTCAGATCTTCAAGGTATAATTTGCACTAATAATTTGTATTTAACAATTAGAAGTTCTGTATTTGACAATTACAAGTTCAGATCTTCAAGTTATAATTTGCAATAATAATTAGAAGCTATCAATTTTAAGTTCTGTATTTGACAATTACTAGTTCAGATCTTCAAGTTATAATTTGCACTAATAATTTGTATTTAACAATTAGAAGTTCTGTATTTGACTATTACAAGTTCAGATCTTCGAATTATTATTTGCAATCTTAGTTTGAATTTAACAATTCGAAGTTCTGTATTTACCTATTACAGGTTCAGATCTTCAAGTTATAATTTGCAATCACAATTTGTATTTAACAATGCTAAGTTGCGTATTTGTCTATTACAAGTTCAGATCTTCAAATTATAATTTGCAATAATAATTAGAAGCTATCAATTTTAAGTTCTGTATTTGACAATTACAAGTTCAGATCTTCAAGTTATTATTTGCAATAATAATTAGAAGCTATCAATTTTAAGTTCTGTATTTGACAATTACAAGTTCAGATCTTGAAGTTATAATTTACAATAATAATTAGAAGCTATCAATTTTAAGTTCTGTATTTAACAATTACAAGTTCAGATCTTCAAGTTATAATATGCAATAATAATTAGAAGCTATCAATTTTAAGTTCTGTATTTGACAATTACTAGTTCAGATCTTCAAGTTATAATTTGAAATAATAATTTGAATTTAACAAATCTAAGTTCTGTAATTCACTATTACAAGTTCAGATCTTCAAGTTATAATTTACAATAATAATTAGAAGCTATCAATTTTAAGTTCTGTATTTGACAATTACAAGTTCAGATCTTCAAGTTATAATTTGCACTAATAATTTGTATTTAACAATTTGAAGTTCTGTATTTGACAATTACAAGTTCAGATCTTCAAGTTATAATTTGCAATAATAATTAGAAGCTATCAATTTTAAGTTCTGTATTTGACAATTACAAGTTCAGATCTTCAAGTTATTATTTGCAATAATAATTAGAAGCTATCAATTTTAAGTTCTGTATTTGACAATTACAAGTTCAGATCTTGAAGTTATAATTTACAATAATAATTAGAAGCTATCAATTTTAAGTTCTGTATTTAACAATTACAAGTTCAGATCTTCAAGTTATAATATGCAATAATAATTAGAAGCTATCAATTTTAAGTTCTGTATTTGACAAATACTAGTTCAGATCTTCAAGTTATAATTTGAAATAATAATTTGAATTTAACAAATCTAAGTTCTGTAATTCACTATTACAAGTTCAGATCTTCAAGTTATAATTTACAATAATAATTAGAAGCTATCAATTTTAAGTTCTGTATTTGACAATTACAAGTTCAGATCTTCAAGTTATAATTTGCAATAATAATTAGGAGCTATTAATTTTAAGTTCTGTATTTGACAATTACAAGTTCAGATCTTCAAATTATAATTTGCAATAATAATTAGAAGCTATCAATTTTAAGTTCTGTATTTGACAATTACAAGTTCAGATCTTGAAGTTATAATTTACAATAATAATTAGAAGCTATCAATTTGAAGTTCTGTATTTAACAATTACAAGTTCAGATCTTCAAGTTATAATATGCAATAATAATTAGAAGCTATCAATTTTAAGTTCTGTATTTGACAATTACTAGTTCAGATCTTCAAGTTATAATTTGAAATAATAATTTGAATTTAACAAATCTAAGTTCTGTAATTCACTATTACAAGTTCAGATCTTCAAGTTATAATTTACAATAATAATTAGAAGCTATCAATTATAAGTTCTGTATTTGACAATTACAAGTTCAGATCTTCAAGTTATAATTTGCAATAATAATTAGAAGCTATTAATTTTAAGTTCTGTATTTGACAATTACAAGTTCAGATCTTCAAGTTATAATTTCCAATAATAATTAGAAGCTATCAATTTTAAGTTCTGTATTTGACAATTACAAGTTCAGATCTTCAAGTTATAATTTACAATAATAATTAGAAGCTATCAATTTTAAGTTCTGTATTTAACAATTACAAGTTCAGATCTTCAAGTTATAATATGCAATAATAATTAGAAGCTATCAATTTTAAGTTCTGTATTTGACAATTACTAGTTCAGATCTTCAAGTTATAATTTGAAATAATAATTTGAATTTAACAAATCTAAGTTCTGTAATTCACTATTACAAGTTCAGATCTTCAAGTTATAATTTACAATAATAATTAGAAGCTATCAATTTTAAGTTCTGTATTTGACAATTACAAGTTCAGATCTTCAAGTTATAATTTGCACTAATAATTTGTATTTAACAATTTGAAGTTCTGTATTTGACAATTACAAGTTCAGATCTTCAAGTTATAATTTGCAATAATAATTAGAAGCTATCAATTTTAAGTTCTGTATTTGACAATTACAAGTTCAGATCTTCAAGTTATTATTTGCAATAATAATTAGAAGCTATCAATTTTAAGTTCTGTATTTGACAATTACAAGTTCAGATCTTGAAGTTATAATTTACAATAATAATTAGAAGCTATCAATTTTAAGTTCTGTATTTAACAATTACAAGTTCAGATCTTCAAGTTATAATATGCAATAATAATTAGAAGCTATCAATTTTAAGTTCTGTATTTGACAAATACTAGTTCAGATCTTCAAGTTATAATTTGAAATAATAATTTGAATTTAACAAATCTAAGTTCTGTAATTCACTATTACAAGTTCAGATCTTCAAGTTATAATTTACAATAATAATTAGAAGCTATCAATTTTAAGTTCTGTATTTGACAATTACAAGTTCAGATCTTCAAGTTATAATTTGCAATAATAATTAGGAGCTATTAATTTTAAGTTCTGTATTTGACAATTACAAGTTCAGATCTTCAAATTATAATTTGCAATAATAATTAGAAGCTATCAATTTTAAGTTCTGTATTTGACAATTACAAGTTCAGATCTTGAAGTTATAATTTACAATAATAATTAGAAGCTATCAATTTGAAGTTCTGTATTTAACAATTACAAGTTCAGATCTTCAAGTTATAATATGCAATAATAATTAGAAGCTATCAATTTTAAGTTCTGTATTTGACAATTACTAGTTCAGATCTTCAAGTTATAATTTGAAATAATAATTTGAATTTAACAAATCTAAGTTCTGTAATTCACTATTACAAGTTCAGATCTTCAAGTTATAATTTACAATAATAATTAGAAGCTATCAATTATAAGTTCTGTATTTGACAATTACAAGTTCAGATCTTCAAGTTATAATTTGCAATAATAATTAGAAGCTATTAATTTTAAGTTCTGTATTTGACAATTACAAGTTCAGATCTTCAAGTTATAATTTCCAATAATAATTAGAAGCTATCAATTTTAAGTTCTGTATTTGACAATTACAAGTTCAGATCTTGAAGTTATAATTTACAATAATAATTAGAAGCTATCAATTTTAAGTTCTGTATTTAACAATTACAAGTTCAGATCTTCAAGTTATAATATGCAATAATAATTAGAAGCTATCAATTTTAAGTTCTGTATTTGACAACTACTAGTTCAGATCTTCAAGTTATAATTTGAAATAATAATTTGAATTTAACAAATCTAAGTTCTGTAATTCACTATTACAAGTTCAGATCTTCAAGTTATAATTTACAATAATAATTAGAAGCTATCAATTTTAAGTTCTGAGTTTGACAATTACAAGTTCAGATCTTCAAGTTATAATTTGCACTAATAATTTGTATTTAACAATTTGAAGTTCTGTATTTGACAATTACAAGTTCAGATCTTCAAGTTATAATTTGCAATAATAATTAGAAGCTATCAATTTTAAGTTCTGTATTTGACAATTACAAGTTCAGATCTTCAAGTTATAATTTGCAATAATAATTAGAAGCTATCAATTTTAAGTTCTGTATTTGACAATTACTAGTTCAGATCTCCAAGTTATTATTTGCAATAATAATTAGAAGCTATCAATTTTAAGTTCTGTATTTGACAATTACAAGTTCAGATCTTCAAGTTATAATTTACAATAATAATTAGAAGCTATCAATTTTAAGTTCTGTATTTGACAATTACAAGTTCAGATCTTCAAGTTATAATTTGCAATAATAATTAGAAGCTATCAATTTTAAGTTCTGTATTTGACAATTACTAGTTCAGATCTTCAAGTTATAATTTGAAATAATAATTTGAATTTAACAAATCTAAGTGCTGTAATTCACTATTACAAGTTCAGATCTTCAAGTTATAATTTACAATAATAATTAGAAGCTATCAATTTTAAGTTCTGTATTTGACTATTACAAGTTCAGATCTTCAAGTTATAATTTGCAATAATAATTAGAAGCTATCAATTTTAAGTTCTGTATTTGACAATTACAAGTTCAGATCTTCAAGTTATAATTTGCAATAATAATTAGAAGCTATTAATTTTAAGTTCTGTATTTGACAATTACAAGTTCAGATCTTCAAGTTATAATTTGAAATAATAATTAGAAGCTATCAATTTTATGTTCTCTATTTGACAATTGCAAGTTCAGATCTTCAAGTTATAATTTGCAATAATAATTAGAAGCTATCAATTTTAAGTTCTGTATTTGACAATTACAAGTTCAGATCTTCAAGTTATAATTTGCAATAATAATTAGAAGCTATCAATTTTAAGTTCTGTATTTGACAATTACAAGTTCAGATCTTCAAGTTATAATATGCAATAATAATTAGAAGCTATCAATTTTAAGTTCTGTATTTGACAATTACTAGTTCAGATCTTCAAGTTATAATTTGAAATAATAATTTGAATTTAACAAATCTAAGTTCTGTAATTCACTATTACAAGTTCAGATCTTCAAGTTATAATTTACAATAATAATTAGAAGCTATCAATTTTAAGTTCTGTATTTGACAATTACAAGTTCAGATCTTCAAGTTATAATTTGCAATAATAATTAGAAGCTATTAATTTTAAGTTCTGTATTTGACAATTACAAGTTCAGATCTTCAAGTTATAATTTGAAATAATAATTAGAAGCTATCAATTTTATGTTCTGTATTTGACAATTACAAGTTAAGATCTTCAAGTTATAATTTGCAATAATAATTAGAAGCTATTAATTTTAAGTTCTCTATTTGACAATTACAAGTTCAGATCTTCAAGTTATAATTTGAAATAATAATTAGAAGCTATCAATTTTATGTTCTGTATTTGACAATTACAAGTTCAGATCTTCAAGTTATAATTTGCAATAATAATTAGAAGCTATCAATTTTAAGTTCTGTATTTGACAATTACTAGTTCAGATCTTCAAGTTATAATTTGAAATAATAATTTGAATTTAACAAATCTAAGTTCTGTAATTCACTATTACAAGTTCAGATCTTCAAGTTATAATTTACAATAATAATTAGAAGCTATCAATTTTAAGTTCTGTATTTGACTATTACAAGTTCAGATCTTCAAGTTATAATTTGCAATAATAATTAGAAGCTATCAATTTTAAGTTCTGTATTTGACAATTACAAGTTCAGATCTTCAAGTTATAATTTGCACTACAAATTTGTATTTAACAATTAGTAGTTCTGTATTTGACAATTACAAGTTCAGATCTTCAAGTTATAATTTGCAATAATAATTAGAAGCTACCAATTTTAAGTTCTGTATTTGACAATTACTAGTTCAGATCTTCAAGTTATAATTTGCACTAATAATTTGTATTTAACAATTAGAAGTTCTGTATTTGACTATTACAAGTTCAGATCTTCGAATTATTATTTGCAATCTTAGTTTGAATTTAACAATTCGAAGTTCTGTATTTACCTATTACAGGTTCAGATCTTCAAGTTATAATTTGCAATCACAATTTGTATTTAACAATGCTAAGTTGCGTATTTGTCTATTACAAGTTCAGATCTTCAAATTATAATTTGCAATAATAATTAGAAGCTATCAATTTTAAGTTCTGTATTTGACAATTACAAGTTCAGATCTTCAAGTTATTATTTGCAATAATAATTAGAAGCTATCAATTTGAAGTTCTGTATTTGACAATTACAAGTTCAGATCTTGAAGTTATAATTTACAATAATAATTAGAAGCTATCAATTTTAAGTTCTGTATTTAACAATTACAAGTTCAGATCTTCAAGTTATAATATGCAATAATAATTAGAAGCTATCAATTTTAAGTTCTGTATTTGACAATTACTAGTTCAGATCTTCAAGTTATAATTTGAAATAATAATTTGAATTTAACAAATCTAAGTTCTGTAATTCACTATTACAAGTTCAGATCTTCAAGTTATAATTTACAATAATAATTAGAAGCTATCAATTTTAAGTTCTGTATTTGACAATTACAAGTTCAGATCTTCAAGTTATAATTTGCAATAATAATTAGAAGCTATTAATTTTAAGTTCTCTATTTGACAATTACAAGTTCAGATCTTCAAGTTATAATTTGAAATAATAATTAGAAGCTATCAATTTTATGTTCTGTATTTGACAATTACAAGTTAAGATCTTCAAGTTATAATTTGCAATAATAATTAGAAGCTATTAATTTTAAGTTCTCTATTTGACAATTACAAGTTCAGATCTTCAAGTTATAATTTGAAATAATAATTAGAAGCTATCAATTTTATGTTCTGTATTTGACAATTACAAGTTCAGATCTTCAAGTTATAATTTGCAATAATAATTAGAAGCTATCAATTTTAAGTTCTGTATTTGACAATTACTAGTTCAGATCTCCAAGTTATTATTTGCAATAATAATTAGAAGCTATCAATTTTAAGTTCTGTATTTGACAATTACAAGTTCAGATCTTCAAGTTATAATTTACAATAATAATTAGAAGCTATCAATTTTAAGTTCTGTATTTGACAATTACAAGTTCAGATCTTCAAGTTATAATTTGCAATAATAATTAGAAGCTATCAATTTTAAGTTCTGTATTTGACAATTACTAGTTCAGATCTTCAAGGTATAATTTGAAATAATAATTTGAATTTAACAAATCTAAGTTCTGTAATTCACTATTACAAGTTCAGATCTTCAAGTTATAATTTACAATAAAAATTAGAAGCTATCAATTTTAAGTTCTGTATTTGACTATTACAAGTTCAGATCTTCAAGTTATAATTTGCAATAATAATTAGAAGCTATCAATTTTAAGTTCTGTATTTGACAATTACAAGTTCAGATCTTCAAGGTATAATTTGCACTAATAATTTGTATTTAACAATTACAAGTTCTGTATTTGACAATTACAAGTTCAGATCTTCAAGTTATAATTTGCAATAATAATTAGAAGCTATCAATTTTAAGTTCTGTATTTGACAATTACTAGTTCAGATCTTCAAGTTATAATTTGCACTAATAATTTGTATTTAACAATTAGAAGTTCTGTATTTGAATATTACAAGTTCAGATCTTCGAATTATTATTTGCAATCTTAGTTTGAATTTAACAATTCGAAGTTCTGTATTTACCTATTACAGGTTCAGATCTTCAAGTTATAATTTGCAATCACAATTTGTATTTAACAATGCTAAGTTGCGTATTTGTCTATTACAAGTTCAGATCTTCAAATTATAATTTGCAATAATAATTAGAAGCTATCAATTTTAAGTTCTGTATTTGACAATTACAAGTTCAGATCTTCAAGTTATTATTTGCAATAATAATTAGAAGCTATTAATTTTAAGTTCTGTATTTGACAATTACAAGTTCAGATCTTCAAGTTATAATTTGCAATAATAATTAGAAGCTATTAATTTTAAGTTCTGTATTTGACAATTACAAGTTCAGATCTTCAAGTTATAATTTACAATAATAATTAGAAGCTATCAATTTTAAGTTCTGTATTTAACAATTACAAGTTCAGATCTTCAAGTTATAATTTGCAATAATAATTAGAAGCTATTAATTTTAAGTTCTGTATTTGACAATTACAAGTTCAGATCTTCAAGTTATAATTTGCAATAATAATTAGAAGCTATCAATTTTAAGTTCTGTATTTGACAATTACAAGTTCAGATCTTGAAGTTATAATTTACAATAATAATTAGAAGCTATCAATTTTAAGTTCTGTAGTTAACAATTACAAGTTCAGATCTTCAAGTTATAATATGCAATAATAATTAGAAGCTATTAATTTTAAGTTCTGTATTTGACAATTACTAGTTCAGATCTTCAAGTTATAATTTGAAATAATAATTTGAATTTAACAAATCTAAGTCCTGTAATTCACTATTACAAGTTCAGATCTTCAAGTTATAATTTACAATAATAATTAGAAGCTATCAATTTTAAGTTCTGTATTTGACAATTACAAGTTCAGATCTTCAAGTTATAATTTGCAATAATAATTAGAAGCTATTAATTTTAAGTTCTGTATTTGACAATTACAAGTTCAGATCTTCAAGTTATAATTTGCAATAATAATTAGAAGCTATCAATTCTAAGTTCTGTATTTGACAATTACAAGTTCAGATCTTGAAGTTATAATTTACAATAATAATTAGCAGCTATCAATTTTAAGTTCTGTATTTAAAATTACAAGTTCAGATCTTCAAGTTATAATATGCAATAATAATTAGAAGCTATCAATTTTAAGTTCTGTATTTGACAATTACTAGTTCAGATCTTCAAGTTATAATTTGAAATAATAATTTGAATTTAACAAATCTAAGTTCTGTAATTCACTATTACAAGTTCAGATCTTCAAGTTATAATTTACAATAATAATTAGAAGCTATCAATTTTAAGTTCTGTATTTGACAATTACAAGTTCAGATCTTCAAGTTATAATTTGCACTAATAATTTGTATTTAACAATTTGAAGTTCTGTATTTGACAATTACAAGTTCAGATCTTCAAGTTATAATTTGCAATAATAATTAGAAGCTATCAATTTTAAGTTCTGTATTTGACAATTACAAGTTCAGATCTTCAAGTTATTATTTGCAATAATAATTAGAAGCTATCAATTTTAAGTTCTGTATTTGACAATTACAAGTTCAGATCTTGAAGTTATAATTTACAATAATAATTAGAAGCTATCAATTTTAAGTTCTGTATTTAACAATTACAAGTTCAGATCTTCAAGTTATAATATGCAATAATAATTAGAAGCTATCAATTTTAAGTTCTGTATTTGACAATTACTAGTTCAGATCTTCAAGTTATAATTTGAAATAATAATTTGAATTTAACAAATCTAAGTTCTGTAATTCACTATTACAAGTTCAGATCTTCAAGTTATAATTTACAATAATAATTAGAAGCTATCAATTTTAAGTTCTGTATTTGACAATTACAAGTTCAGATCTTCAAGTTATAATTTGCAATAATAATTAGAAGCTATTAATTTTAAGTTCTGTATTTGACAATTACAAGTTCAGATCTTCAAGTTATAATTTGCAATAATAATTAGAAGCTATCAATTTTAAGTTCTGTATTTGACAATTACAAGTTCAGATCTTGAAGTTATAATTTACAATAATAATTAGAAGCTATCAATTTTAAGTTCTGTAGTTAACAATTACAAGTTCAGATCTTCAAGTTATAATATGCAATAATAATTAGAAGCTATCAATTTTAAGTTCTGTATTTGACAATTACTAGTTCAGATCTTCAAGTTATAATTTGAAATAATAATTTGAATTTAACAAATCTAAGTCCTGTAATTCACTATTACAAGTTCAGTTCTTCAAGTTATAATTTACAATAATAATTAGAAGCTATCAATTTTAAGTTCTGTATTTGACAATTACAAGTTCAGATCTTCAAGTTATAATTTGCAATAATAATTAGAAGCTATTAATTTTAAGTTCTGTATTTGACAATTACAAGTTCAGATCTTCAAGTTATAATTTGCAATAATAATTAGAAGCTATCAATTTTAAGTTCTGTATTTGACAATTACAAGTTCAGATCTTGAAGTTATAATTTACAATAATAATTAGAAGCTATCAATTTTAAGTTCTGTATTTAACAATTACAAGTTCAGATCTTCAAGTTATAATATGCAATAATAATTAGAAGCTATCAATTTTAAGTTCTGTATTTGACAATTACTAGTTCAGATCTTCAAGTTATAATTTGAAATAATAATTTGAATTTAACAAATCTAAGTTCTGTAATTCACTATTACAAGTTCAGATCTTCAAGTTATAATTTACAATAATAATTAGAAGCTATCAATTTTAAGTTCTGTATTTGACAATTACAAGTTCAGATCTTCAAGTTATAATTTGCACTAATAATTTGTATTTAACAATTTGAAGTTCTGTATTTGACAATTACAAGTTTAGATCTTCAAGTTATTATTTGCAATAATAATTAGAAGCTATCAATTTTAAGTTCTGTATTTGACAATTACAAGTTCAGATCTTGAAGTTATAATTTACAATAATAATTAGAAGCTATCAATTTTAAGTTCTGTATTTAACAATTACAAGTTCAGATCTTCAAGTTATAATTTGCAATAATAATTAGAAGCTATCAATTTTAAGTTCTGTATTTGACAATTACAAGTTCAGATCTTCAAGTTATAATTTGCAATAATAATTAGAAGCTATCAATTTTAAGTTCTGTATTTGACAATTACTAGTTCAGATCTCCAAGTTATTATTTGCAATAATAATTAGAAGCTATCAATTTTAAGTTCTGTATTTGACAATTACAAGTTCAGATCTTCAAGTTATAATTTACAATAATAATTAGAAGCTATCAATTTTAAGTTCTGTATTTGACAATTACAAGTTCAGATCTTCAAGTTATAATTTGCACTAATAATTAGAAGCTATCAATTTTAAGTTCTGTATTTGACAATTACTAGTTCAGATCTTCAAGTTATAATTTGAAATAATAATTTGAATTTAACAAATCTAAGTGCTGTAATTCACTATTACAAGTTCAGATCTTCAAGTTATAATTTACAATAATAATTAGAAGCTATCAATTTTAAGTTCTGTATTTGAATATTACAAGTTCAGATCTTCAAGTTATAATTTGCAATAATAATTAGAAGCTATCAATTTTAAGTTCTTTATTTGACAATTACAAGTTCAGATCTTCAAGTTATAATTTGCAATAATAATTAGAAGCTATTAATTTTAAGTTCTGTATTTGACAATTACAAGTTCAGATCTTCAAGTTATAATTTGAAATAATAATAAGAAGCTATCAATTTTATGTTCTCTATTTGACAATTACAAGTTCAGATCTTCAAGTTATAATTTGCAATAATAATTAGAAGCTATCAATTTTAAGTTCTGTATTTGACAATTACAAGTTCAGATCATCAAGTTATAATTTGCAATAATAATTGGAAGCTATCAATTTTAAGTTCTGTATTTGACAATTACTAGTTCAGATCTCCAAGTTATTATTTGCAATAATAATTAGAAGCTATCAATTTTAAGTTCTGTATTTGACAATTACAAGTTCAGATCTTCAAGTTATAATTTACAATAATAATTAGAAGCTATCAATTTTAAGTTCTGAATTTAACAATTACAAGTTCAGATCTTCAAGTTATAATATGCAATAATAATTAGAAGCTATCAATTTTAAGTTCTGTATTTGACAATTACTAGTTCAGATCTTCAAGTTATAATTTGAAATAATAATTAGAATTTAACAAATCTAAGTTCTGTAATTCACTATTACAAGTTTAGATCTTCAAGTTATAATTTACAATAATAATTAGAAGCTATCAATTTTAAGTTCTGTATTTGACAATTACAAGTTCAGATCTTCAAGTTATAATTTGCACTAATAATTTGTATTCAACAATTTGAAGTTCTGTATTTGACAATTACAAGTTCAGATCTTCAAGTTATAATTTGCAATAATAATTAGAAGCTATCAATTTTAAGTTCTGTATTTGACAATTACAAGTTCAGATCTTCAAGTTATTATTTGCAATAATAATTAGAAGCTATCAATTTTAAGTTCTGTATTTGACAATTACAAGTTCAGATCTTGAAGTTATAATTTACAATAATAATTAGAAGCTATCAATTTTAAGTTCTGTATTTAACAATTACAAGTTCAGATCTTCAAGTTATAATATGCAATAATAATTAGAAGCTATCAATTTTAAGTTCTGTATTTGACAATTACTAGTTCAGATCTTCAAGTTATAATTTGAAATAATAATTTGAATTTAACAAATCTAAGTTCTGTAATTCACTATTACAAGTTTAGATCTTCAAGTTATAATTTACAATAATAATTAGAAGCTATCAATTTTAAGTTCTGTATTTGACAATTACAAGTTCAGATCTTCAAGTTATAATTTGCACTAATAATTTGTGTTTAACAATTTGAAGTTCTGTATTTGACAATTACAAGTTCAGATCTTCAAGTTATAATTTGCAATAATAATTAGAAGCTATCAATTTTAAGTTCTGTATTTGACAATTACAAGTTCAGATCTTCAAGTTATTATTTGCAATAATAATTAGAAGCTATCAATTTTAAGTTCTGTATTTGACAATTACAAGTTCAGATCTTGAAGTTATAATTTACAATAATAATTAGAAGCTATCAATTTTAAGTTCTGTATTTAACAATTACAAGTTCAGATCTTCAAGTTATAATATGCAATAATAATTAGAAGCTATCAATTTTAAGTTCTGAATTTGACAATTACTAGTTCAGATCTTCAAGTTATAATTTGAAATAATAATTTGAATTTAACAAATCTAAGTTCTGTAATTCACTATTACAAGTTCAGATCTTCAAGTTATAATTTACAATAATAATTAGAAGCTATCAATTTTAAGTTCTGTATTTGACAATTACAAGTTCAGATCTTCAAGTTATAATTTGCAATAATAATTAGAAGCTATTAATTTTAAGTTCTGTATTTGACAATTACAAGTTCAGATCTTCAAGTTATAATTTGAAATAATAATTTGAATTTAACAAATCTAAGTTCTGTATTTGACTATTACAAGTTCAGATCTTCAAGTTATAATTTACAATAATAATTAGAAGCTATCAATTTTAAGTTCTGTATTTGACAATTACAAGTTCAGATCTTCAAGTTATAATTTGCACTAATAATTAGAAGCTATCAATTTTAAGTTCTGTATTTGACAATTACTAGTTCAGATCTTCAAGTTATAATTTGAAATAATAATTTGAATTTAACAAATCTAAGTGCTGTAATTCACTATTACAAGTTCAGATCTTCAAGTTATAATTTACAATAATAATTAGAAGCTATCAATTTTAAGTTCTGTATTTGAATATTACAAGTTCAGATCTTCAAGTTATAATTTGCAATAATAATTAGAAGCTATCAATTTTAAGTTCTTTATTTGACAATTACAAGTTCAGATCTTCAAGTTATAATTTGCAATAATAATTAGAAGCTATTAATTTTAAGTTCTGTATTTGACAATTACAAGTTCAGATCTTCAAGTTATAATTTGAAATAATAATAAGAAGCTATCAATTTTATGTTCTCTATTTGACAATTACAAGTTCAGATCTTCAAGTTATAATTTGCAATAATAATTAGAAGCTATCAATTTTAAGTTCTGTATTTGACAATTACAAGTTCAGATCATCAAGTTATAATTTGCAATAATAATTGGAAGCTATCAATTTTAAGTTCTGTATTTGACAATTACTAGTTCAGATCTCCAAGTTATTATTTGCAATAATAATTAGAAGCTATCAATTTTAAGTTCTGTATTTGACAATTACAAGTTCAGATCTTCAAGTTATAATTTACAATAATAATTAGAAGCTATCAATTTTAAGTTCTGAATTTAACAATTACAAGTTCAGATCTTCAAGTTATAATATGCAATAATAATTAGAAGCTATCAATTTTAAGTTCTGTATTTGACAATTACTAGTTCAGATCTTCAAGTTATAATTTGAAATAATAATTTGAATTTAACAAATCTAAGTTCTGTAATTCACTATTACAAGTTTAGATCTTCAAGTTATAATTTACAATAATAATTAGAAGCTATCAATTTTAAGTTCTGTATTTGACAATTACAAGTTCAGATCTTCAAGTTATAATTTGCACTAATAATTTGTATTCAACAATTTGAAGTTCTGTATTTGACAATTACAAGTTCAGATCTTCAAGTTATAATTTGCAATAATAATTAGAAGCTATCAATTTTAAGTTCTGTATTTGACAATTACAAGTTCAGATCTTCAAGTTATTATTTGCAATAATAATTAGAAGCTATCAATTTTAAGTTCTGTATTTGACAATTACAAGTTCAGATCTTGAAGTTATAATTTACAATAATAATTAGAAGCTATCAATTTTAAGTTCTGTATTTAACAATTACAAGTTCAGATCTTCAAGTTATAATATGCAATAATAATTAGAAGCTATCAATTTTAAGTTCTGTATTTGACAATTACTAGTTCAGATCTTCAAGTTATAATTTGAAATAATAATTTGAATTTAACAAATCTAAGTTCTGTAATTCACTATTACAAGTTTAGATCTTCAAGTTATAATTTACAATAATAATTAGAAGCTATCAATTTTAAGTTCTGTATTTGACAATTACAAGTTCAGATCTTCAAGTTATAATTTGCACTAATAATTTGTGTTTAACAATTTGAAGTTCTGTATTTGACAATTACAAGTTCAGATCTTCAAGTTATAATTTGCAATAATAATTAGAAGCTATCAATTTTAAGTTCTGTATTTGACAATTACAAGTTCAGATCTTCAAGTTATTATTTGCAATAATAATTAGAAGCTATCAATTTTAAGTTCTGTATTTGACAATTACAAGTTCAGATCTTGAAGTTATAATTTACAATAATAATTAGAAGCTATCAATTTTAAGTTCTGTATTTAACAATTACAAGTTCAGATCTTCAAGTTATAATATGCAATAATAATTAGAAGCTATCAATTTTAAGTTCTGAATTTGACAATTACTAGTTCAGATCTTCAAGTTATAATTTGAAATAATAATTTGAATTTAACAAATCTAAGTTCTGTAATTCACTATTACAAGTTCAGATCTTCAAGTTATAATTTACAATAATAATTAGAAGCTATCAATTTTAAGTTCTGTATTTGACAATTACAAGTTCAGATCTTCAAGTTATAATTTGCAATAATAATTAGAAGCTATTAATTTTAAGTTCTGTATTTGACAATTACAAGTTCAGATCTTCAAGTTATAATTTTAAATAATAATTAGAAGCTATCAATTTTATGTTCTGTATTTGACAATTACAAGTTCAGATCTTCAAGTTATAATTTGCAATAATAATTAGAAGCTATCAATTTTAAGTTCTGTATTTGACAATTACAAGTTCAGATCTTCAAGTTATAATTTGCAATAATAATTAGAAGCTATCAATTTTAAGTTCTGTATTTGACAATTACTAGTTCAGATCTCCAAGTTATTATTTGCAATAATAATTAGAAGCTATCAATTTTAAGTTCTGTATTTGACAATTACAAGTTCAGATCTTCAAGTTATAATTTACAATAATAATTAGAAGCTATCAATTTTAAGTTCTGTATATGACAATTACAAGTTCAGATCTTCAAGTTATAATTTGCAATAATAATTAGAAGCTATCAATTTTAAGTTCTGTATTTGACAATTACTAGTTCAGATCTTCAAGTTATAATTTGAAATAATAATTTGAATTTAACAAATCTAAGTTCTGTATTTGACTATTACAAGTTCAGATCTTCAAGTTATAATTTGCAATAATAATTAGAAGCTATCAATTTTAAGTTCTGTATTTGACAATTACTAGTTCAGATCTTCAAGTTATAATTTGAAATAATAATTTGAATTTAACAAATCTAAGTTCTGTAATTCACTATTACAAGTTCAGATCTTCGAATTATTATTTGCAATCTTAGTTTGAATTTAACAATTGGAAGTTCTGTATTTACCTATTACAGGTTCAGATCTTCAAGTTATAATTTGCAATCACAATTTGTATTTAACAATGCTAAGTTGCGTATTTGTCTATTACAAGTTCAGATCTTCAAATTACAATTTGCAATAATATTTAGAAGCTATCAATTTTAAGTTCTGTATTTGACAATTACAAGTTCAGAGCTTCAAGTTATTATTTGCAATAATAATTAGAAGCTATCAATTTTAAGTTCGGTGTTTGACAATTACTAGTTCAGATCTTGAAGTTATAATTTACAATAATAATTAGAAGCTATCAATTTTAAGTTCTGTATTTAACAATTACAAGTTCAGATCTTCAAGTTATAATATGCAATAATAATTAGAAGCTATCAATTTTAAGTTCTGTATTTGACAATTACTACTTCAGATCTTCAAGTTATAATTTGAAATAATAATTTGAATTTAACAAATCTAAGTTCTGTAATTCACTATTACAAGTTCAGATCTTCAAGTTAAAATTTACAATAATAATTAGAAGCTATCAATTTTAAGTTCTGTATTTGACAATTACAAGTTCAGATCTTCAAGTTATAATTTGCACTAATAATTTGTATTTAACAATTTGAAGTTCTGTATTTGACAATTACAAGTTCAGATCTTCAAGTTATAATTTGCAATAATAATTAGAAGCTATCAATTTTCAGTTCTGTATTTGACAATTACAAGTTCAGATCTTCAAGTTATTATTTGCAATAATAATTAGAAGCTATCAATTTTAAGTTCTGTATTTGACAATTACAAGTTCAGATCTTGAAGTTATAATTTACAATAATAATTAGAAGCTATCAATTTTAAGTTCTGTATTTAACAATTACAAGTTCAGATCTTCAAGTTATAATATGCAATAATAATTAGAAGCTATCAATTTTAAGTTCTGTATTTGACAATTACTAGTTCAGATCTTCAAGTTATAATTTGATATAATAATTTGAATTTAACAAATCTAAGTTCTGTAATTCACTATTACAAGTTCAGATCTACAAGTTATAATTTACAATAATAATTAGAAGCTATCAATTTTAAGTTCTGTATTTGACAATTACAAGTTCAGATCTTCAAGTTATAATTTGCAATAATAATTAGAAGCTATTAATTTTAAGTTCTGTATTTGACAATTACAAGTTCAGATCTTCAAGTTATAATTTGAAATAATAATTAGAAGCTATCAATTTTAAGTTCTGTATTTGACAATTACAAGTTCAGATCTTCAAGTTATAATTTGCACTAATAATTAGAAGCTATCAATTTTAAGTTCTGTATTTGACAATTACTAGTTCAGATCTTCAAGTTATAATTTGAAATAATAATTTGAATTTAACAAATCTAAGTTCTGTAATTCACTATTACAAGTTCAGATCTTCAAGTTATAATTTACAATAATAATTAGAAGCTATCAATTTTAAGTTCTGTATTTGACAATTACAAGTTCAGATCTTCAAGTTATAATTTGCAATAATAATTAGAAGCTATTAATTTTAAGTTCTATATTTGACAATTACAAGTTCAGATCTTCAAGTTATAATTTTAAATAATAATTAGAAGCTATCAATTTTATGTTTTGTATTTGACAATTACAAGTTCAGATCTTCAAGTTATAATTTGCAATAATAATTCGAAGCTATCAATTTTAAGTTCTGTATTTGACAATTACAAGTTCAGATCTTCAAGTTATAATTTGCAATAATAATTAGAAGCTATCAATTTTAAGTTCTGTATTTGACAATTACAAGTTCAGATCTTCAAGTTATTATTTGCAATAATAATTAGAAGCTATCAATTTTAAGTTCGGTGTTTGACAATTACAAGTTCAGATCTTGAAGTTATAATTTACAATAATAATTAGAAGCTATCAATTTTAAGTTCTGTATTTAACAATTACAAGTTCAGATCTTCAAGTTATAATATGCAATAATAATTAGAAGCTATCAATTTTAAGTTCTGTATTTGACAATTACTAGTTCAGATCTTCAAGTTATAATTTGAAATAATAATTTGAATTTAACAAATCTAAGTTCTGTAATTCACTATTACAAGTTCAGATCTTCAAGTTATAATTTACAATAATAATTAGAAGCTATCAATTTTAAGTTCTGTATTTGACAATTACAAGTTCAGATCTTCAAGTTATAATTTGCAATAATAATTAGAAGCTATTAATTTTAAGTTCTATATTTGACAATTACAAGTTCAGATCTTCAAGTTATAATTTTAAATAATAATTAGAAGCTATCAATTTTATGTTCTGTATTTGACAATTACAAGTTCAGATCTTCAAGTTATAATTTGCAATAATAATTAGAAGCTATCAATTTTAAGTTCTGTATTTGACAATTACAAGTTCAGATCTTCAAGTTATAATTTGCAATAATAATTAGAAGCTATCAATTTTAAGTTCTGTATTTGACAATTACAAGTTCAGATCTTCAAGTTATTATTTGCAATAATAATTAGAAGCTATCAATTTTAAGTTCGGTGTTTGACAATTACAAGTTCAGATCTTGAAGTTATAATTTACAATAATAATTAGAAGCTATCAATTTTAAGTTCTGTATTTAACAATTACAAGTTCAGATCTTCAAGTTATAATTTGCAATAATAATTAGAAGCTATCAATTTTAAGTTCTGTATTTGACAATTGCAAGTTCAGATCTTCAAGTTATAATTTGCACTAATAATTTGTATTTAACAATTAGAAGTTCTGTATTTGACAATTACAAGTTCAGATCTTCAAGTTATAATTTGCAATAATAATTAGAAGCTTTCAATTTTAAGGTCTGTATTTGACAATTACTAGTTCAGATCTTCAAGTTATAATTTGAACTAATAATTTGTATTTAACAATTAGAAGTTCTGTATTTGACTATTACAAGTTCAGATCTTCGAATTATTATTTGCAATCTTAGTTTGAATTTAACAATTCGAAGTTCTGTATTTGACTATTACAAGTTCAGATCTTCAAATTATTATTTGCAATCTTAGTTTGAATTTAACAATTCGAAGTTCTGTATTTACCTATTACAAGTTCAGATCTTCAAGTTATAATTTGTACTAATAATTTGTATTTAACAATTCGAAGTTCTGTATTTGACTATTACAAGTTCAGATCTTCAAGTTATAATTTACAATAATAATTAAAAGCTATCAATTTTAAGTTCTGTATTTGACTATTACAAGTTCAGATCTTCAAGTTATAATTTGCAATAATAATTAGAAGCTATCAATTTTAAGTTCTGTATTTGACAATTACAAGTTCAGATCTTCAAGTTATAATTTGAAATAATAATAAGAAGCTATCAATTTTAAGTTCTGTATTTGACAATTACTAGTTCAGATCTTCAAGTTATAATTTGAAATAATAATTTGAATTTAACAAATCTAAGTTCTGTAATTCACTATTACAAGTTCAGATCTTCAAGTTATAATTTACAATAATAATTAGAAGCTATCAATTTTAAGTTCTGTATTTGACAATTACAAGTTCAGATCTTCAAGTTATAATTTGCAATAATAATTAGAAGCTATTAATTTTAAGTTCTATATTTGACAATTACAAGTTCAGATCTTCAAGTTATAATTTTAAATAATAATTAGAAGCTATCAATTTTATGTTCTGTATTTGACAATTACAAGTTCAGATCTTCAAGTTATAATTTGCAATAATAATTAGAAGCTATCAATTTTAAGTTCTGTATTTGACAATTACAAGTTCAGATCTTCAAGTTATAATTTGCAATAATAATTAGAAGCTATCAATTTTAAGTTCTGTATTTGACAATTACTAGTTCAGATCTCCAAGTTATTATTTGCAATAATAATTAGAAGCTATCAATTTTAAGTTCTGTATTTGACAATTACAAGTTCAGATCTTCAAGTTATAATTTACAATAATAATTAGAAGCTATCAATTTTAAGTTCTGTATTGGACAATTACAAGTTCAGATCTTCAAGTTATAATTTGCTCTAATAATTAGAAGCTATCAATTTTAAGTTCTGTATTTGACAATTACTAGTTCAGATCTTCAAGTTATAATTTGAAATAATAATTTGAATTTAACAAATCTAAGTTCTGTAATTCACTATTACAAGTTCAGATCTTCAAGTTATAATTTACAATAATAATTAGAAGCTATCAATTTTAAGTTCTGTATTTGACAATTACAAGTTCAGATCTTCAAGTTATAATTTGCAATAATAATTAGAAGCTATTAATTTTAAGTTCTGTATTTGACAATTACAAGTTCAGATCTTCAAGTTATAATTTTAAATAATAATTAGAAGCTATCAATTTTATGTTCTGTATTTGACAATTACAAGTTCAGATCTTCAAGTTATAATTTGCAATAATAATTAGAAGCTATCAATTTTAAGTTCTGTATTTGACAATTACTAGTTCAGATCTCCAAGTTATTATTTGCAATAATAATTAGAAGCTATCAATTTTAAGTTCTGTATTTGACAATTACAAGTTCAGATCTTCAAGTTATAATTTACAATAATAATTAGAAGCTATCAATTTTAAGTTCTGTATTTGACAATTACAAGTTCAGATCTTCAAGTTATAATTTGCAATAATAATTAGAAGCTATCAATTTTAAGTTCTGTATTTGACAATTACTAGTTCAGATCTTCAAGTTATAATTTGAAATAATAATTTGAATTTAACAAATCTAAGTTCTGTATTTGACTATTACAAGTTCAGATCTTCAAGTTATAATTTGCAATAATAATTAGAAGCTATCAATTTTAAGTTCTGTATTTGACAATTACTAGTTCAGATCTTCAAGTTATAATTTGAAATAATAATTTGAATTTAACAAATCTAAGTTCTGTAATTCACTATTACAAGTTCAGATCTTCGAATTATTATTTGCAATCTTAGTTTGAATTTAACAATTGGAAGTTCTGTATTTACCTATTACAGGTTCAGATCTTCAAGTTATAATTTGCAATCACAATTTGTATTTAACAATGCTAAGTTGCGTATTTGTCTATTACAAGTTCAGATCTTCAAATTACAATTTGCAATAATATTTAGAAGCTATCAATTTTAAGTTCTGTATTTGACAATTACAAGTTCAGAGCTTCAAGTTATTATTTGCAATAATAATTAGAAGCTATCAATTTTAAGTTCGGTGTTTGACAATTACTAGTTCAGATCTTGAAGTTATAATTTACAATAATAATTAGAAGCTATCAATTTTAAGTTCTGTATTTAACAATTACAAGTTCAGATCTTCAAGTTATAATATGCAATAATAATTAGAAGCTATCAATTTTAAGTTCTGTATTTGACAATTACTAGTTCAGATCTTCAAGTTATAATTTGAAATAATAATTTGAATTTAACAAATCTAAGTTCTGTAATTCACTATTACAAGTTCAGATCTTCAAGTTAAAATTTACAATAATAATTAGAAGCTATCAATTTTAAGTTCTGTATTTGACAATTACAAGTTCAGAGCTTCAAGTTATTATTTGCAATAATAATTAGAAGCTATCAATTTTAAGTTCGGTGTTTGACAATTACTAGTTCAGATCTTGAAGTTATAATTTACAATAATAATTAGAAGCTATCAATTTTAAGTTCTGTATTTAACAATTACAAGTTCAGATCTTCAAGTTATAATTTGCAATAATAATTAGAAGCTATCAATTTTAAGTTCTGTATTTGACAATTACAAGTTCAGATCTTCAAGTTATAATTTGCAATAATAATTAGAAGCTATCAATTTTAAGTTCTGTATTTGACAATTACTAGTTCAGATCTCCAAGTTATTATTTGCAATAATAATTAGAAGCTATCAATTTTAAGTTCTGTATTTGACAATTACAAGTTCAGATCTTCAAGTTATAATTTACAATAATAATTAGAGGCTATCAATTTTAAGTTCTGTATTTGACAATTACAAGTTCAGATCTTCAAGTTATAATTTGCACTAATAATTAGAAGCTATCAATTTTAAGTTCTGTATTTGACAATTACTAGTTCAGATCTTCAAGTTATAATTTGAAATAATAATTTGAATTTAACAAATCTAAGTTCTGTAATTCACTATTACAAGTTCAGATCTTCAAGTTATAATTTACAATAATAATTAGAAGCTATCAATTTTAAGTTCTGTATTTGACAATTACAAGTTCAGATCTTCAAGTTATAATTTGCAATAATAATTAGAAGCTATTAATTTTAAGTTCTGTATTTGACAATTACAAGTTCAGATCTTCAAGTTATAATTTTAAATAATAATTAGAAGCTATCAATTTTATGTTCTGTATTTGACAATTACAAGTTCAGATCTTCAAGTTATAATTTGCAATAATAATTAGAAGCTATCAATTTTAAGTTCTGTATTTGACAATTACAAGTTCAGATCTTCAAGTTATAATTTGCAATAATAATTAGAAGCTATCAATTTTAAGTTCTGTATTTGACAATTACTAGTTCAGATCTCCAAGTTATTATTTGCAATATTAATTAGAAGCTATCAATTTTAAGTTCTGTATTTGACAATTACAAGTTCAGATCTTCAAGTTATAATTTACAATAATAATTAGAAGCTATCAATTTTAAGTTCTGTATTTGACAATTACAAGTTCAGATCTTCAAGTTATAATTTGCAATAATAATTAGAAGCTATCAATTTTAAGTTCTGTATTTGACAATTACTAGTTCAGATCTTCAAGTTATAATTTGAAATAATAATTTGAATTTAACAAATCTAAGTTCTGTATTTGACTATTACAAGTTCAGATCTTCAAGTTATAATTTGCAATAATAATTAGAAGCTATCAATTTTAAGTTCTGTATTTGACAATTACTAGTTCAGATCTTCAAGTTATAATTTGAAATAATAATTTGAATTTAACAAATCTAAGTTCTGTAATTCACTATTACAAGTTCAGATCTTCGAATTATTATTTGCAATCTTAGTTTGAATTTAACAATTGGAAGTTCTGTATTTACCTATTACAGGTTCAGATCTTCAAGTTATAATTTGCAATCACAATTTGTATTTAACAATGCTAAGTTGCGTATTTGTCTATTACAAGTTCAGATCTTCAAATTACAATTTGCAATAATATTTAGAAGCTATCAATTTTAAGTTCTGTATTTGACAATTACAAGTTCAGAGCTTCAAGTTATTATTTGCAATAATAATTAGAAGCTATCAATTTTAAGTTCGGTGTTTGACAATTACTAGTTCAGATCTTGAAGTTATAATTTACAATAATAATTAGAAGCTATCAATTTTAAGTTCTGTATTTAACAATTACAAGTTCAGATCTTCAAGTTATAATATGCAATAATAATTAGAAGCTATCAATTTTAAGTTCTGTATTTGACAATTACAAGTTCAGATCTTCAAGTTATAATTTGCACTAATAATTTGTATTTAACAATTTGAAGTTCTGTATTTGACAATTACAAGTTCAGATCTTCAAGTTATAATTTGCAATAATAATTAGAAGCTATCAATTTTCAGTTCTGTATTTGACAATTACAAGTTCAGATCTTCAAGTTATTATTTGCAATAATAATTAGAATAATTATATAATAATTCAATAATAGTTATAATTTGAAATAATAATTTGAATTTAACAAATCTAAGTTCTGTAATTCACTATTACAAGTTCAGATCTTCAAGTTAAAATTTACAATAATAATTAGAAGCTATCAATTTTAAGTTCTGTATTTGACAATTACAAGTTCAGATCTTCAAGTTATAATTTGCACTAATAATTTGTATTTAACAATTTGAAGTTCTGTATTTGACAATTACAAGTTCAGATCTTCAAGTTATAATTTGCAATAATAATTAGAAGCTATCAATTTTCAGTTCTGTATTTGACAATTACAAGTTCAGATCTTCAAGTTATTATTTGCAATAATAATTAGAAGCTATCAATTTTAAGTTCTGTATTTGACAATTACAAGTTCAGATCTTGAAGTTATAATTTACAATAATAATTAGAAGCTATCAATTTTAAGTTCTGTATTTAACAATTACAAGTTCAGATCTTCAAGTTATAATATGCAATAATAATTAGAAGCTATCAATTTTAAGTTCTGTATTTGACAATTACTAGTTCAGATCTTCAAGTTATAATTTGATATAATAATTTGAATTTAACAAATCTAAGTTCTGTAATTCACTATTACAAGTTCAGATCTACAAGTTATAATTTACAATAATAATTAGAAGCTATCAATTTTAAGTTCTGTATTTGACAATTACAAGTTCAGATCTTCAAGTTATAATTTGCAATAATAATTAGAAGCTATTAATTTTAAGTTCTGTATTTGACAATTACAAGTTCAGATCTTCAAGTTATAATTTGAAATAATAATTAGAAGCTATCAATTTTAAGTTCTGTATTTGACAATTACAAGTTCAGATCTTCAAGTTATAATTTGCACTAATAATTAGAAGCTATCAATTTTAAGTTCTGTATTTGACAATTACTAGTTCAGATCTTCAAGTTATAATTTGAAATAATAATTTGAATTTAACAAATCTAAGTTCTGTAATTCACTATTACAAGTTCAGATCTTCAAGTTATAATTTACAATAATAATTAGAAGCTATCAATTTTAAGTTCTGTATTTGACAATTACAAGTTCAGATCTTCAAGTTATAATTTGCAATAATAATTAGAAGCTATTAATTTTAAGTTCTATATTTGACAATTACAAGTTCAGATCTTCAAGTTATAATTTTAAATAATAATTAGAAGCTATCAATTTTATGTTTTGTATTTGACAATTACAAGTTCAGATCTTCAAGTTATAATTTGCAATAATAATTCGAAGCTATCAATTTTAAGTTCTGTATTTGACAATTACAAGTTCAGATCTTCAAGTTATAATTTGCAATAATAATTAGAAGCTATCAATTTTAAGTTCTGTATTTGACAATTACAAGTTCAGATCTTCAAGTTATTATTTGCAATAATAATTAGAAGCTATCAATTTTAAGTTCGGTGTTTGACAATTACAAGTTCAGATCTTGGAGTTATAATTTACAATAATAATTAGAAGCTATCAATTTTAAGTTCTGTATTTAACAATTACAAGTTCAGATCTTCAAGTTATAATATGCAATAATAATTAGAAGCTATCAATTTTAAGTTCTGTATTTGACAATTACTAGTTCAGATCTTCAAGTTATAATTTGAAATAATAATTTGAATTTAACAAATCTAAGTTCTGTAATTCACTATTACAAGTTCAGATCTTCAAGTTATAATTTACAATAATAATTAGAAGCTATCAATTTTAAGTTCTGTATTTGACAATTACAAGTTCAGATCTTCAAGTTATAATTTGCAATAATAATTAGAAGCTATTAATTTTAAGTTCTATATTTGACAATTACAAGTTCAGATCTTCAAGTTATAATTTTAAATAATAATTAGAAGCTATCAATTTTATGTTCTGTATTTGACAATTACAAGTTCAGATCTTCAAGTTATAATTTGCAATAATAATTAGAAGCTATCAATTTTAAGTTCTGTATTTGACAATTACAAGTTCAGATCTTCAAGTTATAATTTGCAATAATAATTAGAAGCTATCAATTTTAAGTTCTGTATTTGACAATTACAAGTTCAGATCTTCAAGTTATTATTTGCAATAATAATTAGAAGCTATCAATTTTAAGTTCGGTGTTTGACAATTACAAGTTCAGATCTTGAAGTTATAATTTACAATAATAATTAGAAGCTATCAATTTTAAGTTCTGTATTTAACAATTACAAGTTCAGATCTTCAAGTTATAATATGCAATAATAATTAGAAGCTATCAATTTTAAGTTCTGTATTTGACAATTACTAGTTCAGATCTTCAAGTTATAATTTGATATAATAATTTGAATTTAACAAATCTAAGTTCTGTAATTCACTATTACAAGTTCAGATCTACAAGTTATAATTTACAATAATAATTAGAAGCTATCAATTTTAAGTTCTGTATTTGACAATTACAAGTTCAGATCTTCAAGTTATAATTTGCAATAATAATTAGAAGCTATTAATTTTAAGTTCTGTATTTGACAATTACAAGTTCAGATCTTCAAGTTATAATTTGAAATAATAATTAGAAGCTATCAATTTTAAGTTCTGTATTTGACAATTACAAGTTCAGATCTTCAAGTTATAATTTGCACTAATAATTAGAAGCTATCAATTTTAAGTTCTGTATTTGACAATTACTAGTTCAGATCTTCAAGTTATAATTTGAAATAATAATTTGAATTTAACAAATCTAAGTTCTGTAATTCACTATTACAAGTTCAGATCTTCAAGTTATAATTTACAATAATAATTAGAAGCTATCAATTTTAAGTTCTGTATTTGACAATTACAAGTTCAGATCTTCAAGTTATAATTTGCAATAATAATTAGAAGCTATTAATTTTAAGTTCTATATTTGACAATTACAAGTTCAGATCTTCAAGTTATAATTTTAAATAATAATTAGAAGCTATCAATTTTATGTTTTGTATTTGACAATTACAAGTTCAGATCTTCAAGTTATAATTTGCAATAATAATTCGAAGCTATCAATTTTAAGTTCTGTATTTGACAATTACAAGTTCAGATCTTCAAGTTATAATTTGCAATAATAATTAGAAGCTATCAATTTTAAGTTCTGTATTTGACAATTACAAGTTCAGATCTTCAAGTTATTATTTGCAATAATAATTAGAAGCTATCAATTTTAAGTTCGGTGTTTGACAATTACAAGTTCAGATCTTGGAGTTATAATTTACAATAATAATTAGAAGCTATCAATTTTAAGTTCTGTATTTAACAATTACAAGTTCAGATCTTCAAGTTATAATATGCAATAATAATTAGAAGCTATCAATTTTAAGTTCTGTATTTGACAATTACTAGTTCAGATCTTCAAGTTATAATTTGAAATAATAATTTGAATTTAACAAATCTAAGTTCTGTAATTCACTATTACAAGTTCAGATCTTCAAGTTATAATTTACAATAATAATTAGAAGCTATCAATTTTAAGTTCTGTATTTGACAATTACAAGTTCAGATCTTCAAGTTATAATTTGCAATAATAATTAGAAGCTATTAATTTTAAGTTCTATATTTGACAATTACAAGTTCAGATCTTCAAGTTATAATTTTAAATAATAATTAGAAGCTATCAATTTTATGTTCTGTATTTGACAATTACAAGTTCAGATCTTCAAGTTATAATTTGCAATAATAATTAGAAGCTATCAATTTTAAGTTCTGTATTTGACAATTACAAGTTCAGATCTTCAAGTTATAATTTGCAATAATAATTAGAAGCTATCAATTTTAAGTTCTGTATTTGACAATTACAAGTTCAGATCTTCAAGTTATTATTTGCAATAATAATTAGAAGCTATCAATTTTAAGTTCGGTGTTTGACAATTACAAGTTCAGATCTTGAAGTTATAATTTACAATAATAATTAGAAGCTATCAATTTTAAGTTCTGTATTTAACAATTACAAGTTCAGATCTTCAAGTTATAATTTGCAATAATAATTAGAAGCTATCAATTTTAAGTTCTGTATTTGACAATTGCAAGTTCAGATCTTCAAGTTATAATTTGCACTAATAATTTGTATTTAACAATTAGAAGTTCTGTATTTGACAATTACAAGTTCAGATCTTCAAGTTATAATTTGCAATAATAATTAGAAGCTTTCAATTTTAAGGTCTGTATTTGACAATTACTAGTTCAGATCTTCAAGTTATAATTTGAACTAATAATTTGTATTTAACAATTAGAAGTTCTGTATTTGACTATTACAAGTTCAGATCTTCGAATTATTATTTGCAATCTTAGTTTGAATTTAACAATTCGAAGTTCTGTATTTGACTATTACAAGTTCAGATCTTCAAATTATTATTTGCAATCTTAGTTTGAATTTAACAATTCGAAGTTCTGTATTTACCTATTACAAGTTCAGATCTTCAAGTTATAATTTGTACTAATAATTTGTATTTAACAATTCGAAGTTCTGTATTTGACTATTACAAGTTCAGATCTTCAAGTTATAATTTACAATAATAATTAAAAGCTATCAATTTTAAGTTCTGTATTTGACTATTACAAGTTCAGATCTTCAAGTTATAATTTGCAATAATAATTAGAAGCTATCAATTTTAAGTTCTGTATTTGACAATTACAAGTTCAGATCTTCAAGTTATAATTTGAAATAATAATAAGAAGCTATCAATTTTAAGTTCTGTATTTGACAATTACTAGTTCAGATCTTCAAGTTATAATTTGAAATAATAATTTGAATTTAACAAATCTAAGTTCTGTAATTCACTATTACAAGTTCAGATCTTCAAGTTATAATTTACAATAATAATTAGAAGCTATCAATTTTAAGTTCTGTATTTGACAATTACAAGTTCAGATCTTCAAGTTATAATTTGCAATAATAATTAGAAGCTATTAATTTTAAGTTCTATATTTGACAATTACAAGTTCAGATCTTCAAGTTATAATTTTAAATAATAATTAGAAGCTATCAATTTTATGTTCTGTATTTGACAATTACAAGTTCAGATCTTCAAGTTATAATTTGCAATAATAATTAGAAGCTATCAATTTTAAGTTCTGTATTTGACAATTACAAGTTCAGATCTTCAAGTTATAATTTGCAATAATAATTAGAAGCTATCAATTTTAAGTTCTGTATTTGACAATTACTAGTTCAGATCTCCAAGTTATTATTTGCAATAATAATTAGAAGCTATCAATTTTAAGTTCTGTATTTGACAATTACAAGTTCAGATCTTCAAGTTATAATTTACAATAATAATTAGAAGCTATCAATTTTAAGTTCTGTATTTGACAATTACAAGTTCAGATCTTCAAGTTATAATTTGCACTAATAATTAGAAGCTATCAATTTTAAGTTCTGTATTTGACAATTACTAGTTCAGATCTTCAAGTTATAATTTGAAATAATAATTTGAATTTAACAAATCTAAGTTCTGTAATTCACTATTACAAGTTCAGATCTTCAAGTTATAATTTACAATAATAATTAGAAGCTATCAATTTTAAGTTCTGTATTTGACAATTACAAGTTCAGATCTTCAAGTTATAATTTGCAATAATAATTAGAAGCTATTAATTTTAAGTTCTATATTTGACAATTACAAGTTCAGATCTTCAAGTTATAATTTTAAATAATAATTAGAAGCTATCAATTTTATGTTCTGTATTTGACAATTACAAGTTCAGATCTTCAAGTTATAATTTGCAATAATAATTAGAAGCTATCAATTTTAAGTTCTGTATTTGACAATTACAAGTTCAGATCTTCAAGTTATAATTTGCAATAATAATTAGAAGCTATCAATTTTAAGTTCTGTATTTGACAATTACAAGTTCAGATCTTCAAGTTATTATTTGCAATAATAATTAGAAGCTATCAATTTTAAGTTCGGTGTTTGACAATTACAAGTTCAGATCTTGAAGTTATAATTTACAATAATAATTAGAAGCTATCAATTTTAAGTTCTGTATTTAACAATTACAAGTTCAGATCTTCAAGTTATAATATGCAATAATAATTAGTAGCTATCAATTTTAAGTTCTGTATTTGACAATTACTAGTTCAGATCTTCAAGTTATAATTTGAAATAATAATTTGAATTTAACAAATCTAAGTTCTGTAATTCACTATTACAAGTTCAGATCTTCAAGTTATAATTTACAATAATAATTAGAAGCTATCAATTTTAAGTTCTGTATTTGACAATTACAAGTTCAGATCTTCAAGTTATAATATGCAATAATAATTAGAAGCTATAAATTTTAAGTTCTGTATTTGACAATTACTAGTTCAGATCTTCAAGTTATAATTTGAAATAATAATTTGAATTTAACAAATCTAAGTTCTGTAATTCACTATTACAAGTTCAGATCTTCAAGTTATAATTTACAATAATAATTAGAAGCTATCAATTTTAAGTTCTGTATTTGACAATTACAAGTTCAGATCTTCAAGTTATAATTTGCACTAATAATTTGTATTTAACAATTTGAAGTTCTGTATTTGACAATTACAAGTTCAGATCTTCAAGTTATAATTTGCAATAATAATTAGAAGCTATCAATTTTCAGTTCTGTATTTGACAATTACAAGTTCAGATCTTCAAGTTATTATTTGCAATAATAATTAGAAGCTATCAATTTTAAGTTCTGTATTTGACAATTACAAGTTCAGATCTTGAAGTTATAATTTACAATAATAATTAGAAGCTATCAATTTTAAGTTCTGTATTTAACAATTACAAGTTCAGATCTTCAAGTTATAATATGCAATAATAATTAGAAGCTATCAATTTTAAGTTCTGTATTTGACAATTACAAGTTCAGATCTTCAAGTTATAATTTGCAATAATAATTAGAAGCTATCAATTTTAAGGTCTGTATTTGACAATTACTAGTTCAGATCTTCAAGTTATAATTTGAACTAATAATTTGTATTTAACAATTAGAAGTTCTGTATTTGACTATTACAAGTTCAGATCTTCGAATTATTATTTGCAATCTTAGTTTGAATTTAACAATTCGAAGTTCTGTATTTGACTATTACAAGTTCAGATCTTCAAATTATTATTTGCAATCTTAGTTTGAATTTAACAATTCGAAGTTCTGTATTTACCTATTACAAGTTCAGATCTTCAAGTTATAATTTGTACTAATAATTTGTATTTAACAATTCGAAGTTCTGTATTTGACTATTACAAGTTCAGATCTTCAAGTTATAATTATCAATAATAATTAAAAGCTATCAATTTTAAGTTCTGTATTTGACTATTACAAGTTCAGATCTTCAAGTTATAATTTGCAATAATAATTAGAAGCTATCAATTTTAAGTTCTGTATTTGACAATTACAAGTTCAGATCTTCAAGTTATAATTTGAAATAATAATAAGAAGCTATCAATTTTAAGTTCTGTATTTGACAATTACTAGTTCAGATCTTCAAGTTATAATTTGAAATAATAATTTGAATTTAACAAATCTAAGTTCTGTAATTCACTATTACAAGTTCAGATCTTCAAGTTATAATTTACAATAATAATTAGAAGCTATCAATTTTAAGTTCTGTATTTGACAATTACAAGTTCAGATCTTCAAGTTATAATTTGCAATAATAATTAGAAGCTATTAATTTTAAGTTCTATATTTGACAATTACAAGTTCAGATCTTCAAGTTATAATTTTAAATAATAATTAGAAGCTATCAATTTTATGTTCTGTATTTGACAATTACAAGTTCAGATCTTCAAGTTATAATTTGCAATAATAATTAGAAGCTATCAATTTTAAGTTCTGTATTTGACAATTACAAGTTCAGATCTTCAAGTTATAATTTGCAATAATAATTAGAAGCTATCAATTTTAAGTTCTGTATTTGACAATTACTAGTTCAGATCTCCAAGTTATTATTTGCAATAATAATTAGAAGCTATCAATTTTAAGTTCTGTATTTGACAATTACAAGTTCAGATCTTCAAGTTATAATTTACAATAATAATTAGAAGCTATCAATTTTAAGTTCTGTATTTGACAATTACAAGTTCAGATCTTCAAGTTATAATTTGCACTAATAATTAGAAGCTATCAATTTTAAGTTCTGTATTTGACAATTACTAGTTCAGATCTTCAAGTTATAATTTGAAATAATAATTTGAATTTAACAAATCTAAGTTCTGTAATTCACTATTACAAGTTCAGATCTTCAAGTTATAATTTACAATAATAATTAGAAGCTATCAATTTTAAGTTCTGTATTTGACAATTACAAGTTCAGATCTTCAAGTTATAATTTGCAATAATAATTAGAAGCTATTAATTTTAAGTTCTATATTTGACAATTACAAGTTCAGATCTTCAAGTTATAATTTTAAATAATAATTAGAAGCTATCAATTTTATGTTCTGTATTTGACAATTACAAGTTCAGATCTTCAAGTTATAATTTGCAATAATAATTAGAAGCTATCAATTTTAAGTTCTGTATTTGACAATTACAAGTTCAGATCTTCAAGTTATAATTTGCAATAATAATTAGAAGCTATCAATTTTAAGTTCTGTATTTGACAATTACTAGTTCAGATCTCAAAGTTATTATTTGCAATAATAATTAGAAGCTATCAATTTTAAGTTCTGTATTTGACAATTACAAGTTCAGATCTTCAAGTTATAATTTACAATAATAATTAGAAGCTATCAATTTTAAGTTCTGTATTTGACAATTACAAGTTCAGATCTTCAAGTTATAATTTGCACTAATAATTAGAAGCTATCAATTTTAAGTTCTGTATTTGACAATTACTAGTTCAGATCTTCAAGTTATAATTTGAAATAATAATTTGAATTTAACAAATCTAAGTGCTGTAATTCACTATTACAAGTTCAGATGTTCAAGTTATAATTTACAATAATAATTAGAAGCTATCAATTTTAAGTTCTGTATTTGACTATTACAAGTTCAGATCTTCAAGTTATAATTTGCAATAATAATTAGAAGCTATCAATTTTAAGTTCTGTATTTGACAATTACAAGTTCAGATCTTCAAGTTATAATTTGCAATAATAATTAGAAGCTATTAATTTTAAGTTCTGTATTTGACAATTACAAGTTCAGATCTTCAAGTTATAATTTGAAATAATAATAAGAAGCTATCAATTTTATGTTCTCTATTTGACAATTACAAGTTCAGATCTTCAAGTTATAATTTGCAATAATAATTAGAAGCTATCAATTTTAAGTTCTGTATTTGACAATTACAAGTTCAGATCTTCAAGTTATAATTTGCAATAATAATTGGAAGCTATCAATTTTAAGTTCTGTATTTGACAATTACTAGTTCAGATCTCCAAGTTATTATTTGCAATAATAATTAGAAGCTATCAATTTTAAGTTCTGTATTTGACAATTACAAGTTCAGATCTTCAAGTTATAATTTACAATAATAATTAGAAGCTATCAATTTTAAGTTCTGTATTTAACAATTACAAGTTCAGATCTTCAAGTTATAATATGCAATAATAATTAGAAGCTATCAATTTTAAGTTCTGTATTTGACAATTACTAGTTCAGATCTTCAAGTTATAATTTGAAATAATAATTTGAATTTAACAAATCTAAGTTCTGTAATTCACTATTACAAGTTTAGATCTTCAAGTTATAATTTACAATAATAATTAGAAGCTATCAATTTTAAGTTCTGTATTTGACAATTACAAGTTCAGAACTTCAAGTTATAATTTGCACTAATAATTTGTATTTAACAATTTGAAGTTCTGTATTTGACAATTACAAGTTCAGATCTTCAAGTTATAATATGCAATAATAATTAGAAGCTATCAATTTTAAGTTCTGTATTTGACAATTACAAGTTCAGATCTTCAAGTTATTATTTGCAATAATAATTAGAAGCTATCAATTTTAAGTTCTGTATTTGACAATTACAAGTTCAGATCTAGAAGTTATAATTTACAATAATAATTAGAAGCTATCAATTTTAAGTTCTGTATTTAACAATTACAAGTTCAGATCTTCAAGTTATAATATGCAATAATAATTAGAAGCTATCAATTTTAAGTTCTGTATTTGACAATTACTAGTTCAGATCTTCAAGTTATAATTTGAAATAATAATTTGAATTTAACAAATCTAAGTTCTGTAATTCACTATTACAAGTTCAGATCTTCAAGTTATAATTTACAATAATAATTAGAAGCTATCAATTTTAAGTTCTGTATTTGACAATTACAAGTTCAGATCTTCAAGTTATAATTTGCAATAATAATTAGAAGCTATTAATTTTAAGTTCTGTATTTGACAATTACAAGTTCAGATCTTCAAGTTATAATTTTAAATAATAATTTGAATTTAACAAATCTAAGTGCTGTAATTCACTATTACAAGTTCAGATCTTCAAGTTATAATTTACAATAATAATTAGAAGCTATCAATTTTAAGTTCTGAATTTGACTATTACAAGTTCAGATCTTCAAGTTATAATTTGCAATAATAATTAGAAGCTATCAATTTTAAGTTCTGTATTTGACAATTACTAGTTCAGATCTTCAAGTTATAATTTGAAATAATAATTTGAATTTAACAAATCTAAGTTCTGTAATTCACTATTACAAGTTCAGATCTTCGAATTATTATTTGCAATCTTAGTTTGAATTTAACAATTGGAAGTTCTGTATTTACCTATTACAGGTTCAGATCTTCAAGTTATAATTTGCAATCACAATTTGTATTTAACAATGCTAAGTTGCGTATTTGTCTATTACAAGTTCAGATCTTCAAATTACAATTTGCAATAATATTTAGAAGCTATCAATTTTAAGTTCTGTATTTGACAATTACAAGTTCAGATCTTCAAGTTATTATTTGCAATAATAATTAGAAGCTATCAATTTTAAGTTCGGTGTTTGACAATTACAAGTTCAGATCTTGAAGTTATAATTTACAATAATAATTAGAAGCTATCAATTTTAAGTTCTGTATTTAACAATTACAAGTTCAGATCTTCAAGTTATAATATGCAATAATAATTAGAAGCTATCAATTTTAAGTTCTGTATTTGACAATTACTAGTTCAGATCTTCAAGTTATAATTTGAAATAATAATTAGAATTTAACAAATCTAAGTTCTGTAATTCACTATTACAAGTTCAGATCTTCAAGTTATAATTTACAATAATAATTAGAAGCTATCAATTTTAAGTTCTGTATTTGACAATTACAAGTTCAGATCTTCAAGTTATAATTTGCACTAATAATTTGTATTTAACAATTTGAAGTTCTGTATTTGACAATTACAAGTTCAGATCTTCAAGTTATAATTTGCAATAATAATTAGAAGCTATCAATTTTAAGTTCTGTATTTGACAATTACAAGTTCAGATCTTCAAGTTATTATTTGCAATAATAATTAGAAGCTATCAATTTTAAGTTCTGTATTTGACAATTACAAGTTCAGATCTTGAAGTTATAATTTACAATAATAATTAGAAGCTATCAATTTTAAGTTCTGTATTTAACAATTACAAGTTCAGATCTTCAAGTTATAATATGCAATAATAATTAGAAGCTATCAATTTTAAGTTCTGTATTTGACAATTACTAGTTCAGATCTTCAAGTTATAATTTGATATAATAATTTGAATTTAACAAATCTAAGTTCTGTAATTCACTATTACAAGTTCAGATCTTCAAGTTATAATTTACAATAATAATTAGCAGCTATCAATTTTAAGTTCTGTATTTGACAATTACAAGTTCAGATCTTCAAGTTATAAATTGCAATAATAATTAGAAGCTATTAATTTTAAGTTCTGTATTTGACAATTACAAGTTCAGATCTTCAAGTTATAATTTGAAATAATAATTAGAAGCTATCAATTTTAAGTTCTGTATTTGACAATTACAAGTTCAGATCTTCAAGTTATAATTTGCAATAATAATTAGAAGCTATCAATTTTAAGTTCTGTATTTGACAATTACAAGTTCAGATCTTCAAGTTATAATTTGCAATAATAATTAGAAGCTATCAATTTTAAGTTCTGTATTTGACAATTACAAGTTCAGATCTTCAAGTTATAATTTACAATAATAATTAGAAGCTATCAATTTTAAGTTCTGTATTTGACAATTACAAGTTCAGATCTTCAAGTTATAATTTGCAATAATAATTAGAAGCTATCAATTTTAAGTTCTGTATTTGACAATTACTAGTTCAGATCTTCAAGTTATAATTTGAAATAATAATTTGAATTTAACAAATCTAAGTTCTGTAATTCACTATTACAAGTTCAGATCTTCAAGTTATAATTTACAATAATAATTAGAAGCTATCAATTTTAAGTTCTGTATTTTACTATTACAAGTTCAGATCTTCAAGTTATAATTTGCAATAATAATTAGAAGCTATCAATTTTAAGTTCTGTATTTGACAATTGCAAGTTCAGATCTTCAAGTTATAATTTGCACTAATAATTTGTATTTAACAATTAGAAGTTCTGTATTTGACAATTACAAGTTCAGATCTTCAAGTTATAATTTGCAATAATAATTAGAAGCTATCAATTTTAAGGTCTGTATTTGACAATTACTAGTTCAGATCTTCAAGTTATAATTTGAACTAATAATTTGTATTTAACAATTAGAAGTTCTGTATTTGACTATTACAAGTTCAGATCTTCGAATTATTATTTGCAATCTTAGTTTGAATTTAACAATTCGAAGTTCTGTATTTGACTATTACAAGTTCAGATCTTCAAATTATTATTTGCAATCTTAGTTTGAATTTAACAATTCGAAGTTCTGTATTTACCTATTACAAGTTCAGATCTTCAAGTTATAATTTGTACTAATAATTTGTATTTAACAATTCGAAGTTCTGTATTTGACTATTACAAGTTCAGATCTTCAAGTTATAATTTACAATAATAATTAAAAGCTATCAATTTTAAGTTCTGTATTTGACTATTACAAGTTCAGATCTTCAAGTTATAATTTGCAATAATAATTAGAAGCTATCAATTTTAAGTTCTGTATTTGACAATTACAAGTTCAGATCTTCAAGTTAAAATTTGAAATAATAATAAGAAGCTATCAATTTTAAGTTCTGTATTTGACAATTACTAGTTCAGATCTTCAAGTTATAATTTGAAATAATAATTTGAATTTAACAAATCTAAGTTCTGTAATTCACTATTACAAGTTCAGATCTTCAAGTTATAATTTACAATAATAATTAGAAGCTATCAATTTTAAGTTCTGTATTTGACAATTACAAGTTCAGATCTTCAAGTTATAATTTGCAATAATAATTAGAAGCTATTAATTTTAAGTTCTATATTTGACAATTACAAGTTCAGATCTTCAAGTTATAATTTTAAATAATAATTAGAAGCTATCAATTTTATGTTCTGTATTTGACAATTACAAGTTCAGATCTTCAAGTTATAATTTGCAATAATAATTAGAAGCTATCAATTTTAAGTTCTGTATTTGACAATTACAAGTTCAGATCTTCAAGTTATAATTTGCAATAATAATTAGAAGCTATCAATTTTAAGTTCTGTATTTGACAATTACTAGTTCAGATCTCCAAGTTATTATTTGCAATAATAATTAGAAGCTATCAATTTTAAGTTCTGTATTTGACAATTACAAGTTCAGATCTTCAAGTTATAATTTACAATAATAATTAGAAGCTATCAATTTTAAGTTCTGTATTTGACAATTACAAGTTCAGATCTTCAAGTTATAATTTGCACTAATAATTAGAAGCTATCAATTTTAAGTTCTGTATTTGACAATTACTAGTTCAGATCTTCAAGTTATAATTTGAAATAATAATTTGAATTTAACAAATCTAAGTTCTGTAATTCACTATTACAAGTTCAGATCTTCAAGTTATAATTTACAATAATAATTAGAAGCTATCAATTTTAAGTTCTGTATTTGACAATTACAAGTTCAGATCTTCAAGTTATAATTTGCAATAATAATTAGAAGCTATTAATTTTAAGTTCTATATTTGACAATTACAAGTTCAGATCTTCAAGTTATAATTTTAAATAATAATTAGAAGCTATCAATTTTATGTTCTGTATTTGACAATTACAAGTTCAGATCTTCAAGTTATAATTTGCAATAATAATTAGATGCTATCAATTTTAAGTTCTGTATTTGACAATTACAAGTTCAGATCTTCAAGTTATAATTTGCAATAATAATTTGAAGCTATCAATTTTAAGTTCTGTATTTGACAATTACTAGTTCAGATCTCCAAGTTATTATTTGCAATAATAATTAGAAGCTATCAATTTTAAGTTCTGTATTTGACAATTACTAGTTCAGATCTTCAAGTTATAATTTGAAATAATAATTTGAATTTAACAAATCTAAGTTCTGTAATTCACTATTACAAGTTCAGATCTTCGAATTATTATTTGCAATCTTAGTTTGAATTTAACAATTGGAAGTTCTGTATTTACCTATTACAGGTTCAGATCTTCAAGTTATAATTTGCAATCACAATTTGTATTTAACAATGCTAAGTTGCGTATTTGTCTATTACAAGTTCAGATCTTCAAATTACAATTTGCGATAATATTTAGAAGCTATCAATTTTAAGTTCTGTATTTGACAATTACAAGTTCAGATCTTCAAGTTATTATTTGCAATAATAATTAGAAGCTATCAATTTTAAGTTCGGTGTTTGACAATTACAAGTTCAGATCTTCAAGTTATAATTTACAATAATAATTAGAAGCTATCAATTTTAAGTTCCGTATTTGACAATTACAAGTTCTGATCTTCAAGTTATAATTTGCAATAATAATTAGAAGCTATTAATTTTAAGTTCTATATTTGACAATTACAAGTTCAGATCTTCAAGTTATAATTTTAAATAATAATTAGAAGCTATCAATTTTATGTTCTGTATTTGACAATTACAAGTTCAGATCTTCAAGTTATAATTTGCAATAATAATTAGAAGCTATCAATTTTAAGTTCTGTATTTGACAATTACTAGTTCAGATCTCCAAGTTATTATTTGCAATAATAATTAGAAGCTATCAATTTTAAGTTCTGTATTTGACAATTACAAGTTCAGATCTTCAAGTTATAATTTACAATAATAATTAGAAGCTATCAATTTTAAGTTCTGTATTTGACAATTACAAGTTCAGATCTTCAAGTTATAATTTGCACTAATAATTAGAAGCTATCAATTTTAAGTTCTGTATTTGACAATTACTAGTTCAGATCTTCAAGTTATAATTTGAAATAATAATTTGAATTTAACAAATCTAAGTGCTATAATTCACTATTACAAGTTCAGATCTTCACGTTATAATTTACAATAATAATTAGAAGCTATCAATTTTAAGTTCTGTATTTGACTATTACAAGTTCAGATCTTCAAGTTATAATTTGCAATAATAATTAGAAGCTATCAATTTTAAGTTCTGTATTTGACAATTACAAGTTCAGATCTTCAAGTTATAATTTGCAATAATAATTAGAAGCTATTAATTTTAAGTTCTGTATTTGACAATTACAAGTTCAGATCTTCAAGTTATAATTTGAAATAATAATAAGAAGCTATCAATTTTATGTTCTCTATTTGACAATTACTAGTTCAGATCTTCAAGTTATAATTTGCAATAATAATTGGAAGCTATCAATTTTAAGTTCTGTATTTGACAATTACTAGTTCAGATCTCCAAGTTATTATTTGCAATAATAATTAGAAGCTATCAATTTTAAGTTCTGTATTTGACAATTACAAGTTCAGATCTTCAAGTTATAATTTACAATAATAATTAGAAGCTATCAATTTTAAGTTCTGTATTTAACAATTACAAGTTCAGATCTTCAAGTTATAATATGCAATAATAATTAGAAGCTATCAATTTTAAGTTCTGTATTTGACAATTACTAGTTCAGATCTTCAAGTTATAATTTGAAATAATAATTTGAATTTAACAAATCTAAGTTCTGTAATTCACTATTACAAGTTTAGATCTTCAAGTTATAATTTACAATAATAATTAGAAGCTATCAATTTTAAGTTCTGTATTTGACAATTACAAGTTCAGATCTTCAAGTTATAATTTGCACTAATAATTTGTATTTAACAATTTGAAGTTCTGTATTTGACAATTACAAGTTCAGATCTTCAAGTTATAATTTGCAATAATAATTAGAAGCTATCAATTTTAAGTTCTGTATTTGACAATTACAAGTTCAGATCTTCAAGTTATTATTTGCAATAATAATTAGAAGCTATCAATTTTAAGTTCTGTATTTGACAATTACAAGTTCAGATCTTGAAGTTATAATTTACAATAATAATTAGAAGCTATCAATTTTAAGTTCTGTATTTAACAATTACAAGTTCAGATCTTCAAGTTATAATATGCAATAATAATTAGAAGCTATCAATTTTAAGTTCTGTATTTGACAATTACTAGTTCAGATCTACAAGTTATAATTTGTAATAATAATTTGAATTTAACAAATCTAAGTTCTGTAATTCACTATTACAAGTTCAGATCTTCAAGTTATAATTTACAATAATAATTAGAAGCTATCAATTTTAAGTTCTGTATTTGACTATTACAAGTTCAGATCTTCAAGTTATAATTTGCAATAATAATTAGAAGCTATCAATTTTAAGTTCTGTATTTGACAATTACAAGTTCAGATCTTCAAGTTATAATTTGCAATAATAATTCGAAGCTATTAATTTTAAGTTCTGTATTTGACAATTACAAGTTCAGATCTTCAAATTATAATTTGAAATAATAATAAGAAGCTATCAATTTTATGTTCTCTATTTGACAATTACAAGTTCAGATCTTCAAGTTATAATTTGCAATAATAATTAGAAGCTATCAATTTTAAGTTCTGTATTTGACAATTACAAGTTCAGATCTTCAAGTTATAATTTGCAATAATAATTGGAAGCTATCAATTTTAAGTTCTGTATTTGACAATTACTAGTTCAGATCTCCAAGTTATTATTTGCAATAATAATTAGAAGCTATCAATTTTAAGTTCTGTATTTGACAATTACAAGTTCAGATCTTCAAGTTATAATTTACAATAATAATTAGAAGCTATCAATTTTAAGTTCTGTATTTGACAATTACTAGTTCAGATCTTCAAGTTATAATTTGAAATAATAATTTGAATTTAACAAATCTAAGTTCTGTAATTCACTATTACAAGTTTAGATCTTCAAGTTATAATTTACAATAATAATTAGAAGCTATCAATTTTAAGTTCTGTATTTGACAATTACAGGTTCAGATCTTCAAGTTATAATTTGCACTAATAATTTGTATTTAACAATTTGAAGTTCTGTATTTGACAATTACAAGTTCAGATCTTCAAGTTATAATTTGCAATAATAATTAGAAGCTATCAATTTTAAGTTCTGTATTTGACAATTACAAGTTCAGATCTTCAAGTTATAATTTGAAATAATAATTTGAATTTAACAAATCTAAGTTCTGTAATTCACTATTACAAGTTCAGATCTTCAAGTTATAATTTACAATAATAATTAGAAGCTATCAATTTTAAGTTCTGTATTTAACAATTACAAGTTCAGATCTTCAAGTTATAATATGCAATAATAATTAGAAGCTATCAATTTTAAGTTCTGTATTTGACAATTACTAGTTCAGATCTTCAAGTTATAATTTGAAATAATAATTTGAATTTAACAAATCTAAGTTCTGTAATTCACTATTACAAGTTTAGATCTTCAAGTTATAATTTACAATAATAATTAGAAGCTATCAATTTTAAGTTCTGTATTTGACAATTACAAGTTCAGATCTTCAAGTTATAATTTGCACTAATAATTTGTATTTAACAATTTGAAGTTCTGTATTTGACAATTACAAGTTCAGATCTTCAAGTTATAATTTGCAATAATAATTAGAAGCTATCAATTTTAAGTTCTGTATTTGACAATTACAAGTTCAGATCTTCAAGTTATTATTTGCAATAATAATTAGAAGCTATCAATTTTAAGTTCTGTATTTGACAATTACAAGTTCAGATCTTCAAGTTATAATTTACAATAATAATTAGAAGCTATCAATTTTAAGTTCTGTATTTAACAATTACAAGTTCAGATCTTCAAGTTATAATATGCAATAATAATTAGAAGCTATCAATTTTAAGTTCTGTATTTGACAATTACTAGTTCAGATCTTCAAGTTATAATTTGAAATAATAATTTGAATTTAACAAATCTAAGTTCTGTAATTCACTATTACAAGTTCAGATCTTCAAGTTATAATTTACAATAATAATTAGAAGCTATCAATTTTAAGTTCTGTATTTGACAATTACAAGTTCAGATCTTCAAGTTATAATTTGCAATAAAAATTAGAAGCTATTAATTTTAAGTTCTGTATTTGACAATTACAAGTTCAGATCTTCAAGTTATAATTTTAAATAATAATTAGAAGCTATCAATTTTATGTTCTGTATTTGACAATTACAAGTTCAGATCTACAAGTTATAATTTGCAATAATAATTAGAAGCTATCAATTTTAAGTTCTGTATTTGACAATTACAAGTTCAGATCTTCAAGTTATAATTTGCAATAATAATTAGAAGCTATCAATTTTAAGTTCTGTATTTGACAATTACTAGTTCAGATCTCCAAGTTATTATTTGCAATAATAATTAGAAGCTATCAATTTTAAGTTCTGTATTTGACAATTACAAGTTCAGATCTTCAAGTTATAATTTACAATAATAATTAGAAGCTATCAATTTTAAGTTCTGTATTTGACAATTACAAGTTCAGATCTTCAAGTTATAATTTGCAATAATAATTAGAAGCTATCAATTTTAAGTTCTGTATTTGACAATTACTAGTTCAGATCTTCAAGTTATAATTTGAAATAATAATTTGAATTTAACAAATCTAAGTGCTGTAATTCACTATTACAAGTTCAGATCTTCAAGTTATAATTTACAATAATAATTAGAAGCTATCAATATTAAGTTCTGTATTTGACTATTACAAGTTCAGATCTTCAAGTTATAATTTGCAATAATAATTAGAAGCTATCAATTTTAAGTTCTGTATTTGACAATTACTAGTTCAGATCTTCAAGTTATAATTTGAAATAATAATTTGAATTTAACAAATCTAAGTTCTGTAATTCACTATTACAAGTTCAGATCTTCGAATTATTATTTGCAATCTTAGTTTGAATTTAACAATTGGAAGTTCTGTATTTACATATTACAGGTTCAGATCTTCAAGTTATAATTTGCAATCACAATTTGTATTTAACAATGCTTAGTTGCGTATTTGTCTATTACAAGTTCAGATCTTCAAATTACAATTTGCAATAATATTTAGAAGCTATCAATTTTAAGTTCTGTATTTGACAATTACAAGTTCAGATCTTCAAGTTATTATTTGCAATAATAATTAGAAGCTATCAATTTTAAGTTCGGTGTTTGACAATTACAAGTTCAGATCTTGAAGTTATAATTTACAATAATAATTAGAAGCTATCAATTTTAAGTTCTGTATTTAACAATTACAAGTTCAGATCTTCAAGTTATAATATGCAATAATAATTAGAAGCTATCAATTTTAAGTTCTGTATTTGACAATTACTAGTTCAGATCTTCAAGGTATAATTTGAAATAATAATTTGAATTTAACAAATCTAAGTTCTGTAATTCACTATTACAAGTTCAGATCTTCAAGTTATAATTTACAATAATAATTAGAAGCTATCAATTTTAAGTTCTGTATTTGACAATTACAAGTTCAGATCTTCAAGTTATAATTTGCAGTAATAATTTGTATTTAACAATTTGAAGTTCTGTATTTGACAATTACAAGTTCAGATCTTCAAGTTATAATTTGCAATAATAATTAGAAGCTATCAATTTTAAGTTCTGTATTTGACAATTACAAGTTCAGATCTTCAAGTTATTATTTGCAATAATAATTTGAAGCTATCAATTTTAAGTTCTGTATTTGACAATTACAAGTTCAGATCTTGAAGTTATAATTTACAATAATAATTAGAAGCTATCAATTTTAAGTTCTGTATTTAACAATTACAAGTTCAGATCTTCAAGTTATAATATGCAATAATAATTAGAAGCTATCAATTTTAAGTTCTGTATTTGACAATTACTAGTTCAGATCTTCAAGTTATAATTTGATATAATAATTTGAATTTAACAAATCTAAGTTCTGTAATTCACTATTACAAGTTCAGATCTTCAAGGTATAATTTACAATAATAATTAGAAGCTATCAATTTTAAGTTCTGTATTTGACAATTACAAGTTCAGATCTATAAGTTATAATTTGCAATAATAATTAGAAGCTATTAATTTTAAGTTCTGTATTTGACAATTACAAGTTCAGATCTTCAAGTTATAATTTGAAATAATAATTAGAAGCTATCAATTTTAAGTTCTGTATTTGACAATTACAAGTTCAGATCTTCAAGTTATAATTTGCAATAATAATTAGAAGCTATCAATTTTAAGTTCTGTATTTGACAATTACAAGTTCAGATCTTCAAGTTATAATTTGCAATAATAATTAGAAGCTATCAATTTTAAGTTCTGTATTTGACAATTACAAGTTCAGATCTTCAAGTTATAATTTACAATAATAATTAGAAGCTATCAATTTTAAGTTCTGTATTTGACAATTACAAGTTCAGATCTTCAAGTTATAATTTGCAATAATAATTAGAAGCTATCAATTTTAAGTTCTGTATTTGACAATTACTAGTTCAGATCTTCAAGTTATAATTTGAAATAATAATTTGAATTTAACAAATCTAAGTTCTGTAATTCACTATTACAAGTTCAGATCTTCAAGTTATAATTTACAATAATAATTAGAAGCTATCAATTTTAAGTTCTGTATTTGACTATTACAAGTTCAGATCTTCAAGTTATAATTTGCAATAATAATTAGAAGCTATCAATTTTAAGTTCTGTATTTGACAATTGCAAGTTCAGATCTTCAAGTTATAATTTGCACTAATAATATGTATTTAACAATTAGAAGTTCTGTATTTGACAATTACAAGTTCAGATCTTCAAGTTATAATTTGCAATAATAATTAGAAGCTATCAATTTTAAGGTCTGTATTTGACAATTACTAGTTCAGATCTTCAAGTTATAATTTGAACTAATAATTTGTATTTAACAATTAGAAGTTCTGTATTTGACTATTACAAGTTCAGATCTTCGAATTATTATTTGCAATCTTAGTTTGAATTTAACAATTCGAAGTTCTGTATTTGACTATTACAAGTTCAGATCTTCAAATTATTATTTGCAATCTTAGTTAGAATTTAACAATTCGAAGTTCTGTATTTACCTATTACAAGTTCAGATCTTCAAGTTATAATTTGTACTAATAATTTGTATTTAACAATTCGAAGTTCTGTATTTGACTATTACAATTTCAGATCTTCAAGTTATAATTTACAATAATAATTAAAAGCTATCAATTTTAAGTTCTGTATTTGACAATTACAAGTTCAGATCTTCAAGTTATTATTTGCAATAATAATTAGAAGCTATCAATTTTAAGTTCTGTATTTGACAATTACAAGTTCAGATCTTCAAGTTATTATTTGCAATAATAATTAGAAGCTATCAATTTTAAGTTCTGAATTTGACAATTACAAGTTCAGATCTTGAAGTTATAATTTACAATTAAATTAGAAGCTATCAATTTTAAGTTCTGTATTTAACAATTACAAGTTCAGATCTCAAGTTATAATATGCAATAATAATTAGAAGCTATCAATTTTAAGTTCTGTATTTGACAATTACAAGTTCAGATCTTCAAGTTATAATTTGAAATAATAATTAGAAGCTATCAATTTTAAGTTCTGTATTTGACAATTACAAGTTCAGATCTTCAAGTTATAATTTGCAATAATAATTAGAAGCTATCAATTTTAAGTTCTGTATTTGACAATTACTAGTTCTGATCTCCAAGTTATTATTTGCAATAATAATTAGAAGCTATCAATTTTAAGTTCTGTATTTGACAATTACAAGTTCAGATCTTCAAGTTATAATTTACAATAATAATTAGAAGCTATCAATTTTAAGTTCTGTATTTGACAATTACAAGTTCAGATCTTCAAGTTATAATTTGCAATAATAATTAGAAGCTATCAATTTTAAGTTCTGTATTTGACAATTACTAGTTCAGATCTTCAAGTTATAATTTGCACTAATATTTTGTATTTAACAATTAAAAGTTCTGTATTTGACTATTACAAGTTCAGATCTTCGAATTATTATTTGCAATCTTAGTTTGAATTTAACAATTCGAAGTTCTGTATGTACCTATTACAGGTTCAGATCTTCAAGTTATAATTTGCAATCACAATTTGTATTTATCAATGCTAAGTTGCGTATTTGTCTATTACAAGTTCAGATCTTCAAATTATAATTTGCAATAATAATTAGAAGCTATCAATTTTAAGTTCTGTATTTGACAATTACAAGTTCAGATCTTCAAGTTATTATTTGCAATAATAATTAGAAGCTATTAATTTTAAGTTCTGCATTTGACAATTACAAGTTCAGATCTTGAAGTTATAATTTACAATTAAATTAGAAGCTATCAATTTTAAGTTCTGTATTTAACAATTACACGTTCAGATCTCAAGTTATAATATGCAATAATAATTAGAAGCTATCAATTTTAAGTTCTGTATTTGACAATTACAAGTTCAGATCTTCAAGTTATAATTTGAAATAATAATTAGAAGCTATCAATTTTATGTTCTGTATTTGACAATTACAAGTTCAAATCATCAAGTTATAATTTGCAATAATAATTAGAAGCTATTAATTTTAAGTTCTGTATTTGACAATTACAAGTTCAGATCTTCAAGTTATAATTTGTAATAATAATTAGAAGCTATCAATTTTATGTTCTGTATTTGACAATTACAAGTTCAGATCTTCAAGTTATAATTAGCAATAATAATTAGAAGCTATCAATTTTAAGTTCTGTATTTGACAATTACAAGTTCAGATCTTCAAGTTATAATTTGCAATAATAATTAGAAGCTATCAATTTTAAGTTCTGTATTTGACAATTACTAGTTCAGATCTCCAAGTTATTATTTGCAATAATAATTAGAAGCTATCAATTTTAAGTTCTGTATTTGACAATTACAAGTTCAGATCTTCAAGTTATAATTTACAATAATAATTAGAAGCTATCAATTTTAAGTTCTGTATTTGACAATTACAAGTTCAGATCTTCAAGTTATACTTTGCAATAATAATTAGAAGCTATCAATTTTAAGTTCTGTATTTGACAATTACTAGTTCAGATCTTCAGGTTATAATTTGAAATAATAATTTGAATTTAACAAGTCTAAGTTCTGTAATTCACTATTACAAGTTCAGATCTTCAAGTTATAATTTACAATAATAATTAGAAGCTATCAATTTTAAGTTCTGTATTTGACTATTACAAGTTCAGATCTTCAAGTTATAATTTGCAATAATAATTAGAAGCTATCAATTTTAAGTTCTGTATTTGACAATTACAAGTTCAGATCTTCAAGTTATAATTTGAAATAATAATTAGAAGCTATCAATTTTAAGTTCTGTATTTGACAATTACAAGTTCAGATCTTCAAGTTATAATTTGCAATAATAATTAGAAGCTATCAATTTTAAGTTCTGTATTTGACAATTACTAGTTCTGATCTCCAAGTTATTATTTGCAATAATAATTAGAAGCTATCAATTTTAAGTTCTGTATTTGACAATTACAAGTTCAGATCTTCAAGTTATAATTTACAATAATAATTAGAAGCTATCAATTTTAAGTTCTGTATTTGACAATTACAAGTTCAGATCTTCAAGTTATAATTTGCAATAATAATTAGAAGCTATCAATTTTAAGTTCTGTATTTGACAATTACTAGTTCAGATCTTCAAGTTATAATTTGCACTAATATTTTGTATTTAACAATTAAAAGTTCTGTATTTGACTATTACAAGTTCAGATCTTCGAATTATTATTTGCAATCTTAGTTTGAATTTAACAATTCGAAGTTCTGTATGTACCTATTACAGGTTCAGATCTTCAAGTTATAATTTGCAATCACAATTTGTATTTATCAATGCTAAGTTGCGTATTTGTCTATTACAAGTTCAGATCTTCAAATTATAATTTGCAATAATAATTAGAAGCTATCAATTTTAAGTTCTGTATTTGACAATTACAAGTTCAGATCTTCAAGTTATTATTTGCAATAATAATTAGAAGCTATCAATTTTAAGTTCTGCATTTGACAATTACAAGTTCAGATCTTGAAGTTATAATTTACAATTAAATTAGAAGCTATCAATTTTAAGTTCTGTATTTAACAATTACACGTTCAGATCTCAAGTTATAATATGCAATAATAATTAGAAGCTATCAATTTTAAGTTCTGTATTTGACAATTACAAGTTCAGATCTTCAAGTTATAATTTGAAATAATAATTAGAAGCTATCAATTTTATGTTCTGTATTTGACAATTACAAGTTCAAATCATCAAGTTATAATTTGCAATAATAATTAGAAGCTATTAATTTTAAGTTCTGTATTTGACAATTACAAGTTCAGATCTTCAAGTTATAATTTGTAATAATAATTAGAAGCTATCAATTTTATGTTCTGTATTTGACAATTACAAGTTCAGATCTTCAAGTTATAATTAGCAATAATAATTAGAAGCTATCAATTTTAAGTTCTGTATTTGACAATTACAAGTTCAGATCTTCAAGTTATAATTTGCAATAATAATTAGAAGCTATCAATTTTAAGTTCTGTATTTGACAATTACTAGTTCAGATCTCCAAGTTATTATTTGCAATAATAATTAGAAGCTATCAATTTTAAGTTCTGTATTTGACAATTACAAGTTCAGATCTTCAAGTTATAATTTACAATAATAATTAGAAGCTATCAATTTTAAGTTCTGTATTTGACAATTACAAGTTCAGATCTTCAAGTTATACTTTGCAATAATAATTAGAAGCTATCAATTTTAAGTTCTGTATTTGACAATTAGGCCAGGCAATAGGGGAGTCAAAAGTGTTCTAGTTGGAAAAAAATACCGGAGTTTTGAAACTTAGCGGTTAAGTACATATGTATGACCTCAACTACATACATGATTTGCGACCTTGGCAAGCCGCCGCTAGAGCCGCCATATTGATAAAATGGCGCCAAAAATCAGTTTTTTGATCATATTTATCTTTCGGTACCTCCTAGACAAAAAATTGTTATTAGAAGAATTATAGACCAGAAGATTCTCTACAAGTTCCGTGAAATTATTTTTTTTGTGCGATCAATATTTTAGGAGTTATATGGATATAAAAATGAAGAGGATTATAGTCAAATTTTACAAATTCCTCCCTGACAGCGTAATAAGGCCCGTTATTTGTTTACCTATTCAGTAAATATTACTTATACTTATTTCCGGCCTCATTTCTATCTATTATACTCATTTCATATGAGGTAGAGTACCCACCGCGTTTTTCTTATAGTGGTTTCCCCAAGGCCTAATTCACATTTATTTTGTATGTTTAATAAACAGTTATTGCGTTCTTTGTTATGATTCTGTGGATGGACCAGATTTGGTTACGTCTACACAGTGGCTGTGAATATGTTTATTCCCTCTTCCCCGGAATCGTCTTCCCTTACATCAGATGTCCACAGATGGATCATATTCGTCTAGATCTTTGTCTTCAGAATCGGTTACAATTTGAGTAACGTTATCGCAAGAATCTTTTCTGCATTTACTTTTCTGGAGAAGGATTTTTTGTTGTTTTAACAGGTATAGATCCAGACTTACTTTTTTTATCCCCATTCTTCCGGACTTTCTTCAATGCTGTACCAGGTCTGAATCTAATGATAGGTTCGGAAGGAAAGTTGTTTTGCATCCTCTGCTATGGGGGAAGTGAAGCAAGGTTAACCGTACTTTTTGTCGCCAATCGTTTAAACTGCTGATATCGGATAAAATCCAGAGATACATTTTTGCGAGTCTTCGTAAAGTCTACATAAAAAGTTTTCTCCTACTGCTGGAATGGCGTTGATGTCTGCACTTTCTTCCTTAAATACTGGAACAGTTTCATTTAATTCGGGGAATTTCGAAATCATTTGCTCTTTAATCAATGTGATAAGACGACTTTTGTTGTGTTCGTTAACCAGGAATCTGGATTGAGAATATATTGTGATCATCCATTCATCAAAAATGATATCTGTAGATGTTTGCTTTTTAGATCGGAGAAGACGTTCTACATTTTTTGTGTCTTTATTTGCTGCATTATAATATATGCAAATAGCAGTAAGAGATTTGTTGCACTGTCATACAACTCGATGAAGCAGAAATTCAATATATTATATAATATACCCATGTAAACCCTGCTTCCAAATTGCATATCACTCGGAAGTGGTGTAAAGACCTTATATAAAGACGATTTTATGCCTTATCTCATTCCTTCCTCGGAAAAGAGACAAGAGAAAAGGAGCAAGTTCATATTGAAGGTATTGTTGTAACTCTTCGTCTGATTCTTTAGTAGTTGATCAATAGGAACAGCTACTTCGACAATATTGTAATGTTGCTGTTCCCAAGGGTAAAAACCACGGGCGTATATAAGGGGGGGGGGCAACAACGCAAACATTAGCCAAATAACAACTTTTTATTATACGGATTTTAACATGGTTATGGTTATCTTTAATTTCCATTTGATTGATTTTATTGGGGTTTACAGCTCTGACTTTTTATGGCATTGAGGAATAGTCACGGCAAAAGCTAGTTTACCTTTGTAAAGTACAGTGTCGAACCCCCACAATGTAAAAGTAATAGCTAAGTCCGTGGGAATGATTCTGTCCTTACGTTTGAATTTAACTAACAATAAGTCAAAATCGTTGCCAATTATAGTTGCAATTACAACAGAGCCAATATCTTGAACCTTGTCACAACCCCTACAATAAACAACAGAAAATCTTAATCACATGAAATTTTCAAAACAAAAATGAACAAAGAAACAATACCCTCGTGGTAAAGACACGCACAATCGACTGAATTGATCTGGATCAATCTCGCGCTGCTTTCGCCTAGTGGACAAACCTAAAGGGGGGAAGAAATACGCCGCCTTCTGTAGGTAATAATTAATAGTACAGCATACTGCTACTATACAGTTTAATATCGAATAAGTAAATAGTACTAAATAGGCGATAAACGTGCATTGGCGGGCCTCAAGCAAGTGTATTTTATCTATTTGAAAGAACTTTCTTTGACTTATATAAATGTTACTCTTAATCCATTAATCACACAGAAAAATGTTATGTATCAAAATTGTAGACAATTTTTCTCTCTTCAATTTTTATCATAACTATTTTTCACCTAGGGAGTATTAAAGAGGAGATATAGCTGAAAAACTGATTTTGGGCGCCATTTTTACAAGATGGCGGCGCGAGCGGCGGCTTTCTGAGGTCGCAAATTTAAAATTTTATTTAGGTCATAAAATTGTACCAGCCCACAAAGTTTCAAAACTCCGGGATTTTTTTCCAGGCAAATATACCTATTGCTTGGCCTAAATTACTAGTTCAGATCTTCAAGTTATAATTTGAAATAATAATTTGAATTTAACAAGTCTAAGTTCTGTAATTCACTATTACAAGTTCAGATCTTCAAGTTATAATTTACAATAATAATTAGAAGCTATCAATTTTAAGTTCTGTATTTGACTATTACAAGTTCAGATCTTCAAGTTATAATTTGCAATAATAATTAGAAGCTATCAATTTTAAGTTCTGTATTTGACAATTACAAGTTCAGATCTTCAAGTTATAATTTGCACTAATAATTTGTATTTAACAATTAGAAGTTCTGTATTTGACAATTACAAGTTCAGATCTTCAAGTTATAATTTGCAATAATAATTAGAAGCTATCAATTTTAAGTTCTGTATTTGACAATTACTAGTTCAGATCTTCAAGTTATAATTTGCACTAATAATTTGTATTTAACAATTAGAAGTTCTGTATTTGACTATTACAAGTTCAGATCTTCGAATTATTATTTGCAATCTTAGTTTGAATTTAACAATTCGAAGTTCTGTATTTACCTATTACAGGTTCAGATCATCAAGTTATAATTTGCAATCACAATTTGTATTTAACAATGCTAAGTTGCGTATTTGTCTATTACAAGTTCAGATCTTCAAATTATAATTTGCAATAATAATTAGAAGCTATCAATTTTAAGTTCTGTATTTGACAATTACAAGTTCAGATCTTCAAGTTATAATTTGCAATAATAATTAGAAGCTATCAATTTTAAGTTCTGTATTTGACAATTACAAGTTCAGATCTTGAAGTTATAATTTACAATAATAATTAGAAGCTATCAATTTTAAGTTCTGTTTTTAACAATTACAAGTTCAGATCTTCAAGTTATAATATGCAATAATAATTAGAAGCTATCAATTTTAAGTTCTGTATTTGACAATTACAAGTTCAGATCTTCAAGTTATAATTTGAAATAATAATTTGAATTTAACAAATCTAAGTTCTGTAATTCACTATTACAAGTTCAGATCTTCAAGTTATAATTTACAATAATAATTAGAAGCTATCAATTTTAAGTTCTGTATTTGACAATTACAAGTTCAGATCTTCAAGTTATAATTTGCACTAATAATTTGTATTTAACAATTTGAAGTTCTGTATTTGACAATTACAAGTTCAGATCTTCAAGTTATAATTTGCAATAATAATTAGAAGCTATCAATTTTAAGTTCTGTATTTGACAATTACAAGTTCAGATCTTCAAGTTATTATTTGCAATAATAATTAGAAGCTATCAATTTTAAGTTCTGTATTTGACAATTACAAGTTCAGATCTTGAAGTTATAATTTACAATAATAATTAGAAGCTATCAATTTTAAGTTCTGTATTTAACAATTACAAGTTCAGATCTTCAAGTTATAATTTGCAATAATAATTAGAAGCTATTAATTTTAAGTTCTGTATTTGACAATTACAAGTTCAGATCTTCAAGTTATAATTTGAAATAATAATTAGAAGCTATCAATTTTATGTTCTGTATTTGACAATTACAAGTTCAGATCTTCAAGTTATAATTTGCAATAATAATTAGAAGCTATCAATTTTAAGTTCTGTATTTGACAATTACTAGTTCAGATCTCCAAGTTATTATTTGCAATAATAATTAGAAGCTATCAATTTTAAGTTCTGTATTTGACAATTACAAGTTCAGATCTTCAAGTTATAATTTACAATAATAATTAGAAGCTATCAATTTTAAGTTCTGTATTTGACAATTACAAGTTCAGATCTTCAAGTTATAATTTGCAATAATAATTAGAAGCTATTAATTTTAAGTTCTGTATTTGACAATTACAAGTTCAGATCTTCAAGTTATAATTTGAAATAATAATTAGAAGCTATCAATTTTATGTTCTGTATTTGACAATTACAAGTTCAGATCTTCAAGTTATAATTTGCAATAATAATTAGAAGCTATCAATTTTAAGTTCTGTATTTGACAATTACAAGTTCAGATCTTCAAGTTATAATTTGCAATAATAATTAGAAGCTATCAATTTTAAGTTCTGTATTTGACAATTACTAGTTCAGATCTCCAAGTTATTATTTGCAATAATAATTAGAAGCTATCAATTTTAAGTTCTGTATTTGACAATTACAAGTTCAGATCTTCAAGTTATAATTTACAATAATAATTAGAAGCTATCAATTTTAAGTTCTGTATTTGACAATTACAAGTTCAGATCTTCAAGTTATAATTTGCAATAATAATTAGAAGCTATCAATTTTAAGTTCTGTATTTGACAATTACTAGTTCAGATCTTCAAGTTATAATTTGAAATAATAATTTGAATTTAACAAATCTAAGTTCTGTAATTCACTATTACAAGTTCAGATCTTCAAGTTATAATTTACAATAATAATTAGAAGGTATCAATTTTAAGTTCTGTATTTGACTATTACAAGTTCAGATCTTCAAGTTATAATTTGCAATAATAATTAGAAGCTATCAATTTAAGTTCTGTATTTGACAATTGCAAGTTCAGATCTTCAAGTTATAATTTGCACTAATAATTTGTATTTAACAATTAGAAGTTCTGTATTTGACAATTACAAGTTCAGATCTTCAAGTTATAATTTGCAATAATAATTAGAAGCTATCAATTTTAAGTTCTGTATTTGACTATTACAAGTTCAGATCTTCAAGTTATAATTTGCAATAATAATTAGAAGCTATCAATTTTAAGTTCTGTATTTGACAATTACAAGTTCAGATCTTCAAGTTATAATTTGAAATAATAATTAGAAGCTATCAATTTTAAGTTCTGTATTTGACAATTACAAGTTCAGATCTTCAAGTTATAATTTGCAATAATAATTAGAAGCTATCAATTTTAAGTTCTGTATTTGACAATTACTAGTTCTGATCTCCAAGTTATTATTTGCAATAATAATTGGAAGCTATCAATTTTAAGTTCTGTATTTGACAATTACAAGTTCAGATCTTCAAGTTATAATTTACAATAATAATTAGAAGCTATCAATTTTAAGTTCTGTATTTGACAATTACAAGTTCAGATCTTCAAGTTATAATTTGCAATAATAATTAGAAGCTATCAATTTTAAGTTCTGTATTTGACAATTACTAGTTCAGATCTTCAAGTTATAATTTGCACTAATATTTTGTATTTAACAATTAAAAGTTCTGTATTTGACTATTACAAGTTCAGATCTTCGAATTATTATTTGCAATCTTAGTTTGAATTTAACAATTCGAAGTTCTGTATGTACCTATTACAGGTTCAGATCTTCAAGTTATAATTTGCAATCACAATTTGTATTTATCAATGCTAAGTTGCGTATTTGTCTATTACAAGTTCAGATCTTCAAATTATAATTTGCAATAATAATTAGAAGCTATCAATTTTAAGTTCTGTATTTGACAATTACAAGTTCAGATCTTCAAGTTATTATTTGCAATAATAATTAGAAGCTATCAATTTTAAGTTCTGCATTTGACAATTACAAGTTCAGATCTTGAAGTTATAATTTACAATTAAATTAGAAGCTATCAATTTTAAGTTCTGTATTTAACAATTACACGTTCAGATCTCAAGTTATAATATGCAATAATAATTAGAAGCTATCAATTTTAAGTTCTGTATTTGACAATTACAAGTTCAGATCTTCAAGTTATAATTTGAAATAATAATTAGAAGCTATCAATTTTATGTTCTGTATTTGACAATTACAAGTTCAAATCATCAAGTTATAATTTGCAATAATAATTAGAAGCTATTAATTTTAAGTTCTGTATTTGACAATTACAAGTTCAGATCTTCAAGTTATAATTTGTAATAATAATTAGAAGCTATCAATTTTATGTTCTGTATTTGACAATTACAAGTTCAGATCTTCAAGTTATAATTAGCAATAATAATTAGAAGCTATCAATTTTAAGTTCTGTATTTGACAATTACAAGTTCAGATCTTCAAGTTATAATTTGCAATAATAATTAGAAGCTATCAATTTTAAGTTCTGTATTTGACAATTACTAGTTCAGATCTCCAAGTTATTATTTGCAATAATAATTAGAAGCTATCAATTTTAAGTTCTGTATTTGACAATTACAAGTTCAGATCTTCAAGTTATACTTTGCAATAATAATTAGAAGCTATCAATTTTAAGTTCTGTATTTGACAATTACTAGTTCAGATCTTCAAGTTATAATTTGAAATAATAATTTGAATTTAACAAGTCTAAGTTCTGTAATTCACTATTACAAGTTCAGATCTTCAAGTTATAATTTACAATAATAATTAGAAGCTATCAATTTTAAGTTCTGTATTTGACTATTACAAGTTCAGATCTTCAAGTTATAATTTGCAATAATAATTAGAAGCTATCAATTTTAAGTTCTGTATTTGACAATTACAAGTTCAGATCTTCAAGTTATAATTTGCACTAATAATTTGTATTTAACAATTAGAAGTTCTGTATTTGACAATTACAAGTTCAGATCTTCAAGTTATAATTTGCAATAATAATTAGAAGCTATCAATTTTAAGTTCTGCATTTGACAATTACAAGTTCAGATCTTGAAGTTATAATTTACAATTAAATTAGAAGCTATCAATTTTAAGTTCTGTATTTAACAATTACACGTTCAGATCTCAAGTTATAATATGCAATAATAATTAGAAGCTATCAATTTTAAGTTCTGTATTTGACAATTACAAGTTCAGATCTTCAAGTTATAATTTGAAATAATAATTAGAAGCTATCAATTTTATGTTCTGTATTTGACAATTACAAGTTCAAATCATCAAGTTATAATTTGCAATAATAATTAGAAGCTATTAATTTTAAGTTCTGTATTTGACAATTACAAGTTCAGATCTTCAAGTTATAATTTGTAATAATAATTAGAAGCTATCAATTTTATGTTCTGTATTTGACAATTACAAGTTCAGATCTTCAAGTTATAATTAGCAATAATAATTAGAAGCTATCAATTTTAAGTTCTGTATTTGACAATTACAAGTTCAGATCTTCAAGTTATAATTTGCAATAATAATTAGAAGCTATCAATTTTAAGTTCTGTATTTGACAATTACTAGTTCAGATCTCCAAGTTATTATTTGCAATAATAATTAGAAGCTATCAATTTTAAGTTCTGTATTTGACAATTACAAGTTCAGATCTTCAAGTTATACTTTGCAATAATAATTAGAAGCTATCAATTTTAAGTTCTGTATTTGACAATTACTAGTTCAGATCTTCAAGTTATAATTTGAAATAATAATTTGAATTTAACAAGTCTAAGTTCTGTAATTCACTATTACAAGTTCAGATCTTCAAGTTATAATTTACAATAATAATTAGAAGCTATCAATTTTAAGTTCTGTATTTGACTATTACAAGTTCAGATCTTCAAGTTATAATTTGCAATAATAATTAGAAGCTATCAATTTTAAGTTCTGTATTTGACAATTACAAGTTCAGATCTTCAAGTTATAATTTGCACTAATAATTTGTATTTAACAATTAGAAGTTCTGTATTTGACAATTACAAGTTCAGATCTTCAAGTTATAATTTGCAATAATAATTAGAAGCTATCAATTTTAAGTTCTGTATTTGACAATTACTAGTTCAGATCTTCAAGTTATAATTTGCACTAATAATTTGTATTTAACAATTAGAAGTTCTGTATTTGACTATTACAAGTTCAGATCTTCGAATTATTATTTGCAATAATAATTAGAAGCTATCAATTTTAAGTTCTGTATTTGACAATTACAAGTTCAGATCTTCAAGTTATAATTTGAAATAATAATTAGAAGCTATCAATTTTATGTTCTGTATTTGACAATTACAAGTTCAGATCTTCAAGTTATAATTTGCAATAATAATTAGAAGCTATCAATTTTAAGTTCTGTATTTGACAATTACTAGTTCAGATCTCCAAGTTATTATTTGCAATAATAATTAGAAGCTATCAATTTTAAGTTCTGTATTTGACAATTACAAGTTCAGATCTTCAAGTTATAATTTACAATAATAATTAGAAGCTATCAATTTTAAGTTCTGTATTTGACAATTACAAGTTCAGATCTTCAAGTTATAATTTGCAATAATAATTAGAAGCTATTAATTTTAAGTTCTGTATTTGACAATTACAAGTTCAGATCTTCAAGTTATAATTTGAAATAATAATTAGAAGCTATCAATTTTATGTTCTGTATTTGACAATTACAAGTTCAGATCTTCAAGTTATAATTTGCAATAATAATTAGAAGCTATCAATTTTAAGTTCTGTATTTGACAATTACAAGTTCAGATCTTCAAGTTATAATTTGCAATAATAATTAGAAGCTATCAATTTTAAGTTCTGTATTTGACAATTACTAGTTCAGATCTCCAAGTTATTATTTGCAATAATAATTAGAAGCTATCAATTTTAAGTTCTGTATTTGACAATTACAAGTTCAGATCTTCAAGTTATAATTTACAATAATAATTAGAAGCTATCAATTTTAAGTTCTGTATTTGACAATTACAAGTTCAGATCTTCAAGTTATAATTTGCAATAATAATTAGAAGCTATCAATTTTAAGTTCTGTATTTGACAATTACTAGTTCAGATCTTCAAGTTATAATTTGAAATAATAATTTGAATTTAACAAATCTAAGTTCTGTAATTCACTATTACAAGTTCAGATCTTCAAGTTATAATTTACAATAATAATTAGAAGGTATCAATTTTAAGTTCTGTATTTGACTATTACAAGTTCAGATCTTCAAGTTATAATTTGCAATAATAATTAGAAGCTATCAATTTTAAGTTCTGTATTTGACAATTGCAAGTTCAGATCTTCAAGTTATAATTTGCACTAATAATTTGTATTTAACAATTAGAAGTTCTGTATTTGACAATTACAAGTTCAGATCTTCAAGTTATAATTTGCAATAATAATTAGAAGCTATCAATTTTAAGTTCTGTATTTAACAATTACTAGTTCAGATCTTCAAGTTATAATTTGTACTAATAATTTGTATTTAACAATTAAAAGTTCTGTATTTGACTATTACAAGTTCAGATCTTCGAATTATTATTTGCAATCTTAGTTTGAATTTAACAATTCGAAGTTCTGTATTTGACTATTACAAGTTCAGATCTTCAAATTATTATTTGCAATCTTAGTTTGAATTTAACAATTCGAAGTTCTGTATTTACCTATTACAAGTTCAGATCTTCAAGTTATAATTTGTACTAATAATTTGTATTTAACAATTCGAAGTTCTGTATTTGACTATTACAAGTTCAGATCTTCAAGTTATAATTTACAATAATAATTAAAAGCTATCAATTTTAAGTTCTGTATTTGACAATTGCAAGTTCAGATCTTCAAGTTATAATTTGCACTAATAATTTGTATTTAACAATTCGAAGTTCTGTATTTGACTATTACAAGTTCAGATCTTCAAATTATTATTTGCAATCTTAGTTTGAATTTAACAATTCGAAGTTCTGTATTTACCTATTACAAGTTCAGATCTTCAAGTTATAATTTGCAATAATAATTAGAAGCTATCAATTTTAAGTTCTGTATTTGACAATTACAAGTTCAGATCTTCAAGTTATAATTTGCAATAATAATTAGAAGCTATCAATTTTAAGTTCTGTATTTGACAATTACAAGTTCAGATCTTGAAGTTATAATTTACAATAATAATTAGAAGCTATCAATTTTAAGTTCTGTTTTTAACAATTACAAGTTCAGATCTTCAAGTTATAATATGCAATAATAATTAGAAGCTATCAATTTTAAGTTCTGTATTTGACAATTACAAGTTCAGATCTTCAAGTTATAATTTGAAATAATAATTTGAATTTAACAAATCTAAGTTCTGTAATTCACTATTACAAGTTCAGATCTTCAAGTTATAATTTACAATAATAATTAGAAGCTATCAATTTTAAGTTCTGCATTTGACAATTACAAGTTCAGATCTTCAAGTTATTATTTGCACTAATAATTTGTATTTAACAATTTGAAGTTCTGTATTTGACAATTACAAGTTCAGATCTTCAAGTTATAATTTGCAATAATAATTAGAAGCTATCAATTTTAAGTTCTGTATTTGACAATTACAAGTTCAGATCTGCAAGTTATTATTTGCAATAATAATTAGAAGCTATCAATTTTAAGTTCTGTATTTGACAATTACAAGTTCAGATCTTGAAGTTATAATTTACAATAATAATTAGAAGCTATCAATTTTAAGTTCTGTATTTAACAATTACAAGTTCAGATCTTCAAGTTATAATTTGCAATAATAATTAGAAGCTAATAATTTTAAGTTCTGTATTTGACAATTACAAGTTCAGATCTTCAAGTTATAATTTGAAATAATAATTAGAAGCTATCAATTTTATGTTCTGTATTTGACAATTACAAGTTCAGATCTTCAAGTTATAATTTGCAATAATAATTAGAAGCTATCAATTTTAAGTTCTGTATTTGACAATTACTAGTTCAGATCTCCAAGTTATTATTTGCAATAATAATTAGAAGCTATCAATTTTAAGTTCTGTATTTGACAATTACAAGTTCAGATCTTCAAGTTATAATTTACAATAATAATTGGAAGCTATCAATTTTAAGTTCTGTATTTGACAATTGCAAGTTCAGATCTTCAAGTTATAATTTGCACTAATAATTTGTATTTAACAATTAGAAGTTCTGTATTTGACAATTACAAGTTCAGATCTTCAAGTTATAATTTGCAATAATAATTAGAAGCTATCAATTTTAAGTTCTGTATTTAACAATTACTAGTTCAGATCTTCAAGTTATAATTTGAACTAATAATTTGTATTTAACAATTAAAAGTTCTGTATTTGACTATTACAAGTTCAGATCTTCGAATTATTATTTGCAATCTTAGTTTGAATTTAACAATTCGAAGTTCTGTATTTGACTATTACAAGTTCAGATCTTCAAATTATTATTTGCAATCTTAGTTTGAATTTAACAATTCGAAGTTCTGTATTTACCTATTACAAGTTCAGATCTTCAAGTTATAATTTGTACTAATAATTTGTATTTAACAATTCGAAGTTCTGTATTTGACTATTACAAGTTCAGATCTTCAAGTTATAATTTACAATAATAATTAAAAGCTATCAATTTTAAGTTCTGTATTTGACAATTGCAAGTTCAGATCTTCAAGTTATAATTTGCACTAATAATTTCTATTTAACAATTCGAAGTTCTGTATTTGACTATTACAAGTTCAGATCTTCAAATTATTATTTGCAATCTTAGTTTGAATTTAACAATTCGAAGTTCTGTATTTACCTATTACAAGTTCAGATCTTCAAGTTATAATTTGCAATAATAATTAGAAGCTATCAATTTTAAGTTCTGTATTTGACAATTACAAGTTCAGATCTTCAAGTCATAATTTGCAATAATAATTAGAAGCTATCAATTTTAAGTTCTGTATTTGACAATTACAAGTTCAGATCTTGAAGTTATAATTTACAATAATAATTAGAAGCTATCAATTTTAAGTTCTGTTTTTAACAATTACAAGTTCAGATCTTCAAGTTATAATATGCAATAATAATTAGAAGCTATCAATTTTAAGTTCTGTATTTGACAATTACAAGTTCAGATCTTCAAGTTATAATTTGAAATAATAATTTGAATTTAACAAATCTAAGTTCTGTAATTCACTATTACAAGTTCAGATCTTCAAGTTATAATTTACAGTAATAATTAGAAGCTATCAATTTTAAGTTCTGTATTTGACAATTACAAGTTCAGATCTTCAAGTTATAATTTGCACTAATAATTTGTATTTAACAATTTGAAGTTCTGTATTTGACAATTACAAGTTCAGATCTTCAAGTTATAATTTGCAATAATAATTAGAAGCTATCAATTTTAAGTTCTGTATTTGACAATTACAAGTTCAGATCTTCAAGTTATTATTTGCAATAATAATTAGAAGCTATCAATTTTAAGTTCTGTATTTGACAATTACAAGTTCAGATCTTGAAGTTATAATTTACAATAATAATTAGAAGCTATCAATTTTAAGTTCTGTATTTAACAATTACAAGTTCAGATCTTCAAGTTATAATTTGCAATAATAATTAGAAGCTATTAATTTTAAGTTCTGTATTTGACAATTACAAGTTCAGATCTTCAAGTTATAATTTGAAATAATAATTAGAAGCTATCAATTTTATGTTCTGTATTTGACAATTACAAGTTCAGATCTTCAAGTTATAATTTGCAATAATAATTAGAAGCTATCAATTTTAAGTTCTGTATTTGACAATTACTAGTTCAGATCTCCAAGTTATTATTTGCAATAATAATTAGAAGCTATCAATTTTAAGTTCTGTATTTGACAATTACAAGTTCAGATCTTCAAGTTATAATTTACAATAATAATTAGAAGCTATCAATTTTAAGTTCTGTATTTGACAATTACAAGTTCAGATCTTCAAGTTATAATTTGCAATAATAATTAGAAGCTATTAATTTTAAGTTCTGTATTTGACAATTACAAGTTCAGATCTTCAAGTTATAATTTGAAATAATAATTAGAAGCTATCAATTTTATGTTCTGTATTTGACAATTACAAGTTCAGATCTTCAAGTTATAATTTGCAATAATAATTAGAAGCTATCAATTTTAAGTTCTGTATTTGACAATTACAAGTTCAGATCTTCAAGTTATAATTTGCAATAATAATTAGAAGCTATCAATTTTAAGTTCTGTATTTGACAATTACTAGTTCAGATCTCCAAGTTATTATTTGCAATAATAATTAGAAGCTATCAATTTTAAGTTCTGTATTTGACAATTACAAGTTCAGATCTTCAAGTTATAATTTACAATAATAATTAGAAGCTATCAATTTTAAGTTCTGTATTTGACAATTACAAGTTCAGATCTTCAAGTTATAATTTGCAATAATAATTAGAAGCTATCAATTTTAAGTTCTGTATTTGACAATTACTAGTTCAGATCTTCAAGTTATAATTTGAAATAATAATTTGAATTTAACAAATCTAAGTTCTGTAATTCACTATTACAAGTTCAGATCTTCAAGTTATAATTTACAATAATAATTAGAAGCTATCAATTTTAAGTTCTGTATTTGACTATTACAAGTTCAGATCTTCAAGTTATAATTTGCAATAATAATTAGAAGCTATCAATTTTAAGTTCTGTATTTGACAATTGCAAGTTCAGATCTTCAAGTTATAATTTGCACTAATAATTTGTATTTAACAATTAGAAGTTCTGTATTTGACAATTACAAGTTCAGATCTTCAAGTTATAATTTGCAATAATAATTAGAAGCTATCAATTTTAAGTTCTGTATTTAACAATTACTAGTTCAGATCTTCAAGTTATAATTTGAACTAATAATTTGTATTTAACAATTAAAAGTTCTGTATTTGACTATTACAAGTTCAGATCTTCGAATTATTATTTGCAATCTTAGTTTGAATTTAACAATTCGAAGTTCTGTATTTGACTATTACAAGTTCAGATCTTCAAATTATTATTTGCAATCTTAGTTTGAATTTAACAATTCGAAGTTCTGTATTTACCTATTACAAGTTCAGATCTTCAAGTTATAATTTGTACTAATAATTTGTATTTAACAATTCGAAGTTCTGTATTTGACTATTACAAGTTCAGATCTTCAAGTTATAATTTACAATAATAATTAAAAGCTATCAATTTTAAGTTCTGTATTTGACAATTGCAAGTTCAGATCTTCAAGTTATAATTTGCACTAATAATTTGTATTTAACAATTCGAAGTTCTGTATTTGACTATTACAAGTTCAGATCTTCAAATTATTATTTGCAATCTTAGTTTGAATTTAACAATTCGAAGTTCTGTATTTACCTATTACAAGTTCAGATCTTCAAGTTATAATTTACAATAATAATTAAAAGCTATCAATTTTAAGTTCTGTATTTGACAATTGCAAGTTCAGATCTTCAAGTTATAATTTGCACTAATAATTTGTATTTAACAATTCGAAGTTCTGTATTTGACAATTACTAGTTCAGATCTCCAAGTTATTATTTGCAATAATAATTAGAAGCTATCAATTTTAAGTTCTGTATTTGACAATTACAAGTTCAGATCTTCAAGTTATAATTTACAATAATAATTAGAAGCTATCAATTTTAAGTTCTGTATTTGACAATTACAAGTTCAGATCTTCAAGTTATAATTTGCAATAATAATTAGAAGCTATCAATTTTAAGTTCTGTATTTGACAATTACTAGTTCACATCTTCAAGTTATAATTTGAAATAATAATTTGAATTTAACAAATCTAAGTTCTGTAATTCACTATTACAAGTTCAGATCTTCAAGTTATAATTTACAATAATAATTAGAAGCTATCAATTTTAAGTTCTGTATTTGACTATTACAAGTTCAGATCTTCAAGTTATAATTTGCAATAATAATTAGAAGCTATCAATTTTAAGTTCTGTATTTGACAATTGCAAGTTCAGATCTTCAAGTTATAATTTGCACTAATAATTTGTATTTAACAATTAGAAGTTCTGTATTTGACAATTACAAGTTCAGATCTTCAAGTTATAATTTGCAATAATAATTAGAAGCTATCAATTTTAAGTTCTGTATTTAACAATTACTAGTTCAGATCTTCAAGTTATAATTTGAACTAATAATTTGTATTTAACAATTAAAAGTTCTGTATTTGACTATTACAAGTTCAGATCTTCGAATTATTATTTGCAATCTTAGTTTGAATTTAACAATTCGAAGTTCTGTATTTGACTATTACAAGTTCAGATCTTCAAATTATTATTTGCAATCTTAGTTTGAATTTAACAATTCGAAGTTCTGTATTTACCTATTACAAGTTCAGATCTTCAAGTTATAATTTGTACTAATAATTTGTATTTAACAATTCGAAGTTCTGTATTTGACTATTACAAGTTCAGATCTTCAAGTTATAATTTACAATAATAATTAAAAGCTATCAATTTTAAGTTCTGTATTTGACAATTACAAGTTCAGATCTTCAAGTTATAATTTGCAATAATAATTAGAAGCTATCAATTTTAAGTACTGTATTTGACAATTACAAGTTCAGATCTTCAAGTTATAATTTGCAATAATAATTAGAAGCTATCAATTTTAAGTTCTGTATTTGACAATTACTAGTTCAGATCTACAAGTTATAATTTGAAATAATAATTTGAATTTAACAAATCTAAGTTCTGTAATTCACTATTACAAGTTCAGATCTTCAAGTTATAATTTACAATAATAATTAGAAGCTATCAATTTTAAGTTCTGTATTTGACTATTACAAGTTCAGATCTTCAAGTTATAATTTGCAATAATAATTAGAAGCTATCAATTTTAAGTTCTGTATTTGAGAATTACAAGTTCAGATCTTCAAGTTATAATTTGCACTAATAATTTGTATTTAACAATTAGAAGTTCAGTATTTGACAATTACAAGTTCAGATCTTCAAGTTATAATTTGCAATAATAATTAGAAGCTATCAATTTTAAGTTCTGTATTTGACAATTACTAGTTCAGATCTTCAAGTTATAATTTGCACTAATAATTTGTATTTAACAATTAGAAGTTCTGTATTTGACTATTACAAGTTCAGATCTTCGAATTATTATTTGCAATCTTAGTTTGAATTTAACAATTCGAAGTTCTGTATGTACCTATTACAGGTTTAGATCTTCAAGTTATAATTTGCAATCACAATTTGTATTTATCAATGCTAAGTTGCGCATTTGTCTATTACAAGTTCAGATCTTCAAATTATAATTTGCAATAATAATTAGAAGCTATCAATTTTAAGTTCTGTATTTGACAATTACAAGTTCAGATCTTCAAGTTATTATTTGCAATAATAATTAGAAGCTATCAATTTTATGTTCTGTATTTGACAATTACAAGTTCAGATCTTCAAGTTATAATTTGCAATAATAATTAGAAGCTATTAATTTTAAGTTCTGTATTTGACAATTACAAGTTCAGATCTACAAGTTATAATTTGAAATAATAATTAGAAGCTATTAATTTTAAGTTCTGCATTTGACAATTACAAGTTCAGATCTTGAAGTTATAATTTACAATAATAATTAGAAGCTATCAATTTTAAGTTCTGTATTTAACAATTACAAGTTCAGATCTCAAGTTATAATATGCAATAATAATTAGAAGCTATCAATTTTAAGTTCTGTATTTGACAATTACTAGTTCAGATATTCAAGTTATAATTTGAAATAATAATTTGAATTTAACAAATCTAAGTTCTGTAATTCACTATTACAAGTTCAGATCTTCAAGTTATAATTTACAATAATAATTAGAAGCTATCAATTTTAAGTTCTGTATTTGACAATTACAAGTTCAGATCTTCAAGTTATAATTTGCAATAATAATTAGAAGCTATTAATTTTAAGTTCTGTATTTGACAATTACAAGTTCAGATCTTCAAGTTATAATTTGAAATAATAATTAGAAGCTATCAATTTTATGTTCTGTATTTGACAATTACAAGTTCAGATCTTCAAGTTATAATTTGCAATAATAATTAGAAGCTATCAATTTTAAGTTCTGTATTTGACAATTACAAGTTCAGATCTTCAAGTTATAATTTGTAATAATAATTAGAAGCTATCAATTTTAAGTTCTGTATTTGACAATTACTAGTTCAGATCTCCAAGTTATTATTTGCAATAATAATTAGAAGCTATCAATTTTAAGTTCTGTATTTGACAATTACAAGTTCAGATCTTCAAGTTATAATTTACAATAATAATTAGAAGCTATCAATTTTAAGTTCTGTATTTGACAATTACAAGTTCAGATCTTCAAGTTATAATTTGCAATAATAATTAGAAGCTATCAATTTTAAGTTCTGTATTTGACAATTACTAGTTCAGATCTTCAAGTTATAATTTGAAATAATAATTTGAATTTAACAAATCTAAGTTCTGTAATTCACTATTACAAGTTCAGATCTTCCAGTTATAATTTACAATAATAATTAGAAGCTATCAATTTTAAGTTCTGTATTTGACTATTACAAGTTCAGATCTTCAAGTTATAATTTGCAATAATAATTAGAAGCTATCAATTTTAAGTTCTGTATTTGACAATTGCAAGTTCAGATCTTCAAGTTATAATTTGCACTAATAATTTGTATTTAACAATTAGAAGTTCTGTATTTGACAATTACAAGTTCAGATCTTCAAGTTATAATTTGCAATAATAATTAGAAGCTATCAATTTTAAGTTCTGTATTTAACAATTACTAGTTCAGATCTTCAAGTTATAATTTGAACTAATAATTTGTATTTAACAATTAGAAGTTCTGTATTTGACTATTACAAGTTCAGATCTTTGAATTATTATTTGCAATCTTAGTTTGAATTTAACAATTCGAAGTTCTGTATTTGACTATTACAAGTTCAGATCTTCAAATTATTATTTGCAATCTTAGTTTGAATTTAACAATTCGAAGTTCTGTATTTACCTATTACAAGTTCAGATCTTCAAGTTATAATTTGTACTAATAATTTGTATTTAACAATTCGAAGTTCTGTATTTGACTATTACAAGTTCAGATCTTCAAGTTATAATTTACAATAATAATTAAAAGCTATCAATTTTAAGTTCTGTATTTGACAATTACAAGTTCAGATCTTCAAGTTATAATTTGCAATAATAATTAGAAGCTATCAATTTTAAGTACTGTATTTGACAATTACAAGTTCAGATCTTCAAGTTATAATTTGCAATAATAATTAGAAGCTATCAATTTTAAGTTCTGTATTTGACAATTACTAGTTCAGATCTTCAAGTTATAATTTGAAATAATAATTTGAATTTAACAAATCTAAGTTCTGTAATTCACTATTACAAGTTCAGATCTTCAAGTTATAATTTACAATAATAATTAGAAGCTATCAATTTTAAGTTCTGTATTTGACTATTACAAGTTCAGATCTTCAAGTTATAATTTGCAATAATAATTAGAAGCTATCAATTTTAAGTTCTGTATTTGAGAATTACAAGTTCAGATCTTCAAGTTATAATTTGCACTAATAATTTGTTTTTAACAATTAGAAGTTCAGTATTTGACAATTACAAGTTCAGATCTTCAAGTTATAATTTGCAATAATAATTAGAAGCTATCAATTTTAAGTTCTGTATTTGACAATTACTAGTTCAGATCTTCAAGTTATAATTTGCGCTAATAATTTGTATTTAACAATTAGAAGTTCTGTATTTGACTATTACAAGTTCAGATCTTCGAATTATTATTTGCAATCTTAGTTTGAATTTAACAATTCAAAGTTCTGTATGTACCTATTACAGGTTTAGATCTTCAAGTTATAATTTGCAATCACAATTTGTATTTATCAATGCTAAGTTGCGCATTTGTCTATTACAAGTTCAGATCTTCAAATTATAATTTGCAATAATAATTAGAAGCTATCAATTTTAAGTTCTGTATTTGACAATTACAAGTTCAGATCTTCAAGTTATTATTTGCAATAATAATTAGAAGCTATCAATTTTATGTTCTGTATTTGACAATTACAAGTTCAGATCTTCAAGTTATAATTTGCAATAATAATTAGAAGCTATTAATTTTAAGTTCTGTATTTGACAATTACAAGTTCAGATCTACAAGTTATAATTTGAAATAATAATTAGAAGCTATTAATTTTAAGTTCTGCATTTGACAATTACAAGTTCAGATCTTGAAGTTATAATTTACAATAATAATTAGAAGCTATCAATTTTAAGTTCTGTATTTAACAATTACAAGTTCAGATCTCAAGTTATAATATGCAATAATAATTAGAAGCTATCAAGTTTAAGTTCTGTATTTGACAATTACAAGTTCAGATCTTCAAGTTATAATTTGAAATAATAATTAGAAGCTATCAATTTTATGTTCTGTATTTGACAATTACAAGTTCAGATCTTCAAGTTATAATTTGCAATAATAATTAGAAGCTATTAATTTTAAGTTCTGTATTTGACAATTACAAGTTCAGATCTACAAGTTATAATTTGAAATAATAATTAGAAGCTATCAATTTTATGTTCTGTATTTGACAATTACAAGTTCAGATCTTCAAGTTATAATTAGCAATAATAATTAGAAGCTATCAATTTTAAGTTCTGTATTTGACAATTACAAGTTCAGATCTTCAAGTTATAATTTGCAATAATAATTAGAAGCTATCAATTTTAAGTTCTGTATTTGACAATTACTAGTTCAGATCTTCAAATTATAATTTGCAATAATAATTAGAAGCTATCAATTTTAAGTTCTGTATTTGACAATTACTAGTTCAGATCTTCAAGTTATAATTTGAAATAATAATTTGAATTTAACAAATCTAAGTTCTGTAATTCACTATTACAAGTTCAGATCTTCAAGTTATAATTTACAATAATAATTAGAAGCTATCAATTTTAAGTTCTGTATTTGACTATTACAAGTTCAGATCTTCAAGTTATAATTTGCAATAATAATTAGAAGCTATCAATTTTAAGTTCTGTATTTGAGAATTACAAGTTCAGATCTTCAAGTTATAATTTGCACTAATAATTTGTATTTAACAATTAGAAGTTCAGTATTTGACAATTACAAGTTCAGATCTTCAAGTTATAATTTGCAATAATAATTAGAAGCTATCAATTTTAAGTTCTGTATTTGACAATTACTAGTTCAGATCTTCAAGTTATAATTTGCACTAATAATTTGTATTTAACAATTAGAAGTTCTGTATTTGACTATTACAAGTTCAGATCTTCGAATTATTATTTGCAATCTTAGTTTGAATTTAACAATTCGAAGTTCTGTATGTACCTATTACAGGTTTAGATCTTCAAGTTATAATTTGCAATCACAATTTGTATTTATCAATGCTAAGTTGCGCATTTGTCTATTACAAGCTCAGATCTTCAAATTATAATTTGCAATAATAATTAGAAGCTATCAATTTTAAGTTCTGTATTTGACAATTACAAGTTCAGATCTTCAAGTTATTATTTGCAATAATAATTAGAAGCTATTAATTTTAAGTTCTGCATTTGACAATTACAAGTTCAGATCTTGAAGTTATAATTTACAATAATAATTAGAAGCTATCAATTTTAAGTTCTGTATTTAACAATTACAAGTTCAGATCTCAAGTTATAATATGCAATAATAATTAGAAGCTATCAAGTTTAAGTTCTGTATTTGACAATTACAAGTTCAGATCTTCAAGTTATAATTTGAAATAATAATTAGAAGCTATCAATTTTATGTTCTGTATTTGACAATTACAAGTTCAGATCTTCAAGTTATAATTTGCAATAATAATTAGAAGCTATTAATTTTAAGTTCTGTATTTGACAATTACAAGTTCAGATCTACAAGTTATAATTTGAAATAATAATTAGAAGCTATCAATTTAATGTTCTGTATTTGACAATTACAAGTTCAGATCTTCAAGTTATAATTAGCAATAATAATTAGAAGCTATCAATTTTAAGTTCTGTATTTGACAATTACAAGTTCAGATCTTCAAGTTATAATTTGCACTAATAATTTGTATTTAACAATTTGAAGTTCTGTATTTGACAATTACAAGTTCAGATCTTCAAGTTATAATTTGCAATAATAATTAGAAGCTATCAATTTTAAGTTCTGTATTTGACAATTACAAGTTCAGATCTTCAAGTTATTATTTACAATAATAATTAGAAGCTATCAATTTTAAGTTCTGTATTTGACTATTACAAGTTCAGATCTTCAAGTTATAATTTGCAATAATAATTAGAAGCTATCAATTTTAAGTTCTGTATTTGACAATTGCAAGTTCAGATCTTCAAGTTATAATTTGCACTAATAATTTGTATTTAACAATTAGAAATTCTGTATTTGACAATTACAAGTTCAGATCATCAAGTTATAATTTGCAATAATAATTAGAAGCTATCAATTTTAAGTTCTGTATTTGACAATTACTAGTTCAGATCTTCAAGTTATAATTTGAACTAATAATTTGTATTTAACAATTAGAAGTTCTGTATTTGACTATTACAAGTTCAGATCTTCGAATTATTATTTGCAATCTTAGTTTGAATTTAACAATTCGAAGTTCTGTATTTGACTATTACAAGTTCAGATCTTCAAATTATTATTTGCAATCTTAGTTTGAATTTAACAATTCGAAGTTCTGTATTTACCTATTACAAGTTCAGATCTTCAAGTTATAATTTGTACTAATAATTTGTATTTAACAATTCGAAGTTCTGTATTTGACTATTACAAGTTCAGATCTTCAAGTTATAATTTACAATAATAATTAAAAGCTATCAATTTTAAGTTCTGTATTTGACAATTACAAGTTCAGATCTTCAAGTTATAATTTGCAATAATAATTAGAAGCTATCAATTTTAAGTACTGTATTTGACAATTACAAGTTCAGATCTTCAAGTTATAATTTGCAATAATAATTAGAAGCTATCAATTTTAAGTTCTGTATTTGACAATTACTAGTTCAGATCTTCAAGTTATAATTTGAAATAATAATTTGAATTTAACAAATCTAAGTTCTGTAATTCACTATTACAAGTTCAGATCTTCAAGTTATAATTTACAATAATAATTAGAAGCTATCAATTTTAAGTTCTGTATTTGACTATTACAAGTTCAGATCTTCAAGTTATAATTTGCAATAATAATTAGAAGCTATCAATTTTAAGTTCTGTATTTGAGAATTACAAGTTCAGATCTTCAAGTTATAATTTGCAATCACAATTTGTATTTATCAATGCTAAGTTGCGCATTTGTCTATTACAAGTTCAGATCTTCAAATTATAATTTGCAATAATAATTAGAAGCTATCAATTTTAAGTTCTGTATTTGACAATTACAAGTTCAGATCTTCAAGTTATTATTTGCAATAATAATTAGAAGCTATCAATTTTATGTTCTGTATTTGACAATTACAAGTTCAGATCTTCAAGTTATAATTTGCAATAATAATTAGAAGCTATTAATTTTAAGTTCTGTATTTGACAATTACAAGTTCAGATCTACAAGTTATAATTTGAAATAATAATTAGAAGCTATTAATTTTAAGTTCTGCATTTGACAATTACAAGTTCAGATCTTGAAGTTATAATTTACAATAATAATTAGAAGCTATCAATTTTAAGTTCTGTATTTAACAATTACAAGTTCAGATCTCAAGTTATAATATGCAATAATAATTAGAAGCTATCAAGTTTAAGTTCTGTGTTTGACAATTACAAGTTCAGATCTTCAAGTTATAATTTGAAATAATAATTAGAAGCTATCAATTTTATGTTCTGTATTTGACAATTACAAGTTCAGATCTTCAAGTTATAATTTGCAATAATAATTAGAAGCTATTAATTTTAAGTTCTGTATTTGACAATTACAAGTTCAGATCTACAAGTTATAATTTGAAATAATAATTAGAAGCTATCAATTTTATGTTCTGTATTTGACAATTACAAGTTCAGATCTTCAAGTTATAATTAGCAATAATAATTAGAAGCTATCAATTTTAAGTTCTGTATTTGACAATTACAAGTTCAGATCTTCAAGTTATAATTTGCAATAATAATTAGAAGCTATCAATTTTAAGTTCTGTATTTGACAATTACTAGTTCAGATCTTCAAATTATAATTTGCAATAATAATTAGAAGCTATCAATTTTAAGTTCTGTATTTGACAATTACAAGTTCAGTTCTTCAAGTTATTATTTGCAATAATAATTAGAAGCTATCAATTTTAAGTTCTGTATTTGACAATTACAAGTTCAGATCTTGAAGTTATAATTTACAATAATAATTAGAAGCTATCAATTTTAAGTTCTGTATTTAACAATTACAAGTTCAGATCTTCAAGTTATAATATGCAATAATAATTAGAAGCTATCAATTTTAAGTTGTCAAATTTATTTGACAATTACAAGTTCAGATCTTCAAGTTATAATTTGAAATAATAATTTGAATTTAACAAATCTAAGTTCTGTAATTCACTATTACAAGTTCAGATCTTCAAGTTATAATTTACAATAATAATTAGAAGCTATCAATTTTAAGTTCAGTATTTGACAATTACAAGTTCAGATCTTCAAGTTATAATTTGCACTAATAATTTGTATTTAACAATTTGAAGTTCTGTATTTGACAATTACAAGTTCAGATCTTCAAGTTATAATTTGCAATAATAATTAGAAGTTATCAATTTTAAGTTCAGTATTTGACAATTACAAGTTCAGATCTTCAAGTTATAATTTGCAATAATAATTAGTAGCTATCAATTTTAAGTTCTGTATTTGACAATTACAAGTTCAGATCTTGAAGTTATAATTTACAATAATAATTAGAAGCTATCAATTTTAAGTTCTGTATTTAACAAATACAAGTTCAGATCTTCAAGTTATAATATGCAATAATAATTAGTAGCTATCAATTTTAAGTTCTGTATTTGACAATTACTAGTTCAGATCTTCAAGTTATAATTTGAAATAATAATTTGAATTTAACAAATCTAAGTTCTGTAATTCACTATTACAAGTTCAGATCTTCAAGTTATAATTTACAATAATAATTAGAAGCTATCAATTTTAAGTTCTGTATTTGACAATTACAAGTTCAGATCTTCAAGTTATAATTTGCAATAATAATTAGAAGCTATTAATTTTAAGTTCTGTATTTGACAATTACAAGTTCAGATCTTCAAGTTATAATTTGAAATAATAATTAGAAGCTATCAATTTTATGTTCTGTATTTGACAATTACAAGTTCAGATCTTCAAGTTATAATTTGCAATAATAGTTAGAAGCTATCAATTTTAAGTTCTGTATTTGACAATTACAAGTTCAGATCTTCAAGTTATAATTTGCAATAATAATTAGAAGCTATCAATTTTAAGTTCTGTATTTGACAATTACTAGTTCAGATCTCCAAGTTATTATTTGCAATAATAATTAGAAGCTATCAATTTTAAGTTCTGTATTTGACAATTACAAGTTCAGATCTTCAAGTTATAATTTACAATAATAATTAGAAGCTATCAATTTTAAGTTCTGTATTTGACAATTACAAGTTCAGATCTTCAAGTTATAATTTGCAATAATAATTAGAAGCTATCAATTTTAAGTTCTGTATTTGACAATTACTAGTTCAGATCTTCAAGTTATAATTTGAAATAATAATTTGAATTTAACAAATCTAAGTTCTGTAATTCACTATATCAAGTTCAGATCTTCAAGTTATAATTTACAATAATAATTAGAAGCTATCAATTTTAAGTTCTGTATTTGACTATTACAAGTTCAGATCTTCAAGTTATAATTTGCAATAATAATTAAAAGCTATCAATTTTAAGTTCTGTATTTGACAATTGCAAGTTCAGATCTTCAAGTTATAATTTGCACTAATAATTTGTATTTAACAATTAGAAGTTCTGTATTTGACAATTACAAGTTCAGATCTTCAAGTTATAATTTGCAATAATAATTAGAAGCTATCAATTTTAAGTTCTGTATTTGACAATTACTAGTTCAGATCTTCAAGTTATAATTTGAACTAATAATTTGTATTTAACAATTAGAAGTTCTGTATTTGACTATTACAAGTTCAGATCTTCGAATTCTTATTTGCAATCTTAGTTTGAATTTAACAATTCGAAGTTCTGTATTTGACTATTACAAGTTCAGATCTTCAAATTATTATTTGCAATCTTAGTTTGAATTTAACAATTCGAAGTTCTGTATTTACCTATTACAAGTTCAGATCTTCAAGTTATAATTTGTACTAATAATTTGCATTTAACAATTCGAAGTTCTGTATTTGACTATTACAAGTTCAGATCTACAAATTATAATTTGCAATAATAATTAGAAGCTATCAATTTTAAGTTCTGTATTTGACAATTACAAGTTCAGATCTTCAAGTTATTATTTGCAATAATAATTAGAAGCTATCAATTTTATGTTCTGTATTTGACAATTACAAGTTCAGATCTTCAAGTTATAATTTGCAATAATAATTAGAAGCTATTAATTTTAAGTTCTGTATTTGACAATTACAAGTTCAGATCTACAAGTTATAATTTGAAATAATAATTAGAAGCTATTAATTTTAAGTTCTGCATTTGACAATTACAAGTTCAGATCTTGAAGTTATAATTTACAATAATAATTAGAAGCTATCAATTTTAAGTTCTGTATTTAACAATTACAAGTTCAGATCTCAAGTTATAATATGCAATAATAATTAGAAGCTATCAAGTTTAAGTTCTGTGTTTGACAATTACAAGTTCAGATCTTCAAGTTATAATTTGAAATAATAATTAGAAGCTATCAATTTTATGTTCTGTATTTGACAATTACAAGTTCAGATCTTCAAGTTATAATTTGCAATAATAATTAGAAGCTATTAATTTTAAGTTCTGTATTTGACAATTACAAGTTCAGATCTACAAGTTATAATTTGAAATAATAATTAGAAGCTATCAATTTTATGTTCTGTATTTGACAATTACAAGTTCAGATCTTCAAGTTATAATTAGCAATAATAATTAGAAGCTATCAATTTTAAGTTCTGTATTTGACAATTACAAGTTCAGATCTTCAAGTTATAATTTGCAATAATAATTAGAAGCTATCAATTTTAAGTTCTGTATTTGACAATTACTAGTTCAGATCTTCAAATTATAATTTGCAATAATAATTAGAAGCTATCAATTTTAAGTTCTGTATTTGACAATTACAAGTTCAGATCTTCAAGTTATTATTTGCAATAATAATTACAAGCTATCAATTTTAAGTTCTGTATTTGACAATTACAAGTTCAGATCTTGAAGTTATAATTTACAATAATAATTAGAAGCTATCAATTTTAAGTTCTGTATTTAACAATTACAAGTTCAGATCTTCAAGTTATAATATGCAATATTAATTAGAAGCTATCAATTTTAAGTTGTCAAATGTATTTGACAATTACAAGTTCAGATCTTCAAGTTATAATTTGAAATAATAATTTGAATTTAACAAATCTAAGTTCTGTAATTCACTATTACAAGTTCAGATCTTCAAGTTATAATTTACAATAATAATTAGAAGCTATCAATTTTAAGTTCAGTATTTGACAATTACAAGTTCAGATCTTCAAGTTATAATTTGCACTAATAATTTGTATTTAACAATTTGAAGTTCTGTATTTGACAATTACAAGTTCAGATCTTCAAGTTATAATTTGCAATAATAATTAGAAGCTATCAATTTTAAGTTCAGTATTTGACAATTACAAGTTCAGATCTTCAAGTTATAATTTGCAATAATAATTAGAAGCTATCAATTTTAAGTTCTGTATTTGACAATTACAAGTTCAGATCTTGAAGTTATAATTTACAATAATAATTAGAAGCTATCAATTTTAAGTTCTGTATTTAACAATTACAAGTTCAGATCTTCAAGTTATAATATGCAATAATAATTAGTAGCTATCAATTTTAAGTTCTGTATTTGACAATTACTAGTTCAGATCTTCAAGTTATAATTTGAAATAATAATTTGAATTTAACAAATCTAAGTTCTGTAATTCACTATTACAAGTTCAGATCTTCAAGTTATAATTTACAATAATAATTAGAAGCTATCAATTTTAAGTTCTGTATTTGACAATTACAAGTTCAGATCTTCAAGTTATAATTTGCAATAATAATTAGAAGCTATTAATTTTAAGTTCTGTATTTGACAATTACAAGTTCAGATCTTCAAGTTATAATTTGAAATAATAATTAGAAGCTATCAATTTTATGTTCTGTATTTGACAATTACAAGTTCAGATCTTCAAGTTATAATTTGCAATAATAGTTAGAAGCTATCAATTTTAAGTTCTGTATTTGACAATTACAAGTTCAGATCTTCAAGTTATAATTTGCAATAATAATTAGAAGCTATCAATTTTAAGTTCTGTATTTGACAATTACTAGTTCAGATCTCCAAGTTATTATTTGCAATAATAATTAGAAGCTATCAATTTTAAGTTCTGTATTTGACAATTACAAGTTCAGATCTTCAAGTTATAATTTACAATAATAATTAGAAGCTATCAATTTTAAGTTCTGTATTTGACAATTACAAGTTCAGATCTTCAAGTTATAATTTGCAATAATAATTAGAAGCTATCAATTTTAAGTTCTGTATTTGACAATTACTAGTTCAGATCTTCAAGTTATAATTTGAAATAATAATTCGAATTTAACAAATCTAAGTTCTGTAATTCACTATATCAAGTTCAGATCTTCAAGTTATAATTTACAATAGTAATTAGAAGCTATCAATTTTAAGTTCTGTATTTGACTATTACAAGTTCAGATCTTCAAGTTATAATTTGCAATAATAATTAAAAGCTATCAATTTTAAGTTCTGTATTTGACAATTGCAAGTTCAGATCTTCAAGTTATAATTTGCACTAATAATTTGTATTTAACAATTAGAAGTTCTGTATTTGACAATTACAAGTTCAGATCTTCAAGTTATAATTTGCAATAATAATTAGAAGCTATCAATTTTAAGTTCTGTATTTGACAATTACTAGTTCAGATCTTCAAGTTATAATTTGAACTAATAATTTGTATTTAACAATTAGAAGTTCTGTATTTGACTATTACAAGTTCAGATCTTCGAATTATTATTTGCAATCTTAGTTTGAATTTAACAATTCGAAGTTCTGTATTTGACTATTACAAGTTCAGATCTTCAAATTATTATTTGCAATCTTAGTTTGAATTTAACAATTCGAAGTTCTGTATTTACCTATTACAAGTTCAGATCTTCAAGTTATAATTTGTACTAATAATTTTTATTTAACAATTCGAAGTTCTGTATTTGACTATTACAAGTTCAGATCTTCAAGTTATAATTTACAATAATAATTAAAAGCTATCAATTTTAAGTTCTGTATTTGACAATTACAAGTTCAGATCTTCAAGTTATAATTTGCAATAATAATTAGAAGCTATCAATTTTAAGTACTGTATTTGACATTTACAAGTTCAGATCTTCAAGTTATAATTTGCAATAATAATTAGAAGCTATCAATTTTAAGTTCTGTATTTGACAATTACTAGTTCAGATCTTCAAGTTATAATTTGAAATAATAATTTGAATTTAACAAATCTAAGTTCTGTAATTCACTATTACAAGTTCAGATCTTCAAGTTATAATTTACAATAATAATTAGAAGCTATCAATTTTAAGTTCTGTATTTGACTATTACAAGTTCAGATCTTCAAGTTATAATTTGCAATAATAATTAGAAGCTATCAATTTTAAGTTCTGTATTTGAGAATTACAAGTTCAGATCTTCAAGTTATAATTTGCACTAATAATTTGTATTTAACAATTAGAAGTTCAGTATTTGACAATTACAAGTTCAGATCTTCAAGTTATAATTTGCAATAATAATTAGAAGCTATCAATTTTAAGTTCTGTATTTGACAATTACTAGTTCAGATCTTCAAGTTATAATTTGCACTAATAATTTGTATTTAACAATTAGAAGTTCTGTATTTGACTATTACAAGTTCAGATCTTCGAATTATTATTTGCAATCTTAGTTTGAATTTAACAATTCGAAGTTCTGTATGTACCTATTACAGGTTTAGATCTTCAAGTTATAATTTGCAATCACAATTTGTATTTATCAATGCTAAGTTGCGCATTTGCGCTATTACAAGTTCAGATCTTCAAATTATAATTTGCAATAATAATTAGAAGCTATCAATTTTAAGTTCTGTATTTGACAATTACAAGTTCAGATCTTCAAGTTATTATTTGCAATAATAATTAGAAGCTATCAATTTTAAGTTCTGCATTTGACAATTACAAGTTCAGATCTTGAAGTTATAATTTACAATAATAATTAGAAGCTATCAATTTTAAGTTCTGTATTTAACAATTACAAGTTCAGATCTCAAGTTATAATATGCAATAATAATTAGAAGCTATCAATTTTAAGTTCTGCATTTGACAATTACAAGTTCAGATCTTGAAGTTATAATTTACAATAATAATTAGAAGCTATCAATTTTAAGTTCTGTATTTAACAATTACAAGTTCAGATCTCAAGTTATAATATGCAATAATAATTAGAAGCTATCAAGTTTAAGTTCTGTATTTGACAATTACAAGTTCAGATCTTCAAGTTATAATTTGAAATAATAATTAGAAGCTATCAATTTTATGTTCTGTATTTGACAATTACAAGTTCAGATCTTCAAGTTATAATTTGCAATAATAATTAGAAGCTATTAATTTTAAGTTCTGTATTTGACAATTACAAGTTCAGATCTACAAGTTATAATTTGAAATAATAATTAGAAGCTATCAATTTTATGTTCTGTATTTGACAATTACAAGTTCAGATCTTCAAGTTATAATTAGCAATAATAATTATAAGCTATCAATTTTAAGTTCTGTATTTGACAATTACAAGTTCAGATCTTCAAGTTATAATTTGCAATAATAATTAGAAGCTATCAATTTTAAGTTCTGTATTTGACAATTACAAGTTCAGAGCTTGAAGTTATAATTTACAATAATAATTAGAAGCTATCAATTTTAAGTTCTGTATTTAACAATTACAAGTTCAGATCTTCAAGTTATAATATGCAATAATAATTAGTAGCTATCAATTTTAAGTTCTGTATTTGACAATTACTAGTTCAGATCTTCAAGTTATAATTTGAAATAATAATTTGAATTTAACAAATCTAAGTTCTGTAATTCACTATTACAAGTTCAGATCTTCAAGTTATAATTTACAATAATAATTAGAAGCTATCAATTTTAAGTTCTGTATTTGACAATTACAAGTTCAGATCTTCAAGTTATAATTTGCAATAATAATTAGAAGCTATTAATTTTAAGTTCTGTATTTGACAATTACAAGTTCAGATCTTCAAGTTATAATTTGAAATAATAATTAGAAGCTATCAATTTTATGTTCTGTATTTGACAATTACAAGTTCAGATCTTCAAGTTATAATTTGCAATAATAGTTAGAAGCTATCAATTTTAAGTTCTGTATTTGACAATTACAAGTTCAGATCTTCAAGTTATAATTTGCAATAATAATTAGAAGCTATCAATTTTAAGTTCTGTATTTGACAATTACTAGTTCAGATCTCCAAGTTATTATTTGCAATAATAATTAGAAGCTATCAATTTTAAGTTCTGTATTTGACAATTACAAGTTCAGATCTTCAAGTTATAATTTACAATAATAATTAGAAGCTATCAATTTTAAGTTCTGTATTTGACAATTACAAGTTCAGATCTTCAAGTTATAATTTGCAATAATAATTAGAAGCTATCAATTTTAAGTTCTGTATTTGACAATTACTAGTTCAGATCTTCAAGTTATAATTTGAAATAATAATTCGAATTTAACAAATCTAAGTTCTGTAATTCACTATATCAAGTTCAGATCTTCAAGTTATAATTTACAATAGTAATTAGAAGCTATCAATTTTAAGTTCTGTATTTGACTATTACAAGTTCAGATCTTCAAGTTATAATTTGCAATAATAATTAAAAGCTATCAATTTTAAGTTCTGTATTTGACAATTGCAAGTTCAGATCTTCAAGTTATAATTTGCACTAATAATTTGTATTTAACAATTAGAAGTTCTGTATTTGACAATTACAAGTTCAGATCTTCAAGTTATAATTTGCAATAATAATTAGAAGCTATCAATTTTAAGTTCTGTATTTGACAATTACTAGTTCAGATCTTCAAGTTATAATTTGAACTAATAATTTGTATTTAACAATTAGAAGTTCTGTATTTGACTATTACAAGTTCAGATCTTCGAATTATTATTTGCAATCTTAGTTTGAATTTAACAATTCGAAGTTCTGTATTTGACTATTACAAGTTCAGATCTTCAAATTATTATTTGCAATCTTAGTTTGAATTTAACAATTCGAAGTTCTGTATTTACCTATTACAAGTTCAGATCTTCAAGTTATAATTTGTACTAATAATTTTTATTTAACAATTCGAAGTTCTGTATTTGACTATTACAAGTTCAGATCTTCAAGTTATAATTTACAATAATAATTAAAAGCTATCAATTTTAAGTTCTGTATTTGACAATTACAAGTTCAGATCTTCAAGTTATAATTTGCAATAATAATTAGAAGCTATCAATTTTAAGTACTGTATTTGACATTTACAAGTTCAGATCTTCAAGTTATAATTTGCAATAATAATTAGAAGCTATCAATTTTAAGTTCTGTATTTGACAATTACTAGTTCAGATCTTCAAGTTATAATTTGAAATAATAATTTGAATTTAACAAATCTAAGTTCTGTAATTCACTATTACAAGTTCAGATCTTCAAGTTATAATTTACAATAATAATTAGAAGCTATCAATTTTAAGTTCTGTATTTGACTATTACAAGTTCAGATCTTCAAGTTATAATTTGCAATAATAATTAGAAGCTATCAATTTTAAGTTCTGTATTTGAGAATTACAAGTTCAGATCTTCAAGTTATAATTTGCACTAATAATTTGTATTTAACAATTAGAAGTTCAGTATTTGACAATTACAAGTTCAGATCTTCAAGTTATAATTTGCAATAATAATTAGAAGCTATCAATTTTAAGTTCTGTATTTGACAATTACTAGTTCAGATCTTCAAGTTATAATTTGCACTAATAATTTGTATTTAACAATTAGAAGTTCTGTATTTGACTATTACAAGTTCAGATCTTCGAATTATTATTTGCAATCTTAGTTTGAATTTAACAATTCGAAGTTCTGTATGTACCTATTACAGGTTTAGATCTTCAAGTTATAATTTGCAATCACAATTTGTATTTATCAATGCTAAGTTGCGCATTTGCGCTATTACAAGTTCAGATCTTCAAATTATAATTTGCAATAATAATTAGAAGCTATCAATTTTAAGTTCTGTATTTGACAATTACAAGTTCAGATCTTCAAGTTATTATTTGCAATAATAATTAGAAGCTATCAATTTTAAGTTCTGCATTTGACAATTACAAGTTCAGATCTTGAAGTTATAATTTACAATAATAATTAGAAGCTATCAATTTTAAGTTCTGTATTTAACAATTACAAGTTCAGATCTCAAGTTATAATATGCAATAATAATTAGAAGCTATCAATTTTAAGTTCTGCATTTGACAATTACAAGTTCAGATCTTGAAGTTATAATTTACAATAATAATTAGAAGCTATCAATTTTAAGTTCTGTATTTAACAATTACAAGTTCAGATCTCAAGTTATAATATGCAATAATAATTAGAAGCTATCAAGTTTAAGTTCTGTATTTGACAATTACAAGTTCAGATCTTCAAGTTATAATTTGAAATAATAATTAGAAGCTATCAATTTTATGTTCTGTATTTGACAATTACAAGTTCAGATCTTCAAGTTATAATTTGCAATAATAATTAGAAGCTATTAATTTTAAGTTCTGTATTTGACAATTACAAGTTCAGATCTACAAGTTATAATTTGAAATAATAATTAGAAGCTATCAATTTTATGTTCTGTATTTGACAATTACAAGTTCAGATCTTCAAGTTATAATTAGCAATAATAATTATAAGCTATCAATTTTAAGTTCTGTATTTGACAATTACAAGTTCAGATCTTCAAGTTATAATTTGCAATAATAATTAGAAGCTATCAATTTTAAGTTCTGTATTTGACAATTACTAGTTCAGATCTTCAAGTTATAATTTGCACTAATATTTTGTATTTAACAATTAGAAGTTCTGTATTTGACAATTGCAAGTTCAGATCTTCAAGTTATAATTTGCACTAATAATTTGTATTTAACAATTAGAAGTTCTGTATTTGACAATTACAAGTTCAGATCTTCAAGTTATAATTTGCAATAATAATTAGAAGCTATCAATTTTAAGTTCTGTATTTAACAATTACTAGTTCAGATCTTCAAGTTATAATTTGAACTAATAATTTGTATTTAACAATTAGAAGTTCTGTATTTGACTATTACAAGTTCAGATCTTTGAATTATTATTTGCAATCTTAGTTTGAATTTAACAATTCGAAGTTCTGTATTTGACTATTACAAGTTCAGATCTTCAAATTATTATTTGCAATCTTAGTTTGAATTCAACAATTCGAAGTTCTGTATTTACCTATTACAAGTTCAGATCTTCAAGTTATAATTTGTACTAATAATTTGTATTTAACAATTCGAAGTTCTGTATTTGACTATTACAAGTTCAGATCTTCAAGTTATAATTTACAATAATAATTAAAAGCTATCAATTTTAAGTTCTGTATTTGACAATTACAAGTTCAGATCTTCAAGTTATAATTTGCAATAATAATTAGAAGCTATCAATTTTAAGTTCTGTATTTGACAATTACTAGTTCAGATCTTCAAGTTATAATTTGAAATAATAATTTGAATTTAACAAATCTAAGTTCTGTAATTCACTATTACAAGTTCAGATCTTCAAGTTATAATTTACAATAATAATTAGAAGCTATCAATTTTAAGTTCTGTATTTGACTATTACAAGTTCAGATCTTCAAGTTATAATTTGCAATAATAATTAGAAGCTATCAATTTTAAGTTCTGTATTTGAGAATTACGAGTTCAGATCTTCAAGTTATAATTTGCACTAATAATTTGTATTTAACAATTAGAAGTTCAGTATTTGACAATTACAAGTTCAGATCTTCAAGTTATAATTTGCAATAATAATTAGAAGCTATCAATTTTAAGTTCTGTATTTGACAATTACTAGTTCAGATCTTCAAGTTATAATTTGCACTAATAATTTGTATTTAACAATTAGAAGTTCTGTATTTGACTATTACAAGTTCAGATCTTCGAATTATTATTTGCAATCTTAGTTTGAATTTAACAATTCAAAGTTCTGTATGTACCTATTACAGGTTTAGATCTTCAAGTTATAATTTGCAATCACAATTTGTATTTATCAATGCTAAGTTGCGCATTTGTCTATTACAAGTTCAGATCTTCAAATTATAATTTGCAATAATAATTAGAAGCTATCAATTTTAAGTTCTGTATTTGACAATTACAAGTTCAGATCTTCAAGTTATTATTTGCAATAATAATTAGAAGCTATCAATTTTATGTTCTGTATTTGACAATTACAAGTTCAGATCTTCAAGTTATAATTTGCAATAATAATTAGAAGCTATTAATTTTAAGTTCTGTATTTGACAATTACAAGTTCAGATCTACAAGTTATAATTTGAAATAATAATTAGAAGCTATTAATTTTAAGTTCTGCATTTGACAATTACAAGTTCAGATCTTGAAGTTATAATTTACAATAATAATTAGAAGCTATCAATTTTAAGTTCTGTATTTAACAATTACAAGTTCAGATCTCAAGTTATAATATGCAATAATAATTAGAAGCTATCAAGTTTAAGTTCTGTATTTGACAATTACAAGTTCAGATCTTCAAGTTATAATTTGAAATAATAATTAGAAGCTATCAATTTTATGTTCTGTATTTGACAATTACAAGTTCAGATCTTCAAGTTATAATTTGCAATAATAATTAGAAGCTATTAATTTTAAGTTCTGTATTTGACAATTACAAGTTCAGATCTACAAGTTATAATTTGAAATAATAATTAGAAGCTATCAATTTTATGTTCTGTATTTGACAATTACAAGTTCAGATCTTCAAGTTATAATTAGCAATAATAATTAGAAGCTATCAATTTTAAGTTCTGTATTTGACAATTACAAGTTCAGATCTTCAAGTTATAATTTGCAATAATAATTAGAAGCTATCAATTTTAAGTTCTGTATTTGACAATTACTAGTTCAGATCTTCAAATTATAATTTGCAATAATAATTAGAAGCTATCAATTTTAAGTTCTGTATTTGACAATTACTAGTTCAGATCTTCAAGTTATAATTTGAAATAATAATTTGAATTTAACAAATCTAAGTTCTGTAATTCACTATTACAAGTTCAGATCTTCAAGTTATAATTTACAATAATAATTAGAAGCTATCAATTTTAAGTTCTGTATTTGACTATTACAAGTTCAGATCTTCAAGTTATAATTTGCAATAATAATTAGAAGCTATCAATTTTAAGTTCTGTATTTGAGAATTACAAGTTCAGATCTTCAAGTTATAATTTGCACTAATAATTTGTATTTAACAATTAGAAGTTCAGTATTTGACAATTACAAGTTCAGATCTTCAAGTTATAATTTGCAATAATAATTAGAAGCTATCAATTTTAAGTTCTGTATTTGACAATTACTAGTTCAGATCTTCAAGTTATAATTTGCACTAATAATTTGTATTTAACAATTAGAAGTTCTGTATTTGACTATTACAAGTTCAGATCTTCGAATTATTATTTGCAATCTTAGTTTGAATTTAACAATTCGAAGTTCTGTATGTACCTATTACAGGTTTAGATCTTCAAGTTATAATTTGCAATCACAATTTGTATTTATCAATGCTAAGTTGCGCATTTGCGCTATTACAAGTTCAGATCTTCAAATTATAATTTGCAATAATAATTAGAAGCTATCAATTTTAAGTTCTGTATTTGACAATTACAAGTTCAGATCTTCAAGTTATTATTTGCAATAATAATTAGAAGCTATCAATTTTAAGTTCTGCATTTGACAATTACAAGTTCAGATCTTGAAGTTATAATTTACAATAATAATTAGAAGCTATCAATTTTAAGTTCTGTATTTAACAATTACAAGTTCAGATCTCAAGTTATAATATGCAATAATAATTAGAAGCTATCAATTTTAAGTTCTGCATTTGACAATTACAAGTTCAGATCTTGAAGTTATAATTTACAATAATAATTAGAAGCTATCAATTTTAAGTTCTGTATTTAACAATTACAAGTTCAGATCTCAAGTTATAATATGCAATAATAATTAGAAGCTATCAAGTTTAAGTTCTGTATTTGACAATTACAAGTTCAGATCTTCAAGTTATAATTTGAAATAATAATTAGAAGCTATCAATTTTATGTTCTGTATTTGACAATTACAAGTTCAGATCTTCAAGTTATAATTTGCAATAATAATTAGAAGCTATTAATTTTAAGTTCTGTATTTGACAATTACAAGTTCAGATCTACAAGTTATAATTTGAAATAATAATTAGAAGCTATCAATTTTATGTTCTGTATTTGACAATTACAAGTTCAGATCTTCAAGTTATAATTAGCAATAATAATTATAAGCTATCAATTTTAAGTTCTGTATTTGACAATTACAAGTTCAGATCTTCAAGTTATAATTTGCAATAATAATTAGAAGCTATCAATTTTAAGTTCTGTATTTGACAATTACTAGTTCAGATCTTCAAGTTATAATTTGCACTAATATTTTGTATTTAACAATTAGAAGTTCTGTATTTGACAATTGCAAGTTCAGATCTTCAAGTTATAATTTGCACTAATAATTTGTATTTAACAATTAGAAGTTCTGTATTTGACAATTACAAGTTCAGATCTTCAAGTTATAATTTGCAATAATAATTAGAAGCTATCAATTTTAAGTTCTGTATTTAACAATTACTAGTTCAGATCTTCAAGTTATAATTTGAACTAATAATTTGTATTTAACAATTAGAAGTTCTGTATTTGACTATTACAAGTTCAGATCTTTGAATTATTATTTGCAATCTTAGTTTGAATTTAACAATTCGAAGTTCTGTATTTGACTATTACAAGTTCAGATCTTCAAATTATTATTTGCAATCTTAGTTTGAATTTAACAATTCGAAGTTCTGTATTTACCTATTACAAGTTCAGATCTTCAAGTTATAATTTGTACTAAAAATTTGTATTTAACAATTCGAAGTTCTGTATTTGACTATTACAAGTTCAGATCTTCAAGTTATAATTTACAATAATAATTAAAAGCTATCAATTTTAAGTTCTGTATTTGACAATTACAAGTTCAGATCTTCAAGTTATAATTTGCAATAATAATTAGAAGCTATCAATTTTAAGTACTGTATTTGACAATTACAAGTTCAGATCTTCAAGTTATAATTTGCAATAATAATTAGAAGCTATCAATTTTAAGTTCTGTATTTGACAATTACTAGTTCAGATCTTCAAGTTATAATTTGAAATAATAATTTGAATTTAACAAATCTAAGTTCTGTAATTCACTATTACAAGTTCAGATCTTCAAGTTATAATTTACAATAATAATTAGAAGCTATCAATTTTAAGTTCTGTATTTGACTATTACAAGTTCAGATCTTCAAGTTATAATTTGCAATAATAATTAGAAGCTATCAATTTTAAGTTCTGTATTTGAGAATTACAAGTTCAGATCTTCAAGTTATAATTTGCACTAATAATTTGTATTTAACAATTAGAAGTTCAGTATTTGACAATTACAAGTTCAGATCTTCAAGTTATAATTTGCAATAATAATTAGAAGCTATCAATTTTAAGTTCTGTATTTGACAATTACTAGTTCAGATCTTCAAGTTATAATTTGCACTAATAATTTGTATTTAACAATTAGAAGTTCTGTATTTGACTATTACAAGTTCAGATCTTCGAATTATTATTTGCAATCTTAGTTTGAATTTAACAATTCAAAGTTCTGTATGTACCTATTACAGGTTTAGATCTTCAAGTTATAATTTGCAATCACAATTTGTATTTATCAATGCTAAGTTGCGCATTTGTCTATTACAAGTTCAGATCTTCAAATTATAATTTGCAATAATAATTAGAAGCTATCAATTTTAAGTTCTGTATTTGACAATTACAAGTTCAGATCTTCAAGTTATTATTTGCAGTAATAATTAGAAGCTATCAATTTTATGTTCTGTATTTGACAATTACAAGTTCAGATCTTCAAGTTATAATTTGCAATAATAATTAGAAGCTATTAATTTTAAGTTCTGTATTTGACAATTACAAGTTCAGATCTACAAGTTATAATTTGAAATAATAATTAGAAGCTATTAATTTTAAGTTCTGCATTTGACAATTACAAGTTCAGATCTTGAAGTTATAATTTACAATAATAATTAGAAGCTATCAATTTTAAGTTCTGTATTTAACAATTACAAGTTCAGATCTCAAGTTATAATATGCAATAATAATTAGAAGCTATCAAGTTTAAGTTCTGTATTTGACAATTACAAGTTCAGATCTTCAAGTTATAATTTGAAATAATAATTAGAAGCTATCAATTTTATGTTCTGTATTTGACAATTACAAGTTCAGATCTTCAAGTTATAATTTGCAATAATAATTAGAAGCTATTAATTTTAAGTTCTGTATTTGACAATTACAAGTTCAGATCTTCAAGTTATAATTTGAAATAATAATTAGAAGCTATCAATTTTATGTTCTGTATTTGACAATTACAAGTTCAGATCTTCAAGTTATAATTAGCAATAATAATTAGAAGCTATCAATTTTAAGTTCTGTATTTGACAATTACAAGTTCAGATCTTCAAGTTATAATTTGCAATAATAATTAGAAGCTATCAATTTTAAGTTCTGTATTTGACAATTACTAGTTCAGATCTTCAAATTATAATTTGCAATAATAATTAGAAGCTATCAATTTTAAGTTCTGTATTTGACAATTACTAGTTCAGATCTTCAAGTTATAATTTGAAATAATAATTTGAATTTAACAAATCTAAGTTCTGTAATTCACTATTACAAGTTCAGATCTTCAAGTTATAATTTACAATAATAATTAGAAGCTATCAATTTTAAGTTCTGTATTTGACTATTACAAGTTCAGATCTTCAAGTTATAATTTGCAATAATAATTAGAAGCTATCAATTTTAAGTTCTGTATTTGAGAATTACAAGTTCAGATCTTCAAGTTATAATTTGCACTAATAATTTGTATTTAACAATTAGAAGTTCAGTATTTGACAATTACAAGTTCAGATCTTCAAGTTATAATTTGCAATAATAATTAGAAGCTATCAATTTTAAGTTCTGTATTTGACAATTACTAGTTCAGATCTTCAAGTTATAATTTGCACTAATAATTTGTATTTAACAATTAGAAGTTCTGTATTTGACTATTACAAGTTCAGATCTTCGAATTATTATTTGCAATCTTAGTTTGAATTTAACAATTCGAAGTTCTGTATGTACCTATTACAGGTTTAGATCTTCAAGTTATAATTTGCAATCACAATTTGTATTTATCAATGCTAAGTTGCGCATTTGTCTATTACAAGTTCAGATCTTCAAATTATAATTTGCAATAATAATTAGAAGCTATCAATTTTAAGTTCTGTATTTGACAATTACAAGTTCAGATCTTCAAGTTATTATTTGCAATAATAATTAGAAGCTATTAATTTTAAGTTCTGCATTTGACAATTACAAGTTCAGATCTTGAAGTTATAATTTACAATAATAATTAGAAGCTATCAATTTTAAGTTCTGTATTTAACAATTACAAGTTCAGATCTCAAGTTATAATATGCAATAATAATTAGAAGCTATCAAGTTTAAGTTCTGTATTTGACAATTACAAGTTCAGATCTTCAAGTTATAATTTGAAATAATAATTAGAAGCTATCAATTTTATGTTCTGTATTTGACAATTACAAGTTCAGATCTTCAAGTTATAATTTGCAATAATAATTAGAAGCTATTAATTTTAAGTTCTGTATTTGACAATTACAAGTTCAGATCTACAAGTTATAATTTGAAATAATAATTAGAAGCTATCAATTTTATGTTCTGTATTTGACAATTACAAGTTCAGATCTTCAAGTTATAATTAGCAATAATAATTAGAAGCTATCAATTTTAAGTTCTGTATTTGACAATTACAAGTTCAGATCTTCAAGTTATAATTTGCAATAATAATTAGAAGCTATCAATTTTAAGTTCTGTATTTGACAATTACTAGTTCAGATCTTCAAATTATAATTTGCAATAATAATTAGAAGCTATCAATTTTAAGTTCTGTATTTGACAATTACTAGTTCAGATCTTCAAGTTATAATTTGAAATAATAATTTGAATTTAACAAATCTAAGTTCTGTAATTCACTATTACAAGTTCAGATCTTCAAGTTATAATTTACAATAATAATTAGAAGCTATCAATTTTAAGTTCTGTATTTGACTATTACAAGTTCAGATCTTCAAGTTATAATTTGCAATAATAATTAGAAGCTATCAATTTTAAGTTCTGTATTTGAGAATTACAAGTTCAGATCTTCAAGTTATAATTTGCACTAATAATTTGTATTTAACAATTAGAAGTTCAGTATTTGACAATTACAAGTTCAGATCTTCAAGTTATAATTTGCAATAATAATTAGAAGCTATCAATTTTAAGTTCTGTATTTGACAATTACTAGTTCAGATCTTCAAGTTATAATTTGCACTAATAATTTGTATTTAACAATTAGAAGTTCTGTATTTGACTATTACAAGTTCAGATCTTCGAATTATTATTTGCAATCTTAGTTTGAATTTAACAATTCGAAGTTCTGTATGTACCTATTACAGGTTTAGATCTTCAAGTTATAATTTGCAATCACAATTTGTATTTATCAATGCTAAGTTGCGCATTTGTCTATTACAAGTTCAGATCTTCAAATTATAATTTGCAATAATAATTAGAAGCTATCAATTTTAAGTTCTGTATTTGACAATTACAAGTTCAGATCTTCAAGTTATTGTTTGCAATAATAATTAGAAGCTATTAATTTTAAGTTCTGCATTTGACAATTACAAGTTCAGATCTTGAAGTTATAATTTACAATAATAATTAGAAGCTATCAATTTTAAGTTCTGTATTTAACAATTACAAGTTCAGATCTCAAGTTATAATATGCAATAATAATTAGAAGCTATCAAGTTTAAGTTCTGTATTTGACAATTACAAGTTCAGATCTTCAAGTTATAATTTGAAATAATAATTAGAAGCTATCAATTTTATGTTCTGTATTTGACAATTACAAGTTCAGATCTTCAAGTTATAATTTGCAATAATAATTAGAAGCTATTAATTTTAAGTTCTGTATTTGACAATTACAAGTTCAGATCTACAAGTTATAATTTGAAATAATAATTAGAAGCTATCAATTTAATGTTCTGTATTTGACAATTACAAGTTCAGATCTTCAAGTTATAATTAGCAATAATAATTAGAAGCTATCAATTTTAAGTTCTGTATTTGACAATTACAAGTTCAGATCTTCAAGTTATAATTTGCAATAATAATTAGAAGCTATCAATTTTAAGTTCTGTATTTGACAATTACTAGTTCAGATCTTCAAATTATAATTTGCAATAATAATTAGAAGCTATCAATTTTAAGTTCTGTATTTGACAATTACAAGTTCAGATCTTCAAGTTATTATTTGCAATAATAATTAGAAGCTATCAATTTTAAGTTCTGTATTTGACAATTACAAGTTCAGATCTTGAAGTTATAATTTACAATAATAATTAGAAGCTATCAATTTTAAGTTCTGTATTTAACAATTACAAGTTCAGATCTTCAAGTTATAATATGCAATAATAATTAGAAGCTATCAATTTTAAGTTCTGTATTTGACAATTACAAGTTCAGATCTTCAAGTTATAATTTGAAATAATAATTTGAATTTAACAAATCTAAGTTCTGTAATTCACTATTACAAGTTCAGATCTTCAAGTTATAATTTACAATAATAATTAGAAGCTATCAATTTTAAGTTCTGTATTTGACAATTACAAGTTCAGATCTTCAAGTTATAATTTGCAATAATAATTAGAAGCTATCAATTTTAAGTTCTGTATTTGACAATTACAAGTTCAGATCTTCAAGTTATAATTTGCAATAATAATTAGAAGCTATCAATTTTAAGTTCTGTATTTGACAATTACTAGTTCAGATCTCCAAGTTATTATTTGCAATAATAATTAGAAGCTATCAATTTTAAGTTCTGTATTTGACAATTACAAGTTCAGATCTTCAAGTTATAATTTACAATAATAATTAGAAGCTATCAATTTTAAGTTCTGTATTTGACAATTACAAGTTCAGATCTTCAAGTTATAATTTGCAATAATAATTAGAAGCTATCAATTTTAAGTTCTGTATTTGACAATTACTAGTTCAGATCTTCAAGTTATAATTTGAAATAATAATTTGAATTTAACAAATCTAAGTTCTGTAATTCACTATTACAAGTTCAGATCTTCAAGTTATAATTTACAATAATAATTAGAAGCTATCAATTTTAAGTTCTGTATTTGACTATTACAAGTTCAGATCTTCAAGTTATAATTTGCAATAATAATTAGAAGCTATCAATTTTAAGTTCTGTATTTGACAATTGCAAGTTCAGATCTGCAAGTTATAATTTGCACTAATAATTTGTATTTAACAATTAGAAGTTCTGTATTTGACAATTACAAGTTCAGATCATCAAGTTATAATTTGCAATAATAATTAGAAGCTATCAATTTTAAGTTCTGTATTTGACAATTACTAGTTCAGATCTTCAAGTTATAATTTGAACTAATAATTTGTATTTAACAATTAGAAGTTCTGTATTTGACTATTACAAGTTCAGATCTTCGAATTATTATTTGCAATCTTAGTTTGAATTTAACAATTCGAAGTTCTGTATTTGACTATTACAAGTTCAGATCTTCAAATTATTATTTGCAATCTTAGTTTGAATTTAACAATTCGAAGTTCTGTATTTACCTATTACAAGTTCAGATCTTCAAGTTATAATTTGTACTAATAATTTGTATTTAACAATTCGAAGTTCTGTATTTGACTATTACAAGTTCAGATCTTCAAGTTATAATTTACAATAATAATTAAAAGCTATCAATTTTAAGTTCTGTATTTGACAATTACAAGTTCAGATCTTCAAGTTATAATTTGCAATAATAATTAGAAGCTATCAATTTTAAGTACTGTATTTGACAATTACAAGTTCAGATCTTCAAGTTATAATTTGCAATAATAATTAGAAGCTATCAATTTTAAGTTCTGTATTTGACAATTACTAGTTCAGATCTTCAAGTTATAATTTGAAATAATAATTTGAATTTAACAAATCTAAGTTCTGTAATTCACTATTACAAGTTCAGATCTTCAAGTTATAATTTACAATAATAATTAGAAGCTATCAATTTTAAGTTCTGTATTTGACTATTACAAGTTCAGATCTTCAAGTTATAATTTGCAATAATAATTAGAAGCTATCAATTTTAAGTTCTGTATTTGAGAATTACAAGTTCAGATCTTCAAGTTATAATTTGCACTAATAATTTGTATTTAACAATTAGAAGTTCAGTATTTGACAATTACAAGTTCAGATCTTCAAGTTATAATTTGCAATAATAATTAGAAGCTATCAATTTTAAGTTCTGTATTTGACAATTACTAGTTCAGATCTTCAAGTTATAATTTGCACTAATAATTTGTATTTAACAATTAGAAGTTCTGTATTTGACTATTACAAGTTCAGATCTTCGAATTATTATTTGCAATCTTAGTTTGAATTTAACAATTCGAAGTTCTGTATGTACCTATTACAGGTTTAGAACTTCAAGTTATAATTTGCAATCACAATTTGTATTTATCAATGCTAAGTTGCGCATTTGTCTATTACAAGTTCAGATCTTCAAATTATAATTTGCAATAATAATTAGAAGCTATCAATTTTAAGTTCTGTATTTGACAATTACAAGTTCAGATCTTCAAGTTATTATTTGCAATAATAATTAGAAGCTATCAATTTTATGTTCTGTATTTGACAATTACAAGTTCAGATCTTCAAGTTATAATTTGCAATAATAATTAGAAGCTATTAATTTTAAGTTCTGTATTTGACAATTACAAGTTCAGATCTACAAGTTATAATTTGAAATAATAATTAGAAGCTATTAATTTTAAGTTCTGCATTTGACAATTACAAGTTCAGATCTTGAAGTTATAATTTACAATAATAATTAGAAGCTATCAATTTTAAGTTCTGTATTTAACAATTACAAGTTCAGATCTCAAGTTATAATATGCAATAATAATTAGAAGCTATCAAGTTTAAGTTCTGTGTTTGACAATTACAAGTTCAGATCTTCAAGTTATAATTTGAAATAATAATTAGAAGCTATCAATTTTATGTTCTGTATTTGACAATTACAAGTTCAGATCTTCAAGTTATAATTTGCAATAATAATTAGAAGCTATTAATTTTAAGTTCTGTATTTGACAATTACAAGTTCAGATCTACAAGTTATAATTTGAAATAATAATTAGAAGCTATCAATTTTATGTTCTGTATTTGACAATTACAAGTTCAGATCTTCAAGTTATAATTAGCAATAATAATTAGAAGCTATCAATTTTAAGTTCTGTATTTGACAATTACAAGTTCAGATCTTCAAGTTATAATTTGCAATAATAATTAGAAGCTATAAATTTTAAGTTCTGTATTTGACAATTACTAGTTCAGATCTTCAAATTATAATTTGCAATAATAATTAGAAGCTATCAATTTTAAGTTCTGTATTTGACAATTACAAGTTCAGTTCTTCAAGTTATTATTTGCAATAATAATTAGAAGCTATCAATTTTAAGTTCTGTATTTGACAATTACAAGTTCAGATCTTGAAGTTATAATTTACAATAATAATTAGAAGCTATCAATTTTAAGTTCTGTATTTAACAATTACAAGTTCAGATCTTCAAGTTATAATATGCAATAATAATTAGAAGCTATCAATTTTAAGTTGTCAAATTTATTTGACAATTACAAGTTCAGATCTTCAAGTTATAATTTGAAATAATAATTTGAATTTAACAAATCTAAGTTCTGTAATTCACTATTACAAGTTCAGATCTTCAAGTTATAATTTACAATAATAATTAGAAGCTATCAATTTTAAGTTCAGTATTTGACAATTACAAGTTCAGATCTTCAAGTTATAATTTGCACTAATAATTTGTATTTAACAATTTGAAGTTCTGTATTTGACAATTACAAGTTCAGATCTTCAAGTTATAATTTGCAATAATAATTAGAAGTTATCAATTTTAAGTTCAGTATTTGACAATTACAAGTTCAGATCTTCAAGTTATAATTTGCAATAATAATTAGAAGCTATCAATTTTAAGTTCTGTATTTGACAATTACAAGTTCAGATCTTGAAGTTATAATTTACAATAATAATTAGAAGCTATCAATTTTAAGTTCTGTATTTAACAATTACAAGTTCAGATCTTCAAGTTATAATATGCAATAATAATTAGTAGCTATCAATTTTAAGTTCTGTATTTGACAATTACTAGTTCAGATCTTCAAGTTATAATTTGAAATAATAATTTGAATTTATCAAATCTAAGTTCTGTAATTCACTATTACAAGTTCAGATCTTCAAGTTATAATTTACAATAATAATTAGAAGCTATCAATTTTAAGTTCTGTATTTGACAATTACAAGTTCAGATCTTCAAGTTATAATTTGCAATAATAATTAGAAGCTATTAATTTTAAGTTCTGTATTTGACAATTACAAGTTCAGATCTTCAAGTTATAATTTGAAATAATAATTAGAAGCTATCAATTTTATGTTCTGTATTTGACAATTACAAGTTCAGATCTTCAAGTTATAATTTACAATAATAGTTAGAAGCTATCAATTTTAAGTTCTGTATTTGACAATTACAAGTTCAGATCTTCAAGTTATAATTTGCAATAATAATTAGAAGCTATCAATTTTAAGTTCTGTATTTGACAATTACTAGTTCAGATCTCCAAGTTATTATTTGCAATAATAATTAGAAGCTATCAATTTTAAGTTCTGTATTTGACAATTACAAGTTCAGATCTTCAAGTTATAATTTACAATAATAATTAGAAGCTATCAATTTTAAGTTCTGTATTTGACAATTACAAGTTCAGATCTTCAAGTTATAATTTGCAATAATAATTAGAAGCTATCAATTTTAAGTTCTGTATTTGACAATTACTAGTTCAGATCTTCAAGTTATAATTTGAAATAATAATTTGAATTTAACAAATCTAAGTTCTGTAATTCACTATATCAAGTTCAGATCTTCAAGTTATAATTTACAATAATAATTAGAAGCTATCAATTTTAAGTTCTGTATTTGACTATTACAAGTTCAGATCTTCAAGTTATAATTTGCAATAATAATTAAAAGCTATCAATTTTAAGTTCTGTATTTGACAATTGCAAGTTCAGATCTTCAAGTTATAATTTGCACTAATAATTTGTATTTAACAATTAGAAGTTCTGTATTTGACAATTACTAGTTCAGATCTTCAAGTTATAATTTGAAATAATAATTTGAATTTAACAAATCTAAGTTCTGTAATTCACTATTACAAGTTCAGATCTTCAAGTTATAATTTACAATAATAATTAGAAGCTATCAATTTTAAGTTCTGTATTTGACAATTACAAGTTCAGATCTTCAAGTTATAATTTGCAATAATAATTAGAAGCTATTAATTTTAAGTTCTGTATTTGACAATTACAAGTTCAGATCTTCAAGTTATAATTTGAAATAATAATTAGAAGCTATCAATTTTATGTTCTGTATTTGACAATTACAAGTTCAGATCTTCAAGTTATAATTTACAATAATAGTTAGAAGCTATCAATTTTAAGTTCTGTATTTGACAATTACAAGTTCAGATCTTCAAGTTATAATTTGCAATAATAATTAGAAGCTATCAATTTTAAGTTCTGTATTTGACAATTACTAGTTCAGATCTCCAAGTTATTATTTGCAATAATAATTAGAAGCTATCAATTTTAAGTTCTGTATTTGACAATTACAAGTTCAGATCTTCAAGTTATAATTTACAATAATAATTAGAAGCTATCAATTTTAAGTTCTGTATTTGACAATTACAAGTTCAGATCTTCAAGTTATAATTTGCAATAATAATTAGAAGCTATCAATTTTAAGTTCTGTATTTGACAATTACTAGTTCAGATCTTCAAGTTATAATTTGAAATAATAATTTGAATTTAACAAATCTAAGTTCTGTAATTCACTATATCAAGTTCAGATCTTCAAGTTATAATTTACAATAATAATTAGAAGCTATCAATTTTAAGTTCTGTATTTGACTATTACAAGTTCAGATCTTCAAGTTATAATTTGCAATAATAATTAAAAGCTATCAATTTTAAGTTCTGTATTTGACAATTGCAAGTTCAGATCTTCAAGTTATAATTTGCACTAATAATTTGTATTTAACAATTAGAAGTTCTGTATTTGACAATTACAAGTTCAGATCTTCAAGTTATAATTTGCAATAATAATTAGAAGCTATCAATTTTAAGTTCTGTATTTGACAATTACTAGTTCAGATCTTCAAGTTATAATTTGAACTAATAATTTGTATTTAACAATTAGAAGTTCTGTATTTGACTATTACAAGTTCAGATCTTCGAATTCTTATTTGCAATCTTAGTTTGAATTTAACAATTCGAAGTTCTGTATTTGACTATTACAAGTTCAGATCTTCAAATTATTATTTGCAATCTTAGTTTGAATTTAACAATTCGAAGTTCTGTATTTACCTATTACAAGTTCAGATCTTCAAGTTATAATTTGTACTAATAATTTGCATTTAACAATTCGAAGTTCTGTATTTGACTATTACAAGTTCAGATCTTCAAGTTATAATTTACAATAATAATTAAAAGCTATCAATTTTAAGTTCTGTATTTGACAATTGCAAGTTCAGATCTTCAAGTTATAATTTGCAATAATAATTAGAAGCTATCAATTTTAAGTACTGTATTTGACATTTACAAGTTCAGATCTTCAAGTTATAATTTGCAATAATAATTAGAAGCTATCAATTTTAAGTTCTGTATTTGACAATTACTAGTTCAGATCTTCAAGTTATAATTTGCACTAATAATTTGTATTTAACAATTAGAAGTTCTGTATTTGACTATTACAAGTTCAGATCTTCGAATTATTATTTGCAATCTTAGTTTGAATTTAACAATTCGAAGTTCTGTATGTACCTATTACAGGTTTAGATCTTCAAGTTATAATTTGCAATCACAATTTGTATTTATCAATGCTAAGTTGCGCATTTGTCTATTACAAGTTCAGATCTACAAATTATAATTTGCAATAATAATTAGAAGCTATCAATTTTAAGTTCTGTATTTGACAATTACAAGTTCAGATCTTCAAGTTATTATTTGCAATAATAATTAGAAGCTATCAATTTTATGTTCTGTATTTGACAATTACAAGTTCAGATCTTCAAGTTATAATTTGCAATAATAATTAGAAGCTATTAATTTTAAGTTCTGTATTTGACAATTACAAGTTCAGATCTACAAGTTATAATTTGAAATAATAATTAGAAGCTATTAATTTTAAGTTCTGCATTTGACAATTACAAGTTCAGATCTTGAAGTTATAATTTACAATAATAATTAGAAGCTATCAATTTTAAGTTCTGTATTTAACAATTACAAGTTCAGATCTCAAGTTATAATATGCAATAATAATTAGAAGCTATCAAGTTTAAGTTCTGTGTTTGACAATTACAAGTTCAGATCTTCAAGTTATAATTTGAAATAATAATTAGAAGCTATCAATTTTATGTTCTGTATTTGACAATTACAAGTTCAGATCTTCAAGTTATAATTTGCAATAATAATTAGAAGCTATTAATTTTAAGTTCTGTATTTGACAATTACAAGTTCAGATCTACAAGTTATAATTTGAAATAATAATTAGAAGCTATCAATTTTATGTTCTGTATTTGACAATTACAAGTTCAGATCTTCAAGTTATAATTAGCAATAATAATTAGAAGCTATCAATTTTAAGTTCTGTATTTGACAATTACAAGTTCAGATCTTCAAGTTATAATTTGCAATAATAATTAGAAGCTATCAATTTTAAGTTCTGTATTTGACAATTACTAGTTCAGATCTTCAAATTATAATTTGCAATAATAATTAGAAGCTATCAATTTTAAGTTCTGTATTTGACAATTACAAGTTCAGATCTTCAAGTTATTATTTGCAATAATAATTACAAGCTATCAATTTTAAGTTCTGTATTTGACAATTACAAGTTCAGATCTTGAAGTTATAATTTACAATAATAATTAGAAGCTATCAATTTTAAGTTCTGTATTTAACAATTACAAGTTCAGATCTTCAAGTTATAATATGCAATAATAATTAGAAGCTATCAATTTTAAGTTGTCAAATGTATTTGACAATTACAAGTTCAGATCTTCAAGTTATAATTTGAAATAATAATTTGAATTTAACAAATCTAAGTTCTGTAATTCACTATTACAAGTTCAGATCTTCAAGTTATAATTTACAATAATAATTAGAAGCTATCAATTTTAAGTTCAGTATTTGACAATTACAAGTTCAGATCTTCAAGTTATAATTTGCACTAATAATTTGTATTTAACAATTTGAAGTTCTGTATTTGACAATTACAAGTTCAGATCTTCAAGTTATAATTTGCAATAATAATTAGAAGCTATCAATTTTAAGTTCAGTATTTGACAATTACAAGTTCAGATCTTCAAGTTATAATTTGCAATAATAATTAGAAGCTATCAATTTTAAGTTCTGTATTTGACAATTACAAGTTCAGATCTTGAAGTTATAATTTACAATAATAATTAGAAGCTATCAATTTTAAGTTCTGTATTTAACAATTACAAGTTCAGATCTTCAAGTTATAATATGCAATAATAATTAGTAGCTATCAATTTTAAGTTCTGTATTTGACAATTACTAGTTCAGATCTTCAAGTTATAATTTGAAATAATAATTTGAATTTAACAAATCTAAGTTCTGTAATTCACTATTACAAGTTCAGATCTTCAAGTTATAATTTACAATAATAATTAGAAGCTATCAATTTTAAGTTCTGTATTTGACAATTACAAGTTCAGATCTTCAAGTTATAATTTGCAATAATAATTAGAAGCTATTAATTTTAAGTTCTGTATTTGACAATTACAAGTTCAGATCTTCAAGTTATAATTTGAAATAATAATTAGAAGCTATCAATTTTATGTTCTGTATTTGACAATTACAAGTTCAGATCTTCAAGTTATAATTTGCAATAATAGTTAGAAGCTATCAATTTTAAGTTCTGTATTTGACAATTACAAGTTCAGATCTTCAAGTTATAATTTGCAATAATAATTAGAAGCTATCAATTTTAAGTTCTGTATTTGACAATTATTAGTTCAGATCTCCAAGTTATTATTTGCAATAATAATTAGAAGCTATCAATTTTAAGTTCTGTATTTGACAATTACAAGTTCAGATCTTCAAGTTATAATTTACAATAATAATTAGAAGCTATCAATTTTAAGTTCTGTATTTGACAATTACAAGTTCAGATCTTCAAGTTATAATTTGCAATAATAATTAGAAGCTATCAATTTTAAGTTCTGTATTTGACAATTACTAGTTCAGATCTTCAAGTTATAATTTGAAATAATAATTCGAATTTAACAAATCTAAGTTCTGTAATTCACTATATCAAGTTCAGATCTTCAAGTTATAATTTACAATAATAATTAGAAGCTATCAATTTTAAGTTCTGTATTTGACTATTACAAGTTCAGATCTTCAAGTTATAATTTGCAATAATAATTAAAAGCTATCAATTTTAAGTTCTGTATTTGACAATTGCAAGTTCAGATCTTCAAGTTATAATTTGCACTAATAATTTGTATTTAACAATTAGAAGTTCTGTATTTGACAATTACAAGTTCAGATCTTCAAGTTATAATTTGCAATAATAATTAGAAGCTATCAATTTTAAGTTCTGTATTTGACAATTACTAGTTCAGATCTTCAAGTTATAATTTGAACTAATAATTTGTATTTAACAATTAGAAGTTCTGTATTTGACTATTACAAGTTCAGATCTTCGAATTATTATTTGCAATCTTAGTTTGAATTTAACAATTCGAAGTTCTGTATTTGACTATTACAAGTTCAGATCTTCAAATTATTATTTGCAATCTTAGTTTGAATTTAACAATTCGAAGTTCTGTATTTACCTATTACAAGTTCAGATCTTCAAGTTATAATTTGTACTAATAATTTTTATTTAACAATTCGAAGTTCTGTATTTGACTATTACAAGTTCAGATCTTCAAGTTATAATTTACAATAATAATTAAAAGCTATCAATTTTAAGTTCTGTATTTGACAATTACAAGTTCAGATCTTCAAGTTATAATTTGCAATAATAATTAGAAGCTATCAATTTTAAGTACTGTATTTGACATTTACAAGTTCAGATCTTCAAGTTATAATTTGCAATAATAATTAGAAGCTATCAATTTTAAGTTCTGTATTTGACAATTACTAGTTCAGATCTTCAAGTTATAATTTGAAATAATAATTTGAATTTAACAAATCTAAGTTCTGTAATTCACTATTACAAGTTCAGATCTTCAAGTTATAATTTACAATAATAATTAGAAGCTATCAATTTTAAGTTCTGTATTTGACTATTACAAGTTCAGATCTTCAAGTTATAATTTGCAATAATAATTAGAAACTATCAATTTTAAGTTCTGTATTTGAGAATTACAAGTTCAGATCTTCAAGTTATAATTTGCACTAATAATTTGTATTTAACAATTAGAAGTTCAGTATTTGACAATTACAAGTTCAGATCTTCAAGTTATAATTTGCAATAATAATTAGAAGCTATCAATTTTAAGTTCTGTATTTGACAATTACTAGTTCAGATCTTCAAGTTATAATTTGAACTAATAATTTGTATTTAACAATTAGAAGTTCTGTATTTGACTATTACAAGTTCAGATCTTCGAATTCTTATTTGCAATCTTAGTTTGAATTTAACAATTCGAAGTTCTGTATTTGACTATTACAAGTTCAGATCTTCAAATTATTATTTGCAATCTTAGTTTGAATTTAACAATTCGAAGTTCTGTATTTACCTATTACAAGTTCAGATCTTCAAGTTATAATTTGTACTAATAATTTGCATTTAACAATTCGAAGTTCTGTATTTGACTATTACAAGTTCAGATCTTCAAGTTATAATTTACAATAATAATTAAAAGCTATCAATTTTAAGTTCTGTATTTGACAATTGCAAGTTCAGATCTTCAAGTTATAATTTGCAATAATAATTAGAAGCTATCAATTTTAAGTACTGTATTTGACATTTACAAGTTCAGATCTTCAAGTTATAATTTGCAATAATAATTAGAAGCTATCAATTTTAAGTTCTGTATTTGACAATTACTAGTTCAGATCTTCAAGTTATAATTTGCACTAATAATTTGTATTTAACAATTAGAAGTTCTGTATTTGACTATTACAAGTTCAGATCTTCGAATTATTATTTGCAATCTTAGTTTGAATTTAACAATTCGAAGTTCTGTATGTACCTATTACAGGTTTAGATCTTCAAGTTATAATTTGCAATCACAATTTGTATTTATCAATGCTAAGTTGCGCATTTGTCTATTACAAGTTCAGATCTACAAATTATAATTTGCAATAATAATTAGAAGCTATCAATTTTAAGTTCTGTATTTGACAATTACAAGTTCAGATCTTCAAGTTATTATTTGCAATAATAATTAGAAGCTATCAATTTTATGTTCTGTATTTGACAATTACAAGTTCAGATCTTCAAGTTATAATTTGCAATAATAATTAGAAGCTATTAATTTTAAGTTCTGTATTTGACAATTACAAGTTCAGATCTACAAGTTATAATTTGAAATAATAATTAGAAGCTATTAATTTTAAGTTCTGCATTTGACAATTACAAGTTCAGATCTTGAAGTTATAATTTACAATAATAATTAGAAGCTATCAATTTTAAGTTCTGTATTTAACAATTACAAGTTCAGATCTCAAGTTATAATATGCAATAATAATTAGAAGCTATCAAGTTTAAGTTCTGTGTTTGACAATTACAAGTTCAGATCTTCAAGTTATAATTTGAAATAATAATTAGAAGCTATCAATTTTATGTTCTGTATTTGACAATTACAAGTTCAGATCTTCAAGTTATAATTTGCAATAATAATTAGAAGCTATTAATTTTAAGTTCTGTATTTGACAATTACAAGTTCAGATCTACAAGTTATAATTTGAAATAATAATTAGAAGCTATCAATTTTATGTTCTGTATTTGACAATTACAAGTTCAGATCTTCAAGTTATAATTAGCAATAATAATTAGAAGCTATCAATTTTAAGTTCTGTATTTGACAATTACAAGTTCAGATCTTCAAGTTATAATTTGCAATAATAATTAGAAGCTATCAATTTTAAGTTCTGTATTTGACAATTACTAGTTCAGATCTTCAAATTATAATTTGCAATAATAATTAGAAGCTATCAATTTTAAGTTCTGTATTTGACAATTACAAGTTCAGATCTTCAAGTTATTATTTGCAATAATAATTACAAGCTATCAATTTTAAGTTCTGTATTTGACAATTACAAGTTCAGATCTTGAAGTTATAATTTACAATAATAATTAGAAGCTATCAATTTTAAGTTCTGTATTTAACAATTACAAGTTCAGATCTTCAAGTTATAATATGCAATAATAATTAGAAGCTATCAATTTTAAGTTGTCAAATGTATTTGACAATTACAAGTTCAGATCTTCAAGTTATAATTTGAAATAATAATTTGAATTTAACAAATCTAAGTTCTGTAATTCACTATTACAAGTTCAGATCTTCAAGTTATAATTTACAATAATAATTAGAAGCTATCAATTTTAAGTTCAGTATTTGACAATTACAAGTTCAGATCTTCAAGTTATAATTTGCACTAATAATTTGTATTTAACAATTTGAAGTTCTGTATTTGACAATTACAAGTTCAGATCTTCAAGTTATAATTTGCAATAATAATTAGAAGCTATCAATTTTAAGTTCAGTATTTGACAATTACAAGTTCAGATCTTCAAGTTATAATTTGCAATAATAATTAGAAGCTATCAATTTTAAGTTCTGTATTTGACAATTACAAGTTCAGATCTTGAAGTTATAATTTACAATAATAATTAGAAGCTATCAATTTTAAGTTCTGTATTTAACAATTACAAGTTCAGATCTTCAAGTTATAATATGCAATAATAATTAGTAGCTATCAATTTTAAGTTCTGTATTTGACAATTACTAGTTCAGATCTTCAAGTTATAATTTGAAATAATAATTTGAATTTAACAAATCTAAGTTCTGTAATTCACTATTACAAGTTCAGATCTTCAAGTTATAATTTACAATAATAATTAGAAGCTATCAATTTTAAGTTCTGTATTTGACAATTACAAGTTCAGATCTTCAAGTTATAATTTGCAATAATAATTAGAAGCTATTAATTTTAAGTTCTGTATTTGACAATTACAAGTTCAGATCTTCAAGTTATAATTTGAAATAATAATTAGAAGCTATCAATTTTATGTTCTGTATTTGACAATTACAAGTTCAGATCTTCAAGTTATAATTTGCAATAATAGTTAGAAGCTATCAATTTTAAGTTCTGTATTTGACAATTACAAGTTCAGATCTTCAAGTTATAATTTGCAATAATAATTAGAAGCTATCAATTTTAAGTTCTGTATTTGACAATTACTAGTTCAGATCTCCAAGTTATTATTTGCAATAATAATTAGAAGCTATCAATTTTAAGTTCTGTATTTGACAATTACAAGTTCAGATCTTCAAGTTATAATTTACAATAATAATTAGAAGCTATCAATTTTAAGTTCTGTATTTGACAATTACAAGTTCAGATCTTCAAGTTATAATTTGCAATAATAATTAGAAGCTATCAATTTTAAGTTCTGTATTTGACAATTACTAGTTCAGATCTTCAAGTTATAATTTGAAATAATAATTCGAATTTAACAAATCTAAGTTCTGTAATTCACTATATCATGTTCAGATCTTCAAGTTATAATTTACAATAATAATTAGAAGCTATCAATTTTAAGTTCTGTATTTGACTATTACAAGTTCAGATCTTCAAGTTATAATTTGCAATAATAATTAAAAGCTATCAATTTTAAGTTCTGTATTTGACAATTGCAAGTTCAGATCTTGAAGTTATAATTTGCACTAATAATTTGTATTTAACAATTAGAAGTTCTGTATTTGACAATTACAAGTTCAGATCTTCAAGTTATAATTTGCAATAATAATTAGAAGCTATCAATTTTAAGTTCTGTATTTGACAATTACTAGTTCAGATCTTCAAGTTATAATTTGAACTAATAATTTGTATTTAACAATTAGAAGTTCTGTATTTGACTATTACAAGTTCAGATCTTCGAATTATTATTTGCAATCTTAGTTTGAATTTAACAATTCGAAGTTCTGTATTTGACTATTACAAGTTCAGATCTTCAAATTATTATTTGCAATCTTAGTTTGAATTTAACAATTCGAAGTTCTGTATTTACCTATTACAAGTTCAGATCTTCAAGTTATAATTTGTACTAATAATTTTTATTTAACAATTCGAAGTTCTGTATTTGACTATTACAAGTTCAGATCTTCAAGTTATAATTTACAATAATAATTAAAAGCTATCAATTTTAAGTTCTGTATTTGACAATTACAAGTTCAGATCTTCAAGTTATAATTTGCAATAATAATTAGAAGCTATCAATTTTAAGTACTGTATTTGACATTTACAAGTTCAGATCTTCAAGTTATAATTTGCAATAATAATTAGAAGCTATCAATTTTAAGTTCTGTATTTGACAATTACTAGTTCAGATCTTCAAGTTATAATTTGAAATAATAATTTGAATTTAACAAATCTAAGTTCTGTAATTCACTATTACAAGTTCAGATCTTCAAGTTATAATTTACAATAATAATTAGAAGCTATCAATTTTAAGTTCTGTATTTGACTATTACAAGTTCAGATCTTCAAGTTATAATTTGCAATAATAATTAGAAGCTATCAATTTTAAGTTCTGTATTTGAGAATTACAAGTTCAGATCTTCAAGTTATAATTTGCACTAATAATTTGTATTTAACAATTAGAAGTTCAGTATTTGACAATTACAAGTTCAGATCTTCAAGTTATAATTTGCAATAATAATTAGAAGCTATCAATTTTAAGTTCTGTATTTGACAATTACTAGTTCAGATCTTCAAGTTATAATTTGCACTAATAATTTGTATTTAACAATTAGAAGTTCTGTATTTGACTATTACAAGTTCAGATCTTCGAATTATTATTTGCAATCTTAGTTTGAATTTAACAATTCGAAGTTCTGTATGTACCTATTACAGGTTTAGATCTTCAAGTTATAATTTGCAATCACAATTTGTATTTATCAATGCTAAGTTGCGCATTTGCGCTATTACAAGTTCAGATCTTCAAATTATAATTTGCAATAATAATTAGAAGCTATCAATTTTAAGTTCTGTATTTGACAATTACAAGTTCAGATCTTCAAGTTATTATTTGCAATAATAATTAGAAGCTATCAATTTTAAGTTCTGCATTTGACAATTACAAGTTCAGATCTTGAAGTTATAATTTACAATAATAATTAGAAGCTATCAATTTTAAGTTCTGTATTTAACAATTACAAGTTCAGATCTCAAGTTATAATATGCAATAATAATTAGAAGCTATCAAGTTTAAGTTCTGTATTTGACAATTACAAGTTCAGATCTTCAAGTTATAATTTGAAATAATAATTAGAAGCTATCAATTTTATGTTCTGTATTTGACAATTACAAGTTCAGATCTTCAAGTTATAATTTGCAATAATAATTAGAAGCTATTAATTTTAAGTTCTGTATTTGACAATTACAAGTTCAGATCTACAAGTTATAATTTGAAATAATAATTAGAAGCTATCAATTTTATGTTCTGTATTTGACAATTACAAGTTCAGATCTTCAAGTTATAATTAGCAATAATAATTATAAGCTATCAATTTTAAGTTCTGTATTTGACAATTACAAGTTCAGATCTTCAAGTTATAATTTGCAATAATAATTAGAAGCTATCAATTTTAAGTTCTGTATTTGACAATTACTAGTTCAGATCTTCAAGTTATAATTTGCACTAATATTTTGTATTTAACAATTAGAAGTTCTGTATTTGACTATTACAAGTTCAGATCTTCGAATTATTATTTGCAATCTTAGTTTGAATTTAACAATTCGAAGTTCTGTATGTACCTATTACAGGTTCAGATCTTCAAGTTATAGTTTGCAATCACAATTTGTATTTATCAATGCTAAGTTGCGTATTTGTCTATTACAAGTTCAGATCTTCAAATTATAATTTGCAATAATAATTAGAAGCTATCAATTTTAAGTTCTGTATTTGACAATTACAAGTTCAGATCTTCAAGTTATAAATTGAAATAATAATTAGAAGCTATCAATTTTATGTTCTGTATTTGACAATTACAAGTTCATATCTTCAAGTTATAATTTGCAATAATAATTAGAAGCTATTAATTTTAAGTTCTGTATTTGACAATTACAAGTTCAGATCTACAAGTTATGTTAATGCTATTTTCACTACTAACAATGAACAATATTATGTACAGCGAATTAGTAGTGGCGTGCTTAGAAAAAAACAAGATAATTTCAGTCTTATTTGTCAAGTCAATATACAAACACGTATGCAGATGATTTAATAAATATAGATTCAAAAAGGTGTTTCATTATCACAACAAAACATTGGTCCTTCGAGTATCAAATCAGCAAAGAAGAACAATACAACAAATCAAACTTGGTTTCATATAGGAGCAAGTGCATTGAGATAGTCCATTCCAGTCAACCAAACGATTCAACAAAGGTTGGTTAGGAGGGATATCTTCACCCAAACACGAGAACGAGCTGGTAAACTATACCATTTTACATTCAATTTTGTAAGTTAAAAAAAAATATTACATTACGTACAAAATGACAGAACATGACATTAAAAAATTACATTACAAACGCGGAGCTTTAAAAGGACGATTGACATTATTTCAAAAATTCTTGTTAACGAAAGAAAATGACTTAGATGATGTGGACATTCAAAACATCGAAGAAAGACTAAGTAAAATCAACCCCATTTATGACATATTTAATGAATACCAAGACGAAATTGAGTATTTAGAAATTGACAATGAAACGGACAATTTACAGGAAAGAGAGAATTTTCAAGATTTGTACTTTAAATTAATCAGTAAAGCAGCACGCATATTAATACAATTTAAAAAAGATGTTAAATCACATTCAACAATTAAAACCGAAAGTATAAACTCAAAAAATTCAAATTCTCAACACTCAATTCATGCAGCTTCACATAGCAATAATAATTACAACCAACGCCAACGAAAGCACATAACATTACCATTAATAAAATTACCAAATTTTGATGGAACCTTTACGTTGTGGCAAGAATTCCATGATTCCTTCAAAACACTAATTCACACAAATTCAGAATTATCAGATGTTCAAAAGTTAATATATTTAAAGGCCACACTTAAAGGGGAACCATCAGATTTATTACGGCCCTTTCAATCAACAGAACAAAACTACGAAATAGCATGGTCATTATTGCAAGAACGCTACAATAATAAACGTAGAATAATAAATACCCATGTTCAAGCAATTTTGGAGATAGGAAACATGACTCGCGAAGCTCATGATTCCCTCAAGCAGATAATCAACACAGTGCAAAATCATGTGCAATGTTTAAAATCATTAGGACAACCGGTCGAGTCCTGGGACGCGATTTTAATTCCCATCATAACAGCAAAACTAGATTATTATACCAATAAAGACTGGGAATCTAAATTAAGTAATGAGACTGATGGCAACAATAAAGTTCCTTCACTAGATTCACTATTAAAATTCTTAAATAATAGGCAAACTACTTTGGAAATGATAAAAAAACACAAACCAAATGATAGAAGTGGTAACAATTACAGTAATTCAAATAATCGTGTAACAAAAACATTTAATGCATTAACTTTATCATGTAACTATTGTAACGAAAACCATTATATGACATTTTGCGAACCATTCTTAAAATTAGACATCAATTCTCGTAGCAATAAAGTCAAAGAATTAGAGCTATGCACAAATTGCTTGCGTAAAGGGCATTATGTAAATGACTGCAGATCGCAGAATTTATGTAAAAAATGTAATAAAAAACACCACACCTTACTACACATAACCGATTGGAAAACACAATCGAATAATGTAACCAAAGTCACACTGGTTGCAGACGTAGAAAATGGAAACGAAAATGAAGTACAGGAAAAAACAATTACCTGTACATCGGTTAGGTTAGATTCGAAAGTAATGCTGTCTACAGCAAGGATAATTGTTGAAAACACAAAAAAGCAATGGCAAGAAGCAAGAGTTCTTTTGGATTCTGCTTCCCAATCAAATTTCATCACCACCAATATGTGCGACCAATTGGGTTTAGTAAAACAAACAATTAACACCGCTATCACAGGAATAACGAAAGGAGAATTGAACATTTCACACAGGGTTCAGGTTGGAATGAGGTCAATGACTAACAATTTTGAATTCGAGTTATCATGTTTAGTAATATCTCAAATAGCAGACCAAATACCATCACGATCATGTAGAATAGATTATTTCAATATACCACCAAACATAAAACTAGCAGATCCAAAATTCAACGAATCTGCACCTATAGACATACTGATAGGGGCAGACATGTTTTACGATTTAATGTGCGTAGGGCAAATAAAGCAGCTTAACTTGCCAACTTTGCAGAAAACACAATTAGGATGGGTGGTATCGGGGAGTATAAAGAACACAAATTTCATTCAAAATAATCGCCCAACAACATTTTTAGCATTAAAGGATATACATGAAGACGTAGAAAGATTTTGGATAATGGATGAATTCAATAGATCAAGCGAACAACAGTTAACGGAGGAAGAAATTCAATGCGAAACAATTTTTAGACAAACGACAACACGAGATAGCTTAACAGGGAAATTTATAGTTCGAATACCTTTTAAACCAAACATGGAAAAATTAGGAAATTCATATGCAGTAGCCGAAGAGCGATTAAAAACACTTGAGAAAAGATTTAGAAATAATCCAAAGTTAAAGCAACAGTATCTTAAATTTATGGAAGAATACCTCGAGTTGGGGCACATGACAAAAATTGAGTTAAAACATAATACAGGTTTTCTTATACCTCACCTACCAAAGAATCATCATTTAACAAAACTTATTTTTAATAATGAACATTTAAAACTATATCACGGTGGAGCAAAATTACTATTAAGCACTATACGCGAGCAATTTTGGCCAATTGGTGGCAAGGATTTGGCAAAACGTGTAATAAAAAGTTGCATTAAATGTTTTAGGTTTCAGCCAACAATAGTTGAACCTATTATGGGCTCCCTACCTAGTGAAAGGACTTTAATCATGCCACCATTCCATTCAACTGGCGTTGATTACGCTGGTCTATTGTTAATCAAAGACAGAAAAGGGCGCGGTAGCAAAGTTTTAAAATGCTACATAAGTTTGTTCGTATGTTTTTCAACAAAAGCAGTACATTTAGAAGTAGTTACAGATTTAACAACCGAATGTTTTTTATCTGCCTTGAGGAGATTCATAGCTCGAAGAGGTAAACCATTAAATATATTCAGCGATAACGGCACCAATTTTATCGGCGCAAACAATGAATTGCAGAAATTAGGCAAATTTTTAAATTCAAGTGCTGTCATATTAAATAATGCTATGTCAAATGATGGAATAATTTGGCACTTTATTCCACCCAGATCTCCAAATTTTGGTGGACTATGGGAGGCTGCAGTGAAAAGTGTAAAGTTTCATTTAAAAAGAATTATATCAATGACACCACTGACGTACGAGGACATGACTACAATACTTATTCAAATAGAATCAATTTTAAACTCACGACCACTGACACCCTTAACGACTGATCCTAACGACCTCGACGTCCTTACGCCAGCTCATTTTCTCATTGGACGTCCATTTACAACGGTGCCGGATCCCGATGTACGAGATTTACAAACAAACCGTTTGGATCGCTACCAGCATCTCCAGCAAATGACCAGGCACTTTTGGGCAAAATGGTCAAAAGAATATATTAGCGAGCTACAACATCGCACTAAGTGGAAAATTGGTTCCCAAGTTGTCAAGATTGGAGTCTTGGTTTTAATCATGGATGACAACCTACCTCCGGCAAGATGGTTGATAGGTCGAGTGCTAGATGTTCATCCAGGTGCAGATGGTATTATACGCGTTGTAACAGTGAAGTGTTCTAACGGTGCAATTTTGAAACGTGCGGTAACAAAAATGTGCATGTTGCCGATATATCAAGAAAACGAAAACTAATTTTATATATATATATTATAATGTTTCATTTAATGCTGTTAGTTTACTACTAACCAATTAATGTTCTTTTTTTAATGTGTTTAGTTGATAGTTTCATTTATTCTTTTAACAAAATAATCAATTTAATTTAATTTTGTTAGTTTTCAATACTAAACAAATAATGTTTGTCTTATATATATACTAGTTATGTTCAAATCCCTTTCAAGTTTATAATTTTTAACGTTTATATTATTATTGAATCCCATGGAGTTCAGGCCGGCAGAATGTTAATGCTATTTTCACTACTAACAATGAACAATATTATGTACAGCGAATTAGTAGTGGCGTGCTTAGAAAAAAACAAGATAATTTCAGTCTTATTTGTCAAGTCAATATACAAACACGTATGCAGATGATTTAATAAATATAGATTCAAAAAGGTGTTTCATTATCACAACAAAACAAGTTATAATTTGAAATAATAATTAGAAGCTATCAATTTTATGTTCTGTATTTGACAATTACAAGTTCAGATCTTCAAGTTAAAATTAGCAATAATAATTAGAAGCTATCAATTTTAAGTTCTGTATTTGACAATTACAAGTTCAGATCTTCAAGTTATAATTTGCAATAATAATTAGAAGCTATCAATTTTAAGTTCTGTATTTGACAATTACTAGTTCAGATCTCCAAGTTATTATTTGCAATAATAATTAGAAGCTATCAATTTTAAGTTCTGTATTTGACAATTACAAGTTCAGATCTTCAAGTTATAATTTACAATAATAATTAGAAGCTATCAATTTTAAGTTCTGTATTTGACAATTACAAGTTCAGATCTTCAAGTTATAATTTGCAATAATAATTAGAAGCTATCAATTTTAAGTTCTGTATTTGACAATTACTAGTTCAGATCTTCAAGTTATAATTTGCACTAATATTTTGTATTTAACAATTAGAAGTTCTGTATTTGACTATTACAAGTTCAGATCTTCGAATTATTATTTGCAATCTTAGTTTGAATTTAACAATTCGAAGTTCTGTATGTACCTATTACAGGTTCAGATCTTCAAGTTATAATTTGCAATCACAATTTGTATTTATCAATGCTAAGTTGCGTATTTGTCTATTACAAGTTCAGATCTTCAAATTATAATTTGCAATAATAATTAGGAGCTATCAATTTTAAGTTCTGTATTTGACAATTACAAGTTCAGATCTTCAAGTTATTATTTGCAATAATAATTAGAAGCTATCAATTTTAAGTTCTGCATTTGACAATTACAAGTTCAGATCTTGAAGTTATAATTTACAATTAAATTAGAAGCTATCAATTTTAAGTTCTGTATTTAACAATTACAAGTTCAGATCTCAAGTTATAATATGCAATAATAATTAGAAGCTATCAATTTTAAGTTCTGTATTTGACAATTACAAGTTCAGATCTTCAGGTTATAATTTGAAATAATAATTAGAAGCTATCAATTTTATGTTCTGTATTTGACAATTACAAGTTCAGATCATCAAGTTATAATTTGCAATAATAATTAGAAGCTATTAATTTTAAGTTCTGTATTTGACAATTACAAGTTCAGATCTTCAAGTTATAATTTGCAATAATAATTAGAAGCTATCAATTTTAAGTTCTGTATTTGACAATTACAAGTTCAGATCTTCAAGTTATTATTTGCAATAATAATTAGAAGCTATCAATTTTAAGTTCTGCATTTGACAATTACAAGTTCAGATCTTGAAGTTATAATTTACAATTAAATTAGAAGCTATCAATTTTAAGTTCTGTATTTAACAATTACAAGTTCAGATCTCAAGTTATAATATGCAATAATAATTAGAAGCTATCAATTTTAAGTTCTGTATTTGACAATTACAAGTTCAGATCTTCAAGTTATAATTTGAAATAATAATTAGAAGCTATCAATTTTAAGTTCTGTATTTAACAATTACAAGTTCAGATCTCAAGTTATAATATGCAATAATAATTAGAAGCTATCAATTTTAAGTTCTGTATTTGACAATTACAAGTTCAGATCTTCAAGTTATAATTTGAAATAATAATTAGAAGCTATCAATTTTAAGTTCTGTATTTGACAATTGCAAGTTCAGATCTTCAAGTTATAATTTGCACTAATAATTTGTATTTAACAAATAGAAGTTCTGTATTTGACAATTACAAGTTCAGATCTTCAAGTTATAATTTGCAATAATAATTAGAAGCTATCAATTTTAAGTTCTGTATTTGACAATTACTAGTTCAGATCTTCAAGTTATAATTTGAACTAATAATTTGTATTTAACAATTAGAAGTTCTGTATTTGACTATTACAAGTTCAGATCTTCGAATTATTATTTGCAATCTTAGTTTGAATTTAACAATTCGAAGTTCTGTATTTGACTATTACAAGTTCAGATCTTCAAATTATTATTTGCAATCTTAGTTTGAATTTAACAATTCGAAGTTCTGTATTTACCTATTACAAGTTCAGATCTTCAAGTTATAATTTGTACTAATAATTTGTATTTAACAATTCGAAGTTCTGTATTTGACTATTACAAGTTCAGATCTTCAAGTTATAATTTGCAATAATAATTAGAAGCTATCAATTTTAAGTACTGTATTTGACAATTACAAGTTCAGATCTTCAAGTTATAATTTGCAATAATAATTAGAAGCTATCAATTTTAAGTTCTGTATTTGACAATTACTAGTTCAGATCTTCAAGTTATAATTTGAAATAATAATTTGAATTTAACAAATCTAAGTTCTGTAATTCACTATTACAAGTTCAGATCTTCAAGTTATAATTTACAATAATAATTAGAAGCTATCAATTTTAAGTTCTGGATTTGACTATTACAAGTTCAGATCTTCAAGTTATAATTTGCAATAATAATTAGTAGCTATCAATTTTAAGTTCTGTATTTGAGAATTACAAGTTCAGATCTTCTAGTTATAATTTGCACTAATAATTTGTATTTAACAATTAGAAGTTCAGTATTTGACAATTACAAGTTCAGATCTTCAAGTTATAATTTGCAATAATAATTAGAAGCTATCAATTTTAAGTTCTGTATTTGACAATTACTAGTTCAGATCTTCAAGTTATAATTTGCACTAATAATTTGTATTTAACAATTAGAAGTTCTGTATTTGACTATTACAAGTTCAGATCTTCGAATTATTATTTGCAATCTTAGTTTGAATTTAACAATTCGAAGTTCTGTATGTACCTATTACAGGTTTAGATCTTCAAGTTATAATTTGTAATCACAATTTGTATTTATCAATGCTAAGTTGCGCATTTGTCTATTACAAGTTCAGATCTTCAAATTATAATTTGCAATAATAATTAGAAGCTATCAATTTTAAGTTCTGTATTTGACAATTACAAGTTCAGATCTTCAAGTTATTATTTGCAATAATAATTAGAAGCTATCAGTTTTAAGTTCTGCATTTGACAATTACAAGTTCAGATCTTGAAGTTATAATTTACAATAATAATTAGAAGCTATCAATTTTAAGTTCTGTATTTAACAATTACAAGTTCAGATCTCAAGTTATAATATGCAATAATAATTAGAAGCTATCAAGTTTAAGTTCTGTATTTGACAATTACAAGTTCAGATCTTCAAGTTATAATTTGAAATAATAATTAGAAGCTATCAATTTTATGTTCTGTATTTGACAATTACAAGTTCAGATCTTCAAGTTATAATTTGCAATAATAATTAGAAGCTATTAATTTTAAGTTCTGTATTTGACAATTACAAGTTCAGATCTACTAGTTATAATTTGAAATAATAATTAGAAGCTATCAATTTTATGTTCTGTATTTGACAATTACAAGTTCAGATCTTCAAGTTATAATTAGCAATAATAATTAGAAGCTATCAATTTTAAGTTCTGTATTTGACAATTACAAGTTCAGATCTTCAAGTTATAATTTGCAATAATAATTAGAAGCTATCAATTTTAAGTTCTGTATTTGACAATTACTAGTTCAGATCTCGAAGTTATTATTTGCAATAATAATTAGAAGCTATCAATTTTAAGTTCTGTATTTGACAATTACAAGTTCAGATCTTCAAGTTATAATTTACAATAATAATTAGAAGCTATCAATTTTAAGTTCTGTATTTGACAATTACAAGTTCAGATCTTCAAGTTATAATTTGCAATAATAATTAGAAGCTATCAATTTTAAGTTCTGTATTTGACAATTACTAGTTCAGATCTTCAAGTTATAATTTGCACTAATATTTTGTATTTAACAATTAGAAGTTCTGTATTTGACTATTACAAGTTCAGATCTTCGAATTATTATTTGCAATCTTAGTTTGAATTTAACAATTCGAAGTTCTCTATGTACCTATTACAGGTTCAGATCTTCAAGTTATAGTTTGCAATCACAATTTGTATTTATCAATGCTAAGTTGCGTATTTGTCTATTACAAGTTCAGATCTTCAAATTATAATTTGCAATAATAATTAGTAGCTATCAATTTTAAGTTCTGTATTTGACAATTACAAGTTCAGATCTTCAAGTTATAATTTGAAATAATAATTTGAAGCTATCAATTTTATGTTCTGTATTTGACAATTACAAGTTCAGATCTTCAAGTTATAATTTGCAATAATAATTAGAAGCTATTAATTTTAAGTTCTGTATTTGACAATTACAAGTTCAGATCTACAAGTTATAATTTGAAATAATAATTAGAAGCTATCAATTTTATGTTCTGTATTTGACAATTACAAGTTCAGATCTTCAAGTTAAAATTAGCAATAATAATTAGAAGCTATCAATTTTAAGTTCTGTATTTGACAATTACAAGTTCAGATCTTCAAGTTATAATTTGCAATAATAATTAGAAGCTATCAATTTTAAGTTCTGTATTTAACAATTACTAGTTCAGATCTCCAAGTTATTATTTGCAATAATAATTAGAAGCTATCAATTTTAAGTTCTGTATTTGACAATTACAAGTTCAGATCTTCAAGTTATAATTTACAATAATAATTAGAAGCTATCAATTTTAGTTCTGTATTTGACAATTACAAGTTCAGATCTTCAAGTTATAATTTGCAATAATAATTAGAAGCTATCAATTTTAAGTTCTATATTTGACAATTACTAGTTCAGATCTTCAAGTTATAATTTGCAATAATAATTAGAAGCTATCAATTTTAAGTTCTATATTTGACAATTACTAGTTCAGATCTTCAAGTTATAATTTGCACTAAAATTTTGTATTTAACAATTAGAAGTTCTGTATTTGACTATTACAAGTTCAGATCTTCGAATTATTATTTGCAATCTTAGTTTGAATTTAACAATTCGAAGTTCTGTATGTACCTATTACAGGTTCAGATCTTCAAGTTATAATTTGCAATCACAATTTGTATTTATCAATGCTAAGTTGCGTATTTGTCTATTACAAGTTCAGATCTTCAAATTATAATTTGCAATAATAATTAGAAGCTATCAATTTTAAGTTCTGTATTTGACAATTTCAAGTTCAGATCTTCAAGTTATTATTTGCAATAATAATTAGAAGCTATCAATTTTAAGTTCTGCATTTGACAATTACAAGTTCAGATCTTGAAGTTATAATTTACAATTAAATTAGAAGCTATCAATTTTTAGTTCTGTATTTAACAATTACAAGTTCAGATCTCAAGTTATAATATACAATAATAATTAGAAGCTATCAATTTTAAGTTCTGTATTTGACAATTACAAGTTCAGATCTTCAAGTTATAATTTGAAATAATAATTAGAAGCTATCAATTTTATGTTCTGTATTTGACAATTACAAGTTCAGATCATCAAGTTATAATTTGCAATAATAATTAGAAGCTATTAATTTTAAGTTCTGTATTTGACAATTACAAGTTCAGATCTTCAAGTTTGAATTTGAAATAATAATTAGAAGCTATCAATTTTATGTTCTGTATTTGACAATTACAAGTTCAGATCTTCAAGTTATAATTAGCAATAATAATTAGAAGCTATCAATTTTAAGTTCTGTATTTGACAATTACAAGTTCAGATCTTCAAGTTATAATTTGCAATAATAATTAGAAGCTATCAATTTTAAGTTCTGTATTTGACAATTACAAGTTCAGATCTTCAAGTTATTATTTGCAATAATAATTAGAAGCTATCAATTTTAAGTTCTGCATTTGACAATTACAAGTTCAGATCTTGAAGTTATAATTTACAATTAAATTAGAAGCTATCAATTATAAGTTCTGTATTTAACAATTACAAGTTCAGATCTCAAGTTATAATATGCAATAATAATTAGAAGCTATCAATTTTAAGTTCTGTATTTGACAATTACAAGTTCAGATCTACAAGTTATAATTTGAAATAATAATTAGAAGCTATCAATTTTATGTTCTGTATTTGACAATTACAAGTTCAGATCATCAAGTTATAATTTGCAATAATAATTAGAAGCTATTAATTTTAAGTTCTGTATTTGACAATTACAAGTTCAGATCTTCAAGTTTGAATTTGAAATAATAATTAGAAGCTATCAATTTTATGTTCTGTATTTGACAATTACAAGTTCAGATCTTCAAGTTATAATTAGCAATAATAATTAGAAGCTATCAATTTTAAGTTCTGTATTTGACAATTACTAGTTCAGATCTTCAAGTTATAATTTGCAATAATAATTAGAAGCTATCAATTTTAAGTTCTGTATTTGACAATTACTAGTTCAGATCTCCAAGTTATTATTTGCAATAATAATTAGAAGCTATCTATTTTAAGTTCTGTATTTGACAATTACAAGTTCAGATCTTCAAGTTATAATTTACAATAATAATTTGAATTTAACAAGTCTAAGTTCTGTAATTCACTATTACAAGTTCAGATCTTCAAGTTATAATTTACAATAATAATTAGAAGCTATCAATTTTAAGTTCTGTATTTGACTATTACAAGTTCAGATCTTCAAGTTATAATTTGCACTAATAATTTGTATTTAACAATTAGAAGTTCTCTATTTGACAATTACAAGTTCAGATCTTCAAGTTATAATTTGCAATAATAATTAGAAGCTATCAATTTTAAGTTTTGTATTTGACTATTACAAGTTCAGATCTTCAAGTTATAATTTGCAATAATAATTAGAAGCTATCAATTTTAAGTTCTGTATTTGACAATTGCAAGTTCAGATCTTCAAGTTATAATTTGCACTAATAATTTGTATTTAACAATTAGAAGTTCTGTATTTGACAATTACAAGTTCAGATCTTCAAGTTATAATTTGCACTAATAATTTGTATTTAACAATTAGAAGTTCTGTATTTGACAATTACAAGTTCAGATCTTCAAGTTATAATTTGCAATAATAATTAGAAGCTATCAATTTTAAGTTCTGTATTTGACTACTACAAGTTCAGATCTTCAAGTTATAATTTGCAATAATAATTAGAAGCTATCAATTTTAAGTTCTGTATTTGACAATTGCAAGTTCAGATCTTCAAGTTATAATTTGCACTAATAATTTGTATTTAACAATTAGAAGTTCTGTATTTGACAATTACAAGTTCAGATATTCAAGTTATAATTTGAAATAATAATTAGAAGCTATCAATTATAAGTTCTGTATTTGACAATTACAAGTTCAGATCTTCAAGTTATAATTTGCAATAATAATTAGAAGCTATTAATTTTAAGTTCTGTATTTGACAATTACAAGTTCAGATCTTCAAGTTATAATTTGAAAAAATAATTAGAAGCTATCAATTTTATGTTCTGGATTTGACAATTACAAGTTCAGATCTTCAAGTTATAATTTGCAATAATAATTAGAAGCTATCAATTTTAATTTCTGTATTTGACAATTACAAGTTCAGATCTTCAAGTTATAATTTGCAATAATAATTAGAAGCTATCAATTTTAAGTTCTGTATTTGACAATTACTAGTTCAGATCTCCAAGTTATTATTTGCAATAATAATTAGAAGCTATCAATTTTAAGTTCTGTATTTGACAATTACAAGTTCAGATCTTCAAATTATTATTTGCAATCTTAGTTTGAATTTAACAATTCGAAGTTCTGTATTTACCTATTACAAGTTCAGATCTTCAAGTTATAATTTGTACTAATAATTTGTATTTAACAATTCGAAGTTCTGTATTTGACTATTACAAGTTCAGATCTTCAAGTTATAATTTACAATAATAATTAAAAGCTATCAATTTTAAGTTCTGTATTTGACAATTACAAGTTCAGATCTTCAAGTTATAATTAGCAATAATAATTAGAAGCTATCAATTTTAAGTTCTGTATTTGACAATTACAAGTTCAGATCTTCAAGTTATAATTTGCAATAATAATTAGAAGCTATCAATTTTAAGTTCTGTATTTGACAATTACTAGTTCAGATCTCCAAGTTATTATTTGCAATAATAATTAGAAGCTATCAATTTTAAGTTCTGTATTTGACAATTACAAGTTCAGATTTTCAAGTTATAATTTACAATAAAAATTAGAAGCTATCAATTTTAAGTTCTGTATTTGACAATTACAAGTTCAGATCTTCAAGTTATAATTTGCAATAATAATTAGAAGCTATCAATTTTAAGTTCTGTATTTGACAATTACTAGTTCAGATCTTCAAGTTATAATTTGAAATAATAATTTGAATTTAACAAGTCTAAGTTCTGTAATTCACTATTACAAGTTCAGATCTTCAAGTTATAATTTACAATAATAATTAGAAGCTATCAATTTTAAGTTCTGTATTTGACTATTACAAGTTCAGATCTTCAAGTTATAATTTGCACTAATAATTTGTATTTAACAATTAGAAGTTCTGTATTTGACAATTACAAGTTATGATCTTCAAGTTATAATTTGCAATAATAATTAGAAGCTATCAATTTTAAGTTCTGTATTTGACTATTACAAGTTCAGATCTTCAAGTTATAATTTGCAATAATAATTAGAAGCTATCAATTTTAAGTTCTGTATTTGACAATTGCAAGTTCAGATCTTCAAGTTATAATTTGCACTAATAATTTGTATTTAACAATTAGAAGTTCTGTATTTGACAATTACAAGTTCAGATCTTCAAGTTATAATTTGCAATAATAATTAGAAGCTATTAATTTTAAGTTCTGTATTTGACAATTACAAGTTCAGATCTTCAAGTTATTATTTGCAATAATAATTAGAAGCTATCAATTTTAAGTTCTGCATTTGACAATTACAAGTTCAGATCTTGAAGTTATAATTTACAATTAAATTAGAAGCTATCAATTTTAAGTTCTGTATTTGACAATTACAAGTTCAGATCTTCAAGTTATAATTTGAAATAATAATTAGAAGCTATCAATTTTTTGTTCTGTATTTGACAATTACAAGTTCAGATCTTCAAGTTTGAATATGAAATAATAATTAGAAGCTATCAATTTTAAGTTCTGTATTTGACAATTACTAGTTCAGATCTCCAAGTTATTATTTGCAATAATAATTAGAAGCTATCAATTTTAAGTTCTGTATTTGACAATTACAAGTTCAGATCTTCAAGTTATAATTTACAATAATAATTAGAAGCTATCAATTTTAAGTTCTGTATTTGACAATTACAAGTTCAGATCTTCAAGTTATAATTTGCAATAATAATTAGAAGCTATCAATTTTAAGTTCTGTATTTGACAATTACTAGTTCAGATCTTCAAGTTATAATTTGAAATAATAATTTGAATTTAACAAGTCTAAGTTCTGTAATTCACTATTACAAGTTCAGATCTTCAAGTTATAATTTACAATAATAATTAGAAGCTATCAATTTTAAGTTCTGTATTTGACTATTACAAGTTCAGATCTTCAAGTTATAATTTGAAATAATAATTAGAAGCTATCAATTTTAAGTTCTGTATTTGACAATTACAAGTTCAGATCTTCAAGTTATAATTTGCACTAATAATTTGTATTTAACAATTAGAAGTTCTGCATTTGACAATTACAAGTTCAGATCTTCAAGTTATAATTTGCAATAATAATTAGAAGCTATCAATTTTAAGTTCTGTATTTGACTCTTACAAGTTCAGATCTACAAGTTATAATTTGCAATAATAATTAGAAGCTATCAATTTTAAGTTCTGTATTTGACAATTGCAAGTTCAGATCTTCAAGTTATAATTTGCACTAATAATTTGTATTTAACAATTAGAAGTTCTGTATTTGACAATTACAAGTTCAGATCTTCAAGTTATAATTTGCAATAATAATTAGAAGCTATCAATTTTAAGTTCTGTATTTGACAATTACTAGTTCAGATCTTCAAGTTATAATTTGAACTAATAATTTGTATTTAACAATTAGAAGTTCTGTATTTGACTATGACAAGATCAGATCTTCGAATTATTATTTGCAATCTTAGTTTGAATTTAACAATTCGAAGTTCTGTATTTGACTATTACAAGTTCAGATCTTCAAATTATTATTTGCAATCTTAGTTTAAATTTAACAATTCGAAGTTCTGTATTTACCTATTACAAGTTCAGATCTTCAAGTTATAATTTGTACTAATAATTTGTATTTAACAATTCGAAGTTCTGTATTTGACTATTACAAGTTCAGATCTTCAAGTTATAATTTACAATAATAATTAAAAGCTATCAATTTTAAGTTCTGTATTTGACAATTACAAGTTCAGATCTTCAAGTTATAATTTGCAATAATAATTAGAAGCTATCAATTTTAAGTACTGTATTTGACAATTACAAGTTCAGATCTTCAAGTTATAATTTGCAATAATAATTAGAAGCTATCAATTTTAAGTTCTGTATTTGACAATTACTAGTTCAGATCTTCAAGTTATAATTTGCAATCACAATTTGTATTTAACAATGCTAAGTTGCGTATTTGTCTATTACAAGTTCAGATCTGCAAATTATAATTTGCAATAATAATTAGAAGCTATCAATTTTAAGTACTGTATTTGACAATTACAAGTTCAGATCTTCAAGTTATAATTTGCAATAATAATTAGAAGCTATCAATTTTAAGTTCTGTATTTGAGAATTACAAGTTCAGATCTTCAAGTTATAATTTGCACTAATAATTTGTATTTAACAATTAGAAGTTCAGTATTTGACAATTACAAGTTCAGATCTTCAAGTTTTAATTTGCAATAATAATTTGAAACTATCAATTTTAAGTTCTGTATTTGACAATTACTAGTTCAGATCTTCAAGTTATAATTTGCACTAATAATTTGTATTTAACAATTAGAAGTTCTGTATTTGACTATTACAAGTTCAGATCTTCGAATTATTATTTGCAATCTTTGTTTGAATTTAACAATTCGAAGTTCTGTATGTACCTATTACAGGTTTAGATCTTCAAGTTATAATTTGCAATCACAATTTGTATTTATCAATGCTAAGTTGCGCATTTGTCTATTACAAGTTCAGATCTTCAAATTATAATTTGCAATAATAATTAGAAGCTATCAATTTTAAGTTCTGTATTTGACAATTACAAGTTCAGATCTTCAAGTTATTATTTGCAATAATAATTAGAAGCTATCAATTTTAAGTTCTGCATTTGACAATTACAAGTTCAGATCTTGAAGTTATAATTTACAATAATAATTAGAAGCTATCAAATTTAAGTTCTGTATTTAACAATTACAAGTTCAGATCTCAAGTTATAATATGCAATAATAATTAGAAGCTATCAATTTTAAGTTCTGTATTTGACAATTACAAGTTCAGATCCTCAAGTTATAATTTGAAATAATAATTAGAAGCTATCAATTTTATGTTCTGTATTTGACAATTACAAGTTCAGATCTTCAAGTTATAATTTGCAATAATAATTAGAAGCTATTAATTTTAAGTTCTGTATTTGACAATTACAAGTTCAGATCTACAAGTTATAATTTGAAATAATAATTAGAAGCTATCAATTTTATGTTCTGTATTTGACAATTACAAGTTCAGATCTTCAAGTTATAATTAGCAATAATAATTAGAAGCTATCAATTTTAAGTTCTGTATTTGACAATTACAAGTTCAGATCTTCAAGTTATAATTTGCAATAATAATTAGAAGCTATCAATTTTAAGTTCTGTATTTGACAATTACTAGTTCAGATCTCCAAGTTATTATTTGCAATAATAATTAGAAGCTATCAATTTTAAGTTCTGTATTTGACAATTATGAGTTCAGATCTTCAAGTTATAATTTACAATATTAATTAGAAGCTATCAATTTTAAGTTCTGTATTTGACAATTACAAGTTCAGATCTTCAAGTTATAATTTGATAAAATAATTAGAAGCTATCAATTTTAAGTTCTGTATTTGACAATTACTAGTTCAGATCTTCAAGTTATAATTTGCACTAATATTTTGTATTTAACAATTAGAAGTTCTGTATTTGACTATTACAAGTTCAGATCTTCGAATTATTATTTGCAATCTTAGTTTGAATTTAACAATTCGAAGTTCTGTATGTACCTATTACAGGTTCAGATCTTCAAGTTATAATTTGCAATCACAATTTGTATTTATCAATGCTAAGTTGCGTATTTGTCTATTACAAGTTCAGATCTTCAAATTATAATTTGCAATAATAATTAGAAGCTATCAATTTTAAGTTCTGTATTTGACAATTACAAGTTCAGATCTTCAAGTTATAATTTGAAATAATAATTAGAAGCTATCAATTTTATGTTCTGTATTTGACAATTACAAGTTCAGATCTTCAAGTTATAATTTGCAATAATAATTAGAAGCTATTAATTTTAAGTTCTGTATTTGACAATTACAAGTTCAGATCTACAAGTTATAATTTGAAATAATAATTAGAAGCTATCAATTTTATGTTCTGTATTTGACAATTACAAGTTCAGATCTTCAAGTTATAATTAGCAATAATAATTAGAAGCTATCAATTTTAAGTTCTGTATTTGACAATTACAAGTTCAGATCTTCAAGTTATAATTTACAATAATAATTAGAAGCTATCAATTTTAAGTTCTGTATTTGACAATTACAAGTTCAGATCTTCAAGTTATAATTTGCAATAATAATTAGAAGCTATCAATTTTAAGTTCTGTATTTGACAATTACTAGTTCAGATCTTCAAGTTATAATTTGAAATAATAATTTGAATTTAACAAGTCTAAGTTCTGTAATTCACTATTACAAGTTCAGATCTTCAAGTTATAATTTACAATAATAATTAGAAGCTATCAATTTTAAGTTCTGTATTTGACTATTACAAGTTCAGATCTTCAAGTTATAATTTGCAATAATAATTAGAAGCTATCAATTTTAAGTTCTGTATTTGACAATTACAAGTTCAGATCTTCTAGTTATAATTTGCACTAATAATTTGTATTTAACAATTAGAAGTTCTGTATTTGACAATTACAAGTTCAGATCTTCAAGTTATAATTTGCAATAATAATTAGAAGCTATCAATTTTAAGTTCTGTATTTGACAATTACTAGTTCAGATCTTCAAGTTATAATTTGCAATCACAATTTGTATTTAACAATGCTAAGTTGCGTATTTGTCTATTACAAGTTCAGATCTGCAAATTATAATTTGCAATAATAATTAGAAGCTATCAATTTTAAGTTCTGTATTTGACAATTACGAGTTCAGATCTTCAAGTTATAATTTACAATAATAATTAGAAGCTATCAATTTTAAGTTCTGTATTTGACAATTACAAGTTCAGATCTTCAAGTTATAATTTGCAATAATAATTAGAAGCTATCAATTTTAAGTTCTGTATTTGACAATTACTAGTTCAGATCTTCAAGTTATAATTTGCACTAATATTTTGTATTTAACAATTAGAAGTTCTGTATTTGACTATTACAAGTTCAGATCTTCGAATTATTATTTGCAATCTTAGTTTGAATTTAACAATTCGAAGTTCTGTATGTACCTATTACAGGTTCAGATCTTCAAGTTATAATTTGCAATCACAATTTGTATTTATCAATGCTAAGTTGCGTATTTGTCTATTACAAGTTAAGATCTTCAAATTATAATTTGCAATAATAATTAGAAGCTATCAATTTTAAGTTCTGTATTTGACAATTACAAGTTCAGATCTTCAAGTTATAATTTGAAATAATAATTAGAAGCTATCAATTTTATGTTCTGTATTTGACAATTACAAGTTCAGATCTTCAAGTTATAATTTACAATAATAATTAGAAGCTATCAATTTTAAGTTCTGTATTTGACTATTACAAGTTCAGATCTTCAAGTTATAATTTGCAATAATAATTAGAAGCTATCAATTTTAAGTTCTGTATTTGACAATTACAAGTTCAGATCTTCAAGTTATAATTTGCACTAATAATTTGTATTTAACAATTAGAAGTTCTGTATTTGACAATTACAAGTTCAGATCTTCAAGTTATAATTTGCAATAATAATTAGAAGCTATCAATTTTAAGTTCTGTATTTGACAATTACTAGTTCAGATCTTCAAGTTATAATTTGCACTAATAATTTGTATTTAACAATTAGAAGTTCTGTATTTGACTATTACAAGTTCAGATCTTCGAATTATTATTTGCAATCTTAGTTTGAATTTAACAATTCGAAGTTCTGTATTTACCTATTACAGGTTCAGATCTTCAAGTTATAATTTGCAATCACAATTTGTATTTAACAATGCTAAGTTGCGTATTTGTCTATTACAAGTTCAGATCTTCAAATTATAATTTGCAAAAATAATTAGAAGCTATCAATTTTAAGTTCTGTATTTGACAATTACAAGTTCAGATCTTAAAGTTATTATTTCCAATAATAATTAGAAGATATCAATTTTAAGTTCTGTATTTGACAATTACAAGTTCAGATCTTCAAGTTATAATTAGCAATAATAATTAGAAGCTATCAATTTTAAGTTCTGTATTTAACAATTACAAGTTCAGATCTTCAAGTTATAATATGCAATAATAATTAGAAGCTATCAATTTTAAGTTCTGTATTTGACAATTACTAGTTCAGATCTTCAAGTTATAATTTGAAATAATAATTAGAATTTAACAAATCTAAGTTCTGTAATTCACTATTACAAGTTCAGATCTTCAAGTTATAATTTACAATAATAATTAGAAGCTATCAATTTTAAGTTCTGTATTTGACAATTACAAGTTCAGATCTTCAAGTTATAATTTGCACTAATAATTTGTATTTAACAATTTGAAGTTCTGTATTTGACAATTACAAGTTCAGATCTTCAAGTTATAATTTGCAATAATAATTAGAAGCTATTAATTTTAAGTTCTGTATTTGACAATTACAAGTTCAGATCTTCAAGTTATAATTTGAAATAATAATTAGAAGCTATCAATTTTATGTTCTGTATTTGACAATTACAAGTTCAGATCTTCAAGTTATAATTTGCAATAATAATTAGAAGCTATCAATTTTAAGTTCTGTATTTGACAATTACAAGTTCAGATCTTCAAGTTATAATTTGCAATAATAATTAGAAGCTATCAATTTTAAGTTCTGTATTTGACAATTACTAGTTCAGATCTCCAAGTTATTATTTGCAATAATAATTAGAAGCTATCAATTTTAAGTTCTGTATTTGACAATTACAAGTTCAGATCTTCAAGTTATAATTTACAATAATAATTAGAAGCTATCAATTTTAAGTTCTGTATTTGACAATTACAAGTTCAGATCTTCAAGTTATAATTTGCAATAATAATTAGAAGCTATCAATTTTAAGTTCTGTATTTGACAATTACTAGTTCAGATCTTCAAGTTATAATTTGAAATAATAATTTGAATTTAACAAATCTAAGTTCTGTAATTCACTATTACAAGTTCAGATCTTCAAATTATAATTTACAATAATAATTAGAAGCTATCAATTTTAAGTTCTGTATTTGATAATTACAAGTTCAGATCTTCAAGTTATAATTTGCACTACTAATTTGTATTTAACAATTAGAAGTTCTGTATTTGACAATTACAAGTTCAGATCTTCAAGTTATAATTTGCAATAATAATTAGAAGCTATCAATTTTAAGTTCTGTATTTGACAATTACAAGTTCAGATCTTCAAGTTATAAATTGAAATAATAATTAGAAGCTATCAATTTTAAGTTCAGTATTTGACAATTACAAGTTCAGAACTTCTAGTTATAATTTGCAATAATAATTAGAAGCTATCAATATTAAGTTCTGTATTTGAAAATTACTAGTTCAGATCTTCAAGTTATAATTTTCACTAATAATTTGCATTTAACAATTAGAAGTTCTGTATTTGACAATTACAAGTTCAGATCTTTTAGTTATAATTTGCAATAATAATTAGAAGCTATCAATATTAAGTTCTGTATTTGAAAATTACTAGTTCAGATCTTCAAGTTATAATTTGCACTAATAATTTGTATTTAACAATTTGAAGTTCTGTATTTGACAATTACAAGTTCAGATCTTCAAGTTATAATTTGCAATAATAATTAGAAGCTATTAATTTTAAGTTCTGTATTTGACAATTACTAGTTCAGATCTCCAAGTTATTATTTGCAATAATAATTAGAAGCTATCAATTTTAAGTTCTGTATTTGACAATTACAAGTTCAGATCTTCAAGTTATAATTTACAATAATAATTAGAAGCTATCAATTTTAAGTTCTGTATTTGACAATTACAAGTTCAGATCTTCAAGTTATAATTTGCAATAATAATTAGAAGCTATCAATTTTAAGTTCTGTATTTGACAATTACTAGTTCAGATCTTCAAGTTATAATTTGAAATAATAATTTGAATTTAACAAATCTAAGTTCTGTAATTCACTATTACAAGTTCAGATCTTCAAATTATAATTTACAATAATAATTAGAAGCTATCAATTTTAAGTTCTGTATTTGATAATTACAAGTTCAGATCTTCAAGTTATAATTTGCACTACTAATTTGTATTTAACAATTAGAAGTTCTGTATTTGACAATTACAAGTTCAGATCTTCAAGTTATAAATTGAAATAATAATTAGAAGCTATCAATTTTAAGTTCAGTATTTGACAATTACAAGTTCAGAACTTCTAGTTATAATTTGCAATAATAATTAGAAGCTATCAATATTAAGTTCTGTATTTGAAAATTACTAGTTCAGATCTTCAAGTTATAATTTTCACTAATAATTTGCATTTAACAATTAGAAGTTCTGTATTTGACAATTACAAGTTCAGATCTTTTAGTTATAATTTGCAATAATAATTAGAAGCTATCAATATTAAGTTCTGTATTTGAAAATTACTAGTTCAGATCTTCAAGTTATAATTTGCACTAATAATTTGTATTTAATAATTAGAAGTTCTGTATTTGACAATTACTAGTTCAGATCTTCAAGTTATAATTTGAAATAATAATTTGAATTTAACAAATCTTAGTTCTGTAATTAACTATTACAAGTTCAGATCTTCAAGTTATAATTTGCAATAATAATTAGAAGCTATCAATTTTAAGTTCTGTATTTGACAATTACAAGTTCAGATCTTCAAGTTATAATTTGCACTACTAATTTGTATTTAACAATTAGAAGTTCTGTATTTGACAATTACAAGTTCAGATCTTCAAGTTATAATTTGCAATAATAATTAGAAGCTATCAATTTTAAGTTCTGTATTTGACAATTACAAGTTCAGATCTACAAGTTATAAATTGAAATAATAATTAGAAGCTATCAATTTTAAGTTCTGTATTTGACAATTACAAGTTCAGAACTTCTAGTTATAATTTGCAATAATAATTAGAAGCTATCAATATTAAGTTCTGTATTTGAAAATTACTAGTTCAGATCTTCAAGTTATAATTTGCACTAATAATTTGTATTTAACAATTAGAAGTTCTGTATTTGACAATTACAAGTTCAGATCTTTTAGTTATAATTTGCAATAATAATTAGAAGCTATCAATTTTAAGTTCTGTATTTGAAAATTACTAGTTCATATCTTCAAGTTATAATTTGCACTAATAATTTGTATTTAATAATTAGAAGTTCTGTATTTGACAATTACTAGTTCAGATCTTCAAGTTATAATTTGAAATAATAATTTGAATTTAACAAATCTTAGTTCTGTAATTAACTATTACAAGTTCAGATCTTCAAGTTATAATTTGCAATAATAATTAGAAGCTATCAATTTTAAGTTCTGTATTTGACAATTACTAGTTCAGATCTTCAAGTTATAATTTGCACTAATAATTTGTATTTAACAATTAGAAGTTCTGTATTTGACTATTACAAGTTCAGATCTTCAAATTATTATTTGCAATAATAATTATAAGCTATCAATTTTAAGTTCTGCATTTGACAATTACAAGTTCAGATCTTCAAGTAATAATTTGCAATAATAATTAGAAGCTATCAATTTTAAGTTCTGTATTTGACAATTACTAGTTCAGATCTTCAAGTTATAATTTGAAATAATAATTTGAATTTAACAAATCTAAGTTCTGTAATTCACTATTACAAGTTCAGATCTTCAAGTTATAATTTACAATAATAATTAGAAGCTATCAATTTTAAGTTCTGTATTTGACTATTACAAGTTCAGATCTTCAAATTATTATTTGCAATCTTAGTTTGAATTTAACAATTCGAAGTTCTGTATTTACCTATTACAAGTTCAGATCTTCAAGTTATAATTTGTACTAATAATTTGTATTTAACAATTCGAAGTTCTGTATTTGACTATTACAAGTTCAGATCTTCAAGTTATAATTTACAATAATAATTAAAAGCTATCAATTTTAAGTTCTGTATTTGACAATTACAAGTTCAGATCTTCAAGTTATAATTTGCAATAATAATTAGAAGCTATCAATTTTAGGTACTTTATTTGACAATTACAAGTTCAGATCTTCAAGTTATAATTTGCAATAATAATTAGAAGCTATCAATTTTAAGTTCTGTATTTGACAATTACTAGTTCAGATCTTCAAGTTATAATTTGCACTAATAATTTGTATTTAACAATTAGAAGTTCTGTATTTGACAATTACAAGTTCAGATCTTCAAGTTATAATTTGCAATAATAATTAGAAGCTATCAATTTTAAGTTCTGTATTTGACAATTACTAGTTCATATCTTCAAGTTATAATTTGCACTAATAATTTGTATTTAACAATTAGAAGTTCTGTATTAGACTATTACAAGTTCAGATCTTCGAATTATTATTTGCAATCTTAGTTTGAATTTCACAATTCGAAGTTCTGTATTTACCTATTACAGGTTCAGATCTTCAAGTTATAATTTGCAATCACAATTTGTATTTAACAATGCTAAGTTGCGTATTTGTCAATTACAAGTTCAGATCTTCAAATTATAATTTGCAATAATAATTAGAAGCTATCAATTTTAAGTTCTGTATTTGACAATTACTAGTTCAGATCTTCAAGTTATAATTTGAAATAATAATTTGAATTTAACAAATCTAAGTTCTGTAATTCACTATTACAAGTTCAGCTCTTCAAGTTATAATTTACAATAATAATTAGAAGCTATCAATTTTAAGTTCTGTATTTGACAATTACAAGTTCAGATCTTCAAGTTATAATTTGCAATAATAATTAGAAGCTATTAATTTTAAGTTCTGTATTTGACAATTACAAGTTCAGATCTTCAAGTTATAATTTGAAATAATAATTAGAAGCTATCAATTTTATGTTCTGTATTTGACAATTACTAGTTCAGATCTTCTAGTTATAATTTGCAATAATAATTAGAAGCTATTAATTTTAAGTTCTGTATTTGACAATTACAAGTTCAGATCTTCAAGTTATAATTTGCAATAATAATTAGAAGCTATCAATTTTAAGTTCTGTATTTGACAATTACTAGTTCAGATCTTCAAGTTATAATTTGCAATCACAATTTGTATTTAACAATGCTAAGTTGCGTATTTGTCTATTACAAGTTCAGATCTGCAAATTATAATTTGCAATAATAATTAGAAGCTATCAATTTTAAGTTCTGTATTTGACAATTACGAGTTCAGATCTTCAAGTTATAATTTACAATAATAATTAGAAGCTATCAATTTTAAGTTCTGTATTTGACAATTACAAGTTCAGATCTTCAAGTTATAATTTGCAATAATAATTAGAAGCTATCAATTTTAAGTTCTGTATTTGACAATTACTAGTTCAGATCTTCAAGTTATAATTTGCACTAATATTTTGTATTTAACAATTAGAAGTTCTGTATTTGACTATTACAAGTTCAGATCTTCGAATTATTATTTGCAATCTTAGTTTGAATTTAACAATTCGAAGTTCTGTATGTACCTATTACAGGTTCAGATCTTCAAGTTATAATTTGCAATCACAATTTGTATTTATCAATGCTAAGTTGCGTATTTGTCTATTACAAGTTAAGATCTTCAAATTATAATTTGCAATAATAATTAGAAGCTATCAATTTTAAGTTCTGTATTTGACAATTACAAGTTCAGATCTTCAAGTTATAATTTGAAATAATAATTAGAAGCTATCAATTTTATGTTCTGTATTTGACAATTACAAGTTCAGATCTTCAAGTTATAATTTACAATAATAATTAGAAGCTATCAATTTTAAGTTCTGTATTTGACTATTACAAGTTCAGATCTTCAAGTTATAATTTGCAATAATAATTAGAAGCTATCAATTTTAAGTTCTGTATTTGACAATTACAAGTTCAGATCTTCAAGTTATAATTTGCACTAATAATTTGTATTTAACAATTAGAAGTTCTGTATTTGACAATTACAAGTTCAGATCTTCAAGTTATAATTTGCAATAATAATTAGAAGCTATCAATTTTAAGTTCTGTATTTGACAATTACTAGTTCAGATCTTCAAGTTATAATTTGCACTAATAATTTGTATTTAACAATTAGAAGTTCTGTATTTGACTATGACAAGTTCAGATCTTCGAATTATTATTTGCAATCTTAGTTTGAATTTAACAATTCGAAGTTCTGTATTTACCTATTACAGGTTCAGATCTTCAAGTTATAATTTGCAATCACAATTTGTATTTAACAATGCTAAGTTGCGTATTTGTCTATTACAAGTTCAGATCTTCAAATTATAATTTGCAAAAATAATTAGAAGCTATCAATTTTAAGTTCTGTATTTGACAATTACAAGTTCAGATCTTAAAGTTATTATTTCCAATAATAATTAGAAGATATCAATTTTAAGTTCTGTATTTGACAATTACAAGTTCAGATCTTCAAGTTATAATTTACAATAATAATTAGAAGCTATCAATTTTAAGTTCTGTATTTAACAATTACAAGTTCAGATCTTCAAGTTATAATATGCAATAATAATTAGAAGCTATCAATTTTAAGTTCTGTATTTGACAATTACTAGTTCAGATCTTCAAGTTATAATTTGAAATAATAATTTGAATTTAACAAATCTAAGTTCTGTAATTCACTATTACAAGTTCAGATCTTCAAGTTATAATTTACAATAATAATTAGAAGCTATCAATTTTAAGTTCTGTATTTGACAATTACAAGTTCAGATCTTCAAGTTATAATTTGCACTAATAATTTGTATTTAACAATTTGAAGTTCTGTATTTGACAATTACAAGTTCAGATCTTCAAGTTATAATTTGCAATAATAATTAGAAGCTATTAATTTTAAGTTCTGTATTTGACAATTACAAGTTCAGATCTTCAAGTTATAATTTGAAATAATAATTAGAAGCTATCAATTTTATGTTCTGTATTTGACAATTACAAGTTCAGATCTTCAAGTTATAATTTGCAATAATAATTAGAAGCTATCAATTTTAAGTTCTGTATTTGACAATTACAAGTTCAGATCTTCAAGTTATAATTTGCAATAATAATTAGAAGCTATCAATTTTAAGTTCTGTATTTGACAATTACTAGTTCAGATCTCCAAGTTATTATTTGCAATAATAATTAGAAGCTATCAATTTTAAGTTCTGTATTTGACAATTACAAGTTCAGATCTTCAAGTTATAATTTACAATAATAATTAGAAGCTATCAATTTTAAGTTCTGTATTTGACAATTACAAGTTCAGATCTTCAAGTTATAATTTGCAATAATAATTAGAAGCTATCAATTTTAAGTTCTGTATTTGACAATTACTAGTTCAGATCTTCAAGTTATAATTTGAAATAATAATTTGAATTTAACAAATCTAAGTTCTGTAATTCACTATTACAAGTTCAGATCTTCAAATTATAATTTACAATAATAATTAGAAGCTATCAATTTTAAGTTCTGTATTTGATAATTACAAGTTCAGATCTTCAAGTTATAATTTGCACTACTAATTTGTATTTAACAATTAGAAGTTCTGTATTTGACAATTACAAGTTCAGATCTTCAAGTTATAATTTGCAATAATAATTAGAAGCTATCAATTTTAAGTTCTGTATTTGACAATTACAAGTTCAGATCTTCAAGTTATAAATTGAAATAATAATTAGAAGCTATCAATTTTAAGTTCAGTATTTGACAATTACAAGTTCAGAACTTCTAGTTATAATTTGCAATAATAATTAGAAGCTATCAATATTAAGTTCTGTATTTGAAAATTACTAGTTCAGATCTTCAAGTTATAATTTTCACTAATAATTTGCATTTAACAATTAGAAGTTCTGTATTTGACAATTACAAGTTCAGATCTTTTAGTTATAATTTGCAATAATAATTAGAAGCTATCAATATTAAGTTCTGTATTTGAAAATTACTAGTTCAGATCTTCAAGTTATAATTTGCACTAATAATTTGTATTTAATAATTAGAAGTTCTGTATTTGACAATTACTAGTTCAGATCTTCAAGTTATAATTTGAAATAATAATTTGAATTTAACAAATCTTAGTTCTGTAATTAACTATTACAAGTTCAGATCTTCAAGTTATAATTTGCAATAATAATTAGAAGCTATCAATTTTAAGTTCTGTATTTGACAATTACAAGTTCAGATCTTCAAGTTATAATTTGCACTACTAATTTGTATTTAACAATTAGAAGTTCTGTATTTGACAATTACAAGTTCAGATCTTCAAGTTATAATTTGCAATAATAATTAGAAGCTATCAATTTTAAGTTCTGTATTTGACAATTACAAGTTCAGATCTACAAGTTATAAATTGAAATAATAATTAGAAGCTATCAATTTTAAGTTCTGTATTTGACAATTACAAGTTCAGAACTTCTAGTTATAATTTGCAATAATAATTAGAAGCTATCAATATTAAGTTCTGTATTTGAAAATTACTAGTTCAGAATTTCAAGTTATAATTTGCACTAATAATTTGTATTTAACAATTAGAAGTTCTGTATTTGACAATTACAAGTTCAGATCTTTTAGTTATAATTTGCAATAATAATTAGAAGCTATCAATTTTAAGTTCTGTATTTGAAAATTACTAGTTCATATCTTCAAGTTATAATTTGCACTAATAATTTGTATTTAATAATTAGAAGTTCTGTATTTGACAATTACTAGTTCAGATCTTCAAGTTATAATTTGAAATAATAATTTGAATTTAACAAATCTTAGTTCTGTAATTAACTATTACAAGTTCAGATCTTCAAGTTATAATTTGCAATAATAATTAGAAGCTATCAATTTTAAGTTCTGTATTTGACAATTACTAGTTCAGATCTTCAAGTTATAATTTGCACTAATAATTTGTATTTAACAATTAGAAGTTCTGTATTTGACTATTACAAGTTCAGATCTTCAAATTATTATTTGCAATAATAATTATAAGCTATCAATTTTAAGTTCTGCATTTGACAATTACAAGTTCAGATCTTCAAGTAATAATTTGCAATAATAATTAGAAGCTATCAATTTTAAGTTCTGTATTTGACAATTACTAGTTCAGATCTTCAAGTTATAATTTGAAATAATAATTTGAATTTAACAAATCTAAGTTCTGTAATTCACTATTACAAGTTCAGATCTTCAAGTTATAATTTACAATAATAATTAGAAGCTATCAATTTTAAGTTCTGTATTTGACTATTACAAGTTCAGATCTTCAAATTATTATTTGCAATCTTAGTTTGAATTTAACAATTCGAAGTTCTGTATTTACCTATTACAAGTTCAGATCTTCAAGTTATAATTTGTACTAATAATTTGTATTTAACAATTCGAAGTTCTGTATTTGACTATTACAAGTTCAGATCTTCAAGTTATAATTTACAATAATAATTAAAAGCTATCAATTTTAAGTTCTGTATTTGACAATTACAAGTTCAGATCTTCAAGTTATAATTTGCAATAATAATTAGAAGCTATCAATTTTAGGTACTTTATTTGACAATTACAAGTTCAGATCTTCAAGTTATAATTTGCAATAATAATTAGAAGCTATCAATTTTAAGTTCTGTATTTGACAATTACTAGTTCAGATCTTCAAGTTATAATTTGCACTAATAATTTGTATTTAACAATTAGAAGTTCTGTATTTGACAATTACAAGTTCAGATCTTCAAGTTATAATTTGCAATAATAATTAGAAGCTATCAATTTTAAGTTCTGTATTTGACAATTACTAGTTCATATCTTCAAGTTATAATTTGCACTAATAATTTGTATTTAACAATTAGAAGTTCTGTATTAGACTATTACAAGTTCAGATCTTCGAATTATTATTTGCAATCTTAGTTTGAATTTCACAATTCGAAGTTCTGTATTTACCTATTACAGGTTCAGATCTTCAAGTTATAATTTGCAATCACAATTTGTATTTAACAATGCTAAGTTGCGTATTTGTCAATTACAAGTTCAGATCTTCAAATTATAATTTGCAATAATAATTAGAAGCTATCAATTTTAAGTTCTGTATTTGACAATTACTAGTTCAGATCTTCAAGTTATAATTTGAAATAATAATTTGAATTTAACAAATCTAAGTTCTGTAATTCACTATTACAAGTTCAGCTCTTCAAGTTATAATTTACAATAATAATTAGAAGCTATCAATTTTAAGTTCTGTATTTGACAATTACAAGTTCAGATCTTCAAGTTATAATTTGCAATAATAATTAGAAGCTATTAATTTTAAGTTCTGTATTTGACAATTACAAGTTCAGATCTTCAAGTTATAATTTGAAATAATAATTAGAAGCTATCAATTTTATGTTCTGTATTTGACAATTACTAGTTCAGATCTTCTAGTTATAATTTGCAATAATAATTAGAAGCTATTAATTTTAAGTTCTGTATTTGACAATTACAAGTTCAGATCTTCAAGTTATAATTTGCAATAATAATTAGAAGCTATCAATTTTAAGTTCTGTATTTGACAATTACTAGTTCAGATCTTCAAGTTATAATTTGCACTAATAATTTGTATTTAACAATTGGAAGTTCTGTATTTGACTATTACAAGTTCAGATCTTCGAATTATTATTTGCAATCTTAGTTTGAATTTAACAATTCGAAGTTCAGTAATTCACTATTACAAGTTCAGATCTTCAAGTTATAATTTGAAATAATAATTTGAATTTAACAACTCTAAGTTCAGTAATTCACTATTACAAGTTCAGATCTTCAAGTTATAATTTGAAATAATAATTAGAAGCTATCAATTTTAAGTTCTGTATTTGACAATTACTAGTTCAGATCTTCAAGTTATAATTTGAAATTATAATTTGAATTTAACAAATCTAAGTTCTGTAATTCACTATTACAAGTTCAGATCTTCAAGTTATAATTTACAATAATAATTAGAAGCTATCAATTTTAAGTTCTCTATTTGACAATTACAAGTTCAGAACTTCAAGTTATAATTTGCACTAATAATTTGTATTTAACAATTAGAAGTTCTGTATTTGACAATTACAAGTTCAGATATTCAAGTTATAATTTGAAATAATAATTAGAAGCTATCAATTTTAAGTTCTGTATTTGACAATTACAAGTTCAGATCTTCAAGTTATAATTTGCAATAATAATTAGAAGCTATTAATTTTAAGTTCTGTATTTGCCAATTACAAGTTCAGATCTTCAAGTTATAATTTGAAAAAATAATTAGAAGCTATCAATTTTATGTTCTGGATTTGACAATTACAAGTTCAGATCTTCAAGTTATAATTTGCAATAATAATTAGAAGCTATCAATTTTAATTTCTGTATTTGACAATTACAAGTTCAGATCTTCAAGTTATAATTTGCAATAATAATTAGAAGCTATCAATTTTAAGTTCTGTATTTGACAATTACTAGTTCAGATCTCCAAGTTATTATTTGCAATAATAATTAGAAGCTATCAATTTTAAGTTCTGTATTTGACAATTACAAGTTCAGATCTTCAAGTTATAATTTACAATAATAATTAGAAGCTATCAATTTTAAGTTCTGTATTTGACAATTACAAGTTCAGATCTTCAAGTTATAATTTGCACTACTAATTTGTATTTAACAATTAGAAGTTCTGTATTTGACAATTACAAGTTCAGATCTTCAAGTTATAATTTGCAATAATAATTAGAAGCTATCAATTTTAAGTTCTGTATTTGACAATTACAAGTTCAGATCTACAAGTTATAAATTGAAATAATAATTAGAAGCTATCAATTTTAAGTTCTGTATTTGACAATTACAAGTTCAGAACTTCTAGTTATAATTTGCAATAATAATTAGAAGCTATCAATATTAAGTTCTGTATTTGAAAATTACTAGTTCAGATCTTCAAGTTATAATTTGCACTAATAATTTGTATTTAACAATTAGAAGTTCTGTATTTGACAATTACAAGTTCAGATCTTTTAGTTATAATTTGCAATAATAATTAGAAGCTATCAATTTTAAGTTCTGTATTTGAAAATTACTAGTTCATATCTTCAAGTTATAATTTGCACTAATAATTTGTATTTAATAATTAGAAGTTCTGTATTTGACAATTACTAGTTCAGATCTTCAAGTTATAATTTGAAATAATAATTTGAATTTAACAAATCTTAGTTCTGTAATTAACTATTACAAGTTCAGATCTTCAAGTTATAATTTGCAATAATAATTAGAAGCTATCAATTTTAAGTTCTGTATTTGACAATTACTAGTTCAGATCTTCAAGTTATAATTTGCACTAATAATTTGTATTTAACAATTAGAAGTTCTGTATTTGACTATTACAAGTTCAGATCTTCAAATTATTATTTGCAATAATAATTATAAGCTATCAATTTTAAGTTCTGCATTTGACAATTACAAGTTCAGATCTTCAAGTAATAATTTGCAATAATAATTAGAAGCTATCAATTTTAAGTTCTGTATTTGACAATTACTAGTTCAGATCTTCAAGTTATAATTTGAAATAATAATTTGAATTTAACAAATGTAAGTTCTGTAATTCACTATTACAAGTTCAGATCTTCAAGTTATAATTTACAATAATAATTAGAAGCTATCAATTTTAAGTTCTGTATTTGACTATTACAAGTTCAGATCTTCAAATTATTATTTGCAATCTTAGTTTGAATTTAACAATTCGAAGTTCTGTATTTACCTATTACAAGTTCAGATCTTCAAGTTATAATTTGTACTAATAATTTGTATTTAACAATTAGAAGTTCTGTATTTGACAATTACAAGTTCAGATCTTCAAGTTATAATTTGCAATAATAATTAGAAGCTATCAATTTTAAGTTCTGTATTTGACAATTACTAGTTCAGATCTTCAAGTTATAATTTGCACTAATAATTTGTATTTAACAATTAGAAGTTCTGTATTTGACAATTACAAGTTCAGATCTTCAAGTTATAATTTGCAATAATAATTAGAAGCTATCAATTTTAAGTTCTGTATTTGACAATTACTAGTTCATATCTTCAAGTTATAATTTGCACTAATAATTTGTATTTAACAATTAGAAGTTCTGTATTAGACTATTACAAGTTCAGATCTTCGAATTATTATTTGCAATCTTAGTTTGAATTTCACAATTCGAAGTTCTGTATTTACCTATTACAGGTTCAGATCTTCAAGTTATAATTTGCAATCACAATTTGTATTTAACAATGCTAAGTTGCGTATTTGTCAATTACAAGTTCAGATCTTCAAATTATAATTTGCAATAATAATTAGAAGCTATCAATTTTAAGTTCTGTATTTGACAATTACTAGTTCAGATCTTCAAGTTATAATTTGAAATAATAATTTGAATTTAACAAATCTAAGTTCTGTAATTCACTATTACAAGTTCAGCTCTTCAAGTTATAATTTACAATAATAATTAGAAGCTATCAATTTTAAGTTCTGTATTTGACAATTACAAGTTCAGATCTTCAAGTTATAATTTGCAATAATAATTAGAAGCTATTAATTTTAAGTTCTGTATTTGACAATTACAAGTTCAGATCTTCAAGTTATAATTTGAAATAATAATTAGAAGCTATCAATTTTATGTTCTGTATTTGACAATTACTAGTTCAGATCTTCTAGTTATAATTTGCAATAATAATTAGAAGCTATTAATTTTAAGTTCTGTATTTGACAATTACAAGTTCAGATCTTCAAGTTATAATTTGCAATAATAATTAGAAGCTATCAATTTTAAGTTCTGTATTTGACAATTACTAGTTCAGATCTTCAAGTTATAATTTGCACTAATAATTTGTATTTAACAATTGGAAGTTCTGTATTTGACTATTACAAGTTCAGATCTTCGAATTATTATTTGCAATCTTAGTTTGAATTTAACAATTCGAAGTTCAGTAATTCACTATTACAAGTTCAGATCTTCAAGTTATAATTTGAAATAATAATTTGAATTTAACAACTCTAAGTTCAGTAATTCACTATTACAAGTTCAGATCTTCAAGTTATAATTTGAAATAATAATTAGAAGCTATCAATTTTAAGTTCTGTATTTGACAATTACTAGTTCAGATCTTCAAGTTATAATTTGAAATTATAATTTGAATTTAACAAATCTAAGTTCTGTAATTCACTATTACAAGTTCAGATCTTCAAGTTATAATTTACAATAATAATTAGAAGCTATCAATTTTAAGTTCTCTATTTGACAATTACAAGTTCAGAACTTCAAGTTATAATTTGCACTAATAATTTGTATTTAACAATTAGAAGTTCTGTATTTGACAATTACAAGTTCAGATATTCAAGTTATAATTTGAAATAATAATTAGAAGCTATCAATTTTAAGTTCTGTATTTGACAATTACAAGTTCAGATCTTCAAGTTATAATTTGCAATAATAATTAGAAGCTATTAATTTTAAGTTCTGTATTTGACAATTACAAGTTCAGATCTTCAAGTTATAATTTGAAAAAATAATTAGAAGCTATCAATTTTATGTTCTGGATTTGACAATTACAAGTTCAGATCTTCAAGTTATAATTCGCAATAATAATTAGAAGCTATCAATTTTAATTTCTGTATTTGACAATTACAAGTTCAGATCTTCAAGTTATAATTTGCAATAATAATTAGAAGCTATCAATTTTAAGTTCTGTATTTGACAATTACTAGTTCAGATTTCCAAGTTATTATTTGCAATAATAATTAGAAGCTATCAATTTTAAGTTCTGTATTTGACAATTACAAGTTCAGATCTTCAAGTTATAATTTACAATAATAATTAGAAGCTATCAATTTTAAGTTCTATATTTGACAATTACAAGTTCAGATCTTCAAGTTATAATTTGCAATAATAATTAGAAGCTATCAATTTTAAGTTCTGTATTTTACAATTACTAGTTCAGATCTTCAAGTTATAATTTGAAGTAATAATTTGAATTTAACAAATGTAAGTTCTGTAATTCACTATTACAAGTTCAGATCTTCAAGTTATAATTTACAATAATAATTAGAAGCTATCAATTTTAAGTTCTGTATTTGACTATTACAAGTTCAGATCTTCAAGTTATAATTTGCAATAATAATTAGAAGCTATCAATTTTACGTTCTGTATTTGACAATTACAAGTTCAGATCTTCAAGTTATAATTTGCACTAATAATTTGTATTTAACAATTAGAAGTTCTGTATTTGACAATTACAAGTTCAGATCTTCAAGTTATAATTTGCAATAATAATTAGAAGCTATCAATTTTAAGTTCTGTATTTGACAATTACTAGTTCAGATCTTCAAGTTATAATTTGCACTAATAATTTGTATTTAACAATTAGAAGTTCTGTATTTGACTATTACAAGTTCAGATCTTCGAATTATTATTTGCAATCTTAGTTTGTATTTAACAAATGTAAGTTCTGTAATTCACTATTACAAGTTCAGATCTTCAAGTTATAATTTACAATAATAATTAGAAGCTATCAATTTTAAGTTCTGTATTTGACAATTACTAGTTCAGATCTTCAAGTTATAATTAGAAATAATAATTTGAATTTGACAAATCTAAGTTCTGTAATTCACTATTACAAGTTCAGATCTTCAAGTTATAATTTACAATAATAATTAGAAGCTATCAATTTTAAGTTCTGTATTTGACAATTACAAGTTCAGATCTACAAGTTATAATTTGCACTAATAATTTGTATTTAACATTTAGAAGTTCTGTATTTGACAATTACAAGTTCAGATCTTCAAGTTATAATTTGAAATAATAATTAGAAGCTATCAATTTTAAGTTCTGTATTTGACAATTACTAGTTCAGATCTTCAAGTTATAATTTGCAATAATAATTAGAAGCTATCAATTTTAAGTTCTGTATTTGACAATTTCTAGTTCAGATCTTCAAGTTATAATTTGAAATAATAATTTGAATTTAACAAATCTAAGTTCTGTAATTCACTACTACAAGTTCAGATCTTCAAGTTATAATTTACAATAATAATTAGAAGCTATCAATTTTAAGTTCTGTATTTGACAATTACAAGTTCAGATCTTCAAGTTATAATTTGCAATAATAATTAGAAGCTATCAATTTTAGTTCTGTATTTGACAATTACTAGTTCAGATCTTCAAGTAATAATTAGAAATAATAATTTGAATTTAACAAATCTAAGTTCTGTAATTCACTATTACAAGTTCAGATCTACAAGTTATAATTTACAATAATAACTACAAGCTATCAATTTTAAGTGCTGTATTTGACAATTACTAGTTCAGATCTTCAAGGTATAATTTGCACTAATAATTGGTATTTAACAATTCGAAGTTCTGTATTTGACTATTACAAGTTCAGATCTTCAAGTTATAATTTGAAATATAATTTTAAGCTATCTATTTTAAGTTCTGTATTTGACACTTACAAGTACAGATCTTCAAATTATTATTTGCAATAATAATTAGAAGCTATCAATTTTAAGTTCTGCATTTGACAATTACAAGTTCAGATCTTCAAGTTATTATTTGCAATAATAATTAGAAGCTATCAATTTTAAGTTCTGTATTGGACAATTACTAGTTCAGATCTTCAAGTTATAATTAGAAATAATAATTTGAATTTGACAAATCTAAGTTCTGTAATTCACTATTACAATCTCAGATCTTCAAGTTATAATTTACAATAATAATTAGAAGCTATCAATTTTAAGTTCTGTATTTGACAATTACAAGTTCAGATCTACAAGTTATAATTTGCACTAATAATTTGTATTTAACAATTAGAAGTTCTGTATTTGACAATTACAAGTTCAGATCTTCAAGTTATAATTTGAAATAATAATTAGAAGCTATCAATTTTAAGTTCTGTATTTGACAATTAGAAGTTCAGATCTTCAAGTTATAATTTGCAATAATAATTAGAAGCTATCAATTTTAAGTTCTGTATTTGACAATTACTAGTTCAGATCTTCAAGTTATAATTTGAAATAATAATTTGAATTTAACAAATCTAAGTTCTGTAATTCAATATTACAAGTTCAGATCTTCAAGTTATAATTTACAATAATAATTAGAAGCTATCAATTTTAAGTTCTGTATTTGACAATTTCATGTTCAGAACTTCAAGTTATAATTTGCACTAATAATTTGTATTTAACAATTAGAAGTTCTGTATTTGACAATTACTAGTTCAGATCTTCAAGTTACATTTTGCAATAATAATTAGAAGCTATCAAATTTTAGTTCTTGATTTGACAATTACAAGTTCAGATCTTCAAGTTATAATTTGCACTAATAATTTGTATTTAACAATTAGAAGTTCTGTATTTGACAATTACAAGTTCAGATCTCTAGTTATAATTTGCAATAATAATTAGAAGCTATCAATTTTAAGTTCTGTATTTGACAATTACAAGTTCAGATCTTCTAGTTATAATTTGAAATAATAATTTGTATTTAACAATTTGAAGTTCAGTATTTAACAATTACAAGTTCAGATCTTCAAGTTATAATTTGAAATAATAATTAGAAGCTATCAATTTTATGTTCTGTATTTGACAATTACAAGTTCAGATCTTCAAGTTATAATTTGCACTAATTATTAGAAGCTATCAATTTTAAGTTCTGTATTTGACAATTACTAGTTCAGATCTTCAAGTTATATTTTGAAATAATAATTTGAATTTAACAAATCTAAGTTCTGTAATTCACTATTACAAGTTCAGATCTTCAAGTGATAATTTACAATAATAATTAGAAGCTATCAATTTTAAGTTCTGTAGTTGACAATTACAAGTTCAGATCTTCAAGTTATAATTTGAAATAATAATTAGAAGCTATCAATTTTAAGTTCTGTATTTGACAATTACAAGTTCAGATCTTCTAGTTATAATTTGCAATAATAATTAGAAGCTATCAATTTTAAGATCTGTATTTGACAATTACTAGTTCAGAACTTCAAGTTATAATTTGCACTAATAATTAGTATTTAACAATTAGAAGTTCTGTATTTGACAATTACAAGTTCAGATCTTCAAGTTATAATTTGCAATAATAATTAGAAGCTATTAATTTTAAGTTCTGTATTTGACAATTACTAGTTCAGATCTTCAAGTTATATTTTGAAATAATAATTAGAAGCTATCAATTTTAAGTTCTGTATTTGACAATTACAAGTTCAGATCTTCAAGTTATAATTTACAATAATAATTAGAAGCTATCAATTTTAAGTTCTGTATTTGACAATTACAAGTTCAGATCTTCAAGTTATAATTTGCAATAATAATTAGTAGCTATCAATTTTAAGTTCTGTATTTGACAATTACAAGTTCAGATCTTCAAGTTATAATTTGCAATAATAATTAGAAGCTATTAATTTTAAGTTCTGTATTTGACAATTACTAGTTCAGATCTTCAAGTTATAAATTGCACTAATAATTTGTATTTAACAATTAGAAGTTCTGTATTTGACAATTACAAAATCAGATCTTCAAGTTATAATTTGCAATAATAATTAGAAGCTATCAATTTTAAGTTCTGTATTTGACAATTACAAGTTCAGATCTTCAAGTTATAATTAGAAATAATAATTAGAAGCTATCAATTTTAAGTTCTGTATTAGACAATTACAAGTTCAGATCTTCTAGTTATAATTTGCAATAATAATTAGAAGCTATCAATTTTAAGTTCTGTATTTGACAATTAGAAGTTCAGATCTTCAAGTTATAATTTGCAATAATAATTAGAAGCTATCAATTTTAAGTTCTGTATTTGACAATTACTAGTTCAGATCTTCAAGTTATAATTTGAAATAATAATTTGAATTTAACAAATCTAAGTTCTGTAATTCAATATTACAAGTTCAGATCTTCAAGTTATAATTTACAATAATAATTAAAAGCTATCAATTTTAAGTTCTGTATTTGACAATTTCATGTTCAGAACTTCAAGTTATAATTTGCACTAATAATTTGTATTTAACAATTAGAAGTTCTGTATTTGACAATTACAAGTTCAGATCTTCAAGTTACATTTTGCAATAATAATTAGAAGCTATCAATTTTTAGTTCTTGATTTGACAATTACAAGTTCAGATCTTCAAGTTATAATTTGCACTAATAATTTGTATTTAACAATTAGAAGTTCTGTATTTGACAATTACAAGTTCAGATCTTCAAGTTATAATTTGCAATAATAATTAGAAGCTATCAATTTTAAGTTCTGTATTTGACAATTACAAGTTCAGATCTTCAAGTTATAATTTGCAATAATAATTAGAAGCTATCAATTTTAAGTTCTGTATTTGACAATTACAAGTTCAGATCTTCAAGTTATAATTTGCACTAATAATTTGTATTTAACAATTAGAAGTTCTGTATTTGACAATTACAAGTTCAGATCTACAAGTTATAATTTGCAATAATAATTAGAAGCTATCAATTTTAAGTTCTGTATTTGACAATTACTAGTTCAGTCATCAAATAATAATTTGAAATAATTATTTGAATTTAACAAATCTAAGTTCTGTAATTCACTATTACAAGTTCAGATCTTCAAGTTATAATTTACAATAATAATTAGAAGCTATCAATTTTAAGTGCTGTGTTTGACAATTACTAGTTCAGATCTTCAAGTTATAATTTGCACTAATAATTTGTATTTAACAATTCGAAGTTCTGTATATGACTATTACAAGTTCAGATCTTCTAGTTATAATTTGAATTATAATTATAAGCTATCAATTTTAAGTTCTGTATTTGACAATTACAAGTTCAGATCTTCAAGTTATAATTTGCAATAATAATTAGAAGCTATCAATTTTAAGTTCTGTATTTGACAATTACTAGTTCAGATCTTCAAGTTATAATTAGAAATAATAATTTGAATTTGACAAATCTAAGTTCTGTAATTCACTATTACAAGTTCAGATCTTCAAGTTATAATTTACAATAATAATTAGAAGCTATCAATTTTAAGTTCTGTATTTGACAATTACAAGTTCAGATCTACAAGTTATAATTTGCACTAATAATTTGTATTTAACATTTAGAAGTTCTGTATTTGACAATTACAAGTTCAGATCTTCAAGTTATAATTTGAAATAATAATTAGAAGCTATCAATTTTAAGTTCTGTATTTGACAATTACTAGTTCAGATCTTCAAGTTATAATTTGCAATAATAATTAGAAGCTATCAATTTTAAGTTCTGTATTTGACAATTACTAGTTCAGATCTTCAAGTTATAATTTGAAATAATAATTTGAATTTAACAAATCTAAGTTCTGTAATTCACTACTACAAGTTCAGATCTTCAAGTTATAATTTACAATAATAATTAGAAGCTATCAATTTTAAGTTCTGTATTTGACAATTACAAGTTCAGATCTTCAAGTTATAATTTGCAATAATAATTAGAAGCTATCAATTTTAAGTGCTGTATTTGACAATTACTAGTTCAGATCTTCAAGTTATAATTTGCACTAATAATTTGTATTTAACAATTCGAAGTTCTGTATTTGACTATTACAAGTTCAGATCTTCAAGTTATAATTTGCAATAATAATTAGAAGCTATCAATTATAAGTTCTGTATTGGACAATTACTAGTTCAGATCTTCAAGTTATAATTAGAAATAATAATTTGAATTTGACAAATCTAAGTTCTGTAATTCACTATTACAAGTTCAGATCTTCAAGTTATTATTTACAATAATAATTAGAAGCTATCAATTTTAAGTTCTGTATTTGACAATTACAAGTTCAGATCTACAAGTTATAATTTGCACTAATAATTTGTATTTAACAATTAGAAGTTCTGTATTTGACAATTACAAGTTCAGATCTTCAAGTTATAATTTGAAATAATAATTAGAAGCTATCAATTTTAAGTTCTGTATTTGACAATTAGAAGTTCAGATCTTCAAGTTATAATTTGCAATAATAATTAGAAGCTATCAATTTTAAGTTCTGTATTTGACAATTACTAGTTCAGATCTTCTAGTTATAATTTGAAAAATAATTTGAATTTAACAAATCTTAGTTCTGTAATTCAATATTACAAGTTCAGATCTTCAAGTTATAATTTACAATAATAATTAGAAGCTATCAATTTTAAGTTCTGTATTTGACAATTACAAGTTAAGAACTTCAAGTTATAATTTGCACTAATAATTTGTATTTAACAATTAGAAGTTCTGTATTTGACAATTACAAGTTCAGATCTTCAAGTTATATTTTGCAATAATAATTAGAAGCTATCAATTTTTAGTTCTTGATTTGACAATTACAAGTTCAGATCTTCAAGTTATAATTTGCACTAATAATTTGTATTTAACAATTAGAAGTTCTGTATTTGACAATTACAAGTTCAGATCTTCAAGTTATAATTTGCAATAATAATTAGAAGCTATTAATTTTAAGTTCTGTATTTGACAATTACAAGTTCAGATCTTCAAGTTATAATTTGCAATAATAATTAGAAGCTATCAATTTTAAGTTCTGTATTTGACAATTACAAGTTCAGATCTTCAAGTTATAATTTGCACTAATAATTTGTATTTAACAATTAGAAGTTCTGTATTTGACAATTACAAGTTCAGATCTACAAGTTATAATTTGCAATAATAATTAGAAGCTATCAATTTTAGTTCTGTATTTGACAATTACTAGGTCAGTCATCAAATAATAATTTGAAATAATAATTTGAATTTAACAAATCTAAGTTCTGTAATTCACTATTACAAGTTCAGATCTTCAAGTTATAATTTACAATAATAATTAAAAGCTATCAATTTTAAGTGCTGTATTTGACAATTACTAGTTCAGATCTTCAAGTTATAATTTGCACTAATAATTTGTATTTAACAATTTGAAGTTCTGTATTTGACTATTACTAGTTCAGATCTTCAATTTATAATTTGAATTATAATTATAAGCTATCAATTTTAAGTTCTGTATTTGACAATTACAAGTTCAGAACTTCAAGTTATAATTTGCAATAATAATTAGAAGCTATCAATTTTAAGTTCTGTATTTGACAATTACTAGTTCAGATCTTCAAGTTATAATTAGAAATAATAATTTGAATTTGACAAATCTAAGTTCTGTAATTCACTATTACAAGTTCAGATCTTCAAGTTATAATTTGCAATAATAATTAGAAGCTATCAATTTTAAGTTCTGTATTTGACAATTACAAGTTCAGATCTTCAAGTTATAATTTGCACTAATAATTTGTTTTTAACAGTTAGAAGTTCTGTATTTGACTATTACTAGTTCAGATTTTCAAATTATTATTTGCAATATTAGTTTGAATTTAACAATTAGAAGTTCTGTATTTACCTATTACAAGTTCAGATCTTCAAGTTATAATTTGCACTAATAATTTGTATTTAACAATTCGATGTTCTGTATTTGACTATTACAAGTTCAGATCTTCAAGTTATAATTTGAAATAATAATTAGAAGCTATCAATTTTAAGTTCTGCATTTGACAATTACAAGTTCAGATCTTCAAGTTATAATTTGCAATAATAATTAGAAGCTATCAATTTTAAGTTCTGTATTTGACAATTACTAGTTCAGATCTTCAAGTTATAATTTGAAATAATAATTTGAATTTAACAAATCTAAGTTCTGTAATTCACTATTACAAGTTCAGATCTTCAAGTTATAATTTACAATAATAATTAGAAGCTATCAATTTTAAGTTCTGTATTTGACTATTACAAGTTCAGATCTTCAAATTATTATTTGCAATCTTAGTTTGAATTTAACAATTCGAAGTTCTGTATTTACCTATTACAAGTTCAGATCTTCAAGTTATAATTTGTACTAATAATTTGTATTTAACAATTCGAAGTTCTGTATTTGACTATTACAAGTTCAGATCTTCAAGTTATAATTTACAATAATAATTAAAAGCTATCAATTTTAAGTTCTGTATTTGACAATTACAAGTTCAGATCTTCAAGTTATAATTTGCAATAATAATTAGAAGCTATCAATTTTAAGTACTGTATTTGACAATTACAAGTTCAGATCTTCAAGTTATAATTTGCAATAATAATTAGAAGCTATCAATTTTAAGTTCTGTATTTGACAATTACTAGTTCAGATCTTCAAGTTATAATTTGAAATAATAATTAGAATCTATCAATTTTAAGTTCTGTATTTGACAATTACTAGTTCAGATCTTCAAGTTATAATTTGCACTAATAATTTGTATTTAACAATTAGAAGTTCTGTATTTGACTATTACAAGTTCAGATCTTCGAATTATTATTTGCAATCTTAGTTTGAATTTAACAATTCGAAGTTCTGTATTTACCTATTACAGGTTCAGATCTTCAAGTTATAATTTGCAATCACAATTTGTATTTAACAATGCTAAGTTGCGTATTTGTCTATTACAAGTTCAGATCTTCAAATTATAATTTGCAATAATAATTAGAAGCTATCAATTTTAAGTTCTGTATTTGACAATTACAAGTTCAGATCTTCAAGTTATTATTTGCAATAATAATTAGAAGCTATCAATTTTAAGTTCTGTATTTGACAATTACAAGTTCAGATCTAAAAGTTATAATTTACAATAATAATTAGAAGCTATCAATTTTAAATTCTGTATTTATCAATTACAAGTTCAGATCTTCAAGTTATAATATGCAATAATAATTAGAAGCTATCAATTTTAAGTTCTGTATTTGACAATTACAAGTTCAGATCTTCAAGTTATATTTTGCAATAATAATTAGAAGCTATTAATTTTAAGTTCTGTATTTGACAATTACAAGTTCAGATCTTCAAGTTATAATTTGAAATAATAATTAGAAGCTATCAATTTTATGTTCTGTATTTGACAATTACAAGTTCAGATCTTCAAGTTATAATTTGCAATAATAATTAGAAGCTATCAATTTTAAGTTCTGTATTTGACAATTACAAGTTCAGATCTTCAAGTTATAATTTGCAATAATAATTAGAAGCTATCAATTTTAAGTTCTGTATTTGACAATTACTAGTTCAGATCTCCAAGTTATTATTTGCAATAATAATTAGAAGCTATCAATTTTAAGTTCTGTATTTGACAATTACAAGTTCAGATCTTCAAGTTATAATTTACAATAATAATTAGAAGCTATCAATTTTAAGTTCTGTATTTGACAATTACAAGTTCAGATCTTCAAGTTATAATTTGCAATAAAAATTAGAAGCTATCAATTTTAAGTTCTGTATTTGACAATTACTAGTTCAGATCTTCAAGTTATAATTTGAAATAATAATTTGAATTTAACAAATCTAAGTTCTGTAATTCACTATTACAAGTTCAGATCTTCAAGTTATAATTTACAATAATAATTAGAAGCTATCAATTTTAAGTTCTGTATTTGACAATTACAAGTTCAGATCTTCAAGTTATTATTTGCAATAATAATTAGAAGCTATCAATTTTAAGTTCTGTATTTGACAATTACTAGTTCAGATCTTCAAGTTATAATTTGCACTAATAATTTGTATTTAACAATTAGAAGTTCTGTATTTGACTATTACAAGTTCAGATCTTCGAATTATTATTTGCAATCTTAGTTTGAATTTAACAATTCGAAGTTCTGTATTTACCTATTACAGGTTCAGATCTTCAAGTTATAATTTGCAATCACAATTTGTATTTAACAATGCTAAGTTGCGTATTTGTCTATTACAAGTTCAGATCTTCAAATTATAATTTGCAATAATAATTAGAAGCTATCAATTTTAAGTTCTGTATTTGACAATTACAAGTTCAGATCTTCAAGTTATTATTTGCAATAATAATTAGAAGCTATCAATTTTAAGTTCTGTATTTGACAATTACAGGTTCAGATCTTCAAGTTATAATTTGCAATCACAATTTGTATTTAACAATGCTAAGTTGCGTATTTGTCTATTACAAGTTCAGATCTTCAAATTATAATTTGCAATAATAATTAGAAGCTATCAATTTTAAGTTCTGTATTTGACAATTACAAGTTCAGATCTTCAAGTTATTATTTGCAATAATAATTAGAAGCTATCAATTTTAAATTCTGTATTTAACAATTACAAGTTCAGATCTTCAAGTTATAATATGCAATAATAATTAGAAGCTATCAATTTTAAGTTCTGTATTTGACAATTACTAGTTCAGATCTTCAAGTTATAATTTGAAATAATAATTTGAATTTAACAAATCTAAGTTCTGTAATTCACTATTACAAGTTCAGATCTTCAAGTTATAATTTACAATAATAATTAGAAGCTATCAATTTTAAGTTCTGTATTTGACAATTACAAGTTCAGATCTTCAAGTTATAATTTGCAATAATAATTAGAAGCTATTAATTTTAAGTACTGTATTTGACAATTACAAGTTCAGATCTTCAAGTTATAATTTGAAATAATAATTAGAAGCTATCAATTTTATGTTCTGTATTTGACAATTACAAGTTCAGATCTTCAAGTTATAATTTGCAATAATAATTAGAAGCTATCAATTTTAAGTTCTGTATTTGACAATTACAAGTTCAGATCTTCAAGTTATAATTTGCAATAATAATTAGAAGCTATCAATTTTAAGTTCTGTATTTGACAATTACTAGTTCAGATCTCCAAGTTATTATTTGCAATAATAATTAGAAGCTATCAATTATAAGTTCTGTATTTGACAATTACAAGTTCAGATCTTCAAGTTATAATTTACAATAATAATTAGAAGCTATCCATTTTAAGTTCTGTATTTGACAATTACAAGTTCAGATCTTCAAGTTATAATTTGCAATAATAATTAGAAGCTATCAATTTTAAGTTCTGTATTTGACAATTACTAGTTCAGATCTTCAAGTTATAATTTGAAATAATAATTTGAATTTAACAAATCTAAGTTCTGGAATTCACTATTACAAGTTCAGATCTTCAAGTTATAATTTACAATAATAATTAGAAGCTATCAATTTTAAGTTCTGTATTTGACAATTACAAGTTCAGATCTTCAAGTTATATTTGCAATAATAATTAGAAGCTATCAATTTTAAGTTCTGTATTTGACAATTACTAGTTCAGATCTTCAAGTTATAATTTGCACTAATAATTTGTATTTAACAATTAGAAATTCTGTATTTGACTATTACAAGTTCAGATCTTCGAATTATTATTTGCAATCTTAGTTTGAATTTAACAATTCGAAGTTCTGTATTTACCTATTACAGGTTCAGATCTTCAAGTTATAATTTGCAATCACAATTTGTATTTAACAATGCTAAGTTGCGTATTTGTCTATTACAAGTTCAGATCTTCAAATTATAATTTGCAATAATAATTAGAAGCTATCAATTTTAAGTTCTGTATTTGACAATTACAAGTTCAGATCTTCAAGTTATTATTTGCAATAATAATTAGAAGCTATCAATTTTAAGTTCTGTATTTGACAATTACAAGTTCAGATCTTGAAGTTATAATTTACAATAATAATTAGAAGCTATCAATTTTAAGTTCTGTATTTAACAATTACAAGTTCAGATCTTCAAGTTATAATATGCAATAATAATTAGAAGCTATCAATTTTAAGTTCTGTATTTGACAATTACTAGTTCAGATCTTCAAGTTATAATTTGAAATAATAATTTGGATTTAACAAATCTAAGTTCAGTAATTCACTATTACAAGTTCAGATCTTCAAGTTATAATTTACAATAATAATTAGAAGCTATCAATTTTAAGTTCTGAATTTGACAATTACAAGTTCAGATCTTCAAGTTATAATTTGCACTAATAATTTGTATTTAACAATTAGAAGTTCTGTATTTGACAATCAAAAGTTCAGATCTTCAAGTTATAATTTGCAATAATAATTAGAAGCTATCAATTTTAAGTTCTGTATTTGACAATTACTAGTTCAGATCTTCAAATTATAATTTGCACTAATAATTTGTATTTAACAATTAGAAGTTCTGTATTTGACAATTACAAGTTCAGATCTTCAAGTTATAATTTGCAATAATAATTAGAAGCTATCAATTTTAAGTTCTGTATTTGACAATTACAAGTTCAGATCTTCAAGTTATAATTTGCAATAATTATTAGAAGCTATCAATTTTAAGTTCTGTATTTGACAATTACTAGTTCAGATCTTCAAGTTATATTTTGAAATAATAATTTGAATTTAACAAATCTAAGTTCTGTAATTCACTATTACAAGTTCAGATCTTCAAGTTATAATTTACAATAATAATTAGAAGCTATCAATTTTAAGTTCTGTAGTTGACAATTACAAGTTCAGATCTTCAAGTTATAATTTGAAATAATAATTAGAAGCTATCAATTTTAAGTTCTGTATTTGACAATTACAAGTTCAGATCTTCAAGTTATAATTTGAAATAATAATTAGAAGCTATCAATTTTAAGTTCTGTATTTGACAATTACAAGTTCAGATCTTCAAGTTATAATTTACAATAATAATTAGAAGCTATCAATTTTAAGTTCTGTATTTGACAATTACAAGTTCAGATCTTCAAGTTATAATTTGCAATAGTAATTAGAAGCTATCAATTTTAAGTTCTGTATTTGACAATTACTAGTTCAGATCTTCAAGTTATAATTTGAAATAATAATTTGAATTTATCAAATCTAAGTTCTGTAATTCACTATTACAAGTTCAGATCTTCAAGTTATAATTTACAATAATAATTAGAAGCTATCAATTTTAAGTGCTGTATTTGACAATTACAAGTTCAGATCTTCTAGTTATAATTTGCACTAATAATTTGTATTTAACAATTTGAAGTTCTGTATTTAACAATTACAAGTTCAGATCTTCAAGTTATAATTTGCAATAATAATTAGAAGCTATCAATTTTAAGTTCTGTATTTAACAATTACAAGTTCAGATCTTCAAGTTATAATATGCAATAATAATTAGAAGCTATCAATTTTAAGTTCTGTATTTGACAATTACTAGTTCAGATCTTCAAGTTATAATTTGAAATAATAATTTGGATTTAACAAATCTAAGTTCTGTAATTCACTATTACAAGTTCAGATCTTCAAGTTATAATTTACAATAATAATTAGAAGCTATCAATTTTAAGTTCTGAATTTGACAATTACAAGTTCAGATCTTCAAGTTATAATTTGCACTAATAATTTGTATTTAACAATTAGAAGTTCTGTATTTAACAATCAAAAGTTCAGATCTTCAAGTTATAATTTGCAATAGTAATTAGAAGCTATCAATTTTAAGTTCTGTATTTGACAATTACTAGTTCAGATCTTCAAATTATAATTTGCACTAATAATTTGTATTTAACAATTAGAAGTTCTGTATTTGACAATTACAAGTTCAGATCTTCAAGTTATAATTTGCAATAATAATTAGAAGCTATCAATTTTAAGTTCTGTATTTGACAATTACAAGTTCAGATCTTCAAGTTATAATTTGCAATAATTATTAGAAGCTATCAATTTTAAGTTCTGTATTTGACAATTACTAGTTCAGATCTTCAAGTTATATTTAGAAATAATAATTTGAATTTAACAAATCTAAGTTCTGTAATTCACTATTACAAGTTCAGATCTTCAAGTTATAATTTACAATAATAATTAGAAGCTATCAATTTTAAGTTCTGTAGTTGACAATTACAAGTTCAGATCTTCAAGTTATAATTTGAAATAATAATTAGAAGCTATCAATTTTAAGTTCTGTATTTGACAAATACAAGTTCAGATCTTCAAGTTATAATTTGAAATAATAATTAGAAGCTATCAATTTTAAGTTCTGTATTTGACAATTACAAGTTCAGATCTTCAAGTTATAATTTACAATAATAATTAGAAGCTATCAATTTTAAGTTCTGTATTTGACAATTACAAGTTCAGATCTTCAAGTTATAATTTGCAATAGTAATTAGAAGCTATCAATTTTAAGTTCTGTATTTGACAATTACTAGTTCAGATCTTCAAGTTATAATTTGAAATAATAATTTGAATTTATCAAATCTAAGTTCTGTAATTCACTATTACAAGTTCAGATCTTCAAGTTATAATTTACAATAATAATTAGAAGCTATCAATTTTAAGTGCTGTATTTGACAATTACAAGTTCAGATCTTCTAGTTATAATTTGCACTAATAATTTGTATTTAACAATTTGAAGTTCTGTATTTAACAATTACAAGTTCAGATCTTCAAGTTATAATTTGCAATAATAATTAGAAGCTATCAATTTTAAGTTCTGTATTTGACAATTACTAGTTCAGATCTTCAAGTTATAATTTGTAATAATAATTTGAATTTAACAAATCTAAGTTCTGTAATTCACGATTACAAGTTCAGATCTTCAAGTTATAACTTACAATAATAATTAGAAGCTATCAATTTTAAGTTCTGTATTTGACAATTACAAGTTCAGATCTTCAAGTTATAATTTGCAATAATAATTAGAAGCTATTAATTTTAAGTTCTGTATTTGACAATTACAAGTTCAGATCTTCAAGTTATAATTTGAAATAATAATTAGAAGCTATCAATTTTATGTTCTGTATTTGACAATTACAAGTTCAGATCTTCAAGTTATAATTTGCAATAATAATTAGAAGCTATCAATTTTAAGTTCTGTATTTGACAATTACAAGTTCAGATCTTCAAGTTATAATTTGCAATAATTATTAGAAGCTATCAATTTTAAGTTCTGTATTTGACAATTACTAGTTCAAATCTTCAAGTTATATTTTGAAATAATAATTTGAATTTAACAAATCTAAGTTCTGTAGTTCACTATTACAAGTTCAGATCTTCAAGTTATAATTTACAATAATAATTAGAAGCTATCAATTTTAAGTTCTGTAGTTGACAATTACAAGTTCAGATCTTCAAGTTATAATTTGAAATAATAATTAGAAGCTATCAATTTTAAGTTCTGTATTTGACAATTACAAGTTCAGATCTTCTAGTTATAATTTGCAATAATAATTAGAAGCTATCAATTTTAAGATCTGTATTTGACAATTACTAGTTCAGAACTTCAAGTTATAATTTGCACTAATAATTAGTATTTAACAATTAGAAGTTCTGTATTTGACAATTACAAGTTCAGATCTTCAAGTTATAATTTGCAATAATAATTAGAAGCTATCAATTTTAAGTTCTGTATTTGACAATTACAAGTTCAGATCTTCAAGTTATAATTTGCACTAATAATTTGTATTTAACAATTAGAAGTTCTGTATTTGACAATTAAAAGTTTAGATCTTCAAGTTATAATTTGCAATAATAATTAGAAGCTATCAATTTTAAGTTCTGTATTTGACAATTACTAGTTCAGATCTTCAAATTATAATTTGCACTAATGATTTGTATTTAACAATTAGAAGTTCTGTATTTGACTATTACAAGTTCAGATCTTCGAATTATTATTTGCAATAATAATTAGAAGCTATCAATTTTAAGTTCTGTATTTGACAATTACAAGTTCAGATCTTCAAGTTATTATTTGCAATAATAATTAGAAGCTATCAATTTTAAGTTCTGTATTTGACAATTACAAGTTCAGATCTTCAAGTTATAATTTACAATAATAATTAGAAGCTATCAATTTTAAGTTCTGTATTTGACAATTACAAGTTCAGATCTTCAAGTTATAATTTGCAATAGTAATTAGAAGCTATCAATTTTAAGTTCTGTATTTGACAATTACTAGTTCAGATCTTCAAGTTATAATTTGAAATAATAATTTGAATTTATCAAATCTAAGTTCTGTAATTCACTATTACAAGTTCAGATCTTCAAGTTATAATTTACAATAATAATTAGAAGCTATCAATTTTAAGTGCTGTATTTGACAATTACAAGTTCAGATCTTCTAGTTATAACTTGCACTAATAATTTGTATTTAACAATTTGAAGTTCTGTATTTAGCAATTACTAGTTCAGATCTTCAAGTTATAATTTGCAATAATAATTAGAAGCAATCAATTTTAAGTTCTGTATTTGACAATTACAAGTTCAGATCTTCAAGTTATAATTTACAATAATAATTAGAAGCTATCAATTTTAAGTTCTGTATTTGACAATTACTAGTTCAGATCTTCAAGTTATAATTTGCACTAATAATTAGTATTTAACAATTAGAAGTTCTGTATTTGACTATTACAAGTTCAGATCTTCGAATTATTATTTGCAATCTTAGTTTGAATTTAACAATTCGAAGTTCTGTATTTACCTATTACAGGTTCAGATCTTCAAGTTATAATTTGCAATCACAACTTGTATTTAACAATGCTAAGTTGCGTATTTATCTATTACAAGTTCAGATCTTCAAATTATATTTTGCAATAATAATTAGAAGCTATCAATTTTAAGTTCTGTATTTGACAATTACAAGTTCAGATCTTCAAGTTATTATTTGCAATAATAATTAGAAGCTATCAATTTTAAGTTCTGTATTTGACAATTACAAGTTCAGATCTTCAAGTTATAATTTACAATAATAATTAGAAGCTATCAATTTTAAGTTCTGTATTTGACAATTACAAGTACAGATCTTCAAGTTATAATTTGCAATAGTAATTAGAAGCTATCAATTTTAAGTTCTGTATTTGACAATTACTAGTTCAGATCTTCAAGTTATAATTTGAAATAATAATTTGAATTTATCAAATCTAAGTTCTGTAATTCACTATTACAAGTTCAGATCTTCAAGTTATAATTTACAATAATAATTAGAAGCTATCAATTTTAAGTGCTGTATTTGACAATTACAAGTTCAGATCTTCTAGTTATAATTTGCACTAATAATTTGTATTTAACAATTTGTAGTTCTGTATTTAACAATTACAAGTTCAGATCTTCAAGTTATAATTTGCAATAATAATTAGAAGCTATCAATTTTAAGTTCTGTATTTGACAATTACTAGTTCAGATCTTCAAGTTATAATTTGAAATAATAATTTGAATTTAACAAATCTAAGTTCTGTAATTCACGATTACAAGTTCAGATCTTCAAGTTATAACTTACAATAATAATTAGAAGCTATCAATTTTAAGTTCTGTATTTGACAATTACAAGTACAGCTCTTCAAGTTATAATTTGCAATAGTAATTAGAAGCTATCAATTTTAAGTTCTGTATTTGACAATTACTAGTTCAGATCTTCAAGTTATAATTTGAAATAATAATTTGAATTTATCAAATCTAAGTTCTGTAATTCACTATTACAAGTTCAGATCTTCAAGTTATAATTTACAATAATAATTAGAAGCTATCAATTTTAAGTGCTGTATTTGACAATTACAAGTTCAGATCTTCTAGTTATAATTTGCACTAATAATTTGTATTTAACAATTTTAAGTTCTGTATTTAACAATTACAAGTTCAGATCTTCAAGTTATAATTTGCAATAATAATTAGAAGCTATCAATTTTAAGTTCTGTATTTGACAATTACTAGTTCAGATCTTCAAGTTATAATTTGAAATAATAATTTGAATTTAACAAATCTAAGTTCTGTAATTCACGATTACAAGTTCAGATCTTCAAGTTATAACTTACAATAATAATTAGAAGCTATCAATTTTAAGTTCTGTATTTGACAATTACAAGTTCAGATCTTCAAGTTATAATTTGCAATAATAATTAGAAGCTATTAATTTTAAGTTCTGTATTTGACAATTACAAGTTCAGATCTTCAAGTTATAATTTGAAATAATAATTAGAAGCTATCAATTTTATGTTCTGTATTTGACAATTACAAGTTCAGATCTTCAAGTTATAATTTGCAATAATAATTAGAAGCTATCAATTTTAAGTTCTGTATTTGACAATTACAAGTTCAGATCTTCAAGTTATAATTTGCAATAATTATTAGAAGCTATCAATTTTAAGTTCTGTATTTGACAATTACTAGTTCAGATCTTCAAGTTATATTTTGAAATAATAATTTGAATTTAACAAATCTAAGTTCTGTAGTTCACTATTACAAGTTCAGATCTTCAAGTTATAATTTACAATAATAATTAGAAGCTATCAATTTTAAGTTCTGTAGTTGACAATTACAAGTTCAGATCTTCAAGTTATAATTTGAAATAATAATTAGAAGCTATCAATTTTAAGTTCTGTATTTGACAATTACAAGTTCAGATCTTCTAGTTATAATTTGCAATAATAATTAGAAGCTATCAATTTTAAGATCTGTATTTGACAATTACTAGTTCAGAACTTCAAGTTATAATTTGCACTAATAATTAGTATTTAACAATTAGAAGTTCTGTATTTGACAATTACAAGTTCAGATCTTCAAGTTATAATTTGCAATAATAATTAGAAGCTATCAATTTTAAGTTCTGTATTTGACAATTACAAGTTCAGATCTTCAAGTTATAATTTGCACTAATAATTTGTATTTAACAATTAGAAGTTCTGTATTTGACAATTAAAAGTTTAGATCTTCAAGTTATAATTTGCAATAATAATTAGAAGCTATCAATTTTAAGTTCTGTATTTGACAATTACTAGTTCAGATCTTCAAATTATAATTTGCACTAATGATTTGTATTTAACAATTAGAAGTTCTGTATTTGACTATTACAAGTTCAGATCTTCGAATTATTATTTGCAATAATAATTAGAAGCTATCAATTTTAAGTTCTGTATTTGACAATTACAAGTTCAGATCTTCAAGTTATTATTTGCAATAATAATTAGAAGCTATCAATTTTAAGTTCTGTATTTGACAATTACAAGTTCAGATCTTCAAGTTATAATTTACAATAATAATTAGAAGCTATCAATTTTAAGTTCTGTATTTGACAATTACAAGTTCAGATCTTCAAGTTATAATTTGCAATAGTAATTAGAAGCTATCAATTTTAAGTTCTGTATTTGACAATTACTAGTTCAGATCTTCAAGTTATAATTTGAAATAATAATTTGAATTTATCAAATCTAAGTTCTGTAATTCACTATTACAAGTTCAGATCTTCAAGTTATAATTTACAATAATAATTAGAAGCTATCAATTTTAAGTGCTGTATTTGACAATTACAAGTTCAGATCTTCTAGTTATAACTTGCACTAATAATTTGTATTTAACAATTTGAAGTTCTGTATTTAGCAATTACTAGTTCAGATCTTCAAGTTATAATTTGCAATAATAATTAGAAGCAATCAATTTTAAGTTCTGTATTTGACAATTACAAGTTCAGATCTTCAAGTTATAATTTACAATAATAATTAGAAGCTATCAATTTTAAGTTCTGTATTTGACAATTACTAGTTCAGATCTTCAAGTTATAATTTGCACTAATAATTAGTATTTAACAATTAGAAGTTCTGTATTTGACTATTACAAGTTCAGAACTTCGAATTATTATTTGCAATCTTAGTTTGAATTTAACAATTCGAAGTTCTGTATTTACCTATTACAGGTTCAGATCTTCAAGTTATAATTTGCAATCACAACTTGTATTTAACAATGCTACGTTGCGTATTTATCTATTACAAGTTCAGATCTTCAAATTATATTTTGCAATAATAATTAGAAGCTATCAATTTTAAGTTCTGTATTTGACAATTACAAGTTCAGATCTTCAAGTTATTATTTGCAATAATAATTAGAAGCTATCAATTTTAAGTTCTGTATTTGACAATTACAAGTTCAGATCTTCAAGTTATAATTTACAATAATAATTAGAAGCTATCAATTTTAAGTTCTGTATTTGACAATTACAAGTACAGATCTTCAAGTTATAATTTGCAATAATAATTAGAAGCTATCAATTTTAAGTTCTGTATTTGACAATTACTAGTTCAGATCTTCAAGTTATAATTTGAAATAATAATTTGAATTTAACAAATCTAAGTTCTGTAATTCACGATTACAAGTTCAGATCTTCAAGTTATAACTTACAATAATAATTAGAAGCTATCAATTTTAAGTTCTGTATTTGACAATTACAAGTACAGCTCTTCAAGTTATAATTTGCAATAGTAATTAGAAGCTATCAATTTTAAGTTCTGTATTTGACAATTACTAGTTCAGATCTTCAAGTTATAATTTGAAATAATAATTTGAATTTATCAAATCTAAGTTCTGTAATTCACTATTACAAGTTCAGATCTTCAAGTTATAATTTACAATAATAATTAGAAGCTATCAATTTTAAGTGCTGTATTTGACAATTACAAGTTCAGATCTTCTAGTTATAATTTGCACTAATAATTTGTATTTAACAATTTTAAGTTCTGTATTTAACAATTACAAGTTCAGATCTTCAAGTTATAATTTGCAATAATAATTAGAAGCTATCAATTTTAAGTTCTGTATTTGACAATTACTAGTTCAGATCTTCAAGTTATAATTTGAAATAATAATTTGAATTTAACAAATCTAAGTTCTGTAATTCACGATTACAAGTTCAGATCTTCAAGTTATAACTTACAATAATAATTAGAAGCTATCAATTTTAAGTTCTGTATTTGACAATTACAAGTTCAGATCTTCAAGTTATAATTTGCAATAATAATTAGAAGCTATTAATTTTAAGTTCTGTATTTGACAATTACAAGTTCAGATCTTCAAGTTATAATTTGAAATAATAATTAGAAGCTATCAATTTTATGTTCTGTATTTGACAATTACAAGTTCAGATCTTCAAGTTATAATTTGCAATAATAATTAGAAGCTATCAATTTTAAGTTCTGTATTTGACAATTACAAGTTCAGATCTTCAAGTTATAATTTGCAATAATTATTAGAAGCTATCAATTTTAAGTTCTGTATTTGACAATTACTAGTTCAGATCTTCAAGTTATATTTTGAAATAATAATTTGAATTTAACAAATCTAAGTTCTGTAGTTCACTATTACAAGTTCAGATCTTCAAGTTATAATTTACAATAATAATTAGAAGCTATCAATTTTAAGTTCTGTAGTTGACAATTACAAGTTCAGATCTTCAAGTTATAATTTGAAATAATAATTAGAAGCTATCAATTTTAAGTTCTGTATTTGACAATTACAAGTTCAGATCTTCTAGTTATAATTTGCAATAATAATTAGAAGCTATCAATTTTAAGATCTATATTTGACAATTACTAGTTCAGAACTTCAAGTTATAATTTGCACTAATAATTAGTATTTAACAATTAGAAGTTCTGTATTTGACAATTACAAGTTCAGATCTTCAAGTTATAATTTGCAATAATAATTAGAAGCTATCAATTTTAAGTTCTGTATTTGACAATTACAAGTTCAGATCTTCAAGTTATAATTTGCACTAATAATTTGTATTTAACAATTAGAAGTTCTGTATTTGACAATTAAAAGTTTAGATCTTCAAGTTATAATTTGCAATAATAATTAGAAGCTATCAATTTTAAGTTCTGTATTTGACAATTACTAGTTCAGATCTTCAAATTATAATTTGCACTAATGATTTGTATTTAACAATTAGAAGTTCTGTATTTGACTATTACAAGTTCAGATCTTCGAATTATTATTTGCAATAATAATTAGAAGCTATCAATTTTAAGTTCTGTATTTGACAATTACAAGTTCAGATCTTCAAGTTATTATTTGCAATAATAATTAGAAGCTATCAATTTTAAGTTCTGTATTTGACAATTACAAGTTCAGATCTTCAAGTTATAATTTACAATAATAATTAGAAGCTATCAATTTTAAGTTCTGTATTTGACAATTACAAGTTCAGATCTTCAAGTTATAATTTGCAATAGTAATTAGAAGCTATCAATTTTAAGTTCTGTATTTGACAATTACTAGTTCAGATCTACAAGTTATAATTTGAAATAATAATTTGAATTTATCAAATCTAAGTTCTGTAATTCACTATTACAAGTTCAGATCTTCAAGTTATAATTTACAATAATAATTAGAAGCTATCAATTTTAAGTGCTGTATTTGACAATTACAAGTTCAGATCTTCTAGTTATAACTTGCACTAATAATTTGTATTTAACAATTTGAAGTTCTGTATTTAGCAATTACTAGTTCAGATCTTCAAGTTATAATTTGCAATAATAATTAGAAGCAATCAATTTTAAGTTCTGTATTTGACAATTACAAGTTCAGATCTTCAAGTTATAATTTACAATAATAATTAGAAGCTATCAATTTTAAGTTCTGTATTTGACAATTACAAGTTCAGATCTTCAAGTTATAATTTACAATAATAATTAGAAGCTATCAATTTTAAGTTCTGTATTTGACAATTACAAGTACAGATCTTCAAGTTATAATTTGCAATAGTAATTAGAAGCTATCAATTTTAAGTTCTGTATTTGACAATTACTAGTTCAGATCTTCAAGTTATAATTTGAAATAATAATTTGAATTTATCAAATTTAAGTTCTGTAATTCACTATTACAAGTTCAGATCTTCAAGTTATAATTTACAATAATAATTAGAAGCTATCAATTTTAAGTGCTGTATTTGACAATTACAAGTTCAGATCTTCTAGTTATAATTTGCACTAATAATTTGTATTTAACAATTTGAAGTTCTGTATTTAACAATTACAAGTTCAGATCTTCAAGTTATAATTTGCAATAATAATTAGAAGCTATCAATTTTAAGTTCTGTATTTGACAATTACTAGTTCAGATCTTCAAGTTATAATTTGAAATAATAATTTGAATTTAACAAATCTAAGTTCTGTAATTCACGATTACAAGTTCAGATCTTCAAGTTATAACTTACAATAATAATTAGAAGCTATCAATTTTAAGTTCTGTATTTGACAATTACAAGTACAGCTCTTCAAGTTATAATTTGCAATAGTAATTAGAAGCTATCAATTTTAAGTTCTGTATTTGACAATTACTAGTTCAGATCTTCTAGTTATAATTTGAAATAATAATTTGAATTTATCAAATTTAAGTTCTGTAATTCACTATTACAAGTTCAGATCTTCAAGTTATAATTTACAATAATAATTAGAAGCTATCAATTTTAAGTGCTGTATTTGACAATTACAAGTTCAGATCTTCTAGTTATAATTTGCACTAATAATTTGTATTTAACAATTTGAAGTTCTGTATTTAACAATTACAAGTTCAGATCTTCAAGTTATAATTTGCAATAATAATTAGAAGCTATCAATTTTAAGTTCTGTATTTGACAATTACAAGTTCAGATCTTCAAGTTATAACTTACAATAATAATTAGAAGCTATCAATTTTAAGTTCTGTATTTGACAATTACAAGTTCAGATCTTCAAGTTATAATTTACAATAATAATTAGAAGCTATCAATTTTAAGTTCTGTATTTGACAATTACTAGTTCAGATCTTCAAGTTATAATTTGCACTAATAATTAGTATTTAACAATTAGAAGTTCTGTATTTGACTATTACAAGTTCAGATCTTCGAATTATTATTTGCAATCTTAGTTTGAATTTAACAATTCGAAGTTCTGTATTTACCTATTACAGGTTCAGATCTTCAAGTTATAATTTGCAATCACAACTTGTATTTAACAATGCTAAGTTGCGTATTTATCTATTACAAGTTCAGATCTTCAAATTATATTTTGCAATAATAATTAGAAGCTATCAATTTTAAGTTCTGTATTTGACAATTACAAGTTCAGATCTTCAAGTTATTATTTGCAATAATAATTAGAAGCTATCAATTATAAGTTCTGTATTTGACAATTACAAGTTCAGATCTTCAAGTTATAATTTACAATAATAATTAGAAGCTATCAATTTTAAGTTCTGTATTTGACAATTACAAGTACAGATCTTCAAGTTATAATTTGCAATAGTAATTAGAAGCTATCAATTTTAAGTTCTGTATTTGACAATTACTAGTTCAGATCTTCAAGTTATAATTTGAAATAATAATTTGAATTTATCAAATCTAAGTTCTGTAATTCACTATTACAAGTTCAGATCTTCAAGTTATAATTTACAATAATAATTAGAAGCTATCAATTTTAAGTGCTGTATTTGACAATTACAAGTTCAGATCTTCTAGTTATAATTTGCACTAATAATTTGTATTTAACAATTTGAAGTTCTGTATTTAACAATTACAAGTTCAGATCTTCAAGTTATAATTTGCAATAATAATTAGAAGCTATCAATTTTAAGTTCTGTATTTGACAATTACTAGTTCAGATCTTCAAGTTATAATTTGAAATAATAATTTGAATTTAACAAATCTAAGTTCTGTAATTCACGATTACAAGTTCAGATCTTCAAGTTATAACTTACAATAATAAATAGAAGCTATCAATTTTAAGTTCTGTATTTGACAATTACAAGTTCAGATCTTCAAGTTATAATTTGCAATAATAATTAGAAGCTATTAATTTTAAGTTCTGTATTTGACAATTACAAGTTCAGATCTTCAAGTTATAATTTGAAATAATAATTAGAAGCTATCAATTTTATGTTCTGTATTTGACAATTACAAGTTCAGATCTTCAAGTTATAATTTGCAATAATAATTAGAAGCTATCAATTTTAAGTTCTGTATTTGACAATTACAAGTTCAGATCTTCAAGTTATAACTTACAATAATAATTAGAAGCTATCAATTTTAAGTTCTGTATTTGACAATTACAAGTTCAGATCTTCAAGTTATAATTTGCAATAATAATTAGAAGCTATTAATTTTAAGTTCTGTATTTGACAATTACAAGTTCAGATCTTCAAGTTATAATTTACAATAATAATTAGAAGCTATCAATTTTAAGTTCTGTATTTGACAATTACAAGTTCAGATCTTCAAGTTATAATTTGCAATAGTAATTAGAAGCTATCAATTTTAAGTTCTGTATTTGACAATTACTAGTTCAGATCTTCAAGTTATAATTTGAAATAATAATTTGAATTTATCAAATCTAAGTTCTGTAATTCACTATTACAAGTTCAGATCTTCAAGTTATAATTTACAATAATAATTAGAAGCTATCAATTTTAAGTGCTGTATTTGACAATTACAAGTTCAGATCTTCTAGTTATAATTTGCACTAATAATTTGTATTTAACAATTTGAAGTTCTGTATTTAACAATTACCTATTACAGGTTCAGATCTTCAAGTTATAATTTGCAATCACAACTTGTATTTAACAATGCTAAGTTGCGTATTTATCTATTACAAGTTCAGATCTTCAAATTATATTTTGCAATAATAATTAGAAGCTATCAATTTTAAGTTCTGTATTTGACAATTACAAGTTCAGATCTTCAAGTTATTATTTGCAATAATAATTAGAAGCTATCAATTTTAAGTTCTGTATTTGACAATTACAAGTTCAGATCTTCAAGTTATAATTTACAATAATAATTAGAAGCTATCAATTTTAAGTTCTGTATTTGACAATTACAAGTACAGATCTTCAAGTTATAATTTGCAATAGTAATTAGAAGCTATCAATTTTAAGTTCTGTATTTGACAATTACTAGTTCAGATCTTCAAGTTATAATTTGAAATAATAATTTGAATTTATCAAATCTAAGTTCTGTAATTCACTATTACAAGTTCAGATCTTCAAGTTATAATTTACAATAATAATTAGAAGCTATCAATTTTAAGTGCTGTATTTGACAATTACAAGTTCAGATCTTCTAGTTATAATTTGCACTAATAATTTGTATTTAACAATTTGAAGTTCTGTATTTAACAATTACAAGTTCAGATCTTCAAGTTATAATTTGCAATAATAATTAGAAGCTATCAATTTTAAGTTCTGTATTTGACAATTACTAGTTCAGATCTTCAAGTTATAATTTGAAATAATAATTTGTATTTAACAAATCTAAGTTCTGTAATTCACGATTACAAGTTCAGATCTTCAAGTTATAACTTACAATAATAATTAGAAGCTATCAATTTTAAGTTCTGTATTTGACAATTACAAGTTCAGATCTTCAAGTTATAATTTGAAATAATAATTAGAAGCTATCAATTTTATGTTCTGTATTTGACAATTACAAGTTCAGATCTTCAAGTTATAATTTGCAATAATAATTAGAAGCTATCAATTTTAAGTTCTGTATTTGACAATTACAAGTTCAGATCTTCAAGTTATAATTTGCAATAATTATTAGAAGCTATCAATTTTAAGTTCTGTATTTGACAATTACTAGTTCAGATCTTCAAGTTATATTTTGAAATAATAATTTGAATTTAACAAATCTAAGTTCGGTAATTCACTATTACAAGTTCAGATCTTCAAGTTATAATTTACAATAATAATTAGAAGCTATCAATTTTAAGTTCTGTAGTTGACAATTACAAGTTCAGATCTTCAAGTTATAATTTGAAATAATAATTAGAAGCTATCAATTTTAAGTTCTGTATTTGACAATTACAAGTTCAGATCTTCTAGTTATAATTAGCAATAATAATTAGAAGCTATCAATTTTAAGATCTGTATTTGACAATTACTAGTTCAGAACTTCAAGTTATAATTTGCACTAATAATTAGTATTTAACAATTAGAAGTTCTGTATTTGACAATTACAAGTTCAGATCTTCAAGTTATAATTTGCAATAATAATTAGAAGCTATCAATTTTAAGTTCTGTATTTGACAATTACAAGTTCAGATCTTCAAGTTATAATTTGCACTAATAATTTGTATTTAACAATTAGAAGTTCTGTATTTGACAATTAAAAGTTTAGATCTTCAAGTTATAATTTGCAATAATAATTAGAAGCTATCAATTTTAAGTTCTGTATTTGACAATTACTAGTTCAGATCTTCAAATTATAATTTGCACTAATGATTTGTATTTAACAATTAGAAGTTCTGTATTTGACAATTAAAAGTTTAGATCTTCAAGTTATAATTTGCAATAATAATTAGAAGCTATCAATTTTAAGTTCTGTATTTGACAATTACAAGTTCAGATCTTCAAGTTATAATTTGCAATAATAATTAGAAGCTATTAATTTTAAGTTCTGTATTTGACAATTACAAGTTCAGATCTTCAAGTTATAATTTGCAATAATAATTAGAAGCTATCAATTTTAAGTTCTGTATTTGACAATTACAAGTTCAGATCTTCAAGTTATAATTAGAAATAATAATTAGAAGCTATCAATTTTAAGTTCTGTATTAGACAATTACAAGTTCAGATCTTCTAGTTATAATTTGCAATAATAATTAGAAGCTATCAATTTTAAGTTCTGTATTTGACAATTAGAAGTTCAGATCTTCAAGTTATAATTTGCAATAATAATTAGAAGCTATCAATTTTAAGTTCTGTATTTGACAATTACTAGTTCAGATCTTCAAGTTATAATTTGAAATAATAATTTGAATTTAACAAATCTAAGTTCTGTAATTCAATATTACAAGTTCAGATCTTCAAGTTATAATTTACAATAATAATTAAAAGCTATCAATTTTAAGTTCTGTATTTGACAATTTCATGTTCAGAACTTCAAGTTATAATTTGCACTAATAATTTGTATTTAACAATTAGAAGTTCTGTATTTGACAATTACAAGTTCAGATCTTCAAGTTACATTTTGCAATAATAATTAGAAGCTATCAATTTTTAGTTCTTGATTTGACAATTACAAGTTCAGATCTTCAAGTTATAATTTGCACTAATAATTTGTATTTAACAATTAGAAGTTCTGTATTTGACAATTACAAGTTCAGATCTTCAAGTTATAATTTGCAATAATAATTAGAAGCTATCAATTTTAAGTTCTGTATTTGACAATTACAAGTTCAGATCTTCAAGTTATAATTTGCAATAATAATTAGAAGCTATCAATTTTAAGTTCTGTATTTGACAATTACAAGTTCAGATCTTCAAGTTATAATTTGCACTAATAATTTGTATTTAACAATTAGAAGTTCTGTATTTGACAATTACAAGTTCAGATCTACAAGTTATAATTTGCAATAATAATTAGAAGCTATCAATTTTAAGTTCTGTATTTGACAATTACTAGTTCAGTCATCAAATAATAATTTGAAATAATTATTTGAATTTAACAAATCTAAGTTCTGTAATTCACTATTACAAGTTCAGATCTTCAAGTTATAATTTACAATAATAATTAGAAGCTATCAATTTTAAGTGCTGTGTTTGACAATTACTAGTTCAGATCTTCAAGTTATAATTTGCACTAATAATTTGTATTTAACAATTCGAAGTTCTGTATATGACTATTACAAGTTCAGATCTTCTAGTTATAATTTGAATTATAATTATAAGCTATCAATTTTAAGTTCTGTATTTGACAATTACAAGTTCAGATCTTCAAGTTATAATTTGCAATAATAATTAGAAGCTATCAATTTTAAGTTCTGTATTTGACAATTACTAGTTCAGATCTTCAAGTTATAATTAGAAATAATAATTTGAATTTGACAAATCTAAGTTCTGTAATTCACTATTACAAGTTCAGATCTTCAAGTTATAATTTACAATAATAATTAGAAGCTATCAATTTTAAGTTCTGTATTTGACAATTACAAGTTCAGATCTACAAGTTATAATTTGCACTAATAATTTGTATTTAACATTTAGAAGTTCTGTATTTGACAATTACAAGTTCAGATCTTCAAGTTATAATTTGAAATAATAATTAGAAGCTATCAATTTTAAGTTCTGTATTTGACAATTACTAGTTCAGATCTTCAAGTTATAATTTGCAATAATAATTAGAAGCTATCAATTTTAAGTTCTGTATTTGACAATTACTAGTTCAGATCTTCAAGTTATAATTTGAAATAATAATTTGAATTTAACAAATCTAAGTTCTGTAATTCACTACTACAAGTTCAGATCTTCAAGTTATAATTTACAATAATAATTAGAAGCTATCAATTTTAAGTTCTGTATTTGACAATTACAAGTTCAGATCTTCAAGTTATAATTTGCAATAATAATTAGAAGCTATCAATTTTAAGTGCTGTATTTGACAATTACTAGTTCAGATCTTCAAGTTATAATTTGCACTAATAATTTGTATTTAACAATTCGAAGTTCTGTATTTGACTATTACAAGTTCAGATCTTCAAGTTATAATTTGCAATAATAATTAGAAGCTATCAATTATAAGTTCTGTATTGGACAATTACTAGTTCAGATCTTCAAGTTATAATTAGAAATAATAATTTGAATTTGACAAATCTAAGTTCTGTAATTCACTATTACAAGTTCAGATCTTCAAGTTATTATTTACAATAATAATTAGAAGCTATCAATTTTAAGTTCTGTATTTGACAATTACAAGTTCAGATCTACAAGTTATAATTTGCACTAATAATTTGTATTTAACAATTAGAAGTTCTGTATTTGACAATTACAAGTTCAGATCTTCAAGTTATAATTTGAAATAATAATTAGAAGCTATCAATTTTAAGTTCTGTATTTGACAATTAGAAGTTCAGATCTTCAAGTTATAATTTGCAATAATAATTAGAAGCTATCAATTTTAAGTTCTGTATTTGACAATTACTAGTTCAGATCTTCTAGTTATAATTTGAAAAATAATTTGAATTTAACAAATCTTAGTTCTGTAATTCAATATTACAAGTTCAGATCTTCAAGTTATAATTTACAATAATAATTAGAAGCTATCAATTTTAAGTTCTGTATTTGACAATTACAAGTTAAGAACTTCAAGTTATAATTTGCACTAATAATTTGTATTTAACAATTAGAAGTTCTGTATTTGACAATTACAAGTTCAGATCTTCAAGTTATATTTTGCAATAATAATTAGAAGCTATCAATTTTTAGTTCTTGATTTGACAATTACAAGTTCAGATCTTCAAGTTATAATTTGCACTAATAATTTGTATTTAACAATTAGAAGTTCTGTATTTGACAATTACAAGTTCAGATCTTCAAGTTATAATTTGCAATAATAATTAGAAGCTATTAATTTTAAGTTCTGTATTTGACAATTACAAGTTCAGATCTTCAAGTTATAATTTGCAATAATAATTAGAAGCTATCAATTTTAAGTTCTGTATTTGACAATTACAAGTTCAGATCTTCAAGTTATAATTTGCACTAATAATTTGTATTTAACAATTAGAAGTTCTGTATTTGACAATTACAAGTTCAGATCTACAAGTTATAATTTGCAATAATAATTAGAAGCTATCAATTTTAGTTCTGTATTTGACAATTACTAGGTCAGTCATCAAATAATAATTTGAAATAATAATTTGAATTTAACAAATCTAAGTTCTGTAATTCACTATTACAAGTTCAGATCTTCAAGTTATAATTTACAATAATAATTAAAAGCTATCAATTTTAAGTGCTGTATTTGACAATTACTAGTTCAGATCTTCAAGTTATAATTTGCACTAATAATTTGTATTTAACAATTTGAAGTTCTGTATTTGACTATTACTAGTTCAGATCTTCAATTTATAATTTGAATTATAATTATAAGCTATCAATTTTAAGTTCTGTATTTGACAATTACAAGTTCAGAACTTCAAGTTATAATTTGCAATAATAATTAGAAGCTATCAATTTTAAGTTCTGTATTTGACAATTACTAGTTCAGATCTTCAAGTTATAATTAGAAATAATAATTTGAATTTGACAAATCTAAGTTCTGTAATTCACTATTACAAGTTCAGATCTTCAAGTTATAATTTGCAATAATAATTAGAAGCTATCAATTTTAAGTTCTGTATTTGACAATTACAAGTTCAGATCTTCAAGTTATAATTTGCACTAATAATTTGTTTTTAACAGTTAGAAGTTCTGTATTTGACTATTACTAGTTCAGATTTTCAAATTATTATTTGCAATATTAGTTTGAATTTAACAATTAGAAGTTCTGTATTTACCTATTACAAGTTCAGATCTTCAAGTTATAATTTGCACTAATAATTTGTATTTAACAATTCGATGTTCTGTATTTGACTATTACAAGTTCAGATCTTCAAGTTATAATTTGAAATAATAATTAGAAGCTATCAATTTTAAGTTCTGCATTTGACAATTACAAGTTCAGATCTTCAAGTTATAATTTGCAATAATAATTAGAAGCTATCAATTTTAAGTTCTGTATTTGACAATTACTAGTTCAGATCTTCAAGTTATAATTTGAAATAATAATTTGAATTTAACAAATCTAAGTTCTGTAATTCACTATTACAAGTTCAGATCTTCAAGTTATAATTTACAATAATAATTAGAAGCTATCAATTTTAAGTTCTGTATTTGACTATTACAAGTTCAGATCTTCAAATTATTATTTGCAATCTTAGTTTGAATTTAACAATTCGAAGTTCTGTATTTACCTATTACAAGTTCAGATCTTCAAGTTATAATTTGTACTAATAATTTGTATTTAACAATTCGAAGTTCTGTATTTGACTATTACAAGTTCAGATCTTCAAGTTATAATTTACAATAATAATTAAAAGCTATCAATTTTAAGTTCTGTATTTGACAATTACAAGTTCAGATCTTCAAGTTATAATTTGCAATAATAATTAGAAGCTATCAATTTTAAGTACTGTATTTGACAATTACAAGTTCAGATCTTCAAGTTATAATTTGCAATAATAATTAGAAGCTATCAATTTTAAGTTCTGTATTTGACAATTACTAGTTCAGATCTTCAAGTTATAATTTGAAATAATAATTAGAATCTATCAATTTTAAGTTCTGTATTTGACAATTACTAGTTCAGATCTTCAAGTTATAATTTGCACTAATAATTTGTATTTAACAATTAGAAGTTCTGTATTTGACTATTACAAGTTCAGATCTTCGAATTATTATTTGCAATCTTAGTTTGAATTTAACAATTCGAAGTTCTGTATTTACCTATTACAGGTTCAGATCTTCAAGTTATAATTTGCAATCACAATTTGTATTTAACAATGCTAAGTTGCGTATTTGTCTATTACAAGTTCAGATCTTCAAATTATAATTTGCAATAATAATTAGAAGCTATCAATTTTAAGTTCTGTATTTGACAATTACAAGTTCAGATCTTCAAGTTATTATTTGCAATAATAATTAGAAGCTATCAATTTTAAGTTCTGTATTTGACAATTACAAGTTCAGATCTAAAAGTTATAATTTACAATAATAATTAGAAGCTATCAATTTTAAATTCTGTATTTATCAATTACAAGTTCAGATCTTCAAGTTATAATATGCAATAATAATTAGAAGCTATCAATTTTAAGTTCTGTATTTGACAATTACAAGTTCAGATCTTCAAGTTATATTTTGCAATAATAATTAGAAGCTATTAATTTTAAGTTCTGTATTTGACAATTACAAGTTCAGATCTTCAAGTTATAATTTGAAATAATAATTAGAAGCTATCAATTTTATGTTCTGTATTTGACAATTACAAGTTCAGATCTTCAAGTTATAATTTGCAATAATAATTAGAAGCTATCAATTTTAAGTTCTGTATTTGACAATTACAAGTTCAGATCTTCAAGTTATAATTTGCAATAATAATTAGAAGCTATCAATTTTAAGTTCTGTATTTGACAATTACTAGTTCAGATCTCCAAGTTATTATTTGCAATAATAATTAGAAGCTATCAATTTTAAGTTCTGTATTTGACAATTACAAGTTCAGATCTTCAAGTTATAATTTACAATAATAATTAGAAGCTATCAATTTTAAGTTCTGTATTTGACAATTACAAGTTCAGATCTTCAAGTTATAATTTGCAATAAAAATTAGAAGCTATCAATTTTAAGTTCTGTATTTGACAATTACTAGTTCAGATCTTCAAGTTATAATTTGAAATAATAATTTGAATTTAACAAATCTAAGTTCTGTAATTCACTATTACAAGTTCAGATCTTCAAGTTATAATTTACAATAATAATTAGAAGCTATCAATTTTAAGTTCTGTATTTGACAATTACAAGTTCAGATCTTCAAGTTATTATTTGCAATAATAATTAGAAGCTATCAATTTTAAGTTCTGTATTTGACAATTACTAGTTCAGATCTTCAAGTTATAATTTGCACTAATAATTTGTATTTAACAATTAGAAGTTCTGTATTTGACTATTACAAGTTCAGATCTTCGAATTATTATTTGCAATCTTAGTTTGAATTTAACAATTCGAAGTTCTGTATTTACCTATTACAGGTTCAGATCTTCAAGTTATAATTTGCAATCACAATTTGTATTTAACAATGCTAAGTTGCGTATTTGTCTATTACAAGTTCAGATCTTCAAATTATATTTTGCAATAATAATTAGAAGCTATCAATTTTAAGTTCTGTATTTGACAATTACAAGTTCAGATCTTCAAGTTATTATTTGCAATAATAATTAGAAGCTATCAATTATAAGTTCTGTATTTGACAATTACAAGTTCAGATCTTCAAGTTATAATTTACAATAATAATTAGAAGCTATCAATTTTAAGTTCTGTATTTGACAATTACAAGTACAGATCTTCAAGTTATAATTTGCAATAGTAATTAGAAGCTATCAATTTTAAGTTCTGTATTTGACAATTACTAGTTCAGATCTTCAAGTTATAATTTGCACTAATAATTTGTATTTAACAATTTGAAGTTCTGTATTTGACAATTACTAGTTCAGATCTTCAAGTTATAATTTGCACTAATAATTTGTATTTAACAATTCGAAGTTCTGTATTTGACTATTACAAGTTCAGATCTTCAAGTTATAATTTGCAATAATAATTAGAAGCTATCAATTATAAGTTCTGTATTGGACAATTACTAGTTCAGATCTTCAAGTTATAATTAGAAATAATAATTTGAATTTGACAAATCTAAGTTCTGTAATTCACTATTACAAGTTCAGATCTTCAAGTTATTATTTACAATAATAATTAGAAGCTATCAATTTTAAGTTCTGTATTTGACAATTACAAGTTCAGATCTACAAGTTATAATTTGCACTAATAATTTGTATTTAACAATTAGAAGTTCTGTATTTGACAATTACAAGTTCAGATCTTCAAGTTATAATTTACAATAATAATTAGAAGCTATCAATTTTAAGTTCTGAATTTGACAATTACAAGTTCAGATCTTCAAGTTATAATTTGCACTAATAATTTGTATTTAACAATTAGAAGTTCTGTATTTGACAATCAAAAGTTCAGATCTTCAAGTTATAATTTGCAATAATAATTAGAAGCTATCAATTTTAAGTTCTGTATTTGACAATTACTAGTTCAGATCTTCAAATTATAATTTGCACTAATAATTTGTATTTAACAATTAGAAGTTCTGTATTTGACAATTACAAGTTCAGATCTTCAAGTTATAATTTGCAATAATAATTAGAAGCTATCAATTTTAAGTTCTGTATTTGACAATTACAAGTTCAGATCTTCAAGTTATAATTTGCAATAATTATTAGAAGCTATCAATTTTAAGTTCTGTATTTGACAATTACTAGTTCAGATCTTCAAGTTATATTTTGAAATAATAATTTGAATTTAACAAATCTAAGTTCTGTAATTCACTATTACAAGTTCAGATCTTCAAGTTATAATTTACAATAATAATTAGAAGCTATCAATTTTAAGTTCTGTAGTTGACAATTACAAGTTCAGATCTTCAAGTTATAATTTGAAATAATAATTAGAAGCTATCAATTTTAAGTTCTGTATTTGACAATTACAAGTTCAGATCTTCAAGTTATAATTTGAAATAATAATTAGAAGCTATCAATTTTAAGTTCTGTATTTGACAATTACAAGTTCAGATCTTCAAGTTATAATTTACAATAATAATTAGAAGCTATCAATTTTAAGTTCTGTATTTGACAATTACAAGTTCAGATCTTCAAGTTATAATTTGCAATAGTAATTAGAAGCTATCAATTTTAAGTTCTGTATTTGACAATTACTAGTTCAGATCTTCAAGTTATAATTTGAAATAATAATTTGAATTTATCAAATCTAAGTTCTGTAATTCACTATTACAAGTTCAGATCTTCAAGTTATAATTTACAATAATAATTAGAAGCTATCAATTTTAAGTGCTGTATTTGACAATTACAAGTTCAGATCTTCTAGTTATAATTTGCACTAATAATTTGTATTTAACAATTTGAAGTTCTGTATTTAACAATTACAAGTTCAGATCTTCAAGTTATAATTTGCAATAATAATTAGAAGCTATCAATTTTAAGTTCTGTATTTAACAATTACAAGTTCAGATCTTCAAGTTATAATATGCAATAATAATTAGAAGCTATCAATTTTAAGTTCTGTATTTGACAATTACTAGTTCAGATCTTCAAGTTATAATTTGAAATAATAATTTGGATTTAACAAATCTAAGTTCTGTAATTCACTATTACAAGTTCAGATCTTCAAGTTATAATTTACAATAATAATTAGAAGCTATCAATTTTAAGTTCTGAATTTGACAATTACAAGTTCAGATCTTCAAGTTATAATTTGCACTAATAATTTGTATTTAACAATTAGAAGTTCTGTATTTAACAATCAAAAGTTCAGATCTTCAAGTTATAATTTGCAATAGTAATTAGAAGCTATCAATTTTAAGTTCTGTATTTGACAATTACTAGTTCAGATCTTCAAATTATAATTTGCACTAATAATTTGTATTTAACAATTAGAAGTTCTGTATTTGACAATTACAAGTTCAGATCTTCAAGTTATAATTTGCAATAATAATTAGAAGCTATCAATTTTAAGTTCTGTATTTGACAATTACAAGTTCAGATCTTCAAGTTATAATTTGCAATAATTATTAGAAGCTATCAATTTTAAGTTCTGTATTTGACAATTACTAGTTCAGATCTTCAAGTTATATTTAGAAATAATAATTTGAATTTAACAAATCTAAGTTCTGTAATTCACTATTACAAGTTCAGATCTTCAAGTTATAATTTACAATAATAATTAGAAGCTATCAATTTTAAGTTCTGTAGTTGACAATTACAAGTTCAGATCTTCAAGTTATAATTTGAAATAATAATTAGAAGCTATCAATTTTAAGTTCTGTATTTGACAATTACAAGTTCAGATCTTCAAGTTATAATTTGAAATAATAATTAGAAGCTATCAATTTTAAGTTCTGTATTTGACAATTACAAGTTCAGATCTTCAAGTTATAATTTACAATAATAATTAGAAGCTATCAATTTTAAGTTCTGTATTTGACAATTACAAGTTCAGATCTTCAAGTTATAATTTGCAATAGTAATTAGAAGCTATCAATTTTAAGTTCTGTATTTGACAATTACTAGTTCAGATCTTCAAGTTATAATTTGAAATAATAATTTGAATTTATCAAATCTAAGTTCTGTAATTCACTATTACAAGTTCAGATCTTCAAGTTATAATTTACAATAATAATTAGAAGCTATCAATTTTAAGTGCTGTATTTGACAATTACAAGTTCAGATCTTCTAGTTATAATTTGCACTAATAATTTGTATTTAACAATTTGAAGTTCTGTATTTAACAATTACAAGTTCAGATCTTCAAGTTATAATTTGCAATAATAATTAGAAGCTATCAATTTTAAGTTCTGTATTTGACAATTACTAGTTCAGATCTTCAAGTTATAATTTGTAATAATAATTTGAATTTAACAAATCTAAGTTCTGTAATTCACGATTACAAGTTCAGATCTTCAAGTTATAACTTACAATAATAATTAGAAGCTATCAATTTTAAGTTCTGTATTTGACAATTACAAGTTCAGATCTTCAAGTTATAATTTGCAATAATAATTAGAAGCTATTAATTTTAAGTTCTGTATTTGACAATTACAAGTTCAGATCTTCAAGTTATAATTTGAAATAATAATTAGAAGCTATCAATTTTATGTTCTGTATTTGACAATTACAAGTTCAGATCTTCAAGTTATAATTTGCAATAATAATTAGAAGCTATCAATTTTAAGTTCTGTATTTGACAATTACAAGTTCAGATCTTCAAGTTATAATTTGCAATAATTATTAGAAGCTATCAATTTTAAGTTCTGTATTTGACAATTACTAGTTCAAATCTTCAAGTTATATTTTGAAATAATAATTTGAATTTAACAAATCTAAGTTCTGTAGTTCACTATTACAAGTTCAGATCTTCAAGTTATAATTTACAATAATAATTAGAAGCTATCAATTTTAAGTTCTGTAGTTGACAATTACAAGTTCAGATCTTCAAGTTATAATTTGAAATAATAATTAGAAGCTATCAATTTTAAGTTCTGTATTTGACAATTACAAGTTCAGATCTTCTAGTTATAATTTGCAATAATAATTAGAAGCTATCAATTTTAAGATCTGTATTTGACAATTACTAGTTCAGAACTTCAAGTTATAATTTGCACTAATAATTAGTATTTAACAATTAGAAGTTCTGTATTTGACAATTACAAGTTCAGATCTTCAAGTTATAATTTGCAATAATAATTAGAAGCTATCAATTTTAAGTTCTGTATTTGACAATTACAAGTTCAGATCTTCAAGTTATAATTTGCACTAATAATTTGTATTTAACAATTAGAAGTTCTGTATTTGACAATTAAAAGTTTAGATCTTCAAGTTATAATTTGCAATAATAATTAGAAGCTATCAATTTTAAGTTCTGTATTTGACAATTACTAGTTCAGATCTTCAAATTATAATTTGCACTAATGATTTGTATTTAACAATTAGAAGTTCTGTATTTGACTATTACAAGTTCAGATCTTCGAATTATTATTTGCAATAATAATTAGAAGCTATCAATTTTAAGTTCTGTATTTGACAATTACAAGTTCAGATCTTCAAGTTATTATTTGCAATAATAATTAGAAGCTATCAATTTTAAGTTCTGTATTTGACAATTACAAGTTCAGATCTTCAAGTTATAATTTACAATAATAATTAGAAGCTATCAATTTTAAGTTCTGTATTTGACAATTACAAGTTCAGATCTTCAAGTTATAATTTGCAATAGTAATTAGAAGCTATCAATTTTAAGTTCTGTATTTGACAATTACTAGTTCAGATCTTCAAGTTATAATTTGAAATAATAATTTGAATTTATCAAATCTAAGTTCTGTAATTCACTATTACAAGTTCAGATCTTCAAGTTATAATTTACAATAATAATTAGAAGCTATCAATTTTAAGTGCTGTATTTGACAATTACAAGTTCAGATCTTCTAGTTATAACTTGCACTAATAATTTGTATTTAACAATTTGAAGTTCTGTATTTAGCAATTACTAGTTCAGATCTTCAAGTTATAATTTGCAATAATAATTAGAAGCAATCAATTTTAAGTTCTGTATTTGACAATTACAAGTTCAGATCTTCAAGTTATAATTTACAATAATAATTAGAAGCTATCAATTTTAAGTTCTGTATTTGACAATTACTAGTTCAGATCTTCAAGTTATAATTTGCACTAATAATTAGTATTTAACAATTAGAAGTTCTGTATTTGACTATTACAAGTTCAGATCTTCGAATTATTATTTGCAATCTTAGTTTGAATTTAACAATTCGAAGTTCTGTATTTACCTATTACAGGTTCAGATCTTCAAGTTATAATTTGCAATCACAACTTGTATTTAACAATGCTAAGTTGCGTATTTATCTATTACAAGTTCAGATCTTCAAATTATATTTTGCAATAATAATTAGAAGCTATCAATTTTAAGTTCTGTATTTGACAATTACAAGTTCAGATCTTCAAGTTATTATTTGCAATAATAATTAGAAGCTATCAATTTTAAGTTCTGTATTTGACAATTACAAGTTCAGATCTTCAAGTTATAATTTACAATAATAATTAGAAGCTATCAATTTTAAGTTCTGTATTTGACAATTACAAGTACAGATCTTCAAGTTATAATTTGCAATAGTAATTAGAAGCTATCAATTTTAAGTTCTGTATTTGACAATTACTAGTTCAGATCTTCAAGTTATAATTTGAAATAATAATTTGAATTTATCAAATCTAAGTTCTGTAATTCACTATTACAAGTTCAGATCTTCAAGTTATAATTTACAATAATAATTAGAAGCTATCAATTTTAAGTGCTGTATTTGACAATTACAAGTTCAGATCTTCTAGTTATAATTTGCACTAATAATTTGTATTTAACAATTTGTAGTTCTGTATTTAACAATTACAAGTTCAGATCTTCAAGTTATAATTTGCAATAATAATTAGAAGCTATCAATTTTAAGTTCTGTATTTGACAATTACTAGTTCAGATCTTCAAGTTATAATTTGAAATAATAATTTGAATTTAACAAATCTAAGTTCTGTAATTCACGATTACAAGTTCAGATCTTCAAGTTATAACTTACAATAATAATTAGAAGCTATCAATTTTAAGTTCTGTATTTGACAATTACAAGTACAGCTCTTCAAGTTATAATTTGCAATAGTAATTAGAAGCTATCAATTTTAAGTTCTGTATTTGACAATTACTAGTTCAGATCTTCAAGTTATAATTTGAAATAATAATTTGAATTTATCAAATCTAAGTTCTGTAATTCACTATTACAAGTTCAGATCTTCAAGTTATAATTTACAATAATAATTAGAAGCTATCAATTTTAAGTGCTGTATTTGACAATTACAAGTTCAGATCTTCTAGTTATAATTTGCACTAATAATTTGTATTTAACAATTTTAAGTTCTGTATTTAACAATTACAAGTTCAGATCTTCAAGTTATAATTTGCAATAATAATTAGAAGCTATCAATTTTAAGTTCTGTATTTGACAATTACTAGTTCAGATCTTCAAGTTATAATTTGAAATAATAATTTGAATTTAACAAATCTAAGTTCTGTAATTCACGATTACAAGTTCAGATCTTCAAGTTATAACTTACAATAATAATTAGAAGCTATCAATTTTAAGTTCTGTATTTGACAATTACAAGTTCAGATCTTCAAGTTATAATTTGCAATAATAATTAGAAGCTATTAATTTTAAGTTCTGTATTTGACAATTACAAGTTCAGATCTTCAAGTTATAATTTGAAATAATAATTAGAAGCTATCAATTTTATGTTCTGTATTTGACAATTACAAGTTCAGATCTTCAAGTTATAATTTGCAATAATAATTAGAAGCTATCAATTTTAAGTTCTGTATTTGACAATTACAAGTTCAGATCTTCAAGTTATAATTTGCAATAATTATTAGAAGCTATCAATTTTAAGTTCTGTATTTGACAATTACTAGTTCAGATCTTCAAGTTATATTTTGAAATAATAATTTGAATTTAACAAATCTAAGTTCTGTAGTTCACTATTACAAGTTCAGATCTTCAAGTTATAATTTACAATAATAATTAGAAGCTATCAATTTTAAGTTCTGTAGTTGACAATTACAAGTTCAGATCTTCAAGTTATAATTTGAAATAATAATTAGAAGCTATCAATTTTAAGTTCTGTATTTGACAATTACAAGTTCAGATCTTCTAGTTATAATTTGCAATAATAATTAGAAGCTATCAATTTTAAGATCTGTATTTGACAATTACTAGTTCAGAACTTCAAGTTATAATTTGCACTAATAATTAGTATTTAACAATTAGAAGTTCTGTATTTGACAATTACAAGTTCAGATCTTCAAGTTATAATTTGCAATAATAATTAGAAGCTATCAATTTTAAGTTCTGTATTTGACAATTACAAGTTCAGATCTTCAAGTTATAATTTGCACTAATAATTTGTATTTAACAATTAGAAGTTCTGTATTTGACAATTAAAAGTTTAGATCTTCAAGTTATAATTTGCAATAATAATTAGAAGCTATCAATTTTAAGTTCTGTATTTGACAATTACTAGTTCAGATCTTCAAATTATAATTTGCACTAATGATTTGTATTTAACAATTAGAAGTTCTGTATTTGACTATTACAAGTTCAGATCTTCGAATTATTATTTGCAATAATAATTAGAAGCTATCAATTTTAAGTTCTGTATTTGACAATTACAAGTTCAGATCTTCAAGTTATTATTTGCAATAATAATTAGAAGCTATCAATTTTAAGTTCTGTATTTGACAATTACAAGTTCAGATCTTCAAGTTATAATTTACAATAATAATTAGAAGCTATCAATTTTAAGTTCTGTATTTGACAATTACAAGTTCAGATCTTCAAGTTATAATTTGCAATAGTAATTAGAAGCTATCAATTTTAAGTTCTGTATTTGACAATTACTAGTTCAGATCTTCAAGTTATAATTTGAAATAATAATTTGAATTTATCAAATCTAAGTTCTGTAATTCACTATTACAAGTTCAGATCTTCAAGTTATAATTTACAATAATAATTAGAAGCTATCAATTTTAAGTGCTGTATTTGACAATTACAAGTTCAGATCTTCTAGTTATAACTTGCACTAATAATTTGTATTTAACAATTTGAAGTTCTGTATTTAGCAATTACTAGTTCAGATCTTCAAGTTATAATTTGCAATAATAATTAGAAGCAATCAATTTTAAGTTCTGTATTTGACAATTACAAGTTCAGATCTTCAAGTTATAATTTACAATAATAATTAGAAGCTATCAATTTTAAGTTCTGTATTTGACAATTACTAGTTCAGATCTTCAAGTTATAATTTGCACTAATAATTAGTATTTAACAATTAGAAGTTCTGTATTTGACTATTACAAGTTCAGAACTTCGAATTATTATTTGCAATCTTAGTTTGAATTTAACAATTCGAAGTTCTGTATTTACCTATTACAGGTTCAGATCTTCAAGTTATAATTTGCAATCACAACTTGTATTTAACAATGCTAAGTTGCGTATTTATCTATTACAAGTTCAGATCTTCAAATTATATTTTGCAATAATAATTAGAAGCTATCAATTTTAAGTTCTGTATTTGACAATTACAAGTTCAGATCTTCAAGTTATTATTTGCAATAATAATTAGAAGCTATCAATTTTAAGTTCTGTATTTGACAATTACAAGTTCAGATCTTCAAGTTATAATTTACAATAATAATTAGAAGCTATCAATTTTAAGTTCTGTATTTGACAATTACAAGTACAGATCTTCAAGTTATAATTTGCAATAATAATTAGAAGCTATCAATTTTAAGTTCTGTATTTGACAATTACTAGTTCAGATCTTCAAGTTATAATTTGAAATAATAATTTGAATTTAACAAATCTAAGTTCTGTAATTCACGATTACAAGTTCAGATCTTCAAGTTATAACTTACAATAATAATTAGAAGCTATCAATTTTAAGTTCTGTATTTGACAATTACAAGTACAGCTCTTCAAGTTATAATTTGCAATAGTAATTAGAAGCTATCAATTTTAAGTTCTGTATTTGACAATTACTAGTTCAGATCTTCAAGTTATAATTTGAAATAATAATTTGAATTTATCAAATCTAAGTTCTGTAATTCACTATTACAAGTTCAGATCTTCAAGTTATAATTTACAATAATAATTAGAAGCTATCAATTTTAAGTGCTGTATTTGACAATTACAAGTTCAGATCTTCTAGTTATAATTTGCACTAATAATTTGTATTTAACAATTTTAAGTTCTGTATTTAACAATTACAAGTTCAGATCTTCAAGTTATAATTTGCAATAATAATTAGAAGCTATCAATTTTAAGTTCTGTATTTGACAATTACTAGTTCAGATCTTCAAGTTATAATTTGAAATAATAATTTGAATTTAACAAATCTAAGTTCTGTAATTCACGATTACAAGTTCAGATCTTCAAGTTATAACTTACAATAATAATTAGAAGCTATCAATTTTAAGTTCTGTATTTGACAATTACAAGTTCAGATCTTCAAGTTATAATTTGCAATAATAATTAGAAGCTATTAATTTTAAGTTCTGTATTTGACAATTACAAGTTCAGATCTTCAAGTTATAATTTGAAATAATAATTAGAAGCTATCAATTTTATGTTCTGTATTTGACAATTACAAGTTCAGATCTTCAAGTTATAATTTGCAATAATAATTAGAAGCTATCAATTTTAAGTTCTGTATTTGACAATTACAAGTTCAGATCTTCAAGTTATAATTTGCAATAATTATTAGAAGCTATCAATTTTAAGTTCTGTATTTGACAATTACTAGTTCAGATCTTCAAGTTATATTTTGAAATAATAATTTGAATTTAACAAATCTAAGTTCTGTAGTTCACTATTACAAGTTCAGATCTTCAAGTTATAATTTACAATAATAATTAGAAGCTATCAATTTTAAGTTCTGTAGTTGACAATTACAAGTTCAGATCTTCAAGTTATAATTTGAAATAATAATTAGAAGCTATCAATTTTAAGTTCTGTATTTGACAACTACAAGTTCAGATCTTCTAGTTATAATTTGCAATAATAATTAGAAGCTATCAATTTTAAGATCTGTATTTGACAATTACTAGTTCAGAACTTCAAGTTATAATTTGCACTAATAATTAGTATTTAACAATTAGAAGTTCTGTATTTGACAATTACAAGTTCAGATCTTCAAGTTATAATTTGCAATAATAATTAGAAGCTATCAATTTTAAGTTCTGTATTTGACAATTACAAGTTCAGATCTTCAAGTTATAATTTGCACTAATAATTTGTATTTAACAATTAGAAGTTCTGTATTTGACAATTAAAAGTTTAGATCTTCAAGTTATAATTTGCAATAATAATTAGAAGCTATCAATTTTAAGTTCTGTATTTGACAATTACTAGTTCAGATCTTCAAATTATAATTTGCACTAATGATTTGTATTTAACAATTAGAAGTTCTGTATTTGACTATTACAAGTTCAGATCTTCGAATTATTATTTGCAATAATAATTAGAAGCTATCAATTTTAAGTTCTGTATTTGACAATTACAAGTTCAGATCTTCAAGTTATTATTTGCAATAATAATTAGAAGCTATCAATTTTAAGTTCTGTATTTGACAATTACAAGTTCAGATCTTCAAGTTATAATTTACAATAATAATTAGAAGCTATCAATTTTAAGTTCTGTATTTGACAATTACAAGTTCAGATCTTCAAGTTATAATTTGCAATAGTAATTAGAAGCTATCAATTTTAAGTTCTGTATTTGACAATTACTAGTTCAGATCTACAAGTTATAATTTGAAATAATAATTTGAATTTATCAAATCTAAGTTCTGTAATTCACTATTACAAGTTCAGATCTTCAAGTTATAATTTACAATAATAATTAGAAGCTATCAATTTTAAGTGCTGTATTTGACAATTACAAGTTCAGATCTTCTAGTTATAACTTGCACTAATAATTTGTATTTAACAATTTGAAGTTCTGTATTTAGCAATTACTAGTTCAGATCTTCAAGTTATAATTTGCAATAATAATTAGAAGCAATCAATTTTAAGTTCTGTATTTGACAATTACAAGTTCAGATCTTCAAGTTATAATTTACAATAATAATTAGAAGCTATCAATTTTAAGTTCTGTATTTGACAATTACTAGTTCAGATCTTCAAGTTATAATTTGCACTAATAATTAGTATTTAACAATTAGAAGTTCTGTATTTGACTATTACAAGTTCAGAACTTCGAATTATTATTTGCAATCTTAGTTTGAATTTAACAATTCGAAGTTCTGTATTTACCTATTACAGGTTCAGATCTTCAAGTTATAATTTGCAATCACAACTTGTATTTAACAATGCTAAGTTGCGTATTTATCTATTACAAGTTCAGATCTTCAAATTATATTTTGCAATAATAATTAGAAGCTATCAATTTTAAGTTCTGTATTTGACAATTACAAGTTCAGATCTTCAAGTTATTATTTGCAATAATAATTAGAAGCTATCAATTTTAAGTTCTGTATTTGACAATTACAAGTTCAGATCTTCAAGTTATAATTTACAATAATAATTAGAAGCTATCAATTTTAAGTTCTGTATTTGACAATTACAAGTACAGATCTTCAAGTTATAATTTGCAATAATAATTAGAAGCTATCAATTTTAAGTTCTGTATTTGACAATTACTAGTTCAGATCTTCAAGTTATAATTTGAAATAATAATTTGAATTTAACAAATCTAAGTTCTGTAATTCACGATTACAAGTTCAGATCTTCAAGTTATAATTTGCAATAATAATTAGAAGCTATCAATTTTAAGTTCTGTATTTGACAATTACTAGTTCAGATCTTCAAGTTATAATTTGAAATAATAATTTGAATTTAACAAATCTAAGTTCTGTAATTCACGATTACAAGTTCAGATCTTCAAGTTATAACTTACAATAATAATTAGAAGCTATCAATTTTAAGTTCTGTATTTGACAATTACAAGTACAGCTCTTCAAGTTATAATTTGCAATAGTAATTAGAAGCTATCAATTTTAAGTTCTGTATTTGACAATTACTAGTTCAGATCTTCAAGTTATAATTTGAAATAATAATTTGAATTTATCAAATCTAAGTTCTGTAATTCACTATTACAAGTTCAGATCTTCAAGTTATAATTTACAATAATAATTAGAAGCTATCAATTTTAAGTGCTGTATTTGACAATTACAAGTTCAGATCTTCTAGTTATAATTTGCACTAATAATTTGTATTTAACAATTTTAAGTTCTGTATTTAACAATTACAAGTTCAGATCTTCAAGTTATAATTTGCAATAATAATTAGAAGCTATCAATTTTAAGTTCTGTATTTGACAATTACTAGTTCAGATCTTCAAGTTATAATTTGAAATAATAATTTGAATTTAACAAATCTAAGTTCTGTAATTCACGATTACAAGTTCAGATCTTCAAGTTATAACTTACAATAATAATTAGAAGCTATCAATTTTAAGTTCTGTATTTGACAATTACAAGTTCAGATCTTCAAGTTATAATTTGCAATAATAATTAGAAGCTATTAATTTTAAGTTCTGTATTTGACAATTACAAGTTCAGATCTTCAAGTTATAATTTGAAATAATAATTAGAAGCTATCAATTTTATGTTCTGTATTTGACAATTACAAGTTCAGATCTTCAAGTTATAATTTGCAATAATAATTAGAAGCTATCAATTTTAAGTTCTGTATTTGACAATTACAAGTTCAGATCTTCAAGTTATAATTTGCAATAATTATTAGAAGCTATCAATTTTAAGTTCTGTATTTGACAATTACTAGTTCAGATCTTCAAGTTATATTTTGAAATAATAATTTGAATTTAACAAATCTAAGTTCTGTAGTTCACTATTACAAGTTCAGATCTTCAAGTTATAATTTACAATAATAATTAGAAGCTATCAATTTTAAGTTCTGTAGTTGACAATTACAAGTTCAGATCTTCAAGTTATAATTTGAAATAATAATTAGAAGCTATCAATTTTAAGTTCTGTATTTGACAACTACAAGTTCAGATCTTCTAGTTATAATTTGCAATAATAATTAGAAGCTATCAATTTTAAGATCTGTATTTGACAATTACTAGTTCAGAACTTCAAGTTATAATTTGCACTAATAATTAGTATTTAACAATTAGAAGTTCTGTATTTGACAATTACAAGTTCAGATCTTCAAGTTATAATTTGCAATAATAATTAGAAGCTATCAATTTTAAGTTCTGTATTTGACAATTACAAGTTCAGATCTTCAAGTTATAATTTGCACTAATAATTTGTATTTAACAATTAGAAGTTCTGTATTTGACAATTAAAAGTTTAGATCTTCAAGTTATAATTTGCAATAATAATTAGAAGCTATCAATTTTAAGTTCTGTATTTGACAATTACTAGTTCAGATCTTCAAATTATAATTTGCACTAATGATTTGTATTTAACAATTAGAAGTTCTGTATTTGACTATTACAAGTTCAGATCTTCGAATTATTATTTGCAATAATAATTAGAAGCTATCAATTTTAAGTTCTGTATTTGACAATTACAAGTTCAGATCTTCAAGTTATTATTTGCAATAATAATTAGAAGCTATCAATTTTAAGTTCTGTATTTGACAATTACAAGTTCAGATCTTCAAGTTATAATTTACAATAATAATTAGAAGCTATCAATTTTAAGTTCTGTATTTGACAATTACAAGTTCAGATCTTCAAGTTATAATTTGCAATAGTAATTAGAAGCTATCAATTTTAAGTTCTGTATTTGACAATTACTAGTTCAGATCTACAAGTTATAATTTGAAATAATAATTTGAATTTATCAAATCTAAGTTCTGTAATTCACTATTACAAGTTCAGATCTTCAAGTTATAATTTACAATAATAATTAGAAGCTATCAATTTTAAGTGCTGTATTTGACAATTACAAGTTCAGATCTTCTAGTTATAACTTGCACTAATAATTTGTATTTAACAATTTGAAGTTCTGTATTTAGCAATTACTAGTTCAGATCTTCAAGTTATAATTTGCAATAATAATTAGAAGCAATCAATTTTAAGTTCTGTATTTGACAATTACAAGTTCAGATCTTCAAGTTATAATTTACAATAATAATTAGAAGCTATCAATTTTAAGTTCTGTATTTGACAATTACTAGTTCAGATCTTCAAGTTATAATTTGCACTAATAATTAGTATTTAACAATTAGAAGTTCTGTATTTGACTATTACAAGTTCAGAACTTCGAATTATTATTTGCAATCTTAGTTTGAATTTAACAATTCGAAGTTCTGTATTTACCTATTACAGGTTCAGATCTTCAAGTTATAATTTGCAATCACAACTTGTATTTAACAATGCTAAGTTGCGTATTTATCTATTACAAGTTCAGATCTTCAAATTATATTTTGCAATAATAATTAGAAGCTATCAATTTTAAGTTCTGTATTTGACAATTACAAGTTCAGATCTTCAAGTTATTATTTGCAATAATAATTAGAAGCTATCAATTTTAAGTTCTGTATTTGACAATTACAAGTTCAGATCTTCAAGTTATAATTTACAATAATAATTAGAAGCTATCAATTTTAAGTTCTGTATTTGACAATTACAAGTACAGATCTTCAAGTTATAATTTGCAATAGTAATTAGAAGCTATCAATTTTAAGTTCTGTATTTGACAATTACTAGTTCAGATCTTCAAGTTATAATTTGAAATAATAATTTGAATTTATCAAATTTAAGTTCTGTAATTCACTATTACAAGTTCAGATCTTCAAGTTATAATTTACAATAATAATTAGAAGCTATCAATTTTAAGTGCTGTATTTGACAATTACAAGTTCAGATCTTCTAGTTATAATTTGCACTAATAATTTGTATTTAACAATTTGAAGTTCTGTATTTAACAATTACAAGTTCAGATCTTCAAGTTATAATTTGCAATAATAATTAGAAGCTATCAATTTTAAGTTCTGTATTTGACAATTACTAGTTCAGATCTTCAAGTTATAATTTGAAATAATAATTTGAATTTAACAAATCTAAGTTCTGTAATTCACGATTACAAGTTCAGATCTTCAAGTTATAACTTACAATAATAATTAGAAGCTATCAATTTTAAGTTCTGTATTTGACAATTACAAGTACAGCTCTTCAAGTTATAATTTGCAATAGTAATTAGAAGCTATCAATTTTAAGTTCTGTATTTGACAATTACTAGTTCAGATCTTCAAGTTATAATTTGAAATAATAATTTGAATTTAACAATTTGAAGTTCTGTATTTAACAATTACAAGTTCAGATCTTCAAGTTATAATTTGCAATAATAATTAGAAGCTATCAATTTTAAGTTCTGTATTTGACAATTACAAGTTCAGATCTTCAAGTTATAACTTACAATAATAATTAGAAGCTATCAATTTTAAGTTCTGTATTTGACAATTACAAGTTCAGATCTTCAAGTTATAATTTACAATAATAATTAGAAGCTATCAATTTTAAGTTCTGTATTTGACAATTACTAGTTCAGATCTTCAAGTTATAATTTGCACTAATAATTAGTATTTAACAATTAGAAGTTCTGTATTTGACTATTACAAGTTCAGATCTTCGAATTATTATTTGCAATCTTAGTTTGAATTTAACAATTCGAAGTTCTGTATTTACCTATTACAGGTTCAGATCTTCAAGTTATCATTTGCAATCACAACTTGTATTTAACAATGCTAAGTTGCGTATTTATCTATTACAAGTTCAGATCTTCAAATTATATTTTGCAATAATAATTAGAAGCTATCAATTTTAAGTTCTGTATTTGACAATTACAAGTTCAGATCTTCAAGTTATTATTTGCAATAATAATTAGAAGCTATCAATTATAAGTTCTGTATTTGACAATTACAAGTTCAGATCTTCAAGTTATAATTTACAATAATAATTAGAAGCTATCAATTTTAAGTTCTGTATTTGACAATTACAAGTACAGATCTTCAAGTTATAATTTGCAATAGTAATTAGAAGCTATCAATTTTAAGTTCTGTATTTGACAATTACTAGTTCAGATCTTCAAGTTATAATTTGAAATAATAATTTGAATTTATCAAATCTAAGTTCTGTAATTCACTATTACAAGTTCAGATCTTCAAGTTATAATTTACAATAATAATTAGAAGCTATCAATTTTAAGTGCTGTATTTGACAATTACAAGTTCAGATCTTCTAGTTATAATTTGCACTAATAATTTGTATTTAACAATTTGAAGTTCTGTATTTAACAATTACAAGTTCAGATCTTCAAGTTATAATTTGCAATAATAATTAGAAGCTATCAATTTTAAGTTCTGTATTTGACAATTACTAGTTCAGATCTTCAAGTTATAATTTGAAATAATAATTTGAATTTAACAAATCTAAGTTCTGTAATTCACGATTACAAGTTCAGATCTTCAAGTTATAACTTACAATAATAAATAGAAGCTATCAATTTTAAGTTCTGTATTTGACAATTACAAGTTCAGATCTTCAAGTTATAATTTGCAATAATAATTAGAAGCTATTAATTTTAAGTTCTGTATTTGACAATTACAAGTTCAGATCTTCAAGTTATAATTTGAAATAATAATTAGAAGCTATCAATTTTATGTTCTGTATTTGACAATTACAAGTTCAGATCTTCAAGTTATAATTTGCAATAATAATTAGAAGCTATCAATTTTAAGTTCTGTATTTGACAATTACAAGTTCAGATCTTCAAGTTATAACTTACAATAATAATTAGAAGCTATCAATTTTAAGTTCTGTATTTGACAATTACAAGTTCAGATCTTCAAGTTATAATTTGCAATAATAATTAGAAGCTATTAATTTTAAGTTCTGTATTTGACAATTACAAGTTCAGATCTTCAAGTTATAATTTACAATAATAATTAGAAGCTATCAATTTTAAGTTCTGTATTTGACAATTACAAGTTCAGATCTTCAAGTTATAATTTGCAATAGTAATTAGAAGCTATCAATTTTAAGTTCTGTATTTGACAATTACTAGTTCAGATCTTCAAGTTATAATTTGAAATAATAATTTGAATTTATCAAATCTAAGTTCTGTAATTCACTATTACAAGTTCAGATCTTCAAGTTATAATTTACAATAATAATTAGAAGCTATCAATTTTAAGTGCTGTATTTGACAATTACAAGTTCAGATCTTCTAGTTATAATTTGCACTAATAATTTGTATTTAACAATTTGAAGTTCTGTATTTAACAATTACCTATTACAGGTTCAGATCTTCAAGTTATAATTTGCAATCACAACTTGTATTTAACAATGCTAAGTTGCGTATTTATCTATTACAAGTTCAGATCTTCAAATTATATTTTGCAATAATAATTAGAAGCTATCAATTTTAAGTTCTGTATTTGACAATTACAAGTTCAGATCTTCAAGTTATTATTTGCAATAATAATTAGAAGCTATCAATTTTAAGTTCTGTATTTGACAATTACAAGTTCAGATCTTCAAGTTATAATTTACAATAATAATTAGAAGCTATCAATTTTAAGTTCTGTATTTGACAATTACAAGTACAGATCTTCAAGTTATAATTTGCAATAGTAATTAGAAGCTATCAATTTTAAGTTCTGTATTTGACAATTACTAGTTCAGATCTTCAAGTTATAATTTGAAATAATAATTTGAATTTATCAAATCTAAGTTCTGTAATTCACTATTACAAGTTCAGATCTTCAAGTTATAATTTACAATAATAATTAGAAGCTATCAATTTTAAGTGCTGTATTTGACAATTACAAGTTCAGATCTTCTAGTTATAATTTGCACTAATAATTTGTATTTAACAATTTGAAGTTCTGTATTTAACAATTACAAGTTCAGATCTTCAAGTTATAATTTGCAATAATAATTAGAAGCTATCAATTTTAAGTTCTGTATTTGACAATTACTAGTTCAGATCTTCAAGTTATAACTTACAATAATAATTAGAAGCTATCAATTTTAAGTTCTGTATTTGACAATTACAAGTTCAGATCTTCAAGTTATAATTTGAAATAATAATTAGAAGCTATCAATTTTATGTTCTGTATTTGACAATTACAAGTTCAGATCTTCAAGTTATAATTTGCAATAATAATTAGAAGCTATCAATTTTAAGTTCTGTATTTGACAATTACAAGTTCAGATCTTCAAGTTATAATTTGCAATAATTATTAGAAGCTATCAATTTTAAGTTCTGTATTTGACAATTACTAGTTCAGATCTTCAAGTTATATTTTGAAATAATAATTTGAATTTAACAAATCTAAGTTCGGTAATTCACTATTACAAGTTCAGATCTTCAAGTTATAATTTACAATAATAATTAGAAGCTATCAATTTTAAGTTCTGTAGTTGACAATTACAAGTTCAGATCTTCAAGTTATAATTTGAAATAATAATTAGAAGCTATCAATTTTAAGTTCTGTATTTGACAATTACAAGTTCAGATCTTCTAGTTATAATTAGCAATAATAATTAGAAGCTATCAATTTTAAGATCTGTATTTGACAATTACTAGTTCAGAACTTCAAGTTATAATTTGCACTAATAATTAGTATTTAACAATTAGAAGTTCTGTATTTGACAATTACAAGTTCAGATCTTCAAGTTATAATTTGCAATAATAATTAGAAGCTATCAATTTTAAGTTCTGTATTTGACAATTACAAGTTCAGATCTTCAAGTTATAATTTGCACTAATAATTTGTATTTAACAATTAGAAGTTCTGTATTTGACAATTAAAAGTTTAGATCTTCAAGTTATAATTTGCAATAATAATTAGAAGCTATCAATTTTAAGTTCTGTATTTGACAATTACTAGTTCAGATCTTCAAATTATAATTTGCACTAATGATTTGTATTTAACAATTAGAAGTTCTGTATTTGACTATTACAAGTTCAGATCTTCGAATTATTATTTGCAATAATAATTAGAAGCTATCAATTTTAAGCTCTGTATTTGACAATTACAAGTTCAGATCTTCAAGTTATTATTTGCAATAATAATTAGAAGCTATCAATTTTAAGTTCTGTGTTTGACAATTACAAGTTCAGATCTTCAAGTTATAATTTACAATAATAATTAGAAGCTATCAATTTTAAGTTCTGTATTTGACAATTACAAGTTCAGATCTTCAAGTTATAATTTGCAATAGTAATTAGAAGCTATCAATTTTAAGTTCTGTATTTGACAATTACTAGTTCAGATCTTCAAGTTATAATTTGAAATAATAATTTGAATTTATCAAATCTAAGTTCTGTAATTCACTATTACAAGTTCAGATCTTCAAGTTATAATTTACAATAATAATTAGAAGCTATCAATTTTAAGTGCTGTATTTGACAATTACAAGTTCAGATCTTCTAGTTATAATTTGCACTAATAATTTGTATTTAACAATTTGAAGTTCTGTATTTAACAATTACCTATTACAGGTTCAGATCTTCAAGTTATAATTTGCAATCACAATTTGTATTTAACAATGCTAAGTTGCGTATTTATCTATTACAAGTTCAGATCTTCAAATTATATTTTGCAATAATAATTAGAAGCTATCAATTTTAAGTTCTGTATTTGACAATTACAAGTTCAGATCTTCAAGTTATTATTTGCAATAATAATTAGAAGCTATCAATTTTAAGTTCTGTATTTGACAATTACAAGTTCAGATCTTCAAGTTATAATTTACAATAATAATTAGAAGCTATCAATTTTAAGTTCTGTATTTGACAATTACAAGTACAGATCTTCAAGTTATAATTTGCAATAGTAATTAGAAGCTATCAATTTTAAGTTCTGTATTTGACAATTACTAGTTCAGATCTTCAAGTTATAATTTGAAATAATAATTTGAATTTATCAAATCTAAGTTCTGTAATTCACTATTACAAGTTCAGATCTTCAAGTTATAATTTACAATAAAAATTAGAAGCTATCAATTTTAAGTGCTGTATTTGACAATTACTAGTTCAGATCTTCAAGTTATAATTTGAAATAATAATTTGAATTTAACAAATCTAAGTTCTGTAATTCACGATTACAAGTTCAGATCTTCAAGTTATAACTTACAATAATAATTAGAAGCTATCAATTTTAAGTTCTGTATTTGACAATTACAAGTACAGCTCTTCAAGTTATAATTTGCAATAGTAATTAGAAGCTATCAATTTTAAGTTCTGTATTTGACAATTACTAGTTCAGATCTTCAAGTTATAATTTGAAATAATAATTTGAATTTATCAAATCTAAGTTCTGTAATTCACTATTACAAGTTCAGATCTTCAAGTTATAATTTACAATAATAATTAGAAGCTATCAATTTTAAGTGCTGTATTTGACAATTACAAGTTCAGATCTTCTAGTTATAATTTGCACTAATAATTTGTATTTAACAATTTGAAGTTCTGTATTTAACAATTACAAGTTCAGATCTTCAAGTTATAATTTGCAATAATAATTAAAAGCTATCAATTTTAAGTTCTGTATTTGACAATTACAAGTTCAGATCTTCAAGTTATAACTTACAATAATAATTAGAAGCTATCAATTTTAAGTTCTGTATTTGACAATTACAAGTTCAGATCTTCAAGTTATAATTTACAATAATAATTAGAAGCTATCAATTTTAAGTTCTGTATTTGACAATTACTAGTTCAGATCTTCAAGTTATAATTTGCACTAATAATTAGTATTTAACAATTAGAAGTTCTGTATTTGACTATTACAAGTTCAGATCTTCGAATTATTATTTGCAATCTTAGTTTGAATTTAACAATTCGAAGTTCTGTATTTACCTATTACAGGTTGAGATCTTCAAGTTATAATTTGCAATCACAACTTGTATTTAACAATGCTAAGTTGCGTATTTATCTATTACAAGTTCAGATCTTCAAATTATATTTTGCAATAATAATTAGAAGCTATCAATTTTAAGTTCTGTATTTGACAATTACAAGTTCAGATCTTCAAGTTATTATTTGCAATAATAATTAGAAGCTATCAATTATAAGTTCTGTATTTGACAATTACAAGTTCAGATCTTCAAGTTATAATTTACAATAATAATTAGAAGCTATCAATTTTAAGTTCTGTATTTGACAATTACAAGTACAGATCTTCAAGTTATAATTTGCAATAGTAATTAGAAGCTATCAATTTTAAGTTCTGTATTTGACAATTACTAGTTCAGATCTTCAAGTTATAATTTGAAATAATAATTTGAATTTATCAAATCTAAGTTCTGTAATTCACTATTACAAGTTCAGATCTTCAAGTTATAATTTACAATAATAATTAGAAGCTATCAATTTTAAGTGCTGTATTTGACAATTACAAGTTCAGATCTTCTAGTTATAATTTGCACTAATAATTTGTATTTAACAATTTGAAGTTCTGTATTTAACAATTACAAGTTCAGATCTTCAAGTTATAATTTGCAATAATAATTAGAAGCTATCAATTTTAAGTTCTGTATTTGACAATTACTAGTTCAGATCTTCAAGTTATAATTTGAAATAATAATTTGAATTTAACAAATCTAAGTTCTGTAATTCACGATTACAAGTTCAGATCTTCAAGTTATAACTTACAATAATAATTAGAAGCTATCAATTTTAAGTTCTGTATTTGACAATTACAAGTTCAGATCTTCAAGTTATAATTTGCAATAATAATTAGAAGCTATTAATTTTAAGTTCTGTATTTGACAATTACAAGTTCAGATCTTCAAGTTATAATTTGAAATAATAATTAGAAGCTATCAATTTTATGTTCTGTATTTGACAATTACAAGTTCAGATCTTCAAGTTATAATTTGCAATAATAATTAGAAGCTATCAATTTTAAGTTCTGTATTTGACAATTACAAGTTCAGATCTTCAAGTTATAACTTACAATAATAATTAGAAGCTATCAATTTTAAGTTCTGTATTTGACAATTACAAGTTCAGATCTTCAAGTTATAATTTGCAATAATAATTAGAAGCTATTAATTTTAAGTTCTGTATTTGACAATTACAAGTTCAGATCTTCAAGTTATAATTTACAATAATAATTAGAAGCTATCAATTTTAAGTTCTGTATTTGACAATTACAAGTTCAGATCTTCAAGTTATAATTTGCAATAGTAATTAGAAGCTATCAATTTTAAGTTCTATATTTGACAATTACTAGTTCAGATCTTCAAGTTATAATTTGAAATAATAATTTGAATTTATCAAATCTAAGTTCTGTAATTCACTATTACAAGTTCAGATCTTCAAGTTATAATTTACAATAATAATTAGAAGCTATCAATTTTAAGTGCTGTATTTGACAATTACAAGTTCAGATCTTCTAGTTATAATTTGCACTAATAATTTGTATTTAACAATTTGAAGTTCTGTATTTAACAATTACCTATTACAGGTTCAGATCTTCAAGTTATAATTTGCAATCACAACTTGTATTTAACAATGCTAAGTTGCGTATTTATCTATTACAAGTTCAGATCTTCAAATTATATTTTGCAATAATAATTAGAAGCTATCAATTTTAAGTTCTGTATTTGACAATTACAAGTTCAGATCTTCAAGTTATTATTTGCAATAATAATTAGAAGCTATCAATTTTAAGTTCTGTATTTGACAATTACAAGTTCAGATCTTCAAGTTATAATTTACAATAATAATTAGAAGCTATCAATTTTAAGTTCTGTATTTGACAATTACAAGTACAGATCTTCAAGTTATAATTTGCAATAGTAATTAGAAGCTATCAATTTTAAGTTCTGTATTTGACAATTACTAGTTCAGATCTTCAAGTTATAATTTGAAATAATAATTTGAATTTATCAAATCTAAGTTCTGTAATTCACTATTACAAGTTCAGATCTTCAAGTTATAATTTACAATAATAATTAGAAGCTATCAATTTTAAGTTCTGTATTTGACAATTACAAGTTCAGATCTTCTAGTTATAATTAGCAATAATAATTAGAAGCTATCAATTTTAAGATCTGTATTTGACAATTACTAGTTCAGAACTTCAAGTTATAATTTGCACTAATAATTAGTATTTAACAATTAGAAGTTCTGTATTTGACAATTACAAGTTCAGATCTTCAAGTTATAATTTGCAATAATAATTAGAAGCTATCAATTTTAAGTTCTGTATTTGACAATTACAAGTTCAGATCTTCAAGTTATAATTTGCACTAATAATTTGTATTTAACAATTAGAAGTTCTGTATTTGACAATTAAAAGTTTAGATCTTCAAGTTATAATTTGCAATAATAATTAGAAGCTATCAATTTTAAGTTCTGTATTTGACAATTACTAGTTCAGATCTTCAAATTATAATTTGCACTAATGATTTGTATTTAACAATTAGAAGTTCTGTATTTGACTATTACAAGTTCAGATCTTCGAATTATTATTTGCAATAATAATTAGAAGCTATCAATTTTAAGTTCTGTATTTGACAATTACAAGTTCAGATCTTCAAGTTATTATTTGCAATAATAATTAGTAGCTATCAATTTTAAGTTCTGTGTTTGACAATTACAAGTTCAGATCTTCAAGTTATAATTTACAATAATAATTAGAAGCTATCAATTTTAAGTTCTGTATTTGACAATTACAAGTTCAGATCTTCAAGTTATAATTTGCAATAGTAATTAGAAGCTATCAATTTTAAGTTCTGTATTTGACAATTACTAGTTCAGATCTTCAAGTTATAATTTGAAATAATAATTTGAATTTATCAAATCTAAGTTCTGTAATTCACTATTACAAGTTCAGATCTTCAAGTTATAATTTACAATAATAATTAGAAGCTATCAATTTTAAGTGCTGTATTTGACAATTACAAGTTCAGATCTTCTAGTTATAATTTGCACTAATAATTTGTATTTAACAATTTGAAGTTCTGTATTTAACAATTACCTATTACAGGTTCAGATCTTCAAGTTATAATTTGCAATCACAATTTGTATTTAACAATGCTAAGTTGCGCATTTATCTATTACAAGTTCAGATCTTCAAATTATATTTTGCAATAATAATTAGAAGCTATCAATTTTAAGTTCTGTATTTGACAATTACAAGTTCAGATCTTCAAGTTATTATTTGCAATAATAATTAGAAGCTATCAATTTTAAGTTCTGTATTTGACAATTACAAGTTCAGATCTTCAAGTTATAATTTACAATAATAATTAGAAGCTATCAATTTTAAGTTCTGTATTTGACAATTACAAGTACAGATCTTCAAGTTATAATTTGCAATAGTAATTAGAAGCTATCAATTTTAAGTTCTGTATTTGACAATTACTAGTTCAGATCTTCAAGTTATAATTTGAAATAATAATTTGAATTTATCAAATCTAAGTTCTGTAATTCACTATTACAAGTTCAGATCTTCAAGTTATAATTTACAATAATAATTAGAAGCTATCAATTTTAAGTGCTGTATTTGACAATTACAAGTTCAGATCTTCTAGTTATAATTTGCACTAATAATTTGTATTTAACAATTTGAAGTTCTGTATTTAACAATTACAAGTTCAGATCTTCAAGTTATAATTTGCAATAATAATTAGAAGCTATCAATTTTAAGTTCTGTATTTGACAATTAGTAGTTCAGATCTTCAAGTTATAATTTGAAATAATAATTTGAATTTAACAAATCTAAGTTCTGTAATTCACGATTACAAGTTCAGATCTTCAAGTTATAACTTACAATAATAATTAGAAGCTATCAATTTTAAGTTCTGTATTTGACAATTACAAGTTCAGATCTTCAAGTTATAATTTGCAATAATAATTAGAAGCTATTAATTTTAAGTTCTGTATTTGACAATTACAAGTTCAGATCTTCAAGTTATAATTTGAAATAATAATTAGAAGCTATCAATTTTATGTTCTGTATTTGACAATTACAAGTTCAGATCTTCAAGTTATAATTTGCAATAATAATTAGAAGCTATCAATTTTAAGTTCTGTATTTGACAATTACAAGTTCAGATCTTCAAGTTATAACTTACAATAATAATTAGAAGCTATCAATTTTAAGTTCTGTATTTGACAATTACAAGTTCAGATCTTCAAGTTATAATTTGCAATAATAATTAGAAGCTATTAATTTTAAGTTCTGTATTTGACAATTACAAGTTCAGATCTTCAAGTTATAATTTGAAATAATAATTAGAAGCTATCAATTTTATGTTCTGTATTTGACAATTACAAGTTCAGATCTTCAAGTTATAATTTGCAATAATAATTAGAAGCTATCAATTTTAAGTTCTGTATTTGACAATTACAAGTTCAGATCTTCAAGTTATAATTTGCAATAATTATTAGAAGCTATCAATTTTAAGTTCTGTATTTGACAATTACTAGTTCAGATCTTCAAGTTATATTTTGAAATAATAATTTGAATTTAACAAATCTAAGTTCTGTAATTCACTATTACAAGTTCAGATCTTCAAGTTATAATTTACAATAATAATTAGAAGCTATCAATTTTAAGTTCTGTAGTTGACAATTACAAGTTCAGATCTTCAAGTTATAATTTGAAATAATAATTAGAAGCTATCAATTTTAAGTTCTGTATTTGACAATTACAAGTTCAGATCTTCTAGTTATAATTTGCAATAATAATTAGAAGCTATCAATTTTAAGATCTGTATTTGACAATTACTAGTTCAGAACTTCAAGTTATAATTTGCACTAATAATTAGTATTTAACAATTAGAAGTTCTGTATTTGACAATTACAAGTTCAGATCTTCAAGTTATAATTTGCAATAATAATTAGAAGCTATCAATTTTAAGTTCTGTATTTGACAATTACAAGTTCAGATCTACAAGTTATAATTTGCACTAATAATTTGTATTTAACAATTAGAAGTTCTGTATTTGACAATTAAAAGTTTAGATCTTCAAGTTATAATTTGCAATAATAATTAGAAGCTATCAATTTTAAGTTCTGTATTTGACAATTACTAGTTCAGATCTTCAAATTATAATTTGCACTAATGATTTGTATTTAACAATTAGAAGTTCTGTATTTGACTATTACAAGTTCAGATCTTCGAATTATTATTTGCAATAATAATTAGAAGCTATCAATTTTAAGTTCTGTATTTGACAATTACAAGTTCAGATCTTCAAGTTATAATTTACAATAATAATTAGAAGCTATCAATTTTAAGTTCTGTATTTGACAATTACAAGTTCAGATCTTCAAGTTATAATTTGCAATAGTAATTAGAAGCTATCAATTTTAAGTTCTGTATTTGACAATTACTAGTTCAGATCTTCAAGTTATAATTTGAAATAATAATTTGAATTTATCAAATCTAAGTTCTGTAATTCACTAATACAAGTTCAGATCTTCAAGTTATAATTTACAATAATAATTAGAAGCTATCAATTTTAAGTGCTGTATTTGACAATTACAAGTTCAGATCTTCTAGTTATAATTTGCACTAATAATTGGTATTTAACAATTTGAAGTACTGTATTTAACAATTACTAGTTCAGATCTTCAAGTTATAATTTGCAATAATAATTAGAAGCAATCAATTTTAAGTTCTGTATTTGACAATTACAAGTTCAGATCTTCAAGTTATAATTTACAATAATAATTAGAAGCTATCAATTTTAAGTTCTGTATTTGACAATTACTAGTTCAGATCTTCAAGTTATAATTTGCACTAATAATTAGTATTTAACAATTAGAAGTTCTGTATTTGACTATTACAAGTTCAGATCTTCGAATTATTATTTGCAATCTTAGTTTGAATTTAACAATTCGAAGTTCTGTATTTACCTATTACAGGTTCAGATCTTCAAGTTATAATTTGCAATCACAATTTGTATTTAACAATGCTAAGTTGCGTATTTATCTATTACAAGTTCAGATCTTCAAATTATATTTTGCAATAATAATTAGAAGCTATCAATTTTAAGTTCTGTATTTGACAATTACAAGTTCAGATCTTCAAGTTATTATTTGCAATAATAATTAGAAGCTATCAATTTTAAGTTCTGTATTTGACAATTACAAGTTCAGATCTTCAAGTTATAATTTACAATAATAATTAGAAGCTATCTGTAGTATACTGTATATAATGTCAGAGACATTTATAGTTTAAGTTGGTATTAACCTTAGAATATAAAATAGGAAGGAAAGAAGGTATGCATATCAAGGCCGAGTCAACGTGGTATCCTATGGTAGCCGGTTGATATAATTGCCAGGGGCGTAGCATAGTCACTAAAGTGTTTTGAACACATGCATGACGATCGAGTTGGAGACCAATATTCCGGAATTTTGATATTTTTCAACTAAATAGCCTTTCTCATCTAAATTTTTGGAAATATAAATTATAAAAGCGGCGTTTAATGTAAATAATTATATAGGATTACTTCGTAATATGTACGCCAATGATTCAAGCAGATTATGGTCAGTAACCTCACAAATTAATGTTTTTGTTATAAAATTAGTTAAATAACTCTAAGTACTTACTTGTGCCAAGTTATACCACAATTAATAGTTTTTTTAATCCTAGAGGTCCCACAAACACTGCAACTCACCATAATTCAACTTTAAAATTTACAAATATAGGTCACCGATTACAAACGTGGTGCAATGGGCGGAGTTTCTACCCACGACTTTTGACTCGTACTCGATGCATGTGTTATAGTCCATTTGCTACTTCCTTCCTATTTTATATTCTAATGTATTAACAGTTAATTGTAACATATAGAAAATGGTTGATAGAAATAAAAGTTTATGTTTGTAATTGTATTAATCTTGCATTATTATTCCAATCTATTACAATTGGCGACGAGAAAAATCGGAGAATACGTATTACAATTGGCGACGAGAAAAAAAAAAAAAAAAAGAATAAATTCTGAGAATTGTGAGAATTTTTTTTTTATATTAACCACGATGCCGCGTGAGAACGAAGATGCGATTCCACTACCACCAGCAGGACAACAATATGTCGGAATCATTGGATCAATGGAGCAATTTAATATCAATGACGATTGGAACATCTATAAAGAAAGATTGGACCAATATTTTGTAGTAAACAACATTACCGATAATAGGAAGGTATCGACATTGATTACGTTAATGGGAGCCAGTGCATATGCAGCCTTAAGAGATGTGTGTTACCCGGATTTGCCTTCCAAGAAAACTTACACTGAATTGTCCGCCAAATTACAACTCCATTTTACGAAGACAGTTCCTGTGAATAGAAAACGTATTAATTTTATTGAATTGAAGCAGGCGACTAACGAGTCCATAAGGGATTGGTTCATGAGAATAAAAAGTGAAGCTGCCTATTGTGATTTTGGACAAAATTTAGACTTTATCATTGGTCTTATTTTTCTGGCAGGTCTGACAAAAGGACCAATTCTGGATCGTCTATGTGAAGAAAATCATAACAGTTCTACAGCCGAGTTACTTAAAATTGCTCTAAGTAAAGAAGTTAATACGAGTGCTCAGATGGAAATTCATAGGGTGTCGACGGGTTCAAAGCGAGGTCAGTTGGTTCAAGGCGAACAGAAGAAAGGTGGTACAAAGCTGTCAAACGCGGAAAAGGGGAAGACAACCAAGGCGGTGTGTTTCCATTGCGGTGAAGTAAACCACACTTTTAGTAAATGTAAATATAAACGATACCGATGCAAAATTTGCAAGGGTGTAGGCCATCTGGCAAAAATTTGTAAAGTTAAGCAAAATTTTTTAGATGATAAGTCACATGTGGAAGACGGCACTGCATCGAATTCCATAGATTTTTACAATTTAACCTTCAAATCAAATATATTTAAATTAGAACCATTTAAGGCATCAATTAAAGTAAACAACATATTATTAGATATGGAAGTCGATACGGGGTCGGGTCTTTCAGTTATTTCCACAAATACATATGATAGATTTTTTAGGGAATTTCAATTAGATAAATGTAATTTACAATTGTATTGCTACGACGGTACAATTATTAAGCCGTTAGGGTGTTTGAGGGTTAAAATTGAAATTAATGGAGTCGTAAGATTTGGAAAATTATTAGTAGTTAAGAAGGGAGGTCCTTCATTAATGGGTCGTGATTGGCTTCATTTATTTGATCTATCGATTGGTAATAATGGCAATTTATACAATCTAAATAATATAAAGACATTAACATTGGACGATCTTTTCGAGGAGTTCAGGGGTTTGTTTGCAGGCGGAATCGGATGCTATAAATATCAAAAAATCAAACTTGAGGTTGATCCTGAGAGTTCTCCTGTGTTCTTAAAACCCAGGAATCTGCCTTTTGCCTTTAAAAAGAAAGTCGAAGACGAACTAGACCGATTGGAACAATTAGGTGTTATCACTAGAGTTGATAATAGTAGTTGGGGAACGCCTTTAGTCCCTATTTTAAAAAAAGACGGTACCATACGTATATGCGCCGATTATAGGGTCACAGTCAACAAACATTTAAGAGATATCTACCACCCCATACCTAGAGTTGACGAGCTTTTCATAATAGTGCAGGGGGCAAAATACTTTAGTAGGTTAGATCTGAGTCAGGCGTACAATCAATTACAAGTAGACGAGGAAACTGGTCGGTTGTTAGCTTGGAGTACCCATAAAGGAATTTATGTAGTTAATCGCTTACCATTTGGTACTAAATCGGCGTGTGCAGTTTTTCAAAAGACCATTGAGAAAACTATACAGGGTATAGAGGGCGTAGGTTCATATTTAGATGATATTATTGTTTCAGCTAAAGATTACGATGAACATATGCAAAGACTCAAGATGGTTTTGAGTAAATTATATGATGCCGGGTTTACATTAAGTAAAACCAAGTGCGAATTTCTAAAAAGGGAAATTAAATATTTAGGATTTATCATTACATCTGAGGGTATAAAAAAAGATACAGAAAAAGTTAAGGCAATTGTGGACGTATTACGGCCAACAAATGTTGCTGAGGTTAAGAGCTTTGCTGGAATGGTTAATTATTACGGAAAATTTATTAAAAATTTAGCTAGTATGATGCAACCCTTGTATGCATTATTAAAAATAGGTAACGAATTCCATTGGAATAATGATTGCGAGAAAGCGTTTAAGGAGGCTAAGGCAGCCGTTGCGTCTGAAAGAGTGCTATGTCATTTTGATCAAAATCTACCAATTAATTTAAAATGTGATGCATCTAGTAAAGGTATAGGAGCAGTGATTAGTCACATTTTTCCTAATGGAGATGAACGACCTATCGCTTTTGTGTCACGAGTTTTATCTAAGGCTGAAAAAAATTATTCAATGGTTGATAAAGAGGCACTAGCAATCTATTATGGAGTCGGAAAATTTTCTCAATTTTTAATGGGTAGGAGATTTGACTTACTTACAGATCACAAACCTCTGTTAGCTATTTTCGGAAATAAAAAGGGAATGCCTTCAATGGCTACAAGTAGACTGCAGAGATGGAGTTTATATTTAAGTAGTTTCCAGTTTAATATTAAATTTATTAAAGGTAATGAAAATGTTAGTGCAGACACATTATCACGACTTCCTTTGAAGTTAAAAGATAGGGTAGATAGCAAAACAGAGTATAGTTATTTAAATTTTGTTCAAGTTAATTTTGTTATTGACACAAAAAAAATTCAAATCGAGTCGAGAAGAGATTCCGAAATCTCAAAAGTTATTTTTTATGTTAGCCATGGTTGGCCGACTTCTAATAAAGAAGTAGTGAATAATTTTTACATTAGACGTAATGAATTAACAGTTGAGCAAGGAATTCTGATGTGGGGATATAGTGTTGTTATTCCTACGAAATTTAGAGCGCAGATCTTAGAGCAATTACATGATACACATTTTGGCGCATCCAAAATGAAGGCCAAAGCAAGACAATATTTTTGGTGGCCAGGTCTCGATAAGGATATCGAAAATTTAAGTAATTCGTGTTCAATTTGTTTAGAAAATAGACCATTACCTAATAAAACACCGTTAAAGCCATGGAGTAGTACGACAATGCCATTTGAAAGAGTTCATTTAGATTTTTTAGGACCTTTTAAAAATAAGATGTTTTTAATCTTAACAGATACCTTCACAAAATGGCCAGAAGTGTTTGAAGTTAAGAACGCTAATAGTAAGGAGACGGTACAGATTTTGAGAGAGATTTTCGCGCGGTTTGGATTACCTAAGGTTATCGTAAGTGATAATGGTAGCGCATTTACGTCAAATGATTTTAAAGATTTTTGTATCAAAAATAGCATTAAACATAAAACTAGCCCTCCATACCACGCAGCGTCTAACGGTGCAGCAGAAAATGCGGTAAAAAGTTTCAAAAGCGGATTAAAGAAAGCGTTACTAGACATTAAGAATGTTAATGAATCATATCGTACTATAATCAATCGATACTTATTTAGTTATCGGACGACTCCACACACCACGACACAGGAAAATCCTTCGAAATTAATGTTCGGTCGTGAATTAAACAACAAGTTTTCAATACTAGTACCTACGGGTGATAACCAGCGCAAAGAGAAGCAAGTTGAGAATTTTAAGGGTACAAGGCGGATTGTTTTCACGGTTGGAGAAAATGTTTACGTTAAAGATTACCGTACTGCGGATAGACCGTGGATTCCGGGGAAGATCGTTAGTGTTCTAGGGGATAAGATATATTCATGTTATATTCCATCATTAGACATGATTTGGAAAAGACACGTGGATCAAATAGTGAACGCTGGTTGCGAAATGAAACCTGATTCAAATACAGATAAAATTACAATGAACTTAGATTCTAATGATTTCAAAGATAACCTGAATACCGATATTATTGATACAACTAAAAATAATGTTACTGAGTCTATGGAAAACAATGTTGTAAATGTTGGTAGTAATGACGATTTAATTGCAAATGAGACAAACAACAGTCCATATAGTATCGCAAAACATAGACCTAGGCGAAATATTGTAAAACCGGACAGGTTGAATTATAATTAAATTATATAATATCGTAATATCAATAATGAGGTGTTTGATTTTGTGTATAATAATGTGTATAATTTTGTATATATTTTTTTTTATTGTTTGAAATCCCTTAAGGGAAGGATATTGTAGTATACTGTATATATTGTCAGAGACATTTATAGTTTAAGTTGGTATTAACAGTTAATTGTAACATATAGAAAATGGTTGATAGAAATAAAAGTTTATGTTTGTAATTGTATTAATCTTGCATTATTATTCCAATCTATTACACTATCAATTTTAAGTTCTGTATTTGACAATTACAAGTTCAGATCTTCAAGTTATTATTTGCAATAATAATTAGAAGCTATCAATTTTAAGTTCTGTATTTGACAATTACTAGTACAGATCTTCAAGTTATAATTTGAAATAATAATTTGAATTTAACAAATCTAAGTTCTGTAATTCACGATTACAAGTTCAGATCTTCAAGTTATAACTTACAATAATAATTAGAAGCTATCAATTTTAAGTTCTGTATTTGACAATTACAAGTTCAGATCTTCAAGTTATAATTTGCAATAATAATTAGAAGCTATTAATTTTAAGTTCTGTATTTGACAATTACAAGTTCAGATCTTCAAGTTATAATTTGAAATAATAATTAGAAGCTATCAATTTTATGTTCTGTATTTGACAATTACAAGTTCAGATCTTCAAGTTATAATTTGCAATAATAATTAGAAGCTATCAATTTTAAGTTCTGTATTTGACAATTACAAGTTCAGATCTTCAAGTTATAATTTGCAATAATTATTAGAAGCTATCAATTTTAAGTTCTGTATTTGACAATTACTAGTTCAGATCTTCAAGTTATATTTTGAAATAATAATTTGAATTTAACAAATCTAAGTTCTGTAATTCACTATTACAAGTTCAGATCTTCAAGTTATAATTTACAATAATAATTAGAAGCTATCAATTTTAAGTTCTGTAGTTGACAATTACAAGTTCAGATCTTCAAGTTATAATTTGAAATAATAATTAGAAGCTATCAATTTTAAGTTCTGTATTTGACAATTACAAGTTCAGATCTTCAAGTTAAAATTTGAATTAATAATTAGAAGCTATCAATTTTAAGTTCTGTATTTGACAATTACAAGTTCAGATCTTCAAGTTATAATTTACAATAATAATTAGAAGCTATCAATTTTAAGTTCTGTATTTGACAATTACAAGTTCAGATCTTCAAGTTATAATTTGCAATAGTAATTAGAAGCTATCAATTTTAAGTTCTGTATTTGACAATTACTAGTTCAGATCTTCAAGTTATAATTTGAAATATTAATTTGAATTTATCAAATCTAAGTTCTGTAATTCACTATTACAAGTTCAGATCTTCAAGTTATAATTTACAATAATAATTAGAAGCTATCAATTTTAAGTGCTGTATTTGACAATTACAAGTTCAGATCTTCTAGTTATAATTTGCACTAATAATTTGTATTTAACAATTTGAAGTTCTGTATTTAACAATTACAAGTTCAGATCTTCAAGTTATAATTTGCAATAATAATTAGAAGCTATCAATTTTAAGTTCTGTATTTGACAATTACTAGTTCAGATCTTCAAGTTATAATTTGAAATAATAATTTGAATTTAACAAATCTAAGTTCTGTAATTCACGATTACAAGTTCAGATCTTCAAGTTATAACTTACAATAATAATTAGAAGCTATCAATTTTAAGTTCTGTATTTGACAATTACAAGTTCAGATCTTCAAGTTATAATTTGCAATAATAATTAGAAGCTATTAATTTTAAGTTCTGTATTTGACAATTACAAGTTCAGATCTTCAAGTTATAATTTGATATAATAATTAGAAGCTATCAATTTTATGTTCTGTATTTGACAATTACAAGTTCAGATCTTCAAGTTATAATTTGCAATAATAATTAGAAGCTATCAATTTTAAGTTCTGTATTTGACAATTACAAGTTCAGATCTTCAAGTTATAATTTGCAATAATTATTAGAAGCTATCAATTTTAAGTTCTGTATTTGACAATTACTAGTTCAGATCTTCAAGTTATATTTTGAAATAATAATTTGAATTTAACAAATCTAAGTTCTGTAATTCACTATTACAAGTTCAGATCTTCAAGTTATAATTTACAATAATAATTAGAAGCTATCAATTTTAAGTTCTGTAGTTGACAATTACAAGTTCAGATCTTCAAGTTATAATTTGTAATAATAATTACAAGCTATCAATTTTAAGTTCTGTATTTGACAATTACAAGTTCAGATCTTCTAGTTATAATTTGCAATAATAATTAGAAGCTATCAGTTTTAAGATCTGTATTTGACAATTACTAGTTCAGAACTTCAAGTTATAATTTGCACTAATAATTAGTATTTAACAATTAGAAGTTCTGTATTTGACAATTACAAGTTCAGATCTTCAAGTTATAATTTGCAATAATAATTAGAAGCTATCAATTTTAAGTTCTGTATTTGACAATTACAAGTTCAGATCTTCAAGTTATAATTTGCACTAATAATTTGTATTTAACAATTAGAAGTTCTGTATTTGACAATTAAAAGTTTAGATCTTCAAGTTATAATTTGCAATAATAATTAGAAGCTATCAATTTTAAGTTCTGTATTTGACAATTACTAGTTCAGATCTTCAAATTATAATTTGCACTAATGATTTGTATTTAACAATTAGAAGTTCTGTATTTGACTATTACAAGTTCAGATCTTCGAATTATTATTTGCAATAATAATTAGAAGCTATCAATTTTAAGTTCTGTATTTGACAATTACAAGTTCAGATCTTCAAGTTATAATTTGCAATAATAATTAGAAGCTATCAATTTTAAGTTCTGTATTTGACAATTACAAGTTCAGATCTTCAAGTTATAATTTGCACTAATAATTTGTATTTAACAATTAGAAGTTCTGTATTTGACAATTAAAAGTTTAGATCTTCAAGTTATAATTTGCAATAATAATTAGAAGCTATCAATTTTAAGTTCTGTATTTGACAATTACTAGTTCAGATCTTCAAGTTATAATTTGAAATAATAATTTGAATTTATCAAATCTAAGTTCTGTAATTCACTATTACAAGTTCAGATCTTCAAGTTATAATTTACAATAATAATTAGAAGCTATCAATTTTAAGTGCTGTATTTGACAATTACAAGTTCAGATCTTCTAGTTATAATTTGCACTAATAATTTGTATTTAACAATTTGAAGTTCTGTATTTAACAATTACAAGTTCAGATCTTCAAGTTATAATTTGCAATAATAATTAGAAGCTATCAATTTTAAGTTCTGTATTTGACAATTACTAGTTCAGATCTTCAAGTTATAATTTGAAATAATAATTTGAATTTAACAAATCTAAGTTCTGTAATTCACGATTACAAGTTCAGATCTTCAAGTTATAACTTACAATAATAATTAGAAGCTATCAATTTTAAGTTCTGTATTTGACAATTACAAGTTCAGATCTTCAAGTTACAATTTGCAATAATAATTAGAAGCTATTAATTTTAAGTTCTGTATTTGACAATTACAAGTTCAGATCTTCAAGTTATAATTTGAAATAATAATTAGAAGCTATCAATTTTATGTTCTGTATTTGACAATTACAAGTTCAGATCTTCAAGTTATAATTTGCAATAATAATTAGAAGCTATCAATTTTAAGTTCTGTATTTGACAATTACAAGTTCAGATCTTCAAGTTATAATTTGCAATAATTATTAGAAGCTATCAATTTTAAGTTCTGTATTTGACAATTACTAGTTCAGATCTTCAAGTTATATTTTGAAATAATAATTTGAATTTAACAAATCTAAGTTCTGTAATTCACTATTACAAGTTCAGATCTTCAAGTTATAATTTACAATAATAATTAGAAGCTATCAATTTTAAGTTCTGTAGTTGACAATTACAAGTTCAGATCTTCAAGTTATAATTTGAAATAATAATTAGAAGCTATCAATTTTAAGTTCTGTATTTGACAATTACAAGTTCAGATCTTCTAGTTATAATTTGCAATAATAATTAGAAGCTATCAGTTTTAAGATCTGTATTTGACAATTACTAGTTCAGAACTTCAAGTTATAATTTGCACTAATAATTAGTATTTAACAATTAGAAGTTCTGTATTTGACAATTACAAGTTCAGATCTTCAAGTTATAATTTGCAATAATAATTAGAAGCTATCAATTTTAAGTTCTGTATTTGACAATTACAAGTTCAGATCTTCAAGTTATAATTTGCACTAATAATTTGTATTTAACAATTAGAAGTTCTGTATTTGACTATTACAAGTTCAGATCTTCGAATTATTATTTGCAATAATAATTAGAAGCTATCAATTTTAAGTTCTGTATTTGACAATTACAAGTTCAGATCTTCAAGTTATTATTTGCAATAATAATTAGAAGCTATCAATTTTAAGTTCTGTGTTTGACAATTACAAGTTCAGATCTTCAAGTTATAATTTACAATAATAATTAGAAGCTATCAATTTTAAGTTCTGTATTTGACAATTACAAGTTCAGATCTTCAAGTTATAATTTGCAATAGTAATTAGAAGCTATCAATTTTAAGTTCTGTATTTGACAATTACTAGTTCAGATCTTCAAGTTATAATTTGAAATAATAATTTGAATTTATCAAATCTAAGTTCTGTAATTCACTATTACAAGTTCAGATCTTCAAGTTATAATTTACAATAATAATTAGAAGCTATCAATTTTAAGTGCTGTATTTGACAATTACAAGTTCAGATCTTCTAGTTATAATTTGCACTAATAATTTGTATTTAACAATTTGAAGTTCTGTATTTAACAATTACCTATTACAGGTTCAGATCTTCAAGTTATAATTTGCAATCACAATTTGTATTTAACAATGCTAAGTTGCGTATTTATCTATTACAATTTCAGATCTTCAAATTATATTTTGCAATAATAATTAGAAGCTATCAATTTTAAGTTCTGTATTTGACAATTACAAGTTCAGATCTTCAAGTTATTATTTGCAATAATAATTAGTAGCTATCAATTTTAAGTTCTGTATTTGACAATTACAAGTTCAGATCTTCAAGTTATAATTTACAATAATAATTAGAAGCTATCAATTTTAAGTTCTGTATTTGACAATTACAAGTACAGATCTTCAAGTTATAATTTGCAATAGTAATTAGAAGCTATCAATTTTAAGTTCTGTATTTGACAATTACTAGTTCAGATCTTCAAGTTATAATTTGAAATAATAATTTGAATTTATCAAATCTAAGTTCTGTAATTCACTATTACAAGTTCAGATCTTCAAGTTATAATTTACAATAATAATTAGAAGCTATCAATTTTAAGTGCTGTATTTGACAATTACAAGTTCAGATCTTCTAGTTATAATTTGCACTAATAATTTGTATTTAACAATTTGAAGTTCTGTATTTAACAATTACAAGTTCAGATCTTCAAGTTATAATTTGCAATAATAATTAGAAGCTATCAATTTTAAGTTCTGTATTTGACAATTACTAGTTCAGATCTTCAAGTTATAATTTGAAATAATAATTTGAATTTAACAAATCTAAGTTCTGTAATTCACGATTACAAGTTCAGATCTTCAAGTTATAACTTACAATAATAATTAGAAGCTATCAATTTTAAGTTCTGTATTTGACAATTACAAGTTCAGATCTTCAAGTTATAATTTGCAATAATAATTAGAAGCTATTAATTTTAAGTTCTGTATTTGACAATTACAAGTTCAGATCTTCAAGTTATAATTTGAAATAATAATTAGAAGCTATCAATTTTATGTTCTGTATTTGACAATTACAAGTTCAGATCTTCAAGTTATAATTTGCAATAATAATTAGAAGCTATCAATTTTAAGTTCTGTATTTGACAATTACAAGTTCAGATCTTCAAGTTATTATTTGCAATAATAATTAGAAGCTATCAATTTTAAGTTCTGTATTTGACAATTACAAGTTCAGATCTTCAAGTTATAATTTACAATAATAATTAGAAGCTATCAATTTTAAGTTCTGTATTTGACAATTACAAGTTCAGATCTTCAAGTTATAATTTGCAATAGTAATTAGAAGCTATCAATTTTAAGTTCTGTATTTGACAATTACTAGTTCAGATCTTCAAGTTATAATTTGAAATAATAATTTGAATTTATCAAATCTAAGTTCTGTAATTCACTATTACAAGTTCAGATCTTCAAGTTATAATTTACAATAATAATTAGAAGCTATCAATTTTAAGTGCTGTATTTGACAATTACAAGTTCAGATCTTCTAGTTATAATTTGCACTAATAATTTGTATTTAACAATTTGAAGTTCTGTATTTAACAATTACAAGTTCAGATCTTCAAGTTATAATTTGCAATAATAATTAGAAGCTATCAATTTTAAGTTCTGTATTTGACAATTACAAGTTCAGATCTTCAAGTTATAATTTGCAATAATTATTAGAAGCTATCAATTTTAAGTTCTGTATTTGACAATTACTAGTTCAGATCTTCAAGTTATATTTTGAAATAATAATTTGAATTTAACAAATCTAAGTTCTGTAATTCACTATTACAAGTTCAGATCTTCAAGTTATAATTTACAATAATAATTAGAAGCTATCAATTTTAAGTTCTGTAGTTGACAATTACAAGTTCAGATCTTCAAGTTATAATTTGAAATAATAATTAGAAGCTATCAATTTTAAGTTCTGTATTTGACAATTACAAGTTCAGATCTTCTAGTTATAATTTGCAATAATAATTAGAAGCTATCAGTTTTAAGATCTGTATTTGACAATTACTAGTTCAGAACTTCAAGTTATAATTTGCACTAATAATTAGTATTTAACAATTAGAAGTTCTGTATTTGACAATTACAAGTTCAGATCTTCAAGTTATAATTTGCAATAATAATTAGAAGCTATCAATTTTAAGTTCTGTATTTGACAATTACAAGTTCAGATCTTCAAGTTATAATTTGCACTAATAATTTGTATTTAACAATTAGAAGTTCTGTATTTGACTATTACAAGTTCAGATCTTCGAATTATTATTTGCAATAATAATTAGAAGCTATCAATTTTAAGTTCTGTATTTGACAATTACAAGTTCAGATCTTCAAGTTATTATTTGCAATAATAATTAGAAGCTATCAATTTTAAGTTCTGTGTTTGACAATTACAAGTTCAGATCTTCAAGTTATAATTTACAATAATAATTAGAAGCTATCAATTTTAAGTTCTGTATTTGACAATTACAAGTTCAGATCTTCAAGTTATAATTTGCAATAGTAATTAGAAGCTATCAATTTTAAGTTCTGTATTTGACAATTACTAGTTCAGATCTTCAAGTTATAATTTGAAATAATAATTTGAATTTATCAAATCTAAGTTCTGTAATTCACTATTACAAGTTCAGATCTTCAAGTTATAATTTACAATAATAATTAGAAGCTATCAATTTTAAGTGCTGTATTTCACAATTACAAGTTCAGATCTTCTAGTTATAATTTGCACTAATAATTTGTATTTAACAATTTGAAGTTCTGTATTTAACAATTACCTATTACAGGTTCAGATCTTCAAGTTATAATTTGCAATCACAATTTGTATTTAACAATGCTAAGTTGCGTATTTATCTATTACAATTTCAGATCTTCAAATTATATTTTGCAATAATAATTAGAAGCTATCAATTTTAAGTTCTGTATTTGACAATTACAAGTTCAGATCTTCAAGTTATTATTTGCAATAATAATTAGAAGCTATCAATTTTAAGTTCTGTATTTGACAATTACAAGTTCAGATCTTCAAGTTATAATTTACAATAATAATTAGAAGCTATCAATTTTAAGTTCTGTATTTGACAATTACAAGTACAGATCTTCAAGTTATAATTTGCAATAGTAATTAGAAGCTATCAATTTTAAGTTCTGTATTTGACAATTACTAGTTCAGATCTTCAAGTTATAATTTGAAATAATAATTTGAATTTATCAAATCTAAGTTCTGTAATTCACTATTACAAGTTCAGATCTTCAAGTTATAATTTACAATAATAATTAGAAGCTATCAATTTTAAGTGCTGTATTTGACAATTACAAGTTCAGATCTTCTAGTTATAATTTGCACTAATAATTTGTATTTAACAATTTGAAGTTCTGTATTTAACAATTACAAGTTCAGATCTTCAAGTTATAATTTGCAATAATAATTAGAAGCTATCAATTTTAAGTTCTGTATTTGACAATTACTAGTTCAGATCTTCAAGTTATAATTTGAAATAATAATTTGAATTTAATAAATCTAAGTTCTGTAATTCACGATTACAAGTTCAGATCTTCAAGTTATAACTTACAATAATAATTAGAAGCTATCAATTTTAAGTTCTGTATTTGACAATTACAAGTTCAGATCTTCAAGTTATAATTTGCAATAATAATTAGAAGCTATTAATTTTAAGTTCTGTATTTGACAATTACAAGTTCAGATCTTCAAGTTATAATTTGAAATAATAATTAGAAGCTATCAATGTTATGTTCTGTATTTGACAATTACAAGTTCAGATCTTCTAGTTATAATTTGCAATAATAATTAGAAGCTATCAATTTTAAGTTCTGTATTTGACAATTACAAGTTCAGATCTTCAAGTTATTATTTGCAATAATAATTAGAAGCTATCAATTTTAAGTTCTGTATTTGACAATTACAAGTTCAGATCTTCAAGTTATAATTTACAATAATAATTAGAAGCTATCAATTTTAAGTTCTGTATTTGACAATTACAAGTTCAGATCTTCAAGTTATAATTTGCAATAGTAATTAGAAGCTATCAATTTTAAGTTCTGTATTTGACAATTACTAGTTCAGATCTTCAAGTTATAATTTGAAATAATAATTTGAATTTATCAAATCTAAGTTCTGTAATTCACTATTACAAGTTCAGATCTTCAAGTTATAATTTACAATAATAATTAGAAGCTATCAATTTTAAGTGCTGTATTTGACAATTACAAGTTCAGATCTTCTAGTTATAATTTGCACTAATAATTTGTATTTAACAATTTGAAGTTCTGTATTTAACAATTACAAGTTCAGATCTTCAAGTTATAATTTGCAATAATAATTAGAAGCTATCAATTTTAAGTTCTGTATTTGACAATTACTAGTTCAGATCTTCAAGTTATAATTTGAAATAATAATTTGAATTTAACAAATCTAAGTTCTGTAATTCACGATTACAAGTTCAGATCTTCAAGTTATAACTTACAATAATAATTAGAAGCTATCAATTTTAAGTTCTGTATTTGACAATTACAAGTTCAGATCTTCAAGTTATAATTTGCAATAATAATTAGAAGCTATTAATTTTAAGTTCTGTATTTGACAATTACAAGTTCAGATCTTCAAGTTATAATTTGAAATAATAATTAGAAGCTATCAATTTTATGTTCTGTATTTGACAATTACAAGTTCAGATCTTCAAGTTATAATTTGCAATAATAATTAGAAGCTATCAATTTTAAGTTCTGTATTTGACAATTACAAGTTCAGATCTTCAAGTTATAATTTGCCATAATTATTAGAAGCTATCAATTTTAAGTTCTGTATTTGACAATTACTAGTTCAGATCTTCAAGTTATAATTTGCAATAATAATTAGAAGCTATCAATTTTAAGTTCTGTATTTGACAATTACAAGTTCAGATCTTCAAGTTATAATTTGCAATAATTATTAGAAGCTATCAATTTTAAGTTCTGTATTTGACAATTACAAGTTCAGATCTTCAAGTTATAATTTGCAATAATAATTAGAAGCTATTAATTTTAAGTTCTGTATTTGACAATTACAAGTTCAGATCTTCAAGTTATAATTTGAAATAATAATTAGAAGCTATCAATTTTATGTTCTGTATTTGACAATTACAAGTTCAGATCTTCAAGTTATAATTTGCAGTAATAATTAGAAGCTATCAATTTTAAGTTCTGTATTTGACAATTACAAGTTCAGATCTTCAAGTTATAATTTACAATAATAATTAGAAGCTTACAATTTTAAGTGCTGGATTTGACAATTACAAGTTCAGATCTTCTAGTTATAATTTGCACTAATAATTTGTATTTAACAATTTGAAGTTCTGTATTTAACAATTACCTATTACAGGTTCAGATCTTCAAGTTATAATTTGCAATCACAATTTGTATTTAACAATGCAAAGTTGCGTATTTATCTATTACAAGTTCAGATCTTCAAATTATATTTTGCAATAATAATTAGAAGCTATCAATTTTAAGTTCTGTATTTGACAATTACAAGTTCAGATCTTCAAGTTATTATTTGCAATAATAATTAGAAGCTATCAATTTTAAGTTCTGTATTTGACAATTACAAGTTCAGATCTTCAAGTTATAATTTACAATAATAATTAGAAGCTATCAATTTTAAGTTCTGTATTTGACAATTACAAGTTCAGATCTTCAAGTTATAATTTGCAATAGTAATTAGAAGCTATCAATTTTAAGTTCTGTATTTGACAATTACTAGTTCAGATCTTCAAGTTATAATTTGAAATAATAATTTGAATTTATCAAATCTAAGTTCTGTAATTCACTATTACAAGTTCAGATCTTCAAGTTATAATTTACAATAATAATTAGAAGCTATCAATTTTAAGTGCTGTATTTGACAATTACAAGTTCAGATCTTCTAGTTATAATTTGCACTAATAATTTGTATTTAACAATTTGAAGTTCTGTATTTAACAATTACAAGTTCAGATCTTCAAGTTATAATTTGCAATAATAATTAGAAGCTATCAATTTTAAGTTCTGTATTTGACAATTACTAGTTCAGATCTTCAAGTTATAATTTGAAATAATAATTTGAATTTAACAAATCTAAGTTCTGTAATTCACGATTACAAGTTCAGATCTTCAAGTTATAACTTACAATAATAATTAGAAGCTATCAATTTTAAGTTCTGTATTTGACAATTACAAGTTCAGATCTTCAAGTTATAATTTGCAATAATAATTAGAAGCTATCAATTTTAAGTTCTGTATTTGACAATTACAAGTTCAGATCTTCAAGTTATAATTTGCCATAATTATTAGAAGCTATCAATTTTATGTTCTGTATTTGACAATTACTAGTTCAGATCTTCAAGTTATAATTTGCAATAATAATTAGAAGCTATCAATTTTAAGTTCTGTATTTGACAATTACAAGTTCAGATCTTCAAGTTATAATTTGCAATAATTATTAGAAGCTATCAATTTTAAGTTCTGTATTTGACAATTACTAGTTCAGATCTTCAAGTTATATTTTGAAATAATAATTTGAATTTAACAAATCTAAGTTCTGTAATTCACTATTACAAGTTCAGATCTTCAAGTTATAATTTACAATAATAATTAGAAGCTATCAATTTTAAGTTCTGTATTTGAAAATTACAAGTTCAGATCTTCAAGTTATAATTTGCAATAATTATTAGAAGCTATCAATTTTAAGTTCTGTATTTGACAATTACTAGTTCAGATCTTCAAGTTATAATTTGCAATAATAATTAGAAGCTATCAATTTTAAGTTCTGTATTTGACAATTACAAGTTCAGATCTTCAAGTTATAATTTGCAATAATAATTAGAAGCTATTAATTTTAAGTTCTGTATTTGACAATTACAAGTTCAGATCTTCAAGTTATAATTTGAAATAATAATTAGAAGCTATCAATTTTATGTTCTGTATTTGACAATTACTAGTTCAGATCTTCAAGTTATAATTTGAAATAATAATTTGAATTTAACAAGTCTAAGTTCTGTAATTCACTATTACAAGTTCAGATCTTCAAGTTATAATTTACAATAATAATTAGAAGCTATCAATTTTAAGTTCTGTATTTGACAATTACAAGTTCAGATCTTCAAGTTATAATTTGCAATCACAATTTGTATTTAACAATGCTAAGTTGCGTATTTGTCTATTACAAGTTCAGATCTTCAAATTATAATTTGCAATAATAATTAGAAGCTATCAATTTTAAGTTCTGTATTTGACAATTACAAGTTCAGATCTTCAAGTTATAATATGCAATAATAATTAGAAGCTATCAATTATAAGTTCTGTATTTGACAATTACTAGTTCAGATCTTCAAGTTATAATTTGAAATAATAATTTGAATTTAACAAATCTAAGTTCTGTAATTCACTATTACAAGTTCAGATCTTCAAGTTATAATTTACAATAATAATTAGAAGCTATCAATTTTAAGTTCTGAATTTGACAATTACAAGTTCAGATCTTCAAGTTATAATTTGCACTAATAATTTGTATTTAACAATTAGAAGTTCTGTATTTGACAATTAAAAGTTCAGATCTTCAAGTTATAATTTGCAATCACAATTTGTATTTAACAATGCTAAGTTGCGTATTTATCTATTACAAGTTCAGATCTTCAAATTATATTTTGCAATAATAATTAGAAGCTATCAATTTTAAGTTCTGTATTTGACAATTACAAGTTCAGATCTTCAAGTTATTATTTGCAATAATAATTAGAAGCTATCAATTTTAAGTTCTGTATTTGACAATTACAAGTTCAGATCTTCAAGTTATAATTTACAATAATAATTAGAAGCTATCAATTTTAAGTTTTGTATTTGACAATTACAAGTTTAGATCTTCAAGTTATAATTTGCAATAGTAATTAGAAGCTATCAATTTTAAGTTCTGTATTTGACAATTACTAGTTCAGATCTTCAAGTTATAATTTGAAATAATAATTTGAATTTATCAAATCTAAGTTCTGTAATTCACTATTACAAGTTCAGATCTTCAAGTTATAATTTACAATAATAATTAGAAGCTATCAATTTTAAGTGCTGTATTTGACAATTACAAGTTAAGATCTTCTAGTTATAATTTGCACTAATAATTTGTATTTAACAATTTGAAGTTCTGTATTTAACAATTACAAGTTCAGATCTTCTAGTTATAATTTGCAATAATAATTAGAAGCTATCAATTTTAAGTTCTGTATTTGACAATTACTAGTTCAGATCTTCAAATTATAATTTGCAATAATAAATAGAAGCTATCAATTTTAAGTTCTGTATTTGACAATTACAAGTTCAGATCTTCAAGTTATTATTTGCAATAATAATTAGAAGCAATCAATTTTAAGTTCTGTGTTTGACAATTACAAGTTCAGATCTTCAAGTTATAATTTACAATAATAATTAGAAGCTATCAATTTTAAGTTCTGTATTTGACAATTACAAGTTCAGATCTTCAAGTTATAATTTGCAATAGTAATTAGAAGCTATCAATTTTAAGTTCTGTATTTGACAATTACTAGTTCAGATCTTCAAGTTATAATTTGAAATAATAATTTGAATTTATCAAATCTAAGTTCTGTAATTCACTATTACAAGTTCAGATCTTCAAGTTATAATTTACAATAATAATTAGAAGCTATCAATTTTAAGTGCTGTATTTGACAATTACAAGTTCAGATCTTCTAGTTATAATTTGCACTAATAATTTGTATTTAACAATTTGAAGTTCTGTATTTAACAATTACCTATTACAGGTTCAGATCTTCAAGTTATAATTTGCAATCACAATTTGTATTTAACAATGCTAAGTTGCGTATTTATCTATTACAAGTTCAGATCTTCAAATTATATTTTGCAATAATAATTAGAAGCTATCAATTTTAAGTTCTGTATTTGACAATTACAAGTTCAGATCTTCAAGTTATTATTTGCAATAATAATTAGAAGCTATCAATTTTAAGTTCTGTATTTGACAATTACAAGTTCAGATCTTCAAGTTATAATTTACAATAATAATTAGAAGCTATCAATTTTAAGTTCTGTATTTGACAATTACAAGTTCAGATCTTCAAGTTATAATTTGCAATAGTAATTAGAAGCTATCAATTTTAAGTTCTGTATTTGACAATTACTAGTTCAGATCTTCAAGTTATAATTTGAAATAATAATTTGAATTTATCAAATCTAAGTTCTGTAATTCACTATTACAAGTTCAGATCTTCAAGTTATAATTTACAATAATAATTAGAAGCTATCAATTTTAAGTGCTGTATTTGACAATTACAAGTTCAGATCTTCTAGTTACAATTTGCACTAATAATTTGTATTTAACAATTTGAAGTTCTGTATTTAACAATTACAAGTTCAGATCTTCAAGTTATAATTTGCAATAATAATTAGAAGCTATCAATTTTAAGTTCTGTATTTGACAATTACTAGTTCAGATCTTCAAGTTATAATTTGAAATAATAATTTGAATTTAACAAATCTAAGTTCTGTAATTCACGATTACAAGTTCAGATCTTCAAGTTATAACTTACAATAATAATTAGAAGCTATCAATTTTAAGTTCTGTATTTGACAATTACAAGTTCAGATCTTCAAGTTATAATTTGCAATAATAATTAGAAGCTATTAATTTTAAGTTCTGTATTTGACAATTACAAGTTCAGATCTTCAAGTTATAATTTGAAATAATAATTAGAAGCTATCAATTTTATGTTCTGTATTTGACAATTACAAGTTCAGATCTTCAAGTTATAATTTGCAATAATAATTAGAAGCTATCAATTTTAAGTTCTGTATTTGACAATTACAAGTTCAGATCTTCAAGTTATAATTTGCCATAATTATTAGAAGCTATCAATTTTAAGTTCTGTATTTGACAATTACTAGTTCAGATCTTCAAGTTATAATTTGCAATAATAATTAGAAGCTATCAATTTTAAGTTCTGTATTTGACAATTACAAGTTCAGATCTTCAAGTTATAATTTGCAATAATTATTAGAAGCTATTAATTTTAAGTTCTGTATTTGACAATTACTAGTTCAGATCTTCAAGTTATATTTTGAAATAATAATTTGAATTTAACAAATCTAAGTTCTGTAATTCACTATTACAAGTTCAGATCTTCAAGTTATAATTTACAATAATAATTAGAAGCTATCAATTTTAAGTTCTGTATTTGAAAATTACAAGTTCAGATCTTCAAGTTATAATTTGCAATAATTATTAGAAGCTATCAATTTTAAGTTCTGTATTTGACAATTACTAGTTCAGATCTTCAAGTTATAATTTGCAATAATAATTAGAAGCTATCAATTTTAAGTTCTGTATTTGACAATTACAAGTTCAGATCTTCAAGTTATAATTTGCAATAATAATTAGAAGCTATTAATTTTAAGTTCTGTATTTGACAATTACAAGTTCAGATCTTCAAGTCATAATTTGAAATAATAATTAGAAGCTATCAATTTTATGTTCTGTATTTGACAATTACTAGTTCAGATCTTCAAGTTATAATTTGAAATAATAATTTGAATTTAACAAATCTAAGTTCTGTAATTCACTATTACAAGTTCAGATCTTCAAGTTATAATTTACAATAATAATTAGAAGCTATCAATTTTAAGTTCTGTATTTGACAATTACAAGTTCAGATCTTCAAGTTATAATTTGCAATCACAATTTGTATTTAACAATGCTAAGTTGCGTATTTGTCTATTACAAGTTCAGATCTTCAAATTATAATTTGCAATAATAATTAGAAGCTATCAATTTTAAGTTCTGTATTTGACAATTACAAGTTCAGATCTTCAAGTTATAATATGCAATAATAATTAGAAGCTATCAATTTTAAGTTCTGTATTTGACAATTACTAGTTTCAAATCTTCAAGTTATAATTTGAAATAATAATTTGAATTTAACAAATCTAAGTTCTGTAATTCACTATTACAAGTTCAGATCTTCAAGTTATAATTTACAATAATAATTAGAAGCTATCAATTTTAAGTTCTGAATTTGACAATTACAAGTTCAGATCTTCAAGTTATAATTTGCACTAATAATTTGTATTTAACAATTAGAAGTTCTGTATTTGACAATTAAAAGTTCAGATCTTCAAGTTATAATTTGCAATCACAATTTGTATTTAACAATGCTAAGTTGCGTATTTATCTATTACAAGTTCAGATCTTCAAATTATATTTTGCAATAATAATTAGAAGCTATCAATTTTAAGTTCTGTATTTGACAATTACAAGTTCAGATCTTCAAGTTATTATTTGCAATAATAATTAGAAGCTATCAATTTTAAGTTCTGTATTTGACAATTACAAGTTCAGATCTTCAAGTTATAATTTACAATAATAATTAGAAGCTATCAATTTTAAGTTTTGTATTTGACAATTACAAGTTCAGATCTTCAAGTTATAATTTGCAATAGTAATTAGAAGCTATCAATTTTAAGTTCTGTATTTGACAATTACTAGTTCAGATCTTCAAGTTATAATTTGAAATAATAATTTGAATTTATCAAATCTAAGTTCTGTAATTCACTATTACAAGTTCAGATCTTCAAGTTATAATTTACAATAATAATTAGAAGCTATCAATTTTAAGTGCTGTATTTGACAATTACAAGTTCAGATCTTCTAGTTATAATTTGCACTAATAATTTGTATTTAACAATTTGAAGTTCTGTATTTAACAATTACAAGTTCAGATCTTCAAGTTATAATTTGCAATAATAATTAGAAGCTATCAATTTTAAGTTCTGTATTTGACAATTACTAGTTCAGATCTTCAAGTTATAATTTGAAATAATAATTTGAATTTAACAAATCTAAGTTCTGTAATTCACGATTACAAGTTCAGATCTTCAAGTTATAACTTACAATAATAATTAGAAGCTATCAATTTTAAGTTCTGTATTTGACAATTACAAGTTCAGATCTTCAAGTTATAATTTGCAATAATAATTAGAAGCTATTAATTTTAAGTTCTGTATTTGACAATTACAAGTTCAGATCTTCAAGTTATAATTTGAAATAATAATTAGAAGCTATCAATTTTATGTTCTGTATTTGACAATTACAAGTTCAGATCTTCAAGTTATAATTTGCAATAATAATTAGAAGCTATCAATTTTAAGTTCTGTATTTGACAATTACAAGTTCAGATCTTCAAGTTATAATTTGCCATAATTATTAGAAGCTATCAATTTTAAGTTCTGTATTTGACAATTACTAGTTCAGATCTTCAAGTTATAATTTGCAATAATAATTAGAAGCTATCAATTTTAAGTTCTGTATTTGACAATTACAAGTTCAGATCTTCAAGTTATAATTTGCAATAATTATTAGAAGCTATCAATTTTAAGTTCTGTATTTGACAATTACTAGTTCAGATCTTCAAGTTATATTTTGAAATAATAATTTGAATTTAACAAATCTAAGTTCTGTAATTCACTATTACAAGTTCAGATCTTCAAGTTATAATTTACAATAATAATTAGAAGCTATCAATTTTAAGTTCTGTATTTGAAAATTACAAGTTCAGATCTTCAAGTTATAATTTGCAATAATTATTAGAAGCTATCAATTTTAAGTTCTGTATTTGACAATTACTGGTTCAGATCTTCAAGTTATAATTTGCAATAATAATTAGAAGCTATCAATTTTAAGTTCTGTATTTGACAATTACAAGTTCAGATCTTCAAGTTATAATTTGCAATAATAATTAGAAGCTATTAATTTTAAGTTCTGTATTTGACAATTACAAGTTCAGATCTTCAAGTTATAATTTGAAAGAATAATTAGAAGCTATCAATTTTATGTTCTGTATTTGACAATTACTAGTTCAGATCTTCAAGTTATAATTTGAAATAATAATTTGAATTTAACAAATCTAAGTTCTGTAATTCACTATTATAAGTTCAGATCTTCAAGTTATAATTTACAATAATAATTAGAAGCTATCAATTTTAAGTTCTGTATTTGACAATTACAAGTTCAGATCTTCAAGTTATAATTTGCAATCACAATTTGTATTTAACAATGCTAAGTTGCGTATTTGTCTATTACAAGTTCAGATCTTCAAATTATAATTTGCAATAATAATTAGAAGCTATCAATTTTAAGTTCTGTATTTGACAATTACAAGTTCAGATCTTCAAGTTATAATATGCAATAATAATTAGAAGCTATCAATTTTAAGTTCTGTATTTGACAATTACTAGTTCAGATCTTCAAGTTATAATTTGAAATAATAATTAATTGAATTTAACAAATCTAAGTTCTGTATTTGACAATTACAAGTTCAGATCTTCAAGTTATAATTTACAATAATAATTAGAAGCTATCAATTTTAAGTTCTGAATTTGACAATTACAAGTTCAGATCTTCAAGTTATAATTTGCACTAATAATTTGTATTTAACAATTAGAAGTTCTGTATTTGACAATTAAAAGTTCAGATCTTCAAGTTATAATTTGCAATAATAATTAGAAGCTATCAATTTTAAGTTCTGTATTTGACAATTACTAGTTCAGATATTCAAATTATAATTTGCACTAATAATTTGTATTTATCAATTAGAAGTTCTGTATTTGACTATTACAAGTTCAGATCTTCGAATTATTATTTGCAATCTTAGTTTGAATTTAACAATTCGAAGTTCTGTATTTACCTATTACAGGTTCAGATCTTCAAGTTATAATTTGCAATCACAATTTGTATTTAACAATGCTAAGTTGCGTATTTATCTATTACAAGTTCAGATCTTCAAATTATATTTTGCAATAATAATTGGAAGCTATCAATTTTAAGTTCTGTATTTGACAATTACATGTTCAGATCTTCAAGTTATTATTTGCAATAATAATTAGAAGCTATCAATTTTAAGTTCTGTATTTGACAATTACAAGTTCAGATCTTCAAGTTATAATTTACAATAATAATTAGAAGCTATCAATTTTAAGTTCTGTATTTGACAATTACAAGTTCAGATCTTCAAGTTATAATTTGCAATAGTAATTAGAAGCTATCAATTTTAAGTTCTGTATTTGACAATTACTAGTTCAGATCTTCAAGTTATAATTTGAAATAATAATTTGAATTTATCAAATCTAAGTTCTGTAATTCACTATTACAAGTTCAGATCTTCAAGTTATAATTTACAATAATAATTAGAAGCTATCAATTTTAAGTGCTGTATTTGACAATTACAAGTTCAGATCTTCTAGTTATAATTTGCACTAATAATTTGTATTTAACAATTTGAAGTTCTGTATTTAACAATTACAAGTTCAGATCTTCAAGTTATAATTTGCAATAATAATTAGAAGCTATCAATTTTAAGTTCTGTATTTGACAATTACTAGTTCAGATCTTCAAGTTATAATTTGAAATAATAATTTGAATTTAACAAATCTAAGTTCTGTAATTCACGATTACAAGTTCAGATCTTCAAGTTATAACTTACAATAATAATTAGAAGCTATCAATTTTAAGTTCTGTATTTGACAATTACAAGTTCAGATCTTCAAGTTATAATTTGCAATAATAATTAGAAGCTATTAATTTTAAGTTCTGTATTTGACAATTACAAGTTCAGATCTTCAAGTTATAATTTGAAATAATAATTAGAAGCTATCAATTTTATGTTCTGTATTTGACAATTACAAGTTCAGATCTTCAAGTTATAATTTGCAATAATAATTAGAAGCTATCAATTTTAAGTTCTGTATTTGACAATTACAAGTTCAGATCTTCAAGTTATAATTTGCAATAATTATTAGAAGCTATCAATTTTAAGTTCTGTATTTGACAATTACTAGTTCAGATCTTCAAGTTATATTTTGAAATAATAATTTGAATTTAACAAATCTAAGTTCTGTACTTCACTATTACAAGTTCAGATCTTCAAGTTATAATTTGCAATAATTATTAGAAGCTATCAATTTTAAGTTCTGTATTTGACAATTACTAGTTCAGATCTTCAAGTTATATTTTGAAATAATAATTTGAATTTAACAAATCTAAGTTCTGTAATTCACTATTACAAGTTCAGATCTTCAAGTTATAATTTACAATAATAATTGCGGCGTGCGCGTGCAAACTGGTATAAGTCGATTTTTGGCAAAATTGAGATAATTGCATAAAAAGGTTATCTATATGATATTGTACATGTGTGTAAAAAAATTTTGGTCTAACGGCTTTTTTTACGCCCAAAATCCGTTTGTGTAATATGGTACAAGTACATAAATTAAATTAATATTTCGTGCAAAGTGGTATAAGTTGAATTTATACCATGTGACACAGGTATAATTCGCCCAGATCCTTTGTGCAAAAAGGTCTAGAGTACACTTATACCATTTTGCACGTTGAATTTTGACATATTTTGTGACTTATACTATTCTGCACATCAATTATTGTAAATAATAATTAAATTACTACATAATATTATGTTGTATTAAATTAATTTAATTAATTATTTTTAATAAAACATCCTTTGCTTAAAATTTTTCGAATATTGCAAAATTATTTTGTGCAAAATGGTATAAGTCATAATTTTGTATGTGTCAAATGGTATAAGTCGGTCATTTTTTATAAATTGTTATTTTTAGCAAATTTCTAATTAAAAAATTAAATAAAGAAAAATTGTAATGAATTCAGCATAAAATTCTCTATTATAATGTGCTAATAAGTTTACCTAGTATTATTTAGCCAATTTACAATATTAGGATAAACAAGTGTAAAAACATAAAAACAGCGATAACTCAAAATGCCCTTTTTAGACTTATACCAGTTTGCACGCGCACGCCGCAATTAGAAGCTATCAATTTTAAGTTCTGTATTTGACAATTACAAGTTCAGATCTTCAAGTTATAATTTGCAATAATTATTAGAAGCTATCAATTTTAAGTTCTGTATTTGACAATTACTAGTTCAGATCTTCAAGTTATAATTTGAAATAATAATTAGAAGCTATCAATTTTAAGTTCTGTATTTGACAATTACAAGTTCAGATCTTCAAGTTATAATTTGCAATAATAATTAGAAGCTATTAATTTTAAGTTCTGTATTTGACAATTACAAGTTCAGATCTTCAAGTTATAATTTGAAATAATAATTAGAAGCTATCAATTTTATGTTCTGTATTTGACAATTACAAGTTCAGATCTTCAAGTTATAATTTGCAATAATAATTAGAAGCTATCAATTTTAAGTTCTGTATTTGACAATTACAAGTTCAGATCTTCATGTTATAATTTGCAATAATTATTAGAAGCTATCAATTTTAAGTTCTGTATTTGACAATTACTAGTTCAGATCCTCAAGTTATATTTTGAAATAATAATTTGAATTTAACAAATCTAAGTTCTGTAATTCACTATTACAAGTTCAGATCTTCAAGTTATAATTTACAATAATAATTAGAAGCTTACAATTTTAAGTTCTGTATTTGACAATTACAAGTTCAGATCTTCAAGTTATAATTTGAAATAATAATTAGAAGCTATCAATTTTAAGTTCTGTATTTGACAATTACAAGTTCAGATCTTCTAGTTATAATTTGCAATAATAATTAGAAGCTATCAATTTTAAGATCTGTATTTGACAATTACTAGTTCAGAACTTCAAGTTATAATTTGCACTAATAATTAGTATTTAACAATTAGAAGTTCTGTATTTGACAATTACAAGTTCAGATCTTCAAGTTATAATTTGCAATAATAATTAGAAGCTATCAATTTTAAGTTCTGTATTTGACAATTACAAGTTCAGATCTTCAAGTTATAATTTCCACTAATAATTTGTATTTAACAATTAGAAGTTCTGTATTTGACAATTAAAAGTTTAGATCTTCAAGTTATAATTTGCAATAATAATTAGAAGCTATCAATTTTAAGTTCTGTATTTGACAATTACTAGTTCAGATCTTCAAATTATAATTTGCACTAATGATTTGTATTTAACAATTAGAAGTTCTGTATTTGACTATTACAAGTTCAGATCTTCGAATTATTATTTGCAATAATAATTAGAAGCTATCAATTTTAAGTTCTGTATTTGACAATTACAAGTTCAGATCTTCAAGTTATTATTTGCAATAATAATTAGAAGCTATCAATTTTAAGTTCTGTATTTGACAATTACAAGTTCAGATCTTCAAGTTATAATTTACAATAATAATTAGAAGCTATCAATTTTAAGTTCTGTATTTGACAATTACAAGTTCAGATCTTCAAGTTATAATTTGCAATAGTAATTAGAAGCTATCAATTTTAAGTTCTGTATTTGACAATTACTAGTTCAGATCTTCAAGTTATAATTTGAAATAATAATTTGAATTTATCAAATCTAAGTTCTGTAATTTACTATTACAAGTTCAGATCTTCAAGTTATAATTTACAATAATAATTAGACGCTATAAATTTTAAGTGCTGTATTTGACAATTACAAGTTCAGATCTTCTAGTTATAATTTGCACTAATAATTTGTATTTAACAATTTGAAGTTCTGTATTTAACAATTACAAGTTCAGATCTTCAAGTTATAATTTGCAATAATAATTAGAAGCAATCAATTTTAAGTTCTGTATTTGACAATTACTAGTTCAGATCTTCAAGTTATAATTTGAAATAATAATTTGAATTTAACAAATCTAAGTTCTGTAATTCACGATTACAAGTTCAGATCTTCAAGTTATAACTCACAATAATAATTAGAAGCTTTCAATTTTAAGTTCTGTATTTGACAATTACAAGTTCAGATCTTCAAGTTATAATTTGCACTAATAATTTGTATTTAACAATTAGAAGTTCTGTATTTGACAATTAAAAGTTCAGATCTTCAAGTTATAATTTGCAATAATAATTAGAAGCTATCAATTTTAAGTTCTGTATTTGACAATTACTAGTTCAGATCTTCAAATTATAATTTGCACTAATAATTTGTATTTAACAATTAGAAGTTCTGTATTTGACAATTAAAAGTTTAGATCTTCAAGTTATAATTTGCAATAATAATTAGAAGCTATCAATTTTAAGTTCTGTATTTGACAATTACTAGTTCAGATCTTCAAATTATAATTTGCACTAATGATTTGTATTTAACAATTAGAAGTTCTGTATTTGACTATTACAAGTTCAGATCTTCGAATTATTATTTGCAATAATAATTAGAAGCTATCAATTTTAAGTTCTGTATTTGACAATTACAAGTTCAGATCTTCAAGTTATTATTTGCAATAATAATTAGAAGCTATCAATTTTAAGTTCTGTATTTGACAATTACAAGTTCAGATCTCCAAGTTATAATTTACAATAATAATTAGAAGCTATCAATTTTAAGTTCTGTATTTGACAATTACAAGTTCAGATCTTCAAGTTATAATTTGCAATAGTAATTAGAAGCTATCAATTTTAAGTTCTGTATTTGACAATTACTAGTTCAGATCTTCAAGTTATAATTTGAAATAATAATTTGAATTTATCTAATCTAAGTTCTGTAATTTACTATTACAAGTTCAGATCTTCAAGTTATAATTTACAATAATAATTAGAAGCTATAAATTTTAAGTGCTGTATTTGACAATTACAAGTTCAGATCTTCTAGTTATAATTTGCACTAATAATTTGTATTTAACAATTTGAAGTTCTGTGTTTAACAATTACAAGTTCAGATCTTAAACTTATAATTTGCAATAATAATTAGAAGCAATCAATTTTAAGTTCTGTATTTGACAATTACTAGTTCAGATCTTCAAGTTATAATTTGAAATAATAATTTGAATTTAACAAATCTAAGTTCTGTAATTCACGATTACAAGTTCAGATCTTCAAGTTATAATTTGAAATAATAATTAGAAGCTATCAATTTTAAGTTCTGTATTTGACAATTACAAGTTCAGATCTTCTAGTTATAATTTGCAATAATAATTAGAAGCTATCAATTTTAAGTTCTGTATTTGACAATTACAAGTTCAGATCTTCAAGTTATAATTTGCAATAATTATTAGAAGCTATCAATTTTAAGTTCTGTATTTGACAATTACTAGTTCAGATCTTCAAGTTATATTTTGAAATAATAATTTGAATTTAACAAATCTAAGTTCTGTACTTCACTATTACAAGTTCAGATCTTCAAGTTATAATTTACAATAATAATTAGAAGCTATCAATTTTAAGTTCTGTATTTGACAATTACAAGTTCAGATCTTCAAGTTATATTTTGAAATAATAATTTGAATTTAACAAATCTAAGTTCTGTACTTCACTATTACAAGTTCAGATCTTCAAGTTATAATTTACAATAATAATTAGAAGCTATCAATTTTAAGTTCTGTATTTGACAATTACAAGTTCAGATCTTCAAGTTATAATTTGAAATAATAATTAGAAGCTATCAATTTTAAGTTCTGTATTTGACAATTACAAGTTCAGATCTTCTAGTTATAATTTGCAATAATAATTAGAAGCTATCAATTTTAAGATCTGTATTTGACAATTACTAGTTCAGAACTTCAAGTTATAATTTGCACTAATAATTAGTATTTAACAATTAGAAGTTCTGTATTTGACAATTACAAGTTCAGATCTTCAAGTTATAATTTGCAATAATAATTAGAAGCTATCAATTTTAAGTTCTGTATTTGACAATTACTAGTTCAGATCTTCAAGTTATATTTTGAAATAATAATTTGAATTTAACAAATCTAAGTTCTGTAATTCACGATTACAAGTTCAGATCTTCAAGTTATAATTTGAAATAATAATTAGAAGCTATCAATTTTAAGTTCTGTATTTGACAATTACAAGTTCAGATCTTCTAGTTATAATTTGCAATAATAATTAGAAGCTATCAATTTTAAGTTCTGTATTTGACAATTACAAGTTCAGATCTTCAAGTTATAATTTGCAATAATTATTAGAAGCTATCAATTTTAAGTTCTGTATTTGACAATTACTAGTTCAGATCTTCAAGTTATATTTTGAAATAATAAATTGAATTTAACAAATCTAAGTTCTGTACTTCACTATTACAAGTTCAGATCTTCAAGTTATAATTTACAATAATAATTAGAAGCTATCAATTTTAAGTTCTGTATTTGACAATTACAAGTTCAGATCTTCAAGTTATATTTTGAAATAATAATTTGAATTTAACAAATCTAAGTTCTGTACTTCACTATTACAAGTTCAGATCTTCAAGTTATAATTTACAATAATAATTAGAAGCTATCAATTTTAAGTTCTGTATTTGACAATTACAAGTTCAGATCTTCAAGTTATAATTTGAAATAATAATTAGAAGCTATCAATTTTAAGTTCTGTATTTGACAATTACAAGTTCAGATCTTCTAGTTATAATTTGCAATAATAATTAGAAGCTATCAATTTTAAGATCTGTATTTGACAATTACTAGTTCAGAACTTCAAGTTATAATTTGCACTAATAATTAGTATTTAACAATTAGAAGTTCTGTATTTGACAATTACAAGTTCAGATCTTCAAGTTATAATTTGCAATAATAATTAGAAGCTATCAATTTTAAGTTCTGTATTTGACAATTACTAGTTCAGATCTTCAAGTTATATTTTGAAATAATAATTTGAATTTAACAAATCTAAGTTCTGTACTTCACTATTACAAGTTCAGATCTTCAAGTTATAATTTGCAATAATTATTAGAAGCTATCAATTTTAAGTTCTGTATTTGACAATTACTAGTTCAGATCTTCAAGTTATATTTTGAAATAATAATTTGAATTCAACAAATCTAAGTTCTGTACTTCACTATTACAAGTTCAGATCTTCAAGTTATAATTTACAATAATAATTAGAAGCTATCAATTTTAAGTTCTGTATTTGACAATTACAAGTTCAGATCTTCAAGTTATAATTTGAAATAATAATTAGAAGCTATCAATTTTAAGTTCTGTATTTGACAATTACAAGTTCAGATCTTCTAGTTATAATTTGCAATAATAATTAGAAGCTATCAATTTTAAGATCTGTATTTGACAATTACTAGTTCAGAACTTCAAGTTATAATTTGCACTAATAATTAGTATTTAACAATTAGAAGTTCTGTATTTGACAATTACAAGTTCAGATCTTCAAGTTATAATTTGCAATACTTATTAGAAGCTATCAATTTTAAGTTCTGTATTTGACAATTACTAGTTCAGATCTTCAAGTTATATTTTGAAATAATAATTTGAATTTAACAAATCTAAGTTCTGTACTTCACTATTACAAGTTCAGATCTTCAAGTTATAATTTGCAATAATTATTAGAAGCTATCAATTTTAAGTTCTGTATTTGACAATTACTAGTTCAGATCTTCAAGTTATATTTTGAAATAATAATTTGAATTTAACAAATCTAAGTTCTGTACTTCACTATTACAAGTTCAGATCTTCAAGTTATAATTTACAATAATAATTAGAAGCTATCAATTTTAAGTTCTGTATTTGACAATTACAAGTTCAGATCTTCAAGTTATAATTTGAAATAATAATTAGTAGCTATCAATTTTAAGTTCTGTATTTGACAATTACAAGTTCAGATCTTCTAGTTATAATTTGCAATAATAATTAGAAGCTATCAATTTTAAGATCTGTATTTGACAATTACTAGTTCAGAACTTCAAGTTATAATTTGCACTAATAATTAGTATTTAACAATTAGAAGTTCTGTATTTGACAATTACAAGTTCAGAACTTCAAGTTATAATTTGCAATAATAATTAGAAGCTATCAATTTTAAGTTCTGTATTTGACAATTACAAGTTCAGATCTTCAAGTTATAATTTGCACTAATAATTTGTATTTAACAATTAGAAGTTCTGTATTTGACAATTAAAAGTTCAGATCTTCAAGTTATAATTTGCAATAATAATTAGAAGCTATCAATTTTAAGTTCTGTATTTGACAATTACTAGTTCAGATCTTCAAATTATAATTTGCACTAATGATTTGTATTTAACAATTAGAAGTTCTGTATTTGACTATTACAAGTTCAGATCTTCGAATTATTATTTGCAATCTTAGTTTGAATTTAACAATTCAAAGTTCTGTATTTACCTATTACAGGTTCAGATCTTCAAGTTATAATTTGCAATCACAATTTGTATTTAACAATGCTAAGTTGCGTATTTGTCTATTACAAGTTCAGATCTTCAAATTATATTTTGCAATAATAATTAGAAGCTATCAATTTTAAGTTCTGTATTTGACAATTACAAGTTCAGATCTTCAAGTTATTATTTGCAATAATAATTAGAAGCTATCAATTTTAAGTTCTGTATTTGACAATTACAAGTTCAGATCTTCAAGTTATTATTTGCAATAATAATTAGAAGCTATCAATTTTAAGTTCTGTATTTGACAATTACAAGTTCAGATCTAAAAGTTATAATTTACAATAATAATTAGAAGCTATCAATTTTAAATTCTGTATTTGACAATTACAAGTTCAGATCTTCAAGTTATAATTTGCACTAATAATTTGTATTTAACAATTAGAAGTTCTGTATTTGACAATTAAAAGTTCAGATCTTCAAGTTATAATTTGCAATAATAATTAGAAGCTATCAATTTTAAGTTCTGTATTTGACAATTACTAGTTCAGATCTTCAAATTATAATTTGCACTAATGATTTGTATTTAACAATTAGAAGTTCTGTATTTGACTATTACAAGTTCAGATCTTCGAATTATTATTTGCAATCTTAGTTTGAATTTAACAATTCAAAGTTCTGTATTTACCTATTACAGGTTCAGATCTTCAAGTTATAATTTGCAATCACAATTTGTATTTAACAATGCTAAGTTGCGTATTTGTCTATTACAAGTTCAGATCTTCAAATTATATTTTGCAATAATAATTAGAAGCTATCAATTTTAAGTTCTGTATTTGACAATTACAAGTTCAGATCTTCAAGTTATTATTTGCAATAATAATTAGAAGCTATCAATTTTAAGTTCTGTATTTGACAATTACAAGTTCAGATCTAAAAGTTATAATTTACAATAATAATTAGAAGCTATCAATTTTAAATTCTGTATTTATCAATTACTAGTTCAGATCTTCAAGTTATAATTTGAAATAATAATTTGAATTTATCAAATCTAAGTTCTGTAATTCACTATTACAAGGTCAGATCTTCAAGTTATAATTTACAATAATAATTAGAAGCTATCAATTTTAAGTTCTGTATTTGACAATTACAAGTTCAGATCTTCAAGTTATAATTTGCAATAATAATTAGAAGCTATCAATTTTAAGTTCTGTATTTGACAATTACAAGTTCAGATCTTCAAGTTATAATTTGCACTAATAATTTGTATTTAACAATTAGAAGTTCTGTATTTGACAATTAAAAGTTTAGATCTTCAAGTTATAATTTGCAATAATAATTAGAAGCTATCAATTTTAAGTTCTGTATTTGACAATTACTAGTTCAGATCTTCAAATTATAATTTGCACTAATGATTTGTATTTAACAATTAGAAGTTCTGTATTTGACTATTACAAGTTCAGATCTTCGAATTATTATTTGCAATAATAATTAGAAGCTATCAATTTTAAGTTCTGTATTTGACAATTACAAGTTCAGATCTTCAAGTTATTATTTGCAATAATAATTAGAAGCTATCAATTTTAAGTTCTGTATTTGACAATTACAAGTTCAGATCTTCAAGTTATAATTTACAATATAATTAGAAGCTATCAATTTTAAGTTCTGTATTTGACAATTACAAGTTCAGATCTTCAAGTTATAATTTGCAATAGTAATTAGAAGCTATCAATTTTAAGTTCTGTATTTGACAATTACTAGTTCAGATCTTCAAGTTATAATTTGAAATAATAATTTGAATTTATCAAATCTAAGTTCTGTAATTCACTATTACAAGTTCAGATCTTCAAGTTATAATTTACAATAATAATTAGAAGCTATCAATTTTAAATTCTGTATTTATCAATTACTAGTTCAGATCTTCAAGTTATAATTTGAAATAATAATTTGAATTTATCAAATCTAAGTTCTGTAATTCACTATTACAAGTTCAGATCTTCAAGTTATAATTTACAATAATAATTAGAAGCTATCAATTTTAAGTTCTGTATTTGACAATTACAAGTTCAGATCTTCAAGTTATAATTTGCAATAATAATTAGAAGCTATCAATTTTAAGTTCTGTATTTGACAATTACAAGTTCAGATCTTCAAGTTATAATTTGCACTAATAATTTGTATTTAACAATTAGAAGTTCTGTATTTGACAATTAAAAGTTTAGATCTTCAAGTTATAATTTGCAATAATAATTAGAAGCTATCAATTTTAAGTTCTGTATTTGACAATTACTAGTTCAGATCTTCAAATTATAATTTGCACTAATGATTTGTATTTAACAATTAGAAGTTCTGTATTTGACTATTACAAGTTCAGATCTTCGAATTATTATTTGCAATAATAATTAGAAGCTATCAATTTTAAGTTCTGTATTTGACAATTACAAGTTCAGATCTTCAAGTTATTATTTGCAATAATAATTAGAAGCTATCAATTTTAAGTTCTGTATTTGACAATTACAAGTTCAGATCTTCAAGTTATAATTTACAATATAATTAGAAGCTATCAATTTTAAGTTCTGTATTTGACAATTACAAGTTCAAATCTTCAAGTTATAATTTGCAATAGTAATTAGAAGCTATCAATTTTAAGTTCTGTATTTGACAATTACTAGTTCAGATCTTCAAGTTATAATTTGAAATAATAATTTGAATTTATCAAATCTAAGTTCTGTAATTCACTATTACAAGTTCAGATCTTCAAGTTATAATTTACAATAATAATTAGAAGCTATAAATTTTAAGTGCTGTATTTGACAATTACAAGTTCAGATCTTCTAGTTATAATTTGCACTAATAATTTGTATTTAACAATTTGAAGTTCTGTATTTAACAATTACAAGTTCAGATCTTCAAGTTATAATTTGAAATAATAATTTGAATTTATCTAATCTAAGTTCTGTAATTCACGATTACAAGTTCAGATCTTCAAGTTATAACTTACAATAATAATTAGGAGCTATCAATTTTAAGTTCTGTATTTGACAATTACAAGTTCAGATCTTCAAGTTATAATTTGCAATAGTAATTAGAAGCTATTAATTTTAAGTTCTGTATTTGACAATTACAAGTTCAGATCTTCAAGTTATAATTTGAAATAATAATTTGAATTTAACAAATCTAAGTTCTGTACTTCACTATTACAAGTTCAGATCTTCAAGTTATAATTTACAATAATAATTAGAAGCTATCAATTTTAAGTTCTGTATTTGACAATTACAAGTTCAGATCTTCAAGTTATAATTTGAAATAATAATTAGAAGCTATCAATTTTAAGTTCTGTATTTGACAATTACAAGTTCAGATCTTCTAGTTATAATTTGCAATAATAATTAGAAGCTATTAATTTTAAGTTCTGTATTTGACAATTACAAGTTCAGATCTTCAAGTTATAATTTGCAATAATTATTAGAAGCTATCAATTTTAAGTTCTGTATTTGACAATTACTAGTTCAGATCTTCAAGTTATATTTTGAAATAATAATTTGAATTTAACAAATCTAAGTTCTGTACTTCACTATTACAAGTTCAGATCTTCAAGTTATAATTTACAATAATAATTAGAAGCTATCAATTTTAAGTTCTGTATTTGACAATTACAAGTTCAGATCTTCAAGTTATATTTTGAAATAATAATTTGAATTTAACAAATCTAAGTTCTGTACTTCACTATTACAAGTTCAGATCTTCAAGTTATAATTTACAATAATAATTAGAAGCTATCAATTTTAAGTTCTGTATTTGACAATTACAAGTTCAGATCTTCAAGTTATAATTTGAAATAATAATTAGAAGCTATCAATTTTAAGTTCTGTATTTGACAATTACAAGTTCAGATCTTCTAGTTATAATTTGCAATAATAATTAGAAGCTATCAATTTTAAGATCTGTATTTGACAATTACTAGTTCAGAACTTCAAGTTATGATTTGCACTAATAATTAGTATTTAACAATTAGAAGTTCTGTATTTGACAATTACAAGTTCAGATCTTCAAGTTATAATTTGCAATAATAATTAGAAGCTATCAATTTTAAGTTCTGTATTTGACAATTACTAGTTCAGATCTTCAAGTTATATTTTGAAATAATAATTTGAATTTAACAAATCTAAGTTCTGTACTTCACTATTACAAGTTCAGATCTTCAAGTTATAATTTGCAATAATTATTAGAAGCTATCAATTTTAAGTTCTGTATTTGACAATTACTAGTTCAGATCTTCAAGTTATATTTTGAAATAATAATTTGAATTTAACAAATCTAAGTTCTGTACTTCACTATTACAAGTTCAGATCTTCAAGTTATAATTTACAATAATAATTAGAAGCTATCAATTTTAAGTTCTGTATTTGACAATTACAAGTTCAGATCTTCAAGTTATAATTTGAAATAATAATTAGAAGCTATCAATTTTAAGTTCTGTATTTGACAATTACAAGTTCAGATCTTCTAGTTATAATTTGCAATAATAATTAGAAGCTATCAATTTTAAGATCTGTATTTGACAATTACTAGTTCAGAACTTCAAGTTATAATTTGCACTAATAATTAGTATTTAACAATTAGAAGTTCTGTATTTGACAATTACAAGTTCAGATCTTCAAGTTATAATTTGCAATAATTATTAGAAGCTATCAATTTTAAGTTCTGTATTTGACAATTACTAGTTCAGATCTTCAAGTTATATTTTGAAATAATAATTTAAATTTAACAAATCTAAGTTCTGTACTTCACTATTACAAGTTCAGATCTTCAAGTTATAATTTGCAATAATTATTAGAAGCTATCAATTTTAAGTTCTGTATTTGACAATTACTAGTTCAGATCTTCAAGTTATATTTTGAAATAATAATTTGAATTTAACAAATCTAAGTTCTGTACTTCACTATTACAAGTTCAGATCTTCAAGTTATAATTTACAATAATAATTAGAAGCTATCAATTTTAAGTTCTGTATTTGACAATTACAAGTTCAGATCTTCAAGTTATAATTTGAAATAATAATTAGAAGCTATCAATTTTAAGTTCTGTATTTGACAATTACAAGTTCAGATCTTCTAGTTATAATTTGCAATAATAATTAGAAGCTATCAATTTTAAGATCTGTATTTGACAATTACTAGTTCAGAACTTCAAGTTATAATTTGCACTAATAATTAGTATTTAACAATTAGAAGTTCTGTATTTGACAATTACAAGTTCAGATCTTCAAGTTATAATTTGCAATAATAATTAGAAGCTATCAATTTTAAGTTCTGTATTTGACAATTACAAGTTCAGATCTTCAAGTTATAATTTGCACTAATAATTTGTATTTAACAATTAGAAGTTCTGTATTTGACAATTAAAAGTTCAGATCTTCAAGTTATAATTTGCAATAATAATTAGAAGTTATCAATTTTAAGTTCTGTATTTGACAATTACTAGTTCAGATCTTCAAATTATAATTTGCACTAATGATTTGTATTTAACAATTAGAAGTTCTGTATTTGACTATTACAAGTTCAGATCTTCGAATTATTATTTGCAATAATAATTAGAAGCTATCAATTTTAAGTTCTGTATTTGACAATTACAAGTTCAGATCTTCAAGTTATTATTTGCAATAATAATTAGAAGCTATCAATTTTAAGTTCTGTATTTGACAATTACAAGTTCAGATCTTCAAGTTATAATTTACAATATAATTAGAAGCTATCAATTTTAAGTTCTGTATTTGACAATTACAAGTTCAGATCTTCAAGTTATAATTTGCAATAGTAATTAGAAGCTATCAATTTTAAGTTCTGTATTTGACAATTACTAGTTCAGATCTTCAAGTTATAATTTGAAATAATAATTTGAATTTATCAAATCTAAGTTCTGTAATTCACTATTACAAGTTCAGATCTTCAAGTTATAATTTACAATAATAATTAGAAGCTATCAATTTTAAATTCTGTATTTATCAATTACTAGTTCAGATCTTCAAGTTATAATTTGAAATAATAATTTGAATTTATCAAATCTAAGTTCTGTAATTCACTATTACAAGTTCAGATCTTCAAGTTATAATTTACAATAATAATTAGAAGCTATCAATTTTAAGTTCTGTATTTGACAATTACAAGTTCAGATCTTCAAGTTATAATTTGCAATAATAATTAGAAGCTATCAATTTTAAGTTCTGTATTTGACAATTACAAGTTCAGATCTTCAAGTTATAATTTGATCTAATAATTTGTATTTAACAATTAGAAGTTCTGTATTTGACAATTAAAAGTTTAGATCTTCAAGTTATAATTTGCAATAATAATTAGAAGCTATCAATTTTAAGTTCTGTATTTGACAATTACTAGTTCAGATCTTCAAATTATAATTTGCACTAATGATTTGTATTTAACAATTAGAAGTTCTGTATTTGACTATTACAAGTTCAGATCTTCGAATTATTATTTGCAATAATAATTAGAAGCTATCAATTTTAAGTTCTGTATTTGACAATTACAAGTTCAGATCTTCAAGTTATTATTTGCAATAATAATTAGAAGCTATCAATTTTAAGTTCTGTATTTGACAATTACAAGTTCAGATCTTCAAGTTATAATTTACAATATAATTAGAAGCTATCAATTTTAAGTTCTGTATTTGACAATTACAAGTTCAGATCTTCAAGTTATAATTTGCAATAGTAATTAGAAGCTATCAATTTTAAGTTCTGTATTTGACAATTACTAGTTCAGATCTTCAAGTTATAATTTGAAATAATAATTTGAATTTATCAAATCTAAGTTCTGTAATTCACTATTACAAGTTCAGATCTTCAAGTTATAATTTACAATAATAATTAGAAGCTATAAATTTTAAGTGCTGTATTTGACAATTACAAGTTCAGATCTTCTAGTTATAATTTGCACTAATAATTTGTATTTAACAATTTGAAGTTCTGTATTTAACAATTACAAGTTCAGATCTTCAAGTTATAATTTGAAATAATAATTTGAATTTATCTATTCTAAGTTCTGTAATTCACGATTACAAGTTCAGATCTTCAAGTTATAACTTACAATAATAATTAGGAGCTATCAATTTTAAGTTCTTTATTTGACAATTACAAGTTCAGATCTTCAAGTTATAATTTGCAATAGTAATTAGAAGCTATTAATTTTAAGTTCTGTATTTGACAATTACAAGTTCAGATCTTCAAGTTATAATTTGAAATAATAATTTGAATTTAACAAATCTAAGTTCTGTACTTCACTATTACAAGTTCAGATCTTCAAGTTATAATTTACAATAATAATTAGAAGCTATCAATTTTAAGTTCTGTATTTGACAATTACAAGTTCAGATCTTCAAGTTATAATTTGAAATAATAATTAGAAGCTATCAATTTTAAGTTCTGTATTTGACAATTACAAGTTCAGATCTTCTAGTTATAATTTGCAATAATAATTAGAAGCTATTAATTTTAAGTTCTGTATTTGACAATTACAAGTTCAGATCTTCAAGTTATAATTTGCAATAATTATTAGAAGCTATCAATTTTAAGTTCTGTATTTGACAATTACTAGTTCAGATCTTCAAGTTATATTTTGAAATAATAATTTGAATTTAACAAATCTAAGTTCTGTACTTCACTATTACAAGTTCAGATCTTCAAGTTATAATTTACAATAATAATTAGAAGCTATCAATTTTAAGTTCTGTATTTGACAATTACAAGTTCAGATCTTCAAGTTATATTTTGAAATAATAATTTGAATTTAACAAATCTAAGTTCTGTACTTCACTATTACAAGTTCAGATCTTCAAGTTATAATTTACAATAATAATTAGAAGCTATCAATTTTAAGTTCTGTATTTGACAATTACAAGTTCAGATCTTCAAGTTATAATTTGAAATAATAATTAGAAGCTATCAATTTTAAGTTCTGTATTTGACAATTACAAGTTCAGATCTTCTAGTTATAATTTGCAATAATAATTAGAAGCTATCAATTTTAAGATCTGTATTTGACAATTACTAGTTCAGAACTTCAAGTTATGATTTGCACTAATAATTAGTATTTAACAATTAGAAGTTCTGTATTTGACAATTACAAGTTCAGATCTTCAAGTTATAATTTGCAATAATAATTAGAAGCTATCAATTTTAAGTTCTGTATTTGACAATTACTAGTTCAGATCTTCAAGTTATATTTTGAAATAATAATTTGAATTTAACAAATCTAAGTTCTGTACTTCACTATTACAAGTTCAGATCTTCAAGTTATAATTTGCAATAATTATTAGAAGCTATCAATTTTAAGTTCTGTATTTGACAATTACTAGTTCAGATCTTCAAGTTATATTTTGAAATAATAATTTGAATTTAACAAATCTAAGTTCTGTACTTCACTATTACAAGTTCAGATCTTCAAGTTATAATTTACAATAATAATTAGAAGCTATCAATTTTAAGTTCTGTATTTGACAATTACAAGTTCAGATCTTCAAGTTATAATTTGAAATAATAATTAGAAGCTATCAATTTTAAGTTCTGTATTTGACAATTACAAGTTCAGATCTTCTAGTTATAATTTGCAATAATAATTAGAAGCTATCAATTTTAAGATCTGTATTTGACAATTACTAGTTCAGAACTTCAAGTTATAATTTGCACTAATAATTAGTATTTAACAATTAGAAGTTCTGTATTTCACAATTACAAGTTCAGATCTTCAAGTTATAATTTGCAATAATTATTAGAAGCTATCAATTTTAAGTTCTGTATTTGACAATTACTAGTTCAGATCTTCAAGTTATATTTTGAAATAATAATTTAAATTTAACAAATCTAAGTTCTGTACTTCACTATTACAAGTTCAGATCTTCAAGTTATAATTTGCAATAATTATTAGAAGCTATCAATTTTAAGTTCTGTATTTGACAATTACTAGTTCAGATCTTCAAGTTATATTTTGAAATAATAATTTGAATTTAACAAATCTAAGTTCTGTACTTCACTATTACAAGTTCAGATCTTCAAGTTATAATTTACAATAATAATTAGAAGCTATCAATTTTAAGTTCTGTATTTGACAATTACAAGTTCAGATCTTCAAGTTATAATTTGAAATAATAATTAGAAGCTATCAATTTTAAGTTCTGTATTTGACAATTACAAGTTCAGATCTTCTAGTTATAATTTGCAATAATAATTAGAAGCTATCAATTTTAAGATCTGTATTTGACAATTACTAGTTCAGAACTTCAAGTTATAATTTGCACTAATAATTAGTATTTAACAATTAGAAGTTCTGTATTTGACAATTACAAGTTCAGATCTTCAAGTTATAATTTGCAATAATAATTAGAAGCTATCAATTTTAAGTTCTGTATTTGACAATTACAAGTTCAGATCTTCAAGTTATAATTTGCACTAATAATTTGTATTTAACAATTAGAAGTTCTGTATTTGACAATTAAAAGTTCAGATCTTCAAGTTATAATTTGCAATAATAATTAGAAGCTATCAATTTTAAGTTCTGTATTTGACAATTACTAGTTCAGATCTTCAAATTATAATTTGCACTAATGATTTGTATTTAACAATTAGAAGTTCTGTATTTGACTATTACAAGTTCAGATCTTCTAATTATTATTTGCAATCTTAGTTTGAATTTAACAATTCAAAGTTCTGTATTTACCTATTACAGGTTCAGATCTTCAAGTTATAATTTGCAATCACAATTTGTATTTAACAATGCTAAGTTGCGTATTTGTCTATTACAAGTTCAGATCTTCAAATTATATTTTGCAATAATAATTAGAAGCTATCAATTTTAAGTTCTGTATTTGACAATTACAAGTTCAGATCTTCAAGTTATTATTTGCAATAATAATTAGAAGCTATCAATTTTAAGTTCTGTATTTGACAATTACAAGTTCAGATCTTCAAGTTATTATTTGCAATAATAATTAGAAGCTATCAATTTTAAGTTCTGTATTTGACAATTACAAGTTCAGATCTAAAAGTTATCATTTACAATAATAATTAGAAGCTATCAATTTTAAATTCTGTATTTGACAATTACAAGTTCAGATCTTCAAGTTATAATTTGCACTAATAATTTGTATTTAACAATTAGAAGTTCTGTATTTGACAATTAAAAGTTCAGATCTTCAAGTTATAATTTGCAATAATAATTAGAAGCTATCAATTTTAAGTTCTGTATTTGACAATTACTAGTTCAGATCTTCAAATTATAATTTGCACTAATGATTTGTATTTAACAATTAGAAGTTCTGTATTTGACTATTACAAGTTCAGATCTTCGAATTATTATTTGCAATCTTAGTTTGAATTTAACAATTCAAAGTTCTGTATTTACCTATTACAGGTTCAGATCTTCAAGTTATAATTTGCAATCACAATTTGTATTTAACAATGCTAAGTTGCGTATTTGTCTATTACAAGTTCAGATCTTCAAATTATATTTTGCAATAATAATTAGAAGCTATCAATTTTAAGTTCTGTATTTGACAATTACAAGTTCAGATCTTCAAGTTATTATTTGCAATAATAATTAGAAGCTATCAATTTTAAGTTCTGTATTTGACAATTACAAGTTCAGATCTTCAAGTTATAATTTGCACTAATAATTTGTATTTAACAATTAGAAGTTCTGTATTTGACTATTACAAGTTCAGATCTTCGAATTATTATTTGCAATCTTAGTTTGAATTTAACAATTCGAAGTTCTGTATTTACCTATTACAGGTTCAGATCTTCAAGTTATAATTTGCAATCACAATTTGTATTTAACAATGCTAAGTTGCGTATTTGTCTATTACAAGTTCAGATCTTCAAATTATAATTTGCAATAATAATTAGAAGCTATCAATTTTAAGTTCTGTATTTGACAATTACAAGTTCAGATCTTCAAGTTATTATTTGCAATAATAATTAGAAGCTATCAATTTTAAGTTCTGTATTTGACAATTACAAGTTCAGATCTTCAAGTTATAATTTGAAATAATAATTTGAATTTATCAAATCTAAGTTCTGTAATTCACTATTACAAGTTCAGATCTTCAAGTTATAATTTACAATAATAATTAGAAGCTATCAATTTTAAGTTCTGTATTTGACAATTACAAGTTCAGATCTTCAAGTTATAATTTGCAATAATAATTAGAAGCTATCAATTTTAAGTTCTGTATTTGACAATTACTAGTTCAGATCTTCAAGTTATAATTTGCACTAATAATTTGTATTTAACAATTAGAAGTTCTGTATTTGACAATTAAAAGTTTAGATCTTCAAGTTATAATTTGCAATAATAATTAGAAGCTATCAATTTTAAGTTCTGTATTTGACAATTACTAGTTCAGATCTTCAAATTATAATTTGCACTAATGATTTGTATTTAACAATTAGAAGTTCTGTATTTGACTATTACAAGTTCAGATCTTCGAATTATTATTTGCAATAATAATTAGAAGCTATCAATTTTAAGTTCTGTATTTGACAATTACAAGTTCAGATCTTCAAGTTATAATTTACAATAATAATTAGAAGCTATCAATTTTAAGTTCTGTATTTGACAATTACTAGTTCAGATCTTCAAGTTATAATTTGAAATAATAATTTGAATTTATCAAATCTAAGTTCTGTAATTCACTATTACAAGTTCAGATCTTCAAGTTATAATTTACAATAATAATTAGAAGCTATAAATTTTAAGTGCTGTATTTGACAATTACAAGTTCAGATCTTCTAGTTATAATTTGCACTAATAATTTGTATTTAACAATTTGAAGTTCTGTATTTAACAATTACAAGTTCAGATCTTCAAGTTATAATTTGCAATAATAATTAGAAGCAATCAATTTTAAGTTCTGTATTTGACAATTACTAGTTCAGATCTTCAAGTTATAATTTGAAATAATAATTTGAATTTAACAAATCTAAGTTCTGTAATTCACGATTACAAGTTCAGATCTTCAAGTTATAACTTACAATAATAATTAGAAGCTATCAATTTTAAGTTCTGTATTTGACAATTACAAGTTCAGATCTTCAAGTTATAATTTGCAATAATAATTAGAAGCTATTAATTTTAAGTTCTGTATTTGACAATTACAAGTTCAGATCTTCAAGTTATAATTTGCACTAATAATTTGTATTTAACAATTAGAAGTTCTGTATTTGACAATTAAAAGTTTAGATCTTCAAGTTATAATTTGCAATAATAATTAGAAGCTATCAATTTTAAGTTCTGTATTTGACAATTACTAGTTCAGATCTTCAAATTATAATTTGCACTAATGATTTGTATTTAACAATTAGAAGTTCTGTATTTGACTATTACAAGTTCAGATCTTCGAATTATTATTTGCAATAATAATTAGAACCTATCAATTTTAAGTTCTGTATTTGACAATTACAAGTTCAGATCTTCAAGTTATAATTTACAATAATAATTAGAAGCTATCAATTTTAAGTTCTGTATTTGACAATTACTAGTTCAGATCTTCAAGTTATAATTTGAAATAATAATTTGAATTTATCAAATCTAAGTTCTGTAATTCACTATTACAAGTTCAGATCTTCAAGTTATAATTTACAATAATAATTAGAAGCTATAAATTTTAAGTGCTGTATTTGACAATTACAAGTTCAGATCTTCTAGTTATAATTTGCACTAATAATTTGTATTTAACAATTTGAAGTTCTGTATTTAACAATTACAAGTTCAGATCTTCAAGTTATAATTTGCAATAATAATTAGAAGCAATCAATTTTAAGTTCTGTATTTGACAATTACTAGTTCAGATCTTCAAGTTATAATTTGAAATAATAATTTGAATTTAACAAATCTAAGTTCTGTAATTCACGATTACAAGTTCAGATCTTCAAGTTATAACTTACAATAATAATTAGAAGCTATCAATTTTAAGTTCTGTATTTGACAATTACAAGTTCAGATCTTCAAGTTATAATTTGCAATAATAATTAGAAGCTATTAATTTTAAGTTCTGTATTTGACAATTACAAGTTCAGATCTTCAAGTTATAATTTGCAATCACAATTTGTATTTAACAATGCTAAGTTGCGTATTTGTCTATTACAAGTTCAGATCTTCAAATTATATTTTGCAATAATAATTAGAAGCTATCAATTTTAAGTTCTGTATTTGACAATTACAAGTTCAGATCTTCAAGTTATTATTTGCAATAATAATTAGAAGCTATCAATTTTAAGTTCTGTATTTGACAATTACAAGTTCAGATCTTCAAGTTATAATTTACAATAATAATTAGAAGCTATCAATTTTAAGTTCTGTATTTGACAATTACAAGTTCAGATCTTCTAGTTATAATTTGCAATAATAATTAGAAGCTATCAATTTTAAGTTCTGTATTTGACAATTACTAGTTCAGATCTTCAAGTTATAATTTGAAATAATAATTTGAATTTATCAAATCTAAGTTCTGTAATTCACTATTACAAGTTCAGATCTTCAAGTTATAATTTACAATAATAATTAGAAGCTATCAATTTTAAGTGCTGTATTTGACAATTACAAGTTCAGATCTTCTAGTTATAATTTGCACTAATAATTTGTATTTAACAATTTGAAGTTCTGTATTTAACAATTACAAGTTCAGATCTTCAAGTTATAATTTGCAATAATAATTAGAAGCTATCTATTTTAAGTTCTGTATTTGACAATTACTAGTTCAGATCTTCAAGTTATAATTTGAAATAATAATTTGAATTTCACAAATCTAAGTTCTGTAATTCACGATTACAAGGTCAGATCTTCAAGTTATAAATTACAATAATAATTAGAAGCTATCAATTTTAAGTTCTGTATTTGACAATTACAAGTTCAGATCTTCAAGTTATAATTTGCAATAATAATTAGAAGCTATTAATTTTAAGTTCTGTATTTGACAATTACTAGTTCAGATCTTCAAGTTATATTTTGAAATAATAATTAGAAGCTATCAATTTTAAGTTCTGTATTTGACAATTACAAGTTCAGATCTTCAAGTTATAATTTACAATAATAATTAGAAGCTATCAATTTTAAGTTCTGTATTTGACAATTACAAGTTCAGATCTTCAAGTTATAATTTGCAATAATAATTAGTAGCTATCAATTTTAAGTTCTGTATTTGACAATTACTAGTTCAGATCTTCAAGTTATAATTTGAAATAATAATTTGAATTTATCAAATCTAAGTTCTGTAATTCAATATTACAAGTTCAGATCTTCAAGTTATAATTTACAATAATAATTAGAAGCTATCAATTTTAAGTGCTGTATTTGACAATTACAAGTTCAGATCTTCTAGTTATAATTTGCACTAATAATTTGTATTTAACAATTTGAAGTTCTGTATTTAACAATTACAAGTTCAGATCTTCAAGTTATAATTTGCAATAATAATTAGAAGCTATCAATTTTAAGTTCTGTATTTGACAATTACTAGTTCAGATCTTCAAGTTATAATTTGAAATAATAATTTGAATTTAACAAATCTAAGTTCTGTAATTCACGATTACAAGTTCAGATCTTCAAGTTATAACTTACAATAATAATTAGAAGCTATCAATTTTAAGTTCTGTATTTGACAATTACAAGTTCAGATCTTCAAGTTATAATTTACAATAATAATTAGAAGCTATCAATTTTAAGTTCTGTATTTGACAATTACAAGTTCAGATCTTCAAGTTATATTTTGCAATAATAATTAGAAGCTATCAATTTTAAGTTCTGTATTTGACAATTACTAGTTCAGATCTTCAAGTTATAATTTGAAATAATAATTTGAATTTATCAAATCTAAGTTCTGTAATTCACTATTACAAGTTCAGATCTTCAAGTTATAATTTACAATAATAATTAGAAGCTATCAATTTTAAGTGCTGTATTTGACAATTACAAGTTCAGATCTTCTAGTTATAATTTGCACTAATAATTTGTATTTAACAATTAGAAGTTCTGTATTTGACAATTACAAGTTCAGATCATCAAGTTATAATTTGCAATAATAATTAGAAGCTATTAATTTTAAGTTCTGTATTTGACAATTACAAGTTCAGATCTTCAAGTTATAATTTGCAATAATAATTAGAAGCTATCAATTTTAAGTTCTGTATTTGACAATTACAAGTTTGAGATCTTCAAGTTATAATTTGCACTAATAATTTGTATTTAACAATTAGAAGTTCTGTATTTGACAATTACAAGTTCAGATCTACAAGTTATAATTTGCAATAATAATTAGAAGCTATCAATTTTAAGTTCTGTATTTGACAATTACTAGTTCAGTCATCAAATAATAATTTGAAATAATAATTTGAATTTAACAAATCTAAGTTCTGTAATTCACTATTACAAGTTCAGATCTTCAAGTTATAATTTACAATAATAATTAGAAGCTATCAATTTTAAGTGCTGTATTTGACAATTACTAGAACAGATCTTCAAGTTATAATTTGCACTAATAATTTGTTTTTAACAATTCGAAGTTCTGTATTTGACTATTACAAGTTCAGATCTTCAAGTTATAATTTGAATTATAATTATAAGCTATCAATTTTAAGTTCTGTATTTGACAATTACTAGTTCAGATCTTCAAGTAATAATTAGAAATAATAATTTGAATTTAACAAATCTAAGTTCTGTAATTCACTATTACAAGTTCAGATCTACAAGTTATAATTTACAATAATAACTAGAAGCTATCAGTTTTAAGTGCTGTATTTGACAATTACTAGTTCAGATCTTCAAGTTATAATTTGCACTAATAATTTGTATTTAACAATTCGAAGTTCTGTATTTGACTATTACAAGTTCAGATCTTCAAGTTATAATTTGAAATATAATTTTAAGCTATCTATTTTAAGTTCTGTATTTGACAATTACAAGTACAGATCTTCAAATTATTATTTGCAATAATAATTAGAAGCTATCAATTTTAAGTTCCGCATTTGACAATTACAAGTTCAGATCTTCAAGTTATTATTTGCAATAATAATTAGAAGCTATTAATTTTAAGTTCTGTATTTGACAATTACAAGTTCAGATCTTCAAGTTATAATTTGCAATAATAATTAGAAGCTATCAATTTTAAGTTCTGTATTGGACAATTACTAGTTCAGATCTTCAAGTTATAATTAGAAATAATAATATGTATTTAACAATTAGAAGTTCTGTATTTGACTATTACAAGTTCAGATCTTCGAATTATTATTTGCAATCTTAGTTTGAATTTAACAATTCGAAGTTCTGTATTTACCTATTACAGGATCAGATCTTCAAGTTATAATTTGCAATCACAATTTGTATTTAACAATGCTAAGTTGCGTATTTGTCTATTACAAGTTCAGATCTTCAAATTATAATTTGCAATAATAATTAGAAGCTATCAATTTTAAGTTCTGAATTTGACAATTACAAGTTCAGATCTTCAAGTTATTATTTGCAATAATAATTAGAAGCTATCAATTTTAAGTTCTGTATTTGACAATTACAAGTTCAGATCTTCAAGTTATAATTTGCAATAATAATTAGAAGCTATCAATTTTAAATTCTGTATTTGACAATTACTAGTTCAGATCTTCAAGTTATAATTTGCACTAATAATATGTATTTAACAATTAGTTCTGTATTTGACTATTACAAGTTCAGATCTTCAAGTTATAATTTGCACTAATAATTTGTATTTAACAATTCGAAGTTCTGTATTTGACTATTACAAGTTCAGATCTTCAAGTTATAATTTGAATTATAATTATAAGCTATCAATTTTAAGTTCTGTATTTGACAATTACTAGTTCAGATCTTCAAGTAATAATTAGAAATAATAATTTGAATTTAACAAATCTAAGTTCTGTAATTCACTATTACAAGTTCAGATCTACAAGTTATAATTTACAATAATAACTAGAAGCTATCAGTTTTAAGTGCTGTATTTGACAATTACTAGTTCAGATCTTCAAGTTATAATTTGCACTAATAATTTGTATTTAACAATTCGAAGTTCTGTATTTGACTATTACAAGTTCAGATCTTCAAGTTATAATTTGAAATATAATTTTAAGCTATCTATTTTAAGTTCTGTATTTGACAATTACAAGTACAGATCTTCAAATTATTATTTGCAATAATAATTAGAAGCTATCAATTTTAAGTTCCGCATTTGACAATTACAAGTTCAGATCTTCAAGTTATTATTTGCAATAATAATTAGAAGCTATTAATTTTAAGTTCTGTATTTGACAATTACAAGTTCAGATCTTCAAGTTATAATTTGCAATAATAATTAGAAGCTATCAATTTTAAGTTCTGTATTGGACAATTACTAGTTCAGATCTTCAAGTTATAATTAGAAATAATAATATGTATTTAACAATTAGAAGTTCTGTATTTGACTATTACAAGTTCAGATCTTCGAATTATTATTTGCAATCTTAGTTTGAATTTAACAATTCGAAGTTCTGTATTTACCTATTACAGGATCAGATCTTCAAGTTATAATTTGCAATCACAATTTGTATTTAACAATGCTAAGTTGCGTATTTGTCTATTACAAGTTCAGATCTTCAAATTATAATTTGCAATAATAATTAGAAGCTATCAATTTTAAGTTCTGAATTTGACAATTACAAGTTCAGATCTTCAAGTTATTATTTGCAATAATAATTAGAAGCTATCAATTTTAAGTTCTGTATTTGACAATTACAAGTTCAGATCTTCAAGTTATAATTTGCAATAATAATTAGAAGCTATCAATTTTAAATTCTGTATTTGACAATTACTAGTTCAGATCTTCAAGTTATAATTTGCACTAATAATATGTATTTAACAATTAGTTCTGTATTTGACTATTACAAGTTCAGATCTTCAAGTTATAATTTGAATTATAATTATAAGCTATCAATTTTAAGTTCTGTATTTGACAATTACAAGTTCAGATCTACAAGTTATAATTTGAACTAATAATTTGTATTTAACATTTAGAAGTTCTGTATTTGACAATTACAAGTTCAGATCTTCAAGTTATTATTTGAAATAATAATTAGAAGCTATCAATTTTAAGTTCTGTATTTGACAATTACTAGTTCAGATCTTCAAGTTATAATTTGCAATAATAATTAGAAGCTATCAATTTTAAGTTCTGTATTTGACAATTACTAGTTCAGATCTTCAAGTTATAATTTGAAATAATAATTTGAATTTAACAAATCTAAGTTCTGTAATTCACTAATACAAGTTCAGATCTTCAAGTTATAATTTACAATAATAATTAGAAGCTATCAATTTTAAGTTCTGTATTTGACAATTACAAGTTCAGATCTTCAAGTTATAATTTGCAATAATAATTAGAAGCTATCAATTTTAAGTTCTGTATTTGACAATTACTAGTTCAGATCTTCAAGTAATAATTAGAAATAATAATTTGAATTTAACAAATCTAAGTTCTGTAATTCACTATTACAAGTTCAGATCTACAAGTTATAATTTACAATAATAACTAGAAGCTATCAGTTTTAAGATCTGTATTTGACAATTACTAGTTCAGATCTTCAAGTTATAATTTGCACTAATAATTTGTATTTAACAATTCGAAGTTCTGTATTTGACTATTACAAGTTCAGATCTTCAAGTTATAATTTGAAATATAATTTTAAGCTATCTATTTTAAGTTCTGTATTTGACAATTACAAGTACAGATCTTCAAATTATTATTTGCAATAATAATTAGAAGCTATCAATTTTAAGTTCTGCATTTGACAATTACAAGTTCAGATCTTCAAGTTATTATTTGCAATAATAATTAGAAGCTATTAATTTTAAGTTCTGTATTTGACAATTACAAGTTCAGATCTTCAAGTTATAATTTGCAATAATAATTAGAAGCTATCAATTTTAAGTTCTGTATTGGACAATTACTAGTTCAGATCTTCAAGTTATAATTAGAAATAATAATTTGAATTTGACAAATCTAAGTTCTGTAATTCACTATTACAAGTTCAGATCTTCAAGTTATAATTTACAATAATAATTAGAAGCTATCAATTTTAAGTTCTGTATTTGACAATTACAAGTTCAGATCTACAAGTTATAATTTGCACTAATAATTTGTATTTAACAATTAGAAGTTCTGTATTTGACAATTACAAGTTCAGATCTTCAAGTTATAATTTGAAATAATAATTAGAAGCTATCAATTTTAAGTTCTGTATTTGACAATTAGAAGTTCAGATCTTCAAGTTATAATTTGCAATAAAATTAGAAGCTATCAATTTTAAGTTCTGTATTTGACAATTACTAGTTCAGATCTTCAAGTTATAATTGGAAATAATAATTTGAATTTAACAAATCTTAGTTCTGTAATTCAATATTACAAGTTCAGATCTTCAAGTTATAATTTACAATAATAATTAGAAGCTATCAATTTTAAGTTCTGTATTTGACAATTACAACTTCAGATCTTCAAGTTATAATTTACAATAATAATTAGAAGCTATCAATTTTAAGTTCTGTATTTGACAATTACAAGTTCAGATCTTCAAGTTATATTTTTCAATAATAATTAGAAGCTATCAATTTTTAGTTCTTGATTTGACAATTACAAGTTCAGATCTTCAAGTTATAATTTGCACTAATAATTTGTATTTAACAATTAGAAGTTCTGTATTTGACAATTACAAGTTCAGATCTTCAAGTTATAATTTGCAATAATAATTAGAAGCTATTAATTTTAAGTTCTGTATTTGACAATTACAAGTTCAGATCTTCAAGTTATAATTTGCAATAATAATTAGAAGCTATCAATTTTAAGTTCTGTATTGTACAATTACAAGTTCAGATCTTCAAGTTATAATTTGCAATAATAATTAGAAGCTATCAATTTTAAGTTCTGTATTTGACAATTACAAGTTCAGATCTTCAAGTTATAATTTGAAATAATAATTTGAATTTAACAAATCTAAGTTCTGTAATTCACTACTACAAGTTCAGATCTTCAAGTTATAATTTACAATAATAATTAGAAGCTATCAATTTTAAGTTCTGTATTTGACAATTACAAGTTCAGATCTTCAAGTTATAATTTGAAATAATAATTAGAACCTATCAATTTTATGTTCTGTTTTTGACAATTACAAGTTCAGATCTTCAAGTTATAATTTGCACTAATAATTTGTATTTAACAATTAGACGTTCTGTATTTGACAATTACAAGTTCAGATCTTCAAGTTATAATTTGCAATAATAATTAGAAGCTATCAATTTTAAATTCTGTATTTGACAATTACTAGTTCAGATCTTCAAGTTATAATTTGCACTAATAATATGTATTTAACAATTAGAAGTTCTGTATTTGACTATTACAAGTTCAGATCTTCGAATTATTATTTGCAATCTTAGTTTGAATTTAACAATTCGAAGTTCTGTATTTACCTATTACAGGATCAGATCTTCAAGTTATAATTTGCAATCACAATTTGTATTTAACAATGCTAAGTTGCGTATTTGTCTATTACAAGTTCAGATCTTCAAATTATAATTTGCAATAATAATTAGAAGCTATCAATTTTAAGTTCTGAATTTGACAATTACAAGTTCAGATCTTCAAGTTATTATTTGCAATAATAATTAGAAGCTATCAATTTTAAGTTCTGTATTTGACAATTACAAGTTCAGATCTTCAAGTTATCATTTACAATAACAATTAGAAGCTATCAATTTTAAGTTCTGTATTTGACAATTACAAGTTCAGATCTTCAAGTTATAATTTGCAATAATAATTAGAAGCTATCAATTTAAGTTCTGTATTTGACAATTACTAGTTCAGATCTTCAAGTTATAATTTGAAATAATAATTTGAATTTAACAAATCTAAGTTCTGTAATTCACGATTACAAGTTCAGATCTTCAAGTTATATTTTGCAATAATAATTAGAAGCTATCAATTTTAAGTTCTGTATTTGACAATTACTAGTTCAGATCTTCAAGTAATAATTAGAAATAATAATTTGAATTTAACAAATTTAAGTTCTGTAATTCACTATTACAAGTTCAGATCTTCAAGTTTAAATTTACAATAATAATTAGAAGCTATCAATTTTAAGTTCTGTATTTGACAATTACAAGTTCAGACCTTCAAGTTATAATTTGCACTAATAATTTGTATGTAACAATTAGAAGTTCTGTATTTGACAATTACAAGTTCAGATCTTCAAGTTATATTTTGCAAAAATAATTAGAAGCTATCAATTTTAAGTTCTGTATTTGACAATTACAAGTTCAGATCTTCAAGTTTTAATTTGCACTAATAATTTGTATTTAACAATTAGAAGTTCTGTATTTGACAATTACAAGTTCAGATCTTCAAGTTATAATTTGCAATAATAATTAGAAGCCATTAATTTTAAGTTCTGTATTTGACACTTACAAGTTCAGATCTTCAAGTTATAATTTGCAATAATAATGAGAAGCTATCAATTTTAAGTTCTGTATTTGACAATTACAAGTTCAGATCTTCAAGTTATAATTTGCACTAATAATTTGTATTTAACAATTAGAAGTTCTGTATTTGACAATTACCAGTTCAGATCTACAAGTTATAATTTGCAATAATAATTAGAAGCTATCAATTTTAAGTTCTGTATTTGACAATTACTAGTTCAGATCATCAAATAATTATTTGAAATAATAATTTGAATTTAACAAATCTAAGTTCTGTAATTCACTATTACAAGTTCAGATCTTCAAGTTATAATTTACAATAATAATTAGAAGCTATCAATTTTAAGTGCTGTATTTGACAATTACTAGAACAGATCTTCAAGTTATAATTTGCACTAATAATTTGTTTTTAACAATTCGAAGTTCTGTATTTGACTATTACAAGTTCAGATCTTCAAGTTATAATTTGAATTATAATTATAAGCTATCAATTTTAAGTTCTGTATTTGACAATTACTAGTTCAGATCTTCAAGTAATAATTAGAAATAATAATTTGAATTTAACAAATCTAAGTTCTGTAATTCACTATTACAAGTTCAGATCTACAAGTTATAATTTACAATAATAACTAGAAGCTATCAGTTTTAAGTGCTGTATTTGACAATTACTAGTTCAGATCTTCAAGTTATAATTTGCACTAATAATTTGTATTTAACAATTCGAAGTTCTGTATTTGACTATTACAAGTTCAGATCTTCAAGTTATAATTTGAAATATAATTTTAAGCTATCTATTTTAAGTTCTGTATTTGACAATTACAAGTACAGATCTTCAAATTATTATTTGCAATAATAATTAGAAGCTATCAATTTTAAGTTCCGCATTTGACAATTACAAGTTCAGATCTTCAAGTTATTATTTGCAATAATAATTAGAAGCTATTAATTTTAAGTTCTGTATTTGACAATTACAAGTTCAGATCTTCAAGTTATAATTTGCAATAATAATTAGAAGCTATCAATTTTAAGTTCTGTATTGGACAATTACTAGTTCAGATCTTCAAGTTATAATTAGAAATAATAATATGTATTTAACAATTAGAAGTTCTGTATTTGACTATTACAAGTTCAGATCTTCGAATTATTATTTGCAATCTTAGTTTGAATTTAACAATTCGAAGTTCTGTATTTACCTATTACAGGATCAGATCTTCAAGTTATAATTTGCAATCACAATTTGTATTTAACAATGCTAAGTTGCGTATTTGTCTATTACAAGTTCAGATCTTCAAATTATAATTTGCAATAATAATTAGAAGCTATCAATTTTAAGTTCTGAATTTGACAATTACAAGTTCAGATCTTCAAGTTATTATTTGCAATAATAATTAGAAGCTATCAATTTTAAGTTCTGTATTTGACAATTACAAGTTCAGATCTTCAAGTTATAATTTGCAATAATAATTAGAAGCTATCAATTTTAAATTCTGTATTTGACAATTACTAGTTCAGATCTTCAAGTTATAATTTGCACTAATAATATGTATTTAACAATTAGTTCTGTATTTGACTATTACAAGTTCAGATCTTCAAGTTATAATTTGAATTATAATTATAAGCTATCAATTTTAAGTTCTGTATTTGACAATTACAAGTTCAGATCTACAAGTTATAATTTGAACTAATAATTTGTATTTAACACTTAGAAGTTCTGTATTTGACAATTACAAGTTCAGATCTTCAAGTTATTATTTGAAATAATAATTAGAAGCTATCAATTTTAAGTTCTGTATTTGACAATTACTAGTTCAGATCTTCAAGTTATAATTTGCAATAATAATTAGAAGCTATCAATTTTAAGTTCTGTATTTGACAATTACTAGTTCAGATCTTCAAGTTATAATTTGAAATAATAATTTGAATTTAACAAATCTAAGTTCTGTAATTCACTAATACAAGTTCAGATCTTCAAGTTATAATTTACAATAATAATTAGAAGCTATCAATTTTAAGTTCTGTATTTGACAATTACAAGTTCAGATCTTCAAGTTATAATTTGCAATAATAATTAGAAGCTATCAATTTTAAGTTCTGTATTTGACAATTACTAGTTCAGATCTTCAAGTAATAATTAGAAATAATAATTTGAATTTAACAAATCTAAGTTCTGTAATTCACTATTACAAGTTCAGATCTACAAGTTATAATTTACAATAATAACTAGAAGCTATCAGTTTTAAGTGCTGTATTTGACAATTACTAGTTCAGATCTTCAAGTTATAATTTGCACTAATAATTTGTATTTAACAATTCGAAGTTCTGTATTTGACTATTGCAAGTTCAGATCTTCAAGTTATAATTTGAAATATAATTTTAAGCTATCTATTTTAAGTTCTGTATTTGACAATTACAAGTACAGATCTTCAAATTATTATTTGCAATAATAATTAGAAGCTATCAATTTTAAGTTCTGCATTTGACAATTACAAGTTCAGATCTTCAAGTTATTATTTGCAATAATAATTAGAAGCTATTAATTTTAAGTTCTGTATTTGACAATTACAAGTTCAGATCTTCAAGTTATAATTTGCAATAATAATTAGAAGCTATCAATTTTAAGTTCTGTATTGGACAATTACTAGTTCAGATCTTCAAGTTATAATTAGAAATAATAATTTGAATTTGACAAATCTAAGTTCTGTAATTCACTATTACAAGTTCAGATCTTCAAGTTATAATTTACAATAATAATTAGAAGCTATCAATTTTAAGTTCTGTATTTGACAATTACAAGTTCAGATCTACAAGTTATAATTTGCACTAATAATTTGTATTTAACAATTAGAAGTTCTGTATTTGACAATTACAAGTTCAGATCTTCAAGTTATAATTTGAAATAATAATTAGAAGCTATCAATTTTAAGTTCTGTATTTGACAATTAGAAGTTCAGATCTTCAAGTTATAATTTGCAATAAAATTAGAAGCTATCAATTTTAAGTTCTGTATTTGACAATTACTAGTTCAGATCTTCAAGTTATAATTGGTGTAAAAACTTTTTTTTCTACAATCGTTTTTAAATTGTAAACTTAATCCCTTCATTGTTAATTTATGTCTGGCGACAGTATTAAATTATGTAATTTGGGATTTTCGTTTTTGGGTACATTCATTGTTCAATATTCCTGTTTGTACCCTTCCCTTTCTGTTTTAGGTACAATTTTTGTGTTTAATTTTAAGTTGGAAATGTAAAATGTAATCAGTTGGTCAACAAGTTTCTCTTAGAAAACATCTAAATAATTTAAAAGCCTAACTCCGGCATTTGTATAAATTGTAAAATAAATATTTTAAAATACATTTAAGTGTCGTTAAAATTAAGGTTGCCAAATACAGGCGACGGCTTCAATAAACGAATTGGAGCTCAAAACATTGGTCCTTCGAGCCGGATTATGAACAATTATTAAGAAAACTACAAAATTAAATCAATTCGTTAGAAAAAGGAACAGGAAGAACGACTCCACAAAATATTTGGACTCTGATCAAGTCGCTGAGGATTCCCGTTGGAAATTGTCTCATATAAAAAAGGTGCGTTCCATTATAATTTATTTCCTGTTATATCCTTATTAGTAGAATTTTAAATTGTTTTCTAGTTGTGTCAGAATTATTACAATTGTCGCAAAATATTACTTGCCACTATTTCATTTTTATAAATTTTGCCTTATCTTCAGATTGCTTTTAAATCTTGATTTTTAAAAATTATTATTACTTACTTCTTGCGTAAATATGGCGGAAGAATCATTACGCGAATTAAAAGCGAAGCGGGGCAGCATAAAAGGGCAACTTACGCGACTTAAAAATTATGTAGACAAACTTAAAAAAGAAAATATTGATGTAACGCAAATTGAAACTCGGTTGATTGCATATCAACCTTTAATTTCTGAATTTGAAAATGTACAAATTCAAATTGAATTAGCGAGCGAAGATGGCGATCTTGAAGAACAAGAAAGGCAGGATTTTGAAGATTCCTATTTTTATATAATATCGCGGTTAAAAGCGTTAATAAAAGAGCATTCAAGTCGTCATTCAACTTCGCAAAGCACTATTAACCATTCTAATGAAAATCGCGAACAAGCTGCGAGTGCCATTCCTGGCAACAACACCTTAAACTCAATTCGATTGCCGAAACTAGAGCTTCCTACATTTGACGGTTCATATGATAAATATTTATTCTTTCGCGACACTTTCGAATCTGTTATTAACCAAAACGCCTCCATTTCACCTTCTCAGAAATTTCAGTATTTAAGAAGTGTTCTGAAGGGTGAAGCTCGGGGATTAGTAGAATCGCTGGAAATATCCGATTCGAATTACGAAATCGCGTGGAAATTAATAAAGGACCGGTATGACGACGAAAAACAAATAATTAACCATCATGTCCAGGCATTATTCAGTTTACCGACAATTTACAAAGAATCCCATAGAGCCGTAAGGCAATTAACAGATGGTTTTTCCAAACATCTTCGAGCATTGCAGGTACTAAAACAACCGGTATCCAGCTGGGACACCCTAATTGTTTACTTGATTGTTGGTAAACTGGATGACGAAACGAGACGTGCGTGGGAAGCGGAAAATTCTAAATTAAAATCGGTAGCTAAGTTAAGCGAATTAACGGAGTTTTTAAATGAGCGGTGCAAGTTTTTAGAAAAAGTAGGTAATAAACCTACTTCGAAAATTACAGGGCAAAGGGAAAAGATAAAGGTTTTCAATAGCACGACTGCCGAGCCGATTCGTTGTTACAGCTGTAATGGGGATCATTCACTGTACAATTGTGTAAATTTTTTAAACTTAGATCCCAGCGCAAGATTCGAAGAAATTAAACGAATCAAAATATGCTCTAATTGTTTCCGCACGGGACACAATTTTTTTAATTGTAGAGCTAGACCAGGTTGCACTAAATGCAACAAACGACACAATACCTTGCTGCATTGTGAAAATAATGCCAATAAAGATAATATTTCGCGAACACATAATAATCGTCCTAATGAGCAAAACGAATGTGGTGAAGCTATTCAACCAATAATAGCCAAAATGGCAAGTTTCATTCATTCTCGCGCGCTTCTCGCAACTGCGATAATTAAAATAAAGGACAATCTCGGAAATTTTAGACCATGCAAGGCATTATTAGACTGCGGCTCACAATCTAATTTTGTTAGTGAGGCATTAATAAAAAAATTGAATTTAAACAGAGAAAAAATAAACTACATTTCGGTTTCGGGTATAAACAATGTTGCGTCAAAGGTCACGCATAAAACTGAAGTGGCGATTCGTTCTAATCAAAATTCATTTCAGGATAACATTCAATGTTTAATACTGCCTAAAATCGCCGAAATTACACCATCACATACATTAGACAACCTATGTATACCAAAAAACATTAAATTAGCCGATCCAAATTTTAATGCGTATAGCGATATTGATATCTTGCTAGGTGCTGGCGTTTTTTGGGGTTTAATGTGCGTAGGTCAAATCAAATTGGGAAGGGATATGCCTTTGATTCAAAAAACACAATTAGGGTGGGTTATAACGGGTCCAATTCCGCAAGGTCAGCATTCTAATGTATTATGCAATTTGAACAATACTGTTTTACATAAACAATTGGAACGGTTTTGGACCATAGAGGAACACTCCGACCACAAGGCTCTGAACGTTGAAGAAACGGCGTTCGAAAGGCATTTCATGAGCACGAGCAAACGCGATGAAAATGGGCGGTTTATTGTGGATATTCCTATGAAGCATCCCATTTCTAAATTAGGTGAATCTAGGTTAGGAGCTCTAAAACGGCTCTATCAAATGGAGCGTAAATTCGCGAAAAATCCCGAGTTGCGGGAAAATTATAGCAGATTCATGCGTGAATACGTGGAATTAGGTCACACGACCAAATTAGAACGTTATGATGATTGTAATTCTTTTTATCTTCCGCATCATATCATTAACAAACCAGATAGTACCAGCACGACTTACCGAGTAGTGTTCGACGGAAGTGCAAAGTCGTCGTCTGGATACTCGGTTAATGATCTTCAATTAACTGGAGCTAATATACAAGACGATCTTTTCTCGATTGTTCTGCGCTTTAGGAAGCATAACATTGTGTTAACGGGCGACGTCACAAAAATGTATCGCCAAATTATTGTCAATAAAGCTCAGAGATCGTTACAACGAATATTGTGGCGTTCGCATCCTGAGGACGAAATTCAATGTTACGAACTTAATACGGTCACGTATGGTCTGGCGACATCGTCCTTTATAGCTATTCGTTGTTTGCACCAACTGGCAAATGATTACGCTAAAATATACCCTATCGCCAGTAGTATTGTAAAAAGAGATTTTTACGTGGACGATCTTTTGACGGGGGGTAAAAATATCGCGGAAGTAAAAGAGTTACAAAGTCAAATAGAGGAAATTCTTAAATCAGGGGGGTTTCCATTAAACAAATGGGCTTCAAATGATCCCAGCATATTAAGGGAAATTGTTTCTTTAAATCCGAACGCAATAATAAACTTGGGCGACAATCATAACTCAAAAATTTTGGGATTGTATTGGAATTCGCAATCAGATACACTTAGGTTTTCAATAAAAAGCGATAACATCAAAGCGAAAGCCACGAAGCGGTCGATATTATCAATGATTGCGCAAATTTATGATCCGCTGGGTTTGCTAAGTCCAGTGGTAATTATTGCAAAAATTGTTTTGCAACGGTTATGGGAAAGCAAAATCTCTTGGGACGAATCTATACCACAAGGTATTCATTCTATTTGGGTCAAATTTTATGATCAACTTTTCAACATAAATGATGTCGAGTTTCAACGTCAGGCTATTTGCAAAAATGCGACTTCTATAGAATTACATGGATTTGCAGATGCAAGCGAATCGGCATATGGCGCTGTTTTTTATATTAAGTCGCTAGATAACGAAGGCAAATCTCACGTAAGAATTCTATGTTCAAAAACCAGGGTGGCTCCGTTGAAAAGCGTAACTATTCCGCGCTTAGAATTGTGCGCAGCATTATTATTGGCGCAACTGTATGATAAAGTCAAGAAAAAATATGACGTGAACTTCAAAGATTGCTATTTTTGGTCCGATTCGACTATCGTGCTATCTTGGATACGATCTTCATCGCGCGATTGGAAGGTATTCGTTTCAAACCGTATAGCTGAAATACAAAATTTGACTAACATTGAAAAATGGCAATATGTAAACACCGCTGAAAATCCAGCGGATCTATTGACTCGCGGCGTCGAGCCAAGCTTATTTAAAACGTCAATCCTTTGGTTTTCGGGACCACCTTGGCTCTTGAAAGATGCAAAGGAATGGCCCAATAAAAATTATAATCAAGCTACTTTTGATGTAGAATGCACAGCAGAGCGTAGACAACCACAAACGTGCCTAATAGTTTTGGACGGGACAATAGATTTGGTCGATAGGTATTCCAGCTTGTCGAAACTGCAAAGAGTAGTTGCATATTGTTGCCGATTTGTGAAGAACGCATCTGTATCCCAAGACCAAAGGCAATTTGGGCCTCTTACGGTCACTGAATTGAACGAAACATTAATTAAACTGATCCGCGCTAATCAGACACGATTTTTCGAAAGGGAATTAAAAGATCTAAAAAGGAAAGGGGGGGTCGAGAAAAACAGTAAGATTATTTCTTTAAATCCTTTTCTAGATGATAGCGGTATACTTCGAGTTGGTGGTAGATTAAATTACGCGGATTATTCTTATGATAAAAAATTTCCAATGCTCTTAGATTCGCGAAGCAATCTTTCTAAACTAATAGTAAAAAATCAGCATCTCAAATCGTTACATGCCGGACAACAAGCTACATTAGCCGTAATACGAGAAAGATATTGGATTATATCAGGTCGAAATCTAGTGAAGAAAGTGATTCGCGAATGTCTATCATGTTTTAGATTTAACAAAAATAATTCCGAATATTTAATGGCTGCTCTTCCGAAAAGTAGATTGACTCCCACTCGATCATTTTTAAATTGCGGTGTAGATTACGCGGGTCCGATAAATATACGTGATAGCAAATCACGAAAATTTAAAGTATCAAAATGTTACATTTGTTTATTTGTATGCTTCTCTACTAAGGCAAGCCATATCGAGCTTGTGAGCGATTTGTCTACAGAAGCGTTTTTAGCGGCTTTGCGAAGGTTCGTAGCTAGACGCGGCAAACCTTCAAATTTGTATTCCGATAACGGTACCAATTTTGTGGGCGCTAAACGGGAGTTAAAAAAGTTTTTGAATGATAAAACCAGCGAGTTTCAAGATGCGTTGCATCAAGAAAATATTAATTGGCATATGATACCGCCAAGATCACCTCACTTTGGAGGACTATGGGAAGCGGGAATAATGTCGACAAAACATCATTTGAAGCGGGTTTTGGGTAACGCGATTTTAACATACGAGGAATTGGTAACTATACTGACACAAATAGAAGCATGTTTAAATTCTAGGCCCTTATGTCCCTTATCAAACGATCCTTCCGATTTATATCCTTTAACTCCCGCACACTTTCTTATTGGTGACACTCTCGCGGCTGTACCCGACCAAAACTTGATTGAAGTGCAAGAAAATCGGCTTGCCAGATTTCAACGATGTCAGCAAATTCTTCAACACTTTTGGACTAGGTGGTCGAAAGAATACGTATCTGAATTGCAGGTACGCACCAAATGGAAACAATCTCGCGAAGGATTGTTAAAACCTGATGCGTTGGTATTAATCAAGGAAGACAACACACCACCGCTTAGATGGCACATAGGCCGAGTGATCCAGCTTCACCCCGGCAAAGATGGAGTAAATCGCGTCGCCACGGTCCGAACATCCGATGGGACATATAAGCGTCCAGTGATAAAATTGTGCGTGTTGCCAAGTGAGTAAACTTTAAAACCTAAGCGTGTTCAGTGCTATGCCTGTATATATGCGGATAAGTGAAACAGATAATAACAAACTATGTTAGTGCGAACTTAACCATCAGTAGTTCCAAGCGAATTGATGAACTACGAATTTAATTTTTGTAAATATATTTGCGTTTTTTCTTTGCATTTAGTTTAATATTTCTTTGTTCTTTAGCGTTATTATTGTGATAAATTCATTTTATGAAGGATAATTGTATTTTTTTTTTTTGTTGAAAACCGCATGTTTTCAAAGGGGGCGATTTATGTAAAAACTTTTTTTTTTACAATCGTTTTTAAATTGTAAACTTAATCCCTTCATTGTTAATTTATGTCTGGCGACAGTATTAAATTATGTAATTTGGGATTTTCGTTTTTGGGTACATTCATTGTTCAATATTCCTGTTTGTACCCTTCCCTTTCTGTTTTAGGTACAATTTTTGTGTTTAATTTTAAGTTGGAAATGTAAAATGTAATCAGTTGGTCAACAAGTTTCTCTTAGAAAACATCTAAATAATTTAAAAGCCTAACTCCGGCATTTGTATAAATTGTAAAATAAATATTTTAAAATACATTTAAGTGTCGTTAAAATTAAGGTTGCCTTAATTTTAACGGCGACGGCTTCAATAAACGAATTGGAGCTCAAAACAATTGGAAATAATAATTTGAATTTAACAAATCTTAGTTCTGTAATTCAATATTACAAGTTCAGATCTTCAAGTTATAATTTACAATAATAATTAGAAGCTATCAATTTTAAGTTCTGTATTTGACAATTACAACTTCAGATCTTCAAGTTATAATTTACAATAATAATTAGAAGCTATCAATTTTAAGTTCTGTATTTGACAATTACAAGTTCAGATCTTCAAGTTATATTTTTCAATAATAATTAGAAGCTATCAATTTTTAGTTCTTGATTTGACAATTACAAGTTCAGATCTTCAAGTTATAATTTGCACTAATAATTTGTATTTAACAATTAGAAGTTCTGTATTTGACAATTACAAGTTCAGATCTTCAAGTTATAATTTGCAATATTAATTAGAAGCTATTAATTTTAAGTTCTGTATTTGACAATTACAAGTTCAGATCTTCAAGTTATAATTTGCAATAATAATTAGAAGCTATCAATTTTAAGTTCTGTATTGTACAATTACAAGTTCAGATCTTCAAGTTATAATTTGCAATAATAATTAGAAGCTATCAATTTTAAGTTCTGTATTTGACAATTACAAGTTCAGATCTTCAAGTTATAATTTGAAATAATAATTTGAATTTAACAAATCTAAGTTCTGTAATTCACTACTACAAGTTCAGATCTTCAAGTTATAATTTACAATAATAATTAGAAGCTATCAATTTTAAGTTCTGTATTTGACAATTACAAGTTCAGATCTTCAAGTTATAATTTGAAATAATAATTAGAACCTATCAATTTTATGTTCTGTTTTTGACAATTACAAGTTCAGATCTTCAAGTTATAATTTGCAATAATAATTAGAAGCTATCAATTTTAAGTTCTGTATTTGACAATTACAAGTTCAGATCTTCAAGTTATAATTTGCACTAATAATTTGTATTTAACAATTAGACGTTCTGTATTTGACAATTACTAGTTCAGATCTTCAAGTTATAATTTGCACTAATAATTAGTATTTAACAATTAGAAGTTCTGTATTTGACTATTACAAGTTCAGATCTTCGAATTATTATTTGCAATCTTAGTTTGAATTTAACAATTCGAAGTTCTGTATTTACCTATTACAGGATCAGATCTTCAAGTTATAATTTGCAATCACAATTTGTATTTAACAATGCTAAGTTGCGTATTTGTCTATTACAAGTTCAGATCTTCAAATTATAATTTGCAATAATAATTAGAAGCTATCAATTTTAAGTTCTGTATTTGACAATTACAAGTTCAGATCTTCAAGTTATAATTTACAATAACAATTAGAAGCTATCAATTTTAAGTTCTGTATTTGACAATTACAAGTTCAGATCTTCAAGTTATAATTTGCAATAATAATTAGAAGCTATCAATTTAAGTTCTGTATTTGACAATTACTAGTTCAGATCTTCAAGTTATAATTTGAAATAATAATTTGAATTTAACAAATCTAAGTTCTGTAATTCACGATTACAAGTTCAGATCTTCAAGTTATATTTTGCAATAATAATTAGAAGCTATCAATTTTAAGTTCTGTATTTGACAATTACTAGTTCAGATCTTCAAGTTATAATTTATAATAATAATTTGAATTTAACAAATTTAAGTTCTGTAATTCACTATTACAAGTTCAGATCTTCAAGTTTAAATTTACAATAATAATTAGAAGCTATCAATTTTAAGTTCTGTATTTGACAATTACAAGTTCAGACCTTCAAGTTATAATTTGCACTAATAATTTGTATGTAACAATTAGAAGTTCTGTATTTGACAATTACAAGTTCAGATCTTCAAGTTATATTTTGCAAAAATAATTAGAAGCTATCAATTTTAAGTTCTGTATTTGACAATTACAAGTTCAGATCTTCAAGTTATAATTTGCACTAATAATTTGGATTTAACAATTAGAAGTTCTGTATTTGACAATTACAAGTTCAGATCTTCAAGTTATAATTTGCAATAATAATTAGAAGCCATTAATTTTAAGTTCTGTATTTGACACTTACAAGTTCAGATCTTCAAGTTATAATTTGCAATAATAATTAGAAGCTATCAATTTTAAGTTCTGTATTTGACAATTACAAGTTCAGATCTTCAAGTTATAATTTGCACTAATAATTTGTATTTAACAATTAGAAGTTCTGTATTTGACAATTACCAGTTCAGATCTACAAGTTATAATTTGCAATAATAATTAGAAGCTATCAATTTTAAGTTCTGTATTTGACAATTACTAGTTCAGATCATCAAATAATTATTTGAAATAATAATTTGAATTTAACAAATCTAAGTTCTGTAATTCACTATTACAAGTTCAGATCTTCAAGTTATAATTTACAATAATAATTAGAAGCTATCAATTTTAAGTGCTGTATTTGACAATTACTAGAACAGATCTTCAAGTTATAATTTGCACTAATAATTTGTTTTTAACAATTCGAAGTTCTGTATTTGACTATTACAAGTTCAGATCTTCAAGTTATAATTTGAATTATAATTATAAGCTATCAATTTTAAGTTCTGTATTTGACAATTACTAGTTCAGATCTTCAAGTAATAATTAGAAATAATAATTTGAATTTAACAAATCTAAGTTCTGTAATTCACTATTACAAGTTCAGATCTACAAGTTATACTTTACAATAATAACTAGAAGCTATCAGTTTTAAGTGCTGTATTTGACAATTACTAGTTCAGATCTTCAAGTTATAATTTGCACTAATAATTTGTATTTAACAATTCGAAGTTCTGTATTTGACTATTACAAGTTCAGATCTTCAAGTTATAATTTGAAATATAATTTTAAGCTATCTATTTTAAGTTCTGTATTTGACAATTACAAGTAGAGATCTTCAAATTATTATTTGCAATAATAATTAGAAGCTATCAATTTTAAGTTCCGCATTTGACAATTACAAGTTCAGATCTTCAAGTTATTATTTGCAATAATAATTAGAAGCTATTAATTTTAAGTTCTGTATTTGACAATTACAAGTTCAGATCTTCAAGTTATTATTTGCAATAATAATTAGAAGCTATCAATTTTAAGTTCTGTATTGGACAATTACTAGTTCAGATCTTCAAGTTATAATTTGCAATAATAATTAGAAGCTATCAATTTTAAATTCTGTATTTGACAATTACTAGTTCAGATCTTCAAGTTATAATTTGCACTAATAATATGTATTTAACAATTAGTTCTGTATTTGACTATTTCAAGTTCAGATCTTCGAATTATTATTTGCAATCTTAGTTTGAATTTAACAATTCGAAGTTCTGTATTTACCTATTACAGGATCAGATCTTCAAGTTATAATTTGCAATCACAATTTGTATTTAACAATGCTAAGTTGCGTATTTGTCTATTACAAGTTCAGATCTTCAAGTTATAATTTGCAATAATAATTAGAAGCTATCAATTTTAAGTTCTGAATTTGACAATTACAAGTTCAGATCTTCAAGTTATTATTTGCAATAATAATTAGAAGCTATCAATTTTAAGTTCTGTATTTGACAATTACAAGTTCAGATCTTCAAGTTATAATTTACAATAACAATTAGAAGCTATCAATTTTAAGTTCTGTATTTGACAATTACAAGTTCAGATCTTCAAGTTATCATTTGCAATAATAATTAGAAGCTATCAATTTAAGTTCTGTATTTGACAATTACTAGTTCAGATCTTCAAGTTATAATTTGAAATAATAATTTGAATTTAACAAATCTAAGTTCTGTAATTCACGATTACAAGTTCAGATCTTCAAGTTATATTTTGCAATAATAATTAGAAGCTATCAATTTTAAGTTCTGTATTTGACAATTACTAGTTCAGATCTTCAAGTTATAATTTATAATAATAATTTGAATTTAACAAATTTAAGTTCTGTAATTCACTATTACAAGTTCAGATCTTCAAGTTTAAATTTACAATAATAATTAGAAGCTATCAATTTTAAGTTCTGTATTTGACAATTACAAGTTCAGACCTTCAAGTTATAATTTGCACTAATAATTTGTATGTAACAATTAGAAGTTCTGTATTTGACAATTACAAGTTCAGATCTTCAAGTTATATTTTGCAAAAATAATTAGAAGCTATCAATTTTAAGTTCTGTATTTGACAATTACAAGTTCAGATCTTCAAGTTATAATTTGCACTAATAATTTGTATTTAACAATTAGAAGTTCTGTATTTGACAATTACAAGTTCAGATCTTCAAGTTATAATTTGCAATAATAATTAGAAGCCATTAATTTTAAGTTCTGTATTTGACACTTACAAGTTCAGATCTTCAAGTTATAATTTGCAATAATAATTAGAAGCTATCAATTTTAAGTTCTGTATTTGACAATTACAAGTTCAGATCTTCAAGTTATAATTTGCACTAATAATTTGTATTTAACAATTAGAAGTTCTGTATTTGACAATTACCAGTTCAGATCTACAAGTTATAATTTGCAATAATAATTAGAAGCTATCAATTTTAAGTTCTGTATTTGACAATTACTAGTTCAGATCATCAAATAATAATTTGAAATAATAATTTGAATTTAACAAATCTAAGTTCTGTAATTCACTATTACAAGTTCAGATCTTCAAGTTATAATTTACAATAATAATTAGAAGCTATCAATTTTAAGTGCTGTATTTGACAATTACTAGAACAGATCTTCAAGTTATAATTTGCACTAATAATTTGTTTTTAACAATTCGAAGTTCTGTATTTGACTATTACTAGTTCAGATCTTCAAGTTATAATTTGAATTATAATTATAAGCTATCAATTTTAAGTTCTGTATTTGACAATTACTAGTTCAGATCTTCAAGTAATAATTAGAAATAATAATTTGAATTTAACAAATCTAAGTTCTGTAATTCACTATTACAAGTTCAGATCTACAAGTTATAATTTACAATAATAACTAGAAGCTATCAGTTTTAAGTGCTGTATTTGACAATTACTAGTTCAGATCTTCAAGTTATAATTTGCACTAATAATCTGTATTTAACAATTCGAAGTTCTGTATTTGACTATTACAAGTTCAGATCTTCAAGTTATAATTTGAAATATAATTTTAAGCTATCTATTTTAAGTTCTGTATTTGACAATTACAAGTACAGATCTTCAAATTATTATTTGCAATAATAATTAGAAGCTATCAATTTTAAGTTCTGCATTTGACAATTACAAGTTCAGATCTTCAAGTTATTATTTGCAATAATAATTAGAAGCTATTAATTTTAAGTTCTGTATTTGACAATTACAAGTTCAGATCTTCAAGTTATAATTTGCAATAATAATTAGAAGCTATCAATTTTAAGTTCTGTATTGGACAATTACTAGTTCAGATCTTCAAGTTATAATTAGAAATAATAATTTGAATTTGACAAATCTAAGTTCTGTAATTCACTATTACAAGTTCAGATCTTCAAGTTATAATTTACAATAATAATTAGAAGCTATCAATTTTAAGTTCTGTATTTGACAATTACAAGTTCAGATCTACAAGTTATAATTTGCACTAATAATTTGTATTTAACAATTAGAAGTTCTGTATTTGACAATTACAAGTTCAGATCTTCAAGTTATAATTTGAAATAATAATTAGAAGCTATCAATTTTAAGTTCTGTATTTGACAATTAGAAGTTCAGATCTTCAAGTTATAATTTGCAATAAAATTAGAAGCTATCAATTTTAAGTTCTGTATTTGACAATTACTAGTTCAGATCTTCAAGTTATAATTGGAAATAATAATTTGAATTTAACAAATCTTAGTTCTGTAATTCAATATTACAAGTTCAGATCTTCAAGTTATAATTTACAATAATAATTAGAAGCTATCAATTTTAAGTTCTGTATTTGACAATTACAAGTTCAGATCTTCAAGTTATAATTTACAATAATAATTAGAAGCTATCAATTTTAAGTTCTGTATTTGACAATTACAAGTTCAGATCTTCAAGTTATATTTTTCAATAATAATTAGAAGCTATTAATTTTTAGTTCTTGATTTGACAATTACAAGTTCAGATCTTCAAGTTATAATTTGCACTAATAATTTGTATTTAACAATTAGAAGTTCTGTATTTGACAATTACAAGTTCAGATCTTCAAGTTATAATTTGCAATAATAATTAGAAGCTATTAATTTTAAGTTCTGTATTTGACAATTACAAGTTCAGATCTTCAAGTTATAATTTGCAATAATAATTAGAAGCTATCAATTTTAAGTTCTGTATTGTACAATTACAAGTTCAGATCTTCAAGTTATAATTTGCAATAATAATTAGAAGCTATCAATTTTAAGTTCTGTATTTGACAATTACAAGTTCAGATCTTCAAGTTATAATTTGAAATAATAATTTGAATTTAACAAATCTAAGTTCTGTAATTCACTACTACAAGTTCAGATCTTCAAGTTATAATTTACAATAATAATTAGAAGCTATCAATTTTAAGTTCTGTATTTGACAATTACAAGTTCAGATCTTCAAGTTATAATTTGAAATAATAATTAGAACCTATCAATTTTATGTTCTGTTTTTGACAATTACAAGTTCAGATCTTCAAGTTATAATTTGCAATAATAATTAGAAGTTATCAATTTTAAGTTCTGTATTTGACAATTACAAGTTCAGATCTTCAAGTTATAATTTGCACTAATAATTTGTATTTAACAATTAGACGTTCTGTATTTGACAATTACAAGTTCAGCTCTTCAAGTTATAATTTGCAATAATAATTAGAAGCTATCAATTTTAAATTCTGTATTTGACAATTACTAGTTCAGATCTTCAAGTTATAATTTGCATTAATAATATGTATTTAACAATTAGAAGTTCTGTATTTGACTATTACAAGTTCAGATCTTCGAATTATTATTTGCAATCTTAGTTTGAATTTAACAATTCGAAGTTCTGTATTTACCTATTACAGGATCAGATCTTCAAGTTATAATTTGCAATCACAATTTGTATTTAACAATGCTAAGTTGCGTATTTGTCTATTACAAGTTCAGATCTTCAAATTATAATTTGCAATAATAATTAGAAGCTATCAATTTTAAGTTCTGAATTTGACAATTACAAGTTCAGATCTTCAAGTTATTATTTGCAATAATAATTAGAAGCTATCAATTTTAAGTTCTGTATTTGACAATTACAAGTTCAGATCTTCAAGTTATAATTTACAATAACAATTAGAAGCTATCAATTTTAAGTTCTGTATTTGACAATTACAAGTTCAGATCTTCAAGTTATAATTTGCAATAATAATTAGAAGCTATCAATTTAAGTTCTGTATTTGACAATTACTAGTTCAGATCTTCAAGTTATAATTTGAAATAATAATTTGAATTTAACAAATCTAAGTTCTGTAATTCACGATTACAAGTTCAGATCTTCAAGTTATATTTTGCAATAATAATTAGAAGCTATCAATTTTAAGTTCTGTATTTGACAATTACTAGTTCAGATCTTCAAGTTATAATTTATAATAATAATTTGAATTTAACAAATTTAAGTTCTGTAATTCACTATTACAAGTTCAGATCTTCAAGTTTAAATTTACAATAATAATTAGAAGCTATCAATTTTAAGTTCTGTATTTGACAATTACAAGTTCAGACCTTCAAGTTATAATTTGCACTAATAATTTGTATGTAACAATTAGAAGTTCTGTATTTGACAATTACAAGTTCAGATCTTCAAGTTATATTTTGCAAAAATAATTAGAAGCTATCAATTTTAAGTTCTGTATTTGACAATTACAAGTTCAGATCTTCAAGTTATAATTTGCACTAATAATTTGTATTTAACAATTAGAAGTTCTGTATTTGACAATTACAAGTTCAGATCTTCAAGTTATAATTTGCAATAATAATTAGAAGCCATTAATTTTAAGTTCTGTATTTGACACTTACAAGTTCAGATCTTCAAGTTATAATTTGCAATAATAATTAGAAGCTATCAATTTTAAGTTCTGTATTTGACAATTACAAGTTCAGATCTTCAAGTTATAATTTGCACTAATAATTTGTATTTAACAATTAGAAGTTCTGTATTTGACAATTACCAGTTCAGATCTACAAGTTATAATTTGCAATAATAATTAGAAGCTATCAATTTTAAGTTCTGTATTTGACAATTACTAGTTCAGATCATCAAATAATAATTTGAAATAATAATTTGAATTTAACAAATCTAAGTTCTGTAATTCACTATTACAAGTTCAGATCTTCAAGTTATAATTTACAATAATAATTAGAAGCTATCAATTTTAAGTGCTGTATTTGACAATTACTAGAACAGATCTTCAAGTTATAATTTGCACTAATAATTTGTTTTTAACAATTCGAAGTTCTGTATTTGACTATTACAAGTTCAGATCTTCAAGTTATAATTTGAAATAATAATTTGAATTTAACAAATCTAAGTTCTGTAATTCACGATTACAAGTTCAGATCTTCAAGTTATAACTTACAATAATAATTAGAAGCTATCAATTTTAAGTTCTGTATTTGACAATTACAAGTTCAGATCTTCAAGTTATAATTTGCAATAATAATTAGAAGCTATTAATTTTAAGTTCTGTATTTGACAATTACAAGTTCAGATCTTCAAGTTATAATTTGAAATAATAATTAGAAGCTATCAATTTTATGTTCTGTATTTGACAATTACAAGTTCAGATCTTCAAGTTATAATTTGCAATAATAATTAGAAGCTATCAATTTTAAGTTCTGTATTTGACAATTACAAGTTCAGATCTTCAAGTTATAATTTGCAATAATTATTAGAAGCTATCAATTTTAAGTTCTGTATTTGACAATTACTAGTTCAGATCTTCAAGTTATATTTTGAAATAATAATTTGAATTTAACAAATCTAAGTTCTGTACTTCACTATTACAAGTACAGATCTTCAAGTTATAATTTACAATAATAATTAGAAGCTATCAATTTTAAGTTCTGTATTTGACAATTACAAGTTCAGATCTTCAAGTTATAATTTGAAATAATAATTAGAAGCTATCAATTTTAAGTTCTGTATTTGACCATTACAAGTTCAGATCTTCTAGTTATAATTTGCAATAATAATTAGAAGCTATCAATTTTAAGATCTGTATTTGACAATTACTAGTTCAGAACTTCAAGTTATAATTTGCACTAATAATTAGTATTTAACAATTAGAAGTTCTGTATTTGACAATTACAAGTTCAGATCTTCAAGTTATAATTTGCAATAATAATTAGAAGCTATCAATTTTAAGTTCTGTATTTGACAATTACAAGTTCAGATCTTCAAGTTATAATTTCCACTAATAATTTGTATTTAACAATTAGAAGTTCTGTATTTGACAATTAAAAGTTTAGATCTTCAAGTTATAATTTGCAATAATAATTAGAAGCTATCAATTTTAAATTCTGTATTTGACAATTACTAGTTCAGATCTTCAAATTATAATTTGCACTAATGATTTGTATTTAACAATTAGAAGTTCTGTATTTGACTATTACAAGTTCAGATCTTCGAATTATTATTTGCAATAATAATTAGAAGCTATCAATTTTAAGTTCTGTATTTGACAATTACAAGTTCAGATCTTCAAGTTATTATTTGCAATAATAATTAGAAGCTATCAATTTTAAGTTCTGTATTTGACAATTACAAGTTCAGATCTTCAAGTTATAATTTACAATAATAATTAGAAGCTATCAATTTTAAGTTCTGTATTTGACAATTACAAGTTCAGATCTTCAAGTTATAATTTGCAATAGTAATTAGAAGCTATCAATTTTAAGTTCTGTATTTGACAATTACTAGTTCAGATCTTCAAGTTATAATTTGAAATAATAATTTGAATTTATCAAATCTAAGTTCTGTAATTTACTATTACAAGTTCAGATCTTCAAGTTATAATTTACAATAATAATTAGAAGCTATAAATTTTAAGTGCTGTATTTGACAATTACAAGTTCAGATCTTCTAGTTATAATTTGCACTAATAATTTGTATTTAACAATTTGAAGTTCTGTATTTAACAATTACAAGTTCAGATCTTCAAGTTATAATTTGCAATAATAATTAGAAGCAATCAATTTTAAGTTCTGTATTTGACAATTACTAGTTCAGATCTTCAAGTTATAATTTGAAATAATAATTTGAATTTAACAAATCTAAGTTCTGTAATTCACGATTACAAGTTCAGATCTTCAAGTTATAACTTACAATAATAATTAGAAGCTTTCAATTTTAAGTTCTGTATTTGACAATTACAAGTTCAGATCTTCAAGTTATAATTTGCAATAATAATTAGAAGCTATTAATTTTAAGTTCTGTATTTGACAATTACAAGTTCAGATCTTCAAGTTATAATTTGAAATAATAATTAGAAGCTATCAATTTTATGTTCTGTATTTGACAATTACAAGTTCAGATCTTCAAGTTATAATTTGCAATAATAATTAGAAGCTATCAATTTTAAGTTCTGTATTTGACAATTACAAGTTCAGATCTTCAAGTTATAATTTGCAATAATTATTAGAAGCTATCAATTTTAAGTTCTGTATTTGACAATTACTAGTTCAGATCTTCAAGTTATATTTTGAAATAATAATTTGAATTTAACAAATCTAAGTTCTGTACTTCACTATTACAAGTTCAGATCTTCAAGTTATAATTTACAATAATAATAAGAAGCTATCAATTTTAAGTTCTGTATTTGACAATTACAAGTTCAGATCTTCAAGTTATAATTTGAAATAATAATTAGAAGCTATCAATTTTAAGTTCTGTATTTGACAATTACAAGTTCAGATCTTCTAGTTATAATTTGCAATAATAATTAGAAGCTATCAATTTTAAGTTCTGTATTTGACAATTACTAGTTCAGATCTTCAAATTATAATTTGCACTAATAATTTGTATTTAACAATTAGAAGTTCTGTATTTGACAATTAAAAGTTTAGATCTTCAAGTTATAATTTGCAATAATAATTAGAAGCTATCAATTTTAAGTTCTGTATTTGACAATTACTAGTTCAGATCTTCAAATTATAATTTGCACTAATGATTTGTATTTAACAATTAGAAGTTCTGTATTTGACTATTACAAGTTCAGATCTTCGAATTATTATTTGCAATAATAATTAGAAGCTATCAATTTTAAGTTCTGTATTTGACAATTACAAGTTCAGATCTTCAAGTTATTATTTGCAATAATAATTAGAAGCTATCAATTTTATGTTCTGTATTTGACAATTACAAGTTCAGATCTCCAAGTTATAATTTACAATAATAATTAGAAGCTATCAATTTTAAGTTCTGTATTTGACAATTACAAGTTCAGATCTTCAAGTTATAATTTGCAATAGTAATTAGAAGCTATCAATTTTAAGTTCTGTATTTGACAATTACTAGTTCAGATCTTCAAGTTATAATTTGAAATAATAATTTGAATTTATCTAATCTAAGTTCTGTAATTTACTATTACAAGTTCAGATCTTCAAGTTATAATTTACAATAATAATTAGAAGCTATTAATTTTAAGTTCTGTATTTGACAATTACAAGTTCAGATCTTCAAGTTATAATTTGAAATAATAATTTGAATTTAACAATTCGAAGTTCTGTATTTGACTATTACAAGTTCAGATCTTCAAGTTATAATTTGAAATAATAATTTGAATTTAACAAATCTAAGTTCTGTAATTCACGATTACAAGTTCAGATCTTCAAGTTATAACTTACAATAATAATTAGAAGCTATCAATTTTAAGTTCTGTATTTGACAATTACAAGTTCAGATCTTCAAGTTATAATTTGCAATAATAATTAGAAGCTATTAATTTTAAGTTCTGTATTTGACAATTACAAGTTCAGATCTTCAAGTTATAATTTGAAATAATAATTAGAAGCTATCAATTTTATGTTCTGTATTTGACAATTACAAGTTCAGATCTTCAAGTTATAATTTGCAATAATAATTAGAAGCTATCAATTTTAAGTTCTGTATTTGACAATTACAAGTTCAGATCTTCAAGTTATAATTTGCAATAATTATTAGAAGCTATCAATTTTAAGTTCTGTATTTGACAATTACTAGTTCAGATCTTCAAGTTATATTTTGAAATAATAATTTGAATTTAACAAATCTAAGTTCTGTACTTCACTATTACAAGTACAGATCTTCAAGTTATAATTTACAATAATAATTAGAAGCTATCAATTTTAAGTTCTGTATTTGACAATTACAAGTTCAGATCTTCTAGTTATAATTTGCACTAATAATTTGTATTTAACAATTTGAAGTTCTGTATTTAACAATTACAAGTTCAGATCTTCAAGTTATAATTTGCAATAATAATTAGAAGCAATCAATTTTAAGTTCTGTATTTGACAATTACTAGTTCAGATCTTCAAGTTATAATTTGAAATAATAATTTGAATTTAACAAATCTAAGTTCTGTAATTCACGATTACAAGTTCAGATCTTCAAGTTATAACTTACAATAATAATTAGAAGCTTTCAATTTTAAGTTCTGTATTTGACAATTACAAGTTCAGATCTTCAAGTTATAATTTGCAATAATAATTAGAAGCTATTAATTTTAAGTTCTGTATTTGACAATTACAAGTTCAGATCTTCAAGTTATAATTTGAAATAATAATTAGAAGCTATCAATTTTATGTTCTGTATTTGACAATTACAAGTTCAGATCTTCAAGTTATAATTTGCAATAATAATTAGAAGCTATCAATTTTAAGTTCTGTATTTGACAATTACAAGTTCAGATCTTCAAGTTATAATTTGCAATAATTATTAGAAGCTATCAATTTTAAGTTCTGTATTTGACAATTACTAGTTCAGATCTTCAAGTTATATTTTGAAATAATAATTTGAATTTAACAAATCTAAGTTCTGTACTTCACTATTACAAGTTCAGATCTTCAAGTTATAATTTACAATAATAATAAGAAGCTATCAATTTTAAGTTCTGTATTTGACAATTACAAGTTCAGATCTTCAAGTTATAATTTGAAATAATAATTAGAAGCTATCAATTTTAAGTTCTGTATTTGACAATTACAAGTTCAGATCTTCTAGTTATAATTTGCAATAATAATTAGAAGCTATCAATTTTAAGTTCTGTATTTGACAATTACTAGTTCAGATCTTCAAATTATAATTTGCACTAATAATTTGTATTTAACAATTAGAAGTTCTGTATTTGACAATTAAAAGTTTAGATCTTCAAGTTATAATTTGCAATAATAATTAGAAGCTATCAATTTTAAGTTCTGTATTTGACAATTACTAGTTCAGATCTTCAAATTATAATTTGCACTAATGATTTGTATTTAACAATTAGAAGTTCTGTATTTGACTATTACAAGTTCAGATCTTCGAATTATTATTTGCAATAATAATTAGAAGCTATCAATTTTAAGTTCTGTATTTGACAATTACAAGTTCAGATCTTCAAGTTATTATTTGCAATAATAATTAGAAGCTATCAATTTTAAGTTCTGTATTTGACAATTACAAGTTCAGATCTCCAAGTTATAATTTACAATAATAATTAGAAGCTATCAATTTTAAGTTCTGTATTTGACAATTACAAGTTCAGATCTTCAAGTTATAATTTGCAATAGTAATTAGAAGCTATCAATTTTAAGTTCTGTATTTGACAATTACTAGTTCAGATCTTCAAGTTATAATTTGAAATAATAATTTGAATTTATCTAATCTAAGTTCTGTAATTTACTATTACAAGTTCAGATCTTCAAGTTATAATTTACAATAATAATTAGAAGCTATAAATTTTAAGTGCTGTATTTGACAATTACAAGTTCAGATCTTCTAGTTATAATTTGCACTAATAATTTGTATTTAACAATTTGAAGTTCTGTGTTTAACAATTACAAGTTCAGATCTTAAAGTTATAATTTGCAATAATAATTAGAAGCAATCAATTTTAAGTTCTGTATTTGACAATTACTAGTTCAGATCTTCAAGTTATAATTTGAAATAATAATTTGAATTTAACAAATCTAAGTTCTGTAATTCACGATTACAAGTTCAGATCTTCAAGTTATAACTTACAATAATAATTAGAAGCTATCAATTTTAAGTTCTGTATTTGACAATTACAAGTTCAGATCTTCAAGTTATAATTTGCAATAATAATTAGAAGCTATTAATTTTAAGTTCTGTATTTGACAATTACAAGTTCAGATCTTCAAGTTATAATTTGAAATAATAATTTGAATTTAACAAATCTAAGTTCTGTACTTCACTATTACAAGTTCAGATCTTCAAGTTATAATTTACAATAATAATTAGAAGCTATCAATTTTAAGTTCTGTATTTGACAATTACAAGTTCAGATCTTCAAGTTATAATTTGAAATAATAATTAGAAGCTATCAATTTTAAGTTCTGTATTTGACAATTACAAGTTCAGATCTTCTAGTTATAATTTGCAATAATAATTAGAAGCTATCAATTTTAAGTTCTGTATTTGACAATTACAAGTTCAGATCTTCAAGTTATAATTTGCAATAATTATTAGAAGCTATCAATTTTAAGTTCTGTATTTGACAATTACTAGTTCAGATCTTCAAGTTATATTTTGAAATAATAATTTGAATTTAACAAATCTAAGTTCTGTACTTCACTATTACAAGTTCAGATCTTCAAGTTATAATTTACAATAATAATTAGAAGCTATCAATTTTAAGTTCTGTATTTGACAATTACAAGTTCAGATCTTCAAGTTATATTTTGAAATAATAATTTGAATTTAACAAATCTAAGTTCTGTACTTCACTATTACAAGTTCAAATCTTCAAGTTATAATTTACAATAATAATTAGAAGCTATCAATTTTAAGTTCTGTATTTGACAATTACAAGTTCAGATCTTCAAGTTATAATTTGAAATAATAATTAGAAGCTATCAATTTTAAGTTCTGTATTTGACAATTACAAGTTCAGATCTTCTAGTTATAATTTGCAATAATAATTAGAAGCTATCAATTTTAAGATCTGTATTTGACAATTACTAGTTCAGAACTTCAAGTTATAATTTGCACTAATAATTAGTATTTAACAATTAGAAGTTCTGTATTTGACAATTACAAGTTCAGATCTTCAAGTTATATTTTGAAATAATAATTTGAATTTAACAAATCTAAGTTCTGTACTTCACTATTACAAGTTCAGATCTTCAAGTTATAATTTGCAATAATTATTAGAAGCTATCAATTTTAAGTTCTGTATTTGACAATTACTAGTTCAGATCTTCAAGTTATATTTTGAAATAATAATTTGAATTTAACAAATCTAAGTTCTGTACTTCACTATTACAAGTTCAGATCTTCAAGTTATAATTTACAATAATAATTAGAAGCTATCAATTTTAAGTTCTGTATTTGACAATTACAAGTTCAGATCTTCAAGTTATAATTTGAAATAATAATTAGAAGCTATCAATTTTAAGTTCTGTATTTGACAATTACAAGTTCAGATCTTCTAGTTATAATTTGCAATAATAATTAGAAGCTATCAATTTTAAGATCTGTATTTGACAATTACTAGTTCAGAACTTCAAGTTATAATTTGCACTAATAATTAGTATTTAACAATTAGAAGTTCTGTATTTGACAATTACAAGTTCAGATCTTCAAGTTATAATTTGCAATAATTATTAGAAGCTATCAATTTTAAGTTCTGTATTTGACAATTACTAGTTCAGATCTTCAAGTTATATTTTGAATTAATAATTTGAATTTAACAAATCTAAGTTCTGTACTTCACTATTACAAGTTCAGATCTTCAAGTTATAATTTGCAATAATTATTAGAAGCTATCAATTTTAAGTTCTGTATTTGACAATTACTAGTTCAGATCTTCAAGTTATATTTTGAAATAATAATTTGAATTTAACAAATCTAAGTTCTGTACTTCACTATTACAAGTTCAGATCTTCAAGTTATAATTTACAATAATAATTAGAAGCTATCAATTTTAAGTTCTGTATTTGACAATTACAAGTTCAGATCTTCAAGTTATAATTTGAAATAATAATTAGAAGCTATCAATTTTAAGTTCTGTATTTGACAATTACAAGTTCAGATCTTCTAGTTATAATTTGCAATAATAATTAGAAGCTATCAATTTTAAGATCTGTATTTGACAATTACTAGTTCAGAACTTCAAGTTATAATTTGCACTCATAATTAGTATTTAACAATTAGAAGTTCTGTATTTGACAATTACAAGTTCAAATCTTCAAGTTATAATTTGCAATAATAATTAGAAGCTATCAATTTTAAGTTCTGTATTTGACAATTACAAGTTCAGATCTTCAAGTTATAATTTGCACTAATAATTTGTATTTAACAATTAGAAGTTCTGTATTTGACAATTAAAAGTTCAGATCTTCAAGTTATAATTTGCAATAATAATGAGAAGCTATCAATTTTAAGTTCTGTATTTGACAATTACTAGTTCAGATCTTCAAATTATAATTTGCACTAATGTTTTGTATTTAACAATTAGAAGTTCTGTATTTGACTATTACAAGTTCAGATCTTCAAGTTATTATTTGCAATAATAATTAGAAGCTATCAATTTTAAGTTCTGTATTTGACAATTACAAGTTCAGATCTTCAAGTTATAATTTGCACTAATAATTTGTATTTAACAATTAGAAGTTCTGTATTTGACTATTACAAGTTCAGATCTTCGAATTATTATTTGCAATCTTAGTTTGAATTTAACAATTCGAAGTTCTGTATTTACCTATTACAGGTTCAGATCTTCAAGTTATAATTTGCAATCACAATTTGTATTTAACAATGCTAAGTTGCGTATTTGTCTATTACAAGTTCAGATCTTCAAATTATAATTTGCAATAATAATTAGAAGCTATCAATTTTAAGTTCTGTATTTGACAATTACAAGTTCAGATCTTCAAGTTATTATTTGCAATAATAATTAGAAGCTATCAATTCTAAGTTCTGTATTTGACAATTACAAGTTCAGATCTAAAAGTTATAATTTACAATAATAATTAGAAGCTATCAATTTTAAATTCTGTATTTATTAATTACTAGTTCAGATCTTCAAGTTATAATTTGAAATAATAATTTGAATTTATCAAATCTAAGTTCTGTAATTCACTATTACAAGTTCAGATCTTCAAGTTATAATTTACAATAATAATTAGAAGCTATCAATTTTAAGTTCTGTATTTGACAATTACAAGTTCAAATCTTCAAGTTATAATTTGCAATAATAATTAGAAGCTATCAATTTTAAGTTCTGTATTTGACAATTACAAGTTCAGATCTTCAAGTTATAATTTGCACTAATAATTTGTATTTAACAATTAGAAGTTCTGTATTTGACAATTAAAAGTTTAGATCTTCAAGTTATAATTTGCAATAATAATTAGAAGCTATCAATTTTAAGTTCTGTATTTGACAATTACTAGTTCAGATCTTCAAATTATAATTTGCACTAATGATTTGTATTTAACAATTAGAAGTTCTGTATTTGACTATTAATAGTTCAGATCTTCGAATTATTATTTGCAATAATAATTAGAAGCTATCAATTTTAAGTTCTGTATTTGACAATTACAAGTTCAGATCTTCAAGTTATTATTTGCAATAATAATTAGAAGCTATCAATTTTAAGTTCTGTATTTGACAATTACAAGTTCAGATCTTCAAGTTATAATTTACAATAATAATTAGAAGCTATCAATTTTAAGTTCTGTATTTGACAATTACTAGTTCAGATCTTCAAGTTATAATTTGAAATAATAATTTGAATTTATCAAATCTAAGTTCTGTAATTCACTATTACAAGTTCAGATCTTCAAGTTATAATTTACAATAATAATTAGAAGCTATAAATTTTAAGTGCTGTATTTGACAATTACAAGTTCAGATCTTCTAGTTATAATTTGCACTAATAATTTGTATTTAACAATTTGAAGTTCTGTATTTAACAATTACAAGTTCAGATCTTCAAGTTATAATTTGCAATAATAATTAGAAGCAATCAATTTTAAGTTCTGTATTTGACAATTACTAGTTCAGATCTTCAAGTTATAATTTGAAATAATAATTTGAATTTAACAAATCTAAGTTCTGTAATTCACGATTACAAGTTCAGATCTTCAAGTTATAACTTACAATAATAATTAGAAGCTATCAATTTTAAGTTCTGTATTTGACAATTACAAGTTCAGATCTTCAAGTTATAATTTGCAATAATAATTAGAAGCTATTAATTTTAAGTTCTGTATTTGACAATTACAAGTTCAGATCTTCAAGTTATAATTTGAAATAATAATTAGAAGCTATCAATTTTATGTTCTGTATTTGACAATTACAAGTTCAGATCTTCAAGTTATAATTTGCAATAATAATTAGAAGCTATCAATTTTAAGTTCTGTATTTGACAATTACAAGTTCAGATCTTCAAGTTATATTTTGCAATAATTATTAGAAGCTATCAATTTTAAGTTCTGTATTTGACAATTACTAGTTCAGATCTTCAAGTTATATTTTGAAATAATAATTTGAATTTAACAAATCTAAGTTCTGTACTTCACTATTACAAGTACAGATCTTCAAGATATAATTTACAATAATAATTAGAAGCTATCAATTTTAAGTTCTGTATTTGACAATTACAAGTTCAGATCTTCAAGTTATAATTTGAAATAATAATTAGAAGCTATCAATTTTATGTTCTGTATTTGACAATTACAAGTTCAGATCTTCTAGTTATAATTTGCAATAATAATTAGAAGCTATCAATTTTAAGTTCTGTATTTGACAATTACTAGTTCAGAACTTCAAGTTATAATTTGCACTAATAATTAGTATTTAACAATTAGAAGTTCTGTATTTGACAATTACAAGTTCAGATCTTCAAGTTATAATTTGCACTAATAATTTGTATTTAACAATTAGAAGTTCTGTATTTGACAATTAAAAGTTCAGATCTTCAAGTTATAATTTGCAATAATAATTAGAAGCTATCAATTTTAAGTTCTGTATTTGACAATTACTAGTTCAGATCTTCAAATTATAATTTGCACTAATGATTTGTATTTAACAATTAGAAGTTCTGTATTTGACTATTACAAGTTCAGATCTTCGAATTATTATTTGCAATCTTAGTTTGAATTTAACAATTCAAAGTTCTGTATTTACCTATTACAGGTTAAGATCTTCAAGTTATAATTTGCAATCACAATTTGTATTTAACAATGCTAAGTTGCGTATTTGTCTATTACAAGTTCAGATCTTCAAATTATATTTTGCAATAATAATTAGAAGCTATCAATTTTAAGTTCTGTATTTGACAATTACAAGTTCAGATCTTCAAGATATAATTTACAATAATAATTAGAAGCTATCAATTTTAAGTTCTGTATTTGACAATTACAAGTTCAGATCTTCAAGTTATAATTTGCAATAATAATTAGTAGCTATCAATTTTAAGTTCTGTATTTGACAATTACTAGTTCAGATCTTCAAGTTATAATTTGAAATAATAATTTGAATTTATCAAATCTAAGTTCTGTAATTCAATATTACAAGTTCAGATCTTCAAGTTATAATTTACAATAATAATTAGAAGCTATCAATTTTAAGTGCTGTATTTGACAATTACAAGTTCAGATCTTCTAGTTATAATTTGCACTAATAATTTGTATTTAACAATTTGAAGTTCTGTATTTAACAATTACAAGTTCAGATCTTCAAGTTATAATTTGCAATAATAATTAGAAGCTATCAATTTTAAGTTCTGTATTTGACAATTACTAGTTCAGATCTTCAAGTTATAATTTGAAATAATAATTTGAATTTAACAAATCTAAGTTCTGTAATTCACGATTACAAGTTCAGATCTTCAAGTTATAATTTACAATAATAATTAGAAGCTATCAATTTTAAGTTCTGTATTTGACAATTACAAGTTCAGATCTTCAAGTTATATTTTGCAATAATAATTAGAAGCTATCAATTTTAAGTTCTGTATTTGACAATTACTAGTTCAGATCTTCAAGTTATAATTTGAAATAATAATTTGAATTTATCAAATCTAAGTTCTGTAATTCACTATTACAAGTTCAGATCTTCAAGTTATAATTTACAATAATAATTAGAAGCTATCAATTTTAAGTGCTGTATTTGACAATTACAAGTTCAGATCTTCTAGTTATAATTTGCACTAATAATTTGTATTTAACAATTAGAAGTTCTGTATTTGACAATTACAAGTTCAGATCTTCAAGTTATAATTTGCAATAATAATTAGAAGCTATTAATTTTAAGTTCTGTATTTGACAATTACAAGTTCAGATCTTCAAGTTATAATTTGCAATAATAATTAGAAGCTATCAATTTTAAGTTCTGTATTTGACAATTACAAGTTTGAGATCTTCAAGTTATAATTTGCACTAATAATTTGTATTTAACAATTAGAAGTTCTGTATTTGACAATTACAAGTTCAGATCTACAAGTTATAATTTGCAATAATAATTAGAAGCTATCAATTTTAAGTTCTGTATTTGACAATTACTAGTTCAGTCATCAAATAATAATTTGAAATAATAATTTGAATTTAACAAATCTAAGTTCTGTAATTCACTATTACAAGTTCAGATCTTCAAGTTATAATTTACAATAATAATTAGAAGCTATCAATTTTAAGTTCTGTATTTGACAATTACTAGTTCAGATCTTCAAGTTATAATTTGCACTAATAATTTGTATTTAACAATTCGAAGTTCTGTATTTGACTATTACAAGTTCAGATCTTCAAGTTATAATTTGAATTATAATTATAAGCTATCAATTTTAAGTTCTGTATTTGACAATTACAAGTTCAGATCTTCAAGTTATAATTTGCAATAATAATTAGAAGCTATCAATTTTAAGTTCTGTATTTGTCAATTACTAGTTCAGATCTTCAAGTTATAATTAGAAATAATAATTTGAATTTGACAAATCTAAGTTCTGTAATTCACTATTACAAGTTCAGATCTTCAAGTTATAATTTACAATAATAATTAGAAGCTATCAATTTTAAGTTCTGTATTTGACAATTACAAGTTCAGATCTACAAGTTATAATTTGAACTAATAATTTGTATTTAACATTTAGAAGTTCTGTATTTGACAATTACAAGTTCAGATCTTCAAGTTATTATTTGAAATAATAATTAGAAGCTATCAATTTTAAGTTCTGTATTTGACAATTACTAGTTCAGATCTTCAAGTTATAATTTGCAATAATAATTAGAAGCTATCAATTTTAAGTTCTGTATTTGACAATTACTAGTTCAGATCTTCAAGTTATAATTTGAAATAATAATTTGAATTTAACAAATCTAAGTTCTGTAATTCACTAATACAAGTTCAGATCTTCAAGTTATAATTTACAATAATAATTAGAAGCTATCAATTTTAAGTTCTGTATTTGACAATTACAAGTTCAGATCTTCAAGTTATAATTTGCAATAATAATTAGAAGCTATCAATTTTAAGTTCTGTATTTGACAATTACTAGTTCAGATCTTCAAGTAATAATTAGAAATAATAATTTGAATTTAACAAATCTAAGTTCTGTAATTCACTATTACAAGTTCAGATCTACAAGTTATAATTTACAATAATAACTAGAAGCTATCAGTTTTAAGTGCTGTATTTGACAATTACTAGTTCAGATTTTCAAGTTATAATTTGCACTAATAATTTGTATTTAACAATTCGAAGTTCTGTATTTGACTATTACAAGTTCAGATCTTCAAGTTATAATTTGAAATATAATTTTAAGCTATCTATTTTAAGTTCTGTATTTGACAATTACAAGTACAGATCTTCAAATTATTATTTGCAATAATAATTAGAAGCTATCAATTTTAAGTTCTGCATTTGACAATTACAAGTTCAGATCTTCAAGTTATTATTTGCAATAATAATTAGAAGCTATTAATTTTAAGTTCTGTATTTGACAATTACAAGTTCAGATCTTCAAGTTATAATTTGCAATAATAATTAGAAGCTATCAATTTTAAGTTCTGTATTGGACAATTACTAGTTCAGATCTTCAAGTTATAATTAGAAATAATAATTTGAATTTGACAAATCTAAGTTCTGTAATTCACTATTACAAGTTCAGATCTTCAAGTTATAATTTACAATAATAATTAGAAGCTATCAATTTTAAGTTCTGTATTTGACAATTACAAGTTCAGATCTACAAGTTATAATTTGCACTAATAATTTGTATTTAACAATTAGAAGTTCTGTATTTGACAATTACAAGTTCAGATCTTCAAGTTATAATTTGAAATAATAATTAGAAGCTATCAATTTTAAGTTCTGTATTTGACAATTAGAAGTTCAGATCTTCAAGTTATAATTTGCAATAAAATTAGAAGCTATCAATTTTAAGTTCTGTATTTGACAATTACTAATTCAGATCTTCAAGTTATAATTGGAAATAATAATTTGAATTTAACAAATCTTAGTTCTGTAATTCAATATTACAAGTTCAGATCTTCAAGTTATAATTTACAATAATAATTAGAAGCTATCAATTTTAAGTTCTGTATTTGACAATTACAAGTTCAGATCTTCAAGTTATAATTTACAATAATAATTAGAAGCTATCAATTTTAAGTTCTGTATTTGACAATTACAAGTTCAGATCTTCAAGTTATATTTTTCAATAATAATTAGAAGCTATCAATTTTTAGTTCTTGATTTGACAATTACAAGTTCAGATCTTCAAGTTATAATTTGCACTAATAATTTGTATTTAACAATTAGAAGTTCTGTATTTGACAATTACAAGTTCAGATCTTCAAGTTATAATTTGCAATAATAATTAGAAGCTATTAATTTTAAGTTCTGTATTTGACAATTACAAGTTCAGATCTTCAAGTTATAATTTGCAATAATAATTCGAAGCTATCAATTTTAAGTTCTGTATTGTACAATTACAAGTTCAGATCTTCAAGTTATAATTTGCAATAATAATTAGAAGCTATCAATTTTAAGTTCTGTATTTGACAATTACAAGTTCAGATCTTCAAGTTATAATTTGAAATAATAATTTGAATTTAACAAATCTAAGTTCTGTAATTCACTACTACAAGTTCAGATCTTCAAGTTATAATTTACAATAATAATTAGAAGCTATCAATTTTAAGTTCTGTATTTGACAATTACAAGTTCAGATCTTCAAGTTATAATTTGAAATAATAATTAGAACCTATCAATTTTATGTTCTGTTTTTGACAATTACAAGTTCAGATCTTCAAGTTATAATTTGCAATAATAATTAGAAGCTATCAATTTTAAGTTCTGTATTTGACAATTACAAGTTCAGATCTTCAAGTTATAATTTGCACTAATAATTTGTATTTAACAATTAGACGTTCTGTATTTGACAATTACAAGTTCAGATCTTCAAGTTATAATTTGCAATAATAATTAGAAGCTATCAATTTTAAATTCTGTATTTGACAATTACTAGTTCAGATCTTCAAGTTATAATTTGCACTAATAATATGTATTTAACAATTAGAAGTTCTGTATTTGACTATTACAAGTTCAGATCTTCGAATTATTATTTGCAATCTTAGTTTGAATTTAACAATTCGAAGTTCTGTATTTACCTATTACAGGATCAGATCTTCAAGTTATAATTTGCAATCACAATTTGTATTTAACAATGCTAAGTTGCGTATTTGTCTATTACAAGTTCAGATCTTCAAATTATAATTTGCAATAATAATTAGAAGCTATCAATTTTAAGTTCTGAATTTGACAATTACAAGTTCAGATCTTCAAGTTATTATTTGCAATAATAATTAGAAGCTATCAATTTTAAGTTCTGTATTTGACAATTACAAGTTCAGATCTTCAAGTTATAATTTACAATAACAATTAGAAGCTATCAATTTTAAGTTCTGTATTTGACAATTACAAGTTCAGATCTTCAAGTTATAATTTGCAATAATAATTAGAAGCTATCAATTTAAGTTCTGTATTTGACAATTACTAGTTCAGATCTTCAAGTTATAATTTGAAATAATAATTTGAATTTAACAAATCTAAGTTCTGTAATTCACGATTACAAGTTCAGATCTTCAAGTTATATTTTGCAATAATAATTAGAAGCTATCAATTTTAAGTTCTGTATTTGACAATTACTAGTTCAGATCTTCAAGTTATAATTTATAATAATAATTTGAATTTAACAAATTTAAGTTCTGTAATTCACTATTACAAGTTCAGGTCTTCAAGTTTAAATTTACAATAATAATTAGAAGCTATCAATTTTAAGTTCTGTATTTGACAATTACAAGTTCAGACCTTCAAGTTATAATTTGCACTAATAATTTGTATGTAACAATTAGAAGTTCCGTATTTGACAATTACAAGTTCAGATCTTCAAGTTATATTTTGCAAAAATAATTAGAAGCTATCAATTTTAAGTTCTGTATTTGACAATTACAAGTTCAGATCTTCAAGTTATAATTTGCACTAATAATTTGTATTTAACAATTAGAAGTTCTGTATTTGACAATTACAAGTTCAGATCTTCAAGTTATAATTTGCAATAATAATTAGAAGCCATTAATTTTAAGTTCTGTATTTGACACTTACAAGTTCAGATCTTCTAGTTATAATTTGCAATAATAATTAGAAGCTATCAATTTTAAGTTCTGTATTTGACAATTACAAGTTCAGATCTTCAAGTTATAATTTGCACTAATAATTTGTATTTAACAATTAGAAGTTCTGTATTTGACAATTACCAGTTCAGATCTACAAGTTATAGTTTGCAATAATAATTAGAAGCTATCAATTTTAAGTTCTGTATTTGACAATTACTAGTTCAGATCATCAAATAATAATTTGAAATAATAATTTGAATTTAACAAATCTAAGTTCTGTAATTCACTATTACAAGTTCAGATCTTCAAGTTATAATTTACAATAATAATTAGAAGCTATCAATTTTAAGTGCTGTATTTGACAATTACTAGAACAGATCTTCAAGTTATAATTTGCACTAATAATTTGTTTTTAACAATTCGAAGTTCTGTATTTGACTATTACAAGTTCAGATCTTCAAGTTATAATTTGAATTATAATTATAAGCTATCAATTTTAAGTTCTGTATTTGACAATTACAAGTACAGATCTTCAAGTTATAATTTGCAATAATAATTAGAAGCTATCAATTTTAAGTTCTGTATTTGACAATTACAAGTTCAGATCTTCAAGTTATAATTTGCACTAATAATTTGTATTTAACAATTAGAAGTTCTGTATTTGACAATTACAAGTTCAGATCTTCAAGTTATAATTTGCAATCACAATTTGTATTTAACAATGCTAAGTTGCGTATTTGTCTATTACAAGTTCAGATCTTCAAATTATAATTTGCAATAATAATTAGAAGCTATCAATTTTAAGTTCTGAATTTGACAATTACAAGTTCAGATCTTCAAGTTATTATTTGCAATAATAATTAGAAGCTATCAATTTTAAGTTCTGTATTTGACAATCACAAGTTCAGATCTTCAAGTTATAATTTACAATAACAATTAGAAGCTATCAATTTTAAGTTCTGTATTTGACAATTACAAGTTCAGATCTTCAAGTTATAATTTGCAATAATAATTAGAAGCTATCAATTTTAAGTTCTGTATTTGACAATTACAAGTTCAGAACTTCAAGTTATAATTTGCACTATTAATTTGTATGTAACAATTAGAAGTTCTGTATTTGACAATTACAAGTTCAGATCTTCAAGTTATATTTTGCAAAAATAATTAGAAGCTATCAATTTTAAGTTCTGTATTTGACAATTACAAGTTCAGATCTTCAAGTTATAAATTGCACTAATAATTTGTATTTAACAATTAGAAGTTCTGTATTTGACAATTACAAGTTCAGATCTTCAAGTTATAATTTGCAATAATAATTAGAAGCCATTAATTTTAAGTTCTGTATTTGACAATTACAAGTTCAGATCTTCAAGTTATAATTTGCAATAATAATTAGAAGCTATCAATTTTAAGTTCTGTATTTGACAATTACAAGTTCAGATCTTCAAGTTATAATTTGCACTAATAATTTGTATTTAACAATTAGAAGTTCTGTATTTGACAATTACCAGTTCAGATCTACAAGTTATAATTTGCAATAATAATTAGAAGCTATCAATTTTAAGTTGTGTATTTGACAATTACTAGTTCAGATCATCAAATAATAATTTGAAATAATAATTTGAATTTAACAAATCTAAGTTCTGTAATTCACTATTACAAGTTCAGATCTTCAAGTTATAATTTACAATAATAATTAGAAGCTATCAATTTTAAGTGCTGTATTTGACAATTACTAGAACAGATCTTCAAGTTATAATTTGCACTAATAATATGTTTTTAACAATTCGAAGTTCTGTATTTGACTATTACAAGTTCAGATCTTCAAGTTATAATTTGAATTATAATTATAAGCTATCAATTTAAGTTCTGTATTTGACAATTACAAGTACAGATCTTCAAGTTATAATTTGCAATAATAATTAGAAGCTATCAATTTTAAGTTCTGTATTTGACAATTACTAGTTCAGATCTTCAAGCTATAATTAGAAATAATAATTAGAATTTGACAAATCTAAGTTCTGTAATTCACTATTACAAGTTCAGATCTTCAAGTTATAATTCACAATAATAATTAGAAGCTATCAATTTTAAGTTCTGTATTTGACAATTACAAGTTCAGATATCCAAGTTATTATTTGCAATAATAATTAGAAGCTATAAATTTTAAGTTCTGTATTTGACAATTACAAGTTCAGATCTTCAAGTTATAATTTGCACTAATAATTTGTATTTAACAATTAGAAGTTCTGTATTTGACAATTACAAGTTCAGATCTTCAAGTTATAATTTGCAATCACAATTTGTATTTAACAATGCTAAGTTGCGCATTTGTCTATTACAAGTTCAGATCTTCAAATTATAATTTGCAATAATAATTAGAAGCTATCAATTTTAAGTTCTGTATTTGACAATTACAAGTTCAGATCTTCAAGTTATTATTTGCAATAATAATTAGAAGATATCAATTTTAAGTTCTGTATTTGACAATTACAAGTTCAGATCTTCAAGTTATAATTTACAATAATAATTAGAAGCTATCAATTTTAAGTTCTGTATTTGTCAATTACAAGTTCAGATCTTCAAGTTATAATTTACAATAATAATTATAAGCTATCAATTTTAAGTTCTGTATTTGACAATTACAAGTTCAGAACTTCAAGTTATAATTTGCACTATTAATTTGTATGTAACAATTAGAAGTTCTGTATTTGACAATTACAAGTTCAGATCTTCAAGTTATATTTTGCAAAAATAATTAGAAGCTATCAATTTTAAGTTCTGTATTTGACAATTACAAGTTCAGATCTTCAAGTTATAAATTGCACTAATAATTTGTATTTAACAATTAGAAGTTCTGTATTTGACAATTACAAGTTCAGATCTTCAAGTTATAATTTGCAATAATAATTAGAAGCCATTAATTTTAAGTTCTGTATTTGACAATTACAAGTTCAGATCTTCAAGTTATAATTTGCAATAATAATTAGAAGCTATCAATTTTAAGTTCTGTATTTGACAATTACAAGTTCAGATCTTCAAGTTATAATTTGCACTAATAATTTGTATTTAACAATTAGAAGTTCTGTATTTGACAATTACCAGTTCAGATCTACAAGTTATAATTTGCAATAATAATTAGAAGCTATCAATTTTAAGTTGTGTATTTGACAATTACTAGTTCAGATCATCAAATAATAATTTGAAATAATAATTTGAATTTAACAAATCTAAGTTCTGTAATTCACTATTACAAGTTCAGATCTTCAAGTTATAATTTACAATAATAATTAGAAGCTATCAATTTTAAGTGCTGTATTTGACAATTACTAGAACAGATCTTCAAGTTATAATTTGCACTAATAATATGTTTTTAACAATTCGAAGTTCTGTATTTGACTATTACAAGTTCAGATCTTCAAGTTATAATTTGAATTATAATTATAAGCTATCAATTTAAGTTCTGTATTTGACAATTACAAGTACAGATCTTCAAGTTATAATTTGCAATAATAATTAGAAGCTATCAATTTTAAGTTCTGTATTTGACAATTACTAGTTCAGATCTTCAAGCTATAATTAGAAATAATAATTAGAATTTGACAAATCTAAGTTCTGTAATTCACTATTACAAGTTCAGATCTTCAAGTTATAATTCACAATAATAATTAGAAGCTATCAATTTTAAGTTCTGTATTTGACAATTACAAGTTCAGATATCCAAGTTATTATTTGCAATAATAATTAGAAGCTATAAATTTTAAGTTCTGTATTTGACAATTACAAGTTCAGATCTTCAAGTTATAATTTGCACTAATAATTTGTATTTAACAATTAGAAGTTCTGTATTTGACAATTACAAGTTCAGATCTTCAAGTTATAATTTGCAATCACAATTTGTATTTAACAATGCTAAGTTGCGCATTTGTCTATTACAAGTTCAGATCTTCAAATTATAATTTGCAATAATAATTAGAAGCTATCAATTTTAAGTTCTGTATTTGACAATTACAAGTTCAGATCTTCAAGTTATTATTTGCAATAATAATTAGAAGATATCAATTTTAAGTTCTGTATTTGACAATTACAAGTTCAGATCTTCAAGTTATAATTTACAATAATAATTAGAAGCTATCAATTTTAAGTTCTGTATTTGTCAATTACAAGTTCAGATCTTCAAGTTATAATTTGCAATAATAATTAGAAGCTATCAATTTTAAGTTCTGTATTTGACAATTACTAGTTCAGATCTTCAAGTTATAATTTGAAATAATAATTTGAATTTAACAAATCTAAGTTCTGTAATTCACTATTACAAGTTCAGATCTTCAAGTTATAATTTACAATAATAATTAGAAGCTATCAATTTTAAGTTCTGTATTTGACAATTACAAGTTCAGATCTTCAAGTTATAATTTGCACTAATAATTTGAATTTAACAAATCTAAGTTCTGTAATTCACTATTACAAGTTCAGATCTTCAAGTTATAAATTACAATAATAATTAGAAGCTATCAATTTTAAGTTTTGCATTTGACAATTACAAGTTCAGATCTTCAAGTTATAATTTGCACTAATAACTTGTATTTAACAATTAGAAGTTCTGTATTTGACTACTACAAGTTCAGATCTTCAAGTTATAATTAGAAATAATAATTTGAATTTAACAAATCTAAGTTCTGTAATTCACTATTACAAGTTCAGATCTTCAAGTTATAAATTACAATAATAATTAGAAGCTATCAATTTTAAGTTTTGCATTTGACAATTACAAGTTCAGATCTTCAAGTTATAATTTGCACTAATAACTTGTATTTAACAATTAGAAGTTCTGTATTTGACTACTACAAGTTCAGATCTTCAAGTTATAATTTGCAATATTAATTAGAAGCTATCAATTTTAAGTTCTGTATTTGACAATTACAAGTTCAGATCTTCAAGTTATAATTTGCAATAATAATTAGAAGCTATCAATTTTAAGTTCTGTATTTGACAATTACTAGTTCAGATCTTCAAGTTATAATTTGAAATAATAATTTGAATTTAACAAATCTAAGTTCTGTAATTCACGATTACAAGTTGAGATCTTCAAGTGATATTTTGCAATAATAATTAGAAGCTATCAATTTTAAGTTCTGTATTTGACAATTACTAGTTCAGATCTTCAAGTTATAATTTATAATAATAATTTGAATTTAACAAATTTAAGTTCTGTAATTCACTATTACAAGTTCAGATCTTCAAGTTATAATTTACAATAATAATTATAAGCTATCAATTTTAAGTTCTGTATTTGACAATTACAAGTTCAGAACTTCAAGTTATAATTTGCACTATTAATTTGTATGTAACAATTAGAAGTTCTGTATTTGACAATTACAAGTTCAGATCTTCAAGTTATATTTTGCAAAAATAATTAGAAGCTATCAATTTTAAGTTCTGTATTTGACAATTACAAGTTCAGATCTTCAAGTTATAAATTGCACTAATAATTTGTATTTAACAATTAGAAGTTCTGTATTTGACAATTACAAGTTCAGATCTTCAAGTTATAATTTGCAATAATAATTAGAAGCCATTAATTTTAAGTTCTGTATTTGACAATTACAAGTTCAGATCTTCAAGTTATAATTTGCAATAATAATTAGAAGCTATCAATTTTAAGTTCTGTATTTGACAATTACAAGTTCAGATCTTCAAGTTATAATTTGCACTAATAATTTGTATTTAACAATTAGAAGTTCTGTATTTGACAATTACCAGTTCAGATCTACAAGTTATAATTTGCAATAATAATTAGAAGCTATCAATTTTAAGTTGTGTATTTGACAATTACTAGTTCAGATCATCAAATAATAATTTGAAATAATAATTTGAATTTAACAAATCTAAGTTCTGTAATTCACTATTACAAGTTCAGATCTTCAAGTTATAATTTACAATAATAATTAGAAGCTATCAATTTTAAGTGCTGTATTTGACAATTACTAGAACAGATCTTCAAGTTATAATTTGCACTAATAATATGTTTTTAACAATTCGAAGTTCTGTATTTGACTATTACAAGTTCAGATCTTCAAGTTATAATTTGAATTATAATTATAAGCTATCAATTTAAGTTCTGTATTTGACAATTACAAGTACAGATCTTCAAGTTATAATTTGCAATAATAATTAGAAGCTATCAATTTTAAGTTCTGTATTTGACAATTACTAGTTCAGATCTTCAAGCTATAATTAGAAATAATAATTAGAATTTGACAAATCTAAGTTCTGTAATTCACTATTACAAGTTCAGATCTTCAAGTTATAATTCACAATAATAATTAGAAGCTATCAATTTTAAGTTCTGTATTTGACAATTACAGGTTCAGATATCCAAGTTATTATTTGCAATAATAATTAGAAGCTATAAATTTTAAGTTCTGTATTTGACAATTACAAGTTCAGATCTTCAAGTTATAATTTGCACTAATAATTTGTATTTAACAATTAGAAGTTCTGTATTTGACAATTACAAGTTCAGATCTTCAAGTTATAATTTGCAATCACAATTTGTATTTAACAATGCTAAGTTGCGCATTTGTCTATTACAAGTTCAGATCTTCAAATTATAATTTGCAATAATAATTAGAAGCTATCAATTTTAAGTTCTGTATTTGACAATTACAAGTTCAGATCTTCAAGTTATTATTTGCAATAATAATTAGAAGATAACAATTTTAAGTTCTGTATTTGACAATTACAAGTTCAGATCTTCAAGTTATAATTTACAATAATAATTAGAAGCTATCAATTTTAAGTTCTGTATTTGTCAATTACAAGTTCAGATCTTCAAGTTATAATTTGCAATAATAATTAGAAGCTATCAATTTTAAGTTCTGTATTTGACAATTACTAGTTCAGATCTTCAAGTTATAATTTGAAATAATAATTTGAATTTAACAAATCTAAGTTCTGTAATTCACTATTACAAGTTCAGATCTTCAAGTTATAATTTACAATAATAATTAGAAGCTATCAATTTTAAGTTCTGTATTTGACAATTACAAGTTCAGATCTTCAAGTTATAATTTGCACTAATAATTTGTATTTAACAATTAGAAGTTCTGTATTTGACAATTACAAGTACAGATCTTCAAGTTATAATTTGCAATAATAATTAGAAGCAATCAATTTTAAGTTCTGTATTTGACAATTACTAGTTCAGATCTTCAAGTTATAATTAGAAATAATAATTTGAATTTAACAAATCTAAGTTCTGTAATTGACTATTACAAGTTCAGATCTTCAAGTTATAAATTACAATAATAATTAGAAGCTATCAATTTTAAGTTTTGCATTTGACAATTACAAGTTCAGATCTTCAAGTTATAATTTGTACTAATAACTTGTATTTAACAATTAGAAGTTCTGTATTTGACTACTACAAGTTCAGATCTTCAAGTTATAATTTGCAATATTAATTAGAAGCTATCAATTTTAAGTTCTGTATTTGACATTTACAAGTTCAGATCTTCAAGTTATAATTTGCACTAATAATTTGTATTTAACAATTAGAAGTTCTGTATTTGACAATTACAAGTTCAGATCTTCAAGTTATTATTTGCTATAATAATTAGAAGCTATTAATTTTAAGTTCTGTATTTGACAATTACAAGTTCAGATCTTCAAGTTATAATTTGAAATAATAATTAGAAGCAATCAATTTTAAGTTCTGTATTTGACAATTACTAGTTCAGATCTTCAAGTTATAATTAGAAATAATAATTTGAATTTAACAAATCTAAGTTCTGTAATTCACTATTACAAGTTCAGATCTTCAAGTTATAAATTACAATAATAATTAGAAGCTATCAATTTTAAGTTTTGCATTTGACAATTACAAGTTCAGATCTTCAAGTTATAATTTGCACTAATAACTTGTATTTAACAATTAGAAGTTCTGTATTTGACTACTACAAGTTCAGATCTTCAAGTTATAATTTGCAATATTAATTAGAAGCTATCAATTTTAAGTTCTGTATTTGACAATTACAAGTTCAGATCTTCAAGTTATAATTTGCACTAATAATTTGTATTTAACAATTAGAAGTTCTGTATTTGACAATTACAAGTTCAGATCTTCAAGTTATAATTTACAATAATAATTAGAAGCTATCAATTTTAAGTGCTGTATTTGACAATTACTAGAACAGATCTTCAAGTTATAATTTGCACTAATAATATGTTTTTAACAATTCGAAGTTCTGTATTTGACAATCACAAGTTCAGATCTTCAAGTTATAATTTACAATAACAATTAGAAGCTATCAATTTTAAGTTCTGTATTTGACAATTACAAGTTCAGATCTTCAAGTTATAATTTGCAATAATAATTAGAAGCTATCAATTTTAAGTTCTGTATTTGACAATTACTAGTTCAGATCTTCAAGTTATAATTTGAAATAATAATTTGAATTTAACAAATCTAAGTTCTGTAATTCACGATTACAAGTTGAGATCTTCAAGTGATATTTTGCAATAATAATTAGAAGCTATCAATTTTAAGTTCTGTATTTGACAATTACTAGTTCAGATCTTCAAGTTATAATTTATAATAATAATTTGAATTTAACAAATTTAAGTTCTGTAATTCACTATTACAAGTTCAGATCTTCAAGTTATAATTTACAATAATAATTATAAGCTATCAATTTTAAGTTCTGTATTTGACAATTACAAGTTCAGAACTTCAAGTTATAATTTGCACTATTAATTTGTATGTAACAATTAAAAGTTCTGTATTTGACAATTACAAGTTCAGATCTTCAAGTTATATTTTGCAAAAATAATTAGAAGCTATCAATTTTAAGTTCTGTATTTGACAATTACAAGTTCAGATCTTCAAGTTATAAATTGCACTAATAATTTGTATTTAACAATTAGAAGTTCTGTATTTGACAATTACAAGTTCAGATCTTCAAGTTATAATTTGCAATAATAATTAGAAGCCATTAATTTTAAGTTCTGTATTTGACAATTACAAGTTCAGATCTTCAAGTTATAATTTGCAATAATAATTAGAAGCTATCAATTTTAAGTTCTGTATTTGACAATTACAAGTTCAGATCTTCAAGTTATAATTTGCACTAATAATTTGTATTTAACAATTAGAAGTTCTGTATTTGACAATTACCAGTTCAGATCTACAAGTTATAATTTGCAATAATAATTAGAAGCTATCAATTTTAAGTTGTGTATTTGACAATTACTAGTTCAGATCATCAAATAATAATTTGAAATAATAATTTGAATTTAACAAATCTAAGTTCTGTAATTCACTATTACAAGTTCAGATCTTCAAGTTATAATTTACAATAATAATTAGAAGCTATCAATTTTAAGTGCTGTATTTGACAATTACTAGAACAGATCTTCAAGTTATAATTTGCACTAATAATATGTTTTTAACAATTCGAAGTTCTGTATTTGACTATTACAAGTTCAGATCTTCAAGTTATAATTTGAATTATAATTATAAGCTATCAATTTAAGTTCTGTATTTGACAATTACAAGTACAGATCTTCAAGTTATAATTTGCAATAATAATTAGAAGCTATCAATTTTAAGTTCTGTATTTGACAATTACTAGTTCAGATCTTCAAGCTATAATTAGAAATAATAATTAGAATTTGACAAATCTAAGTTCTGTAATTCACTATTACAAGTTCAGATCTTCAAGTTATAATTCACAATAATAATTAGAAGCTATCAATTTTAAGTTCTGTATTTGACAATTACAAGTTCAGATATCCAAGTTATTATTTGCAATAATAATTAGAAGCTATAAATTTTAAGTTCTGTATTTGACAATTACAAGTTCAGATCTTCAAGTTATAATTTGCACTAATAATTTGTATTTAACAATTAGAAGTTCTGTATTTGACAATTACAAGTTCAGATCTTCAAGTTATAATTTGCAATCACAATTTGTATTTAACAATGCTAAGTTGCGCATTTGTCTATTACAAGTTCAGATCTTCAAATTATAATTTGCAATAATAATTAGAAGCTATCAATTTTAAGTTCTGTATTTGACAATTACAAGTTCAGATCTTCAAGTTATTATTTGCAATAATAATTAGAAGATATCAATTTTAAGTTCTGTATTTGACAATTACAAGTTCAGATCTTCAAGTTATAATTTACAATAATAGTTAGAAGCTATCAATTTTAAGTTCTGTATTTGTCAATTACAAGTTCAGATCTTCAAGTTATAATTTGCAATAATAATTAGAAGCTATCAATTTTAAGTTCTGTATTTGACAATTACTAGTTCAGATCTTCAAGTTATAATTTGAAATAATAATTTGAATTTAACAAATCTAAGTTCTGTAATTCACTATTACAAGTTCAGATCTTCAAGTTATAATTTACAATAATAATTAGAAGCTATCAATTTTAAGTTCTGTATTAGACAATTACAAGTTCAGATCTTCAAGTTATAATTTGCACTAATAATTTGTATTTAACAATTAGAAGTTCTGTATTTGACAATTACAAGTACAGATCTTCAAGTTATAATTTGCAATAATAATTAGAAGCTATTAATTTTAAGTTCTGTATTTGACAATTACAAGTTCAGATCTTCAAGTTATTATTTGCTATAATAATTAGAAGCTATTAATTTTAAGTTCTGTATTTGACAATTACAAGTTCAGATCTTCAAGTTATAATTTGAAATAATAATTAGAAGCAATCAATTTTAAGTTCTGTATTTGACAATTACTAGTTCAGATCTTCAAGTTATAATTAGAAATAATAATATGAATTTAACAAATCTAAGTTCTGTAATTCACTATTACAAGTTCAGATCTTCAAGTTATAATTTACAATAATAATTAGAAGCTATCAATTTTAAGTTTTGCATTTGACAATTACAAGTTCAGATCTTCAAGTTATAATTTGCACTAATAACTTGTATTTAACAATTAGAAGTTCTGTATTTGACTACTACAAGTTCAGATCTTCAAGTTATAATTTGCAATATTAATTAGAAGCTATCAATTTTAAGTTCTGTATTTGACAATTACAAGTTCAGATCTTCAAGTTATAATTTGCACTAATAATTTGTATTTAACAATTAGAAGTTCTGTATTTGACAATTACAAGTTCAGATCTTCAAGTTATAATTTACAATAATAATTAGAAGCTATCAATTTTAAGTGCTGTATTTGACAATTACTAGAACAGATCTTCAAGTTATAATTTGCACTAATAATATGTTTTTAACAATTCGAAGTTCTGTATTTGACTATTACAAGTTCAGATCTTCAAGTTATAATTTGAATTATAATTATAAGCTATCAATTTTAAGTTCAGTATTTGACAATTACAAGTACAGATCTTCAAGTTATAATTTGCAATAATAATTAGAAGCTATCAATTTTAAGTTCTGTATTTGACAATTACTAGTTCAGATCTTCAAGCTATAATTAGAAATAATAATTAGAATTTGACAAATCTAAGTTCTGTAATTCACTATTACAAGTTCAGATCTTCAAGTTATAATTCACAATAATAATTAGAAGCTATCAATTTTAAGTTCTGTATTTGACAATTACAAGTTCAGATCTTCAAGTTATAATTTGCAATAATAATTAGAAGCTATCAATTTTAAGTTCTGTATTTGACAATTACTAGTTCAGATCTTCAAGTTATAATTTGCACTAATAATTTGTATTTAACAATTAGAAGTTCTGTATTTGACAATTACAAGTTCAGATCTTCAAGTTATAATTTGCAATCACAATTTGTATTTAACAATGCTAAGTTGCGTATTTGACAATTACAAGTTCAGATCTTCAAGTTATAATTTGCAATTATAATTATTAGAAGCTATCAATTTTAAGTTCTGTATTTGACAATTACTAGTTCAGATCTTCAAGTTATTATTTGCACTAATAATTTGTAATTAACAATTAGAAGTTCTGTATTTGACTATTACAGGTTGAGATCTTCAAGTTATAATTTGCAATCACAATTTGTATTTAATAATGCTAAGTTGCGTATTTGTCTATTACAAGTTCAGATCTTCAAATTTTAATTTGCAATAATAATTAGAGGCTATCAATTTTAAGTTCTGTATTTGACAATTACAAGTTCAGATCTTCAAGTTATTATTTACAATAATAATTAGAAGCTATCAATTTTAAGTTCTGTATTTGACAATTACTAGTTCAGATCTTCAAGTTATAATTTGAAATAATAAATTGAATTTAACAAATCTAAGTTCTGTAATTCACTATTACAAGTTCAGTTCTTCAAGTTATAATTTACAATAATAATTAGAAGCTATCAATTTTAAGTTCTGTATTTGACAATTACAAGTTCAGATCTTGAAGTTATAATTTACAATAATAATTAGAAGCTATCAATTTTAAGTTCTGTATTTGACAATTACAAGTTCAGATCTTCAAGTTATAATTTGAAATAATAAATTGAATTTAACAAATCTAAGTTCTGTAATTCACTATTACAAGTTCAGTTCTTCAAGTTATAATTTACAATAATAATTAGAAGCTATCAATTTTAACTTCTGTATTTGACAATTACAAGTTCAGATCTTCAAGTTATAATTTGCACTAATAATTATGTATTTAACAATTAGAAGTTCTGTATTTAACAATTACAAGTTCAGACATTCAAGTTTTAATTTGCAATAATAATTAGAAGCTATTAATTTTAAGTTCTGTATTTGAAACTAGTTCAGATCTTCAAGTTATAATTTGCACTAATAATTTGTATTTAACAATTAGAAGTTCTGTATTTGACAATTCCAAGTTCAGTTCTTCAAGTTATAATTTGCACTAATAATTTGTATTTAACAATTAGAAGTTCTGTATTTGACAATTACAAGTTCAGATCTTCAAGTTATAATTTGCAATAATAATTAGAAGCTATCAATTTTAAGTTCTGTATTTGACAATTACAAGTTCAGATCTTGAAGTTATAATTTACAATAATAATTAGAAGCTATCAATTTTAAGTTCTGTATCTGACAATTACAAGTTCAGATCTTCAAGTTATAATTTGCAATAATAATTAGAAGCTATCAATTTTAAGTTCTGTATTTGACAATTACTAGTTCAGATCTTCAAGTTATAATTTGAAATAATAAATTGAATTTAACAAATCTAAGTTCTGTAATTCACTATTACAAGTTCAGTTCTTCAAGTTATAATTTACAATAATAATTAGAAGCTATCAATTTTAAGTTCTGTATTTGACAATTACAAGTTCAGATCTTCAAGTTATAATTTGAACTAATAATTTGTATTTAACAATTAGAAGTTCTGTATTTGACAATTACAAGTTCAGATCTTCATGTTATAATTTGCACTAATAATTTGTATTTAACAATTAGAAGTACTGTATTTGTCAATTACTAGTTCAGATCTTCAAGTTATAATTTGCAATCACAATTTGTATTTAACAATGCTAAGTTGCGTATTTGTCTATTACAAGTTCAGATCTTCAAATTATAATTTGCAATAATAATTAGAAGCTATCAATTTTAAGTGCTGTATTTGACAATTACTAGTTCAGATCTTCAAGTTATTATTTGCAATAATAATTAGAAGATATCAATTTTAAGTTCTGTATTTGACAATTACAAGGTCAGATCTTCAAGTTATAATTTACAATAATAATTAGAAGCTATCAATTTTAAGTTCTGTATTTGACAATTACTAGTTCAGATCTTCAAGTTATGATTTGCAATAATAATTAGAAGCTATCAATTTTAAGTTCTGTATTTGACAATTACTAGTTCAGATCTTCAAGTTATAATTTGTAATAATAATTTGAATTTAACAAATCTAAGTTCAGTAATTCACTATTACAAGTTCAGATCTTCAAGTTATAATTTACAATAATAATTCGAAGCTATCAATTTTAAGTTCTGTATTTGACAATTACAAGTTCAGATCTTCAAGTTATAATTTGCACTAATAATTTGTATTTAACAATTAGACGTTCTGTATTTGACAATTACAAGTTCAGATCTTCAAGTTATAATTTGCAATAATAATTAGAAGCTATCAATTTTAAGTTCTGTATTTGACAATTACTAGTTCAGATCTTCAAGTTATAATTTGCACTAATAATATGTATTTAACAATTAGAAGTTCTGTATTTGACTATTACAAGTTCAGATCTTCGAATTATTATTTGCAATCTTAGTTTGAATTTAACAATTCGAAGTTCTGTATTTACCTATTACAGGATCAGATCTTCAAGTTATAATTTGCAATCACAATTTGTATTTAACAATGCTAAGTTGCGTATTTGTCTATTACAAGTTCAGGTCTTCAAATTATAATTTGCAATAATAATTAGAAGCTATCAATTTTAAGTTCTGAATTTGACAATTTCAAGTTCAGATCTTCTAGTTATTATTTGCAATAATAATTAGAAGCTATCAATTTTAAGTTCTGTATTTGACAATTACAAGTTCAGATCTTCAAGTTATAATTTACAATAACAATTAGAAGCTATCAATTTTAAGTTCTGTATTTGACAATTACAAGTTCAGATCTTCAAGTTATAATTTGCAATAATAATTAGAAGCTATCAATTTTAAGTTCTGTATTTGACAATTACTAGTTCAGATCTTCAAGTTATAATTTATAATAATAATTTGAATTTAACAAATCTAAGTTCTGTAATTCACTATTACAAGTTCAGATCTTCAAGTTATAATTTACAATAATAATTAGAAGCTATCAATTTTAAGTTCTGTATTTGACAATTACAGGTTCAGAACTTCAAGTTATAATTTGCACTAATAATTTGTATTTAACAATTAGAAGTTCTGTATTTGACAATTACAAATTCAGATCTTCAAGTTATATTTTGCAATAATAATTAGAAGCTATCAATTTTAAGTTCTGTATTTGACAATTACAAGTTCAGATCTTCAAGTTATAATTTGCACTAATAATTTGTATTTAACAATTAGAAGTTCTGTATTTGACAATTACAAGTTCAGATCTTCAAGTTATAATTTGCAATAATAATTAGAAGCTATTAATTTTAAGTTCTGTATTTGACAATTACAAGTTCAGATCTTCAAGTTATAATTTGCAATAATAATTAGAAGCTATCAATTTTAAGTTCTGTATTTGACAATTACAAGTTCAGATCTTCAAGTTATAATTTGCACTAATAATTTGTATTTAACAATTAGAAGTTCTGTATTTGACAATTACCAGTTCAGATCTACAAGTTATAATTTGCAATAATAATTAGAAGCTATCAATTTTAAGTTCTGTATTTGACAATTACAAGTTCAGATCATCAAATAATAATTTGAAATAATAATTTGAATTTAACAAATCTAAGTTCTGTAATTCACTATTACAAGTTCAGATCTTCAAGTTATAATTTACAATAATAATTAGAAGCTATCAATTTTAAGTGCTGTATTTGACAATTACTAGAACAGATCTTCAAGTTATAATTTGCACTAATAATTTGTTTTTAACAATTCGATGTTCTGTATTTGACTATTACAAGTTCAGATCTTCAAGTTATAATTTGATTTATAATTATAAGCTATCAATTTTAAGTTCTGTATTTGACAATTACAAGTACAGATCTTCAAGTTATAATTTGCAATAATAATTGGAAGCTATCAATTTTAAGTTCTGTATTTGACAATTACTAGTTCAGATCTTCAAGCTATAATTAGAAATAATAATTTGAATTTGACAAATCTAAGTTCTGTAATTCACTATTACAAGTTCAGATCTTCAAGTTATAATTCACAATAATAATTAGAAGCTATCAATTTTAAGTTCTGTATTTGACAATTACAAGTTCAGATATCCAAGTTATTATTTGCAATAATAATTAGAAGCTATAAATTTTAAGTTCTGTATTTGACAATTACAAGTTCAGATCTTCAAGTTATAATTTGCACTAATAATTTGTATTTAACAATTAGAAGTTCTGTATTTGACAATTACAAGTTCAGATCTTGAAGTTATAATTTACAATAATAATTAGAAGCTATCAATTTTAAGTTCTGTATCGGACAATTACAAGTTCAGATCTTCAAGTTATAATTTGCAATATTAATTAGAAGCTATCAATTTTAAGTTCTGTATTTGACAATTACAAGTTCAGATCTTCAAGTTATAATTTGCACTAATAATTTGTATTTAACAATTAGAAGTTCTGTATTTGACAATTACAAGTTCAGATCTTCAAGTTATAATTTGCAATAATAATTAGAAGCTATCAATTTTAAGTTCTGTATTTGACAATTACTAGTTCAGATCTTCAAGTTATAATTTGCAATAATAATTTGTAATTAACAATTAGAAGTTCTGTATTTGACTATTACAAGTTCAGATCTTCGAATTATTATTTGCAATCTTAGTTTGAATTTAACAATTCGAAGTTCTGTATTTACCTATTACAGGTTGAGATCTTCAAGTTATAATTTGCAATCACAATTTGTATTTAACAATGCTAAGTTGCGTATTTGTCTATTACAAGTTCAGATCTTAAAATTATAATTTGCACTAATAATTTGTATTTAACAATTAGAAGTTCTGTATTTGACTACTACAAGTTCAGATCTTCAAGTTATAATTTGCAATATTAATTAGAAGCTATCAATTTTAAGTTCTGTATTTGACAATTACAAGTTCAGATCTTCAAGTTATAATTTGCACTAATAATTTGTATTTAACAATTAGAAGTTCTGTATTTGACAATTACAAGTTCAGATCTTCAAGTTATAATTCACAATAATAATTAGAAGCTATCAATTTTAAGTTCTGTATTTGACAATTACAAGTTCAGATATCCAAGTTATTATTTGCAATAATAATTAGAAGCTATAAATTTTAAGTTCTGTATTTGACAATTACAAGTTCAGATCTTCAAGTTATAATTTGCACTAATAATTTGTATTTAACAATTAGAAGTTCTGTATTTGACAATTACAAGTTCAGATCTTGAAGTTATAATTTACAATAATAATTAGAAGCTATCAATTTTAAGTTCTGTATCTGACAATTACAAGTTCAGATCTTCAAGTTATAATTTGCAATATTAATTAGAAGCTATCAATTTTAAGTTCTGTATTTGACAATTACAAGTTCAGATCTTCAAGTTATAATTTGCACTAATAATTTGTATTTAACAATTAGAAGTTCTGTATTTGACAATTACAAGTTCAGATCTTCAAGTTATAATTTGCAATAATAATTAGAAGCTATCAATTTTAAGTTCTGTATTTGACAATTACTAGTTCAGATCTTCAAGTTATAATTTGCAATAATAATTTGTAATTAACAATTAGAAGTTCTGTATTTGACTATTACAAGTTCAGATCTTCGAATTATTATTTGCAATCTTAGTTTGAATTTAACAATTCGAAGTTCTGTATTTACCTATTACAGGTTGAGATCTTCAAGTTATAATTTGCAATCACAATTTGTATTTAACAATGCTAAGTTGCGTATTTGTCTATTACAAGTTCAGATCTTAAAATTATAATTTGCACTAATAATTTGTATTTAACAATTAGAAGTTCTGTATTTGACTACTACAAGTTCAGATCTTCAAGTTATAATTTGCAATATTAATTAGAAGCTATCAATTTTAAGTTCTGTATTTGACAATTACAAGTTCAGATCTTCAAGTTATAATTTGCACTAATAATTTGTATTTAACAATTAGAAGTTCTGTATTTGACAATTACAAGTTCAGATCTTCAAGTTATAATTTGCAATAATAATTTGAAGCTATCAATTTTAAGTTCTGTATTTGACAATTACTAGTTCAGATCTTCAAGTTATAATTTGCACTAATAATTTGTAATTAACAATTAGAAGTTCTGTATTTGACTATTACAAGTTCAGATCTTCGAATTATTATTTGCAATCTTAGTTTGAATTTAACAATGCTAAGTTGCGTATTTGACAATTACAAGTTCAGATCTTCAAGTTATAATTTGCAATAATAATTAGAAGCTATCAATTTTAAGTTCTGTATTTGACAATTACAAGTTCAGATCTTCAAGTTAAAATTTGCACTAATAATTTGTAATTAACAATTAGAAGTTCTGTATTTGACAATTACAAGTTCAGATCTTCAAGTTATATTTTGCAATAATAATTAGAAGCTATCAATTTTAAGTTCTGTATTTGACAATTACAAGTTCAGATCTTCAAGTTATAATTTGCACTAATAATTTGTATTTAACAATTAGAAGTTCTGTATTTGACAATTACAAGTTCAGATCTTCAAGTTATAATTTGCAATAATAATTAGAAGCTATTAATTTTAAGTTCTGTATTTGACAATTACAAGTTCAGATCTTCAAGTTATAATTTGCAATAATAATTAGAAGCTATGAATTTTAAGTTCTGTATTTGACAATTACTAGTTCAGATCTTCAAGTTATAATTTGGACTAATAATTTGTATTTAACAATTAGAAGTTCTGTATTTGACTATTACAAGTTCAGATCTTCGAATTATTATTTGCAATCTTAGTTAGAATTTAACAATTCGAAGTTCTGTATTTACCTATTACAGGTTCAGATCTACAAGTTATAATTTGCAATCACAATTTCTATTTAACAATGCTAAGTTGCGTATTTGTCTATTACAAGTTCAGATCTTCAAATTATAATTTGCAATAATAATTAGAAGCTATCAATTTTAAGTGCTGTATTTGACAATTACTAGTTCAGATCTTCAAGTTATTATTTGCAATAATAATTAGAAGATATCAATTTTAAGTTCTGTATTTGACAATTACAAGGTCAGATCTTCAAGTTATAATTTACAATAATAATTTGAAGCTATCAATTTTAAGTTCTGTATTTGACAATTACAAGTTCAGATCTTCAAGTTATAATTTGCAATCACAATTTGTATTTAATAATGCTAAGTTGCGTATTTGTCTATTACAAGTTCAGATCTTCAAATTTTAATTTGCAATAATAATTAGAGGCTATCAATTTTAAGTTCTGTATTTGACAATTACAAGTTCAGATCTTCAAGTTATTATTTACAATAATAATTAGAAGCTATCAATTTTAAGTTCTGTATTTGACAATTACTAGTTCAGATCTTCAAGTTATAATTTGAAATAATAAATTGAATTTAACAAATCTAAGTTCTGTAATTCACTATTACAAGTTCAGTTCTTCAAGTTATAATTTACAATAATAATTAGAAGCTATCAATTTTAAGTTCTGTATTTGACAATTACAAGTTCAGATCTTGAAGTTATAATTTACAATAATAATTAGAAGCTATCAATTTTAAGTTCTGTATTTGACAATTACAAGTTCAGATCTTCAAGTTATTATTTACAATAATAATTAGAAGCTATCAATTTTAAGTTCTGTATTTGACAATTACTAGTTCAGATCTTCAAGTTATAATTTGAAATAATAAATTGAATTTAACAAATCTAAGTTCTGTAATTCACTATTACAAGTTCAGTTCTTCAAGTTATAATTTACAATAATAATTAGAAGCTATCAATTTTAAGTTCTGTATTTGACAATTACAAGTTCAGATCTTGAAGTTATAATTTACAATAATAATTAGAAGCTATCAATTTTAAGTTCTGTATTTGACAATTACAAGTTCAGATCTTCAAGTTATAATTTGCACTAATAATTTGTATTTAACAATTAGAAGTTCTGTATTTGACAATTACAAGTTCAGACATTCAAGTTTTAATTTGCAATAATAATTAGAAGCTATTAATTTTAAGTTCTGTATTTGAAACTAGTTCAGATCTTCAAGTTATAATTTGCACTAATAATTTGTATTTAACAATTAGAAGTTCTGTATTTGACAATTCCAAGTTCAGTTCTTCAAGTTATAATTTGCACTAATAATTTGTATTTAACAATTAGAAGTTCTGTATTTGACAATTACAAGTTCAGATCTTCAAGTTATAATTTGCAATAATAATTAGAAGCTATCAATTTTAAGTTCTGTATTTGACAATTTCAAGTTCAGATCTTGAAGTTATAATTTACAATAATAATTAGAAGCTATCAATTTTAAGTTCTGTATCTGACAATTACAAGTTCAGATCTTCAAGTTATAATTTGCAATAATAATTAGAAGCTATCAATTTTAAGTTCTGTATTTGACAATTACTAGTTCAGATCTTCAAGTTATAATTTGAAATAATAAATTGAATTTAACAATTAGAAGTTCTGTAATTCACTATTACAAGTTCAGTTCTTCAAGTTATAATTTACAATAATAATTAGAAGCTATCAATTTTAAGTTCTGTATTTGACAATTACAAGTTCAGATCTTCAAGTTATAATTTGCACTAATAATTTGTATTTAACAATTAGAAGTTCTGTATTTGACAATTACAAGTTCAGATCTTCAAGTTATAATTTGCAATAATAATTAGCAGCTATCAATTTTAAGTGCTGTATTTGACAATTACTAGTTCAGATCTTCAAGTTATAATTTGCACTAATAATTTGTATTTAACAATTAGAAGTTCTGTATTTGACAATTACAAGTTCAGATCTTCATGTTATAATTTGCACTAATAATTTGTATTTAACAATTAGAAGTTCTGTATTTGTCAATTACAAGTTCAGATCTTCAAGTTATAATTTGCAATAATAATTAGAAGCTATGAATTTTAAGTTCTGTATTTGACAATTACTAGTTCAGATCTTCAAGTTATAATTTGGACTAATAATTTGTATTTAACAATTAGAAGTTCTGTATTTGACTATTACAAGTTCAGATCTTCGAATTATTATTTGCAATCTTAGTTAGAATTTAACAATTCGAAGTTCTGTATTTACCTATTACAGGTTCAGATCTACAAGTTATAATTTGCAATCACAATTTCTATTTAACAATGCTAAGTTGCGTATTTGTCTATTACAAGTTCAGATCTTCAAATTATAATTTGCAATAATAATTAGAAGCTATCAATTTTAAGTGCTGTATTTGACAATTACTAGTTCAGATCTTCAAGTTATTATTTGCAATAATAATTAGAAGATATCAATTTTAAGTTCTGTATTTGACAATTACAAGGTCAGATCTTCAAGTTATAATTTACAATAATAATTTGAAGCTATCAATTTTAAGTTCTGTATTTGACAATTACTAGTTCAGATCTTCAAGTTATAATTTGTAATAATAATTTGAATTTAACAAATCTAAGTTCTGTAATTCACTATTACAAGTTCAGATCTTCAAGTTATAATTTACAATAATAATTAGAAGCTATCAATTTTAAGTTCTGTATTTGACAATTACAAGTTCAGATCTTCGAATTATTATTTGCAATCTTAGTTTGAATTTAACAATGCTAAGTTGCGTATTTGACAATTACAAGTTCAGATCTTCAAGTTATAATTTGCAATAATAATTAGAAGCTATCAATTTTAAGTTCTGTATTTGACAATTACAAGTTCAGATCTTCAAGTTAAAATTTGCACTAATAATTTGTAATTAACAATTAGAAGTTCTGTATTTGACAATTACAAGTTCAGATCTTCAAGTTATATTTTGCAATAATAATTAGAAGCTATCAATTTTAAGTTCTGTATTTGACAATTACAAGTTCAGATCTTCAAGTTATAATTTGCACTAATAATTTGTATTTAACAATTAGAAGTTCTGTATTTGACAATTACAAGTTCAGATCTTCAAGTTATAATTTGCAATAATAATTAGAAGCTATTAATTTTAAGTTCTGTATTTGACAATTACAAGTTCAGATCTTCAAGTTATAATTTGCAATAATAATTAGAAGCTATGAATTTTAAGTTCTGTATTTGACAATTACTAGTTCAGATCTTCAAGTTATAATTTGGACTAATAATTTGTATTTAACAATTAGAAGTTCTGTATTTGACTATTACAAGTTCAGATCTTCGAATTATTATTTGCAATCTTAGTTAGAATTTAACAATTCGAAGTTCTGTATTTACCTATTACAGGTTCAGATCTACAAGTTATAATTTGCAATCACAATTTCTATTTAACAATGCTAAGTTGCGTATTTGTCTATTACAAGTTCAGATCTTCAAATTATAATTTGCAATAATAATTAGAAGCTATCAATTTTAAGTGCTGTATTTGACAATTACTAGTTCAGATCTTCAAGTTATTATTTGCAATAATAATTAGAAGATATCAATTTTAAGTTCTGTATTTGACAATTACAAGGTCAGATCTTCAAGTTATAATTTACAATAATAATTTGAAGCTATCAATTTTAAGTTCTGTATTTGACAATTACAAGTTCAGATCTTCAAGTTATAATTTGCAATCACAATTTGTATTTAATAATGCTAAGTTGCGTATTTGTCTATTACAAGTTCAGATCTTCAAATTTTAATTTGCAATAATAATTAGAGGCTATCAATTTTAAGTTCTGTATTTGACAATTACAAGTTCAGATCTTCAAGTTATTATTTACAATAATAATTAGAAGCTATCAATTTTAAGTTCTGTATTTGACAATTACTAGTTCAGATCTTCAAGTTATAATTTGAAATAATAAATTGAATTTAACAAATCTAAGTTCTGTAATTCACTATTACAAGTTCAGTTCTTCAAGTTATAATTTACAATAATAATTAGAAGCTATCAATTTTAAGTTCTGTATTTGACAATTACAAGTTCAGATCTTGAAGTTATAATTTACAATAATAATTAGAAGCTATCAATTTTAAGTTCTGTATTTGACAATTACAAGTTCAGATCTTCAAGTTATTATTTACAATAATAATTAGAAGCTATCAATTTTAAGTTCTGTATTTGACAATTACTAGTTCAGATCTTCAAGTTATAATTTGAAATAATAAATTGAATTTAACAAATCTAAGTTCTGTAATTCACTATTACAAGTTCAGTTCTTCAAGTTATAATTTACAATAATAATTAGAAGCTATCAATTTTAAGTTCTGTATTTGACAATTACAAGTTCAGATCTTGAAGTTATAATTTACAATAATAATTAGAAGCTATCAATTTTAAGTTCTGTATTTGACAATTACAAGTTCAGATCTTCAAGTTATAATTTGCACTAATAATTTGTATTTAACAATTAGAAGTTCTGTATTTGACAATTACAAGTTCAGACATTCAAGTTTTAATTTGCAATAATAATTAGAAGCTATTAATTTTAAGTTCTGTATTTGAAACTAGTTCAGATCTTCAAGTTATAATTTGCACTAATAATTTGTATTTAACAATTAGAAGTTCTGTATTTGACAATTCCAAGTTCAGTTCTTCAAGTTATAATTTGCACTAATAATTTGTATTTAACAATTAGAAGTTCTGTATTTGACAATTACAAGTTCAGATCTTCAAGTTATAATTTGCAATAATAATTAGAAGCTATCAATTTTAAGTTCTGTATTTGACAATTTCAAGTTCAGATCTTGAAGTTATAATTTACAATAATAATTAGAAGCTATCAATTTTAAGTTCTGTATCTGACAATTACAAGTTCAGATCTTCAAGTTATAATTTGCAATAATAATTAGAAGCTATCAATTTTAAGTTCTGTATTTGACAATTACTAGTTCAGATCTTCAAGTTATAATTTGAAATAATAAATTGAATTTAACAATTAGAAGTTCTGTAATTCACTATTACAAGTTCAGTTCTTCAAGTTATAATTTACAATAATAATTAGAAGCTATCAATTTTAAGTTCTGTATTTGACAATTACAAGTTCAGATCTTCAAGTTATAATTTGCACTAATAATTTGTATTTAACAATTAGAAGTTCTGTATTTGACAATTACAAGTTCAGATCTTCAAGTTATAATTTGCAATAATAATTAGCAGCTATCAATTTTAAGTGCTGTATTTGACAATTACTAGTTCAGATCTTCAAGTTATAATTTGCACTAATAATTTGTATTTAACAATTAGAAGTTCTGTATTTGACAATTACAAGTTCAGATCTTCATGTTATAATTTGCACTAATAATTTGTATTTAACAATTAGAAGTTCTGTATTTGTCAATTACAAGTTCAGATCTTCAAGTTATAATTTGCAATAATAATTAGAAGCTATGAATTTTAAGTTCTGTATTTGACAATTACTAGTTCAGATCTTCAAGTTATAATTTGGACTAATAATTTGTATTTAACAATTAGAAGTTCTGTATTTGACTATTACAAGTTCAGATCTTCGAATTATTATTTGCAATCTTAGTTAGAATTTAACAATTCGAAGTTCTGTATTTACCTATTACAGGTTCAGATCTACAAGTTATAATTTGCAATCACAATTTCTATTTAACAATGCTAAGTTGCGTATTTGTCTATTACAAGTTCAGATCTTCAAATTATAATTTGCAATAATAATTAGAAGCTATCAATTTTAAGTGCTGTATTTGACAATTACTAGTTCAGATCTTCAAGTTATTATTTGCAATAATAATTAGAAGATATCAATTTTAAGTTCTGTATTTGACAATTACAAGGTCAGATCTTCAAGTTATAATTTACAATAATAATTTGAAGCTATCAATTTTAAGTTCTGTATTTGACAATTACTAGTTCAGATCTTCAAGTTATAATTTGTAATAATAATTTGAATTTAACAAATCTAAGTTCTGTAATTCACTATTACAAGTTCAGATCTTCAAGTTATAATTTACAATAATAATTAGAAGCTATCAATTTTAAGTTCTGTATTTGACAATTACAAGTTCAGATCTTCGAATTATTATTTGCAATCTTAGTTTGAATTTAACAATTCGAAGTTCTGTATTTACCTATTACAGGATCAGATCTTCAAGTTATAATTTGCAATCACAATTTGTATTTAACAATGCTAAGTTGCGTATTTGTCTATTACAAGTTCAGATCTTCAAATTATAATTTGCAATAATAATTAGAAGCTATCAATTTTAAGTTCTGAATTTGACAATTTCAAGTTCAGATCTTCAAGTTATTATTTGCAATAATAATTAGAAGCTATCAATTTTAAGTTCTGTATTTGACAATTACAAGTTCAGATCTTCAAGTTATAATTTACAATAACAATTAGAAGCTATCAATTTTAAGTTCTGTATTTGACAATTACAAGTTCAGATCTTCAAGTTATAATTTGCAATAATAATTAGAAGCTATCAATTTTAAGTTCTGTATTTGACAATTACTAGTTCAGATCTTCAAGTTATAATTTATAATAATAATTTGAATTTAACAAATCTAAGTTCTGTAATTCACTATTACAAGTTCAGATCTTCAAGTTATAATTTACAATAATAATTAGAAGCTATCAATTTTAAGTTCTGTATTTGACAATTACAAGTTCAGAACTTCAAGTTATAATTTGCACTAATAATTTGTATTTAACAATTAGAAGTTCTCTATTTGACAATTACAAGTTCAGATCTTCAAGTTATATTTTGCAATAATAATTAGAAGCTATCAATTTTAAGTTCTGTATTTGACAATTACAAGTTCAGATCTTCAAGTTATAATTTGCACTAATAATTTGTATTTAACAATTAGAAGTTCTGTATTTGACAATTACAAGTTCAGATCTTCAAGTTATAATTTGCAATAATAATTAGAAGCTATTAATTTTAAGTTCTGTATTTGACAATTACAAGTTCAGATCTTCAAGTTATAATTTGCAATAATAATTAGAAGCTATCAATTTTAAGTTCTGTATTTGACAATTACTAGTTCAGATCTTCAAGTTATAATTTATAATAATAATTTGAATTTAACAAATCTAAGTTCTGTAATTCACTATTACAAGTTCAGATCTTCAAGTTATAATTTACAATAATAATTAGAAGCTATCAATTTTAAGTTCTGTATTTGACAATTACAAGTTCAGAACTTCAAGTTATAATTTGCACTAATAATTTGTATTTAACAATTAGAAGTTCTCTATTTGACAATTACAAGTTCAGATCTTCAAGTTATATTTTGCAATAATAATTAGAAGCTATCAATTTTAAGTTCTGTATTTGACAATTACAAGTTCAGATCTTCAAGTTATAATTTGCACTAATAATTTGTATTTAACAATTAGAAGTTCTGTATTTGACAATTACAAGTTCAGATCTTCAAGTTATAATTTGCAATAATAATTAGAAGCTATTAATTTTAAGTTCTGTATTTGACAATTACAAGTTCAGATCTTCAAGTTATAATTTGCAATAATAATTAGAAGCTATCAATTTTAAGTTCTGTATTTGACAATTACAAGTTCAGATCTTCAAGTTATAATTGCACTAATAATTTGTATTTAACAATTAGAAGTTCTGTATTTGACAATTACCAGTTCAGATCTACAAGTTATAATTTGCTATAATAATTAGAAGCTATCAATTTTAAGTTCTGTATTTGACAATTACAAGTTCAGATCATCAAATAATAATTTGAAATAATAATTTGAATTTAACAAATCTAAGTTCTGTAATTCACTATTACAAGTTCAGATCTTCAAGTTATAATTTACAATAATAATTGGAAGCTATCAATTTTAAGTTCTGTATTTGACAATTACAAGTTCAGATCTACAAGTTATAATTTGCACTAATAATTTGTATTTAACAATTAGAAGTTCTGTATTTGACAATTACAAGTTCAGATCTTCAAGTTATAATTTGCAATAATAATTTGTTTTTAACAATTCGAAGTTCTGTATTTGACTATTACAAGTTCAGATCTTCAAGTTATAATTTGATTTATAATTATAAGCTATCAATTTTAAGTTCTGTATTTGACAATTACAAGTACAGATCTTCAAGTTATAATTTGCAATAATAATTGGAAGCTATCAATTTTAAGTTCTGTATTTGACAATTACAAGTTCAGATCTACAAGTTATAATTTGCACTAATAATTTGTATTTAACAATTAGAAGTTCTGTATTTGACAATTACAAGTTCAGATCTTCAAGTTATAATTTGCAATAATAATTAGAAGCTATTAATTTTAAGTTCTGTATTTGACAATTACAAGTTCAGATCTTCAAGTTATAATTTGAAATAATAATTAGAAGCTATCAATTTTATGTTCTGTATTTGACAATTACAAGTTCAGATCTTCAAGTTATAATTTGCAATAATAATTAGAAGCTATCAATTTTAGATGCTGTATTTGACAATTACTAGTTCAGATCTTCAAGTTATAATTTGCACTAATAATTTGTATTTAACAATTAGAAGTTCTGTATTTGACAATTACAAGTTCAGATCTAAAAGTTATAATTTTCACTAATAATTTGTATTTAACAATTAGAAGTTCTGTATTTGACTATTACAAGTTCAGATCTACAAATTATTATGTGCAATCTTAGTTTGAATTTAACCATTCGAAGTTCTGTATTTACCTATTACAGGTTCAGATCTTCAAGTAATAATTTGGACTAATAATTTGTATTTAACAATTCGAAGTTCTGTATTTGACTATTACAAGTTCAGATCTTCAAGTTATAATTTGAATTATAATTATAAGCTATCAATTTTAAGTTCTGTATTTGACAATTACAAGTACAGATCTTCAAATTATTATTTGCTATAATAATTAGAAGCTATCAATTTTAAGTTCTGCATTTGACAATTCCAAGTTCAGATCTTCAAGTTATTATTTGCAATAATAATTAGAAGCTATTAATTTTAAGTTCTGTATTTGACAATTACAAGTTCAGATCTTCAAGTTATAATTTGAAATAATAATTAGAAGCAATCAATTTTAAGTTCTGTATTTGACAATTACTAGTTCAGATCTTCAAGTTATAATTTGAAATAATAAATTGAATTTAACAAATCTAAGTTCTGTAATTCACTATTACAAGTTCAGTTCTTCAAGTTATAATTTACAATAATAATTAGAAGCTATCAATTTTAAGTTCTGTATTTGACAATTACAAGTTCAGATCTTGAAGTTATAATTTACAATAATAATTAGAAGCTATCAATTTTAAGTTCTGTATTTGACAATTACAAGTTCAGATCTTCAAGTTATAATTTGCAATAATAATTAGAAGCTATCAATTTTAAGTTCTGTATTTGACAATTACTAGTTCAGATCTTCAAGTTATAATTTGAAATAATAAATTGAATTTAACAAATCTAAGTTCTGTAATTCATGATTACAAGTTCAGTTCTTCAAGTTATAATTTACAATAATAATTAGAAGCTATCAATTTTAAGTTCTGTATTTGACAATTACAAGGTCAGATCTTCAAGTTATAATTTACAATAATAATTAGAAGCTATCAATTTTAAGTTCTGTATTTGACAATTACAAGTTCAGATCTTCAAGTTATAATTTGCACTAATAATTTGTATTTAACAATTAGAAGTTCTGTATTTGACAATTACAAGTTCAGATCTTCAAGTTATAATTTGCAATAATAATTAGAAGCTATTAATTTTAAGTTCTGTATTTGACAATTACAAGTTCAGATCTTCAAGTTATAATTTGCAATAATAATTAGAAGCTATCAATTTTAAGTTCTGTATTTGACAATTACAAGTTCAGATCTTCAAGTTATAATTTGCACTAATAATTTGTATTTAACAATTAGAAGTTCTGTATTTGACAATTACCAGTTCAGATCTACAAGTTATAATTTGCAATAATAATTAGAAGCTATCAATTTTAAGTTCTGTATTTGACAATTACAAGTTCAGATCATCAAATAATAATTTGAAATAATAATTTGAATTTAACAAATCTAAGTTCTGTAATTCACTATTACAAGTTCAGATCTTCAAGTTATAATTTACAATAATAATTAGAAGCTATCAATTTTAAGTTTTGTATTTGACAATTACTAGAACAGATCTTCAAGTTATAATTTGCACTAATAATTTGTTTTTAACAATTCGAAGTTCTGTATTTGACTATTACAAGTTCAGATCTTCAAGTTATAATTTGATTTATAATTATAAGCTATCAATTTTAAGTTCTGTATTTGACAATTACAAGTACAGATCTTCAAGTTATAATTTGCAATAATAATTGGAAGCTATCAATTTTAAGTTCTGTATTTGACAATTACTAGTTCAGATCTTCAAGCTATAATTAGAAATAATAATTTGAATTTGACAAATCTAAGTTCTGTAATTCACTATTACAAGTTCAGATCTTCAAGTTATAATTCACAATAATAATTAGAAGCTATCAATTTTAAGTTCTGTATTTGACAATTACAAGTTCAGATATCCAAGTTATTATTTGCAATAATAATTAGAAGCTATAAATTTTAAGTTCTGTATTTGACAATTACAAGTTCAGATCTTCAAGTTATAATTAGCACTAATAATTTGTATTTAACAATTAGAAGTTCTGTATTTGACAATTACAAGTTCAGATCTTCAAGTTATAATTTGCAATAATAATTAGAAGCTATCAATTTTAAGTTCTGTATTTGACAATTACAAGTTCAGATCTTCAAGTTATTATTTGCAATAATAATTAGAAGATATCAATTTTAAGTTCTGTACTTGACAATTACAAGTTCAGATCTTCAAGTTATAATTTACAATAATAATTAGAAGCTATCAATTTTAAGTTCTGTATTTGTCAATTACAAGTTCAGATCTTCAAGTTATAATTTGCAATAATAATTAGAAGCTATCAATTTTAAGTTCTGTATTTGACAATTACTAGTTCAGATCTTCAAGTTATAATTTGAAATAATAATTTGAATTTAACAAATCTAAGTTCTGTAATTCACAATTACAAGTTCAGATCTTCAAGTTATAATTTACAATAATAATTAGAAGCTATCAATTTTAAGTTCTGTATTTGACAATTACAAGTTCAGATCTACAAATTATAATTTGCACTAATAATTTGTATTTAACAATTAGAAGTTCTGTATTTGACAATTACAAGTTCAGATCTTCAAGTTATAATTTGCAATAATAATTAGAAGCTATTAATTTTAAGTTCTGTATTTGACAATTACAAGTTCAGATCTACAAGTTATAATTTGAAATAATAATTAGAAGCTATCAATTTTATGTTCTGTATTTGACAATTACAAGTTCAGATCTTCAAGTTATAATTTGCAATAATAATTAGAAGCTATCAATTTTAGATGCTGTATTTGACAATTAATAGTTCAGATCTTCAAGTTATAATTTGCACTAATAATTTGTATTTAACAATTAGAAGTTCTGTATTTGACAATTACAAGTTCAGATCTACAAGTTATAATTTTCACTAATAATTTGTATTTAACAATTAGAAGTTCTGTATTTGACTATTACAAGTTCAGATCTACAAATTATTATGTGCAATCTTAGTTTGAATTTAACCATTCGAAGTTCTGTATTTACCTATTACAGGTTCAGATCTTCAAGTAATAATTTGGACTAATAATTTGTATTTAACAATTCGAAGTTCTGTATTTGACTATTACATGTTCAGATCTTCAAGTTATAATTTGAATTATAATTATAAGCTATCAATTTTAAGTTCTGTATTTGACAATTACAAGTACAGATCTTCAAATTATTATTTGCTATAATAATTAGAAGCTATCAATTTTAAGTTCTGCATTTGACAATTCCAAGTTCAGATCTTCAAGTTATTATTTGCAATAATAATTAGAAGCTATTAATTTTAAGTTCTGTATTTGACAATTACAAGTTCAGATCTTCAAGTTATAATTTGAAATAATAATTAGAAGCAATCAATTTTAAGTTCTGTATTTGACAATTACTAGTTCAGATCTTCAAGTTATAATTTGAAATAATAAATTGAATTTAACAAATCTAAGTTCTGTAATTCACTATTACAAGTTCAGTTCTTCAAGTTATAATTTACAATAATAATTAGAAGCTATCAATTTTAAGTTCTGTATTTGACAATTACAAGTTCAGATCTTGAAGTTATAATTTACAATAATAATTAGAAGCTATCAATTTTAAGTTCTGTATTTGACAATTACAAGTTCAGATCTTCAAGTTATAATTTGCAATAATAATTAGAAGCTATCAATTTTAAGTTCTGTATTTGACAATTACTAGTTCAGATCTTCAAGTTATAATTTGAAATAATAAATTGAATTTAACAAATCTAAGTTCTGTAATTCACTATTACAAGTTCAGTTCTTCAAGTTATAATTTACAATAATAATTAGAAGCTATGAATTTTAAGTTCTGTATTTGACAATTACAAGTTCAGATCTTCAAGTTATAATTTGCACTAATAATTTGTATTTAACAATTAGAAGTTCTGTATTTGACAATTACAAGTTCAGATCTTCAAGTTATAATTTGCAATAATAATTAGAAGCTATTAATTTTAAGTTCTGTATTTGACAATTACAAGTTCAGATCTACAAGTTATAATTTGAAATAATAATTAGAAGCTATCAATTTTATGTTCTGTATTTGACAATTACAAGTTCAGATCTTCAAGTTATAATTTGCAATAATAATTAGAAGCTATCAATTTTAGATGCTGTATTTGACAATTAATAGTTCAGATCTTCAAGTTATAATTTGCACTAATAATTTGTATTTAACAATTAGAAGTTCTGTATTTGACAATTACAAGTTCAGATCTACAAGTTATAATTTTCACTAATAATTTGTATTTAACAATTAGAAGTTCTGTATTTGACTATTACAAGTTCAGATCTACAAATTATTATGTGCAATCTTAGTTTGAATTTAACCATTCGAAGTTCTGTATTTACCTATTACAGGTTCAGATCTTCAAGTAATAATTTGGACTAATAATTTGTATTTAACAATTCGAAGTTCTGTATTTGACTATTACATGTTCAGATCTTCAAGTTATAATTTGAATTATAATTATAAGCTATCAATTTTAAGTTCTGTATTTGACAATTACAAGTACAGATCTTCAAATTATTATTTGCTATAATAATTAGAAGCTATCAATTTTAAGTTCTGCATTTGACAATTCCAAGTTCAGATCTTCAAGTTATTATTTGCAATAATAATTAGAAGCTATTAATTTTAAGTTCTGTATTTGACAATTACAAGTTCAGATCTTCAAGTTATAATTTGAAATAATAATTAGAAGCAATCAATTTTAAGTTCTGTATTTGACAATTACTAGTTCAGATCTTCAAGTTATAATTTGAAATAATAAATTGCATTTAACAAATCTAAGTTCTGTAATTCACTATTACAAGTTCAGTTCTTCAAGTTATAATTTACAATAATAATTAGAAGCTATCAATTTTAAGTTCTGTATTTGACAATTACAAGTTCAGATCTTGAAGTTATAATTTACAATAATAATTAGAAGCTATCAATTTTAAGTTCTGTATTTGACAATTACAAGTTCAGATCTTCAAGTTATAATTTGCAATAATAATTAGAAGCTATCAAATTTAAGTTCTGTATTTGACAATTACTAGTTCAGATCTTCAAGTTATAATTTGAAATAATAAATTGAATTTAACAAATCTAAGTTCTGTAATTCACTATTACAAGTTCAGTTCTTCAAGTTATAATTTACAATAATAATTAGAAGCTATGAATTTTAAGTTCTGTATTTGACAATTACAAGTTCAGATCTTCAAGTTATAATTTGCACTAATAATTTGTATTTAACAATTAGAAGTTCTGTATTTGACAATTACAAGTTCAGACATTCAAGTTTTAATTTGCAATAATAATTAGAAGCTATTAATTTTAAGTTCTGTATTTGAAACTAGTTCAGATCTTCAAGTTATAATTTGCACTAATAATTTGTATTTAACAATTAGAAGTTCTGTATTTGACAATTCCAAGTTCAGTTCTTCAAGTTATAATTTGCACTAATAATTTGTATTTAACAATTAGAAGTTCTGTATTTGACAATTACAAGTTCAGATCTTCAAGTTATAATTTGCAATAATAATTAGAAGCTATCAATTTTAAGTTCTGTATTTGACAATTACAAGTTCAGATCTTGAAGTTATAATTTACAATAATAATTAGAAGCTATCAATTTTAAGTTCTGTATCTGACAATTACAAGTTCAAATCTTGAAGTTATAATTTGAAATAATAATTAGAAGCTATCAATTTTAAGTTCTGTATTTGACAATTACTAGTTCAGATCTTCAAGTTATAATTTGAAATAATAAATAGAATTTAACAATTAGAAGTTCTGTAATTCACTATTACAAGTTCAGTTCTTCAAGTTATAATTTACAATAATAATTAGAAGCTATCAATTTTAAGTTCTGTATTTGACAATTACAAGTTCAGATCTTCAAGTTATAATTTGCACTAATAATTTGTATTTAACAATTAGAAGTTCTGTATTTGACAATTACAAGTTCAGACATTCAAGTTATAATTTGCAATAATAATTAGAAGCTATTAATTTTAAGTTCTGTATTTGACAATTACAAGTTCAGATCTTCAAGTTATAATTTGCAATAATAATTAGCAGCTATCAATTTTAAGTGCTGTATTTGACAATTACTAGTTCAGATCTTCAAGTTATAATTTGCACTAATAATTTGTATTTAACAATTAGAAGTTCTGTATTTGACAATTACAAGTTCAGATCTTCATGTTATAATTTGCACTAATAATTTGTATTTAACAATTAGAAGTTCTGTATTTGTCAATTACAAGTTCAGATCTTCAAGTTATAATTTGCAATAATAATTAGAAGCTATGAATTTTAAGTTCTGTATTTGACAATTACTAGTTCAGATCTTCAAGTTATAATTTGTAATAATAATTTGAATTTAACAAATCTAAGTTCTGTAATTCACTATTACAAGTTCAGATCTTCAAGTTATAATTTACAATAATAATTAGAAGCTATCAATTTTAAGTTCTGTATTTGACAATTACAAGTTCAAATCTTCAAGTTATATTTTGCAATAATAATTAGAAGCTATCAATTTTAAGTTCTGTATTTGACAATTACAAGTTCAGATCTTCAAGTTATAATTTGCACTAATAATTTGTATTTAACAATTAGAAGTTCTGTATTTGACAATTACAAGTTCAGATCTTCAAGTTATAATTTGCAATAATAATTAGAAGCTATTAATTTTAAGTTCTGTATTTGACAATTACAAGTTCAGATCTTCAAGTTATAATTTGCAATAATAATTAGAAGCTATCAATTTTAAGTTCTGTATTTGACAATTACAAGTTCAGATCTTCAAGTTATAATTTGCACTAATAATTTGTATTTAACAATTAGAAGTTCTGTATTTGACAATTACCAGTTCAGATCTACAAGTTATAATTTGCAATAATAATTAGAAGCTATCAATTTTAAGTTCTGTATTTGATAATTACAAGTTCAGATCATCAAATAATAATTTGAAATAATAATTTGAATTTAACAAATCTAAGTTCTGTAATTCACTATTACAAGTTCAGATCTTCAAGTTATAATTTACAATAATAATTAGAAGCTATCAATTTTAAGTGCTGTATTTGACAATTACTAGAACAGATCTTCAAGTTATAATTTGCACTAATAATTTGTTATTAACAATTCGAAGTTCTGTATTTGACTATTACAAGTTCAGATCTTCAAGTTATAATTTGATTTATAATTATAAGCTATCAATTTTAAGTTCTGTATTTGACAATTACAAGTACAGATCTTCAAGTTATAATTTGCAATAATAATTGGAAGCTATCAATTTTAAGTTCTGTATTTGACAATTACTAGTTCAGATCTTCAAGCTATAATTAGAAATAATAATTTGAATTTGACAAATCTAAGTTCTGTAATTCACTATTACAAGTTCAGATCTTCAAGTTATAATTCACAATAATAATTAGAAGCTATCAATTTTAAGTTCTGTATTTGACAATTACAAGTTCAGATATCCAAGTTATTATTTGCAATAATAATTAGAAGCTATAAATTTTAAGTTCTGTATTTGACAATTACAAGTTCAGATCTTCAAGTTATAATTAGCACTAATAATTTGTATTTAACAATTAGAAGTTCTGTATTTGACAATTACAAGTTCAGATCTTCAATTTATAATTTGCAATAATAATTAGAAGCTATCAATTTTAAGTTCTGTATTTGACAATTACAAGTTCAGATCTTCAAGTTATTATTTGCAATAATAATTAGAAGATATCAATTTTAAGTTCTGTACTTGACAATTACAAGTTCAGATCTTCAAGTTATAATTTGAAATAATAAATTGAATTTAACAAATCTAAGTTCTGTAATTCACTATTACAAGTTCAGTTCTTCAAGTTATAATTTGAAATAATAATTAGAAGCAATCAATTTTAAGTTCTGTATTTGACAATTACTAGTTCAGATCTTCAAGTTATAATTTGAAATAATAAATTGAATTTAACAAATCTAAGTTCTGTAATTCACTATTACAAGTTCAGTTCTTCAAGTTATAATTTACAATAATAATTAGAAGCTATCAATTTTAAGTTCTGTATTTGACAATTACAAGTTCAGATCTTGAAGTTATAATTTACAATAATAATTAGAAGCTATCAATTTTAAGTTCTGTATTTGACAATTACAAGTTCAGATCTTCAAGTTATAATTTGCAATAATAATTAGAAGCTATCAATTTTAAGTTCTGTATTTGACAATTACTAGTTCAGATCTTCAAGTTATAATTTGAAATAATAAATTGAATTTAACAAATCTAAGTTCTGTAATTCACTATTACAAGTTCAGTTCTTCAAGTTATAATTTACAATAATAATTAGAAGCTATCAATTTTAAGTTCTGTATTTGACAATTACAAGGTCAGATCTTCAAGTTATAATTTACAATAATAATTAGAAGCTATCAATTTTAAGTTCTGTATTTGACAATTACTAGTTCAGATCTTCAAGTTATTATTTGCAATAATAATTAGAAGATATCAATTTTAAGTTCTGTATTTGACAATTACAAGGTCAGATCTTCAAGTTATAATTTACAATAATAATTAGAAGCTATCAATTTTAAGTTCTGTATTCGACAATTACTAGTTCAGATCTTCAAGTTATAATTTGTAATAATAATTTGAATTTAACAAATCTAAGTTCTGTAATTCACTATTACAAGTTCAGATCTTCAAGTTATAATTTACAATAATAATTAGAAGCTATCAATTTTAAGTTCTGTATTTGACAATTACAAGTTCAGATCTTCGAATTATTATTTGCAATCTTAGTTTGAATTTAACAATTCGAAGTTCTGTATTTACCTATTACAGGATCAGATCTTCAAGTTATAATTTGCAATCACAATTTGTATTTAACAATGCTAAGTTGCGTATTTGTCTATTACAAGTTCAGATCTTCAAATTATAATTTGCAATAATAATTAGAAGCTATCAATTTTAAGTTCTGAATTTGACAATTTCAAGTTCAGATCTTCAAGTTATTATTTGCAATAATAATTAGAAGCTATCAATTTTAAGTTCTGTATTTGACAATTACAAGTTCAGATCTTCAAGTTATAATTTACAATAACAATTAGAAGCTATCAATTTTAAGTTCTGTATTTGACAATTACAAGTTCAGATCTTCAAGTTATAATTTGCAATAATAATTAGAAGCTATCAATTTTAAGTTCTGTATTTGACAATTACTAGTTCAGATCTTCAAGTTATAATTTATAATAATAATTTGAATTTAACAAATCTAAGTTCTGTAATTCACTATTACAAGATCAGATCTTCAAGTTATAATTTACAATAATAATTAGAAGCTATCAATTTTAAGTTCTGTATTTGACAATTACAAGTTCAGAACTTCAAGTTATAATTTGCACTAATAATTTGTATTTAACAATTAGAAGTTCTCTATTTGACAATTACAAGTTCAGATCTTCAAGTTATATTTTGCAATAATAATTAGAAGCTATCAATTTTAAGTTCTGTATTTGACAATTACAAGTTCAGATCTTCAAGTTATAATTTGCACTAATAATTTGTATTTAACAATTAGAAGTTCTGTATTTGACAATTACAAGTTCAGATCTTCAAGTTATAATTTGCAATAATAATTAGAAGCTATTAATTTTAAGTTCTGTATTTGACAATTACAAGTTCAGATCTTCAAGTTATAATTTGCAATAATAATTAGAAGCTATCAATTTTAAGTTCTGTATTTGACAATTACAAGTTCAGATCTTCAAGTTATAATTTGCACTAATAATTTGTATTTAACAATTAGAAGTTCTGTATTTGACAATTACCAGTTCAGATCTACAAGTTATAATTTGCAATAATAATTAGAAGCTATCAATTTTAAGTTCTGTATTTGACAATTACAAGTTCAGATAATCAAATAATAATTTGAAATAATAATTTGAATTTAACAAATCTAAGTTCTATAATTCACTATTACAAGTTCAGATCTTCAAGTTATAATTTACAATAATAATTAGAAGCTATCAATTTTAAGTGCTGTATTTGACAATTACTAGAACAGATCTTCAAGTTATAATTTGCACTAATAATTTGTTTTTAACAATTCGAAGTTCTGTATTTGACTATTACAAGTTCAGATCTTCAAGTTGTAATTTGATTTATAATTATAAGCTATCAATTTTAAGTTCTGTATTTGACAATTACAAGTACAGATCTTCAAGTTATAATTTGCAATAATAATTGGAAGCTATCAATTTTAAGTTCTGTATTTGACAATTACTAGTTCAGATCTTCAAGCTATAATTAGAAATAATAATTTGAATTTGACAAATCTAAGTTCTGTAATTCACTATTACAAGTTCAGATCTTCAAGTTATAATTCACAATAATAATTAGAAGCTATCAATTTTAAGTTCTGTATTTGACAATTACAAGTTCAGATATCCAAGTTATTATTTGCAATAATAATTAGAAGCTATAAATTTTAAGTTCTGTATTTGACAATTACAAGTTCAGATCTTCAAGTTATAATTAGCACTAATAATTTGTATTTAACAATTAGAAGTTCTGTATTTGACAATTACAAGTTCAGATCTTCAAGTTATAATTTGCAATAATAATTAGAAGCTATCAATTTTAAGTTCTGTATTTGACAATTACAAGTTCAGATCTTCAAGTTATTATTTGCAATAATAATTAGAAGATATCAATTTTAAGTTCTGTACTTGACAATTACAAGTTCAGATCTTCAAGTTATAATTTGAAATAATAAATTGAATTTAACAAATCTAAGTTCTGTAATTCACTATTACAAGTTCAGTTCTTCAAGTTATAATTTGAAATAATAATTAGAAGCAATCAATTTTAAGTTCTGTATTTGACAATTACTAGTTCAGATCTTCAAGTTATAATTTGAAATAATAAATTGAATTTAACAAATCTAAGTTCTGTAATTCACTATTACAAGTTCAGTTCTTCAAGTTATAATTTACAATAATAATTAGAAGCTATCAATTTTAAGTTCTGTATTTGACAATTACAAGTTCAGATCTTGAAGTTATAATTTACAATAATAATTAGAAGCTATCAATTTTAAGTTCTGTATTTGACAATTACAAGTTCAGATCTTCAAGTTATAATTTGCAATAATAATTAGAAGCTATCAATTTTAAGTTCTGTATTTGACAATTACTAGTTCAGATCTTCAAGTTATAATTTGAAATAATAAATTGAATTTAACAAATCTAAGTTCTGTAATTCACTATTACAAGTTCAGTTCTTCAAGTTATAATTTACAATAATAATTAGAAGCTATCAATTTTAAGTTCTGTATTTGACAATTACAAGGTCAGATCTTCAAGTTATAATTTACAATAATAATTAGAAGCTATCAATTTTAAGTTCTGTATTTGACAATTACTAGTTCAGATCTTCAAGTTATTATTTGCAATAATAATTAGAAGATATCAATTTTAAGTTCTGTATTTGACAATTACAAGGTCAGATCTTCAAGTTATAATTTACAATAATAATTAGAAGCTATCAATTTTAAGTTCTGTATTTGACAATTACTAGTTCAGATCTTCAAGTTATAATTTGTATTAATAATTTGAATTTAACAAATCTAAGTTCTGTAATTCACTATTACAAGTTCAGATCTTCAAGTTATAATTTCAATAATAATTAGAAGCTATCAATTTTAAGTTCTGTATTTGACAATTACAAGTTCAGATCTTCGAATTATTATTTGCAATCTTAGTTTGAATTTAACAATTCGAAGTTCTGTATTTACCTATTACAGGATCAGATCTTCAAGTTATAATTTGCAATCACAATTTGTATTTAACAATGCTAAGTTGCGTATTTGTCTATTACAAGTTCAGATCTTCAAATTATAATTTGCAATAATAATTAGAAGCTATCAATTTTAAGTTCTGAATTTGACAATTTCAAGTTCAGATCTTCAAGTTATTATTTGCAATAATAATTAGAAGCTATCAATTTTAAGTTCTGTATTTGACAATTACAAGTTCAGATCTTCAAGTTATAATTTACAATAACAATTAGAAGCTATCAATTTTAAGTTCTGTATTTGACAATTACAAGTTCAGATCTTCAAGTTATAATTTGCAATAATAATTAGAAGCTATCAATTTTAAGTTCTGTATTTGACAATTACTAGTTCAGATCTTCAAGTTATAATTTATAATAATAATTTGAATTTAACAAATCTAAGTTCTGTAATTCACTATTACAAGTTCAGATCTTCAAGTTATAATTTACAATAATAATTAGAAGCTATCAATTTTAAGTTCTGTATTTGACAATTACAAGTTCAGAACTTCAAGTTATAATTTGCACTAATAATTTGTATTTAACAATTAGAAGTTCTCTATTTGACAATTACAAGTTCAGATCTTCAAGTTATATTTTGCAATAATAATTAGAAGCTATCAATTTTAAGTTCTGTATTTGACAATTACAAGTTCAGATCTTCAAGTTATAATTTGCACTAATAATTTGTATTTAACAATTAGAAGTTCTGTATTTGACAATTACAAGTTCAGATCTTCAAGTTATAATTTGCAATAATAATTAGAAGCTATTAATTTTAAGTTCTGTATTTGACAATTACAAGTTCAGATCTTCAAGTTATAATTTGCAATAATAATTAGAAGCTATCAATTTTAAGTTCTGTATTTGACAATTACAAGTTCAGATCTTCAAGTTATAATTTGCACTAATAATTTGTATTTAACAATTAGAAGTTCTGTATTTGACAATTACCAGTTCAGATCTACAAGTTATAATTTGCAATAATAATTAGAAGCTATCAATTTTAAGTTCTGTATTTGACAATTACAAGTTCAGATCATCAAATAATAATTTGAAATAATAATTTGAATTTAACAAATCTAAGTTCTGTAATTCACTATTACAAGTTCAGATCTTCAAGTTATAATTTACAATAATAATTAGAAGCTATCAATTTTAAGTTTTGTATTTGACAATTACTAGAACAGATCTTCAAGTTATAATTTGCACTAATAATTTGTTTTTAACAATTCGAAGTTCTGTATTTGACTATTACAAGTTCAGATCTTCAAGTTATAATTTGATTTATAATTATAAGCTATCAATTTTAAGTTCTATATTTGACAATTACAAGTACAGATCTTCAAGTTATAATTTGCAATAATAATTGGAAGCTATCAATTTTAAGTTCTGTATTTGACAATTACTAGTTCAGATCTTCAAGCTATAATTAGAAATAATAATTTGAATTTGACAAATCTAAGTTCTGTAATTCACTATTACAAGTTCAGATCTTCAAGTTATAATTCACAATAATAATTAGAAGCCATCAATTTTAAGTTCTGTATTTGACAATTACAAGTTCAGATATCCAAGTTATTATTTGCAATAATAATTAGAAGCTATAAATTTTAAGTTCTGTATTTGACAATTACAAGTTCAGATCTTCAAGTTATAATTAGCACTAATAATTTGTATTTAACAATTAGAAGTTCTGTATTTGACAATTACTAGTTCAGATCTTCAAGTTATAATTTTCAATAATAATTAGAAGCTATCAATTTTAAGTTCTGTATTTGACAATTACTAGTTCAGATCTTCAAGTTATTATTTGCAATAATAATTAGAAGATATCAATTTTAAGTTCTGTACTTGACAATTACAAGTTCAGATCTTCAAGTTATAATTTGAAATAATTAATTGAATTTAACAAATCTAAGTTCTGTAATTCACTATTACAAGTTCAGTTCTTCAAGTTATAATTTGAAATAATAATTAGAAGCAATCAATTTTAAGTTCTGTATTTGACAATTACTAGTTCAGATCTTCAAGTTATAATTTGAAATAATAAATTGAATTTAACAAATCTAAGTTCTGTAATTCACTATTACAAGTTCAGTTCTTCAAGTTATAATTTACAATAATAATTAGAAGCTATCAATTTTAAGTTCTGTATTTGACAATTACAAGTTCAGATCTTGAAGTTATAATTTACAATAATAATTAGAAGCTATCAATTTTAAGTTCTGTATTTGACAATTACAAGTTCAGATCTTCAAGTTATAATTTGCAATAATAATTAGAAGCTATCAATTTTAAGTTCTGTATTTGACAATTACTAGTTCAGATCTTCAAGTTATAATTTGAAATAATAAATTGAATTTAACAAATCTAAGTTCTGTAATTCACTATTACAAGTTCAGTTCTTCAAGTTATAATTTACAATAATAAATAGAAGCTATCAATTTTAAGTTCTCTATTTGACAATTACAAGGTCAGATCTTCAAGTTATAATTTACAATAATAATTAGAAGCTATCAATTTTAAGTTCTGTATTTGACAATTACTAGTTCAGATCTTCAAGTTATTATTTGCAATAATAATTAGAAGATATCAATTTTAAGTTCTGTATTTGACAATTACAAGGTCAGATCTTCAAGTTATAATTTACAATAATAATTAGAAGCTATCAATTTTAAGTTCTGTATTTGACAATTACTAGTTCAGATCTCCAAGTTATAATTTGTAATAATAATTTGTATTTAACAAATCTAAGTTCTGTAATTCACTATTACAAGTTCAGATCTTCAAGTTATAATTTACAATAATAATTAGAAGCTATCAATTTTAAGTTCTGTATTTGACAATTACAAGTTCAGATCTTCGAATTATTATTTGCAATCTTAGTTTGAATTTAACAATTCGAAGTTCTGTATTTACCTATTACAGGATCAGATCTTCAAGTTATAATTTGCAATCACAATTTGTATTTAACAATGCTAAGTTGCGTATTTGTCTATTACAAGTTCAGATCTTCAAATTATAATTTGCAATAATAATTAGAAGCTATCAATTTTAAGTTCTGAATTTGACAATTTCAAGTTCAGATCTTCAAGTTATTATTTGCAATAATAATTAGAAGCTATCAATTTTAAGTTCTGTATTTGACAATTACAAGTTCAGATCTTCAAGTTATAATTTACAATAACAATTAGAAGCTATCAATTTTAAGTTCTGTATTTGACAATTACAAGTTCAGATCTTCAAGTTATAATTTGCAATAATAATTAGAAGCTATCAATTTTAAGTTCTGTATTTGACAATTACTAGTTCAGATCTTCAAGTTATAATTTATAATAATAATTTGAATTTAACAAATCTAAGTTCTGTAATTCACTATTACAAGTTCAGATCTTCAAGTTATAATTTACAATAATAATTAGAAGCTATCAATTTTAAGTTCTGTATTTGACAATTACAAGTTCAGAACTTCAAGTTATAATTTGCACTAATAATTTGTATTTAACAATTAGAAGTTCTCTATTTGACAATTACAAGTTCAGATCTTCAAGTTATATTTTGCAATAATAATTAGAAGCTATCAATTTTAAGTTCTGTATTTGACAATTACAAGTTCAGATCTTCAAGTTATAATTTGCACTAATAATTTGTATTTAACAATTAGAAGTTCTGTATTTGACAATTACAAGTTCAGATCTTCAAGTTATAATTTGCAATAATAATTAGAAGCTATTAATTTTAAGTTCTGTATTTGACAATTACAAGTTCAGATCTTCAAGTTATAATTTGCAATAATAATTAGAAGCTATCAATTTTAAGTTCTGTATTTGACAATTACAAGTTCAGATCTTCAAGTTATAATTTGCACTAATAATTTGTATTTAACAATTAGAAGTTCTGTATTTGACAATTACCAGTTCAGATCTACAAGTTATAATTTGCAATAATAATTAGAAGCTATCAATTTTAAGTTCTGTATTTGACAATTACAAGTTCAGATCATCAAATAATAATTTGAAATAATAATTTGAATTTAACAAATCTAAGTTCTGTAATTCACTATTACAAGTTCAGATCTTCATGTTATAATTTACAATAATAATTAGAAGCTATCAATTTTAAGTTTTGTATTTGACAATTACTAGAACAGATCTTCAAGTTATAATTTGCACTAATAATTTGTTTTTAACAATTCGAAGTTCTGTATTTGACTATTACAAGTTCAGATCTTCAAGTTATAATTTGATTTATAATTATAAGCTATCAATTTTAAGTTCTGTATTTGACAATTACAAGTACAGATCTTCAAGTTATAATTTGCAATAATAATTGGAAGCTATCAATTTTAAGTTCTGTATTTGACAATTACTAGTTCAGATCTTCAAGCTATAATTAGAAATAATAATTTGAATTTGACAAATCTAAGTTCTGTAATTCACTATTACAAGTTCAGATCTTCAAGTTATAATTCACAATAATAATTAGAAGCTATCAATTTTAAGTTCTGTATTTGACAATTACAAGTTCAGATATCCAAGTTATTATTTGCAATAATAATTAGAAGCTATAAATTTTAAGTTCTGTATTTGACAATTACAAGTTCAGATCTTCAAGTTATAATTAGCACTAATAATTTGTATTTAACAATTAGAAGTTCTGTATTTGACAATTACAAGTTCAGATCTTCAAGTTATAATTTGCAATAATAATTAGAAGCTATCAATTTTAAGTTCTGTATTTGACAATTACAAGTTCAGATCTTCAAGTTATTATTTGCAATAATAATTAGAAGATATCAATTTTAAGTTCTGTACTTGACAATTACAAGTTCAGATCTTCAAGTTATAATTTACAATAATAATTAGAAGCTATCAATTTTAAGTTCTGTATCTGTCAATTACAAGTTCAGATCTTCAAGTTATTATTTGCAATAATAATTAGCAGATATCAATTTTAAGTTCTGTACTTGACAATTACAAGTTCAGATCTTCAAGTTATAATTTACAATAATAATTAGAAGCTATCAATTTTAAGTTCTGTATTTGTCAATTACAAGTTCAGATCTTCAAGTTATAATTTGCAATAATAATTAGAAGCTATCAATTTTAAGTTCTGTATTTGACAATTACTAGTTCAGATCTTCAAGTTATAATTTGAAATAATAATTTGAATTTAACAAATCTAAGTTCTGTAATTCACAATTACAAGTTCAGATCTTCAAGTTATAATTTACAATAATAATTAGAAGCTATCAATTTTTAGTTCTGTATTTGATAATTACAAGTTCAGATCTTCAAGTTATAAATTGAAATAATAATTAGAAGCTATCAATTTTAAGTTCTGTATTTGACAATTACAAGTTCAGATCTTCTAGTTATAATTTGCAATAATAATTAGAAGCTATCAATATTAAGTTCTGTATTTGAAAATTACTAGTTCAGATCTTCAAGTTATAATTTGCACTAATAATTTGTATTTAACAATTAGAAGTTCTGTATTTGACAATTACAAGTTCAGATCTTCTAGTTATAATTTGCAATAAAAATTAGAAGCTATCAATATTAAGTTCTGTATTTGAAAATTACTAGTTCAGATCTTCAAGTTATAATTTGCACTAATAATTAGTATTTAATAATTCGAAGTTCTGTATTTGACAATTACTAGTTCAGATCTTCAAGTTATAATTTGAAATAATAATTTGAATTTAGCAAATCTTAGTTCTGTAATTCACTATTACAAGTTCAGATCTTCAAGTTATAATTTGCAATAATAATTAGAAGCTATCAATTTTAAGTTCTATATTTGACAATTACTAGTTCAGATCTTCAAGTTATAATTTGCACTAATAATTTGTATTTAACAATTAGAAGTTCTGTATTTGACTATTACAAGTTCAGATCTTCAAGTTATTATTTGCAATAATAATTATAAGCTATCAATTTAAGTTCTGTATTTGACAATTACTAGTTCAGATCTTCAAGTTATAATTTGCAATAATAATTAGAAGCTATCAATTTTAAGTTCTGTATTTGACAATTACAAGGTCAGATCTTCAAGTTATAATTTACAATAATAATTAGAAGCTATCAATTTTAAGTTCTGTATTTGACAATTACTAGTTCAGATCTCCAAGTTATAATTTGTAATAATAATTTGTATTTAACAAATCTAAGTTCTGTAATTCACTATTACAAGTTCAGATCTTCAAGTTATAATTTACAATAATAATTAGAAGCTATCAATTTTAAGTTCTGTATTTGACAATTACAAGTTCAGATCTTCGAATTATTATTTGCAATCTTAGTTTGAATTTAACAATTCGAAGTTCTGTATTTACCTATTACAGGATCAGATCTTCAAGTTATAATTTGCAATCACAATTTGTATTTAACAATGCTAAGTTGCGTATTTGTCTATTACAAGTTCAGATCTTCAAATTATAATTTGCAATAATAATTAGAAGCTATCAATTTTAAGTTCTGAATTTGACAATTTCAAGTTCAGATCTTCAAGTTATTATTTGCAATAATAATTAGAAGCTATCAATTTTAAGTTCTGTATTTGACAATTACAAGTTCAGATCTTCAAGTTATAATTTACAATAACAATTAGAAGCTATCAATTTTAAGTTCTGTATTTGACAATTACAAGTTCAGATCTTCAAGTTATAATTTGCAATAATAATTAGAAGCTATCAATTTTAAGTTCTGTATTTGACAATTACTAGTTCAGATCTTCAAGTTATAATTTATAATAATAATTTGAATTTAACAAATCTAAGTTCTGTAATTCACTATTACAAGTTCAGATCTTCAAGTTATAATTTACAATAATAATTAGAAGCTATCAATTTTAAGTTCTGTATTTGACAATTACAAGTTCAGAACTTCAAGTTATAATTTGCACTAATAATTTGTATTTAACAATTAGAAGTTCTCTATTTGACAATTACAAGTTCAGATCTTCAAGTTATATTTTGCAATAATAATTAGAAGCTATCAATTTTAAGTTCTGTATTTGACAATTACAAGTTCAGATCTTCAAGTTATAATTTGCACTAATAATTTGTATTTAACAATTAGAAGTTCTGTATTTGACAATTACAAGTTCAGATCTTCAAGTTATAATTTGCAATAATAATTAGAAGCTATTAATTTTAAGTTCTGTATTTGACAATTACAAGTTCAGATCTTCAAGTTATAATTTGCAATAATAATTAGAAGCTATCAATTTTAAGTTCTGTATTTGACAATTACAAGTTCAGATCTTCAAGTTATAATTTGCACTAATAATTTGTATTTAACAATTAGAAGTTCTGTATTTGACAATTACCAGTTCAGATCTACAAGTTATAATTTGCAATAATAATTAGAAGCTATCAATTTTAAGTTCTGTATTTGACAATTACAAGTTCAGATCATCAAATAATAATTTGAAATAATAATTTGAATTTAACAAATCTAAGTTCTGTAATTCACTATTACAAGTTCAGATCTTCATGTTATAATTTACAATAATAATTAGAAGCTATCAATTTTAAGTTTTGTATTTGACAATTACTAGAACAGATCTTCAAGTTATAATTTGCACTAATAATTTGTTTTTAACAATTCGAAGTTCTGTATTTGACTATTACAAGTTCAGATCTTCAAGTTATAATTTGATTTATAATTATAAGCTATCAATTTTAAGTTCTGTATTTGACAATTACAAGTACAGATCTTCAAGTTATAATTTGCAATAATAATTGGAAGCTATCAATTTTAAGTTCTGTATTTGACAATTACTAGTTCAGATCTTCAAGCTATAATTAGAAATAATAATTTGAATTTGACAAATCTAAGTTCTGTAATTCACTATTACAAGTTCAGATCTTCAAGTTATAATTCACAATAATAATTAGAAGCTATCAATTTTAAGTTCTGTATTTGACAATTACAAGTTCAGATATCCAAGTTATTATTTGCAATAATAATTAGAAGCTATAAATTTTAAGTTCTGTATTTGACAATTACAAGTTCAGATCTTCAAGTTATAATTAGCACTAATAATTTGTATTTAACAATTAGAAGTTCTGTATTTGACAATTACAAGTTCAGATCTTCAAGTTATAATTTGCAATAATAATTAGAAGCTATCAATTTTAAGTTCTGTATTTGACAATTACAAGTTCAGATCTTCAAGTTATTATTTGCAATAATAATTAGAAGATATCAATTTTAAGTTCTGTACTTGACAATTACAAGTTCAGATCTTCAAGTTATAATTTACAATAATAATTAGAAGCTATCAATTTTAAGTTCTGTATCTGTCAATTACAAGTTCAGATCTTCAAGTTATTATTTGCAATAATAATTAGCAGATATCAATTTTAAGTTCTGTACTTGACAATTACAAGTTCAGATCTTCAAGTTATAATTTACAATAATAATTAGAAGCTATCAATTTTAAGTTCTGTATTTGTCAATTACAAGTTCAGATCTTCAAGTTATAATTTGCAATAATAATTAGAAGCTATCAATTTTAAGTTCTGTATTTGACAATTACTAGTTCAGATCTTCAAGTTATAATTTGAAATAATAATTTGAATTTAACAAATCTAAGTTCTGTAATTCACAATTACAAGTTCAGATCTTCAAGTTATAATTTACAATAATAATTAGAAGCTATCAATTTTTAGTTCTGTATTTGATAATTACAAGTTCAGATCTTCAAGTTATAAATTGAAATAATAATTAGAAGCTATCAATTTTAAGTTCTGTATTTGACAATTACAAGTTCAGATCTTCTAGTTATAATTTGCAATAATAATTAGAAGCTATCAATATTAAGTTCTGTATTTGAAAATTACTAGTTCAGATCTTCAAGTTATAATTTGCACTAATAATTTGTATTTAACAATTAGAAGTTCTGTATTTGACAATTACAAGTTCAGATCTTCTAGTTATAATTTGCAATAAAAATTAGAAGCTATCAATATTAAGTTCTGTATTTGAAAATTACTAGTTCAGATCTTCAAGTTATAATTTGCACTAATAATTAGTATTTAATAATTCGAAGTTCTGTATTTGACAATTACTAGTTCAGATCTTCAAGTTATAATTTGAAATAATAATTTGAATTTAGCAAATCTTAGTTCTGTAATTCACTATTACAAGTTCAGATCTTCAAGTTATAATTTGCAATAATAATTAGAAGCTATCAATTTTAAGTTCTATATTTGACAATTACTAGTTCAGATCTTCAAGTTATAATTTGCACTAATAATTTGTATTTAACAATTAGAAGTTCTGTATTTGACTATTACAAGTTCAGATCTTCAAGTTATTATTTGCAATAATAATTATAAGCTATCAATTTAAGTTCTGTATTTGACAATTACTAGTTCAGATCTTCAAGTTATAATTTGCAATAATAATTAGAAGCTATCAATTTTAAGTTCTGTATTTGACAATTACAAGTTCAGATCTTCAAGTTATAATTTGCACTTATAATTTGTTTTTAACAGTTAGAAGTTCTGTATTTGACTATTACTAGTTCAGATTTTCAAATTATTATTTGCAATCTTAATTTGAATTTAACAATTAGAAGTTCTGTATTTACCTATTACATGTTCAGATCTTCAAGTTATAATTTGCACTAATAATTTGTATTTAACAATTCGATGTTCAGTATTTGACTATTACAAGTTCAGATCTTCAAGTTATAATTTGAACTATAATTATAAGCTATCAATTTTAAGTTCTGTATTTGACAATTAAAAGTACAGATCTTCCAGTTATTATTTGCAATAATAATTAGAAGCTATCAATTTTAAGTTCTGTATTTGACAATTACAAGTTCAGATCTTCAAGTTATAATTTGAAATAATAATTAGAAGCTATCAATTTTAAGTTCTGCATTTGATAATTACAAGTTCAGATCTTCAAGTTATAATTTACAATAATAATTAGAAGCTATCAATTTTAAGTTCTGTATTTGACAATTACTAGTTCAGATCTTCAAGTTATAATTTGAAATAATAATTTGAATTTTACAAATCTAAGTTCTGTAATTCACTATTACAAGTTCAGATCTTCAAGTTATAATTTGCAATCACAATTTGTATTTAACAATGCTAAGTTGCGTATTTGTCTATTACAAGTTCAGATCTTCAAATTATAATTTGCAATAATAATTAGAAGCTATCAATTTTAAGTTCTGTATTTGACAATTACAAGTTCAGATCTTCAAGTTATTATTTGCATTAATAATTAGAAGCTATTAATTTTAAGTTCTGTATTTGACAATTACAAGTTCAGATCTTGAAGTTATAATTTACAATAATAATTAGAAGCTATCAATTTTAAGTTCTGTATTTAACAATTACAAGTTCAGATCTTCAAGTTATAATATGCAATAATAATTAGAAGCTATCAATTTTAAGTTCTGTATTCGACAATTACTAGTTCAGATCTTCAAGTTATAATTTGAAATAATAATTTGAATTTAACAAATCTAAGTTCTGTAATTCACTATTACAAGTTCAGATCTTCAAGTTATAATTTACCATAATAATTAGAAGCTATCAATTTTAAGTTCTGTATTTGACAATTACAAGTTCAGATCTTCAAGTTATAATTTACAATAACAATTAGAAGCTATCAATTTTAAGTTCTGTATTTGACAATTACAAGTTCAGATCTTCAAGTTATAATTTGCAATAATAATTAGAAGCTATCAATTTTAAGTTCTGTATTTGACAATTACTAGTTCAGATCTTCAAGTTATAATTTATAATAATAATTTGAATTTAACAAATCTAAGTTCTGTAATTCACTATTACAAGTTCAGATCTTCAAGTTATAATTTACAATAATAATTAGAAGCTATCAATTTTAAGTTCTGTATTTGACAATTACAAGTTCAGAACTTCAAGTTATAATTTGCACTAATAATTTGTATTTAACAATTAGAAGTTCTCTATTTGACAATTACAAGTTCAGATCTTCAAGTTATATTTTGCAATAATAATTAGAAGCTATCAATTTTAAGTTCTGTATTTGACAATTACAAGTTCAGATCTTCAAGTTATAATTTGCACTAATAATTTGTATTTAACAATTAGAAGTTCTGTATTTGACAATTACAAGTTCAGATCTTCAAGTTATAATTTGCAATAATAATTAGAAGCTATTAATTTTAAGTTCTGTATTTGACAATTACAAGTTCAGATCTTCAAGTTATAATTTGCAATAATAATTAGAAGCTATCAATTTTAAGTTCTGTATTTGACAATTACAAGTTCAGATCTTCAAGTTATAATTTGCACTAATAATTTGTATTTAACAATTAGAAGTTCTGTATTTGACAATTACCAGTTCAGATCTACAAGTTATAATTTGCAATAATAATTAGAAGCTATCAATTTTAAGTTCTGTATTTGACAATTACAAGTTCAGATCATCAAATAATAATTTGAAATAATAATTTGAATTTAACAAATCTAAGTTCTGTAATTCACTATTACAAGTTCAGATCTTCATGTTATAATTTACAATAATAATTAGAAGCTATCAATTTTAAGTTTTGTATTTGACAATTACTAGAACAGATCTTCAAGTTATAATTTGCACTAATAATTTGTTTTTAACAATTCGAAGTTCTGTATTTGACTATTACAAGTTCAGATCTTCAAGTTATAATTTGATTTATAATTATAAGCTATCAATTTTAAGTTCTGTATTTGACAATTACAAGTACAGATCTTCAAGTTATAATTTGCAATAATAATTGGAAGCTATCAATTTTAAGTTCTGTATTTGACAATTACTAGTTCAGATCTTCAAGCTATAATTAGAAATAATAATTTGAATTTGACAAATCTAAGTTCTGTAATTCACTATTACAAGTTCAGATCTTCAAGTTATAATTCACAATAATAATTAGAAGCTATCAATTTTAAGTTCTGTATTTGACAATTACAAGTTCAGATATCCAAGTTATTATTTGCAATAATAATTAGAAGCTATAAATTTTAAGTTCTGTATTTGACAATTACAAGTTCAGATCTTCAAGTTATAATTAGCACTAATAATTTGTATTTAACAATTAGAAGTTCTGTATTTGACAATTACAAGTTCAGATCTTCAAGTTATAATTTGCAATAATAATTAGAAGCTATCAATTTTAAGTTCTGTATTTGACAATTACAAGTTCAGATCTTCAAGTTATTATTTGCAATAATAATTAGAAGATATCAATTTTAAGTTCTGTACTTGACAATTACAAGTTCAGATCTTCAAGTTATAATTTACAATAATAATTAGAAGCTATCAATTTTAAGTTCTGTATCTGTCAATTACAAGTTCAGATCTTCAAGTTATTATTTGCAATAATAATTAGCAGATATCAATTTTAAGTTCTGTACTTGACAATTACAAGTTCAGATCTTCAAGTTATAATTTACAATAATAATTAGAAGCTATCAATTTTAAGTTCTGTATTTGTCAATTACAAGTTCAGATCTTCAAGTTATAATTTGCAATAATAATTAGAAGCTATCAATTTTAAGTTCTGTATTTGACAATTACTAGTTCAGATCTTCAAGTTATAATTTGAAATAATAATTTGAATTTAACAAATCTAAGTTCTGTAATTCACAATTACAAGTTCAGATCTTCAAGTTATAATTTACAATAATAATTAGAAGCTATCAATTTTTAGTTCTGTATTTGATAATTACAAGTTCAGATCTTCAAGTTATAAATTGAAATAATAATTAGAAGCTATCAATTTTAAGTTCTGTATTTGACAATTACAAGTTCAGATCTTCTAGTTATAATTTGCAATAATAATTAGAAGCTATCAATATTAAGTTCTGTATTTGAAAATTACTAGTTCAGATCTTCAAGTTATAATTTGCACTAATAATTTGTATTTAACAATTAGAAGTTCTGTATTTGACAATTACAAGTTCAGATCTTCTAGTTATAATTTGCAATAAAAATTAGAAGCTATCAATATTAAGTTCTGTATTTGAAAATTACTAGTTCAGATCTTCAAGTTATAATTTGCACTAATAATTAGTATTTAATAATTCGAAGTTCTGTATTTGACAATTACTAGTTCAGATCTTCAAGTTATAATTTGAAATAATAATTTGAATTTAGCAAATCTTAGTTCTGTAATTCACTATTACAAGTTCAGATCTTCAAGTTATAATTTGCAATAATAATTAGAAGCTATCAATTTTAAGTTCTATATTTGACAATTACTAGTTCAGATCTTCAAGTTATAATTTGCACTAATAATTTGTATTTAACAATTAGAAGTTCTGTATTTGACTATTACAAGTTCAGATCTTCAAGTTATTATTTGCAATAATAATTATAAGCTATCAATTTAAGTTCTGTATTTGACAATTACTAGTTCAGATCTTCAAGTTATAATTTGCAATAATAATTAGAAGCTATCAATTTTAAGTTCTGTATTTGACAATTACAAGTTCAGATCTTCAAGTTATAATTTGCACTTATAATTTGTTTTTAACAGTTAGAAGTTCTGTATTTGACTATTACTAGTTCAGATTTTCAAATTATTATTTGCAATCTTAATTTGAATTTAACAATTAGAAGTTCTGTATTTACCTATTACATGTTCAGATCTTCAAGTTATAATTTGCACTAATAATTTGTATTTAACAATTCGATGTTCTGTATTTGACTATTACAAGTTCAGATCTTCAAGTTATAATTTGAACTATAATTATAAGCTATCAATTTTAAGTTCTGTATTTGACAATTAAAAGTACAGATCTTCCAGTTATTATTTGCAATAATAATTAGAAGCTATCAATTTTAAGTTCTGTATTTGACAATTACAAGTTCAGATCTTCAAGTTATAATTTGAAATAATAATTAGAAGCTATCAATTTTAAGTTCTGCATTTGATAATTACAAGTTCAGATCTTCAAGTTATAATTTACAATAATAATTAGAAGCTATCAATTTTAAGTTCTGTATTTGACAATTACTAGTTCAGATCTTCAAGTTATAATTTGAAATAATAATTTGAATTTTACAAATCTAAGTTCTGTAATTCACTATTACAAGTTCAGATCTTCAAGTTATAATTTGCAATCACAATTTGTATTTAACAATGCTAAGTTGCGTATTTGTCTATTACAAGTTCAGATCTTCAAATTATAATTTGCAATAATAATTAGAAGCTATCAATTTTAAGTTCTGTATTTGACAATTACAAGTTCAGATCTTCAAGTTATTATTTGCAATAATAATTAGAAGCTATTAATTTTAAGTTCTGTATTTGACAATTACAAGTTCAGATCTTGAAGTTATAATTTACAATAATAATTAGAAGCTATCAATTTTAAGTTCTGTATTTAACAATTACAAGTTCAGATCTTCAAGTTATAATATGCAATAATAATTAGAAGCTATCAATTTTAAGTTCTGTATTCGACAATTACTAGTTCAGATCTTCAAGTTATAATTTGAAATAATAATTTGAATTTAACAAATCTAAGTTCTGTAATTCACTATTACAAGTTCAGATCTTCAAGTTATAATTTACCATAATAATTAGAAGCTATCAATTTTAAGTTCTGTATTTGACAATTACAAGTTCAGATCTTCAAGTTATAATTTGCACTAATAATTTGTATTTAACAATTTGAAGTTCTGTATTTGACAATTACAAGTTCAGATCTTCAAGTTATAATTTGCAATAATAATTAGAAGCTATTAATTTTAAGTTCTGTATTTGACAATTACAAGTTCAGATCTTCAAGTTATAATTTGAAATAATAATTAGAAGCTATCAATTTTATGTTCTGTATTTGACAATTACAAGTTCAGATCTTCAAGTTATAATTTGCAATAATAATTAGAAGCTATCAATTTTAAGTTCTGTATTTGACAATTACAAGTTCAGATCTTCAAGTTATAATTTGCAATAATAATTAGAAGCTATCAATTTTAAGTTCTGTATTGGACAATTACTAGTTCAGATCTCCAAGTTATTATTTGCTATAATAATTAGAAGCTATCAATTTTAAGTTCTGTATTTGACAATTACTAGAACAGATCTTCAAGTTATAATTTGCACTAATAATTTGTTTTTAACAATTCGAAGTTCTGTATTTGACTATTACAAGTTCAGATCTTCAAGTTATAATTTGATTTATAATTATAAGCTATCAATTTTAAGTTCTGTATTTGACAATTACAAGTACAGATCTTCAAGTTATAATTTGCAATAATAATTGGAAGCTATCAATTTTAAGTTCTGTATTTGACAATTACTAGTTCAGATCTTCAAGCTATAATTAGAAATAATAATTTGAATTTGACAAATCTAAGTTCTGTAATTCACTATTACAAGTTCAGATCTTCAAGTTATAATTCACAATAATAATTAGAAGCTATCAATTTTAAGTTCTGTATTTGACAATTACAAGTTCAGATATCCAAGTTATTATTTGCAATAATAATTAGAAGCTATAAATTTTAAGTTCTGTATTTGACAATTACAAGTTCAGATCTTCAAGTTATAATTAGCACTAATAATTTGTATTTAACAATTAGAAGTTCTGTATTTGACAATTACAAGTTCAGATCTTCAAGTTATAATTTGCAATAATAATTAGAAGCTATCAATTTTAAGTTCTGTATTTGACAATTACAAGTTCAGATCTTCAAGTTATTATTTGCAATAATAATTAGAAGATATCAATTTTAAGTTCTGTACTTGACAATTACAAGTTCAGATCTTCAAGTTATAATTTACAATAATAATTAGAAGCTATCAATTTTAAGTTCTGTATTTGTCAATTACAAGTTCAGATCTTCAAGTTATTATTTGCAATAATAATTAGCAGATATCAATTTTAAGTTCTGTACTTGACAATTACAAGTTCAGATCTTCAAGTTATAATTTACAATAATAATTAGAAGCTATCAATTTTAAGTTCTGTATTTGTCAATTACAAGTTCAGATCTTCAAGTTATAATTTGCAATAATAATTAGAAGCTATCAATTTTAAGTTCTGTATTTGACAATTACTAGTTCAGATCTTCAAGTTATAATTTGAAATAATAATTTGAATTTAACAAATCTAAGTTCTGTAATTCACAATTACAAGTTCAGATCTTCAAGTTATAATTTACAATAATAATTAGAAGCTATCAATTTTTAGTTCTGTATTTGACAATTACAAGTTCAGATCTTCAAGTTATAAATTGAAATAATAATTAGAAGCTATCAATTTTAAGTTCTGTATTTGACAATTACAAGTTCAGATCTTCTAGTTATAATTTGCAATAATAATTAGAAGCTATCAATATTAAGTTCTGTATTTGAAAATTACTAGTTCAGATCTTCAAGTTATAATTTGCACTAATAATTTGTATTTAACAATTAGAAGTTCTGTATTTGACAATTACAAGTTCAGATCTTCTAGTTATAATTTGCAATAAAAATTAGAAGCTATCAATATTAAGTTCTGTATTTGAAAATTACTAGTTCAGATCTTCAAGTTATAATTTGCACTAATAATTAGTATTTAATAATTCGAAGTTCTGTATTTGACAATTACTAGTTCAGATCTTCAAGTTATAATTTGAAATAATAATTTGAATTTAGCAAATCTTAGTTCTGTAATTCACTATTACAAGTTCAGATCTTCAAGTTATAATTTGCAATAATAATTAGAAGCTATCAATTTTAAGTTCTATATTTGACAATTACTAGTTCAGATCTTCAAGTTATAATTTGCACTAATAATTTGTATTTAACAATTAGAAGTTCTGTATTTGACTATTACAAGTTCAGATCTTCAAGTTATTATTTGCAATAATAATTATAAGCTATCAATTTAAGTTCTGTATTTGACAATTACTAGTTCAGATCTTCAAGTTATAATTTGCAATAATAATTAGAAGCTATCAATTTTAAGTTCTGTATTTGACAATTACAAGTTCAGATCTTCAAGTTATAATTTGCACTTATAATTTGTTTTTAACAGTTAGAAGTTCTGTATTTGACTATTACTAGTTCAGATTTTCAAATTATTATTTGCAATCTTAATTTGAATTTAACAATTAGAAGTTCTGTATTTACCTATTACATGTTCAGATCTTCAAGTTATAATTTGCACTAATAATTTGTATTTAACAATTCGATGTTCTGTATTTGACTATTACAAGTTCAGATCTTCAAGTTATAATTTGAACTATAATTATAAGCTATCAATTTTAAGTTCTGTATTTGACAATTAAAAGTACAGATCTTCCAGTTATTATTTGCAATAATAATTAGAAGCTATCAATTTTAAGTTCTGTATTTGACAATTACAAGTTCAGATCTTCAAGTTATAATTTGAAATAATAATTAGAAGCTATCAATTTTAAGTTCTGCATTTGATAATTACAAGTTCAGATCTTCAAGTTATAATTTACAATAATAATTAGAAGCTATCAATTTTAAGTTCTGTATTTGACAATTACTAGTTCAGATCTTCAAGTTATAATTTGAAATAATAATTTGAATTTTACAAATCTAAGTTCTGTAATTCACTATTACAAGTTCAGATCTTCAAGTTATAATTTGCAATCACAATTTGTATTTAACAATGCTAAGTTGCGTATTTGTCTATTACAAGTTCAGATCTTCAAATTATAATTTGCAATAATAATTAGAAGCTATCAATTTTAAGTTCTGTATTTGACAATTACAAGTTCAGATCTTCAAGTTATTATTTGCAATAATAATTAGAAGCTATTAATTTTAAGTTCTGTATTTGACAATTACAAGTTCAGATCTTGAAGTTATAATTTACAATAATAATTAGAAGCTATCAATTTTAAGTTCTGTATTTAACAATTACAAGTTCAGATCTTCAAGTTATAATATGCAATAATAATTAGAAGCTATCAATTTTAAGTTCTGTATTCGACAATTACTAGTTCAGATCTTCAAGTTATAATTTGAAATAATAATTTGAATTTAACAAATCTAAGTTCTGTAATTCACTATTACAAGTTCAGATCTTCAAGTTATAATTTACCATAATAATTAGAAGCTATCAATTTTAAGTTCTGTATTTGACAATTACAAGTTCAGATCTTCAAGTTATAATTTGCACTAATAATTTGTATTTAACAATTTGAAGTTCTGTATTTGACAATTACAAGTTCAGATCTTCAAGTTATAATTTGCAATAATAATTAGAAGCTATTAATTTTAAGTTCTGTATTTGACAATTACAAGTTCAGATCTTCAAGTTATAATTTGAAATAATAATTAGAAGCTATCAATTTTATGTTCTGTATTTGACAATTACAAGTTCAGATCTTCAAGTTATAATTTGCAATAATAATTAGAAGCTATCAATTTTAAGTTCTGTATTTGACAATTACTAGTTCAGATCTTCAAGTTATAATTTGCACTAATAATTTGTATTTAACAATTAGAAGTTCTGTATTTGACTATTACAAGTTCAGATCTTCGAATTATTATTTGCAATCTTAGTTTGAATTTAACAATTCGAAGTTCTGTATTTACCTATTACAGGTTCAGATCTTCAAGTTATAATTTGCAATCACAATTTGTATTTAACAATGCTAAGTTGCGTATTTGTTTATTACAAGTTCAGATCTTCAAATTATAATTTGCAATAATAATTAGAAGCTATCAATTTTAAGTTCTGTATTTGACAATTACAAGTTCAGATCTTCAAGTTATTATTTGCAATAATAATTAGAAGCTATCAATTTTAAGTTCTGTATTTGACAATTACAAGTTCAGATCTTGAAGTTATAATTTACAATAATAATTAGAAGCTATCAATTTTAAGTTCTGTATTTAACAATTACAAGTTCAGATCTTCAAGTTATAATATGCAATAATAATTAGAAGCTATCAATTTTAAGTTCTGTATTTGACAATTACTAGTTCAGATCTTCAAGTTATTATTTGAAATAATAATTTGAATTTAACAAATCTAAGTTCTGTAATTCACTATTACGAGTTCAGATCTTCAAGTTATAATTTACAATAATAATTAGAAGCTATCAATTTTAAGTTCTGTATTTGACAATTACAAGTTCAGATCTTCAAGTTATAATTTGCACTAATAATTTGTATTTAACAATTTGAAAATCTGTATTTGACAATTACAAGTTCAGATCTTCAAGTTATAATTTGCAATCACAATTTGTATTTAACAATGCTAAGTTGCGTATTTGTCTATTACAAGTTCAGATCTTCAAATTATAATTTGCAATAATAATTAGAAGCTATCAATTTTAAGTTCTGTATTTGACAATTACAAGTTCAGATCTTCAAGTTATTATTTGCAATAATAATTAGAAGCTATCAATTTTAAGTTCTGTATTTGACAATTACAAGTTCAGATCTTGAAGTTATAATTTACAATAATAATTAGAAGCTATCAATTTTAAGTTCTGTATTTAACAATTACAAGTTCAGATCTTCAAGTTATAATATGCAATAATAATTAGAAGCTATCAATTTTAAGTTCTGTATTCGACAATTACTAGTTCAGATCTTCAAGTTATAATTTGAAATAATAATTTGAATTTAACAAATCTAAGTTCTGTAATTCACTATTACAAGTTCAGATCTTCAAGTTATAATTTACCATAATAATTAGAAGCTATCAATTTTAAGTTCTGTATTTGACAATTACAAGTTCAGATCTTCAAGTTATAATTTGCACTAATAATTTGTATTTAACAATTTGAAGTTCTGTATTTGACAATTACAAGTTCAGATCTTCAAGTTATAATTTGCAATAATAATTAGAAGCTATTAATTTTAAGTTCTGTATTTGACAATTACAAGTTCAGATCTTCAAGTTATAATTTGAAATAATAATTAGAAGCTATCAATTTTATGTTCTGTATTTGACAATTACAAGTTCAGATCTTCAAGTTATAATTTGCAATAATAATTAGAAGCTATTAATTTTAAGTTCTGTATTTGACAATTACAAGTTCAGATCTTCAAGTTATAATTTGAAATAATAATTAGAAGCTATCAATTTTAAGTTCTGTATTCGACAATTACTAGTTCAGATCTTCAAGTTATAATTTGAAATAATAATTTGAATTTAACAAATCTAAGTTCTGTAATTCACTATTACAAGTTCAGATCTTCAAGTTATAATTTGCAATAATAATTAGAAGCTATCAATTTTTAGTTCTGTATTTGACAATTACAAGTTCAGATCTTCAAGTTATAAATTGAAATAATAATTAGAAGCTATCAATTTTAAGTTCTGTATTTGACAATTACAAGTTCAGATCTTCTAGTTATAATTTGCAATAATAATTAGAAGCTATCAATATTAAGTTCTGTATTTGAAAATTACTAGTTCAAATCTTCTAGTTATAATTTGCACTAATAATTTGTATTTAACAATTAGAAGTTCTGTATTTGACAATTACAAGTTCAGATCTTCTAGTTATAATTTGCAATAATAATTAGAAGCTATCAATATTAAGTTCTGTATTTGAAAATTACTAGTTCAGATCTTCAAGTTATAATTTGCACTAATAATTTGTATTTAACAATTAGAAGTTCTGTATTTGACAATTACAAGTTCAGATCTTCTAGTTATAATTTGCAATAATAATTTGAAGCTATCAATATTAAGTTCTGTATTTGAAAATTACTAGTTCAGATCTTCAAGTTATAATTTGCAATAATAATTAGAAGCTATCAATTTTAAGTTCTGTATTTGACAATTACTAGTGTATTTGACAATTACTAGTTCAGATCTCCAAGTTATTATTTGCAATAATAATTAGAAGCTATCAATTTTAAGTTCTGTATTTGACAATTACAAGTTCAGATCTTCAAGTTATAATTTACAATAATAATTAGAAGCTATCAATTATAAGTTCTGTATTTGACAATTACAAGTTCAGATCTTCAAGTTATAATTTGCAATAATAATTAGAAGCTATCAATTTTAAGTTCTGTATTTGACAATTACTAGTTCAGATCTTCAAGTTATAATTTGAAATAATAATTAGATTTAACAAATCTAAGTTCTGTAATTCACTATTACAAGTTCAGATCTTCAAGTTATAATTTACAATAATAATTAGAAGCTATCAATTTTAAGTTCTGTATTTGATAATTACAAGTTCAGATCTTCAAGTTATAATTTGCACTACTAATTTGTATTTAACAATTAGAAGTTCTGTATTTGACAATTACAAGTTCAGATCTTCAAGTTATAATTTGCAATAATAATTAGAAGCTATCAATTTTTAGTTCTGTATTTGACAATTACAAGTTCAGATCTTCAAGTTATAAATAGAAATAATAATTAGAAGCTATCAATTTTAAGTTCTGTATTTGACAATTACAAGTTCAGATCTTCTAGTCATAATTTGCAATAATAATTAGAAGCTATCAATATTAAGTTCTGTATTTGAAAATTACTAGTTCAGATCTTCAAGTTATAATTTGCACTAATAATTTGTATTTAACAATTAGAAGTTCTGTATTTGACAATTACAAGTTCAGATCTTCTAGTTATAATTTGCAATAATAATTAGAAGCTATCAATATTAAGTTCTGTATTTGAAAATTACTAGTTCAGATCTTCAAGTTATAATTTGCACTAATAATTTGTATTTAATAATTAGAAGTTCTGTATTTGACAATTACTAGTTCAGATCTTCAAGTTATAATTTGAAATAATAATTTGAATTTAGCAAATCTTAGTTCTGTAATTCACTATTACAAGTTCAGATCTTCAAGTTATAATTTGCAATAATAATTAGAAGCTATCAATTTTAAGTTCTGTATTTGACAATTACTAATTCAGATCTTCAAGTTATAATTTGCACTAATAATTTGTATTTAACAATTAGAAGTTCTGTATTTGACTATTACAAGTTCAGATCTTCAAATTATTATTTGCAATAATAATTATAAGCTATCAATTTAAGTTCTGTATTTGACAATTACTAGTTCAGATCTTCAAGTTATAATTTGAAATAATAATTTGAATTTAGCAAATCTAAGTTTTGTAATTCACTATTACAAGTTCAGATCTTCAAGTTATAATTAGCAATAATAATTAGAAGCTATCAATTTTAAGTTCTGTATTTGACAATTACAAGTTCAGATCTTCAAGTTATAATTTGCACTAATAATTTGTTTTTAACAGTTAGAAGTTCTGTATTTGACTATTACAAGTTCAGATCTTCAAGTTATAATTTGCAATAATAATTAGAAGCTATTAATTTTAAGTTCTGTATTTGACAATTACAAGTTCAGATCTTCAAGTTATAATTTGAAATAATAATTAGAAGCTATCAATTTTATGTTCTGTATTTGTCAATTACAAGTTCAGATCTTCAAGTTATAATTTGCAATAATAATTAGAAGCTATCAATTTTAAGTTCTGTATTTGACAATTACAAGTTCAGATCTACAAGTTATAATTTGCAATAATAATTAGAAGCTATCAATTTTAAGTTCTGTATTGGACAATTACTAGTTCAGATCTCCAAGTTATTATTTGCTATAATAATTAGTAGCTATCAATTTTAAGTTCTGTATTTGACAATTACAAGTTCAGATCTTCAAGTTATAATTTACAATATAATTAGAAGCTATCAATTTTAAGTTCTGTATTTGACAATTACAAGTTCAGATCTTCAAGATATAATTTGCAATAATAATTAGAAGCTATCAATTTTAAGTTCTGTATTTGACAATTACCAGTTCAGATCTTCAAGTTATAATTTGAAATAATAATTTGAATTTAACAAATCTAAGTTCTGTAATTCACTATTACAAGTTCAGATCTTCAAGTTATAATTTACAATAATAATTAGAAGCTATCAATTTTAAGTTCTGTATTTGATAATTACAAGTTCAGATCTTCAAGTTATAATTTGCACTACTAATTTGTATTTAACAATTAGAAGTTCTGTATTTGACAATTACAAGGTCAGATCTTCAAGTTATAATTTGCAATAATAATTAGAAGCTATCAATTTTAAGTTCTGTATTTGACAATTACAAGTTCAGATCTTCAAGTTATAAATTGAAATAATAATTAGAAGCTATCAATTTTAAGTTCTGTATTTGACAATTACAAGTTCAGATCTTCAAGTTATAATTTGCACTAATAATTTGTATTTAACAATTAGAAGTTCTGTATTTGACTATTACAAGTTCAGATCTTCAAGTTATAATATGCAATAATAATTAGAAGCTATCAATGTTAAGTTCTGTATTCGACAATTACTAGTTCAGATCTTCAAGTTATAATTTGAAATAATAATTTGAATTTAACAAATATAAGTTCTGTAATTCACTATTACAAGTTCAGATCTTCAAGTTATAATTTGCACTAATAATTTGTATTTAACAATTTGAAGTTCTGGATTTGACAATTACAAGTTCAGATCTTCAAGTTATAATTTGCAATAATAATTAGAAGCTATTAATTTTAAGTTCTGTATTTGACAATTACAAGTTCAGATCTTCAAGTTATAATTTGAAATAATAATTAGAAGCTATCAATTTTATGTTCTGTATTTGACAATTACAAGTTCAGATCTTCAAGTTATAATTTGCAATAATAATTAGAAGCTATCAATTTTAAGTTCTGTATTTGACAATTACTAGTTCAGATCTCCAAGTTATTATTTGCAATAATAATTAGAAGCTATCAATTTTAAGTTCTGTATTTGACAATTACAAGTTCAGATCTTCAAGTTATAATTTGCAATAATAATTAGAAGCTATCAATTTTAAGTTCTGTATTGGACAATTACTAGTTCAGATCTCCAAGTTATTATTTGCTATAATAATTAGAAGCTATCAATTTTAAGTTCTGTATTTGACAATTACACGTTCAGATCTTCAAGTTATAATTTACAATATAATTAGAAGCTATCAATTTTAAGTTCTGTATGTGACAATTACAAGTTCAGATCTTCAAGATATAATTTGCAATAATAATTTGAAGCTATCAATTTTAAGTTCTGTATTTGACAATTACTAGTTCAGATCTTCAAGTTATAATTTGAAATAATAATTTGAATTTAACAAATCTAAGTTCTGTAATTCACTATTACAAGTTCAGATCTTCAAGTTATAATTTACAATAATAATTAGAAGCTATCAATTTTAAGTTCTGTATTTGATAATTACAAGTTCAGATCTTCAAGTTATAATTTGCACTACTAATTTGTATTTAACAATTAGAAGTTCTGTATTTGACAATTACAAGTTCAGATCTTCAAGTTATAATTTGCAATAATAATTAGAAGCTATCAATTTTAAGTTCTGTATTTGACAATTACAAGTTCAGATCTTCAAGTTATAAATTGAAATAATAATTAGAAGCTATCAATTTTAAGTTCTGTATTTGACAATTACAAGTTCAGATCTTCTAGTTATAATTTGCACTAATAATTTGTATTTAACAATTAGAAGTTCTGTATTTGACAATTACAAGTTCAGATCTCCAAGTTATAATATGCAATAATAATTAGAAGCTATCAATTTTAAGTTCTGTATTCGACAATTACTAGTTCAGATCTTCAAGTTATAATTTGAAATAATAATTTGAATTTAACAAATCCAAGTTCTGTAATTCACTATTACAAGTTCAGATCTTCAAGTTATAATTCGTACTAATAATTTGTATTTAACAATTTGAAGTTCTGTATTTGACAATTACAAGTTCAGATCTTCAAGTTATAATTTGCAATAATAATTAGAAGCTATTAATTTTAAGTTCTTTATTTGACAATTACAAGTTCAGATCTTCAAGTTATAATTTGAAATAATAATTAGAAGCTATCAATTTTATGTTCTGTATTTGACAATTACAAGTTCAGATCTTCAAGTTATAATTTGCAATAATAATTAGAAGCTATCAATTTTAAGTTCTGTATTTGACAATTACAAGTTCAGATCTTCAAGTTATAATTTGCAATAATAATTAGAAGCTATCAATTTTAAGTTCTGTATTTGACAATTACTAGTTCAGATCTCCAAGTTATTATTTGCAATAATAATTAGAAGCTATCAATTTTAAGTTCTGTATTTGACAATTACAAGTTCAGATCTTAAAGTTATAATTTACAATAATAATTAGAAGCTATCAATTTTAAGTTCTGTATTTGACAATTACAAGTTCAGATCTTCAAGTTATAATTTGCAATAATAATTAGAAGCTATCAGTTTTAAGTTCTGTATTTGACAATTACTAGTTCAGATCTTCAAGTTATAATTTGAAATAATAATTTGAATTTAACAAATCTAAGTTCTGTAATTCACTATTACAAGTTCAGATCTTCAAGTTATAATGTACAATAATAATTAGAAGCTATCAATTTTAAGTTCTGTATTTGATAATTACAAGTTCAGATCTTCAAGTTATAATTTGCACTACTAATTTGTATTTAACAATTAGAAGTTCTGTATTTGACAATTACAAGTTCAGATCTTCAAGTTATAATTTGCAATAATAATTAGAAGCTATTAATTTTAAGTTCTGTATTTGACAATTACAAGTTCAGATCTTCAAGTTATAAATTGAAATAATAATTAGAAGCTATCAATTTTAAGTTCTGTATTTGACAATTACAAGTTCAGATCTTCTAGTTATAATTTGCAATAATAATTAGAAGCTATCAATATTAAGTTCTGTATTTGTAAATTACTAATTCAGATCTTCAAGGTATAATTTGCACTAATAATTTGTATTTAACAATTAGAAGTTCTGTATTTGACAATTACAAGTTCAGATCTTCTAGTTATAATTTGCAATAATAATTAGAAGCTATCAATATTAAGTTCTGTATTTGAAAATTACTAGTTCAGATCTTCAAGTTATAATTTGCACTAATAATTTGTATTTAATAATTAGAAGTTCTGTATTTGACAATTACTAGTTCAGATCTTCAAGTTATAATTTGAAATAATAATTTGAATTTAACAAATCTAAGTTCTGTAATTCACTATTACAAGTTCAGATCTTCAAGTTATAATTTACAATAATAATTAGAAGCTATCAATTTTAAGTTCTGTATTTGACAATTACATGTTCAGATCTTCAAGTTATAATTTGCACTAATAATTTGTATTTAACAATTAGAAGTTCTGTATTTGACAATTACAAGTTCAGATCTTCAAGTTATAATTTGCAATAATAATTAGAAGCTATCAATTTTAAGTTCTGTATTTGACAATTACAAGATCAGATCTTCAAGTTATAATTTGCACTACTAATTTGTATTTAACAATTAGAAGTTCTGTATTTGACAAGTACAAGTTCAGATCTTCAAGTTATAATTTGCAATAATAATTAGAAGCTATCAATTTTAAGTTCTGTATTTGACAATTACAAGTTCAGATCTTCTAGTTATAATTTGCACTAATAATTTGTATTTAACAATTAGAAGTTCTGTATTTGACAATTACAAGTTCATATCTTCAAGTTATAATTTGCAATAATAATTAGAAGCTATCAATTTTAAGTTCTGTATTTGACAATTACTAGTTCAGATCTTCAAGTTATAATTTGCACTAATAATTTGTATTTAACAATTAGAAGTTCTGTATTTGACTATTACAAGTTCAGATCTTCTAATTATTATTTGCAATAATAATTATAAGCTATCAATTTAAGTTCTGTATTTGACAATTACTAGTTCAGATCTTCAAGTTATAATTTGAAATAATAATTTGAATTTAACAAATCAAAGTTTTGTAATTCACTATTACAATTTCAGATCTTCAAGTTATAAATTTGCAATAATAATTAGAAGCTATCAATTTTAAGTTCTGTATTTGACAATTACAAGTTCAGATCTTCAAGTTATAATTTGCACTAATAATTTGTTTTTAACAGTTAGAAGTTCTGTATTTGACTATTACTAGTTCAGATTTTCAAATTATTATTTGCAATCTTAGTTTGAATTTAACAATTAGAAGTTCTGTATTTACCTATTACAAGTTCAGATCTTCAAGTTATAATTTGCACTAATAATTTGTATTTAACAATTCGATGTTCTGTATTTGACTATTACAAGTTCAGATCTACAAGTTATAATTTGAACTACAATTATAAGCTATCAATTTTAAGTTCTGTATTTGACAATTACAAGTACAGATCTTCAAGTTATAATTTACAATAATAATTAGAAGCTATCAATTTTAAGTTCTGTATTTGACAATTACAAGTTCAGATCTTCAAGTTATAATTTGCAATAATAATTAGAAGCTACCAATTTTAAGTTCTGTATTTGACAATTACTAGTTCAGATCTTCAAGTTATAATTTGAAATAATAATTTGAATTTAACAAATCTAAGTTCTGTAATTCACTATTACAAGTTCAGATCTTCAAGTTATAATTTACAATAATAATTAGAAGCTATCAATTTTAAGTTCTGTATTTGATAATTACAAGTTCAGATCTTCAAGTTATAATTTGCACTACTAATTTGTATTTAACAATTAGAAGTTCTGTATTTGACAATTACAAGTTCAGATCTTCAAGTTATAATTTGCAATAATAATTAGAAGCTATTAATTTTAAGTTCTGTATTTGACAATTACAAGTTCAGATCTTCAAGTTATAAATTGAAATAATAATTAGAAGCTATCAATTTTAAGTTCTGTATTTGACAATTACAAGTTCAGATCTTCTAGTTATAATTTGCAATAATAATTAGAAGCTATCAATATTAAGTTCTGTATTTGAAAATTACTAGTTCAGATCTTCAAGTTATAACTTGCACTAATAATTTGTATTTAACAATTAGAAGTTCTGTATTTGACAATTACAAGTTCAGATCTTCTAGTTATAATTTGCAATAATAATTAGAAGCTATCAATATTAAGTTCTGAATTTGAAAATTACTAGTTCAGATCTTCAAGTTATAATTTGCACTAATAATTTGTATTTAACAATTAGAAGTTCTGTATTTGACAATTACTAGTTCAGATCTTCAAGTTATAATTTGAAATAATAATTTGAATTTAACAAATCTAAGTTCTGTAATTCACTATTACAAGTTCAGATCTTCAAGTTATAATTTACAATAATAATTAGAAGCTATCAATTTTAAGTTCTGTATTTGACAATTACATGTTCAGATCTTCAAGTTATAATTTGCACTAATAATTTGTATTTAACAATTAGAAGTTCTGTATTTGACAAGTACAAGTTCAGATCTTCAAGTTATAATTTGCAATAATAATTAGAAGCTATCAATTTTAAGTTCTGTATTTGACAATTACAAGTTCAGATCTTCTAGTTATAATTTGCACTAATAATTTGTATTTAACAATTAGAAGTTCTGTATTTGACAATTACAAGTTCATATCTTCAAGTTATAATTTGCAATAATAATTAGAAGCTATCAATTTTAAGTTCTGTATTTGACAATTACTAGTTCAGATCTTCAAGTTATAATTTGCACTAATAATTTGTATTTAACAATTAGAAGTTCTGTATTTGACTATTACAAGTTCAGATCTTCTAATTATTATTTGCAATAATAATTATAAGCTATCAATTTAAGTTCTGTATTTGACAATTACTAGTTCAGATCTTCAAGTTATAATTTGAAATAATAATTTGAATTTAACAAATCAAAGTTTTGTAATTCACTATTACAATTTCAGATCTTCAAGTTATAAATTTGCAATAATAATTAGAAGCTATCAATTTTAAGTTCTGTATTTGACAATTACAAGTTCAGATCTTCAAGTTATAATTTGCACTAATAATTTGTTTTTAACAGTTAGAAGTTCTGTATTTGACTATTACTAGTTCAGATTTTCAAATTATTATTTGCAATCTTAGTTTGAATTTAACAATTAGAAGTTCTGTATTTACCTATTACAAGTTCAGATCTTCAAGTTATAATTTGCACTAATAATTTGTATTTAACAATTCGATGTTCTGTATTTGACTATTACAAGTTCAGATCTACAAGTTATAATTTGAACTACAATTATAAGCTATCAATTTTAAGTTCTGTATTTGACAATTACAAGTACAGATCTTCAAGTTATTATTTGCAATAATAATTAGAAGCTATCAATTTTAAGTTCTGTATTTGACAATTACAAGTTCAGATCTTCAAGTTATAATTTGAAATAATAATTAGAAGCTATCAATTTTAAGTTCTGCATTTGACAATTACAAGTTCAGATCTTCAAGTTATAATTTGCAATAATAATTAGAAGCTATCAATTTTAAGTTCTGAATTTGACAATTACTAGTTCAGATCTTCAAGTTATAATTTGAAATAATAATTTGAATTTAACAAATCTAAGTTCTGTAATTCACTATTACAAGTTCAGATCTTCAAGTTATAATTTGCAATAATAATTAGAAGCTATCAATTTTAAGTTCTGTATTTGACAATTACAAGTTCAGATCTTCAAGTTATAATTTGCAATAATAATTAGAAGCTATCAATTTTAAGTTCTGTATTGGACAATTACTAGTTCAGATCTCCAAGTTATTATTTGCTATAATAATTAGAAGCTATCAATTTTAAGTTCTGTATTTGACAATTACACGTTCAGATCTTCAAGTTATAATTTACAATATAATTAGAAGCTATCAATTTTAAGTTCTGTATTTGACAATTACAAGTTCAGATCTTCAAGATATAATTTGCAATAATAATTAGAAGCTATCAATTTTAAGTTCTGTATTTGACAATTACTAGTTCAGATCTTCAAGTTATAATTTGAAATAATAATTTGAATTTAACAAATCTAAGTTCTGTAATTCACTATTACAAGTTCAGATCTTCAAGTTATAATTTACAATAATAATTAGAAGCTATCAATTTTAAGTTCTGTATTTGATAATTACAAGTTCAGATCTTCAAGTTATAATTTGCACTACTAATTTGTATTTAACAATTAGAAGTTCTGTATTTGACAATTACAAGTTCAGATCTTCAAGTTATAATTTGCAATAATAATTAGAAGCTATCAATTTTAAGTTCTGTATTTGACAATTACAAGTTCAGATCTTCAAGTTATAAATTGAAATAATAATTAGAAGCTATCAATTTTAAGTTCTGTATTTGACAATTACAAGTTCAGATCTTCAAGTTATAATTTGCACTAATAATTTGTATTTAACAATTAGAAGTTCTGTATTTGACAATTACAAGTTCAGATCTCCAAGTTATAATATGCAATAATAATTAGAAGCTATCAATTTTAAGTTCTGTATTCGACAATTACTAGTTCAGATCTTCAAGTTATAATTTGAAATAATAATTTGAATTTAACAAATCCAAGTTCTGTAATTCACTATTACAAGTTCAGATCTTCAAGTTATAATTCGTACTAATAATTTGTATTTAACAATTTGAAGTTCTGTATTTGACAATTACAAGTTCAGATCTTCAAGTTATAATTTGCAATAATAATTAGAAGCTATTAATTTTAAGTTCTGTATTTGACAATTACAAGTTCAGATCTTCAAGTTATAATTTGAAATAATAATTAGAAGCTATCAATTTTATGTTCTGTATTTGACAATTACAAGTTCAGATCTTCAAGTTATAATTTGCAATAATAATTAGAAGCTATCAATTTTAAGTTCTGTATTTGACAATTACAAGTTCAGATCTTCAAGTTATAATTTGCAATAATAATTAGAAGCTATCAATTTTAAGTTCTGTATTTGACAATTACTAGTTCAGATCTCCAAGTTATTATTTGCAATAATAATTAGAAGCTATCAATTTTAAGTTCTGTATTTGACAATTACAAGTTCAGATCTTAAAGTTATAATTTACAATAATAATTAGAAGCTATCAATTTTAAGTTCTGTATTTGACAATTACAAGTTCAGATCTTCAAGTTATAATTTGCAATAATAATTAGAAGCTATCAATTTTAAGTTCTGTATTTGACAATTACAAGTTCAGATCTTCAAGTTATAATTTGCACTAATAATTTGTATTTAACAATTAGAAGTTCTGTATTTGACAATTACAAGTTCAGATCTCCAAGTTATAATATGCAATAATAATTAGAAGCTATCAATTTTAAGTTCTGTATTCGACAATTACTAGTTCAGATCTTCAAGTTATAATTTGAAATAATAATTTGAATTTAACAAATCCAAGTTCTGTAATTCACTATTACAAGTTCAGATCTTCAAGTTATAATTCGTACTAATAATTTGTATTTAACAATTTGAAGTTCTGTATTTGACAATTACAAGTTCAGATCTTCAAGTTATAATTTGCAATAATAATTAGAAGCTATTAATTTTAAGTTCTGTATTTGACAATTACAAGTTCAGATCTTCAAGTTATAATTTGAAATAATAATTAGAAGCTATCAATTTTATGTTCTGTATTTGACAATTACAAGTTCAGATCTTCAAGTTATAATTTGCAATAATAATTAGAAGCTATCAATTTTAATTCTGTATTTGACAATTACAAGTTCAGATCTTCAAGTTATAATTTGCAATAATAATTAGAAGCTATCAATTTTAAGTTCTGTATTTGACAATTACTAGTTCAGATCTCCAAGTTATTATTTGCAATAATAATTAGAAGCTATCAATTTTAAGTTCTGTATTTGACAATTACAAGTTCAGATCTTAAAGTTATAATTTACAATAATAATTAGAAGCTATCAATTTTAAGTTCTGTATTTGACAATTACAAGTTCAGATCTTCAAGTTATAATTTGCAATAATAATTAGAAGCTATCAATTTTAAGTTCTGTATTTGACAATTACTAGTTCAGATCTTCAAGTTATAATTTGAAATAATAATTTGAATTTAACAAATCTAAGTTCTGTAATTCACTATTACAAGTTCAGATCTTCAAGTTATAATGTACAATAATAATTAGAAGCTATCAATTTTAAGTTCTGTATTTGATAATTACAAGTTCAGATCTTCAAGTTATAATTTGCACTACTAATTTGTATTTAACAATTAGAAGTTCTGTATTTGACAATTACAAGTTCAGATCTTCAAGTTATAATTTGCAATAATAATTAGAAGCTATTAATTTTAAGTTCTGTATTTGACAATTACAAGTTCAGATCTTCAAGTTATAAATTGAAATAATAATTAGAAGCTATCAATTTTAAGTTCTGTATTTGACAATTACAAGTTCAGATCTTCTAGTTATAATTTGCAATAATAATTAGAAGCTATCAATATTAAGTTCTGTATTTGTAAATTACTAATTCAGATCTTCAAGGTATAATTTGCACTAATAATTTGTATTTAACAATTAGAAGTTCTGTATTTGACAATTACAAGTTCAGATCTTCTAGTTATAATTTGCAATAATAATTAGAAGCTATCAATATTAAGTTCTGTATTTGAAAATTACTAGTTCAGATCTTCAAGTTATAATTTGCACTAATAATTTGTATTTAATAATTAGAAGTTCTGTATTTGACAATTACTAGTTCAGATCTTCAAGTTATAATTTGAAATAATAATTTGAATTTAACAAATCTAAGTTCTGTAATTCACTATTACAAGTTCAGATCTTCAAGTTATAATTTACAATAATAATTAGAAGCTATCAATTTTAAGTTCTGTATTTGACAATTACATGTTCAGATCTTCAAGTTATAATTTGCACTAATAATTTGTATTTAACAATTAGAAGTTCTGTATTTGACAATTACAAGTTCAGATCTTCAAGTTATAATTTGCAATAATAATTAGAAGCTATCAATTTTAAGTTCTGTATTTGACAATTACAAGATCAGATCTTCAAGTTATAATTTGTAATAATAATTAGAAGCTATCAATTTTAAGTTCTGTATTTGACAATTACTAGTTCATATCTCCAAGTTATTATTTGCAATAATAATTAGAAGCTATCAATTTTAAGTTCTGTATTTGACAATTACAAGTTCAGATCTTCAAGTTATAATTTACAATAATAATTAGAAGCTATCAATTTTAAGTTCTGTATTTGACAATTACAAGTTCAGATCTTCAAGTTATAATTTGCAATAATAATTAGAAGCTACCAATTTTAAGTTCTGTATTTGACAATTACTAGTTCAGATCTTCAAGTTATAATTTGAAATAATAATTTGAATTTAACAAATCTAAGTTCTGTAATTCACTATTACAAGTTCAGATCTTCAAGTTATAATTTACAATAATAATTAGAAGCTATCAATTTTAAGTTCTGTATTTGATAATTACAAGTTCAGATCTTCAAGTTATAATTTGCACTACTAATTTGTATTTAACAATTAGAAGTTCTGTATTTGACAATTACAAGTTCAGATCTTCAAGTTATAATTTGCAATAATAATTAGAAGCTATTAATTTTAAGTTCTGTATTTGACAATTACAAGTTCAGATCTTCAAGTTATAAATTGAAATAATAATTAGAAGCTATCAATTTTAAGTTCTGTATTTGACAATTACAAGTTCAGATCTTCTAGTTATAATTTGCAATAATAATTAGAAGCTATCAATATTAAGTTCTGTATTTGAAAATTACTAGTTCAGATGTTCAAGTTATAACTTGCACTAATAATTTTTATTTAACAATTAGAAGTTCTGTATTTGACAATTACAAGTTCAGATCTTCTAGTTATAATTTGCAATAATAATTAGAAGCTATCAATATTAAGTTCTGAATTTGAAAATTACTAGTTCAGATCTTCAAGTTATAATTTGCACTAATAATTTGTATTTAACAATTAGAAGTTCTGTATTTGACAATTACTAGTTCAGATCTTCAAGTTATAATTTGAAATAATAATTTGAATTTAACAAATCTAAGTTCTGTAATTCACTATTACAAGTTCAGATCTTCAAGTTATAATTTACAATAATAATTAGAAGCTATCAATTTTAAGTTCTGTATTTGACAATTACATGTTCAGATCTTCAAGTTATAATTTGCACTAATAATTTGTATTTAACAATTAGAAGTTCTGTATTTGACAAGTACAAGTTCAGATCTTCAAGTTATAATTTGCAATAATAATTAGAAGCTATCAATTTTAAGTTCTGTATTTGACAATTACAAGTTCAGATCTTCTAGTTATAATTTGCACTAATAATTTGTATTTAACAATTAGAAGTTCTGTATTTGACAATTACAAGTTCATATCTTCAAGTTATAATTTGCAATAATAATTAGAAGCTATCAATTTTAAGTTCTGTATTTGACAATTACTAGTTCAGATCTTCAAGTTATAATTTGCACTAATAATTTGTATTTAACAATTAGAAGTTCTGTATTTGACTATTACAAGTTCAGATCTTCTAATTATTATTTGCAATAATAATTATAAGCTATCAATTTAAGTTCTGTATTTGACAATTACTAGTTCAGATCTTCAAGTTATAATTTGAAATAATAATTTGAATTTAACAAATCAAAGTTTTGTAATTCACTATTACAATTTCAGATCTTCAAGTTATAAATTTGCAATAATAATTAGAAGCTATCAATTTTAAGTTCTGTATTTGACAATTACAAGTTCAGATCTTCAAGTTATAATTTGCACTAATAATTTGTTTTTAACAGTTAGAAGTTCTGTATTTGACTATTACTAGTTCAGATTTTCAAATTATTATTTGCAATCTTAGTTTGAATTTAACAATTAGAAGTTCTGTATTTACCTATTACAAGTTCAGATCTTCAAGTTATAATTTGCACTAATAATTTGTATTTAACAATTCGATGTTCTGTATTTGACTATTACAAGTTCAGATCTACAAGTTATAATTTGAACTACAATTATAAGCTATCAATTTTAAGTTCTGTATTTGACAATTACAAGTACAGATCTTCAAGTTATTATTTGCAATAATAATTAGAAGCTATCAATTTTAAGTTCTGTATTTGACAATTACAAGTTCAGATCTTCAAGTTATAATTTGAAATAATAATTAGAAGCTATCAATTTTAAGTTCTGCATTTGACAATTACAAGTTCAGATCTTCAAGTTATAATTTGCAATAATAATTAGAAGCTATCAATTTTAAGTTCTGAATTTGACAATTACTAGTTCAGATCTTCAAGTTATAATTTGAAATAATAATTTGAATTTAACAAATCTAAGTTCTGTAATTCACTATTACAAGTTCAGATCTTCAAGTTATAATTTACAATAATAATTAGAAGCTATCAATTTTAAGTTCTGTATTTGACAATTACAAGTTCAGATCTTCAAGTTATAATTTGCAATAATAATTAGAAGCTATCAATTTTAAGTTCTGTATTTGACAATTACAAGTTCAGATCTTCAAGTTATAATTTGCACTAATAATTTGTATTTAACAATTAGAAGTTCTGTATTTGACAATTACAAGTTCAGATCTCCAAGTTATAATATGCAATAATAATTAGAAGCTATCAATTTTAAGTTCTGTATTCGACAATTACTAGTTCAGATCTTCAAGTTATAATTTGAAATAATAATTTGAATTTAACAAATCCAAGTTCTGTAATTCACTATTACAAGTTCAGATCTTCAAGTTATAATTCGTACTAATAATTTGTATTTAACAATTTGAAGTTCTGTATTTGACAATTACAAGTTCAGATCTTCAAGTTATAATTTGCAATAATAATTAGAAGCTATTAATTTTAAGTTCTGTATTTGACAATTACAAGTTCAGATCTTCAAGTTATAATTTGAAATAATAATTAGAAGCTATCAATTTTATGTTCTGTATTTGACAATTACAAGTTCAGATCTTCAAGTTATAATTTGCAATAATAATTAGAAGCTATCAATTTTAAGTTCTGTATTTGACAATTACAAGTTCAGATCTTCAAGTTATAATTTGCAATAATAATTAGAAGCTATCAATTTTAAGTTCTGTATTTGACAATTACTAGTTCAGATCTCCAAGTTATTATTTGCAATAATAATTAGAAGCTATCAATTTTAAGTTCTGTATTTGACAATTACAAGTTCAGATCTTAAAGTTATAATTTACAATAATAATTAGAAGCTATCAATTTTAAGTTCTGTATTTGACAATTACAAGTTCAGATCTTCAAGTTATAATTTGCAATAATAATTAGAAGCTATCAATTTTAAGTTCTGTATTTGACAATTACTAGTTCAGATCTTCAAGTTATAATTTGAAATAATAATTTGAATTTAACAAATCTAAGTTCTGTAATTCACTATTACAAGTTCAGATCTTCAAGTTATAATGTACAATAATAATTAGAAGCTATCAATTTTAAGTTCTGTATTTGATAATTACAAGTTCAGATCTTCAAGTTATAATTTGCACTACTAATTTGTATTTAACAATTAGAAGTTCTGTATTTGACAATTACAAGTTCAGATCTTCAAGTTATAATTTGCAATAATAATTAGAAGCTATTAATTTTAAGTTCTGTATTTGACAATTACAAGTTCAGATCTTCAAGTTATAAATTGAAATAATAATTAGAAGCTATCAATTTTAAGTTCTGTATTTGACAATTACAAGTTCAGATCTTCTAGTTATAATTTGCAATAATAATTAGAAGCTATCAATATTAAGTTCTGTATTTGTAAATTACTAATTCAGATCTTCAAGGTATAATTTGCACTAATAATTTGTATTTAACAATTAGAAGTTCTGTATTTGACAATTACAAGTTCAGATCTTCTAGTTATAATTTGCAATAATAATTAGAAGCTATCAATATTAAGTTCTGTATTTGAAAATTACTAGTTCAGATCTTCAAGTTATAATTTGCACTAATAATTTGTATTTAATAATTAGAAGTTCTGTATTTGACAATTACTAGTTCAGATCTTCAAGTTATAATTTGAAATAATAATTTGAATTTAACAAATCTAAGTTCTGTAATTCACTATTACAAGTTCAGATCTTCAAGTTATAATTTACAATAATAATTAGAAGCTATCAATTTTAAGTTCTGTATTTGACAATTACATGTTCAGATCTTCAAGTTATAATTTGCACTAATAATTTGTATTTAACAATTAGAAGTTCTGTATTTGACAATTACAAGTTCAGATCTTCAAGTTATAATTTGCAATAATAATTAGAAGCTATCAATTTTAAGTTCTGTATTTGACAATTACAAGATCAGATCTTCAAGTTATAATTTGTAATAATAATTAGAAGCTATCAATTTTAAGTTCTGTATTTGACAATTACTAGTTCATATCTCCAAGTTATTATTTGCAATAATAATTAGAAGCTATCAATTTTAAGTTCTGTATTTGACAATTACAAGTTCAGATCTTCAAGTTATAATTTACAATAATAATTAGAAGCTATCAATTTTAAGTTCTGTATTTGACAATTACAAGTTCAGATCTTCAAGTTATAATTTGCAATAATAATTAGAAGCTACCAATTTTAAGTTCTGTATTTGACAATTACTAGTTCAGATCTTCAAGTTATAATTTGAAATAATAATTTGAATTTAACAAATCTAAGTTCTGTAATTCACTATTACAAGTTCAGATCTTCAAGTTATAATTTACAATAATAATTAGAAGCTATCAATTTTAAGTTCTGTATTTGATAATTACAAGTTCAGATCTTCAAGTTATAATTTGCACTACTAATTTGTATTTAACAATTAGAAGTTCTGTATTTGACAATTACAAGTTCAGATCTTCAAGTTATAATTTGCAATAATAATTAGAAGCTATTAATTTTAAGTTCTGTATTTGACAATTACAAGTTCAGATCTTCAAGTTATAAATTGAAATAATAATTAGAAGCTATCAATTTTAAGTTCTGTATTTGACAATTACAAGTTCAGATCTTCTAGTTATAATTTGCAATAATAATTAGAAGCTATCAATATTAAGTTCTGTATTTGAAAATTACTAGTTCAGATGTTCAAGTTATAACTTGCACTAATAATTTTTATTTAACAATTAGAAGTTCTGTATTTGACAATTACAAGTTCAGATCTTCTAGTTATAATTTGCAATAATAATTAGAAGCTATCAATATTAAGTTCTGAATTTGAAAATTACTAGTTCAGATCTTCAAGTTATAATTTGCACTAATAATTTGTATTTAACAATTAGAAGTTCTGTATTTGACAATTACTAGTTCAGATCTTCAAGTTATAATTTGAAATAATAATTTGAATTTAACAAATCTAAGTTCTGTAATTCACTATTACAAGTTCAGATCTTCAAGTTATAATTTACAATAATAATTAGAAGCTATCAATTTTAAGTTCTGTATTTGACAATTACATGTTCAGATCTTCAAGTTATAATTTGCACTAATAATTTGTATTTAACAATTAGAAGTTCTGTATTTGACAAGTACAAGTTCAGATCTTCAAGTTATAATTTGCAATAATAATTAGAAGCTATCAATTTTAAGTTCTGTATTTGACAATTACAAGTTCAGATCTTCTAGTTATAATTTGCACTAATAATTTGTATTTAACAATTAGAAGTTCTGTATTTGACAATTACAAGTTCATATCTTCAAGTTATAATTTGCAATAATAATTAGAAGCTATCAATTTTAAGTTCTGTATTTGACAATTACTAGTTCAGATCTTCAAGTTATAATTTGCACTAATAATTTGTATTTAACAATTAGAAGTTCTGTATTTGACTATTACAAGTTCAGATCTTCTAATTATTATTTGCAATAATAATTATAAGCTATCAATTTAAGTTCTGTATTTGACAATTACTAGTTCAGATCTTCAAGTTATAATTTGAAATAATAATTTGAATTTAACAAATCAAAGTTTTGTAATTCACTATTACAATTTCAGATCTTCAAGTTATAAATTTGCAATAATAATTAGAAGCTATCAATTTTAAGTTCTGTATTTGACAATTACAAGTTCAGATCTTCAAGTTATAATTTGCACTAATAATTTGTTTTTAACAGTTAGAAGTTCTGTATTTGACTATTACTAGTTCAGATTTTCAAATTATTATTTGCAATCTTAGTTTGAATTTAACAATTAGAAGTTCTGTATTTACCTATTACAAGTTCAGATCTTCAAGTTATAATTTGCACTAATAATTTGTATTTAACAATTCGATGTTCTGTATTTGACTATTACAAGTTCAGATCTACAAGTTATAATTTGAACTACAATTATAAGCTATCAATTTTAAGTTCTGTATTTGACAATTACAAGTACAGATCTTCAAGTTATTATTTGCAATAATAATTAGAAGCTATCAATTTTAAGTTCTGTATTTGACAATTACAAGTTCAGATCTTCAAGTTATAATTTGAAATAATAATTAGAAGCTATCAATTTTAAGTTCTGCATTTGACAATTACAAGTTCAGATCTTCAAGTTATAATTTGCAATAATAATTAGAAGCTATCAATTTTAAGTTCTGAATTTGACAATTACTAGTTCAGATCTTCAAGTTATAATTTGAAATAATAATTTGAATTTAACAAATCTAAGTTCTGTAATTCACTATTACAAGTTCAGATCTTCAAGTTATAATTTACAATAATAATTAGAAGCTATCAATTTTAAGTTCTGTATTTGACTATTACAAGTTCAGATCTTCAAATTATTATTTGCAATCTTAGTTTGAATTTAACAATTCGAAGTTCTGTATTTACCTATTACAAGTTCAGATCTTCAAGTTATAATTTGTACTAATAATTTGTATTTAACAATTCGAAGTTCTGTATTTGACTATTACAAGTTCAGATCTTCAAGTTATAATTTACAATAATAATTAAATGCTATCAATTTTAAGTTCTGTATTTGACAATTACAAGTTCAGATCTTCAAGTTATAATTTGCAATAATAATTAGAAGCTATCAATTTTAAGTACTGTATTTGACAATTACAAGTTCAGATCTTCAAGTTATAATTTGCAATAATAATTAGAAGCTATCAATTTTAAGGGCTGTATTTGACAATTACTAGTTCAGATCTTCAAGTTATAATTTGAAATAATAATTTGAATTTAACAAATCTAAGTTCTGTAATTCACTATTACAAGTTCAGATCTTCAAGTTATAATATACAATAATAATTAGAAGCTATCAATTTTAAGTTCTGTATTTGACAATTACTAGTTCAGATCTCCAAGTTATTATTTGCAATAATAATTAGAAGCTATCAATTTTAAGTTCTGTATTTGACAATTACAAGTTCAGATCTTAAAGTTATAATTTACAATAATAATTAGAAGCTATCAATTGTAAGTTCTGTATTTGACAATTACAAGTTCAGATCTTCAAGTTATAATTTGCAATAATAATTAGAAGCTATCAATATTAAGTTCTGTATTTGAAAATTACTAATTCAGATCTTCAAGTTATAATTTGCACTAATAATTTGTATTTAACAATTAGAAGTTCTGTATTTGACAATTACAAGTTCAGATCTTCTAGTTATAATTTGCAATAATAATTAGAAGCTATCAATTTTAAGTTCTGTATTTGACAATTACAAGTTCAGATCTTAAAGTTATAATTTACAATAATAATTAGAAGCTATCAATTTTAAGTTCTGTATTTGACAATTACAAGTTCAGATCTTCAAGTTATAATTTGCAATAATAATTAGAAGCTATCAATTTTAAGTTCTGTATTTGACAATTACAAGTTCAGATCTTCAAGTTATAATTTGCACTAATAATTTGTATTTAACAATTAGAAGTTCTGTATTTGACAATTACAAGTTCAGATCTCCAAGTTATAATATGCAATAATAATTAGAAGCTATCAATTTTAAGTTCTGTATTCGACAATTACTAGTTCAGATCTTCAAGTTATAATTTGAAATAATAATTTGAATTTAACAAATCCAAGTTCTGTAATTCACTATTACAAGTTCAGATCTTCAAGTTATAATTCGTACTAATAATTTGTATTTAACAATTTGAAGTTCTGTATTTGACAATTACAAGTTCAGATCTTCAAGTTATAATTTGCAATAATAATTAGAAGCTATTAATTTTAAGTTCTGTATTTGACAATTACAAGTTCAGATCTTCAAGTTATAATTTGAAATAATAATTAGAAGCTATCAATTTTATGTTCTGTATTTGACAATTACAAGTTCAGATCTTCAAGTTATAATTTGCAATAATAATTAGAAGCTATCAATTTTAAGTTCTGTATTTGACAATTACAAGTTCAGATCTTCAAGTTATAATTTGCAATAATAATTAGAAGCTATCAATTTTAAGTTCTGTATTTGACAATTACTAGTTCAGATCTCCAAGTTATTATTTGCAATAATAATTAGAAGCTATCAATTTTAAGTTCTGTATTTGACAATTACAAGTTCAGATCTTAAAGTTATAATTTACAATAATAATTAGAAGCTATCAATTTTAAGTTCTGTATTTGACAATTACAAGTTCAGATCTTCAAGTTATAATTTGCAATAATAATTAGAAGCTATCAATTTTAAGTTCTGTATTTGACAATTACTAGTTCAGATCTTCAAGTTATAATTTGAAATAATAATTTGAATTTAACAAATCTAAGTTCTGTAATTCACTATTACAAGTTCAGATCTTCAAGTTATAATGTACAATAATAATTAGAAGCTATCAATTTTAAGTTCTGTATTTGATAATTACAAGTTCAGATCTTCAAGTTATAATTTGCACTACTAATTTGTATTTAACAATTAGAAGTTCTGTATTTGACAATTACAAGTTCAGATCTTCAAGTTATAATTTGCAATAATAATTAGAAGCTATTAATTTTAAGTTCTGTATTTGACAATTACAAGTTCAGATCTTCAAGTTATAAATTGAAATAATAATTAGAAGCTATCAATTTTAAGTTCTGTATTTGACAATTACAAGTTCAGATCTTCTAGTTATAATTTGCAATAATAATTAGAAGCTATCAATATTAAGTTCTGTATTTGTAAATTACTAATTCAGATCTTCAAGGTATAATTTGCACTAATAATTTGTATTTAACAATTAGAAGTTCTGTATTTGACAATTACAAGTTCAGATCTTCTAGTTATAATTTGCAATAATAATTAGAAGCTATCAATATTAAGTTCTGTATTTGAAAATTACTAGTTCAGATCTTCAAGTTATAATTTGCACTAATAATTTGTATTTAATAATTAGAAGTTCTGTATTTGACAATTACTAGTTCAGATCTTCAAGTTATAATTTGAAATAATAATTTGAATTTAACAAATCTAAGTTCTGTAATTCACTATTACAAGTTCAGATCTTCAAGTTATAATTTACAATAATAATTAGAAGCTATCAATTTTAAGTTCTGTATTTGACAATTACATGTTCAGATCTTCAAGTTATAATTTGCACTAATAATTTGTATTTAACAATTAGAAGTTCTGTATTTGACAATTACAAGTTCAGATCTTCAAGTTATAATTTGCAATAATAATTAGAAGCTATCAATTTTAAGTTCTGTATTTGACAATTACAAGATCAGATCTTCAAGTTATAATTTGTAATAATAATTAGAAGCTATCAATTTTAAGTTCTGTATTTGACAATTACTAGTTCATATCTCCAAGTTATTATTTGCAATAATAATTAGAAGCTATCAATTTTAAGTTCTGTATTTGACAATTACAAGTTCAGATCTTCAAGTTATAATTTACAATAATAATTAGAAGCTATCAATTTTAAGTTCTGTATTTGACAATTACAAGTTCAGATCTTCAAGTTATAATTTGCAATAATAATTAGAAGCTACCAATTTTAAGTTCTGTATTTGACAATTACTAGTTCAGATCTTCAAGTTATAATTTGAAATAATAATTTGAATTTAACAAATCTAAGTTCTGTAATTCACTATTACAAGTTCAGATCTTCAAGTTATAATTTACAATAATAATTAGAAGCTATCAATTTTAAGTTCTGTATTTGATAATTACAAGTTCAGATCTTCAAGTTATAATTTGCACTACTAATTTGTATTTAACAATTAGAAGTTCTGTATTTGACAATTACAAGTTCAGATCTTCAAGTTATAATTTGCAATAATAATTAGAAGCTATTAATTTTAAGTTCTGTATTTGACAATTACAAGTTCAGATCTTCAAGTTATAAATTGAAATAATAATTAGAAGCTATCAATTTTAAGTTCTGTATTTGACAATTACAAGTTCAGATCTTCTAGTTATAATTTGCAATAATAATTAGAAGCTATCAATATTAAGTTCTGTATTTGAAAATTACTAGTTCAGATGTTCAAGTTATAACTTGCACTAATAATTTTTATTTAACAATTAGAAGTTCTGTATTTGACAATTACAAGTTCAGATCTTCTAGTTATAATTTGCAATAATAATTAGAAGCTATCAATATTAAGTTCTGAATTTGAAAATTACTAGTTCAGATCTTCAAGTTATAATTTGCACTAATAATTTGTATTTAACAATTAGAAGTTCTGTATTTGACAATTACTAGTTCAGATCTTCAAGTTATAATTTGAAATAATAATTTGAATTTAACAAATCTAAGTTCTGTAATTCACTATTACAAGTTCAGATCTTCAAGTTATAATTTACAATAATAATTAGAAGCTATCAATTTTAAGTTCTGTATTTGACAATTACATGTTCAGATCTTCAAGTTATAATTTGCACTAATAATTTGTATTTAACAATTAGAAGTTCTGTATTTGACAAGTACAAGTTCAGATCTTCAAGTTATAATTTGCAATAATAATTAGAAGCTATCAATTTTAAGTTCTGTATTTGACAATTACAAGTTCAGATCTTCTAGTTATAATTTGCACTAATAATTTGTATTTAACAATTAGAAGTTCTGTATTTGACAATTACAAGTTCATATCTTCAAGTTATAATTTGCAATAATAATTAGAAGCTATCAATTTTAAGTTCTGTATTTGACAATTACTAGTTCAGATCTTCAAGTTATAATTTGCACTAATAATTTGTATTTAACAATTAGAAGTTCTGTATTTGACTATTACAAGTTCAGATCTTCTAATTATTATTTGCAATAATAATTATAAGCTATCAATTTAAGTTCTGTATTTGACAATTACTAGTTCAGATCTTCAAGTTATAATTTGAAATAATAATTTGAATTTAACAAATCAAAGTTTTGTAATTCACTATTACAATTTCAGATCTTCAAGTTATAAATTTGCAATAATAATTAGAAGCTATCAATTTTAAGTTCTGTATTTGACAATTACAAGTTCAGATCTTCAAGTTATAATTTGCACTAATAATTTGTTTTTAACAGTTAGAAGTTCTGTATTTGACTATTACTAGTTCAGATTTTCAAATTATTATTTGCAATCTTAGTTTGAATTTAACAATTAGAAGTTCTGTATTTACCTATTACAAGTTCAGATCTTCAAGTTATAATTTGCACTAATAATTTGTATTTAACAATTCGATGTTCTGTATTTGACTATTACAAGTTCAGATCTACAAGTTATAATTTGAACTACAATTATAAGCTATCAATTTTAAGTTCTGTATTTGACAATTACAAGTACAGATCTTCAAGTTATTATTTGCAATAATAATTAGAAGCTATCAATTTTAAGTTCTGTATTTGACAATTACAAGTTCAGATCTTCAAGTTATAATTTGAAATAATAATTAGAAGCTATCAATTTTAAGTTCTGCATTTGACAATTACAAGTTCAGATCTTCAAGTTATAATTTGCAATAATAATTAGAAGCTATCAATTTTAAGTTCTGAATTTGACAATTACTAGTTCAGATCTTCAAGTTATAATTTGAAATAATAATTTGAATTTAACAAATCTAAGTTCTGTAATTCACTATTACAAGTTCAGATCTTCAAGTTATAATTTACAATAATAATTAGAAGCTATCAATTTTAAGTTCTGTATTTGACTATTACAAGTTCAGATCTTCAAATTATTATTTGCAATCTTAGTTTGAATTTAACAATTCGAAGTTCTGTATTTACCTATTACAAGTTCAGATCTTCAAGTTATAATTTGTACTAATAATTTGTATTTAACAATTCGAAGTTCTGTATTTGACTATTACAAGTTCAGATCTTCAAGTTATAATTTACAATAATAATTAAATGCTATCAATTTTAAGTTCTGTATTTGACAATTACAAGTTCAGATCTTCAAGTTATAATTTGCAATAATAATTAGAAGCTATCAATTTTAAGTACTGTATTTGACAATTACAAGTTCAGATCTTCAAGTTATAATTTGCAATAATAATTAGAAGCTATCAATTTTAAGGGCTGTATTTGACAATTACTAGTTCAGATCTTCAAGTTATAATTTGAAATAATAATTTGAATTTAACAAATCTAAGTTCTGTAATTCACTATTACAAGTTCAGATCTTCAAGTTATAATATACAATAATAATTAGAAGCTATCAATTTTAAGTTCTGTATTTGACAATTACTAGTTCAGATCTCCAAGTTATTATTTGCAATAATAATTAGAAGCTATCAATTTTAAGTTCTGTATTTGACAATTACAAGTTCAGATCTTAAAGTTATAATTTACAATAATAATTAGAAGCTATCAATTGTAAGTTCTGTATTTGACAATTACAAGTTCAGATCTTCAAGTTATAATTTGCAATAATAATTAGAAGCTATCAATATTAAGTTCTGTATTTGAAAATTACTAATTCAGATCTTCAAGTTATAATTTGCACTAATAATTTGTATTTAACAATTAGAAGTTCTGTATTTGACAATTACAAGTTCAGATCTTCTAGTTATAATTTGCAATAATAATTAGAAGCTATCAATATTAAGTTCTGTATTTGAAAATTACTAGTTCAGATCTTCAAGTTATAATTTGCACTAATAATTAGTATTTAATAATTAGAAGTTCTGTATTTGACAATTGAATCAGTCAATGCAGAAAGTGAATATGTCCAAATTTTGCCGGTTTTGAGTTTGACATGTGGTCGTATTAATTTGAGGTAGATCTAGCGATTGGTGAAGATATAAAATTAATCCCTGTATTCGTTACGTTTAAAATCATGCTTGAAATAAGCATATAGTGCAGAAACTCAATATGTCCCGGACATGTTTAGTTTCTGCAGTACAAACTTGGTTACCTTAGTTTTCTACACTATCTGCAATTAATGTCGATTTTAACATTTTACTTAGTTTTGTTGGGCTGATAGGTGTTTTAGGGTTACCTATAGTAGTGTTAAAAACATACCCCTGTATTCATAATAATTTTAGAAAGTTACAATAGGTTTACAAACCCTTTAAAATGCATGTGTCATACAACACCAATCACAAACGTTCATTAGTCAATATTGTAAGGTTTTCATTGATTGTTTAACTTTAATGAGCATTTTAACTAAAATAGGATTAAAACACTCTTTAAATATTTTTATGAATTCAGAGGTAAATATATAATAATGTATTCATCTGGGACGGAAAGTGAAGATGATATTTACCCAAAAAGACGGAGAACAAGTGGATAGAGAAGAAGAATTTTAATGTGCTAGATATATATAGATATACAGAGTGTCCCAAAACTCAAAATTATCCCTTGAAGGGATCAAAATATGACCTTAGTAAAAATAACTGAAAATTAACTTATGAGTAGGGCAAATAAATTTTTTTTTCTAAAAGTATCAAACTATTAATTTTATTTTGGTATGTGATCAATTGCAGGGGTAATCATAGGTTTGCGCAACCTAAATTAGATTCTTAGAATATGTCATTTCGTATCTGTGGCACTCGAAAAATTGATTTGAGGTCTCAATATTCACGAAATTTACAAAAGTGCTAATATCTCAAAAACGAACGACTTTTTACTAAGGTCATATTTTGATATTCTGGTCAGTCATGAGCATATATCAGCCCTCCAAGGGATGACGTTGGGTTTTAGGACACCCTGTATACATAACAGTTACAAAATAATTAATAAATTTTGTGTTTAAACCTACTCTTCTATTGTTTTTCTTTATACCGACCACATTCAATGCAGAAAGTAAATATGTCCATGATGTTATAATCGTTTTAATTGCTAAACTGTTAGAAAAAAATTCAGTTATTAATATGAATATGACTTAAAATTACTTGTACTACAGATAAAAAATATTTCACAATATTTAATTTTGATATTAATGCAGACAAACAGTGTTTTGTAATTTACTCAAAACTACTGCCAATGGACATATTCACTTTCTGCATTGACCGATTCAATTACTAGTTCAGATCTTCAAGTTATAATTTGAAATAATAATTTGAATTTAGCAAATCTTAGTTCTGTAATTCACTATTACAAGTTCAGATCTTCAAGTTATAATTTGCAATAATAATTAGAAGCTATCAATTTTAAGTTCTGTATTTGACAATTACTAGTTCAGATCTTCAAGTTATAATTTGCACTAATAATTTGTATTTAACAATTAGAAGTTCTGTATTTGACTATTACAAGTTCAGATCTTCAAGTTATTATTTGCAATAATAATTATAAGCTATCAATTTAAGTTCTGTATTTGACAATTACTAGTTCAGATCTTCATGTTATAATTTGCAATAATAATTAGAAGCTATCAATTTTAAGTTCTGTATTTGACAATTACAAGTTCAGATCTTCAAGTTATAATTTGCACTTATAATTTGTTTTTAACAGTTAGAAGTTCTGTATTTGACTATTACTAGTTCAGATTTTCAAATTATTATTTGCAATCTTAATTTGAATTTAACAATTAGAAGTTCTGTATTTACCTATTACATGTTCAGATCTTCAAGTTATAATTTGCACTAATAATTTGTATTTAACAATTCGATGTTCTGTATTTGACTATTACAAGTTCAGATCTTCAAGTTATAATTATAAGCTATCAATTTTAAGTTCTGTATTTGACAATTAAAAGTACAGATCTTCCAGTTATTATTTGCAATAATAATTAGAAGCTATCAATTTTAAGTTCTGTATTTGACAATTACAAGTTCAGATCTTCAAGTTATAATTTGAAATAATAATTAGAAGCTATCAATTTTAAGTTCTGCATTTGACAATTACAAGTTCAGATCTTCAAGTTATAATTTACAATAATAATTAGAAGCTATCAATTTTAAGTTCTGTATTTGACAATTACTAGTTCAGATCTTCAAGTTATAATTTGAAATAATAATTTGAATTTTACAAATCTAAGTTCTGTAATTCACTATTACAAGTTCAGATCTTCAAGTTATAATTTACAATAATAATTAGAAGCTATCAATTTTAAGTTCTGTATTTGACAATTACTAGTTCAGATCTTCAAGTTATAATTTGAAATAATAATTTGAATTTTACAAATCTAAGTTCTGTAATTCACTATTACAAGTTCAGATCTTCAAGTTATAATTTGCAATCACAATTTGTATTTAACAATGCTAACTTGCGTATTTGACTATTACAAGTTCAGATCTTCGAATTATTATTTGCAATCTTAGTTTGAATTTAACAATTCGAAGTTCTGTATTTACCTATTACAGGTTCAGATCTTCAAGTTATAATTTGCAATCACAATTTGTATTTAACAATGCTAAGTTGCGTATTTGTTTATTACAAGTTCAGATCTTCAAATTATAATTTGCAATAATAATTAGAAGCTATCAATTTTAAGTTCTGTATTTGACAATTACAAGTTCAGATCTTCAAGTTATTATTTGCAATAATAATTAGAAGCTATCAATTTTAAGTTCTGTATTTGACAATTACAAGTTCAAATCTTGAAGTTATAATTTACAATAATAATTAGAAGCTATCAATTTTAAGTTCTGTATTTAACAATTACAAGTTCAGATCTTCAAGTTATAATATGCAATAATAATTAGAAGCTATCAATTTTAAGTTCTGTATTTGACAATTACTAGTTCAGATCTTCAAGTTATTATTTGAAATAATAATTTGAATTTAACAAATCTAAGTTCTGTAATTCACTATTACGAGTTCAGATCTTCAAGTTATAATTTACAATAATAATTAGAAGCTATCAATTTTAAGTTCTGTATTTGACAATTACAAGTTCAGATCTTCAAGTTATAATTTGCACTAATAATTTGTATTTAACAATTTGAAGTTCTGTATTTGACAATTACAAGTTCAGATCTTCAAGTTATAATTTGCAATAATAATTAGAAGCTATTAATTTTAAGTTCTGTATTTGACAATTACAAGTTCAGATCTTCAAGTTATAATTTGAAATAATAATTAGAAGGTATCAATTTTATTTTCTGTATTTGACAATTACAAGTTCAGTTCTTCAAGTTATAATTTGCAATAATAATTAGAAGCTATCAATTTTAAGTTCTGTATTTGACAATTACAAGTTCAGATCTTCAAGTTATAATTTGCAATAATAATTAGAAGCTATCAATTTTAAGTTCTGTATTTGACAATTACTAGTTCAGATCTCCAAGTTATTATTTGCAATAATAATTAGAAGCTATCAATTTTAAGTTCTGTATTTGACAATTACAAGTTCAGATCTTCAAGTTATTATTTGCAATAATAATTAGAAGCTATCAATTTTAAGTTCTGTATTTGACAATTACAAGTTCAGATCTTGAAGTTATAATTTACAATAATAATTAGAAGCTATCAATTTTAAGTTCTGTATTTAACAATTACAAGTTCAGATCTTCAAGTTATAATATGCAATAATAATTAGAAGCTATCAATTTTAAGTTCTGTATTTGACAATTACTAGTTCAGATCTTCAAGTTATTATTTGAAATAATAATTTGAATTTAACAAATCTAAGTTCTGTAATTCACTATTACGAGTTCAGATCTTCAAGTTATAATTTACAATAATAATTAGAAGCTATCAATTTTAAGTTCTGTATTTGACAATTACAAGTTCAGATCTTCAAGTTATAATTTGCACTAATAATTTGTATTTAACAATTTGAAGTTCTGTATTTGACAATTACAAGTTCAGATCTTCAAGTTATAATTTGCAATAATAATTAGAAGCTATTAATTTTAAGTTCTGTATTTGACAATTACAAGTTCAGATCTTCAAGTTATAATTTGAAATAATAATTAGAAGGTATCAATTTTATTTTCTGTATTTGACAATTACAAGTTCAGTTCTTCAAGTTATAATTTGCAATAATAATTAGAAGCTATCAATTTTAAGTTCTGTATTTGACAATTACAAGTTCAGATCTTCAAGTTATAATTTGCAATAATAATTAGAAGCTATCAATTTTAAGTTCTGTATTTGACAATTACTAGTTCAGATCTCCAAGTTATTATTTGCAATAATAATTAGAAGCTATCAATTTTAAGTTCTGTATTTGACAATTACAAGTTCAGATCTTCAAGTTATAATTTACAATAATAATTAGAAGCTATCAATTTTAAGTTCTGTATTTGACAATTTCAAGTTCAGATCTTCAAGTTATAATTTGCACTACTAATTTGTATTTAACAATTAGAAGTTCTGTATTTGACAATTACAAGTTCAGATCTTCAAGTTATAATTTGCAATAATAATTAGAAGCTATCAATTTTTAGTTCTGTATTTGACAATTACAAGTTCAGATCTTCAAGTTATAAATTGAAATAATAATTAGAAGCTATCAATTTTAAGTTCTGTATTTGACAATTACAAGTTCAGATCTTCTAGTTATAATTTGCAATAATAATTAGAAGCTATCAATATTAAGTTCTGTATTTGAAAATTACTAGTTCAGATCTTCAAGTTATAATTTGCACTAATAATTTGTATTTAACAATTAGAAGTTCTGTATTTGACAATTACAAGTTCAGATCTTCTAGTTATAATTTGCAATAATAATTAGAAGCTATCAATATTAAGTTCTGTATTTGAAAATTACTAGTTCATATCTTCAAGTTATAATTTGCACTAATAATTTGTATTTAACAATTAGAAGTTCTGTATTTGACAATTACAAGTTCAGATCTTCTAGTTATAATTTGCAATAATAATTAGAAGCTATCAATATTAAGTTCTGTATTTGAAAATTACTAGTTCAGATCTTCAAGTTATAATTTGCAATACTAATTAGAAGCTATCAATTTTAAGTTCTGTATTTGTCAATTACTAGTGTATTTGACAATTACTAGTTCAGATCTCCAAGTTATTATTTGCAATAATAATTAGAAGCTATCAATTTTAAGTTCCTTATTTGACAATTACAAGTTCAGATCTTCAAGTTATAATTTACAATAATAATTAGAAGCTATCAATTTTAAGTTCTGTATTTGACAATTACAAGTTCAGATCTTCAAGTTATAATTTGCAATAATAATTAGAAGCTATCAATTTTAAGTTCTGTATTTGACAATTACTAGTTCAGATCTTCAAGTTATAATTTGAAATAATAATTAGATTTAACAAATCTAAGTTCTGTAATTCACTATTACAAGTTCAGATCTTCAAGTTATAATTTACAATAATAATTAGAAGCTATCAATTTTAAGTTCTGTATTTGATAATTACAAGTTCAGATCTTCAAGTTATAATTTGCACTACTAATATGTATTTAACAATTAGAAGTTCTGTATTTGACAATTACAAGTTCAGATCTTCAAGTTATAATTTGCAATAATAATTAGAAGCTATCAATTTTTAGTTCTGTATTTGACAATTACAAGTTCAGATCTTCAAGTTATAAATTGAAATAATAATTAGAAGCTATCAATTTTAAGTTCTGTATTTGACAATTACAAGTTCAGATCTTCTAGTTATAATTTGCAATAATAATTAGAAGCTATCAATATTAAGTTCTGTATTTGAAAATTACTAGTTCAGATCTTCAAGTTATAATTTGCACTAATAATTTGTATTTAACAATTAGAAGTTCTGTAATTCACTATTACAAGTTCAGATCTTCAAGTTATAATTTGCAATAATAATTAGAAGCTATCAATTTTAAGTTCTGTATTTGACAATTACTAGTTCAGATCTTCAAGTTATAATTTGCACTAATAATTTGTATTTAACAATTAGAAGTTCTGTATTTGACTATTAAAAGTTCAGATCTTCAAATTATTATTTGCAATAATAATTATAAGCTATCAATTTAAGTTCTGTATTTGACAATTACTAGTTCAGATCTTCAAGTTATAATTTGAAATAATAATTTGAATTTAGCAAATCTAAGTTTTGTAATTCACTATTACAAGTTCAGATCTTCAAGTTATAATTTGCAATAATAATTTGTTTTTAACAGTTAGAAGTTCTGTATTTGACTATTACTAGTTCAGATTTTCAAATTATTATTTGCAATCTTAGTTTGAATTTAACAATTAGAAGTTCTGTATTTACCTATTACATGTTCAGATCTTCAAGTTATAATTTGCACTAATAATTTGTATTTAACAATTCGATGTTCTGTATTTGACTATTACAAGTTCAGATCTTCAAGTTATAACTTGAACTATAATTATAAGCTATCAATTTTAAGTTCTGTATTTGACAATTAAAAGTACAGATCTTCAAGTTATTATTTGCAATAATAATTAGAAGCTATCAATTTTAAGTTCTGTATTTGACAATTACAAGTTCAGATCTTCAAGTTATAATTTGAAATTATAATTAGAAGCTATCAATTTTAAGTTCTGCATTTGACAATTACAAGTTCAGATCTTCAAGTTATAATTTACAATAATAATTAGAAGCTATCAATTTTAAGTTCTGTATTTGACAATTACTAGTTCAGATCTTCAAGTTATAATTTGAAATAATAATTTGAATTTTACAAATCTAAGTTCTGTAATTCACTATTACAAGTTCAGATCTTCAAGTTATAATTTGCAATCACAATTTGTATTTAACAATGCTAAGTTGCGTATTTGTCTATTACAAGTTCAGATCTTCAAATTATAATTTGCAATAATAATTAGAAGCTATCAATTTTAAGTTCTGTATTTGACAATTACAAGTTCAGATCTTCAAGTTATAATTTACAATAACAATTAGAAGCTATCAATTTTAAGTTCTGTATTTGACAATTACAAGTTCAGATCTTCAAGTTATAATTTGCAATAATAATTAGAAGCTATCAATTTTAAGTTCTGTATTTGACAATTACTAGTTCAGATCTTCAAGTTATAATTTATAATAATAATTTGAATTTAACAAATCTAAGTTCTGTAATTCACTATTACAAGTTCAGATCTTCAAGTTATAATTTACAATAATAATTAGAAGCTATCAATTTTAAGTTCTGTATTTGACAATTACAAGTTCAGAACTTCAAGTTATAATTTGCACTAATAATTTGTATTTAACAATTAGAAGTTCTCTATTTGACAATTACAAGTTCAGATCTTCAAGTTATATTTTGCAATAATAATTAGAAGCTATCAATTTTAAGTTCTGTATTTGACAATTACAAGTTCAGATCTTCAAGTTATAATTTGCAATCACAATTTGTATTTAACAATGCTAAGTTGCGTATTTGTTTATTACAAGTTCAGATCTTCAAATTATAATTTGCAATAATAATTAGAAGCTATCAATTTTAAGTTCTGTATTTGACAATTACAAGTTCAGATCTTCAAGTTATTATTTGCAATAATAATTAGAAGCTATCAATTTTAAGTTCTGTATTTGACAATTACAAGTTCAGATCTTGAAGTTATAATTTACAATAATAATTAGAAGCTATCAATTTTAAGTTCTGTATTTAACAATTACAAGTTCAGATCTTCAAGTTATAATATGCAATAATAATTAGAAGCTATCAATTTTAAGTTCTGTATTTGACAATTACTAGTTCAGATCTTCAAGTTATTATTTGAAATAATAATTTGAATTTAACAAATCTAAGTTCTGTAATTCACTATTACGAGTTCAGATCTTCAAGTTATAATTTACAATAATAATTAGAAGCTATCAATTTTAAGTTCTGTATTTGACAATTACAAGTTCAGATCTTCAAGTTATAATTTGCACTAATAATTTGTATTTAACAATTTGAAGTTCTGTATTTGACAATTACAAGTTCAGATCTTCAAGTTATAATTTACAATAATAATTAGAAGCTATCAATTTTAAGTTCTGTATTTGACAATTACAAGTTCAGAACTTCAAGTTATAATTTGCACTAATAATTTGTATTTAACAATTAGAAGTTCTCTATTTGACAATTACAAGTTCAGATCTTCAAGTTATATTTTGCAATAATAATTAGAAGCTATCAATTTTAAGTTCTGTATTTGACAATTACAAGTTCAGATCTTCAAGTTATAATTTGCAATCACAATTTGTATTTAACAATGCTAAGTTGCGTATTTGTTTATTACAAGTTCAGATCTTCAAATTATAATTTGCAATAATAATTAGAAGCTATCAATTTTAAGTTCTGTATTTGACAATTACAAGTTCAGATCTTCAAGTTATTATTTGCAATAATAATTAGAAGCTATCAATTTTAAGTTCTGTATTTGACAATTACAAGTTCAGATCTTGAAGTTATAATTTACAATAATAATTAGAAGCTATCAATTTTAAGTTCTGTATTTAACAATTACAAGTTCAGATCTTCAAGTTATAATATGCAATAATAATTAGAAGCTATCAATTTTAAGTTCTGTATTTGACAATTACTAGTTCAGATCTTCAAGTTATTATTTGAAATAATAATTTGAATTTAACAAATCTAAGTTCTGTAATTCACTATTACGAGTTCAGATCTTCAAGTTATAATTTACAATAATAATTAGAAGCTATCAATTTTAAGTTCTGTATTTGACAATTACAAGTTCAGATCTTCAAGTTATAATTTGCACTAATAATTTGTATTTAACAATTTGAAGTTCTGTATTTGATAATTACAAGTTCAGATCTTCAAGTTATAATTTGCACTACTAATATGTATTTAACAATTAGAAGTTCTGTATTTGACAATTACAAGTTCAGATCTTCAAGTTATAATTTGCAATAATAATTAGAAGCTATCAATTTTTAGTTCTGTATTTGACAATTACAAGTTCAGATCTTCAAGTTATAAATTGAAATAATAATTAGAAGCTATCAATTTTAAGTTCTGTATTTGACAATTACAAGTTCAGATCTTCTAGTTATAATTTGCAATAATAATTAGAAGCTATCAATATTAAGTTCTGTATTTGAAAATTACTAGTTCAGATCTTCAAGTTATAATTTGCACTAATAATTTGTATTTAACAATTAGAAGTTCTGTAATTCACTATTACAAGTTCAGATCTTCAAGTTATAATTTGCAATAATAATTAGAAGCTATCAATTTTAAGTTCTGTATTTGACAATTACTAGTTCAGATCTTCAAGTTATAATTTGCACTAATAATTTGTATTTAACAATTAGAAGTTCTGTATTTGACTATTACAAGTTCAGATCTTCAAATTATTATTTGCAATAATAATTATAAGCTATCAATTTAAGTTCTGTATTTGACAATTACTAGTTCAGATCTTCAAGTTATAATTTGAAATAATAATTTGAATTTAGCAAATCTAAGTTTTGTAATTCACTATTACAAGTTCAGATCTTCAAGTTATAATTTGCAATAATAATTTGTTTTTAACAGTTAGAAGTTCTGTATTTGACTATTACTAGTTCAGATTTTCAAATTATTATTTGCAATCTTAGTTTGAATTTAACAATTAGAAGTTCTGTATTTACCTATTACATGTTCAGATCTTCAAGTTATAATTTGCACTAATAATTTGTATTTAACAATTCGATGTTCTGTATTTGACTATTACAAGTTCAGATCTTCAAGTTATAACTTGAACTATAATTATAAGCTATCAATTTTAAGTTCTGTATTTGACAATTAAAAGTACAGATCTTCAAGTTATTATTTGCAATAATAATTAGAAGCTATCAATTTTAAGTTCTGTATTTGACAATTACAAGTTCAGATCTTCAAGTTATAATTTGAAATTATAATTAGAAGCTATCAATTTTAAGTTCTGCATTTGACAATTACAAGTTCAGATCTTCAAGTTATAATTTACAATAATAATTAGAAGCTATCAATTTTAAGTTCTGTATTTGACAATTACTAGTTCAGATCTTCAAGTTATAATTTGAAATAATAATTTGAATTTTACAAATCTAAGTTCTGTAATTCACTATTACAAGTTCAGATCTTCAAGTTATAATTTGCAATCACAATTTGTATTTAACAATGCTAAGTTGCGTATTTGTCTATTACAAGTTCAGATCTTCAAATTATAATTTGCAATAATAATTAGAAGCTATCAATTTTAAGTTCTGTATTTGACAATTACAAGTTCAGATCTTCAAGTTATAATTTACAATAACAATTAGAAGCTATCAATTTTAAGTTCTGTATTTGACAATTACAAGTTCAGATCTTCAAGTTATAATTTGCAATAATAATTAGAAGCTATCAATTTTAATTTCTGTATTTGACAATTACTAGTTCAGATCTTCAAGTTATAATTTATAATAATAATTTGAATTTAACAAATCTAAGTTCTGTAATTCACTATTACAAGTTCAGATCTTCAAGTTATAATTTACAATAATAATTAGAAGCTATCAATTTTAAGTTCTGTATTTGACAATTACAAGTTCAGAACTTCAAGTTATAATTTGCACTAATAATTTGTATTTAACAATTAGAAGTTCTCTATTTGACAATTACAAGTTCAGATCTTCAAGTTATATTTTGCAATAATAATTAGAAGCTATCAATTTTAAGTTCTGTATTTGACAATTACAAGTTCAGATCTTCAAGTTATAATTTGCAATCACAATTTGTATTTAACAATGCTAAGTTGCGTATTTGTTTATTACAAGTTCAGATCTTCAAATTATAATTTGCAATAATAATTAGAAGCTATCAATTTTAAGTTCTGTATTTGACAATTACAAGTTCAGATCTTCAAGTTATTATTTGCAATAATAATTAGAAGCTATCAATTTTAAGTTCTGTATTTGACAATTACAAGTTCAGATCTTGAAGTTATAATTTACAATAATAATTAGAAGCTATCAATTTTAAGTTCTGTATTTAACAATTACAAGTTCAGATCTTCAAGTTATAATATGCAATAATAATTAGAAGCTATCAATTTTAAGTTCTGTATTTGACAATTACTAGTTCAGATCTTCAAGTTATTATTTGAAATAATAATTTGAATTTAACAAATCTAAGTTCTGTAATTCACTATTACGAGTTCAGATCTTCAAGTTATAATTTACAATAATAATTAGAAGCTATCAATTTTAAGTTCTGTATTTGACAATTACAAGTTCAGATCTTCAAGTTATAATTTGCACTAATAATTTGTATTTAACAATTTGAAGTTCTGTATTTGACAATTACAAGTTCAGATCTTCAAGTTATAATTTGCAATAATAATTAGAAGCTATTAATTTTAAGTTCTGTATTTGACAATTACAAGTTCAGATCTTCAAGTTATAATTTGAAATAATAATTAGAAGGTATCAATTTTATTTTCTGTATTTGACAATTACAAGTTCAGTTCTTCAAGTTATAATTTGCAATAATAATTAGAAGCTATCAATTTTAAGTTCTGTATTTGACAATTACAAGTTCAGATCTTCAAGTTATAATTTGCAATAATAATTAGAAGCTATCAATTTTAAGTTCTGTATTTGACAATTACTAGTTCAGATCTCCAAGTTATTATTTGCAATAATAATTAGAAGCTATCAATTTTAAGTTCTGTATTTGACAATTACAAGTTCAGATCTTCAAGTTATAATTTACAATAATAATTAGAAGCTATCAATTTTAAGTTCTGTATTTGACAATTACTAGTTCAGATCTTCAAGTTATAATTTGCACTAATAATTTGTATTTAACAATTAGAAGTTCTGTATTTGACTATTACAAGTTCAGATCTTCAAATTATTATTTGCAATAATAATTATAAGCTATCAATTTAAGTTCTGTATTTGACAATTACTAGTTCAGATCTTCAAGTTATAATTTGAAATAATAATTTGAATTTAGCAAATCTAAGTTTTGTAATTCACTATTACAAGTTCAGATCTTCAAGTTATAATTTGCAATAATAATTTGTTTTTAACAGTTAGAAGTTCTGTATTTGACTATTACTAGTTCAGATTTTCAAATTATTATTTGCAATCTTAGTTTGAATTTAACAATTAGAAGTTCTGTATTTACCTATTACATGTTCAGATCTTCAAGTTATAATTTGCACTAATAATTTGTATTTAACAATTCGATGTTCTGTATTTGACTATTACAAGTTCAGATCTTCAAGTTATAACTTGAACTATAATTATAAGCTATCAATTTTAAGTTCTGTATTTGACAATTAAAAGTACAGATCTTCAAGTTATTATTTGCAATAATAATTAGAAGCTATCAATTTTAAGTTCTGTATTTGACAATTACAAGTTCAGATCTTCAAGTTATAATTTGAAATTATAATTAGAAGCTATCAATTTTAAGTTCTGCATTTGACAATTACAAGTTCAGATCTTCAAGTTATAATTTACAATAATAATTAGAAGCTATCAATTTTAAGTTCTGTATTTGACAATTACTAGTTCAGATCTTCAAGTTATAATTTGAAATAATAATTTGAATTTTACAAATCTAAGTTCTGTAATTCACTATTACAAGTTCAGATCTTCAAGTTATAATTTGCAATCACAATTTGTATTTAACAATGCTAAGTTGCGTATTTGTCTATTACAAGTTCAGATCTTCAAATTATAATTTGCAATAATAATTAGAAGCTATCAATTTTAAGTTCTGTATTTGACAATTACAAGTTCAGATCTTCAAGTTATAATTTACAATAACAATTAGAAGCTATCAATTTTAAGTTCTGTATTTGACAATTACAAGTTCAGATCTTCAAGTTATAATTTGCAATAATAATTAGAAGCTATCAATTTTAAGTTCTGTATTTGACAATTACTAGTTCAGATCTTCAAGTTATAATTTATAATAATAATTTGAATTTAACAAATCTAAGTTCTGTAATTCACTATTACAAGTTCAGATCTTCAAGTTATAATTTACAATAATAATTAGAAGCTATCAATTTTAAGTTCTGTATTTGACAATTACAAGTTCAGAACTTCAAGTTATAATTTGCACTAATAATTTGTATTTAACAATTAGAAGTTCTCTATTTGACAATTACAAGTTCAGATCTTCAAGTTATATTTTGCAATAATAATTAGAAGCTATCAATTTTAAGTTCTGTATTTGACAATTACAAGTTCAGATCTTCAAGTTATAATTTGCAATCACAATTTGTATTTAACAATGCTAAGTTGCGTATTTGTTTATTACAAGTTCAGATCTTCAAATTATAATTTGCAATAATAATTAGAAGCTATCAATTTTAAGTTCTGTATTTGACAATTACAAGTTCAGATCTTCAAGTTATTATTTGCAATAATAATTAGAAGCTATCAATTTTAAGTTCTGTATTTGACAATTACAAGTTCAGATCTTGAAGTTATAATTTACAATAATAATTAGAAGCTATCAATTTTAAGTTCTGTATTTAACAATTACAAGTTCAGATCTTCAAGTTATAATATGCAATAATAATTAGAAGCTATCAATTTTAAGTTCTGTATTTGACAATTACTAGTTCAGATCTTCAAGTTATTATTTGAAATAATAATTTGAATTTAACAAATCTAAGTTCTGTAATTCACTATTACGAGTTCAGATCTTCAAGTTATAATTTACAATAATAATTAGAAGCTATCAATTTTAAGTTCTGTATTTGACAATTACAAGTTCAGATCTTCAAGTTATAATTTGCACTAATAATTTGTATTTAACAATTTGAAGTTCTGTATTTGACAATTACAAGTTCAGATCTTCAAGTTATAATTTGCAATAATAATTAGAAGCTATTAATTTTAAGTTCTGTATTTGACAATTACAAGTTCAGATCTTCAAGTTATAATTTGAAATAATAATTAGAAGGTATCAATTTTATTTTCTGTATTTGACAATTACAAGTTCAGTTCTTCAAGTTATAATTTGCAATAATAATTAGAAGCTATCAATTTTAAGTTCTGTATTTGACAATTACAAGTTCAGATCTTCAAGTTATAATTTGCAATAATAATTAGAAGCTATCAATTTTAAGTTCTGTATTTGACAATTACTAGTTCAGATCTCCAAGTTATTATTTGCAATAATAATTAGAAGCTATCAATTTTAAGTTCTGTATTTGACAATTACAAGTTCAGATCTTCAAGTTATAATTTACAATAATAATTAGAAGCTATCAATTTTAAGTTCTGTATTTGACAATTTCAAGTTCAGATCTTCAAGTTATAATTTGCACTACTAATTTGTATTTAACAATTAGAAGTTCTGTATTTGACAATTACAAGTTCAGATCTTCAAGTTATAATTTGCAATAATAATTAGAAGCTATCAATTTTTAGTTCTGTATTTGACAATTACAAGTTCAGATCTTCTAGTTATAATTTGCAATAATAATTAGAAGCTATCAATATTAAGTTCTGTATTTGAAAATTACTAGTTCAGATCTTCAAGTTATAATTTGCAATACTAATTAGAAGCTATCAATTTTAAGTTCTGTATTTGTCAATTACTAGTGTATTTGACAATTACTAGTTCAGATCTCCAAGTTATTATTTGCAATAATAATTAGAAGCTATCAATTTTAAGTTCCTTATTTGACAATTACAAGTTCAGATCTTCAAGTTATAATTTACAATAATAATTAGAAGCTATCAATTTTAAGTTCTGTATTTGACAATTACAAGTTCAGATCTTCAAGTTATAATTTGCAATAATAATTAGAAGCTATCAATTTTAAGTTCTGTATTTGACAATTACTAGTTCAGATCTTCAAGTTATAATTTGAAATAATAATTAGATTTAACAAATCTAAGTTCTGTAATTCACTATTACAAGTTCAGATCTTCAAGTTATAATTTACAATAATAATTAGAAGCTATCAATTTTAAGTTCTGTATTTGATAATTACAAGTTCAGATCTTCAAGTTATAATTTGCACTACTAATATGTATTTAACAATTAGAAGTTCTGTATTTGACAATTACAAGTTCAGATCTTCAAGTTATAATTTGCAATAATAATTAGAAGCTATCAATTTTTAGTTCTGTATTTGACAATTACAAGTTCAGATCTTCAAGTTATAAATTGAAATAATAATTAGAAGCTATCAATTTTAAGTTCTGTATTTGACAATTACAAGTTCAGATCTTCTAGTTATAATTTGCAATAATAATTAGAAGCTATCAATATTAAGTTCTGTATTTGAAAATTACTAGTTCAGATCTTCAAGTTATAATTTGCACTAATAATTTGTATTTAACAATTAGAAGTTCTGTAATTCACTATTACAAGTTCAGATCTTCAAGTTATAATTTGCAATAATAATTAGAAGCTATCAATTTTAAGTTCTGTATTTGACAATTACTAGTTCAGATCTTCAAGTTATAATTTGCACTAATAATTTGTATTTAACAATTAGAAGTTCTGTATTTGACTATTACAAGTTCAGATCTTCAAATTATTATTTGCAATAATAATTATAAGCTATCAATTTAAGTTCTGTATTTGACAATTACTAGTTCAGATCTTCAAGTTATAATTTGAAATAATAATTTGAATTTAGCAAATCTAAGTTTTGTAATTCACTATTACAAGTTCAGATCTTCAAGTTATAATTTGCAATAATAATTTGTTTTTAACAGTTAGAAGTTCTGTATTTGACTATTACTAGTTCAGATTTTCAAATTATTATTTGCAATCTTAGTTTGAATTTCACAATTAGAAGTTCTGTATTTACCTATTACATGTTCAGATCTTCAAGTTATAATTTGCACTAATAATTTGTATTTAACAATTCGATGTTCTGTATTTGACTATTACAAGTTCAGATCTTCAAGTTATAACTTGAACTATAATTATAAGCTATCAATTTTAAGTTCTGTATTTGACAATTAAAAGTACAGATCTTCAAGTTATTATTTGCAATAATAATTAGAAGCTATCAATTTTAAGTTCTGTATTTGACAATTACAAGTTCAGATCTTCAAGTTATAATTTGAAATTATAATTAGAAGCTATCAATTTTAAGTTCTGCATTTGACAATTACAAGTTCAGATCTTCAAGTTATAATTTACAATAATAATTAGAAGCTATCAATTTTAAGTTCTGTATTTGACAATTACTAGTTCAGATCTTCAAGTTATAATTTGAAATAATAATTTGAATTTTACAAATCTAAGTTCTGTAATTCACTATTACAAGTTCAGATCTTCAAGTTATAATTTGCAATCACAATTTGTATTTAACAATGCTAAGTTGCGTATTTGTCTATTACAAGTTCAGATCTTCAAATTATAATTTGCAATAATAATTAGAAGCTATCAATTTTAAGTTCTGTATTTGACAATTACAAGTTCAGATCTTCAAGTTATAATTTACAATAACAATTAGAAGCTATCAATTTTAAGTTCTGTATTTGACAATTACAAGTTCAGATCTTCAAGTTATAATTTGCAATAATAATTAGAAGCTATCAATTTTAAGTTCTGTATTTGACAATTACTAGTTCAGATCTTCAAGTTATAATTTATAATAATAATTTGAATTTAACAAATCTAAGTTCTGTAATTCACTATTACAAGTTCAGATCTTCAAGTTATAATTTACAATAATAATTAGAAGCTATCAATTTTAAGTTCTGTATTTGACAATTACAAGTTCAGAACTTCAAGTTATAATTTGCACTAATAATTTGTATTTAACAATTAGAAGTTCTCTATTTGACAATTACAAGTTCAGATCTTCAAGTTATATTTTGCAATAATAATTAGAAGCTATCAATTTTAAGTTCTGTATTTGACAATTACAAGTTCAGATCTTCAAGTTATTATTTGCAATAATAATTAGAAGCTATCAATTTTAAGTTCTGTATTTGACAATTACAAGTTCAGATCTTGAAGTTATAATTTACAATAATAATTAGAAGCTATCAATTTTAAGTTCTGTATTTAACAATTACAAGTTCAGATCTTCAAGTTATAATATGCAATAATAATTAGAAGCTATCAATTTAAGTTCTGTATTTGACAATTACTAGTTCAGATCTTCAAGTTATAATTTGAAATAATAATTTGAATTTAGCAAATCTAAGTTTTGTAATTCACTATTACAAGTTCAGATCTTCAAGTTATAATTTGCAATAATAATTTGTTTTTAACAGTTAGAAGTTCTGTATTTGACTATTACTAGTTCAGATTTTCAAATTATTATTTGCAATCTTAGTTTGAATTTAACAATTAGAAGTTCTGTATTTACCTATTACATGTTCAGATCTTCAAGTTATAATTTGCACTAATAATTTGTATTTAACAATTCGATGTTCTGTATTTGACTATTACAAGTTCAGATCTTCAAGTTATAACTTGAACTATAATTATAAGCTATCAATTTTAAGTTCTGTATTTGACAATTAAAAGTACAGATCTTCAAGTTATTATTTGCAATAATAATTAGAAGCTATCAATTTTAAGTTCTGTATTTGACAATTACAAGTTCAGATCTTCAAGTTATAATTTGAAATTATAATTAGAAGCTATCAATTTTAAGTTCTGCATTTGACAATTACAAGTTCAGATCTTCAAGTTATAATTTACAATAATAATTAGAAGCTATCAATTTTAAGTTCTGTATTTGACAATTACTAGTTCAGATCTTCAAGTTATAATTTGAAATAATAATTTGAATTTTACAAATCTAAGTTCTGTAATTCACTATTACAAGTTCAGATCTTCAAGTTATAATTTGCAATCACAATTTGTATTTAACAATGCTAAGTTGCGTATTTGTCTATTACAAGTTCAGATCTTCAAATTATAATTTGCAATAATAATTAGAAGCTATCAATTTTAAGTTCTGTATTTGACAATTACAAGTTCAGATCTTCAAGTTATAATTTACAATAACAATTAGAAGCTATCAATTTTAAGTTCTGTATTTGACAATTACAAGTTCAGATCTTCAAGTTATAATTTGCAATAATAATTAGAAGCTATCAATTTTAAGTTCTGTATTTGACAATTACTAGTTCAGATCTTCAAGTTATAATTTATAATAATAATTTGAATTTAACAAATCTAAGTTCTGTAATTCACTATTACAAGTTCAGATCTTCAAGTTATAATTTACAATAATAATTAGAAGCTATCAATTTTAAGTTCTGTATTTGACAATTACAAGTTCAGAACTTCAAGTTATAATTTGCACTAATAATTTGTATTTAACAATTAGAAGTTCTCTATTTGACAATTACAAGTTCAGATCTTCAAGTTATATTTTGCAATAATAATTAGAAGCTATCAATTTTAAGTTCTGTATTTGACAATTACAAGTTCAGATCTTCAAGTTATAATTTGCAATCACAATTTGTATTTAACAATGCTAAGTTGCGTATTTGTTTATTACAAGTTCAGATCTTCAAATTATAATTTGCAATAATAATTAGAAGCTATCAATTTTAAGTTCTGTATTTGACAATTACAAGTTCAGATCTTCAAGTTATTATTTGCAATAATAATTAGAAGCTATCAATTTTAAGTTCTGTATTTGACAATTACAAGTTCAGATCTTGAAGTTATAATTTACAATAATAATTAGAAGCTATCAATTTTAAGTTCTGTATTTAACAATTACAAGTTCAGATCTTCAAGTTATAATATGCAATAATAATTAGAAGCTATCAATTTTAAGTTCTGTATTTGACAATTACTAGTTCAGATCTTCAAGTTATTATTTGAAATAATAATTTGAATTTAACAAATCTAAGTTCTGTAATTCACTATTACGAGTTCAGATCTTCAAGTTATAATTTACAATAATAATTAGAAGCTATCAATTTTAAGTTCTGTATTTGACAATTACAAGTTCAGATCTTCAAGTTATAATTTGCACTAATAATTTGTATTTAACAATTTGAAGTTCTGTATTTGACAATTACAAGTTCAGATCTTCAAGTTATAATTTGCAATAATAATTAGAAGCTATTAATTTTAAGTTCTGTATTTGACAATTACAAGTTCAGATCTTCAAGTTATAATTTGAAATAATAATTAGAAGGTATCAATTTTATTTTCTGTATTTGACAATTACAAGTTCAGTTCTTCAAGTTATAATTTGCAATAATAATTAGAAGCTATCAATTTTAAGTTCTGTATTTGACAATTACAAGTTCAGATCTTCAAGTTATAATTTGCAATAATAATTAGAAGCTATCAATTTTAAGTTCTGTATTTGACAATTACTAGTTCAGATCTCCAAGTTATTATTTGCAATAATAATTAGAAGCTATCAATTTTAAGTTCTGTATTTGACAATTACAAGTTCAGATCTTCAAGTTATAATTTACAATAATAATTAGAAGCTATCAATTTTAAGTTCTGTATTTGACAATTTCAAGTTCAGATCTTCAAGTTATAATTTGCACTACTAATTTGTATTTAACAATTAGAAGTTCTGTATTTGACAATTACAAGTTCAGATCTTCAAGTTATAATTTGCAATAATAATTAGAAGCTATCAATTTTTAGTTCTGTATTTGACAATTACAAGTTCAGATCTTCTAGTTATAATTTGCAATAATAATTAGAAGCTATCAATATTAAGTTCTGTATTTGAAAATTACTAGTTCAGATCTTCAAGTTATAATTTGCAATACTAATTAGAAGCTATCAATTTTAAGTTCTGTATTTGTCAATTACTAGTGTATTTGACAATTACTAGTTCAGATCTCCAAGTTATTATTTGCAATAATAATTAGAAGCTATCAATTTTAAGTTCCTTATTTGACAATTACAAGTTCAGATCTTCAAGTTATAATTTACAATAATAATTAGAAGCTATCAATTTTAAGTTCTGTATTTGACAATTACAAGTTCAGATCTTCAAGTTATAATTTGCAATAATAATTAGAAGCTATCAATTTTAAGTTCTGTATTTGACAATTACTAGTTCAGATCTTCAAGTTATAATTTGAAATAATAATTAGATTTAACAAATCTAAGTTCTGTAATTCACTATTACAAGTTCAGATCTTCAAGTTATAATTTACAATAATAATTAGAAGCTATCAATTTTAAGTTCTGTATTTGATAATTACAAGTTCAGATCTTCAAGTTATAATTTGCACTACTAATATGTATTTAACAATTAGAAGTTCTGTATTTGACAATTACAAGTTCAGATCTTCAAGTTATAATTTGCAATAATAATTAGAAGCTATCAATTTTTAGTTCTGTATTTGACAATTACAAGTTCAGATCTTCTAGTTATAATTTGCAATAATAATTAGAAGCTATCAATATTAAGTTCTGTATTTGAAAATTACTAGTTCAGATCTTCAAGTTATAATTTGCACTAATAATTTGTATTTAACAATTAGAAGTTCTGTAATTCACTATTACAAGTTCAGATCTTCAAGTTATAATTTGCAATAATAATTAGAAGCTATCAATTTTAAGTTCTGTATTTGACAATTACTAGTTCAGATCTTCAAGTTATAATTTGCACTAATAATTTGTATTTAACAATTAGAAGTTCTGTATTTGACTATTACAAGTTCAGATCTTCAAATTATTATTTGCAATAATAATTATAAGCTATCAATTTAAGTTCTGTATTTGACAATTACTAGTTCAGATCTTCAAGTTATAATTTGAAATAATAATTTGAATTTAGCAAATCTAAGTTTTGTAATTCACTATTACAAGTTCAGATCTTCAAGTTATAATTTGCAATAATAATTTGTTTTTAACAGTTAGAAGTTCTGTATTTGACTATTACTAGTTCAGATTTTCAAATTATTATTTGCAATCTTAGTTTGAATTTAACAATTAGAAGTTCTGTATTTACCTATTACATGTTCAGATCTTCAAGTTATAATTTGCACTAATAATTTGTATTTAACAATTCGATGTTCTGTATTTGACTATTACAAGTTCAGATCTTCAAGTTATAACTTGAACTATAATTATAAGCTATCAATTTTAAGTTCTGTATTTGACAATTAAAAGTACAGATCTTCAAGTTATTATTTGCAATAATAATTAGAAGCTATCAATTTTAAGTTCTGTATTTGACAATTACAAGTTCAGATCTTCAAGTTATAATTTGAAATTATAATTAGAAGCTATCAATTTTAAGTTCTGCATTTGACAATTACAAGTTCAGATCTTCAAGTTATAATTTACAATAATAATTAGAAGCTATCAATTTTAAGTTCTGTATTTGACAATTACTAGTTCAGATCTTCAAGTTATAATTTGAAATAATAATTTGAATTTTACAAATCTAAGTTCTGTAATTCACTATTACAAGTTCAGATCTTCAAGTTATAATTTGCAATCACAATTTGTATTTAACAATGCTAAGTTGCGTATTTGTCTATTACAAGTTCAGATCTTCAAATTATAATTTGCAATAATAATTAGAAGCTATCAATTTTAAGTTCTGTATTTGACAATTACAAGTTCAGATCTTCAAGTTATTATTTGCAATAATAATTAGAAGCTATCAATTTTAAGTTCTGTATTTGACAATTACAAGTTCAGATCTTGAAGTTATAATTTACAATAATAATTAGAAGCTATCAATTTTAAGTTCTGTATTTAACAATTACAAGTTCAGATCTTCAAGTTATAATATGCAATAATAATTAGAAGCTATCAATTTTAAGTTCTGTATTCGACAATTACTAGTTCAGATCTTCAAGTTATATTTTGAAATAATAATTTGAATTTAACAAATCTAAGTTCTGTAATTCACTATTACAAGTTCAGATCTTCAAGTTATAATTTACAATAATAATTAGAAGCTATCAATTGTAAGTTCTGTATTTGACAATTACAATGTTCAGATCTTCAAGTTATAATTTGAAATAATAATTAGAAGCTATCAATTTTATGTTCTGTATTTGTCAATTACAAGTTCAGATCTTCAAGTTATAATTTGCAATTATAATTAGAAGCTATCAATTTTAAGTTCTGTATTTGATAATTACAAGTTCAGATCTTCAAGTTATAATTTGCAATAATAATTAGAAGCTATCAATTTTAAGTTCTGTATTGGACAATTACTAGTTCAGATCTCCAAGTTATTATTTGCTATAATAATTAGTAGCTATCAATTTTAAGTTCTGTATTTGACAATTACAAGTTCAGATCTTCTAGTTATAATTTACAATATAATTAGAAGCTATCAATTTTGAGTTCTGTATTTGACAATTACAAGTTCAGATCTTCAAGATATAATTTGCAATAATAATTAGAAGCTATCAATTTTAAGTTCTGTATTTGACAATTACTAGTTCAGATCTTCAAGTTATAATTTGAAATAATAATTTGAATTTAACAAATCTAAGTTCTGTAATTCACTATTACAAGTTCAGATCTTCAAGTTATAATTTACAATAATAATTAGAAGCTATCAATTTTAAGTTCTGTATTTGATAATTACAAGTTCAGATCTTCAAGTTATAATTTGCACTACTAATTTGTATTTAACAATTAGAAGTTCTGTATTTGACAATTACAAGTTCAGATCTTCAAGTTATAATTTGCAATAATAATTAGAAGCTATCAATTTTAAGTTCTGTATTTGACAATTACAAGTTCAGATCTTCAAGTTATAAATTGAAATAATAATTAGAAGCTATCAATTTTAAGTTCTGTATTTGACAATTACAAGTTCAGATCTTCAAGTTATAATTTGCACTAATAATTTGTATTTAACAATTAGAAGTTCTGTATTTGACAATTACAAGTTCAGATCTTCAAGTTATAATGTGCAATAATAATTAGAAGCTATCAATTTTAAGTTCTGTATTCGACAATTACTAGTTCAGATCTTCAAGTTATAATTTGAAATAATAATTTGAATTTAACAAATATAAGTTCTGTAATTCACTATTACAAGTTCAGATCTTCAAGTTATAATTTGCACTAATAATTTGTATTTAACAATTTGAAGTTCTGGATTTGACAATTACAAGTTCAGATCTTCAAGTTATAATTTGCAATAATAATTAGAAGCTATTAATTTTAAGTTCTGTATTTGACAATTACAAGTTCAGATCTTCAAGTTATAATTTGAAATAATAATTAGAAGCTATCAATTTTATGTTCTGTATTTGACAATTACAAGTTCAGATCTTCAAGTTATAATTTGCAATAATAATTAGAAGCTATCAATTTTAAGTTCTGTATTTGACAATTACAAGTTCAGATCTTCAAGTTATAATTTGCAATAATAATTAGAAGCTATCAATTTTAAGTTCTGTATTGGACAATTACTAGTTCAGATCTTCAAGTTATTATTTGCTATAATAACTAGAAGCTATCAATTTTAAGTTCTGTATTTGACAATTACACGTTCAGATCTTCAAGTTATAATTTACAATATAATTAGAAGCTATCAATTTTAAGTTCTGTATTTGACAATTACAAGTTCAGATCTTCAAGATATAATTTGCAATAATAATTAGAAGCTATCAATTTTAAGTTCTGTATTTGACAATTACTAGTTCAGATTTTCAAGTTATAATTTGAAATAATAATTTGAATTTAACAAATCTAAGTTCTGTAATTCACTATTACAAGTTCAGATCTTCAAGTTATAATTTACAATAATAATTAGAAGCTATCAATTTTAAGTTCTGTATTTGATAATTACAAGTTCAGATCTTCAAGTTATAATTTGCACTACTAATTTGTATTTAACAATTAGAAGTTCTGTATTTGACAATTACAAGTTCAGATCTTCAAGTTATAATTTGCAATAATAATTAGAAGCTATCAATTTTAAGTTCTGTATTTGACAATTACAAGTTCAGATCTTCAAGTTATAAATTGAAATAATAATTAGAAGCTATCAATTTTAAGTTCTGTATTTGACAATTACAAGTTCAGATCTTCAAGTTATAATTTGCACTAATAATTTCTATTTAACAATTAGAAGTTCTGTATTTGACAATTACAAGTTCAGATCTTCAAGTTATAATATGCAATAATAATTAGAAGCTATCAATTTTAAGTTCTGTATTTGACAATTACTAGTTCAGATCTTCAAGTTATAATTTGCACTAATAATTTGTATTTAACAATTAGAAGTTCTGTATTTGACTATTACAAGTTCAGATCTTCAAATTATTATTTGCAATAATAATTATAAGCTATCAATTTAAGTTCTGTATTTGACAATTACTAGTTCAGATCTTCAAGTTATAATTTGAAATAATAATTTGAATTTAGCAAATCTAAGTTTTGTAATTCACTATTACAAGTTCAGATCTTCAAGTTATAATTTGCAATAATAATTAGAAGCTATCAATTTTAAGTTCTGTATTTGACAATTACAAGTTCAGATCTTCAAGTTATAATTTGCACTAATAATTTGTTTTTAACAGTTAGAAGTTCTGTATTTGACTATTACTAGTTCAGATTTTCAAATTATTATTTGCAATCTTAGTTTGAATTTAACAATTAGAAGTTCTGTATTTACCTATTACATGTTCAGATCTTCAAGTTATAATTTGCACTAATAATTTGTATTTAACAATTCGATGTTCTGTATTTGACTATTACAAGTTCAGATCTTCAAGTTATAACTTGAACTATAATTATAAGCTATCAATTTTAAGTTCTGTATTTGACAATTAAAAGTACAGATCTTCAAGTTATTATTTGCAATAATAATTAGAAGCTATCAATTTTAAGTTCTGTATTTGACAATTACAAGTTCAGATCTTCAAGTTATAATTTGAAATTATAATTAGAAGCTATCAATTTTAAGTTCTGCATTTGACAATTACAAGTTCAGATCTTCAAGTTATAATTTACAATAATAATTAGAAGCTATCAATTTTAAGTTCTGTATTTGATTATTACAAGTTCAGATCTTCAAGTTATAACTTGAACTATAATTATAAGCTATCAATTTTAAGTTCTGTATTTGACAATTAAAAGTACAGATCTTCAAGTTATTATTTGCAATAATAATTAGAAGCTATCAATTTTAAGTTCTGTATTTGACAATTACAAGTTCAGATCTTCAAGTTATAATTTGAAATTATAATTAGAAGCTATCAATTTTAAGTTCTGCATTTGACAATTACAAGTTCAGATCTTCAAGTTATAATTTACAATAATAATTAGAAGCTATCAATTTTAAGTTCTGTATTTGACAATTACTAGTTCAGATCTTCAAGTTATAATTTGAAATAATAATTTGAATTTTACAAATCTAAGTTCTGTAATTCACTATTACAAGTTCAGATCTTCAAGTTATAATTTGCAATCACAATTTGTATTTAACAATGCTAAGTTGCGTATTTGTCTATTACAAGTTCAGATCTTCAAATTATAATTTGCAATAATAATTAGAAGCTATCAATTTTAAGTTCTGTATTTGACAATTACAAGTTCAGATCTTCAAGTTATTATTTGCAATAATAATTAGAAGCTATCAATTTTAAGTTCTGTATTTGACAATTACAAGTTCAGATCTTGAAGTTATAATTTACAATAATAATTAGAAGCTATCAATTTTAAGTTCTGTATTTAACAATTACAAGTTCAGATCTTCAAGTTATAATATGCAATAATAATTAGAAGCTATCAATTTTAAGTTCTGTATTCGACAATTACTAGTTCAGATCTTCAAGTTATATTTTGAAATAATAATTTGAATTTAACAAATCTAAGTTCTGTAATTCACTATTACAAGTTCAGATCTTCAAGTTATAATTTACAATAATAATTAGAAGCTATCAATTGTAAGTTCTGTATTTGACAATTACAATGTTCAGATCTGCAAGTTATAATTTGAAATAATAATTAGAAGCTATCAATTTTATGTTCTGTATTTGTCAATTTCAAGTTCAGATCTTCAAGTTATAATTTGCAATAATAATTAGAAGCTATCAATTTTAAGTTCTGTATTTGACAATTACAAGTTCAGATCTTCAAGTTATAATTTGCAATAATAATTAGAAGCTATCAATTTTAAGTTCTGTATTGGACAATTACTAGTTCAGATCTCCAAGTTATTATTTGCTATAATAATTAGTAGCTATCAATTTTAAGTTCTGTATTTGACAATTACAAGTTCAGATCTTCAAGTTATAATTTACAATATAATTAGAAGCTATCAATTTTAAGTTCTGTATTTGACAATTACAAGTTCAGATCTTCAAGATATAATTTGCAATAATAATTAGAAGCTATCAATTTTAAGTTCTGTATTTGACAATTACTAGTTCAGATCTTCAAATTATAATTTGAAATAATAATTTGAATTTAACAAATCTAAGTTCTGTAATTCACTATTACAAGTTCAGATCTTCAACTTATAATTTACAATAATAATTAGAAGCTATCAATTTTAAGTTCTGTATTTGATAATTACAAGTTCAGATCTTCAAGTTATAATTTGCACTACTAATTTGTATTTAACAATTAGAAGTTCTGTATTTGACAATTACAAGTTCAGATCTTCAAGTTATAATTTGCAATAATAATTAGAAGCTATCAATTTTAAGTTCTGTATTTGACAATTACAAGTTCAGATCTTCAAGTTATAAATTGAAATAATAATTAGAAGCTATCAATTTTAAGTTCTGTATTTGACAATTACAAGTTCAGATCTTCAAGTTATAATTTGCACTAATAATTTGTATTTAACAATTAGAAGTTCTGTATTTGACAATTACAAGTTCAGATCTTCAAGTTATAATATGCAATAATAATTAGAAGCTATCAATTTTAAGTTCTGTATTCGACAATTACTAGTTCAGATCTTCAAGTTATAATTTGAAATAATAATTTGAATTTAACAAATATAAGTTCTGTAATTCACTATTACAAGTTCAGATCTTCAAGTTATAATTTGCACTAATAATTTGTATTTAACAATTTGAAGTTCTGGATTTGACAATTACAAGTTCAGATCTTCAAGTTATAATTTGCAATAATAATTAGAAGCTATCAATTTTAAGTACTGTATTTGACAATTACAAGTTCAGATCTTCAAGTTATAATTTGAAATAATAATTTGAATTTAACAAATCTAAGTTCTGTAATTCACTATTACAAGTTCAGATCTTCAAGTTATAATTTACAATAATAATTAGAAGCTATCAATTTTAAGTTCTGTATTTGACTATTACAAGTTCAGATCTTCAAGTTATAATTTGCAATAATAATTAGAAGCTATCAATTTTAAGTTCTGTATTTGACAATTACAAGTTCAGATCTTAAAGTTATAATTTACAATAATAATTAGAAGCTATCAATTTTAAGTTCTGTATTTGACAATTACAAGTTCAGATCTTCAAGTTATAATTTGCAATAATAATTAGAAGCTATCAATTTTAAGTTCTGTATTTGACAATTACTAGTTCAGATCTTCAAGTTATAATTTGAAATAATAATTTGAATTTAACAAATCTAAGTTCTGTAATTCACTATTACAAGTTCAGATCTTCAAGTTATAATGTACAATAATAATTAGAAGCTATCAATTTTAAGTTCTGTATTTGATAATTACAAGTTCAGATCTTCAAGTTATAATTTGCACTACTAATTTGTATTTAACAATTTGAAGTTCTGTATTTGACAATTACAAGTTCAGATCTTCAAGTTATAATTTGCAATAATTATTAGAAGCTATTAATTTTAAGTTCTGTATTTGACAATTACAAGTTCAGATCTTCAAGTTATAAATTGAAATAATAATTAGAAGCTATCAATTTTAAGTTCTGTATTTGACAATTACAAGTTCAGATCTTCTAGTTATAATTTGCAATAATAATTAGAAGCTATCAATATTAAGTTCTGTATTTGAAAATTACTAATTCAGATCTTCAAGGTATAATTTGCACTAATAATTTGTATTTAACAATTAGAAGTTCTGTATTTGACAATTACAAGTTCAGATCTTCTAGTTATAATTTGCAATAATAATTAGAAGCTATCAATATTAAGTTCTGTATTTGAAAATTACTAGTTCAGATCTTCAAGTTATAATTTGCACTAATAATTTGTATTTAATAATTAGAAGTTCTGTATTTGACAATTACTAGTTCAGATCTTCAAGTTATAATTTGAAATAATAATTTGAATTTAACAAATCTAAGTTCTGTAATTCACTATTACAAGTTCAGATCTTCAAGTTATAATTTACAATAATAATTAGAAGCTATCAATTTTAAGTTCTGTATTTGACAATTACTTGTTCAGATCTTCAAGTTATAATTTGCACTAATAATTTGTATTTAACAATTAGAAGTTCTGTATTTGACAATTACAAGTTCAGATCTTCAAGTTATAATTTGCAATAATAATTAGAAGCTATCAATTTTAAGTTCTGTATTTGACAATTACAAGATCAGATCTTCAAGTTATAATTTGCAATAATAATTAGAAGCTATCAATTTTAAGTTCTGTATTTGACAATTACTAGTTCAGATCTCCAAGTTATTATTTGCAATAATAATTAGAAGCTATCAATTTTAAGTTCTGTATTTGACAATTACAAGTTCAGATCTTCAAGTTATAATTTACAATAATAATTAGAAGCTATCAATTTTAAGTTCTGTATTTGACAATTACAAGTTCAGATCTTCAAGTTATAATTTGCAATAATAATTAGAAGCTATCAATTTTAAGTTCTGTATTTGACAATTACTAGTTCAGATCTTCAAGTTATAATTTGAAATAATAATTTGAATTTAACAAATCTAAGTTCTGTAATTCACTATTACAAGTTCAGATCTTCAAGTTATAATTTACAATAATAATTAGAAGCTATCAATTTTAAGTTCTGTATTTGATAATTACAAGTTCAGATCTTCAAGTTATAATTTGCACTACTAATTTGTATTTAACAATTAGCAGTTCTGTATTTGACAATTACAAGTTCAGATCTTCAAGTTATAATTTGCAATAATAATTAGAAGCTATTAATTTTAAGTTCTGTATTTGACAATTACAAGTTCAGATCTTCAAGTTATAAATTGAAATAATAATTAGAAGCTATCAATTTTAAGTTCTGTATTTGACAATTACAAGTTCAGATCTTCTAGTTATAATTTGCAATAATAATTAGAAGCTATCAATATTAAGTTCTGTATTTGAAAATTACAAGTTCAGATCTTCAAGTTATAAATTGAAATAATAATTAGAAGCTATCAATTTTAAGTTCTGTATTTGACAATTACAAGTTCAGATCTTCTAGTTATAATTTGCAATAATAATTAGAAGCTATCAATATTAAGTTCTGTATTTGAAAATTACTAGTTCAGATCTTCAAGTTATAATTTGCACTAATAATTTGTATTTAACAATTAGAAGTTCTGTATTTGACAATTACAAGTTCAGTTCTTCTAGTTATAATTTGCAATAATAATTAGAAGCTATGAATATTAAGTTCTGAATTTGAAAATTCCTAGTTCAGATCTTCAAGTTATAATTTGAAATAATAATTTGAATTTAACAAATCTAAGTTCTGTAATTCACTATTACAAGTTCAGATCTTCAAGTTATAATTTACAATAATAATTAGAAGCTATCAATTTTAAGTTCTGTATTTGACAATTACATGTTCAGATCTTCAAGTTATAATTTGCACTAATAATTTGTATTTAACAATTAGAAGTTCTGTATTTGACAATTACAAGTTCAGATCTTCAAGTTATAATTTGCAATAATAATTAGAAGCTATCAATTTTAAGTTCTGTATTTGACAATTACAAGTTCAGATCTTCAAGTTATAATTTGCACTAATAATTTGTATTTAACAATTAGAAGTTCTGTATTTGACAATTACAAGTTCATATCTTCAAGTTATAATTTGCAATAATAATTAGAAGCTATCAATTTTAAGTTCTGTATTTGACAATTACTAGTTCAGATCTTCAAGTTATAATTTGCACTAATAATTTGTATTTAACAATTAGAAGTTCTGTATTTGACTATTACAAGTTCATATCTTCAAGTTATAATTTGCAATAATAATTAGAAGCTATCAATTTTAAGTTCTGTATTTGACAATTACTAGTTCAGATCTTCAAGTTATAATTTGCACTAATAATTTGTATTTAACAATTAGAAGTTCTGTATTTGACTATTACAAGTTCAGATCTTCTAATTATTATTTGCAATAATAATTATAAGCTATCAATTTAAGTTCTGTATTTGACAATTACTAGTTCAGATCTTCAAGTTATAATTTGAAATAATAATTTGAATTTAACAAATCTAAGTTTTGTAATTCACTATTACAATTTCAGATCTTCAAGTTATAATTTGCAATAATAATTAGAAGCTATCAATTTTAAGTTCTGTATTTGACAATTACAAGTTCAGATCTTCAAGTTATAATTTGCACTAATAATTTGTTTTTAACAGTTAGAAGTTCTGTATTTGACTATTACTAGTTCAGATTATCAAATTATTATTTGCAATCATAGTTTGAATTTAACAATTAGAAGTTCTCTATTTACCTATTACAAGTTCAGATCTTCAAGTTATAATTTGCACTAATAATTTGTATTTAACAATTCGATGTTCTGTATTTGACTATTACAAGTTCAGATCTTCAAGTTATAATTTGAACTATAATTATAAGCTATCAATTTTTAGTTCTGTATTTGACAATTACAAGTACAGATCTTCAAGTTATTATTTGCAATAATAATTAGAAGCTATCAATTTTAAGTTCTGTATTTGACAATTACAAGTTCAGATCTTCAAGTTATAATTTGAAATAATAATTAGAAGCTATCAATTTTAAGTTCTGCATTTGACAATTACAAGTTCAGATCTTCAAGTTATAATTTGCAATAATAATTAGAAGCTATCAATTTTAAGTTCTGTATTTGATAATTACAAGTTCAGATCTTCAAGTTATAATTTGCAATAATAATTAGAAGCTATCAATTTTAAGTTCTGTATTTGACAATTACTAGTTCAGATCTCCAAGTTATTATTTGCAATAATAATTAGAAGCTATCAATTTTAAGTTCTGTATTTGACAATTACAAGTTCAGATCTTCAAGTTATAATTTACAATAATAATTAGAAGCTATCAATTTTAACTTCTGTATTTGACAATTACAAGTTCAGATCTTCAAGTTATAATTTACAATAATAATTAGAAGCTATCAATTTTAAGTTCTGTATTTGATAATTACAAGTTCAGATCTTCAAGTTATAATTTGCACTACTAATTTGTATTTAACAATTAGAAGTTCTGTATTTGACAATTACAAGTTCAGATCTTCAAGTTATAATTTGCAATAATAATTAGAAGCTATTAATTTTAAGTTCTGTATTTGACAATTACAAGTTCAGATCTTCAAGTTATAAATTGGAATAATAATTAGAAGCTATCAATTTTAAGTTCTGTATTTGACAATTACAAGTTCAGATCTTCTAGTTATAATTTGCAATAATAATTAGAAGCTATCAATATTAAGTTCTGTATTTGAAAATTACTAGTTCAGATCTTCAAGTTATAATTTGCACTAATAATTTGTATTTAACAATTAGAAGTTCTGTATTTGACAATTACAAGTTCAGATCTTCTAGTTATAATTTGCAATAATAATTAGAAGCTATCAATAATAAGTTCTGAATTTGAAAATTACTAGTTCAGATCTTCAAGTTATAATTTGCACTAATAATTTGTATTTAACAATTAGAAGTTCTGTATTTGACAATTACTAGTTCAGATCTACAAGTTATAATTTGAAATAATAATTTGAATTTAACAAATCTAAGTTCTGTAATTCACTATTACAAGTTCAGATCTTCAAGTTATAATTTACAATAATAATTAGAAGCTATCAATTTTAAGTTCTGTATTTGACAATTACATGTTCAGATCTTCAAGTTATAATTTGCACTAATAATTTGTATTTAACAATTAGAAGTTCTGTATTTGACAATTACAAGTTCAGATCTTCAAGTTATAATTTGCAATAATAATTAGAAGCTATCAATTTTAAGTTCTGTATTTGACAATTACAAGTTCAGATCTTCAAGTTATAATTTGCACTAATAATTTGTATTTAACAATTAGAAGTTCTGTATTTGACAATTACAAGTTCATATCTTCAAGTTATAATTTGCAATAATAATTAGAAGCTATCAATTTTAAGTTCTGTATTTGACAATTACTAGTTCAGATCTTCAAGTTATAATTTGCACTAATAATTTGTATTTAACAATTAGAAGTTCTGTATTTGACTATTACAAGTTCAGATCTTCTAATTATTATTTGCAATAATAATTATAAGCTATCAATTTAAGTTCTGTATTTGACAATTACTAGTTCAGATCTTCAAGTTATAATTTGAAATAATAATTTGAATTTAACAAATCTAAGTTTTGTAATTCACTATTACAAGTTCAGATCTTCTAATTATTATTTGCAATAATAATTATAAGCTATCAATTTTTAGTTCTGTATTTGACAATTACAAGTACAGATCTTCAAGTTATTATTTGCAATAATAATTAGAAGCTATCAATTTTAAGTTCTGTATTTGACAATTACAAGTTCAAATCTTCAAGTTATAATTTGAAATAATAATTAGAAGCTATCAATTTTAAGTTCTGCATTTGACAATTACAAGTTCAGATCTTCAAGTTATAATTTGCAATAATAATTAGAAGCTATCAATTTTAAGTTCTGTATTTGATAATTACAAGTTCAGATCTTCAAGTTATAATTTGCAATAATAATTAGAAGCTATCAATTTTAAGTTCTGTATTTGACAATTACTAGTTCAGATCTCCAAGTTATTATTTGCAATAATAATTAGAAGCTATCAATTTTAAGTTCTGTATTTGACAATTACAAGTTCAGATCTTCAAGTTATAATTTACAATAATAATTAGAAGCTATCAATTTTAACTTCTGTATTTGACAATTACAAGTTCAGATCTTCAAGTTATAATTTACAATAATAATTAGAAGCTATCAATTTTAAGTTCTGTATTTGATAATTACAAGTTCAGATCTTCAAGTTATAATTTGCACTACTAATTTGTATTTAACAATTAGAAGTTCTGTATTTGACAATTACAAGTTCAGATCTTCAAGTTATAATTTGCAATAATAATTAGAAGCTATTAATTTTAAGTTCTGTATTTGACAATTACAAGTTCAGATCTTCAAGTTATAAATTGGAATAATAATTAGAAGCTATCAATTTTAAGTTCTGAATTTGAAAATTACTAGTTCAGATCTTCAAGTTATAATTTGCACTAATAATTTGTATTTAACAATTAGAAGTTCTGTATTTGACAATTACTAGTTCAGATCTACAAGTTATAATTTGAAATAATAATTTGAATTTAACAAATCTAAGTTCTGTAATTCACTATTACAAGTTCAGATCTTCAAGTTATAATTTACAATAATAATTAGAAGCTATCAATTTTAAGTTCTGTATTTGACAATTACATGTTCAGATCTTCAAGTTATAATTTGCACTAATAATTTGTATTTAACAATTAGAAGTTCTGTATTTGACAATTACAAGTTCAGATCTTCAAGTTATAATTTGCAATAATAATTAGAAGCTATCAATTTTAAGTTCTGTATTTGACAATTACAAGTTCAGATCTTCAAGTTATAATTTGCACTAATAATTTGTATTTAACAATTAGAAGTTCTGTATTTGACAATTACAAGTTCATATCTTCAAGTTATAATTTGCAATAATAATTAGAAGCTATCAATTTTAAGTTCTGTATTTGACAATTACTAGTTCAGATCTTCAAGTTATAATTTGCACTAATAATTTGTATTTAACAATTAGAAGTTCTGTATTTGACTATTACAAGTTCAGATCTTCTAATTATTATTTGCAATAATAATTATAAGCTATCAATTTAAGTTCTGTATTTGACAATTACTAGTTCAGATCTTCAAGTTATAATTTGAAATAATAATTTGAATTTAACAAATCTAAGTTTTGTAATTCACTATTACAATTTCAGATCTTCAAGTTATAATTTGCAATAATAATTAGAAGCTATCAAATTTAAGTTCTGTATTTGACAATTACAAGTTCAGATCTTCAAGTTATAATTTGCACTAATAATTTGTTTTTAACAGTTAGAAGTTCTGTATTTGACTATTACTAGTTCAGATTATCAAATTATTATTTGCAATCTTAGTTTGAATTTAACAATTCGATGTTCTGTATTTGACTATTACAAGTTCAGATCTTCAAGTTATAATTTTAACTATAATTATAAGCTATCAATTTTTAGTTCTGTATTTGACAATTACAAGTACAGATCTTCAAGTTATTATTTGCAATAATAATTAGAAGCTATCAATTTTAAGTTCTGTATTTGACAATTACAAGTTCAGATCTTCAAGTTATAATTTGCAATAATAATTAGAAGCTATCAATTTTAAGTTCTGCATTTGACAATTACAAGTTCAGATCTTCAAGTTATAATTTGCAATGATAATTAGAAGCTATCAATTTTAAGTTCTGTATTTGACAATTACAAGTTCAGATCTTCAAGTTATAATTTACAATAATAATTAGAAGCTATCAATTTTAAGTTCTGTATTTGACAATTACAAGTTCAGATCTTCAAGTTATAATTTGCAATAATAATTAGAAGCTATCAATTTTAAGTTCTGTATTTGACAATTACTAGTTCAGATCTTCAAGTTATAATTTGAAATAATAATTTGAATTTAACAAATCTAAGTTCTGTAATTCACTATTACAAGTTCAGATCTTCAAGTTATAATTTACAATAATAATTAGAAGCTATCAATTTTAAGTTCTGTATTTGATAATTACAAGTTCAGATCTTCAAGTTATAATTTGCACTACTAATTTGTATTTAACAATTAGAAGTTCTGTATTTGACAATTACAAGTTCAGATCTTCAAGTTATAATTTGCAATAATAATTAGAAGCTATTAATTTTAAGTTCTGTATTTGACAATTACAAGTTCAGATCTTCAAGTTATAAATTGAAATAAAAATTAGAAGCTATCAATTTTAAGTTCTGTATTTGACAATTACAAGTTCAGATCTTCTAGTTATAATTTACAATAATAATTAGTAGCTATCAATATTAAGTTCTGTATTTGAAAATTACTAGTTCAGATCTTCAAGTTATAATTTGCACTAATAATTTGTATTTAACAATTAGAAGTTCTGTATTTGACAATTACAAGTTCAGATCTTCTAGTTATAATTTGCAATAATAATTAGAAGCTATCAATATTAAGTTCTGTATTTGAAAATTACTAGTTCAGATCTTCAAGTTATAATTTGCACTAATAATTTGTATTTAATAATTAGAAGTTCTGTATTTGACAATTACTAGTTCAGATCTTCAAGTTATAATTTGAAATAATAATTTGAATTTAACAAATCTAAGTTCTGTAATTCACTATTACAAGTTCAGATCTTCAAGTTATAATTTACAATAATAATTAGAAGCTATCAATTTTAAGTTCTGTATTTGACAATTACATGTTCAGATCTTCAAGTTATAATTTGCACTAATAATTTGTATTTAACAATTAGAAGTTCTGTATTTGACAATTACAAGTTCAGATCTTCAAGTTATAATTTGCAATAATAATTAGAAGCTATTAATTTTAAGTTCTGTATTTGACAATTACAAGTTCAGATCTTCAAGTTATAATTTGCACTAATAATTTGTATTTAACAATTAGAAGTTCTGTATATGACACTTACAAGTTCATATCTTCAAGTTATAATTTGCAATAATAATTATAAGCTATCAATTTTAAGTTCTGTATTTGACAATTACTAGTTCAGATCTTCAAGTTATAATTTGCACTAATAATTTGTATTTAACAATTAGAAGTTCTGTATTTGACTATTACAAGTTCAGATCTTCTAATTATTATTTGCAATAATAATTATAAGCTATCAATTTAAGTTCTGTATTTGACAATTACTAGTTCAGATCTTCAAGTTATAATTTGAAATAATAATTTGAATTTAACAAATCTAAGTTTTGTAATTCACTATTACAATTTCAGATCTTCAAGTTATAAATTTGCAATAATAATTAGAAGCTATCAATTTTAAGTTCTGTAATTGACTATTACAAGTTCAGATCTTCAAGTTATAATTTGCACTAATAATTTGTTTTTAACAATTCGAAGTTCTGTATTTACCTATTACAAGTTCAGATCTTCAAGTTATAATTTGTACTAATAATATGTATTTAACAATTCGAAGTTCTGTATTTGACTATTACAAGTTCAGATCTTCAAGTTATAATTTACAATAATAATTAAATGCTATCAATTTTAAGTTCTGTATTTGACAATTACAAGTTCAGATCTTCAAGTTATAATTTGCAATAATAATTAGAAGCTATCAATTTTAAGTACTGTATTTGACAATTACAAGTTCAGATCTTCAAGTTATAATTTGAAATAATAATTTGAATTTAACAAATGTAAGTTCTGTAATTCACTATTACAAGTTCAGATCTTCAAGTTATAATTTACAATAATAATTAGAAGCTATCAATTTTAAGTTCTGTATTTGACTATTACAAGTTCAGATCTTCAAGTTATAATTTGCAATAATAATTAGAAGCTATCAATTTTAAGTTCTGTATTTGACAATTACAAGTTCAGATCTTCAAGTTATAATTTGCAATCATAATTTGTATTTAACAATTAGAAGTTCTGTATTTGACAATTACAAGTTCAGATCTTCAAGTTATAATTTGCAATAATAATTAGAAGCTATCAATTTTAAGTTCTGTATTTGACAATTACAAGTTCAGATCTTCAAGTTATAATTTGCAATAATAATTAGAAGCTATCAATTTTTAGTTCTGTATTTGACAATTACTAGTTCAGATCTCCAAGTTATTATTTGCAATAATAATTAGAAGCTATCAATTTTAAGTTCTGTATTTGACAATTACAAGTTCAGATCTTCAAGTTATAATTTACAATAATAATTAGAAGCTATCAATTTTAAGTTCTGTATTTGACAATTGCAAGTTCAGATCTTCAAGTTATAATTTGCAATAATAATTGGAAGCTATCAATTTTAAGTTCTGTATTTGACAATTACTAGTTCAGATCTTCAAGTTATAATTTGAAATAATAATTAGAAGCTATCAATTTTAAGTTCTGTATTTGATAATTACAAGTTCAGATCTTCAAGTTATAATTTGCACTACTAATTTGTATTTAACAATTAGAAGTTGTGTATTTGACAATTACAAGTTCAGATCTTCAAGTTATAAATTGAAATAATAATTAGAAGCTATCAATTTTAAGTTCTGTATTTGACAATTACAAGTTCAGATCTTCAAGTTATAAATTGAAATAATAATTAGAAGCTATCAATTTTAAGTTCTGTATTTGACAATTACAAGTTCAGATCATCTAGTTATTATTTGCAATAATAATTAGAAGCTATCAATTTTAAGTTCTGTATTTGACAATTACAAGTTCAGATCTTCAAGTTATAATTTACAATAATAATTAGAAGCTATCAATTTTAAGTTCTGTATTTGACAATTACAAGTTCAGATCTTCAAGTTATAATTTGCAATAATAATTAGAAGCTATCAATTTTAAGTTCTGTATTTGACAATTACTAGTTCAGATCTTCAAGTTATAATTTGAAATAATAATTTGAATTTAACAAATCTAAGTTCTGTAATTCACTATTACAAGTTCAGATCTTCAAGTTATAATTTACAATAATAATTAGAAGCTATCAATTTTAAGTGCTGTATTTGATAATTACAAGTTCAGATCTTCAAGTTATAATTTGCACTACTAATTTGTATTTAACAATTAGAAGTTCTGTATTTGACAATTACAAGTTCAGATCTTCAAGTTATAATTTGCAATAATAATTAGAAGCTATTAATTTTAAGTTCTGTATTTGACAAATACAAGTTCAGATCTTCAAGTTATAAATTGAAATAATAATTAGAAGCTATCAATTTTAAGTTCTGTATTTGACAATTACAAGTTCAGATCTTCTAGTTATAATTTGCAATAATAATTAGAAGCTATCAATATTAAGTTCTGTATTTTAAAATTACTAGTTCAGATCTTCAAGTTATAATTTGCACTAATAATTTGTATTTAACAATTAGAAGTTCTGTATTTGACAATTACAAGTTCAGATCTTCTAGTTATAATTTGCAATAATAATTAGAAGCTATCAATATTAAGTTCTGAATTTGAAAATTACTAGTTCAGATCTTCAAGTTATAATTTGCACTAATAATTTGTATTTAACAATTAGAAGTTCTGTATTTGACAATTACTAGTTCAGATCTTCAAGTTATAATTTGAAATAATAATTTGAATTTAACAAATCTAAGTTCTGTAATTCACTATTACAAGTTCAGATCTTCAAGTTATAATTTACAATAATAATTAGAAGCTATCAATTTTAAGTTCTGTATTTGACAATTACATGTTCAGATCTTCAAGTTATAATTTGCACTAATAATTTGTATTTAACAATTAGAAGTTCTGTATTTGACAATTACAAGTTCAGATCTTCAAGTTATAATTTGCAATAATAATTAGAAGCTATCAATTTTAAGTTCTGTATTTGACAATTACAAGTTCAGATCTTCAAGTTATAATTTGCACTAATAATTTGTATTTAACAATTAGAAGTTCTGTATTTGACAATTACAAGTTCATATCTTCAAGTTATAATTTGCAATAATAATTAGAAGCTATCAATTTTAAGTTCTGTATTTGACAATTACTAGTTCAGATCTTCAAGTTATAATTTGCACTAATAATTTGTATTTAACAATTAGAAGTTCTGTATTTGACTATTACAAGTTCAGATCTTCTAATTATTATTTGCAATAATAATTATAAGCTATCAATTTAAGTTCTGTATTTGACAATTACTAGTTCAGATCTTCAAGTTATAATTTGAAATAATAATTTGAATTTAACAAATCTAAGTTTTGTAATTCACTATTACAATTTCAGATCTTCAAGTTATAAATTTGCAATAATAATTAGAAGCTATCAATTTTAAGTTCTGTATTTGACAATTACAAGTTCAGATCTTCAAGTTATAATTTGCACTAATAATTTGTTTTTAACAGTTAGAAGTTCTGTATTTGACTATTACTAGTTCAGATTATCAAATTATTATTTGCAATCTTAGTTTGAATTTAACAATTAGAAGTTCTCTATTTACCTATTACAAGTTCAGATCTTCAAGTTATAATTTGCACTAATAATTTGTATTTAACAATTCGATGTTCTGTATTTGACTATTACAAGTTCAGATCTTCAAGTTATAATTTGAACTATAATTATAAGCTATCAATTTTTAGTTCTGTATTTGACAATTACAAGTACAGATCTTCAAGTTATTATTTGCAATAATAATTAGAAGCTATCAATTTTAAGTTCTGTATTTGACAATTACAAGTTCAGATCTTCAAGTTATAATTTACAATAATAATTAGAAGCTATCAATTTTAAGTTCTGTATTTGACAATTACAAGTTCAGATCTTCAAGTTATAATTTGCAATAATAATTAGAAGCTATCAATTTTAAGTTCTGTATTTGACAATTACTAGTTCAGATCTTCAAGTTATAATTTGAAATAATAATTTGAATTTAACAAATCTAAGTTCTGTAATTCACTATTACAAGTTCAGATCTTCAAGTTATAATTTACAATAATAATTAGAAGCTATCAATTTTAAGTTCTGTATTTGATAATTACAAGTTCAGATCTTCAAGTTATAATTTGCACTACTAATTTGTATTTAACAATTAGAAGTTCTGTATTTGACAATTACAAGTTCAGATCTTCAAGTTATAATTTGCAATAATAATTAGAAGCTATTAATTTTAAGTTCTGTATTTGACAATTACAAGTTCAGATCTTCAAGTTATAAATTGAAATAATAATTAGAAGCTATCAATTTTAAGTTCTGTATTTGACAATTACAAGTTCAGATCTTCTAGTTATAATTTGCAATAATAATTAGAAGCTATCAATATTAAGTTCTGTATTTGAAAATTACTAGTTCAGATCTTCAAGTTATAATTTGCACTAATAATTTGTATTTAACAATTAGAAGTTCTGTATTTGACAATTACAAGTTCAGATCTTCTAGTTATAATTTGCAATAATAATTAGAAGCTATCAATATTAAGTTCTGTATTTGAAAATTACTAGTTCAGATCTTCAAGTTATAATTTGAAATAATAATTTGAATTTAACAAATCTAAGTTCTGTAATTCACTATTACAAGTTCAGATCTTCAAGTTATAATTTACAATAATAATTAGAAGCTATCAATTTTAAGTTCTGTATTTGACAATTACATGTTCAGATCTTCAAGTTATAATTTGCACTAATAATTTGTATTTAACAATTAGAAGTTCTGTATTTGACAATTACAAGTTCAGATCTTCAAGTTATAATTTGCAATAATAATTAGAAGCTATCAATTTTAAGTTCTGAATTTGACAATTACAAGTTCAGATCTTCAAGTTATAATTTGCACTAATAATTTGTATTTAACAATTAGAAGTTCTGTATTTGACAATTACAAGTTCATATCTTCAAGTTATAATTTGCAATAATAATTAGAAGCTATCAATTTTAAGTTCTGTATTTGACAATTACTAGTTCAGATCTTCAAGTTATAATTTGCACTAATAATTTGTATTTAACAATTAGAAGTTCTGTATTTGACTATTACAAGTTCAGATCTTCTAATTATTATTTGCAATAATAATTATAAGCTATCAATTTAAGTTCTGTATTTGACAATTACTAGTTCAGATCTTCAAGTTATAATTTGAAATAATAATTTGAATTTAACAAATCTAAGTTTTGTAATTCACTATTACAATTTCAGATCTTCAAGTTATAAATTTGCAATAATAATTAGAAGCTATCAATTTTAAGTTCTGTATTTGACAATTACAAGTTCAGATCTTCAAGTTATAATTTGCACTAATAATTTGTTTTTAACAGTTAGAAGTTCTGTATTTGACTATTACTAGTTCAGATTTTCAAATTATTATTTGCAATCTTAGTTTGAATTTAACAATTAGAAGTTCTGTATTTACCTATTACAAGTTCAGATCTTCAAGTTATAATTTGCACTAATAATTTGTATTTAACAATTCGATGTTCTGTATTTGACTATTACAAGTTCAGATCTACAAGTTATAATTTGAACTATAATTATAAGCTATCAATTTTAAGTTCTGTATTTGACAATTACAAGTACAGATCTTCAAGTTATTATTTGCAATAATAATTAGAAGCTATCAATTTTAAGTTCTGTATTTGACAATTACAAGTTCAGATCTTCAAGTTATAATTTGAAATAATAATTAGAAGCTATCAATTTTAAGTTCTGCATTTGACAATTACAAGTTCAGATCTTCAAGTTATAATTTGCAATAATAATTAGAAGCTATCAATTTTAAGTTCTGTATTTGACAATTACTAGTTCAGATCTTCAAGTTATAATTTGAAATAATAATTTGAATTTAACAAATCTAAGTTCTGTAATTCACTATTACAAGTTCAGATCTTCAAGTTATAATTTACAATAATAATTAGAAGCTATCAATTTTAAGTTCTGTATTTGACTATTACAAGTTCAGATCTTCAAATTATTATTTGCAATCTTAGTTTGAATTTAACAATTCGAAGTTCTGTATTTACCTATTACAAGTTCAGATCTTCAAGTTATAATTTGTACTAATAATTTGTATTTAACAATTCGAAGTTCTGTATTTGACTATTACAAGTTCAGATCTTCAAGTTATAATTTACAATAATAATTAAATGCTATCAATTTTAAGTTCTGTATTTGACAATTACAAGTTCAGATCTTCAAGTTATAATTTGCAATAATAATTAGAAGCTATCAATTTTAAGTACTGTATTTGACAATTACAAGTTCAGATCTTCAAGTTATAATTTGCAATAATAATTAGAAGCTATCAATTTTAAGGGCTGTATTTGACAATTACTAGTTCAGATCTTCAAGTTATAATTTGAAATAATAATTTGAATTTAACAAATCTAAGTTCTGTAATTCACTATTACAAGTTCAGATCTTCAAGTTATAATTTACAATAATAATTAGAAGCTATCAATTTTAAGTTCTGTATTTGACTATTACAAGTTCAGATCTTCAAGTTATAATTTGCAATAATAATTAGAAGCTATCAATTTTAAGTTCTGTATTTGACAATTACTAGTTCAGATCTTCAAGTTATAATTTGCACTAATAATTTGTATTTAACAATTAGAAGTTCTGTATTTGACTATTACAAGTTCAGATCTTCTAATTATTATTTGCAATAATAATTATAAGCTATCAATTTAAGTTCTGTATTTGACAATTACTAGTTCAGATCTTCAAGTTATAATTTGAAATAATAATTTGAATTTAACAAATCTAAGTTTTGTAATTCACTATTACAAGTTCAGATCTTCTAATTATTATTTGCAATAATAATTATAAGCTATCAATTTTTAGTTCTGTATTTGACAATTACAAGTACAGATCTTCAAGTTATTATTTGCAATAATAATTAGAAGCTATCAATTTTAAGTTCTGTATTTGACAATTACAAGTTCAGATCTTCAAGTTATAATTTGAAATAATAATTAGAAGCTATCAATTTTAAGTTCTGCATTTGACAATTACAAGTTCAGATCTTCAAGTTATAATTTGCAATAATAATTAGAAGCTATCAATTTTAAGTTCTGTATTTGATAATTACAAGTTCAGATCTTCAAGTTATAATTTGCAATAATAATTAGAAGCTATCAATTTTAAGTTCTGTATTTGACAATTACTAGTTCAGATCTCCAAGTTATTATTTGCAATAATAATTAGAAGCTATCAATTTTAAGTTCTGTATTTGACAATTACAAGTTCAGATCTTCAAGTTATAATTTACAATAATAATTAGAAGCTATCAATTTTAACTTCTGTATTTGACAATTACAAGTTCAGATCTTCAAGTTATAATTTACAATAATAATTAGAAGCTATCAATTTTAAGTTCTGTATTTGATAATTACAAGTTCAGATCTTCAAGTTATAATTTGCACTACTAATTTGTATTTAACAATTAGAAGTTCTGTATTTGACAATTACAAGTTCAGATCTTCAAGTTATAATTTGCAATAATAATTAGAAGCTATTAATTTTAAGTTCTGTATTTGACAATTACAAGTTCAGATCTTCAAGTTATAAATTGGAATAATAATTAGAAGCTATCAATTTTAAGTTCTGAATTTGAAAATTACTAGTTCAGATCTTCAAGTTATAATTTGCACTAATAATTTGTATTTAACAATTAGAAGTTCTGTATTTGACAATTACTAGTTCAGATCTACAAGTTATAATTTGAAATAATAATTTGAATTTAACAAATCTAAGTTCTGTAATTCACTATTACAAGTTCAGATCTTCAAGTTATAATTTACAATAATAATTAGAAGCTATCAATTTTAAGTTCTGTATTTGACAATTACATGTTCAGATCTTCAAGTTATAATTTGCACTAATAATTTGTATTTAACAATTAGAAGTTCTGTATTTGACAATTACAAGTTCAGATCTTCAAGTTATAATTTGCAATAATAATTAGAAGCTATCAATTTTAAGTTCTGTATTTGACAATTACAAGTTCAGATCTTCAAGTTATAATTTGCACTAATAATTTGTATTTAACAATTAGAAGTTCTGTATTTGACAATTACAAGTTCATATCTTCAAGTTATAATTTGCAATAATAATTAGAAGCTATCAATTTTAAGTTCTGTATTTGACAATTACTAGTTCAGATCTTCAAGTTATAATTTGCACTAATAATTTGTATTTAACAATTAGAAGTTCTGTATTTGACTATTACAAGTTCAGATCTTCTAATTATTATTTGCAATAATAATTATAAGCTATCAATTTAAGTTCTGTATTTGACAATTACTAGTTCAGATCTTCAAGTTATAATTTGAAATAATAATTTGAATTTAACAAATCTAAGTTTTGTAATTCACTATTACAATTTCAGATCTTCAAGTTATAATTTGCAATAATAATTAGAAGCTATCAAATTTAAGTTCTGTATTTGACAATTACAAGTTCAGATCTTCAAGTTATAATTTGCACTAATAATTTGTTTTTAACAGTTAGAAGTTCTGTATTTGACTATTACTAGTTCAGATTATCAAATTATTATTTGCAATCTTAGTTTGAATTTAACAATTCGATGTTCTGTATTTGACTATTACAAGTTCAGATCTTCAAGTTATAATTTTAACTATAATTATAAGCTATCAATTTTTAGTTCTGTATTTGACAATTACAAGTACAGATCTTCAAGTTATTATTTGCAATAATAATTAGAAGCTATCAATTTTAAGTTCTGTATTTGACAATTACAAGTTCAGATCTTCAAGTTATAATTTGCAATAATAATTAGAAGCTATCAATTTTAAGTTCTGCATTTGACAATTACAAGTTCAGATCTTCAAGTTATAATTTGCAATGATAATTAGAAGCTATCAATTTTAAGTTCTGTATTTGACAATTACAAGTTCAGATCTTCAAGTTATAATTTACAATAATAATTAGAAGCTATCAATTTTAAGTTCTGTATTTGACAATTACAAGTTCAGATCTTCAAGTTATAATTTGCAATAATAATTAGAAGCTATCAATTTTAAGTTCTGTATTTGACAATTACTAGTTCAGATCTTCAAGTTATAATTTGAAATAATAATTTGAATTTAACAAATCTAAGTTCTGTAATTCACTATTACAAGTTCAGATCTTCAAGTTATAATTTACAATAATAATTAGAAGCTATCAATTTTAAGTTCTGTATTTGATAATTACAAGTTCAGATCTTCAAGTTATAATTTGCACTACTAATTTGTATTTAACAATTAGAAGTTCTGTATTTGACAATTACAAGTTCAGATCTTCAAGTTATAATTTGCAATAATAATTAGAAGCTATTAATTTTAAGTTCTGTATTTGACAATTACAAGTTCAGATCTTCAAGTTATAAATTGAAATAAAAATTAGAAGCTATCAATTTTAAGTTCTGTATTTGACAATTACAAGTTCAGATCTTCTAGTTATAATTTACAATAATAATTAGTAGCTATCAATATTAAGTTCTGTATTTGAAAATTACTAGTTCAGATCTTCAAGTTATAATTTGCACTAATAATTTGTATTTAACAATTAGAAGTTCTGTATTTGACAATTACAAGTTCAGATCTTCTAGTTATAATTTGCAATAATAATTAGAAGCTATCAATATTAAGTTCTGTATTTGAAAATTACTAGTTCAGATCTTCAAGTTATAATTTGCACTAATAATTTGTATTTAATAATTAGAAGTTCTGTATTTGACAATTACTAGTTCAGATCTTCAAGTTATAATTTGAAATAATAATTTGAATTTAACAAATCTAAGTTCTGTAATTCACTATTACAAGTTCAGATCTTCAAGTTATAATTTACAATAATAATTAGAAGCTATCAATTTTAAGTTCTGTATTTGACAATTACATGTTCAGATCTTCAAGTTATAATTTGCACTAATAATTTGTATTTAACAATTAGAAGTTCTGTATTTGACAATTACAAGTTCAGATCTTCAAGTTATAATTTGCAATAATAATTAGAAGCTATCAATTTTAAGTTCTGTATTTGACAATTACAAGTTCAGATCTTCAAGTTATAATTTGCACTAATAATTTGTATTTAACAATTAGAAGTTCTGTATATGACACTTACAAGTTCATATCTTCAAGTTATAATTTGCAATAATAATTATAAGCTATCAATTTTAAGTTCTGTATTTGACAATTACTAGTTCAGATCTTCAAGTTATAATTTGCACTAATAATTTGTATTTAACAATTAGAAGTTCTGTATTTGACTATTACAAGTTCAGATCTTCTAATTATTATTTGCAATAATAATTATAAGCTATCAATTTAAGTTCTGTATTTGACAATTACTAGTTCAGATCTTCAAGTTATAATTTGAAATAATAATTTGAATTTAACAAATCTAAGTTTTGTAATTCACTATTACAATTTCAGATCTTCAAGTTATAAATTTGCAATAATAATTAGAAGCTATCAATTTTAAGTTCTGTAATTGACTATTACAAGTTCAGATCTTCAAGTTATAATTTGCACTAATAATTTGTTTTTAACAATTCGAAGTTCTGTATTTACCTATTACAAGTTCAGATCTTCAAGTTATAATTTGTACTAATAATATGTATTTAACAATTCGAAGTTCTGTATTTGACTATTACAAGTTCAGATCTTCAAGTTATAATTTACAATAATAATTAAATGCTATCAATTTTAAGTTCTGTATTTGACAATTACAAGTTCAGATCTTCAAGTTATAATTTGCAATAATAATTAGAAGCTATCAATTTTAAGTACTGTATTTGACAATTACAAGTTCAGATCTTCAAGTTATAATTTGAAATAATAATTTGAATTTAACAAATGTAAGTTCTGTAATTCACTATTACAAGTTCAGATCTTCAAGTTATAATTTACAATAATAATTAGAAGCTATCAATTTTAAGTTCTGTATTTGACTATTACAAGTTCAGATCTTCAAGTTATAATTTGCAATAATAATTAGAAGCTATCAATTTTAAGTTCTGTATTTGACAATTACAAGTTCAGATCTTCAAGTTATAATTTGCAATCATAATTTGTATTTAACAATTAGAAGTTCTGTATTTGACAATTACAAGTTCAGATCTTCAAGTTATAATTTGCAATAATAATTAGAAGCTATCAATTTTAAGTTCTGTATTTGACAATTACAAGTTCAGATCTTCAAGTTATAATTTGCAATAATAATTAGAAGCTATCAATTTTTAGTTCTGTATTTGACAATTACTAGTTCAGATCTCCAAGTTATTATTTGCAATAATAATTAGAAGCTATCAATTTTAAGTTCTGTATTTGACAATTACAAGTTCAGATCTTCAAGTTATAATTTACAATAATAATTAGAAGCTATCAATTTTAAGTTCTGTATTTGACAATTGCAAGTTCAGATCTTCAAGTTATAATTTGCAATAATAATTGGAAGCTATCAATTTTAAGTTCTGTATTTGACAATTACTAGTTCAGATCTTCAAGTTATAATTTGAAATAATAATTAGAAGCTATCAATTTTAAGTTCTGTATTTGATAATTACAAGTTCAGATCTTCAAGTTATAATTTGCACTACTAATTTGTATTTAACAATTAGAAGTTGTGTATTTGACAATTACAAGTTCAGATCTTCAAGTTATAAATTGAAATAATAATTAGAAGCTATCAATTTTAAGTTCTGTATTTGACAATTACAAGTTCAGATCTTCAAGTTATAAATTGAAATAATAATTAGAAGCTATCAATTTTAAGTTCTGTATTTGACAATTACAAGTTCAGATCATCTAGTTATTATTTGCAATAATAATTAGAAGCTATCAATTTTAAGTTCTGTATTTGACAATTACAAGTTCAGATCTTCAAGTTATAATTTACAATAATAATTAGAAGCTATCAATTTTAAGTTCTGTATTTGACAATTACAAGTTCAGATCTTCAAGTTATAATTTGCAATAATAATTAGAAGCTATCAATTTTAAGTTCTGTATTTGACAATTACTAGTTCAGATCTTCAAGTTATAATTTGAAATAATAATTTGAATTTAACAAATCTAAGTTCTGTAATTCACTATTACAAGTTCAGATCTTCAAGTTATAATTTACAATAATAATTAGAAGCTATCAATTTTAAGTGCTGTATTTGATAATTACAAGTTCAGATCTTCAAGTTATAATTTGCACTACTAATTTGTATTTAACAATTAGAAGTTCTGTATTTGACAATTACAAGTTCAGATCTTCAAGTTATAATTTGCAATAATAATTAGAAGCTATTAATTTTAAGTTCTGTATTTGACAAATACAAGTTCAGATCTTCAAGTTATAAATTGAAATAATAATTAGAAGCTATCAATTTTAAGTTCTGTATTTGACAATTACAAGTTCAGATCTTCTAGTTATAATTTGCAATAATAATTAGAAGCTATCAATATTAAGTTCTGTATTTTAAAATTACTAGTTCAGATCTTCAAGTTATAATTTGCACTAATAATTTGTATTTAACAATTAGAAGTTCTGTATTTGACAATTACAAGTTCAGATCTTCTAGTTATAATTTGCAATAATAATTAGAAGCTATCAATATTAAGTTCTGAATTTGAAAATTACTAGTTCAGATCTTCAAGTTATAATTTGCACTAATAATTTGTATTTAACAATTAGAAGTTCTGTATTTGACAATTACTAGTTCAGATCTTCAAGTTATAATTTGAAATAATAATTTGAATTTAACAAATCTAAGTTCTGTAATTCACTATTACAAGTTCAGATCTTCAAGTTATAATTTACAATAATAATTAGAAGCTATCAATTTTAAGTTCTGTATTTGACAATTACATGTTCAGATCTTCAAGTTATAATTTGCACTAATAATTTGTATTTAACAATTAGAAGTTCTGTATTTGACAATTACAAGTTCAGATCTTCAAGTTATAATTTGCAATAATAATTAGAAGCTATCAATTTTAAGTTCTGTATTTGACAATTACAAGTTCAGATCTTCAAGTTATAATTTGCACTAATAATTTGTATTTAACAATTAGAAGTTCTGTATTTGACAATTACAAGTTCATATCTTCAAGTTATAATTTGCAATAATAATTAGAAGCTATCAATTTTAAGTTCTGTATTTGACAATTACTAGTTCAGATCTTCAAGTTATAATTTGCACTAATAATTTGTATTTAACAATTAGAAGTTCTGTATTTGACTATTACAAGTTCAGATCTTCTAATTATTATTTGCAATAATAATTATAAGCTATCAATTTAAGTTCTGTATTTGACAATTACTAGTTCAGATCTTCAAGTTATAATTTGAAATAATAATTTGAATTTAACAAATCTAAGTTTTGTAATTCACTATTACAATTTCAGATCTTCAAGTTATAAATTTGCAATAATAATTAGAAGCTATCAATTTTAAGTTCTGTATTTGACAATTACAAGTTCAGATCTTCAAGTTATAATTTGCACTAATAATTTGTTTTTAACAGTTAGAAGTTCTGTATTTGACTATTACTAGTTCAGATTATCAAATTATTATTTGCAATCTTAGTTTGAATTTAACAATTAGAAGTTCTCTATTTACCTATTACAAGTTCAGATCTTCAAGTTATAATTTGCACTAATAATTTGTATTTAACAATTCGATGTTCTGTATTTGACTATTACAAGTTCAGATCTTCAAGTTATAATTTGAACTATAATTATAAGCTATCAATTTTTAGTTCTGTATTTGACAATTACAAGTACAGATCTTCAAGTTATTATTTGCAATAATAATTAGAAGCTATCAATTTTAAGTTCTGTATTTGACAATTACAAGTTCAGATCTTCAAGTTATAATTTACAATAATAATTAGAAGCTATCAATTTTAAGTTCTGTATTTGACAATTACAAGTTCAGATCTTCAAGTTATAATTTGCAATAATAATTAGAAGCTATCAATTTTAAGTTCTGTATTTGACAATTACTAGTTCAGATCTTCAAGTTATAATTTGAAATAATAATTTGAATTTAACAAATCTAAGTTCTGTAATTCACTATTACAAGTTCAGATCTTCAAGTTATAATTTACAATAATAATTAGAAGCTATCAATTTTAAGTTCTGTATTTGATAATTACAAGTTCAGATCTTCAAGTTATAATTTGCACTACTAATTTGTATTTAACAATTAGAAGTTCTGTATTTGACAATTACAAGTTCAGATCTTCAAGTTATAATTTGCAATAATAATTAGAAGCTATTAATTTTAAGTTCTGTATTTGACAATTACAAGTTCAGATCTTCAAGTTATAAATTGAAATAATAATTAGAAGCTATCAATTTTAAGTTCTGTATTTGACAATTACAAGTTCAGATCTTCTAGTTATAATTTGCAATAATAATTAGAAGCTATCAATATTAAGTTCTGTATTTGAAAATTACTAGTTCAGATCTTCAAGTTATAATTTGCACTAATAATTTGTATTTAACAATTAGAAGTTCTGTATTTGACAATTACAAGTTCAGATCTTCTAGTTATAATTTGCAATAATAATTAGAAGCTATCAATATTAAGTTCTGTATTTGAAAATTACTAGTTCAGATCTTCAAGTTATAATTTGAAATAATAATTTGAATTTAACAAATCTAAGTTCTGTAATTCACTATTACAAGTTCAGATCTTCAAGTTATAATTTACAATAATAATTAGAAGCTATCAATTTTAAGTTCTGTATTTGACAATTACATGTTCAGATCTTCAAGTTATAATTTGCACTAATAATTTGTATTTAACAATTAGAAGTTCTGTATTTGACAATTACAAGTTCAGATCTTCAAGTTATAATTTGCAATAATAATTAGAAGCTATCAATTTTAAGTTCTGAATTTGACAATTACAAGTTCAGATCTTCAAGTTATAATTTGCACTAATAATTTGTATTTAACAATTAGAAGTTCTGTATTTGACAATTACAAGTTCATATCTTCAAGTTATAATTTGCAATAATAATTAGAAGCTATCAATTTTAAGTTCTGTATTTGACAATTACTAGTTCAGATCTTCAAGTTATAATTTGCACTAATAATTTGTATTTAACAATTAGAAGTTCTGTATTTGACTATTACAAGTTCAGATCTTCTAATTATTATTTGCAATAATAATTATAAGCTATCAATTTAAGTTCTGTATTTGACAATTACTAGTTCAGATCTTCAAGTTATAATTTGAAATAATAATTTGAATTTAACAAATCTAAGTTTTGTAATTCACTATTACAATTTCAGATCTTCAAGTTATAAATTTGCAATAATAATTAGAAGCTATCAATTTTAAGTTCTGTATTTGACAATTACAAGTTCAGATCTTCAAGTTATAATTTGCACTAATAATTTGTTTTTAACAGTTAGAAGTTCTGTATTTGACTATTACTAGTTCAGATTTTCAAATTATTATTTGCAATCTTAGTTTGAATTTAACAATTAGAAGTTCTGTATTTACCTATTACAAGTTCAGATCTTCAAGTTATAATTTGCACTAATAATTTGTATTTAACAATTCGATGTTCTGTATTTGACTATTACAAGTTCAGATCTACAAGTTATAATTTGAACTATAATTATAAGCTATCAATTTTAAGTTCTGTATTTGACAATTACAAGTACAGATCTTCAAGTTATTATTTGCAATAATAATTAGAAGCTATCAATTTTAAGTTCTGTATTTGACAATTACAAGTTCAGATCTTCAAGTTATAATTTGAAATAATAATTAGAAGCTATCAATTTTAAGTTCTGCATTTGACAATTACAAGTTCAGATCTTCAAGTTATAATTTGCAATAATAATTAGAAGCTATCAATTTTAAGTTCTGTATTTGACAATTACTAGTTCAGATCTTCAAGTTATAATTTGAAATAATAATTTGAATTTAACAAATCTAAGTTCTGTAATTCACTATTACAAGTTCAGATCTTCAAGTTATAATTTACAATAATAATTAGAAGCTATCAATTTTAAGTTCTGTATTTGACTATTACAAGTTCAGATCTTCAAATTATTATTTGCAATCTTAGTTTGAATTTAACAATTCGAAGTTCTGTATTTACCTATTACAAGTTCAGATCTTCAAGTTATAATTTGTACTAATAATTTGTATTTAACAATTCGAAGTTCTGTATTTGACTATTACAAGTTCAGATCTTCAAGTTATAATTTACAATAATAATTAAATGCTATCAATTTTAAGTTCTGTATTTGACAATTACAAGTTCAGATCTTCAAGTTATAATTTGCAATAATAATTAGAAGCTATCAATTTTAAGTACTGTATTTGACAATTACAAGTTCAGATCTTCAAGTTATAATTTGCAATAATAATTAGAAGCTATCAATTTTAAGGGCTGTATTTGACAATTACTAGTTCAGATCTTCAAGTTATAATTTGAAATAATAATTTGAATTTAACAAATCTAAGTTCTGTAATTCACTATTACAAGTTCAGATCTTCAAGTTATAATTTACAATAATAATTAGAAGCTATCAATTTTAAGTTCTGTATTTGACTATTACAAGTTCAGATCTTCAAGTTATAATTTGCAATAATAATTAGAAGCTATCAATTTTAAGTTCTGTATTTGACAATTATAAGTTCAGATCTTCAAGTTATAATTTGCACTAATAATTTGTATTTAACAATTAGAAGTTCTGTATTTGACAATTACAAGTTCAGATCTTCAAGTTATAATTTGCAATAATAATTAGAAGCTATCAATTTTAAGTTCTGTATTTGACAATTACTAGTTCAGATCTTCAAGTTATAATTTGCACTAATAATTTGTATTTAACAATTAGAAGTTCTGTATTTGACTATTACAAGTTCAGATCTTCGAATTATTATTTGCAATCTTAGTTTGAATTTAACAATTCGAAGTTCTGTATTTACCTATTACAGGTTCAGATCTTCAAGTTATAATTTGCAATCACAATTTGTATTTAACAATGCTAAGTTGCGTATTTGTCTATTACAAGTTCAGATCTTCAAATTATAATTTGCAATAATAATTAGAAGCTATCAATTTTAAGTTCTGTATTTGACAATTACAAGTTCAGATCTTCTAGTTATTATTTGCAATAATGATTAGAAGCTATCAATTTTAAGTTCTGTATTTGACAATTACAAGTTCAGATCTTGAAGTTATAATTTACAATAATAATTAGAAGCTATCAATTTTAAGTTCTGTATTTAACAATTACAAGTTCAGATCTTCAAGTTATAATATGCAATAATAATTAGAAGCTATCAATTTTAAGTTCTGTATTTGACAATTACTAGTTCAGATCTTCAAGTTATAATTTGAAATAATAATTTGAATTTAACAAATCTAAGTTCTGTAATTCACTATTACAAGTTCAGATCTTCAAGTTATAATTTACAATAATAATTAGAAGCTATCAATTTTAAGTTCTGTATTTGACAATTACAAGTTCAGATCTTCAAGTTATAATTTGCACTAATAATTTGTATTTAACAATTTGAAGTTCTGTATTTGACAATTACAAGTTCAGATCTTCAAGTTATAATTTGCAATAATAATTAGAAGCTATTAATTTTAAGTTCTGTATTTGACAATTACAAGTTGAGATCTTCAAGTTAAAATTTGAAATAATAATTAGAAGCTATCAATTTTATGTTCTGTATTTGACAATTACAAGTTCAGATCTTCAAGTTATAATTTGCAATAATAATTAGAAGCTATCAATTTTAAGTTCTGTATTTGACAATTACAAGTTCAGATCTTCAAGTTATAATTTGCAATAATAATTAGAAGCTATCAATTTTAAGTTCTGTATTTGACAATTACTAGTTCAGATCTCCAAGTTATTATTTGCAATAATAATTAGAAGCTATCAATTTTAAGTTCTGTATTTGACAATTACAAGTTCAGATCTTCAAGTTATAATTTACAATAATAATTAGAAGTTATCAATTTTAAGTTCTGTATTTGACAATTACAAGTTCAGATCTTCAAGTTATAATTTGCAATAATAATTGGAAGCTATCAATTTTAAGTTCTGTATTTGACAATTACTAGTTCAGATCTTCAAGTTATAATTTGAAATAATAATTAGAAGCTATCAATTTTAAGTTCTGTATTTGATAATTACAAGTTCAGATCTTCAAGTTATAATTTGCACTACTAATTTGTATTTAACAATTAGAAGTTGTGTATTTGACAATTACAAGTTCAGATCTTCCAGTTATAATTTGCAATAATAATTAGAAGCTATCAATTTTAAGTTCTGTATTTGACAATTACAAGTTCAGATCTTCAAGTTATAATTTGCACTAATAATTTGTATTTAACAATTAGAAGTTCTGTATTTGACTATTACAAGTTCAGATCTTCGAATTATTATTTGCAATCTTAGTTTGAATTTAACAATTCGAAGTTCTGTATTTACCTATTACAGGTTCAGATCTTCAAGTTATAATTTGCAATCACAATTTGTATTTAACAATGCTAAGTTGCGTATTTGTCTATTACAAGTTCAGATCTTCAAATTATAATTTGCAATAATAATTAGAAGCTATCAATTTTAAGTTCTGTATTTGACAATTACAAGTTCAGATCTTCTAGTTATTATTTGCAATAATGATTAGAAGCTATCAATTTTAAGTTCTGTATTTGACAATTACAAGTTCAGAACTTGAAGTTATAATTTACAATAATAATTAGAAGCTATCAATTTTAAGTTCTGTATTTAACAATTACAAGTTCAGATCTTCAAGTTATAATATGCAATAATAATTAGAAGCTATCAATTTTAAGTTCTGTATTTGACAATTACTAGTTCAGATCTTCAAGTTATAATTTGAAATAATAATTTGAATTTAACAAATCTAAGTTCTGTAATTCACTATTACAAGTTCAGATCTTCAAGTTATAATTTACAATAATAATTAGAAGCTATCAATTTTAAGTTCTGTATTTGACAATTACAAGTTCAGATCTTCAAGTTATAATTTGCACTAATAATTTGTATTTAACAATTTGAAGTTCTGTATTTGACAATTACAAGTTCAGATCTTCAAGTTATAATTTGCAATAATAATTAGAAGCTATCAATTTTAAGTTCTGTATTTGACAATTACTAGTTCAGATCTCCAAGTTATTATTTGCAATAATAATTAGAAGCTATCAATTTTAAGTTCTGTATTTGACAATTACAAGTTCAGATCTTCAAGTTATAATTTACAATAATAATTAGAAGCTATCAATTTTAAGTTCTGTATTTGACAATTACAAGTTCAGATCTTCAAGTTATAATTTGCAATAATAATTGGAAGCTATCAATTTTAAGTTCTGTATTTGACAATTACTAGTTCAGATCTTCAAGTTATAATTTGAAATAATAATTAGAAGCTATCAATTTTAAGTTCTGTATTTGATAATTACAAGTTCAGATCTTCAAGTTATAATTTGCACTACTAATTTGTATTTAACAATTAGAAGTTGTGTATTTGACAATTACAAGTTCAGATCTTCCAGTTATAATTTGCAATAATAATTAGAAGCTATCAATTTTAAGTTCTGTATTTGACAATTACAAGTTCAGATCTTCAAGTTATAAATTGAAATAATAATTAGAAGCTATCAATTTTAAGTTCTGTATTTGACAATTACAAGTTCAGATCTTCTAGTTATAATTAGCAATGATAATTAGAAGCTATCAATATTAAGTTCTGTATTTGAAAATTACTAGTACAGATCTTCAAGTTATAATTTGCACTTGTAATTTGTATTTAACAATTAGAAGTTCTGTATTTGACAATTATAAGTTCAGATCTTCTAGTTATAATTTGCAATAATAATTAGAAGCTATCAATATGAAGTTCTGTATTTGAAAATTACTAGTTCAGATCTTCAAGTTATAATTTGCACAAATAATTTAAATTTAATAATTAGAAGTTCTGTATTTGACAATTACTAGTTCAGATCTTCAAGTTATAATTTGAAATAATAATTTGAATTTAACAAATCTTAGTTCTGTAATTCACTATTACAAGTTCAGATCTTCAAGTTATAATTTGCAATAATAATTAGAAGCTATCAATTTTAAGTTCTGTATTTGACAATTACTAGTTCAGATCTTCAAGTTATAATTTGCACTAATAATTTGTATTTAACAATTAGAAGTTCTGTATTTGACTATTACAAGTTCAGATCTTCAAATTATTATTTGCAATAATAATTATAAGCTATCAATTTAAGTTCTGTATTTGACAATTACTAGTTCAGATCTTCAAATTATAATTTGAAATAATAATTTGAATTTAACAAATCTAAGTTTTGTAATTCACTATTACAAGTTCATATCTTCAAGTTATAATTTGCAATAATAATTAGAAGCTATCAATTTTAAGTTCTGTATTTGACAATTACAAGTTCAGATCTTCAAGTTATAATTTGCACTAATAATTAGTATTTAACAATTCGATGTTCTGTATTTGACTATTACAAGTTCAGATCTTCAAGTTATAATTTGAACTATAATTATAAGCTATCAATTTTAAGTTCTGTATTTGACAATTACAAGTACAGATCTTCAAGTTATAATTTGAACTATAATTATAAGCTATCAATTTTAAGTTCTGTATTTGACAATTACAAGTACAGATCTTCAAGTTATTATTTGCCATAATAATTAGAAGCTATCAATTTTAAGTTCTGTATTTGTCAATTACAAGTTCAGATCTTCAAGTTATAATTTGCACTAATAATTTGTATTTAACAATTCGATGTTCTGTATTTGACTATTACAAGTTCAGATCTTCAAGTTATAATTTGAACTATAATTATAAGCTATCAATTTTAAGTTCTGTATTTGACAATTACAAGTACAGATCTTCAAGTTATTATTTGCAATAATAATTAGAAGCTATCAATTTTAAGTTCTGTATTTGACAATTACAAGTTCAGATCTTCAAGTTATAATTTGAAATAATAATTAGAAGCTATCAATTTTAAGTTCTGCATTTGACAATTACAAGTTCAGATCTTCAAGTTATAATTTGCAATAATAATTAGAAGCTATCAATTTTAAGTTCTGTATTTGACAATTACTAGTTCAGATCTTCAAGTTATACTTTGAAATAATAATTTGAATTTAACAAATCTAAGTTCTGTAATTCACTATTACAAGTTCAGATCTTCAAGTTATAATTTACAATAATAATTAGAAGCTATCAATTTTAAGTTCTGTATTTGACTATTACAAGTTCAGATCTTCAAATTATTATTTGCAATCTTAGTTTGAATTTAACAATTAGAAGTTCTGTATTTACCTATTACAAGTTCAGATCTTCAAGTTATAATTTGTACTAATAATTTGTATTTAACAATTCGAAGTTCTGTATTTGACTATTACAAGTTCAGATCGTCAAGTTATAATTTACAATAATAATTAAAAGCTATCAATTTTAAGTACTGTATTTGACAATTACAAGTTCAGATCTTCAAGTTATAATTTACAATAATAATTAGAAGCTATCAATTTTAAGTTCTGTATTTGATAATTACAAGTTCAGATCTTCAAGTTATAATTTGCACTACTAATTTGTATTTAACAATTAGAAGTTGTGTATTTGACAATTACAAGTTCAGATCTTCCAGTTATAATTTGCAATAATAATTAGAATATATCAATTTTAAGTTCTGTATTTGACAATTACAAGTTCAGATCTTCAAGTTATAAATTGAAATAATAATTAGAAGCTATCAATTTTAAGTTCTGTATTTGACAATTACAAGTTCAGATCTTCAAGTTATAATTTGCAATAATAATTAGAAGCTATCAATTTTAAGTTCTGTATTTGACAATTCCTAGTTCAGATCTTCAAGTTATAATTTGCACTAATAATTTGTATTTAACAATTAGAAGTTCTGTATTTGACTATTACAGGTTCAGATCTTCAAGTTATAATTTGCAATCACAATTTGTATTTAACAATGCTAAGTTGCGTATTTGTCTATTACAAGTTCAGATCTTCAAATTATAATTTGCAATAATAATTAGAAGCTATCAATTTTAAGTTCTGTATTTGACAATTACAAGTTCAGATCTTCTAGTTATTATTTGCAATAATGATTAGAAGCTATCAATTTTAAGTTCTGTATTTGACAATTACAAGTTCAGATCTTGAAGTTATAATTTACAATAACAATTCGAAGCTATCAATTTTAAGTTCTGAATTTAACAATTACAAGTTCAGATCTTCAAGTTATAATATGCAATAATAATTAGAAGCTATCAATTTTAAGTTCTGTATTTGACAATTACTAGTTCAGATCTTCAAGTTATAATTTGAAATAATAATTTGAATTTAACAAATCTAAGTTCTGTAATTCACTATTACAAGTTCAGATCTTCAAGTTATAATTTACAATAATAATTAGAAGCTATCAATTTTAAGTTCTGTATTTGACAATTACAAGTTCAGATCTTCAAGTTATAATTTGCACTAATAATTTGTATTTAACAATTTGAAGTTCTGTATTTGACAATTACAAGTTCAGATCTTCAAGTTATAATTTGCAATAATAATTAGAAGCTATTAATTTTAAGTTCTGTATTTGACAATTACAAGTTGAGATCTTCAAGTTAAAATTTGAAATAATAATTAGAAGCTATCAATTTTATGTTCTGTATTTGACAATTACAAGTTCAGATCTTCAAGTTATAATTTGCAATAATAATTAGAAGCTATCAATTTTAAGTTCTGTATTTGACAATTACAAGTTCAGATCTTCAAGTTATAATTTGCAATAATAATTAGAAGCTATCAATTTTAAGTTCTGTATTTGACAATTACTAGTTCAGATCTCCAAGTTATTATTTGCAATAATAATTAGAAGCTATCAATTTTAAGTTCTGTATTTGACAATTACAAGTTCAGATCTTCAAGTTATAATTTACAATAATAATTAGAAGCTATCAATTTTAAGTTCTGTATTTGACAATTACAAGTTCAGATCTTCAAGTTATAATTTGCAATAATAATTGGAAGCTATCAATTTTAAGTTCTGTATTTGACAATTACTAGTTCAGATCTTCAAGTTATAATTTGAAATAATAATTAGAAGCTATCAATTTTAAGTTCTGTATTTGATAATTACAAGTTCAGATCTTCAAGTTATAATTTGCACTACTAATTTGTATTTAACAATTAGAAGTTGTGTATTTGACAATTACAAGTTCAGATCTTCCAGTTATAGTTTGCAATAATAATTAGAAGCTATCAATTTTAAGTTCTGTATTTGACAATTACAAATTCAGATCTTCAAGTTATAAATTGAAATAATAATTAGAAGCTATCAATTTTAAGTTCTGTATTTGACAATTACAAGTTCAGATCTTCTAGTTATAATTTGCAATGATAATTAGAAGCTATCAATATTAAGTTCTGTATTTGAAAATTACTAGTACAGATCTTCAAGTTATAATTTGCACTAATAATTTGTATTTAACAATGCTAAGTTGCGTATTTGTCTATTACAAGTTCAGATCTTCAAATTATAATTTGCAATAATAATTAGAAGCTATCAATTTTAAGTTCTGTATTTGACAATTACAAGTTCAGATCTTCTAGTTATTATTTGCAATAATGATTAGAAGCTATCAATTTTAAGTTCTGTATTTGACAATTACAAGTTCAGATCTTCTAGTTATTATTTGCAATAATGATTAGAAGCTATCAATTTTAAGTTCTGTATTTGACAATTACAAGTTCAGATCTTGAAGTTATAATTTACAATAATAATTAGAAGCTATCAATTTTAAGTTCTGAATTTTACAATTACAAGTTCAGATCTTCAAGTTATAATATGCAATAATAATTAGAAGCTATCAATTTTAAGTTCTGTATTTGACAATTACTAGTTCAGATCTTCAAGTTATAATTTGAAATAATAATTGGAATTTAACAAATCTAAGTTCTGTAATTCACTATTACAAGTTCAGATCTTCAAGTTATAATTTACAATAATAATTAGAAGCTATCAATTTTAAGTTCTGTATTTGACAATTACAAGTTCAGATCTTCAAGTTATAATTTGCACTAATAATTTGTATTTAACAATTTGAAGTTCTGTATTTGACAATTACAAGTTCAGATCTTCAAGTTATAATTTGCAATAATAATTTGAAGCTATTAATTTTAAGTTCTGTATTTGACAATTACAAGTTGAGATCTTCAAGTTAAAATTTGAAATAATAATTAGAAGCTATCAATTTTATGTTCTGTATTTGACAATTACAAGTTCAGATCTTCAAGTTATAATTTGCAATAATAATTAGAAGCTATCAATTTTAAGTTCTGTATTTGACAATTACAAGTTCAGATCTTCAAGTTATAATTTGCAATAATAATTGGAAGCTATCAATTTTAAGTTCTGTATTTGACAATTACTAGTTCAGATCTTCAAGTTATAATTTGAAATAATAATTAGAAGCTATCAATTTTAAGTTCTGTATTTGATAATTACAAGTTCAGATCTTCAAGTTATAATTTGCAATAATAATTAGAAGCTATCAATTTTAAGTTCTGTATTTGACAATTACTAGTTCAGATCTTCAAGTTATAATTTGCGCTAATAATTTGTATTTAACAATTAGAAGTTCTGTATTTGACTATTACAAGTTCAGATCTTCAAATTATTATTTGCAATAATAATTATAAGCTATCAATTTAAGTTCTGTATTTGACAATTACTAGTTCAGATCTTCAAATTATAATTTGAAATAATAATTTGAATTTAACAAATCTAAGTTTTGTAATTCACTATTACAAGTTCAGATCATCAAGTTATAATTTGCAATAATAATTAGAAGCTATCAATTTTAAGTTCTGTATTTGACAATTACAAGTTCAGATCTTCCAGTTATAATTTGCAATAATAATTAGAAGCTATCAATTTTAAGTACTGTATTTGACAATTACAAGTTCAGATCTTCAAGTTATAAATTGAAATAATAATTAGAAGCTATCAATTTTAAGTTCTGTATTTGACAATTACAAGTTCAGATCTTCTAGTTATAATTTGCAATAATAATTAGAAGCTATCAATATTAAGTTCTGTATTTGAAAATTACTAGTACAGATCTTCAAGTTATAATTTGCACTAATAATTTGTATTTAACAATGAGAAGTTCTGTATTTGACAATTACAAGTTCAGATCTTCTAGTTATAATTTGCAATAATAATTAGAAGCTATCAATATGAAGTTCTGTATTTGAAAATTACTAGTTCAGATCTTCAAGTTATAATTTGCACAAATAATTTGTATTTAATAATTAAAAGTTCTGTATTTGACAATTACTAGTTCAGATCTTCAAGTTATAATTTGAAATAATAATTGGAATTTAACAAATCTTAGTTCTGTAATTCACTATTACAAGTTCAGATCTTCAAGTTATAATTTGCAATAATAATTAGAAGCTATCAATTTTAAGTTCGGTATTTGACAATTACTAGTTCAGATCTTCAAGTTATAATTTGCACTAATAATTTGTATTTAACAATTAGAAGTTCTGTATTTGACTATTACAAGTTCAGATCTTCAAATTATTATTTGCAATAATAATTATAAGCTATCAATTTAAGTTCTGTATTTGACAATTACTAGTTCAGATCTTCAAATTATAATTTGAAATAATAATTTGAATTTAACAAATCTAAGTTTTGTATTTCACTATTACAAGTTCAGATCTTCAAGTTAATATTTGCAATAATAATTAGAAGCTATCAATTTTAAGTTCTGTATTTGACAATTACAAGTTCAGATCTTCAAGTTATAATTTGCACTAATAATTTGTATTTAACAATTCGATGTTCTGTATTTGACTATTACAAGTTCAGATCTTCAAGTTATAATTTGAACTATAATTATAAACTATCAATTTTAAGTTCTGTATTTGACAATTACTAGTACAGATCTTCAAGTTATAATTTGAACTATAATTATAAGCTATCAATTTTAAGTTCTGTATTTGACAATTACAAGTACAGATCTTCAAGTTATTATTTGCCATAATAATTAGAAGCTATCAATTTTAAGTTCTGTATTTGACAATTACAAGTTCAGATCTTCAAGTTATAATTTGCACTAATAATTTGTATTTAACAATTCGATGTTCTGTATTTGACTATTACAAGTTCAGATCTTCAAGTTATAATTTGAACTATAATTATTAGCTATCAATTTTAAGTTCTGTATTTGACAATTACAAGTACAGATCTTCAAGTTATTATTTGCAATAATAATTAGAAGCTATCAATTTTAAGTTCTGTATTTGACAATTACAAGTTCAGATCTTCAAGTTATAATTTGAAATAATAATTAGAAGCTATCAATTTTAAGTTCTGCATTTGACAATTACAAGTTCAGATCTTCAAGTTATAATTTGCAATAATAATTAGAAGCTATCAATTTTAAGTTCTGTATTTGACAATTACTAGTTCAGATCTTCAAGTTATACTTTGAAATAATAATTTGAATTTAACAAATCTAAGTTCTGTAATTCACTATTACAAGTTCAGATCTTCAAGTTATAATTTACAATAATAATTTGAAGCTATCAATTTTAAGTTCTGTATTTGACAATTACAAGTTCAGATCTTCTAGTTATTATTTGCAATAATGATTAGAAGCTATCAATTTTAAGTTCTGTATTTGACAATTACAAGTTCAGATCTTGAAGTTATAATTTACAATAATAATTAGAAGCTATCAATTTTAAGTTCTGAATTTTACAATTACAAGTTCAGATCTTCAAGTTATAATATGCAATAATAATTAGAAGCTATCAATTTTAAGTTCTGTATTTGACAATTACTAGTTCAGATCTTCAAGTTATAATTTGAAATAATAATTGGAATTTAACAAATCTAAGTTCTGTAATTCACTATTACAAGTTCAGATCTTCAAGTTATAATTTACAATAATAATTAGAAGCTATCAATTTTAAGTTCTGTATTTGACAATTACAAGTTCAGATCTTCAAGTTATAATTTGCACTAATAATTTGTATTTAACAATTTGAAGTTCTGTATTTGACAATTACAAGTTCAGATCTTCAAGTTATAATTTGCAATAATAATTAGAAGCTATTAATTTTAAGTTCTGTATTTGACAATTACAAGTTGAGATCTTCAAGTTAAAATTTGAAATAATAATTAGAAGCTATCAATTTTATGTTCTGTATTTGACAATTACAAGTTCAGATCTTCAAGTTATAATTTGCAATAATAATTAGAAGCTATCAATTTTAAGTTCTGTATTTGACAATTACAAGTTCAGATCTTCAAGTTATAATTTGCAATAATAATTAGAAGCTATCAATTTTAAGTTCTGTATTTGACAATTACTAGTTCAGATCTCCAAGTTATTATTTGCAATAATAATTAGAAGCTATCAATTTTAAGTTCTGTATTTGACAATTACAAGTTCAGATCTTCAAGTTATAATTTACAATAATAATTAGAAGCTATCAATTTTAAGTTCTGTATTTGACAATTACAAGTTCAGATCTTCAAGTTATAATTTGCAATAATAATTGGAAGCTATCAATTTTAAGTTCTGTATTTGACAATTACTAGTTCAGATCTTCAAGTTATAATTTGAAATAATAATTAGAAGCTATCAATTTTAAGTTCTGTATTTGATAATTACAAGTTCAGATCTTCAAGTTATAATTTGCAATAATAATTAGAAGCTATCAATTTTAAGTTCTGTATTTGACAATTACTAGTTCAGATCTTCAAGTTATAATTTGCGCTAATAATTTGTATTTAACAATTAGAAGTTCTGTATTTGACTATTACAAGTTCTGATCTTCAAATTATTATTTGCAATAATAATTATAAGCTATCAATTTAAGTTCTGTATTTGACAATTACTAGTTCAGATCTTCAAATTATAATTTGAAATAATAATTTGAATTTAACAAATCTAAGTTTTGTAATTCACTATTACAAGTTCAGATCTTCAAGTTATAATTTGCAATAATAATTAGAAGCTATCAATTTTAAGTTCTGTATTTGACAATTACAAGTTCAGATCTTCCAGTTATAATTTGCAATAATAATTAGAAGCTATCAATTTTAAGTACTGTATTTGACAATTACAAGTTCAGATCTACAAGTTATAAATTGAAATAATAATTAGAAGCTATCAATTTTAAGTTCTGTATTTGACAATTACAAGTTCAGATCTTCTAGTTATAATTTGCAATAATAATTAGAAGCTATCAATATTAAGTTCTGTATTTGAAAATTACTAGTACAGATCTTCAAGTTATAATTTGCACTAATAATTTGTATTTAACAATGAGAAGTTCTGTATTTGACAATTACAAGTTCAGATCTTCTAGTTATAATTTGCAATAATAATTAGAAGCTATCAATATGAAGTTCTGTATTTGAAAATTACTAGTTCAGATCTTCAAGTTATAATTTGCACAAATAATTTGTATTTAATAATTAGAAGTTCTGTATTTGACAATTACTAGTTCAGATCTTCAAGTTATAATTTGAAATAATAATTTGAATTTAACAAATCTTAGTTCTGTAATTCACTATTACAAGTTCAGATCTTCAAGTTATAATTTGCAATAATAATTAGAAGCTATCAATTTTAAGTTCGGTATTTGACAATTACTAGTTCAGATCTTCAAGTTATAATTTGCACTAATAATTTGTATTTAACAATTAGAAGTTCTGTATTTGACTATTACAAGTTCAGATCTTCAAATTATTATTTGCAATAATAATTATAAGCTATCAATTTAAGTTCTGTATTTGACAATTACTAGTTCAGATCTTCAAATTATAATTTGAAATAATAATTTGAATTTAACAAATCTAAGTTTTGTATTTCACTATTACAAGTTCAGATCTTCAAGTTAATATTTGCAATAATAATTAGAAGCTATCAATTTTAAGTTCTGTATTTGACAATTACAAGTTCAGATCTTCAAGTTATAATTTGCACTAATAATTTGTATTTAACAATTCGATGTTCTGTATTTGACTATTACAAGTTCAGATCTTCAAGTTATAATTTGAACTATAATTATAAACTATCAATTTTAAGTTCTGTATTTGACAATTACTAGTACAGATCTTCAAGTTATAATTTGAACTATAATTATAAGCTATCAATTTTAAGTTCTGTATTTGACAATTACAAGTACAGATCTTCAAGTTATTATTTGCCATAATAATTAGAAGCTATCAATTTTAAGTTCTGTATTTGACAATTACAAGTTCAGATCTTCAAGTTATAATTTGCACTAATAATTTGTATTTAACAATTCGATGTTCTGTATTTGACTATTACAAGTTCAGATCTTCAAGTTATAATTTGAACTATAATTATAAGCTATCAATTTTAAGTTCTGTATTTGACAATTACAAGTACAGATCTTCAAGTTATTATTTGCAATAATAATTAGCAGCTATCAATTTTAAGTTCTGTATTTGACAATTACAAGTTCAGATCTTCAAGTTATAATTTGAAATAATAATTAGAAGCTATCAATTTTAAGTTCTGCATTTGACAATTACAAGTTCAGATCTTCAAGTTATAATTTGCAATAATAATTAGAAGCTATCAATTTTAAGTTCTGTATTTGACAATTACTAGTTCAGATCTTCAAGTTATACTTTGAAATAATAATTTGAATTTAACAAATCTAAGTTCTGTAATTCACTATTACAAGTTCAGATCTTCAAGTTATAATTTACAATAATAATTTGAAGCTATCAATTTTAAGTTCTGTATTTGACTATTACAAGTTCAGATCTGCAAATTATTATTTGCAATCTTAGTTTGAATTTAACAATTCGAAGTTCTGTATTTACCTATTACAAGTTCAGATCTTCAAGTTATAATTTGTACTAATAATTTGTATTTAACAATTCGAAGTTCTGTATTTGACTATTACAAGTTCAGATCTTCAAGTTATAATTTACAATAATAATTAAAAGCTATCAATTTTAAGTACTGTATTTGACAATTACAAGTTCAGATCTTCAAGTTATAATTTGCAATAATAATTAGAAGCTATCAATTTTAAGTTCTGTATTTGACAATTACTAGTTCAGATCTCCAAGTTATTATTTGCAATAATAATTAGAAGCTATCAATTTTAAGTTCTGTATTTGACAATTACAAGTTCAGATCTTCAAGTTATAATTTACAATAATAATTAGAAGCTATCAATTTTAAGTTCTGTATTTGACAATTACAAGTTCAGATCTTCAAGTTATAATTTGCAATAATAGTTAGAAGCTATCAATTTTAAGTTCTGTATTTGACAATTACTAGTTCAGATCTTCAAGTTATAATTTGAAATAATAATTTGAATTTAACAAATCTAAGTTCTGTAATTCACTATTACAAGTTCAGATCTTCAAGTTATAATTTACAATAATAATTAGAAGCTATCAATTTTAAGTTCTGTATTTGATAATTACAAGTTCAGATCTTCAAGTTATAATTTGCACTACTAATTTGTATTTAACAATTAGAAGTTCTGTATTTGACAATTACAAGTTCAGATCTTCAAGTTATAATTTGCAATAATAATTAGAAGCTATCAATTTTAAGTTCTGTATTTGACAATTACAAGTTCAGATCTTCAAGTTATAATTTGCACTAATAATTTGTATTTAACAATTCGATGTTCTGTATTTGACTATTACAAGTTCAGATCTTCAAGTTATAATTTGAACTATAATTATAAGCTATCAATTTTAAGTTCTGTATTTGACAATTACAAGTACAGATCTTCAAGTTATAATTTGAACTATGATTATAAGCTATCAATTTTAAGTTCTGTATTTGACAATTACAAGTACAGATCTTCAAGTTATTATTTGCCATAATAATTAGAAGCTATCAATTTTAAGTTCTGTATTTGACAATTACAAGTTCAGATCTTCAAGTTATAATTTGCACTAATAATTTGTATTTAACAATTCGATGTTCTGTATTTGACTATTACAAGTTCAGATCTTCAAGTTATAATTTGAACTATAATTATAAGCTATCAATTTTAAGTTCTGTATTTGACAATTACAAGTACTGATCCTCAAGTTATTATTTGCAATAATAATTAGAAGCTATCAATTTTAAGTTCTGTCTTTGACAATTACAAGTTCAGAACTTCAAGTTATAATTTGAAATAATAATTAGAAGCTATCAATTTTAAGTTCTGCATTTGACAATTACAAGTTCAGATCTTCAAGTTATAATTTGCAATAATAATCAGAAGCTATCAATTTTAAGTTCTGTATTTGACAATCACTAGTTCAGATCTTCAAGTTATACTTTGAAATAATAATTTGAATTTACAAATCTAAGTTCTGTAATTCACTATTACAAGTTCTGATCTTCAAGTTATAATTTACAATAATAATTAGAAGCTATCAATTTTAAGTTCTGTATTTGACTATTACAAGTTCAGATCTTCAAATTATTATTTGCAATCTTAGTTTGAATTTAACAATTCGAAGTTCTGTATTTACCTATTACAAGTTCAGATCTTCAAGTTATAATTTGTACTAATAAATTGTATTTAACAATTCGAAGTTCTGTATTTGACTATTACAAGTTCAGATCTTCAAGTTATAATTTACAATAATAATTAAAACCTATCAATTTTAAGTACTGTATTTGACAATTACAAGTTTAGATCTTCAAGTTATAATTTGCAATAATAATTAGAAGCTATCAATTTTAAGTTCTGTATTTGACAATTACTAGTTCAGATCTTCAAGTTATTATTTGAAATAATAATTTGTATTTAACAAATCTAAGTTCTGTAATTCACTATTACAAGTTCAGATCTTCAAGTTATAATTTACAATAATAATTAGAAGCTATCAATTTTAAGTTCTGTATTTGACTATTACAAGTTCAGATCTTCAAGTTATAATTTGCAATAATAATTAGAAGCTATCAATTTTAAGTTCTGTATTTGACAATTACAAGTTCAGATCTTCAAGTTATAATTTGCACTAATAATTTGTATTTAACAATTTGAAGTTCTGTATTTGACAATTACAAGTTCAGATCTTCAAGTTATAATTTGCAATAATAATTAGAAGCTATTAATTTTAAGTTCTGTATTTGACAATTACAAGTTGAGATCTTCATGTTAAAATTTGAAATAATAATTAGAAGCTATCAATTTTATGTTCTGTATTTGACAATTACAAGTTCAGATCTTCAAGTGATAATTTGCAATAATAATTAGAAGCTATCAATTTTAAGTTCTGTATTTGACAATTACAAGTTCAGATCTTCAAGTTATAATTTGCAATAATAATTAGAAGCTATCAATTTTAAGTTCTGTATTTGACAATTACTAGTTCAGATCTCCAAGTTATTATTTGCAATAATAATTAGAAGCTATCAATTTTAAGTTCTGTATTTGACAATTACAAGTTCAGATCTTCAAGTTATAATTTACAATAATAATTAGAAGCTATCAATTTTAAGTTCTGTATTTGACAATTACAAGTTCAGATCTTCAAGTTATAATTTGCAGTAATAATTAGAAGCTATCAATTTTAAGTTCTGTATTTGACAATTACTAGTTATAATTTGCAATAATAATTAGAAGCTATCAATTTTAAGTTCTGTATTTGACAATTACAAGTTCAGATCTTCAAGTTATAATTTGCACTAATAATTTGTATTTAACAATTCGATGTTCTGTATTTGACTATTACAAGTTCAGATCTTCAAGTTATAATTTGAACTATAATTATAAGCTATCAATTTTAAGTTCTGTATTTGACAATTACAAGTACAGATCTTCAAGTTATAATTTGAACTATAATTATAAGCTATCAATTTTAAGTTCTGTATTTGACAATTACAAGTACAGATCTTCAAGTTATTATTTGCAATAATAATTAGAAGCTATCAATTTTAAGTTCTGTATTTGACAATTACAAGTTCAGATCTTCAAGTTATAATTTGCACTAATAATTTGTATTTAACAATTCGATGTTCTGTATTTGACTATTACAAGTTCAGATCTTCAAGTTATAATTTGAACTATAATTATAAGCTATCAATTTTAAGTTCTGTATTTGACAATTACAAGTACAGATCTTCAAGTTATTATTTGCAATAATAATTAGAAGCTATCAATTTTAAGTTCTGTATTTGACAATTACAAGTTCAGATCTTCAAGTTATAATTTGAAATAATAATTAGAAACTATCAATTTTAAGTTCTGCATTTGACAATTACAAGTTCAGATCTTCAAGTTATAATTTGCAATAATAATTAGAAGCTATCAATTTTAAGTTCTGTATTTGACAATTACTAGTTCAGATCTTCAAGTTATACTTTGAAATAATAATTTGAATTTAACAAATCTAAGTTCTGTAATTCACTATTACAAGTTCAGATCTTCAAGTTATAATTTACAATAATAATTAGAAGCTATCAATTTTAAGTTCTGTATTTGACTATTACAAGTTCAGATCTTCAAATTATTATTTGCAATCTTAGTTTGAATTTAACAATTCGAAGTTCTGTATTTACCTATTACAAGTTCAGATCTTCAAGTTATAATTTGTACTAATAATTTGTATTTAACAATTCGAAGTTCTGTATTTGACTATTACAAGTTCAGATCTTCAAGTTATAATTTACAAAAATAATTAAAAGCTATCAATTTTAAGTACTGTATTTGACAATTACAAGTTCAGATCTTCAAGTTATAATTTGCAATAATAATTAGAAGCTATCAATTTTAAGTTCTGTATTTGACAATTACTAGTTCAGATCTTCAAGTTATAATTTGAAATAATAATTTGAATTTAACAAATCTAAGTTCTGTAATTCACTATTACAAGTTCAGATCTTCAAGTTATAATTTACAATAATAATTAGAAGCTATCTATTTTAAGTTCTGTATTTGACTATTACAAGTTCAGATCTTCAAGTTATAATTTGCAATAATAATTAGAAGCTATCAATTTTAAGTTCTGTATTTGACAATTACAAGTTCAGATCTTCAAGTTATAATTTGCACTAATAATTTGTATTTAACAATTAGAAGTTCTGTATTTGACAATTACAAGTTCAGATCTTCAAGTTATAATTTGCAATAATAATTAGAAGCTATCAATTTTAAGTTCTGTATTAGACAATTACTAGTTCAGATCTTCAAGTTATAATTTGCACTAATAATTTGTATTTAACAATTAGAAGTTCTGTATTTGACTATTACAAGTTCAGATCTTCGAATTATTATTTGCAATCTTAGTTTGAATTTAACAATTCGAAGTTCTGTATTTACCTATTACAGGTTCAGATCTTCAAGTTATAATTTGCAATCACAATTTGTATTTAACAATGCTAAGTTGCGTATTTAACAATTACAAGTTCAGATCTTCAAGTTATAATATGCAATAATAATTAGAAGCTATCAATTTTAAGTTCTGTATTTGACAATTACAAGTTCAGATCTTCAAGTTATAATTTGCACTAATAATTTGTATTTAACAATTTGAAGTTCTGTATTTGACAATTACAAGTTCAGATCTTCAAGTTATAATTTGCAATAATAATTAGAAGCTATTAATTTTAAGTTCTGTATTTGACAATTACAAGTTCAGATCGTCAAGTTATAATTTGAAATAATAATTAGAAGCTATCAATTTTATGTTCTGTATTTGACAATTACAAGTGCAGATCTTCAAGTTATAATTTGCAATAATAATTAGAAGCTATCAATTTTAAGTTCTGTATTTGACAATTACAAGTTCAGATCTTCAAGTTATAATTTGCACTAATAATTTGTATTTAACAATTCGATGTTCTGTATTTGACTATTACAAGTTCAGATCTTCAAGTTATAATTTGAACTATAATTATAAGCTATCAATTTTAAGTTCTGTATTTGACAATTACAAGTACAGATCTTCAAGTTATAATTTGAACTATAATTATAAGCTATCAATTTTAAGTTCTGTATTTGACAATTACAAGTACAGATCTTCAAGTTATTATTTGCAATAATAATTAGAAGCTATCAATTTTAAGTTCTGTATTTGACAATTACAAGTTCAGATCTTCAAGTTATAATTTGCACTAATAATTTGTATTTAACAATTCGATGTTCTGAATTTGACTATTACAAGTTCAGATCTTCAAGTTATAATTTGAACTATAATTATAAGCTATCAATTTTAAGTTCTGTATTTGACAATTACAAGTACAGATCTTCAAGTTATTATTTGCAATAATAATTAGAAGCTATCAATTTTAAGTTCTGTATTTGACAATTACAAGTTCAGATCTTCAAGTTATAATTTGAAATAATAATTAGAAACTATCAATTTTAAGTTCTGCATTTGACAATTACAAGTTCAGATCTTCAAGTTATAATTTGCAATAATAATTAGAAGCTATCAATTTTAAGTTCTGTATTTGACAATTACTAGTTCAGATCTTCAAGTTATACTTTGAAATAATAATTTGAATTTAACAAATCTAAGTTCTGTAATTCACTATTACAAGTTCAGATCTTCAAGTTATAATTTACAATAATAATTAGAAGCTATCAATTTTAAGTTCTGTATTTGACTATTACAAGTTCAGATCTTCAAATTATTATTTGCAATCTTAGTTTGAATTTAACAATTCGAAGTTCTGTATTTACCTATTACAAGTTCAGATCTTCAAGTTATAATTTGTACTAATAATTTGTATTTAACAATTCGAAGTTCTGTATTTGACTATTACAAGTTCAGATCTTCAAGTTATAATTTACAATAATAATTAAAAGCTATCAATTTTAAGTACTGTATTTGACAATTACAAGTTCAGATCTTCAAGTTATAATTTGCAATAATAATTAGAAGCTATCAATTTTAAGTTCTGTATTTGACAATTACTAGTTCAGATCTTCAAGTTATAATTTGAAATAATAATTTGAATTTAACAAATCTAAGTTCTGTAATTCACTATTACAAGTTCAGATCTTCAAGTTATAATTTACAATAATAATTAGAAGCTATCAATTTTAAGTTCTGTATTTGACTATTACAAGTTCAGATCTTCAAGTTATAATTTGCAATAATAATTAGAAGCTATCAATTTTAAGTTCTGTATTTGACAATTACAAGTTCAGATCTTCAAGTTATAATTTGCACTAATAATTTGTATTTAACAATTAGAAGTTCTGTATTTGACAATTACAAGTTCAGATCTTCAAGTTATAATTTGCAATAATAATTAGAAGCTATCAATTTTAAGTTCTGTATTAGACAATTACTAGTTCAGATCTTCAAGTTATAATTTGCACTAATAATTTGTATTTAACAATTAGAAGTTCTGTATTTGACTATTACAAGTTCAGATCTTCGAATTATTATTTGCAATCTTAGTTTGAATTTAACAATTCGAAGTTCTGTATTTACCTATTACAGGTTCAGATCTTCAAGTTATAATTTGCAATCATAATTTGTATTTAACAATGCTAAGTTGCGTATTTAACAATTACAAGTTCAGATCTTCAAGTTATAATATGCAATAATAATTAGAAGCTATCAATTTTAAGTTCTGTATTTGACAATTACAAGTTCAGATCTTCAAGTTATAATTTGCACTAATAATTTGTATTTAACAATTTGAAGTTCTGTATTTGACAATTACAAGTTCAGATCTTCAAGTTATAATTTGCAATAATAATTAGAAGCTATTAATTTTAAGTTCTGTATTTGACAATTACAAGTTCAGATCGTCAAGTTATAATTTGAAATAATAATTAGAAGCTATCAATTTTATGTTCTGTATTTGACAATTACAAGTGCAGATCTTCAAGTTATAATTTGCAATAATAATTAGAAGCTATCAATTTTAAGTTCTGTATTTGACAATTACAAGTTCAGATCTTCAAGTTATAATTTGCAATAATAATTAGAAGCTATCAATTTTAAGTTCTGTATTTGACAATTACTAGTTCAGTTCTCCAAGTTATTATTTGCAATAATAATTAGAAGCTATCAATTTTAAGTTCTGTATTTGACAATTACAAGTTCAGATCTTCAAGTTATAATTTACAATAATAATTAGAAGCTATCAATTTTTTGAGTTCTGTATTTGACAATTACTAGTTCAGATCTTCAAGTTATAATTTGCAATAATAATTAGAAGCTATCAATTTTAGTTCTGTATTTGACAATTACTAGTTCAGATCTTCAAGTTATAATTTGAAATAATAATTTGAATTTAACAAATCTAAGTTCTGTAATTCACTATTACAAGTTCAGATCTTCAAGTTATAATTTACAATAATAATTAGAAGCTTTCAATTTTAAGTTCTGTATTTGATAATTACAAGTTCAGATCTTCAAGTTATAATTTGCACTACTAATTTGTATTTAACAATTAGAAGTTCTGTATTTGACAATTACAAGTTCAGATCTTCAAGTTATAATTTGCAATAATAATTAGAAGCTATCAATTTTAAGTTCTGTATTTGACAATTACAAGTTCAGATCTTCAAGTTATAAATTGAAATAATAATTAGAAGCTATCAATTTTAAGTTCTGTATTTGACAATTACAAGTTCAGATCTTCTAGTTATAATTTGCAATAATAATTAGAAGCTATCAATATTAAGTTCTATATTTGAAAATTACTAGTACAGATCTTCAAGTTATAATTTGCACTAATAATTTGTATTTAACAATTAGAAGTTCTGTATTTGACAATTACAAGTTCAGATCTTCTAGTTATAATTTGCAATAATAATTAGAAGCTATCAATATGAAGTTCTGTATTTGAAAATTACTAGTTCAGATCTTCAAGTTATAATTTGCACTAATAATTTGTATTTAATAATTAGAAGTTCTGTATTTGACAATTACTAGTTCAGATCTTCAAGTTATAATTTGAAATAATAATTTGAATTTAACAAATCTTAGTTCTGTAATTCACTATTACAAGTTCAGATCTTCAAGTTATAATTTGCAATAATAATTAGAAGCTAACAATTTTAAGTTCTGTATTTGACAATTACTAGTTCACATCTTCAAGTTATAATTTGCACAAATAATTTGTATTTAACAATTAGAAGTTCTGAATTTGACTATTACAAGTTCAGATCTTCAAATTATTATTTGCAATAATAATTATAAGCTATCAATTTAAGTTCTGTATTTGACAATTACTAGTTCAGATCTTCAAGTTATAATTTGAAATAATAATTTGAATTTAACAAATCTAAGTTTTGTAATTCACTATTACAAGTTCAGATCTTCAAGTTATAATTTGCAATAATAATTAGAAGCTATCAATTTTAAGTTCTGTATTTGACAATTACAAGTTCAGATCTTCAAGTTATAATTTGCACTAATAATTTGTATTTAACAATTCGATGTTCTGTATTTGACTATTACAAGTTCAGATCTTCAAGTTATAATTTGAACTATAATTATAAGCTATCAATTTTAAGTTCTGTATTTGACAATTACAAGTACAGATCTTCAAGTTATAATTTGAACTATAATTATAAGCTATCAATTTTAAGTTCTGTATTTGACAATTACAAGTACAGATCTTCAAGTTATTATTTGCAATAATAATTAGAAGCTATCAATTTTAAGTTCTGTATTTGACAATTACAAGTTCAGATCTTCAAGTTATAATTTGCACTAATAATTTGTATTTAACAATTCGATGTTCTGAATTTGACTATTACAAGTTCAGATCTTCAAGTTATAATTTGAACTATAATTATAAGCTATCAATTTTAAGTTCTGTATTTGACAATTACAAGTACAGATCTTCAAGTTATTATTTGCAATAATAATTAGAAGCTATCAATTTTAAGTTCTGTATTTGACAATTACAAGTTCAGATCTTCAAGTTATAATTTGAAATAATAATTAGAAACTATCAATTTTAAGTTCTGCATTTGACAATTACAAGTTCAGATCTTCAAGTTATAATTTGCAATAATAATTAGAAGCTATCAATTTTAAGTTCTGTATTTGACAATTACTAGTTCAGATCTTCAAGTTATACTTTGAAATAATAATTTGAATTTAACAAATCTAAGTTCTGTAATTCACTATTACAAGTTCAGATCTTCAAGTTATAATTTACAATAATAATTAGAAGCTATCAATTTTAAGTTCTGTATTTGACTATTACAAGTTCAGATCTTCAAATTATTATTTGCAATCTTAGTTTGAATTTAACAATTCGAAGTTCTGTATTTACCTATTACAAGTTCAGATCTTCAAGTTATAATTTGTACTAATAATTTGTATTTAACAATTCGAAGTTCTGTATTTGACTATTACAAGTTCAGATCTTCAAGTTATAATTTACAATAATAATTAAAAGCTATCAATTTTAAGTACTGTATTTGACAATTACAAGTTCAGATCTTCAAGTTATAATTTGCAATAATAATTAGAAGCTATCAATTTTAAGTTCTGTATTTGACAATTACTAGTTCAGATCTTCAAGTTATAATTTGAAATAATAATTTGAATTTAACAAATCTAAGTTCTGTAATTCACTATTACAAGTTCAGATCTTCAAGTTATAATTTACAATAATAATTAGAAGCTATCAATTTTAAGTTCTGTATTTGACTATTACAAGTTCAGATCTTCAAGTTATAATTTGCAATAATAATTAGAAGCTATCAATTTTAAGTTCTGTATTTGACAATTACAAGTTCAGATCTTCAAGTATAATTTGCACTTATAATTTGTATTTAACAATTAGAAGTTCTGTATTTGACAATTACAAGTTCAGATCTTCAAGTTATAATTTGCAATAATAATTAGAAGCTATCAATTTTAAGTTCTGTATTAGACAATTACTAGTTCAGATCTTCAAGTTATAATTTGCACTAATAATTTGTATTTAACAATTAGAAGTTCTGTATTTGACTATTACAAGTTCAGATCTTCGAATTATTATTTGCAATCTTAGTTTGAATTTAACAATTCGAAGTTCTGTATTTACCTATTACAGGTTCAGATCTTCAAGTTATAATTTGCAATCACAATTTGTATTTAACAATGCTAAGTTGCGTATTTAACAATTACAAGTTCAGATCTTCAAGTTATAATATGCAATAATAATTAGAAGCTATCAATTTTAAGTTCTGTATTTGACAATTACAAGTTCAGATCTTCAAGTTATAATTTGCACTAATAATTTGTATTTAACAATTTGAAGTTCTGTATTTGACAATTACAAGTTCAGATCTTCAAGTTATAATTTGCAATAATAATTAGAAGCTATTAATTTTAAGTTCTGTATTTGACAATTACAAGTTCAGATCGTCAAGTTATAATTTGAAATAATAATTAGAAGCTATCAATTTTATGTTCTGTATTTGACAATTACAAGTGCAGATCTTCAAGTTATAATTTGCAATAATAATTAGAAGCTATCAATTTTAAGTTCTGTATTTGACAATTACTAGTTCAGATCTTCAAGTTATAATTTGCACAAATAATTTGTATTTAACAATTAGAAGTTCTGAATTTGACTATTACAAGTTCAGATCTTCAAATTATTATTTGCAATAATAATTATAAGCTATCAATTTAAGTTCTGTATTTGACAATTACTAGTTCAGATCTTCAAGTTATAATTTGAAATAATAATTTGAATTTAACAAATCTAAGTTTTGTAATTCACTATTACAAGTTCAGATCTTCAAGTTATAATTTGCAATAATAATTAGAAGCTATCAATTTTAAGTTCTGTATTTGACAATTACAAGTTCAGATCTTCAAGTTATAATTTGCACTAATAATTTGTATTTAACAATTCGATGTTCTGTATTTGACTATTACAAGTTCAGATCTTCAAGTTATAATTTGAACTATAATTATAAGCTATCAATTTTAAGTTCTGTATTTGACAATTACAAGTACAGATCTTCAAGTTATAATTTGAACTATAATTATAAGCTATCAATTTTAAGTTCTGTATTTGACAATTACAAGTACAGATCTCATAGTTATTATTTGCAATAATAATTAGAAGCTATCAATTTTAAGTTCTGTATTTGACAATTACAAGTTCAGATCTTCAAGTTATAATTTGCACTAATAATTTGTATTTAACAATTCGATGTTCTGTATTTGACTATTACAAGTTCAGATCTTCAAGTTATAATTTGAACTATAATTATAAGCTATCAATTTTAAGTTCTGTATTTGACAATTACAAGTACAGATCTTCAAGTTATTATTTGCAATAATAATTAGAAGCTATCAATTTTAAGTTCTGTATTTGACAATTACAAGTTCAGATCTTCAAGTTATAATTTGAAATAATAATTAGAAACTATCAATTTTAAGTTCTGCATTTGACAATTACAAGTTCAGATCTTCAAGTTATAATTTGCAATAATAATTAGAAGCTATCAATTTTAAGTTCTGTATTTGACAATTACTAGTTCAGATCTTCAAGTTATACTTTGAAATAATAATTTGAATTTAACAAATCTAAGTTCTGTAATTCACTATTACAAGTTCAGATCTTCAAGTTATAATTTACAATAATAATTAGAAGCTATCAATTTTAAGTTCTGTATTTGACTATTACAAGTTCAGATCTTCAAATTATTATTTGCAATCTTAGTTTGAATTTAACAATTCGAAGTTCTGTATTTACCTATTACAAGTTCAGATCTTCAAGTTATAATTTGTACTAATAATTTGTATTTAACAATTCGAAGTTCTGTATTTGACTATTACAAGTTCAGATCTTCAAGTTATAATTTACAATAATAATTAAAAGCTATCAATTTTAAGTACTGTATTTGACAATTACAAGTTCAGATCTTCAAGTTATAATTTGCAATAATAATTAGAAGCTATCAATTTTAAGTTCTGTATTTGACAATTACTAGTTCAGATCTTCAAGTTATAATTTGAAATAATAATTTGAATTTAACAAATCTAAGTTCTGTAATTCACTATTACAAGTTCAGATCTTCAAGTTATAATTTACAATAATAATTAGAAGCTATCAATTTTAAGTTCTGTATTTGACTATTACAAGTTCAGATCTTCAAGTTATAATTTGCAATAATAATTAGAAGCTATCAATTTTAAGTTCTGTATTTGACAATTACAAGTTCAGATCTTCAAGTTATAATTTGCACTAATAATTTGTATTTAACAATTAGAAGTTCTGTATTTGACAATTACAAGTTCAGATCTTCAAGTTATAATTTGCAATAATAATTAGAAGCTATCAATTTTAAGTTCTGTTAAGTTCTTTTAAGAAGACAATTACTAGTTCAGATCTTCAAGTTATAATTTGCACTAATAATTTGTATTTAACAATTAGAAGTTCTGTATTTGACTATTACAAGTTCAGATCTTCGAATTATTATTTGCAATCTTAGTTTGAATTTAACAATTCGAAGTTCTGTATTTACCTATTACAGGTTCAGATCTTCAAGTTATAATTTGCAATCATAATTTGTATTTAACAATGCTAAGTTGCGTATTTAACAATTACAAGTTCAGATCTTCAAGTTATAATATGCAATAATAATTAGAAGCTATCAATTTTAAGTTCTGTATTTGACAATTACAAGTTCAGATCTTCAAGTTATAATTTGCACTAATAATTTGTATTTAAACAATTTGAAGTTCTGTATTTGACAATTACAAGTTCAGATCTTCAAGTTATAATTTGCAATAATAATTAGAAGCTATTAATTTTAAGTTCTGTATTTGACAATTACAAGTTCAGATCGTCAAGTTATAATTTGAAATAATAATTAGAAGCTATCAATTTTATGTTCTGTATTTGACAATTACAAGTGCAGATCTTCAAGTTATAATTTGCAATAATAATTAGAAGCTATCAATTTTAAGTTCTGTATTTGACAATTACAAGTTCAGATCTTCAAGTTATAATTTGCAATAATAATTAGAAGCTATCAATTTTAAGTTCTGTATTTGACAATTACTAGTTCAGTTCTCCAAGTTATTATTTGCAATAATAATTAGAAGCTATCAATTTTAAGTTCTGTATTTGACAATTACAAGTTCAGATCTTCAAGTTATAATTTACAATAATAATTAGAAGCTATCAATTTTTTGAGTTCTGTATTTGACAATTACTAGTTCAGATCTTCAAGTTATAATTTGCAATAATAATTAGAAGCTATCAATTTTAGTTCTGTATTTGACAATTACTAGTTCAGATCTTCAAGTTATAATTTGAAATAATAATTTGAATTTAACAAATCTAAGTTCTGTAATTCACTATTACAAGTTCAGATCTTCAAGTTATAATTTACAATAATAATTAGAAGCTTTCAATTTTAAGTTCTGTATTTGATAATTACAAGTTCAGATCTTCAAGTTAGAATTTGCACTACAAATTTGTATTTAACAATTAGAAGTTCTGTATTTGACAATTACAAGTTCAGATCTTCAAGTTATAATTTGCAATAATAATTAGAAGCTATCAATTTTAAGTTGTGTATTTGACAATTACAAGTTCAGATCTTCAAGTTATAAATTGAAATAATAATTAGAAGCTATCAATTTTAAGTTCTGTATTTGACAATTACAAGTTCAGATCTTCTAGTTATAATTTGCAATAATAATTAGAAGCTATCAATATTAAGTTCTGTATTTGAAAATTACTAGTTCAGATCTTCAAGTTATAATTTGCACTAATAATTTGTATTTAACAATTAGAAGTTCTGTATTTGACAATTACAAGTTCAGATCTTCTAGTTATAATTTGCAATAATAATTAGAAGCTATCAATATTAAGTTCTGTATTTGAAAATTACTAGTTCAGATCTTCAAGTTATAATTTGCACTAATAATTTGTATTTAATAATTAGAAGTTCTGTATTTGACAATTACTAGTTCAGATCTTCAAGTTATAATTTGAAATAATAATTTGAATTTAACAAATCTTAGTTCTGTAATTCACTATTACAAATTCAGATCTTCAAGTTATAATTTGCAATAATAATTAGAAGCTATCAATTTTAAGTTCTGTATTTGACAATTACTAGTTCAGATCTTCAAGTTATAATTTGCACTAATAATTTGTATTTAACAATTAGAAGTTCTGTATTTGACTATTACAAGTTCAGATCTTCAAATTATTATTTGCAATAATAATTATAAGCTATCAATTTAAGTTCTGTATTTGACAATTACTGGTTCAGATCTTCAAGTTATAATTTGAAATAATAATTTGAATTTAACAAATCTAAGTTTTGTAATTCACTATTACAAGTTTAGATCTTCAAGTTATAATTTACAATAATAATTAGAAGCTATCAATTTTAAGTTCTGTATTTGACAATTACAAGTTCAGATCTTCAAGTTATAATTTGCACTAATAATTTGTTTTTAACAGTTAGAAGTTCTGTATTTGACTATTACTAGTTCAGATTTTCAAATTATTATTTGCAATCTTAGTTTGAATTTAACAATTAGAAGTTCTGTATTTACCTATTACAAGTTCAGATCTTCAAGTTATAATTTGCACTAATAATTTGTATTTAACAATTCGATGTTCTGTATTTGACTATTCTAGTTCAGATCTTCAAGTTATAATTTGACCTATAATTATAAGCTATCAATTTTAAGTTCTGTATTTGACAATTACAAGTACAGATCTGCAAGTTATTATTTGCAATAATAATTAGAAGCTATCAATTTTAAGTTCTGTATTTGACAATTACAAGTTCAGATCTTCAAGTTATAATTTGAAATAATAATTAGAAGCTATCAATTTTAAGTTCTGCATTTGACAATTACAAGTTCAGATCTTCAAGTTATAATTTGCAATAATAATTAGAAGCTATCAATTTTAAGTTCTGTATTTGACAATTACTAGTTCAGATCTTCAAGTTATACTTTGAAATAATAATTTGAATTTAACAAATCTAAGTTCTGTAATTCACTATTACAAGTTCAGATCTTCAAGTTATAATTTACAATAATAATTAGAAGCTATCAATTTTAAGTTCTGTATTTGACTATTACGAGTTCAGATCTTCAAGTTATAATTTACAATAATAATTAGAAGCTATCAATTTTAAGTTCTGTATTTGACAATTACAAGTTCATATCTTCAAGTTATAATTTGCAATAATAATTAGAAGCTATCAATTTTAAGTTCTGTATTTGACAATTACTAGTTTAGATCTTCAAGTTATAATTTGAAGTAATAATTTGAATTTAACAAATCTAAGTTCTGTAATTCACTATTACAAGTTCAGATCTTCAAGTTATAATTTACAATAATAATTAGTAGCTATCAATTTCAAGTTCTGTATTTGACAATTACATGTTCAGATCTTCAAGTAATAATTTGCACTAATAATTTGTATTTAACAATTAGAAGTTCTGTATTTGACAATTAGAAGTTCAGATCTTCAAGTTATAATTTGCAATAATAATTATAAGCTATCAATTTTAAGTTCTGTATTTGACAATTACAAGTTCAGATCTTCAAGTTATAATTTGCACTAATAATTTGTATTTAACAATTAGAAGTTCTGTATTTGACAATTACAAGTTCAGATCTTCAAGTTATAATTTGCAATAATAATTAGAAGCTATCAATTTTAAGTTCTGTATTTGACAATTACTAGTTCAGATCTTCAAGTTATACTTTGAAATAATAATTTGAATTTAACAAATCTAAGTTCTGTAATTCACTATTACAAGTTCAGATCTTCAAGTTATAATTTACAATAATAATTAGAAGCTATCAATTTTAAGTTCTGTATTTGACTATTACGAGTTCAGATCTTCAAGTTATAATTTACAATAATAATTAGAAGCTATCAATTTTAAGTTCTGTATTTGACAATTACAAGTTCATATCTTCAAGTTATAATTTGCAATAATAATTAGAAGCTATCAATTTTAAGTTCTGTATTTGACAATTACTAGTTCAGATCTTCAAGTTATAATTTGAAGTAATAATTTGAATTTAACAAATCTAAGTTCTGTAATTCACTATTACAAGTTCAGATCTTCATGTTATAATTTACAATAATAATTAGTAGCTATCAATTTCAAGTTCTGTATTTGACAATTACATGTTCAGATCTTCAAGTAATAATTTGCACTAATAATTTGTATTTAACAATTAGAAGTTCTGTATTTGACAATTAGAAGTTCAGATCTTCAAGTTATAATTTGCAATAATAATTATAAGCTATCAATTTTAAGTTCTGTATTTGACAATTACAAGTTCAGATCTTCAAGTTATTATTTGCAATAATAATTAGAAGCTATCAATTTTAAGTTCTGTATTTGACAATTACAAGTTCAGATCTTCAAGTTATTATTTGCAATAATAATTAGAAGCTATCAATTTTAAGTTCTGTATTTGACAATTACTAGTTCAGATCTTCAAGTTATAATTTGCACTAATAATTTGTATTTAACAATTAGAAGTTCTGTATTTGACTATTACAAGTTCAGATCTTCGAATTATTATTTGCAATCTTAGTTTGAATTTAACAATTCGAAGTTCTGTATTTACCTATTAAAGGTTCAGATCTTCAAGTTATAATTTGCAATCACAATTTGTATTTAACAATGCTAAGTTGCGTATTTGTCTATTACAAGTTCAGATGTTCAAATTATAATTTGCAATAATAATTAGAAGCTATTAATTTTAAGTTCTGTATTTGACAATTACAAGTTCAGATCTTCAAGTTATTATTTGCAATAATAATTAGAAGCTATCAATTTTAAGTTCTGTAATTGACAATTACAAGTTCAGATCTTCAAGTTATAATTTACAATAATAATTAGAAGCTATCAATTTTAGTTCTGTATTTGACAATTACAAGTTCAGATCTTCAAGTTATAATTTGCAATAATAATTAGAAGCTATCAATTTTAAGTTCTGTATTTGACAATTACTAGTTCAGATCTTCAAGTTATAATTTGCACTAATAATTTGTATTTAACAGTTAGAAGTTCTGTATTTGACTATTACAAGTTCAGATCTTCAAGTTATAATTTGAATTATAATTATAAGCTATCAATTTTAAGTTCTGTATTTGACAATTACAAGTACAGATCTTCAAATTATTATTTGCAATAATAATTAGAAGCTATCAATTTTAAGTTCTGTATTTGACAATTACTAGTTCAGATCTTCAAGTTATAATTTGCACTAATAATTTGTATTTAACAGTTAGAAGTTCTGTATTTGACTATTACAAGTTCAGTTCTTCAAGTTATAATTTGAAATAATAATTTGAAGCTCTCAATTTTAAGTTCTGTATTTGACAATTACAAGTTCAGATCTTCAAGTTATAATTTGCAATAATAATTAGAAGCTATCAATTTTAAGTTCTGTATTTGACAATTACTAGTTCAGATCTTCAAGTTATAATTAGAAATAATAATTTGAATTTGACAAATCTAAGTTCTGTAATTCACTATTACAAGTTCAGATCTTCAAGTTATAATTTACAATAATAATTAGAAGCTATCAATTTTAAGTTCTGTATTTGACAATTACAAGTTCAGATCTACAAGTTATAATTTGCACTAATAATTTGTATTTAACAATTAGAAGTTCTGTATTTCACAATTACAAGTTCAGATCTTCAAGTTATAATTTGAAATAATAATTAGAAGCTATCAATTTTAAGTTCTGTATTTGACAATTACAAGTTCATATCTTCAAGTTATAATTTGCAATAATAATTAGAAGCTATTAATTTTAAGTTCTGTATTTGACAATTACAAGTTCAGATCTTCAAGTTATAATTTGCAATAATAATTAGAAGCTATCAATTTTAAGTTCTGTATTTGACAATTACAAGTTCAGATCTTCAAGTTATAATTTGCACTAATAATTTGTTTTTAACAGTTAGAAGTTCTGTATTTACCTATTACAAGTTCAGATCTTCAAGTTATAATTTGCACTAATAATTTGTATTTAACAATTCGATGTTCTGTATTTGACTATTACAAGTTCAGATCTTCAAGTTATAATTTGAACTATAATTATAAGCTATCAATTTTAAGTTCTGTATTTGACAATTACAAGTACAGATCTGCAAGTTATTATTTGCAATAATAATTAGAAGCTATCAATTTTAAGTTCTGTATTTGACAATTACAAGTTCAGATCTTCAAGTTATAATTTGAAATAATAATTAGAAGCTATCAATTTTAAGTTCTGCATTTGACAATTACAAGTTCAGATCTTCAAGTTATAATTTGCAATAATAATTAGAAGCTATCAATTTTAAGTTCTGTATTTGACAATTACTAGTTCAGATCTTCAAGTTATACTTTGAAATAATAATTTGAATTTAACAAATCTAAGTTCTGTAATTCACTATTACAAGTTCAGATCTTCAAGTTATAATTTACAATAATAATTAGAAGCTATCAATTTTAAGTTCTGTATTTGACTATTACGAGTTCAGATCTTCAAGTTATAATTTACAATAATAATTAGAAGCTATCAATTTTAAGTTCTGTATTTGACAATTACAAGTTCATATCTTCAAGTTATAATTTGCAATAATAATTAGAAGCTATCAATTTTAAGTTCTGTATTTGACAATTACTAGTTCAGATCTTCAAGTTATAATTTGAAGTAATAATTTGAATTTAACAAATCTAAGTTCAGTAATTCACTATTACAAGTTCAGATCTTCAAGTTATAATTTACAATAATAATTAGTAGCTATCAATTTCAAGTTCTGTATTTGACAATTACATGTTCAGATCTTCAAGTAATAATTTGCACTAATAATTTGTATTTAACAATTAGAAGTTCTGTATTTGACAATTAGAAGTTCAGATCTTCAAGTTATAATTTGCAATAATAATTATAAGCTATCAATTTTAAGTTCTGTATTTGACAATTACAAGTTCAGATCTTCAAGTTATAATTTGCACTAATAATTTGTATTTAACAATTAGAAGTTCTGTATTTGACAATTACAAGTTCAGATCTTCAAGTTATAATTTGCAATAATAATTAGAAGCTATCAATTTTAAGTTCTGTATTTGACAATTACTAGTTCAGATCTTCAAGTTATAATTTGCACTAATAATTTGTATTTAACAATTAGAAGTTCTGTATTTGACTATTACAAGTTCAGATCTTCGAATTATTATTTGCAATCTTAGTTTGAATTTAACAATTCGAAGTTCTGTATTTACCTATTAAAGGTTCAGATCTTCAAGTTATAATTTGCAATCACAATTTGTATTTAACAATGCTAAGTTGCGTATTTGTCTATTACAAGTTCAGATGTTCAAATTATAATTTGCAATAATAATTAGAAGCTATTAATTTTAAGTTCTGTATTTGACAATTACAAGTTCAGATCTTCAAGTTATTATTTGCAATAATAATTAGAAGCTATCAATTTTAAGTTCTGTAATTGACAATTACAAGTTCAGATCTTCAAGTTATAATTTACAATAATAATTAGAAGCTATCAATTTTAAGTTCTGTATTTGACAATTACAAGTTCAGATCTTCAAGTTATAATTTGCAATAATAATTAGAAGCTATCAATTTTAAGTTCTGTATTTGACAATTACTAGTTCAGATCTTCAAGTTATAATTTGCACTAATAATTTGTATTTAACAGTTAGAAGTTCTGTATTTGACTATTACAAGTTCAGATCTTCAAGTTATAATTTGAATTATAATTATAAGCTATCAATTTTAAGTTCTGTATTTGACAATTACAAGTACAGATCTTCAAATTATTATTTGCAATAATAATTAGAAGCTATCAATTTTAAGTTCTGCATTTGACAATTACAAGTTCAGATCTTCAAGTTATTATTTGCAATAATAATTAGAAGGTATTAATTTTAAGTTCTGTATTTGGCAATTACAAGTTCAGTTCTTCAAGTTATAATTTGAAATAATAATTTGAAGCTCTCAATTTTAAGTTCTGTATTTGACAATTACAAGTTCAGATCTTCAAGTTATAATTTGCAATAATAATTAGAAGCTATCAATTTTAAGTTCTGTATTTGACAATTACTAGTTCAGATCTTCAAGTTATAATTAGAAATAATAATTTGAATTTGACAAATCTAAGTTCTGTAATTCACTATTACAAGTTCAGATCTTCAAGTTATAATTTACAATAATAATTAGAAGCTATCAATTTTAAGTTCTGTATTTGACAATTACAAGTTCAGATCTACAAGTTATAATTTGCACTAATAATTTGTATTTAACAATTAGAAGTTCTGTATTTGACAATTACAAGTTCAGATCTTCAAGTTATAATTTGAAATAATAATTAGAAGCTATCAATTTTAAGTTCTGTATTTGACAATTACAAGTTCAGATCTTCAAGTTATAATTTGCAATAATAATTAGAAGCTATCAATTTTAAGTTCTGTATTTGACAATGACAAGTTCAGATCTTCAAGTTATAATTTGCACTAATAATTTGTTTTTAACAGTTAGAAGTTCTGTATTTGACTATTACTAGTTCAGATTTTCAAATTATTATTTGCAATCTTAGTTTGAATTTAACAATTAGAAGTTCTGTATTTACCTATTACAAGTTCAGATCTTCAAGTTATAATTTGCACTAATAATTTGTATTTAACAATTCGATGTTCTGTATTTGACTATTACAAGTTCAGATCTTCAAGTTATAATTTGAACTATAATTATAAGCTATCAATTTTAAGTTCTGTATTTGACAATTACAAGTACAGATCTGCAAGTTATTATTTGCAATAATAATTAGAAGCTATCAATTTTAAGTTCTGTATTTGACAATTACAAGTTCAGATCTTCAAGTTATAATTTGAAATAATAATTAGAAGCTATCAATTTTAAGTTCTGCATTTGACAATTACAAGTTCAGATCTTCAAGTTATAATTTGCAATAATAATTAGAAGCTATCAATTTTAAGTTCTGTATTTGACAATTACTAGTTCAGATCTTCAAGTTATACTTTGAAATAATAATTTGAATTTAACAAATCTAAGTTCTGTAATTCACTATTACAAGTTCAGATCTTCAAGTTATAATTTACAATAATAATTAGAAGCTATCAATTTTAAGTTCTGTATTTGACTATTACGAGTTCAGATCTTCAAGTTATAATTTACAATAATAATGAGAAGCTATCAATTTTAAGTTCTGTATTTGACAATTACAAGTTCATATCTTCAAGTTATAATTTGCAATAATAATTAGAAGCTATTAATTTTAAGTTCTGTATTTGACAATTACAAGTTCAGATCTTCAAGTTATAATTTGCAATAATAATTAGAAGCTATCAATTTTAAGTTCTGTATTTGACAATTACTAGTTCAGATCTTCAAGTTATAATTTGAAGTAATAATTTGAATTTAACAAATCTAAGTTCTGTAATTCACTATTACAAGTTCAGATCTTCAAGTTATAATTTGCAATAATAATTAGAAGCTATCAATTTCAAGTTCTGTATTTGACAATTACATGTTCAGATCTTCAAGTAATAATTTGCACTAATAATTTGTATTTAACAATTAGAAGTTCTGTATTTGACAATTAGAAGTTCAGATCTTCAAGTTATAATTTGCAATAATAATTATAAGCTATCAATTTTAAGTTCTGTATTTGACAATTACAAGTTCAGATCTTCAAGTTATAATTTGCACTAATAATTTGTATTTAACAATTAGAAGTTCTGTATTTGACAATTACAAGTTCAGATCTTCAAGTTATAATTTGCAATAATAATTAGAAGCTATCAATTTTAAGTTCTGTATTTGACAATTACAAGTTCAGATCTTCAAGTTATAATTTGCACTAATAATTTGTATTTAACAATTAGAAGTTCTGTATTTGACAATTACAAGTTCAGATCTTCAAGTTATAATTTGCAATAATAATTATAAGCTATCAATTTTAAGTTCTGTATTTGACAATTACAAGTTCAGATCTTCAAGTTATAATTTGCACTAATAATTTGTATTTAACAATTAGAAGTTCTGTATTTGACAATTACAAGTTCAGATCTTCAAGTTATAATTTGCAATAATAATTAGAAGCTATCAATTTTAAGTTCTGTATTTGACAATTACTAGTTCAGATCTTCAAGTTATAATTTGCACTAATAATTTGTATTTAACAATTAGAAGTTCTGTATTTGACTATTACAAGTTCAGATCTTCGAATTATTATTTGCAATCTTAGTTTGAATTTAACAATTCGAAGTTCTGTATTTACCTATTAAAGGTTCAGATCTTCAAGTTATAATTTGCAATCACAATTTGTATTTAACAATGCTAAGTTGCGTATTTGTCTATTACAAGTTCAGATGTTCAAATTATAATTTGCAATAATAATTAGAAGCTATTAATTTTAAGTTCTGTATTTGACAATTACAAGTTCAGATCTTCAAGTTATTATTTGCAATAATAATTAGAAGCTATCAATTTTAAGTTCTGTAATTGACAATTACAAGTTCAGATCTTCAAGTTATAATTTACAATAATAATTAGAAGCTATCAATTTTAAGTTCTGTATTTGACAATTACAAGTTCAGATCTTCAAGTTATAATTTGCACTAATAATTTGTATTTAACAGTTAGAAGTTCTGTATTTGACTATTACAAGTTCAGATCTTCAAGTTATAATTTGAATTATAATTATAAGCTATCAATTTTAAGTTCTGTATTTGACAATTACAAGTACAGATCTTCAAATTATTATTTGCAATAATAATTAGAAGCTATCAATTTTAAGTTCTGCATTTGACAATTACAAGTTCAGATCTTCAAGTTATTATTTGCAATAATAATTAGAAGGTATTAATTTTAAGTTCTGTATTTGGCAATTACAAGTTCAGTTCTTCAAGTTATAATTTGAAATAATAATTTGAAGCTCTCAATTTTAAGTTCTGTATTTGACAATTACAAGTTCAGATCTTCAAGTTATAATTTGCAATAATAATTAGAAGCTATCAATTTTAAGTTCTGTATTTGACAATTACTAGTTCAGATCTTCAAGTTATAATTAGAAATAATAATTTGAATTTGACAAATCTAAGTTCTGTAATTCACTATTACAAGTTCAGATCTTCAAGTTATAATTTACAATAATAATTAGAAGCTATCAATTTTAAGTTCTGTATTTGACAATTACAAGTTCAGATCTACAAGTTATAATTTGCACTAATAATTTGTATTTAACAATTAGAAGTTCTGTATTTGACAATTACAAGTTCAGATCTTCAAGTTATAATTTGAAATAATAATTAGAAGCTATCAATTTTAAGTTCTGTATTTGACAATTACAAGTTCAGATCTTCAAGTTATAATTTGCAATAATAATTAGAAGCTATCAATTTTAAGTTCTGTATTTGACAATGACAAGTTCAGATCTTCAAGTTATAATTTGCACTAATAATTTGTTTTTAACAGTTAGAAGTTCTGTATTTGACTATTACTAGTTCAGATTTTCAAATTATTATTTGCAATCTTAGTTTGAATTTAACAATTAGAAGTTCTGTATTTACCTATTACAAGTTCAGATCTTCAAGTTATAATTTGCACTAATAATTTGTATTTAACAATTCGATGTTCTGTATTTGACTATTACAAGTTCAGATCTTCAAGTTATAATTTGAACTATAATTATAAGCTATCAATTTTAAGTTCTGTATTTGACAATTACAAGTACAGATCTGCAAGTTATTATTTGCAATAATAATTAGAAGCTATCAATTTTAAGTTCTGTATTTGACAATTACAAGTTCAGATCTTCAAGTTATAATTTGAAATAATAATTAGAAGCTATCAATTTTAAGTTCTGCATTTGACAATTACAAGTTCAGATCTTCAAGTTATAATTTGCAATAATAATTAGAAGCTATCAATTTTAAGTTCTGTATTTGACAATTACTAGTTCAGATCTTCAAGTTATACTTTGAAATAATAATTTGAATTTAACAAATCTAAGTTCTGTAATTCACTATTACAAGTTCAGATCTTCAAGTTATAATTTACAATAATAATTAGAAGCTATCAATTTTAAGTTCTGTATTTGACTATTACGAGTTCAGATCTTCAAGTTATAATTTACAATAATAATGAGAAGCTATCAATTTTAAGTTCTGTATTTGACAATTTCAAGTTCATATCTTCAAGTTATAATTTGCAATAATAATTAGAAGCTATTAATTTTAAGTTCTGTATTTGACAATTACAAGTTCAGATCTTCAAGTTATAATTTGCAATAATAATTAGAAGCTATCAATTTTAAGTTCTGTATTTGACAATTACTAGTTCAGATCTTCAAGTTATAATTTGAAGTAATAATTTGAATTTAACAAATCTAAGTTCTGTAATTCACTATTACAAGTTCAGATCTTCAAGTTATAATTTACAATAATAATTAGTAGCTATCAATTTCAAGTTCTGTATTTGACAATTACATGTTCAGATCTTCAAGTAATAATTTGCACTAATAATTTGTATTTAACAATTAGAAGTTCTGTATTTGACAATTAGAAGTTCAGATCTTCAAGTTATAATTTGCAATAATAATTATAAGCTATCAATTTTAAGTTCTGTATTTGACAATTACAAGTTCAGATCTTCAAGTTATAATTTGCACTAATAATTTGTATTTAACAATTAGAAGTTCTGTATTTGACAATTACAAGTTCAGATCTTCAAGTTATAATTTGCAATAATAATTAGAAGCTATCAATTTTAAGTTCTGTATTTGACAATTACTAGTTCAGATCTTCAAGTTATAATTTGCACTAATAATTTGTATTTAACAATTAGAAGTTCTGTATTTGACTATTACAAGTTCAGATCTTCGAATTATTATTTGCAATCTTAGTTTGAATTTAACAATTCGAAGTTCTGTATTTACCTATTAAAGGTTCAGATCTTCAAGTTATAATTTGCAATAATAATTAGAAGCTATTAATTTTAAGTTCTGTATTTGACAATTACAAGTTCAGATCTTCAAGTTATTATTTGCAATAATAATTAGAAGCTATCAATTTTAAGTTCTGTAATTGACAATTACAAGTTCAGATCTTCAAGTTATAATTTACAATAATAATTAGAAGCTATCAATTTTAAGTTCTGTATTTGACAATTACAAGTTCAGATCTTCAAGTTATAATTTGCAATAATAATTAGAAGCTATCAATTTTAAGTTCTGTATTTGACAATTACTAGTTCAGATCTTCAAGTTATAATTTGCACTAATAATTTGTATTTAACAGTTAGAAGTTCTGTATTTGACTATTACAAGTTCAGATCTTCAAGTTATAATTTGAATTATAATTATAAGCTATCAATTTTAAGTTCTGTATTTGACAATTACTAGTACAGATCTTCAAATTATTATTTGCAATAATAATTAGAAGCTATCAATTTTAAGTTCTGCATTTGACAATTACAAGTTCAGATCTTCAAGTTATTATTTGCAATAATAATTAGAAGGTATTAATTTTAAGTTCTGTATTTGGCAATTACAAGTTCAGTTCTTCAAGTTATAATTTGAAATAATAATTTGAAGCTCTCAATTTTAAGTGCTGTATTTGACAATTACAAGTTCAGATCTTCAAGTTATTATTTGCAATAATAATTAGAAGCTATCAATTTTAAGTTCTGTATTTGACAATTACTAGTTCAGATCTTCAAATTATAATTTGCACTAATAATTTGCATTTAACAATTAGAAGTTCTGTATTTACCTATTACAGGTTCAGATCTTCAAGTTATTATTTGCAATCACAATTTGTATTTAACAATGCTAAGTTGCGTATTTGTCTATTACAAGTTCAGATCTTCAAATTATATTTTGCAATAATAATTAGAAGCTATCAAATTTAAGTTCTGTATTTGACAATTACAAGTTCAGATCTTCAAGTTATTATTTGCAATAATAATTAGAAGCTATCAATTTTAAGTTCTGTATTTGACAATTACAAGTTCAGATCTTCAAGTTATAATTTACAATAATAATTAGAAGCTATCAATTTTAAGTTCTGTATTTGACAATTACAAGTTCAGATCTTCAAGTTATAATTTGCAATAATAATTAGAAGCTATCAATTTTAACTTCTGTATTTGACAATTACTAGTTCAGATCTACAAGTTATAATTTGAAATAATAATTTGAATTTATCAAATCTAAGTTCTGTAATTCACTATTACAAGTTCAGATCTTCAAGTTATAATTTACAATAATAATTAGAAGCTATCAATTTTAAGTGCTGTATTTGACAATTACAAGTTCAGATCTTCTAGTTATAATTTGCACTAATAATTTGTATTTAACAATATGAAGTTCTGTATTTAATAATTACAAGTTCAGATCTTCAAGTTATAATTTGCAATAATAATTAGAAGCTATCAATTTTAAGTTCTGTATTTGACAATTACTAGTTCAGATCTTCAAGTTATAATTTGAAATAATAATTTGAATTTAACAAATCTGAGTTCTGTAATTCACGATTACAAGTTCAGATCTTCAAGTTATAACTTACAAGAATAATTAGAAGCTATCAATTTTAAGTTCTGTATTTGACAATTACAAGTTCAGATCTTCAAGTTATAATTTGCAATAATAATTAGAAGCTATTAATTTTAAGTTCTTTATTTGACAATTACAAGTTCAGATCTTCAAGTTATAATTTGAAATAATAATTAGAAGCTATCAATTTTATGTTCTGTATTTGACAATTACAAGTTCAGATCTTCAAGTTATAATTTGCAATAATAATTAGAAGCTATCAATTTTAAGTTCTGTATTTGACAATTACAAGTTCAGATCTTCAAGTTATAATTTGCAATAATTATTAGAAGCTATCAATTTTAAGTTCTGTATTTGACAATTACTAGTTCAGATCTTCAAGTTATATTTTGAAATAATAATTTGAATTTAACAAATCTAAGTTCTGTAATTCACTATTACAAGTTCAGATCTTCAAGTTATAATTTATAATAATAATTAGAAGCTATGAATTTTAAGTTCTGTATTTGACAATTACAAGTTCAGATCTTCAAGTTATAATTTGCACTAATAATTTGTATTTAACAATTAGAAGTTCTGTATTTGACAATTACAAGTTCAGATCTTCATGTTATAATTTGCAATTATAATTAGAAGCTATAATTTTAAGTTCTGTATTTGACAATTACAAGTTCAGATCTTCAAGTTATAATTTGCACTAATAATTTGTATTTAACAATTTGAAGTTCTGTATTTGACAATTACAAGTTCAGATCTTCAAGTTATTATTTGCAATAATAATTAGAAGCTATCAATTTTAAGTTCTGTATTTGACAATTACTAGTTCAGATCTTCAAATTATAATTTGCACTAATAATTTGTATTTAACAATTAGAAGTTCTGTATTTGACTATTACAAGTTCAGATCTTCGAATTATTATTTGCAATCTTAGTTTGAATTTAACAATTCGAAGTTCTGTATTTGACAATTACAAGTTCAGATCTTCAAGTTATAATTTGAAATAATAATTAGAAGCTATCAATTTTAAGTTCTGTATTTGACAATTACAAGTTCAGATCTTCAAGTTATAATTTGCAATAATAATTAGAAGCTATCACTTTTAAGTTCTGTATTTGACAATGACAAGTTCAGATCTTCAAGTTATAATTTGCACTAATAATTTGTATTTAACAATTAGAAGTTCTGTATTTGACTATTACAAGTTCAGATCTTCAAGTTATAATTTGAAATAATAATTAGAAGCTATCAATTTTAAGTTCTGTATTTGACAATTACAAGTTCAGATCTTCAAGTTATTATTTGCAATAATAATTAGAAGCTATCAATTTTAAGTTCTGTATTTGACAATTACAAGTTCAGATCTTCAAGTTATAATTTGCAATAATAATTAGAAGCTATTAATTTTAAGTTCTTTATTTGACAATTACAAGTTCAGATCTTCAAGTTATAATTTGAAATAATAATTAGAAGCTATCAATTTTATGTTCTGTATTTGACAATTACAAGTTCAGATCTTCAAGTTATAATTTGCAATAATAATTAGAAGCTATCAATTTTAAGTTCTGTATTTGACAATTACTAGTTCAGATCTTCAAGTTATATTTTGAAATAATAATTTGAATTTAACAAATCTAAGTTCTGTAATTCACTATTACAAGTTCAGATCTTCAAGTTATAATTTATAATAATAATTAGAAGCTATGAATTTTAAGTTCTGTATTTGACAATTACAAGTTCAGATCTTCAAGTTATAATTTGCACTAATAATTTGTATTTAACAATTAGAAGTTCTGTATTTGACAATTACAAGTTCAGATCTTCATGTTATAATTTGCAATTATAATTAGAAGCTATAATTTTAAGTTCTGTATTTGACAATTACAAGTTCAGATCTTCAAGTTATAATTTGCACTAATAATTTGTATTTAACAATTTGAAGTTCTGTATTTGACAATTACAAGTTCAGATCTTCAAGTTATAATTTGCAATAATAATTAGAAGCTATCAATTTTAACTTCTGTATTTGACAATTACTAGTTCAGATCTACAAGTTATAATTTGAAATAATAATTTGAATTTATCAAATCTAAGTTCTGTAATTCACTATTACAAGTTCAGATCTTCAAGTTATAATTTACAATAATAATTAGAAGCTATCAATTTTAAGTGCTGTATTTGACAATTACAAGTTCAGATCTTCTAGTTATAATTTGCACTAATAATTTGTATTTAACAATTTGAAGTTCTGTATTTAATAATTACAAGTTCAGATCTTCAAGTTATAATTTGCAATAATAATTAGAAGCTATCAATTTTAAGTTCTGTATTTGACAATTACTAGTTCAGATCTTCAAGTTATAATTTGAAATAATAATTTGAATTTAACAAATCTGAGTTCTGTAATTCACGATTACAAGTTCAGATCTTCAAGTTATAACTTACAAGAATAATTAGAAGCTATCAATTTTAAGTTCTGTATTTGACAATTACAAGTTCAGATCTTCAAGTTATAATTTGCAATAATAATTAGAAGCTATTAATTTTAAGTTCTTTATTTGACAATTACAAGTTCAGATCTTCAAGTTATAATTTGAAATAATAATTAGAAGCTATCAATTTTATGTTCTGTATTTGACAATTACAAGTTCAGATCTTCAAGTTATAATTTGCAATAATAATTAGAAGCTATCAATTTTAAGTTCTGTATTTGACAATTACAAGTTCAGATCTTCAAGTTATAATTTGCAATAATTATTAGAAGCTATCAATTTTAAGTTCTGTATTTGACAATTACTAGTTCAGATCTTCAAGTTATATTTTGAAATAATAATTTGAATTTAACAAATCTAAGTTCTGTAATTCACTATTACAAGTTCAGATCTTCAAGTTATAATTTATAATAATAATTAGAAGCTATGAATTTTAAGTTCTGTATTTGACAATTACAAGTTCAGATCTTCAAGTTATAATTTGCACTAATAATTGGTATTTAACAATTAGAAGTTCTGTATTTGACAATTACAAGTTCAGATCTTCATGTTATAATTTGCAATTATAATTAGAAGCTATAATTTTAAGTTCTGTATTTGACAATTACAAGTTCAGATCTTCAAGTTATAATTTGCACTAATAATTTGTATTTAACAATTTGAAGTTCTGTATTTGACAATTAAAAGTTCAGATCTTCAAGTTATAATTTGCAATAATAATTAGAAGCTATCAATTTTAAGTTCTGTATTTGACAATTACTAGTTCAGATCTTCAAATTATAATTTGCACTAATAATTTGTATTTAACAATTAGAAGTTCTGTATTTGACTATTACAAGTTCAGATCTTCGAATTATTATTTGCAATCTTAGTTTGAATTTAACAATTCGAAGTTCTGTATTTGACAATTACAAGTTCAGATCTTCAAGTTATAATTTGAAATAATAATTAGAAGCTATCAATTTTAAGTTCTGTATTTGACAATTACAAGTTCAGATCTTCAAGTTATAATTTGCAATAATAATTAGAAGCTATCACTTTTAAGTTCTGTATTTGACAATGACAAGTTCAGATCTTCAAGTTATAATTTGCACTAATAATTTGTATTTAACAATTAGAAGTTCTGTATTTGACTATTACAAGTTCAGATCTTCGAATTATTATTTGCAATCTTAGTTTGTATTTAACAATTAGAAGTTCTGTTTTTGACAATTACAAGTTCAGATCTTCAAGTTATAATTTGAAATAATAATTAGAAGCTATCAATTTTAAGTTCTGTATTTGACAATTACAAGTTCAGATCTTCTAGTTATAATTTGCAATAATAATTGGAAGCTATCAATTTTAAGTTCTGTATTTGACAATGACAAGTTCAGATCTTCAAGTTATAATTTGCACTAATAATTTGTTTTTAACAGTTAGAAGTTCTGTATTTGACTATTACTAGTTCAGATTTTCAAATTATTATTTGCAATCTTAGTTTGAATTTAACAATTAGAAGTTCTGTATTTACCTATTACAAGTTCAGATCTTCAAGTTATAATTTGCACTAATAATTTGTATTTAACAATTCGATGTTCTGTATTTGACTATTACAAGTTCAGATCTTCAAGTTATAATTTACAATAATAATTAGAAGCTATCAATTTTAAGTTCTGTATTTGACAATTACAAGTTCAGATCTTCAAGTTATAATTTACAATAATAATTAGAAGCTATCAATTTTAACTTCTGTATTTGACAATTACTAGTTCAGATCTACAAGTTATAATTTGAAATAATAATTTGAATTTATCAAATCTAAGTTCTGTAATTCACTATTACAAGTTCAGATCTTCAAGTTATAATTTACAATAATAATTAGAAGCTATCAATTTTAAGTACTGTATTTGACAATTACAAGTTCAGATCTTCTAGTTATAATTTGCACTAATAATTTGTATTTAACAATTTGAAGTTCTGTATTTAATAATTACAAGTTCAGATCTTCAAGTTATAATTTGCAATAATAATTAGAAGCTATCAATTTTAAGTTCTGTATTTGACAATTACTAGTTCAGATCTTCAAGTTATAATTTGAAATAATAATTTGAATTTAACAAATCTAAGTTCTGTAATTCACGATTACAAGTTCAGATCTTCAAGTTATAACTTACAAGAATAATTAGAAGCTATCAATTTTAAGTTCTGTATTTGACAATTACAAGTTCAGATCTTCAAGTTATAATTTGCAATAATAATTAGAAGCTATTAATTGTAAGTTCTTTATTTGACAATTACAAGTTCAGATCTTCAAGTTATAATTTGAAATAATAATTAGAAGCTATCAATTTTATGTTCTGTATTTGACAATTACAAGTTCAGATCTTCAAGTTATAATTTGCAATAATAATTAGAAGCTATCAATTTTAAGTTCTGTATTTGACAATTACAAGTTCAGATCTTCAAGTTATAATTTGCAATAATTATTAGAAGCTATCAATTTTAAGTTCTGTATTTGACAATTACTAGTTCAGATCTTCAAGTTATATTTTGAAATAATAATTTGAATTTAACAAATCTAAGTTCTGTAATTCACTATTACAAGTTCAGATCTTCAAGTTATAATTTATAATAATAATTAGAAGCTATGAATTTTAAGTTCTGTATTTGACAATTACAAGTTCAGATCTTCAAGTTATAATTTGCACTAATAATTTGTATTTAACAATTAGAAGTTCTGTATTTGACAATTACAAGTTCAGATCTTCATGTTATAATTTGCAATTATAATTAGAAGCTATAATTTTAAGTTCTGTATTTGACAATTACAAGTTCAGATCTTCAAGTTATAATTTGCACTAATAATTTGTATTTAACAATTTGAAGTTCTGTATTTGACAATTAAAAGTTCAGATCTTCAAGTTATAATTTGCAATAGTAATTAGAAGCTATCAATTTTAAGTTCTGTATTTGACAATTACTAGTTCAGATCTTCAAATTATAATTTGCACTAATAATTTGTATTTAACAATTAGAAGTTCTGTATTTGACTATTACAAGTTCAGATCTTCGAATTATTATTTGCAATCTTAGTTTGAATTTAACAATTCGAAGTTCTGTATTTGACAATTACAAGTTCAGATCTTCAAGTTATAATTTGCAATAATAATTAGAAGCTATTAATTTTAAGTTCTTTATTTGACAATTACAAGTTCAGATCTTCAAGTTATAATTTGAAATAATAATTAGAAGCTATCAATTTTATGTTCTGTATTTGACAATTACAAGTTCAGATCTTCAAGTTATAATTTGCAATAATAATTAGAAGCTATCAATTTTAAGTTCTGTATTTGACAATTACAAGTTCAGATCTTCAAGTTATAATTTGCAATAATTATTAGAAGCTATCAATTTTAAGTTCTGTATTTGACAATTACTAGTTCAGATCTTCAAGTTATATTTTGAAATAATAATTTGAATTTAACAAATCTATGTTCTGTAATTCACTATTACAAGTTCAGATCTTCAAGTTATAATTTATAATAATAATTAGAAGCTATGAATTTTAAGTTCTGTATTTGACAATTACAAGTTCAGATCTTCAAGTTATAATTTGCACTAATAATTTGTATTTAACAATTAGAAGTTCTGTATTTGACAATTACAAGTTCAGATCTTCATGTTATAATTTGCAATTATAATTAGAAGCTATAATTTTAAGTTCTGTATTTGACAATTACAAGTTCAGATCTTCAAGTTATAATTTGCACTAATAATTTGTATTTAACAATTTGAAGTTCTGTATTTGACAATTAAAAGTTCAGATCTTCAAGTTATAATTTGCAATAATAATTAGAAGCTATCAATTTTAAGTTCTGTATTTGACAATTACTAGTTCAGATCTTCAAATTATAATTTGCACTAATAATTTGTATTTAACAATTAGAAGTTCTGTATTTGACTATTACAAGTTCAGATCTTCGAATTATTATTTGCAATCTTAGTTTGAATTTAACAATTCGAAGTTCTGTATTTGACAATTACAAGTTCAGATCTTCAAGTTATAATTTGAAATAATAATTAGAAGCTATCAATTTTAAGTTCTGTATTTGACAATTACAAGTTCAGATCTTCAAGTTATAATTTGCAATAATAATTAGAAGCTATCAATTTTAAGTTCTGTATTTGACAATGACAAGTTCAGATCTTCAAGTTATAATTTGCACTAATAATTTGTATTTAACAATTAGAAGTTCTGTATTTGACTATTACAAGTTCAGATCTTCGAATTATTATTTGCAATCTTAGTTTGTATTTAACAATTAGAAGTTCTGTTTTTGACAATTACAAGTTCAGATCTTCAAGTTATAATTTGAAATAATAATTAGAAGCTATCAATTTTAAGTTCTGTATTTGACAATTACAAGTTCAGATCTTCTAGTTATAATTTGCAATAATAATTGGAAGCTATCAATTTTAAGTTCTGTATTTGACAATGACAAGTTCAGATCTTCAAGTTATAATTTGCACTAATAATTTGTTTTTAACAGTTAGAAGTTCTGTATTTGACTATTACTAGTTCAGATTTTCAAATTATTATTTGCAATCTTAGTTTGAATTTAACAATTAGAAGTTCTGTATTTACCTATTACAAGTTCAGATCTTCAAGTTATAATTTGCACTAATAATTTGTATTTAACAATTCGATGTTCTGTATTTGACTATTACAAGTTCAGATCTTCAAGTTATAATTTGAACTATAATTATATGCTATCAATTTTAAGTTCTGTATTTGACAATTACAAGTACAGATCTGCAAGTTATTATTTGCAATAATAATTAGAAGCTATCAATTTTAAGTTCTGTATTTGACAATTACAAGTTCAGATCTTCAAGTTATAATTTGAAATAATAATTAGAAGCTATCAATTTTAAGTTCTGCATTTGACAATTACAAGTTCAGATCTTCAAGTTATAATTTGCAATAATAATTAGAAGCTATCAATTTTAAGTTCTGTATTTGACAATTACTAGTTCAGATCTTCAAGTTATACTTTGAAATAATAATTTGAATTTAACAAATCTAAGTTCTGTAATTCACTATTACAAGTTCAGATCTTCAAGTTATAATTTACAATAATAATTAGAAGCTATCAATTTTAAGTTCTGTATTTGACTATTACGAGTTCAGATCTTCAAGTTATAATTTACAATAATAATGAGAAGCTATCAATTTTAAGTTCTGTATTTGACAATTACTAGTTCAGATCTTCAAGTTATAATTTGAAGTAATAATTTGAATTTAACAAATCTAAGTTCTGTAATTCACTATTACAAGTTCAGATCTTCAAGTTATAATTTACAATAATAATTAGTAGCTATCAATTTCAAGTTCTGTATTTGACAATTACATGTTCAGATCTTCAAGTAATAATTTGCACTAATAATTTGTATTTAACAATTAGAAGTTCTGTATTTGACAATTAGAAGTTCAGATCTTCAAGTTATAATTTGCAATAATAATTATAAGCTATCAATTTTAAGTTCTGTATTTGACAATTACAAGTTCAGATCTTCAAGTTATAATTTGCACTAATAATTTGTATTTAACAATTAGAAGTTCTGTATTTGACAATTACAAGTTCAGATCTTCAAGTTATAATTTGCAATAATAATTAGAAGCTATCAATTTTAAGTTCTGTATTTGACAATTACTAGTTCAGATCTTCAAGTTATAATTTGCACTAATAATTTGTATTTAACAATTAGAAGTTCTGTATTTGACTATTACAAGTTCAGATCTTCGAATTATTATTTGCAATCTTAGTTTGAATTTAACAATTCGAAGTTCTGTATTTACCTATTAAAGGTTCAGATCTTCAAGTTATAATTTGCAATCACAATTTGTATTTAACAATGCTAAGTTGCGTATTTGTCTATTACAAGTTCAGATCTTCAAATTATAATTTGCAATAATAATTAGAAGCTATTAATTTTAAGTTCTGTATTTGACAATTACAAGTTCAGATCTTCAAGTTATTATTTGCAATAATAATTAGAAGCTATCAATTTTAAGTTCTGTAATTGACAATTACAAGTTCAGATCTTCAAGTTATAATTTACAATAATAATTAGAAGCTATCAATTTTAAGTTCTGTATTTGACAATTACAAGTTCAGATCTTCAAGTTATAATTTGCAATAATAATTAGAAGCTATCAATTTTAAGTTCTGTATTTGACAATTACTAGTTCAGATCTTCAAGTTATAATTTGCACTAATAATTTGTATTTAACAGTTAGAAGTTCTGTATTTGACTATTACAAGTTCAGATCTTCAAGTTATAATTTGAATTATAATTATAAGCTATCAATTTTAAGTTCTGTATTTGACAATTACAAGTACAGATCTTCAAATTATTATTTGCAATAATAATTAGAAGCTATCAATTTTAAGTTCTGCATTTGACAATTACAAGTTCAGATCTTCAAGTTATTATTTGCAATAATAATTAGAAGGTATTAATTTTAAGTTCTGTATTTGGCAATTACAAGTTCAGTTCTTCAAGTTATAATTTGAAATAATAATTTGAAGCTCTCAATTTTAAGTTCTGTATTTGACAATTACAAGTTCAGATCTTCAAGTTATAATTTGCAATAATAATTAGAAGCTATCAATTTTAAGTTCTGTATTTGACAATTACTAGTTCAGATCTTCAAGTTATAATTAGAAATAATAATTTGAATTTGACAAATCTAAGTTCTGTAATTCACTATTACAAGTTCAGATCTTCAAGTTATAATTTACAATAATAATTAGAAGCTATCAATTTTAAGTTCTGTATTTGACAATTACAAGTTCAGATCTACAAGTTATAATTTGCACTAATAATTTGTATTTAACAATTAGAAGTTCTGAATTTGACAATTACAAGTTCAGATCTTCAAGTTATAATTTGAAATAATAATTAGAAGCTATCAATTTTAAGTTCTGTATTTGACAATTACAAGTTCAGATCTTCAAGTTATTATTTGCAATAATAATTAGAAGCTATCAATTTTAAGTTCTGTATTTGATAATTACTAGTTCAGATCTTCAAATTATAATTTGCACTAATAATTTGCATTTAACAATTAGAAGTTCTGTATTTACCTATTACAGGTTCAGATCTACAAGTTATTATTTGCAATCACAATTTGTATTTAACAATGCTAAGTTGCGTATTTGTCTATTACAAGTTCAGATCTTCAAATTATATTTTGCAATAATAATTAGAAGCTATCAAATTTAAGTTCTGTATTTGACAATTACAAGTTCAGATCTTCAAGTTATTATTTGCAATAATAATTAGAAGCTATCAATTTTAAGTTCTGTATTTGACAATTACAAGTTCAGATCTTCAAGTTATAATTTACAATAATAATTAGAAGCTATCAATTTTAAGTTCTGTATTTGACAATTACAAGTTCAGATCTTCAAGTTATAATTTGCAATAATAATTAGAAGCTATCAATTTTAACTTCTGTATTTGACAATTACTAGTTCAGATCTACAAGTTATAATTTGAAATAATAATTTGAATTTATCAAATCTAAGTTCTGTAATTCACTATTACAAGTTCAGATCTTCAAGTTATAATTTACAATAATAATTAGAAGCTATCAATTTTAAGTGCTGTATTTGACAATTACAAGTTCAGATCTTCTAGTTATAATTTGCACTAATAATTTGTATTTAACAATTTGAAGTTCTGTATTTAACAATTACAAGTTCAGATCTTCAAGTTATAATTTGCAATAATAATTAGAAGCTATCAATTTTAAGTTCTGTATTTGACAATTACTAGTTCAGATCTTCAAGTTATAATTTGAAATAATAATATGAATTTAACAAATCTAAGTTCTGTAATTCACGATTACAAGTTCAGATCTTCAAGTTATAACTTACAAGAATAATTAGAAGCTATCAATTTTAAGTTCTGTATTTGACAATTACAAGTTCAGATCTTCAAGTTATAATTTGCAATAATAATTAGAAGCTATTAATTTTAAGTTCTTTATTTGACAATTACAAGTTCAGATCTTCAAGTTATAATTTGAAATAATAATTAGAAGCTATCAATTTTATGTTCTGTATTTGACAATTACAAGTTCAGATCTTCAAGTTATAATTTGCAATAATAATTAGAAGCTATCAATTTTAAGTTCTGTATTTGACAATTACAAGTTCAGATCTTCAAGTTATAGTTTGCAATAATTATTAGAAGCTATCAATTTTAAGTTCTGTATTTGACAATTACTAGTTCAGATCTTCAAGTTATATTTTGAAATAATAATTTGAATTTAACAAATCTAAGTTCTGTAATTCACTATTACAAGTTCAGATCTTCAAGTTATAATTTATAATAATAATTAGAAGCTATGAATTTTAAGTTCTGTATTTGACAATTACAAGTTCAGATCTTCAAGTTATAATTTGCACTAATAATTTGTATTTAACAATTAGAAGTTCTGTATTTGACAATTACAAGTTCAGATCTTTATGTTATAATTTGCAATTATAATTAGAAGCTATAATTTTAAGTTCTGTATTTGACAATTACAAGTTCAGATCTTCAAGTTATAATTTGAAATAATAATTAGAAGCTATCAATATTAAGTTCTGTATTTGACAATTACAAGTTCAGATCTTCAAGTTATAATTTGCACTAATAATTTGTATTTAACAATTTGAAGTTCTGTATTTGACAATTAAAAGTTCAGATCTTCAAGTTATAATTTGCAATAATAATTAGAAGCTATCAATTTTAAGTTCTGTATTTGACAATTACTAGTTCAGATCTTCAAATTATAATTTGCACTAATAATTTGTATTTAACAATTAGAAGTTCTGCATTTGACAATTACAAGTTCAGATCTTCAAGTTATAATTTGCAATAATAATTAGAAGCTATCAATTTTAAGTTCTGTATTTGACAATTACTAGTTCAGATCTTCAAGTTATACTTTGAAATAATAATTTGAATTTAACAAATCTAAGTTCTGTAATTCACTATTACAAGTTCAGATCTTCAAGTTATAATTTACAATAATAATTAGAAGCTATCAATTTTAAGTTCTGTATTTGACAATTACAAGTTCAGATCTTCAAGTTATAATTTGCACTAATAATTTGTATTTAACAATTAGAAGTTCTGTATTTGACAATTACAAGTTCAGATCTTTATGTTATAATTTGCAATTATAATTAGAAGCTATAATTTTAAGTTCTGTATTTGACAATTACAAGTTCAGATCTTCAAGTTATAATTTGAAATAATAATTAGAAGCTATCAATATTAAGTTCTGTATTTGACAATTACAAGTTCAGATCTTCAAGTTATAATTTGCACTAATAATTTGTATTTAACAATTTGAAGTTCTGTATTTGACAATTAAAAGTTCAGATCTTCAAGTTATAATTTGCAATAATAATTAGAAGCTATCAATTTTAAGTTCTGTATTTGACAATTACTAGTTCAGATCTTCAAATTATAATTTGCACTAATAATTTGTATTTAACAATTAGAAGTTCTGCATTTGACAATTACAAGTTCAGATCTTCAAGTTATAATTTGCAATAATAATTAGAAGCTATCAATTTTAAGTTCTGTATTTGACAATTACTAGTTCAGATCTTCAAGTTATACTTTGAAATAATAATTTGAATTTAACAAATCTAAGTTCTGTAATTCACTATTACAAGTTCAGATCTTCAAGTTATAATTTACAATAATAATTAGAAGCTATCAATTTTAAGTTCTGTATTTGACTATTACGAGTTCAGATCTTCAAGTTATAATTTACAATAATAATGAGAAGCTATCAATTTTAAGTTCTGTATTTGACAATTACAAGTTCATATCTTCAAGTTATAATTTGCAATAATAATTAGAAGCTATTAATTTTAAGTTCTGTATTTGACAATTACAAGTTCAGATCTTCAAGTTATAATTTGCAATAATAATTAGAAGCTATCAATTTTAAGTTCTGTATTTGACAATTACTAGTTCAGATCTTCAAGTTATAATTTGAAGTAATAATTTGAATTTAACAAATCTAAGTTCTGTAATTCACTATTACAAGTTCAGATCTTCAAGTTATAATTTACAATAATAATTAGTAGCTATCAATTTCAAGTTCTGTATTTGACAATTACATGTTCAGATCTTCAAGTAATAATTTGCACTAATAATTTGTATTTAACAATTAGAAGTTCTGTATTTGACAATTAGAAGTTCAGATCTTCAAGTTATAATTTGCAATAATAATTATAAGCTATCAATTTTAAGTTCTGTATTTGACAATTACAAGTTCAGATCTTCAAGTTATAATTTGCACTAATAATTTGTATTTAACAATTAGAAGTTCTGTATTTGACAATTACAAGTTCAGATCTTCAAGTTATAATTTGCAATAATAATTAGAAGCTATCAATTTTAAGTTCTGTATTTGACAATTACTAGTTCAGATCTTCAAGTTATAATTTGCACTAATAATTTGTATTTAACAATTAGAAGTTCTGTATTTGACTATTACAAGTTCAGATCTTCGAATTATTATTTGCAATCTTAGTTTGAATTTAACAATTCGAAGTTCTGTATTTACCTATTAAAGGTTCAGATCTTCAAGTTATAATTTGCAATCACAATTTGTATTTAACAATGCTAAGTTGCGTATTTGTCTATTACAAGTTCAGATCTTCAAATTATAATTTGCAATAATAATTAGAAGCTATTAATTTTAAGTTCTGTATTTGACAATTACAAGTTCAGATCTTCAAGTTATTATTTGCAATAATAATTAGAAGCTATCAATTTTAAGTTCTGTAATTGACAATTACAAGTTCAGATCTTCAAGTTATAATTTACAATAATAATTAGAAGCTATCAATTTTAAGTTCTGTATTTGACAATTACAAGTTCAGATCTACAAGTTATAATTTGCAATAATAATTAGAAGCTATCAATTTTAAGTTCTGTATTTGACAATTACTAGTTCAGATCTTCAAGTTATAATTTGCACTAATAATTTGTATTTAACAGTTAGAAGTTCTGTATTTGACTATTACAAGTTCAGATCTTCAAGTTATAATTTGAATTATAATTATAAGCTATCAATTTTAAGTTCTGTATTTGACAATTACAAGTACAGATCTTCAAATTATTATTTGCAATAATAATTAGAAGCTATCAATTTTAAGTTCTGCATTTGACAATTACAAGTTCAGATCTTCAAGTTATTATTTGCAATAATAATTAGAAGGTATTAATTTTAAGTTCTGTATTTGGCAATTACAAGTTCAGTTCTTCAAGTTATAATTTGAAATAATAATTTGAAGCTCTCAATTTTAAGTTCTGTATTTGACAATTACAAGTTCAGATCTTCAAGTTATAATTTGCAATAATAATTAGAAGCTATCAATTTTAAGTTCTGTATTTGACAATTACTAGTTCAGATCTTCAAGTTATAATTAGAAATAATAATTTGAATTTGACAAATCTAAGTTCTGTAATTCACTATTACAAGTTCAGATCTTCAAGTTATAATTTTATAATAATAATTAGAAGCTATCAATTTTAAGTTCTGTATTTGACAATTACAAGTTCAGATCTACAAGTTATAATTTGCACTAATAATTTGTATTTAACAATTAGAAGTTCTGAATTTGACAATTACAAGTTCAGATCTTCAAGTTATAATTTGAAATAATAATTAGAAGCTATCAATTTTAAGTTCTGTATTTGACAATTACAAGTTCAGATCTTCAAGTTATTATTTGCAATAATAATTAGAAGCTATCAATTTTAAGTTCTGTATTTGATAATTACTAGTTCAGATCTTCAAATTATAATTTGCACTAATAATTTGCATTTAACAATTAGAAGTTCTGTATTTACCTATTACAGGTTCAGATCTACAAGTTATTATTTGCAATCACAATTTGTATTTAACAATGCTAAGTTGCGTATTTGTCTATTACAAGTTCAGATCTTCAAATTATATTTTGCAATAATAATTAGAAGCTATCAAATTTAAGTTCTGTATTTGACAATTACAAGTTCAGATCTTCAAGTTATTATTTGCAATAATAATTAGAAGCTATCAATTTTAAGTTCTGTATTTGACAATTACAAGTTCAGATCTTCAAGTTATAATTTACAATAATAATTAGAAGCTATCAATTTTAAGTTCTGTATTTGACAATTACAAGTTCAGATCTTCAAGTTATAATTTGCAATAATAATTAGAAGCTATCAATTTTAACTTCTGTATTTGACAATTACTAGTTCAGATCTACAAGTTATAATTTGAAATAATAATTTGAATTTATCAAATCTAAGTTCTGTAATTCACTATTACAAGTTCAGATCTTCAAGTTATAATTTACAATAATAATTAGAAGCTATCAATTTTAAGTGCTGTATTTGACAATTACAAGTTCAGATCTTCTAGTTATAATTTGCACTAATAATTTGTATTTAACAATTTGAAGTTCTGTATTTAACAATTACAAGTTCAGATCTTCAAGTTATAATTTGCAATAATAATTAGAAGCTATCAATTTTAAGTTCTGTATTTGACAATTACTAGTTCAGATCTTCAAGTTATAATTTGAAATAATAATATGAATTTAACAAATCTAAGTTCTGTAATTCACGATTACAAGTTCAGATCTTCAAGTTATAACTTACAAGAATAATTAGAAGCTATCAATTTTAAGTTCTGTATTTGACAATTACAAGTTCAGATCTTCAAGTTATAATTTGCAATAATACTTAGAAGCTATTAATTTTAAGTTCTTTATTTGACAATTACAAGTTCAGATCTTCAAGTTATAATTTGAAATAATAATTAGAAGCTATCAATTTTATGTTCTGTATTTGACAATTACAAGTTCAGATCTTCAAGTTATAATTTGCAATAATAATTAGAAGCTATCAATTTTAAGTTCTGCATTTGACAATTACAAGTTCAGATCTTCAAGTTATTATTTGCAATAATAATTAGAAGGTATTAATTTTAAGTTCTGTATTTGGCAATTACAAGTTCAGTTCTTCAAGTTATAATTTGAAATAATAATTTGAAGCTCTCAATTTTAAGTTCTGTATTTGACAATTACAAGTTCAGATCTTCAAGTTATAATTTGCAATAATAATTAGAAGCTATCAATTTTAAGTTCTGTATTTGACAATTACTAGTTCAGATCTTCAAGTTATAATTAGAAATAATAATTTGAATTTGACAAATCTAAGTTCTGTAATTCACTATTACAAGTTCAGATCTTCAAGTTATAATTTACAATAATAATTAGAAGCTATCAATTTTAAGTTCTGTATTTGACAATTACAAGTTCAGATCTACAAGTTATAATTTGCACTAATAATTTGTATTTAACAATTAGAAGTTCTGAATTTGACAATTACAAGTTCAGATCTTCAAGTTATAATTTGAAATAATAATTAGAAGCTATCAATTTTAAGTTCTGTATTTGACAATTACAAGTTCAGATCTTCAAGTTATTATTTGCAATAATAATTAGAAGCTATCAATTTTAAGTTCTGTATTTGATAATTACTAGTTCAGATCTTCAAATTATAATTTGCACTAATAATTTGCATTTAACAATTAGAAGTTCTGTATTTACCTATTACAGGTTCAGATCTACAAGTTATTATTTGCAATCACAATTTGTATTTAACAATGCTAAGTTGCGTATTTGTCTATTACAAGTTCAGATCTTCAAATTATATTTTGCAATAATAATTAGAAGCTATCAAATTTAAGTTCTGTATTTGACAATTACAAGTTCAGATCTTCAAGTTATTATTTGCAATAATAATTAGAAGCTATCAATTTTAAGTTCTGTATTTGACAATTACAAGTTCAGATCTTCAAGTTATAATTTACAATAATAATTAGAAGCTATCAATTTTAAGTTCTGTATTTGACAATTACAAGTTCAGATCTTCAAGTTATAATTTGCAATAATAATTAGAAGCTATCAATTTTAACTTCTGTATTTGACAATTACTAGTTCAGATCTACAAGTTATAATTTGAAATAATAATTTGAATTTATCAAATCTAAGTTCTGTAATTCACTATTACAAGTTCAGATCTTCAAGTTATAATTTACAATAATAATTAGAAGCTATCAATTTTAAGTGCTGTATTTGACAATTACAAGTTCAGATCTTCTAGTTATAATTTGCACTAATAATTTGTATTTAACAATTTGAAGTTCTGTATTTAACAATTACAAGTTCAGATCTTCAAGTTATAATTTGCAATAATAATTAGAAGCTATCAATTTTAAGTTCTGTATTTGACAATTACTAGTTCAGATCTTCAAGTTATAATTTGAAATAATAATATGAATTTAACAAATCTAAGTTCTGTAATTCACGATTACAAGTTCAGATCTTCAAGTTATAACTTACAAGAATAATTAGAAGCTATCAATTTTAAGTTCTGTATTTGACAATTACAAGTTCAGATCTTCAAGTTATAATTTGCAATAATAATTAGAAGCTATTAATTTTAAGTTCTTTATTTGACAATTACAAGTTCAGATCTTCAAGTTATAATTTGAAATAATAATTAGAAGCTATCAATTTTATGTTCTGTATTTGACAATTACAAGTTCAGATCTTCAAGTTATAATTTGCAATAATAATTAGAAGCTATCAATTTTAAGTTCTGTATTTGACAATTACAAGTTCAGATCTTCAAGTTATAGTTTGCAATAATTATTAGAAGCTATCAATTTTAAGTTCTGTATTTGACAATTACTAGTTCAGATCTTCAAGTTATATTTTGAAATAATAATTTGAATTTAACAAATCTAAGTTCTGTAATTCACTATTACAAGTTCAGATCTTCAAGTTATAATTTATAATAATAATTAGAAGCTATGAATTTTAAGTTCTGTATTTGACAATTACAAGTTCAGATCTTCAAGTTATAATTTGCACTAATAATTTGTATTTAACAATTAGAAGTTCTGTATTTGACAATTACAAGTTCAGATCTTTATGTTATAATTTGCAATTATAATTAGAAGCTATAATTTTAAGTTCTGTATTTGACAATTACAAGTTCAGATCTTCAAGTTATAATTTGAAATAATAATTAGAAGCTATCAATATTAAGTTCTGTATTTGACAATTACAAGTTCAGATCTTCAAGTTATAATTTGCACTAATAATTTGTATTTAACAATTTGAAGTTCTGTATTTGACAATTAAAAGTTCAGATCTTCAAGTTATAATTTGCAATAATAATTAGAAGCTATCAATTTTAAGTTCTGTATTTGACAATTACTAGTTCAGATCTTCAAATTATAATTTGCACTAATAATTTGTATTTAACAATTAGAAGTTCTGCATTTGACAATTACAAGTTCAGATCTTCAAGTTATAATTTGCAATAATAATTAGAAGCTATCAATTTTAAGTTCTGTATTTGACAATTACTAGTTCAGATCTTCAAGTTATACTTTGAAATAATAATTTGAATTTAACAAATCTAAGTTCTGTAATTCACTATTACAAGTTCAGATCTTCAAGTTATAATTTACAATAATAATTAGAAGCTATCAATTTTAAGTTCTGTATTTGACAATTACAAGTTCAGATCTTCAAGTTATAATTTGCACTAATAATTTGTATTTAACAATTAGAAGTTCTGTATTTGACAATTACAAGTTCAGATCTTTATGTTATAATTTGCAATTATAATTAGAAGCTATAATTTTAAGTTCTGTATTTGACAATTACAAGTTCAGATCTTCAAGTTATAATTTGAAATAATAATTAGAAGCTATCAATATTAAGTTCTGTATTTGACAATTACAAGTTCAGATCTTCAAGTTATAATTTGCACTAATAATTTGTATTTAACAATTTGAAGTTCTGTATTTGACAATTAAAAGTTCAGATCTTCAAGTTATAATTTGCAATAATAATTAGAAGCTATCAATTTTAAGTTCTGTATTTGACAATTACTAGTTCAGATCTTCAAATTATAATTTGCACTAATAATTTGTATTTAACAATTAGAAGTTCTGCATTTGACAATTACAAGTTCAGATCTTCAAGTTATAATTTGCAATAATAATTAGAAGCTATCAATTTTAAGTTCTGCATTTGACAATTACAAGTTCAGATCTTCAAGTTATTATTTGCAATAATAATTAGAAGGTATTAATTTTAAGTTCTGTATTTGGCAATTACAAGTTCAGTTCTTCAAGTTATAATTTGAAATAATAATTTGAAGCTCTCAATTTTAAGTTCTGTATTTGACAATTACAAGTTCAGATCTTCAAGTTATAATTTGCAATAATAATTAGAAGCTATCAATTTTAAGTTCTGTATTTGACAATTACTAGTTCAGATCTTCAAGTTATAATTAGAAATAATAATTTGAATTTGACAAATCTAAGTTCTGTAATTCACTATTACAAGTTCAGATCTTCAAGTTATAATTTACAATAATAATTAGAAGCTATCAATTTTAAGTTCTGTATTTGACAATTACAAGTTCAGATCTACAAGTTATAATTTGCACTAATAATTTGTATTTAACAATTAGAAGTTCTGAATTTGACAATTACAAGTTCAGATCTTCAAGTTATAATTTGAAATAATAATTAGAAGCTATCAATTTTAAGTTCTGTATTTGACAATTACAAGTTCAGATCTTCAAGTTATTATTTGCAATAATAATTAGAAGCTATCAATTTTAAGTTCTGTATTTGATAATTACTAGTTCAGATCTTCAAATTATAATTTGCACTAATAATTTGCATTTAACAATTAGAAGTTCTGTATTTACCTATTACAGGTTCAGATCTACAAGTTATTATTTGCAATCACAATTTGTATTTAACAATGCTAAGTTGCGTATTTGTCTATTACAAGTTCAGATCTTCAAATTATATTTTGCAATAATAATTAGAAGCTATCAAATTTAAGTTCTGTATTTGACAATTACAAGTTCAGATCTTCAAGTTATTATTTGCAATAATAATTAGAAGCTATCAATTTTAAGTTCTGTATTTGACAATTACAAGTTCAGATCTTCAAGTTATAATTTACAATAATAATTAGAAGCTATCAATTTTAAGTTCTGTATTTGACAATTACAAGTTCAGATCTTCAAGTTATAATTTGCAATAATAATTAGAAGCTATCAATTTTAACTTCTGTATTTGACAATTACTAGTTCAGATCTACAAGTTATAATTTGAAATAATAATTTGAATTTATCAAATCTAAGTTCTGTAATTCACTATTACAAGTTCAGATCTTCAAGTTATAATTTACAATAATAATTAGAAGCTATCAATTTTAAGTGCTGTATTTGACAATTACAAGTTCAGATCTTCTAGTTATAATTTGCACTAATAATTTGTATTTAACAATTTGAAGTTCTGTATTTAACAATTACAAGTTCAGATCTTCAAGTTATAATTTGCAATAATAATTAGAAGCTATCAATTTTAAGTTCTGTATTTGACAATTACTAGTTCAGATCTTCAAGTTATAATTTGAAATAATAATATGAATTTAACAAATCTAAGTTCTGTAATTCACGATTACAAGTTCAGATCTTCAAGTTATAACTTACAAGAATAATTAGAAGCTATCAATTTTAAGTTCTGTATTTGACAATTACAAGTTCAGATCTTCAAGTTATAATTTGCAATAATAATTAGAAGCTATTAATTTTAAGTTCTTTATTTGACAATTACAAGTTCAGATCTTCAAGTTATAATTTGAAATAATAATTAGAAGCTATCAATTTTATGTTCTGTATTTGACAATTACAAGTTCAGATCTTCAAGTTATAATTTGCAATAATAATTAGAAGCTATCAATTTTAAGTTCTGTATTTGACAATTACAAGTTCAGATCTTCAAGTTATAGTTTGCAATAATTATTAGAAGCTATCAATTTTAAGTTCTGTATTTGACAATTACTAGTTCAGATCTTCAAGTTATATTTTGAAATAATAATTTGAATTTAACAAATCTAAGTTCTGTAATTCACTATTACAAGTTCAGATCTTCAAGTTATAATTTATAATAATAATTAGAAGCTATGAATTTTAAGTTCTGTATTTGACAATTACAAGTTCAGATCTTCAAGTTATAATTTGCACTAATAATTTGTATTTAACAATTAGAAGTTCTGTATTTGACAATTACAAGTTCAGATCTTTATGTTATAATTTGCAATTATAATTAGAAGCTATAATTTTAAGTTCTGTATTTGACAATTACAAGTTCAGATCTTCAAGTTATAATTTGAAATAATAATTAGAAGCTATCAATATTAAGTTCTGTATTTGACAATTACAAGTTCAGATCTTCAAGTTATAATTTGCACTAATAATTTGTATTTAACAATTTGAAGTTCTGTATTTGACAATTAAAAGTTCAGATCTTCAAGTTATAATTTGCAATAATAATTAGAAGCTATCAATTTTAAGTTCTGTATTTGACAATTACTAGTTCAGATCTTCAAATTATAATTTGCACTAATAATTTGTATTTAACAATTAGAAGTTCTGCATTTGACAATTACAAGTTCAGATCTTCAAGTTATAATTTGCAATAATAATTAGAAGCTATCAATTTTAAGTTCTGTATTTGACAATTACTAGTTCAGATCTTCAAGTTATACTTTGAAATAATAATTTGAATTTAACAAATCTAAGTTCTGTAATTCACTATTACAAGTTCAGATCTTCAAGTTATAATTTACAATAATAATTAGAAGCTATCAATTTTAAGTTCTGTATTTGACAATTACAAGTTCAGATCTTCAAGTTATAATTTGCACTAATAATTTGTATTTAACAATTAGAAGTTCTGTATTTGACAATTACAAGTTCAGATCTTTATGTTATAATTTGCAATTATAATTAGAAGCTATAATTTTAAGTTCTGTATTTGACAATTACAAGTTCAGATCTTCAAGTTATAATTTGAAATAATAATTAGAAGCTATCAATATTAAGTTCTGTATTTGACAATTACAAGTTCAGATCTTCAAGTTATAATTTGCACTAATAATTTGTATTTAACAATTTGAAGTTCTGTATTTGACAATTAAAAGTTCAGATCTTCAAGTTATAATTTGCAATAATAATTAGAAGCTATCAATTTTAAGTTCTGTATTTGACAATTACTAGTTCAGATCTTCAAATTATAATTTGCACTAATAATTTGTATTTAACAATTAGAAGTTCTGCATTTGACAATTACAAGTTCAGATCTTCAAGTTATAATTTGCAATAATAATTAGAAGCTATCAATTTTAAGTTCTGTATTTGACAATTACTAGTTCAGATCTTCAAGTTATACTTTGAAATAATAATTTGAATTTAACAAATCTAAGTTCTGTAATTCACTATTACAAGTTCAGATCTTCAAGTTATAATTTACAATAATAATTAGAAGCTATCAATTTTAAGTTCTGTATTTGACAATTACAAGTTCAGATCTTCAAGTTATAATTTGCACTAATAATTTGAATTTAACAATTAGAAGTTCTGTATTTGACAATTACAAGTTCAGATCTTTATGTTATAATTTGCAATTATAATTAGAAGCTATAATTTTAAGTTCTGTATTTGACAATTACAAGTTCAGATCTTCAAGTTATAATTTGAAATAATAATTAGAAGCTATCAATATTAAGTTCTGTATTTGACAATTACAAGTTCAGATCTTCAAGTTATAATTTGCACTAATAATTTGTATTTAACAATTTGAAGTTCTATATTTGACAATTAAAAGTTCAGATCTTCAAGTTATAATTTGCAATAATAATTAGAAGCTATCAATTTTAAGTTCTGTATTTGACAATTACTAGTTCAGATCTTCAAATTATAATTTGCACTAATAATTTGTATTTAACAATTAGAAGTTCTGCATTTGACAATTACAAGTTCAGATCTTCAAGTTATAATTTGCAATAATAATTAGAAGCTATCAATTTTAAGTTCTGTATTTGACAATTACTAGTTCAGATCTTCAAGTTATACTTTGAAATAATAATTTGAATTTAACAAATCTAAGTTCTGTAATTCACTATTACAAGTTCAGATCTTCAAGTTATAATTTACAATAATAATTAGAAGCTATCAATTTTAAGTTCTGTATTTGACTATTACGAGTTCAGATCTTCAAGTTATAATTTACAATAATAATGAGAAGCTATCAATTTTAAGTTCTGTATTTGACAATTACAAGTTCATATCTTCAAGTTATAATTTGCAATAATAATTAGAAGCTATTAATTTTAAGTTCTGTATTTGACAATTACAAGTTCAGATCTTCAAGTTATAATTTGCAATAATAATTAGAAGCTATCAATTTTAAGTTCTGTATTTGACAATTACTAGTTCAGATCTTCAAGTTATAATTTGAAGTAATAATTTGAATTTAACAAATCTAAGTTCTGTAATTCACTATTACAAGTTCAGATCTTCAAGTTATAATTTACAATAATAATTAGTAGCTATCAATTTCAAGTTCTGTATTTGACAATTACATGTTCAGATCTTCAAGTAATAATTTGCACTAATAATTTGTATTTAACAATTAGAAGTTCTGTATTTGACAATTAGAAGTTCAGATCTTCAAGTTATAATTTGCAATAATAATTATAAGCTATCAATTTTAAGTTCTGTATTTGACAATTACAAGTTCAGATCTTCAAGTTATAATTTGCACTAATAATTTGTATTTAACAATTAGAAGTTCTGTATTTGACAATTACTAGTTCAGATCTTCGAATTATTATTTGCAATCTTAGTTTGAATTTAACAATTCGAAGTTCTGTATTTACCTATTAAAGGTTCAGATCTTCAAGTTATAATTTGCAATCACAATTTGTATTTAACAATGCTAAGTTGCGTATTTGTCTATTACAAGTTCAGATCTTCAAATTATAATTTGCAATAATAATTAGAAGCTATTAATTTTAAGTTCTGTATTTGACAATTACAAGTTCAGATCTTCAAGTTATTATTTGCAATAATAATTAGAAGCTATCAATTTTAAGTTCTGTAATTGACAATTACAAGTTCAGATCTTCAAGTTATAATTTACAATAATAATTAGAAGCTATCAATTTTAAGTTCTGTATTTGACAATTACAAGTTCAGATCTACAAGTTATAATTTGCAATAATAATTAGAAGCTATCAATTTTAAGTTCTGTATTTGACAATTACTAGTTCAGATCTTCAAGTTATAATTTGCACTAATAATTTGTATTTAACAGTTAGAAGTTCTGTATTTGACTATTACAAGTTCAGATCTTCAAGTTATAATTTGAATTATAATTATAAGCTATCAATTTTAAGTTCTGTATTTGACAATTACAAGTACAGATCTTCAAATTATTATTTGCAATAATAATTAGAAGCTATCAATTTTAAGTTCTGCATTTGACAATTACAAGTTCAGATCTTCAAGTTATTATTTGCAATAATAATTAGAAGGTATTAATTTTAAGTTCTGTATTTGGCAATTACAAGTTCAGTTCTTCAAGTTATAATTTGAAATAATAATTTGAAGCTCTCAATTTTAAGTTCTGTATTTGACAATTACAAGTTCAGATCTTCAAGTTATAATTTGCAATAATAATTAGAAGCTATCAATTTTAAGTTCGGTATTTGACAATTACTAGTTCAGATCTTCAAGTTATAATTAGAAATAATAATTTGAATTTGACAAATCTAAGTTCTGTAATTCACTATTACAAGTTCAGATCTTCAAGTTATAATTTTATAATAATAATTAGAAGCTATCAATTTTAAGTTCTGTATTTGACAATTACAAGTTCAGATCTACAAGTTATAATTTGCACTAATAATTTGTATTTAACAATTAGAAGTTCTGAATTTGACAATTACAAGTTCAGATCTTCAAGTTATAATTTGAAATAATAATTAGAAGCTATCAATTTTAAGTTCTGTATTTGACAATTACAAGTTCAGATCTTCAAGTTATTATTTGCAATAATAATTAGAAGCTATCAATTTTAAGTTCTGTATTTGATAATTACTAGTTCAGATCTTCAAATTATAATTTGCACTAATAATTTGCATTTAACAATTAGAAGTTCTGTATTTACCTATTACAGGTTCAGATCTACAAGTTATTATTTGCAATCACAATTTGTATTTAACAATGCTAAGTTGCGTATTTGTCTATTACAAGTTCAGATCTTCAAATTATATTTTGCAATAATAATTAGAAGCTATCAAATTTAAGTTCTGTATTTGACAATTACAAGTTCAGATCTTCAAGTTATTATTTGCAATAATAATTAGAAGCTATCAATTTTAAGTTCTGTATTTGACAATTACAAGTTCAGATCTTCAAGTTATAATTTACAATAATAATTAGAAGCTATCAATTTTAAGTTCTGTATTTGACAATTACAAGTTCAGATCTTCAAGTTATAATTTGCAATAATAATTAGAAGCTATCAATTTTAACTTCTGTATTTGACAATTACTAGTTCAGATCTACAAGTTATAATTTGAAATAATAATTTGAATTTATCAAATCTAAGTTCTGTAATTCACTATTACAAGTTCAGATCTTCAAGTTATAATTTACAATAATAATTAGAAGCTATCAATTTTAAGTGCTGTATTTGACAATTACAAGTTCAGATCTTCTAGTTATAATTTGCACTAATAATTTGTATTTAACAATTTGAAGTTCTGTATTTAACAATTACAAGTTCAGATCTTCAAGTTATAATTTGCAATAATAATTAGAAGCTATCAATTTTAAGTTCTGTATTTGACAATTACTAGTTCAGATCTTCAAGTTATAATTTGAAATAATAATATGAATTTAACAAATCTAAGTTCTGTAATTCACGATTACAAGTTCAGATCTTCAAGTTATAACTTACAAGAATAATTAGAAGCTATCAATTTTAGTTCTGTATTTGACAATTACAAGTTCAGATCTTCAAGTTATAATTTGCAATAATACTTAGAAGCTATTAATTTTAAGTTCTTTATTTGACAATTACAAGTTCAGATCTTCAAGTTATAATTTGAAATAATAATTAGAAGCTATCAATTTTATGTTCTGTATTTGACAATTACAAGTTCAGATCTTCAAGTTATAATTTGCAATAATAATTAGAAGCTATCAATTTTAAGTTCTGTATTTGACAATTACAAGTTCAGATCTTCAAGTTATAGTTTGCAATAATAATTAGAAGCTATCAATTTTAAGTTCTGTATTTGACAATTACTAGTTCAGATCTTCAAGTTATATTTTGAAATAATAATTTGAATTTAACAAATCTAAGTTCTGTAATTCACTATTACAAGTTCAGATCTTCAAGTTATAATTTATAATAATAATTAGAAGCTATGAATTTTAAGTTCTGTATTTGACAATTACAAGTTCAGATCTTCAAGTTATAATTTGCACTAATAATTTGTATTTAACAATTAGAAGTTCTGTATTTGACAATTACAAGTTCAGATCTTCAAGTTATAATTTGCACTAATAATTTGTATTTAACAATTTGAAGTTCTGTATTTGACAATTAAAAGTTCAGATCTTCAAGTTATAATTTGCAATAATAATTAGAAGCTATCAATTTTAAGTTCTGTATTTGACAATTACTAGTTCAGATCTTCAAATTATAATTTGCACTAATAATTTGTATTTAACAATTAGAAGTTCTGTATTTGACTATTACAAGTTCAGATCTTCGAATTATTATTTGCAATCTTAGTTTGAATTTAACAATTCGAAGTTCTGTATTTACCTATTACAGGTTCAGATCTTCAAGTTATTACTTGCAATCACAATTTGTATTTAACAATGCTAAGTTGCGCATTTGTCTATTACAAGTTCAGATCTTCAAATTATATTTTGCAATAATAATTAGAAGCTATTAATTTTAAGTTCTGTATTTGACAATTACAAGTTCAGATCTTCAAGTTATTATTTGCAATAATAATTAGAAGCTATCAATTTTAAGTTCTGTATTTGACAATTACAAGTTCAGATCTTCAAGTTATTATTTGCAATAATAATTAGAAGCTATCAATTTTAAGTTCTGTATTTGACAATTACAAGTTCAGATCTTCAAGTTATAATTTACAATAATAATTAGAAGCTATCAATTTTAAGTTCTGTAATTCACTATTACAAGTTCAGATCTTCAAGTTATAATTTACAATAATAATTAGAAGCTATCAATTTTAAGTGCTGTATTTGACAATTACAAGTTCAGATCTTCTAGTTATAATTTGCACTAATAATTTGTATTTAACAATTTGAAGTTCTGTATTTAACAATTACAAGTTCAGATCTTCAAGTTATAATTTGAAATAATAATTAGAAGCTATCAATTTTAAGTTCTGCATTTGACAATTACAAGTTCAGATCTTCAAGTTATAATTTGCAATAATAATTCGAAGCTATCAATTTTAAGTTCTGTATTTGACAATTACTAGTTCAGATCTTCAAGTTATAACTTACAATAATAATTAGAAGCTATCAATTTTAAGTTCTGTATTTGACAATTACTAGTTCAGATCTTCAAGTTATAATTTGCAATAATAATTAGAAGCTATTAATTTTAAGTTCTGTAGTTGACAATTACAAGTTCAGATCTTCAAGTTATAATTTACAATAATAATTAGAAGCTATCAATTTTAAGTTCTGTATTTGACAATTACAAGTTCAGATCTTCAAGTTATAATTCGCAATAATAATTAGAAGCTATCAATTTTAACTTCTGTATTTGACAATTACTAGTTCAGATCTACAAGTTATAATTTGAAATAATAATTTGAATTTATCAAATCTAAGTTCTGTAATTCACTATTACAAGTTCAGATCTTCAAGTTATAATTTACAATAATAATTAGAAGCTATCAATTTTAAGTGCTGTATTTGACAATTACAAGTTCAGATCTTCTAGTTATAATTTGCACTAATAATTTGTATTTAACAATTTGAAGTTCTGTATTTAACAATTACAAGTTCAGATCTTCAAGTTATAATTTGCAATAATAATTAGAAGCTATCAATTTTAAGTTCTGTATTTGACAATTACTAGTTCAGATCTTCAAGTTATAATTTGAAATAATAATTTGAATTTAACAAATCTAAGTTCTGTAATTCACGATTACAAGTTCAGATCTTCAAGTTATAACTTACAAGAATAATTAGAAGCTATCAATTTTAAGTTCTGTATTTGACAATTACAAGTTCAGATCTACAAGTTATAATTTGCAATAATAATTAGAAGCTATTAATTTTAAGTTCTTTATTTGACAATTACAAGTTCAGATCTTCAAGTTATAATTTGAAATAATAATTAGAAGCTATCAATTTTATGTTCTGTATTTGACAATTACAAGTTCAGATCTTCAAGTTATAATTTGCAATAATAATTAGAAGCTATCAATTTTAAGTTCTGTATTTGACAATTACAAGTTCAGATCTTCAAGTTATAATTTGCAATAATTATTAGAAGCTATCAATTTTAAGTTCTGTATTTGACAATTACAAGTTCAGATCTTCAAGTTATAATTTGCAATAATAATTAGAAGCTATCAATTTTAAGTTCTGTATTTGACAATTACTAGTTCAGATCTTCAAATTATAATTTGCACTAATAATTTGTATTTAACAATTAGAAGTTCTGTATTTGACTATCACAAGTTCAGATCATCGAATTATTATTTGCAATCTTAGTTTGAATTTAACAATTCGAAGTTCTGTATTTACCTATTACATGTTCAGATCTTCAAGTTATTATTTGCAATCACAATTTGTATTTAACAATGCTAAGTTGCGCATTTGTCTATTACAAGTTCAGATCTTCAAATTATATTTTGCAATAATAATTAGAAGCTATTAATTTTAAGTTCTGTATTTGACAATTACAAGTTCAGATCTTCAAGTTATTATTTGCAATAATAATTAGAAGCTATCAATTTTAAGTTCTGTATTTGACAATTACAAGTTCAGATCTTCAAGTTATTATTTGCAATAATAATTAGAAGCTATCAATTTTAAGTTCTGTATTTGACAATTACAAGTTCAGATCTTCAAGTTATAATTTACAATAATAATTAGAAGCTATCAATTTTAAGTTCTGTAATTCACTATTACAAGTTCAGATCTTCAAGTTATAATTTACAATAATAATTAGAAGCTATCAATTTTAAGTGCTGTATTTGACAATTACAAGTTCAGATCTTCTAGTTATAATTTGCACTAATAATTTGTATTTAACAATTTGAAGTTCTGTATTTAACAATTACAAGTTCAGATCTTCAAGTTATAATTTGCAATAATAATTAGAAGCTATCAATTTTAAGTTCTGTATTTGACAATTACTACTTCAGATCTTCAAGTTATAATTTGAAATAATAATTTGAATTTAACAATTCTAAGTTCTGTAATTCACGATTACAAGTTCAGATCTTCAAGTTATAATTTACAATAATAATTAGAAGCTATCAATTTTAAGTTCTGTATTTGACAATTACTAGTTCAGATCTTCAAGTTATAATTTGCAATAATAATTAGAAGCTATTAATTTTAAGTTCTGTATTTGACAATTACAAGTTCAGATCTTCAAGTTATAATTTGAAATAATAATTAGAAGCTATCAATTTTAAGTTCTGTATTTGACAATTACTAGTTCAGATCTTCAAGTTATATTATGAAATAATAATTTGAATTTAACAAATCTAAGTTCTGTAATTCACTATTACAAGTTCAGATCTTCAAGTTATAATTTACAATAATAATTAGAAGCTATCAATTTTAAGTTCTGTATTTGACAATTACAAGTTCAGATCTTCAAGTTATAATTTGCAATAATTATTAGAAGCTATCAATTTTAAGTTCTGTATTTGACAATTACTAGTTCAGATCTTCAAGTTATATTATGAAATAATAATTTGAATTTAACAAATCTAAGTTCTGTAATTCACTATTACAAGTTCAGATCTTCAAGTTATAATTTACAATAATAATTAGAAGCTATCAATTTTAAGTTCTGTATTTGACAATTACAAGTTCAGATCTTCAAGTTATAATTTGCACTAATAATTTGTATTTAACAATTAGAAGTTCTGTATTTGACAATTACAAGTTCAGATCTTCAAGTTATAATTTGCAATAATAATTAGAAGCTATCAATTTTAAGTTCTGTATTTGACAATTACAAGTTCAGATCTTCAAGTTATAATTTGAAATAATAATTAGAAGCTATCAATTTTAAGTTCTGTATTTGACAATTACAAGTTCAGATCTTCTAGTTATAATTTGCAATAATAATTAGAAGCTATCAATTTTAAGATCTGTATTTGACAATTACTAGTTCAGAACTTCAAGTTATAATTTGCAATAATAATTTGTATTTAACAATTAGAAGTTCTGTATTTGACTATTACAAGTTCAGATCTTCGAATTATTATTTGCAATCTTAGTTTGAATTTAACAATTCGAAGTTCTTTATTTTCCTATTACAGGTTCAGATCTTCAAGTTATAATTTGCAATCACAATTTGTATTTAACAATGCTAAGTTGCGTATTTGTCTATTACAAGTTCAGATCTTCAAATTATATTTTGCAATAATAATTAGAAGCTATCAATTTTAAGTTCTGTATTTGACAATTACAAGTTCAGATCTTCAAGTTATTATTTGCAATAATAATTAGAAGCTATCAATTTTAAGTTCTGTATTTCACAATTACAAGTTCAGATCTTCAAGTTATAATTTACAATAATAATTAGAAGCTATCAATTTTAAGTTCTGTATTTGACAATTACAAGTTGAGATCTTCAAGTTATAATTTGCAATAATAATTAGAAGCTATCAATTTTAAGTTCTGTATTTGACAATTACTAGTTCAGATCTTCAAGTTATAATTTGAAATAATAATTTGAATTTATCAAATCTAAGTTCTGTAATTCACTATTACAAGTTCAGATCTTCAAGTTATAATTTACAATAATAATTAGAAGCTATCAATTTTAAGTGCTGTATTTGACAATTACAAGTTCAGATCTTCTAGTTATAATTTGCACTAATAATTTGTATTTAACAATTTGAAGTTCTGTATTTAACAATTACAAGTTCAGATCTTCAAGTTATAATTTGCAATAATAATTAGAAGCTATCAATTTTAAGTTCTGTATTTGACAATTACTAGTTCAGATCTTCAAGTTATAATTTGAAATAATAATTTGAATTTAACAAATCTAAGTTCTGTAATTCACGATTACAAGTTCAGATCTTCAAGTTATAACTTACAATAATAATTAGAAGCTATCAATTTTAAGTTCTGTATTTAACAATTACAAGTTCAGATCTTCTAGTTATAATTTGCACTAATAATTTGTATTTAACAATTTGAAGTTCTGTATTTAACAATTACAAGTTCAGATCTTCAAGTTATAATTTGCAATAATAATTAGAAGCTATCAATTTTAAGTTCTGTATTTGACAATTACAAGTTCAGATCTTCTAGTTAAAATTTGAAATAATAATTAGAAGCTATCAATTTTAAGTTCTGTATTTGACAATTACAAGTTCAGATCTTCTAGTTATAATTTGCAATAATAATTAGAAGCTATCAATTTTAAGATCTGTATTTGACAATTACTAGTTCAGAACTTCAAGTTATAATTTGCAATAATAATTTGTATTTAACAATTAGAAGTTCTGTATTTGACTATTACAAGTTCAGATCTTCGAATTATTATTTGCAATCTTAGTTTGAATTTAACAATTCGAAGTTCTGTATTTTCCTATTACAGGTTCAGATCTTCAAGTTATAATTTGCAATCAAAATTTGTATTTAACAATGCTAAGTTGCGTATTTGTCTATTACAAGTTCAGATCTTCAAATTATATTTTGCAATAATAATTAGAAGCTATCAATTTTAAGTTCTGTATTTGACAATTACAAGTTCAGATCTTCAAGTTATTATTTGCAATAATAATTAGAAGCTATCAATTTTAAGTTCTGTATTTGACAATTACAAGTTCAGATCTTCAAGTTATAATTTACAATAATAATTAGAAGCTATCAATTTTAAGTTCTGTATTTGACAATTAGAAGTTCAGATCTTCAAGTTATAATTTGCAATAATAATTAGAAGCTATCAATTTTAAGTTCTGTATTTCACAATTACTAGTTCAGATCTTCAAGTTATAATTTGACATAATAATTTGAATTTATCAAATCTAAGTTCTGTAATTCACTATTACAAGTTCAGATGTTCAAGTTATAATTTACAATAATAATTAGAAGCTATCAATTTTAAGTGCTGTATTTGACAATTACAAGTTCAGATCTTCTAGTTATAATTTGCACTAATAATTTGTATTTAACAATTTGAAGTTCTGTATTTAACAATTACAAGTTCAGATCTTCAAGTTATAATTTGCAATAATAATTAGAAGCTATCAATTTTAAGTTCTGTATTTGACAATTACTAGTTCAGATCTTCAAGTTATAATTTGAAATAATAATTTGAATTTAACAAATCTAAGTTCTGTAATTCACGATTACAAGTTCAGATCTTCAAGTTATAACTTACAATAATAATTAGAAGCTATCAATTTTAAGTTCTGTATTTGACAATTACAAGTTCAGATCTTCAAGTTATAATTTGCAATAATAATTAGAAGCTATCAATTTTAAGTTCTGTATTTGACAATTACAAGTTCAGATCTTCAAGTTATAATATGAAATAATAATTAGAAGCTATCAATTTTAAGTTCTGTATTTGACAATTACAAGTTCAGATCTTCTAGTTATAATTTGCAATAATAATTAGAAGCTATCAATTTTAAGATCTGTATTTGACAATTACTAGTTCAGAACTTCAAGTTATAATTTGCAATAATAATTTGTATTTAACAATTAGAAGTTCTGTATTTGACTATTACAAGTTCAGATCTTCGAATTAATATTTGCAATCTTAGTTTGAATTTAACAATTCGAAGTTCTGTATTTTCCTATTACAGGTTCAGATCTTCAAGTTATAATTTGCAATCACAATTTGTATTTAACAATGCTAAGTTGCGTATTTGTCTATTACAAGTTCAGATCTTCAAATTATATTTTGCAATAATAATTAGAAGCTATCAATTTTAAGTTCTGTTTTTGACAATTACCAGTTCAGATCTTCAAGTTATTATTTGCAATAATAATTGGAAGCTATCAATTTTAAATTCTGTATTTCACAATTACAAGTTCAGATCTTCAAGTTATAATTTACAATAATAATTAGAAGCTATCAATTTTAAGTTCTGTATTTGACAATTACAAGTTTAGATCTTCAAGTTATAATTTGCAATAATAATTAGAAGCTATCAATTTTAAGTTCTGTATTTGACAATTACTAGTTCAGATCTTCAAGTTATAATTTGAAATAATAATTTGAATTTAACAAATCTAAGTTCTGTAATTCACGATTACAAGTTCAGATCTTCAAGTTATAACTTACAATAATAATTAGAAGCTATCAATTTTAAGTTCTGTATTTGACAATTACAAGTTCAGATCTTCAAGTTATAATTTGCAATAATAATTAGAAGCTATTAATTTTAAGTTCTGTATTTGACAATTACAAGTTCAGATCTTCAAGTTATAATTTGAAATAATAATTAGAAGCTATCAATTTTATGTTCTGTATTTGACAATTACAAGTTCAGATCTTCAAGTTATAATTTGCAATAATAATTAGAAGCTATCAATTTTAAGTTCTGTATTTGACAATTACAAGTTCAGATCTCCAAGTTATAATTTGCAATAATTATTAGAAGCTATCAATTTTAAGTTCTGTATTTGACAATTCCTAGTTCAGATCTTCAAGTTATATTTTGAAATAATAATTTGAATTTAACAAATCTAAGTTCTGTAATTCACTATTACAAGTTCAGATCTTCAAGTTATAATTTACAATAATAATTTGAAGCTATCAATTTTAAGTTCTGTATTTGACAATTACAAGTTCAGATCTTCAAGTTATAATTTGCACTAATAATTTGTATTTAACAATTTGAAGTTCTGTATTTGACAATTACAAGTTCAGATCTTCAAGTTATAATTTGCAATAATAATTAGAAGCTATCAATTTTAAGTTCTGTATTTGACAATTACAAGTTCAGATCTTCAAGTTATAATTTGAAATAATAATTAGAAGCTCTCAATTTTAAGTTCTGTATTTGACAATTACAAGTTCAGATCTTCTAGTTATAATTTGCAATAATAATTAGAAGCTATCAATTTTAAGATCTGTATTTGACAATTACTAGTTCAGAACTTCAAGTTATAATTTGCAATAATAATTTGTATTTAACAATTAGAAGTTCTGTATTTGACTATTACAAGTTCAGATCTTCGAATTATTATTTGCAATCTTAGTTTGAATTTAACAATTCGAAGTTCTGTATTTTCCTATTACAGGTTCAGATCTTCAAGTTATAATTTGCAATCAAAATTTGTATTTAACAATGCTAAGTTGCGTATTTGTCTATTACAAGTTCAGATCTTCAAATTATATTTTGCAATAATAATTAGAAGCTATCAATTTTAAGTTCTGTATTTGACAATTACAAGTTCAGATCTTCAAGTTATTATTTGCAATAATAATTAGAAGCTATCAATTTTAAGTTCTGTATTTGACAATTACAAGTTCAGATCTTCAAGTTATAATTTACAATAATAATTAGAAGCTATCAATTTTAAGTTCTGTATTTGACAATTACAAGTTCAGATCTTCAAGTTATAATTTGCAATAATAATTAGAAGCTATCAATTTTAAGTTCTGTATTTCACAATTACTAGTTCAGATCTTCAAGTTATAATTTGACATAATAATTTGAATTTATCAAATCTAAGTTCTGTAATTCACTATTACAAGTTCAGATGTTCAAGTTATAATTTACAATAATAATTAGAAGCTATCAATTTTAAGTGCTGTATTTGACAATTACAAGTTCAGATCTTCTAGTTATAATTTGCACTAATAATTTGTATTTAACAATTTGAAGTTCTGTATTTAACAATTACAAGTTCAGATCTTCAAGTTATAATTTGCAATAATAATTAGAAGCTATCAATTTTAAGTTCTGTATTTGACAATTACTAGTTCAGATCTTCAAGTTATAATTTGAAATAATAATTTGAATTTAACAAATCTAAGTTCTGTAATTCACGATTACAAGTTCAGATCTTCAAGTTATAATATGCAATAATAATTAGAAGCTATCAATTTTAAGTTCTGTATTTGACAATTACAAGTTCAGATCTTCAAGTTATAATTTGCAATAATAATTAGAAGCTATCAATTTTAAGTTCTGTATTTGACAATTACAAGTTCAGATCTTCAAGTTATAATTTGAAATAATAATTAGAAGCTATCAATTTTAAGTTCTGTATTTGACAATTACAAGTTCAGATCTTCTAGTTATAATTTGCAATAATAATTAGAAGCTATCAATTTTAAGATCTGTATTTGACAATTACTAGTTCAGAACTTCAAGTTATAATTTGCAATAATAATTTGTATTTAACAATTAGAAGTTCTGTATTTGACTATTACAAGTTCAGATCTTCGAATTAATATTTGCAATCTTAGTTTGAATTTAACAATTCGAAGTTCTGTATTTTCCTATTACAGGTTCAGATCTTCAAGTTATAATTTGCAATAACAATTTGTATTTAACAATGCTAAGTTGCGTATTTGTCTATTACAAGTTCAGATCTTCAAATTATATTTTGCAATAATAATTAGAAGCTATCAATTTTAAGTTCTGTATTTGACAATTACAAGTTCAGATCTTCAAGTTATTATTTGCAATAATAATTAGAAGCTATCAATTTTAAGTTCTGTATTTCACAATTACAAGTTCAGATCTTCAAGTTATAATTTACAATAATAATTAGAAGCTATCAATTTTAAGTTCTGTATTTGACAATTACAAGTTTAGATCTACAAGTTATAATTTGCAATAATAATTAGAAGCTATCAATTTTAAGTTCTGTATTTGACAATTACTAGTTCAGATCTTCAAGTTATAATTTGAAATAATAATTTGAATTTAACAAATCTAAGTTCTGTAATTCACGATTACAAGTTCAGATCTTCAAGTTATAACTTACAATAATAATTAGAAGCTATCAATTTTAAGTTCTGTATTTGACAATTACAAGTTCAGATCTTCAAGTTATAATTTGCAATAATAATTAGAAGCTATTAATTTTAAGTTCTGTATTTGACAATTACAAGTTCAGATCTTCAAGTTATAATTTGAAATAATAATTAGAAGCTATCAATTTTATGTTCTGTATTTGACAATTACAAGTTCAGATCTTCAAGTTATAATTTGCAATAATAATTAGAAGCTATCAATTTTAAGTTCTGTATTTGACAATTACAAGTTCAGATCTCCAAGTTATAATTTGCAATAATTATTAGAAGCTATCACTTTCAAGTTCTGTATTTGACAATTCCTAGTTCAGATCTTCAAGTTATAATTTACAATAATAATTAGAAGCTATCAATTTTAAGTTCTGTATTTGACAATTACAAGTTCAGATCTTCAAGTTATAATTTGCACTAATAATTTGTATTTAACAATTTGAAGTTCTGTATTTGACAATTACAAGTTCAGATCTTCAAGTTATAATTTGCAATAATAATTAGAAGCTATCAATTTTAAGTTCTGTATTTGACAATTACAAGTTCAGATCTTCAAGTTATAATTTGAAATAATAATTAGAAGCTCTCAATTTTAAGTTCTGTATTTGACAATTACAAGTTCAGATCTTCTAGTTATAATTTGCAATAATAATTAGAAGCTATCAATTTTAAGATCTGTATTTGACAATTACTAGTTCAGAACTTCAAGTTATAATTTGCACTAATAATTTGTATTTAACAATTAGAAGTTCTGTATTTGACTATTACAAGTTCAGATCTTCAAGTTATAATTTGAAATAATAATTAGAAGCTATCAATTTTAAGTTCTGTATTTGACAATTACAAGTTCAGATCTTCAAGTTATAATTTGCAATAATAATTAGAAGCTATCAATTTTATGTTCTGTATTTGACAATTACTAGTTCAGATCTTCAAGTTATAATTTGAAATAATAATTTGAATTTAACAAATCTAAGTTCTGTAATTCACTATTACAAGTTCAGATCTTCAAGTTATAACTTACAATAATAATTAGAAGCTATCAATTTTAAGTTCTGTATTTGACAATTACAAGTTCAGATCTTCAAGTTATAATTTGAAATAATAATTAGAAGCTATCAATTTTATGTTCTGTATTTGACAATTACAAGTTCAGATCTTCAAGTTATAATGTGCAATAATAATTAGAAGCTATCAATTTTAAGTTCTGTATTTGACAATTACAAGTTCAGATCTTCAAGTTATAATTTGCACTAATAATTTGTATTTAACAATTAGACGTTCTGTATTTGACAATTACAAGTTCAGATCTTCAAGTTATAATTTGCAATAATAATTAGAAGCTATCAATTTTAAGATCTGTATTTGACAATTACTAGTTCAGAACTTCAAGTTATAATTTGCACTAATAATTTGTATTTAACAATTAGAAGTTCTGTATTTGACTATTACAAGTTCAGATCTTCAAGTTATAATTTGCAATCACAATTTGAATTTAACAATGCTAAGTTGCGTATTTGTCTATTACAAGTTCAGATCTTCAAATTATAATTTGCAATAATAATTAGAAGCTATCAATTTTAAGTTCTGAATTTGACAATTACAAGTTCAGATCTTCAAGTTATTATTTGCAATAATAATTAGAAGCTATCATTCTTAAGTTCTGTATTTGACAATTACAAGTTCAGATCTTCTAGTTATAATTTACAATAATAATTAGAAGCTATCAATTTTAAGTTCTGTATTTGACAATTACAAGTTCAGATCTACAAGTTATAATTTGCAATAATAATTAGAAGCTATCAATTTTAAGTTCTGCATTTGACAATTACTAGTTCAGATCTTCAAGTTATAATTTGAAATAATAATTTGAATTTAACAAATCTAAGTTCTGTAATTCATGATTACAAGTTCAGATCTTCAAGTTATAACTTACAATAATAATTAGAAGCTATCAATTTTAAGTTCTGTATTTGACAATAACAAGTTCAGATCTTCAAGTTATAATTTGCAATAATAATTAGAAGCTATTAATTTTAAGTTCTGTATTTGACAATTACAAGTTCAGATCTTCAAGTTATAATTTGCAATAATAATTAGAAGCTATCAATTTTAAGTTCTGAATTTGACAATTTCAAGTTCAGATCTTCAAGTTATTATTTGCAATAATAATTAGAAGCTATCAATCTTAAGTTCTGTATTTGACAATTACAAGTTCAGATCTTCAAGTTATAATTTACAATAATAATTAGAAGCTATCAATTTTAAGTTCTGTATTTGACAACTACAAGTTCAGATCTTCAAGTTATAATTTGCAATAATAATTAGAAGCTATTAATTTTAAGTTCTGTATTTGACAATTACTAGTTCAGATCTTCAAGTTATAATTTGCAATAATAATTAGAAGCTATCAATTTTAAGTTCTGCATTTGACAATTACTAGTTCAGATCTTCAAGTTATAATTTGAAATAATAATTTGAATTTAACAAATCTAAGTTCTGTAATTCATGATTACAGGTTCAGATCTTCAAGTTATAACTTACAATAATAATTAGAAGCTATCAATTTTAAGTTCTGTATTTGACAATAACAAGTTCAGATCTTCAAGTTATAATTTGCAATAATAATTAGAAGCTATTAATTTTAAGTTCTGTATTTGACAATTACAAGTTCAGATCTTCTAGTTATAATTTGCAATAATAATTAGAAGCTATCAATTTTAAGATCTGTATTTGACAATTACTAGTTCAGAACTTCAAGTTATAATTTGCAATAATAATTTGTATTTAACAATTAGAAGTTCTGTATTTGACTATTACAAGTTCAGATCTTCGAATTAATATTTGCAATCTTAGTTTGAATTTAACAATTCGAAGTTCTGTATTTTCCTATTACAGGTTCAGATCTTCAAGTTATAATTTGCAATCACAATTTGTATTTAACAATGCTAAGTTGCGTATTTGTCTATTACAAGTTCAGATCTTCAAATTATATTTTGCAATAATAATTAGAAGCTATCAATTTTAAGTTCTGTATTTGACAATTACAAGTTCAGATCTTCAAGTTATTATTTGCAATAATAATTAGAAGCTATCAATTTTAAGTTCTGTATTTCACAATTACAAGTTCAGATCTTCAAGTTATAATTTACAATAATAATTAGAAGCTATCAATTTTAAGTTCTGTATTTGACAATTACAAGTTTAGATCTTCAAGTTATAATTTGCAATAATAATTAGAAGCTATCAATTTTAAGTTCTGTATTTGACAATTACTAGTTCAGATCTTCAAGTTATAATTTGAAATAATAATTTGAATTTAACAAATCTAAGTTCTGTAATTCACGATTACAAGTTCAGATCTTCAAGTTATAATTTGCAATAATTATTAGAAGCTATCAATTTTAAGTTCTGTATTTGACAATTACAAGTTCAGATCTCCAAGTTATAATTTGCAATAATTATTAGAAGCTATCAATTTTAAGTTCTGTATTTGACAATTCCTAGTTCAGATCTTCAAGTTATATTTTGAAATAATAATTTGAATTTAACAAATCTAAGTTCTGTAATTCACTATTACAAGTTCAGATCTTCAAGTTATAATTTACAATAATAATTAGAAGCTATCAATTTTAAGTTCTGTATTTGACAATTACAAGTTCAGATCTTCAAGTTATAATTTGCACTAATAATTTGTATTTAAGAATTTGAAGTTCTGTATTTGACAATTACAAGTTCAGATCTTCAAGTTATAATTTGCAATAATAATTAGAAGCTATCAATTTTAAGTTCTGTATTTGACAATTACAAGTTCAGATCTTCAAGTTATAATTTGAAATAATAATTAGAAGCTCTCAATTTTAAGTTCTGTATTTGACAATTACAAGTTCAGATCTTCTAGTTATAATTTGCAATAATAATTAGAAGCTATCAATTTTAAGATCTGTATTTGACAATTACTAGTTCAGAACTTCAAGTTATAATTTGCACTAATAATTTGTATTTAACAATTAGAAGTTCTGTATTTGACTATTACAAGTTCAGATCTTCAAGTTATAATTTGAAATAATAATTAGAAACTATCAATTTTAAGTTCTGTATTTGACAATTACAAGTTCAGATCTTCAAGTTATAATTTGCAATAATAATTAGAAGCTATCAATTTTATGTTCTGTATTTGACAATTACTAGTTCAGATCTTCAAGTTATAATTTGAAATAATAATTTGAATTTAACAAATCTAAGTTCTGTAATTCACTATTACAAGTTCAGATCTTCAAGTTATAACTTACAATAATAATTAGAAGCTATCAATTTTAAGTTCTGTATATGACAATTACAAGTTCAGATCTTCAAGTTATAATTTGAAATAATAATTAGAAGCTATCAATTTTATGTTCTGTATTTGACAATTACAAGTTCAGATCTTCAAGTTATAATGTGCAATAATAATTAGAAGCTATCAATTTTAAGTTCTGTATTTGACAATTACAAGTTCAGATCTTCAAGTTATAATTTGCACTAATAATTTGTATTTAACAATTAGACGTTCTGTATTTGACAATTACAAGTTCAGATCTTCAAGTTATAATTTGCAATAATAATTAGAAGCTATCAATTTTAAGATCTGTATTTGACAATTACTAGTTCAGAACTTCAAGTTATAATTTGCACTAATAATTTGTATTTAACAATTAGAAGTTCTGTATTTGACTATTACAAGTTCAGATCTTCAAGTTATAATTTGCAATCACAATTTGAATTTAACAATGCTAAGTTGCGTATTTGTCTATTACAAGTTCAGATCTTCAAATTATAATTTGCAATAATAATTAGAAGCTATCAATTTTAAGTTCTGAATTTGACAATTACAAGTTCAGATCTTCAAGTTATTATTTGCAATAATAATTAGAAGCTATCATTCTTAAGTTCTGTATTTGACAATTACAAGTTCAGATCTTCAAGTTATAATTTACAATAATAATTAGAAGCTATCAATTTTAAGTTCTGTATTTGACAATTACAAGTTCAGATCTTCAAGTTATAATTTGTAATAATAATTAGAAGCTATCAATTTTAAGTTCTGCATTTGACAATTACTAGTTCAGATCTTCAAGTTATAATTTGAAATAATAATTTGAATTTAACAAATCTAAGTTCTGTAATTCATGATTACAAGTTCAGATCTTCAAGTTATAACTTACAATAATAATTAGAAGCTATCAATTTTAAGTTCTGTATTTGACAATAACAAGTTCAGATCTTCAAGTTATAATTTGCAATAATAATTATAAGCTATTAATTTTAAGTTCTGTATTTGACAATTACAAGTTCAGATCTTCAAGTTATAATTTGCAATAATAATTAGAAGCTATCAATTTTAAGTTCTGAATTTGACAATTTCAAGTTCAGATCTTCAAGTTATTATTTGCAATAATAATTAGAAGCTATCAATCTTAAGTTCTGTATTTGACAATTACAAGTTCAGATCTTCAAGTTATAATTTACAATAATAATTAGAAGCTATCAATTTTAAGTTCTGTATTTGACAACTACAAGTTCAGATCTTCAAGTTATAATTTGCAATAATAATTAGAAGCTATTAATTTTAAGTTCTGTATTTGACAATTACTAGTTCAGATCTTCAAGTTATAATTTGCAATAATAATTAGAAGCTATCAATTTTAAGTTCTGCATTTGACAATTACTAGTTCAGATCTTCAAGTTATAATTTGAAATAATAATTTGAATTTAACAAATCTAAGTTCTGTAATTCATGATTACAGGTTCAGATCTTCAAGTTATAACTTACAATAATAATTAGAAGCTATCAATTTTAAGTTCTGTATTTGACAATAACAAGTTCAGATCTTCAAGTTATAATTTGCAATAATAATTAGAAGCTATTAATTTTAAGTTCTGTATTTGACAATTACAAGTTCAGATCTTCAAGTTATTATTTGCAATAATAATTAGAAGCTATCAATTTTAAGTTCTGAATTTGACAATTACAAGTTCAGATCTTCAAGTTATTATTTGCAATAATAATTAGAAGCTATCAATCTTAAGTTCTGTATTTGACAATTACAAGTTCAGATCTTCAAGTTATAATTTACAATAATAATTTGAAGCTATCAATTTTAAGTTCTGTATTTGACAACTACAAGTTCAGATCTTCAAGTTATAATTTGCAATAATAATTAGAAGCTATCAATTTTAAGTTCTGCATTTGACAATTACTAGTTCAGATCTTCAAGTTATAATTTGAAATAATAATTTGAATTTAACAAATCTAAGTTCTGTAATTCATGATTACAAGTTCAGATCTTCAAGTTATAACTTACAATAATAATTAGAAGCTATCAATTTTATGTTCTGTATTTGACAATTACAAGTTCAGATCTTCAAGTTATAATTCGCAATAATAATTAGAAGCTATCAATTTTAAGTTCTGTATTTGACAATTACAAGTTCAGATCTTCAAGTTATAATTTGAAATAATAATTTGAATTTAACAAATCTAAGTTCTGTAATTCACTATTACAAGTTCAGATCTTCAAGTTATAATTTACAATAATAATTAGAAGCTATCAATTTTAAGTTCTGTATTTGACTATTACTAGTTCAGATCTTCAAGTTATAATTTGCAATAATAATTAGAAGCTATCAATTTTAAGTTCTGTATTTGACAATTACAAGTTCAGATCTTCAAGTTATAATTTGAAATAATAATTTGAATTTAACAAATCTAAGTTCTGTAATTCATGATTACAAGTTCAGATCTTCACGTTATAACTTACAATAATAATTAGAAGCTATCAATTTTAAGTTCTGTATTTGACAATTACAAGTTCAGATCTTCAAGTTATAATTTGCAATAATAATTAGAAGCTATTAATTTTAAGTTCTGTATTTGACAATTACAAGTTCAGATCTTGAAGTTATAATTTGAAATAATAATTAGATGCTATCAATTTTATGTTCTGTATTTGACAATTACAAGTTCAGATCTTCAAGTTATAATTCGCAATAATAATTAGAAGCTATCAATTTTAAGTTCTGTATTTGACAATTACAAGTTCAGATCTTCAAGTTATAATTTGAAATAATAATTTGAATTTAACAAATCTAAGTTCTGTAATTCACTATTACAAGTTCAGATCTTCAAGTTATAATTTACAATAATAATTAGAAGCTATCAATTTTAAGTTCTGTATTTGACTATTACAAGTTCAGATCTTCAAGTTATAATTTGCAATAATAATTAGAAGCTATAAATTTTAAGTTCTGTATTTGACAATTACAAGTTCAGATCTTCAAGTTATAATTTGCACTAATAATTTGTATTTAACAATTAGAAGTTCTGTATTTGACAATTACAAGTTCAGATCTTCAAGTTATAATTTGCAATAATAATTAGAAGCTATCAATTTTAAGTTCTGTATTTGACAATTACTAGTTCAGATCTTCAAGTTATAATTTGCACTAATAATTTGTATTTAACAATTAGAAGTTCTGTATTTGACTATTACAAGTTCAGATCTTCGAATTATTATTTGCAATCTTAGTTTGAATTTAACAATTCGAAGTTCTGTATTTACCTATTACAGGTTCAGATCTTCAAGTTATAATTTGCAATCACAATTTGTATTTAACAATGCTAAGTTGCGTATTTGTCTATTACAAGTTCAGATCTTCAAGTTATTATTTGAAATAATAATTAGAAGCTATCAATTTTAAGTTCTGTATTTGACAATTACAAGTTCAGATCTTGAAGTTATAATTTACAATAATAATTAGAAGCTATCAATTTTAAGTTCTGTATTTAACAATTACAAGTTCAGATCTTCAAGTTATAATATGCAATAATAATTAGAAGCTATCAATTTTAAGTTCTGTATTTGACAATTACTAGTTCAGATCTTCAAGTTATAATTTGAAATAATAATTTGAATTTAACAAATCTAAGTTCTGTTATTCACTATTACAAGTTCAGATCTTCAAGTTATAATTTACAATAATAATTAGAAGCTATCAATTTTAAGTTCTGTATTTGACAATTACAAGTTCAGATCTTCAAGTTATAATTTGCACTAATAATTTGTATTTAACAATTTGAAGTTCTGTATTTGACAATTACAAGTTCAGATCTTCAAGTTATAATTTGCAATAATAATTAGAAGCTATTAATTTTAAGTTCTGTATTTGACAATTACAAGTTCAGATCGTCAAGTTATAATTTGAAATAATAATTAGAAGCTATCAATTTTATGTTCTGTATTTGACAATTACAAGTGCAGATCTTCAAGTTATAATTTGCAATAATAATTAGAAGCTATCAATTTTAAGTTCTGTATTTGACAATTACAAGTTCAGATCTTCAAGTTATAATTTGCAATAATAATTAGAAGCTATCAATTTTAAGTTCTGTATTTGACAATTACAAGTTCAGATCTTCAAGTTATTATTTGCAATAATAATTAGAAGGTATTAATTTTAAGTTCTGTATTTGGCAATTACAAGTTCAGTTCTTCAAGTTATAATTTGAAATAATAATTTGAAGCTCTCAATTTTAAGTTCTGTATTTGACAATTACAAGTTCAGATCTTACAAGTTCAGATCGTCAAGTTATAATTTGAAATAATAATTAGAAGCTATCAATTTTATGTTCTGTATTTGACAATTACAAGTGCAGATCTTCAAGTTATAATTTGCAATAATAATTAGAAGCTATCAATTTTAAGTTCTGTATTTGACAATTACAAGTTCAGATCTTCAAGTTATAATTTGCAATAATAATTAGAAGCTATCAATTTTAAGTTCTGTATTTGACAATTACTAGTTCAGTTCTCCAAGTTATTATTTGCAATAATAATTAGAAGCTATCAATTTTAAGTTCTGTATTTGACAATTACAAGTTCAGATCTTCAAGTTATAATTTACAATAATAATTAGAAGCTATCAATTTTTTGAGTTCTGTATTTGACAATTACTAGTTCAGATCTTCAAGTTATAATTTGCAATAATAATTAGAAGCTATCAATTTTAGTTCTGTATTTGACAATTACTAGTTCAGATCTTCAAGTTATAATTTGAAATAATAATTTGAATTTAACAAATCTAAGTTCTGTAATTCACTATTACAAGTTCAGATCTTCAAGTTATAATTTACAATAATAATTAGAAGCTTTCAATTTTAAGTTCTGTATTTGATAATTACAAGTTCAGATCTTCAAGTTATAAATTGAAATAATAATTAGAAGCTATCAATTTTAAGTTCTGTATTTGACAATTACAAGTTCAGATCTTCTAGTTATAATTAGCAATAATAATTAGAAGCTATCAATATTAAGTTCTGTATTTGAAAATTACTAGTTCAGATCTTCAAGTTATAATTTGAAATAATAATTTGAATTTAACAAATCTTAGTTCTGTAATTCACTATTACAAATTCAGATCTTCAAGTTATAATTTGCAATAATAATTAGAAGCTATCAATTTTAAGTTCTGTATTTGACAATTACTAGTTCAGATCTTCAAGTTATAATTTGCACTAATAATTTGTATTTAACAATTGGAAGTTCTGTATTTGACTATTACAAGTTCAGATCTTCAAATTATTATTTGCAATAATAATTATAAGCTATCAATTTAAGTTCTGTATTTGACAATTACTGGTTCAGATCTTCAAGTTATAATTTGAAATAATAATTTGAATTTAACAAATCTAAGTTTTGTAATTCACTATTACAAGTTCAGATCTACAAGTTATAATTTGCAATAATAATTAGAAGCTATCAATTTTAAGTTCTGTATTTGACAATTACAAGTTCAGATCTTCAAGTTATAATTTGCACTAATAATTTGTTTTTAACAGTTAGAAGTTCTGTATTTGACTATTACTAGTTCAGATTTTCAAATTATTATTTGCAATCTTAGTTTGAATTTAACAATTAGAAGTTCTGTATTTACCTATTACAAGTTCAGATCTTCAAGTTATAATTTGCACTAATAATTTGTATTCAACAATTCGATGTTCTGTATTTGACTATTACAAGTTCAGATCTTCAAGTTATAATTTGAACTATAATTATAAGCTATCAGTTTTAAGTTCTGTATTTGACAATTACAAGTACAGATCTGCAAGTTATTATTTGCAATAATAATTAGAAGCTATCAATTTTAAGTTCTGTATTTGACAATTACAAGTTCAGAACTTCAAGTTATAATTTGAAATAATAATTAGAAGCTATCAATTTTAAGTTCTGCATTTGACAATTACTAGTTCAGATCTTCAAGTTATAATTTGAAATAATAATTTGAATTTAACAAATCTAAGTTCTGTAATTCATGATTACAAGTTCAGATCTTCACGTTATAACTTACAATAATAATTAGAAGCTATCAATTTTAAGTTCTGTATTTGACAATTACAAGTTCAGATCTTCAAGTTATAATTTGCAATAATAATTAGAAGCTATTAATTTTAAGTTCTGTATTTGACAATTACAAGTTCAGATCTTGAAGTTATAATTTGAAATAATAATTAGATGCTATCAATTTTATGTTCTGTATTTGACAATTACAAGTTCAGATCTTCAAGTTATAATTCGCAATAATAATTAGAAGCTATCAATTTTAAGTTCTGTATTTGACAATTACAAGTTCAGATCTTCAAGTTATAATTTGAAATAATAATTTGAATTTAACAAATCTAAGTTCTGTAATTCACTATTACAAGTTCAGATCTTCAAGTTATAATTTACAATAATAATTAGAAGCTATCAATTTTAAGTTCTGTATTTGACTATTACAAGTTCAGATCTTCAAGTTATAATTTGCAATAATAATTAGAAGCTATAAATTTTAAGTTCTGTATTTGACAATTACAAGTTCAGATCTTCAAGTTATAATTTGCACTAATAATTTGTATTTAACAATTAGAAGTTCTGTATTTGACAATTACAAGTTCAGATCTTCAAGTTATAATTTGCAATAATAATTAGAAGCTATCAATTTTAAGTTCTGTATTTGACAATTACTAGTTCAGATCTTCAAGTTATAATTTGCACTAATAATTTGTATTTAACAATTAGAAGTTCTGTATTTGACTATTACAAGTTCAGATCTTCGAATTATTATTTGCAATCTTAGTTTGAATTTAACAATTCGAAGTTCTGTATTTACCTATTACAGGTTCAGATCTTCAAGTTATAATTTGCAATCACAATTTGTATTTAACAATGCTAAGTTGCGTATTTGTCTATTACAAGTTCAGATCTTCAAGTTATTATTTGAAATAATAATTAGAAGCTATCAATTTTAAGTTCTGTATTTGACAATTACAAGTTCAGATCTTGAAGTTATAATTTACAATAATAATTAGAAGCTATCAATTTTAAGTTCTGTATTTAACAATTACAAGTTCAGATCTTCAAGTTATAATATGCAATAATAATTAGAAGCTATCAATTTTAAGTTCTGTATTTGACAATTACTAGTTCAGATCTTCAAGTTATAATTTGAAATAATAATTTGAATTTAACAAATCTAAGTTCTGTTATTCACTATTACAAGTTCAGATCTTCAAGTTATAATTTACAATAATAATTAGAAGCTATCAATTTTAAGTTCTGTATTTGACAATTACAAGTTCAGATCTTCAAGTTATAATTTGCACTAATAATTTGTATTTAACAATTTGAAGTTCTGTATTTGACAATTACAAGTTCAGATCTTCAAGTTATAATTTGCAATAATAATTAGAAGCTATTAATTTTAAGTTCTGTATTTGACAATTACAAGTTCAGATCGTCAAGTTATAATTTGAAATAATAATTAGAAGCTATCAATTTTATGTTCTGTATTTGACAATTACAAGTGCAGATCTTCAAGTTATAATTTGCAATAATAATTAGAAGCTATCAATTTTAAGTTCTGTATTTGACAATTACAAGTTCAGATCTTCAAGTTATAATTTGCAATAATAATTAGAAGCTATCAATTTTAAGTTCTGTATTTGACAATTACAAGTTCAGATCTTCAAGTTATTATTTGCAATAATAATTAGAAGGTATTAATTTTAAGTTCTGTATTTGGCAATTACAAGTTCAGTTCTTCAAGTTATAATTTGAAATAATAATTTGAAGCTCTCAATTTTAAGTTCTGTATTTGACAATTACAAGTTCAGATCTTACAAGTTCAGATCGTCAAGTTATAATTTGAAATAATAATTAGAAGCTATCAATTTTATGTTCTGTATTTGACAATTACAAGTGCAGATCTTCAAGTTATAATTTGCAATAATAATTAGAAGCTATCAATTTTAAGTTCTGTATTTGACAATTACAAGTTCAGATCTTCAAGTTATAATTTGCAATAATAATTAGAAGCTATCAATTTTAAGTTCTGTATTTGACAATTACTAGTTCAGTTCTCCAAGTTATTATTTGCAATAATAATTAGAAGCTATCAATTTTAAGTTCTGTATTTGACAATTACAAGTTCAGATCTTCAAGTTATAATTTACAATAATAATTAGAAGCTATCAATTTTTTGAGTTCTGTATTTGACAATTACTAGTTCAGATCTTCAAGTTATAATTTGCAATAATAATTAGAAGCTATCAATTTTAGTTCTGTATTTGACAATTACTAGTTCAGATCTTCAAGTTATAATTTGAAATAATAATTTGAATTTAACAAATCTAAGTTCTGTAATTCACTATTACAAGTTCAGATCTTCAAGTTATAATTTACAATAATAATTAGAAGCTTTCAATTTTAAGTTCTGTATTTGATAATTACAAGTTCAGATCTTCAAGTTATAAATTGAAATAATAATTAGAAGCTATCAATTTTAAGTTCTGTATTTGACAATTACAAGTTCAGATCTTCTAGTTATAATTAGCAATAATAATTAGAAGCTATCAATATTAAGTTCTGTATTTGAAAATTACTAGTTCAGATCTTCAAGTTATAATTTGAAATAATAATTTGAATTTAACAAATCTTAGTTCTGTAATTCACTATTACAAATTCAGATCTTCAAGTTATAATTTGCAATAATAATTAGAAGCTATCAATTTTAAGTTCTGTATTTGACAATTACTAGTTCAGATCTTCAAGTTATAATTTGCACTAATAATTTGTATTTAACAATTGGAAGTTCTGTATTTGACTATTACAAGTTCAGATCTTCAAATTATTATTTGCAATAATAATTATAAGCTATCAATTTAAGTTCTGTATTTGACAATTACTGGTTCAGATCTTCAAGTTATAATTTGAAATAATAATTTGAATTTAACAAATCTAAGTTTTGTAATTCACTATTACAAGTTCAGATCTACAAGTTATAATTTGCAATAATAATTAGAAGCTATCAATTTTAAGTTCTGTATTTGACAATTACAAGTTCAGATCTTCAAGTTATAATTTGCACTAATAATTTGTTTTTAACAGTTAGAAGTTCTGTATTTGACTATTACTAGTTCAGATTTTCAAATTATTATTTGCAATCTTAGTTTGAATTTAACAATTAGAAGTTCTGTATTTACCTATTACAAGTTCAGATCTTCAAGTTATAATTTGCACTAATAATTTGTATTCAACAATTCGATGTTCTGTATTTGACTATTACAAGTTCAGATCTTCAAGTTATAATTTGAACTATAATTATAAGCTATCAGTTTTAAGTTCTGTATTTGACAATTACAAGTACAGATCTGCAAGTTATTATTTGCAATAATAATTAGAAGCTATCAATTTTAAGTTCTGTATTTGACAATTACAAGTTCAGAACTTCAAGTTATAATTTGAAATAATAATTAGAAGCTATCAATTTTAAGTTCTGCATTTGACAATTACAAGTTCAGATCTTCAAGTTATAATTTGCAATAATAATTAGAAGCTATCAATTTTAAGTTCTGTATTTGACAATTACTAGTTCAGATCTTCAAGTTATACTTTGAAATAATAATTTGAATTTAACAAATCTAAGTTCTGTAATTCACTATTACAAGTTCAGATCTTCAAGTTATAATTTACAATAATAATTAGAAGCTATCAATTTTAAGTTCTGTATTTGACTATTACGAGTTCAGATCTTCAAGTTATAATTTACAATAATAATTAGAAGCTATCAATTTTAAGTTCTGTATTTGACAATTACAAGTTCATATCTTCAAGTTATAATTTGCAATAATAATTAGAAGCTATTAATTTTAAGTTCTGTATTTGACAATTACAAGTTCAGATCTTCAAGTTATAATTTGCAATAATAATTAGAAGCTATCAATTTTAAGTTCTGTATTTGACAATTACTAGTTCAGATCTTCAAGTTATAATTTCAAGTAATAATTTGAATTTAACAAATCTAAGTTGTGTAATTCACTATTACAAGTTCAGATCTTCAAGTTATAATTTACAATAATAATTAGAAGCTATCAATTTTAAGTTCTGTATTTGACAATTACATGTTCAGATCTTCAAGTAATAATTTGCACTAATAATTTGTATTTAACAATTAGAAGTTCTGTATTTGACAATTAGAAGTTCAGATCTTCAAGTTATAATTTGCAATAATAATTAGAAGCTATCAATTTTAAGTTCTGTATTTGACAATTACAAGTTCAGATCTTCAAGTTATAATTTGCACTAATAATTTGTATTTAACAATTAGAAGTTCTGTATTTGACTATTACAAGTTCAGATCTTCGAATTATTATTTGCAATCTTAGTTTGAATTTAACAATTCGAAGTTCTGTATTTACCTATTAAAGGTTCAGATCTTCAAGTTATAATTTGCAATCACAATTTTTATTTAACAATGCTAAGTTGCGTATTTGTCTATTACAAGTTCAGATCTTCAAATTATAATTTGCAATAATAATTAGAAGCTATCAATTTTAAGTTCTGTATTTGACAATTACAAGTTCAGATCTTCAAGTTATTATTTGCAATAATAATTAGAAGCTATCAATTTTAAGTTCTGTAATTGACAATTACAAGTTCAGATCTTCAAGTTATAATTTACAATAATAATTAGAAGCTATCAATTTTAAGTTCTGTATTTGACAATTACAAGTTCAGATCTTCTAGTTATAATTTGCAATAATAATTAGAAGCTATCAATATTAAGTTCTGTATTTGAAAATTACTAGTTCAGATCTTCAAGTTATAATTTGCACTAATAATTTGTATTTAACAATTAGAAGTTCTGTATTTGACAATTACAAGTTCAGATCTTTAGTTCTAATTTGCAATAATAATTAGAAGCTATCAATATTAAGTTCTGTATTTGAAAATTACTAGTTCAGATCTTCAAGTTATAATTTGCACTAATAATTTGTATTTAATAATTAGAAGTTCTGTATTTGACAATTACTAGTTCAGATCTTCAAGTTTTAATTTGAAATAATAATTTGAATTTAACAAATCTTAGTTCTGTAATTCACTATTACAAATTCAGATCTTCAACTTATAATTTGCAATAATAATTAGAAGCTATCAATTTTAAGTTTTGTATTTGAGAATTACTAGTTCAGATCTTCAAGTTATAATTTGCACTAATAATTTGTATTTAACAATTGGAAGTTCTGTATTTGACTATTACAAGTTCAGATCTTCAAATTATTATTTGCAATAATAATTATAAGCTATCAATTTAAGTTCTGTATTTGACAATTACAAGTTCAGATCTACAAGTTATAATTTGCACTAATAATTTGTATTTAACAATTAGAAGTTCTGTATTTGACAATTACAAGTTCAGATCTTCAAGTTATAATTTGCAATAATAATTAGAAGCTATCAATTTTAAGTTCTGTATTTGACAATTACTAGTTCAGATCTTCAAGTTATAATTTGAAGTAATAATTTGAATTTAACAAATCTAAGTTCTGTAATTCACTATTACAAGTTCAGATCGTCAAGTTATAATTTGAAATAATAATTAGAAGCTATCAATTTTATGTTCTGTATTTGACAATTACAAGTGCAGATCTTCAAGTTATAATTTGCAATAATAATTAGAAGCTATCAATTTAAATTCTGTATTTGACAATTACTAGTTCAGATCTTCAAGTTATAATTTGCACTAATAATTTGTATTTAACAATTGGAAGTTCTGTATTTGACTATTACAAGTTCAGATCTTCAAATTATTATTTGCAATAATAATTATAAGCTATCAATTTTAAGTTCTGTATTTGACAATTACAAGTTCAGATCTACAAGTTATAATTTGCACTAATAATTTGTATTTAACAATTAGAAGTTCTGTATTTGACAATTACAAGTTCAGATCTTCAAGTTATAATTTGCAATAATAATTAGAAGCTATCAATTTTAAGTTCTGTATTTGACAATTACTCGTTCAGATCTTCAAGTTATAATTTGCACTAATAATTAGAAGCTATCAATTTTAAGTTCTGTATTTGACAATTACTAGTTCAGATCTTCAAGTTATAATTTGCACTAATAATTTGTATTTAACAATTAGAAGTTCTGTATTTGACTATTACAAGTTCAGATCTTCGAATTATTATTTGCAATCTTAGTTTGAATTTAACAATTCGAAGTTCTGTATTTACCTATTACAGGTTCAGATCTTCAAGTTATAACTTGCAATCACAATTTGTATTTAACAATGCTAAGTTGCGTATTTGTCTATTACAAGTTCAGATCTTCAAATTATAATTTGCAATAATAATTAGAAGCTATTAATTTTAAGTTCTGTATTTGACAATTACAAGTTCAGATCTACAAGTTATTATTTGAAATAATAATTAGAAGCTATCAATTTTAAGTTCTGTATTTGACAATTACAAGTTCAGATCTTGAAGTTATAATTTACAATAATAATTAGAAGCTATCAATTTTAAGTTCTGTATTTAACAATTACAAGTTCAGATCTTCAAGTTATAATATGCAATAATAATTAGAAGCTATCAATTTTAAGTTCTGTATTTGACAATTTCTAGTTCAGATCTTCAAGTTATAATTTGAAATAATAATTTGAATTTAACAAATCTAAGTTCTGTAATTCACTATTACAAGTTCAGATCTTCAAGTTATAATTTACAATAATAATTAGAAGCTATCAATTTTAAGTTCTGTATTTGACAATTACAAGTTCAGATCTTCAAGTTATAATTTGCACTAATAATTTGTATTTAACAATTTGAAGTTCTGTATTTGACAATTACAAGTTCAGATCTTCAAGTTATAATTTGCAATAATAATTAGAAGCTATTAATTTTAAGTTCTGTATTTGACAATTACAAGTTCAGATCGTCAAGTTATAATTTGAAATAATAATTAGAAGCTATCAATTTTATGTTCTGTATTTGACAATTACAAGTGCAGATCTTCAAGTTATAATTTGCAATAATAATTAGAAGCTATCAATTTTAAGTTCTGTATTTGACAATTACAAGTTCAGATCTTCAAGTTATAATTTGCAATAATAATTAGAAGCTATCAATTTTAAGTTCTGTATTTGACAATTACTAGTTCAGTTCTCCAAGTTATTATTTGCAATAATAATTAGAAGCTATCAATTTTAAGTTCTGTATTTGACAATTACAAGTTCAGATCTTCAAGTTATAATTTACAATAATAATTAGAAGCTATCAATTTTTTGAGTTCTGTATTTGACAATTACTAGTTCAGATCTTCAAGTTATAATTTGCAATAATAATTAGAAGCTATCAATTTTAGTTCTGTATTTGACAATTACTAGTTCAGATCTTCAAGTTATAATTTGAAATAATAATTTGAATTTAACAAATCTAAGTTCTGTAATTCACTATTACAAGTTCAGATCTTCAAGTTATAATTTACAATAATAATTAGAAGCTTTCAATTTTAAGTTCTGTATTTGATAATTACAAGTTCAGATCTTCAAGTTATAATTTGCACTACAAATTTGTATTTAACAATTAGAAGTTCTGTATTTGACAATTACAAGTTCAGATCTTCAAGTTATAATTTGCAATAATAATTAGAAGCTATCAATTTTAAGTTGTGTATTTGACAATTACAAGTTCAGATCTTCAAGTTATAAATTGAAATAATAATTAGAAGCTATCAATTTTAAGTTCTGTATTTGACAATTACTAGTTCAGATCTTCAAGTTATAATTTGCACTAATAATTTGTATTTAACAATTAGAAGTTCTGTATTTGACAATTACAAGTTCAGATCTTTAGTTATAATTTGCAATAATAATTAGAAGCTATCAATATTAAGTTCTGTATTTGAAAATTACTAGTTCAGATCTTCAAGTTATAATTTGCACTAATAATTTGTATTTAATAATTAGAAGTTCTGTATTTGACAATTACTAGTTCAGATCTTCAAGTTATAATTTGAAATAATAATTTGAATTTAACAAATCTTAGTTCTGTAATTCACTATTACAAATTCAGATCTTCAAGTTATAATTTGCAATAATAATTAGAAGCTATCAATTTTAAGTTCTGTATTTGACAATTACTAGTTCAGATCTTCAAGTTATAATTTGCACTAATAATTTGTATTTAACAATTGGAAGTTCTGTATTTGACTATTACAAGTTCAGATCTTCAAATTATTATTTGCAATAATAATTATAAGCTATCAATTTAAGTTCTGTATTTGACAATTACTGGTTCAGATCTTCAAGTTATAATTTGAAATAATAATTTGAATTTAACAAATCTAAGTTTTGTAATTCACTATTACAAGTTCAGATCTACAAGTTATAATTTGCAATAATAATTAGAAGCTATCAATTTTAAGTTCTGTATTTGACAATTACAAGTTCAGATCTTCAAGTTATAATTTGCACTAATAATTTGTTTTTAACAGTTAGAAGTTCTGTATTTGACTATTACTAGTTCAGATTTTCAAATTATTATTTGCAATCTTAGTTTGAATTTAACAATTAGAAGTTCTGTATTTACCTATTACAAGTTCAGATCTTCAAGTTATAATTTGCACTAATAATTTGTATTTAACAATTCGATGTTCTGTATTTGACTATTACAAGTTCAGATCTTCAAGTTATAATTTGAACTATAATTATAAGCTATCAGTTTTAAGTTCTGTATTTGACAATTACAAGTACAGATCTGCAAGTTATTATTTGCAATAATAATTAGAAGCTATCAATTTTAAGTTCTGTATTTGACAATTACAAGTTCAGAACTTCAAGTTATAATTTGAAATAATAATTAGAAGCTATCAATTTTAAGTTCTGCATTTGACAATTACAAGTTCAGATCTTCAAGTTATAATTTGCAATAATAATTAGAAGCTATCAATTTTAAGTTCTGTATTTGACAATTACTAGTTCAGATCTTCAAGTTATACTTTGAAATAATAATTTGAATTTAACAAATCTAAGTTCTGTAATTCACTATTACAAGTTCAGATCTTCAAGTTATAATTTACAATAATAATTAGAAGCTATCAATTTTAAGTTCTGTATTTGACTATTACGAGTTCAGATCTTCAAGTTATAATTTACAATAATAATTAGAAGCTATCAATTTTAAGTTCTGTATTTGACAATTACAAGTTCATATCTTCAAGTTATAATTTGCAATAATAATTAGAAGCTATTAATTTTAAGTTCTGTATTTGACAATTACAAGTTCAGATCTTCAAGTTATAATTTGCAATAATAATTAGAAGCTATCAATTTTAAGTTCTGTATTTGACAATTACTAGTTGAGATCTTCAAGTTATAATTTCAAGTAATAATTTGAATTTAACAAATCTAAGTTCTGTAATTCACTATTACAAGTTCAGATCTTCAAGTTATAATTTACAATAATAATTAGAAGCTATCAATTTTAAGTTCTGTATTTGACAATTACATGTTCAGATCTTCAAGTAATAATTTGCACTAATAATTTGTATTTAACAATTAGAAGTTCTGTATTTGACAATTAGAAGTTCAGATCTTCAAGTTATAATTTGCAATAATAATTAGAAGCTATCAATTTTAAGTTCTGTATTTGACAATTACAAGTTCAGATCTTCAAGTTATAATTTGCACTAATAATTTGTATTTAACAATTAAAAAGTTCTGTATTTGACAATTACAAGTTCAGATCTTCAAGTTATAATTTGCAATAATAATTAGAAGCTATCAATTTTAAGTTCTGTATTTGACAATTACTAGTTCAGATCTTCAAGTTATAATTTGCACTAATAATTTGTATTTAACAATTAGAAGTTCTGTATTTGACTATTACAAGTTCAGATCTTCGAATTATTATTTGCAATCTTAGTTTGAATTTAACAATTCGAAGTTCTGTATTTACCTATTAAAGGTTCAGATCTTCAAGTTATAATTTGCAATCACAATTTTTATTTAGCAATGCTAAGTTGCGTATTTGTCTATTACAAGTTCAGATCTTCAAATTATAATTTGCAATAATAATTAGAAGCTATCAATTTTAAGTTCTGTATTTGACAATTACAAGTTCAAATCTTCAAGTTATTATTTGCAATAATAATTTGAAGCTATCAATTTTAAGTTCTGTAATTGACAATTACAAGTTCAGATCTTCAAGTTATAATTTACAATAATAATTAGAAGCTATCAATTTTAAGTTCTGTATTTGACAATTACAAGTTCAGATCTTCTAGTTATAATTTGCAATAATAATTAGAAGCTATCAATATTAAGTTCTGTATTTGAAAATTACTAGTTCAGATCTTCAAGTTATAATTTGCACTAATAATTTGTATTTAACAATTAGAAGTTCTGTATTTGACAATTACAAGTTCAGATCTTTAGTTATAATTTGCAATAATAATTAGAAGCTATCAATATTAAGTTCTGTATTTGAAAATTACTAGTTCAGATCTTCAAGTTATAATTTGCACTAATAATTTGTATTTAATAATTAGAAGTTCTGTATTTGACAATTACTAGTTCAGATCTTCAAGTTATAATTTGAAATAATAATTTGAATTTAACAAATCTTAGTTCTGTAATTCACTATTACAAATTCAGATCTTCAACTTATAATTTGCAATAATAATTAGAAGCTATCAATTTTAAGTTCTGTATTTGACAATTACTAGTTCAGATCTTCAAGTTATAATTTGCACTAATAATTTGTATTTAACAATTGGAAGTTCTGTATTTGACTATTACAAGTTCAGATCTTCAAATTATTATTTGCAATAATAATTATAAGCTATCAATTTAAGTTCTGTATTTGACAATTACTGGTTCAGATCTTCAAGTTATAATTTGAAATAATAATTTGAATTTAACAAATCTAAGTTTTGTAATTCACTATTACAAGTTCAGATCTACAAGTTATAATTTGCAATAATAATTAGAAGCTATCAATTTTAAGTTCTGTATTTGACAATTACAAGTTCAGATCTTCAAGTTATAATTTGCACTAATAATTTGTTTTTAACAGTTAGAAGTTCTGTATTTGACTATTACTAGTTCAGATTTTCAAATTATTATTTGCAATCTTAGTTTGAATTTAACAATTAGAAGTTCTGTATTTACCTATTACAAGTTCAGATCTTCAAGTTATAATTTGCACTAATAATTTGTATTTAACAATTCGATGTTCTGTATTTGACTATTACAAGTTCAGATCTTCAAGTTATAATTTGAACTATAATTATAAGCTATCAGTTTTAAGTTCAGTATTTGACAATTACAAGTACAGATCTGCAAGTTATTATTTGCAATAATAATTAGAAGCTATCAATTTTAAGTTCTGTATTTGACAATTACAAGTTCAGATCTTCAAGTTATAATTTGAAATAATAATTAGAAGCTATCAATTTTAAGTTCTGCATTTGACAATTACAAGTTCAGATCTTCAAGTTATAATTTGCAATAATAATTAGAAGCTATCAATTTTAAGTTCTGTATTTGACAATTACTAGTTCAGATCTTCAAGTTATACTTTGAAATAATAATTTGAATTTAACAAATCTAAGTTCTGTAATTCACTATTACTAGTTCAGATCTTCAAGTTATAATTTACAATAATAATTAGAAGCTATCAATTTTAAGTTCTGTATTTGACTATTACGAGTTCAGATCTTCAAGTTATAATTTACAATAATAATTAGAAGCTATCAATTTTAAGTTCTGTATTTGACAATTACAAGTTCATATCTTCAAGTTATAATTTGCAATAATAATTAGAAGCTAATAATTTTAAGTTCTGTATTTGACAATTACAAGTTCAGATCTTCAAGTTATAATTTGCAATAATAATTAGAAGCTATCAATTTTAAGTTCTGTATTTGACAATTACTAGTTCAGATCTTCAAGTTATAATTTGAAGTAATAATTTGAATTTAACAAATCTAAGTTCTGTAATTCACTATTACAAGTTCAGATCTTCAAGTTATAATTTACAATAATAATTAGAAGCTATCAATTTTAAGTTCTGTATTTGTCAATTACATGTTCAGATCTTCAAGTAATAATTTGCACTAATAATTTGTATTTAACAATTAGAAGTTCTGTATTTGACAATTAGAAGTTCAGATCTTCAAGTTATAATTTGCAATAATAATTAGAAGCTATCAATTTTAAGTTCTGTATTTGACAATTAGAAGTTCAGATCTTCAAGTTATAATTTGCAATAATAATTAGAAGCTATCAATTTTAAGTTCTGTATTTGACAATTACAAGTTCAGATCTTCAAGTTATAATTTGCACTAATAATTTGTATTTAACAATTAGAAGTTCTGTATTTGACAATTACAAGTTCAGATCTTCAAGTTATAATTTGCAATAATAATTAGAAGCTATCAATTTTAAGTTCTGTATTTGACAATTACAAGTTCAGATCTTCAAGTTATAATGTGCAATAATAATTAGAAGCTATCAATTTTAAGTTCTGTATTTGACAATTACAAGTTCAGATCTTCAAGTTATAATTTGCACTAATAATTTGTATTTAACAATTAGACGTTCTGTATTTGACAATTACAAGTTCAGATCTTCAAGTTATAATTTGCAATAATAATTAGAAGCTATCAATTTTAAGATCTGTATTTGACAATTACTAGTTCAGAACTTCAAGTTATAATTTGCACTAATAATTTGTATTTAACAATTAGAAGTTCTGTATTTGACTATTACAAGTTCAGATCTTCAAGTTATAATTTGCAATCACAATTTGAATTTAACAATGCTAAGTTGCGTATTTGTCTATTACAAGTTCAGATCTTCAAATTATAATTTGCAATAATAATTAGAAGCTATCAATTTTAAGTTCTGAATTTGACAATTACAAGTTCAGATCTTCAAGTTATTATTTGCAATAATAATTAGAAGCTATCATTCTTAAGTTCTGTATTTGACAATTACAAGTTCAGATCTTCAAGTTATAATTTACAATAATAATTAGAAGCTATCAATTTTAAGTTCTGTATTTGACAATTACAAGTTCAGATCTTCAAGTTATAATTTGTAATAATAATTAGAAGCTATCAATTTTAAGTTCTGCATTTGACAATTACTAGTTCAGATCTTCAAGTTATAATTTGAAATAATAATTTGAATTTAACAAATCTAAGTTCTGTAATTCATGATTACAAGTTCAGATCTTCAAGTTATAACTTACAATAATAATTAGAAGCTATCAATTTTAAGTTCTGTATTTGACAATAACAAGTTCAGATCTTCAAGTTATAATTTGCAATAATAATTATAAGCTATTAATTTTAAGTTCTGTATTTGACAATTACAAGTTCAGATCTTCAAGTTATAATTTGCAATAATAATTAGAAGCTATCAATTTTAAGTTCTGAATTTGACAATTTCAAGTTCAGATCTTCAAGTTATTATTTGCAATAATAATTAGAAGCTATCAATCTTAAGTTCTGTATTTGACAATTACAAGTTCAGATCTTCAAGTTATAATTTACAATAATAATTAGAAGCTATCAATTTTAAGTTCTGCATTTGACAATTACAAGTTCAGATCTTCAAGTTATAATTTGAACTATAATTATAAGCTATCAGTTTTAAGTTCAGTATTTGACAATTACAAGTACAGATCTGCAAGTTATTATTTGCAATAATAATTAGAAGCTATCAATTTTAAGTTCTGTATTTGACAATTACAAGTTCAGATCTTCAAGTTATAATTTGAAATAATAATTAGAAGCTATCAATTTTAAGTTCTGCATTTGACAATTACAAGTTCAGATCTTCAAGTTATAATTTGCAATAATAATTAGAAGCTATCAATTTTAAGTTCTGTATTTGACAATTACTAGTTCAGATCTTCAAGTTATACTTTGAAATAATAATTTGAATTTAACAAATCTAAGTTCTGTAATTCACTATTACTAGTTCAGATCTTCAAGTTATAATTTACAATAATAATTAGAAGCTATCAATTTTAAGTTCTGTATTTGACTATTACGAGTTCAGATCTTCAAGTTATAATTTACAATAATAATTAGAAGCTATCAATTTTAAGTTCTGTATTTGACAATTACAAGTTCATATCTTCAAGTTATAATTTGCAATAATAATTAGAAGCTAATAATTTTAAGTTCTGTATTTGACAATTACAAGTTCAGATCTTCAAGTTATAATTTGCAATAATAATTAGAAGCTATCAATTTTAAGTTCTGTATTTGACAATTACTAGTTCAGATCTTCAAGTTATAATTTGAAGTAATAATTTGAATTTAACAAATCTAAGTTCTGTAATTCACTATTACAAGTTCAGATCTTCAAGTTATAATTTACAATAATAATTAGAAGCTATCAATTTTAAGTTCTGTATTTGTCAATTACATGTTCAGATCTTCAAGTAATAATTTGCACTAATAATTTGTATTTAACAATTAGAAGTTCTGTATTTGACAATTAGAAGTTCAGATCTTCAAGTTATAATTTGCAATAATAATTAGAAGCTATCAATTTTAAGTTCTGTATTTGACAATTAGAAGTTCAGATCTTCAAGTTATAATTTGCAATAATAATTAGAAGCTATCAATTTTAAGTTCTGTATTTGACAATTACAAGTTCAGATCTTCAAGTTATAATTTGCACTAATAATTTGTATTTAACAATTAGAAGTTCTGTATTTGACAATTACAAGTTCAGATCTTCAAGTTATAATTTGCAATAATAATTAGAAGCTATCAATTTTAAGTTCTGTATTTGACAATTACAAGTTCAGATCTTCAAGTTATAATGTGCAATAATAATTAGAAGCTATCAATTTTAAGTTCTGTATTTGACAATTACAAGTTCAGATCTTCAAGTTATAATTTGCACTAATAATTTGTATTTAACAATTAGACGTTCTGTATTTGACAATTACAAGTTCAGATCTTCAAGTTATAATTTGCAATAATAATTAGAAGCTATCAATTTTAAGATCTGTATTTGACAATTACTAGTTCAGAACTTCAAGTTATAATTTGCACTAATAATTTGTATTTAACAATTAGAAGTTCTGTATTTGACTATTACAAGTTCAGATCTTCAAGTTATAATTTGCAATCACAATTTGAATTTAACAATGCTAAGTTGCGTATTTGTCTATTACAAGTTCAGATCTTCAAATTATAATTTGCAATAATAATTAGAAGCTATCAATTTTAAGTTCTGAATTTGACAATTACAAGTTCAGATCTTCAAGTTATTATTTGCAATAATAATTAGAAGCTATCATTCTTAAGTTCTGTATTTGACAATTACAAGTTCAGATCTTCAAGTTATAATTTACAATAATAATTAGAAGCTATCAATTTTAAGTTCTGTATTTGACAATTACAAGTTCAGATCTTCAAGTTATAATTTGTAATAATAATTAGAAGCTATCAATTTTAAGTTCTGCATTTGACAATTACTAGTTCAGATCTTCAAGTTATAATTTGAAATAATAATTTGAATTTAACAAATCTAAGTTCTGTAATTCATGATTACAAGTTCAGATCTTCAAGTTATAACTTACAATAATAATTAGAAGCTATCAATTTTAAGTTCTGTATTTGACAATAACAAGTTCAGATCTTCAAGTTATAATTTGCAATAATAATTATAAGCTATTAATTTTAAGTTCTGTATTTGACAATTACAAGTTCAGATCTTCAAGTTATAATTTGCAATAATAATTAGAAGCTATCAATTTTAAGTTCTGAATTTGACAATTTCAAGTTCAGATCTTCAAGTTATTATTTGCAATAATAATTAGAAGCTATCAATCTTAAGTTCTGTATTTGACAATTACAAGTTCAGATCTTCAAGTTATAATTTACAATAATAATTAGAAGCTATCAATTTTAAGTTCTGTATTTGACAACTACAAGTTCAGATCTTCAAGTTATAATTTGCAATAATAATTAGAAGCTATTAATTTTAAGTTCTGTATTTGACAATTACTAGTTCAGATCTTCAAGTTATAATTTGCAATAATAATTAGAAGCTATCAATTTTAAGTTCTGCATTTGACAATTACTAGTTCAGATCTTCAAGTTATAATTTGAAATAATAATTTGAATTTAACAAATCTAAGTTCTGTAATTCATGATTACAGGTTCAGATCTTCAAGTTATAACTTACAATAATAATTAGAAGCTATCAATTTTAAGTTCTGTATTTGACAATAACAAGTTCAGATCTTCAAGTTATAATTTGCAATAATAATTAGAAGCTATTAATTTTAAGTTCTGTATTTGACAATTACAAGTTCAGATCTTCAAGTTATTATTTGCAATAATAATTAGAAGCTATCAATTTTAAGTTCTGAATTTGACAATTACAAGTTCAGATCTTCAAGTTATTATTTGCAATAATAATTAGAAGCTATCAATCTTAAGTTCTGTATTTGACAATTACAAGTTCAGATCTTCAAGTTATAATTTACAATAATAATTTGAAGCTATCAATTTTAAGTTCTGTATTTGACAACTACAAGTTCAGATCTTCAAGTTATAATTTGCAATAATAATTAGAAGCTATCAATTTTAAGTTCTGCATTTGACAATTACTAGTTCAGATCTTCAAGTTATAATTTGAAATAATAATTTGAATTTAACAAATCTAAGTTCTGTAATTCATGATTACAAGTTCAGATCTTCAAGTTATAACTTACAATAATAATTAGAAGCTATCAATTTTATGTTCTGTATTTGACAATTACAAGTTCAGATCTTCAAGTTATAATTCGCAATAATAATTAGAAGCTATCAATTTTAAGTTCTGTATTTGACAATTACAAGTTCAGATCTTCAAGTTATAATTTGAAATAATAATTTGAATTTAACAAATCTAAGTTCTGTAATTCACTATTACAAGTTCAGATCTTCAAGTTATAATTTACAATAATAATTAGAAGCTATCAATTTTAAGTTCTGTATTTGACTATTACTAGTTCAGATCTTCAAGTTATAATTTGCAATAATAATTAGAAGCTATCAATTTTAAGTTCTGTATTTGACAATTACAAGTTCAGATCTTCAAGTTATAATTTGCACTAATAATTTGTATTTAACAATTAGAAGTTCTGTATTTGACAATTACAAGTTCAGATCTTCAAGTTATAATTTGCAATAATAATTAGAAGCTATCAATTTTAAGTTCTGTATTTGACAATTACTAGTTCAGATCTTCAAGTTATAATTTGCACTAATAATTAGTATTTAACAATTAGAAGTTCTGTATTTGACTATTACAAGTTCAGATCTTCGAATTATTATTTGCAATCTTAGTTTGAATTTAACAATTCGAAGTTCTGTATTTACCTATTACAGGTTCAGATCTTCAAGTTATAATTTGCAATCACAATTTGTATTTAACAATGCTAAGTTGCGTATTTGTCTATTACAAGTTCAGATCTTCAAATTATAATTTGCAATAATAATTAGAAGCTATTAATTATAAGTTCTGTATTTGACAATTACAAGTTCAGATCTTCAAGTTATTATTTGAAATAATAATTAGAAGCTATCAATTTTAAGTTCTGTATTTGACAATTACAAGTTCAGATCTTGAAGTTATAATTTACAATAATAATTAGAAGCTATCAATTTTAAGTTCTGTATTTAACAATTACAAGTTCAGATCTTCAAGTTATAATATGCAATAATAATTAGAAGCTATCAATTTTAAGTTCTGTATTTGACAATTACTAGTTCAGATCTTCAAGTTATAATTTGAAATAATAATTTGAATTTAACAAATCTAAGTTCTGTAATTCACTATTACAAGTTCAGATCTTCAAGTTATAATTTACAATAATAATTAGTAGCTATCAATTTTAAGTTCTGTATTTGACAATTACAAGTTCAGATCTTCAAGTTATAATTTGCACTAATAATTTGTATTTAACAATTTGAAGTTCTGTATTTGACAATTACAAGTTCAGATCTTCAAGTTATAATTTGCAATAATAATTAGAAGCTATTAATTTTAAGTTCTGTATTTGACAATTACAAGTTCAGATCGTCAAGTTATAATTTGAAATAATAATTAGAAGCTATCAATTTTAAGTTCTGAGTTTGACAATTACAAGTTCAGATCTTCAAGTTATTATTTGCAATAATAATTAGAAGCTATCATTCTTAAGTTCTGTATTTGACAATTACAAGTTCAGATCTTCAAGTTATAATTTACAATAATAATTAGAAGCTATCAATTTTAAGTTCTGTATTTGACAATTACAAGTTCAGATCTTCAAGTTATAATTTGCAATAATAATTAGAAGCTATCAATTTTAAGTTCTGCATTTGACAATTACTAGTTCAGATCTTCAAGTTATAATTTGAAATAATAATTTGAATTTAACAAATCTAAGTTCTGTAATTCATGATTACAGGTTCAGATCTTCAAGTTATAACTTACAATAATAATTAGAAGCTATCAATTTTAAGTTCTGTATTTGACAATAACAAGTTCAGATCTTCAAGTTATAATTTGCAATAATAATTAGAAGCTATTAATTTTAAGTTCTGTATTTGACAATTACAAGTTAAGATCTTCAAGTTATTATTTGCAATAATAATTAGAAGCTATCAATTTTAAGTTCTGAATTTGACAATTACAAGTTCAGATCTTCAAGTTATTATTTGCAATAATAATTAGAAGCTATCAATCTTAAGTTCTGTATTTGACAATTACAAGTTCAGATCTTCAAGTCATAATTTACAATAATAATTAGAAGCTATCAATTTTAAGTTCTGTATTTGACAACTACAAGTTCAGATCTTCAAGTTATAATTTGCAATAATAATTAGAAGCTATCAATTTTAAGTTCTGCATTTGACAATTACTAGTTCAGATCTTCAAGTTATAATTTGAAATAATAATTTGAATTTAACAAATCTAAGTTCTGTAATTCATGATTACAAGTTCAGATCTTCACGTTATAACTTACAATAATAATTAGAAGCTATCAATTTTAAGTTCTGTATTTGACAATTACAAGTTCAGATCTTCAAGTTATAATTTGCAATAATAATTAGAAGCTATTAATTTTAAGTTCTGTATTTGACAATTACAAGTTCAGATCTTGAAGTTATAATTTGAAATAATAATTAGATGCTATCAATTTTATGTTCTGTATTTGACAATTACAAGTTCAGATCTTCAAGTTATAATTCGCAATAATAATTAGAAGCTATCAATTTTAAGTTCTGTATTTGACAATTACAAGTTCAGATCTTCAAGTTATAATTTGAAATAATAATTTGAATTTAACAAATCTAAGTTCTGTAATTCACTATTACAAGTTCAGATCTTCAAGTTATAATTTACAATAATAATTAGAAGCTATCAATTTTAAGTTCTGTATTTGACTATTACAAGTTCAGATCTTCAAGTTATAATTTGCAATAATAATTAGAAGCTATAAATTTTAAGTTCTGTATTTGACAATTACAAGTTCAGATCTTCAAGTTATAATTTGGACTAATAATTTGTATTTAACAATTAGAAGTTCTGTATTTGACAATTACAAGTTCAGATCTTCAAGTTATAATTTGCAATAATAATTAGAAGCTATCAATTTTAAGTTCTGTATTTGACAATTACAAGTTCAGATCTTCAAGTTATTATTTGCAATAATAATTAGAAGGTATTAATTTTAAGTTCTGTATTTGGCAATTACAAGTTCGGTTCTTCAAGTTATAATTTGAAATAATAATTTGAAGCTCTCAATTTTAAGTTCTGTATTTGACAATTACAAGTTCAGATCTTACAAGTTCAGATCATCAAGTTATAATTTGAAATAATAATTAGAAGCTATCAATTTTATGTTCTGTATTTGACAATTACAAGTGCAGATCTTCAAGTTATAATTTGCAATAATAATTAGAAGCTATCAATTTTAAGTTCTGTATTTGACAATTACAAGTTCAGATCTTCAAGTTATAATTTGCAATAATAATTAGAAGCTATCAATTTTAAGTTCTGTATTTGACAATTACTAGTTCAGTTCTCCAAGTTATTATTTGCAATAATAATTAGAAGCTATCAATTTTAAGTTCTGTATTTGACAATTACAAGTTCAGATCTTCAAGTTATAATTTACAATAATAATTAGAAGCTATCAATTTTTTGAGTTCTGTATTTGACAATTACTAGTTCAGATCTTCAAGTTATAATTTGCAATAATAATTAGAAGCTATCAATTTTAGTTCTGTATTTGACAATTACTAGTTCAGATCTTCAAGTTATAATTTGAAATAATAATTTGAATTTAACAAATCTAAGTTCTGTAATTCACTATTACAAGTTCAGATCTTCAAGTTATAATTTACAATAATAATTAGAAGCTTTCAATTTTAAGTTCTGTATTTGATAATTACAAGTTCAGATCTTCAAGTTATAAATTGAAATAATAATTAGAAGCTATCAATTTTAAGTTCTGTATTTGACAATTACAAGTTCAGATCTTCTAGTTATAATTAGCAATAATAATTAGAAGCTATCAATATTAAGTTCTGTATTTGAAAATTACTAGTTCAGATCTTCAAGTTATAATTTGAAATAATAATTTGAATTTAACAAATCTTAGTTCTGTAATTCACTATTACAAATTCAGATCTTCAAGTTATAATTTGCAATAATAATTAGAAGCTATCAATTTTAAGTTCTGTATTTGACAATTACTAGTTCAGATCTTCAAGTTATAATTTGCACTAATAATTTGTATTTAACAATTGGAAGTTCTGTATTTGACTATTACAAGTTCAGATCTTCAAATTATTATTTGCAATAATAATTATAAGCTATCAATTTAAGTTCTGTATTTGACAATTACTGGTTCAGATCTTCAAGTTATAATTTGAAATAATAATTTGAATTTAACAAATCTAAGTTTTGTAATTCACTATTACAAGTTCAGATCTACAAGTTATAATTTGCAATAATAATTAGAAGCTATCAATTTTAAGTTCTGTATTTGACAATTACAAGTTCAGATCTTCAAGTTATAATTTGCACTAATAATTTGTTTTTAACAGTTAGAAGTTCTGTATTTGACTATTACTAGTTCAGATTTTCAAATTATTATTTGCAATCTTAGTTTGAATTTAACAATAAGAAGTTCTGTATTTACCTATTACAAGTTCAGATCTTCAAGTTATAATTTGCACTAATAATTTGTATTCAACAATTCGATGTTCTGTATTTGACTATTACAAGTTCAGATCTTCAAGTTATAATTTGAACTATAATTATAAGCTATCAGTTTTAAGTTCTGTATTTGACAATTACAAGTACAGATCTGCAAGTTATTATTTGCAATAATAATTAGAAGCTATCAATTTTAAGTTCTGTATTTGACAATTACAAGTTCAGAACTTCAAGTTATAATTTGAAATAATAATTAGAAGCTATCAATTTTAAGTTCTGCATTTGACAATTACAAGTTCAGATCTTCAAGTTATAATTTGCAATAATAATTAGAAGCTATCAATTTTAAGTTCTGTATTTGACAATTACTAGTTCAGATCTTCAAGTTATACTTTGAAATAATAATTTGAATTTAACAAATCTAAGTTCTGTAATTCACTATTACAAGTTCAGATCTTCAAGTTATAATTTACAATAATAATTAGAAGCTATCAATTTTAAGTTCTGTATTTGACTATTACGAGTTCAGATCTTCAAGTTATAATTTACAATAATAATTAGAAGCTATCAATTTTAAGTTCTGTATTTGACAATTACAAGTTCATATCTTCAAGTTATAATTTGCAATAATAATTAGAAGCTATTAATTTTAAGTTCTGTATTTGACAATTACAAGTTCAGATCTTCAAGTTATAATTTGCAATAATAATTAGAAGCTATCAATTTTAAGTTCTGTATTTGACAATTACTAGTTCAGATCTTCAAGTTATAATTTCAAGTAATAATTTGAATTTAACAAATCTAAGTTGTGTAATTCACTATTACAAGTTCAGATCTTCAAGTTATAATTTACAATAATAATTAGAAGCTATCAATTTTAAGTTCTGTATTTGACAATTACATGTTCAGATCTTCAAGTAATAATTTGCACTAATAATTTGTATTTAACAATTAGAAGTTCTGTATTTGACAATTAGAAGTTCAGATCTTCAAGTTATAATTTGCAATAATAATTAGAAGCTATCAATTTTAAGTTCTGTATTTGACAATTACAAGTTCAGATCTTCAAGTTATAATTTGCACTAATAATTTGTATTTAACAATTAGAAGTTCTGTATTTGACAATTACAAGTTCAGATCTTCAAGTTATAATTTGCAATAATAATTAGAAGCTATCAATTTTAAGTTCTGTATTTGACAATTACTAGTTCAGATCTTCAAGTTATAATTTGCACTAATAATTTGTATTTAACAATTAGAAGTTCTGTATTTGACTATTACAAGTTCAGATCTTCGAATTATTATTTGCAATCTTAGTTTGAATTTAACAATTCGAAGTTCTGTATTTACCTATTAAAGGTTCAGATCTTCAAGTTATAATTTGCAATCACAATTTTTATTTAACAATGCTAAGTTGCGTATTTGTCTATTACAAGTTCAGATCTTCAAATTATAATTTGCAATAATAATTAGAAGCTATCAATTTTAAGATCTGTATTTGACAATTACAAGTTCAGATCTTCAAGTTATTATTTGCAATAATAATTAGAAGCTATCAATTTTAAGTTCTGTAATTGACAATTACAAGTTCAGATCTTCAAGTTATAATTTACAATAATAATTAGAAGCTATCAATTTTAAGTTCTGTATTTGACAATTACAAGTTCAGATCTTCTAGTTATAATTTGCAATAATAATTAGAAGCTATCAATATTAAGTTCTGTATTTGAAAATTACTAGTTCAGATCTTCAAGTTATAATTTGCACTAATAATTTGTATTTAACAATTAGAAGTTCTGTATTTGACAATTACAAGTTCAGATCTTTAGTTCTAATTTGCAATAATAATTAGAAGCTATCAATATTAAGTTCTGTATTTGAAAATTACTAGTTCAGATCTTCAAGTTATAATTTGCACTAATAATTTGTATTTAATAATTAGAAGTTCTGTATTTGACAATTACTAGTTCAGATCTTCAAGTTTTAATTTGAAATAATAATTTGAATTTAACAAATCTTAGTTCTGTAATTCACTATTACAAATTCAGATCTTCAACTTATAATTTGCAATAATAATTAGAAGCTATCAATTTTAAGTTTTGTATTTGACAATTACTAGTTCAGATCTTCAAGTTATAATTTGCACTAATAATTTGTATTTAACAATTGGAAGTTCTGTATTTGACTATTACAAGTTCAGATCTTCAAATTATTATTTGCAATAATAATTATAAGCTATCAATTTAAGTTCTGTATTTGACAATTACAAGTTCAGATCTACAAGTTATAATTTGCACTAATAATTTGTATTTAACAATTAGAAGTTCTGTATTTGACAATTACAAGTTCAGATCTTCAAGTTATAATTTGCAATAATAATTAGAAGCTATCAATTTTAAGTTCTGTATTTGACAATTACTAGTTCAGATCTTCAAGTTATAATTTGAAGTAATAATTTGAATTTAACAAATCTAAGTTCTGTAATTCACTATTACAAGTTCAGATCGTCAAGTTATAATTTGAAATAATAATTAGAAGCTATCAATTTTATGTTCTGTATTTGACAATTACAAGTGCAGATCTTCAAGTTATAATTTGCAATAATAATTAGAAGCTATCAATTTAAATTCTGTATTTGACAATTACTAGTTCAGATCTTCAAGTTATAATTTGCACTAATAATTTGTATTTAACAATTGGAAGTTCTGTATTTGACTATTACAAGTTCAGATCTTCAAATTATTATTTGCAATAATAATTATAAGCTATCAATTTTAAGTTCTGTATTTGACAATTACAAGTTCAGATCTACAAGTTATAATTTGCACTAATAATTTGTATTTAACAATTAGAAGTTCTGTATTTGACAATTACAAGTTCAGATCTTCAAGTTATAATTTGCAATAATAATTAGAAGCTATCAATTTTAAGTTCTGTATTTGACAATTACTCGTTCAGATCTTCAAGTTATAATTTGCACTAATAATTAGAAGCTATCAATTTTAAGTTCTGTATTTGACAATTACTAGTTCAGATCTTCAAGTTATAATTTGCACTAATAATTTGTATTTAACAATTAGAAGTTCTGTATTTGACTATTACAAGTTCAGATCTTCGAATTATTATTTGCAATCTTAGTTTGAATTTAACAATTCGAAGTTCTGTATTTACCTATTACAGGTTCAGATCTTCAAGTTATAACTTGCAATCACAATTTGTATTTAACAATGCTAAGTTGCGTATTTGTCTATTACAAGTTCAGATCTTCAAATTATAATTTGCAATAATAATTAGAAGCTATTAATTTTAAGTTCTGTATTTGACAATTACAAGTTCAGATCTACAAGTTATTATTTGAAATAATAATTAGAAGCTATCAATTTTAAGTTCTGTATTTGACAATTACAAGTTCAGATCTTGAAGTTATAATTTACAATAATAATTAGAAGCTATCAATTTTAAGTTCTGTATTTAACAATTACAAGTTCAGATCTTCAAGTTATAATATGCAATAATAATTAGAAGCTATCAATTTTAAGTTCTGTATTTGACAATTTCTAGTTCAGATCTTCAAGTTATAATTTGCACTAATAATTTGTTTTTAACAGTTAGAAGTTCTGTATTTGACTATTACTAGTTCAGATTTTCAAATTATTATTTGCAATCTTAGTTTGAATTTAACAATTAGAAGTTCTGTATTTACCTATTACAAGTTCAGATCTTCAAGTTATAATTTGCACTAATAATTTGTATTTAACAATTCGATGTTCTGTATTTGACTATTACAAGTTCAGATCTTCAAGTTATAATTTGCACTAATAATTTGTTTTTAACAGTTAGAAGTTCTGTATTTGACTATTACTAGTTCAGATTTTCAAATTATTATTTGCAATCTTAGTTTGAATTTAACAATTAGAAGTTCTGTATTTACCTATTACAAGTTCAGATCTTCAAGTTATAATTTGCACTAATAATTACAAGTTCAGATCTTCAAGTTATTATTTGCAATAATAATTAGAAGCTATCAATTTTAAGTTCTGTATTTGACAATTACAAGTTCAGATCTTGAAGTTATAATTTACAATAATAATTAGAAGCTATCAATTTTAAGTTCTGTATTTAACAATTACAAGTTCAGATCTTCAAGTTATAATATGCAATAATAATTAGAAGCTATCAATTTTAAGTTCTGTATTTTTCAATTACTAGTTCAGATCTTCAAGTTATAATTTGAAATAATAATTTGAATTTAACAAATCTAAGTTCTGTAATTCACTATTACAAGTTCAGATCTTCAAGTTATAATTTACAATAATAATTAGAAGCTATTAATTTTAAGTTCTGTATTTGACAATTAAAAGTTCAGATCTTCAAGTTATAATTTGCACTAATAATTTGTATTTAACAATTTGAAGTTCTGTATTTGACAATTACAAGTTCAGATCTTCAAGTTATAATTTGGAATAATAGTTAGAAGCTATCAATTTTAAGTTCTGTATTTGACAATTACAAGTTCAGATCTTGAAGTTATAATTTACAATAATAATTAGAAGCTATCAATTTTAAGTTCTGTATTTAACAATTACAAGTTCAGATCTTCAAGTTATAATATGCAATAATAATTAGAAGCTATCAATTTTAAGTTCTGTATTTGACAATTACTAGTTCAGATCTTCAAGTTATAATTTGAAATAATAATTAGAAGCTATCAATTTTATGTTCTGTATTTGACAATTACAAGTTCAGATCTTCAAGTTATAATTTGCAATAATAATTAGAAACTATCTATTTTAAGTTCTGTATTTGACAATTACAAGTTCAGATCTTCAAGTTATAATTTACAATAATAATTAGAAGCTATCAATTTTAAGTTCTGTATTTGACAATTACAAGTTCAGATCTTCAAGTTATAATTTGCAATAATAATTAGAAGCTATCAATTTTAAGTTCTGTATTTGACAATTACTAGTTCAGATCTTCAAGTTATAATTTGAAATAATAATTTGAATTTAACAAATCTAAGTTCTGTAAATCACTATTACAAGTTCTGATCTTCAAGTTATAATTTACAATAATAATTAGAAGCTATCAATTTTAAGTTCTGTATTTGACTATTACAAGTTCAGATCTTCAAGTTATAATTTGCAATAATAATTAGAAGCTATCAATTTTAAGTTCTGTATTTGACAATTACAAGTTCAGATCTTCAAGTTATAATTTGCACTAATAATTTGTATTTAACAATTAGTAGTTCTGTATTTGACAATTACAAGTTCAGATCTTCAAGTTATAATTTGCAATAATAATTAGAAGCTATCAATTTTAAGTTCTGTATTTGACAATTACTAGTTCAGATCTTCAAGTTATAATTTGCACTAATAATTTGTATTTAACAATTAGAAGTTCTGTATTTGACTATTACAAGTTCAGATCTTCGAATTATTATTTGCAATCTTAGTTTGAATTTAACAATTCGAAGTTCTGTATTTACCTATTACAGGTTCAGATCTTCAAGTTATAATTTGCAATCACAATTTGTATTTAACAATGCTAAGTTGCGTATTTGTCTATTACAAGTTCAGATCTTCAAATTATAATTTGCAATAATAATTAGAAGCTATCAATTTTAAGTTCTGTATTTGACAATTACAAGTTCAGATCTTCAAGTTATTATTTGCAATAATAATTAGAAGCTATCAATTTTAAGTTCTGTATTTGACAATTACAAGTTCAGATCTTGAAGTTATAATTTACAATAATAATTAGAAGCTATCAATTTTAAGTTCTGTATTTAACAATTACAAGTTCAGATCTTCAAGTTATAATATGCAATAATAATTCGAAGCTATCAATTTTAAGTTCTGTATTTGACAATTACTAGTTCAGATCTTCAAGTTATAATTTGAAATAATAATTTGAATTTAACAAATCTAAGTTCTGTAATTCACTATTACAAGTTCAGATCTTCAAGTTATAATTTACAATAATAATTAGAAGCTATCAATTTTAAGTTCTGTATTTGACAATTACAAGTTCAGATCTTCAAGTTATAATTTGCAATAATAATTAGAAGCTATTAATTTTAAGTTCTGTATTTGACAATTACAAGTTCAGATCTTCAAGTTATAATTTGAAATAATAATTAGAAGATATCAAATTTATGTTCTGTATTTGACAATTACAAGTTCAGATCTTCAAGTTATAATTTGCAATAATAATTAGAAGCTATCAATTTTAAGTTCTGTATTTGACAATTACAAGTTCAGATCTTCAAGTTATAATTTACAATAATAATTAGAAGCTATCAATTTTAAGTTCTGTATTTGACAATTACAAGTTCAGATCTTCAAGTTATAATTTGCAATAATAATTAGAAGCTATCAATTTTAAGTTCTGTATTTGACAATTACTAGTTCAGATCTTCAAGTTATAATTTGAAATAATAATTTGAATTAAACAAATCTAAGTTCTGTAATTCACTATTACAAGTTCAGATCTTCAAGTTATAATTTGCAATAATAATTAGAAGCTATCAATTTTAAGTTCTGTATTTGACTATTGCAAGTTCAGATCTTCAAGTTATAATTTGCAATAATAATTAGAAGCTATCAATTTTAAGTTCTGTATTTGACAATTACAAGTTCAGATCTTCAAGTTATAATTTGCACTAATAATTTGTATTTAACAATTAGAATATCTGTATTTGACAATTACAAATTCAGATCTTCAAGTTATAATTTGCAATAATAATTAGAAGCTATCAATTTTAAGTTCTGTATTTGACAATTACTAGTTCAGATCTTCAAGTTATAATTTGCACTAATAATTTGTATTTAACAATTAGAAGTTCTGTTATTTGACTATTACAAGTTCAGATCTTCAAGTTATAATATGCAATAATAATTAGAAGATATCAATTTTAAGTTCTGTATTTGACAATTACTAGTTCAGATCTTCAAGTTATAATTTGAAATAATAATTTGAATTTAACAAATCTAAGTTCTGTAATTCACTATTACAAGTTCAGATCTTCAAGTTATAATTTACAATAATAATTAGAAGCTATCAATTTTAAGTTCTGTATTTAACAATTGCAAGTTCAGATCTTCAAGTTATAATATGCAATAATAATTAGAAGCTATCAATTTTAAGTTCTGTATTTGACAATTACTAGTTCAGATCTTCAAGTTATAATTTGAAATAATAATTTGAATTTAACAAATCTAAGTTCTGTAATTCACTATTACAAGTTCAGATCTTCAAGTTATAATTTACAATAATAATTAGAAGCTATCAATTTTAAGTTCTGTATTTGACAATTACAAGTTCAGATCTTCAAGTTATAATTTGCACTAATAATTTGTATTTAACAATTTGAAGTTCTGTATTTGACAATTACAAGTTCAGATCTTCAAGTTATAATTTGCAATAATAATTAGAATCTATCAATTTTAAGTTCTGTATTTGACAATTACAAGTTCAGATCTTCAAGTTATTATTTGCAATAATAATTAGAAGCTATCAATGTTAAGTTCTGTATTTGACAATTACAAGTTCAGATCTTGAAGTTATAATTTACAATAATAATTAGAAGCTATCAATTTTAAGTTCTGTATTTAACAATTACAAGTTCAGATCTTCAAGTTATAATATGCAATAATAATTAGAAGCTATCAATTTTAATTTCTGTATTTGACAATTACTAGTTCAGATCTTGAAGTTATTATTTACAATAATAATTAGAAGCTATCAATTTTAAGTTCTGTATTTAACAATTACAAGTTCAGATCTTCAAGTTATAATATGCAATAATAATTAGAAGCTATCAATTTTAATTTCTGTATTTGACAATTACTAGTTCAGATCTTCAAGTTATAATTTGAAATAATAATTTGAATTTAACAAATCTAAGTTCTGTAATTCACTATTACAAGTTCAGATCTTCAAGTTATAATTTACAATAATAATTAGAAGCTATTAATTTTAAGTTCTGTATTTGACAATTACAAGTTCAGATCTTCAAGTTATAATTTGCAATAATAATTAGAAGCTATCAATTTTAAGTTCTGTATTTGACAATTACAAGTTCAGATCTTCAAGTTATAATTTACAATAATAATTAGAAGCTATCAATTTTAAGTTCTGTATTTGACAATTACAAGTTCAGATCTTCAAGTTATAATTTGCAATAATAATTAGAAGCTATCAATTTTAAGTTCTGTATTTGACAATTACTAGTTCAGATCTTCAAATTATAATTAGAAATAATAATTGAATTTAACAAATCTAAGTTCTGTAATTCACTATTACAAGTTCAGATCTTCAAGTTATAATTTACAAAAATAATTAGAAGCTATCAATTTTAAGTTCTGTATTTGACTATTACAAGTTCAGATCTTCAAGTTATAATTTGCAATAATAATTAGAAGCTATCAATTTTAAGTTCTGTATTTGACAATTACAAGTTCAGATCTTCAAGTTATAATTTGCACTAATAATTTGTATTTAAGAATTAGAAGTTCTGTATTTGACAATTACAAGTTCAGATCTTCAAGTTATAATTTGCAATAATAATTAGAAGCTATCAATTTTAAGTTCTGTATTTGACAATTACTAGTTCAGATCTTCAAGTTATAATTTGCACTAATAATTTGTATTTAACAATTAGAAGTTCTGTATTTGACTATTACAAGTTCAGATCTTCAAGTTATAATATGCAATAATAATTAGAAGCTATCAATTTTAAGTTCTGTATTTGACAATTACTAGTTCAGATCTTCAAGTTATAATTTGAAATAATAATTTGAATTTAACAAATCTAAGTTCTGTAATTCACTATTACAAGTTCAGATCTTCAAGTTATAATTTACAATAATAATTAGAAGCTATTAATTTTAAGTTCTGTATTTAACAATTACAAGTTCAGATCTTCAAGTTATAATATGCAATAATAATTAGAAGCTATCAATTTTAAGTTCTGTATTTGACAATTACTAGTTCAGATCTTCAAGTTATAATTTGAAATAATAATTTGAATTTAACAAATCTAAGTTCTGTAATTCACTATTACAAGTTCAGATCTTCAAGTTATAATTTACAATAATAATTAGAAGCTATCAATTTTAAGTTCTGTATTTGACAATTACAAGTTCAGATCTTCAAGTTATTATTTGCAATAATAATTAGAAGCTATCAATTTTAAGTTCTGCATTTGACAATTACAAGTTCAGATCTCGAAGTTATAATTTACAATAATAATTAGAAGCTATCAATTTTAAGTTCTGTATTTAACAATTACAAGTTCAGATCTCAAGTTATAATATGCAATAATAATTAGAAGCTATCAATTTTAAGTTCTCTATTTGACAATTACTAGTTCATATCTTCAAGTTATAATTTGAAATAATAATTTGAATTTAACAAATCTAAGTTCTGTAATTCACTATTACAAGTTCAGATCTTCAAGTTATAATTTACAATAATAATTAGAAGCTATCAATTTTAAGTTCTGTATTTGACAATTACAAGTTCAGATCTTCAAGTTATAATTTGCAATAATAATTAGAAGCTATCAATTTTATGTTCTGTATTTGACAATTACAAGTTCAGATCTTCAAGTTATAATTTGCAATAATAATTAGAAGCTATCAATTTTAAGTTCTGTATTTGACAATTACAAGTTCAGATCTTCAAGTTATAATTTGCAATAATAATTAGAAGCTATCAATTTTAAGTTCTGTATTTGACAATTACTAGTTCAGATCTCCAAGTTATTATTTGCAATAATAATTAGAAGCTATCAATTTTAAGTTCTGTATTTGACAATTACAAGTTCAGATCTTCAAGTTATAATTTACAATAATAATTAGAAGCTATCAATTTTAAGTGCTGTATTTGACAATTACTAGTTCAGATCTTCAAGTTATTATTTGCAATAATAATTAGAAGATATCAATTTTAAGTTCTGTATTTGACAATTACAAGGTCAGATCTTCAAGTTATAATTTACAATAATAATTAGAAGCTATCAATTTTAAGTTCTGTATTTGACAATTACTAGTTCAGATCTTCAAGTTATAATTTGTAATAATAATTTGAATTTAACAAATCTAAGTTCTGTAATTCACTATTACAAGTTCAGATCTTCAAGTTATAATTTACAATAATAATTAGAAGCTATCAATTTTAAGTTCTGTATTTGATAATTACAAGTTCAGATCTTCAAGTTATAATTTGCACTACTAATTTGAATTTAACAATTAAAAGTTCTGTATTTGACAATTACAAGTTCAGATCTTCAAGTTATAATTTGCAATAATAATTAGAAGCTATCAATTTTAAGTTCTGTATTTGACAATTACAAGTTCAGATCTTCAAGTTATAATTTGCACTAATAATTTGTATTTAACAATTAGAAGTTCTGTATTTGACAATTACAAGTTCAGACATTCAAGTTTTAATTTGCAATAATAATTAGAAGCTATTAATTTTAAGTTCTGTATTTGAAAATTACTAGTTCAGATCTTCAAGTTATAATTTGCACTAATAATTTGTATTTAACAATTAGAAGTTCTGTATTTGACAATTACAAGTTCAGACATTCAAGTTTTAATTTGCAATAATAATTAGAAGCTATTAATTTTAAGTTCTGTATTTGAAAATTACTAGTTCAGATCTTCAAGTTATAATTTGCACTAATAATTTGTATTTAACAATTAGAAGTTCTGTATTTGACAATTCCAAGTTCAGTTCTTCAAGTTATAATTTGCACTAATAATTAGTATTTATCAATTAGAAGTTCAGATCTTCAAGTTATAATTTGCAATAATAATTTGAAGCTATCAATTTTAAGTTCTGTATTTGCCAATTACAAGTTCAGATCTTGAAGTTATAATTTACAATAATAATTAGAAGCTATCAATTTTAAGTTCTGTATCTGACAATTACAAGTTCAGATCTTCAAGTTATAATTTGCAATAATAATTAGAAGCTATCAATTTTAAGTTCTGTATTTGACAATTACTAGTTCAGATCTTCAAGTTATAATTTGAAATAATAAATTGAATTTAACAAATCTAAGTTCTGTAATTCACTATTACATGTTCAGTTCTTCAAGTTATAATTTACAATAATAATTAGAAACTATCAATTTTAAGTTCTGTATTTGACAATTACAAGTTCAGATCTTCAAGTTATAATTTGCACTAATAATTTGTATTTAACAATTAGAAGTTCTGTATTTGACAATTACAAGTTCAGACATTCAAGTTATAATTTGCAATAATAATTAGAAGCTATTAATTTTAAGTTCTGTATTTGACAATTACAAGTTCAGATCTTCAAGTTATAATTTGAAATAATAATTAGTAGCTATCCATTTTAAGTTCTGTATTTGACAATTACAAGTTCAGATCTTCAAGTTATAATTTACAATAATAATTAGAACCTATCAATTTTAAGTTCTGTATTTGACAATTACAAGTTAGATCTTCAAGTTATAATTTGCAATAATAATTAGAAGCTATCAATTTTAAGTTCTGTATTTGACAATTACTAGTTCAGATCTTCAAGTTATAATTTGAAATAATAATTTGAATTTAACAAATCTAAGTTCTGTAATTCACTATTACAAGTTCAGATCTTCAAGTTATAATTTACAATAATAATTAGAAGCTATCAATTTTAAGTTCTGTATTTGATAATTACAAGTTCAGATCTTCAAGTTATAATTTGCACTACTAATTTGTATTTAACAATTAGAAGTTCTGTATTTGACAATTACAAGTTCAGATCTTCAAGTTATAATTTGCAATAATAATTAGAAGCTATCAATTTTAAGTTCTGTATTTGACAATTACAAGTTCAGATCTTCAAGTTATAAATAGAAATTATAATTAGAAGCTATCAATTTTAAGTTCTGTATTTGACAATTACAAGTTCAGATCTTCTAGTTATAATTTGCAATAATAATTAGGAGCTATCAATATTAAGTTCTGTATTTGAAAATTACTAGTTCAGATCTTCAAGTTATAATTTTCACTAATAATTTGTATTTAACAATTAGAAGTTCTGTATTTGACAATTACAAGTTCAGATCTTCTAGTTATAATTTGCAAAAATAATTAGAAGCTATCAATATTAAGTTCTGTATTTGAAAATTACTAGTTCAGATCTTCAAGTTATAATTTGTACTAATAATTTGTATTTAATAATTAGAAGTTCTGTATTTGACAATTACTAGTTCAGATCTTCAAGTTATAATTAGAAATAATAATTTGAATTTAACAAATCTAAGTTCTGTAATTCACTATTACAAGTTCAGATCTTCAAGTTATAATTTACAATAATAATTAGAAGCTATCAATTTTAAGTTCTGTATTTGACAATTACATGTTCAGATCTTCAAGTTATAATTTGCACTAATAATTTGTATTTAACAATTAGAAGTTCTGTAATTGACAATTACAAGTTCAGATCTTCAAGTTATAATTTACAATAATAATTAGAAGCTATCAATTTTAAGTTCTGTATTTGACAATTACAAGTTCAGATCTTCATGTTATAATTTGCAATAATAATTAGAAGCTATCAATTTTAAGTTCTGTATTTGACAATTACTTGTTCAGATCTTCAAGTTATAATTTGCACTAATAATTTGTATTTAACAATTAGAAGTTCTGTATTTGACAATTACAAGTTCAGATCTTCAAGTTATAATTTGCAATAATAATTAGAAGCTATCAATTTTAAGTTCTATATTTGACAATTACAAGTTCAGGTCTTCAAGTTATAATTTGCACTAATAATTTGTATTTAACAATTAGAAGTTCTGTATTTGACAATTACAAGTTCAGATCTTCTAGTTATAATTTGCAATAATAATTAGAAGCTATCAATTTTAAGTTCTGTATTTGACAATTACTAGTTCAGATCTTCAAGTTATAATTTGCACTAATAATTTGTATTTAACAATTAGAAGTTCTGTATTTGACTATTACAAGTTCAGATCTTCAAATTATTATTTGCAATAATAATTATAAGCTATCAATTTAAGTTCTGTATTTGACAATTACTAGTTCAGATCTTCAAGTTATAATTTGAAATAATAATTTGAATTTAACAAATCTAAGTTTTGTAATTCACTATTACAAGTTCAGATCTTCAAGTTATAATTTGCAATAATAATTAGAAGCTATCAATTTTAAGTTCTGTATTTGACAATTACAAGTTCAGATCTTCAAGTTATAATTTGCACTAATAATTTGTTTTTAACAGTTAGAAGTTCTGTATTTGACTATTACTAGTTCAGATTTTCAAATTATTATTTACAATCTTAGTTTGAATTTAACAATTAGAAGTTCTGTATTTACCTATTACAAGTTCAGATCTTCAAGTTATAATTTGCACTAATAATTTGTATTTAACAATTCGATGTTCTGTATTTGACTATTACAAGTTCAGATTTTCAAGTTATAATTTGAACTATAATTATAAGCTATCAATTTTAAGTTCTGTATTTGACAATTACAAGTACAGATCTTCAAGTTATTATTTGCAATAATAATTAGAAGCTATCAATTTTAAGTTCTGTATTTGACAATTACAAGTTCAGATCTTCAAGTTATAATTTGAAATAATAATTAGAAGCTATCAATTTTAAGTTCTGCATTTGACAATTACTAGTACAGATCTTCAAGTTTTAATTTGCAATAATAATTAGAAGCTATCAATTTTAAGTTCTGTATTTGACAATTACTAGTTCAGATCTTCAAGTTATAATTTGAAATAATAATTTGAATTTAACAAATCTAAGTTCTGTAATTCACTATTACAAGTTCAGATCTTCGAATTATTATTTGCAATCTTAGTTAGAATTTAACAATTGAAAGTTCTGTATTTACCTATTACAGGTTCAGATCTTCAAGTTATAATTTGCAATCACAATTTGTATTTAACAATGCTAAGTTGCGTATTTGTCTATTACAAGTTCAGATCTTTAAATTATAATTTGCAATAATAATTAGAAGCTATCAATTTTAAGTGCTTTATTTGACAATTACTAGTTCAGATCTTCAAGTTATTATTTGCAATAATAATTAGAAGATATCAATTTTAAGTTCTGTATTTGACAATTACAAGGTCAGATCTTCAAGTTATAATTTACAATAATAATTAGAAGCTATCAATATTAAGTTCTGTATTTGACAATTACTAGATCAGATCTTCAAGTTATGATTTGCAATAATAATTAGAAGCTATCAATTTTAAGTTCTGAATTTGACAATTACTAGTTCAGATCTTCAAGTTATAATTTGTAATAATAATTTGAATTTAACAAATCTAAGTTCTGTAATTCACTATTACAAGTTTAGATCTTCAAGTTATAATTTACAATAATAATTAGAAGCTATCAATTTTAAGTTCTGTATTTGACAATTACAAGTTCAGATCTTCATGTTATAATTTGCAATAATAATTAGAAGCTATCAATTTTAAGTTCTGTATTTGACAATTACAAGTTCAGATCTTCAAGTTATAATTTGCAATAATAATTAGAAGCTATCAATTTTAAGTTCTGTATTTGACAATTACTAGTTCAGATCTTCAAGTTATAATTTGAAATAATAATTTGAATTTAACAAATCTAAGTTCTGTAATTCACTATTACAAGTTCAGATCTTCAAGTTATAATTTACAATAATAATTAGAAGCTATCAATTTTAAGTTCTGTATTTGACAATTACTTGTTCACATCTTCAAGTTATAATTTGCACTAATAATTTGTATTTAACAATTAGAAGTTCTGTATTTGACAATTACAAGTTCAGATCTTCAAGTTATAATTTGCAATAATAATTAGAAGCTATCAATTTTAAGTTCTATATTTGACAATTACAAGTTCAGATCTTCAAGTTATAATTTGCACTAATAATTTGTATTTAACAATTAGAAGTTCTGTATTTGACAATTACAAGTTCAGATCTTCTAGTTATAATTTGCAATAATAATTAGAAGCTATCAATTTTAAGTTCTGTATTTGACAATTACTAGTTCAGATCTTCAAGTTATAATTTGCACTAATAATTTGTATTTAACAATTAGAAGTTCTGTATTTGACTATTACAAGTTCAGATCTTCAAATTATTATTTGCAATAATAATTATAAGCTATCAATTTAAGTTCTGTATTTGACAATTACTAGTTCAGATCTTCAAGTTATAATTTGAAATAATAATTTGAATTTAACAAATCTAAGTTTTGTAATTCACTATTACAAGTTCAGATCTTCAAGTTATAATTTGCAATAATAATTAGAAGCTATCAATTTTAAGTTCTGTATTTGACAATTACAAGTTCAGATCTTCAAGTTATAATTTGCACTAATAATTTGTTTTTAACAGTTAGAAGTTCTGTATTTGACTATTACTAGTTCAGATTTTCAAATTATTATTTACAATCTTAGTTTGAATTTAACAATTAGAAGTTCTGTATTTACCTATTACAAGTTCAGATCTTCAAGTTATAATTTGCACTAATAATTTGTATTTAACAATTCGATGTTCTGTATTTGACTATTACAAGTTCAGATTTTCAAGTTATAATTTGAACTATAATTATAAGCTATCAATTTTAAGTTCTGTATTTGACAATTACAAGTACAGATCTTCAAGTTATTATTTGCAATAATAATTAGAAGCTATCAATTTTAAGTTCTGTATTTGATAATTACAAGTTCAGATCTTCTAGTTATAATTTGCACTACTAATTTGTATTTAACAATTAAAAGTTCTGTATTTGACAATTACAAGTTCAGATCTTCAAGTTATAATTTGCAATAATAATTAGAAGCTATCAATTTTAAGTTCTGTATTTGACAATTACAAGTTCAGATCTTCAAGTTATAAATTGAAATAATAATTAGAAGCTATCAATTTTAAGTTCTGTATTTGACAATTACAAGTTCAGATCTTCTAGTTATAATTTGCAATAATAATTAGAAGCTATCAATATTAAGTTCTGTATTTGAAAATTACTAGTTCAGATCTTCAAGTTATAATTTGCACTAATAATTTGTATTTAACAATTAGAAGTTCTGTATTTGACTATTACAAGTTCAGATCTTCAAGTTATAATTTACAATAATAATTAGAAGCTATCAATTTTAAGTTCTGTATTTGACAATTACAAGTTCAGATCTTCATGTTATAATTTGCAATAATAATTAGAAGCTATCAATTTTAAGTTCTGTATTTGACAATTACAAGTTCAGATCTTCAAGTTATAATTTGCACTAATAATTTGAATTTAACAATTAGAAGTTCTGTATTTGACAATTACAAGTTCAGATCTTCAAGTTATAATTTGCAATAATAATTAGAAGCTATCAATTTTAAGTTCTGTATTTGACAATTACTAGTTCAGATCTTCAAGTTATAATTTGAAATAATAATTTGAATTTAACAAATCTAAGTTCTGTAATTCACTATTACAAGTTCAGATCTTCAAGTTATAATTTACAATAATAATTAGAAGCTATCAATTTTAAGTTCTGTATTTGACAATTACTTGTTCACATCTTCAAGTTATAATTTGCACTAATAATTTGTATTTAACAATTAGAAGTTCTGTATTTGACAATTACAAGTTCAGATCTTCAAGTTATAATTTGCAATAATAATTAGAAGCTATCAATTTTAAGTTCTATATTTGACAATTACAAGTTCAGATCTTCAAGTTATAATTTGCACTAATAATTTGTATTTAACAATTAGAAGTTCTGTATTTGACAATTACAAGTTCAGATCTTCTAGTTATAATTTGCAATAATAATTAGAAGCTATCAATTTTAAGTTCTGTATTTGACAATTACTAGTTCAGATCTTCAAGTTATAATTTGCACTAATAATTTGTATTTAACAATTAGAAGTTCTGTATTTGACTATTACAAGTTCAGATCTTCAAATTATTATTTGCAATAATAATTATAAGCTATCAATTTAAGTTCTGTATTTGACAATTACTAGTTCAGATCTTCAAGTTATAATTTGAAATAATAATTTGAATTTAACAAATCTAAGTTTTGTAATTCACTATTACAAGTTCAGATCTTCAAGTTATAATTTGCAATAATAATTAGAAGCTATCAATTTTAAGTTCTGTATTTGACAATTACAAGTTCAGATCTTCAAGTTATAATTTGCACTAATAATTTGTTTTTAACAGTTAGAAGTTCTGTATTTGACTATTACTAGTTCAGATTTTCAAATTATTATTTACAATCTTAGTTTGAATTTAACAATTAGAAGTTCTGTATTTACCTATTACAAGTTCAGATCTTCAAGTTATAATTTGCACTAATAATTTGTATTTAACAATTCGATGTTCTGTATTTGACTATTACAAGTTCAGATTTTCAAGTTATAATTTGAACTATAATTATAAGCTATCAATTTTAAGTTCTGTATTTGACAATTACAAGTACAGATCTTCAAGTTATTATTTGCAATAATAATTAGAAGCTATCAATTTTAAGTTCTGTATTTGATAATTACAAGTTCAGATCTTCTAGTTATAATTTGCACTACTAATTTGTATTTAACAATTAAAAGTTCTGTATTTGACAATTACAAGTTCAGATCTTCAAGTTATAATTTGCAATAATAATTAGAAGCTATCAATTTTAAGTTCTGTATTTGACAATTACAAGTTCAGATCTTCAAGTTATAAATTGAAATAATAATTAGAAGCTATCAATTTTAAGTTCTGTATTTGACAATTACAAGTTCAGATCTTCTAGTTATAATTTGCAATAATAATTAGAAGCTATCAATATTAAGTTCTGTATTTGAAAATTACTAGTTCAGATCTTCAAGTTATAATTTGCACTAATAATTTGTATTTAACAATTAGAAGTTCTGTATTTGACTATTACAAGTTCAGATCTTCAAGTTATAATTTACAATAATAATTAGAAGCTATCAATTTTAAGTTCTGTATTTGACAATTACAAGTTCAGATCTTCATGTTATAATTTGCAATAATAATTAGAAGCTATCAATTTTAAGTTCTGTATTTGACAATTACAAGTTCAGATCTTCAAGTTATAATTTGCACTAATAATTTGAATTTAACAATTAGAAGTTCTGTATTTGACAATTACAAGTTCAGATCTTCAAGTTATAATTTGCAATAATAATTAGAAGCTATCAATTTTAAGTTCTGTATTTGACAATTACTAGTTCAGATCTTCAAGTTATAATTTGAAATAATAATTTGAATTTAACAAATCTAAGTTCTGTAATTCACTATTACAAGTTCAGATCTTCAAGTTATAATTTACAATAATAATTAGAAGCTATCAATTTTAAGTTCTGTATTTGACAATTACTTGTTCAGATCTTCAAGTTATAATTTGCACTAATAATTTGTATTTAACAATTAGAAGTTCTGTATTTGACAATTACAAGTTCAGATCTTCAAGTTATAATTTGCAATAATAATTAGAAGCTATCAATTTTAAGTTCTATATTTGACAATTACAAGTTCAGATCTTCAAGTTATAATTTGCACTAATAATTTGTATTTAACAATTAGAAGTTCTGTATTTGACAATTACAAGTTCAGATCTTCTAGTTATAATTTGCAATAATAATTAGAAGCTATCAATTTTAAGTTCTGTATTTGACAATTACTAGTTCAGATCTTCAAGTTATAATTTGCACTAATAATTTGTATTTAACAATTAGAAGTTCTGTATTTGACTATTACAAGTTCAGATCTTCAAATTATTATTTGCAATAATAATTATAAGCTATCAATTTAAGTTCTGTATTTGACAATTACTAGTTCAGATCTTCAAGTTATAATTTGAAATAATAATTTGAATTTAACAAATCTAAGTTTTGTAATTCACTATTACAAGTTCAGATCTTCAAGTTATAATTTGCAATAATAATTAGAAGCTATCAATTTTAAGTTCTGTATTTGACAATTACAAGTTCAGATCTTCAAGTTATAATTTGCACTAATAATTTGTTTTTAACAGTTAGAAGTTCTGTATTTGACTATTACTAGTTCAGATTTTCAAATTATTATTTACAATCTTAGTTTGAATTTAACAATTAGAAGTTCTGTATTTACCTATTACAAGTTCAGATCTTCAAGTTATAATTTGCACTAATAATTTGTATTTAACAATTCGATGTTCTGTATTTGACTATTACAAGTTCAGATTTTCAAGTTATAATTTGAACTATAATTATAAGCTATCAATTTTAAGTTCTGTATTTGACAATTACAAGTACAGATCTTCAAGTTATTATTTGCAATAATAATTAGAAGCTATCAATTTTAAGTTCTGTATTTGACAATTACAAGTTCAGATCTTCAAGTTATAATTTGAAATAATAATTAGAAGCTATCAATTTTAAGTTCTGCATTTGACAATTACTAGTTCAGATCTTCAAGTTTTAATTTGCAATAATAATTAGAAGCTATCAATTTTAAGTTCTGTATTTGACAATTACTAGTTCAGATCTTCAAGTTATAATTTGAAATAATAATTTGAATTTAACAAATCTAAGTTCTGTAATTCACTATTACAAGTTCAGATCTTCGAATTATTATTTGCAATCTTAGTTAGAATTTAACAATTGAAAGTTCTGTATTTACCTATTACAGGTTCAGATCTTCAAGTTATAATTTGCAATCACAATTTGTATTTAACAATGCTAAGTTGCGTATTTGTCTATTACAAGTTCAGATCTTCAAATTATAATTTGCAATAATAATTAGAAGCTATCAATTTTAAGTGCTTTATTTGACAATTACTAGTTCAGATCTTCAAGTTATTATTTGCAATAATAATTAGAAGATATCAATTTTAAGTTCTGTATTTGACAATTACAAGGTCAGATCTTCAAGTTATAATTTACAATAATAATTAGAAGCTATCAATTTTAAGTTCTGTATTTGACAATTACTAGATCAGATCTTCAAGTTATGATTTGCAATAATAATTAGAAGCTATCAATTTTAAGTTCTGAATTTGACAATTACTAGTTCAGATCTTCAAGTTATAATTTGTAATAATAATTTGAATTTAACAAATCTAAGTTCTGTAATTCACTATTACAAGTTTAGATCTTCAAGTTATAATTTACAATAATAATTAGAAGCTATCAATTTTAAGTTCTGTATTTGATAATTACAAGTTCAGATCTTCTAGTTATAATTTGCACTACTAATTTGTATTTAACAATTAAAAGTTCTGTATTTGACAATTACAAGTTCAGATCTTCAAGTTATAATTTGCAATAATAATTAGAAGCTATCAATTTTAAGTTCTGTATTTGACAATTACAAGTTCAGATCTTCAAGTTATAAATTGAAATAATAATTAGAAGCTATCAATTTTAAGTTCTGTATTTGACAATTACAAGTTCAGATCTTCTAGTTATAATTTGCAATAATAATTAGAAGCTATCAATATTAAGTTCTGTATTTGAAAATTACTAGTTCAGATCTTCAAGTTATAATTTGCACTAATAATTTGTATTTAACAATTAGAAGTTCTGTATTTGACTATTACAAGTTCAGATCTTCAAGTTATTATTTACAATAATAATTAGAAGCTATCAATTTTAAGTTCTGTATTTGACAATTACAAGTTCAGATCTTCATGTTATAATTTGCAATAATAATTAGAAGCTATCAATTTTAAGTTCTGTATTTGACAATTACAAGTTCAGATCTTCAAGTTATAATTTGCACTAATAATTTGAATTTAACAATTAGAAGTTCTGTATTTGACAATTACAAGTTCAGATCTTCAAGTTATAATTTGCAATAAAAATTAGAAGCTATCAATTTTAAGTTCTGTATTTGACAATTACTAGTTCAGATCTTCAAGTTATAATTTGAAATAATAATTTGAATTTAACAAATCTAAGTTCTGTAATTCACTATTACAAGTTCAGATCTTCAAGTTATAATTTACAATAATAATTAGAAGCTATCAATTTTAAGTTCTGTATTTGACAATTACATGTTCAGATCTTCAAGTTATAATTTGCACTAATAATTTGTATTTAACAATTAGAAGTTCTGTATTTGACAATTACAAGTTCAGATCTTCAAGTTATAATTTGCAATAATAATTAGAAGCTATCAATTTTAAGTTCTATATTTGACAATTACAAGTTCAGATCTTCAAGTTATAATTTGCACTAATAATTTGTATTTAACAATTAGAAGTTCTGTATTTGACAATTACAAGTTCAGATCTTCTAGTTATAATTTGCAATAATAATTAGAAGCTATCAATTTTAAGTTCTGTATTTGACAATTACTAGTTCAGATCTTCAAGTTATAATTTGCACTAATAATTTGTATTTAACAATTAGAAGTTCTGTATTTGACTATTACAAGTTCAGATCTTCAAATTATTATTTGCAATAATAATTATAAGCTATCAATTTAAGTTCTGTATTTGACAATTACTAGTTCAGATCTTCAAGTTATAATTTGAAATAATAATTTGAATTTAACAAATCTAAGTTTTGTAATTCACTATTACAAGTTCAGATCTTCAAGTTATAATTTGCAATAATAATTAGAAGCTATCAATTTTAAGTTCTGTATTTGACAATTACAAGTTCAGATCTTCAAGTTATAATTTGCACTAATAATTTGTTTTTAACAGTTAGAAGTTCTGTATTTGACTATTACTAGTTCAGATTTTCAAATTATTATTTACAATCTTAGTTTGAATTTAACAATTAGAAGTTCTGTATTTACCTATTACAAGTTCAGATCTTCAAGTTATAATTTGCACTAATAATTTGTATTTAACAATTCGATGTTCTGTATTTGACTATTACAAGTTCAGATTTTCAAGTTATAATTTGAACTATAATTATAAGCTATCAATTTTAAGTTCTGTATTTGACAATTATAAGTACAGATCTTCAAGTTATTATTTGCAATAATAATTAGAAGCTATCAATTTTAAGTTCTGTATTTGACAATTACAAGTTCAGATCTTCAAGTTATAATTTGAAATAATAATTAGAAGCTATCAATTTTAAGTTCTGCATTTGACAATTACTAGTTCAGATCTTCAAGTTTTAATTTGCAATAATAATTAGAAGCTATCAATTTTAAGTTCTGTATTTGACAATTACTAGTTCAGATCTTCAAGTTATCATTTGCACTAATAATTTGAATTTAACAAATCTAAGTTCTGTAATTCACTATTACAAGTTCAGATCTTCGAATTATTATTTGCAATCTTAGTTAGAATTTAACAATTGAAAGTTCTGTATTTACCTATTACAGGTTCAGATCTTCAAGTTATAATTTGCAATCACAATTTGTATTTAACAATGCTAAGTTGCGTATTTGTCTATTACAAGTTCAGATCTTCAAATTATAATTTGCAATAATAATTAGAAGCTATCAATTTTAAGTGCTTTATTTGACAATTACTAGTTCAGATCTTCAAGTTATTATTTGCAATAATAATTAGAAGATATCAATTTTAAGTTCTGTATTTGACAATTACAAGGTCAGATCTTCAAGTTATAATTTACAATAATAATTTATTAGAAGCTATCAATTTTAAGTTCTGTATTTGACAATTACTAGATCAGATCTTCAAGTTATGATTTGCAATAATAATTAGAAGCTATCAATTTTAAGTTCTGAATTTGACAATTACTAGTTCAGATCTTCAAGTTATAATTTGTAATAATAATTTGAATTTAACAAATCTAAGTTCTGTAATTCACTATTACAAGTTTAGATCTTCAAGTTATAATTTACAATAATAATTAGAAGCTATCAATTTTAAGTTCTGTATTTGATAATTACAAGTTCAGATCTTCAAGTTATAATTTGCACTACTAATTTGTATTTAACAATTAAAAGTTCTGTATTTGACAATTACAAGTTCAGATCTTCAAGTTATAATTTGCAATAATAATTAGAAGCTATCAATTTTAAGTTCTGTATTTGACAATTACAAGTTCAGATCTTCAAGTTATAAATTGAAATAATAATTAGAAGCTATCAATTTTAAGTTCTGTATTTGACAATTACAAGTTCAGATCTTCTAGTTATAATTTGAAATAATAATTAGAAGCTATCAATATTAAGTTCTGTATTTGAAAATTACTAGTTCAGATCTTCAAGTTATAATTTGCACTAATAATTTGTATTTAACAATTAGAAGTTCTGTATTTGACTATTACAAGTTCAGATCTTCAAGTTATAATTTACAATAATAATTAGAAGCTATCAATTTTAAGTTCTGTATTTGACAATTACAAGTTCAGCTCTTCAAGTTATAATTTGCACTAATAATTTGTATTTAACAATTAGAAGTTCTGTATTTGACAATTACAAGTTCAGACATTCAAGTTTTAATTTGCAATAATAATTAGAAGCTATTAATTTTAAGTTCTGTATTTGAAAATTACTAGTTCAGATCTTCAAGTTATAATTTGCACTAATAATTTGTATTTAACAATTAGAAGTTCTGTATTTGACAATTACAAGTTCAGACATTCAAGTTTTAATTTGCAATAATAATTAGAAGCTATTAATTTTAAGTTCTGTATTTGAAAATTACTAGTTCAGATCTTCAAGTTATAATTTGCACTAATAATTTGTATTTAACAATTAGAAGTTCTGTATTTGACAATTCCAAGTTCAGTTCTTCAAGTTATAATTTGCACTAATAATTTGTATTTAACAATTAGAAGTTCTGTATTTGAAAATTACAAGTTCAGATCTTCAAGTTATAATTTGCAATAATAATTTGAAGCTATCAATTTTAAGTTCTGTATTTGACAATTACAAGTTCAGATCTTCAAGTTATAATTTGAAATAATAATTAGAAGCTATCAATTTTATGTTCTGTATTTGACAATTACAAGTTCAGATCTTGAAGTTATAATTTGCAATAATAATTAGAAGCTATCAATTTTAAGTTCTGTATTTAACAATTACAAGTTCAGATCTTCAAGTTATAATATGCAATAATAATTAGAAGCTATCAATTTTAAGTTCTGTATTTGACAATTACTAGTACAGATCTTCAAGTTATAATTTGAAATAATAATTTGAATTTAACAAATCTAAGTTCTGTAATTCACTATTACAAGTTCAGATCTTCAAGTTATAATTTACAATAATAATTAGAACCTATCAATTCTAAGTTCTGTATTTGACAATTACAAGTTCAGATCTTCAAGTTATAATTTGCACTAATAATTTGTATTTAACAATTTGAAGTTCTGTATTTGACAATTACAAGTTCAGATATTCAAGTTATAATTTGCAATAATAATTAGAAGCTATTAATTTTAAGTTCTGTATTTGACAATTACAAGTTCAGATCTTCAAGTTATAATTTGAAATAATAATTAGAAGCTATCAATTTTATGTTCTGTATTTGACAATTACAAGTTCAGATCTTCAAGTTATAATTTGCAATAATAATTAGAAGCTATCAATTTTAAGTTCTGTATTTGATAATTACAAGTTCAGATCTTCAAGTTATAATTTGCAATAATAATTAGAAGCTATCAATTTTAAGTTCTGTATTTGACAATTACTAGTTCAGATCTCCAAGTTATAATTTGAAATAATAATTTGAATTTAACAAATCTAAGTTCTGTATTTGACAATTACAAGTTCAGATCTTCAAGTTATAAATTGAAATAATAATTAGAAGCTATCAATTTTAAGTTCCTTATTTGACAATTACAAGTTCAAATCTTCTAGTTATAATTTGCAATAATAATTAGAAGCTATCAATATTAAGTTCTGTATTTGAAAATTACTAGTTCAGATCTTCAAGTTATAATTTGCACTAATAATTTGTATTTAACAATTAGAAGTTCTGTATTTGACTATTACAAGTTCAGATCTTCAAGTTATAATTTACAATAATAATTAGAAGCTATCAATTTTAAGTTCTGTATTTGACAATTACAAGTTCAGATCTTCATGTTATAATTTGCAATAATAATTAGAAGCTATCAATTTTAAGTTCTGTATTTGACAATTACAAGTTCAGATCTTCAAGTTATAATTTGCACTAATAATTTGTATTTAACAGTTAGAAGTTCTGTATTTGACTATTACTAGTTCAGATTTTCAAATTATTATTTGCAATCTTAGTTTGAATTTAACAATTAGAAGTTCTGTATTTACCTATTACAAGTTCAGATCTACAAGTTATAATTTGCACTAATAATTTGTATTTAACAATTAGAAGTTCTGTATTTGACTATTACAAGTTCAGATTTTCAAGTTATAATTTGAACTATAATTATAAGCTATCAATTTTAAGTTCTGTATTTGACAATTACAAGTACAGATCTTCAAGTTATTATTTGCAATAATAATTAGAAGCTATCAATTTTAAGTTCTGTATTTGATAATTACAAGTTCAGATCTTCTAGTTATAATTTGCACTACTAATTTGTATTTAACAATTAAAAGTTCTGTATTTGACAATTACAAGTTCAGATCTTCAAGTTATAATTTGCAATAATAATTAGAAGCTATCAATTTTAAGTTCTGTATTTGACAATTACAAGTTCAGATCTTCAAGTTATAAATTGAAATAATAATTAGAAGCTATCAATTTTAAGTTCTGTATTTGACAATTACAAGTTCAGATCTTCTAGTTATAATTTGCACTACTAATTTGTATTTAACAATTAAAAGTTCTGTATTTGACAATTACAAGTTCAGATCTTCAAGTTATAATTTGCAATAATAATTAGAAGCTATCAATTTTAAGTTCTGTATTTGACAATTACAAGTTCAGATCTTCAAGTTATAATTTGAAATAATAATTTGAATTTAACAAATCTAAGTTTTGTAATTCACTATTACAAGTTCAGATCTTCAAGTTATAATTTGCAATAATAATTAGAAGCTATCAATTTTAAGTTCTGTATTTGACAATTACAAGTTCAGATCTTCAAGTTATAATTTGAAATAATAATTAGAAGCTATCAATTTTAAGTTCTGCATTTGACAATTACTAGTTCAGATCTTCAAGTTTTAATTTGCAATAATAATTAGAAGCTATCAATTTTAAGTTCTGTATTTGACAATTACTAGTTCAGATCTTCAAGTTATAATTTGAAATAATAATTTGAATTTAACAAATCTAAGTTCTGTAATTCACTATTACAAGTTCAGATCTTCGAATTATTATTTGCAATCTTAGTTAGAATTTAACAATTGAAAGTTCTGTATTTACCTATTACAGGTTCAGATCTTCAAGTTATAATTTGCAATCACAATTTGTATTTAACAATGCTAAGTTGCGTATTTGTCTATTACAAGTTCAGATCTTCAAATTATAATTTGCAATAATAATTAGAAGCTATCAATTTTAAGTGCTTTATTTGACAATTACTAGTTCAGATCTTCAAGTTATTATTTGCAATAATAATTAGAAGATATCAATTTTAAGTTCTGTATTTGACAATTACAAGGTCAGATCTTCAAGTTATAATTTACAATAATAATTAGAAGCTATCAATTTTAAGTTCTGTATTTGACAATTACTAGATCAGATCTTCAAGTTATGATTTGCAATAATAATTAGAAGCTATCAATTTTAAGTTCTGAATTTGACAATTACTAGTTCAGATCTTCAAGTTATAATTTGTAATAATAATTTGAATTTAACAAATCTAAGTTCTGTAATTCACTATTACAAGTTTAGATCTTCAAGTTATAATTTACAATAATAATTAGAAGCTATCAATTTTAAGTTCTGTATTTGATAATTACAAGTTCAGATCTTCTAGTTATAATTTGCACTACTAATTTGTATTTAACAATTAAAAGTTCTGTATTTGACAATTACAAGTTCAGATCTTCAAGTTATAATTTGCAATAATAATTAGAAGCTATCAATTTTAAGTTCTGTATTTGACAATTACAAGTTCAGATCTTCAAGTTATAAATTGAAATAATAATTAGAAGCTATCAATTTTAAGTTCTGTATTTGACAATTACAAGTTCAGATCTTCTAGTTATAATTTGCAATAATAATTAGAAGCTATCAATATTAAGTTCTGTATTTGAAAATTACTAGTTCAGATCTTCAAGTTATAATTTGCACTAATAATTTGTATTTAACAATTAGAAGTTCTGTATTTGACTATTACAAGTTCAGATCTTCAAGTTATAATTTACAATAATAATTAGAAGCTATCAATTTTAAGTTCTGTATTTGACAATTACAAGTTCAGATCTTCATGTTATAATTTGCAATAATAATTAGAAGCTATCAATTTTAAGTTCTGTATTTGACAATTACAAGTTCAGATCTTCAAGTTATAATTTGCACTAATAATTTGAATTTAACAATTAGAAGTTCTGTATTTGACAATTACAAGTTCAGATCTTCAAGTTATAATTTGCAATAAAAATTAGAAGCTATCAATTTTAAGTTCTGTATTTGACAATTACTAGTTCAGATCTTCAAGTTATAATTTGAAATAATAATTTGAATTTAACAAATCTAAGTTCTGTAATTCACTATTACAAGTTCAGATCTTCAAGTTATAATTTACAATAATAATTAGAAGCTATCAATTTTAAGTTCTGTATTTGACAATTACTTGTTCAGATCTTCAAGTTATAATTTGCACTAATAATTTGTATTTAACAATTAGAAGTTCTGTATTTGACAATTACAAGTTCAGATCTTCAAGTTATAATTTGCAATAATAATTAGAAGCTATCAATTTTAAGTTCTATATTTGACAATTACAAGTTCAGATCTTCAAGTTATAATTTGCACTAATAATTTGTATTTAACAATTAGAAGTTCTGTATTTGACAATTACAAGTTCAGATCTTCTAGTTATAATTTGCAATAATAATTAGAAGCTATCAATTTTAAGTTCTGTATTTGACAATTACTAGTTCAGATCTTCAAGTTATAATTTGCACTAATAATTTGTATTTAACAATTAGAAGTTCTGTATTTGACTATTACAAGTTCAGATCTTCAAATTATTATTTGCAATAATAATTATAAGCTATCAATTTAAGTTCTGTATTTGACAATTACTAGTTCAGATCTTCAAGTTATAATTTGAAATAATAATTTGAATTTAACAAATCTAAGTTTTGTAATTCACTATTACAAGTTCAGATCTTCAAGTTATAATTTGCAATAATAATTAGAAGCTATCAATTTTAAGTTCTGTATTTGACAATTACAAGTTCAGATCTTCAAGTTATAATTTGCACTAATAATTTGTTTTTAACAGTTAGAAGTTCTGTATTTGACTATTACTAGCTCAGATTTTCAAATTATTATTTACAATCTTAGTTTGAATTTAACAATTAGAAGTTCTGTATTTACCTATTACAAGTTCAGATCTTCAAGTTATAATTTGCACTAATAATTTGTATTTAACAATTCGATGTTCTGTATTTGACTATTACAAGTTCAGATTTTCAAGTTATAATTTGAACTATAATTATAAGCTATCAATTTTAAGTTCTGTATTTGACAATTACAAGTACAGATCTTCAAGTTATTATTTGCAATAATAATTAGAAGCTATCAATTTTAAGTTCTGTATTTGACAATTACAAGTTCAGATCTTCAAGTTATAATTTGAAATAATAATTAGAAGCTATCAATTTTAAGTTCTGCATTTGACAATTACTAGTTCAGATCTTCAAGTTTTAATTTGCAATAATAATTAGAAGCTATCAATTTTAAGTTCTGTATTTGACAATTACTAGTTCAGATCTTCAAGTTATCATTTGCACTAATAATTTGAATTTAACAAATCTAAGTTCTGTATTTGACAATTACAAGTTCAGATCTTCAAGTTATAATTTGCACTAATAATTTGTATTTAACAATTTGAAGTTCTGTATTTGACAATTACAAGTTCAGATATTCAAGTTATAATTTGCAATAATAATTAGAAGCTATTAATTTTAAGTTCTGTATTTGACAATTACAAGTTCAGATCTTCAAGTTATAATTTGAAATAATAATTAGAAGCTATCAATTTTATGTTCTGTATTTGACAATTACAAGTTCAGATCTTGAAGTTATAATTTGCAATAATAATTAGAAGCTATCAATTTTAAGTTCTGTATTTAACAATTACAAGTTCAGATCTTCAAGTTATAATATGCAATAATAATTAGAAGCTATCAATTTTAAGTTCTGTATTTGACAATTACTAGTACAGATCTTCAAGTTATAATTTGAAATAATAATTTGAATTTAACAAATCTAAGTTCTGTAATTCACTATTACAAGTTCAGATCTTCAAGTTATAATTTACAATAATAATTAGAACCTATCAATTCTAAGTTCTGTATTTGACAATTACAAGTTCAGATCTTCAAGTTATAATTTGCACTAATAATTTGTATTTAACAATTTGAAGTTCTGTATTTGACAATTACAAGTTCAGATATTCAAGTTATAATTTGCAATAATAATTAGAAGCTATTAATTTTAAGTTCTGTATTTGACAATTACAAGTTCAGATCTTCAAGTTATAATTTGAAATAATAATTAGAAGCTATCAATTTTATGTTCTGTATTTGACAATTACAAGTTCAGATCTTCAAGTTATAATTTGCAATAATAATTAGAAGCTATCAATTTTAAGTTCTGTATTTGATAATTACAAGTTCAGATCTTCAAGTTATAATTTGCAATAATAATTAGAAGCTATCAATTTTAAGTTCTGTATTTGACAATTACTAGTTCAGATCTCCAAGTTATAATTTGAAATAATAATTTGAATTTAACAAATCTAAGTTCTGTATTTGACAATTACAAGTTCAGATCTTCAAGTTATAAATTGAAATAATAATTAGAAGCTATCAATTTTAAGTTCCTTATTTGACAATTACAAGTTCAGATCTTCTAGTTATAATTTGCAATAATAATTAGAAGCTATCAATATTAAGTTCTGTATTTGAAAATTACTAGTTCAGATCTTCAAGTTATAATTTGCACTAATAATTTGTATTTAACAATTAGAAGTTCTGTATTTGACTATTACAAGTTCAGATCTTCAAGTTATAATTTACAATAATAATTAGAAGCTATCAATTTTAAGTTCTGTATTTGACAATTACAAGTTCAGATCTTCATGTTATAATTTGCAATAATAATTAGAAGCTATCAATTTTAAGTTCTGTATTTGACAATTACAAGTTCAGATCTTCAAGTTATAATTTGCACTAATAATTTGTATTTAACAGTTAGAAGTTCTGTATTTGACTATTACTAGTTCAGATTTTCAAATTATTATTTGCAATCTTAGTTTGAATTTAACAATTAGAAGTTCTGTATTTACCTATTACAAGTTCAGATCTTCAAGTTATAATTTGCACTAATAATTTGTATTTAAAAATTAGAAGTTCTGTATTTGACTATTACAAATTCAGATCTTCAAATTATTATTTGCAATAATAATTATAAGCTATCAATTTAAGTTCTGTATTTGACAATTACTAGTTCAGATCTTCAAGTTATAATTTGCAATCACAATTTGTATTTAACAATGCTAAGTTGCGTATTTGTCTATTACAAGTTCAGATCTTCAAATTATAATTTGCAATAATAATTAGAAGCTATCAATTTTAAGTGCTGTATTTGACAATTACTAGTTCAGATCTTCAAGTTATTATTTGCAATAATAATTAGAAGATATCAATTTTAAGTTCTGTATTTGACAATTACAAGGTCAGATCTTCAAGTTATAATTTACAATAATAATTAGAAGCTATCAATTTTAAGTTCTGTATTTGACAATTACTAGTTCAGATCTTCAAGTTATGATTTGAAATAATAATTAGAAGCTATCAAGTTGAAGTTCTGAATTTGACAATTACTAGTTCAGATCTTCAAGTTATAATTTGTAATAATAATTTGAATTTAACAAATCTAAGTTCTGTAATTCACTATTACAAGTTTAGATCTTCAAGTTATAATTTACAATAATAATTAGAAGCTATCAATTTTAAGTTCTGTATTTGATAATTACAAGTTCAGATCTTCAAGTTATAATTTGCACTACTAATTTGTATTTAACAATTAAAAGTTCTGTATTTGACAATTACAAGTTCAGATCTTCAAGTTATAATTTGAAATAATAATTAGAAGCTATCAATTTTAAGTTCTGTATTTGACAATTATAAGTTCAGATCTTCAAGTTATAAATTGAAATAATAATTAGAAGCTATCAATTTTAAGTTCTGTATTTGACAATTACAAGTTCAGATCTTCTAGTTATAATTTGCAATAATAATTAGAAGCTATCAATATTAAGTTCTGTATTTGCAAATTACAAGTTCAGATCTTCAAGTTATAATTTGCACTACTAATTTGTATTTAACAATTAAAAGTTCTGTATTTGACAATTACAAGTTCAGATCTTCAAGTTATAATTTGAAATAATAATTAGAAGCTATCAATTTTAAGTTCTGTATTTGACAATTATAAGTTCAGATCTTCAAGTTATAAATTGAAATAATAATTAGAAGCTATCAATTTTAAGTTCTGTATTTGACAATTACAAGTTCAGATCTTCTAGTTATAATTTGCAATAATAATTAGAAGCTATCAATATTAAGTTCTGTATTTGCAAATTACTAGTTCAGATCTTCAAGTTATAAATTGAAATAATAATTAGAAGCTATCAATTTTAAGTTCTGTATTTGACAATTACAAGTTCAGATCTTCTAGTTATAATTTGCAATAATAATTAGAAGCTATCAATTTTCAGTTCTGTATTTGACAATTACAAGTTCAGATCTTCAAGTTATAATTTACAATAATAATTAGAAGCTATCAATTTTAAGTTCTGTATTTGACAATTACAAGTTAGATCTTCAAGTTATAATTTGCAATAATAATTAGAAGCTATCAATTTTAAGTTCTGTATTTGACAATTACTAGTTCAGATCTTCAAGTTATAATTTGAAATAATAATTTGAATTTAACAAATCTAAGTTCTGTAATTCACTATTACAAGTTCAGATCTTCAAGTTATAATTTACAATAATAATTAGAAGCTATCAATTTTAAGTTCTGTATTTGATAATTACAAGTTCAGATCTTCAAGTTATAATTTGCACTACTAATTTGTATTTAACAATTAGAAGTTCTGTATTTGACAATTACAAGTTCAGATCTTCAAGTTATAAATTGAAATAATAATTAGAAGCTATCAATTTTAAGTTCTGTATTTGACAATTACAAGTTCAGATCTTCTAGTTATAATTTGCAATAATAATTAGAAGCTATCAATATTAAGTTCTGTATTTGAAAATTACTAGTTCAGATCTTCAAGTTATAATTTGCACTAATAATTTGTATTTAACAATTAGAAGTTCTGTATTTGACTATTACAAGTTCAGATCTTCAAGTTATAATTTACAATAATAATTAGAAGCTATCAATTTTAAGTTCTGTATTTGACAATTACAAGTTCAGATCTTCATGTTATAATTTGCAATAATAATTAGAAGCTATCAATTTTAAGTTCTGTATTTGACAATTACAAGTTCAGATCTTCAAGTTATAATTTGCACTAATAATTTGTATTTAACAATTAGAAGTTCTGTATTTGACAATTACAAGTTCAGACATTCAAGTTTTAATTTGCAATAATAATTAGAAGCTATTAATTTTAAGTTCTGTATTTGAAAATTACTAGTTCAGATCTTCAAGTTATAATTTGCACTAATAATTTGTATTTAACAATTAGAAGTTCTGTATTTGACAATTACAAGTTCAGACATTCAAGTTTTAATTTGCAATAATAATTAGAAGCTATTAATTTTAAGTTCTGTATTTGAAAATTACTAGTTCAGATCTTCAAGTTATAATTTGCACTAATAATTTGTATTTAACAATTAGAAGTTCTGTATTTGACAATTCCAAGTTCAGTTCTTCAAGTTATAATTTGCACTAATAATTTGTATTTAACAATTAGAAGTTCTGTATTTGAAAATTACAAGTTCAGATCTTCAAGTTATAATTTGCAATAATAATTTGAAGCTATCAATTTTAAGTTCTGTATTTGACAATTACAAGTTCAGATCTTCAAGTTATAATTTGCACTAATAATTTGTATTTAACAATTAGAAGTTCTGTATTTAACAATTACAAGTTCAGATCTTCAAGTTATAATTTGCAATAATAATTAGAAGCTATCAATTTTAAGTTCTGTATTTGACAATTACTAGTTCAGATCTTCAAGTTATAATTTGCACTAAAAATTTGTATTTAACAATTAGAAGTTCTGTATTTGACTATTACAAGTTCAGATCTTCGAATTATTATTTGCAATCTTAGTTAGAATTTAACAATTCGAAGTTCTGTATTTACCTATTACAGGTTCAGATCTTCAAGTTATAATTTGCAATCACAATTTGTATTTAACAATGCTAAGTTGCGTATTTGTCTATTACAAGTTCAGATCTTCAAATTATAATTTGCAATAATAATTAGAAGCTATCAATTTTAAGTGCTGTATTTGACAATTACTAGTTCAGATCTTCAAGTTATTATTTGCAATAATAATTAGAAGATATCAATTTTAAGTTCTGTATTTGACAATTACAAGGTCAGATCTTCAAGTTATAATTTACAATAATAATTAGAAGCTATCAATTTTAAGTTCTGTATTTGACAATTACTAGTTCAGATCTTCAAGTTATAATTTGTAATAATAATTTGAATTTAACAAATCTAAGTTCTGTATTTGACAATTACAAGTTCAGATCTTCAAGTTATAATTTACAATAATAATTAGAAGCTATCAATTTTAAGTTCTGTATTTGACAATTACAAGTTAGATCTTCAAGTTATAATTTGCAATAATAATTAGAAGCTATCAATTTTAAGTTCTGTATTTGACAATTACTAGTTCAGATCTTCAAGTTATAATTTGAAATAATAATTTGAATTTAACAAATCTAAGTTCTGTAATTCACTATTACAAGTTCAGATCTTCAAGTTATAATTTACAATAATAATTAGAAGCTATCAATTTTAAGTTCTGTATTTGATAATTACAAGTTCAGATCTTCAAGTTATAATTTGCACTACTAATTTGTATTTAACAATTAGAAGTTCTGTATTTGACAATTACAAGTTCAGATCTTCAAGTTATAAATTGAAATAATAATTAGAAGCTATCAATTTTAAGTTCTGTATTTGACAATTACAAGTTCAGATCTTCTAGTTATAATTTGCAATAATAATTAGAAGCTATCAATATTAAGTTCTGTATTTGAAAATTACTAGTTCAGATCTTCAAGTTATAATTTGCACTAATAATTTGTATTTAACAATTAGAAGTTCTGTATTTGACTATTACAAGTTCAGATCTTCAAGTTATAATTTACAATAATAATTAGAAGCTATCAATTTTAAGTTCTGTATTTGACAATTACAAGTTCAGATCTTCATGTTATAATTTGCAATAATAATTAGAAGCTATCAATTTTAAGTTCTGTATTTGACAATTACAAGTTCAGATCTTCAAGTTATAATTTGCACTAATAATTTGTATTTAACAATTAGAAGTTCTGTATTTGACAATTACAAGTTCAGACATTCAAGTTTTAATTTGCAATAATAATTAGAAGCTATTAATTTTAAGTTCTGTATTTGAAAATTACTAGTTCAGATCTTCAAGTTATAATTTGCACTAATAATTTGTATTTAACAATTAGAAGTTCTGTATTTGACAATTACAAGTTCAGACATTCAAGTTTTAATTTGCAATAATAATTAGAAGCTATTAATTTTAAGTTCCGTATTTGAAAATTACTAGTTCAGATCTTCAAGTTATAATTTGCACTATTAATTTGTATTTAACAATTAGAAGTTCTGTATTTGACAATTCTAAGTTCAGTTCTTCAAGTTATAATTTGCACTAATAATTTGTATTTAACAATTAGAAGTTCTGTATTTGAAAATTACAAGTTCAGATCTTCAAGTTATAATTTGCAATAATAATTTGAAGCTATCAATTTTAAGTTCTGTATTTGACAATTACAAGTTCAGATCTTCAAGTTATTATTTGCACTAATAATTTGTATTTAACAATTAGAAGTTCTGTATTTAACAATTACAAGTTCAGATCTTCAAGTTATAATTTGCAATAATAATTAGAAGCTATCAATTTTAAGTTCTGTATTTGACAATTACTAGTTCAGATCTTCAAGTTATAATTTGCACTAATAATTTGTATTTAACAATTAGAAGTTCTGTATTTGACTATTACAAGTTCAGATCTTCGAATTATTATTTGCAATCTTAGTTAGAATTTAACAATTCGAAGTTCTGTATTTACCTATTACAGGTTCAGATCTTCAAGTTATAATTTGCAATCACAATTTGTATTTAACAATGCTAAGTTGCGTATTTGTCTATTACAAGTTCAGATCTTCAAATTATAATTTGCAATAATAATTAGAAGCTATCAATTTTAAGTGCTGTATTTGACAATTACTAGTTCAGATCTTCAAGTTATTATTTGCAATAATAATTAGAAGATATCAATTTTAAGTTCTGTATTTGACAATTACAAGGTCAGATCTTCAAGTTATAATTTACAATAATAATTAGAAGCTATCAATTTTAAGTTCTGTATTTGACAATTACTAGTTCAGATCTTCAAGTTATAATTTGTAATAATAATTTGAATTTAACAAATCTAAGTTCTGTAATTCACTATTACAAGTTCAGATCTTCAAGTTATAATTTACAATAATAATTAGAAGCTATCAATTTTAAGTTCTGTATTTGATAATTACAAGTTCAGATCTTCAAGTTATAATTTGCAATAATAATTAGAAGCTATCAATTTTAAGTTCTGTATTTGACAATTACTAGTACAGATCTTCAAGTTATAATTTGAAATAATAATTTGAATTTAACAAATCTAAGTTCTGTAATTCACTATTACAAGTTCAGATCTTCAAGTTATAATTTACAATAATAATTAGAATCTATCAATTTTAAGTTCTGTATTTGACAATTACTTGTTCAGATCTTCAAGTTATAATTTGCACTAATAATTTGTATTTAACAATTAGAAGTTCTGTATTTGACAATTACAAGTTCAGATCTTCAAGTTATAATTTGCAATAATAATTAGAAGCTATCAATTTTAAGTTCTGTATTTGACAATTACTATTAGTTCAGATCTTCAAGTTATAATTTGCACTTATAATTTGTATTTAACAATTAGAAGTTCTGTATTTGACTATTACAAGTTCAGATCTTCGAATTATTATTTGCAATCATAGGTAGAATTTAACAATTCGAAGTTCTGTATTTACCTATTACAGGTTCAGATCTTCAAGTTTTAATTTGCAATCACAATTTGTATTTAACAATGCTAGGTTGCGTATTTGTCTATTACAAGTTCAGATCTTCAAATTATAATTTGCAATAATAATTAGAAGCTATCAATTTTAAGTTCTGTATTTGACAATTACAAGTTCAGATCTTCAAGTTATAATTTACAATAATAATTAGAAGCTATCAATTTTAAGTTCTGTATTTGACAATTACAAGTTAGATCTTCAAGTTATAATTTGCAATAATAATTAGAAGCTATCAATTTTAAGTTCTGTATTTGACAATTACAAGTTCAGATCTTCAAGTTATAATTTGCACTAATAATTTGTATTTAACAATTAGAAGTTCTGTATTTGACAATTACAAGTTCAGACATTCAAGTTTTAATTTGCAATAATAATTAGAAGCTATTAATTTTAAGTTCTGTATTTGAAAATTACTAGTTCAGATCTTCAAGTTATAATTTGCACTAATAATTTGTATTTAACAATTAGAAGTTCTGTATTTGACAATTACAAGTTCAGACATTCAAGTTTTAATTTGCAATAATAATTAGAAGCTATTAATTTTAAGTTCCGTATTTGAAAATTACTAGTTCAGATCTTCAAGTTATAATTTGCACTAATAATTTGTATTTAACAATTAGAAGTTCTGTATTTGACAATTCCAAGTTCAGTTCTTCAAGTTATAATTTGCACTAATAATTTGTATTTAACAATTAGAAGTTCTGTATTTGAAAATTACAAGTTCAGATCTTCAAGTTATAATTTGCAATAATAATTTGAAGCTATCAATTTTAAGTTCTGTATTTGACAATTACAAGTTCAGATCTTCAAGTTATAATTTGCACTAATAATTTGTATTTAACAATTAGAAGTTCTGTATTTAACAATTACAAGTTCAGATCTTCAAGTTATAATTTGCAATAATAATTAGAAGCTATCAATTTTAAGTTCTGTATTTGACAATTACTAGTTCAGATCTTCAAGTTATAATTTGCACTAATAATTTGTATTTAACAATTAGAAGTTCTGTATTTGACTATTACAAGTTCAGATCTTCGAATTATTATTTGCAATCTTAGTTAGAATTTAACAATTCGAAGTTCTGTATTTACCTATTACAGGTTCAGATCTTCAAGTTATAATTTGCAATCACAATTAGTATTTAACAATGCTAAGTTGCGTATTTGTCTATTACAAGTTCAGATCTTCAAATTATAATTTGCAATAATAATTAGAAGCTATCAATTTTAAGTGCTGTATTTGACAATTACTAGTTCAGATCTTCAAGTTATTATTTGCAATAATAATTAGAAGATATCAATTTTAAGTTCTGTATTTGACAATTACAAGGTCAGATCTTCAAGTTATAATTTACAATAATAATTAGAAGCTATCAATTTTAAGTTCTGTATTTGACAATTACTAGTTCAGATCTTCAAGTTATAATTTGTAATAATAATTTGAATTTAACAAATCTAAGTTCTGTAATTCACTATTACAAGTTCAGATCTTCAAGTTATAATTTACAATAATAATTAGAAGCTATCAATTTTAAGTTCTGTATTTGATAATTACAAGTTCAGATCTTCAAGTTATAATTTGCAATAATAATTAGAAGCTATCAATTTTAAGTTCTGTATTTGACAATTACTAGTTCAGATCTTCAAGTTATAATTTGAAATAATAATTTGAATTTAACAAATCTAAGTTCTGTAATTCACTATTACAAGTTCAGATCTTCAAGTTATAATTTACAATAATAATTAGAAGCTATCAATTTTAAGTTCTGTATTTGACAATTACTTGTTCAGATCTTCAAGTTATAATTTGCACTAATAATTTGTATTTAACAATTAGAAGTTCTGTATTTGACAATTACAAGTTCAGATCTTCAAGTTATAATTTGCAATAATAATTAGAAGCTATCAATTTTAAGTTCTGTATTTGACAATTACTATTAGTTCAGATCTTCAAGTTATAATTTGCACTTATAATTTGTATTTAACAATTAGAAGTTCTGTATTTGACTATTACAAGTTCAGATCTTCGAATTATTATTTGCAATCTTAGGTAGAATTTAACAATTCGAAGTTCTGTATTTACCTATTACAGGTTCAGATCTTCAAGTTATAATTTGCAATCACAATTTGTATTTAACAATGCTAGGTTGCGTATTTGTCTATTACAAGTTCAGATCTTCAAATTATAATTTGCAATAATAATTAGAAGCTATCAATTTTAAGTTCTGTATTTGACAATTACAAGTTCAGATCTTCAAGTTATAATTTACAATAATAATTAGAAGCTATCAATTTTAAGTTCTGTATTTGACAATTACAAGTTAGATCTTCAAGTTATAATTTGCAATAATAATTAGAAGCTATCAATTTTAAGTTCTGTATTTGACAATTACTAGTTCAGATCTTCAAGTTATAATTTGAAATAATAATTTGAATTTAACAAATCTAAGTTCTGTAATTCACTATTACAAGTTCAGATCTTCAAGTTATAATTTACAATAATAATTAGAAGCTATCAATTTTAAGTTCTGTATTTGATAATTACAAGTTCAGATCTTCAAGTTATAATTTGCACTACTAATTTGTATTTAACAATTAGAAGTTCTGTATTTGACAATTACAAGTTCAGATCTTCAAGTTATAATTTGCAATAATAATTAGAAGCTATCAATTTTAAGTTCTGTATTTGACAATTACAAGTTCAGATCTTCAAGTTATAAATTGAAATTATAATTAGAAGCTATCAATTTTAAGTTCTGTATTTGACAATTACAAGTTCAGATCTTCTAGTTATAATTTGCAATAATAATTAGAAGCTATCAATATTAAGTTCTGTATTTGAAAATTACTAGTTCAGATCTTCAAGTTATAATTAGCACTAATAATTTGTATTTAATAATTAGAAGTTCTGTATTTGACAATTACTAGTTCAGATCTTCAAGTTATAATTTGAAATAATAATTTGAATTTAACAAATCTAAGTTCTGTAATTCACTATTACAAGTTCAGATCTTCAAGTTATAATTTACAATAATAATTAGAAGCTATCAATTTTAAGTTCTGTATTTGACAATTACATGTTCAGATCTTCAAGTTATAATTTGCACTAATAATTTGTATTTAACAATTAGAAGTTCTGTAATTGACAATTACAAGTTCAGATCTTCAAGTTATAATTTGCAATAATAATTAGAAGCTATCAATTTTAAGTTCTGTATTTGACAATTACAAGTTCAGATCTTCAAGTTATAATTTGCACTAATAATTTGTATTTAACAGTTAGAAGTTCTGTATTTGACTATTACTAGTTCAGATTTTCAAATTATTATTTGCAATCTTAGTTTAAATTTAACAATTAGAAGTTCTGTATTTACCTATTACAAGTTCAGATCTTCAAGTTATAATTTGCACTAATAATTTGTATTTAACAATTAGAAGTTCTGTATTTGACTATTACAAGTTCAGATCTTCAAATTATTATTTGCAATAATAATTATAAGCTATCAATTTAAGTTCTGTATTTGACAATTACTAGTTCAGATCTTCAAGTTATAATTTGCAATCACAATTTGTATTTAACAATGCTAAGTTGAGTATTTGTCTATTACAAGTTCAGATCTTCAAATTATAATTTGCAATAATAATTAGAAGCTATCAATTTTAAGTGCTGTATTTGACAATTACTAGTTCAGATCTTCAAGTTATTATTTGCAATAATAATTAGAAGATATCAATTTTAAGTTCTGTATTTGACAATTACAAGGTCAGATCTTCAAGTTATAATTTACAATAATAATTAGAAGCTATCAAATTTAAGTTCTGTATTTGACAATTACTAGTTCAGATCTTCAAGTTATGATTTGCAATAATAATTAGAAGCTATCAATTTTAAGTTCTGTATTTGACAATTACTAGTTCAGATCTTCAAGTTATAATTTGTAATAATAATTTGTATTTAACAAATCTAATTTCTGTAATTCACTATTACAAGTTCAGATCTTCAAGTTATAATTTACAATAATAATTAGAAGCTATCAATTTTAAGTTCTGTATTTGATAATTACAAGTTCAGATCTTCAAGTTATAATTTGCACTACTAATTTGAATTTAACAATTAAAAGTTCTGTATTTGACAATTACAAGTTCAGATTTTCAAGTTATAATTAGCAATAATAATTAGAAGCTATCAATTTTAAGTTCTGTATTTGACAATTACAAGTTCAGATCTTCAAGTTATAAATTGAAATAATAATTAGAAGCTATCAATTTTAAGTTCCTTATTTGACAATTACAAGTTCAGATCTTCTAGTTATAATTTGCAATAATAATTAGAAGCTATCAATATTAAGTTCTGTATTTGAAAATTACTAGTTCAGATCTTCAAGTTATAATTTGCACTAATAATTTGTATTTAACAATTAGAAGTTCTGTATTTGACTATTACAAGTTCAGATCTTCAAGTTATAATTTACAATAATAATTAGAAGCTATCAATTTTAAGTTCTGTATTTGACAATTACAAGTTCAGATCTTCATGTTATAATTTGCAATAATAATTAGAAGCTATCAATTTTAAGTTCTGTATTTGACAATTACAAGTTCAGATCTTCAAGTTATAATTTACAATAATAATTAGAAGCTATCAATTTTAAGTTCTGTATTTGACAATTACTAGTTCAGATCTTCAAGTTATAATTTGAAATAATAATTTGAGTTTAACAAATCTAAGTTCTGTAATTCACTATTACAAGTTCAGATCTTCAAGTTATAATTTACAATAATAATTAGAAGCTATCAATTTTAAGTTCTGTATTTGACAATTACTTGTTCAGATCTTCAAGTTATAATTTGCACTAATAATTTGTATTTAACAATTAGAAGTTCTGTATTTGACAATTACAAGTTCAGTTCTTCAAGTTATAATTTGCAATAATAATTAGAAGCTATCAATTTTAAGTTCTATATTTGACAATTACAAGTTCAGATCTTCAAGTTATAATTTGCACTAATAATTTGTATTTAACAATTAGAAGTTCTGTATTTGACAATTACAAGTTCAGATCTTCTAGTTATAATTTGCAATAATAATTAGAAGCTATCAATTTTAAGTTCTGTATTTGACAATTACTAGTTCAGATCTTCAAGTTATAATTTGCACTAATAATTTGTATTTAACAATTAGAAGTTCTGTATTTGACTATTACAAGTTCAGATCTTCAAATTATTATTTGCAATAATAATTATAAGCTATCAATTTAAGTTCTGTATTTGACAATTACTAGTTCAGATCTTCAAGTTATAATTAGAAATAATAATTTGAATTTAACAAATCTAAGTTTTGTAATTCACTATTACAAGTTCAGATCTTCAAGTTATAATTTGCAATAATAATTAGAAGCTATCAATTTTAAGTTCTGTATTTGACAATTACAAGTTCAGATCTTCAAATTATAATTTGCACTAATAATTTGTTTTTAACAGTTAGAAGTTCTGTATTTGACTGTTACTAGTTCAGATTTTCAAATTATTATTTACAATCTTAGTTATAATATAACAATTAGAAGTTCTGTATTTACCTATTACAAGTTCAGATCTTCAAGTTATAATTTGCACTAATAATTTGTATTTAACAATTCGATGTTCTGTATTTGACTATTACAAGTTCAGATTTTCAAGTTATAATTTGAACTATAATTATAAGCTATCAATTTTAAGTTCTGTATTTGACAATTACAAGTACAGATCTTCAAGTTATTATTTGCAATAATAATTAGAAGCTATCAATTTTAAGTTCTGTATTTGACAATTACAAGTTCAGATCTTCAAGTTATAATTTGAAATAATAATTAGAAGCTATCAATTTTAAGTTCTGCATTTGACAATTACTAGTTCAGATCTTCAAGTTTTAATTTGCAATAATAATTAGAAGCTATCAATTTTAAGTTCTGTATTTGACAATTACTAGTTCAGATCTTCAAGTTATAATTTGAAATAATAATTTGAATTTAACAAATCTAAGTTCTGTAATTCACTATTACAAGTTCAGATCTTCGAATTATTATTTGCAATCTTAGTTAGAATTTAACAATTGAAAGTTCTGTATTTACCTATTACAGGTTCAGATCTTCAAGTTATAATTTGCAATCACAATTTGTATTTAACAATGCTAAGTTGCGTATTTGTCTATTACAAGTTCAGATCTTCAAGTTATAATTTGCAATAATAATTTGAAGCTATCAATTTTAAGTGCTTTATTTGACAATTACTAGTTCAGATCTTCAAGTTATTATTTGCAATAATAATTAGAAGATATCAATTTTAAGTTCTGTATTTGACAATTACAAGGTCAGATCTTCAAGTTATAATTTACAATAATAATTAGAAGCTATCAATTTTAAGTTCTGTATTTGACAATTACTAGATCAGATCTTCAAGTTATGATTTGCAATAATAATTAGAAGCTATCAATTTTAAGTTCTGAATTTGACAATTACTAGTTCAGATCTTCAAGTTATAATTTGTAATAATAATTTGAATTTAACAAATCTAAGTTCTGTAATTCACTATTACAAGTTTAGATCTTCAAGTTATAATTTACAATAATAATTAGAAGCTATCAATTTTAAGTTCTGTATTTGATAATTACAAGTTCAGATCTTCAAGTTATAATTTGCACTACTAATTTGTATTTAACAATTAAAAGTTCTGTATTTGACAATTACAAGTTCAGATCTTCAAGTTATAATTTGCAATAATAATTAGAAGCTATCAATTTTAAGTTCTGTATTTGACAATTACAAGTTCAGATCTTCAAGTTATAAATTGAAATAATAATTAGAAGCTATCAATTTTAAGTTCTGTATTTGACAATTACAAGTTCAGATCTTCTAGTTATAATTTGCAATAATAATTAGAAGCTATCAATATTAAGTTCTGTATTTGAAAATTACTAGTTCAGATCTTCAAGTTATAATTTGCTCTAATAATTTGTATTTAACAATTAGAAGTTCTGTATTTGACTATTACAAGTTCAGATCTTCAAGTTATAATTTACAATAATAATTAGAAGCTATCAATTTTAAGTTCTGTATTTGACAATTACAAGTTCAGATCTTCATGTTATAATTTGCAATAATAATTAGAAGCTATCAATTTTAAGTTCTGTATTTGACAATTACAAGTTCAGATCTTCAAGTTATAATTTGCACTAATAATTTGAATTTAACAAATCTAAGTTCTGTAATTCACTATTACAAGTTCAGATCTTCAAGTTATAATTTACAATAATAATTAGAAGCTATCAATTTTAAGTTCTGTATTTGACAATTACAAGTTCAGATCTTCTAGTTATAATTTGCAATAATAATTAGAAGCTATCAATATTAAGTTCTGTATTTGAAAATTACTAGTTCAGATCTTCAAGTTATAATTTGCACTAATAATTTGTATTTAACAATTAGAAGTTCTGTATTTGACAATTACAAGTTCAGATCTTCTAGTTATAATTTGCAATAATAATTAGAAGCTATCAATATTAAGTTCTGTATTTGAAAATTACTAGTTCAGATCTTCAAGTTATAATTTGCACTAATAATTTGTATTTAATAATTAGAAGTTCTGTATTTGACAATTACTAGTTCAGATCTTCAAGTTATAATTTGAAATAATAATTTGAATTTAACAAATCTAAGTTCTGTAATTCACTATTACAAGTTCAGATCTTCAAGTTATAATTTACAATAATAATTAGAAGCTATCAATTTTAAGTTCTGTATTTGACAATTACATGTTCAGATCTTCAAGTTATAATTTGCACTAATAATTTGTATTTAACAATTAGAAGTTCTGTAATTGACAATTACAAGTTCAGATCTTCAAGTTATAATTTGCAATAATAATTAGAAGCTATCAATTTTAAGTTCTGTATTTGACAATTACAAGTTCAGATCTTCAAGTTATAATTTGCACTAATAATTTGTATTTAACAGTTAGAAGTTCTGTATTTGACTATTACTAGTTCAGATTTTCAAATTATTATTTGCAATCTTAGTTTAAATTTAACAATTAGAAGTTCTGTATTTACCTATTACAAGTTCAGATCTTCAAGTTATAATTTGCACTAATAATTTGTATTTAACAATTAGAAGTTCTGTATTTGACTATTACAAGTTCAGATCTTCAAATTATTATTTGCAATAATAATTATAAGCTATCAATTTAAGTTCTGTATTTGACAATTACTAGTTCAGATCTTCAAGTTATAATTTGCAATCACAATTTGTATTTAACAATGCTAAGTTGAGTATTTGTCTATTACAAGTTCAGATCTTCAAATTATAATTTGCAATAATAATTAGAAGCTATCAATTTTAAGTGCTGTATTTGACAATTACTAGTTCAGATCTTCAAGTTATTATTTGCAATAATAATTAGAAGATATCAATTTTAAGTTCTGTATTTGACAATTACAAGGTCAGATCTTCAAGTTATAATTTACAATAATAATTAGAAGCTATCAATTTTAAGTTCTGTATTTGATAATTACAAGTTCAGATCTTCAAGTTATAATTTGCACTACTAATTTGTATTTAACAATTAAAAGTTCTGTATTTGACAATTACAAGTTCAGATTTTCAAGTTATAATTAGCAATAATAATTAGAAGCTATCAATTTTAAGTTCTGTATTTGACAATTACAAGTTCAGATCTTCAAGTTATAAATTGAAATAATAATTAGAAGCTATCAATTCAAAGTTCCTTATTTGACAATTACAAGTTCAGATCTTCTAGTTATAATTTGCAATAATAATTAGAAGCTATCAATATTAAGTTCTGTATTTGAAAATTACTAGTTCAGATCTTCAAGTTATAATTTGCACTAATAATTTGTATTTAACAATTAGAAGTTCTGTATTTGACTATTACAAGTTCAGATCTTCAAGTTATAATTTACAATAATAATTAGAAGCTATCAATTTTAAGTTCTGTATTTGACAATTACAAGTTCAGATCTTCATGTTATAATTTGCAATAATAATTAGAAGCTATCAATTTTAAGTTCTGTATTTGACAATTACAAGTTCAGATCTTCAAGTTATAATTTGCAATAATAATTAGAAGCTATCAATTTTAAGTTCTGTATTTGACAATTACTAGTTCAGATCTTCAAGTTATAATTTGAAATAATAATTTGAGTTTAACAAATCTAAGTTCTGTAATTCACTATTACAAGTTCAGATCTTCAAGTTATAATTTACAATAATAATTAGAAGCTATCAATTTTAAGTTCTGTATTTGACAATTACTTGTTCAGATCTTCAAGTTATAATTTGCACTAATAATTTGTATTTAACAATTAGAAGTTCTGTATTTGACAATTACAAGTTCAGTTCTTCAAGTTATAATTTGCAATAATAATTAGAAGCTATCAATTTTAAGTTCTATATTTGACAATTACTAGTTCAGATCTTCAAGTTTTAATTTGCAATAATAATTAGAAGCTATCAATTTTAAGTTCTGTATTTGACAATTACTAGTTCAGATCTTCAAGTTATAATTTGAAATAATAATTTGAATTTAACAAATCTAAGTTCTGTAATTCACTATTACAAGTTCAGATCTTCGAATTATTATTTGCAATCTTAGTTAGAATTTAACAATTGAAAGTTCTGTATTTACCTATTACAGGTTCAGATCTTCAAGTTATAATTTGCAATCACAATTTGTATTTAACAATGCTAAGTTGCGTATTTGTCTATTACAAGTTCAGATCTTCAAATTATAATTTGCAATAATAATTAGAAGCTATCAATTTTAAGTGCTTTATTTGACAATTACTAGTTCAGATCTTCAAGTTATTATTTGCAATAATAATTAGAAGATATCAATTTTAAGTTCTGTATTTGACAATTACAAGGTCAGATCTTCAAGTTATAATTTACAATAATAATTAGAAGCTATCAATTTTAAGTTCTGTATTTGACAATTACTAGATCAGATCTTCAAGTTATGATTTGCAATAATAATTAGAAGCTATCAATTTTAAGTTCTGTATTTGACAATTACAAGTTCAGATCTTCAAGTTATAATTTGTAATAATAATTTGAATTTAACAAATCTAAGTTCTGTAATTCACTATTACAAGTTTAGATCTTCAAGTTATAATTTACAATAATAATTAGAAGCTATCAATTTTAAGTTCTGTATTTGATAATTACAAGTTCAGATCTTCAAGTTATAATTTGCACTACTAATTTGTATTTAACAATTAAAAGTTCTGTATTTGACAATTACAAGTTCAGATCTTCAAGTTATAATTTGCAATAATAATTAGAAGCTATCAATTTTAAGTTCTGTATTTGACAATTACAAGTTCAGATCTTCAAGTTATAAATTGAAATAATAATTAGAAGCTATCAATTTTAAGTTCTGTATTTGATAATTACAAGTTCAGATCTTCTAGTTATAATTTGCAATAATAATTAGAAGCTATCAATATTAAGTTCTGTATTTGAAAATTACTAGTTCAGATCTTCAAGTTATAATTTGCTCTAATAATTTGTATTTAACAATTAGAAGTTCTGTATTTGACTATTACAAGTTCAGATCTTCAAGTTATAATTTACAATAATAATTAGAAGCTATCAATTTTAAGTTCTGTATTTGACAATTACAAGTTCAGATCTTCATGTTATAATTTGCAATAATAATTAGAAGCTATCAATTTTAAGTTCTGTATTTGACAATTACAAGTTCAGATCTTCAAGTTATAATTTGCACTAATAATTTGAATTTAACAATTAGAAGTTCTGTATTTGACAATTACAAGTTCAGACATTCAAGTTTTAATTTGCAATAATAATTAGAAGCTATTAATTTTAAGTTCTGTATTTGAAAATTACTAGTTCAGATCTTCAAGTTATAATTTGCACTAATAATTTGTATTTAACAATTAGAAGTTCTGTATTTGACAATTACAAGTTCAGACATTCAAGTTTTAATTTGCAATAATAATTAGAAGCTATTAATTTTAAGTTCTGTATTTGAAAATTACTAGTTCAGATCTTCAAGTTATAATTTGCACTAATAATTTGTATTTAACAATTAGAAGTTCTGTATTTGACAATTCCAAGTTCAGTTCTTCAAGTTATAATTTGCACTAATAATTTGTATTTAACAATTAGAAGTTCTGTATTTGAAAATTACAAGTTCAGATCTTCAAGTTATAATTTGCAATAATAATTTGAAGCTATCAATTTTAAGTTCTGTATTTGACAATTACAAGTTCAGATCTTCAAGTTATAATTTGCACTAATAATTTGTATTTAACAATTTGAAGTTCTGTATTTGACAATTACAAGTTCAGATATTCAAGTTATAATTTGCAATAATAATTAGAAGCTATTAATTTTAAGTTCTGTATTTGACAATTACAAGTTCAGATCTTCAAGTTATAATTTGAAATAATAATTAGAAGCCATCAATTTTATGTTCTGTATTTGACAATTACAAGTTCAGATCTTGAAGTTATAATTTGCAATAATAATTAGAAGCTATCAATTTTAAGTTCTGTATTTAACAATTACAAGTTCAGATCTTCAAGTTATAATATGCAATAATAATTAGAAGCTATCAATTTTAAGTTCTGTATTTGACAATTACTAGTACAGATCTTCAAGTTATAATTTGAAATAATAATTTGAATTTAACAAATCTAAGTTCTGTAATTCACTATTACAAGTTCAGATCTTCAAGTTATAATTTACAATAATAATTAGAAGCTATCAATTTTAAGTTCTGTATTTGACAATTACAAGTTCAGATCTTCAAGTTATAATTTGCACTAATAATTTGTATTTAACAATTTGAAGTTCTGTATTTGACAATTACAAGTTCAGATATTCAAGTTATAATTTGCAATAATAATTAGAAGCTATTAATTTTAAGTTCTGTATTTGACAATTACAAGTTCAGATCTTCAAGTTATAATTTGAAATAATAATTAGAAGCTATCAATTTTATGTTCTGTATTTGACAATTACAAGTTCAGATCTTCAAGTTATAATTTGCAATAATAATTAGAAGCTATCAATTTTAAGTTCTGTATTTGACAATTACTAGTTCAGATCTCCAAGTTTATATTTGCAATAATAATTAGAAGCTATCAATTTTAAGTTCTGTATTTGACAATTACAAGTTCAGATCTTCAAGTTATAATTTACAATAATAATTAGAAGCTATCAATTTTAAGTTCTGTATTTGACAATTACAAGTTAGATCTTCAAGTTATAATTTGCAATAATAATTAGAAGCTATCAATTTTAAGTTCTGTATTTGACAATTACTAGCTCAGATCTTCAAGTTATAATTTGAAATAATAATTTGAATTTAACAAATCTAAGTTCTGTATTTGACAATTACAAGTTCAGATCTTCAAGTTATAAATTGAAATAATAATTAGAAGCTATCAATTTTAAGTTCCTTATTTGACAATTACAAGTTCAGATCTTCTAGTTATAATTTGCAATAATAATTAGAAGCTATCAATATTAAGTTCTGTATTTGAAAATTACTAGTTCAGATCTTCAAGTTATAATTTGCACTAATAATTTGTATTTAACAATTAGAAGTTCTGTATTTGACTATTACAAGTTCAGATCTTCAAGTTATAATTTACAATAATAATTAGAAGCTATCAATTTTAAGTTCTGTATTTGACAATTACAAGTTCAGATCTTCATGTTATAATTTGCAATAATAATTAGAAGCTATCAATTTTAAGTTCTGTATTTGACAATTACAAGTTCAGATCTTCAAGTTATAATTTGCAATAATAATTAGAAGCTATCAATTTTAAGTTCTGTATTTGACAATTACTAGTTCAGATCTTCAAGTTATAATTTGAAATAATAATTTGAATTTAACAAATCTAAGTACTGTAATTCACTATTACAAGTTCAGATCTTCAAGTTATAATTAAAATAATAATTAGAAGCTATCAATTTTAAGTTCTGTATTTGACAATTACTTGTTCAGATCTTCAAGTTATAATTTGCACTAATAATTTGTATTTAACAATTAGAAGTTCTGTATTTGACAATTACAAGTTCAGATCTTCAAGTTATAATTTGCAATAATAATTAGAAGCTATCAATTTTAAGTTCTATATTTGACAATTACAAGTTCAGATCTTCAAGTTATAATTTGCACTAATAATTTGTATTTAACAATTAGAAGTTCTGTATTTGACTATTACTAGTTCAGATTTTCAAGTTATAATTTGCAATAATAATTAGAAGCTATCACTTTTAAGTTCTGTATTTGACAATTACAAGTTCAGATCTTCAAGTTATAATTTGCACTAATAATTTGTTTTTAACAGTTAGAAGTTCTGTATTTGACTATTACTAGTTCAGATTTTCAAATTATTATTTACAATCTTAGTTTGAATTTAACAATTAGAAGTTCTGTATTTACCTATTACAAGTTCAGATCTTCAAGTTATAATTTGCAATAATAATTTGTATTTAACAATTAGAAGTTCTGTATTTGACTATTACAAGTTCAGATCTTCAAATTATTATTTGCAATAATAATTATAAGCTATCAATTTAAGTTCTGTATTTGACAATTACTAGTTCAGATCTTCAAGTTATAATTTGCAATCACAATTTGTATTTAACAATGCTAAGTTGCGTATTTGTCTATTACAAGTTCAGATCTTCAAATTATAATTTGCAATAATAATTAGAAGCTATCAATTTTAAGTGCTGTATTTGACAATTACTAGTTCAGATCTTCAAGTTATTATTTGCAATAATAATTAGAAGATATCAATTTTAAGTTCTGTATTTGACAATTACAAGGTCAGATCTTCAAGTTATAATTTACAATAATAATTAGAAGCTATCAATTTTAAGTTCTGTATTTGACAATTACTAGTTCAGATCTTCAAGTTATGATTTGCAATAATAATTAGAAGCTATCAATTTTAAGTTCTGTATTTGACAATTACAAGTTCAGATCTTCAAGTTATAAATTGAAATAATAATTAGAAGCTATCAATTTTAAGTTCCTTATTTGACAATTACAAGTTCAGATCTTCTAGTTATAATTTGCAATAATAATTAGAAGCTATCAATATTAAGTTCTGTATTTGAAAATTACTAGTTCAGATCTTCAAGTTATAATTTGCACTAATAATTTGTATTTAACAATTAGAAGTTCTGTATTTGACAATTACAAGGTCAGATCTTCAAGTTATAATTTACAATAATAATTAGAAGCTATCAATTTTAAGTTCTGTATTTGACAATTACTAGTTCAGATCTTCAAGTTATGATTTGCAATAATAATTAGAAGCTATCAATTTTAAGTTCTGTATTTGACAATTATAGTCCAGATCTTCGAGTTATAATTTGTAATAATAATTTGAATTTAACAAATCTAAGTTCTGTAATTCACTATTACAAGTTCAGATCTTCAAGTTATAATTTACAATAATAATTAGAAGCTATCAATTTTAAGTTTGTATTTGATAATTACAAGTTCAGATCTTCAAGTTATAATTTGCACTACTAATTTGAATTTAACAATTAAAAGTTCTGTATTTGACAATTACAAGTTCAGATCTTCAAGTTATAATTTGCAATAATAATTAGAAGCTATCAATTTTAAGTTCTGTATTTGACAATTACAAGTTCAGATCTTCAAGTTATAATTTGAAATAATAATTAGAAGCTATCAATTTTAAGTTCCTTATTTGACAATTACAAGTTCAGATCTTCTAGTTATAATTTGCAATAATAATTAGAAGCTATCAATATTAAGCTCTGTATTTGAAAATTACTAGTTCAGATCTTCAAGTTATAATTTGCACTAATAATTTGTATTTAACAATTAGAAGTTCTGTATTTGACTATTACAAGTTCAGATCTTCAAGTTATAATTTACAATAATAATTAGAAGCTATCAATTTTAAGTTCTGTATTTGACAATTACAAGTTCAGATCTTCATGTTATAATTTGCAATAATAATTAGAAGCTATCAATTTTAAGTTCTGTATTTGACAATTACAAGTTCAGATCTTCAAGTTATAATTAGCAATAATAATTAGAAGCTATCAATTTTAAGTTCTGTATTTGACAATTACTAGTTCAGATCTTCAAGTTATAATTTGAAATAATAATTTGAATTTAACAAATCTAAGTTCTGTAATTCACTATTACAAGTTCAGATCTTCAAGTTATAATTTACAATAATAATTAGAAGCTATCAATTTTAAGTTCTGTATTTGACAATTACTTGTTCAGATCTTCAAGTTATAATTTGCACTAATAATTTGAATTTAACAATTAGAAGTTCTGTATTTGACAATTCCAAGTTCAGATCTTCAAGTTATAATTTGCAATAATAATTAGAAGCTATCAATTTTAAGTTCTATATTTGACAATTACAAGTTCAGATCTTCAAGTTATAATTTGCACTAATAATTTGTATTTAACAATTAGAAGTTCTGTATTTGACAATTACAAGTTCAGATCTTCTAGTTATAATTTGCAATAATAATTAGAAGCTATCAATTTTAAGTTCTGTATTTGACAATTACTAGTTCAGATCTTCAAGTTATAATTTGCACTAATAATTTGTATTTAACAATTAGAAGTTCTGTATTTGACTATTACAAGTTCAGATCTTCAAATTATTATTTGCAATAATAATTATAAGCTATCAATTTAAGTTCTGTATTTGACAATTACTAGTTCAGATCTTCAAGTTATAATTTGAAATAATAATTTGAATTTAACAAATCTAAGTTTTGTAATTCACTATTACAAGTTCAGATCTTCAAGTTATAATTTGCAATAATAATTAGAAGCTATCAATTTTAAGTTCTGTATTTGACAATTACAAGTTCAGATCTTCAAGTTATAATTTGCACTAATAATTCGTATTTAACAATTCGATGTTCTGTATTTGACTATTACAAGTTCAGATTTTCAAGTTATAATTTGAACTATAATTATAAGCTATCAATTTTAAGTTCTGTATTTGACAATTACAAGTACAGATCTTCAAGTTATTATTTGCAATAATAATTAGAAGCTATCAATTTTAAGTTCTGTATTTGACAATTACAAGTTCAGATCTTCAAGTTATAATTTGAAATAATAATTAGAAGCTATCAATTTTAAGTTCTGCATTTGACAATTACTAGTTCAGATCTTCAAGTTATAATTTGCAATAATAATTAGAAGCTATCAATTTTAAGTTCTGTATTTGACAATTACTAGTTCAGATCTTCAAGTTATAATTTGAAATAATAATTTGAATTTAACAAATCTAAGTTCTGTAATTCACTATTACAAGTTCAGATCTTCGAATTATTATTTGCAATCTTAGTTAGAATTTAACAATTCGAAGTTCTGTATTTACCTATTACAGGTTCAGATCTTCAAGTTATAATTTGCAATCACAATTTGTATTTAACAATGCTAAGTTGCGTATTTGTCTATTACAAGTTCAGATCTTCAAATTATAATTTGCAATAATAATTAGAAGCTATCAATTTTAAGTGCTGTATTTGACAATTACTAGTTCAGATCTTCAAGTTATTATTTGCAATAATAATTAGAAGATATCAATTTTAAGTTCTGTATTTGACAATTACAAGGTCAGATCTTCAAGTTATAATTTACAATAATAATTAGAAGCTATCAATTTTAAGTTCTGTATTTGACAATTACTAGTTCAGATCTTCAAGTTATGATTTGCAATAATAATTAGAAGCTATCAATTTTAAGTTCTGAATTTGACAATTACTAGTTCAGATCTTCAAGTTATAATTTGTAATAATAATTTGAATTTAACAAATCTAAGTTCTGTAATTCACTATTACAAGTTTAGATCTTCAAGTTATAATTTACAATAATAATTAGAAGCTATCAATTTTAAGTTCTGTATTTGATAATTACAAGTTCAGATCTTCAAGTTATAATTTGCACTACTAATTTGTATTTAACAATTAAAAGTTCTGTATTTGACAATTACAAGTTCAGATCTTCAAGTTATAATTTGCAATAATAATTAGAAGCTATCAATTTTAAGTTCTGTATTTGACAATTACAAGTTCAGATCTTCAAGTTATAAATTGAAATAATAATTAGAAGCTATCAATTTTAAGTTCTGTATTTGACAATTACAAGTTCAGATCTTCTAGTTATAATTTGCAATAATAATTAGAAGCTATCAATATTAAGTTCTGTATTTGAAAATTACTAGTTCAGATCTTCAAGTTATAATTTGCACTAATAATTTGTATTTAACAATTAGAAGTTCTGTATTTGACTATTACAAGTTCAGATCTTCAAGTTATAATTTACAATAATAATTAGAAGCTATCAATTTTAAGTTCTGTATTTGACAATTACAAGTTCAGATCTTCATGTTATAATTTGCAATAATAATTAGAAGCTATCAATTTTAAGTTCTGTATTTGACAATTACAAGTTCAGATCTTCAAGTTATAATTTGCACTAATAATTTGTATTTAACAATTAGAAGTTCTGTATTTGACAATTACAAGTTCAGACATTCAAGTTTTAATTTGCAATAATAATTAGAAGCTATTAATTTTAAGTTCTGTATTTGAAAATTACTAGTTCAGATCTTCAAGTTATAATTTGCACTAATAATTTGTATTTAACAATTAGAAGTTCTGTATTTGACAATTACAAGTTCAGACATTCAAGTTTTAATTTGCAATAATAATTAGAAGCTATTAATTTTAAGTTCTGTATTTGAAAATTACTAGTTCAGATCTTCAAGTTATAATTTGCACTAATAATTTGTATTTAACAATTAGAAGTTCTGTATTTGACAATTCCAAGTTCAGTTCTTCAAGTTATAATTTGCACTAATAATTTGTATTTAACAATTAGAAGTTCTGTATTTGAAAATTACAAGTTCAGATCTTCAAGTTATAATTTGCAATAATAATTTGAAGCTATCAATTTTAAGTTCTGTATTTGACAATTACAAGTTCAGATCTTCAAGTTATAATTTGCACTAATAATTTGTATTTAACAATTTGAAGTTCTGTATTTGACAATTACAAGTTCAGATATTCAAGTTATAATTTGCAATAATAATTAGAAGCTATTAATTTTAAGTTCTGTATTTGACAATTACAAGTTCAGATCTTCAAGTTATAATTTGAAATAATAATTAGAAGCTATCAATTTTATGTTCTGTATTTGACAATTACAAGTTCAGATCTTGAAGTTATAATTTGCAATAATAATTAGAAGCTATCAATTTTAAGTTCTGTATTTAACAATTACAAGTTCAGATCTTCAAGTTATAATATGCAATAATAATTAGAAGCTATCAATTTTAAGTTCTGTATTTGACAATTACTAGTACAGATCTTCAAGTTATAATTTGAAATAATAATTTGAATTTAACAAATCTAAGTTCTGTAATTCACTATTACAAGTTCAGATCTTCATGTTATAATTTACAATAATAATTAGAAGCTATCAATTTTAAGTTCTGTATTTGACAATTACAAGTTCAGATCTTCAAGTTATAATTTGCACTAATAATTTGTATTTAACAATTTGAAGTTCTGTATTTGACAATTACAAGTTCAGATATTCAAGTTATAATTTGCAATAATAATTAGAAGCTATTAATTTTAAGTTCTGTATTTGACAATTACAAGTTCAGATCTTCAAGTTATAATTTGAAATAATAATTAGAAGCTATCAATTTTATGTTCTGTATTTGACAATTACAAGTTCAGATCTTCAAGTTATAATTTGCAATAATAATTAGAAGCTATCAATTTTAAGTTCTGTATTTGACAATTACAAGTTCAGATCTTCAAGTTATAATTTGCAATAATAATTAGAAGCTATCAATTTTAAGTTCTGTATTTGACAATTACTAGTTCAGATCTCCAAGTTTATATTTGCAATAATAATTAGAAGCTATCAATTTTAAGTTCTGTATTTGACAATTACAAGTTCAGATCTTCAAGTTATAATTTGCAATAATAATTAGAAGCTATCAATTTTAAGTTGTGTATTTGACAATTACTAGTTCAGATCTTCAAGTTATAATTTGAAATAATAATTTGAATTTAACAAATCTAAGTTCTGTAATTCACTATTACAAGTTCAGATCTTCAAGTTATAATTTACAATAATAATTAGAAGCTATCAATTTTAAGTTCTGTATTTGATAATTACAAGTTCAGATCTTCAAGTTATAATTTGCACTACTAATTTGTATTTAACAATTAGAAGTTCTGTATTTGACAATTACAAGTTCAGATCTTCAAGTTATAATTTGCAATAATAATTAGAAGCTATCAATTTTAAGTTCTGTATTTGACAATTACAAGTTCAGATCTTCAAGTTATAAATTGAAATTATAATTAGAAGCTATCAATTTTAAGTTCTGTATTTGACAATTACAAGTTCAGATCTTCTAGTTATAATTTGCAATAATAATTAGAAGCTATCAATATTAAGTTCTGTATTTGAAAATTACTAGTTCAGATCTTCAAGTTATAATTTGCACTAATAATTTGTATTTAACAATTAGAAGTTCTGTATTTGACAATTACAAGTTCAGATCTTCTAGTTATAATTTGCAATAATAATTAGAAGCTATCAATATTAAGTTCTGTATTTGAAAATTACTAGTTCAGATCTTCAAGGTATAATTTGCACTAATAATTTGTATTTAATAATTAGAAGTTCTGTATTTGACAATTACTAGTTCAGATCTTCAAGTTATAATTTGAAATAATAATTTGAATTTAACAAATCTAAGTTCTGTAATTCACTATTACAAGTTCAGATCTTCAAGTTATAATTTACAATAATAATTAGAAGCTATCAATTTTAAGTTCTGTATTTGATAATTACAAGTTCAGATCTTCAAGTTATAATTTGCACTACTAATTTGTATTTAACAATTAGAAGTTCTGTATTTGACAATTACAAGTTCAGATCTTCAAGTTATAATTTGCAATAATAATTTGAAGCTATCAATTTTAAGTTCTGTATTTGACAATTACTAGTTCAGATCTCCAAGTTTATATTTGCAATAATAATTAGAAGCTATCAATTTTAAGTTCTGTATTTGACAATTACAAGTTCAGATCTTCAAGTTATAATTTACAATAATAATTAGAAGCTATCAATTTTAAGTTCTGTATTTGACAATTACTAGTTAGATCTTCAAGTTATAATTTGCAATAATAATTAGAAGCTATCAATTTTAAGTTGTGTATTTGACAATTACTAGTTCAGATCTTCAAGTTATAATTTGAAATAATAATTTGAATTTAACAAATCTAAGTTCTGTAATTCACTATTACAAGTTCAGATCTTCAAGTTATAATTTACAATAATAATTAGAAGCTATCAATTTTAAGTTCTGTATTTGATAATTACAAGTTCAGATCTTCAAGTTATAATTTGCACTACTAATTTGTATTTAACAATTAGAAGTTCTGTATTTGACAATTACAAGTTCAGATCTTCAAGTTATAATTTGCAATAATAATTAGAAGCTATCAATTTTAAGTTCTGTATTTGACAATTACAAGTTCAGATCTTCAAGTTATAAATTGAAATTATAATTAGAAGCTATCAATTTTAAGTTCTGTATTTGACAATTACAAGTTCAGATCTTCTAGTTATAATTTGCAATAATAATTAGAAGCTATCAATATTAAGTTCTGTATTTGAAAATTACTAGTTCAGATCTTCAAGTTATAATTTGCACTAATAATTTGTATTTAACAATTAGAAGTTCTGTATTTGACAATTACAAGTTCAGATCTTCTAGTTATAATTTGCAATAATAATTAGAAGCTATCAATATTAAGTTCTGTATTTGAAAATTACTAGTTCAGATCTTCAAGGTATAATTTGCACTAATAATTTGTATTTAATAATTAGAAGTTCTGTATTTGACAATTACTAGTTCAGATCTTCAAGTTATAATTTGAAATAATAATTTGAATTTAACAAATCTAAGTTCTGTAATTCACTATTACAAGTTCAGATCTTCAAGTTATAATTTACAATAATAATTAGAAGCTATCAATTTTAAGTTCTGTATTTGACAAATACATGTTCAGATCTTCAAGTTATAATTTGCACTAATAATTTGTATTTAACAATTAGAAGTTCTGTAATTGACAATTACAAGTTCAGATCTTCAAGTTATAATTTGCAATAATAATTAGAAGCTATCAATTTTAAGTTCTGTATTTGACAATTACAAGTTCAGATCTTCAAGTTATAATTTGCACTAATAATTTGTATTTAACAGTTAGAAGTTCTGTATTTGACTATTACTAGTTCAGATTTTCAAATTATTATTTGCAATCTTAGTTTGAATTTAACAATTAGAAGTTCTGTATTTACCTATTACAAGTTCAGATCTTCAAGTTATAATTTGCACTAATAATTTGTATTTAACAATTAGAAGTTCTGTATTTGACTATTACAAATTCAGATCTTCAAATTATTATTTGCAATAATAATTATAAGCTATCAATTTAAGTTCTGTATTTGACAATTACTAGTTCAGATCTTCAAGTTATAATTTGCAATCACAATTTGTATTTAACAATGCTAAGTTGCGTATTTGTCTATTACAAGTTCAGATCTTCAAATTATAATTTGCAATAATAATTAGAAGCTATCAATTTTAAGTGCTGTATTTGACAATTACTAGTTCAGATCTTCAAGTTATTATTTGCAATAATAATTAGAAGATATCAATTTTAAGTTCTGTATTTGACAATTACAAGGTCAGATCTTCAAGTTATAATTTACAATAATAATTAGAAGCTATCAATTTTAAGTTCTGTATTTGACAATTACTAGTTCAGATCTTCAAGTTATGATTTGCAATAATAATTAGAAGCTATCAAGTTGAAGTTCTGAATTTGACAATTACTAGTTCAGATCTTCAAGTTATAATTTGTAATAATAATTTGAATTTAACAAATCTAAGTTCTGTAATTCACTATTACAAGTTTAGATCTTCAAGTTATAATTTACAATAATAATTAGAAGCTATCAATTTTAAGTTCTGTATTTGATAATTACAAGTTCAGATCTTCAAGTTATAATTTGCACTACTAATTTGTATTTAACAATTAAAAGTTCTGTATTTGACAATTACAAGTTCAGATCTTCAAGTTATAATTTGAAATAATAATTAGAAGCTATCAATTTTAAGTTCTGTATTTGACAATTACAAGTTCAGATCTTCAAGTTATAAATTGAAATAATAATTAGAAGCTATCAATTTTAAGTTCTGTATTTGACAATTACAAGTTCAGATCTTCTAGTTATAATTTGCAATAATAATTAGAAGCTATCAATATTAAGTTCTGTATTTGAAAATTACTAGTTCAGATCTTCAAGTTATAATTTGCACTAATAATTTGTATTTAACAATTAGAAGTTCTGTATTTGACTATTACAAGTTCAGATCTTCAAGTTATAATTTACAATAATAATTAGAAGCTATCAATTTTAAGTTCTGTATTTGACAATTACAAGTTCAGATCTTCATGTTATAATTTGCATAATAATTAGAAGCTATCAATTTTAAGTTCTGTATTTGACAATTACAAGTTCAGATCTTCAAGTTATAATTTGCACTAATAATTTGTATTTAACAATTAGAAGTTCTGTATTTGACAATTACAAGTTCAGACATTCAAGTTTTAATTTGCAATAATAATTAGAAGCTATTAATTTTAAGTTCTGTATTTGAAAATTACTAGTTCAGATCTTCAAGTTATAATTTGCACTAATAATTTGTATTTAACAATTAGAAGTTCTGTATTTGACAATTACAAGTTCAGACATTCAAGTTTTAATTTGCAATAATAATTAGAAGCTATTAATTTTAAGTTCTGTATTTGAAAATTACTAGTTCAGATCTTCAAGTTATAATTTGCACTAATAATTTGTATTTAACAATTAGAAGTTCTGTATTTGACAATTCCAAGTTCAGTTCTTCAAGTTATAATTTGCACTAATAATTTGTATTTAACAATTAGAAGTTCTGTATTTGAAAATTACAAGTTCAGATCTTCAAGTTATAATTTGCAATAATAATTTGAAGCTATCAATTTTAAGTTCTGTATTTGACAATTACAAGTTCAGATCTTCAAGTTATAATTTGCACTAATAATTTGAATTTAACAAATCTAAGTTCTGTAATTCACTATTACAAGTTCAGATCTTCAAGTTATAATTTACAATAATAATTAGAAGCTATCAATTTTAAGTTCTGTATTTGACAATTACAAGTTCAGATCTTCAAGTTATAATTTGCACTAATAATTTGTATTTAACAATTTGAAGTTCTGTATTTGACAATTACAAGTTCAGATATTCAAGTTATAATTTGCAATAATAATTAGAAGCTATTAATTTTAAGTTCTGTATTTGACAATTACAAGTTCAGTTCTTCAAGTTATAATTTGAAATAATAATTAGAAGCTATCAATTTTATGTTCTGTATTTGACAATTACAAGTTCAGATCTTGAAGTTATAATTTGCAATAATAATTTGAAGCTATCAATTTTAAGTTCTGTATTTGACAATTACAAGTTCAGATCTTCTAGTTATAATTTGCAATAATAATTAGAAGCTATCAATATTAAGTTCTGTATTTGAAAATTACTAGTTCAGATCTTCAAGTTATAATTTGCACTAATAATTTGTATTTAACAATTAGAAGTTCTGTATTTGACAATTACAAGTTCAGATCTTCTAGTTATAATTTGCAATAATAATTAGAAGCTATCAATATTAAGTTCTGTATTTGAAAATTACTAGTTCAGATCTTCAAGGTATAATTTGCACTAATAATTTGTATTTAATAATTAGAAGTTCTGTATTTGACAATTACTAGTTCAGATCTTCAAGTTATAATTTGAAATAATAATTTGAATTTAACAAATCTAAGTTCTGTAATTCACTATTACAAGTTCAGATCTTCAAGTTATAATTTACAATAATAATTAGAAGCTATCAATTTTAAGTTCTGTATTTGACAAATACATGTTCAGATCTTCAAGTTATAATTTGCACTAATAATTTGTATTTAACAATTAGAAGTTCTGTAATTGACAATTACAAGTTCAGATCTTCAAGTTATAATTTGCAATAATAATTAGAAGCTATCAATTTTAAGTTCTGTATTTGACAATTACAAGTTCAGATCTTCAAGTTATAATTTGCACTAATAATTTGTATTTAACAGTTAGAAGTTCTGTATTTGACTATTACTAGTTCAGATTTTCAAATTATTATTTGCAATCTTAGTTTGAATTTAACAATTAGAAGTTCTGTATTTACCTATTACAAGTTCAGATCTTCAAGTTATAATTTGCACTAATAATTTGTATTTAACAATTAGAAGTTCTGTATTTGACTATTACAAATTCAGATCTTCAAATTATTATTTGCAATAATAATTATAAGCTATCAATTTAAGTTCTGTATTTGACAATTACTAGTTCAGATCTTCAAGTTATAATTTGCAATCACAATTTGTATTTAACAATGCTAAGTTGCGTATTTGTCTATTACAAGTTCAGATCTTCAAATTATAATTTGCAATAATAATTAGAAGCTATCAATTTTAAGTGCTGTATTTGACAATTACTAGTTCAGATCTTCAAGTTATTATTTGCAATAATAATTAGAAGATATCAATTTTAAGTTCTGTATTTGACAATTACAAGGTCAGATCTTCAAGTTATAATTTACAATAATAATTAGAAGCTATCAATTTTAAGTTCTGTATTTGACAATTACTAGTTCAGATCTTCAAGTTATGATTTGCAATAATAATTAGAAGCTATCAAGTTGAAGTTCTGAATTTGACAATTACTAGTTCAGATCTTCAAGTTATAATTTGTAATAATAATTTGAATTTAACAAATCTAAGTTCTGTAATTCACTATTACAAGTTTAGATCTTCAAGTTATAATTTACAATAATAATTAGAAGCTATCAATTTTAAGTTCTGTATTTGATAATTACAAGTTCAGATCTTCAAGTTATAATTTGCACTACTAATTTGTATTTAACAATTAAAAGTTCTGTATTTGACAATTACAAGTTCAGATCTTCAAGTTATAATTTGAAATAATAATTAGAAGCTATCAATTTTAAGTTCTGTATTTGACAATTACAAGTTCAGATCTTCAAGTTATAAATTGAAATAATAATTAGAAGCTATCAATTTTAAGTTCTGTATTTGACAATTACAAGTTCAGATCTTCTAGTTATAATTTGCAATAATAATTAGAAGCTATCAATATTAAGTTCTGTATTTGAAAATTACTAGTTCAGATCTTCAAGTTATAATTTGCACTAATAATTTGTATTTAACAATTAGAAGTTCTGTATTTGACTATTACAAGTTCAGATCTTCAAGTTATAATTTACAATAATAATTAGAAGCTATCAATTTTAAGTTCTGTATTTGACAATTACAAGTTCAGATCTTCATGTTATAATTTGCATAATAATTAGAAGCTATCAATTTTAAGTTCTGTATTTGACAATTACAAGTTCAGATCTTCAAGTTATAATTTGCACTAATAATTTGTATTTAACAATTAGAAGTTCTGTATTTGACAATTACAAGTTCAGACATTCAAGTTTTAATTTGCAATAATAATTAGAAGCTATTAATTTTAAGTTCTGTATTTGAAAATTACTAGTTCAGATCTTCAAGTTATAATTTGCACTAATAATTTGTATTTAACAATTAGAAGTTCTGTATTTGACAATTACAAGTTCAGACATTCAAGTTTTAATTTGCAATAATAATTAGAAGCTATTAATTTTAAGTTCTGTATTTGAAAATTACTAGTTCAGATCTTCAAGTTATAATTTGCACTAATAATTTGTATTTAACAATTAGAAGTTCTGTATTTGACAATTCCAAGTTCAGTTCTTCAAGTTATAATTTGCACTAATAATTTGTATTTAACAATTAGAAGTTCTGTATTTGAAAATTACAAGTTCAGATCTTCAAGTTATAATTTGCAATAATAATTTGAAGCTATCAATTTTAAGTTCTGTATTTGACAATTACAAGTTCAGATCTTCAAGTTATAATTTGCACTAATAATTTGTATTTAACAAATCTAAGTTCTGTAATTCACTATTACAAGTTCAGATCTTCAAGTTATAATTTACAATAATAATTAGAAGCTATCAATTTTAAGTTCTGTATTTGACAATTACAAGTTCAGATCTTCAAGTTATAATTTGCACTAATAATTTGTATTTAACAATTTGAAGTTCTGTATTTGACAATTACAAGTTCAGATATTCAAGTTATAATTTGCAATAATAATTAGAAGCTATTAATTTTAAGTTCTGTATTTGACAATTACAAGTTCAGTTCTTCAAGTTATAATTTGAAATAATAATTAGAAGCTATCAATTTTATGTTCTGTATTTGACAATTACAAGTTCAGATCTTGAAGTTATAATTTGCAATAATAATTTGAAGCTATCAATTTTAAGTTCTGTATTTAACAATTACAAGTTCAGATCTTCAAGTTATAATATGCAATAATAATTAGAAGCTATCAATTTTAAGTTCTGTATTTGACAATTACTAGTTCAGATCTTCAAGTTATAATTTGAAATAATAATTTGAATTTAACAAATCTAAGTTCTGTAATTCACTATTACAAGTTCAGATCTTCAAGTTATAATTTACAATAATAATTAGAAGCTATCAATTTTAAGTTCTGTATTTGACAATTACAAGTTCAGATCTTCAAGTTATAATTTGCACTAATAATTTGTATTTAACAATTTGAAGTTCTGTATTTGACAATTACAAGTTCAGATATTCAAGTTATAATTTGCAATAATAATTAGAAGCTATTAATTTTAAGTTCTGTATTTGACAATTACAAGTTCAGATCTTCAAGTTATAATTTGAAATAATAATTAGAAGCTATCAATTTTATGTTCTGTATTTGACAATTACAAGTTCAGATCTTCAAGTTATAATTTGCAATAATAATTAGAAGCAATCAATTTTAAGTTCTGTATTTGACAATTACAAGTTCAGATCTTCAAGTTATAATTTGCAATAATAATTAGAAGCTATCAATTTTAAGTTCTGTATTTGACAATTACTAGTTCAGATCTCCAAGTTTATATTTGCAATAATAATTAGAAGCTATCAATTTTAAGTTCTGTATTTGACAATTACAAGTTCAGATCTTCAAGTTATAATTTACAATAATAATTAGAAGCTATCAATTTTAAGTTCTGTATTTGACAATTACAAGTTAGATCTTCAAGTTATAATTTGCAATAATAATTAGAAGCTATCAATTTTAAGTTCTGTATTTGACAATTACTAGTTCAGATCTTCAAGTTATAATTTGAAATAATAATTTGAATTTAACAAATCTAAGTTCTGTAATTCACTATTACAAGTTCAGATCTTCAAGTTATAATTTACAATAATAATTAGAAGCTATCAATTTTAAGTTCTGTATTTGACAAATACATGTTCAGATCTTCAAGTTATAATTTGCACTAATAATTTGTATTTAACAATTAGAAGTTCTGTAATTGACAATTACAAGTTCAGATCTTCAAGTTATAATTTGCAATAATAATTAGAAGCTATCAATTTTAAGTTCTGTATTTGACAATTACAAGTTCAGATCTTCAAGTTATAATTTGCACTAATAATTTGTATTTAACAGTTAGAAGTTCTGTATTTGACTATTACTAGTTCAGATTTTCAAATTATTATTTGCAATCTTAGTTTGAATTTAACAATTAGAAGTTCTGTATTTACCTATTACAAGTTCAGATCTTCAAGTTATAATTTGAAATAATAATTAGAAGCTATCAATTTTAAGTTCTGTATTTGACAATTACAAGTTCAGATCTTCAAGTTATAAATTGAAATAATAATTAGAAGCTATCAATTTTAAGTTCTGTATTTGACAATTACAAGTTCAGATCTTCTAGTTATAATTTGCAATAATAATTAGAAGCTATCAATATTAAGTTCTGTATTTGAAAATTACTAGTTCAGATCTTCAAGTTATAATTTGCACTAATAATTTGTATTTAACAATTAGAAGTTCTGTATTTGACTATTACAAGTTCAGATCTTCAAGTTATAATTTACAATAATAATTAGAAGCTATCAATTTTAAGTTCTGTATTTGACAATTACAAGTTCAGATCTTCATGTTATAATTTGCAATAATAATTAGAAGCTATCAATTTTAAGTTCTGTATTTGATAATTACAAGTTCAGATCTTCAAGTTATAATTTGCACTAATAATTTGTATTTAACAATTAGAAGTTCTGTATTTGACAATTACAAGTTCAGACATTCAAGTTTTAATTTGCAATAATAATTAGAAGCTATTAATTTTAAGTTCTGTATTTGAAAATTACTAGTTCAGATCTTCAAGTTATAATTTGCACTAATAATTTGTATTTAACAATTAGAAGTTCTGTATTTGACAATTACAAGTTCAGACATTCAAGTTTTAATTTGCAATAATAATTAGAAGCTATTAATTTTAAGTTCTGTATTTGAAAATTACTAGTTCAGATCTTCAAGTTATAATTTGCACTAATAATTTGTATTTGACAATTAGAAGTTCTGTATTTGACAATTCCAAGTTCAGTTCTTCAAGTTATAATTTGCACTAATAATTTGTATTTAACAATTAGAAGTTCTGTATTTGAAAATTACAAGTTCAGATCTTCAAGTTATAATTTGCAATAATAATTTGAAGCTATCAATTTTAAGTTCTGTATTTGACAATTACAAGTTCAGATCTTCAAGTTATAATTTGCACTAATAATTTGTATTTAACAAATCTAAGTTCTGTAATTCACTATTACAAGTTCAGATCTTCAAGTTATAATTTACAATAATAATTAGAAGCTATCAATTTTAGTTCTGTATTTGACAATTACAAGTTCAGATCTTCAAGTTATAATTTGCACTAATAATTTGTATTTAACAATTTGAAGTTCTGTATTTGACAATTACAAGTTCAGATATTCAAGTTATAATTTGCAATAATAATTAGAAGCTATTAATTTTAAGTTCTGTATTTGACAATTACAAGTTCAGATCTTCAAGTTATAATTTGAAATAATAATTAGAAGCTATCAATTTTATGTTCTGTATTTGACAATTACAAGTTCAGATCTTGAAGTTATAATTTGCAATAATAATTTGAAGCTATCAATTTTAAGTTCTGTATTTAACAATTACAAGTTCAGATCTTCAAGTTATAATATGCAATAATAATTAGAAGCTATCAATTTTAAGTTCTGTATTTGACAATTACTAGTTCAGATCTTCAAGTTATAATTTGAAATAATAATTTGAATTTAACAAATCTAAGTTCTGTAATTCACTATTACAAGTTCAGATCTTCAAGTTATAATTTACAATAATAATTAGAAGCTATCAATTTTCAGTTCTGTATTTGACAATTACAAGTTCAGATCTTCAAGTTATAATTTGCACTAATAATTTGTATTTAACAATTTGAAGTTCTGTATTTGACAATTACAAGTTCAGATATTCAAGTTATAATTTGCAATAATAATTAGAAGCTATTAATTTTAAGTTCTGTATTTGACAATTACAAGTTCAGATCTTCAAGTTATAATTTGAAATAATAATTAGAAGCTATCAATTTTATGTTCTGTATTTGACAATTACAATTTCAGATCTTCAAGTTATAATTTGCAATAATAATTAGAAGCTATCAATTTTAAGTTCTGTATTTGACAATTACAAGTTCAGATCTTCAAGTTATAATTTGCAATAATAATTAGAAGCTATCAATTTTAAGTTCTGTATTTGACAATTACTAGTTCAGATCTCCAAGTTTATATTTGCAATAATAATTAGAAGCTATCAATTTTAAGTTCTGTATTTGACAATTACAAGTTCAGATCTTCAAGTTATAATTTACAATAATAATTAGAAGCTATCAATTTTAAGTTCTGTATTTGACAATTACAAGTTAGATCTTCAAGTTATAATTTGCAATAATAATTAGAAGCTATCAATTTTAAGTTCTGTATTTGACAATTACTAGTTCAGATCTTCAAGTTATAATTTGAAATAATAATTTGAATTTAACAAATCTAAGTTCTGTAATTCACTATTACAAGTTCAGATCTTCAAGTTATAATTTACAATAATAATTAGAAGCTATCAATTTTAAGTTCTGTATTTGATAATTACAAGTTCAGATCTTCAAGTTATAATTTGCACTACTAATTTGTATTTAACAATTAGAATTTCTGTATTTGACAATTACAAGTTCAGATCTTCAAGTTATAATTTGCAATAATAATTAGAAGCTATCAATTTTAAGTTCTGTATTTGACAATTACTAGTTCAGATCTTCAAGTTATAATTTGAAATAATAATTTGAATTTAACAAATCTAAGTTCTGTAATTCACTATTACAAGTTCAGATCTTCAAGTTATAATTTACAATAATAATTAGAAGCTATCAATTTTAAGTTCTGTATTTGATAATTACAAGTTCAGATCTTCAAGTTATAATTTGCACTACTAATTTGTATTTAACAATTAGAAGTTCTGTATTTGACAATTACAAGTTCAGATCTTCAAATTATAATTTGCAATAATAATTAGAAGCTATCAATTTTAAGTTCTGAATTTGACAATTACAAGTTCAGATCTTCAAGTTATAAATTGAAATTATAATTAGAAGCTATCAATTTTAAGTTCTGTATTTGACAATTACAAGTTCAGATCTTCTAGTTATAATTTGCAATAATAATTAGAAGCTATCAATATTAAGTTCTGTATTTGAAAATTACTAGTTCAGATCTTCAAGTTATAATTTGCACTAATAATTTGTATTTAACAATTAGAAGTTCTGTATTTGACAATTACAAGTTCAGATCTTCTAGTTATAATTTGCAATAATAATTAGAAGCTATCAATATTAAGTTCTGTATTTGAAAATTACTAGTTCAGATCTTCAAGTTATAATTTGCACTAATAATTTGTATTTAATAATTAGAAGTTCTGTATTTGACAATTACTAGTTCAGATCTTCAAGTTATAATTTGAAATAATAATTAGAATTTAACAAATCTAAGTTCTGTAATTCACTATTACAACTTCAGATCTTCAAGTTATAATTTACAATAATAATTAGAAGCTATCAATTTTAAGTTCTGTATTTGACAATTACATGTTCAGATCTTCAAGTTATAATTTGCACTAATAATTTGTATTTAACAATTAGAAGTTCTGTAATTGACAATTACAAGTTTAGATCTTCAAGTTATAATTTGCAATAATAATTAGAAGCTATCAATTTTAAGTTCTGTATTTGACAATTACAAGTTCAGATCTTCAAGTTATAATTTGCACTAATAATTTGTATTTAACAGTTAGAAGTTCTGTATTTGACTATTACTAGTTCAGATTTTCAAATTATTATTTGCAATCTTAGTTTGAATTTAACAATTAGAAGTTCTGTATTTACCTATTACAAGTTCAGATCTTCAAGTTATAATTTGCACTAATAATTTGTATTTAACAATTAGAAGTTCTGTATTTGACTATTACAAGTTCAGATCTTCAAATTATTATTTGCAATAATAATTATAAGCTATCAATTTAAGTTCTGTATTTGACAATTACTAGTTCAGATCTTCAAGTTATAATTTGCAATCACAATTTGTATTTAACAATGCTAAGTTGCGTATTTGTCTATTACAAGTTCAGATCTTCAAATTATAATTTGCAATAATAATTAGAAGCTATCAATTTTAAGTGCTGTATTTGACAATTACTAGTTCAGATCTTCAAGTTATTATTTGCAATAATAATTAGAAGATATCAATTTTAAGTTCTGAATTTGACAATTACAAGGTCAGATCTTCAAGTTATAATTTACAATAATAATTAGAAGCTATCAATTTTAAGTTCTGTATTTGACAATTACTAGTTCAGATCTTCAAGTTATGATTTGCAATAATAATTAGAAGCTATCAATTTTAAGTTCTGTATTTGACAATTACTAGTTCAGATCTTCCAGTTATAATTTGTAATAATAATTTGAATTTAACAAATCTAAGTTCTGTAATTCACTATTACAATTTCAGATCTTCAAGTTATAATTTACAATAATAATTAGAAGCTATCAATTTTAAGTTCTGTATTTGATAATTACAAGTTCAGATCTTCAAGTTATAATTTGCACTACTAATTTGAATTTAACAATTAAAAGTTCTGTATTTGACAATTACAAGTTCAGATCTTCAAGTTATAATTTGCAATAATAATTAGAAGCTATCAATTTTAAGTTCTGTATTTGACAATTACAAGTTCAGATCTTCAAGTTATAAATTGAAATAATAATTAGAAGCTATCAATTTTAAGTTCCTTATTTGACAATTACAAGTTCAGATCTTCAAGTTATAATTTACAATAATAATTAGAACCTATCAATTTTAAGTTCTGTATTTGAAAATTACATGTTCAGATCTTCAAGTTATAATTTGCACTAATAATTTGTATTTAACAATTAGAAGTTCTGTAATTGACAATTACAAGTTTAGATCTTCAAGTTATAATTTGCAATAATAATTAGAAGCTATCAATTTTAAGTTCTGTATTTGACAATTACTAGTTCAGATCTTCAAGTTATAATTTGTAATAATAATTTGAATTTAACAAATCTAAGTTCTGTAATTCACTATTACAATTTCAGATCTTCAAGTTATAATTTACAATAATAATTAGAAGCTATCAATTTTAAGTTCTGTATTTGATAATTACAAGTTCAGATCTTCAAGTTATAATTTGCACTACTAATTTGAATTTAACAATTAAAAGTTCTGTATTTGACAATTACAAGTTCAGATCTTCAAGTTATAATTTGCAATAATAATTAGAAGCTATCAATTTTAAGTTCTGTATTTGACAATTACAAGTTCAGATCTTCAAGTTATAAATTGAAATAATAATTAGAAGCTATCAATTTTAAGTTCCTTATTTGACAATTACAAGTTCAGATCTTCTAGTTATAATTTGCAATAATAATTAGAAGCTATCAATATTAAGTTCTGTATTTGAAAATTACTAGTTCAGATCTTCAAGTTATAATTTGCACTAATAATTTGTATTTAACAATTAGAAGTTCTGTATTTGACTATTACAAGTTCAGATCTTCAAGTTATAATTTACAATAATAATTAGAAGCTATCAATTTTAAGTTCTGTATTTGACAATTACAAGTTCAGATCTTCATGTTATAATTTGCAATAATAATTAGAAGCTATCAATTTTAAGTTCTGTATTTGACAATTACAAGTTCAGATCTTCAAGTTATAATTTGCAATAATAATTAGAAGCTATCAATTTTAAGTTCTGTATTTGACAATTACTAGTTCAGATCTTCAAGTTATAATTTGAAATAATAATTTGAATTTAACAAATCTAAGTTCTGTAATTCACTATTACAAGTTCAGATCTTCAAGTTATAATTTACAATAATAATTAGAAGCTATCAATTTTAAGTTCTGTATTTGACAATTACTTGTTCAGATCTTCAAGTTATAATTTGCACTAATAATTTGTATTTAACAATTAGAAGTTCTGTATTTGACAATTACAAGTTCAGATCTTCAAGTTATAATTTGCAATAATAATTAGAAGCTATCAATTTTAAGTTCTATATTTGACAATTACAAGTTCAGATCTTCAAGTTATAATTTGCACTAATAATTTGTATTTAACAATTAGAAGTTCTGTATTTGACAATTACAAGTTCAGATCTTCTAGTTATAATTTGCAATAATAATTAGAAGCTATCAATTTTAAGTTCTGTATTTGACAATTACTAGTTCAGATCTTCAAGTTATAATTTGCACTAATAATTTGTATTTAACAATTAGAAGTTCTGTATTTGACTATTACAAGTTCAGATCTTCAAATTATTATTTGCAATAATAATTATAAGCTAACAATTTAAGTTCTGTATTTGACAATTACTAGTTCAGATCTTCAAGTTATAATTTGAAATAATAATTTGAATTTAACAAATCTAAGTTTTGTAATTCACTATTACAAGTTCAGATCTTCAAGTTATAATTTGCAATAATAATTAGAAGCTATCAATTTTAAGTTCTGTATTTGACAATTACAAGTTCAGATCTTCAAGTTATAATTTGCACTAATAATTTGTTTTTAACAGTTAGAAGTTCTGTATTTGACTATTACTAGTTCAGATTTTCAAATTATTATTTGCAATCTTAGTTTGAATTTAACAATTAGAAGTTCTGTATTTACCTATTACAAGTTCAGATCTTCAAGTTATAATTTACCATAATAATTAGAAGCTATCAATTTTAAGTTCTGTATTTGACAATTACAAGTTCAGATCTTCAAGTTATAATTTGCACTAATAATTTGTATTTAACAATTTGAAGTTCTGTATTTGACAATTACAAGTTCAGATCTTCAAGTTATAATTTGCAATAATAATTAGAAGCTATTAATTTTAAGTTCTGTATTTGACAATTACAAGTTCAGATCTTCAAGTTATAATTTGAAATAATAATTAGAAGCTATCAATTTTATGTTCTGTATTTGACAATTACAAGTTCAGATCTTCAAGTTATAATTTGCAATAATAATTAGAAGCTATCAATTTTAAGTTCTGCATTTGACAATTACAAGTTCAGATCTTCAAGTTATAATTTGCAATAATAATTAGAAGCTATCAATTTTAAGTTCTGTATTGGACAATTACTAGTTCAGATCTCCAAGTTATTATTTGCTATAATAATTAGAAGCTATCAATTTTAAGTTCTGTATTTGACAATTACTAGTTCAGATCTTCAAGTTATAATTTGCACTAATAATTTGTATTTAACAATTAGAAGTTCTGTATTTGACTATTACAAGTTCAGATCTTCGAATTATTATTTGCAATCTTAGTTTGAATTTAACAATTCGAAGTTCTGTATTTACCTATTACAGGTTCAGATCTTCAAGTTATAATTTGCAATCACAATTTGTATTTAACAATGCTAAGTTGCGTATTTGTTTATTACAAGTTCAGATCTTCAAATTATAATTTGCAATAATAATTAGAAGCTATCAATTTTAAGTTCTGTATTTGACAATTACAAGTTCAGATCTTCAAGTTATTATTTGCAATAATAATTAGAAGCTATCAATTTTAAGTTCTGTATTTGACAATTACAAGTTCAGATCTTGAAGTTATAATTTACAATAATAATTAGAAGCTATCAATTTTAAGTTCTGTATTTAACAATTACAAGTTCAGATCTTCAAGTTATAATATGCAATAATAATTAGAAGCTATCAATTTTAAGTTCTGTATTTGACAATTACTAGTTCAGATCTTCAAGTTATTATTTGAAATAATAATTTGAATTTAACAAATCTAAGTTCTGTAATTCACTATTACGAGTTCAGATCTTCAAGTTATAATTTACAATAATAATTAGAAGCTATCAATTTTAAGTTCTGTATTTGACAATTACAAGTTCAGATCTTCAAGTTATAATTTGCACTAATAATTTGTATTTAACAATTTGAAGTTCTGTATTTGACAATTACAAGTTCAGATCTTCAAGTTATAATTTGCAATAATAATTAGAAGCTATTAATTTTAAGTTCTGTATTTGACAATTACAAGTTCAGATCTTCAAGTTATAATTTGAAATAATAATTAGAAGGTATCAATTTTATGTTCTGTATTTGACAATTACAAGTTCAGTTCTTCAAGTTATAATTTGCAATAATAATTAGAAGCTATCAATTTTAAGTTCTGTATTTGACAATTACAAGTTCAGATCTTCAAGTTATAATTTGCAATAATAATTAGAAGCTATCAATTTTAAGTTCTGTATTTGACAATTACTAGTTCAGATCTCCAAGTTATTATTTGCAATAATAATTAGAAGCTATCAATTTTAATTTCTGTATTTGACAATTACAAGTTCAGATCTTCAAGTTATAATTTACAATAATAATTAGAAGCTATCAATTTTAAGTTCTGTATTTGACAATTACAAGTTCAGATCTTCAAGTTATAATTTGCAATCACAATTTGTATTTAACAATGCTAAGTTGCGTATTTGTTTATTACAAGTTCAGATCTTCAAATTATAATTTGCAATAATAATTAGAAGCTATCAATTTTAAGTTCTGTATTTGACAATTACAAGTTCAGATCTTCAAGTTATTATTTGCAATAATAATTAGAAGCTATCAATTTTAAGTTCTGTATTTGACAATTACAAGTTCAGATCTTGAAGTTATAATTTACAATAATAATTAGAAGCTATCAATTTTAAGTTCTGTATTTAACAATTACAAGTTCAGATCTTCAAGTTATAATATGCAATAATAATTAGAAGCTATCAATTTTAAGTTCTGTATTTGACAATTACTAGTTCAGATCTTCAAGTTATTATTTGAAATAATAATTTGAATTTAACAAATCTAAGTTCTGTAATTCACTATTACGAGTTCAGATCTTCAAGTTATAATTTACAATAATAATTAGAAGCTATCAATTTTAAGTTCTGTATTTGACAATTACAAGTTCAGATCTTCAAGTTATAATTTGCACTAATAATTTGTATTTAACAATTTGAAGTTCTGTATTTGACAATTACAAGTTCAGATCTTCAAGTTATAATTTGCAATAATAATTAGAAGCTATTAATTTTAAGTTCTGTATTTGACAATTACAAGTTCAGATCTTCAAGTTATAATTTGAAATAATAATTAGAAGGTATCAATTTTATGTTCTGTATTTGACAATTACAAGTTCAGTTCTTCAAGTTATAATTTGCAATAATAATTAGAAGCTATCAATTTTAAGTTCTGTATTTGACAATTACAAGTTCAGATCTTCAAGTTATAATTTGCAATAATAATTAGAAGCTATCAATTTTAAGTTCTGTATTTGACAATTACTAGTTCAGATCTCCAAGTTATTATTTGCAATAATAATTAGAAGCTATCAATTTTAATTTCTGTATTTGACAATTACAAGTTCAGATCTTCAAGTTATAATTTACAATAATAATTAGAAGCTATCAATTTTAAGTTCTGTATTTGACAATTTCAAGTTCAGATCTTCAAGTTATAATTTGCAATAATAATTAGAAGCTATCAATTTTAAGTTCTGTATTTGACAATTACTAGTTCAGATCTTCAAGTTATAATTTGAAATAATAATTAGATTTAACAAATCTAAGTTCTGTAATTCACTATTACAAGTTCAGATCTTCAAGTTATAATTTACAATAATAATTAGAAGCTATCAATTTTAAGTTCTGTATTTGATAATTACAAGTTCAGATCTTCAAGTTATAATTTGCACTACTAATTTGTATTTAACAATTAGAAGTTCTGTATTTGACAATTACAAGTTCAGATCTTCAAGTTATAATTTGCAATAATAATTAGAAGCTATCAATTTTTAGTTCTGTATTTGACAATTACAAGTTCAGATCTTCAAGTTATAATTTGCAATAATACTTAGAAGCTATTAATTTTAAGTTCTGTATTTGACAATTACAAGTTCAGATCTTCAAGATATAAATTGAAATAATAATTAGAAGCTATCAATTTTAAGTTCTGTATTTGACAATTACAAGTTCAGATCTTCTAGTTATAATTTGCAATAATAATTAGAAGCTATCAATATTAAGTTCTGTATTTGAAAATTACTAATTCAGATCTTCAAGTTATAATTTGCACTAATAATTTGTATTTAACAATTAGAAGTTCTGTATTTGACAATTACAAGTTCATATCTTCTAGTTATAATTTGCAATAATAATTAGAAGCTATCAATATTAAGTTCTGTATTTGAAAATTACTAGTTCAGATCTTCAAGTTATAATTTGCACTAATAATTAGTATTTAATAATTAGAAGTTCTGTATTTGACAATTACTAGTTCAGATCTTCAAGTTATAATTTGAAATAATAATTTGAATTTAGCAAATCTTAGTTCTGTAATTCACTATTACAAGTTCAGATCTTCAAGTTATAATTTGCAATAATAATTAGAAGCTATCAATTTTAAGTTCTGTATTTGACAATTACAAGTTCAGATCTTCAAGTTATAATTTGCACTTATAATTTGTTTTTAACAGTTAGAAGTTCTGTATTTGACTATTACTAGTTCAGATTTTCAAATTATTATTTGCAATCTTAATTTGAATTTAACAATTAGAAGTTCTGTATTTACCTATTACATGTTCAGATCTTCAAGTTATAATTTGCACTACAATTATAAGCTATCAATTTTAAGTTCTGTATTTGACAATTACAAGTACAGATCTTCAAGTTATTATTTGCAATAATAATTAGAAGCTATCAATTTTAAGTTCTGTATTTGACAATTACAAGTTCAGATCTTCAAGTTATAATTTGAAATAATAATTAGAAGCTATCAATTTTAAGTTCTGCATTTGACAATTACAAGTTCAGATCTTCAAGTTATAATTTGCAATAATAATTAGAAGCTATCAATTTTAAGTTCTGAATTTGACAATTACTAGTTCAGATCTTCAAGTTATAATTTGAAATAATAATTTGAATTTAACAAATCTAAGTTCTGTAATTCACTATTACAAGTTCAGATCTTCAAGTTATAATTTGCACTAATAATTTGTATTTAACAATTAGAAGTTCTGTATTTGACTATTACAAGTTCAGATCTTCAAGTTATTATTTGCAATAATAATTATAAGCTATCAATTTAAGTTCTGTATTTGACAATTACTAGTTCAGATCTTCATGTTATAATTTGCAATAATAATTAGAAGCTATCAATTTTAAGTTCTGTATTTGACAATTACAAGTTCAGATCTTCAAGTTATAATTTGCACTTATAATTTGTTTTTAACAGTTAGAAGTTCTGTATTTGACTATTACTAGTTCAGATTTTCAAATTATTATTTGCAATCTTAATTTGAATTTAACAATTAGAAGTTCTGTATTTACCTATTACATGTTCAGATCTTCAAGTTATAATTTGCACTAATAATTTGTATTTAACAATTCGATGTTCTGTATTTGACTATTACAAGTTCAGATCTTCAAGTTATAATTTGAACTATAATTATAAGCTATCAATTTTAAGTTCTGTATTTGACAATTAAAAGTACAGATCTTCCAGTTATTATTTGCAATAATAATTAGAAGCTATCAATTTTAAGTTCTGTATTTGACAATTTCAAGTTCAGATCTTCAAGTTATAATTTGAAATAATAATTAGAAGCTATCAATTTTAAGTTCTGCATTTGACAATTACAAGTTCAGATCTTCAAGTTATAATTTACAATAATAATTAGAAGCTATCAATTTTAAGTTCTGTATTTGACAATTACTAGTTCAGATCTTCAAGTTATAATTTGAAATAATAATTTGAATTTTACAAATCTAAGTTCTGTAATTCACTATTACAAGTTCAGATCTTCAAGTTATAATTTGCAATCACAATTTGTATTTAACAATGCTAAGTTGCGTATTTGTCTATTACAAGTTCAGATCTTCAAATTATAATTTGCAATAATAATTAGAAGCTATCAATTTTAAGTTCTGTATTTGACAATTACAAGTTCAGATCTTCAAGTTATTATTTGCAATAATAATTAGAAGCTATCAATTTTAAGTTCTGTATTTGACAATTACAAGTTCAGATCTTGAAGTTATAATTTACAATAATAATTAGAAGCTATCAATTTTAAGTTCTGTATTTAACAATTACAAGTTCAGATCTTCAAGTTATAATATGCAATAATAATTAGAAGCTATCAATTTTAAGTTCTGTATTCGACAATTACTAGTTCAGATCTACAAGTTATAATTTGAAATAATAATTTGAATTTAACAAATCTAAGTTCTGTAATTCACTATTACAAGTTCAGATCTTCAAGTTATAATTTACCATAATAATTAGAAGCTATCAATTTTAAGTTCTGTATTTGACAATTACAAGTTCAGATCTTCAAGTTATAATTTGCACTAATAATTTGTATTTAACAATTTGAAGTTCTGTATTTGACAATTACAAGTTCAGATCTTCAAGTTATAATTTGCAATAATAATTAGAAGCTATTAATTTTAAGTTCTGTATTTGACAATTACAAGTTCAGATCTTCAAGTTATAATTTGAAATAATAATTAGAAGCTATCAATTTTATGTTCTGTATTTGACAATTACAAGTTCAGATCTTCAAGTTATAATTTGCAATAATACTTAGAAGCTATCAATTTTAAGTTCTGTATTTGACAATTACAAGTTCAGATCTTCAAGTTATAATTTGCAATAATAATTAGAAGCTATCAATTTTAAGTTTTGTATTGGACAATTACTAGTTCAGATCTCCAAGTTATTATTTGCTATAATAATTAGAAGCTATCAATTTTAAGTTCTGTATTTGACAATTACTAGTTCAGATCTTCAAGTTATAATTTGCACTAATAATTTGTATTTAACAATTAGAAGTTCTGTATTTGACTATTACAAGTTCAGATCTTCGAATTATTATTTGCAATCTTAGTTTGAATTTAACAATTCGAAGTTCTGTATTTACCTATTACAGGTTCAGATCTTCAAGTTATAATTTGCAATCACAATTTGTATTTAACAATGCTAAGTTGCGTATTTGTTTATTACAAGTTCAGATCTTCAAATTATAATTTGCAATAATAATTAGAAGCTATCAATTTTAAGTTCTGTATTTGACAATTACAAGTTCAGATCTTCAAGTTATTATTTGCAATAATAATTAGAAGCTATCAATTTTAAGTTCTGTATTTGACAATTACAAGTTCAGATCTTGAAGTTATAATTTACAATAATAATTAGAAGCTATCAATTTTAAGTTCTGTATTTAACAATTACAAGTTCAGATCTTCAAGTTATAATATGCAATAATAATTAGAAGCTATCAATTTTAAGTTCTGTATTTGACAATTACTAGTTCAGATCTTCAAGTTATTATTTGAAATAATAATTTGAATTTAACAAATCTAAGTTCTGTAATTCACTATTACGAGTTCAGATCTTCAAGTTAAAATTTACAATAATAATTAGAAGCTATCAATTTTAAGTTCTGTATTTGACAATTACAAGTTCAGATCTTCAAGTTATAATTTGCACTAATAATTTGAATTTAACAATTTGAAGTTCTGTATTTGACAATTACAAGTTCAGATCTTCAAGTTATAATTTGCAATAATAATTAGAAGCTATTAATTTTAAGTTCTGTATTTGACAATTACAAGTTCAGATCTTCAAGTTATAATTTGAAATAATAATTAGAAGGTATCAATTTTATTTTCTGTATTTGACAATTACAAGTTCAGTTCTTCAAGTTATAATTTGCAATAATAATTAGAAGCTATCAATTTTAAGTTCTGTATTTGACAATTACTAGTTCAGATCTTCAAGTTATTATTTGAAATAATAATTTGAATTTAACAAATCTAAGTTCTGTAATTCACTATTACGAGTTCAGATCTTCAAGTTAAAATTTACAATAATAATTAGAAGCTATCAATTTTAAGTTCTGTATTTGACAATTACAAGTTCAGATCTTCAAGTTATAATTTGCACTAATAATTTGTATTTAACAATTAGAAGTTCTGTATTTGACTATTACAAGTTCAGATCTTCAAGTTATTATTTGGAATAATAATTATAAGCTATCAATTTAAGTTCTGTATTTGACAATTACTAGTTCAGATCTTCATGTTATAATTTGCAATAATAATTAGAAGCTATCAATTTTAAGTTCTGTATTTGACAATTACAAGTTCAGATCTTCAAGTTATAATTTGCATTTATAATTTGTTTTTAACAGTTAGAAGTTCTGTATTTGACTATTACTAGTTCAGATTTTCAAATTATTATTTGCAATCTTAATTTGAATTTAACAATTAGAAGTTCTGTATTTACCTATTACATGTTCAGATCTTCAAGTTATAATTTGCACTAATAATTTGTATTTAACAATTCGATGTTCTGTATTTGACTATTACAAGTTCAGATCTTCAAGTTATAATTTGAACTATAATTATAAGCTATCAATTTTAAGTTCTGTATTTGACAATTAAAAGTACAGATCTTCCAGTTATTATTTGCAATAATAATTAGAAGCTATCAATTTTAAGTTCTGTATTTGACAATTACAAGTTCAGATCTTCAAGTTATAATTTGAAATAATAATTAGAAGCTATCAATTTTAAGTTCTGCATTTGACAATTACAAGTTCAGATCTTCAAGTTATAATTTACAATAATAATTAGAAGCTATCAATTTTAAGTTCTGTATTTGACAATTACTAGTTCAGATCTTCAAGTTATAATTTGAAATAATAATTTGAATTTTACAATTCTAAGTTCTGTAATTCACTATTACAAGTTCAGATCTTCAAGTTATAATTTGCAATCACAATTTGTATTTAACAATGCTAAGTTGCGTATTTGTCTATTACAAGTTCAGATCTTCAAATTATAATTTGCAATAATAATTAGAAGCTATCAATTTTAAGTTCTGTATTTGACAATTACAAGTTCAGATCTTCAAGTTATTATTTGCAATAATAATTAGAAGCTATCAATTTTAAGTTCTGTATTTGACAATTACAAGTTCAGATCTTGAAGTTATAATTTACAATAATAATTAGAAGCTATCAATTTTAAGTTCTGTATTTAACAATTACAAGTTCAGATCTTCAAGTTATAATATGCAATAATAATTAGAAGCTATCAATTTTAAGTTCTGTATTCGACAATTACTAGTTCAGATCTACAAGTTATAATTTGAAATAATAATTTGAATTTAACAAATCTAAGTTCTGTAATTCACTATTACAAGTTCAGATCTTCAAGTTATAATTTACCATAATAATTAGAAGCTATCAATTTTAAGTTCTGTATTTGACAATTACAAGTTCAGATCTTCAAGTTATAATTTGCACTAATAATTAGTATTTAACAATTTGAAGTTCTGTATTTGACAATTACAAGTTCAGATCTTCAAGTTATAATTTGCAATAATAATTAGAAGCTATTAATTTTAAGTTCTGTATTTGACAATTACAAGTTCAGATCTTCAAGTTATAATTTGAAATAATAATTAGAAGCTATCAATATTAAGTTCTGTATTTGAAAATTACTAGTTCAGATCTTCAAGTTATAATTTGCACTAATAATTTGTATTTAACAATTAGAAGTTCTGTATTTGACAATTACAAGTTCAGATCTTCTAGTTATAATTTGCAATAATAATTAGAAGCTATCAATATTAAGTTCTGTATTTGAAAATTACTAGTTCAGATCTTCAAGTTATAATTTGCACTAATAATTTGTATTTAACAATTAGAAGTTCTGTATTTGACAATTACAAGTTCAGATCTTCTAGTTATAATTTGCAATAATAATTAGAAGCTATCAATATTAAGTTCTGTATTTGAAAATTACTAGTTCAGATCTTCAAGTTATAATTTGCACTAATAATTTGTATTTAACAATTAGAAGTTCTGTATTTGACAATTACAAGTTCAGATCTTCTAGTTATAATTTGCAATAATAATTAGAAGCTATCAATATTAAGTTCTGTATTTGAAAATTACTAGTTCAGATCTTCAAGTTATAATTTGCAATAATAATTAGAAGCTATCAATTTTAAGTTCTGTATTTGACAATTACTAGTGTATTTGACAATTACTAGTTCAGATCTCCAAGTTATTATTTGCAATAATAATTAGAAGCTATCAATTTTAAGTTCCTTATTTGACAATTACAAGTTCAGATCTTCAAGTTATAATTTACAATAATAATTAGAAGCTATCAATTTTAAGTTCTGTATTTGACAATTACAAGTTCAGATCTTCAAGTTATAATTTGCAATAATAATTAGAAGCTATCAATTTTAAGTTCTGTATTTGACAATTACTAGTTCAGATCTTCAAGTTATAATTTGAAATAATAATTACATTTAACAAATCTAAGTTCTGTAATTCACTATTACAAGTTCAGATCTTCAAGTTATAATTTACAATAATAATTAGAAGCTATCAATTTTAAGTTCTGTATTTGATAATTACAAGTTCAGATCTTCTAGTTATAATTTGCAATAATAATTAGAAGCTATCAATATTAAGTTCTGTATTTGAAAATTACTAGTTCAGATCTTCAAGTTATAGTTTGCAATAATAATTAGAAGCTATCAATATTAAGTTCTGTATTTGAAAATTACTAGTTCAGATCTTCAAGTTATAATTTGCAATAATAATTAGAAGCTATCAATTTTAAGTTCTGTATTTGACAATTACTAGTGTATTTGACAATTACTAGTTCAGATCTCCAAGTTATTATTTGCAATAATAATTAGAAGCTATCAATTTTAAGTTCCTTATTTGACAATTACAAGTTCAGATCTTCAAGTTATAATTTACAATAATAATTAGAAGCTATCAATTTTAAGTTCTGTATTTGACAATTACAAGTTCAGATCTTCAAGTTATAATTTGCAATAATAATTAGAAGCTATCAATTTTAAGTTCTGTATTTGACAATTACTAGTTCAGATCTCCAAGTTATTATTTGCAATAATAATTAGAAGCTATCAATTTTAAGTTCCTTATTTGACAATTACAAGTTCAGATCTTCAAGTTATAATTTACAATAATAATTAGAAGCTATCAATTTTAAGTTCTGTATTTGACAATTACAAGTTCAGATCTTCAAGTTATAATTTGCAATAATAATTAGAAGCTATCAATTTTTAGTTCTGTATTTGACAATTTCAAGTTCAGATCTTCAAGTTATAAATTGAAATAATAATTAGAAGCTATCAATTTTAAGTTCTGTATTTGACAATTACAAGTTCAGATCTTCTAGTTATAATTTGCAATAATAATTAGAAGCTATCAATATTAAGTTCTGTATTTGAAAATTACTAGTTCAGATCTTCAAGTTATAATTTGCACTAATAATTTGTATTTAACAATTAGAAGTTCTGTATTTGACAATTACAAGTTCAGATCTTCTAGTTATAATTTGCAATAATAATTAGAAGCTATCAATATTAAGTTCTGTATTTGAAAATTACTAGTTCAGATCTTCAAGTTATAATTTGCACTAATAATTTGTATTTAATAATTAGAAGTTCTGTAATTGACAATTACTAGTTCAGATCTTCAAGTAATAATTTGAAATAATAATTTGAATTTAGCAAATCTTAGTTCTGTAATTCACTATTACAAGTTCAGATCTTCAAGTTATAATTTGCAATAATAATTAGAAGCTATCAATTTTAAGTTCTGTATTTGACAATTACTAGTTCAGATCTTCAAGTTATAATTTGCACTAATAATTTGTATTTAACAATTAGAAGTTCTGTATTTGACAATTACAAGTTCAGATCTTCAAGTTATAATTTGCACTAATAATTTGTTTTTAACAGTTAGAAGTTCTGTATTTGACTATTACTAGTTCAGATTTTCAAATTATTATTTGCAATCTTAGTTTGAATTTAACAATTAGAAGTTCTGTATTTACCTATTACATGTTCAGATCTTCAAGTTATAATTTGCACTAATAATTTGTATTTAACAATTCGATGTTCTGTATTTGACTATTACAAGTTCAGATCTTCAAGTTATAACTTGAACTATAATTATAAGCTATCAATTTTAAGTTCTGTATTTGACAATTAAAAGTACAGATCTTCAAGTTATTATTTGCAATAATAATTAGAAGCTATCAATTTTAAGTTCTGTATTTGACAATTACAAGTTCAGATCTTCAAGTTATAATTTGAAATTATAATTAGAAGCTATCAATTTTAAGTTCTGCATTTGACAATTACAAGTTCAGATCTTCAAGTTATAATTTACAATAATAATTAGAAGCTATCAATTTTAAGTTCTGTATTTGACAATTACTAGTTCAGATCTTCAAGTTATAATTTGAAATAATAATTTGAATTTTACAAATCTAAGTTCTGTAATTCACTATTACAAGTTCAGATCTTCAAGTTATAATTTGCAATCACAATTTGTATTTAACAATGCTAAGTTGCGTATTTGTCTATTACAAGTTCAGATCTTCAAATTATAATTTGCAATAATAATTAGAAGCTATCAATTTTAAGTTCTGTATTTGACAATTACAAGTTCAGATCTTCAAGTTATTATTTGCAATAATAATTAGAAGCTATCAATTTTAAGTTCTGTATTTGACAATTACAAGTTCAGATCTTGAAGTTATAATTTACAATAATAATTAGAAGCTATCAATTTTAAGTTCTGTATTTAACAATTACAAGTTCAGATCTTCAAGTTATAATATGCAATAATAATTAGAAGCTATCAATTTTAAGTTCTGTATTCGACAATTACTAGTTCAGATCTTCAAGTTATATTTTGAAATAATAATTTGAATTTAACAAATCTAAGTTCTGTAATTCACTATTACAAGTTCAGATCTTCAAGTTATAATTTACAATAATAATTAGAAGCTATCAATTGTAAGTTCTGTATTTGACAATTACAAAGTTCAGATCTTCAAGTTATAATTTGAAATAATAATTAGAAGCTATCAATTTTATGTTCTGTATTTGTCAATTACAAGTTCAGATCTTCAAGTTATAATTTGCAATAATAATTAGAAGCTATCAATTTTAAGTTCTGTATTTGACAATTACAAGTTCAGATCTTCAAGTTATAATTTGCAATAATAATTAGAAGCTATCAATTTTAAGTTCTGTATTGGACAATTACTAGTTCAGATCTCCAAGTTATTATTTGCTATAATAATTAGTAGCTATCAATTTTAAGTTCTGTATTTGACAATTACAAGTTCAGATCTTCAAGTTATAATTTACAATATAATTAGAAGCTATCAATTTTAAGTTCTGTATTTGACAATTACAAGTTCAGATCTTCAAGATATAATTTGCAATAATAATTAGAAGCTATCAATTTTAAGTTCTGTATTTGACAATTACTAGTTCAGATCTTCAAGTTATAATTTGAAATAATAATTTGAATTTAACAAATCTAAGTTCTGTAATTCACTATTACAAGTTCAGATCTTCAAGTTATAATTTACAATAATAATTAGAAGCTATCAATTTTAAGTTCTGTATTTGATAATTACAAGTTCAGATCTTCAAGTTATAATTTGCACTACTAATTTGTATTTAACAATTAGAAGTTCTGTATTTGACAATTACAAGTTCAGATCTTCAAGTTATAATTTGCAATAATAATTAGAAGCTATCAATTTTAAGTTCTGTATTTGACAATTACAAGTTCAGATCTTCAAGTTATAAATTGAAATAATAATTAGAAGCTATCAATTTTAAGTTCTGTACTTGACAATTACAAGTTCAGATCTTCAAGTTATAATTTGCACTAATAATTTGTATTTAACAATTAGAAGTTCTGTATTTGACAATTACAAGTTCAGATCTTCAAGTTATAATATGCAATAATAATTAGAAGCTATCAATTTTAAGTTCTGTATTCGACAATTACTAGTTCAGATCTTCAAGTTATAATTTGAAATAATAATTTGAATTTAACAAATATAAGTTCTGTAATTCACTATTACAAGTTCAAATCTTCAAGTTATAATTTGCACTAATAATTTGTATTTAACAATTTGAAGTTCTGGATTTGACAATTACAAGTTCAGATCTTCAAGTTATAATTTGCAATAATAATTAGAAGCTATTAATTTTAAGTTCTGTATTTGACAATTACAAGTTCAGATCTTCAAGTTATAATTTGAAATAATAATTAGAAGCTATCAATTTTATGTTCTGTATTTGACAATTACAAGTTCAGATCTTCAAGTTATAATTTGCAATAATAATTAGAAGCTATCAATTTTAAGTTCTGTATTTGACAATTACAAGTTCAGATCTTCAAGTTATAATTTGCAATAATAATTAGAAGCTATCAATTTTAAGTTCTGTATTTGACAATTACTAGTTCAGATCTCCAAGTTATTATTTGCAATAATAATTAGAAGCTATCAATTTTAAGTTCTGTATTTGACAATTACAAGTTCAGATCTTAAAGTTATTATTTACAATAATAATTAGAAGCTATCAATTTTAAGTTCTGTATTTGACAATTACAAGTTCAGATCTTCAAGTTATAATTTGCAATAATAATTAGAAGCTATCAATTTTAAGTTCTGTATTTGACAATTACTAGTTCAGATCTTCAAGTTATAATTTGAAATAATAATTTGAATTTAACAAATCTAAGTTCTGTAATTCACTATTACAAGTTCAGATCTTCAAGTTATAATGTACAATAATAATTAGAAGCTATCAATTTTAAGTTCTGTATTTGATAATTACAAGTTCAGATCTTCAAGTTATAATTTGCACTACTAATTTGTATTTAACAATTAGAAGTTCTGTATTTGACAATTACAAGTTCAGATCTTCAAGTTATAATTTGCAATAATAATTAGAAGCTATTAATTTTAAGTTCTGTATTTGACAATTACAAGTTCAGATCTTCAAGTTATAAATTGAAATAATAATTAGAAGCTATCAATTTTAAGTTCTGTATTTGACAATTACAAGTTCAGATCTTCTAGTTATAATTTGCAATAATAATTAGAAGCTATCAATATTAAGTTCTGTATTTGAAAATTACTAATTCAGATCTTCAAGGTATAATTTGCACTAATAATTTGTATTTAACAATTAGAAGTTCTGTATTTGACAATTACAAGTTCAGATCTTCTAGTTATAATTTGCAATAATAATTAGAAGCTATCAATATTAAGTTCTGTATTTGAAAATTACTAGTTCAGATCTTCAAGTTATAATTTGCACTAATAATTTGTATTTAACAATTAGAAGTTCTGTATTTGACAATTACTAGTTCAGATCTTCAAGTTATAATTTGAAATAATAATTTGAATTTAACAAATCTAAGTTCTGTAATTCACTATTACAAGTTCAGATCTTCAAGTTATAATTTACAATAATAATTAGAAGCTATCAATTTTAAGTTCTGTATTTGACAATTACATGTTCAGATCTTCAAGTTATAATTTGCACTAATAATTTGTATTTAACAATTATAATTCTGTATTTGACAATTACAAGTTCAGATCTTCAAGTTATAATTTGCAATAATAATTAGAAGCTATCAATTTTAAGTTCTGTATTTGACAATTACAAGATCAGATCTTCAAGTTATAATTTGCAATAATAATTAGAAGCTATCAATTTTAAGTTCTGTATTTGACAATTACTAGTTCAGATCTCCAAGTTATTATTTGCAATAATAATTAGAAGCTATCAATTTTAAGTTCTGTATTTGACAATTACAAGTTCAGATCTTCAAGTTATAATTTACAATAATAATTAGAAGCTATCAATTTTAAGTTCTGTATTTGACAATTACAAGTTCAGATCTTCAAGTTATAATTTGCAATAATAATTAGAAGCTATCAATTTTAAGTTCTGTATTTGACAATTACTAGTTCAGATCTTCAAGTTATAATTTGAAATAATAATTTGAATTTAACAAATCTAAGTTCTGTAATTCACTATTACAAGTTCAGATCTTCAAGTTATAATTTACAATAATAATTAGAAGCTATCAATTTTAAGTTCTGTATTTGATAATTACAAGTTCAGATCTTCAAGTTATAATTTGCACTACTAATTTGTATTTAACAATTAGCAGTTCTGTATTTGACAATTACAAGTTCAGATCTTCAAGTTATAATTTGCAATAATAATTAGAAGCTATTAATTTTAAGTTCTGTATTTGACAATTACAAGTTCAGATCTTCAAGTTATAAATTGAAATAATAATTAGAAGCTATCAATTTTAAGTTCTGTATTTGACAATTACAAGTTCAGATCTTCTAGTTATAATTTGCAATAATAATTAGAAGCTATCAATATTAAGTTCTGTATTTGAAAATTACAAGTTCAGATCTTCAAGTTATAAATTGAAATAATAATTAGAAGCTATCAATTTTAAGTTCTGTATTTGACAATTACAAGTTCAGATCTTCTAGTTATAATTTGCAATAATAATTAGAAGCTATCAATATTAAGTTCTGTATTTGAAAATTACTAGTTCAGATCTTCAAGTTATAATTTGCACTAATAATTTGTATTTAACAATTAGAAGTTCTGTATTTGACAATTACAAGTTCAGTTCTTCTAGTTATAATTTGCAATAATAATTAGAAGCTATCAATATTAAGTTCTGAATTTGAAAATTCCTAGTTCAGATCTTCAAGTTATAATTTGCACTAATAATTTGTATTTAACAATTAGAAGTTCTGTATTTGACAATTACTAGTTCAGATCTTCAAGTTATAATTTGAAATAATAATTTGAATTTAACAAATCTAAGTTCTGTAATTCACTATTACAAGTTCAGATCTTCAAGTTATAATTTACAATAATAATTAGAAGCTATCAATTTTAAGTTCTGTATTTGACAATTACATGTTCAGATCTTCAAGTTATAATTTGCACTAATAATTTGTATTTAACAATTAGAAGTTCTGTATTTGACAATTACAAGTTCAGATCTTCAAGTTATAATTTGCAATAATAATTAGAAGCTATCAATTTTAAGTTCTGTATTTGACAATTACTAGTTCAGATCTTCAAGTTATAATTTGCACTAATAATTTGTATTTAGCAATTAGAAGTTCTGTATTTGACAATTACAAGTTCATATCTTCAAGTTATAATTTGCAATAATAATTAGAAGCTATCAATTTTAAGTTCTGTATTTGACAATTACTAGTTCAGATCTTCAAGTTATAATTTGCACTAATAATTTGTATTTAACAATTAGAAGTTCTGTATTTAACAATTACAAGTTCAGATCTTCAAGTTATAATATGCAATAATAATTAGAAGCTATCAATTTTAAGTTCTGTATTTGACAATTACAAGTTCAGATCTTCAAGTTATAATTTGCACTAATAATTTGTTTTTAACAGTTAGAAGTTCTGTATTTGACTATTACTAGTTCAGATTTTCAAATTATTATTTGCAATCTTAGTTTGAATTTAACAATTAGAAGTTCTGTATTTACCTATTACAAGTTCAGATCTTCAAGTTATAATTTGCACTAATAATTTGTATTTAACAATTAAAAGTTCTGTATTTGACAATTACAAGTTCAGATCTTCTAGTTATAATTTGCAATAATAATTAGAAGCTATAAATATTAAGTTCTGAATTTGAAAATTACTAGTTCAGATCTTCAAGTTATAATTTGCACTAATAATTTGTATTTAACAATTAGAAGTTCTGTATTTGACAATTACTAGTTCAGATCTTCAAGTTATAATTTGAATTAACAATTTGAATTTAACAAATCTAAGTTTTGTAATTCACTATTACAATTTCAGATCTTCAAGTTATAAATTTGCAATAATAATTAGAAGCTATCAATTTTAAGTTCTGTAATTGACTATTACAAGTTCAGATCTTCAAGTTATAATTTGCACTAATAATTTGTTTTTAACAATTCGAAGTTCTGTATTTACCTATTACAAGTTCAGATCTTCAAGTTATAATTTGTACTAATAATTTGTATTTAACAATTCGAAGTACTGTATTTGACTATTACAAGTTCAGATCTTCAAGTTATAATTTACAATAATAATTAAATGCTATCAATTTTAAGTTCTGTATTTGACAATTACAAGTTCAGATCTTCAAGTTATAATTTGCAATAATAATTAGAAGCTATCAATTTTAAGTACTGTATTTGACAATTACAAGTTCAGATCTTCAAGTTATAATTTGAAATAATAATTTGAATTTAACAAATCTAAGTTCTGTAATTCACTATTACAAGTTCAGATCTTCAAGTTATAATTTACAATAATAATTAGAAGCTATCAATTTTAAGTTCTGTATTTGACTATTACAAGTTCAGATCTTCAAGTTATAATTTGCAATAATAATTAGAAGCTATCAATTTTAAGTTCTGTATTTGACAATTACAAGTTCAGATCTTCAAGTTATAATTTGCACTAATAATTTGTATTTAACAATTAGAAGTTCTGTATTTGACAATTACAAGTTCAGATCTTCAAGTTATAATTTGAAATAATAATTAGAAGCTATCAATTTTAAGTTCTGCATTTGACAATTACAAGTTCAGATCTTCAAGTTATAATTTGCAATAATAATTAGAAGCTATCAATTTTAAGTTCTGTATTTGATAATTACAAGTTCAGATCTTCAAGTTATAATTTGCAATAATAATTAGAAGCTATCAATTTTAAGTTCTGTATTTGACAATTACTAGTTCAGATCTCCAAGTTATTATTTGCAATAATAATTAGAAGCTATCAATTTTAAGTTCTGTATTTGACAATTACAAGTTCAGATCTTCAAGTTATAATTTACAATAATAATTAGAAGCTATCAATTTTAACTTCTGTATTTGACAATTACAAGTTCAGATCTTCAAGTTATAATTTACAATAATAATTAGAAGCTATCAATTTTAAGTTCTGTATTTGATAATTACAAGTTCAGATCTTCAAGTTATAATTTGCACTACTAATTTGTATTTAACAATTAGAAGTTCTGTATTTGACAATTACAAGTTCAGATCTTCACGTTATAATTTGCAATAATAATTAGAAGCTATTAATTTTAAGTTCTGTATTTGACAATTACAAGTTCAGATCTTCAAGTTATAAATTGAAATAATAATTAGAAGCTATCAATTTTAAGTTCTGTATTTGACAATTACAAGTTCAGATCTTCTAGTTATAATTTGCAAAAATAATTAGAAGCTATCAATATTAAGTTCTGTATTTGAAAATTACTAGTTCAGATCTTCAAGTTATAATTTGCACTAATAATTTGTATTTAACAATTAGAAGTTCTGTATTTGACAATTACAAGTTCAGATCTTCTAGTTATAATTTGCAATAGTAATTAGAAGCTATCAATATTAAGTTCTGTATTTGAAAATTACTAGTTCAGATCTTCAAGTTATAATTTGCACTAATAATTTGTATTTAATAATTAGAAGTTCTGTATTTGACAATTACTAGTTCAGATCTTCAAGTTATAATTTGAAATAATAATTTGAATTTAACAAATCTAAGTTCTGTAATTCACTATTACAAGTTCAGATCTTCAAGTTATAATTTACAATAATAATTAGAAGCTATCAATTTTAAGTTCTGTATTTGACAATTACATGTTCAGATCTTCAAGTTATAATTTGCACTAATAATTTGTATTTAACAATTAGAAGTTCTGTATTTGACAATTACAAGTTCAGATCTTCAAGTTATAATTTGCAATAATAATTAGAAGCTATCAATTTTAAGTTCTGTATTTGACAATTACAAGTTCAGATCTTCAAGTTATAATTTGCACTAATAATTTGTATTTAACAATTAGAAGTTCTGTATTTGACACTTACAAGTTCATATCTTCAAGTTATAATTTGCAATAATAATTATAAGCTATCAATTTTAAGTTCTGTATTTGACAATTACTAGTTCAGATCTTCAAGTTATAATTTGCACTAATAATTTGTATTTAACAATTAGAAGTTCTGTATTTGACTATTACAAGTTCAGATCTTCTAATTATTATTTGCAATAATAATTATAAGCTATCAATTTAAGTTCTGTATTTGACAATTACTAGTTCAGATCTTCAAGTTATAATTTGAAATAATAATTTGAATTTAACAAATCTAAGTTTTGTAATTCACTATTACAATTTCAGATCTTCAAGTTATAAATTTGCAATAATAATTAGAAGCTATCAATTTTAAGTTCTGTAATTGACTATTACAAGTTCAGATCTTCAAGTTATAATTTGCACTAATAATTTGTTTTTAACAATTCGAAGTTCTGTATTTCCTATTACAAGTTCAGATCTTCAAGTTATAATTTGTACTAATAATTTGTATTTAACAATTCGAAGTTCTGTATTTGACTATTACAAGTTCAGATCTTCAAGTTATAATTTACAATAATAATTAAATGCTATCAATTTTAAGTTCTGTATTTGACAATTACAAGTTCAGATCTTCAAGTTATAATTTGCAATAATAATTAGAAGCTATCAATTTTAAGTACTGTATTTGACAATTACAAGTTCAGATCTTCAAGTTATAATTTGAAATAATAATTTGAATTTAACAAATCTAAGTTCTGTAATTCACTATTACAAGTTCAGATCTTCAAGTTATAATTTACAATAATAATTAGAAGCTATCAATTTTAAGTTCTGTATTTGACTATTACAAGTTCAGATCTTCAAGTTATAATTTGCAATAATAATTAGAAGCTATCAATTTTAAGTTCTGTATTTGACAATTACAAGTTCAGATCTTCAAGTTATAATTTGCACTAATAATTTGTATTTAACAATTAGAAGTTCTGTATTTGACAATTACAAGTTCAGATCTTCAAGTTATAATTTGAAATAATAATTAGAAGCTATCAATTTTAAGTTCTGCATTTGACAATTACAAGTTCAGATCTTCAAGTTATAATTTGCAATAATAATTAGAAGCTATCAATTTTAAGTTCTGTATTTGATAATTACAAGTTCAGATCTTCAAGTTATAATTTGCAATAATAATTAGAAGCTATCAATTTTAAGTTCTGTATTTGACAATTACTAGTTCAGATCTCCAAGTTATTATTTGCAATAATAATTAGAAGCTATCAATTTTAAGTTCTGTATTTGACAATTACAAGTTCAGATCTTCAAGTTATAATTTACAATAATAATTAGAAGCTATCAATTTTAACTTCTGTATTTGACAATTACAAGTTCAGATCTTCAAGTTATAATTTACAATAATAATTAGAAGCTATCAATTTTAAGTTCTGTATTTGATAATTACAAGTTCAGATCTTCAAGTTATAATTTGCACTACTAATTTGTATTTAACAATTAGAAGTTCTGTATTTGACAATTACAAGTTCAGATCTTCACGTTATAATTTGCAATAATAATTAGAAGCTATTAATTTTAAGTTCTGTATTTGACAATTACAAGTTCAGATCTTCAAGTTATAAATTGAAATAATAATTAGAAGCTATCAATTTTAAGTTCTGTATTTGACAATTACAAGTTCAGATCTTCTAGTTATAATTTGCAAAAATAATTAGAAGCTATCAATATTAAGTTCTGTATTTGAAAATTACTAGTTCAGATCTTCAAGTTATAATTTGCACTAATAATTTGTATTTAACAATTAGAAGTTCTGTATTTGACAATTACAAGTTCAGATCTTCTAGTTATAATTTGCAATAGTAATTAGAAGCTATCAATATTAAGTTCTGTATTTGAAAATTACTAGTTCAGATCTTCAAGTTATAATTTGCACTAATAATTTGTATTTAATAATTAGAAGTTCTGTATTTGACAATTACTAGTTCAGATCTTCAAGTTATAATTTGAAATAATAATTTGAATTTAACAAATCTAAGTTCTGTAATTCACTATTACAAGTTCAGATCTTCAAGTTATAATTTACAATAATAATTAGAAGCTATCAATTTTAAGTTCTGTATTTGACAATTACATGTTCAGATCTTCAAGTTATAATTTGCACTAATAATTTGTATTTAACAATTAGAAGTTCTGTATTTGACAATTACAAGTTCAGATCTTCAAGTTATAATTTGCAATAATAATTAGAAGCTATCAATTTTAAGTTCTGTATTTGACAATTACAAGTTCAGATCTTCAAGTTATAATTTGCACTAATAATTTGTATTTAACAATTAGAAGTTCTGTATTTGACACTTACAAGTTCATATCTTCAAGTTATAATTTGCAATAATAATTATAAGCTATCAATTTTAAGTTCTGTATTTGACAATTACTAGTTCAGATCTTCAAGTTATAATTTGCACTAATAATTTGTATTTAACAATTAGAAGTTCTGTATTTGACTATTACAAGTTCAGATCTTCTAATTATTATTTGCAATAATAATTATAAGCTATCAATTTAAGTTCTGTATTTGACAATTACTAGTTCAGATCTTCAAGTTATAATTTGAAATAATAATTTGAATTTAACAAATCTAAGTTTTGTAATTCACTATTACAATTTCAGATCTTCAAGTTATAAATTTGCAATAATAATTAGAAGCTATCAATTTTAAGTTCTGTAATTGACTATTACAAGTTCAGATCTTCAAGTTATAATTTGCACTAATAATTTGTTTTTAACAATTCGAAGTTCTGTATTTCCTATTACAAGTTCAGATCTTCAAGTTATAATTTGTACTAATAATTTGTATTTAACAATTCGAAGTTCTGTATTTGACTATTACAAGTTCAGATCTTCAAGTTATAATTTACAATAATAATTAAATGCTATCAATTTTAAGTTCTGTATTTGACAATTACAAGTTCAGATCTTCAAGTTATAATTTGCAATAATAATTAGAAGCTATCAATTTTAAGTACTGTATTTGACAATTACAAGTTCAGATCTTCAAGTTATAATTTGAAATAATAATTAGAAGCTATCAATTTTAAGTTCTGCATTTGACAATTACAAGTTCAGATCTTCAAGTTATAATTTGCAATAATAATTAGAAGCTATCAATTTTAAGTTCTGTATTTGATAATTACAAGTTCAGATCTTCAAGTTATAATTTGCAATAATAATTAGAAGCTATCAATTTTAAGTTCTGTATTTGACAATTACTAGTTCAGATCTCCAAGTTATTATTTGCAATAATAATTAGAAGCTATCAATTTTAAGTTCTGTATTTGACAATTACAAGTTCAGATCTTCAAGTTATAATTTACAATAATAATTAGAAGCTATCAATTTTAACTTCTGTATTTGACAATTACAAGTTCAGATCTTCAAGTTATAATTTACAATAATAATTAGAAGCTATCAATTTTAAGTTCTGTATTTGATAATTACAAGTTCAGATCTTCAAGTTATAATTTGCACTACTAATTTGTATTTAACAATTAGAAGTTCTGTATTTGACAATTACAAGTTCAGATCTTCACGTTATAATTTGCAATAATAATTAGAAGCTATTAATTTTAAGTTCTGTATTTGACAATTACAAGTTCAGATCTTCAAGTTATAAATTGAAATAATAATTAGAAGCTATCAATTTTAAGTTCTGTATTTGACAATTACAAGTTCAGATCTTCTAGTTATAATTTGCAAAAATAATTAGAAGCTATCAATATTAAGTTCTGTATTTGAAAATTACTAGTTCAGATCTTCAAGTTATAATTTGCACTAATAATTTGTATTTAACAATTAGAAGTTCTGTATTTGACAATTACAAGTTCAGATCTTCTAGTTATAATTTGCAATAGTAATTAGAAGCTATCAATATTAAGTTCTGTATTTGAAAATTACTAGTTCAGATCTTCAAGTTATAATTTGCACTAATAATTTGTATTTAATAATTAGAAGTTCTGTATTTGACAATTACTAGTTCAGATCTTCAAGTTATAATTTGAAATAATAATTTGAATTTAACAAATCTAAGTTCTGTAATTCACTATTACAAGTTCAGATCTTCAAGTTATAATTTACAATAATAATTAGAAGCTATCAATTTTAAGTTCTGTATTTGACAATTACATGTTCAGATCTTCAAGTTATAATTTGCACTAATAATTTGTATTTAACAATTAGAAGTTCTGTATTTGACAATTACAAGTTCAGATCTTCAAGTTATAATTTGCAATAATAATTAGAAGCTATCAATTTTAAGTTCTGTATTTGACAATTACAAGTTCAGATCTTCAAGTTATAATTTGCACTAATAATTTGTATTTAACAATTAGAAGTTCTGTATTTGACACTTACAAGTTCATATCTTCAAGTTATAATTTGCAATAATAATTATAAGCTATCAATTTTAAGTTCTGTATTTGACAATTACTAGTTCAGATCTTCAAGTTATAATTTGCACTAATAATTTGTATTTAACAATTAGAAGTTCTGTATTTGACTATTACAAGTTCAGATCTTCTAATTATTATTTGCAATAATAATTATAAGCTATCAATTTAAGTTCTGTATTTGACAATTACTAGTTCAGATCTTCAAGTTATAATTTGAAATAATAATTTGAATTTAACAAATCTAAGTTTTGTAATTCACTATTACAATTTCAGATCTTCAAGTTATAAATTTGCAATAATAATTAGAAGCTATCAATTTTAAGTTCTGTAATTGACTATTACAAGTTCAGATCTTCAAGTTATAATTTGCACTAATAATTTGTTTTTAACAATTCGAAGTTCTGTATTTCCTATTACAAGTTCAGATCTTCAAGTTATAATTTGTACTAATAATTTGTATTTAACAATTCGAAGTTCTGTATTTGACTATTACAAGTTCAGATCTTCAAGTTATAATTTACAATAATAATTAAATGCTATCAATTTTAAGTTCTGTATTTGACAATTACAAGTTCAGATCTTCAAGTTATAATTTGCAATAATAATTAGAAGCTATCAATTTTAAGTACTGTATTTGACAATTACAAGTTCAGATCTTCAAGTTATAATTTGAAATAATAATTAGAAGCTATCAATTTTAAGTTCTGCATTTGACAATTACAAGTTCAGATCTTCAAGTTATAATTTGCAATAATAATTAGAAGCTATCAATTTTAAGTTCTGTATTTGATAATTACAAGTTCAGATCTTCAAGTTATAATTTGCAATAATAATTAGAAGCTATCAATTTTAAGTTCTGTATTTGACAATTACTAGTTCAGATCTCCAAGTTATTATTTGCAATAATAATTAGAAGCTATCAATTTTAAGTTCTGTATTTGACAATTACAAGTTCAGATCTTCAAGTTATAATTTACAATAATAATTAGAAGCTATCAATTTTAACTTCTGTATTTGACAATTACAAGTTCAGATCTTCAAGTTATAATTTACAATAATAATTAGAAGCTATCAATTTTAAGTTCTGTATTTGATAATTACAAGTTCAGATCTTCAAGTTATAATTTGCACTACTAATTTGTATTTAACAATTAGAAGTTCTGTATTTGACAATTACAAGTTCAGATCTTCACGTTATAATTTGCAATAATAATTAGAAGCTATTAATTTTAAGTTCTGTATTTGACAATTACAAGTTCAGATCTTCAAGTTATAAATTGAAATAATAATTAGAAGCTATCAATTTTAAGTTCTGTATTTGACAATTACAAGTTCAGATCTTCTAGTTATAATTTGCAAAAATAATTAGAAGCTATCAATATTAAGTTCTGTATTTGAAAATTACTAGTTCAGATCTTCAAGTTATAATTTGCACTAATAATTTGTATTTAACAATTAGAAGTTCTGTATTTGACAATTACAAGTTCAGATCTTCTAGTTATAATTTGCAATAGTAATTAGAAGCTATCAATATTAAGTTCTGTATTTGAAAATTACTAGTTCAGATCTTCAAGTTATAATTTGCACTAATAATTTGTATTTAATAATTAGAAGTTCTGTATTTGACAATTACTAGTTCAGATCTTCAAGTTATAATTTGAAATAATAATTTGAATTTAACAAATCTAAGTTCTGTAATTCACTATTACAAGTTCAGATCTTCAAGTTATAATTTACAATAATAATTAGAAGCTATCAATTTTAAGTTCTGTATTTGACAATTACATGTTCAGATCTTCAAGTTATAATTTGCACTAATAATTTGTATTTAACAATTAGAAGTTCTGTATTTGACAATTACAAGTTCAGATCTTCAAGTTATAATTTGCAATAATAATTAGAAGCTATCAATTTTAAGTTCTGTATTTGACAATTACAAGTTCAGATCTTCAAGTTATAATTTGCACTAATAATTTGTATTTAACAATTAGAAGTTCTGTATTTGACACTTACAAGTTCATATCTTCAAGTTATAATTTGCAATAATAATTATAAGCTATCAATTTTAAGTTCTGTATTTGACAATTACTAGTTCAGATCTTCAAGTTATAATTTGCACTAATAATTTGTATTTAACAATTAGAAGTTCTGTATTTGACTATTACAAGTTCAGATCTTCTAATTATTATTTGCAATAATAATTATAAGCTATCAATTTAAGTTCTGTATTTGACAATTACTAGTTCAGATCTTCAAGTTATAATTTGAAATAATAATTTGAATTTAACAAATCTAAGTTTTGTAATTCACTATTACAATTTCAGATCTTCAAGTTATAAATTTGCAATAATAATTAGAAGCTATCAATTTTAAGTTCTGTAATTGACTATTACAAGTTCAGATCTTCAAGTTATAATTTGCACTAATAATTTGTTTTTAACAATTCGAAGTTCTGTATTTCCTATTACAAGTTCAGATCTTCAAGTTATAATTTGTACTAATAATTTGTATTTAACAATTCGAAGTTCTGTATTTGACTATTACAAGTTCAGATCTTCAAGTTATAATTTACAATAATAATTAAATGCTATCAATTTTAAGTTCTGTATTTGACAATTACAAGTTCAGATCTTCAAGTTATAATTTGCAATAATAATTAGAAGCTATCAATTTTAAGTACTGTATTTGACAATTACAAGTTCAGATCTTCAAGTTATAATTTGAAATAATAATTTGAATTTAACAAATCTAAGTTCTGTAATTCACTATTACAAGTTCAGATCTTCAAGTTATAATTTACAATAATAATTAGAAGCTATCAATTTTAAGTTCTGTATTTGACTATTACAAGTTCAGATCTTCAAGTTATAATTTGCAATAATAATTAGAAGCTATCAATTTTAAGTTCTGTATTTGACAATTACAAGTTCAGATCTTCAAGTTATAATTTGCACTAATAATTTGTATTTAACAATTAGAAGTTCTGTATTTGACAATTACAAGTTCAGATCTTCAAGTTATAATTTGCAATAATAATTAGAAGCTATCAATTTTAAGTTCTGTATTTGACAATTACAAGTTCAGATCTTCAAGTTATAATTTGCAATAATAATTAGAAGCTATCAATTTAAGTTCTGTATTTGACAATTACTAGTTCAGATCTCCAAGTTATTATTTGCAATAATAATTAGAAGCTATCAATTTTAAGTTCTGTATTTGACAATTACAAGTTCAGATCTTCAAGTTATAATTTGCACTAATAATTTGTATTTAACAATTAGAAGTTCTGTATTTGACAATTACAAGTTCAGATCTTCAAGTTATAATTTGCAATAATAATTAGAAGCTATCAATTTTAAGTTCTGTATTTGACAATTACAAGTTCAGATCTTCTAATTATTATTTGCAATAATAATTATAAGCTATCAATTTAAGTTCTGTATTTGACAATTACTAGTTCAGATCTTCAAGTTATAATTTGAAATAATAATTTGAATTTAACAAATCTAAGTTTTGTAATTCACTATTACAATTTCAGATCTTCAAGTTATAAATTTGCAATAATAATTAGAAGCTATCAATTTTAAGTTCTGTAATTGACTATTACAAGTTCAGATCTTCAAGTTATAATTTGCACTAATAATTTGTTTTTAACAATTCGAAGTTCTGTATTTACCTATTACAAGTTCAGATCTTCAAGTTATAATTTGTACTAATAATTTGTATTTATCAATTCGAAGTTCTGTATTTGACTATTACAAGTTCAGATCTTCAAGTTATAATTTACAATAATAATTAAATGCTATCAATTTTAAGTTCTGTATTTGACAATTACAAGTTCAGATCTTCAAGTTATAATTTGCAATAATAATTAGAAGCTATCAATTTTAAGTACTGTATTTGACAATTACAAGTTCAGATCTTCAAGTTATAATTTGAAATAATAATTTGAATTTAACAAATCTAAGTTCTGTAATTCACTATTACAAGTTCAGATCTTCAAGTTATAATTTACAATAATAATTAGAAGCTATCAATTTTAAGTTCTGTATTTGACTATTACAAGTTCAGATCTTCAAGTTATAATTTGCAATAATAATTAGAAGCTATCAATTTTAAGTTCTGTATTTGACAATTACAAGTTCAGATCTTCAAGTTATAATTTGCACTAATAATTTGTATTTAACAATTAGAAGTTCTGTATTTGACAATTACAAGTTCAGATCTTCAAGTTATAATTTGCAATAATAATTAGAAGCTATCAATTTTAAGTTCTGTATTTGACAATTACAAGTTCAGATCTTCAAGTTATAATTTGCAATAATAATTAGAAGCTATCAATTTAAGTTCTGTATTTGACAATTACTAGTTCAGATCTCCAAGTTATTATTTGCAATAATAATTAGAAGCTATCAATTTTAAGTTCTGTATTTGACAATTACAAGTTCAGATCTTCAAGTTATAATTTGCACTAATAATTTGTATTTAACAATTAGAAGTTCTGTATTTGACAATTACAAGTTCAGATCTTCAAGTTATAATTTGCAATAATAATTAGAAGCTATCAATTTTAAGTTCTGTATTTGACAATTACAAGTTCAGATCTTCTAATTATTATTTGCAATAATAATTATAAGCTATCAATTTAAGTTCTGTATTTGACAATTACTAGTTCAGATCTTCAAGTTATAATTTGAAATAATAATTTGAATTTAACAAATCTAAGTTTTGTAATTCACTATTACAATTTCAGATCTTCAAGTTATAAATTTGCAATAATAATTAGAAGCTATCAATTTTAAGTTCTGTAATTGACTATTACAAGTTCAGATCTTCAAGTTATAATTTGCACTAATAATTTGTTTTTAACAATTCGAAGTTCTGTATTTACCTATTACAAGTTCAGATCTTCAAGTTATAATTTGTACTAATAATTTGTATTTAACAATTCGAAGTTCTGTATTTGACTATTACAAGTTCAGATCTTCAAGTTATAATTTACAATAATAATTAAATGCTATCAATTTTAAGTTCTGTATTTGACAATTACAAGTTCAGATCTTCAAGTTATAATTTGCAATAATAATTAGAAGCTATCAATTTTAAGTACTGTATTTGACAATTACAAGTTCAGATCTTCAAGTTATAATTTGAAATAATAATTTGAATTTAACAAATCTAAGTTCTGTAATTCACTATTACAAGTTCAGATCTTCAAGTTATAATTTACAATAATAATTAGAAGCTATCAATTTTAAGTTCTGTATTTGACTATTACAAGTTCAGATCTTCAAGTTATAATTTGCAATAATAATTAGAAGCTATCAATTTTAAGTTCTGTATTTGACAATTACAAGTTCAGATCTTCAAGTTATAATTTGCACTAATAATTTGTATTTAACAATTAGAAGTTCTGTATTTGACAATTACAAGTTCAGATCTTCAAGTTATAATTTGCAATAATAATTAGAAGCTATCAATTTTAAGTTCTGTATTTGACAATTACAAGTTCAGATCTTCAAGTTATAATTTGCAATAATAATTAGAAGCTATCAATTTAAGTTCTGTATTTGACAATTACTAGTTCAGATCTCCAAGTTATTATTTGCAATAATAATTAGAAGCTATCAATTTTAAGTTCTGTATTTGACAATTACAAGTTCAGATCTTCAAGTTATAATTTACAATAATAATTAGAAGCTATCAATTTTAAGTTCTGTATTTGACAATTGCAAGTTCAGATCTTCAAGTTATAATTTGCAATAATAATTGGAAGCTATCAATTTTAAGTTCTGTATTTGACAATTACTAGTTCAGATCTTCAAGTTATAATTTGAAATAATAATTAGAAGCTATCAATTTTAAGTTCTGTATTTGATAATTACAAGTTCAGATCTTCAAGTTATAATTTGCACTACTAATTTGTATTTAACAATTAGAAGTTGTGTATTTGACAATTACAAGTTCAGATCTTCAAGTTATAAATTGAAATAATAATTAGAAGCTATCAATTTTAAGTTCTGTATTTGACAATTACAAGTTCAGATCTTCAAGTTATAATTTGAACTATAATTATAAGCTATCAATTTTTAGTTCTGTATTTGACAATTACAAGTACAGATCTTCAAGTTATTATTTGCAATAATAATTAGAAGCTATCAATTTTAAGTTCTGTATTTGACAATTACAAGTTCAGATCTTCAAGTTATAATTTACAATAATAATTAGAAGCTATAAATTTTAAGTTCTGTATTTGACAATTACAAGTTCAGATCTTCAAGTTATAATTTGCAATAATAATTAGAAGCTATCAATTTTAAGTTCTGTATTTGACAATTACTAGTTCAGATCTTCAAGTTATAATTTGAAATAATAATTTGAATTTAACAAATCTAAGTTCTGTAATTCACTATTACAAGTTCAGATCTTCAAGTTATAATTTACAATAATAATTAGAAGCTATCAATTTTAAGTTCTGTATTTGATAATTACAAGTTCAGATCTTCAAGTTATAATTTGCACTACTAATTTGTATTTAACAATTAGAAGTTCTGTATTTGACAATTACAAGTTCAGATCTTCAAGTTATAATTTGCAATAATAATTAGAAGCTATTAATTTTAAGTTCTGTATTTGACAATTACAAGTTCAGATCTTCAAGTTATAAATTGAAATAATAATTAGAAGCTATCAATTTTAAGTTATGTATTTGACAATTACAAGTTCAGATCTTCTAGTTATAATTAGCAATAATAATTAGAAGCTATCAATATTAAGTTCTGTATTTGAAAATTACTAGTTCAGATCTTCAAGTTATAATTTGCACTAATAATTTGTATTTAACAATTAGAAGTTCTGTATTTGACAATTACAAGTTCAGATCTTCTAGTTATAATTTGCAATAATAATTAGAAGCTATCAATATTAAGTTCTGTATTTGAAAATTACTAGTTCAGATCTTCAAGTTATAATTTGCACTAATAATTTGTATTTAATAATTAGAAGTTCTGTATTTGACAATTACTAGTTCAGATCTTCAAGTTATAATTTGAAATAATAATTTGAATTTAACAAATCTAAGTTCTGTAATTCACTATTACAAGTTCAGATCTTCAAGTTATAATTTACAATAATAATTAGAAGCTATCAATTTTAAGTTCTGTATTTGACAATTACATGTTCAGATCTTCAAGTTATAATTTGCACTAATAATTTGTATTTAACAATTAGAAGTTCTGTATTTGACAATTACAAGTTCAGATCTTCAAGTTATAATTTGCAATAATAATTAGAAGCTATCAATTTTAAGTTCTGTATTTGACAATTACAAGTTCAGATCTTCAAGTTATAATTTGCACTAATAATTTGTATTTAACAATTAGAAGTTCTGTATTTGACAATTACAAGTTCATATCTTCAAGTTATAATTTGCAATAATAATTAGAAGCTATCAATTTTAAGTTCTGTATTTGACAATTACTAGTTCAGATCTTCAAGTTATAATATGCACTAATAATTTGTATTTAACAATTAGAAGTTCTGTATTTGACGATTACAAGTTCAGATCTTCTAATTATTATTTGCAATAATAATTATAAGCTATCAATTTAAGTTCTGTATTTGACAATTACTAGTTCAGATCTTCAAGTTATAATTTGAAATAATAATTTGAATTTAACAAATCTAAGTTTTGTAATTCACTATTACAATTTCAGATCTTCAAGTTATAAATTTGCAATAATAATTAGAAGCTATCAATTTTAAGTTCTGTATTTGACAATTACAAGTTCAGATCTTCAAGTTATAATTTGCACTAATAATTTGTTTTTAACAGTTAGAAGTTCTGTATTTGACTATTACTAGTTCAGATTTTCAAATTATTATTTGCAATCTTAGTTTGAATTTAACAATTAGAAGTTCTGTATTTACCTATTACAAGTTCAGATCTTCAAGTTATAATTTGCACTAATAATTTGTATTTAACAATTCGATGTTCTGTATTTGACTATTACAAGTTCAGATCTACAAGTTATAATTTGAACTATAATTATAAGCTATCAATTTTAAGTTCTGTATTTGACAATTACAAGTACAGATCTTCAAATTATTATTTGCAATCTTAGTTTGAATTTAACAATTCGAAGTTCTGTATTTACCTATTACAAGTTCAGATCTTCAAGTTATAATTTGTACTAATAATTTGTATTTAACAATTCGAAGTTCTGTATTTGACTATTACAAGTTCAGATCTTCAAGTTATAATTTACAATAATAATTAAATGCTATCAATTTTAAGTTCTGTATTTGACAATTACAAGTTCAGATCTTCAAGTTATAATTTGCAATAATAATTAGAAGCTATCAATTTTAAGTACTGTATTTGACAATTACAAGTTCAGATCTTCAAGTTATAATTTGCAATAATAATTAGAAGCTATCAATTTTAAGGGCTGTATTTGACAATTACTAGTTCAGATCTTCAAGTTATAATTTGAAATAATAATTTGAATTTAACAAATCTAAGTTCTGTAATTCACTATTACAAGTTCAGATCTTCAAGTTATAATTTACAATAATAATTAGAAGCTATCAATTTTAAGTTCTGTATTTGACTATTACAAGTTCAGATCTTCAAGTTATAATTGCAATAATAATTAGAAGCTATCAATTTTAAGTTCTGTATTTGACAATTACAAGTTCAGATCTTCAAGTTATAATTTGCACTAATAATTTGTATTTAACAATTAGAAGTTCTGTATTTGACAATTACAAGTTCAGATCTTCAAGTTATAATTTGCAATAATAATTAGAAGCTATCAATTTTAAGTTCTGTATTTGACAATTACTAGTTCAGATCTTCAAGTTATAATTTGCACTAATAATTTGTATTTAACAATTAGAAGTTCTGTATTTGACTATTACAAGTTCAGATCTTCGAATTATTATTTGCAATCTTAGTTTGAATTTAACAATTCGAAGTTCTGTATTTACCTATTACAGGTTCAGATCTTCAAGTTATAATTTGCAATCACAATTTGTATTTAACAATGCTAAGTTGCGTATTTGTCTATTACAAGTTCAGATCTTCAAATTATAATTTGCAATAATAATTAGAAGCTATCAATTTTAAGTTCTGTATTTGACAATTACAAGTTCAGATCTTCTAGTTATTATTTGCAATAATGATTAGAAGCTATCAATTTTAAGTTCTGTATTTGACAATTACAAGTTCAGATCTTGAAGTTATAATTTACAATAATAATTAGAAGCTATCAATTTTAAGTTCTGTATTTAACAATTACAAGTTCAGATCTTCAAGTTATAATATGCAATAATAATTAGAAGCTATCAATTTTAAGTTCTGTATTTGACAATTACTAGTTCAGATCTTCAAGTTATAATTTGAAATAATAATTTGAATTTAACAAATCTAAGTTCTGTAATTCACTATTACAAGTTCAGATCTTCAAGTTATAATTTACAATAATAATTAGAAGCTATCAATTTTAAGTTCTGTATTTGACAATTACAAGTTCAGATCTTCAAGTTATAATTTGCACTAATAATTTGTATTTAACAATTTGAAGTTCTGTATTTGACAATTACAAGTTCAGATCTTCAAGTTATAATTTGCAATAATAATTAGAAGCTATTAATTTTAAGTTCTGTATTTGACAATTACAAGTTGAGATCTTCAAGTTAAAATTTGAAATAATAATTAGAAGCTATCAATTTTATGTTCTGTATTTGACAATTACAAGTTCAGATCTTCAAGCTATAATTTGCAATAATAATTAGAAGCTATCAATTTTAAGTTCTGTATTTGACAATTACAAGTTCAGATCTTCAAGTTATAATTTGCAATAATAATTAGAAGCTATCAATTTTAAGTTCTGTATTTGACAATTACTAGTTCAGATCTCCAAGTTATTATTTGCAATAATAATTAGAAGCTATCAATTTTAAGTTCTGTATTTGACAATTACAAGTTCAGATCTTCAAGTTATAATTTACAATAATAATTAGAAGCTATCAATTTTAAGTTCTGTATTTGACAATTACAAGTTCAGATCTTCAAGTTATAATTTGCAATAATAATTGGAAGCTATCAATTTTAAGTTCTGTATTTGACAATTACTAGTTCAGATCTTCAAGTTATAATTTGAAATAATAATTAGAACCTATCAATTTTAAGTTCTGTATTTGATAATTACAAGTTCAGATCTTCAAGTTATAATTTGCACTACTAATTTGTATTTAACAATTAGAAGTTGTGTATTTGACAATTACAAGTTCAGATCTTCCAGTTATAATTTGCAATAATAATTAGAAGCTATCAATTTTAAGTTCTGTATTTGACAATTACAAGTTCAGATCTTCAAGTTATAAATTGAAATAATAATTAGAAGCTATCAATTTTAAGTTCTGTATTTGACAATTACAAGTTCAGATCTTCTAGTTATAATTAGCAATGATAATTAGAAGCTATCAATATTAAGTTCTGTATTTGAAAATTACTAGTACAGATCTTCAAGTTATAATTTGCACTAATAATTTGTATTTAACAATTAGAAGTTCTGTATTTGACAATTATAAGTTCAGATCTTCTAGTTATAATTTGCAATAATAATTAGAAGCTATCAATATGAAGTTCTGTATTTGAAAATTACTAGTTCAGATCTTCAAGTTATAATTTGCACAAATAATTTAAATTTAATAATTAGAAGTTCTGTATTTGACAATTACTAGTTCAGATCTTCAAGTTATAATTTGAAATAATAATTTGAATTTAACAAATCTTAGTTCTGTAATTCACTATTACAAGTTCAGATCTTCAAGTTATAATTTGCAATAATAATTAGAAGCTATCAATTTTAAGTTCTGTATTTGACAATTACTAGTTCAGATCTTCAAGTTATAATTTGCACTAATACTTTGTATTTAACAATTAGAAGTTCTGTATTTGACTATTACAAGTTCAGATCTTCAAATTATTATTTGCAATAATAATTATAAGCTATCAATTTAAGTTCTGTATTTGACAATTACTAGTTCAGATCTTCAAATTATAATTTGAAATAATAATTTGAATTTAACAAATCTAAGTTTTGTAATTCACTATTACAAGTTCAGATCTTCAAGTTATAATTTGCAATAATAATTAGAAGCTATCAATTTTAAGTTCTGTATTTGACAATTACAAGTTCAGATCTTCAAGTTATAATTTGCACTAATAATTTGTATTTAACAATTCGATGTTCTGTATTTGACTATTACAAGTTCAGATCTTCAAGTTATAATTTGAACTATAATTATAAGCTATCAATTTTAAGTTCTGTATTTGACAATTACAAGTACAGATCTTCAAGTTATAATTTGAACTATAATTATAAGCTATCAATTTTAAGTTCTGTATTTGACAATTACTAGTTCAGATCTCCAAGTTATTATTTGCAATAATAATTAGAAGCTATCAATTTTAAGTTCTGTATTTGACAATTACAAGTTCAGATCTTCAAGTTATAATTTACAATAATAATTAGAAGCTATCAATTTTAAGTTCTGTATTTGACAATTACAAGTTCAGATCTTCAAGTTATAATTTGCAATAATAATTGGAAGCTATCAATTTTAAGTTCTGTATTTGACAATTACTAGTTCAGATCTTCAAGTTATAATTTGAAATAATAATTAGAACCTATCAATTTTAAGTTCTGTATTTGATAATTACAAGTTCAGATCTTCAAGTTATAATTTGCACTACTAATTTGTATTTAACAATTAGAAGTTGTGTATTTGACAATTACAAGTTCAGATCTTCCAGTTATAATTTGCAATAATAATTAGAAGCTATCAATTTTAAGTTCTGTATTTGACAATTACAAGTTCAGATCTTCAAGTTATAAATTGAAATAATAATTAGAAGCTATCAATTTTAAGTTCTGTATTTGACAATTACAAGTTCAGATCTTCAAGTTATAATTAGCAATGATAATTAGAAGCTATCAATATTAAGTTCTGTATTTGAAAATTACTAGTACAGATCTTCAAGTTATAATTTGCACTAATAATTTGTATTTAACAATTAGAAGTTCTGTATTTGACAATTATAAGTTCAGATCTTCTAGTTATAATTTGCAATAATAATTAGAAGCTATCAATATGAAGTTCTGTATTTGAAAATTACTAGTTCAGATCTTCAAGTTATAATTTGCACAAATAATTTAAATTTAATAATTAGAAGTTCTGTATTTGACAATTACTAGTTCAGATCTTCAAGTTATAATTTGAAATAATAATTTGAATTTAACAAATCTTAGTTCTGTAATTCACTATTACAAGTTCAGATCTTCAAGTTATAATTTGCAATAATAATTAGAAGCTATCAATTTTAAGTTCTGTATTTGACAATTACTAGTTCAGATCTTCAAGTTATAATTTGCACTAATACTTTGTATTTAACAATTAGAAGTTCTGTATTTGACTATTACAAGTTCAGATCTTCAAATTATTATTTGCAATAATAATTATAAGCTATCAATTTAAGTTCTGTATTTGACAATTACTAGTTCAGATCTTCAAATTATAATTTGAAATAATAATTTGAATTTAACAAATCTAAGTTTTGTAATTCACTATTACAAGTTCAGATCTTCAAGTTATAATTTGCAATAATAATTAGAAGCTATCAATTTTAAGTTCTGTATTTGACAATTACAAGTTCAGATCTTCAAGTTATAATTTGCACTAATAATTTGTATTTAACAATTCGATGTTCTGTATTTGACTATTACAAGTTCAGATCTTCAAGTTATAATTTGAACTATAATTATAAGCTATCAATTTTAAGTTCTGTATTTGACAATTACAAGTACAGATCTTCAAGTTATAATTTGAACTATAATTATAAGCTATCAATTTTAAGTTCTGTATTTGACAATTACAAGTACAGATCTTCAAGTTATTATTTGCCATAATAATTAGAAGCTATCAATTTTAAGTTCTGTATTTGTCAATTACAAGTTCAGATCTTCAAGTTATAATTTGCACTAATAATTTGTATTTAACAATTCGATGTTCTGTATTTGACTATTACAAGTTCAGATCTTCAAGTTATAATTTGAACTATAATTATAAGCTATCAATTTTAAGTTCTGTATTTGACAATTACAAGTACAGATCTTCAAGTTATTATTTGCAATAATAATTAGAAGCTATCAATTTTAAGTTCTGTATTTGACAATTACAAGTTCAGATCTTCAAGTTTTAATTTGAAATAATAATTAGAAGCTATCAATTTTAAGTTCTGCATTTGACAATTAGAAGTTCAGATCTTCAAGTTATAATTTGCAATAATAATTAGAAGCTATCAATTTTAAGTTCTGTATTTGACAATTACTAGTTCAGATCTTCAAGTTATACTTTGAAATAATAATTTGAATTTAACAAATCTAAGTTCTGTAATTCACTATTACAAGTTCAGATCTTCAAGTTATAATTTACAATAATAATTAGAAGCTATCAATTTTAAGTTCTGTATTTGACTATTACAAGTTCAGATCTTCAAATTATTATTTGCAATCTTAGTTTGAATTTAACAATTCGAAGTTCTGTATTTACCTATTACAAGTTCAGATCTTCAAGTTATAATTTGTACTAATAATTTGTATTTAACAATTCGAAGTTCTGTATTTGACTATTACAAGTTCAGATCGTCAAGTTATAATTTACAATAATAATTAAAAGCTATCAATTTTAAGTACTGTATTTGACAATTACAAGTTCAGATCTTCAAGTTATAATTTACAATAATAATTAGAAGCTATCAATTTTAAGTTCTGTATTTGATAATTACAAGTTCAGATCTTCAAGTTATAATTTGCACTACTAATTTGTATTTAACAATTAGAAGTTGTGTATTTGACAATTACAAGTTCAGATCTTCCAGTTATAATTTGCAATAATAATTAGAAGCTATCAATTTTAAGTTCTGTATTTGACAATTACAAGTTCAGATCTTCAAGTTATAAATTGAAATAATAATTAGAAGCTATCAATTTTAAGTTCTGTATTTGACAATTACAAGTGCAGATCTTCAAGTTATAATTTGCAATAATAATTAGAAGCTATCAATTTTAAGTTCTGTATTTGACAATTACTAGTTCAGATCTTCAAGTTATAATTTGCACTAATAATTTGTATTTAACAATTAGAAGTTCTGTATTTGACTATTACAAGTTCAGATCTTCGAATTATTATTTGCAATCTTAGTTTGAATTTAACAATTCGAAGTTCTGTATTTACCTATTACAGGTTCAGATCTACAAGTTATAATTTGCAATCACAATTTGTATTTAACAATGCTAAGTTGCGTATTTGTCTATTACAAGTTCAGATCTTCAAATTATAATTTGCAATAATAATTAGAAGCTATCAATTTTAAGTTCTGTATTTGACAATTGCAAGTTCAGATCTTCAAGTTATAATTTGCAATAATAATTAGAAGCTATCAATTTTAAGTTCGGTATTTGACAATTACTAGTTCAGATCTTCAAGTTATAATTTGCACTAATAATTTGTATTTAACAATTAGATGTTCTGTATTTGACTATTACAAGTTCAGATCTTCAAATTATTATTTGCAATAATAATTATAAGCTATCAATTTAAGTTCTGTATTTGACAATTACTAGTTCAGATCTTCAAATTATAATTTGAAATAATAATTTGAATTTAACAAATCTAAGTTTTGTATTTCACTATTACAAGTTCAGATCTTCAAGTTAATATTTGCAATAATAATTAGAAGCTATCAATTTTAAGTTCTGTATTTGACAATTACAAGTTCAGATCTTCAAGTTATAATTTGCACTAATAATTTGTATTTAACAATTCGATGTTCTGTATTTGACTATTACAAGTTCAGATCTTCAAGTTATAATTTGAACTATAATTATAAACTATCAATTTTAAGTTCTGTATTTGACAATTACAAGTACAGATCTTCAAGTTATAATTTGAACTATAATTATAAGCTATCAATTTTAAGTTCTGTATTTGACAATTACAAGTACAGATCTTCAAGTTATTATTTGCCATAATAATTAGAAGCTATCAATTTTAAGTTCTGTATTTGACAATTACAAGTTCAGATCTTCAAGTTATAATTTGCACTAATAATTTGTATTTAACAATTCGATGTTCTGTATTTGACTATTACAAGTTCAGATCTTCAAGTTATAATTTGAACTATAATTATAAGCTATCAATTTTAAGTTCTGTATTTGACAATTACAAGTACAGATCTTCAAGTTATTATTTGCAATAATAATTAGAAGCTATCAATTTTAAGTTCTGTATTTGACAATTACAAGTTCAGATCTTCAAGTTATAATTTGAAATAATAATTAGAAGCTATCAATTTTAAGTTCTGCATTTGACAATTACAAGTTCAGATCTTCAAGTTATAATTTGCAATAATAATTAGAAGCTATCAATTTTAAGTTCTGTATTTGACAATTACTAGTTCAGATCTTCAAGTTATACTTTGAAATAATAATTTGAATTTAACAAATCTAAGTTCTGTAATTCACTATTACAAGTTCAGATCTTCAAGTTATAATTTACAATAATAATTAGAAGCTATCAATTTTAAGTTCTGTATTTGACTATTACAAGTTCAGATCTTCAAATTATTATTTGCAATCTTAGTTTGAATTTAACAATTCGAAGTTCTGTATTTACCTATTACAAGTTCAGATCTTCAAGTTATAATTTGTAATAATAATTTGTATTCAACAATTCGAAGTTCTGTATTTGACTATTACAAGTTCAGATCTTCAAGTTATAATTTACAATAATAATTAAAAGCTATCAATTTTAAGTACTGTATTTGACAATTACAAGTTCAGATCTTCAAGTTATAATTTGCAATAATAATTAGAAGCTATTAATTTTAAGTTCTGTATTTGACAATTACAAGTTGAGATCTTCAAGTTAAAATTTGAAATAATAATTAGAAGCTATCAATTTTATGTTCTGTATTTGACAATTACAAGTTCAGATCTTCAAGTTATAATTTGCAATAATAATTAGAAGCTATCAATTTTAAGTTCTGTATTTGACAATTACAAGTTCAGATCTTCAAGTTATAATTTGCAATAATAATTAGAAGCTATCAATTTTAAGTTCTGTATTTGACAATTACTAGTTCAGATCTCCAAGTTATTATTTGCAATAATAATTAGAAGCTATCAATTTTAAGTTCTGTATTTGACAATTACAAGTTCAGATCTTCAAGTTATAATTTGCAATAATAATTAGAAGCTATCAATTTTAAGTTCTGTATTTGACAATTACAAGTTCAGATCTTCAAGTTATAATTTGCAATAATAATTAGAAGCTATCAATTTTAAGTTCTGTATTTGACAATTACAAGTTCAGATCTTCAAGTTATAATTTGCACTAATAATTTGTATTTAACAATTCGATGTTCTGTATTTGACTATTACAAGTTCAGATCTTCAAGTTATAATTTGAACTATAATTATAAGCTATCAATTTTAAGTTCTGTATTTGACAATTACAAGTACAGATCTTCAAGTTATAATTTGAACTATAATTATAAGCTATCAATTTTAAGTTCTGTATTTGACAATTACAAGTACAGATCTTCAAGTTATTATTTGCCATAATAATTAGAAGCTATCAATTTTAAGTTCTGTATTTGACAATTACAAGTTCAGATCTTCAAGTTATAATTTGCACTAATAATTTGTATTTAACAATTCGATGTTCTGTATTTGACTATTACAAGTTCAGATCTTCAAGTTATAATTTGAACTATAATTATAAGCTATCAATTTTAAGTTCTGTATTTGACAATTACAAGTACTGATCTTCAAGTTATTATTTGCAATAATAATTAGAAGCTATCAATTTTAAGTTCTGTATTTGACAATTACAAGTTCAGATCTTCAAGTTATAATTTGAAATAATAATTAGAAGCTATCAATTTTAAGTTCTGCATTTGACAATTACAAGTTCAGATCTTCAAGTTATAATTTGCAATAATAATCAGAAGCTATCAATTTTAAGTTCTGTATTTGACAATCACTAGTTCAGATCTTCAAGTTATACTTTGAAATAATAATTTGAATTTAACAAATCTAAGTTCTGTAATTCACTATTACAAGTTCAGATCTTCAAGTTATAATTTACAATAATAATTAGAAGCTATCAATTTTAAGTTCTGTATTTGACTATTACAAGTTCAGATCTTCAAATTATTATTTGCAATCTTAGTTTGAATTTAACAATTCGAAGTTCTGTATTTACCTATTACAAGTTCAGATCTTCAAGTTATAATTTGTACTAATAATTTGTATTTAACAATTCGAAGTTCTGTATTTGACTATTACAAGTTCAGATCTTCAAGTTATAATTTACAATAATAATTAAAACCTATCAATTTTAAGTACTGTATTTGACAATTACAAGTTTAGATCTTCAAGTTATAATTTGCAATAATAATTAGAAGCTATCAATTTTAAGTTCTGTATTTGACAATTACTAGTTCAGATCTTCAAGTTATTATTTGAAATAATAATTTGTATTTAACAAATCTAAGTTCTGTAATTCACTATTACAAGTTCAGATCTTCAAGTTATAATTTACAATAATAATTAGAAGCTATCAATTTTAAGTTCTGTATTTGACTATTACAAGTTCAGATCTTCAAGTTATAATTTGCAATAATAATTAGAAGCTATCAATTTTAAGTTCTGTATTTGACAATTACAAGTTCAGATCTTCAAGTTATAATTTGCACTAATAATTTGTATTTAACAATTTGAAGTTCTGTATTTGATAATTACAAGTTCAGATCTTCAAGTTATAATTTGCAATAATAATTAGAAGCTATTAATTTTAAGTTCTGTATTTGACAATTACAAGTTGAGATCTTCATGTTAAAATTTGAAATAATAATTAGAAGCTATCAATTTTATGTTCTGTATTTGACAATTACAAGTTCAGATCTTCAAGTGATAATTTGCAATAATAATTAGAAGCTATCAATTTTAAGTTCTGTATTTGACAATTACAAGTTCAGATCTTCAAGTTATAATTTGCAATAATAATTAGAAGCTATCAATTTTAAGTTCTGTATTTGACAATTACTAGTTCAGATCTCCAAGTTATTATTTGCAATAATAATTAGAAGCTATCAATTTTAAGTTCTGTATTTGACAATTACAAGTTCAGATCTTCAAGTTATAATTTACAATAATAATTAGAAGCTATCAATTTTAAGTTCTGTATTTGACAATTACAAGTTCAGATCTTCAAGTTATAATTTGCAGTAATAATTAGAAGCTATCAATTTTAAGTTCTGTATTTGACAATTACTAGTTCAGATCTTCAAGTTATAATTTGAAATAATAATTTGAATTTAACAAATCTAAGTTCTGTAATTCACTATTACAAGTTCAGATCTTCAAGTTATAATTTACAATAATAATTAGAAGCTATCAATTTTAAGTTCTGTATTTGATAATTACAAGTTCAGATCTTCAAGTTATAATTTGCACTACTAATTTGTATTTAACAATTAGAAGTTCTGTATTTGACAATTACAAGTTCAGATCTTCAAGTTATAATTTGCAATAATAATTAGAAGCTATCAATTTTAAGTTCTGTATTTGACAATTACAAGTTCAGATCTTCAAGTTATAAATTGAAATAATAATTAGAAGCTATCAATTTTAAGTTCTGTATTTGACAATTACAAGTTCAGATCTTCTAGTTATAATTTGCAATAATAATTAGAAGCTATCAATATTAAGTTCTGTATTTGAAAATTACTAGTACAGATCTTCAAGTTATAATTTGCACTAATAATTTGTATTTAACAATTAGAAGTTCTGTATTTGACAATTACAAGTTCAGATCTTCTAGTTATAATTTGCAATAATAATTAGAAGCTATCAATATGAAGTTCTGTATTTGAAAATTACTAGTTCAGATCTTCAAGTTATAATTTGCACTAATAATTTGTATTTAATAATTAGAAGTTCTGTATTTGACAATTACTAGTTCAGATCTTCAAGTTATAATTTGAAATAATAATTTGAATTTAACAAATCTTAGCTCTGTAATTCACTATTACAAGTTCAGATCTTCAAGTTATAATTTGCAATAATAATTAGAAGCTATCAATTTTAAGTTCTGTATTTGACAATTACTAGTTCAGATCTTCAAGTTATAATTTGCACAAATAATTTGTATTTAACAATTAGAAGTTCTGAATTTGACTATTACAAGTTCAGATCTTCAAATTATTATTTGCAATAATAATTATAAGCTATCAATTTTAAGTTCTGTATTTGACAATTACAAGTTCAGATCTTCAAGTTATAATTTGCAATAATAATTAGAAGCTATCAATTTTAAGTTCTGTATTTGACAATTACTAGTTCAGATCTCCAAGTTATTATTTGCAATAATAATTAGAAGCTATCAATTTTAAGTTCTGTATTTGACAATTAGAAGTTCAGATCTTCAAGTTATAATTTACAATAATAATTAGAAGCTATCAATTTTAAGTTCTGTATTTGACAATTACAAGTTCAGATCTTCAAGTTATAATTTGCAGTAATAATTAGAAGCTATCAATTTTAAGTTCTGTATTTGACAATTACTAGTTCAGATCTTCAAGTTATAATTTGAAATAATAATTTGAATTTAACAAATCTAAGTTCTGTAATTCACTATTACAAGTTCAGATCTTCAAGTTATAATTTACAATAATAATTAGAAGCTATCAATTTTAAGTTCTGTATTTGACAATTACAAGTTCAGATCTTCAAGTTATAAATTGAAATAATAATTAGAAGCTATTAATTTTAAGTTCTGTATTTGACAATTACAAGTTCAGATCTTCTAGTTATAATTTGCAATAATAATTAGAAGCTATCAATATTAAGTTCTGTATTTGAAAATTACTAGTACAGATCTTCAAGTTATAATTTGCACTAATAATTTGTATTTAACAATTAGAAGTTCTGTATTTGACAATTACAAGTTCCGATCTTCTAGTTATAATTTGCAATAATAATTAGAAGCTATCAATATGAAGTTCTGCATTTGAAAATTACTAGTTCAGATCTTCAAGTTATAATTTGCACTAATAATTTGTATTTAATACCGCCAGAACGGAGAAAAAGAGGACGGCCTAAGAGAAGCTGGAGGGATGATATAGATGGGGCGATGATTTCCAGAAATATAAACGAAGAGTTATGCCGGGATAGACAGAGATGGAAACTGGGAACGGAGAGGCGGCTCCAGCCGTAGAAATCCGTATACATACAATTTGTATTTAATAATTAGAAGTTCTGTATTTGACAATTACTAGTTCAGATCTTCAAGTTATAATTTGAAATAATAATTTGAATTTAACAAATCTTAGTTCTGTAATTCACTATTACAAGTTCAGATCTTCAAGTTATAATTTGCAATAATAATTAGAAGCTATCAATTTTAAGTTCTGTATTTGACAATTACTAGTTCAGATCTTCAAGTTATAATTTGCACAAATAATTTGTATTTAACAATTAGAAGTTCTGAATTTGACTATTACAAGTTCAGATCTTCAAATTATTATTTGCAATAATAATTATAAGCTATCAATTTAAGTTCTGTATTTGACAATTACTAGTTCAGATCTTCAAGTTATAATTTGAAATAATAATTTGAATTTAACAAATCTAAGTTTTGTAATTCACTATTACAAGTTCAGATCTTCAAGTTATAATTTGCAATAATAATTAGAAGCTATCAATTTTAAGTTCTGTATTTGACAATTACAAGTTCAGATCTTCAAGTTATAATTTGCACTAATAATTTGTATTTAACAATTCGATGTTCTGTATTTGACTATTCCAAGTTCAGATCTTCAAGTTATAATTTGAACTATAATTATAAGCTATCAATTTTAAGTTCTGTATTTGACAATTACAAGTACAGATCTTCAAGTTATAATTTGAACTATAATTATAAGCTATCAATTTTAAGTTCTGTATTTGACAATTACAAGTACAGATCTTCAAGTTATTATTTGCAATAATAATTAGAAGCTATCAATTTTAAGTTCTGTATTTGACAATTACAAGTTCAGATCTTCAAGTTATAATTTGCACTAATAATTTGTATTTAACAATTCGATGTTCTGTATTTGACTATTACAAGTTCAGATCTTCAAGTTATAATTTGAACTATAATTATAAGCTATCAATTTTAAGTTCTGTATTTGACAATTACAAGTACAGATCTTCAAGTTATTATTTGCAATAATAATTAGAAGCTATCAATTTTAAGTTCTGTATTTGACAATTACAAGTTCAGATCTTCAAGTTATAATTTGAAATAATAATTAGAAACTATCAATTTTAAGTTCTGCATTTGACAATTACAAGTTCAGATCTTCAAGTTATAATTTGCAATAATAATTAGAAGCTATCAATTTTAAGTTCTGTATTTGACAATTACTAGTTCAGATCTTCAAGTTATACTTTGAAATAATAATTTGAATTTAACAAATCTAAGTTCTGTAATTCACTATTACAAGTTCAGATCTTCAAGTTATAATTTACAATAATAATTAGAAGCTATCAATTTTAAGTTCTGTATTTGACTATTACAAGTTCAGATCTTCAAGTTATAATTTGTACTAATAATTTGTATTTAACAATTCGAAGTTCTGTATTTGACTATTACAAGTTCAGATCTTCAAGTTATAATTTACAATAATAATTAAAAGCTATCAATTTTAAGTACTGTATTTGACAATTACAAGTTCAGATCTTCAAGTTATAATTTGCAATAATAATTAGAAGCTATCAATTTTAAGTTCTGTATTTGACAATTACTAGTTCAGATCTTCTAGTTATAATTTGAAATAATAATTTGAATTTAACAAATCTAAGTTCTGTAATTCACTATTACAAGTTCAGATCTTCAAGTTATAATTTACAATAATAATTAGAAGCTATCAATTTTAAGTTCTGTATTTGACTATTACAAGTTCAGATCTTCAAGTTATAATTTGCAATAATAATTAGAAGCTATCAATTTTAAGTTCTGTATTTGACAATTACAAGTTCAGATCTTCAAGTTATAATTTGCACTAATAATTTGTATTTAACAATTAGAAGTTCTGTATTTGACAATTACAAGTTCAGATCTTCAAGTTATAATTTGCAATAATAATTAGAAGCTATCAATTTTAAGTTCTGTATTAGACAATTACTAGTTCAGATCTTCAAGTTATAATTTGCACTAATAATTTGTATTTAACAATTAGAAGTTCTGTATTTGACTATTACAAGTTCAGATCTTCGAATTATTATTTGCAATCTTAGTTTGAATTTAACAATTCGAAGTTCTGTATTTACCTATTACAGGTTCAGATCTTCAAGTTATAATTTGCAATCACAATTTGTATTTAACAATGCTAAGTTGCGTATTTAACAATTACAAGTTCAGATCTTCAAGTTATAATATGCAATAATAATTAGAAGCTATCAATTTTAAGTTCTGTATTTGACAATTACAAGTTCAGATCTTCAAGTTATAATTTGCACTAATAATTTGTATTTAACAATTTGAAGTTCTGTATTTGACAATTACAAGTTCAGATCTTCAAGTTATAATTTCCAATAATAATTAGAAGCTATTAATTTTAAGTTCTGTATTTGACAATTACAAGTTCAGATCGTCAAGTTATAATTTGAAATAATAATTAGAAGCTATCAATTTTATGTTCTGTATTTGACAATTACAAGTGCAGATCTTCAAGTTATAATTTGCAATAATAATTAGAAGCTATCAATTTTAAGTTCTGTATTTGACAATTACAAGTTCAGATCTTCAAGTTATAATTTGCAATAATAATTAGAAGCTATCAATTTTAAGTTCTGTATTTGACAATTACTAGTTCAGTTCTCCAAGTTATTATTTGCAATAATAATTAGAAGCTATCAATTTTAAGTTCTGTATTTGACAATTACAAGTTCAGATCTTCAAGTTATAATTTACAATAATAATTAGAAGCTATCAATTTTTTGAGTTCTGTATTTGACAATTACTAGTTCAGATCTTCAAGTTATAATTTGCAATAATAATTAGAAGCTATCAATTTTAGTTCTGTATTTGACAATTACTAGTTCAGATCTTCAAGTTATAATTTGAAATAATAATTTGAAGCTATCAATTTTAAGTTCTGTATTTGACAATTACAAGTTCAGATCTTCTAGTTATAATTTGCACTAATAATTTGTTTTTAACAGTTAGAAGTTCTGTATTTGACTATTACTAGTTCAGATTTTCAAATTATTATTTGCAATCTTAGTTTGAATTTAACAATTAGAAGTTCTGTATTTACCTATTACAAGTTCAGATCTTCAAGTTATAATTTGCACTAATAATTTGTATTTAACAATTAGAAGTTCTGTATTTGACAATTACAAGTTCAGATCTTCTAGTTATAATTTGCAATAATAATTAGAAGCTATCAATATTAAGTTCTGTATTTGAAAATTACTAGTTCAGATCTTCAAGTTATAATTTGAAATAATAATTTGAATTTAACAAATCTTAGTTCTGTAATTCACTATTACAAATTCAGATCTTCAAGTTATAATTTGCAATAATAATTAGAAGCTATCAATTTTAAGTTCTGTATTTGACAATTACTAGTTCAGATCTTCAAGTTATAATTTGCACTAATAATTTGTATTTAACAATTAGAAGTTCTGTATTTGACTATTACAAGTTCAGATCTTCAAATTATTATTTGCAATAATAATTATAAGCTATCAATTTAAGTTCTGTATTTGACAATTACTGGTTCAGATCTTCAAGTTATAATTTGAAATAATAATTTGAATTTAACAAATCTAAGTTTTGTAATTCACTATTACAAGTTCAGATCTTCAAGTTATAATTTGCAATAATAATTAGAAGCTATCAATTTTAAGTTCTGTATTTGACAATTACAAGTTCAGATCTTCAAGTTATAATTTGCACTAATAATTTGTTTTTAACAGTTAGAAGTTCTGTATTTGACTATTACTAGTTCAGATTTTCAAATTATTATTTGCAATCTTAGTTTGAATTTAACAATTAGAAGTTCTGTATTTACCTATAACAAGTTCAGATCTTCAAGTTATAATTTGCACTAATAATTTGTATTTAACAATTCGATGTTCTGTATTTGACTATTCTAGTTCAGATCTTCAAGTTATAATTTGAACTATAATTATAAGCTATCAATTTTAAGTTCTGTATTTGACAATTACAAGTACAGATCTGCAAGTTATTATTTGCAATAATAATTAGAAGCTATCAATTTTAAGTTCTGTATTTGACAATTACAAGTTCAGATCTTCAAGTTATAATTTGAAATAATAATTAGAAGCTATCAATTTTAAGTTCTGCATTTGACAATTACAAGTTCAGATCTTCAAGTTATAATTTGCAATAATAATTAGAAGCTATCAATTTTAAGTTCTGTATTTGACAATTACTAGTTCAGATCTTCAAGTTATAATTTACAATAATAATTAGAAGCTATCAATTTTAAGTTCTGTATTTGACAATTACAAGTTCATATCTTCAAGTTATAATTTGCAATAATAATTAGAAGCTATCAATTTTAAGTTCTGTATTTGACAATTACTAGTTCAGATCTTCAAGTTATAATTTGAAGTAATAATTTGAATTTAACAAATCTAAGTTCTGTAATTCACTATTACAAGTTCAGATCTTCAAGTTATAATTTACAATAATAATTAGTAGCTATCAATTTCAAGTTCTGTATTTGACAATTACATGTTCAGATCTTCAAGTAATAATTTGCACTAATAATTTGTATTTAACAATTAGAAGTTCTGTATTTGACAATTAGAAGTTCAGATCTTCAAGTTATAATTTGCAATAATAATTATAAGCTATCAATTTTAAGTTCTGTATTTGACAATTACAAGTTCAGATCTTCAAGTTATAATTTGCACTAATAATTTGTATTTAACAATTAGAAGTTCTGTATTTGACAATTACAAGTTCAGATCTTCAAGTTATAATTTGCAATAATAATTAGAAGCTATCAATTTTAAGTTCTGTATTTGACAATTACTAGTTCAGATCTTCAAGTTATACTTTGAAATAATAATTTGAATTTAACAAATCTAAGTTCTGTAATTCACTATTACAAGTTCAGATCTTCAAGTTATAATTTGCAATAATAATTAGAAGCTATCAATTTTAAGTTGTGTATTTGACAATTACAAGTTCAGATCTTCAAGTTATAAATTGAAATAATAATTAGAAGCTATCAATTTTAAGTTCTGTATTTGACAATTACAAGTTCAGATCTTCTAGTTATAATTTGCAATAATAATTAGAAGCTATCAATATTAAGTTCTGTATTTGAAAATTACTAGTTCAGATCTTCAAGTTATAATTTGCACTAATAATTTGTATTTAACAATTAGAAGTTCTGTATTTGACAATTACAAGTTCAGATCTTCTAGTTATAATTTGCAATAATAATTAGAAGCTATCAATATTAAGTTCTGTATTTGAAAATTACTAGTTCAGATCTTCAAGTTATAATTTGCACTAATAATTTGTATTTAATAATTAGAAGTTCTGTATTTGACAATTACTAGTTCAGATCTTCAAGTTATAATTTGAAATAATAATTTGAATTTAACAAATCTTAGTTCTGTAATTCACTATTACAAATTCAGATCTTCAAGTTATAATTTGCAATAATAATTAGAAGCTATCAATTTTAAGTTCTGTATTTGACAATTACTAGTTCAGATCTTCAAGTTATAATTTGCACTAATAATTTATATTTAACAATTAGAAGTTCTGTATTTGACTATTACAAGTTCAGATCTTCAAATTATTATTTGCAATAATAATTATAAGCTATCAATTTAAGTTCTGTATTTGACAATTACTGGTTCAGATCTTCAAGTTATAATTTGAAATAATAATTTGAATTTAACAAATCTAAGTTTTGTAATTCACTATTACAAGTTCAGATCTTCAAGTTATAATTTGCAATAATAATTAGAAGCTATCAATTTTAAGTTCTGTATTTGACAATTACAAGTTCAGATCTTCAAGTTATAAATTGAAATAATAATTAGAAGCTATCAATTTTAAGTTCTGTATTTGACAATTACAAGTTCAGATCTTCTAGTTATAATTTGCAATAATAATTAGAAGCTATCAATATTAAGTTCTGTATTTGAAAATTACTAGTACAGATCTTCAAGTTATAATTTGCACTAATAATTTGTATTTAACAATTAGAAGTTCTGTATTTGACAATTACAAGTTCCGATCTTCTAGTTATAATTTGCAATAATAATTAGAAGCTATCAATATGAAGTTCTGTATTTGAAAATTACTAGTTCAGATCTTCAAGTTATAATTTGCACTAATAATTTGTATTTAATACCGCCAGAACGGAGAAAAAGAGGACGGCCTAAGAGAAGCTGGAGAGATGATATAGATGGGGCGATGATTTCCAGAAATATAAACGAAGAGTTATGCCGGGATAGACAGAGATGGAAACTGGGAACGGAGAGGCGGCTCCAGCCGTAGAAATCCGTATACATACAATTTGTATTTAATAATTAGAAGTTCTGTATTTGACAATTACTAGTTCAGATCTTCAAGTTATAATTTGAAATAATAATTTGAATTTAACAAATCTAAGTTTTGTAATTCACTATTACAAGTTCAGATCTTCAAGTTATAATTTGCAATAATAATTAGAAGCTATCAATTTTAAGTTCTGTATTTGACAATTACAAGTTCAGATCTTCAAGTTATAATTTGCACTAATAATTTGTATTTAACAATTCGATGTTCTGTATTTGACTATTACAAGTTCAGATCTTCAAGTTATAATTTGAACTATAATTATAAGCTATCAATTTTAAGTTCTGTATTTGACAATTACAAGTACAGATCTTCAAGTTATAATTTGAACTATAATTATAAGCTATCAATTTTAAGTTCTGTATTTGACAATTACAAGTACAGATCTTCAAGTTATTATTTGCAATAATAATTAGAAGCTATCAATTTTAAGTTCTGTATTTGACAATTACAAATTCAGATCTTCAAGTTATAATTTGCACTAATAATTTGTATTTAACAATTCGATGTTCTGTATTTGACTATTACAAGTTCAGATCTTCAAGTTATAATTTGAACTATAATTATAAGCTATCAATTTTAAGTTCTGTATTTGACAATTACAAGTACAGATCTTCAAGTTATTATTTGCAATAATAATTAGAAGCTATCAATTTTAAGTTCTGTATTTGACAATTACAAGTTCAGATCTTCAAGTTATAATTTGAAATAATAATTAGAAACTATCAATTTTAAGTTCTGCATTTGACAATTACAAGTTCAGATCTTCAAGTTATAATTTGCAATAATAATTAGAAGCTATCAATTTTAAGTTCTGTATTTGACAATTACTAGTTCAGATCTTCAAGTTATACTTTGAAATAATAATTTGAATTTAACAAATCTAAGTTCTGTAATTCACTATTACAAGTTCAGATCTTCAAGTTATAATTTACAATAATAATTAGAAGCTATCAATTTTAAGTTCTGTATTTGACTATTACAAGTTCAGATCTTCAAATTATTATTTGCAATCTTAGTTTGAATTTAACAATTCGAAGTTCTGTATTTACCTATTACAAGTACAGATCTTCAAGTTATAATTTGTACTAATAATTTGTATTTAACAATTCGAAGTTCTGTATTTGACTATTACAAGTTCAGATCTTCAAGTTATAATTTACAATAATAATTAAAAGCTATCAATTTTAAGTACTGTATTTGACAATTACAAGTTCAGATCTTCAAGTTATAATTTGCAATAATAATTAGAAGCTATCAATTTTAAGTTCTGTATTTGACAATTACTAGTTCAGATCTTCAAGTTATAATTTGAAATAATAATTTGAATTTAACAAATCTAAGTTCTGTAATTCACTATTACAAGTTCAGATCTTCAAGTTATAATTTACAATAATAATTAGAAGCTATCAATTTTAAGTTCTGTATTTGACTATTACAAGTTCAGATCTTCAAGTTATAATTTGCAATAATAATTAGAAGCTATCAATTTTAAGTTCTGTATTTGACAATTACAAGTTCAGATCTTCAAGTTATAATTTGCACTAATAATTTGTATTTAACAATTAGAAGTTCTGTATTTGACAATTACAAGTTCAGATCTTCAAGTTATAATTTGCAATAATAATTAGAAGCTATCAATTTTAAGTTCTGTATTAGACAATTACTAGTTCAGATCTTCAAGTTATAATTTGCACTAATAATTTGTATTTAACAATTAGAAGTTCTGTATTTGACTATTACAAGTTCAGATCTTCGAATTATTATTTGCAATCTTAGTTTGAATTTAACAATTCCAAGTTCTGTATTTACCTATTACAGGTTCAGATCTTCAAGTTATAATTTGCAATCACAATTTGTATTTAACAATGCTAAGTTGCGTATTTAACAATTACAAGTTCAGATCTTCAAGTTATAATATGCAATAATAATTAGAAGCTATCAATTTTAAGTTCTGTATTTGACAATTACAAGTTCAGATCTTCAAGTTATAATTTGCACTAATAATTTGTCTTTAACAATTTGTAGTTCTGTATTTGACAATTACAAGTTCAGATCTTCAAGTTATAATTTCCAATAATAATTAGAAGCTATTAATTTTAAGTTCTGTATTTGACAATTACAAGTTCAGATCGTCAAGTTATAATTTGAAATAATAATTAGAAGCTATCAATTTTATGTTCTGGATTTGACAATTACAAGTGCAGATCTTCAAGTTATAATTTGCAATAATAATTAGAAGCTATCAATTTTAAGTTCTGTATTTGACAATTACAAGTTCAGATCTTCAAGTTATAATTTGCAATAATAATTAGAAGCTATCAATTTTAAGTTCTGTATTTGACAATTACTAGTTCAGTTCTCCAAGTTATTATTTGCAATAATAATTAGAAGCTATCAATTTTAAGTTCTGTATTTGACAATTACAAGTTCAGATCTTCAAGTTATAATTTACAATAATAATTAGAAGCTATCAATTTTTTGAGTTCTGTATTTGACAATTACTAGTTCAGATCTTCAAGTTATAATTTGCAATAATAATTAGAAGCTATCAATTTTAGTTCTGTATTTGACAATTACTAGTTCAGATCTTCAAGTTATAATTTGAAATAATAATTTGAATTTAACAAATCTAAGTTCTGTAATTCACTATTACAAGTTCAGATCTTCAAGTTATAATTTACAATAATAATTAGAAGCTTTCAATTTTAAGTTCTGTATTTGATAATTACAAGTTCAGATCTTCAAGTTAGAATTTGCACTACAAATTTGTATTTAACAATTAGAAGTTCTGTATTTGACAATTACAAGTTCAGATCTTCAAGTTATAATTTGCAATAATAATTAGAAGCTATCAATTTTAAGTTCTGTATTTGACAATTACTAGTTCAGATCTTCAAGTTATACTTTGAAATAATAATTTGAATTTAACAAATCTAAGTTCTGTAATTCACTATTACAAGTTCAGATCTTCAAGTTATAATTTACAATAATAATTAGAAGCTATCAATTTTAAGTTCTGTATTTGACTATTACAAGTTCAGATCTTCAAATTATTATTTGCAATCTTAGTTTGAATTTAACAATTCGAAGTTCTGTATTTACCTATTACAAGTTCAGATCTTCAAGTTATAATTTGTACTAATAATTTGTATTTAACAATTCGAAGTTCTGTATTTGACTATTACAAGTTCAGATCTTCAAGTTATAATTTACAATAATAATTAAAAGCTATCAATTTTAAGTACTGTATTTGACAATTACAAGTTCAGATCTTCAAGTTATAATTTGCAATAATAATTAGAAGCTATCAATTTCAAGTTCTGTATTTGACAATTACATGTTCAGATCTTCAAGTAATAATTTGCACTAATAATTTGTATTTAACAATTAGAAGTTCTGTATTTGACAATTAGAAGTTCAGATCTTCAAGTTATAATTTACAATAATAATTAGAAGCTATCAATTTTAAGTTCTGTATTTGACAATTACAAGTTCATATCTTCAAGTTATAATTTGCAATAATAATTAGAAGCTATCAATTTTAAGTTCTGTATTTGACAATTACTAGTTCAGATCTTCAAGTTATAATTTGAAGTAATAATTTGAATTTAACAAATCTAAGTTCTGTAATTCACTATTACAAGTTCAGATCTTCAAGTTATAATTTACAATAATAATTAGTAGCTATCAATTTCAAGTTCTGTATTTGACAATTACATGTTCAGATCTTCAAGTAATAATTTGCACTAATAATTTGTATTTAACAATTAGAAGTTCTGTATTTGACAATTAGAAGTTCAGATCTTCAAGTTATAATTTGCAATAATAATTATAAGCTATCAATTTTAAGTTCTGTATTTGACAATTACAAGTTCAGATCTTCAAGTTATAATTTGCACTAATAATTTGTATTTAACAATTAGTAGTTCTGTATTTGACAATTACAAGTTCAGATCTTCAAGTTATAATTTGCAATAATAATTAGAAGCTATCAATTTTAAGTTCTGTATTTGACAATTACTAGTTCAGATCTTCAAGTTATAATTTGAAGTAATAATTTGAATTTAACAAATCTAAGTTCTGTAATTCACTATTACAAGTTCAGATCTTCAAGTTATTATTTGCAATAATAATTAGAAGCTATCAATTTTAAGTTCTGTATTTGACAATTACAAGTTCAGATCTTCAAGTTATAATTTGAAATAATAATTAGAAACTATCAATTTTAAGTTCTGCATTTGACAATTACAAGTTCAGATCTTCAAGTTATAATTTGCAATAATAATTAGAAGCTATCAATTTTAAGTTCTGTATTTGACAATTACTAGTTCAGATCTTCAAGTTATACTTTGAAATAATAATTTGAATTTAACAAATCTAAGTTCTGTAATTCACTATTACAAGTTCAGATCTTCAAGTTATAATTTACAATAATAATTAGAAGCTATCAATTTTAAGTTCTGTATTTGACTATTACAAGTTCAGATCTTCAAATTATTATTTGCAATCTTAGTTTGAATTTAACAATTCGAAGTTCTGTATTTACCTATTACAAGTTCAGATCTTCAAATTATAATTTGTACTAATAATTTGTATTTAACAATTCGAAGTTCTGTATTTGACTATTACAAGTTCAGATCTTCAAGTTATAATTTACAATAATAATTAAAAGCTATCAATTTTAAGTACTGTATTTGACAATTACAATTTCAGATCTTCAAGTTATAATTTGCAATAATAATTAGAAGCTATCAATTTTAAGTTCTGTATTTGACAATTACTAGTTCAGATCTTCAAGTTATAATTTGAAATAATAATTTGAATTTAACAAATCTAAGTTCTGTAATTCACTATTACAAGTTCAGATCTTCAAGTTATAATTTACAATAATAATTAGAAGCTATCAATTTTAAGTTCTGTATTTGACTATTACAAGTTCAGATCTTCAAGTTATAATTTGCAATAATAATTAGAAGCTATCAATTTTAAGTTCTGTATTTGACAATTACAAGTTCAGATCTTCAAGTTATAATTTGCACTAATAATTTGTATTTAACAATTAGAAGTTCTGTATTTGACAATTACAAGTTCAGATCTTCAAGTTATAATTTGCAATAATAATTAGAAGCTATCAATTTTAAGTTCTGTATTAGACAATTACTAGTTCAGATCTTCAAGTTATAATTTGCACTAATAATTTGTATTTAACAATTAGAAGTTCTGTATTTGACTATTACAAGTTCAGATCTTCGAATTATTATTTGCAATCTTAGTTTGAATTTAACAATTCCAAGTTCTGTATTTACCTATTACAGGTTCAGATCTTCAAGTTATAATTTGCAATCACAATTTGTATTTAACAATGCTAAGTTGCGTATTTAACAATTACAAGTTCAGATCTTCAAGTTATAATATGCAATAATAATTAGAAGCTATCAATTTTAAGTTCTGTATTTGACAATTACAAGTTCAGATCTTCAAGTTATAATTTGCACTAATAATTTGTCTTTAACAATTTGTAGTTCTGTATTTGACAATTACAAGTTCAGATCTTCAAGTTATAATTTCCAATAATAATTAGAAGCTATTAATTTTAAGTTCTGTATTTGACAATTACAAGTTCAGATCGTCAAGTTATAATTTGAAATAATAATTAGAAGCTATCAATTTTATGTTCTGGATTTGACAATTACAAGTGCAGATCTTCAAGTTATAATTTGCAATAATAATTAGAAGCTATCAATTTTAAGTTCTGTATTTGACAATTACAAGTTCAGATCTTCAAGTTATAATTTGCAATAATAATTAGAAGCTATCAATTTTAAGTTCTGTATTTGACAATTACTAGTTCAGTTCTCCAAGTTATTATTTGCAATAATAATTAGAAGCTATCAATTTTAAGTTCTGTATTTGACAATTACAAGTTCAGATCTTCAAGTTATAATTTACAATAATAATTAGAAGCTATCAATTTTTTGAGTTCTGTATTTGACAATTACTAGTTCAGATCTTCAAGTTATAATTTGCAATAATAATTAGAAGCTATCAATTTTAGTTCTGTATTTGACAATTACTAGTTCAGATCTTCAAGTTATAATTTGAAATAATAATTTGAATTTAACAAATCTAAGTTCTGTAATTCACTATTACAAGTTCAGATCTTCAAGTTATAATTTACAATAATAATTAGAAGCTTTCAATTTTAAGTTCTGTATTTGATAATTACAAGTTCAGATCTTCAAGTTAGAATTTGCACTACAAATTTGTATTTAACAATTAGAAGTTCTGTATTTGACAATTACAAGTTCAGATCTTCAAGTTATAATTTGCAATAATAATTAGAAGCTATCAATTTTAAGTTCTGTATTTGACAATTACTAGTTCAGATCTTCAAGTTATACTTTGAAATAATAATTTGAATTTAACAAATCTAAGTTCTGTAATTCACTATTACAAGTTCAGATCTTCAAGTTATAATTTACAATAATAATTAGAAGCTATCAATTTTAAGTTCTGTATTTGACTATTACAAGTTCAGATCTTCAAATTATTATTTGCAATCTTAGTTTGAATTTAACAATTCGAAGTTCTGTATTTACCTATTACAAGTTCAGATCTTCAAGTTATAATTTGTACTAATAATTTGTATTTAACAATTCGAAGTTCTGTATTTGACTATTACAAGTTCAGATCTTCAAGTTATAATTTACAATAATAATTAAAAGCTATCAATTTTAAGTACTGTATTTGACAATTACAAGTTCAGATCTTCAAGTTATAATTTGCAATAATAATTAGAAGCTATCAATTTCAAGTTCTGTATTTGACAATTACATGTTCAGATCTTCAAGTAATAATTTGCACTAATAATTTGTATTTAACAATTAGAAGTTCTGTATTTGACAATTAGAAGTTCAGATCTTCAAGTTATAATTTACAATAATAATTAGAAGCTATCAATTTTAAGTTCTGTATTTGACAATTACAAGTTCATATCTTCAAGTTATAATTTGCAATAATAATTAGAAGCTATCAATTTTAAGTTCTGTATTTGACAATTACTAGTTCAGATCTTCAAGTTATAATTTGAAGTAATAATTTGAATTTAACAAATCTAAGTTCTGTAATTCACTATTACAAGTTCAGATCTTCAAGTTATAATTTACAATAATAATTAGTAGCTATCAATTTCAAGTTCTGTATTTGACAATTACATGTTCAGATCTTCAAGTAATAATTTGCACTAATAATTTGTATTTAACAATTAGAAGTTCTGTATTTGACAATTAGAAGTTCAGATCTTCAAGTTATAATTTGCAATAATAATTATAAGCTATCAATTTTAAGTTCTGTATTTGACAATTACAAGTTCAGATCTTCAAGTTATAATTTGCACTAATAATTTGTATTTAACAATTAGTAGTTCTGTATTTGACAATTACAAGTTCAGATCTTCAAGTTATAATTTGCAATAATAATTAGAAGCTATCAATTTTAAGTTCTGTATTTGACAATTACTAGTTCAGATCTTCAAGTTATAATTTGAAGTAATAATTTGAATTTAACAAATCTAAGTTCTGTAATTCACTATTACAAGTTCAGATCTTCAAGTTATTATTTGCAATAATAATTAGAAGCTATCAATTTTAAGTTCTGTATTTGACAATTACAAGTTCAGATCTTCAAGTTATAATTTGAAATAATAATTAGAAACTATCAATTTTAAGTTCTGCATTTGACAATTACAAGTTCAGATCTTCAAGTTATAATTTGCAATAATAATTAGAAGCTATCAATTTTAAGTTCTGTATTTGACAATTACTAGTTCAGATCTTCAAGTTATACTTTGAAATAATAATTTGAATTTAACAAATCTAAGTTCTGTAATTCACTATTACAAGTTCAGATCTTCAAGTTATAATTTACAATAATAATTAGAAGCTATCAATTTTAAGTTCTGTATTTGACTATTACAAGTTCAGATCTTCAAATTATTATTTGCAATCTTAGTTTGAATTTAACAATTCGAAGTTCTGTATTTACCTATTACAAGTTCAGATCTTCAAATTATAATTTGTACTAATAATTTGTATTTAACAATTCGAAGTTCTGTATTTGACTATTACAAGTTCAGATCTTCAAGTTATAATTTACAATAATAATTAAAAGCTATCAATTTTAAGTACTGTATTTGACAATTACAATTTCAGATCTTCAAGTTATAATTTGCAATAATAATTAGAAGCTATCAATTTTAAGTTCTGTATTTGACAATTACTAGTTCAGATCTTCAAGTTATAATTTGAAATAATAATTTGAATTTAACAAATCTAAGTTCTGTAATTCACTATTACAAGTTCAGATCTTCAAGTTATAATTTACAATAATAATTAGAAGCTATCAATTTTAAGTTCTGTATTTGACTATTACAAGTTCAGATCTTCAAGTTATAATTTGCAATAATAATTAGAAGCTATCAATTTTAAGTTCTGTATTTGACAATTACAAGTTCAGATCTTCAAGTTATAATTTGCACTAATAATTTGTATTTAACAATTAGAAGTTCTGTATTTGACAATTACAAGTTCAGATCTTCAAGTTATAATTTGCAATAATAATTAGAAGCTATCAATTTTAAGTTCTGTATTAGACAATTACTAGTTCAGATCTTCAAGTTATAATTTGCACTAATAATTTGTATTTAACAATTAGAAGTTCTGTATTTGACTATTACAAGTTCAGATCTTCGAATTATTATTTGCAATCTTAGTTTGAATTTAACAATTCGAAGTTCTGTATTTACCTATTACAGGTTCAGATCTTCAAGTTATAATTTGCAATCACAATTTGTATTTAACAATGCTAAGTTGCGTATTTAACAATTACAAGTTCAGATCTTCAAGTTATAATATGCAATAATAATTAGAAGCTATCAATTTTAAGTTCTGTATTTGACAATTACAAGTTCAGATCTTCAAGTTATAATTTGCACTAATAATTTGTATTTAACAATTTGAAGTTCTGTATTTGACAATTACAAGTTCAGATCTTCAAGTTATAATTTCCAATAATAATTAGAAGCTATTAATTTTAAGTTCTGTATTTGACAATTACAAGTTCAGATCGTCAAGTTATAATTTGAAATAATAATTAGAAGCTATCAATTTTATGTTCTGTATTTGACAATTACAAGTGCAGATCTTCAAGTTATAATTTGCAATAATAATTAGAAGCTATCAATTTTAAGTTCTGTATTTGACAATTACAAGTTCAGATCTTCAAGTTATAATTTGCAATAATAATTAGAAGCTATCAATTTTAAGTTCTGTATTTGACAATTACTAGTTCAGTTCTCCAAGTTATTATTTGCAATAATAATTAGAAGCTATCAATTTTAAGTTCTGTATTTGACAATTACAAGTTCAGATCTTCAAGTTATAATTTACAATAATAATTAGAAGCTATCAATTTTTTGAGTTCTGTATTTGACAATTACTAGTTCAGATCTTCAAGTTATAATTTGCAATAATAATTAGAAGCTATCAATTTTAGTTCTGTATTTGACAATTACTAGTTCAGATCTTCAAGTTATAATTTGAAATAATAATTTGAATTTAACAAATCTAAGTTCTGTAATTCACTATTACAAGTTCAGATCTTCAAGTTATAATTTACAATAATAATTAGAAGCTTTCAATTTTAAGTTCTGTATTTGATAATTACAAGTTCAGATCTTCAAGTTAGAATTTGCACTACAAATTTGTATTTAACAATTAGAAGTTCTGTATTTGACAATTACAAGTTCAGATCTTCAAGTTATAATTTGCAATAATAATTAGAAGCTATCAATTTTAAGTTGTGTATTTGACAATTACAAGTTCAGATCTTCAAGTTATAAATTGAAATAATAATTAGAAGCTATCAATTTTAAGTTCTGTATTTGACAATTACAAGTTCAGATCTTCTAGTTATAATTTGCAATAATAATTAGAAGCTATCAATATTAAGTTCTGTATTTGAAAATTACTAGTTCAGATCTTCAAGTTATAATTTGCACTAATAATTTGTATTTAACAATTAGAAGTTCTGTATTTGACAATTACAAGTTCAGATCTTCAAGTTATAATTTGCAATAATATTTAGAAGCTATCAATTTTAAGTTCTGTATTTGACAATTACTAGTTCAGATCTTCAAGTTATACTTTGAAATAATAATTTGAATTTAACAAATCTAAGTTCTGTAATTCACTATTACAAGTTCAGATCTTCAAGTTATAATTTGCAATAATAATTAGAAGCTATCAATTTTAAGTTGTGTATTTGACAATTACAAGTTCAGATCTTCAAGTTATAAATTGAAATAATAATTAGAAGCTATCAATTTTAAGTTCTGTATTTGACAATTACAAGTTCAGATCTTCTAGTTATAATTTGCAATAATAATTAGAAGCTATCAATATTAAGTTCTGTATTTGAAAATTACTAGTTCAGATCTTCAAGTTATAATTTGCACTAATAATTTGTATTTAACAATTAGAAGTTCTGTATTTGACAATTACAAGTTCAGATCTTCTAGTTATAATTTGCAATAATAATTAGAAGCTATCAATATTAAGTTCTGTATTTGAAAATTACTAGTTCAGATCTTCAAGTTATAATTTGCACTAATAATTTGTATTTAATAATTAGAAGTTCTGTATTTGACAATTACTAGTTCAGATCTTCAAGTTATAATTTGAAATAATAATTTGAATTTAACAAATCTTAGTTCTGTAATTCACTATTACAAATTCAGATCTTCAAGTTATAATTTGCAATAATAATTAGAAGCTATCAATTTTAAGTTCTGTATTTGACAATTACTAGTTCAGATCTTCAAGTTATAATTTGCACTAATAATTTGTATTTAACAATTAGAAGTTCTGTATTTGACTATTACAAGTTCAGATCTTCAAATTATTATTTGCAATAATAATTATAAGCTATCAATTTAAGTTCTGTATTTGACAATTACTGGTTCAGATCTTCAAGTTATAATTTGAAATAATAATTTGAATTTAACAAATCTAAGTTTTTTAATTCACTATTACAAGTTCAGATCTTCAAGTTATAATTTGCAATAATAATTAGAAGCTATCAATTTTAAGTTCTGTATTTGACAATTACAAGTTCAGATCTTCAAGTTATAAATTGAAATAATAATTAGAAGCTATCAATTTTAAGTTCTGTATTTGACAATTACAAGTTCAGATCTTCTAGTTATAATTTGCAATAATAATTAGAAGCTATCAATATTAAGTTCTGTATTTGAAAATTACTAGTACAGATCTTCAAGTTATAATTTGCACTAATAATTTGTATTTAACAATTAGAAGTTCTGTATTTGACAATTACAAGTTCCGATCTTCTAGTTATAATTTGCAATAATAATTAGAAGCTATCAATATGAAGTTCTGTATTTGAAAATTACTAGTTCAGATCTTCAAGTTATAATTTGCACTAATAATTTGTATTTAATACCGCCAGAACGGAGAAAAAGAGGACGGCCTAAGAGAAGCTGGAGAGATGATATAGATGGGGCGATGATTTCCAGAAATATAAACGAAGAGTTATGCCGGGATAGACAGAGATGGAAACTGGGAACGGAGAGGCGGCTCCAGCCGTAGAAATCCGTATACATACAATTTGTATTTAATAATTAGAAGTTCTGTATTTGACAATTACTAGTTCAGATCTTCAAGTTATAATTTGAAATAATAATTTGAATTTAACAAATCTTATTTTCACTATTACAAGTTCAGATCTTCAAGTTATAATTTGCAATAATAATTAGAAGCTATCAATTTTAAGTTCTGTATTTGACAATTACTAGTTCAGATCTTCAAGTTATAATTTGCACAAATAATTTGTATTTAACAATTAGAAGTTCTGAATTTGACTATTACAAGTTCAGATCTTCAAATTATTATTTGCAATAATAATTATAAGCTATCAATTTAAGTTCTGTATTTGACAATTACTAGTTCAGATCTTCAAGTTATAATTTGAAATAATAATTTGAATTTAACAAATCTAAGTTTTGTAATTCACTATTACAAGTTCAGATCTTCAAGTTATAATTTGCAATAATAATTAGAAGCTATCAATTTTAAGTTCTGTATTTGACAATTACAAGTTCAGATCTTCAAGTTATAATTTGCACTAATAATTTGTATTTAACAATTCGATGTTCTGTATTTGACTATTACAAGTTCAGATCTTCAAGTTATAATTTGAACTATAATTATAAGCTATCAATTTTAAGTTCTGTATTTGACAATTACAAGTACAGATCTTCAAGTTATAATTTGAACTATAATTATAAGCTATCAATTTTAAGTTCTGTATTTGACAATTACAAGTACAGATCTTCAAGTTATTATTTGCAATAATAATTAGAAGCTATCAATTTTAAGTTCTGTATTTGACAATTACAAGTTCAGATCTTCAAGTTATAATTTGCACTAATAATTTGTATTTAACAATTCGATGTTCTGTATTTGACTATTACAAGTTCAGATCTTCAAGTTATAATTTGAACTATAATTATAAGCTATCAATTTTAAGTTCTGTATTTGACAATTACAAGTACAGATCTTCAAGTTATTATTTGCAATAATAATTAGAAGCTATCAATTTTAAGTTCTGTATTTGACAATTACAAGTTCAGATCTTCAAGTTATAATTTGAAATAATAATTAGAAACTATCAATTTTAAGTTCTGCATTTGACAATTACAAGTTCAGATCTTCAAGTTATAATTTGCAATAATAATTAGAAGCTATCAATTTTAAGTTCTGTATTTGACAATTACTAGTTCAGATCTTCAAGTTATACTTTGAAATAATAATTTGAATTTAACAAATCTAAGTTCTGTAATTCACTATTACAAGTTCAGATCTTCAAGTTATAATTTACAATAATAATTAGAAGCTATCAATTTTAAGTTCTGTATTTAACTATTACAAGTTCAGATCTTCAAATTATTATTTGCAATCTTAGTTTGAATTTAACAATTCGAAGTTCTGTATTTACCTATTACAAGTTCAGATCTTCAAGTTATAATTTGTACTAATAATTTGTATTTAACAATTCGAAGTTCTGTATTTGACTATTACAAGTTCAGATCTTCAAGTTATAATTTACAATAATAATTAAAAGCTATCAATTTTAAGTACTGTATTTGACAATTACAAGTTCAAATCTTCAAGTTATAATTTGCAATAATAATTAGAAGCTATCAATTTTAAGTTCTGTATTTGACAATTACTAGTTCAGATCTTCAAGTTATAATTTGAAATAATAATTTGAATTTAACAAATCTAAGTTCTGTAATTCACTATTACAAGTTCAGATCTTCAAGTTATAATTTACAATAATAATTAGAAGCTATCAATTTTAAGTTGTGTATTTGACTATTACAAGTTCAGATCTTCAAGTTATAATTTGCAATAATAATTAGAAGCTATCAATTTTAAGTTCTGTATTTGACAATTACAAGTTCAGATCTTCAAGTTATAATTTGCACTAATAATTTGTATTTAACAATTAGAAGTTCTGTATTTGACAATTACAAGTTCAGATCTTCAAGTTATAATTTGCAATAATAATTAGAAGCTATCAATTTTAAGTTCTGTATTAGACAATTACTAGTTCAGATCTTCAAGTTATAATTTGCACTAATAATTTGTATTTAACAATTAGAAGTTCTGTATTTGACTATTACAAGTTCAGATCTTCGAATTATTATTTGCAATCTTAGTTTGAATTTAACAATTCGAAGTTCTGTATTTACCTATTACAGGTTCAGATCTTCAAGTTATAATTTGCAATCACAATTTGTATTTAACAATGCTAAGTTGCGTATTTAACAATTACAAGTTCAGATCTTCAAGTTATAATATGCAATAATAATTAGAAGCTATCAATTTTAAGTTCTGTATTTGACAATTACAAGTTCAGATCTTCAAGTTATAATTTGCACTAATAATTTGTATTTAACAATTTGAAGTTCTGTATTTGACAATTACAAGTTCAGATCTTCAAGTTATAATTTCCAATAATAATTAGAAGCTATTAATTTTAAGTTCTGTATTTGACAATTACAAGTTCAGATCGTCAAGTTATAATTTGAAATAATAATTAGAAGCTATCAATTTTATGTTCTGTATTTGACAATTACAAGTGCAGATCTTCAAGTTATAATTTGCAATAATAATTAGAAGCTATCAATTTTAAGTTCTGTATTTGACAATTACAAGTTCAGATCTTCAAGTTATAATTTGCAATAATAATTAGAAGCTATCAATTTTAAGTTCTGTATTTGACAATTACTAGTTCAGTTCTCCAAGTTATTATTTGCAATAATAATTAGAAGCTATCAATTTTAAGTTCTGTATTTGACAATTACAAGTTCAGATCTTCAAGTTATAATTTACAATAATAATTAGAAGCTATCAATTTTTTGAGTTCTGTATTTGACAATTACTAGTTCAGATCTTCAAGTTATAATTTGCAATAATAATTAGAAGCTATCAATTTTAGTTCTGTATTTGACAATTACTAGTTCAGATCTTCAAGTTATAATTTGAAATAATAATTTGAATTTAACAAATCTAAGTTCTGTAATTCACTATTACAAGTTCAGATCTTCAAGTTATAATTTACAATAATAATTAGAAGCTTTCAATTTTAAGTTCTGTATTTGATAATTACAAGTTCAGATCTTCAAGTTAGAATTTGCACTACAAATTTGTATTTAACAATTAGAAGTTCTGTATTTGACAATTACAAGTTCAGATCTTCAAGTTATAATTTGCAATAATAATTAGAAGCTATCAATTTTAAGTTGTGTATTTGACAATTACAAGTTCAGATCTTCAAGTTATAAATTGAAATAATAATTAGAAGCTATCAATTTTAAGTTCTGTATTTGACAATTACAAGTTCAGATCTTCTAGTTATAATTTGCAATAATAATTAGAAGCTATCAATATTAAGTTCTGTATTTGAAAATTACTAGTTCAGATCTTCAAGTTATAATTTGCACTAATAATTTGTATTTAACAATTAGAAGTTCTGTATTTGACAATTACAAGTTCAGATCTTCTAGTTATAATTTGCAATAATAATTAGAAGCTATCAATATTAAGTTCTGTATTTGAAAATTACTAGTTCAGATCTTCAAGTTATAATTTGAAATAATAATTTGAATTTAACAAATCTTAGTTCTGTAATTCACTATTACAAATTCAGATCTTCAAGTTATAATTTGCAATAATAATTAGAAGCTATCAATTTTAAGTTCTGTATTTGACAATTACTAGTTCAGATCTTCAAGTTATAATTTGCACTAATAATTTGTATTTAACAATTAGAAGTTCTGTATTTGACTATTACAAGTTCAGATCTTCAAATTATTATTTGCAATAATAATTATAAGCTATCAATTTAAGTTCTGTATTTGACAATTACTGGTTCAGATCTTCAAGTTATAATTTGAAATAATAATTTGAATTTAACAAATCTAAGTTTTGTAATTCACTATTACAAGTTCAGATCTTCAAGTTATAATTTGCAATAATAATTAGAAGCTATCAATTTTAAGTTCTGTATTTGACAATTACAAGTTCAGATCTTCAAGTTATAATTTGCACTAATAATTTGTTTTTAACAGTTAGAAGTTCTGTATTTGACTATTACTAGTTCAGATTTTCAAATTATTATTTGCAATCTTAGTTTGAATTTAACAATTAGAAGTTCTGTATTTACCTATTACAAGTTCAGATCTTCAAGTTATAATTTGCACTAATAATTTGTATTTAACAATTCGATGTTCTGTATTTGACTATTCTAGTTCAGATCTTCAAGTTATAATTTGAACTATAATTATAAGCTATCAATTTTAAGTTCTGTATTTGACAATTACAAGTTCAGATCTTCAAGTTATAATTTGAAATAATAATTAGAAGCTATCAATTTTAAGTTCTGCATTTGACAATTACAAGTTCAGATCTTCAAGTTATAATTTGCAATAATAATTAGAAGCTATCAATTTTAAGTTCTGTATTTGACAATTACTAGTTCAGATCTTCAAGTTATACTTTGAAATAATAATTTGAATTTAACAAATCTAAGTTCTGTAATTCACTATTACAAGTTCAGATCTTCAAGTTATAATTTACAATAATAATTAGAAGCTATCAATTTTAAGTTCTGTATTTGACTATTACGAGTTCAGATCTTCAAGTTATAATTTACAATAATAATTAGAAGCTATCAATTTTAAGTTCTGTATTTGACAATTACAAGTTCATATCTTCAAGTTATAATTTGCAATAATAATTAGAAGCTATCAATTTTAAGTTCTGTATTTGACAATTACTAGTTCAGATCTTCAAGTTATAATTTGAAGTAATAATTTGAATTTAACAAATCTAAGTTCTGTAATTCACTATTACAAGTTCAGATCTTCAAGTTATAATTTACAATAATAATTAGTAGCTATCAATTTCAAGTTCTGTATTTGACAATTACATGTTCAGATCTTCAAGTAATAATTTGCACTAATAATTTGTATTTAACAATTAGAAGTTCTGTATTTGACAATTAGAAGTTCAGATCTTCAAGTTATAATTTGCAATAATAATTATAAGCTATCAATTTTAAGTTCTGTATTTGACAATTACAAGTTCAGATCTTCAAGTTATAATTTGCACTAATAATTTGTATTTAACAATTAGAAGTTCTGTATTTGACAATTACAAGTTCAGATCTTCAAGTTATAATTTGCAATAATAATTAGAAGCTATCAATTTTAAGTTCTGTATTTGACAATTACTAGTTCAGATCTTCAAGTTATACTTTGAAATAATAATTTGAATTTAACAAATCTAAGTTCTGTAATTCACTATTACAAGTTCAGATCTTCAAGTTATAATTTACAATAATAATTAGAAGCTATCAATTTTAAGTTCTGTATTTGACTATTACAAGTTCAGATCTTCAAGTTATAATTTGCACTAATAATTTGTATTTAACAATTTGAAGTTCTGTATTTGACAATTACAAGTTCAGATCTTCAAGTTATAATATGCAATAATAATTAGAAGCTATCAATTTTAAGTTCTGTATTTGACAATTACAAGTTCAGATCTTCAAGTTATAATTTGCACTAATAATTTGTATTTAACAATTTGAAGTTCTGTATTTGACAATTACAAGTTCAGATCTTCAAGTTATAATTTCCAATAATAATTAGAAGCTATTAATTTTAAGTTCTGTATTTGACAATTACAAGTTCAGATCGTCAAGTTATAATTTGAAATAATAATTAGAAGCTATCAATTTTATGTTCTGTATTTGACAATTACAAGTGCAGATCTTCAAGTTATAATTTGCAATAATAATTAGAAGCTATCAATTTTAAGTTCTGTATTTGACAATTACAAGTTCAGATCTTCAAGTTATAATTTGCAATAATAATTAGAAGCTATCAATTTTAAGTTCTGTATTTGACAATTACTAGTTCAGTTCTCCAAGTTATTATTTGCAATAATAATTAGAAGCTATCAATTTTAAGTTCTGTATTTGACAATTACAAGTTCAGATCTTCAAGTTATAATTTACAATAATAATTAGAAGCTATCAATTTTTTGAGTTCTGTATTTGACAATTACTAGTTCAGATCTTCAAGTTATAATTTGCAATAATAATTAGAAGCTATCAATTTTAGTTCTGTATTTGACAATTACTAGTTCAGATCTTCAAGTTATAATTTGAAATAATAATTTGAATTTAACAAATCTAAGTTCTGTAATTCACTATTACAAGTTCAGATCTTCAAGTTATAATTTACAATAATAATTAGAAGCTTTCAATTTTAAGTTCTGTATTTGATAATTACAAGTTCAGATCTTCAAGTTAGAATTTGCACTACAAATTTGTATTTAACAATTAGAAGTTCTGTATTTGACAATTACAAGTTCAGATCTTCAAGTTATAATTTGCAATAATAATTAGAAGCTATCAATTTTAAGTTGTGTATTTGACAATTACAAGTTCAGATCTTCAAGTTATAAATTGAAATAATAATTAGAAGCTATCAATTTTAAGTTCTGTATTTGACAATTACAAGTTCAGATCTTCTAGTTATAATTTGCAATAATAATTAGAAGCTATCAATATTAAGTTCTGTATTTGAAAATTACTAGTTCAGATCTTCAAGTTATAATTTGCACTAATAATTTGTATTTAACAATTAGAAGTTCTGTATTTGACAATTACAAGTTCAGATCTTCTAGTTATAATTTGCAATAATAATTAGAAGCTATCAATATTAAGTTCTGTATTTGAAAATTACTAGTTCAGATCTTCAAGTTATAATTTGAAATAATAATTTGAATTTAACAAATCTTAGTTCTGTAATTCACTATTACAAATTCAGATCTTCAAGTTATAATTTGCAATAATAATTAGAAGCTATCAATTTTAAGTTCTGTATTTGACAATTACTAGTTCAGATCTTCAAGTTATAATTTGCACTAATAATTTGTATTTAACAATTAGAAGTTCTGTATTTGACTATTACAAGTTCAGATCTTCAAATTATTATTTGCAATAATAATTATAAGCTATCAATTTAAGTTCTGTATTTGACAATTACTGGTTCAGATCTTCAAGTTATAATTTGAAATAATAATTTGAATTTAACAAATCTAAGTTTTGTAATTCACTATTACAAGTTCAGATCTTCAAGTTATAATTTGCAATAATAATTAGAAGCTATCAATTTTAAGTTCTGTATTTGACAATTACAAGTTCAGATCTTCAAGTTATAATTTGCACTAATAATTTGTTTTTAACAGTTAGAAGTTCTGTATTTGACTATTACTAGTTCAGATTTTCAAATTATTATTTGCAATCTTAGTTTGAATTTAACAATTAGAAGTTCTGTATTTACCTATTACAAGTTCAGATCTTCAAGTTATAATTTGCACTAATAATTTGTATTTAACAATTCGATGTTCTGTATTTGACTATTCTAGTTCAGATCTTCAAGTTATAATTTGAACTATAATTATAAGCTATCAATTTTAAGTTCTGTATTTGACAATTACAAGTTCAGATCTTCAAGTTATAATTTGAAATAATAATTAGAAGCTATCAATTTTAAGTTCTGCATTTGACAATTACAAGTTCAGATCTTCAAGTTATAATTTGCAATAATAATTAGAAGCTATCAATTTTAAGTTCTGTATTTGACAATTACAAGTTCAGATCTTCAAGTTATAATTTGCACTAATAATTTGTATTTAACAATTAGAAGTTCTGTATTTGACAATTACAAGTTCAGATCTTCAAGTTATAATTTGCAATAATAATTAGAAGCTATCAATTTTAAGTTCTGTATTTGACAATTACTAGTTCAGATCTTCAAGTTATACTTTGAAATAATAATTTGAATTTAACAAATCTAAGTTCTGTAATTCACTATTACAAGTTCAGATCTTCAAGTTATAATTTACAATAATAATTAGAAGCTATCAATTTTAAGTTTTGTATTTGACTATTACGAGTTCAGATCTTCAAGTTATAATTTACAATAATAATTAGAAGCTATCAATTTTAAGTTCTGTATTTGACAATTACAAGTTCATATCTTCAAGTTATAATTTGCAATAATAATTAGAAGCTATCAATTTTAAGTTCTGTATTTGACAATTACTAGTTCAGATCTTCAAGTTATAATTTGAAGTAATAATTTGAATTTAACAAATCTAAGTTCTGTAATTCACTATTACAAGTTCAGATCTTCATGTTATAATTTACAATAATAATTAGTAGCTATCAATTTCAAGTTCTGTATTTGACAATTACATGTTCAGATCTTCAAGTAATAATTTGCACTAATAATTTGTATTTAACAATTAGAAGTTCTGTATTTGACAATTACAAGTTCAGATCTTCAAGTTATAATTTGCAATAATAATTAGAAGCTATCAATTTTAAGTTCTGTATTTGACAATTACTAGTTCAGATCTTCAAGTTATAATTTGAAATAATAATTTGTATTTAACAATTAGAAGTTATGTATTTGACTATTACAAGTTCAGATCTTCTAGTTATAATTTACAATAATAGTTAGAAGCTATCAATTTTAATTTCTGTATTTGACAATTACAAGTTCAGATCTACAAGTTATAATTTGCACTAATAATTTGTATTTAACAATTAGAAGTTCTGTATTTGACAATTACAAGTTCAGATATTCAAGTTATAATTTGAAATAATAATTAGAAGCTATCAATTTTAAGTTCTGTATTTGACCATTACAAGTTCAGATCTTCAAGTTATAATTTGCAATAATAATTAGAAGCTATAAATTTTAAGTTCTGTATTTGACAATTACAAGTTCAGATCTTCAAGTTATAATTTGCACTAATAATTTGTATTTAACAATTAGAAGTTCTGTATTTGACAATTACAAGTTCAGATCTTCAAGTTATAATTTGCAATAATAATTAGAAGCTATCAATTTTAAGTTCTGTATTTGACAATTACTAGTTCAGATCTTCAAGTTATAATTTGCACTAATAATTTGTATTTAACAATTAGAAGTTCTGTATTTGACTATTACAAGTTCAGATCTTCGAATTATTATTTGCAATCTTAGTTTGAATTTAACAATTCGAAGTTCTGTATTTTCCTATTACAGGTTCAGATCTTCAAGTTATAATTTGCAATCACAATTTGTATTTAACAATGCTAAGTTGCGTATTTGTCTATTACAAGTTCAGATCTTCAAATTATATTTTGCAATAATAATTAGAAGCTATCAATTTTAAGTTCTGTATTTGACAATTACAAGTTCAGATCTTCAAGTTATTATTTGCAATAATAATTAGAAGCTATCAATTTTAAGTTCTGTATTTCACAATTACAAGTTCAGATCTTCAAGTTATAATTTACAATAATAATTAGAAGCTATCAATTTTAAGTTCTGTATTTGACAATTACAAGTTGAGATCTTCAAGTTATAATTTGCAATAATAATTAGAAGCTATCAATTTTAAGTTCTGTATTTGACAATTACTAGTTCAGATCTTCAAGTTATAATTTGAAATAATAATTTGAATTTATCAAATCTAAGTTCTGTAATTCACTATTACAAGTTCAGATCTTCAAGTTATAATTTACAATAATAATTAGAAGCTATCAATTTTAAGTGCTGTATTTGACAATTACAAGTTCAGATCTTCTAGTTATAATTTGCACTAATAATTTGTATTTAACAATTTGAAGTTTTGTATTTAACAATTACAAGTTCAGATCTTCAAGTTATAATTTGCAATAATAATTAGAAGCTATCAATTTTAAGTTCTGTATTTGACAATTACTAGTTCAGATCTTCAAGTTATAATTTGAAATAATAATTTGAATTTAACAAATCTAAGTTCTGTAATTCACGATTACAAGTTCAGATCTTCAAGTTATAACTTACAATAATAATTAGAAGCTATCAATTTTAAGTTCTGTATTTGACAATTACAAGTTCAGATCTTCTAGTTATAATTTGCAATAATAATTTGTATTTAACAATTTGAAGTTTTGTATTTAACAATTACAAGTTCAGATCTTCAAGTTATAATTTGCAATAATAATTAGAAGCTATCAATTTTAAGTTCTGTATTTGACAATTACTAGTTCAGATCTTCAAGTTATAATTTGAAATAATAATTTGAATTTAACAAATCTAAGTTCTGTAATTCACGATTACAAGTTCAGATCTTCAAGTTATAACTTACAATAATAATTAGAAGCTATCAATTTTAAGTTCTGTATTTGACAATTACAAGTTCAGATCTTCAAGTTATTATTTGCAATAATAATTTGAAGCTATCAATTTTAAGTTCTGTATTTCACAATTACAAGTTCAGATCTTCAAGTTATAATTTACAATAATAATTAGAAGCTATCAATTTTAAGTTCTGTATTTGACAATTACAAGTTCAGATCTTCAAGTTATATTTTGCAATAATAATTAGAAGCTATCAATTTTAAGTTCTGTATTTGATAATTACTAGTTCAGATCTTCAAGTTATAATTTGAAATAATAATTTGAATTTATCAAATCTAAGTTCTGTAATTCACTATTACAAGTTCAGATGTTCAAGTTATAATTTACAATAAAAATTAGAAGCTATCAATTTTAAGTGCTGTATTTGACAATTACAAGTTCAGATCTTCTAGTTATAATTTGCACTAATAATTTGTATTTAACAATTTGAAGTTCTGTATTTAACAATTACAAGTTCAGATCTTCAAGTTATAATTTGCAATAATAATTAGAAGCTATCAATTTTAAGTTCTGTATTTGACAATTACTAGTTCAGATCTTCAAGTTATAATTTGAAATAATAATTTGAATTTAACAAATCTAAGTTCTGTAATTCACGATTACAAGTTCAGATCTTCAAGTTATAACTTACAATAATAATTAGAAGCTATCAATTTTAAATTCTGTATTTGACAATTACAAGTTCAGATCTTCAAGTTATAATTTGCAATAATAATTAGAAGCTATCAATTTTAAGTTCTGTATTTGACAATTACAAGTTCAGATCTTCAAGTTATAATTTGAAATAATAATTAGAAGCTATCAATTTTAAGTTCTGTATTTGACAATTACAAGTTCAGATCTTCTAGTTATAATTTGCAATAATAATTAGAAGCTATCAATTTTAAGATCTGTATTTGACAATTACTAGTTCAGAACTTCAAGTTATAATTTGCAATAAAAATTTGTATTTAACAATTAGAAGTTCTGTATTTGACTATTACAAGTTCAGATCTTCGAATTATTATTTGCAATCTTAGTTTGAATTTAACAATTCGAAGTTCTGTATTTTCCTATTACAGGTTCAGATCTTCAAGTTATAATTTGCAATCACAATTTGTATTTAACAATGCTAAGTTGCGTATTTGTCTATTACAAGTTCAGATCTTCAAATTATATTTTGCAATAATAATTAGAAGCTATCAATTTTAAGTTCTGTATTTGACAATTACAAGTTCAGATCTTCAAGTTATTATTTGCAATAATAATTAGAAGCTATCAATTTTAAGTTCTGTATTTCACAATTACAAGTTCAGATCTTCAAGTTATAATTTACAATAATAATTAGAAGCTATCAATTTTAAGTTCTGTATTTGACAATTACAAGTTGAGATCTTCAAGTTATAATTTGCAATAATAATTAGAAGCTATCAATTTTAAGTTCTGTATTTGACAATTACTAGTTCAGATCTTCAAGTTATAATTTGAAATAATAATTTGAATTTATCAAATCTAAGTTCTGTAATTCACTATTACAAGTTCAGATCTTCAAGTTATAATTTACAATAATAATTAGAAGCTATCAATTTTAAGTGCTGTATTTGACAATTACAAGTTCAGATCTTCTAGTTATAATTTGCACTAATAATTTGTATTTAACAATTTGAAGTTTTGTATTTAACAATTACATGTTCAGATCTTCAAGTTATAATTTGCAATAATAATTAGAAGCTATCAATTTTAAGTTCTGTATTTGACAATTACTAGTTCAGATCTTCAAGTTATAATTTGAAATAATAATTTGAATTTAACAAATCTAAGTTCTGTAATTCACGATTACAAGTTCAGATCTTCAAGTTATAACTTACAATAATAATTAGAAGCTATCAATTTTAAGTTCTGTATTTGACAATTACAAGTTCAGATCTTCTAGTTATAATTTGCAATAATAATTTGTATTTAACAATTTGAAGTTCTGTATTTAACAATTACAAGTTCAGATCTTCAAGTTATAATTTGCAATAATAATTAGAAGCTATCAATTTTAAGTTCTGTATTTGACAATTACAAGTTCAGATCTTCAAGTTATAATTTGAAATAATAATTAGAAGCTATCAATTTTAAGTTCTGTATTTGACAATTACAAGTTCAGATCTTCTAGTTATAATTTGCAATAATAATTAGAAGCTATCAATTTTAAGATCTGTATTTGACAATTACTAGTTCAGAACTTCAAGTTATAATTTGCAATAATAATTTGTATTTAACAATTAGAAGTTCTGTATTTGACTATTACAAGTTAAGATCTTCGAATTATTATTTGCAATCTTAGTTTGAATTTAACAATTCGAAGTTCTGTATTTTCCTATTACAGGTTCAGATCTTCAAGTTATAATTTGCAATCACAATTTGTATTTAACAATGCTAAGTTGCGTATTTGTCTATTACAAGTTCAGATCTTCAAATTATAATTTGCAATAATAATTAGAAGCTATCAATTTTAAGTTCTGTATTTGACAATTACAAGTTCAGATATTCAAGTTATTATTTGCAATAATAATTTGAAGCTATCAATTTTAAGTTCTGTATTTCACAATTACAAGTTCAGATCTTCAAGTTATAATTTACAATAATAATTAGAAGCTATCAATTTTAAGTTCTGTATTTGACAATTACAAGTTCAGATCTTCAAGTTATAATTTGCAATAATAATTAGAAGCTATCAATTTTAAGTTCTGTATTTGATAATTACTAGTTCAGATCTTCAAGTTATAATTTGAAATAATAATTTGAATTTATCAAATCTAAGTTCTGTAATTCACTATTACAAGTTCAGATGTTCAAGTTATAATTTACAATAATAATTAGAAGCTATCAATTTTAAGTGCTGTATTTGACAATTACAAGTTCAGATCTTCTAGTTATAATTTGCACTAATAATTTGTATTTAACAATTTGAAGTTCTGTATTTAACAATTACAAGTTCAGATCTTCAAGTTATAATTTGCAATAATAATTAGAAGCTATCAATTTTAAGTTCTGTATTTGACAATTACTAGTTCAGATCTTCAAGTTATAATTTGAAATAATAATTTGAATTTAACAAATCTAAGTTCTGTAATTCACGATTACAAGTTCAGATCTTCAAGTTATAACTTACAATAATAATTAGAAGCTATCAATTTTAAGTTCTGTATTTGACAATTACAAGTTCAGATCTTCAAGTTATAATTTGCAATAATAATTAGAAGCTATCAATTTTAAGTTCTGTATTTGACAATTACAAGTTCAGATCTTCAAGTTATAATTTGAAATAATAATTAGAAGCTATCAATTTTAAGTTCTGTATTTGACTATTACAAGTTCAGATCTTCTAGTTATAATTTGCAATAATAATTAGAAGCTATCAATTTTAAGATCTGTATTTGACAATTACTAGTTCAGAACTGCAAGTTATAATTTGCAATAAAAATTTGTATTTAACAATTAGAAGTTCTGTATTTGACTATTACAAGTTCAGATCTTCGAATTATTATTTGCAATCTTAGTTTGAATTTAACAATTCGAAGTTCTGTATTTTCCTATTACAGGTACAGATCTTCAAGTTATAATTTGCAATCACAATTTGTATTTAACAATGCTAAGTTGCGTATTTGTCTATTACAAGTTCAGATCTTCAAATTATATTTTGCAATAATAATTAGAAGCTATCAATTTTAAGTTCTGTATTTGACAATTACAAGTTTAGATCTTCAAGTTATTATTTGCAATAATAATTAGAAGCTATCAATTTTAAGTTCTGTATTTCACAATTACAAGTTCAGATCTTCAAGTTATAATTTACAATAATAATTAGAAGCTATCAATTTTAAGTTCTGTATTTGACAATTACAAGTTCAGATCTTCAAGTTATAATTTGCAATAATAATTAGAAGCTATCAATTTTAAGTTCTGTATTTGACAATTACAAGTTGAGATCTTCAAGTTATAATTTGCAATAATAATTAGAAGCTATCAATTTTAAGTTCTGTATTTGACAATTACTAGTTCAGATCTTCAAGTTATAATTTGAAATAATAATTTGAATTTATCAAATCTAAGTTCTGTAATTCACTATTACAAGTTCAGATCTTCAAGTTATAATTTACAATAATAATTAGAAGCTATCAATTTTAAGTTCTGTATTTGACAATTACAAGTTCAGATCTTCAAGTTATAATTTACAATAATAATTAGAAGCTATCAATTTTAAGTTCTGTATTTGACAATTACAAGTTGAGATCTTCAAGTTATAATTTGCAATAATAATTAGAAGCTATCAATTTTAAGTTCTGTATTTGACAATTACTAGTTCAGATCTTCAAGTTATAATTTGAAATAATAATTTGAATTTATCAAATCTAAGTTCTGTAATTCACTATTACAAGTTCAGATCTTCAAGTTATAATTTACAATAATAATTAGAAGCTATCAATTTTAAGTGCTGTATTTGACAATTACAAGTTCAGATCTACTAGTTATAATTTGCACTAATAATTTGTATTTAACAATTTGAAGTTTTGTATTTAACAATTACATGTTCAGATCTTCAAGTTATAATTTGCAATAATAATTAGAAGCTATCAATTTTAAGTTCTGTATTTGACAATTACTAGTTCAGATCTTCAAGTTATAATTTGAAATAATAATTTGAATTTAACAAATCTAAGTTCTGTAATTCACGATTACAAGTTCAGATCTTCAAGTTATAACTTACAATAATAATTAGAAGCTATCAATTTTAAGTTCTGTATTTGACAATTACAAGTTCAGATCTTCTAGTTATAATTTGCAATAATAATTTGTATTTAACAATTTGAAGTTCTGTATTTAACAATTACAAGTTCAGATCTTCAAGTTATAATTTGCAATAATAATTAGAAGCTATCAATTTTAAGTTCTGTATTTGACAATTACAAGTTCAGATCTTCAAGTTATAATTTGAAATAATAATTAGAAGCTATCAATTTTAAGTTCTGTATTTGACAATTACAAGTTCAGATCTTCTAGTTATAATTTGCAATAATAATTAGAAGCTATCAATTTTAAGATCTGTATTTGACAATTACTAGTTCAGAACTTCAAGTTATAATTTGCAATAATAATTTGTATTTAACAATTAGAAGTTCTGTATTTGACTATTACAAGTTAAGATCTTCGAATTATTATTTGCAATCTTAGTTTGAATTTAACAATTCGAAGTTCTGTATTTTCCTATTACAGGTTCAGATCTTCAAGTTATAATTTGCAATCACAATTTGTATTTAACAATGCTAAGTTGCGTATTTGTCTATTACAAGTTCAGATCTTCAAATTATAATTTGCAATAATAATTAGAAGCTATCAATTTTAAGTTCTGTATTTGACAATTACAAGTTCAGATATTCAAGTTATTATTTGCAATAATAATTTGAAGCTATCAATTTTAAGTTCTGTATTTCACAATTACAAGTTCAGATCTTCAAGTTATAATTTACAATAATAATTAGAAGCTATCAATTTTAAGTTCTGTATTTGACAATTACAAGTTCAGATCTTCAAGTTATAATTTGCAATAATAATTAGAAGCTATCAATTTTAAGTTCTGTATTTGATAATTACTAGTTCAGATCTTCAAGTTATAATTTGAAATAATAATTTGAATTTATCAAATCTAAGTTCTGTAATTCACTATTACAAGTTCAGATGTTCAAGTTATAATTTACAATAATAATTAGAAGCTATCAATTTTAAGTGCTGTATTTGACAATTACAAGTTCAGATCTTCTAGTTATAATTTGCACTAATAATTTGTATTTAACAATTTGAAGTTCTGTATTTAACAATTACAAGTTCAGATCTTCAAGTTATAATTTGCAATAATAATTAGAAGCTATCAATTTTAAGTTCTGTATTTGACAATTACTAGTTCAGATCTTCAAGTTATAATTTGAAATAATAATTTGAATTTAACAAATCTAAGTTCTGTAATTCACGATTACAAGTTCAGATCTTCAAGTTATAACTTACAATAATAATTAGAAGCTATCAATTTTAAGTTCTGTATTTGACAATTACAAGTTCAGATCTTCAAGTTATAATTTGCAATAATAATTAGAAGCTATCAATTTTAAGTTCTGTATTTGACAATTACAAGTTCAGATCTTCAAGTTATAATTTGAAATAATAATTAGAAGCTATCAATTTTAAGTTCTGTATTTGACTATTACAAGTTCAGATCTTCTAGTTATAATTTGCAATAATAATTAGAAGCTATCAATTTTAAGATCTGTATTTGACAATTACTAGTTCAGAACTGCAAGTTATAATTTGCAATAAAAATTTGTATTTAACAATTAGAAGTTCTGTATTTGACTATTACAAGTTCAGATCTTCGAATTATTATTTGCAATCTTAGTTTGAATTTAACAATTCGAAGTTCTGTATTTTCCTATTACAGGTACAGATCTTCAAGTTATAATTTGCAATCACAATTTGTATTTAACAATGCTAAGTTGCGTATTTGTCTATTACAAGTTCAGATCTTCAAATTATATTTTGCAATAATAATTAGAAGCTATCAATTTTAAGTTCTGTATTTGACAATTACAAGTTTAGATCTTCAAGTTATTATTTGCAATAATAATTAGAAGCTATCAATTTTAAGTTCTGTATTTCACAATTACAAGTTCAGATCTTCAAGTTATAATTTACAATAATAATTAGAAGCTATCAATTTTAAGTTCTGTATTTGACAATTACAAGTTCAGATCTTCAAGTTATAATTTGCAATAATAATTAGAAGCTATCAATTTTAAGTTCGGTATTTGACAATTACTAGTTCAGATCTTCAAGTTATAATTTGAAATAATAATTTGAATTTATCAAATCTAAGTTCTGTAATTCACTATTACAAGTTCAGATGTTCAAGTTATAATAATAATTAGAAGCTATCAATTTTAAGTGCTGTATTTAACAATTACAAGTTCAGATCTTCTAGTTATAATTTGCACTAATAATTTGTATTTAACAATTTGAAGTTCTGTATTTAACAATTACAAGTTCAGATCTTCAAGTTATAATTTGCAATAATAATTAGAAGCTATCAATTTTAAGTTCTGTATTTGACAATTACAAGTTCAGATCTTCAAGTTATAATTTGCAATAATAATTAGAAGCTATCAATTTTAAGTTCTGTATTTGATAATTACTAGTTCAGATCTTCAAGTTATAATTTGAAATAATAATTTGAATTTATCAAATCTAAGTTCTGTAATTCACTATTACAAGTTCAGATGTTCAAGTTATAATTTACAATAATAATTAGAAGCTATCAATTTTAAGTGCTGTATTTGACAATTACAAGTTCAGATCTTCAAGTTATAATTTGCACTAATAATTTGTATTTAACAATTTGAAGTTCTGTATTTGACAATTACAAGTTCAGATCTGCAAGTTATAATTTGCAATAATAATTAGAAGCTATCAATTTTATGTTCTGTATTTGACAATTACAAGTTCAGATCTTCAAGTTATAATTTGAAATAATAATTAGAAGCTCTCAATTTTAAGTTCTGTATTTGACAATTACAGGTTCAGATCTTCAAGTTATAATTTGCAATCACAATTTGTATTTAACAATGCTAAGTTGCGTATTTGTCTATTACAAGTTCAGATCTTCAAATTATAATTTGCAATAATAATTAGAAGCTATCACTCTTAAGTTCTGTATTTGACAATTACAAGTTCAGATCTTCAAGTTATAATTTACAATAATAATTAGAAGCTATCAATTTTAAGTTCTGTATTTGACAATTACAAGTTCAGATCTTCAAGTTATAATTTGCAATAATAATTAGAAGCTATCAATTTTAAGTTCTGCATTTGACAATTACTAGTTCAGATCTTCAAGTTATAATTTGAAATAATAATTTGAATTTAACAAATCTAAGTTCTGTAATTCATGATTACAAGTTCAGATCTTCAAGTTATAACTTACAATAATAATTAGAAGCTATCAATTTTAAGTTCTGTATTTGACAATAACAAGTTCAGATCTTCAAGTTATAATTTGCAATAATAATTAGAAGCTATTAATTTTAAGTTCTGTATTTGACAATTACAAGTTCAGATCTTCAAGTTATAATTTGCAATAATAATTAGAAGCTATCAATTTTAAGTTCTGAATTTGACAATTAAAAGATCAGATCTTCAAGTTATTATTTGCAATAATAATTAGAAGCTATCAATCTTAAGTTCTGTATTTGACAATTACTAGTTCAGATCTTCAAGTTATAATTTACAATAATAATTAGAAGCTATCAATTTTAAGTTCTGTATTTGACAATTACAAGTTCAGATCTTCAAGTTATAATTTGCAATAATAATTAGAAGCTATCAATTTTAAGTTCTGCATTTGACAATTACTAGTTCAGATCTTCAAGTTATAATTTGAAATAATAATTTGAATTTAACAAATCTAAGTTCTGTAATTCATGATTACAAGTTCAGATCTTCAAGTTATAACTTACAATAATAATTAGAAGCTATCAATTTTAAGTTCTGTATTTGACAATTACAAGTTCAGATCTTCAAGTTATAATTTGCAATAATAATTAGAAGCTATTAATTTTAAGTTCTGTATTTGACAATTACAAGTTCAAATCTTCAAGTTATAATTTGAAATAATAATTAGAAGCTATCAATTTTATGTTCTGTATTTGACAATTACAAGTTCAGATCTTCAAGTTATAATTCGCAATAATAATTAGAAGCTATCAATTTTAAGTTCTGTATTTGACAATTACAAGTTCAGATCTTCAAGTTATAATTTTCAATAATTATTAGAAGCTATCAATTTTAAGTTCTGTATTTGACAATTACTAGTTCAGATCTTCAAGTTAGATTTTGAAATAATAATTTGAATTTAACAAATCTAAGTTCTGTAATTCACTATTACAAGTTCAGATCTTCAAGTTATAATTTACAATAATAATTAGAAGCTATCAATTTTAAGTTCTGTATTTGACAATTACAAGTTCAGATCTTCAAGTTATAATTTGCACTAATAATTTGTATTTAACAATTAGAAGTTCTGTATTTGACAATTACAAGTTCAGATCTTCAAGTTATAATTTGCAATAATAATTAGAAGCTATCAATTTTAAGTTCTGTATTTGACAATTACAAGTTCAGATCTTCAAGTTATAATTTGATATAATAATTAGAAGCTATCAATTTTAAGTTCTGTATTTGACAATTACAAGTTCAGATCTTCTAGTTATAATTTGCAATAATAATTAGAAGCTATCAATTTTAAGATCTGTATTTGACAATTACTAGTTCAGAACTTCAAGTTATAATATGCACTAATAATTTGTATTTAACAATTAGAAGTTCTGTATTTGATTATTACAAGTTCAGATCTTCGAATTATTATTTGCAATCTTAGTTTGAATTTAACAATTCGAAGTTCTGTATATTCCTATTACAGGTTCAGATCTTCCAGTTATAATTTGCAATCACAATTTGTATTTAACAATGCTAAGTTGCGTATTTGTCTATTACAAGTTCAGGTCTTCAAATTATAATTTGCAATAATAATTAGAAGCTATCAATTTTAAGTTCTGTATTTGACAATTACAAGTTCAGATCTTCAAGTTATAATTTGCAATAATAATTAGAAGCTATCAATTTTAAGTTCTGTATTTGACAATTACTAGTTCAGATCTTCAAGTAATAAGTTGAAATAATAATTTGTATTTAACAATGCTAAGTTGCGTATTTGTCTATTACAAGTTCAGATCTTCAAATTATAATTTGCAATAATAATTAGAAGCTATCAATTTTAAGTTCTGTATTTGACAATTACAAGTTCAGATCTTCAAGTTATAATTTGCACTAATAATTTGTATTTAACAATTTGAAGTTCTGTATTTGACAATTACAAGTTCAGATCTGCAAGTTATAATTTGCAATAATAATTAGAAGCTATCAATTTTAAGATCTGTATTTGACAATTACTAGTTCAGAACTGCAAGTTATAATTTGCAATAAAAATTTGTATTTAACAATTAGAAGTTCTGTATTTGACTATTAGGCCAAGCAATAGGGGAGTCAAAAGTGTTCTAGATGGAAAAAAATACCGGAGTTTTGAAACTTGGCAGTTAAGTACATATGTATGACCTCTACTACATACATGATTTGCGACCTTGGCAAGCCGCCGCTAGGGCCGCCATGTTGATAAAATGGCGTCAAAAATCAGTTTTTTGGCCATATTTATCTTACAGTACCTCCTAGATAAAAAATAGTTATTAGAAGAATTATAGACAACAAGATTCTCTACAAGTTCCGTCAACGTGTTTTTTTTGTGGGATCAATATTTTCGGAGTTATCTGCAGAAAAACGAGGGGGATTATAGTAAAATTGTACAAATTACTCCCGGACAACGTGATAGTCCCTTTTATTTATCTACCTATTCAGTAAATATTACTTATACTCATTTCCGCACCACCTGAGGTAGAGTATCCAGCGCGTTTTTTTTATCGTGGTTTCCCCAGTAGGCCTAATCCACATTTATTTTGTATGTTTAATAAACAGTTATAGATGAACCAGATTAGGTTACGTCTACACTACACAGTGGCTGGGAATATGGTCTCCACGTTTTCTATTTCCTCTTCCCCAGAATCATCGTCGTTTACATTAGATGTCCGCAGATGGATCATATCGTCTAGATCTTCGTCTTCTGAATCCGTTAAAATTTTAGCAATGTTATCGCAAGAATCTCCGTTGCAGTACATGCAAATAACTGAACAATTTAATCCCGCTTTTTTGCAACCGCATGCGGAGACGCATCCTTTTTTGCATTTGCAAGAAATAAATTTAAGCAGCTTTTCTGGAGCAGGATCTTTCGTGGTTTTAACAGGTATAAGACCAGTCTTACTTTTTTTCCATCCCCATTCATCCGGACTTTTTTCAATGCCGTACCAGGTTTGTACCTGATGATAGGTTCGGAAGGAATGCTGTTTTGCAGCGTCTGCTGTGGGGGGAAGTGAAGCAAGGTTAACTTTACTTTTTGTTGCCGATCTTGTAAATTGCTGATAACGGATAAAATCCAGAGATACATTTTTTTGCGATACTTCGTAAAGTCTACACAAAAATTTTTCACCTGCTGCTGCAATGGCGTTGATGTCTGCACTTTCTTCTTTAAATATTTGAACAATTTCATTTAATTCCGGGAATTTCGTAATTATCTTAAGAAATTTGTTTTTACCTTGGTTAAAAATGGCAGATGTCGTGTCGCAACCGCTAAATGCGTGTAAAAACAATATGTTGTCTGCTACTCTTGGTTCCTGTAGACTTTGTGCTGAGTAAATTTGTTCTGCATTTTTTCCCTTGCCCGGTTTTAAAAAATATACATTTCGATGTTTATTTGCTAGCGCAACTAAAAGAACAAGAAGGTCGATATCTTCTCCTACGATAAATGTAGAGTTATACGATGACGATGTGGTTATTGCTGTCCTTACAATTAACGTGTCAGCGTCTTCTATGGCCTGATGAATGGTGAAGTTGGATTCCTTAAACTTCTCTATAAGCAAGGTGATAAGACGACTCTTGTTGTGTTCATTGGCCAGGAATCTGGATTGAGAATACGTCGTAATCATCGATTCATCAAAAATTATATCCGCAGATGTTTGCTTTTTAGATCGAAGAAGACGTTCTACACTTTTTGTGCCTTTGTTTGCTGCATCAGCTGGATACCCATCAAAAACAATTATTGCATTTGAGCCATAGTGTTTTGTTACGTATTTAATATAATGAGTGCAAATAGCAGTAAATGATTCGTTGCACTGCCATACAACTCTGTGAAGCAGAAATCCTCCATCTATAATATGAACCCTGCTTCCAAATTGCGTATCACTCGGAAGTGGTGTAAAGGCCTTATATAAAGACGATTTCGTGCCTTTTTTCATTCCTGTCTCGGAAAAGAGCGACAATGGATACGGAGCAAGTTCATATTGGAGGTATTGTTGTAACTCTTCGTCTGATTGTTTTGCAATACACATCCTATGAAATATTAAGAGTGGATCTATAGGAACAGCTACTTCATCAATTGTAATGCTGTTATTGACAGCCCCAAGGGGAATCACTCTCTCCTTACGTTTAAATTTAACTGAGTTAAAATCTTTGCCTATTATATTTGCAATTCCAATAGAGCCAATATCTTGAGCCTTGTAGCAGTTAATACGCTCATCTCCAACAACTCCAGTACTTATAGACAATATGTTATTTATTTTAGGAAATGGGCAATGCTGATTGAACCAGTTAATTAGCTTTTCTGTATCTATACTGTCACGAATTGTTCGTGATCTTCTCATGTCAACGTGTTGCTCTGTTGTTTCACTAGATATGCCACAAAAATTTTCAATTTCATCACACACGTTGTGCAAAAAAACCATTCCTAATGTCCACTTTGTCAAAACGCTATCTGTTATTCCACGTCCATGGGTAAGTCCACCTATACTTTTCATAGTCCTCATCAGTGTCTGCTCGATGGTCATGTCAGACCAAATTCCAGACCAAAATTTATCCGAGCGTCTAATGGTAAAATATCCCTTTGTCGTAAATGTTTCGTATTCTACCGGATCCATTTTATCTTGCAAAGTAAGCATATCCTGCAAATACAAATGGCTAGACTTTGCGTAAAAAAAGTGACCACTTGCATGGAAGAAAGGTAACATTTTTTGCACTGTATCAAGGTGTAGCCTCCAGTTGCCCGTGCGTTCCGCTTCAATAAACTGCTTTAACAAAGTCACCATTCTAAAATACTGGATCCATAATTTGGCAGTAGGCCCATTATTTTCTAATTTCTGAAGTTCATTTTGCAATTTGTTTGCAACAATTTTGTAAAAATCTTGATCGCCTGCTGTAAGGATAACGGATCTATCAGAATCGTTTATTATGTTTTCCAATGCTACCCGGTCTTCTTCACTAAAATTAACTGTCTGGAATACTATATTGGCTAAAGCAAGATGGGACAAAATATGAGCTCTTACTGCACGCGAGTATGCATGCCCTGTAAGCATTTTTTCTACAGAATTTTCAGCATATATAACAGCAAATAAATCTTTTAGACCGCTTCCGGCCATAACATAGCCTATGCATCCCATAAAGGACATCAATAAATGAAATCCCCCGAGTCTAATGACGATATTTCCGAGATGCTCTTGGTCGTTATTCGAAATAATGTCTCTAGCTTTCATGTAAAGCGGCTGATCAAAGGTTACAAAACAGGTACGCTGGTTTAAAGATTCACATTTGTTCGAAGCGGAAATGAGAGCAGTAAGTATAGTATTGTAGTCACTAGGTGGAGCATTAATAAATGGAAGGCATAACACATGTGACTTTGAAAAGGGCATTTGGTCACTTGCCTGTTCCATGAAACCATTCCATCCGGGTATTAAAGGAAACTTCGCCCACTTCGCATAAAGCCAAAAGAAATCTGATGCTGATGGTAATATTTCAAGTGACACCGGATTTATACTTGTCAAGTCTGCTATAGATACTGCTTTTAAGCCTGAATTATTTTTCCTTTCGAAAGCTTCCAAAGGAATTGACCTATATTTTCCTACGACTGTTGCTGAAGGCATTCTGGAAAGCCGTTCAATATTGTGATCCGGAATTATCGCGGTTTTAGGTGTAACACAGTGAATACCTCCCATTGCATGAAAGGTGCTTAAACCATCTAAAGTATGAGTGTTGAAGTCAGCATTGTCAAACACGAATTGTGAAAATGCATTTGGCTGAATCGTGATTCCTGGGCGCATAATAGCAGACACTTCAAAAAGTCCTACCTCGCTGTAAGATGCGCAAAATCCTAACGAAGATACCACTTCTAGTAGTTTTCTTGATCCAAACTTCTTGTATAAATATGCTGCTAGGCCAATTTGTAATCCTGATAAAAATGATCGAGGTCGAACTGCAGAAATAATAGCATGAGCAAATGCAGTACATTTGGTTTTCCATTTATTTAGAGAACCACGCTTGTTTTTTAAAACAATATCTTGAAGTAGAAGTTGGAGGCTCTCCGGAATAACTGTGTCAACTTCTTGTAAAAAACTGTCAGAAGGTGGATAATGCGAAATTTCGTACACCTGGGATCGAATATCTTCCAGTACAATTGTTGCAGCAGCTTTAACAATGCGCAGTCTCTCTTTTTTGGGATTCAATTTTTTATCTTTGTACCAGGACTCAGTAAGTAACTTGTATCCCGTATTTCGAAAACAGACAACAGGTGGTTTGTGTGCAGTTACGGCGATTAGAATATCATCGCCATATTTTTGTAATAATTTAGTTTTAACAGTTTTTATGTGCGGACGATATTCCCCTTCGATTTGATCTAACAAATTATCTAAAGAGAATTGGCATTCGTCAGAGTTTTCTTCAAGATATGAGTAAATATTTTCCATAGCTTCTTCTACATTTGTGGCATGTGGACGTCCCCTTTTTTCTCGGGCTGATGGAAAGATGCGAAATTTTTTCATGCATGAGTTGTGGTATTTAGCATCCGCAGCGACCAAATCGGAAATATGCTCAAGGCGATTTATTACGGTTTGTCCCCATTCATCCTGACGGTCTTGAGCTAATTTTAAAATACTGTCTTTCATTGATAACTTGCGGACTTCGTACACTAATTCACGATCGATGATGCGTTTTTTTTTTTGCTCTTCTAGAAAATAATTCGAAATTTCAAAGCCACATAAAAAGCATGCACCCTTAAAATAAAACACGGGGGCTGCCGATCGCAATGATGTTCCTGGAATCGCAGTATCTTTTCGTTGCAAATACGCAATGATAAGCTTTTCGTTATTGTATTGCTTTCGACATTTATCGTGTACAATCACAGATTCCAGGTTTTTTAGAAAAAAATCACTTTTGCCGTCTTTTCTCTTAATACTCGATTGTCTAAAAGTATTTAAACCCCTTTCTTGTACCGTAATAACTATACCTTCGTTTAAAGTTTTTTCACATATAAAACAAGTTTGCTGTACAGAGGCCATAGTCACAACCCCTACAATAAACAACGGAAAACCTTAATCACAAGAAATTCACAAAACGAAAAATGTGTAACGAAACAATAGCCTCGTTGTAAATACACGCACAATCGACTGAATTAATATCGATCAATCTCGCGCTGCCTTCGCTTAGCGACAAATGTAAAGGGGGGATGAAATTCGCCGCCTTCTGTAGATAACAATAAATTAATAGTGCAGCATACCTGTACAATACGGTTTAATATCGAATAAGTAAATAGTACTAAATACGCGACAAAAATTGCAGTGGCGGGCCTCAAACAAGTGTATTTTACCGATTTGAAATAACTTTCATTGACTTATATAAATGTTATTCTTAATCCATCAATCACACAGAAAAATGTTATGTATCAAATTTGTAGATAATTTCTCTCTCTTCAATTTTTGTCATATCTATTTTTTATCTAGGGGTTACTGAAAAGGAGATATGGCTAAAAAACTAATTTTGGGCGCCATTTTTACAAGATGGCGGCGCGAGCGGCTGCGTGCCGAGGTCGCAAATTTGATATTTTGTTTAGATCATAAACTTGTACCGATATACAAAATTTCAAAACTCCGGTATTTTTTTCCAGGCAAATATACCTATTGCTTGGCCTATATTACAAGTTCAGATCTTCGAATTATTATTTGCAATCTTAGTTTGAATTTAACAATTCGAAGTTCTGTATTTTCCTATTACAGGTACAGATCTTCAAGTTATAATTTGCAATCACAATTTGTATTTAACAATGCTAAGTTGCGTATTTGTCTATTACAAGTTCAGATCTTCAAATTATATTTTGCAATAATAATTAGAAGCTATCAATTTTAAGTTCTGTATTTGACAATTACAAGTTTAGATCTTCAAGTTATTATTTGCAATAATAATTAGAAGCTATCAATTTTAAGTTCTGTATTTCACAATTACAAGTTCAGATCTTCAAGTTATAATTTACAATAATAATTAGAAGCTATCAATTTTAAGTTCTGTATTTGACAATTACAAGTTCAGATCTTCAAGTTATAATTTGCAATAATAATTAGAAGCTATCAATTTTAAGTTCGGTATTTGACAATTACTAGTTCAGATCTTCAAGTTATAATTTGAAATAATAATTTGAATTTATCAAATCTAAGTTCTGTAATTCACTATTACAAGTTCAGATGTTCAAGTTATAATTTACAATAATAATTAGAAGCTATCAATTTTAAGTGCTGTATTTAACAATTACAAGTTCAGATCTTCTAGTTATAATTTGCACTAATAATTTGTATTTAACAATTTGAAGTTCTGTATTTAACAATTACAAGTTCAGATCTTCAAGTTATAATTTGCAATAATAATTAGAAGCTATCAATTTTAAGTTCTGTATTTGACAATTACAAGTTCAGATCTTCAAGTTATAATTTGCAATAATAATTAGAAGCTATCAATTTTAAGTTCTGTATTTGATAATTACTAGTTCAGATCTTCAAGTTATAATTTGAAATAATAATTTGAATTTATCAAATCTAAGTTCTGTAATTCACTATTACAAGTTCAGATGTTCAAGTTATAATTTACAATAATAATTAGAAGCTATCAATTTTAAGTGCTGTATTTGACAATTACAAGTTCAGATCTTCAAGTTATAATTTGCACTAATAATTTGTATTTAACAATTTGAAGTTCTGTATTTGACAATTACAAGTTCAGATCTGCAAGTTATAATTTGCAATAATAATTAGAAGCTATCAATTTTATGTTCTGTATTTGACAATTACAAGTTCAGATCTTCAAGTTATAATTTGAAATAATAATTAGAAGCTCTCAATTTTAAGTTCTGTATTTGACAATTACAGGTTCAGATCTTCAAGTTATAATTTGCAATCACAATTTGTATTTAACAATGCTAAGTTGCGTATTTGTCTATTACAAGTTCAGATCTTCAAATTATAATTTGCAATAATAATTAGAAGCTATCACTCTTAAGTTCTGTATTTGACAATTACAAGTTCAGATTTTCAAGTTATAATTTACAATAATAATTAGAAGCTATCAATTTTAAGTTCTGTATTTGACAATTACAAGTTCAGATCTTCAAGTTATAATTTGCAATAATAATTAGAAGCTATCAATTTTAAGTTCTGCATTTGACAATTACTAGTTCAGATCTTCAAGTTATAATTTGAAATAATAATTTGAATTTAACAAATCTAAGTTCTGTAATTCATGATTACAAGTTCAGATCTTCAAGTTATAACTTACAATAATAATTAGAAGCTATCAATTTTAAGTTCTGTATTTGACAATAACAAGTTCAGATCTTCAAGTTATAATTTGCAATAATAATTAGAAGCTATTAATTTTAAGTTCTGTATTTGACAATTACAAGTTCAGATCTTCAAGTTATAATTTGCAATAATAATTAGAAGCTATCAATTTTAAGTTCTGAATTTGACAATTAAAAGATCAGATCTTCAAGTTATTATTTGCAATAATAATTAGAAGCTATCAATCTTAAGTTCTGTATTTGACAATTACTAGTTCAGATCTTCAAGTTATAATTTACAATAATAATTAGAAGCTATCAATTTTAAGTTCTGTATTTGACAATTACAAGTTCAGATCTTCAAGTTATAATTTGCAATAATAATTAGAAGCTATCAATTTTAAGTTCTGCATTTGACAATTACTAGTTCAGATCTTCAAGTTATAATTTGAAATAATAATTTGAATTTAACAAATCTAAGTTCTGTAATTCATGATTACAAGTTCAGATCTTCAAGTTATAACTTACAATAATAATTAGAAGCTATCAATTTTAAGTTCTGTATTTGACAATTACAAGTTCAGATCTTCAAGTTATAATTTGCAATAATAATTAGAAGCTATTAATTTTAAGTTCTGTATTTGACAATTACAAGTTCAAATCTTCAAGTTATAATTTGAAATAATAATTAGAAGCTATCAATTTTATGTTCTGTATTTGACAATTACAAGTTCAGATCTTCAAGTTATAATTCGCAATAATAATTAGAAGCTATCAATTTTAAGTTCTGTATTTGACAATTACAAGTTCAGATCTTCAAGTTATAATTTTCAATAATTATTAGAAGCTATCAATTTTAAGTTCTGTATTTGACAATTACTAGTTCAGATCTTCAAGTTAGATTTTGAAATAATAATTTGAATTTAACAAATCTAAGTTCTGTAATTCACTATTACAAGTTCAGATCTTCAAGTTATAATTTACAATAATAATTAGAAGCTATCAATTTTAAGTTATGTATTTGACAATTACAAGTTCAGATCTTCAAGTTATAATTTGCACTAATAATTTGTATTTAACAATTAGAAGTTCTGTATTTGACAATTACAAGTTCAGATCTTCAAGTTATAATTTGCAATAATAATTAGAAGCTATCAATTTTAAGTTCTGTATTTGACAATTACAAGTTCAGATCTTCAAGTTATAATTTGATATAATAATTAGAAGCTATCAATTTTAAGTTCTGTATTTGACAATTACAAGTTCAGATCTTCTAGTTATAATTTGCAATAATAATTAGAAGCTATCAATTTTAAGATCTGTATTTGACAATTACTAGTTCAGAACTTCAAGTTATAATATGCACTAATAATTTGTATTTAACAATTAGAAGTTCTGTATTTGATTATTACAAGTTCAGATCTTCGAATTATTATTTGCAATCTTAGTTTGAATTTAACAATTCGAAGTTCTGTATATTCCTATTACAGGTTCAGATCTTCCAGTTATAATTTGCAATCACAATTTGTATTTAACAATGCTAAGTTGCGTATTTGTCTATTACAAGTTCAGGTCTTCAAATTATAATTTGCAATAATAATTAGAAGCTATCAATTTTAAGTTCTGTATTTGACAATTACAAGTTCAGATCTTCAAGTTATAATTTGCAATAATAATTAGAAGCTATCAATTTTAAGTTCTGTATTTGACAATTACTAGTTCAGATCTTCAAGTAATAAGTTGAAATAATAATTTGTATTTAACAATGCTAAGTTGCGTATTTGTCTATTACAAGTTCAGATCTTCAAATTATAATTTGCAATAATAATTAGAAGCTATCAATTTTAAGTTCTGTATTTGACAATTACAAGTTCAGATCTTCAAGTTATAATTTGCACTAATAATTTGTATTTAACAATTTGAAGTTCTGTATTTGACAATTACAAGTTCAGATCTGCAAGTTATAATTTGCAATAATAATTAGAAGCTATCAATTTTATGTTCTGTATTTGACAATTACAAGTTCAGATCTTCAAGTTATAATTTGAAATAATAATTAGAAGCTCTCAATTTTAAGTTCTGTATTTGACAATTACAGGTTCAGATCTTCAAGTTATAATTTGCAATCACAATTTGTATTTAACAATGCTAAGTTGCGTATTTGTCTATTACAAGTTCAGATCTTCAAATTATAATTTGCAATAATAATTAGAAGCTATCAATTTTAAGTTCTGAATTTGACAATTACAAGTTCAGATCTTCAAGTTATTATTTGCAATAATAATTAGAAGCTATCACTCTTAAGTTCTGTATTTGACAATTACAAGTTCAGATCTTCAAGTTATAATTTACAATAATAATTAGAAGCTATCAATTTTAAGTTCTGTATTTGACAATTACAAGTTCAGATCTTCAAGTTATAATTTGCAATAATAATTAGAAGCTATCAATTTTAAGTTCTGTATTTGACAATTACTAGTTCAGATCTTCAAGTAATAAGTTGAAATAATAATTTGTATTTAACAATGCTAAGTTGCGTATTTGTCTATTACAAGTTCAGATCTTCAAATTATAATTTGCAATAATAATTAGAAGCTATCAATTTTAAGTTCTGTATTTGACAATTACAAGTTCAGATCTTCAAGTTATAATTTGCACTAATAATTTGTATTTAACAATTTGAAGTTCTGTATTTGACAATTACAAGTTCAGATCTGCAAGTTATAATTTGCAATAATAATTAGAAGCTATCAATTTTATGTTCTGTATTTGACAATTACAAGTTCAGATCTTCAAGTTATAATTTGAAATAATAATTAGAAGCTCTCAATTTTAAGTTCTGTATTTGACAATTACAGGTTCAGATCTTCAAGTTATAATTTGCAATCACAATTTGTATTTAACAATGCTAAGTTGCGTATTTGTCTATTACAAGTTCAGATCTTCAAATTATAATTTGCAATAATAATTAGAAGCTATCAATTTTAAGTTCTGAATTTGACAATTACAAGTTCAGATCTTCAAGTTATTATTTGCAATAATAATTAGAAGCTATCACTCTTAAGTTCTGTATTTGACAATTACAAGTTCAGATCTTCAAGTTATAATTTACAATAATAATTAGAAGCTATCAATTTTAAGTTCTGTATTTGACAATTACAAGTTCAGATCTTCAAGTTATAATTTGCAATAATAATTAGAAGCTATCAATTTTAAGTTCTGCATTTGACAATTACTAGTTCAGATCTTCAAGTTATAATTTGAAATAATAATTTGAATTTAACAAATCTAAGTTCTGTAATTCATGATTACAAGTTCAGATCTTCAAGTTATAACTTACAATAATAATTAGAAGCTATCAATTTTAAGTTCTGTATTTGACAATAACAAGTTCAGATCTTCAAGTTATAATTTGCAATAATAATTAGAAGCTATTAATTTTAAGTTCTGTATTTGACAATTACAAGTTCAGATCTTCAAGTTATAATTTGCAATAATAATTAGAAGCTATCAATTTTAAGTTCTGAATTTGACAATTAAAAGATCAGATCTTCAAGTTATTATTTGCAATAATAATTAGAAGCTATCAATCTTAAGTTCTGTATTTGACAATTAAAAGATCAGATCTTCAAGTTATTATTTGCAATAATAATTAGAAGCTATCAATCTTAAGTTCTGTATTTGACAATTACAAGTTCAGATCTTCAAGTTATAATTTACAATAATAATTAGAAGCTATCAATTTTAAGTTCTGTATTTGACAATTACAAGTTCAGATCTTCAAGTTATAATTTGCAATAATAATTAGAAGCTATCAATTTTAAGTTCTGCATTTGACAATTACTAGTTCAGATCTTCAAGTTATAATTTGAAATAATAATTTGAATTTAACAAATCTAAGTTCTGTAATTCATGATTACAAATTCAGATCTTCAAGTTATAACTTACAATAATAATTAGAAGCTATCAATTTTAAGTTCTGTATTTGACAATTACAAGTTCAGATCTTCAAGTTATAATTTGCAATAATAATTAGAAGCTATTAATTTTAAGTTCTGTATTTGACAATTACAAGTTCAGATCTTCAAGTTATAATTTGAAATAATAATTAGAAGCTATCAATTTTATGTTCTATATTTGACAATTACAAGTTCAGATCTTCAAGTTATAATTCGCAATAATAATTAGAAGCTATCAATTTTAAGTTCTGTATTTGACAATTACAAGTTCAGATCTTCAAGTTATAATTTTCAATAATTATTAGAAGCTATCAATTTTAAGTTCTGTATTTGACAATTACTAGTTCAGATCTACAAGTTAGATTTTGAAATAATAATTTGAATTTAACAAATCTAAGTTCTGTAATTCACTATTACAAGTTCAGATCTTCAAGTTATAATTTACAATAATAATTAGAAGCTATCAATTTTAAGTTCCGTATTTGACAATTACAAGTTCAGATCTTCAAGTTATAATTTGCACTAATAATTTGTATTTAACAATTAGAAGTTCTGTATTTGACAATTACAAGTTCAGATCTTCAAGTTATAATTTGCAATAATAATTAGAAGCTATCAATTTTAAGTTCTGTATTTGACAATTACAAGTTCAGATTTTCAAGTTATAATTTGATATAATAATTAGAAGCTATCAATTTTAAGTTCTGTATTTGACAATTACAAGTTCAGATCTTCTAGTTATAATTTGCAATAATAATTAGAAGCTATCAATTTTAAGATCTGTATTTGACAATTACTAGTTCAGAACTTCAAGTTATAATATGCACTAATAATTTGTATTTAACAATTAGAAGTTCTGTATTTGATTATTACAAGTTCAGATCTTCGAATTATTATTTGCAATCTTAGTTTGAATTTAACAATTCGAAGTTCTGTATATTCCTATTACAGGTTCAGATCTTCCAGTTATAATTTGCAATCACAATTTGTATTTAACAATGCTAAGTTGCGTATTTGTCTATTACAAGTTCAGGTCTTCAAATTATAATTTGCAATAATAATTAGAAGCTATCAATTTTAAGTTCTGTATTTGACAATTACAAGTTCAGATCTTCAAGTTATAATTTGCAATAATAATTAGAAGCTATCAATTTTAAGTTCTGTATTTGACAATTACTAGTTCAGATCTTCAAGTAATAATTTGAAATAATAATTTGTATTTAACAATGCTAAGTTGCGTATTTGTCTATTACAAGTTCAGATCTTCAAATTATAATTTGCAATAATAATTAGAAGCTATCAATTTTAAGTTCTGTATTTGACAATTACAAGTTCAGATCTTCAAGTTATTATTTGCAATAATAATTAGAAGCTATCAATTTTAAGTTCTGTATTTGACAATTACAGGTTCAGATCTTCACGTTATAATTTGCAATCACAATTTGTATTTAACAATGCTAAGTTGCGTATTTGTCTATTACAAATTCAGATCTTCAAATTATAATTTGCAATAATAATTAGAAGCTATCAATTTTAAGTTCTGTATTTGACAATTACAAGTTCAGATCTTCAAGTTATTATTTGCAATAATAATTAGAAGCTATCAATTTTAAATTCTGTATTTAACAATTACAAGTTCAGATCTTCAAGTTATAATATGCAATAATAATTAGAAGCTATCAATTTTAAGTTCTGTATTTGACAATTACTAGTTCAGATCTTCAAGTTATAATTTGAAATAATAATTTGAATTTAACAAATCTAAGTTCTGTAATTCACTATTACAAGTTCAGATCTTCAAGTTATAATTTACAATAAAAATTAGAAGCTATCAATTTTAAGTTCTGTATTTGACAATTACAAGTTCAGATCTTCAAGTTATAATTTGCAATAATAATTAGAAGCTATTAATTTTAAGTTCTGTATTTGACAATTACAAGTTCTGATCTTCAAGTTATAATTTGAAATAATAATTAGAAGCTATCAATTTTATGTTCTGTATTTGACAATTACAAGTTCAGATCTTCAAGTTATAATTTGCAATAATAATTAGAAGCTATCCATTTTAAGTTCTGTATTTGACAATTACAAGTTCAGATCTTCAAGTTATAATTTGCAATAATAATTAGAAGCTATCAATTTTAAGTTCTGTATTTGACAATTACTAGTTCAGATCTCCAAGTTATTATTTGCAATAATAATTAGAAGCTATCAATTTTAAGTTCTGTATTTGACAATTACAAGTTCAGATCTTCAAGTTATAATTTACAATAATAATTAGAAGCTATCCATTTTAAGTTCTGTATTTGACAATTACAAGTTCAGATCTTGAAGTTATAATTTACAATAATAATTAGAAGCTATCAATTTTAAGTTCTGTATTTGACAATTACTAGTTCAGATCTTCAAGTTATATTTTGAAATAATAATTTGAATTTAACAAATCTAGGTTCTGTAATTCACTATTACAAGTTCAGATCTTCAAGTTATAATTTACAATAATAATTAGAAGCTATCAATTTTAAGTTCTGTAGTTGACAATTACAAGTTCAGATCTTCAAGTTATAATTTGAAATAATAATTAGAAGCTATCAATTTTAAGTTCTGTATTTGACAATTACAAGTTCAGATCTTCTAGTTATAATTTGCAATAATAATTAGAAGCTATCAATTTTAAGATCTGTATTTGACAATTACAAGTTCAGATCTTCTAGTTATAATTTGAAATAATAATTAGTATTTAACAATTAGAAGTTCTGTATTTGACAATTACTAGTTCAGATTTTCAAATTATAATTTGCACTAATGATTTGTATTTAACAATTAGAAGTTCTGTATTTGACTATTACAAGTTCAGATCTTCGAATTATTATTTGCAATAATAATTAGAAGCTATCAATTTTAAGTTCTGTATTTGACTATTACAAGTTCAGATCTTCAAGTTATTATTTGCAATAATAATTAGAAGCTATCAATTTTAAGTTCTGTATTTGACAATTACAAGTTCAGATCTTCAAGTTATAATTTACAATAATAATTAGAAGCTATCAATTTTAAGTTCTGTATTTGACAATTACAAGTTCAGATCTTCAAGTTATAATTTGCAATAGTAATTAGAAGCTATCAATTTTAAGTTCTCTATTAGACAATTACTAGTTCAGATCTTCAAGTAATAATTTGAAATAATAATTTGTATTTAACAATGCTAAGTTGCGTATTTGTCTATTACAAGTTCAGATCTTCAAATTATAATTTGCAATAATAATTTGAAGCTATCAATTTTAAGTTCTGTATTTGACAATTACAAGTTCAGATCTTCAAGTTATTATTTGCAATAATAATTAGAAGCTATCAATTTTAAGTTCTGTATTTGACAATTACAGGTTCAGATCTTCAAGTTATAATTTGCAATCACAATTTGTATTTAACAATGCTAAGTTGCGTATTTGTCTATTACAAGTTCAGATCTTCAAATTATAATTTGCAATAATAATTAGAAGCTATCAATTTTAAGTTCTGTATTTGACAATTACAAGTTCAGATCTTCAAGTTATTATTTGCAATAATAATTAGAAGCTATCAATTTTAAATTCTGTATTTAACAATTACAAGTTCAGATCTTCAAGTTATAATATGCAATAATAATTAGAAGCTATCAATTTTAAGTTCTGTATTTGACAATTACTAGTTCAGATCTTCAAGTTATAATTTGAAATAATAATTTGAATTTAACAAATCTAAGTTCTGTAATTCACTATTACAAGTTCAGATCTTCAAGTTATAATTTACAATAATAATTAGAAGCTATCAATTTTAAGTTCTGTATTTGACAATTACAAGTTCAGATCTTCAAGTTATAATTTGCAATAATAATTAGAAGCTATCAATTTTAAGTTCTGTATTTGACAATTACTAGTTCAGATCTTCAAGTTATAATTTGAAATAATAATTTGAATTTAACAAATCTAAGTTCTGTAATTCACTATTACAAGTTCAGATCTTCAAGTTATAATTTACAATAATAATTAGAAGCTATCAATTTTAAGTTCTGTATTTGACAATTACAAGTTCAGATCTTCAAGTTATTATTTGCAATAATAATTAGAAGCTATCAATTTTAAGTTCTGTATTTGACAATTACTAGTTCAGATCTTCAAGTTATAATTTGCACTAATAATTTGTATTTAACAATTAGAAATTCTGTATTTGACTATTACAAGTTCAGATCTTCGAATTATTATTTGCAATCTTAGTTTGAATTTAACAATTCGAAGTTCTGTATTTACCTATTACAGGTTCAGATCTTCAAGTTATAATTTGCAATCACAATTTGTATTTAACAATGCTAAGTTGCGTATTTGTCTATTACAAGTTCAGATCTTCAAATTATAATTTGCAATAATAATTAGAAGCTATCAATTTTAAGTTCTGTATTTGACAATTACAAGTTCAGATCTTCAAGTTATTATTTGCAATAATAATTAGAAGCTATCAATTTTAAGTTCTGTATTTGACAATTACAAGTTCAGATCTTGAAGTTATAATTTACAATAATAATTAGAAGCTATCAATTTTAAGTTCTGTATTTGACAATTACTAGTTCAGATCTTCAAGTTATATTTTGAAATAATAATTTGAATTTAACAAATCTAGGTTCTGTAATTCACTATTACAAGTTCAGATCTTCAAGTTATAATTTACAATAATAATTAGAAGCTATCAATTTTAAGTTCTGTAGTTGACAATTACAAGTTCAGATCTTCAAGTTATAATTTGAAATAATAATTAGAAGCTATCAATTTTAAGTTCTGTATTTGACAATTACAAGTTCAGATCTTCTAGTTATAATTTGCAATAATAATTAGAAGCTATCAATTTTAAGATCTGTATTTGACAATTACTAGTTCAGAACTTCAAGTTATAATTTGCACTAATAATTAGTATTTAACAATTAGAAGTTCTGTATTTGACAATTACTAGTTCAGATTTTCAAATTATAATTTGCACTAATGATTTGTATTTAACAATTAGAAGTTCTGTATTTGACTATTACAAGTTCAGATCTTCGAATTATTATTTGCAATAATAATTAGAAGCTATCAATTTTAAGTTCTGTATTTGACTATTACAAGTTCAGATCTTCAAGTTATTATTTGCAATAATAATTAGAAGCTATCAATTTTAAGTTCTGTATTTGACAATTACAAGTTCAGATCTTCAAGTTATAATTTACAATAATAATTAGAAGCTATCAATTTTAAGTTCTGTATTTGACAATTACAAGTTCAGATCTTCAAGTTATAATTTGCAATAGTAATTAGAAGCTATCAATTTTAAGTTCTGTATTTGACAATTACTAGTTCAGATCTTCAAGTTATAATTTGCACTAATAATTTGTATTTAACAATTAGAAGTTCTGTATTTGACTATTACAAGTTCAGATCTTCGAATTATTATTTGCAATCTTAGTTTGAATTTAACAATTCGAAGTTCTGTATTTACCTATTACAGGTTCAGATCTTCAAGTTATAATTTGCAATCACAATTTGTATTTAACAATGCTAAGTTGCGTATTTATCTATTACAAGTTCAGATCTTCAAATTATATTTTGCAATAATAATTAGAAGCTATCAATTTTAAGTTCTGTATTTGACAATTACAAGTTCAGATCTTCAAGTTATTATTTGCAATAATAATTAGAAGCTATCAATTTTAAGTTCTGTATTTGACAATTACAAGTTCAGATCTTCAAGTTATAATTTACAATAATAATTAGAAGCTATCAATTTTAAGTTCTGTATTTGACAATTACAAGTTCAGATCTTCAAGTTATAATTTGCAATAGTAATTAGAAGCTATCAATTTTAAGTTCTGTATTTGACAATTACTAGTTCAGATCTTCAAGTTATAATTTGAAATAATAATTTGAATTTAACAAATCTAAGTTCTGTAATTCACTATTACAAGTTCAGATCTTCAAGTTATAATTTTAATAATAATTAGAAGCTATCAATTTTAAGTTCTGTATTTGACAATTACAAGTTCAGATCTTCAAGTTATAATTTGCTCTAATAATTTGTATTTAACAATTAGAAGTTCTGTATTTGACAATTACAAGTTCAGATCTTCAAGTTATAATTTGCAATAATAATTAGAAGCTATCAATTTTAAGTTCTGTATTTGACAATTACAAGTTCAGATCTTCAAGTTATAATTTGATATAATAATTAGAAGCTATCAATTTTAAGTTCTGTATTTGACAATTACAAGTTCAGATCTTCTAGTTATAATTTGCAATAATAATTAGAAGCTATCAATTTTAAGATCTGTATTTGACAATTACTAGTTCAGAACTTCAAGTTATAATATGCACTAATAATTTGTATTTAACAATTAGAAGTTCTGTATTTGATTATTACAAGTTCAGATCTTCGAATTATTATTTGCAATCTTAGTTTGAATTTAACAATTCGAAGTTCTGTATATTCCTATTACAGGTTCAGATCTTCAAGTTATAATTTGCAATCACAATTTGTATTTAACAATGCTAAGTTGCGTATTTGTCTATTACAAGTTCAGATCTTCAAATTATAATTTGCAATAATAATTAAAAGCTATCAATTTTAAGTTCTGTATTTGACAATTACAAGTTCAGATCTTCAAGTTATAATTTGCAATAATAATTAGAAGCTATCAATTTTAAGTTCTGTATTTGACAATTACTAGTTCAGATCTTCAAGTAATAATTTGAAATAATAATTTGTATTTAACAATGCTAAGTTGCGTATTTGTCTATTACAAGTTCAGATCTTCAAATTATAATTTGCAATAATAATTAGAAGCTATCAATTTTAAGTTCTGTATTTGACAATTACAAGTTCAGATCTTCAAGTTATTATTTGCAATAATAATTAGAAGCTATCAATTTTAAGTTCTGTATTTGACAATTACAGGTTCAGATCTTCAAGTTATAATTTGCAATCACAATTTGTATTTAACAATGCTAAGTTGCGTATTTGTCTATTACAAGTTCAGATCTTCAAATTATAATTTGCAATAATAATTAGAAGCTATCAATTTTAAGTTCTGTATTTGACAATTACTAGTTCAGATCTTCAAGTTATAATTTGAAATAATAATTTGAATTTAACAAATCTAAGTTCTGTAATTCACTATTACAAGTTCAGATCTTCAAGTTATAATTTACAATAATAATTAGAAGCTATCAATTTTAAGTTCTGTATTTGACAATTACAAGTTCAGATCTTCAAGTTATAATTTGCAATAATAATTAGAAGCTATTAATTTTAAGTTCTGTATTTGACAATTACAAGTTCTGATCTTCAAGTTATAATTTGAAATAATAATTAGAAGCTATCAATTTTATGTTCTGTATTTGACAATTACAAGTTCAGATCTTCAAGTTATAATTTGCAATAATAATTAGAAGCTATCAATTTTAAGTTCTGTATTTGACAATTACAAGTTCAGATCTTCAAGTTATAATTTGCAATAATAATTAGAAGCTATCAATTTTAAGTTCTGTATTTGACAATTACTAGTTCAGATCTCCAAGTTATTATTTGCAATAATAATTAGAAGCTATCAATTTTAAGTTCTGTTTTTGACAATTACAAGTTCAGATCTTCAAGTTATAATTTACAATAATAATTAGAAGCTATCCATTTTAAGTTCTGTATTTGACAATTACAAGTTCAGATCTTCAAGTTATAATTTGCAATAATAATTAGAAGCTATCAATTTTAAGTTCTGTATTTGACAATTACTAGTTCAGATCTTCAAGTTATAATTTGAAATAATAATTTGAATTTAACAAATCTAAGTTCTGTAATTCACTATTACAAGTTCAGATCTTCAAGTTATAATTTACAATAATAATTAGAAGCTATCAATTTTAAGTTCTGTATTTGACAATTACAAGTTCAGATCTTCAAGTTATTATTTGCAATAATAATTAGAAGCTATCAATTTTAAGTTCTGTATTTGACAATTACTAGTTCAGATCTTCAAGTTATAATTTCCACTAATAATTTGTATTTAACAATTAGAAATTCTGTATTTGACTATTACAAGTTCAGATCTTCGAATTATTATTTGCAATCTTAGTTTGAATTTAACAATTCGAAGTTCTGTAATTACCTATTACAGGTTCAGATCTTCAAGTTATAATTTGCAATCACAATTTGTATTTAACAATGCTAAGTTGCGTATTTGTCTATTACAAGTTCAGATCTTCTAGTTATAATTTGCACTAATAATTTGTATTTAACAATTTGAAGTTCTGTATTTAACAATTACTAGTTCAGATCTTCAAGTTATAATTTGCAATAATAATTAGAAGCAATCAATTTTAAGTTCTGTATTTGACAATTACAAGTTCAGATCTTCAAGTTATAATTTACAATAATAATTAGAAGCTATCAATTTTAAGTTCTGTATTTGACAATTACTAGTTCAGATCTTCAAGTTATAATTTGCACTAATAATTTGTATTTAACAATTAGAAGTTCTGTATTTGACTATTACAAGTTCAGATCTTCGAATTATTATTTGCAATCTTAGTTTGAATTTAACAATTCGAAGTTCTGTATTTACCTATTACAGGTTCAGATCTTCAAGTTATAATTTGCAATCACAATTTGTATTTAACAGTGCTAAGTTGCGTATTTATCTATTACAAGTTCAGATCTTCAAATTATATTTTGCAATAATAATTAGAAGCTATCAATTTTAAGTTCTGTATTTGACAATTACAAGTTCAGATCTTCAAGTTATTATTTGCAATAATAATTAGAAGCTATCAATTTTAAGTTCTGTATTTGACAATTACAAGTTCAGATCTTCAAGTTATAATTTACAATAATAATTAGAAGCTATCAATTTTAAGTTCTGTATTTGACAATTACAAGTTCAGATCTTCAAGTTATAATTTGCAATAGTAATTAGAAGCTATCAATTTTAAGTTCTGTATTTGACAATTACTAGTTCAGATCTTCAAGTTATAATTTGAAATAATAATTTGAATTTAACAAATCTAAGTTCTGTAATTCACTATTACAAGTTCAGATCTTCAAGTTATAATTTTAATAATAATTAGAAGCTATCAATTTTAAGTTCTGTATTTGACAATTACAAGTTCAGATCTTCAAGTTATAATTTGCACTAATAATTTGTATTTAACAATTAGAAGTTCTGTATTTGACAATTACAAGTTCAGATCTTCAAGTTATAATTTGCAATAATAATTAGAAGCTATCAATTTTAAGTTCTGTATTTGACAATTACAAGTTCAGATCTTCAAGTTATAATTTGATATAATAATTAGAAGCTATCAATTTTAAGTTCTGTATTTGACAATTACAAGTTCAGATCTTCTAGTTATAATTTGCAATAATAATTAGAAGCTATCAATTTTAAGATCTGTATTTGACAATTACTAGTTCAGAACTTCAAGTTATAATATGCACTAATAATTTGTATTTAACAATAAGAAGTTCTGTATTTGATTATTACAAGTTCAGATCTTCGAATTATTATTTGGAATCTTAGTTTGAATTTAACAATTCGAAGTTCTGTATATTCCTATTACAGGTTCAGATCTTCAAGTTATAATTTGCAATCACAATTTGTATTTAACAATGCTAAGTTGCGTATTTGTCTATTACAAGTTCAGATCTTCAAATTATAATTTGCAATAATAATTAAAAGCTATCAATTTTAAGTTCTGTATTTGACAATTACAAGTTCAGATCTTCAAGTAATAATTTGAAATAATAATTTGTATTTAACAATGCTAAGTTGCGTATTTGTCTATTACAAGTTCAGATCTTCAAATTATAATTTGCAATAATAATTAGAAGCTATCAATTTTAAGTTCTGTATTTGACAATTACTAGTTCAGATCTTCAAGTAATAATTTGAAATAATAATTTGTATTTAACAATGCTAAGTTGCGTATTTGTCTATTACAAGTTCAGATCTTCAAATTATAATTTGCAATAATAATTAGAAGCTATCAATTTTAAGTTCTGTATTTGACAATTACTAGTTCAGATCTTCAAGTTATAATTTGCAATCACAATTTGTATTTAACAATGCTAAGTTGCGTATTTGTCTATTACAAGTTCAGATCTTCAAATTATAATTTGCAATAATAATTAGAAGCTATCAATTTTAAGTTCTGTATTTGACAATTACAAGTTCAGATCTTCAAGTTATTATTTGCAATAATAATTAGAAGCTATCAATTTTAAATTCTGTATTTAACAATTACAAGTTCAGATCTTCAAGTTATAATATGCAATAATAATTAGAAGCTATCAATTTTAAGTTCTGTATTTGACAATTACTAGTTCAGATCTTCAAGTTATAATTTGAAATAATAATTTGAATTTAACAAATCTAAGTTCTGTAATTCACTATTACAAGTTCAGATCTTCAAGTTATAATTTACAATAATAATTAGAAGCTATCAATTTTAAGTTCTGTATTTGACAATTACAAGTTCAGATCTTCAAGTTATAATTTGCAATAATAATTAGAAGCTATTAATTTTAAGTTCTGTATTTGACAATTACAAGTTCTGATCTTCAAGTTATAATTTGAAATAATAATTAGAAGCTATCAATTTTATGTTCTGAATTTGACAATTACAAGTTCAGATCTTCAAGTTATAATTTGCAATAATAATTAGAAGCTATCAATTTTAAGTTCTGTATTTGACAATTACAAGTTCAGATCTTCAAGTTATAATTTGCAATAATAATTAGAAGCTATCAATTTTAAGTTCTGTATTTGACAATTACTAGTTCAGATCTCCAAGTTATTATTTGCAATAATAATTAGAAGCTATCAATTTTAAGTTCTGTATTTGACAATTACAAGTTCAAATCTTCAAGTTATAATTTACAATAATAATTAGAAGCTATCCATTTTAAGTTCTGTATTTGACAATTACAAGTTCAGATCTTCAAGTTATAATTTGCAATAATAATTAGAAGCTATCAATTTTAAGTTCTGTATTTGACAATTACTAGTTCAGATCTTCAAGTTATAATTTGAAATAATAATTTGAATTTAACAAATCTAAGTTCTGTAATTCACTATTACAAGTTCAGATCTTCAAGTTATAATTTACAATAATAATTAGAAGCTATCAATTTTAAGTTCTGTATTTGACAATTACAAGTTCAGATCTTCAAGTTATTATTTGCAATAATAATTAGAAGCTATCAATTTTAAGTTCTGTATTTGACAATTACTAGTTCAGATCTTCAAGTTATAATTTCCACTAATAATTTGTATTTAACAATTAGAAATTCTGTATTTGACTATTACAAGTTCAGATCTTCGAATTATTATTTGCAATCTTAGTTTGAATTTAACAATTCGAAGTTCTGTATTTACCTATTACAGGTTCAGATCTTCAAGTTATAATTTGCAATCACAATTTGTATTTAACAATGCTAAGTTGCGTATTTGTCTATTACAAGTTCAGATCTTCAAATTATAATTTGCAATAATAATTAGAAGCTATCAATTTTAAGTTCTGTATTTGACAATTACAAGTTCAGATCTTCAAGTTAATATTTGCAATAATAATTAGAAGCTATCAATTTTAAGTTCTGTATTTGACAATTACAAGTTCAGATCTTGAAGTTATAATTTACAATAATAATTAGAAGCTATCAATTTTAAGTTCTGTATTTGACAATTACTAGTTCAGATCTTCAAGTTATATTTTGAAATAATAATTTGAATTTAACAAATCTAGGTTCTGTAATTCACTATTACAAGTTCAGATCTTCAAGTTATAATTTACAATAATAATTAGAAGCTATCAATTTTAAGTTCTGTAGTTGACAATTACAAGTTCAGATCTTCAAGTTATAATTTGAAATAATAATTAGAAGCTATCAATTTTAAGTTCTGTATTTGACAATTACAAGTTCAGATCTTCTAGTTATAATTTGCAATAATAATTAGAAGCTATCAATTTTAAGATCTGTATTTGACAATTACTAGTTCAGAACTTCAAGTTATAATTTGCACTAATAATTAGTATTTAACAATTAGAAGTTCTGTATTTGACAATTACAAGTTCAGATCTTCAAGTTATAATTTGCAATAATAATTAGAAGCTATCAATTTTAAGTTCTGTATTTGACAATTACAAGTTCAGATCTTCAAGTTATAATTTACAATAATAATTAGAAGCTATCAATTTTAAGTTCTGTATTTGACAATTACAAGTTCAGATCTTCAAGTTATAATTTGCAATAGTAATTAGAAGCTATCAATTTTAAGTTCTGTATTTGACAATTACTAGTTCAGATCTTCAAGTTATAATTTGAAATAATAATTTGAATTTATCAAATCTAAGTTCTGTAATTCACTATTACAAGTTCAGATCTTCAAGTTATAATTTACAATAATAATTAGAAGCTATCAATTTTAAGTGCTGTATTTGACAATTACAAGTTCAGATCTTCTAGTTATAATTTGCACTAATAATTTGTATTTAACAATTTGAAGTTCTGTATTTAACAATTACTAGTTCAGATCTTCAAGTTATAATTTGCAATAATAATTAGAAGCAATCAATTTTAAGTTCTGTATTTGACAATTACAAGTTCAGATCTTCAAGTTATAATTTACAATAATAATTAGAAGCTATCAATTTTAAGTTCTGTATTTGACAATTACTAGTTCAGATCTTCAAGTTATAATTTGCACTAATAATTTGTATTTAATAATTAGAAGTTCTGTATTTGACTATTACAAGTTCAGATCTTCGAATTATTATTTGCAATCTTAGTTTGAATTTAACAATTCGAAGTTCTGTATTTACCTATTACAGGTTCAGATCTTCAAGTTATAATTTGCAATCACAATTTGTATTTAACAATGCTAAGTTGCGTATTTGTCTATTACAAGTTCAGATCTTCAAATTATAATTTGCAATAATAATTAGAAGCTATCAATTTTAAGTTCTGTATTTGACAATTACAAGTTCAGATCTTCAAGTTATAATATGCAATAATAATTAGAAGCTATCAATTTTAAGTTCTGTATTTGACAATTACTAGTTCAGATCTTCAAGTTATAATTTGAAATAATAATTTGAATTTAACAAATCTAAGTTCTGTAATTCACTATTACAAGTTCAGATCTTCAAGTTATAATTTGCAATAATAATTAGAAGCTATCAATTTTAAGTTCTGAATTTGACAATTACAAGTTCAGATCTTCAAGTTATAATTTGCACTAATAATTTGTATTTAACAATTAGAAGTTCTGTATTTGACAATTAAAAGTTCAGATCTTCAAGTTATAATTTGCAATAATAATTAGAAGCTATCAATTTTAAGTTCTGTATTTGACAATTACTAGTTCAGATATTCAAATTATAATTTGCACTAATAATTTGTATTTATCAATTAGAAGTTCTGTATTTGACAATTACAGGTTCAGATCTTCAAGTTATAATTTGCAATCACAATTTGTATTTAACAATGCTAAGTTGCGTATTTGTCTATTACAAGTTCAGATCTTCAAATTATAATTTGCAATAATAATTAGAAGCTATCAATTTTAAGTTCTGTATTTGACAATTACTAGTTCAGATCTTCAAGTTATAATTTGAAATAATAATTTGAATTTAACAAATCTAAGTTCTGTAATTCACTATTACAAGTTCAGATCTTCAAGTTATAATTTACAATAATAATTAGAAGCTATCAATTTTAAGTTCTGTATTTGACAATTACAAGTTCAGATCTTCAAGTTATAATTTGCAATAATAATTAGAAGCTATTAATTTTAAGTTCTGTATTTGACAATTACAAGTTCTGATCTTCAAGTTATAATTTGAAATAATAATTAGAAGCTATCAATTTTATGTTCTGTATTTGACAATTACAAGTTCAGATCTTCAAGTTATAATTTGCAATAATAATTAGAAGCTATCAATTTTAAGTTCTGTATTTGACAATTACAAGTTCAGATCTTCAAGTTATAATTTGCAATAATAATTAGAAGCTATCAATTTTAAGTTCTGTATTTGACAATTACTAGTTCAGATCTCCAAGTTATTATTTGCAATAATAATTAGAAGCTATCAATTTTAAGTTCTGTTTTTGACAATTACAAGTTCAGATCTTCAAGTTATAATTTACAATAATAATTAGAAGCTATCCATTTTAAGTTCTGTATTTGACAATTACAAGTTCAGATCTTCAAGTTATAATTTGCAATAATAATTAGAAGCTATCAATTTTAAGTTCTGTATTTGACAATTACTAGTTCAGATCTTCAAGTTATAATTTGAAATAATAATTTGAATTTAACAAATCTAAGTTCTGTAATTCACTATTACAAGTTCAGATCTTCAAGTTATAATTTACAATAATAATTAGAAGCTATCAATTTTAAGTTCTGTATTTGACAATTACAAGTTCAGATCTTCAAGTTATAATTTGCAATAATAATTAGAAGCTATTAATTTTAAGTTCTGTATTTGACAATTACAAGTTCTGATCTTCAAGTTATAATTTGAAATAATAATTAGAAGCTATCAATTTTATGTTCTGTATTTGACAATTACAAGTTCAGATCTTCAAGTTATAATTTGCAATAATAATTAGAAGCTATCAATTTTAAGTTCTGTATTTGACAATTACAAGTTCAGATCTTCAAGTTATAATTTGCAATAATAATTAGAAGCTATCAATTTTAAGTTCTGTATTTGACAATTACTAGTTCAGATCTCCAAGTTATTATTTGCAATAATAATTAGAAGCTATCAATTTTAAGTTCTGTTTTTGACAATTACAAGTTCAGATCTTCAAGTTATAATTTACAATAATAATTAGAAGCTATCCATTTTAAGTTCTGTATTTGACAATTACAAGTTCAGATCTTCAAGTTATAATTTGCAATAATAATTAGAAGCTATCAATTTTAAGTTCTGTATTTGACAATTACTAGTTCAGATCTTCAAGTTATAATTTGAAATAATAATTTGAATTTAACAAATCTAAGTTCTGTAATTCACTATTACAAGTTCAGATCTTCAAGTTATAATTTACAATAATAATTAGAAGCTATCAATTTTAAGTTCTGTATTTGACAATTACAAGTTCAGATCTTCAAGTTATTATTTGCAATAATAATTAGAAGCTATCAATTTTAAGTTCTGTATTTGACAATTACTAGTTCAGATCTTCAAGTTATAATTTCCACTAATAATTTGTATTTAACAATTAGAAATTCTGTATTTGACTATTACAAGTTCAGATCTTCGAATTATTATTTGCAATCTTAGTTTGAATTTAACAATTCGAAGTTCTGTAATTACCTATTACAGGTTCAGATCTTCAAGTTATAATTTGCAATCACAATTTGTATTTAACAATGCTAAGTTGCGTATTTGTCTATTACAAGTTCAGATCTTCTAGTTATAATTTGCACTAATAATTTGTATTTAACAATTTGAAGTTCTGTATTTAACAATTACTAGTTCAGATCTTCAAGTTATAATTTGCAATAATAATTAGAAGCAATCAATTTTAAGTTCTGTATTTGACAATTACAAGTTCAGATCTTCAAGTTATAATTTACAATAATAATTAGAAGCTATCAATTTTAAGTTCTGTATTTGACAATTACTAGTTCAGATCTTCAAGTTATAATTTGCACTAATAATTTGTATTTAACAATTAGAAGTTCTGTATTTGACTATTACAAGTTCAGATCTTCGAATTATTATTTGCAATCTTAGTTTGAATTTAACAATTCGAAGTTCTGTATTTACCTATTACAGGTTCAGATCTTCAAGTTATAATTTGCAATCACAATTTGTATTTAACAGTGCTAAGTTGCGTATTTATCTATTACAAGTTCAGATCTTCAAATTATATTTTGCAATAATAATTAGAAGCTATCAATTTTAAGTTCTGTATTTGACAATTACAAGTTCAGATCTTCAAGTTATTATTTGCAATAATAATTAGAAGCTATCAATTTTAAGTTCTGTATTTGACAATTACAAGTTCAGATCTTCAAGTTATAATTTACAATAATAATTAGAAGCTATCAATTTTAAGTTCTGTATTTGACAATTACAAGTTCAGATCTTCAAGTTATAATTTGCAATAGTAATTAGAAGCTATCAATTTTAAGTTCTGTATTTGACAATTACTAGTTCAGATCTTCAAGTTATAATTTGAAATAATAATTTGAATTTAACAAATCTAAGTTCTGTAATTCACTATTACAAGTTCAGATCTTCAAGTTATAATTTTAATAATAATTAGAAGCTATCAATTTTAAGTTCTGTATTTGACAATTACAAGTTCAGATCTTCAAGTTATAATTTGCACTAATAATTTGTATTTAACAATTAGAAGTTCTGTATTTGACAATTACAAGTTCAGATCTTCAAGTTATAATTTGCAATAATAATTAGAAGCTATCAATTTTAAGTTCTGTATTTGACAATTACAAGTTCAGATCTTCAAGTTATAATTTGATATAATAATTAGAAGCTATCAATTTTAAGTTCTGTATTTGACAATTACAAGTTCAGATCTTCTAGTTATAATTTGCAATAATAATTAGAAGCTATCAATTTTAAGATCTGTATTTGACAATTACTAGTTCAGAACTTCAAGTTATAATATGCACTAATAATTTGTATTTAACAATTAGAAGTTCTGTATTTGATTATTACAAGTTCAGATCTTCGAATTATTATTTGGAATCTTAGTTTGAATTTAACAATTCGAAGTTCTGTATATTCCTATTACAGGTTCAGATCTTCAAGTTATAATTTGCAATCACAATTTGTATTTAACAATGCTAAGTTGCGTATTTGTCTATTACAAGTTCAGATCTTCAAATTATAATTTGCAATAATAAATAAAAGCTATCAATTTTAAGTTCTGTATTTGACAATTACAAGTTCAGATCTTCAAGTAATAATTTGAAATAATAATTTGTATTTAACAATGCTAAGTTGCGTATTTGTCTATTACAAGTTCAGATCTTCAAATTATAATTTGCAATAATAATTAGAAGCTATCAATTTTAAGTTCTGTATTTGACAATTACTAGTTCAGATCTTCAAGTAATAATTTGAAATAATAATTTGTATTTAACAATGCTAAGTTGCGTATTTGTCTATTACAAGTTCAGATCTTCAAATTATAATTTGCAATAATAATTAGAAGCTATCAATTTTAAGTTCTGTATTTGACAATTACTAGTTCAGATCTTCAAGTTATAATTTGCAATCACAATTTGTATTTAACAATGCTAAGTTGCGTATTTGTCTATTACAAGTTCAGATCTTCAAATTATAATTTGCAATAATAATTAGAAGCTATCAATTTTAAGTTCTGTATTTGACAATTACAAGTTCAGATCTTCAAGTTATTATTTGCAATAATAATTAGAAGCTATCAATTTTAAATTCTGTATTTAACAATTACAAGTTCAGATCTTCAAGTTATAATATGCAATAATAATTAGAAGCTATCAATTTTAAGTTCTGTATTTGACAATTACTAGTTCAGATCTTCAAGTTATAATTTGAAATAATAATTTGAATTTAACAAATCTAAGTTCTGTAATTCACTATTACAAGTTCAGATCTTCAAGTTATAATTTACAATAATAATTAGAAGCTATCAATTTTAAGTTCTGTATTTGACAATTACAAGTTCAGATCTTCAAGTTATAATTTGCAATAATAATTAGAAGCTATTAATTTTAAGTTCTGTATTTGACAATTACAAGTTCTGATCTTCAAGTTATAATTTGAAATAATAATTAGAAGCTATCAATTTTATGTTCTGAATTTGACAATTACAAGTTCAGATCTTCAAGTTATAATTTGCAATAATAATTAGAAGCTATCAATTTTAAGTTCTGTATTTGACAATTACAAGTTCAGATCTTCAAGTTATAATTTGCAATAATAATTAGAAGCTATCAATTTTAAGTTCTGTATTTGACAATTACTAGTTCAGATCTCCAAGTTATTATTTGCAATAATAATTAGAAGCTATCAATTTTAAGTTCTGTATTTGACAATTACAAGTTCAAATCTTCAAGTTATAATTTACAATAATAATTAGAAGCTATCCATTTTAAGTTCTGTATTTGACAATTACAAGTTCAGATCTTCAAGTTATAATTTGCAATAATAATTAGAAGCTATCAATTTTAAGTTCTGTATTTGACAATTACTAGTTCAGATCTTCAAGTTATAATTTGAAATAATAATTTGAATTTAACAAATCTAAGTTCTGTAATTCACTATTACAAGTTCAGATCTTCAAGTTATAATTTACAATAATAATTAGAAGCTATCAATTTTAAGTTCTGTATTTGACAATTACAAGTTCAGATCTTCAAGTTATTATTTGCAATAATAATTAGAAGCTATCAATTTTAAGTTCTGTATTTGACAATTACTAGTTCAGATCTTCAAGTTATAATTTCCACTAATAATTTGTATTTAACAATTAGAAATTCTGTATTTGACTATTACAAGTTCAGATCTTCGAATTATTATTTGCAATCTTAGTTTGAATTTAACAATTCGAAGTTCTGTATTTACCTATTACAGGTTCAGATCTTCAAGTTATAATTTGCAATCACAATTTGTATTTAACAATGCTAAGTTGCGTATTTGTCTATTACAAGTTCAGATCTTCAAATTATAATTTGCAATAATAATTAGAAGCTATCAATTTTAAGTTCTGTATTTGACAATTACAAGTTCAGATCTTCAAGTTAATATTTGCAATAATAATTAGAAGCTATCAATTTTAAGTTCTGTATTTGACAATTACAAGTTCAGATCTTGAAGTTATAATTTACAATAATAATTAGAAGCTATCAATTTTAAGTTCTGTATTTGACAATTACTAGTTCAGATCTTCAAGTTATATTTTGAAATAATAATTTGAATTTAACAAATCTAGGTTCTGTAATTCACTATTACAAGTTCAGATCTTCAAGTTATAATTTACAATAATAATTAGAAGCTATCAATTTTAAGTTCTGTAGTTGACAATTACAAGTTCAGATCTTCAAGTTATAATTTGAAATAATAATTAGAAGCTATCAATTTTAAGTTCTGTATTTGACAATTACAAGTTCAGATCTTCTAGTTATAATTTGCAATAATAATTAGAAGCTATCAATTTTAAGATCTGTATTTGACAATTACTAGTTCAGAACTTCAAGTTATAATTTGCACTAATAATTAGTATTTAACAATTAGAAGTTCTGTATTTGACAATTACAAGTTCAGATCTTCAAGTTATAATTTGCAATAATAATTAGAAGCTATCAATTTTAAGTTCTGTATTTGACAATTACAAGTTCAGATCTTCAAGTTATAATTTACAATAATAATTAGAAGCTATCAATTTTAAGTTCTGTATTTGACAATTACAAGTTCAGATCTTCAAGTTATAATTTGCAATAGTAATTAGAAGCTATCAATTTTAAGTTCTGTATTTGACAATTACTAGTTCAGATCTTCAAGTTATAATTTGAAATAATAATTTGAATTTATCAAATCTAAGTTTCACTATTACAAGTTCAGATCTTCAAGTTATAATTTACAATAATAATTAGAAGCTATCAATTTTAAGTGCTGTATTTGACAATTACAAGTTCAGATCTTCTAGTTATAATTTGCACTAATAATTTGTATTTAACAATTTGAAGTTCTGTATTTAACAATTACTAGTTCAGATCTTCAAGTTATAATTTGCAATAATAATTAGAAGCAATCAATTTTAAGTTCTGTATTTGACAATTACAAGTTCAGATCTTCAAGTTATAATTTACAATAATAATTAGAAGCTATCAATTTTAAGTTCTGTATTTGACAATTACTAGTTCAGATCTTCAAGTTATAATTTGCACTAATAATTTGTATTTAATAATTAGAAGTTCTGTATTTGACTATTACAAGTTCAGATCTTCGAATTATTATTTGCAATCTTAGTTTGAATTTAACTATTCGAAGTTCTGTATTTACCTATTACAGGTTCAGATCTTCAAGTTATAATTTGCAATCACAATTTGTATTTAACAATGCTAAGTTGCGTATTTGTCTATTACAAGTTCAGATCTTCAAATTATAATTTGCAATAATAATTAGAAGCTATCAATTTTAAGTTCTGTATTTGACAATTACAAGTTCAGATCTTCAAGTTATAATATGCAATAATAATTAGAAGCTATCAATTTTAAGTTCTGTATTTGACAATTACTAGTTCAGATCTTCAAGTTATAATTTGAAATAATAATTTGAATTTAACAAATCTAAGTTCTGTAATTCACTATTACAAGTTCAGATCTTCAAGTTATAATTTGCAATAATAATTAGAAGCTATCAATTTTAAGTTCTGAATTTGACAATTACAAGTTCAGATCTTCAAGTTATAATTTGCACTAATAATTTGTATTTAACAATTAGAAGTTCTGTATTTGACAATTAAAAGTTCAGATCTTCAAGTTATAATTTGCAATAATAATTAGAAGCTATCAATTTTAAGTTCTGTATTTGACAATTACTAGTTCAGATATTCAAATTATAATTTGCACTAATAATTTGTATTTATCAATTAGAAGTTCTGTATTTGACTATTACAAGTTCAGATCTTCGAATTATTATTTGCAATCTTAGTTTGAATTTAACAATTCGAAGTTCTGTATTTACCTATTACAGGTTCAGATCTTCAAGTTATAATTTGCAATCACAATTTGAATTTAACAATGCTAAGTTGCGTATTTATCTATTACAAGTTCAGATCTTCAAATTATATTTTGCAATAATAATTAGAAGCTATCAATTTTAAGTTCTGTATTTGACAATTACAAGTTCAGATCTTCAAGTTATTATTTGCAATAATAATTAGAAGCTATCAATTTTAAGTTCTGTATTTGACAATTACAAGTTCAGATCTTCAAGTTATAATTTACAATAATAATTAGAAGCTATCAATTTTAAGTTCTGTATTTGACAATTACAAGTTCAAATCTTCAAGTTATAATTTGCAATAGTAATTAGAAGCTATCAATTTTAAGTTCTGTATTTGACAATTACTAGTTCAGATCTTCAAGTTATAATTTGAAATAATAATTTGAATTTATCAAATCTAAGTTCTCTAATTCACTATTACAAGTTCAGATCTTCAAGTTATAATTTACAATAATAATTAGAAGCTATCAATTTTAAGTGCTGTATTTGACAATTACAAGTTCAGATCTTCTAGTTATAATTTGCACTAATAATTTGTATTTAACAATTTGAAGTTCTGTATTTAACAATTACAAGTTCAGATCTTCAAGTTATAATTTGCAATAATAATTAGAAGCTATCAATTTTAAGTTCTGTATTTGACAATTACTAGTTCAGATCTTCAAGTTATAATTTGAAATAATAATTTGTATTTAACAAATCTAAGTTCTGTAATTCACGATTACAAGTTCAGATCTTCAAGTTATAACTTACAATAATAATTAGAAGCTATCAATTTTAAGTTCTGTATTTGACAATTACAAGTTCAGATCTTCAAGTTATAATTTGCAATAATAATTAGAAGCTATTAATTTTAAGTTCTGTATTTGACAATTACAAGTTCAGATCTTCAAGTTATAATTTGAAATAAAAATTAGAAGCTATCAATTTTATGTTCTGTATTTGACAATTACAAGTTCAGATCTTCAAGTTATAATTTGCAATAATAATTAGAAGCTATCAATTTTAAGTTCTGTATTTGACAATTACAAGTTCAGATCTTCAAGTTATAATTTGCAATAATTATTAGAAGCTATCAATTTTAAGCTCTGTATTTGACAATTACTTGTTCAGATCTTCAAGTTATATTTTGAAATAATAATTTGAATTTAACAAATCTAAGTTCTGTAATTCACTATTACAAGTTCAGATCTTCAAGTTATAATTTACAATAATAATTAGAAGCTATCAATTTTAAGTTCTGTATTTGACAATTACAAGTTCAGATCTTCAAGTTATAATTTGAAATAATAATTAGAAGCTATCAATTTGTAAGTTCTGTATTTGACAATTACAAGTTCAGATCTTCTAGTTATAATTTGCAATAATAATTAGAAGCTATCAATTTTAAGATCTGTATTTGACAATTACTAGTTCAGAACTTCAAGTTATAATTTGCACTAATAATTAGTATTTAACAATTAGAAGTTCTGTATTTGACAATTACAAGTTCAGATCTTCAAGTTATAATTTACAATAATAATTAGAAGCTATCAATTTAAATTCTGTATTTGACAATTACAAGTTCAGATCTTCAAGTTATAATTTGCACTAATAATTTGTATTTAACAATTAGAAGTTCTGTATTTGACAATTAAAAGTTTAGATCTTCAAGTTATAATTTGCAATAATAATTAGAAGCTATCAATTTTAAGTTCTGTATTTGACAATTACTAGTTCAGATCTTCAAATTATAATTTGCACTAATGATTTGTATTTAACAATTAGAAGTTCTGTATTTGACTATTACAAGTTCAGATCTTCGAATTATTATTTGCAATAATAATTAGAAGCTATCAATTTTAAGTTCTGTATTTGACAATTACAAGTTCAGATCTTCAAGTTATTATTTACAATAATAATTAGAAGCTATCAATTTTAAGTTCTGTATTTGACAATTACAAGTTCAGTTCTTCAAGTTATAATTTACAATAATAATTAGAAGCTATCAATTTTAAGTTCTGTATTTGACAATTACAAGTTCAGATCTTCAAGTTATAATTTGCAATAGTAATTAGAACCTATCAATTTTAAGTTCTGTATTTGACAATTACTAGTTCAGATCTTCAAGTTATAATTTGAAATAATAATTTGAATTTATCAAATCTAAGTTCTGTAATTCACTATTACAAGTTCAGATCTTCAAGTTATAATATGCAATAATAATTAGAAGCTATCAATTTTAAGTTCTGTATTTGACAATTACTAGTTCAGATCTTCAAGTTATAATTTGCACTAATAATTTGTATTTAACAATTTGAAGTTCTGTATTTGACAATTACAAGTTCAGATCTTCAAGTTATAATTTGCAATAATAATTAGAAGCTATCAATTTTAAGTTCTGTATTTGACAATTACAAGTTCAGATCTTCAAGTTATTATTTGCAATAATAATTAGAATAGCTATCAATTTTAAGTTCTGTATTTGACAATTACAAGTTTAGATCTTGAAGTTATAATATGCAGTAATAATTAGAAGCTATCAATTTTAAGTTCTGTATTTGACAATTACTAGTTCAGATCTTCAAGTTATAATTTGAAATAATAATTTGAATTTAACAAATCTAAGTTCTGTAATTCACTATTACAAGTTCAGATCTTCAAGTTATAATTTACAATAATAATTAGAAGCTATCAATTTTAAGTTTTGTATTTGACAATTACAAGTTCAGATCTTCAAGTTATAATTTGCAATAATAATTAGAAGCTATTAATTTTAAGTTCTGTATTTGACAATTGCAAGTTCAGATCTTCAAGTTATAATTTGAAATAATAATTAGAAGCTATCAATTTTATGTTCTGTATTTGACAATTACAAGTTCAGATCTTCAAGTTATAATATGCAATAATAATTAGAAGCAATCAATTTTAAGTTCTGTATTTGACAATTACAAGTTCAGATCTTCAAGTTATAATTTGCAATAATAATTAGAAGCTATCAATTTTAAGTTCTGTATTTGACAATTACTAGTTCAGATCTCCAAGTTATAATTTGAAATAATAATTTGAATTTAACAAATCTAAGTTCTGTAATTCACTATTACAAGTTCAGATCTTCAAGTTATAATTTACAATAATAATTAAAAGCTATCAATTTTAAGTTCTGTATTTGACAATTACAAGTTTAGATCTTCAAGTTATAATTTGCAATAATAATTAGAAGCTATTAATTTTAAGTTCTGTATTTGACAATTACAAGTTCAGATCTTCTAGTTATAATTTGAAATAATAATTAGAAGCTATCAATTTTATGTTCTGTATTGGACAATTACAAGTTCAGATCTTCAAGTTATAAGTTGCAATAATAATTAGAAGCTATCAATTTTAAGTTCTGTATTTTACAATTACAAGTTCAGATCTTCAAGTTATAATTTGCAATAATAATTAGAAGCTATCAATTTTAAATTCTGTATTTGACAATTACTAGTTCAGATCTCTAAGTTATTATTTGCAATAATAATTAGAAGCTATCAATTTTAAGTTCTGTATTTGACAATTACAAGTTCAGATCTTCAAGTTATAATTTACAATAATAATTAGAAGCTATCAATTTTAAGTTCTGTATTTGACAATTACAAGTTCAGATCTTCAAGTTATAATTTGCAATAATAATTAGAAGCTATCAATTTTAAGTTCTGTATTTGACAATTACAAGTTCAGATCTTCAAGTTATAATTTGCAATAATAATTAGAAGCTATCAATTTTAAGTTCTGTATTTGACAATTACTAGTTCAGATCTCCAAGTTATTATTTGCAATAATAATTAGAATCTATCAATTTTAAGTTCTGTATTTGACAATTACAAGTTCAGATCTTCAAGTACTAATTTACAATAATAATTAGAAGCTATCAATTTTAAGTTCTGTATTTGACTATTACAAGTTCAGATCTTCAAGTTATAATTTGCAATAATAATTAGAAGCTATCAATTTTAAGTTCTGTATTTGACAGTTACAAGTTCAGATCTTCAAGTTATAATTTGAAACAATAATTAGAAGCTATCAATTTGTAAGTTCTGTATTTGACAATTACAAGTTCAGATCTTCTAGTTATAATTTGCAATAATAATTAGAAGCTATCAATTTTAAGATCTGTATTTGACAATTACTAGTTCAGAACTTCAAGTTATAATTTGCACTAATAATTAGTATTTAACAATTAGAAGTTCTGTATTTGACAATTACAAGTTCAGATCTTCAAGTTATAATTTACAATAATAATTAGAAGCTATCAATTTAAATTCTGTATTTGACAATTACAAGTTCAGATCTTCAAGTTATAATTTGCACTAATAATTTGTATTTAACAATTAGAAGTTCTGTATTTGACAATTAAAAGTTTAGATCTTCAAGTTATAATTTGCAATAATAATTAGAAGCTATCAATTTTAAGTTCTGTATTTGACAATTACTAGTTCAGATCTGCAAATTATAATTTGCACTAATGATTTGTATTTAACAATTAGAAGTTCTGTATTTGACTATTACAAGTTCAGATCTTCGAATTATTATTTGCAATAATAATTAGAAGCTATCAATTTTAAGTTCTGTATTTGACAATTACAAGTTCAGATCTTCAAGTTATTATTTACAATAATAATTAGAAGCTATCAATTTTAAGTTCTGTATTTGACAATTACAAGTTCAGATCTTCAAGTTATAATTTGAAATAATAATTAGAAGCTATCAATTTGTAAGTTCTGTATTTGACAATTACAAGTTCAGATCTTCTAGTTATAATTTGCAATAATAATTAGAAGCTATCAATTTTAAGATCTGTATTTGACAATTACTAGTTCAGAACTTCAAGTTATAATTTGCACTAATAATTAGTATTTAACAATTAGAAGTTCTGTATTTGACAATTACAAGTTCAGATCTTCAAGTTATAATTTACAATAATAATTAGAAGCTATCAATTTAAATTCTGTATTTGACAATTACAAGTTCAGATCTTCAAGTTATAATTTGCACTAATAATTTGTATTTAACAATTAGAAGTTCTGTATTTGACAATTAAAAGTTTAGATCTTCAAGTTATAATTTGCAATAATAATTAGAAGCTATCAATTTTAAGTTCTGTATTTGACAATTACTAGTTCAGATCTTCAAATTATAATTTGCACTAATGATTTGTATTTAACAATTAGAAGTTCTGTATTTGACTATTACAAGTTCAGATCTTCGAATTATTATTTGCAATAATAATTAGAAGCTATCAATTTTAAGTTCTGTATTTGACAATTACAAGTTCAGATCTTCAAGTTATTATTTGCAATAATAATTAGAAGCTATCAATTTTAAGTTCTGTATTTGACAATTACAAGTTTAGATCTTGAAGTTATAATATGCAGTAATAATTAGAAGCTATCAATTTTAAGTTCTGTATTTGACAATTACTAGTTCAGATCTTCAAGTTATAATTTGAAATAATAATTTGAATTTAACAAATCTAAGTTCTGTAATTCACTATTACAAGTTCAGATCTTCAAGTTATAATTTACAATAATAATTAGAAGCTATCAATTTTAAGTTTTGTATTTGACAATTACAAGTTCAGATCTTCAAGTTATAATTTGCAATAATAATTAGAAGCTATTAATTTTAAGTTCTGTATTTGACAATTGCAAGTTCAGATCTTCAAGTTATAATTTGAAATAATAATTAGAAGCTATCAATTTTATGTTCTGTATTTGACAATTACAAGTTCAGATCTTCAAGTTATAATATGCAATAATAATTAGAAGCAATCAATTTTAAGTTCTGTATTTGACAATTACAAGTTCAGATCTTCAAGTTATAATTTGCAATAATAATTAGAAGCTATCAATTTTAAGTTCTGCATTTGACAATTACTAGTTCAGATCTCCAAGTTATAATTTGAAATAATAATTTGAATTTAACAAATCTAAGTTCTGTAATTCACTATTACAAGTTCAGATCTTCAAGTTATAATTTACAATAATAATTAGAAGCTATCAATTTTAAGTTCTGTATTTGACAATTACAAGTTTAGATCTTCAAGTTATAATTTGCAATAATAATTAGAAGCTATTAATTTTAAGTTCTGTATTTGACAATTACAAGTTCAGATCTTCAAGTTATAATTTGAAATAATAATTAGAAGCTATCAATTTTATGTTCTGTATTGGACAATTACAAGTTCAGATCTTCAAGTTATAAGTTGCAATAATAATTAGAAGCTATCAATTTTAAGTTCTGTATTTTACAATTACAAGTTCAGATCTTCAAGTTACAATTTGCAATAATAATTAGAAGCTATCAATTTTAAATTCTGTATTTGACAATTACTAGTTCAGATCTCTAAGTTATTATTTGCAATAATAATTAGAAGCTATCAATTTTAAGTTCTGTATTTGACAATTACAAGTTCAGATCTTCAAGTTATAATTTACAATAATAATTAGAAGCTATCAATTTTAAGTTCTGTATTTGACAATTACAAGTTCAGATCTTCAAGTTATAATTTGCAATAATAATTAGTAGCTATCAATTTTAAGTTCTGTATTTGACAATTACTAGTTAAGATCTTCAAGTTATAATTTGAAATAATAATTTGAATTTAACAAATCTAAGTTCTGTAATTCACTATTACAAGTTCAGATCTTCAAGTTATAATTTACAATAATAATTAGAAGCTATCAATTTTAAGTTCTGTATTTGACTATTACAAGTTCAGATCTTCAAGTTATAATTTGCAATAATAATTAGAAGCTATCAATTTTAAGTTCTGTATTTGACAGTTACAAGTTCAGATCTTCAAGTTATAATTTGCACTAATAATTTGTATTTAACAATTAGAAGTTCTGTATTTGACTATTACAAGTTCAGATCTTCGAATTATTATTTGCAATCTTAGTTTGAATTTAACAATTCGAAGTTCTGTATTTACCTATTACAGGTTCAGATCTTCAAGTTATAATTTGCAATCACAATTTGTATTTAACAATGGTAAGTTGCGTATTTGTCTATTACAAGTTCAGATCTTCAAATTATAATTTGCAATAATAATTAGAAGCTATCAATTTTAAGTTCTGTATTTGACAATTACAAGTTCAGATCTTCAAGTTATTATTTGCAATAATAATTAGAAGCTATCAATTTTAAGTTCTGCATTTGACAATTACAAGTTCAGATCTTGAAGTTATAATTTACAATAATAATTAGAAGCTATCAATTTTAAGTTCTGTATTTAACAATTACAAGTTCAGATCTCAAGTTATAATATGCAATAATAAATAGAAGTATCAATTTTAAGTTCTGTATTTGACAATTACTAGTTCAGATCTTCAAGTTATAATTTGAAATAATAATTTGAATTTAACAAATCTAAGTTCTGTAATTCACTATTACAAGTTCAGATCTTCAAGTTATAATTTACAATAATAATTAGAAGCTATCAATTTTAAGTTCTGTATTTGACAATTACAAGTTCAGATCTTCAAGTTATAATTTGCAATAATAATTAGAAGCTATTAATTTTAAGTTCTGTATTTGACAATTACAAGTTCAGATCTTCAAGTTATAATGTGCAATAATAATTAGAAGCTATCAATTTTAAGTTCTGTATTTGACAACTACAAGTTCAGATCTTCAAGTTATAATTTGCAATAATAATTAGAAGCTATCAATTTTAAGTTCTGTATTTGACAATTACTAGTTCAGATCTCCAAGTTATTATTTGCACTAATAATTAGAAGCTATCAATTTTAAGTTCTGTATTTGACAATTACAAGTTCAGATCTTCAAGTTATAATTTACAATAATAATTAGAAGCTATCAATTTTAAGTTCTGTATTTGACAATTACAAGTTCAGATCTTCAAGTTATAATTTGCAATAATAATTAGAAGCTATCAATTTTAAGTTCTGTATTTGACAATTACTAGTTCAGATCTTCAAGTTATAATTTGAAATAATAATTTGAATTTAAAAAATCTAAGTTCTGTAATTCACTATTACAAGTTCAGATCTTCAAGTTATAATTTACAATAATAATTAGAAGCTATCAATTTTAAGTTCTGTATTTGACTATTACAAGTTCAGATCTTCAAGTTATAATTTGCAATAATAATTAGAAGCTATCAATTTTAAGTTCTGTATTTGACAATTACAAGTTCAGATCTTCAAGTTATAATTTGCACTAATAATTTGTATTTCACAATTAGAAGTACTGTATTTGACAATTACAAGTTCAGATCTTCAAGTTATAATTTGCAATAATAATTAGAAGCTATCAATTTTAAGTTCTGTATTTGACAATTACTAGTTCAGATCTTCAAGTTATAATTTGCACTAATAATTTGTATTTAACAATTAGAAGTTCTGTATTTGACAATTACAAGTTCAGATCTTCAAGTTATAATTTGCAATAATAATTAGAAGCTATCAATTTTAAGTTCTGTATTTGACAATTACTAGTTCAGATCTTCAAGTTATAATTTGCACTAATAATTTGTATTTAACAATTAGAAGTTCTGTATTTGACTATTACAAGTTCAGATCTTCGAATTATTATTTGCAATCTTAGTTTGAATTTAACAATTCGAAGTTCTGTATTTACCTATTAGAGGTTCAGATCTTCAAGTTATAATTTGCAATCACAATTTGTATTTAACAATGCTAAGTTGCGTATTTGTCTATTACAAGATCAGATCTTCAAATTATAATTTGCAATAATAATTAGAAGCTATCAATTTTAAGTTCTGTATTTGACAATTACAAGTTCAGATCTTCAAGTTATTATTTGCAATAATAATTAGAAGCTATCAATTTTAAGTTCTGTATTTGACAATTACAAGTTCAGATCTTGAAGTTATAATTTACAATAATAATTAGAAGCTATCAATTTTAAGTTCTGTATTTAACAATTACAAGTTCAGATCTTCAAGTTATAATATGCAATAATAATTAGAAGCTATCAATTTTAAGTTCTGTATTTGACAATTACTAGTTCAGATCTTCAAGTTATTATTTGCAATAATAATTAGAAGCTATCAATTTTAAGTTCTGTATTTGACAATTACAAGTTCAGATCTTCAAGTTATAATTTACAATAATAATTAGAAGCTATCAATTTTAAGTTCTGTATTTGACAATTACAAGTTCAGATCTTCAAGTTATAATTTGCAATAATAATTAGAAGCTATCAATTTTAAGTTCTGTATTTGACAATTACTAGTTCAGATCTTCAAGTTATAATTTGAAATAATAATTTGAATTTAAAAAATCTAAGTTCTGTAATTCACTATTACAAGTTCAGATCTTCAAGTTATAATTTACAATAATAATTAGAAGCTATCTATTTTAAGTTCTGTATTTGACTATTACAAGTTCAGATCTTCAAGTTATAATTTGCAATAATAATTAGAAGCTATCAATTTTAAGTTCTGTATTTGACAATTACAAGTTCAGATCTTCAAGTTATAATTTGCACTAATAATTTGTATTTAACAATTAGAAGTTCTGTATTTGACAATTACAAGTTCAGATCTTCAAGTTATAATTTGCAATAATAATTAGAAGCTATCAATTTTAAGTTCTGTATTTGACAATTACTAGTTCAGATCTTCATGTTAATAATTTGCACTAATAATTTGTATTTAACAATTAGAAGTTCTGTATTTGACTATTACAAGTTCAGATCTTCGAATTATTATTTGCAATCTTAGTTTGAATTTAACAATTCGAAGTTCTGTATTTACCTATTACAGGTTCAGATCTTCAAGTTATAATTTGCAATCACAATTTGTATTTAACAATGGTAAGTTGCGTATTTGTCTATTACAAGTTCAGATCTTCAAATTATAATTTGCAATAATAATTAGAAGCTATCAATTTTAAGTTCTGTATTTGACAATTACAAGTTCAGATCTTCAAGTTATTATTTGCAATAATAATTAGAAGCTATCAATTTTAAGTTCTGCATTTGACAATTACAAGTTCAGATCTTGAAGTTATAATTTACAATAATAATTAGAAGCTATCAATTTTAAGTTCTGTATTTAACAATTACAAGTTCAGATCTCAAGTTATAATATGCAATAATAAATAGAAGTATCAATTTTAAGTTCTGTATTTGACAATTACTAGTTCAGATCTTCAAGTTATAATTTGAAATAATAATTTGAATTTAACAAATCTAAGTTCTGTAATTCACTATTACAAGTTCAGATCTTCAAGTTATAATTTACAATAATAATTAGAAGCTATCAATTTTAAGTTCTGTATTTGACAATTACAAGTTCAGATCTTCAAGTTATAATTTGCAATAATAATTAGAAGCTATTAATTTTAAGTTCTGTATTTGACAATTACAAGTTCAGATCTTCAAGTTATAATGTGCAATAATAATTAGAAGCTATCAATTTTAAGTTCTGTATTTGACAACTACAAGTTCAGATCTTCAAGTTATAATTTGCAATAATAATTAGAAGCTATCAATTTTAAGTTCTGTATTTGACAATTACTAGTTCAGATCTCCAAGTTATTATTTGCACTAATAATTAGAAGCTATCAATTTTAAGTTCTGTATTTGACAATTACAAGTTCAGATCTTCAAGTTATAATTTACAATAATAATTAGAAGCTATCAATTTTAAGTTCTGTATTTGACAATTACAAGTTCAGATCTTCAAGTTATAATTTGCAATAATAATTAGAAGCTATCAATTTTAAGTTCTGTATTTGACAATTACTAGTTCAGATCTTCAAGTTATAATTTGAAATAATAATTTGTATTTAAAAAATCTAAGTTCTGTAATTCACTATTACAAGTTCAGATCTTCAAGTTATAATTTACAATAATAATTAGAAGCTATCAATTTTAAGTTCTGTATTTGACTATTACAAGTTCAGATCTTCAAGTTATAATTTGCAATAATAATTAGAAGCTATCAATTTTAAGTTCTGTATTTGACAATTACAAGTTCAGATCTTCAAGTTATAATTTGCACTAATAATTTGTATTTCACAATTAGAAGTACTGTATTTGACAATTACAAGTTCAGATCTTCAAGTTATAATTTGCAATAATAATTAGAAGCTATCAATTTTAAGTTCTGTATTTGACAATTACTAGTTCAGATCTTCAAGTTATAATTTGCACTAATAATTTGTATTTAACAATTAGAAGTTCTGTATTTGACAATTACAAGTTCAGATCTTCAAGTTATAATTTGCAATAATAATTAGAAGCTATCAATTTTAAGTTCTGTATTTGACAATTACTAGTTCAGATCTTCAAGTTATAATTTGCACTAATAATTTGTATTTAACAATTAGAAGTTCTGTATTTGACTATTACAAGTTCAGATCTTCGAATTATTATTTGCAATCTTAGTTTGAATATAACAATTCGAAGTTCTGTATTTACCTATTAGAGGTTCAGATCTTCAAGTTATAATTTGCAATCACAATTTGTATTTAACAATGCTAAGTTGCGTATTTGTCTATTACAAGATCAGATCTTCAAATTATAATTTGCAATAATAATTAGAAGCTATCAATTTTAAGTTCTGTATTTGACAATTACAAGTTCAGATCTTCAAGTTATTATTTGCAATAATAATTAGAAGCTATCAATTTTAAGTTCTGTATTTGACAATTACAAGTTCAGATCTTGAAGTTATAATTTACAATAATAATTAGAAGCTATCAATTTTAAGTTCTGTATTTAACAATTACAAGTTCAGATCTTCAAGTTATAATATGCAATAATAATTAGAAGCTATCAATTTTAAGTTCTGTATTTGACAATTACTAGTTCAGATCTTCAAGTTATTATTTGCAATAATAATTAGAAGCTATCAATTTTAAGTTCTGTATTTGACAATTACAAGTTCAGATCTTCAAGTTATAATTTACAATAATAATTAGAAGCTATCAATTTTAAGTTCTGTATTTGACAATTACAAGTTCAGATCTTCAAGTTATAATTTGCAATAATAATTAGAAGCTATCAATTTTAAGTTCTGTATTTGACAATTACTAGTTCAGATCTTCAAGTTATAATTTGAAATAATAATTTGAATTTAAAAAATCTAAGTTCTGTAATTCACTATTACAAGTTCAGATCTTCAAGTTATAATTTACAATAATAATTAGAAGCTATCTATTTTAAGTTCTGTATTTGACTATTACAAGTTCAGATCTTCAAGTTATAATTTGCAATAATAATTAGAAGCTATCAATTTTAAGTTCTGTATTTGACAATTACAAGTTCAGATCTTCAAGTTATAATTTGCACTAATAATTTGTATTTAACAATTAGAAGTTCTGTATTTGACAATTACAAGTTCAGATCTTCAAGTTATAATTTGCAATAATAATTAGAAGCTATCAATTTTAAGTTCTGTATTTGACAATTACTAGTTCAGATCTTCATGTTAATAATTTGCACTAATAATTTGTATTTAACAATTAGAAGTTCTGTATTTGACTATTACAAGTTCAGATCTTCGAATTATTATTTGCAATCTTAGTTTGAATTTAACAATTCGAAGTTCTGTATTTACCTATTACAGGTTCAGATCTTCAAGTTATAATTTCCAATCACAATTTATATTTAACAATGCTAAGTTGCGTATTTGTCTATTACAAGTTCAGATCTTCAAATTATAATTTGCAATAATAATTAGAAGCTATCAATTTTAAGTTCTGTATTTGACAATTACAAGTTCAGATCTTCAAGTTATTATTTGCAATAATAATTAGAAGCTATCAATTTTAAGTTCTGCATTTGACAATTACAAGTTCAGATCTTGAAGTTATAATTTACAATAATAATTAGAAGCAATCAATTTTAAGTTCTGTATTTAACAATTACAAGTTCAGATCTTCAAGTTATAATTTACAATAATAATTAGAAGCTATCAATTTTAAGTTCTGTATTTGACTATTACAAGTTCAGATCTTCAAGTTATAATTTGCAATAATAATTAGAAGCTATCAATTTTAAGTTCTGTATTTGACAATTACAAGTTCAGATCTTCAAGTTATAATTTGCACTAATAATTTGTATTTAACAATTAGAAGTTCTGTATTTGACAATTACAAGTTCAGTTCTTCAAGTTATAATTTGCAATAATAATTAGAAGCTATCAATTTTAAGTTCTGTATTTGACAATTACAAGTTCAGATCTTCAAGTTATAATTTGAAATAATAATTAGAAGCTATCAATTTGATGTTCTGTATTTGACAATTACAAGTTCAGATCTTCAAGTTATAATTTCTAATAATAATTAGAAGCAATCAATTTTAAGTTCTGTATTTGACAATTACTAGTTCAGATCTACAAGTTATAATTTGCACTAATAATTTGTATTTAACAATTAGAAGTTCTGTATTTGACTATTACAAGTTCAGATCTTCGAATTAATATTTGCAATCTTAGTTTGAATTTAACAATTCGAAGTTCTGTATTTACCTATTACAGGTTCAGATCTTCAAGTTATAATTTGCAATCACAATTTGTATTTACCAATGCTAAGTTGCGTATTTGTCTATTACAAGTTCAGATCTTCAAATTATAATTTGCAATAATAATTAGAAGCTATCAATTTTAAGTTCTGTATTTGACAATTACAAGTTCAGATCTTCAAGTTATAATTTGCACTAATAATTTGTATTTAACAATTAGAAGTTCTGTATTTGACAATTACAAGTTCAGATCTTCAAGTTATAATTTGCAATAATAATTAGAAGCTATCAATTTTAAGTTCTGTATTTGACAATTACTAGTTCAGATCTTCAAGTTATAATTTGCACTAATAATTTGTATTTAACAATTAGAAGTTCTGTATTTGACTATTACAAGTTCAGATCTTCGAATTATTATTTGCAATCTTAGTTTGAATTTAACAATTCGAAGTTCTGTATTTACCTATTACAGGTTCAGATCTTCAAGTTATAATTTGCAATCACAATTTGTATTTAACAATGCTAAGTTGCGTATTTGTCTATTACAAGTTCAGATCTTCAAATTATAATTTGCAATAATAATTAGAAGCTATCAATTTTAAGTTCTGTATTTGACAATTACAAGTTCAGATCTTCAAGTTATAATTTACAATAATAATTAGAAGCTATCAATTTTAAGTTCTGTATTTGACAATTACTAGTTCAGATCTTCAAGTTATAATTTGAAATAATAATTTGAATTTAACAAATCTAAGTTCTGTAATTCACTATTACAAGTTCAGATCTTCAAGTTATAATTTGCAATAATAATTAGAAGCTATCAATTTTAAGTTCTGTATTTGACAATTACAAGTTCAGATCTTCAAGTTATAATTTGCACTAATAATTTGTATTTTACAATTAGAAGTTCTGTATTTGACAATTACAAGTTCAGATCTTCAAATTATAATTTGCAATAATAATTAGAAGCTATCAATTTAAGTTCTGTATTTGACAATTACTAGTTCAGATCTTCAAGTTATAATTTGCACTAATAATTTGTATTTAACAATTAGAAGTTCTGTATTTGACTATTACAAGTTCAGATCTTCGAATTAATATTTGCAATCTTAGTTTGAATTTAACAATTCGAAGTTCTGTATTTACCTATTACAGGTTCAGATCTTCAAGTTATAATTTGCAATCACAATTTGTATTTACCAATGCTAAGTTGCGTATTTGTCTATTACAAGTTCAGATCTTCAAATTATAATTTGCAATAATAATTAGAAGCTATCAATTTTAAGTTCTGTATTTGACAATTACAAGTTCAGATCTTGAAGTTATAATTTACAATAATAATTAGAAGCTATCAATTTTAAGTTCTGTATTTGACTATTACAAGTTCAGATCTTCGAATTATTATTTGCAATCTTAGTTTGAATTTAACAATTCGAAGTTCTGTATTTACCTATTACAGGTTCAGATCTTCAAGTTATAATTTGCAATCACAATTTGTATTTAACAATGCTAAGTTGCGTATTTGTCTATTACAAGTTCAGATCTTCAAATTATAATTTGCAATAATAATTGGAAGCTATCAATTTTAAGTTCTGTATTTGACAATTACAAGTTCAGATCTTCAAGTTATGATTTGCAATAATAATTAGAAGCTATCAATTTTAAGTTCTGTATTTGACAATTACAAGTTCAGATCTTGAAGTTATAATTTACAATAATAATTAGAAGCTATCAATTTTAAGTTCTGTATTTAACAATTACAAGTTCAGATCTTCAAGTTATAATATGCAATAATAATTAGAAGCTATCAATTTTAAGTTCTGTATTTGACAATTACTAGTTCAGATCTTCAAGTTATAATTTGAAATAATAATTTGAATTTAACAAATCTAAGTTCTGTAATTCACTATTACAAGTTCAGATCTTCAAGTTATAATTTACAATAATAATTAGAAGCTATCAATTTTAAGCTCTGTATTTGACAATTACAAGTTCAGATCTTCAAGTTATAATTTGCACTAATAATTTGTATTTAACAATTTGAAGTTCTGTATTTGACAATTACAAGTTCAGATCTTCAAGTTATAATTTGCAATAATAATTAGAAGCTATCAATTATAAGTTCTGTATTTGACAATTACAAGTTCAGATCTTCAAGTTATTATTTGCAATAATAATTAGAAGCTATCAATTTTAAGTTCTGTATTTGACAATTACAAGTTTAGATCTTGAAGTTATAATTTACAATAATAATTAGAAGCTATCAATTTTAAGTTCTGTATTTAACAATTACAAGTTCAGATCTTCAAGTTATAATATGCAGTAATAATTAGAAGCTATCAATTTTAAGTTCTGTATTTGACAATTACTAGTTCAGATCTTCAAGTTATAATTTGAAATAATAATTTGAATTTAACAAATCTAAGTTCTGTAATTCACTATTACAAGTTCAGATCTTCAAGTTATAATTTACAATAATAATTAGAAGCTATCAATTTTAAGTTTTGTATTTGACAATTACAAGTTCAGATCTTCAAGTTATAATTTGCAATAATAATTAGAAGCTATTAATTTTAAGTTCTGTATTTGACAATTGCAAGTTCAGATCTTCAAGTTATAATTTGAAATAATAATTAGAAGCTATCAATTTTATGTTCTGTATTTGACAATTACAAGTTCAGATCTTCAAGTTATAATTTGCAATAATAATTAGAAGCAATCAATTTTAAGTTCTGTATTTGACAATTACAAGTTCAGATCTTCAAGTTATAATTTGCAATAATAATTAGAAGCTATCAATTTTAAGTTCTGTATTTGACAATTACTAGTTCAGATCTTCAAGTTATAATTTGAAATAATAATTAGAAGCTATCAATTTTATGTTATGTATTTGATAATTACAAGTTCAGATCTTCAAGTTATAATTTGCAATAATAATTAGAAGCAATCAATTTTAAGTTCTGTATTTGACAATTACAAGTTCAGATCTTCAAGTTATAATTTGCAATAATAATTAGAAGCTATCAATTTTAAGTTCTGTATTTGACAATTACTAGTTCAGATCTCCAAGTTATTATTTGCAATAATAATTAGAAGCTATCAATTTTAAGTTCTGTATTTGACTATTACAAGTTCAGAACTTCAAGTTATAATTTACAATAATAATTAGAAGCTATCAATTTTAAGTTCTGTATTTGACAATTACAAGTTCAGATCTTCAAGTTATAATTTGCAATAATAATTAGAAGCTATCAATTTTAAGTTCTGTATTTGACAATTACTAGTTCAGATCTTCAAGTTATAATTTGAAATAATAATTTGAATTTAACAAATCTAAGTTCTGTAATTCACTATTACAAGTTCAGATCTTCAAGTTATAATTTACAATAATAATTAGAAGCTATCAATTTTAAGTTCTGTATTTGACTATTACAAGTTCAGATCTTCAAGTTATAATTTGCAATAATAATTAGAAGCTATCAATTTTAAGTTCTGTATTTGACAATTACAAGTTCAGATCTTCAAGTTATAATTTGCACTAATAATTTGTATTTAACAATTAGAAGTTCTGTATTTGACAATTACAAGTTCAGTTCTTCAAGTTATAATTTGCAATAATAATTAGAAGCTATCAATTTTAAGTTCTGTATTTGACAATTACTAGTTCAGATCTTCAAGTTATAATTTGCACTAATAATTTGTATTTAACAATTAGAAGTTCTGTATTTGACAATTACAAGTTCAGATCTTCAAGTTATAATTTGCAATAATAATTAGAAGCTATCAATTTTAAGTTCTGTATTTGACAATTACTAGTTCAGATCTTCAAGTTATAATTTGCACTAATAATTTGTATTTAACAATTAGAAGTTCTGTATTTGACTATTACAAGTTCAGATCTTCGAATTATTATTTGCAATCTTAGTTTGAATTTAACAATTCGAAGTTCTGTATTTACCTATTACAGGTTCAGATCTTCAAGTTATAATTTCCAATCACAATTTATATTTAACAATGCTAAGTTGCGTATTTGTCTATTACAAGTTCAGATCTTCAAATTATAATTTGCAATAATAATTAGAAGCTGTCAATTTTAAGTTCTGTATTTGACAATTACAAGTTCAGATCTTCAAGTTATTATTTGCAATAATAATTAGAAGCTATCAATTTTAAGTTCTGCATTTGACAATTACAAGTTCAGATCTTGAAGTTATAATTTACAATAATAATTAGAAGCAATCAATTTTAAGTTCTGTATTTAACAATTACAAGTTCAGATCTCAAGTTATAATATGCAATAATAATTAGCAGCTATCAATTTTAAGTTCTGTATTTCACAATTACTAGTTCAGATCTTCAAGTTATAATTTGAAATAATAATTTGAATTTAACAAATCTAAGTTCTGTAATTCACTATTACAAGTTCAGATCTTCAAGTTATAATTTACAATAATAATTAGAAGCTATCAATTTTAAGTTCTGTATTTGACAATTACAAGTTCAGATCTTCAAGTTATAATTTGCAATAATAATTAGAAGCTATTAATTTTAAGTTCTGTATTTGACAATTACAAGTTCAGATCTTCAAGTTATAATTTGAAATAATAATTAGAAGCTATCAATTTTATGTTCTGTATTTGACAATTACAAGTTCAGATCTTCAAGTTATAATTTGCAATAATAATTAGAAGCTATCAATTTTAAGTTCTGTATTTGACAATTACAAGTTCAGATCTTCAAGTTATAATTTGCAATAATAATTAGAAGCTATCAATTTTAAGTTCTGTATTTTACAATTACTAGTTCAGATCTTCAAGTTATAATTTGAAATAATAATTTGAATTTAACAAATCTAAGTTCTGTAATTCACTATTACAAGTTCAGATCTTCAAGTTATAATTTACAATAATAATTAGAAGCTATCAATTTTAAGTTCTGTATTTGACTATTACAAGTTCAGATCTTCAAGTTATAATTTGCAATAATAATTAGAAGCTATCAATTTTAAGTTCTGTATTTGACAATTACAAGTTCAGTTCTTCAAGTTATAATTTGCACTAATAATTTGTATTTAACAATTAGAAGTTCTGTATTTGACAATTACAAGTTCAGATCTTCAAGTTATAATTTGCAATAATAATTAGAAGCTATCAATTTTAAGTTCTGTATTTGACAATTACTAGTTCAGATCTTCAAGTTATAATTTGCACTAATAATTTGTATTTAACAATTAGAAGTTCTGTATTTGACTATTACAAGTTCAGATCTTCGAATTATTATTTGCAATCTTAGTTTGAATTTAACAATTCGAAGTTCTGTATTTACCTATTACAGGTTCAGATCTTCAAGTTATAATTTGCAATCACAATTTGTATTTAACAATGCTAAGTTGCGTATTTGTCTATTACAAGTTCAGATCTTCAAATTATAATTTGCAATAATAATTAGAAGCTATCAATTTTAAGTTCTGTATTTGACAATTACAAGTTCAGATCTTCAAGTTATAATTTACAATAATAATTAGAAGCTATCAATTTTAAGTTCTGTATTTGACAATTACTAGTTCAGATCTTCAAGTTATAATTTGAAATAATAATTTGAATTTAACAAATCTAAGTTCTGTAATTCACTATTACAAGTTCAGATCTTCAAGTTATAATTTACAATAATAATTAGAAGCTATCAATTTTAAGTTCTGTATTTGACTATTACAAGTTCAGATCTTCAAGTTATAATTTGCAATAATAATTAGAAGCTATCAATTTTAAGTTCTGTATTTGACAATTACAAGTTCAGATCTTCAAGTTATAATTTGCACTAATAATTTGTATTTAACAATTAGAAGTTCTGTATTTGACAATTACAAGTTCAGATCTTCAAATTATAATTTGCAATAATAATTAGAAGCTATCAATTTAAGTTCTGTATTTGACAATTACTAGTTCAGATCTTCAAGTTATAATTTGCACTAATAATTTGTATTTAACAATTAGAAGTTCTGTATTTGACTATTACAAGTTCAGATCTTCGAATTAATATTTGCAATCTTAGTTTGAATTTAACAATTCGAAGTTCTGTATTTACCTATTACAGGTTCAGATCTTCAAGTTATAATTTGCAATCACAATTTGTATTTACCAATGCTAAGTTGCGTATTTGTCTATTACAAGTTCAGATCTTCAAATTATAATTTGCAATAATAATTAGAAGCTATCAATTTTAAGTTCTGTATTTGACAATTACAAGTTCAGATCTTCAAGTTATAATTTGCACTAATAATTTGTATTTAACAATTAGAAGTTCTGTATTTGACAATTACAAGTTCAGATCTTCAAGTTATAATTTGCAATAATAATTAGAAGCTATCAATTTTAAGTTCTGTATTTGACAATTACTAGTTCAGATCTTCAAGTTATAATTTGCACTAATAATTTGTATTTAACTATTAGAAGTTCTGTATTTGACTATTACAAGTTCAGATCTTCGAATTATTATTTGCAATCTTAGTTTGAATTTAACAATTCGAAGTTCTGTATTTACCTATTACAGGTTCAGATCTTCAAGTTATAATTTGCAATCACAATTTGTATTTAACAATGCTAAGTTGCGTATTTGTCTATTACAAGTTCAGATCTTCAAATTATAATTTGCAATAATAATTAGAAGCTATCAATTTTAAGTTCTGTATTTGACAATTACAAGTTCAGATCTTCAAGTTATAATTTACAATAATAATTAGAAGCTATCAATTTTAAGTTCTGTATTTGACAATTACTAGTTCAGATCTTCAAGTTATAATTTGAAATAATAATTTGAATTTAACAAATCTAAGTTCTGTAATTCACTATTACAAGTTCAGATCTTCAAGTTATAATTTGCAATAATAATTAGAAGCTATCAATTTTAAGTTCTGTATTTGACAATTACAAGTTCAGATCTTCAAGTTATAATTTGCACTAATAATTTGTATTTTACAATTAGAAGTTCTGTATTTGACAATTACAAGTTCAGATCTTCAAATTATAATTTTCAATAATAATTAGAAGCTATCAATTTAAGTTCTGTATTTGACAATTACTAGTTCAGATCTTCAAGTTATAATTTGCACTAATAATTTGTATTTAACAATTAGAAGTTCTGTATTTGACTATTACAAGTTCAGATCTTCGAATTAATATTTGCAATCTTAGTTTGAATTTAACAATTCGAAGTTCTGTATTTACCTATTACAGCTTCAGATCTTCAAGTTATAATTTGCAATCACAATTTGTATTTACCAATGCTAAGTTGCGTATTTGTCTATTACAAGTTCAGATCTTCAAATTATAATTTGCAATAATAATTAGAAGCTATCAATTTTAAGTTCTGTATTTGACAATTACAAGTTCAGATCTTGAAGTTATAATTTACAATAATAATTAGAAGCTATCAATTTTAAGTTCTGTATTTAACAATTACAAGTTCAGATCTTCAAGTTATAATATGCAATAATAATTAGAAGCTATCAATTTAAGTTCTGTATTTGACAATTACTAGTTCAGATCTTCAAGTTATAATTTGAAATAATAATTTGAATTTAACAAATCTAAGTTCTGTAATTCACTATTACAAGTTCAGATCTTCAAGTTATAATTTACAATAATAATTTTAAGCTATCAATTTTAAGTTCTGTATTTGACAATTACAAGTTCAGATCTTCAAGTTATAATTTGCAATAATAATTAGAAGCTATTAATTTTAAGTTCTGTATTTGACAATTACAAGTTCAGATCTTCAAGTTATAATTTGCAATAATAATTAGAAGCTATCAATTTGATGTTCTGTATTTGACAATTACAAGTTCAGATCTTCAAGTTATAATTTGTAATAATAATTAGAAGCAATCAATTTTAAGTTCTGTATTTGACAATTACTAGTTCAGATCTTCAAGTTATAATTTGCACTAATAATTTGTATTTAACAATTAGAAGTTCTGTATTTGACTATTACAAGTTCAGATCTTCGAATTAATATTTGCAATCTTAGTTTGAATTTAACAATTCGAAGTTCTGTATTTACCTATTACAGGTTCAGATCTTCAAGTTATAATTTGCAATCACAATTTGTATTTACCAATGCTAAGTTGCGTATTTGTCTATTACAAGTTCAGATCTTCAAATTATAATTTGCAATAATAATTAGAAGCTATCAATTTTAAGTTCTGTATTTGACAATTACAAGTTCAGATCTTGAAGTTATAATTTACAATAATAATTAGAAGCTATCAATTTTAGTTCTGTATTTAACAATTACAAGTTCAGATCTTCAAGTTATAATATGCAATAATAATTAGAAGCTATCAATTTAAGTTCTGTATTTGACAATTACTAGTTCAGATCTTCAAGTTATAATTTGAAATAATAATTTGAATTTAACAAATCTAAGTTCTGTAATTCACTATTACAAGTTCAGATCTTCAAGTTATAATTTACAATAATAATTTGTATTTAACAATTAGAAGTTCTGTATTTGACTATTACAAGTTCAGATCTTCGAATTATTATTTGCAATCTTAGTTTGAATTTAACAATTCGAAGTTCTGTATTTACCTATTACAGGTTCAGATCTTCAAGTTATAATTTGCAATCACAATTTGTATTTAACAATGCTAAGTTGCGTATTTGTCTATTACAAGTTCAGATCTTCAAATTATAATTTGCAATAATAATTAGAAGCTATCAATTTTAAGTTCTGTATTTGACAATTACAAGTTCAGATCTTCAAGTTATAATTTACAATAATAATTAGAAGCTATCAATTTTAAGTTCTGTATTTGACAATTACTAGTTCAGATCTTCAAGTTATAATTTGAAATAATAATTTGAATTTAACAAATCTAAGTTCTGTAATTCACTATTACAAGTTCAGATCTTCAAGTTATAATTTACAATAATAATTAGAAGCTATCAATTTTAAGTTCTGTATTTGACTATTACAAGTTCAGATCTTCAAGTTATAATTTGCAATAATAATTAGAAGCTATCAATTTTAAGTTCTGTATTTGACAATTACAAGTTCAGATCTTCAAGTTATAATTTGCACTAATAATTTGTATTTAACAATTAGAAGTTCTGTATTTGACAATTACAAGTTCAGATCTTCAAATTATAATTTGCAATAATAATTAGAAGCTATCAATTTAAGTTCTGTATTTGACAATTACTAGTTCAGATCTTCAAGTTATAATTTGCACTAATAATTTGTATTTAACAATTAGAAGTTCTGTATTTGACTATTACAAGTTCAGATCTTCGAATTAATATTTGCAATCTTAGTTTGAATTTAACAATTCGAAGTTCTGTATTTACCTATTACAGGTTCAGATCTTCAAGTTATAATTTGCAATCACAATTTGTATTTACCAATGCTAAGTTGCGTATTTGTCTATTACAAGTTCAGATCTTCAAATTATAATTTGCAATAATAATTAGAAGCTATCAATTTTAAGTTCTGTATTTGACAATTACAAGTTCAGATCTTCAAGTTATAATTTGCACTAATAATTTGTATTTAACAATTAGAAGTTCTGTATTTGACAATTACAAGTTCAGATCTTCAAGTTATAATTTGCAATAATAATTAGAAGCTATCAATTTTAAGTTCTGTATTTGACAATTACTAGTTCAGATCTTCAAGTTATAATTTGCACTAATAATTTGTATTTAACTATTAGAAGTTCTGTATTTGACTATTACAAGTTCAGATCTTCGAATTATTATTTGCAATCTTAGTTTGAATTTAACAATTCGAAGTTCTGTATTTACCTATTACAGGTTCAGATCTTCAAGTTATAATTTGCAATCACAATTTGTATTTAACAATGCTAAGTTGCGTATTTGTCTATTACAAGTTCAGATCTTCAAATTATAATTTGCAATAATAATTAGAAGCTATCAATTTTAAGTTCTGTATTTGACAATTACAAGTTCAGATCTTCAAGTTATAATTTACAATAATAATTAGAAGCTATCAATTTTAAGTTCTGTATTTGACAATTACTAGTTCAGATCTTCAAGTTATAATTTGAAATAATAATTTGAATTTAACAAATCTAAGTTCTGTAATTCACTATTACAAGTTCAGATCTTCAAGTTATAATTTGCAATAATAATTAGAAGCTATCAATTTTAAGTTCTGTATTTGACAATTACAAGTTCAGATCTTCAAGTTATAATTTGCACTAATAATTTGTATTTTACAATTAGAAGTTCTGTATTTGACAATTACAAGTTCAGATCTTCAAATTATAATTTTCAATAATAATTAGAAGCTATCAATTTAAGTTCTGTATTTGACAATTACTAGTTCAGATCTTCAAGTTATAATTTGCACTAATAATTTGTATTTAACAATTAGAAGTTCTGTATTTGACTATTACAAGTTCAGATCTTCGAATTAATATTTGCAATCTTAGTTTGAATTTAACAATTCGAAGTTCTGTATTTACCTATTACAGCTTCAGATCTTCAAGTTATAATTTGCAATCACAATTTGTATTTACCAATGCTAAGTTGCGTATTTGTCTATTACAAGTTCAGATCTTCAAATTATAATTTGCAATAATAATTAGAAGCTATCAATTTTAAGTTCTGTATTTGACAATTACAAGTTCAGATCTTGAAGTTATAATTTACAATAATAATTAGAAGCTATCAATTTTAAGTTCTGTATTTAACAATTACAAGTTCAGATCTTCAAGTTATAATATGCAATAATAATTAGAAGCTATCAATTTAAGTTCTGTATTTGACAATTACTAGTTCAGATCTTCAAGTTATAATTTGAAATAATAATTTGAATTTAACAAATCTAAGTTCTGTAATTCACTATTACAAGTTCAGATCTTCAAGTTATAATTTACAATAATAATTTTAAGCTATCAATTTTAAGTTCTGTATTTGACAATTACAAGTTCAGATCTTCAAGTTATAATTTGCAATAATAATTAGAAGCTATTAATTTTAAGTTCTGTATTTGACAATTACAAGTTCAGATCTTCAAGTTATAATTTGCAATAATAATTAGAAGCTATCAATTTGATGTTCTGTATTTGACAATTACAAGTTCAGATCTTCAAGTTATAATTTGTAATAATAATTAGAAGCAATCAATTTTAAGTTCTGTATTTGACAATTACTAGTTCAGATCTTCAAGTTATAATTTGCACTAATAATTTGTATTTAACAATTAGAAGTTCTGTATTTGACTATTACAAGTTCAGATCTTCGAATTAATATTTGCAATCTTAGTTTGAATTTAACAATTCGAAGTTCTGTATTTACCTATTACAGGTTCAGATCTTCAAGTTATAATTTGCAATCACAATTTGTATTTACCAATGCTAAGTTGCGTATTTGTCTATTACAAGTTCAGATCTTCAAATTATAATTTGCAATAATAATTAGAAGCTATCAATTTTAAGTTCTGTATTTGACAATTACAAGTTCAGATCTTGAAGTTATAATTTACAATAATAATTAGAAGCTATCAATTTTAGTTCTGTATTTAACAATTACAAGTTCAGATCTTCAAGTTATAATATGCAATAATAATTAGAAGCTATCAATTTAAGTTCTGTATTTGACAATTACTAGTTCAGATCTTCAAGTTATAATTTGAAATAATAATTTGAATTTAACAAATCTAAGTTCTGTAATTCACTATTACAAGTTCAGATCTTCAAGTTATAATTTACAATAATAATTAGAAGCTATCAATTTTAAGTTCTGTATTTGACAATTACAAGTTCAGATCTTCTAGTTATAATTTGCAATAATAATTAGAAGCTATCAATTTTAAGTTCTGTATTTGACAATTACTAGTTCAGATCTTCAAGTTATAATTTGAAATAATAATTTGAATTTAACAAATCTAAGTTCTGTAATTCACTATTACAAGTTCAGATCTTCAAGTTATAATTTACAATAATAATTAGAAGCTATCAATTTTATGTTCTGTATTTGACAATTACAAGTTCAGATCTTCAAGTTATAATTTGCACTAATAATTTGTATTTAACAATTAGAAGTTCTGTATTTGACTATTACAAGTTCAGATCTTCGAATTATTATTTGCAATCTTAATTTGAATTTAACAATTCGAAGTTCTGTATTTACCTATTACAGGTTCAGATCTTCAAGTTATAATTTGCAATCACAATTTGTATTTACCAATGCTAAGTTGCGTATTTGTCTATTACAAGTTCAGATCTTCAAATTATAATTTGCAATAATAATTAGTAGCTATCAATTTTAAGTTCTGTATTTGACAATTACAAGTTCAGATCTTGAAGTTATAATTTACAATAATAATTAGAAGCTATCAATTTTAAGTTCTGTATTTAACAATTACAAGTTCAGATCTTCAAGTTATAATATGCAATAATAATTAGAAGCTATCAATATAAGTTCTGTATTTGACAATTACTACTTCAGATCTTCAAGTTATAATTTGAAATAATAATTTGAATTTAACAAATCTAAGTTCTGTAATTCACTATTACAAGTTCAGATCTTCAAGTTATAATTTACAATAATAATTAGAAGCTATCAATTTTAAGTTCTGTATTTGACAATTACAAGTTCAGATCTTCAAGTTATAATTTGCAATAATAATTAGAAGCTATTAATTTTAAGTTCTGTATTTGACAATTACAAGTTCAGATCTTCAAGTTATAATTTGAAATAATAATTAGAAGCTATCAATTTGATGTTCTGTATTTGACAATTACAAGTTCAGATCTTCAAGTTATAATTTGTAATAATAATTAGAAGCAATCAATTTTAAGTTCTGTATTTGACAATTACTAGTTCAGATCTTCAAGTTATAATTTGCACTAATAATTTGTATTTAACAATTAGAAGTTCTGTATTTGACTATTACAAGTTCAGATCTTCGAATTAATATTTGCAATCTTAGTTTGAATTTAACAATTCGAAGTTCTGTATTTACCTATTACAGGTTCAGATCTTCAAGTTATAATTTGCAATCACAATTTGTATTTACCAATGCTAAGTTGCGTATTTGTCTATTACAAGTTCAGATCTTCAAATTATAATTTGCAATAATAATTAGAAGCTATCAATTTTAAGTTCTGTATTTGACAATTACAAGTTCAGATCTTGAAGTTATAATTTACAATAATAATTAGAAGCTATCAATTTTAGTTCTGTATTTAACAATTACAAGTTCAGATCTTCAAGTTATAATATGCAATAATAATTAGAAGCTATCAATTTAAGTTCTGTATTTGACAATTACTAGTTCAGATCTTCAAGTTATAATTTGAAATAATAATTTGAATTTAACAAATCTAAGTTCTGTAATTCACTATTACAAGTTCAGATCTTCAAGTTATAATTTACAATAATAATTAGAAGCTATCAATTTTAAGTTCTGTATTTGACAATTACAAATTCAGATCTTCTAGTTATAATTGGCAATAATAATTAGAAGCTATCAATTTTAAGTTCTGTATTTGACAATTACAAGTTCAGATCTTCAAGTTATAATTTGAAATAATAATTTGAATTTAACAAATCTAAGTTCTGTAATTCACTATTACAAGTTCAGATCTTCAAGTTATAATTTACAATAATAATTAGAAGCTATCAATTTTAAGTTCTGTATTTGACTATTACAAGTTCAGATCTTCAAGTTATAATTTCCAATAATAATTAGAAGCTATCAATTTTAAGTTCTGTATTTGACAATTACAAGTTCAGATCTTCAAGTTATAATTTGCACTAATAATTTGTATTTAACAATTAGAAGTTCTGTATTTGACAATTACAAGTTCAGATCTTCAAGTTATAATTTGCAATAATAATTAGAAGCTATCAATTTTAAGTTCTGTATTTGACAATTACTAGTTCAGATCTTCAAGTTATAATTTGCAATAATAATTTGTATTTAACAATTAGAAGTTCTGTATTTGACTATTACAAGTTCAGATCTTCGAATTATTATTTGCAATCTTAATTTGAATTTAACAATTCGAAGTTCTGTATTTACCTATTACAGGTTCAGATCTTCAAGTTATAATTTAAAATCACAATTTGTATTTAACAATGCTAAGTTGCGTATTTGTCTATTACAAGTTCAGATCTTCAAATTATAATTTGCAATAATAATTAGAAGCTATCAATTTTAAGTTCTGTATTTGACAATTACAAGTTCAGATCTTCAAGTTATTATTTGCAATAATAATTAGAAGCTATCAATTTTAAGTTCTGTATTTGACAATTACAAGTTCAGATCTTGAAGTTATAATTTACAATAATAATTAGAAGCTATCAATTTTAAGTTCTGTATTTAACAATTACAAGTTCAGATCTTCAAGTTATAATATGCAATAATAATTAGAAGCTATCAATTTTAAGTTCTGTATTTGACAATTACTAGTTAAGATCTTCAAGTTATAATTTGAAATAATAATTTGAATTTAACAAATCTAAGTTCTGTAATTCACTATTACAAGTTCAGATCTTCAAGTTATAATTTACAATAATAATTAGAAGCTATCAATTTTAAGTTCTGTATTTGACAATTACAAGTTCAGATCTTCAAGTTATAATTTGAACTAATAATTTGTATTTAACAATTTGAAGTTCTGTATTTGACAATTACAAGTTCAGATCTTCAAGTTATAATTTGCAATAATAATTAGAAGCTATCAATTTTAAGTACTGTATTTGACAATTACAAGTTCAGATCTTCAAGTTATTATTTGCAATAATAATTAGAAGCTATCAATTTTAAGTTCTGCATTTGACAATTACAAGTTCAGATCTTGAAGTTATAATTTACTATAATAATTAGAAGCTATCAATTTTAAGTTCTGTATTTAACAATTACAAGTTCAGATCTCAAGTTATAATATGCAATAATAATTAGAAGCTATCAATTTTAAGTTCTGTATTTGACAATTACTAGTTCAGATCTTCAAGTCATAATTTGAAATAATAATTTGAATTTAACAAATCTAAGTTCTGTAATTCACTATTACAAGTTCAGATCTTCAAGTTATAATTTACAATAATAATTAGAAGCTATCAATTTTAAGTTCTGTATTTGACAATTACAAGTTCAGATCTTCAAGTTATAATTTGCAATAATAATTAGAAGCTATTCATTTTAAGTTCTGTATTTGACAATTACAAGTTCAGATCTTCAAGTTATAATGTGCAATAATAATTAGAAGCTATCAATTTTAAGTTCTGTATTTGACAACTACAAGTTCAGATCTTCAAGTTATAATTTGCAATAATAATTAGAAGCTATCAATTTTAAGTTCTGTATTTGACAATTACTAGTTCAGATCTCCAAGTTATTATTTGCAATTATAATTAGATGCTATCAATTTTAAGTTCTGTATTTGACAATTACAAGTTCAGATCTTCAAGTTATAATTTACAATAATAATTAGAAGCTTTCAATTTTAAGTTCTGTATTTGACAATTACAAGTTCAGATCTTCAAGTTATAATTTGCAATAATAATTAGAAGCTATCAATTTTAAGTTCTGTATTTGACAATTACAAGTTCAGAACTTGAAGTTATAATTTACAATAATAACTAGAAGCTATCAATTTTAAGTTCTGTATTTAACAATTACAAGTTCAGATCTTCAAGTTATAATTTACAATAATAATTAGAAGCTATCAATTTTAAGTTCTGTAGTTGACTATTACAAGTTCAGATCTTCAAGTTATAATTTGCAATAATAATTAGAAGCTATCAATTTTAAGTTCTGTATTTGACAATTACAAGTTCAGATCTTCAAGTTATAATTTGCAATAATAATTAGAAGCTATTAATTTTAAGTTCTGTATTTGACAATTACAAGTTCAGATCTTCAAGTTATAATTTGAAATAATAATTAGAAGCTATCAATTTTATGTTCTGTATTTGACAATTACAAGTTCAGATCTTCAAGTTATAATTTGCAATAATAATTAGAAGCTATCAATTTTAAGTTCTGTATTTGACAATTACAAGTTCAGATCTTCAAGTTATAATTTGCAATAATAATTAGAAGCTATCAATTTTAAGTTCTGTATTTGACAATTACTAGTTCAGATCTCCAAGTTATTATTTGCAATAATAATTAGAATCTATCAATTTTAAGTTCTGTATTTGACAATTACAAGTTCAGATCTTCAAGTACTAATTTACAATAATAATTAGAAGCTATCAATTTTAAGTTCTGTATTTGACAATTACAAGTTCAGATCTTCAAGTTATAATTTGCAATAATAATTAGAAACTATCAATTTTAAGTTCTGTATTTGACAATTACTAGTTCAGATCTTCAAGTTATAATTTGAAATAATAATTTGAATTTAACAAATCTAAGTTCTGTAATTCACTATTACTAGTTCAGATCTTCAAGTTATAATTTACAATAATAATTAGAAGCTATCAATTTTAAGTTCTGTATTTGACTATTACAAGTTCAGATCTACAAGTTATAATTTGCAATAATAATTAGAAGCTATCAATTTTAAGTTCTGTATTTGACAATTACAAGTTCAGATCTTCAAGTTATAATTTGCACTAATAATTTGTATTTAACAATTAGAAGTTCTGTATTTGACTATTACAAGTTCAGATCTTCGAATTATTATTTGCAATCTTAGTTTGAATTTAACAATTCGAAGTTCTGTATTTACCTATTACAGGTTCAGATCTTCAAGTTATAATTTGCAATCACAATTTGTATTTAACAATGCTAAGTTGCGTATTTGTCTATTACAAGTTCAGATCTTCAAATTATAATTTGCAATAATAATTAGAAGCTATCAATTTTAAGTTCTGTATTTGACAATTACAAGTTCAGATCTTCAAGTTATTATTTGCAATAATAATTAGAAGCTATCAATTTTAAGTTCTGTATTTGACAATTACAAGTTCAGATCTTGAAGTTATAATTTACAATAATAATTAAAAGCTATCAATTTTAAGTTCTGTATTTAACAATTACAAGTTCAGATCTTCAAGTTATAATATGCAATAATAATTAGAAGCTATCAATTTTAAGTTCTGTATTTGACAATTACTAGTTCAGATCTTCAAGTTATAATTTGAAATAATAATTTGAATTTAACAAATCTAAGTTCTGTAATTCACTATTACAAGTTCAGATCTTCAAGTTATAATTTACAATAATAATTAGAAGCTATCAATTTTAAGTTCTGTATTTGACAATTACAAGTTCATATCTTCAAGTTATAATTTGCACTAATAATTTGTATTTAACAATTTGAAGTTCTGTATTTGACAATTACAAGTTCAGATCTTCAAGTTATAATTTGCAATAATAATTAGAAGCTATCAATTTTAAGTTCTGTATTTGACAATTACAAGTTCAGATCTTCAAGTTATAATTTGCAATAATAATTAGAAGCTATCAATTTTAAGTACTGTATTTGACAATTACAAGTTCAGATCTTCAAGTTATTATTTGCAATAATAATTAGAAGCTATCAATTTTAAGTTCTGCATTTGACAATTACAAGTTCAGATCTTGAAGTTATAATTTACTATAATAATTAGAAGCTATCAATTTTAAGTTCTGTATTTAACAATTACAAGTTCAGATCTCAAGTTATAATATGCAATAATAATTAGAAGCTATCAATTTTAAGTTCTGTATTTGACAATTACTAGTTCAGATCTTCAAGTCATAATTTGAAATAATAATTTGAATTTAACAAATCTAAGTTCTGTAATTCACTATTACAAGTTCAGATCTTCAAGTTATAATTTACAATAATAATTAGAAGCTATCAATTTTAAGTTCTGTATTTGACAATTACAAGTTCAGATCTTCAAGTTATAATTTGCAATAATAATTAGAAGCTATTCATTTTAAGTTCTGTATTTGACAATTACAAGTTCAGATCTTCAAGTTATAATGTGCAATAATAATTAGAAGCTATCAATTTTAAGTTCTGTATTTGACAACTACAAGTTCAGATCTTCAAGTTATAATTTGCAATAATAATTAGAAGCTATCAATTTTAAGTTCTGTATTTGACAATTACTAGTTCAGATCTCCAAGTTATTATTTGCAATAATAATTAGATGCTATCAATTTTAAGTTCTGTATTTGACAATTACAAGTTCAGATCTTCAAGTTATAATTTACAATAATAATTAGAAGCTTTCAATTTTAAGTTCTGTATTTGACAATTACAAGTTCAGATCTTCAAGTTATAATTTGCAATAATAATTAGAAGCTATCAATTTTAAGTTCTGTATTTGACAATTACAAGTTCAGAACTTGAAGTTATAATTTACAATAATAACTAGAAGCTATCAATTTTAAGTTCTGTATTTAACAATTACAAGTTCAGATCTTCAAGTTATAATTTACAATAATAATTAGAAGCTATCAATTTTAAGTTCTGTAGTTGACTATTACAAGTTCAGATCTTCAAGTTATAATTTGCAATAATAATTAGAAGCTATCAATTTTAAGTTCTGTATTTGACAATTACAAGTTCAGATCTTCAAGTTATAATTTGCAATAATAATTAGAAGCTATTAATTTTAAGTTCTGTATTTGACAATTACAAGTTCAGATCTTCAAGTTATAATTTGAAATAATAATTAGAAGCTATCAATTTTATGTTCTGTATTTGACAATTACAAGTTCAGATCTTCAAGTTATAATTTGCAATAATAATTAGAAGCTATCAATTTTAAGTTCTGTATTTGACAATTACAAGTTCAGATCTTCAAGTTATAATTTGCAATAATAATTAGAAGCTATCAATTTTAAGTTCTGTATTTGACAATTACTAGTTCAGATCTCCAAGTTATTATTTGCAATAATAATTAGAATCTATCAATTTTAAGTTCTGTATTTGACAATTACAAGTTCAGATCTTCAAGTACTAATTTACAATAATAATTAGAAGCTATCAATTTTAAGTTCTGTATTTGACAATTACAAGTTCAGATCTTCAAGTTATAATTTGCAATAATAATTAGAAACTATCAATTTTAAGTTCTGTATTTGACAATTACTAGTTCAGATCTTCAAGTTATAATTTGAAATAATAATTTGAATTTAACAAATCTAAGTTCTGTAATTCACTATTACTAGTTCAGATCTTCAAGTTATAATTTACAATAATAATTAGAAGCTATCAATTTTAAGTTCTGTATTTGACTATTACAAGTTCAGATCTACAAGTTATAATTTGCAATAATAATTAGAAGCTATCAATTTTAAGTTCTGTATTTGACAATTACAAGTTCAGATCTTCAAGTTATAATTTGCACTAATAATTTGTATTTAACAATTAGAAGTTCTGTATTTGACTATTACAAGTTCAGATCTTCGAATTATTATTTGCAATCTTAGTTTGAATTTAACAATTCGAAGTTCTGTATTTACCTATTACAGGTTCAGATCTTCAAGTTATAATTTGCAATCACAATTTGTATTTAACAATGCTAAGTTGCGTATTTGTCTATTACAAGTTCAGATCTTCAAATTATAATTTGCAATAATAATTAGAAGCTATCAATTTTAAGTTCTGTATTTGACAATTACAAGTTCAGATCTTCAAGTTATTATTTGCAATAATAATTAGAAGCTATCAATTTTAAGTTCTGTATTTGACAATTACAAGTTCAGATCTTGAAGTTATAATTTACAATAATAATTAAAAGCTATCAATTTTAAGTTCTGTATTTAACAATTACAAGTTCAGATCTTCAAGTTATAATATGCAATAATAATTAGAAGCTATCAATTTTAAGTTCTGTATTTGACAATTACTAGTTCAGATCTTCAAGTTATAATTTGAAATAATAATTTGAATTTAACAAATCTAAGTTCTGTAATTCACTATTACAAGTTCAGATCTTCAAGTTATAATTTACAATAATAATTAGAAGCTATCAATTTTAAGTTCTGTATTTGACAATTACAAGTTCATATCTTCAAGTTATAATTTGCACTAATAATTTGTATTTAACAATTTGAAGTTCTGTATTTGACAATTACAAGTTCAGATCTTCAAGTTATAATTTGCAATAATAATTAGAAGCTATCAATTTTAAGTTCTGTATTTGACAATTACAAGTTCAGATCTTCAAGTTATTATTTGCAATAATAATTAGAAGCTATCAATTTTAAGTTCTGTATTTGACAATTACAAGTTTAGATCTTGAAGTTATAATATGCAGTAATAATTAGAAGCTATCAATTTTAAGTTCTGTATTTGACAATTACTAGTTCAGATCTTCAAGTTATAATTTGAAATAATAATTTGAATTTAACAAATCTAAGTTCTGTAATTCACTATTACAAGTTCAGATCTTCAAGTTATAATTTACAATAATAATTAGAAGCTATCAATTTTAAGTTTTGTATTTGACAATTACAAGTTCAGATCTTCAAGTTATAATTTGCAATAATAATTAGAAGCTATTAATTTTAAGTTCTGTATTTGACAATTGCAAGTTCAGATCTTCAAGTTATAATTTGATATAATAATTAGAAGCTATCAATTTTATGTTCTGTATTTGACAATTACAAGTTCAGATCTTCAAGTTATAATTTGCAATAATAATTAGAAGCAATCAATTTTAAGTTCTGTATTTGACAATTACAAGTTCAGATCTTCAAGTTATAATTTGCAATAATAATTAGAAGCTATCAATTTTAAGTTCTGTATTTGACAATTACTAGTTCAGATCTCCAAGTTATAATTTGAAATAATAATTTGAATTTAACAAATCTAAGTTCTGTAATTCACTATTACAAGTTCAGATCTTCAAGTTATAATTTACAATAATAATTAGAAGCTATCAATTTTAAGTTCTGTATTTGACAATTACAAGTTTAGATCTTCAAGTTATAATTTGCAATAATAATTAGAAGCTATTAATTTTAAGTTCTGTATTTGACAATTACAAGTTCAGATCTTCAAGTTATAATTTGAAATAATAATTAGAAGCTATCAATTTTATGTTCTGTATTGGACAATTACAAGTTCAGATCTTCAAGTTATAAGTTGCAATAATAATTAGAAGCTATCAATTTTAAGTTCTGTATTTTACAATTACAAGTTCAAATCTTCAAGTTATAATTTGCAATAATAATTAGAAGCTTTCAATTTTAAATTCTGTATTTGACAATTACTAGTTCAGATCTCCAAGTTATTATTTGCAATAATAATTAGAAGCTATCAATTTTAAGTTCTGTATTTGACAATTACAAGTTCAGATCTTCAAGTTATAATTTACAATAATAATTAGAAGCTATCAATTTTAAGTTCTGTATTTGACAATTACAAGTTCAGATCTTCAAGTTATAATTTGCAATAATAATTAGTAGCTATCAATTTTAAGTTCTGTATTTGACAATTACTAGTTCAGATCTTCAAGTTATAATTTGAAATAATAATTTGAATTTAACAAATCTAAGTTCTGTAATTCACTATTACAAGTTCAGATCTTCAAGTTATAATTTACAATAATAATTAGAAGCTATCAATTTTAAGTTCTGTATTTGACTATTACAAGTTCAGATCTTCAAGTTATAATTTGCAATAATAATTAGAAGCTATCAATTTTAAGTTCTGTATTTGACAGTTACAAGTTCAGATCTTCAAGTTATAATTTGCACTAATAATTTGTATTTAACAATTAGAAGTTCTGTATTTGACTATTACAAGTTCAGATCTTCGCATTATTATTTGCAATCTTAGTTTGAATTTAACAATTCGAAGTTCTGTATTTACCTATTACAGGTTCAGATCTTCAAGTTATAATTTGCAATCACAATTTGTATTTAACAATGCTAAGTTGCGTATTTGTCTATTACAAGTTCAGATCTTCAAATTATAATTTGCAATAATAATTAGAAGCTATCAATTTTAAGTTCTGTATTTGACAATTACAAGTTCAGATCTTCAAGTTATTATTTGCAATAATAATTAGAAGCTATCAATTTTAAGTTCTGCATTTGACAATTACAAGTTCAGATCTTGAAGTTATAATTTACAATAATAATTAGAAGCTATCAATTTTAAGTTCTGTATTTAACAATTACAAGTTCAGATCTCAAGTTATAATATGCAATAATAATTAGAAGCTATCAATTTTAAGTTCTGTATTTGACAATTACTAGTTCAGATCTTCAAGTTATAATTTGAAATAATAATTTAAATTTAACAAATCTAAGTTCTGTAATTCACTATTACAAGTTCAGATCTTCAAGTTATAATTTACAATAATAATTAGAAGCTATCAATTTTAAGTTCTGTATTTGACAATTACAAGTTCAGATCTTCAAGTTATAATTTGCAATAATAATTAGAAGCTATCAATTTTAAGTTCTGTATTTGACAATTACTAGTTCAGATCTTCAAGTTATAATTTGAAATAATAATTTGAATTTAAAAAATCTAAGTTCTGTAATTCACTATTACAAGTTCAGATCTTCAAGTTATAATTTACAATAATAATTAGAAGCTATCAATTTTAAGTTCTGTATTTGACTATTACAAGTTCAGATCTTCAAGTTATAATTTGCAATAATAATTAGAAGCTATCAATTTTAAGTTCTGTATTTGACAATTACAAGTTCAGATCTTCAAGTTATTATTTGCAATAATAATTAGAAGCTATCAATTTTAAGTTCTGTATTTGACAATTACAAGTTTAGATCTTGAAGTTATAATATGCAGTAATAATTAGAAGCTATCAATTTTAAGTTCTGTATTTGACAATTACTAGTTCAGATCTTCAAGTTATAATTTGAAATAATAATTTGAATTTAACAAATCTAAGTTCTGTAATTCACTATTACAAGTTCAGATCTTCAAGTTATAATTTACAATAATAATTAGAAGCTATCAATTTTAAGTTCTGTATTTGACAATTACAAGTTCAGATCTTCAAGTTATAATTTGCAATAATAATTAGAAGCTATTAATTTTAAGTTCTGTATTTGACAATTACAAGTTCAGATCTTCAAGTTATAATGTGCAATAATAATTAGAAGCTATCAATTTTAAGTTCTGTATTTGACAACTACAAGTTCAGATCTTCAAGTTATAATTTGCAATAATAATTAGAAGCTATCAATTTTAAGTTCTGTATTTGACAATTACTAGTTCAGATCTCCAAGTTGTTATTTGCAATAATAATTAGAAGCTATCAATTTTAAGTTCTGTATTTGACAATTACAAGTTCAGATCTTCAAGTTATAATTTACAATAATAATTAGAAGCTATCAATTTTAAGTTCTGTATTTGACAATTACAAGTTCAGATCTTCAAGTTATAATTTGCAATAATAATTAGAAGCTATCAATTTTAAGTTCTGTATTTGACAATTACTAGTTCAGATCTTCAAGTTATAATTTGAAATAATAATTTGAATTTAAAAAATCTAAGTTCTGTAATTCACTATTACAAGTTCAGATCTTCAAGTTATAATTTACAATAATAATTAGAAGCTATCAATTTTAAGTTCTGTATTTGACTATTACAAGTTCAGATCTTCAAGTTATAATTTGCAATAATAATTAGAAGCTATCAATTTTAAGTTCTGTATTTGACAATTACAAGTTCAGATCTTCAAGTTATTATTTGCAATAATAATTAGAAGCTATCAATTTTAAGTTCTGTATTTGACAATTACAAGTTTAGATCTTGAAGTTATAATATGCAGTAATAATTAGAAGCTATCAATTTTGAGTTCTGTATTTGACAATTACTAGTTCAGATCTTCAAGTTATAATTTGAAATAATAATTTGAATTTAACAAATCTAAGTTCTGTAATTCACTATTACAAGTTCAGATCTTCAAGTTATAATTTACAATAATAATTAGGAGCTATCAATTTTAAGTTTTGTATTTGACAATTACAAGTTCAGATCTTCAAGTTATAATTTGCAATAATAATTAGAAGCTATTAATTTTAAGTTCTGTATTTGACAATTGCAAGTTCAGATCTTCAAGTTATAATTTGATATAATAATTAGAAGCTATCAATTTTATGTTCTGTATTTGACAATTACAAGTTCAGATCTTCAAGTTATAATTTGCAATAATAATTAGAAGCAATCAATTTTAAGTTCTGTATTTGACAATTACAAGTTCAGATCTTCAAGTTATAATTTGCAATAATAATTAGAAGCTATCAATTTTAAGTTCTGTATTTGACAATTACTAGTTTAGATCTCCAAGTTATAATTTGAAATAATAATTTGAATTTAACAAATCTAAGTTCTGTAATTCACTATTACAAGTTCAGATCTTCAAGTTATAATTTACAATAATAATTAGAAGCTATCAATTTTAAGTTCTGTATTTGACAATTACAAGTTTAGATCTTCAAGTTATAATTTGCAATAATAATTAGAAGCTATTAATTTTAAGTTCTGTATTTGACAATTACAAGTTCAGATCTTCAAGTTATAATTTGAAATAATAATTAGAAGCTATCAATTTTATGTTCTGTATTGGACAATTACAAGTTCAGATCTTCAAGTTATAAGTTGCAATAATAATTAGAAGCTATCAATTTTAAGTTCTGTATTTTACAATTACAAGTTCAAATCTTCAAGTTATAATTTGCAATAATAATTAGAAGCTATCAATTTTAAATTCTGTATTTGACAATTACTAGTTCAGATCTCCAAGTTATTATTTGCAATAATAATTAGAAGCTATCAATTTTAAGTTCTGTATTTGACAATTACAAGTTCAGATCTTCAAGTTATAATTTACAATAATAATTAGAAGCTATCAATTTTAAGTTCTGTATTTGACAATTACAAGTTCAGATCTTCAAGTTATAATTTGCAATAATAATTAGTAGCTATCAATTTTAAGTTCTGTATTTGACAATTACTAGTTCAGATCTTCAAGTTATAATTTGAAATAATAATTGGAATTTAACAAATCTAAGTTCTGTAATTCACTATTACAAGTTCAGATCTTCAAGTTATAATTTACAATAATAATTAGAAGATATCAATTTTAAGTTCTGTATTTGACTATTACAAGTTCAGATCTTCAAGTTATAATTTGCAATAATAATTAGAAGCTATCAATTTTAAGTTCTGTATTTGACAGTTACAAGTTCAGATCTTCAAGTTATAATTTGCACTAATAATTTGTATTTAACAATTAGAAGTTCTGTATTTGACTATTACAAGTTCAGATCTTCGCATTATTATTTGCAATCTTAGTTTGAATTTAACAATTCGAAGTTCTGTATTTACCTATTACAGGTTCAGATCTTCAAGTTATAATTTGCAATCACAATTTGTATTTAACAATGCTAAGTTGCGTATTTGTCTATTACAAGTTCAGATCTTCAAATTATAATTTGCAATAATAATTAGAAGCTATCAATTTTAAGTTCTGTATTTGACAATTACAAGTTCAGATCTTCCAGTTATTATTTGCAATAATAATTAGAAGCTATCAATTTTAAGTTCTGCATTTGACAATTACAAGTTCAGATCTTGAAGTTATAATTTGCAATAATAATTAGAAGCTATCAATTTTAAGTTCTGTATTTGACAATTACTAGTTCAGATCTCCAAGTTGTTATTTGCAATAATAATTAGAAGCTATCAATTTTAAGTTCTGTATTTGACCATTACAAGTTCAGATCTTCAAGTTATAATTTACAATAATAATTAGAAGCTATCAATTTTAAGTTCTGTATTTGACAATTACTAGTTCAGATCTCCAAGTTGTTATTTGCAATAATAATTAGAAGCTATCAATTTTAAGTTCTGTATTTGACAATTACAAGTTCAGATCTTCAAGTTATAATGTGCAATAATAATTAGAAGCTATCAATTTTAAGTTCTGTATTTGACAACTACAAGTTCAGATCTTCAAGTTATAATTTGCAATAATAATTAGAAGCTATCAATTTTAAGTTCTGTATTTGACAATTACTAGTTCAGATCTCCAAGTTGTTATTTGCAATAATAATTAGAAGCTATCAATTTTAAGTTCTGTATTTGACCATTACAAGTTCAGATCTTCAAGTTATAATTTACAATAATAATTAGAAGCTATCAATTTTAAGTTCTGTATTTGACAATTACAAGTTCAGATCTTCAAGTTATAATTTGCAATAATAATTAGAAGCTATCAATTTTAAGTTCTGTATTTGACAATTACTAGTTCAGATCTTCAAGTTATAATTTGAAATAATAATTTGAATTTAAAAAATCTAAGTTCTGTAATTCACTATTACAAGTTCAGATCTTCAAGTTATAATTTACAATAATAATTAGAAGCTATCAATTTTAAGTTCTGTATTTGACTATTACAAGTTCAGATCTTCAAGTTATAATTTGCAATAATAATTAGAAGCTATCAATTTTAAGTTCTGTATTTACCTATTACAGGTTCAGATCTTCAAGTTATAATTTGCAATCACAATTTGTATTTAACAATGCTAAGTTGCGTATTTGTCTATTACAAGTTCAGATCTTCAAATTATAATTTGCAATAATAATTAGAAGCTATCAATTTTAAGTTCTGTATTTGACAATTACAAGTTCAGATCTTCAAGTTATTATTTGCAATAATAATTAGAAGCTATCAATTTTAAGTTCTGTATTTGACAATTACAAGTTCAGATCTTGAAGTTATAATTTACAATAATAATTAGAAGCTATCAATTATAAGTTCTGTATTTAACAATTACAAGTTCAGATCTTCAAGTTATAATATGCAATAATAATTAGAAGCTATCAATTTTAAGTTCTGTATTTGACAATTACTAGTTCAGATCTTCAAGTTATAATTTGAAATAATAATTTGAATTTACCAAATCTAAGTTCTGTAATTCACTATTACAAGTTCAGATCTTCAAGTTATAATTTACAATAATAATTAGAAGCTATCAATTTTAAGTTCTGTATTTGACAATTACAAGTTCAGATCTTCAAGTTATAATTTGCACTAATAATTTGTATTTAACAATTTGAAGTTCTGTATTTGACAATTACAAGTTCAGATCTTCAAGTTATAATTTGCAATAATAATTAGAAGCTATCAATTTTAAGTTCTGTATTTGACAATTACAAGTTCAGATCTTCAAGTTATTATTTGCAATAATAATTAGAAGCTATCAATTTTAAGTTCTGTATTTGACAATTACAAGTTCAGATCTTCAAGTTATAATGTGCAATAATAATTAGAAGCTATCAATTTTAAGTTCTGTATTTGACAACTACAAGTTCAGATCTTCAAGTTATAATTTGCAATAATAATTAGAAGCTATCAATTTTAAGTTCTGTATTTGACAATTACAAGTTCAGATCTTCAAGTTATAATTTGCAATAATAATTAGAAGCTATTAATTTTAAGTTCTGTATTTGACAATTACAAGTTCAGGTCTTCAAGTTATAATGTGCAATAATAATTAGAAGCTATCAATTTTAAGTTCTGTATTTGACAACTACAAGTTCAGATCTTCAAGTTATAATTTGCAATAATAATTAGAAGCTATCAATTTTAAGTTCTGTATTTGACAATTACTAGTTCAGATCTCCAAGTTATTATTTGCACTAATAATTAGAAGCTATCAATTTTAAGTTCTGTATTTGACAATTACAAGTTCAGATCTTCAAGTTATAATTTACAATAATAATTAGAAGCTATCAATTTTAAGTTCTGTATTTGACAATTACAAGTTCAGATCTTCAAGTTATAATTTGCAATAATAATTAGAAGCTATCAATTTTAAGTTCTGTATTTGACAATTACTAGTTCAGATCTTCAAGTTATAATTTGAAATAATAATTTGAATTTAAAAAATCTAAGTTCTGTAATTCACTATTACAAGTTCAGATCTTCAAGTTATAATTTACAATAATAATTAGAAGCTATCAATTTTAAGTTCTGTAGTTGACTATTACAAGTTCAGATCTTCAAGTTATAATTTGCAATAATAATTAGAAGCTATCAATTTTAAGTTCTGTATTTGACAATTACAAGTTCAGATCTTCAAGTTATAATTTGCACTAATAATTTGTATTTCACAATTAGTAGTTCTGTATTTGACAATTACAAGTTCAGATCTTCAAGTTATAATTTGCAATAATAATTAGAAGCTATCAATTATAATTCTGTATTTGACAATTATTAGTTCAGATCTTCAAGTTATAATTTGCACTAATAATTTGTATTTAACAATTAGAAGTTCTGTATTTGACAATTACAAGTTCAGATCTTCAAGTTATAATTTGCAATAATAATTAGAAGCTATCAATTTTAAGTTCTGTATTTGACAATTACTGGTTCAGATCTTCAAGTTATAATTTGCACTAATAATTTGTATTTAACAATTAGAAGTTCTGTATTTGACTATTACAAGTTCAGATCTTCGAATTATTATTTGCAATCTTAGTTTGAATTTAACAATTCGAAGTTCTGTATTTACCTATTCGAGGTTCAGATCTTCAAGTTATAATTTGCAATCACAATTTGTATTTAACAATGCTAAGTTGCGTATTTGTCTATTACAAGTTCAGATCTTCAAATTATAATTTGCAATAATAATTAGAAGCTATCAATTTTAAGTTCTGTATTTGACAATTACAAGTTCAGATCTTCAAGTTATTATTTGCAATAATAATTAGAAGCTATCAATTTTAAGTTCTGTATTTGACAATTACAAGTTCAGATCTTGAAGTTATAATTTACAATAATAATTAGAAGCTATCAATTTTAAGTTCTGTATTTAACAATTACAAGTTCAGATCTTCAAGTTATAATATGCAATAATAATTTGAAGCTATCAATTTTAAGTTCTGTATTTGACAATTACTAGTTCAGATCTTCAAGTTATAATTTGAAATAATAATTTGAATTTAACAAATCTAAGTTCTGTAATTCACTATTACAAGTTCAGATCTTCAAGTTATAATTTACAATAATAATTAGAAGCTATCAATTTTAAGTTCTGTATTTGACAATTACAAGTTCAGATCTTCAAGTTATAATTTGCAATAATAATTTGTATTTAACAATTTGAAGTTCTGTATTTGACAATTACAAGTTCAGATCTTCAAGTTATAATTTGCAATAATAATTAGAAGCTATCAATTTTAAGTTCTGTATTTGACAATTACAAGTTCAGATCTTCAAGTTATTATTTGCAATAATAATTAGAAGCTATCAATTTTAAGTTCTGTATTTGACAATTACAAGTTTAGATCTTGAAGTTATAATTTACAATAATAATTAGAAGCTATCAATTTTAAGTTCTGTATTTAACAATTACAAGTTCAGATCTTCAAGTTATAATATGCAGTAATAATTAGAAGCTATCAATTTTAAGTTCTGTATTTGACAATTACTAGTTCAGATCTTCAAGTTATAATTTGAAATAATAATTTGAATTTAACAAATCTAAGTTCTGTAATTCACTATTACAAGTTCAGATCTTCAAGTTATAATTTACAATAATAATTAGAAGCTATCAATTTTAAGTTTTGTATTTGACAATTACAAGTTCAGATCTTCAAGTTATAATTTGCAATAATAATTAGAAGCTATTAATTTTAAGTTCTGTATTTGACAATTGCAAGTTCAGATCTTCAAGTTATAATTTGAAATAATAATTAGAAGCTATCAATTTTATGTTCTGTATTTGACAATTACAAGTTCAGATCTTCAAGTTATAATTTGCAATAATAATTAGAAGCAATCAATTTTAAGTTCTGTATTTGACAATTACAAGTTCAGATCTTCAAGTTATAATTTGCAATAATAATTAGAAGCTATCAATTTTAAGTTCTGTATTTGACAATTACTAGTTCAGATCTCCAAGTTATAATTTGAAATAATAATTTGAATTTAACAAATCTAAGTTCTGTAATTCACTATTACAAGTTCAGATCTACAAGTTATAATTTACAATAATAATTAGAAGCTATCAATTTTAAGTTCTGTATTTGACAATTACAAGTTTAGATCTTCAAGTTATAATTTGCAATAATAATTAGAAGCTATTAATTTTAAGTTCTGTATTTGACAATTACAAGTTCAGATCTTCAAGTTATAATTTGAAATAATAATTAGAAGCTATCAATTTTATGTTCTGTATTTGACAATTACAAGTTCAGATCTTCAAGTTATAAGTTGCAATAATAATTAGAAGCTATCAATTTTAAGTTCTGTATTTTACAATTACAAGTTCAGATCTTCAAGTTATAATTTGCAATAATAATTAGAAGCTATCAATTTTAAGTTCTGTATTTGACAATTACTAGTTCAGATCTCCAAGTTATTATTTGCAATAATAATTAGAAGCTATCAATTTTAAGTTCTGTATTTGACAATTACAAGTTCAGATCTTCAAGTTATAATTTACAATAATAATTAGAAGCTATCAATTTTAAGTTCTGTATTTGACAATTACAAGTTCAGATCTTCAAGTTATAATTTGCAATAATAATTGGAAGCTATTAATTTTAAGTTCTGTATTTGACAATTGCAAGTTCAGATCTTCAAGTTATAATTTGAAATAATAATTAGAAGCTATCAATTTTATGTTCTGTATTTGACAATTACAAGTTCAGATCTTCAAGTCATAATTTGCAATAATAATTAGAAGCAATCAATTTTAAGTTCTGTATTTGACAATTACAAGTTCAGATCTTCAAGTTATAATTTGCAATAATAATTAGAAGCTATCAATTTTAAGTTCTGTATTTGACAATTACTAGTTCAGATCTCCAAGTTATAATTTGAAATAATAATTTGAATTTAACAAATCTAAGTTCTGTAATTCACTATTACAAGTTCAGATCTACAAGTTATAATTTACAATAATAATTAGAAGCTATCAATTTTAAGTTCTGTATTTGACAATTACAAGTTTAGATCTACAAGTTATAATTTGCTATAATAATTAGAAGCTATTAATTTTAAGTTCTGTATTTGACAATTACAAGTTCAGATCTTCAAGTTATAATTTGAAATAATAATTAGAAGCTATCAATTTTATGTTCTGTATTTGACAATTACAAGTTAGGATCTTCAAGTTATAAGTTGCAATAATAATTAGAAGCTATCAATTTTAAGTTCTGTATTTTACAATTACAAGTTCAGATCTTCAAGTTATAATTTACAATAATAATTAGAAGCTATCAATTTTAAGTTCTGTATTTGACAATTACAAGTACAGATCTTCAAGTTATAATTTGCAATAATAATTAGAAGCTATCAATTTTAAGGTCTGTATTTGACAATTACTAGTTCAGATCTTCAAGTTATAATTTGAAATAATAATTTGAATTTAACAAATCTAAGTTCTGTAATTCACTATTACAAGTTCAGACCTTCAAGTTATAATTTACAATAATAATTAGAAGCTATCAATTTTAAGTTCTGTATTTGACTATTACAAGTTCAGATCTTCAAGTTATAATTTGCAATAATAATTAGAAGCTATCAATTTTAAGTTCTGTATTTGACAATTACAAGTTCAGATCTTCAAGTTATAATTTGCACTAATAATTTGTATTTAACAATTAGAAGTTCTGTATTTGACTATTACAAGTTCAGATCTTCGAATTATTATTTGCAATCTTAGTTTGAATTTAACAATTCGAAGTTCTGTATTTACCTATTACAGGTTCAGATCTTCAAGTTATAATTTGCAATCACAATTTGTATTTAACAATGCTAAGTTGCGTATTTGTCTATTACAAGTTCAGATCTTCAAATTATAATTTGCAATAATAATTAGAAGCTATCAATTTTAAGTTCTGTATTTGACAATTACAAGTTCAGATCTTCAAGTTATTATTTGCAATAATAATTAGAAGCTATCAATTTTAAGTTCTGCATTTGACAATTACAAGTTCAGATCTTGAAGTTATAATTTACAATAATAATTAGAAGCTATCAATTTTAAGTTCTGTATTTAACAATTACAAGTTCAGATCTCAAGTTATAATATGCAATAATAATTAGAAGCTATCAATTTTAAGTTCTGTATTTGACAATTACTAGTTCAGATCTTCAAGTTATAATTTGAAATAATAATTTGAATTTAACAAATCTAAGTTCTGTAATTCACTATTACAAGTTCAGATCTTCAAGTTATAATTTACAATAATAATTAGAAGCTATCAATTTTAAGTTCTGTATTTGACAATTACAAGTTCAGATCTTCAAGTTATAATTTGCAATAATAATTAGAAGCTATTAATTTTAAGTTCTGTATTTGACAATTACAAGTTCAGATCTTCAAGTTATAATGTGCAATAATAATTAGAAGCTATCAATTTTAAGTTCTGTATTTGACAACTACAAGTTCAGATCTTCAAGTTATAATTTGCAATAATAATTAGAAGCTATCAATTTTAAGTTCTGTATTTGACAATTACTAGTTCAGATCTCCAAGTTATTATTTGCAATAATAATTAGAAGCTATCAATTTTAAGTTCTGTATTTGACAATTACAAGTTCAGATCTTCAAGTTATAATTTACAATAATAATTAGAAGCTATCAATTTTAAGTTCTGTATTTGACAATTACAAGTTCAGATCTTCAAGTTATAATTTGCAATAATAATTAGAAGCTATCTATTTTAAGTTCTGTATTTGACAATTACTAGTTCAGATCTTCAAGTTATAATTTGAAATAATAATTTGAATTTAAAAAATCTAAGTTCTGTAATTCACTATTACAAGTTCAGATCTTCAAGTTATAATTTACAATAATAATTAGAAGCTATCTATTTTAAGTTCTGTATTTGACTATTACAAGTTCAGATCTTCAAGTTATAATTTGCAATAATAATTAGAAGCTATCAATTTTAAGTTCCGTATTTGACAATTACAAGTTCAGATTTTCAAGTTATAATTTGCACTAATAATTTGTATTTAACAATTAGAAGTTCTGTATTTGACAATTACAAGTTCAGATCTTCAAGTTATAATTTGCAATAATAATTAGAAGCTATCAATTTTAAGTTCTGTATTTGACAATTACTAGTTCAGATCTTCATGTTATAATTTGCACTAATAATTTGTATTTAACAATTAGAAGTTCTGTATTTGACTATTACAAGATCAAATTATAATTTGCAATAATAATTAGAAGCTATCAATTTTAAGTTCTGTATTTGACAATTACAAGTTCAGATCTTCAAGTTATTATTTGCAATAATAATTAGAAGCTATCAATTTTAAGTTCTGCAATTGACAATTACAAGTTCAGATCTTGAAGTTATAATTTACAATAATAATTAGAAGCAATCAATTTTAAGTTCTGTATTTAACAATTACAAGTTCAGATCTCAAGTTATAATATGCAATAATAATTAGCAGCTATCAATTTTAAGTTCTGTATTTGACAATTACTAGTTCAGATCTTCAAGTTATAATTTGAAATAATAATTTGAATTTAACAAATCTAAGTTCTGTAATTCACTATTACAAGTTCAGATCTTCAAGTTATAATTTACAATAATAATTAGAAGCTATCAATTTTAGTTCTGTATTTGACAATTACAAGTTCAGATCTTCAAGTTATAATTTGCAATAATAATTAGAAGCTATTAATTTTAAGTTCTGTATTTGACAATTACAAGTTCAGATCTTCAAGTTATAATTTGAAATAATAATTAGAAGCTATCAATTTTATGTTTGTAACGGAATTATGTTAAATAATTGCCTACTTGGTATTCCCATACGCGACGCTAATGGAATTCGGCCCTAGCGTTCTTAAAAGGTACCACGCGCCCTCAAGGTCCCGGCGTACAGCGTATTTTTCGAGGCTTTTGAGATTTGGACGGCAAACTAAGAAGTCGTGCGTTTATGTTGTGGTTAGAGGTGATACTCCGGAGTAGTATTCTGTTTTAATTCTACGAGTTTTAATCCGTGTGAGTTCCCGAGAACGCCCAAACGAAATAACTTGTGTTGTACAAGAAATTTCAACAACGCTCAAGAACGAGAGCCTGTTTGATTTTGTCGAGCCGCAATTGCAATTGTATGCAAGATCATAAATTGAGTAACACGAAACCAAGAGTTCCTATGCGAATGTTGTATGCGATTTTGTTACCTGGGTACCTGTTTTGTTCGCGATCAAGTTTTCCAAGTGTGAAAGTTTTCCACACCGAACCATCTGTGGCTGCTGATCGAGTCCCTCTACTGGTCTGTTATCGCAAGGTCATCTGTTCACCTGTAGAGCTATCAGGAAGTCATTGGCAAGTGTTGGAAGTTTCAATTGTCATCGTTCCTGTACCGAAGCTGACGATACACCTTGTCGTATTACTTTTTGTGAGACAATCAGTACTGGTGAGTCATTTATTTATTGTTAGATTTTGTGCAGACGAACACATATTTTTACTATCACAATTGTCGGTGACTCAAAAGTTGAAGATAGCCGAGTCAAATTTGTATACGTTGGAAGTTGTAATCACGAGTCAATCTGCAAAAATCATTAAATATTTTGTTGATCAAATTGTGTTTTCTTTGGGTCACATTTCTTTGCAGGGAAAGCAATTAACAACGAGAAGTTCGATCCACCCCCTTTGCCTCCGCAAGCTTATAAGCAAGCAGGGGCTGGTGACTTCGTGTCCTAGCGGGCAACAACTACAAAAAATTACTGGATACCACCAATTCCAGGTGAAATTATTAACTACGCCCTTAAGGCGGGTTGGTTGTTTTACTGGCGCCCAACGTAGTTGCCGACCATTTTTTTAAACTTGATTGCTTTCCCTGAACGATTGCTGTGTTACAATTTCCAACGGTTGTTCGGTTTTTTATTGACTTGCGGGCAGTAGATTGTTTTAGAAGTCACAGCAACAGTGGTATTTTTTTTCGCATCAAATTTTATACAGGTGGTACGTCGAAATACATACAAGCGTAGCATAGTGTGAACACGTGATAAAATTTTTGAATTAATCTTTTGTTTGAAGATTGAACCAGGTATTTGCGTATGCGAATATTTGATTGTATGACCTTGCATTCAATTTTGTTGGCTTTTCGACCATTATCTACAGTTACGATAAATTATTTTAATAAATTTAATTTAACATGTCGGCTACTAATTACGTTCATGCACTTAACCGCGATGAAATTCATGTGGAATTTCTTATTAGAGGAAAAGACCTTTCAACTTTGCCGCAACACCTTACTTCTCTTCGTAAAGAACTTAATAAATTAATGCGTAGTGAAAAATTTACATCTTTCACCAATCCACACAGTTATAGTCCGTCGAATTTAATAGCTGATTTCGAAGCTACAAATAGGGCGTTAAATGAGATTCAAATTTCTATCGAGGAACTTGAAAGAACGGTTGACGCTAAAGCGCTCGAGAAAACCACCAACCGGCTCGCGCATTATAACAACCGCATAGAGATAGTACAGGGTGCTCCTAAAGCTGATAGGGAAAAAATGTTAGCAAAAATTCTTGCGCTTAGGGTTAAATTGGAGAATGTGATCACTCAAAATGAAGAAGAGGAAGTCTACGAAGATCCCGGGATCTCGATGTTTGAGAGCCCGATGCGTAAGTCATCTCTACTTCCACCGGTTAGTAATCCCGATTTAACTACTGTGTTACAATCGTTAATTAGTAATAAAAATTCCAACTCGGCCGTACATAAATGGAATTTGTCTTACGATGGTAAAGGGGGGTCCGAGCAATTATTTAGTTTTATTGAGAGAGCAAAGGAACTTTCACGTTCTCGGGGAATAAGCGAAAAAGTATTATTCGATAAGGCGGTCGAATTTTTCACAGGCGAAGCATTAACTTGGTATCGGACGTTAGGTACTACTGCTATCACCACATGGGCGCAGCTGGTCGAGGAATTAAAAATTCGTTTTTTGTCCCTCGATTTCAGTCGCGAGTACATTGAACAAATCCGTAATCGGAAACAGAAACCTAGCGAGTCGGTGCGTAGTTTTGCTGAATCAATGTTTGCCGAGTTTTCGCGAATTTCTCCAGTTCCTTCGGAGGAAGATCAATTGTGGGTGATTCGAAGGAATTTATTGCCTTCAATTTCGTTAGCCATGGGACCGACTCTCACGTCGAACCGTGAAGTTTTTATTCAAACGGCCCAGGCAGCGGAACGTTTAGTACAATGGACTGCTAGGGAAGTGTCCGCGTCGACACTCGCCTCTGAGAATTCAATTGTAACTCCACCCGCTCCGAGCTCTCAACGGAGATTTAATGTAGGTAATTGTTGGAACTGCTCAGAGCAGGGGCACCATTTTCGATCATGCCCTAAACCTGTTTCCATTTTTTGTAGCGGTTGTGGCCGCAAGGGTAAAGCTACCAACATGTGTGACTGTAGTAAGGGTTCAAAAAACGCCGTAGGGCGAGGAGGCGTCGCGGCGCGTCCCTCGCGGCGTTAAGAAAAGCTAAAATCGTCGCGAAAGGAGACTGGAAGAATTGGTTGGCAAAAATACGCGATTTTTGCGGATCGGCCTCCAATGATTCTACTCTTTTCCTCCATCCTACTTCCGATCAACGTCCTTATATTAATTTAAAAGTAGGTGAAGAGCCTGTGACAGCGTTGCTAGATTCAGGTGCTAGCGTATCTATCTTAGGTACCGAGGGTCATTACCTCGTAGATAAGCTCGACCTTATACTTTCTAAGGGGGGTATTTCGGTTTTGCGGTCTGCGGACGGAACGCCGCAGGAGATTTTGGGTAAGGTCAATTTACCATTATGTATTGGCAGAGTGGTGCGACCACTAGAGGTTCTGGTATGTAAAAGCATACATATAGGGTTGACCTTAGGGATAGATTTTTGCCGGCTGTTTGGGGTTCGAGCAGATTTCCGTCAAGATCAGTACGTTGTGGACGAGGTCCAATCGTTGAAACTGATAAGATCTGCTGGGGACTTAAACCTAGAACAACAGGTTGCTCTCACTGAAATTAAAAATAAATTTAAATTACTTTCTCGTGATGGTCTTACTCGTACAGATAAGATTACTCACAACATTGATACTGGGGATGCTGCTCCTCTTAAACAACGGGCGTATCCGTTGTCTCCGGCTATGCGTAAGATAGCTCACGCAGAGCTCGACAAGATGTTGGAGATGGGCATTGTACGTCCGTCAAAATCGCCGTGGTCTTCTCCAATGTTATTGGTGAAGAAATCTGATGGGTCGCACCGTTTGTGTTATGACGGGAGGTCGTTGAACCGGTTAAGCAAACGCGATGCTTTTCCGTTACCCACGCCTGAGGAGATTCTTACATCTCTCCGCGACGCGCGTTTTTTATCGACCATCGATTTAAAGAAGGCGTTTTGGCAGATACCTCTTACTGAATCCTCCTGCGAGAAGACGGCTTTTACGGTACCGGGTCGAGGGTTGTTCGAATACGTGGTCGTTCCCATGGGAATTTCTAACGCTCCCATGACTCAGCAGCGGCTGATGGAAAATATTTTCGGATCTCTTCTCGGAGAGAGAATTTGGGTGTATTTGGACGACATCATCGTTATCTCGGCAACTTTCGAAGAGCACTTACATCTGCTCGAACAGGTGTTTTCTCGTCTACAGGAAGCCAACCTAACCATTAATTTGGAAAAGTGTGAATTTTGTAGGTCAAGCCTTAAGTTTCTAGGTCACATTATCGACGAAACTGGACTTCACACGGATCCAGATAAGGTTGAAGCGATCACACGACTAGCTAAACCGACCACCACGACAGGTGTCAAACGTTTTATAGGTATGATTGGTTGGTACCGGCGTTTCATTCCTAATTTTTCAAATTATTCGGCTCCCATCACCGAGCTTATTAAGGGACGGGCCAAGCGTCAATCCATTACCTGGACTCCTGACGCTAATGAGTCATTTGAAAACTTAAAAAAGTTGTTAGTTACTGCGCCTATTTTGGCTAGTCCGGATTTTAGTAAGAAATTTTACATACAGTGTGATGCTTCAAACTACGGGTTGGGTTGTGTTTTAAGTCAAGGGGAAGGGGACGAAGAACGTGCAATTGCCTATGCTTCGAGAACTCTCAACAAAGCCGAGAGGAATTATTCTGCGACGGAACGGGAATGTTTAGCTGTAATTTTCGGCATCGAGAAATTCCGACCTTATGTAGAGGGAACCGAATTTACGGTGGTTACGGACCATTACAGTTTGTTATGGCTTTTATCGATGAAAAGTCCCACGAATAAGCTGGCTAGGTGGAGCGTACGTTTAGCTCAACATTCTTTTAACATCCAGCATCGGAAAGGGAAATTGAACGTAGTGCCGGATGCACTATCACGCGCACCTTTGGAGGTGTCTTCTCTTGACTTGTCCGAGGGCGATTTCGATGCGTGGTATCGACGCATGTTGGCCAGAGTTCGCGAAAATCCGGTGAATTATCCTGATTGGCGCATAGAGGGGGGGCTTCTGTTCAAACTTATTAGTAACAATCATGATGTGACTTCCAATTTGATTGAATGGAAACAAGTCATACCCAAGTCGCGACGCCAGGACATTTTTAAGGAATGCCATGACGATCCGACCTCGGCTCATTTGGGAATTTTTAAAACTTTGAATAAGATCAGCGAACTTTACTATTGGCCAAGGATGCGAGCGGATGTGGCTAGGTATGTGCGTCGGTGCACCGTGTGTTTGTCGTCTAAGGCATGTCAGGGAGGGCGTAGTGGGTTAATGGGGAACCCGAAAAAAGTTCGATTTCCTTTCCAGTGCATTTCTGTCGACCTTATGGGTCCTTTTCCGCGTTCTGCTAGGGGTAACACCATGTTACTTGTAGTCTGTGATTGGTTTTCTAAGTTTGTGCTGGTACAACCCTTACGTAAGGCTACCGCAAAGTCGATTTGCGAATTTTTAGAGAACCAAGTCTTCCTGCTATTTGGAGTTCCTCAAATATGCATGGTGGATAACGGGCCTCAGTTTATCAGTCACGAATTTCGGGCACTCATGAACGACTACAAGGTGAATCATCTATGGTATAACGCAGCCTATCACCCGCAGGTTAATTTTGTAGAGAGGGTGAATAGAGTAGTAGGTACGGCGATCAGATCTTATGTCAAACAAGACCACCGGACATGGGATGTGGAAATCCACAAGATTGCCCACGCTATTAGATCCGCAACTCATGAGGTGACTGGGTTCACACCTTCTTTCCTAAATTTAGGCAGGACCGTTCCTGCGAAGGGAGATTATTACGGTCGCGTGTCGGAATTGGGGGAGGGAGACGTAACCTTAGGGAGTCGCGAAAGAATTGCGGAAGAGATGAATAAACTGAATGAGCTCTACAATGATGTTACGAACCGGTTAGGGAGTGCTTACCGCCGTAATGCTTCACATTACAACTTCCGGAAGCGAACCACGCGCTTTAGGGTGGGTGAGACGGTATGGCGCCGGAATTTCGCTTTGTCCAACGCTAGTAAGCATTTCGTCAGTAAACTTGCACCGAAGTATGTCAAATGTAGAGTTAAGGAGGTTACAGGTCCTTTGACCTACCGTCTGGTCAACGAACGGGGTAAAGATGTGGGAGTGTTCCACATCAAAGATCTGAAGCAGCATCCTCAGGATAATAGAGCAGAGGAAGGTTGTGGGATGGAGTGATTCAACATGATGGGTGGAGGTTGGGTAATGTTGTCACAACCTGGTCGGATAACATCTAAGATCAGAGTATTTTTTTAGCAGGGTTTTAAATTTTTCAATTAATTAGCATAACATCGGAAGCTTTTAATTGCGCCATCTGAGATTTAATCTCACGCTTAGGAATGCGTAGTTACTAACTGTAGAGGATTTGGGTTTTATGATTAAAACGGAAGTTTATTTTTATTTTTACTTACAGTTCCTATGTTCCAACTACGCTGAGTGCGTTGGTCCGGAACGAATTTTTGCGCTGGGTGTGTTAGTTGGTTTTAGATACACTTTCGAGCAGGCACGAATGGGTCCTATGCGGTCCATTCCAAAACACCATTGGGCGGCGTAGCCATTGGGTGTATTGTGGAGATTCGTTGGAATCTGAGTTTTTATATTAGTACGGGTCCTATGGGGAGCTGTACTAGCCTAGGGGCATTTAAGTCCATTATGTGACGGCATATATGGCGGTTTTTTTGTTTGATGACTTTTTGAAGCTACCTAGCTTAGTCATGAGGGTTCTCGCTTAGGCGGATTTAAAGGTAACGTTTCGTTATCAGGTTAGAATACCTACTTTATTTTTTATTTTATGGTTTAGTTTTTGGGAAATTAGGATAGTTTTGATCCGAAGTTTTTATTTTATCCTACAGTTAGGGCGGCTGCGTCTTCAACGCAAGAGCACAGTTCTTTGCAGACTTTGGGTTAGTTGATAGCTATCTCCATCTACCGAGGAGATATTTGGGGAGGGGGTGTGTAACGGAATTATGTTAAATAATTGCCTACTTGGTATTCCCATACGCGACGCTAATGGAATTCGGCCCTAGCGTTCTTAAAAGGTACCACGCGCCCTCAAGGTCCCGGCGTACAGCGTATTTTTCGAGGCTTTTGAGATTTGGACGGCAAACTAAGAAGTCGTGCGTTTATGTTGTGGTTAGAGGTGATACTCCGGAGTAGTATTCTGTTTTAATTCTACGAGTTTTAATCCGTGTGAGTTCCCGAGAACGCCCAAACGAAATAACTTGTGTTGTACAAGAAATTTCAACAACGCTCAAGAACGAGAGCCTGTTTGATTTTGTCGAGCCGCAATTGCAATTGTATGCAAGATCATAAATTGAGTAACACGAAACCAAGAGTTCCTATGCGAATGTTGTATGCGATTTTGTTACCTGGGTACCTGTTTTGTTCGCGATCAAGTTTTCCAAGTGTGAAAGTTTTCCACACCGAACCATCTGTGGCTGCTGATCGAGTCCCTCTACTGGTCTGTTATCGCAAGGTCATCTGTTCACCTGTAGAGCTATCAGGAAGTCATTGGCAAGTGTTGGAAGTTTCAATTGTCATCGTTCCTGTACCGAAGCTGACGATACACCTTGTCGTATTACTTTTTGTGAGACAATCAGTACTGGTGAGTCATTTATTTATTGTTAGATTTTGTGCAGACGAACACATATTTTTACTATCACAATTGTCGGTGACTCAAAAGTTGAAGATAGCCGAGTCAAATTTGTATACGTTGGAAGTTGTAATCACGAGTCAATCTGCAAAAATCATTAAATATTTTGTTGATCAAATTGTGTTTTCTTTGGGTCACATTTCTTTGCAGGGAAAGCAATTAACAACGAGAAGTTCGATCCACCCCCTTTGCCTCCGCAAGCTTATAAGCAAGCAGGGGCTGGTGACTTCGTGTCCTAGCGGGCAACAACTACAAAAAATTACTGGATACCACCAATTCCAGGTGAAATTATTAACTACGCCCTTAAGGCGGGTTGGTTGTTTTATGTTCTGTATTTGACAATTACAAGTTCAGATCTTCAAGTTATAATTTGCAAAAATAATTAGAAGCTATCAATTTTAAGTTCTGTATTTGACAATTACAAGTTCAGATCTTCAAGTTATAATTTGCAATAATAATTAGAAGCTATCAATTTTAAGTTCTGTATTTGACAATTACTAGTTCAGATCTCCAAGTTATTATTTGCAATAATAATTTGAAGCTATCAATTTTAAGTTCTGTATTTGACAATTACAAGTTCAGATCTTCAAGTTTTAATTTACAATAATAATTAGAAGCTATCAATTTTAAGTTCTGTATTTGACAATTACAAGTTCAGATCTTCAAGTTATAATTTGCACTAATAATTTGTATTTAACAATTAGAAGTTCTGTATTTGACTATTACAAGTTCAGATCTTCGAATTATTATTTGCAATCTTAGTTTGAATTTAACAATTCGAAGTTCTGTATTTACCTATTACAGGTTCAGATCTTCAAGTTATAATTTGCAATCACAATTTGTATTTAACAATGCTAAGTTGCGTATTTGTCTATTACAAGTTCAGATCTTCAAATTATAATTTGCAATAATAATTAGAAGCTATCAATTTTAAGTTTTGTATTTGACAATTACAAGTTCAGATCTTATTTGCACTAATAATTTGTATTTAACAATTAGAAGTTCTGTATTTGACAATTACAAGTTCAGATCTTCAAGTTATAATTTGCAATAATAATTAGAAGCTATCAATTTTAAGTTCTGTATTTGACAATTACTAGTTCAGATCTTCAAGTTATAATTTGCACTAATAATTTGTATTTAACAATTAGAAGTTCTGTATTTGACTATTACAAGTTCAGATCTTCGAATTATTATTTGCAATCTTAGTTTGAATTTAACAATTCGAAGTTCTGTATTTACCTATTACAGGTTCAGATCTTCAAGTTATAATTTGCAATCACAATTTGTATTTAACAATGCTAAGTTGCGTATTTGTCTATTACAAGTTCAGATCTTCAAATTATAATTTGCAATAATAATTAGAAGCTATCAATTTTAAGTTCTGTATTTGACAATTACAAGTTCAGATCTTCAAGTTATTATTTGCAATAATAATTAGAAGCTATCAATTTTAAGTTCTGTATTTGACAATTACAAGTTCAGATCTTGAAGTTATAATTTACAATAATAATTAGAAGCTATCAATTTTAAGTTCTGTATTTAACAATTACAAGTTCAGATCTTCAAGTTATAATATGCAATAATAATTAGAAGCTATCAATTTTAAGTTCTGTATTTGACAATTACTAGTTCAGATCTTCAAGTTATAATTTGAAATAATAATTTGAATTTAACAAATCTAAGTTCTGTAATTCACTATTACAAGTTCAGATCTTCAAGTTATAATTTACAATAATAATTAGAAGCTATCAATTTTAAGCTCTGTATTTGACAATTACAAGTTCAGATCTTCAAGTTATAATTTGCACTAATAATTTGTATTTAACAATTTGTAGTTCTGTATTTGACAATTACAAGTTCAGATCTTCAAGTTATAATTTGCAATAATAATTAGAAGCTATCAATTATAAGTTCTGTATTTGACAATTACAAGTTCAGATCTTCAAGTTATTATTTGCAATAATAATTAGAAGCTATCAATTTTAAGTTCTGTATTTGACAATTACAAGTTTAGATCTTGAAGTTATAATTTACAATAATAATTAGAAGCTATCAATTTTAAGTTCTGTATTTAATAATTACAAGTTCAGATCTTCAAGTTATAATATGCAGTAATAATTAGAAGCTATCAATTTTAAGTTCTGTATTTGACAATTACTAGTTCAGATCTTCAAGTTATAATTTGAAATAATAATTTGAATTTAACAAATCTAAGTTCTGTAATTCACTATTACAAGTTCAGATCTTCAAGTTATAATTTACAATAATAATTAGAAGCTATCAATTTTAAGTTTTGTATTTGACAATTACAAGTTCATATCTTCAAGTTATAATTTGCAATAATAATTAGAAGCTATTAATTTTAAGTTCTGTATTTGACAATTGCAAGTTCAGATCTTCAAGTTATAATTTGAAATAATAATTAGAAGCTATCAATTTTATGTTCTGTATTTGACAATTACTAGTTCAGATCTCCAAGTTATTATTTGCAATAATAATTTGAAGCTATCAATTTTAAGTTCTGTATTTGACAATTACAAGTTCAGATCTTCAAGTTTTAATTTACAATAATAATTAGAAGCTATCAATTTTAAGTTCTGTATTTGACAATTACAAGTTCAGATCTTCAAGTTATAATTTGCACTAATAATTTGTATTTAACAATTAGAAGTTCTGTATTTGACTATTACAAGTTCAGATCTTCGAATTATTATTTGCAATCTTAGTTTGAATTTAACAATTCGAAGTTCTGTATTTACCTATTACAGGTTCAGATCTTCAAGTTATAATTTGCAATCACAATTTGTATTTAACAATGCTAAGTTGCGTATTTGTCTATTACAAGTTCAGATCTTCAAATTATAATTTGCAATAATAATTAGAAGCTATCAATTTTAAGTTCTGTATTTGACAATTACAAGTTCAGATCTTATTTGCACTAATAATTTGTATTTAACAATTAGAAGTTCTGTATTTGACAATTACAAGTTCAGATCTTCAAGTTATAATTTGCAATAATAATTAGAAGCTATCAATTTTAAGTTCTGTATTTGACAATTACTAGTTCAGATCTTCAAGTTATAATTTGCACTAATAATTTGTATTTAACAATTAGAAGTTCTGTATTTGACTATTACAAGTTCAGATCTTCGAATTATTATTTGCAATCTTAGTTTGAATTTAACAATTCGAAGTTCTGTATTTACCTATTACAGGTTCAGATCTTCAAGTTATAATTTGCAATCACAATTTGTATTTAACAATGCTAAGTTGCGTATTTGTCTATTACAAGTTCAGATCTTCAAATTATAATTTGCAATAATAATTAGAAGCTATCAATTTTAAGTTCTGTATTTGACAATTACAAGTTCAGATCTTCAAGTTATTATTTGCAATAATAATTAGAAGCTATCAATTTTAAGTTCTGTATTTGACAATTACAAGTTCAGATCTTGAAGTTATAATTTACAATAATAATTAGAAGCTATCAATTTTAAGTTCTGTATTTAACAATTACAAGTTCAGATCTTCAAGTTATAATATGCAATAATAATTAGAAGCTATCAATTTTAAGTTCTGTATTTGACAATTACTAGTTCAGATCTTCAAGTTATAATTTGAAATAATAATTTGAATTTAACAAATCTAAGTTCTGTAATTCACTATTACAAGTTCAGATCTTCAAGTTATAATTTACAATAATAATTAGAAGCTATCAATTTTAAGCTCTGTATTTGACAATTACAAGTTCAGATCTTCAAGTTATAATTTGCACTAATAATTTGTATTTAACAATTTGAAGTTCTGTATTTGACAATTACAAGTTCAGATCTTCAAGTTATAATTTGCAATAATAATTAGAAGCTATCAATTATAAGTTCTGTATTTGACAATTACAAGTTCAGATCTTCAAGTTATTATTTGCAATAATAATTAGAAGCTATCAATTTTAAGTTCTGTATTTGACAATTACAAGTTTAGATCTTGAAGTTATAATTTACAATAATAATTAGAAGCTATCAATTTTAAGTTCTGTATTTAACAATTACAAGTTCAGATCTTCAAGTTATAATATGCAGTAATAATTAGAAGCTATCAATTTTAAGTTCTGTATTTGACAATTACTAGTTCAGATCTTCAAGTTATAATTTGAAATAATAATTTGAATTTAACAAATCTAAGTTCTATAATTCACTATTACAAGTTCAGATCTTCAAGTTATAATTTACAATAATAATTAGAAGCTATCAATTTTAAGTTTTGTATTTGACAATTACAAGTTCATATCTTCAAGTTATAATTTGCAATAATAATTAGAAGCTATTAATTTTAAGTTCTGTATTTGACAATTGCAAGTTCAGATCTTCAAGTTATAATTTGAAATAATAATTAGAAGCTATCAATTTTATGTTCTGTATTTGACAATTACAAGTTCAGATCTTCAAGTTATAATTTGCAATAATAATTAGAAGCAATCAATTTTAAGTTCTGTATTTGACAATTACAAGTTCAGATCTTCAAGTTATAATTTGCAATAATAATTAGAAGCTATCAATTTTAAGTTCTGTATTTGACAATTACTAGTTCAGATCTCCAAGTTATAATTTGCAATAATAATTAGAAGCTATCAATTTTAAGTTCTGTATTTGACTATTACAAGTTCAGATCTTCAAGTTATAATTTACAATAAAAATTAGAAGCTATCAATTTTAAGTTCTGTATTTGACAATTACAAGTTCAGATCTTCAAGTTATAATTTGCAATAATAATTAGAAGCTATCAATTTTAAGTTCTGTATTTGACAATTACTAGTTCAGATCTTCAAGTTATAATTTGAAATAATAATTTGAATTTAACAAATCTAAGTTCTGTAATTCACTATTACAAGTTCAGATCTTCAAGTTATAATTTACAATAATAATTAGAAGCTATCAATTATAAGTTCTGTATTTGACTATTACAAGTTCAGATCTTCAAGTTATAATTTGCAATAATAATTAGAAGCTATCAATTTTAAGTTCTGTATTTGACAATTACAAGTTCAGATCTTCAAGTTATAATTTGCACTAATAATTTGTATTTAACAATTAGAAGTTCTGTATTTGACAATTACAAGTTCAGTTCTTCAAGTTATAATTTGCAATAATAATTAGAAGCTATCAATTTTAAGTTCTGTATTTGACAATTACTAGTTCAGATCTTCAAGTTATAATTTGCACTAATAATTTGTATTTAACAATTAGAAGTTCTGTATTTTACAATTACAAGTTCAGATCTTCAAGTTATAATTTGCAATAATAATTAGAAGCTATCAATTTTAAGTTCTGTATTTGACAATTACTAGTTCAGATCTTCAAGTTATAATTTGCACTAATAATTTGTATTTAACAATTAGAAGTTCTGTATTTGACTATTACAAGTTCAGATCTTCGAATTATTATTTGCAATCTTAGTTTGAATTTAACAATTCGAAGTTCTGTATTTACCTATTACAGGTTCAGATCTTCAAGTTATAATTTCCAATCACAATTTATATTTAACAATGCTAAGTTGCGTATTTGTCTATTACAAGTTCAGATCTTCAAATTATAATTTGCAATAATAATTAGAAGCTATCAATTTTAAGTTCTGTATTTGACAATTACAAGTTCAGATCTTCAAGTTATTATTTGCAATAATAATTAGAAGCTTTCAATTTTAAGTTCTGCATTTGACAATTACAAGTTCAGATCTTGAAGTTATAATTTACAATAATAATTAGAAGCAATCAATTTTAAGTTCTGTATTTAACAATTACAAGTTCAGATCTCAAGTTATAATATGCAATAATAATTAACAGCTATCAATTTTAAGTTCTGTATTTGACAATTACTAGTTCAGATCTTCAAGTTATAATTTGAAATAATAATTTGAATTTAACAAATCTAAGTTCTGTAATTCACTATTACAAGTTCAGATCTTCAAGTTATAATTTACGATAATAATTAGAAGCTATCAATTTTAAGTTCTGTATTTGACAATTACAAGTTCAGATCTTCAAGTTATAATTTGAAATAATAATTAGAAGCTATCAATTTTATGTTCTGTATTTGACAATTACAAGTTCAGATCTTCAAGTTATAATTTACGATAATAATTAGAAGCTATCAATTTTAAGTTCTGTATTTGACAATTACAAGTTCAGATCTTCAAGTTATAATTTGCAATAATAATTAGAAGCTATTAATTTTAAGTTCTGTATTTGACAATTACAAGTTCAGATCTTCAAGTTATAATTTGAAATAATAATTAGAAGCTATCAATTTTATGTTCTGTATTTGACAATTACAAGTTCAGATCTTCAAGTTATAATTTGCAATAATAATTAGAAGCTATTAATTTTAAGTTCTGTATTTGACAATTACAAGTTCAGATCTTCAAGTTATAATTTGCAATAATAATTAGAAGCTATCAATTTTAAGTTCTGTATTTGGCAATTACTAGTTCAGATCTCCAAGTTATTATATGCAATAATAATTAGAAGCTATCAATTTTAAGTTCTGTATTTGACAATTACAAGTTCAGATCTTCAAGTTATAATTTACAATAATAATTAGAAGCTATCAATTTTAAGTTCTGTATTTGACAATTACAAGTTCAGATCTTCAAGTTATAATTTGCAATAATAATTAGAAGCTATCAATTTTAAGTTCTGTATTTTACAATTACTAGTTCAGATCTTCAAGTTATAATTTGAAATAATAATTTGAATTTAACAAATCTAAGTTCTGTAATTCACTATTACAAGTTCAGATCTTCAAGTTATAATTTACAATAATAATTAGAAGCTATCAATTTTAAGTTCTGTATTTGACTATTACAAGTTCAGATCTTCAAGTTATAATTTGCAATAATAATTAGAAGCTATCAATTTTAAGTTCTGTATTTGACAATTACAAGTTCAGATCTTCAAGTTATAATTTGCACTAATAATTTGTATTTAACAATTAGAAGTTCTGTATTTGACAATTACAAGTTCAGATCTTCAAGTTATAATTTGCAATAATAATTAGAAGCTATCAATTTTAAGTTCTGTATTTGACAATTACTAGTTCAGATCTTCAAGTTATAATTTGCACTAATAATTTGTATTTAACAATTAGAAGTTCTGTATTTGACAATTACAAGTTCAGATCTTCAAGTTATAATTTGCACTAATAATTTGTATTTAACAATTAGAAGTTCTGTATTTGACTATTACAAGTTCAGATCTTCGAATTATTATTTGCAATCTTAGTTTGAATTTAACAATTCGAAGTTCTGTATTTACCTATTACAGGTTCAGATCTTCAAGTTATAATTTGCAATCACAATTTGTATTTAACAATGCTAAGTTGCGTATTTGTCTATTACAAGTTCAGATCTTCAAATTATAATTTGCAATAATAATTAGAAGCTATCAATTTTAAGTTCTGTATTTGACAATTACAAGTTCAGATCTTATTTGCACTAATAATTTGTATTTAACAATTAGAAGTTCTGTATTTGACAATTACAAGTTCAGATCTTCAAGTTATAATTTGCAATAATAATTAGAAGCTATCAATTTTAAGTTCTGTATTTGACAATTACTAGTTCAGATCTTCAAGTTATAATTTGCACTAATAATTTGTATTTAACAATTAGAAGTTCTGTATTTGACTATTACAAGTTCAGATCTTCGAATTATTATTTGCAATCTTAGTTTGAATTTAACAATTCGAAGTTCTGTATTTACCTATTACAGGTTCAGATCTTCAAGTTATAATTTGCAATCACAATTTGTATTTAACAATGCTAAGTTGCGTATTTGTCTATTACAAGTTCAGATCTTCAAATTATAATTTGCAATAATAATTAGAAGCTATCAATTTTAAGTTCTGTATTTGACAATTACAAGTTCAGATCTTCAAGTTATTATTTGCAATAATAATTAGAAGCTTTCAATTTTAAGTTCTGCATTTGACAATTACAAGTTCAGATCTTGAAGTTATAATTTACAATAATAATTAGAAGCAATCAATTTTAAGTTCTGTATTTAACAATTACAAGTTCAGATCTCAAGTTATAATATGCAATAATAATTAACAGCTATCAATTTTAAGTTCTGTATTTGACAATTACTAGTTCAGATCTTCAAGTTATAATTTGAAATAATAATTTGAATTTAACAAATCTAAGTTCTGTAATTCACTATTACAAGTTCAGATCTTCAAGTTATAATTTACGATAATAATTAGAAGCTATCAATTTTAAGTTCTGTATTTGACAATTACAAGTTCAGATCTTCAAGTTATAATTTGAAATAATAATTAGAAGCTATCAATTTTATGTTCTGTATTTGACAATTACAAGTTCAGATCTTCAAGTTATAATTTACGATAATAATTAGAAGCTATCAATTTTAAGTTCTGTATTTGACAATTACAAGTTCAGATCTTCAAGTTATAATTTGCAATAATAATTAGAAGCTATTAATTTTAAGTTCTGTATTTGACAATTACAAGTTCAGATCTTCAAGTTATAATTTGAAATAATAATTAGAAGCTATCAATTTTATGTTCTGTATTTGACAATTACAAGTTCAGATCTTCAAGTTATAATTTGCAATAATAATTAGAAGCTATCAATTTTAAGTTCTGTATTTGACAATTACAAGTTCAGATCTTCAAGTTATAATTTGCAATAATAATTAGAAGCTATCAATTTTAAGTTCTGTATTTGGCAATTACTAGTTCAGATCTCCAAGTTATTATATGCAATAATAATTAGAAGCTATCAATTTTAAGTTCTGTATTTGACAATTACAAGTTCAGATCTTCAAGTTATAATTTACAATAATAATTAGAAGCTATCAATTTTAAGTTCTGTATTTGACAATTACAAGTTCAGATCTTCAAGTTATAATTTGCAATAATAATTAGAAGCTATCAATTTTAAGTTCTGTATTTTACAATTACTAGTTCAGATCTTCAAGTTATAATTTGAAATAATAATTTGAATTTAACAAATCTAAGTTCTGTAATTCACTATTACAAGTTCAGATCTTCAAGTTATAATTTACAATAATAATTAGAAGCTATCAATTTTAAGTTCTGTATTTGACTATTACAAGTTCAGATCTTCAAGTTATAATTTGCAATAATAATTAGAAGCTATCAATTTTAAGTTCTGTATTTGACAATTACAAGTTCAGATCTTCAAGTTATAATTTGCACTAATAATTTGTATTTAACAATTAGAAGTTCTGTATTTGACAATTACAAGTTCAGATCTTCAAGTTATAATTTGCAATAATAATTAGAAGCTATCAATTTTAAGTTCTGTATTTGACAATTACTAGTTCAGATCTTCAAGTTATAATTTGCACTAATAATTTGTATTTAACAATTAGAAGTTCTGTATTTGACAATTACAAGTTCAGATCTTCAAGTTATAATTTGCACTAATAATTTGTATTTAACAATTAGAAGTTCTGTATTTGACTATTACAAGTTCAGATCTTCGAATTATTATTTGCAATCTTAGTTTGAATTTAACAATTCGAAGTTCTGTATTTACCTATTACAGGTTCAGATCTTCAAGTTATAATTTGCAATCACAATTTGTATTTAACAATGCTAAGTTGCGTATTTGTCTATTACAAGTTCAGATCTTCAAATTATAATTTGCAATAATAATTAGAAGCTATCAATTTTAAGTTCTGTATTTGACAATTACAAGTTCAGATCTTATTTGCACTAATAATTTGTATTTAACAATTAGAAGTTCTGTATTTGACAATTACAAGTTCAGATCTTCAAGTTATAATTTGCAATAATAATTAGAAGCTATCAATTTTAAGTTCTGTATTTGACAATTACTAGTTCAGATCTTCAAGTTATAATTTGCACTAATAATTTGTATTTAACAATTAGAAGTTCTGTATTTGACTATTACAAGTTCAGATCTTCGAATTATTATTTGCAATCTTAGTTTGAATTTAACAATTCGAAGTTCTGTATTTACCTATTACAGGTTCAGATCTTCAAGTTATAATTTGCAATCACAATTTGTATTTAACAATGCTAAGTTGCGTATTTGTCTATTACAAGTTCAGATCTTCAAATTATAATTTGCAATAATAATTAGAAGCTATCAATTTTAAGTTCTGTATTTGACAATTACAAGTTCAGATCTTCAAGTTATTATTTGCAATAATAATTAGAAGCTATCAATTTTAAGTTCTGTATTTGACAATTACAAGTTCAGATCTTGAAGTTATAATTTACAATAATAATTAGAAGCTATCAATTTTAAGTTCTGTATTTAACAATTACAAGTTCAGATCTTCAAGTTATAATATGCAATAATAATTAGAAGCTATCAATTTTAAGTTCTGTATTTGACAATTACTAGTTCAGATCTTCAAGTTATAATTTGAAATAATAATTTGAATTTAACAAATCTAAGTTCTGTAATTCACTATTACAAGTTCAGATCTTCAAGTTATAATTTACAATAATAATTAGAAGCTATCAATTTTAAGCTCTGTATTTGACAATTACAAGTTCAGATCTTCAAGTTATAATTTGCACTAATAATTTGTATTTAACAATTTGAAGTTCTGTATTTGACAATTACAAGTTCAGATCTTCAAGTTATAATTTGCAATAATAATTAGAAGCTATCAATTATAAGTTCTGTATTTGACAATTACAAGTTCAGATCTTCAAGTTATTATTTGCAATAATAATTAGAAGCTATCAATTTTAAGTTCTGTATTTGACAATTACAAGTTTAGATCTTGAAGTTATAATTTACAATAATAATTAGAAGCTATCAATTTTAAGTTCTGTATTTAACAATTACAAGTTCAGATCTTCAAGTTATAATATGCAGTAATAATTAGAAGCTATCAATTTTAAGTTCTGTATTTGACAATTACTAGTTCAGATCTTCAAGTTATAATTTGAAATAATAATTTGAATTTAACAAATCTAAGTTCTGTAATTCACTATTACAAGTTCAGATCTTCAAGTTATAATTTACAATAATAATTAGAAGCTATCAATTTTAAGTTTTGTATTTGACAATTACAAGTTCATATCTTCAAGTTATAATTTGCAATAATAATTAGAAGCTATTAATTTTAAGTTCTGTATTTGACAATTGCAAGTTCAGATCTTCAAGTTATAATTTGAAATAATAATTAGAAGCTATCAATTTTATGTTCTGTATTTGACAATTACAAGTTCAGATCTTCAAGTTATAATTTGCAATAATAATTAGAAGCAATCAATTTTAAGTTCTGTATTTGACAATTACAAGTTCAGATCTTCAAGTTATAATTTGCAATAATAATTAGAAGCTATCAATTTTAAGTTCTGTATTTGACAATTACTAGTTCAGATCTCCAAGTTATAATTTGCAATAATAATTAGAAGCTATCAATTTTAAGTTCTGTATTTGACTATTACAAGTTCAGATCTTCAAGTTATAATTTACAATAAAAATTAGAAGCTATCAATTTTAAGTTCTGTATTTGACAATTACAAGTTCAGATCTTCAAGTTATAATTTGCAATAATAATTAGAAGCTATCAATTTTAAGTTCTGTATTTGACAATTACTAGTTCAGATCTTCAAGTTATAATTTGAAATAATAATTTGAATTTAACAAATCTAAGTTCTGTAATTCACTATTACAAGTTCAGATCTTCAAGTTATAATTTACAATAATAATTAGAAGCTATCAATTTTAAGTTCTGTATTTGACTATTACAAGTTCAGATCTTCAAGTTATAATTTGCAATAATAATTAGAAGCTATCAATTTTAAGTTCTGTATTTGACAATTACAAGTTCAGATCTTCAAGTTATAATTTGCACTAATAATTTGTATTTAACAATTAGAAGTTCTGTATTTGACAATTACAAGTTCAGTTCTTCAAGTTATAATTTGCAATAATAATTAGAAGCTATCAATTTTAAGTTCTGTATTTGACAATTACTAGTTCAGATCTTCAAGTTATAATTTGCACTAATAATTTGTATTTAACAATTAGAAGTTCTGTATTTTACAATTACAAGTTCAGATCTTCAAGTTATAATTTGCAATAATAATTAGAAGCTATCAATTTTAAGTTCTGTATTTGACAATTACTAGTTCAGATCTTCAAGTTATAATTTGCACTAATAATTTGTATTTAACAATTAGAAGTTCTGTATTTGACTATTACAAGTTCAGATCTTCGAATTATTATTTGCAATCTTAGTTTGAATTTAACAATTCGAAGTTCTGTATTTACCTATTACAGGTTCAGATCTTCAAGTTATAATTTCCAATCACAATTTATATTTAACAATGCTAAGTTGCGTATTTGTCTATTACAAGTTCAGATCTTCAAATTATAATTTGCAATAATAATTAGAAGCTATCAATTTTAAGTTCTGTATTTGACAATTACAAGTTCAGATCTTCAAGTTATTATTTGCAATAATAATTAGAAGCTTTCAATTTTAAGTTCTGCATTTGACAATTACAAGTTCAGATCTTGAAGTTATAATTTACAATAATAATTAGAAGCAATCAATTTTAAGTTCTGTATTTAACAATTACAAGTTCAGATCTCAAGTTATAATATGCAATAATAATTAACAGCTATCAATTTTAAGTTCTGTATTTGACAATTACTAGTTCAGATCTTCAAGTTATAATTTGAAATAATAATTTGAATTTAACAAATCTAAGTTCTGTAATTCACTATTACAAGTTCAGATCTTCAAGTTATAATTTACGATAATAATTAGAAGCTATCAATTTTAAGTTCTGTATTTGACAATTACAAGTTCAGATCTTCAAGTTATAATTTGAAATAATAATTAGAAGCTATCAATTTTATGTTCTGTATTTGACAATTACAAGTTCAGATCTTCAAGTTATAATTTACGATAATAATTAGAAGCTATCAATTTTAAGTTCTGTATTTGACAATTACAAGTTCAGATCTTCAAGTTATAATTTGCAATAATAATTAGAAGCTATTAATTTTAAGTTCTGTATTTGACAATTACAAGTTCAGATCTTCAAGTTATAATTTGAAATAATAATTAGAAGCTATCAATTTTATGTTCTGTATTTGACAATTACAAGTTCAGATCTTCAAGTTATAATTTGCAATAATAATTAGAAGCTATCAATTTTAAGTTCTGTATTTGACAATTACAAGTTCAGATCTTCAAGTTATAATTTGCAATAATAATTAGAAGCTATCAATTTTAAGTTCTGTATTTGGCAATTACTAGTTCAGATCTCCAAGTTATTATATGCAATAATAATTAGAAGCTATCAATTTTAAGTTCTGTATTTGACAATTACAAGTTCAGATCTTCAAGTTATAATTTACAATAATAATTAGAAGCTATCAATTTTAAGTTCTGTATTTGACAATTACAAGTTCAGATCTTCAAGTTATAATTTGCAATAATAATTAGAAGCTATCAATTTTAAGTTCTGTATTTTACAATTACTAGTTCAGATCTTCAAGTTATAATTTGAAATAATAATTTGAATTTAACAAATCTAAGTTCTGTAATTCACTATTACAAGTTCAGATCTTCAAGTTATAATTTACAATAATAATTAGAAGCTATCAATTTTAAGTTCTGTATTTGACTATTACAAGTTCAGATCTTCAAGTTATAATTTGCAATAATAATTAGAAGCTATCAATTTTAAGTTCTGTATTTGACAATTGCAAGTTCAGATCTTCAAGTTATAATTTGCACTAATAATTTGTATTTAACAATTAGAAGTTCTGTATTTGACTATTACAAGTTCAGATCTTCGAATTATTATTTGCAATCTTAGTTTGAATTTAACAATTCGAAGTTCTGTATTTACCTATTACAGGTTCAGATCTTCAAGTTATAATTTGCAATCACAATTTGTATTTAACAATGCTAAGTTGCGTAATTGTCTATTACAAGTTCAGATCTTCAAATTATAATTTGCAATAATAATTAGAAGCTATCAATTTTAAGTTCTGTATTTGACAATTACAAGTTCAGATCTTCAAGTTATTATTTGCAATAATAATTAGAAGCTATCAATTTTAAGTTCTGTATTTGACAATTACAAGTTCAGATCTTGAAGTTATAATTTACAATAATAATTAGAAGCTATCAATTTTAAGTTCTGTATTTAACAATTACAAGTTCAGATCTTCAAGTTATAATATGCAATAATAATTAGAAGCTATCAATTTTAAGTTCTGTATTTGACAATTACTAGTTCAGATCTTCAAGTTATAATTTGAAATAATAATTTGAATTTAACAAATCTAAGTTCTGTAATTCACTATTACAAGTTCAGATCTTCAAGTTATAATTTACAATAATATTTAGAAGCTATCAATTTTAAGTTCTGTATTTGACAATTACAAGTTCAGATCTTCAAGTTATAATTTGCACTAATAATTTGTATTTAACAATTTGAAGTTCTGTATTTGACAATTACAAGTTCAGATCTTCAAGTTATAATTTGCAATAATAATTAGAAGCTATCAATTTTAAGTTCTGTATTTGACAATTACAAGTTCAGATCTTCAAGTTATAATTTGCAATAATAATTAGAAGCTATCAATTTTAAGTTCTGTATTTGACAATTACTAGTTCAGATCTCCAAGTTATTATATGCAATAATAATTAGAAGCTATCAATTTTAAGTTCTGTATTTGACAATTACAAGTTCAGATCTTCAAGTTATAATTTACAATAATAATTAGAAGCTATCAATTTTAAGTTCTGTATTTGACAATTACAAGTTCAGATCTTCAAGTTATAATTTGCAATAATAATTAGAAGCTATCAATTTTAAGTTCTGTATTTTACAATTACTAGTTCAGATCTTCAAGTTATAATTTGAAATAATAATTTGAATTTAACAAATCTAAGTTCTGTAATTCACTATTACAAGTTCAGATCTTCAAGTTATAATTTACAATAATAATTAGAAGCTATCAATTATAAGTTCTGTATTTGACTATTACAAGTTCAGATCTTCAAGTTATAATTTGCAATAATAATTAGAAGCTATCAATTTTAAGTTCTGTATTTGACAATTACAAGTTCAGATCTTCAAGTTATAATTTGCACTAATAATTTGTATTTAACAATTAGAAGTTCTGTATTTGACAATTACAAGTTCAGATCTTCAAGTTATAATTTGCAATAATAATTAGAAGCTATCAATTTTAAGTACTGTATTTGACAATTACTAGTTCAGATCTTCAAGTTATAATTTGCACTAATAATTTGTATTTAACAATTAGAAGTTCTGTATTTGACTATTACAAGTTCAGATCTTCGAATTATTATTTGCAATCTTAGTTTGAATTTAACAATTCGAAGTTCTGTATTTACCTATTACAGGTTCAGATCTTCAAGTTATAATTTGCAATCACAATTTGTATTTAACAATGCTAGGTTGCGTAATTGTCTATTACAAGTTCAGATCTTCAAATTATAATTTGCAATAATAATTAGAAGCTATCAATTTTAAGTTCTGTATTTGACTATTACAAGTTCAGATCTTCAAGTTATTATTTGCAATAATAATTAGAAGCTATCAATTTTAAGTTCTGTATTTGACAATTACAAGTTCAGATCTTGAAGTTATAATTTACAATAATAATTAGAAGCTATCAATTTTAAGTTCTGTATTTGACAATTACAAGTTCAGATCTTCAAGTTATAATTTGCACTAATAATTTGTATTTAACAATTTGAAGTTCTGTATTTGACAATTACAAGTTCAGATCTTCAAGTTATAATTTGCAATAATAATTAGAAGCTATCAATTATAAGTTCTGTATTTGACAATTACAAGTTCAGATCTTCAAGTTATTATTTGCAATAATAATTAGAAGCTATCAATTTTAAGTTCTGTATTTGACAATTACAAGTTTAGATCTTGAAGTTATAATTTACAATAATAATTAGAAGCTATCAATTTTAAGTTCTGTATTTAACAATTACAAGTTCAGATCTTCAAGTTATAATATGCAGTAATAATTAGAAGCTATCAATTTTAAGTTCTGTATTTGACAATTACTAGTTCAGATCTTCAAGTTATAATTTGAAATAATAATTTGAATTTAACAAATCTAAGTTCTGTAATTCACTATTACATGTTCAGATCTTCAAGTTATAATTTACAATAATAATTAGAAGCTATCAATTTTAAGTTTTGTATTTGACAATTACAAGTTCAGATCTTCAAGTTATAATTTGCAATAATAATTAGAAGCTATTAATTTTAAGTTCTGTATTTGACAATTGCAAGTTCAGATCTTCAAGTTATAATTTGAAATAATAATTAGAAGCTATCAATTTTATGTTCTGTATTTGACAATTACAAGTTCAGATCTTCAAGTTATAATTTGCAATAATAATTAGAAGCAATCAATTTTAAGTTCTGTATTTGACAATTACAAGTTCAGATCTTCAAGTTATAATTTGCAATAATAATTAGAAGCTATCAATTTTAAGTTCTGTATTTGACAATTACTAGTTCAGATCTCCAAGTTATTATTTGCAATAATAATTAGAAGCTATCAATTTTAAGTTCTGTATTTGACTATTACAAGTTCAGATCTTCAAGTTATAATTTACAATAATAATTAGAAGCTATCAATTTTAAGTTCTGTATTTGACAATTACAAGTTCAGATCTTCAAGTTATAATTTGCAATAATAATTAGAAGCTATCAATTTTAAGTTCTGTATTTGACAATTACTAGTTCAGATCTTTAAGTTATAATTTGAAATAATAATTTGAATTTAACAAATCTAAGTTCTGTAATTCACTATTACAAGTTCAGATCTTCAAGTTATAATTTACAATAATAATTAGAAGCTATCAATTTTAAGTTCTGTATTTGACTATTACAAGTTCAGATCTTCAAGTTATAATTTGCAATAATAATTAGAAGCTATCAATTTTAAGTTCTGTATTTGACAATTACTAGTTCAGATCTTGAAGTTATAATTTGAAATAATAATTAGAATTTAACAAATCTAAGTTCTGTAATTCACTATTACAAGTTCAGATCTTCAAGTTATAATTTACAATAATAATTATAAGCTATCAATTTTAAGTTCTGTATTTGACAATTACTAGTTCAGATCTTGAAGTTATAATTTACAATAATAATTAGAAGCTATCAATTTTAAGTTCTGTATTTAACAATTACAAGTTCAGATCTTCAAGTTATAATTTGAAATAATAATTTGAATTTAACAAATCTAAGTTCTGTAATTCACTATTACAAGTTCAGATCTTCAAGTTATAATTTACAATAATAATTAGAAGCTATCAATTTTAAGTTCTGTATTTGACAATTACAAGTTCAGATCTTCAAGTTATAATTTGCAATAATAATTTGTATTTAACAATTTGAAGTTCTGTATTTGACAATTACAAGTTCAGATCTTCAAGTTATAATTTGCAATAATAATTTGAAGCTATCAATTTTAAGTTCTGTATTTGACAATTACAAGTTCAGATCTTCAAGTTATTATTTGCAATAATAATTAGAAGCTATCAATTTTAAGTTCTGTATTTGACAATTACAAGTTTAGACAGGGCCGGATTACGTTTATTCGGCGCCCTAGGCTAATATAAATTTGGCGCCTATTTAAGGGGTCTGACCACCCTGGAGTTTTTCGAAAATCGATTTTTTTAAATTGTTTCTTATAATTAACTTTTCAACCTTTACCTACAATTTAAACTGCCGCTAGTGTCAAAATTTTCTAAATTGCCGAAGTTACAAGTATTTTTAGACAAATACTAACAAGCCGCGCGGTTGGAGCTTCGCGAAACACGAAAATGGTCACCAAACTTGTACATCTTTTTTAAAATAGGCTCATGATGCTAACACAGCTACAGAAGACAAAATATATGGATTAGAAATCGCTGATTGACGGTAGCTAAACAATGACCGCACTGTCGCTTAAATAACTGCACTCTTACTATATTTTGCATTTATCTCGAAACTACCATTTTTGGTGCAGTCAAGGTGGTCAGACCCCTTATTAAGGGGGCATACGCAGTTATGAGGGCGAAAAAAGAAGCTTTTTCTCGATTTTTTTTTTAAGAAACGGTTGAATATATTTATATAAATATTGACAAATATTATTAATTGTAGAAGTTTTTAACTATTATTCCTCGAGTCCTAAAAACAAGTGATTTCCCGTGGACATGATAAGTCGAGACAGGATCATCAGAAATCAAAAAACGTAAAAGATTTGGTTAGTAAATTACTTTTATCTCGGGAGTGGACAAAAAATTTTGTAAAAAATTGAATTTTGAATTTTTTAGAGAACTTCAAAGTCATAAACACGATTTTTGTTAAAAAAATCGACTGGTTTTTTCTTTTAAACCAATTTCAATCATCGAAAAACAAAATCTTATCTTAAAGAAGTGTGTAAAATTGTAGAAAGATCGGTTCATTATTTTTTGAGATATCATGTCCACCAACTTTGAAAATGCAGTTTTGAGATAAACTCGTTGAAAGTTTTCAATAAGGATAAAAATCTTGATAAAATAATTTTATTTTAAACTTACTATCTCTTTAATAAAGCAAAATTTAAAAAAATCGATCATTTGAAAATGCCGACTGCGTATGCCCCCTTAAAACATAAAATACGTGCTATACAAAGCAGAAAGAAAATAATATTTTTGAAAATTTTCATGTGTTAATAATAACAAAATAAAAATTAAACCCTTAAATTTAATAATGGTTTTGCCACTTGTAATTTTAGAGTCTAGCGCCTTTTCTGCAAAAGGCGCCTAAGGCTTTAGCCTAGTCAGCCTAGTGCATAATATGGGCCTGAGTTTAGATCTTGAAGTTATAATTTACAATAATAATTAGAAGCTATCAATTTTAAGTTCTGTATTTAACAATTACAAGTTCAGATCTTCAAGTTATAATATGCAGTAATAATTAGAAGCTATCAATTTTAAGTTCTGTATTTGACAATTACTAGTTCAGATCTTCAAGTTATAATTGGAAATAATAATTTGAATTTAACAAATCTAAGTTCTGTAATTCAGTATTACAAGTTCAGATCTTCAAGTTATAATTTACACTAATAAGTAGAAGCTATCAATTTTAAGTTCTGTATTTGACAATTACAAGTTCAGATCTTCAAGTTATAATTTGCACTAATAATTTGTATTTAACAATTAGAAGTTCCATATTTGACAATTACAAGTTCAGATCTTCAAGTTATAATTAGAAATAAGAATTAGAAGCTATGAATTTTAAGTTCTGTATTTGACGATTACAAGTTCAGATCTTCAAGTTATAATTTGCAATAATAATTAGAAGCTATCAATTTTAAGTTCTGTATTTGACAATTACTAGTTCAGATCTTGAAGTTATAATTTGAAATAATAATTAGAATTTAACAAATCTAAGTTCTGTAATTCACTATTACAAGTTCAGATCTTCAAGTTATAATTTACAATAATAATTATAAGCTATCAATTTTAAGTTCTGTATTTGACAATTACTAGTTCAGATCTTCAAGTTATAATTTGAAATAATAATTTGAATTTAACAAATCTAAGTTCTGAAATTCACTATTACAAGTTCAGATCTTCAAGTTATAATTTGCAATAATAATTAGAAGCTATCAATTTTAAGTTCTGTATTTGACAATTACAAGTTCAGATCTTCAAGTTATAATTTGCAATAATAATTAGAAGCTATCAATTTTAAGTTCTGTATTTGACAATTACTAGTTCAGATCATCAAGTTATAATTTGAAATAATAATTTGAATTTAACACATCTAAGTTCTGTAATTCACTATTACTAGTTCAGATCTTCAAGTTATAATTGGAAATAATAATTTGAATTTAACAAATCTAAGTTCTGTAATTCAGTATTACAAGTTCAGATCTTCAAGTTATAATTTGCACTAATAATTTGTATTTAACAATTAGAAGTTCCATATTTGACAATTACAAGTTCAGATCTTCAAGTTATAATTAGAAATAAGAATTAGAAGCTATGAATTTTAAGTTCTGTATTTGACGATTACAAGTTCAGATCTTCAAGTTATAATTTGCAATAATAATTAGAAGCTATCAATTTTAAGTTCTGTATTTGACAATTACTAGTTCAGATCTTGAAGTTATAATTTGAAATAATAATTAGAATTTAACAAATCTAAGTTCTGTAATTCACTATTACAAGTTCAGATCTTCAAGTTATAATTTACAATAATAATTATAAGCTATCAATTTTAAGTTCTGTATTTGACAATTACTAGTTCAGATCTTCAAGTTATAATTTGAAATAATAATTTGAATTTAACAAATCTAAGTTCTGAAATTCACTATTACAAGTTCAGATCTTCAAGTTATAATTTGCAATAATAATTAGAAGCTATCAATTTTAAGTTCTGTATTTGACAATTACAAGTTCAGATCTTCAAGTTATAATTTGCAATAATAATTAGAAGCTATCAATTTTAAGTTCTGTATTTGACAATTACTAGTTCAGATCATCAAGTTATAATTTGAAATAATAATTTGAATTTAACAAATCTAAGTTCTGTAATTCACTATTACAAGTTCGGATCTTCAAGTTATAATTTACAATAATAATTATAAGCTATCAATTTTAAGTTCTGTATTTGACAATTACTAGTTCAGATCTTCACATTATAATTTGAAATAATAATTAAAATTTAACAAATCTAAGTTCTGTAATTCACTATTACAAGTTCAGATCTTCAAGTTATAATTTGCAATAATAATTAGAAGCAATCAATTTTAAGTTCTGTATTTGACAATTACTAGTTCAGATCTTCAAGTTATAATTTGAAATAATAATTTGAATTTAACAAATCTAAGTTCTGTAATTCACTATTACAACTTCAGATCTTCAAGTTTTAATTTGCAATAATAATTAGAAGCTATCAATTTTAAGTTCTGTATTTGACAATTACTAGTTCAGATCTTCAAGTTATAATTTGCACTAATAATTTGTATTTAACAATTTGAAGTTCTGTATTTGACAATTACAAGTTCAGATCTTTAAGTTATAATTTGCAATAATAATTAGAATCTATCAATTTTAAGTTCTGTATTTGACAATTACAAGTTCAGATCTTCAAGTTATTATTTGCAATAATAATTAGAAGCTATCAATTTTAAGTTCTGTATTTGACAATTACAAGTTCAGATCTTGAAGTTATTATTTGCAATAATAATTAGAAGCTATCAATTTTAAGTTCTGTATTTGACAATTACAAGTTCAGATCTTGAAGTTATAATTTACAATAATAATTAGAAGCTATCAATTTTAAGTTCTGTATTTGACTATTTCAAGTTCAGATCTTCAAGTTATAATTTGCAATAATAATTAGAAGCTATCAATTTTAAGTTCTGTATTTGACAATTACAAGTTCAGATCTTCAAGTTATAATTTGCACTAATAATTTGTATTTAACAATTAGAAGTTCTGTATTTGACAATTACAAGTTCAGATCTTCAAGTTATAATTTGCAATAATAATTAGAAGCTATCAATTTTAAGTTCTGTATTTGACAATTACTAGTTCAGATCTTCAAGTTATAATTTGCAATCACAATTTGTATTTAACAATGCTAAGTTGCGTATTTGTCTATTACAAGTTCAGATCTTCAAATTATAATTTGCAATAATAATTAGAAGCTATCAATTTTAAGTTCTGTATTTGACAATTACAAGTTCAGATCTTCAAGTTATTATTTGCAATAATAATTAGAAGCTATCAATTTTAAGTTCTGTATTTGACAATTACAAGTTCAGATCTTGAAGTTATAATTTTCAATAATAATTAGAAGCTATCAATTTTAAGTTCTGTATTTCACAATTTCAAGTTCAGATCTTCAAGTTATAATATGCAATAATAATTAGAAGCTATCAATTTTAAGTTCTGTATTTGACAATTACTAGTTCAGATCTTCAAGTTATAATTTGAAATAATAATTTGAATTTAACAAATCTCAGTTCTGTAATTCACTATTACAAGTTCAGATCTTCAAGTTATAATTTACAATAATAATTAGAAGCTATCAATTTTAAGTTCTGTATTTGACAATTACAAGTTCAGATCTTCAAGTTATAATTTGCACTAATAATTTGTATTTAACAATTTGAAGTTCTGTATTTGACAATTACTAGTTCAGATCTTCAAGTTATAATTTGCAATCACAATTTGTATTTAACAATGCTAAGTTGCGTATTTGTCTATTACAAGTTCAGATCTTCAAATTATAATTTGCAATAATAATTAGAAGCTATCAATTTTAAGTTCTGTATTTGACAATTACAAGTTCAGATCTTCAAGTTATTATTTGCAATAATAATTAGAAGCTCTCAATTTTAAGTTCTGTATTTGACAATTACAAGTTCAGATCTTGAAGTTATAATTTACAATAAAAGTAGAAGCTATCAATTTTAAGTTCTGTATTTCACAATTACAAGTTCAGATCTTCAAGTTATAATATGCAATAATAATTAGAAGCTATCAATTTTAAGTTCTGTATTTGACAATTACTAGTTCAGATCTTCAAGTTATAATTTGAAATAATAATTTGAATTTAACAAATCTAAGTTCTGTAATTCACTATTACAAGTTCAGATCTTCAAGTTATAATTTACAATAATAATTAGAAGCTATCAATTTTAAGTTCTGTATTTGACAATTACAAGTTCAGATCTTCAAGTTATAATTTGCACTAATAATTTGTATTTAACAATTTGAAGTTCTGTATTTGACAATTACAAGTTCAGATCTTCAAGTTATAATTTGCAATAATAATTAGAAGCTATCAATTTTAAGTTCTGTATTTGACAATTACAAGTTCAGATCTTCAAGTTATAATTTGCAATAATAATTAGAAGCTATCAATTTTAAGTTCTGTATTTGACAATTACAAGTTCAGATCTTCAAGTTATAATTTGCAATAATAATTAGAAGCTATCAATTTTAAGTTCTGTATTTGACAATTACTAGTTCAGATCTTCAAGTTATAATTTGCACTAATAATTTGTATTTAACAATTTTAAGTTCTGTATTTGACAATTACAAGTTCAGATCTTTAAGTTATAATTTGCAATAATAATTAGAATCTATCAATTTTAAGTTCTGTATTTGACAATTACAAGTTCAGATCTTCAAGTTATTATTTGCAATAATAATTAGAAGCTATCAATTTTAAGTTCTGTATTTGACAATTACAAGTTCAGAACTTGAAGTTATTATTTGCAATAATAATTAGAAGCTATCAATTTTAAGTTCTGTATTTGACAATTACAAGTTCAGATCTTGAAGTTATAATTTACAATAATAATTAGAAGCTATCAATTTTAAGTTCTGTATTTGACTATTTCAAGTTCAGATCTTCAAGTTATAATTTGCAATAATAATTAGAAGCTATCAATTTTAAGTTCTGTATTTGACAATTACAAGTTCAGATCTTCAAGTTATAATTTGCACTAATAATTTGTATTTAACAATTAGAAGTTCTGTATTTGACAATTACAAGTTCAGATCATCAAGTTATAATTTGCAATAATAATTAGAAGCTATCAATTTTAAGTTCTGTATTTGACAATTACTAGTTCAGATCTTCAAGTTATAATTTGCAATCACAATTTGTATTTAACAATGCTAAGTTGCGTATTTGTCTATTACAAGTTCAGATCTTCAAATTATAATTTGCAATAATAATTAGAAGCTATCAATTTTAAGTTCTGTATTTGACAATTACAAGTTCAGATCTTCAAGTTATTATTTGCAATAATAATTAGAAGCTCTCAATTTTAAGTTCTGTATTTGACAATTACAAGTTCAGATCTTGAAGTTATAATTTACAATAATAATTAGAAGCTATCAATTTTAAGTTCTGTATTTCACAATTACAAGTTCAGATCTTCAAGTTATAATATGCAATAATAATTAGAGTTTTCAAGTTATAATTTGCAATAATAATTAGAAGCAATCAATTTTAAGTTCTGTATTTGACAATTACAAGTTCAGATCTTCAAGTTATAATTTGCAATAATAATTAGAAGCTATCAATTTTAAGTTCTGTATTTGACAATTACTAGTTCAGATCTCCAAGTTATTATTTGCAATAATAATTAGAAGCTATCAATTTTAAGTTCTGTATTTGACTATTACAAGTTCAGATCTTCAAGTTATAATTTACAATAATAATTAGAAGCTATCAATTTTAAGTTCTGTATTTGACAATTACAAGTTCAGATCTTCAAGTTATAATTTGCAATAATAATTAGAAGCTATCAATTTTAAGTTCTGTATTTGACAATTACTAGTTCAGATCTTCAAGTTATAATTTGAAATAATAATTTGAATTTAACAAATCTAAGTTCTGTAATTCACTATTACAAGTTCAGATCTTCAAGTTATAATTTACAATAATAATTAGAAGCTATCAATTTTAAGTTCTGTATTTGACTATTACAAGTTCAGATCTTCAAGTTATAATTTGCAATAATAATTAGAAGCTATCAATTTTAAGTTCTGTATTTGACAATTACAAGTTCAGATCTTCAAGTTATAATTTGCACTAATAATTTGTATTTAACAATTAGAAGTTCGGTATTTGACAATTACAAGTTCAGATCTTCAAGTTATAATTTGCAATAATAATTAGAAGCTATCAATTTTAAGTTCTGTATTTGACAATTACTAGTTCAGATCTTCAAGTTATAATTTGCACTAATAATTTGTATTTAACAATTAGAAGTTCTGTATTTGACTATTACAAGTTCAGATCCTCGAATTATTATTTGCAATCTTAGTTTGAATTTAACAATTCGAAGTTCTGTATTTACCTATTACAGGTTCAGATCTTCAAGTTATAATTTGCAATCACAATTTGTATTTAACAATGCTAAGTTGCGTGTTAGTCTATTACAAGTTCAGATCTTCAAGTTATAATTTTCAATAATAATTTGAAGCTATCAATTTTAAGTTCTGTATTTGACAATTACAAGTTCAGATCTTCAAGTTATTATTTGCAATAATAATTAGAAGCTATCAATTTTAAGTTCTGTATTTGACAATTACAAGTTTAGATCTTGAAGTTATAATTTACAATAATAATTAGAAGCTATCAATTTTAAGTTCTGTATTTAACAATTACAAGTTCAGATCTTCAAGTTATAATATGCAGTAATAATTAGAAGCTATCAATTTTAAGTTCTGTATTTGACAATTACTAGTTCAGATCTTCAAGTTATAATTTGAAATAATAATTTGAATTTAACAAATCTAAGTTCTGTAATTCACTATTACAAGTTCAGATCTTCAAGTTATAATTTACAATAATAATTAGAAGCTATCAATTTTAAGTTTTGTATTTGACAATTACAAGTTCAGATCTTCAAGTTATAGTTTGCAATAATAATTAGAAGCTATTAATTTTAAGTTCTGTATTTGACAATTGCAAGTTCAGATCTTCAAGTTATAATTTGAAATAATAATTAGAAGCTATCAATTTTATGTTCTGTATTTGACAATTACAAGTTCAGATCTTCAAGTTATAATTTGCAATAATAATTAGAAGCTATCATTTTTAAGTTCTGTATTTGACAATTACAAGTGCAGATCTTCAAGTTATAATTTGCAATAATAATTAGAAGCTATCAATTTTAAGTTCTGTATTTGACAATTACTAGTTCAGATCTTCAAGTTATAATTTGCAATCACAATTTGTATTTAACAATGCTAAGTTGCGTATTTGTCTATTACAAGTTCAGATCTTCAAATTATAATTTGCAATAATAATTAGAAGCTATCAATTTTAAGTTCTGTATTTGACAATTACAAGTTCAGATCTTCAAGTTATTATTTGCAATAATAATTAGAAGCTATCAATTTTAAGTTCTGTATTTGACAATTACAAGTTCAGATCTTGAAGTTATAATTTTCAATAATAATTAGAAGCTATCAATTTTAAGTTCTGTATTTCACAATTTCAAGTTCAGATCTTCAAGTTATAATATGCAATAATAATTAGAAGCTATCAATTTTAAGTTCTGTATTTGACAATTACTAGTTCAGATCTTCAAGTTATAATTTGAAATAATAATTTGAATTTAACAAATCTCAGTTCTGTAATTCACTATTACAAGTTCAGATCTTCAAGTTATAATTTACAATAATAATTAGAAGCTATCAATTTTAAGTTCTGTATTTGACAATTACAAGTTCAGATCTTCAAGTTATAATTTGCACTAATAATTTGTATTTAACAATTTGAAGTTCTGTATTTGACAATTACTAGTTCAGATCTTCAAGTTATAATTTGCAATCACAATTTGTATTTAACAATGCTAAGTTGCGTATTTGTCTATTACAAGTTCAGATCTTCAAATTATAATTTGCAATAATAATTAGAAGCTATCAATTTTAAGTTCTGTATTTGACAATTACAAGTTCAGATCTTCAAGTTATTATTTGCAATAATAATTAGAAGCTCTCAATTTTAAGTTCTGTATTTGACAATTACAAGTTCAGATCTTGAAGTTATAATTTACAATAATAATTAGAAGCTATCAATTTTAAGTTCTGTATTTCACAATTACAAGTTCAGATCTTCAAGTTATAATATGCAATAATAATTAGAAGCTATCAATTTTAAGTTCTGTATTTGACAATTACTAGTTCAGATCTTCAAGTTATAATTTGAAATAATAATTTGAATTTAACAAATCTAAGTTCTGTAATTCACTATTACAAGTTCAGATCATCAAGTTATAATTTACAATAATAATTAGAAGCTATCAATTTTAAGTTCTGTATTTGACAATTACAAGTTCAGATCTTCAAGTTATAATTTGCACTAATAATTTGTATTTAACAATTTGAAGTTCTGTATTTGACAATTACAAGTTCAGATCTTCAAGTTATAATTTGCAATAATAATTAGAAGCTATCAATTTTAAGTTCTGTATTTGACAATTACAAGTTCAGATCTTCAAGTTATAATTTGCAATAATAATTAGAAGCTATCAATTTTAAGTTCTGTATTTGACAATTACAAGTTCAGATCTTCAAGTTATAATTTGCAATAATAATTAGAAGCTATCAATTTTAAGTTCTGTATTTGACAATTACTAGTTCAGATCTTCAAGTTATAATTTGCACTAATAATTTGTATTTAACAATTTTAAGTTCTGTATTTGACAATTACAAGTTCAGATCTTTAAGTTATAATTTGCAATAATAATTAGAATCTATCAATTTTAAGTTCTGTATTTGACAATTACAAGTTCAGATCTTCAAGTTATTATTTGCAATAATAATTAGAAGCTATCAATTTTAAGTTCTGTATTTGACAATTACAAGTTCAGAACTTGAAGTTATTATTTGCAATAATAATTAGAAGCTATCAATTTTAAGTTCTGTATTTGACAATTACAAGTTCAGATCTTGAAGTTATAATTTACAATAATAATTAGAAGCTATCAATTTTAAGTTCTGTATTTGACTATTTCAAGTTCAGATCTTCAAGTTATAATTTGCAATAATAATTAGAAGCTATCAATTTTAAGTTCTGTATTTGACAATTACTAGTTCAGATCTTCAAGTTATAATTTGCAATCACAATTTGTATTTAACAATGCTAAGTTGCGTATTTGTCTATTACAAGTTCAGATCTTCAAATTATAATTTGCAATAATAATTAGAAGCTATCAATTTTAAGTTCTGTATTTGACAATTACAAGTTCAGATCTTCAAGTTATTATTTGCAATAATAATTAGAAGCTCTCAATTTTAAGTTCTGTATTTGACAATTACAAGTTCAGATCTTGAAGTTATAATTTACAATAATAATTAGAAGCTATCAATTTTAAGTTCTGTATTTCACAATTACAAGTTCAGATCTTCAAGTTATAATATGCAATAATAATTAGAAGCTATCAATTTTAAGTTCTGTATTTGACAATTACTAGTTCAGATCTTCAAGTTATAATTTGAAATAATAATTTGAATTTAACAAATCTAAGTTCTGTAATTCACTATTACAAGTTCAGATCTTCAAGTTATAATTTACAATAATAATTAGAAGCTATCAATTTTAAGTTTTGTATTTGACAATTACAAGTTCAGATCTTCAAGTTATAATTTGCAATAATAATTAGAAGCTATTAATTTTAAGTTCTGTATTTGACAATTGCAAGTTCAGATCTTCAAGTTATAATTTGAAATAATAATTAGAAGCTATCAATTTTATGTTCTGTATTTGACAATTACAAGTTCAGATCTTCAAGTTATAATTTGCAATAATAATTAGAAGCAATCAATTTTAAGTTCTGTATTTGACAATTACAAGTTCAGATCTTCAAGTTATAATTTGCAATAATAATTAGAAGCTATCAATTTTCAGTTCTGTATTTGACAATTACTAGTTCAGATCTCCAAGTTATTATTTGCAATAATAATTAGAAGCTATCAATTTTAAGTTCTGTATTTGACTATTACAAGTTCAGATCTTCAAGTTATAATTTACAATAATAATTAGAAGCTATCAATTTTAAGTTCTGTATTTGACAATTACAAGTTCAGATCTTCAAGTTATAATTTGCAATAATAATTAGAAGCTATCAATTTTAAGTTCTGTATTTGACAATTACTAGTTCAGATCTTCAAGTTATAATTTGAAATAATAATTTGAATTTAACAAATCTAAGTTCTGTAATTCACTATTACAAGTTCAGATCTTCAAGTTATAATTTACAATAATAATTAGAAGCTATCAATTTTAAGTTCTGTATTTGACTATTACAAGTTCAGATCTTCAAGTTATAATTTGCAATAATAATTAGAAGCTATCAATTTTAAGTTCTGTATTTGACAATTACAAGTTCAGATCTTCAAGTTATAATTTGCACTAATAATTTGTATTTAACAATTAGAAGTTCGGTATTTGACAATTACAAGTTCAGATCTTCAAGTTATAATTTGCAATAATAATTAGAAGCTATCAATTTTAAGTTCTGTATTTGACAATTACTAGTTCAGATCTTCAAGTTATAATTTGCACTAATAATTTGTATTTAACAATTAGAAGTTCTGTATTTGACTATTACAAGTTCAGATCTTCGAATTATTATTTGCAATCTTAGTTTGAATTTAACAATTCGAAGTTCTGTATTTACCTATTACAGGTTCAGATCTTCAAGTTATAATTTGCAATCACAATTTGTATTTAACAATGCTAAGTTGCGTGTTAGTCTATTACAAGTTCAGATCTTCAAGTTATAATTTTCAATAATAATTTGAAGCTATCAATTTTAAGTTCTGTATTTGACAATTACAAGTTCAGATCTTCAAGTTATTATTTGCAATAATAATTAGAAGCTATCAATTTTAAGTTCTGTATTTGACAATTACAAGTTTAGATCTTGAAGTTATAATTTACAATAATAATTAGAAGCTATCAATTTTAAGTTCTGTATTTAACAATTACAAGTTCAGATCTTCAAGTTATAATATGCAGTAATAATTAGAAGCTATCAATTTTAAGTTCTGTATTTGACAATTACTAGTTCAGATCTTCAAGTTATAATTTGAAATAATAATTTGAATTTAACAAATCTAAGTTCTGTAATTCACTATTACAAGTTCAGATCTTCAAGTTATAATTTACAATAATAATTAGAAGCTATCAATTTTAAGTTTTGTATTTGACAATTACAAGTTCAGATCTTCAAGTTATAGTTTGCAATAATAATTAGAAGCTATTAATTTTAAGTTCTGTATTTGACAATTGCAAGTTCAGATCTTCAAGTTATAATTTGAAATAATAATTAGAAGCTATCAATTTTATGTTCTGTATTTGACAATTACAAGTTCAGATCTTCAAGTTATAATTTGCAATAATAATTAGAAGCTATCATTTTTAAGTTCTGTATTTGACAATTACAAGTGCAGATCTTCAAGTTATAATTTGCAATAATAATTAGAAGCTATCAATTTTAAGTTCTGTATTTGACAATTACTAGTTCAGATCTTCAAGTTATAATTTGCAATCACAATTTGTATTTAACAATGCTAAGTTGCGTATTTGTCTATTACAAGTTCAGATCTTCAAATTATAATTTGCAATAATAATTAGAAGCTATCAATTTTAAGTTCTGTATTTGACAATTACAAGTTCAGATCTTCAAGTTATTATTTGCAATAATAATTAGAAGCTATCAATTTTAAGTTCTGTATTTGACAATTACAAGTTCAGATCTTGAAGTTATAATTTTCAATAATAATTAGAAGCTATCAATTTTAAGTTCTGTATTTCACAATTTCAAGTTCAGATCTTCAAGTTATAATATGCAATAATAATTAGAAGCTATCAATTTTAAGTTCTGTATTTGACAATTACTAGTTCAGATCTTCAAGTTATAATTTGAAATAATAATTTGAATTTAACAAATCTCAGTTCTGTAATTCACTATTACAAGTTCAGATCTTCAAGTTATAATTTACAATAATAATTAGAAGCTATCAATTTTAAGTTCTGTATTTGACAATTACAAGTTCAGATCTTCAAGTTATAATTTGCACTAATAATTTGTATTTAACAATTTGAAGTTCTGTATTTGACAATTACTAGTTCAGATCTTCAAGTTATAATTTGCAATCACAATTTGTATTTAACAATGCTAAGTTGCGTATTTGTCTATTACAAGTTCAGATCTTCAAATTATAATTTGCAATAATAATTAGAAGCTATCAATTTTAAGTTCTGTATTTGACAATTACAAGTTCAGATCTTCAAGTTATTATTTGCAATAATAATTAGAAGCTCTCAATTTTAAGTTCTGTATTTGACAATTACAAGTTCAGATCTTGAAGTTATAATTTACAATAATAATTAGAAGCTATCAATTTTAAGTTCTGTATTTCACAATTACAAGTTCAGATCTTCAAGTTATAATATGCAATAATAATTAGAAGCTATCAATTTTAAGTTCTGTATTTGACAATTACTAGTTCAGATCTTCAAGTTATAATTTGAAATAATAATTTGAATTTAACAAATCTAAGTTCTGTAATTCACTATTACAAGTTCAGATCATCAAGTTATAATTTACAATAATAATTAGAAGCTATCAATTTTAAGTTCTGTATTTGACAATTACAAGTTCAGATCTTCAAGTTATAATTTGCACTAATAATTTGTATTTAACAATTTGAAGTTCTGTATTTGACAATTACAAGTTCAGATCTTCAAGTTATAATTTGCAATAATAATTAGAAGCTATCAATTTTAAGTTCTGTATTTGACAATTACAAGTTCAGATCTTCAAGTTATAATTTGCAATAATAATTAGAAGCTATCAATTTTAAGTTCTGTATTTGACAATTACAAGTTAAGATCTTCAAGTTATAATTTGCAATAATAATTAGAAGCTATCAATTTTAAGTTCTGTATTTGACAATTACTAGTTCAGATCTTCAAGTTATAATTTGCACTAATAATTTGTATTTAACAATTTTAAGTTCTGTATTTGACTATTACAAGTTCAGATCTTCGAATTATTATTTGCAATCTTAGTTTGAATTTAACAATTCGAAGTTCTGTATTTACCTATTACAGGTTCAGATCTTCAAGTTATAATTTGCAATCACAATTTGTATTTAACAATGCTAAGTTGCGTGTTAGTCTATTACAAGTTCAGATCTTCAAATTATAATTTGCAATAATAATTAGAAGCTATCAATTTTAAGTTCTGTATTTGACAATTACAAGTTCAGATCTTCAAGTTATTATTTGCAGTAATAATTAGAAGCTATCAATTTTAAGTTCTGTATTTGACAATTACAAGTTCAGATCTTGAAGTTATAATTTACAATAATAATTAGAAGCTATCAATTTTAAGTTCTGTATTTAACAATTACAAGTTCAGATCTTCAAGTTATAATATGCAATAATAATTAGAAGCTATCAATTTTAAGTTCTGTATTTGACAATTACTAGTTCAGATCTTCAAGTTATAATTTGAAATAATAATTTGAATTTAACAAATCTAAGTTCTGTAATTCACTATTACAAGTTCAGATCTTCAAGTTATAATTTACAATAATAATTAGAAGCTATCAATTTTAAGTTCTGTATTTGACAATTACAAGTTCAGATCTTCAAGTTATAATTTGCACTAATAATTTGTATTTAACAATTTGAAGTTCTGTATTTGACAATTACAAGTTCAGATCTTCAAGTTATAATTTTCAATAATAATTTGAAGCTATCAATTTTAAGTTCTGTATTTGACAATTACAAGTTCAGATCTTCAAGTTATTATTTGCAATAATAATTAGAAGCTATCAATTTTAAGTTCTGTATTTGACAATTACAAGTTTAGATCTTGAAGTTATAATTTACAATAATAATTAGAAGCTATCAATTTTAAGTTCTGTATTTAACAATTACAAGTTCAGATCTTCAAGTTATAATATGCAGTAATAATTAGAAGCTATCAATTTTAAGTTCTGTATTTGACAATTACTAGTTCAGATCTTCAAGTTATAATTTGAAATAATAATTTGAATTTAACAAATCTAAGTTCTGTAATTCACTATTACAAGTTCAGATCTTCAAGTTATAATTTACAATAATAATTAGAAGCTATCAATTTTAAGTTTTGTATTTGACAATTACAAGTTCAGATCTTCAAGTTATAGTTTGCAATAATAATTAGAAGCTATTAATTTTAAGTTCTGTATTTGACAATTGCAAGTTCAGATCTTCAAGTTATAATTTGAAATAATAATTAGAAGCTATCAATTTTATGTTCTGTATTTGACAATTACAAGTTCAGATCTTCAAGTTATAATTTGCAATAATAATTAGAAGCTATCAATTTTAAGTTTTGTATTTGACAATTACAAGTTCAGATCTTCAAGTTATAGTTTGCAATAATAATTAGAAGCTATTAATTTTAAGTTCTGTATTTGACAATTACAAGTTCAGATCTTGAAGTTATAATTTACAATAATAATTAGAAGCTATCAATTTTAAGTTCTGTATTTAACAATTACAAGTTCAGATCTTCAAGTTATAATATGCAATAATAATTAGAAGCTATCAATTTTAAGTTCTGTATTTGACAATTACTAGTTCAGATCTTCAAGTTATAATTTGAAATAATAATTTGAATTTAACAAATCTAAGTTCTGTAATTCACTATTACAAGTTCAGATCTTCAAGTTATAATTTACAATAATAATTAGAAGCTATCAATTTTAAGTTCTGTATTTGACAATTACAAGTTCAGATCTTCAAGTTATAATTTGCACTAATAATTTGTATTTAACAATTTGAAGTTCTGTATTTGACAATTACAAGTTCAGATCTTCAAGTTATAATTTGCAATAATAATTAGAAGCTATCAATTTTAAGTTCTGTATTTGACAATTACAAGTTCAGATCTTCAAGTTATAATTTGCAATAATAATTAGAAGCTATCAATTTTAAGTTCTGTATTTGACAATTACAAGTTCAGATCTTCAAGTTATAATTTACAATAATAATTAGAAGCTATCAATTTTAAGTTCTGTATTTGACTTACAATAAATTTACAAGTTCAGATCTTCAAGTTATAATTTGCAATAATAATTAGAAGCTATCAATTTTAAGTTCTGTATTTGACAATTACAAGTTCAGATCTTCAAGTTATAATTTGTATTTAACAATTAGTAGTTCTGTATTTGACAATTACAAGTTCAGATCTTCAAGTTATAATTTGCAATAATAATTAGAAGCTATCAATTTTAAGTTCTGTATTTGACAATTTCTAGTTCAGATCTTCAAGTTATAATTTGCACTAATAATATGTATTTAACAATTTGAAGTTCTGTATTTGACTATTACAAGTTCAGATCTTCGAATTATTATTTGCAATCTTAGTTTGAATTTAACAATTCGAAGTTCTGTATTTACCTATTACAGGTTCAGATCTTCAAGTTATAATTTGCAATCACAATTTGTATTTAACAATGCTAAGTTGCGTATTTGTCTATTACAAGTTCAGATCTTCAAATTATAATTTGCAATAATAATTAGAAGCTATCAATTTTAAGTTCTGTATTTGACAATTACAAGTTCAGATCTTCAAGTTATTATTTGCAATAATAATTAGAAGCTATCAATTTTAAGTTCTGTATTTGACAATTACAAGTTCAGATCTTGAAGTTATAATTTACAATAATAATTAGAAGCTATCAATTTTAAGTAATGTATTTCACAATTACAAGTTCAGATCTTCAAGTTATAATATGCAATAATAATTAGAAGCTTTCAATTTTAAGTTCTGTATTTGACAATTACTAGTTCAGATCTTCAAGTTATAATTTGAAATAATAATTTGAATTTAACAAATCTAAGTTCTGTAATTCACTATTACAAGTTCAGATCTTCAAGTTATAATTTACAATAATAATTAGAAGCTATCAATTTTAAGTTCTGTATTTGACAATTACAAGTTCAGATCTTCAAGTTATAATTTGCACTAATAATTTGTATTTAACAATTTGAAGTTCTGTATTTGACAATTACAAGTTCAGATCTTTAAGTTATAATTTGCAATAATAATTAGAATCTATCAATTTTAAGTTCTGTATTTGACAATTACAAGTTCAGATCTTCAAGTTATTATTTGCAATAATAATTAGAAGCTATCAATTTTAAGTTCTGTATTTGACAATTACAAGTTCAGATCTTGAAGTTATTATTTGCAATAATAATTAGAAGCTATCAATTTTAAGTTCTGTATTTGACAATTACAAGTTCAGATCTTGAAGTTATAATTTACAATAATAATTAGAAGCTATCAATTTTAAGTTCTGTATTTGACTATTACAAGTTCAGATCTTCAAGTTATAATTTGCAATAATAATTAGAAGCTATCAATTTTAAGTTCTGTATTTGACAATTACAAGTTCAGATCTTCAAGTTATAATTTGCACTAATAATTTGTATTTAACAATTAGAAGTTCTGCATTTGACAATTACAAGTTCAGATCTTCAAGTTATAATTTGCAATAATAATTAGAAGCTATCAATTTTAAGTTCTGTATTTGACAATTACTAGTTCAGATCTTCAAGTTATAATTTGCACTAATAATTTTTATTTAACAATTAGAAGTTCTGTATTTGACTATTACAAGTTCAGATCTTCGAATTATTATTTGCAATCTTAGTTTGAATTTAACAATTCGAAGTTCTGTATTTACCTATTACAGGTTCAGATCTTCAAGTTATAATTTGCAATCACAATTTGTATTTAACAATGCTAAGTTGCGTGTTTGTCTATTACAAGTTCAGATCTTCAAATTATAATTTGCAGTAATAATTAGAAGCTATCAATTTTAAGTTCTGTATTTGACAATTACAAGTTCAGATCTTCAAGTTATTATTTGCAATAATAATTAGAAGCTATCAATTTTAAGTTCTGTATTTGACAATTACAAGTTCAGATCTTGAAGTTATAATTTACAATAATAATTAGAAGCTATCAATTTTAAGTTCTGTATTTAACAATTACAAGTTCAGATCTTCAAGTTATAATATGGAATAATAATTAGAAGCTATCAATTTTAAGTTCTGTATTTGACAATTACTAGTTCAGATCTTCAAGTTATAATTTGAAATAATAATTGGAATTTAACAAATCTAAGTTCTGTAATTCACTATTACAAGTTCAGATCTTCAAGTTATAATTTACAATAATAATTAGAAGCTATCAATTTTAAGTTCTGTATTTGACAATTACTAGTTCAGATCTTCAAGTTATAATTTGCACTAATAATTTGTATTTAACAATTTGAAGTTCTGTATTTGACCATTACAAGTTCAGATCTTCAAGTTATAATTTGCAATAATAATTAGAAGCTATCAATTTTAAGTTCTGTATTTGACAATTACAAGTTCAGATCTTCAAGTTATAATTTGCAATAATAATTAGAAGCTATCAATTTTAAGTTCTGTATTTGACAATTACAAGTTCAGATCTTCAAGTTATAATTTGCAATAATAATTAGAAGCTATCAATTTTAAGTTCTGTATTTGACAATTACTAGTTCAGATCTCCAAGTTATTATTTGCAATAATAATTAGAAGCTATCAATTTTAAGTTCTGTATTTGACAATTACAAGTTCAGATCTTCAAGTTATAATTTACAATAATAATTAGAAGCTATCAATTTTAAGTTCTGTATTTGACTATTACAAGTTCAGATCTTGAAGTTATAATTTACAATAATAATTAGAAGCTATCAATTTTAAGTTCTGTATTTGACTATTTCAAGTTCAGATCTTCAAGTTATAATTTGCAATAATAATTAGAAGCTATCAATTTTAAGTTCTGTATTTGACAATTACAAGTTCAGATCTTCAAGTTATAATTTGCACTAATAATTTGTATTTAACAATTAGAAGTTCTGTATTTGACAATTACAAGTTCAGATCTTCAAGTTATAATTTGCAATCACAATTTGTATTTAACAATGCTAAGTTGCGTATTTGTCTATTACAAGTTCAGATCTACAAATTATAATTTGCAATAATAATTAGAAGCTATCAATTTTAAGTTCTGTATTTGACAATTACAAGTTCAGATCTTCAAGTTATTATTTGCAATAATAATTAGAAGCTATCAATTTTAAGTTCTGTATTTAACAATTACAAGTTCAGATCTTGAAGTTATAATTTACAATAATAATTAGAAGCTATCAATTTTAAGTTCTGTATTTCACAATTACAAGTTCAGATCTTCAAGTTATAATATGCAATAATAATTAGAAGCTATCAATTTTAAGTTCTGTATTTGACAATTACTAGTTCAGATCTTCAAGTTATAATTTGAAATTTACAATAATAATTAGAAGCTATCAATTTTAAGTTCTGTATTTGACAATTACAAGTTCAGATCTTCAAGTTATAATTTGCACTAATAATTTGTATTTAACAATTTGAAGTTCTGTATTTGACAATTACAAGTTCAGATCTTCAAGTTATAATTTGCAATAATAATTAGAAGCTATCAATTTTAAGTTCTGTATTTGACAATTACAAGTTCAGATCTTCAAGTTATAATTTGCAATAATAATTAGAAGCTATAAATTTTAAGTTCTGTATTTGACAATTACAAGTTCAGATCTTCAAGTTATAATTTGCAATAATAATTAGAAGCTATCAATTTTAAGTTCTGTATTTGACAATTACTAGTTCAGATCTTCAAGTTATAATTTGCACTAATAATTTGTATTTAACAATTTGAAGTTCTGTATTTGACAATTACAAGTTCAGATCTTTAAGTTATAATTTGCAATAATAATTAGAATCTATCAATTTTAAGTTCTGTATTTGACAATTACAAGTTCAGATCTTCAAGTTATTATTTGCAATAATAATTAGAAGCTATCAATTTTAAGTTCTGTATTTGACAATTACAAGTTCAGATCTTGAAGTTATAATTTACAATAATAATTAGAAGCTATCAATTTTAAGTTCTGTATTTCACAATTACAAGTTCAGATCTTCAAGTTATAATATGCAATAATAATTAGAAGCTATCAATTTTAAGTTCTGTATTTGACAATTACAAGTTCAGATCTTCAAGTTATAATTTGCACTAATAATTTGTATTTAACAATTTGAAGTTCTGTATTTGACAATTACAAGTTCAGATCTTCAAGTTATAATTTGCAATAATAATTAGAAGCTATCAATTTTAAGTTCTGTATTTGACAATTACAAGTTCAGATCTTCAAGTTATAATTTGCAATAATAATTAGAAGCTATCAATTTTAAGGTCTGTATTTGACAATTACAAGTTCAGATCTTCAAGTTATAATTTGCAATAATAATTAGAAGCTATCAATTTTAAGTTCTGTATTTGACAATTACTAGTTCAGATCTTCAAGTTATAATTTGCACTAATAATTTGTATTTAACAATTTGAAGTTCTGTATTTGACAATTACAAGTTCAGATCTTCAAGTTATAATTTGCAATAATAATTAGAATCTATCAATTTTAAGTTCTGTATTTGACAATTACAAGTTCAGATCTTCAAGTTATTATTTGCAATAATAATTAGAAGCTATCAATTTTAAGTTCTGTATTTGACAATTACAAGTTCAGATCTTGAAGTTATTATTTGCAATAATAATTAGAAGCTATCAATTTTAAGTTCTGTATTTGACAATTACAAGTTCAGATCTTGAAGTTATAATTTACAATAATAATTAGAAGCTATCAATTTTAAGTTCTGTATTTGACTATTTCAAGTTCAGATCTTCAAGTTATAATTTGCAATAATAATTAGAAGCTATCAATTTTAAGTTCTGTATTTGACAATTACAAGTTCAGATCTTCAAGTTATAATTTGCACTAATAATTTGTATTTAACAATTAGAAGTTCTGTATTTGACAATTACAAGTTCAGATCTTCAAGTTATAATTTGCAATAATAATTAGAAGCTATCAATTTTAAGTTCTGTATTTGACAATTACTAGTTCAGATCTTCAAGTTATAATTTGCAATCACAATTTGTATTTAACAATGCTAAGTTGCGTATTTGTCTATTACAAGTTCAGATCTTCAAATTATAATTTGCAATAATAATTAGAAGCTATCAATTTTAAGTTCTGTATTTGACAATTACAAGTTCAGATCTTCAAGTTATTATTTGCAATAATAATTAGAAGCTATCAATTTTAAGTTCTGTATTTGACAATTACAAGTTCAGATCTTGAAGTTATAATTTTCAATAATAATTAGAAGCTATCAATTTTAAGTTCTGTATTTCACAATTTCAAGTTCAGATCTTCAAGTTATAATATGCAATAATAATTAGAAGCTATCAATTTTAAGTTCTGTATTTGACAATTACTAGTTCAGATCTTCAAGTTATAATTTGAAATAATAATTTGAATTTAACAAATCTCAGTTCTGTAATTCACTATTACAAGTTCAGATCTTCAAGTTATAATTTACAATAATAATTAGAAGCTATCAATTTTAAGTTCTGTATTTGACAATTACAAGTTCAGATCTTCAAGTTATAATTTGCACTAATAATTTGTATTTAACAATTTGAAGTTCTGTATTTGACAATTACAAGTTCAGATCTTCAAGTTATAATTTGCAATAATAATTAGAAGCTATCAATTTTAAGTTCTGTATTTGACAATTACAAGTTCAGATCTTCAAGTTATAATTTGCAATAATAATTAGAAGCTATCAATTTTAAGTTCTGTATTTGACAATTACAAGTTCAGATCTTCAAGTTATAATTTGCAATAATAATTAGAAGCTATCAATTTTAAGTTCTGTATTTGACAATTACTAGTTCAGATCTTCAAGTTATAATTTGCACTAATAATTTGTATTTAACAATTTGAAGTTCTGTATTTGACAATTACAAGTTCAGATCTTTAAGTTATAATTTGCAATAATAATTAGAATCTATCAATTTTAAGTTCTGTATTTGACAATTACAAGTTCAGATCTTCAAGTTATTATTTGCAATAATAATTAGAAGCTATCAATTTTAAGTTCTGTATTTGACAATTACAAGTTCAGATCTTCAAGTTATTATTTGCAATAATAATTAGAAGCTATCAATTTTAAGTTCTGTATTTGACAATTACAAGTTCAGATCTTCAAGTTATTATTTGCAATAATAATTAGAAGCTCTCAATTTTGAGTTCTGTATTTGACAATTACAAGTTCAGATCTTGAAGTTATAATTTACAATAATAATTAGAAGCTATCAATTTTAAGTTCTGTATTTCACAATTACAAGTTCAGATCTTCAAGTTATAATATGCAATAATAATTAGAAGCTATCAATTTTAAGTTCTGTATTTGACAATTACTAGTTCAGATCTTCAAGTTATAATTTGAAATAATAATTTGAATTTAACAAATCTAAGTTCTGTAATTCACTATTACAAGTTCAGATCTTCAAGTTATAATTTTCAATAATAATTAGAAGCTATCAATTTTAAGTTCTGTATTTGACAATTACAAGTTCAGATCTTCAAGTTATAATTTGCACTAATAATTTGTATTTAACAATTTGAAGTTCTGTATTTGACAATTACAAGTTCAGATCTTCAAGTTATAATTTGCAATAATAATTAGAAGCTATCAATTTTAAGTTCTGTATTTGACAATTACAAGTTCAGATCTTCAAGTTATAATTTGCAATAATAATTAGAAGCTATCAATTTTAAGTTCTGTATTTGACAATTACAAGTTCAGATCTTCAAGTTATAATTTTCAATAATAATTAGAAGCTATCAATTTTAAGTTCTGTATTTGACAATTACTAGTTCAGATCTTCAAGTTATAATTTGCACTAATAATTTGTATTTAACAATTTTAAGTTCTGTATTTGACAATTACAAGTTCAGATCTTTAAGTTATAATTTGCAATAATAATTAGAATCTATCAATTTTAAGTTCTGTATTTGACAATTACAAGTTCAGATCTTCAAGTTATTATTTGCAATAATAATTAGAAGCTATCAATTTTAAGTTCTGTATTTGACAATTACAAGTTCAGATCTTGAAGTTATTATTTGCAATAATAATTAGAAGCTATCAATTTTAAGTTCTGTATTTGACAATTACAAGTTCAGATCTTGAAGTTATAATTTACAATAATAATTAGAAGCTATCAATTTTAAGTTCTGTATTTGACTATTTCAAGTTCAGATCTTCAAGTTATAATTTGCAATAATAATTAGAAGCTATCAATTTTAAGTTCTGTATTTGACAATTACAAGTTCAGATCTTCAAGTTATAATTTGCACTAATAATTTGTATTTAACAATTAGAAGTTCTGTATTTGACAATTACAAGTTCAGATCTTCAAGTTATAATTTGCAATAATAATTAGAAGCTATCAATTTTAAGTTCTGTAATTGACAATTACTAGTTCAGATCTTCAAGTTATAATTTGCAATCACAATTTGTATTTAACAATGCTAAGTTGCGTATTTGTCTATTACAAGTTCAGATCTTCAAATTATAATTTGCAATAATAATTAGAAGCTATCAATTTTAAGTTCTGTATTTGACAATTACAAGTTCAGATCTTCAAGTTATTATTTGCAATAATAATTAGAAGCTCTCAATTTTAAGTTCTGTATTTGACAATTACAAGTTCAGATCTTGAAGTTATAATTTACAATAATAATTAGAAGCTATCAATTTTAAGTTCTGTATTTCACAATTACAAGTTCAGATCTTCAAGTTATAATATGCAATAATAATTAGAAGCTATCAATTTTAAGTTCTGTATTTGACAATTACTAGTTCAGATCTTCAAGTTATAATTTGAAATAATAATTTGAATTTAACAAATCTAAGTTCTGTAATTCACTATTACAAGTTCAGATCTTCAAGTTATAATTTACAATAATAATTAGAAGCTATCAATTTTAAGTTCTGTATTTGACAATTACAAGTTCAGATCTTCAAGTTATAATTTGCACTAATAATTTGTATTTAACAATTTGAAGTTCTGTATTTGACAATTACAAGTTCAGATCTTCAAGTTATAATTTGCAATAATAATTAGAAGCTATCAATTTTAAGTTCTGTATTTGACAATTACAAGTTCAGATCTTCAAGTTATAATTTGCAATAATAATTAGAAGCTATCAATTTGAAGTTCTGTATTTGACAATTACAAGTTCAGATCTTCAAGTTATAATTTGCAATAATAATTAGAAGCTATCAATTTTAAGTTCTGTATTTGACAATTACTAGTTCAGATCTTCAAGTTATAATTTGCACTAATAATTTGTATTTAACAATTTGAAGTTCTGTATTTGACAATTACAAGTTCAGATCTTTAAGTTATAATTTGCAATAATAATTAGAATCTATCAATTTTAAGTTCTGTATTTGACAATTACAAGTTCAGATCTTCAAGTTATTATTTGCAATAATAATTAGAAGCTATCAATTTTAAGTTCTGTATTTGACAATTACAAGTTCAGATCTTGAAGTTATTATTTGCAATAATAATTAGAAGCTATCAATTTTAAGTTCTGTATTTGACAATTACAAGTTCAGATCTTGAAGTTATAATTTTCAATAATAATTAGAAGCTATCAATTTTAAGTTCTGTATTTGACAATTACAAGTTCAGATCTTGAAGTTATAATTTACAATAATAATTAGAAGCTATCAATTTTAAGTTCTGTATTTCACAATTACAAGTTCAGATCTTCAAGTTATAATATGCAATAATAATTAGAAGCTATCAATTTTAAGTTCTGTATTTGACAATTACTAGTTCAGATCTTCAAGTTATAATTTGAAATAATAATTTGAATTTAACAAATCTAAGTTCTGTAATTCACTATTACAAGTTCAGATCTTCAAGTTATAATTTACAATAATAATTAGAAGCTATCAATTTTAAGTTCTGTATTTGACAATTACAAGTTCAGATCTTCAAGTTATAATTTGCACTAATAATTTGTATTTAACAATTTGAAGTTCTGTATTTGACAATTACAAGTTCAGATCTTCAAGTTATAATTTGCAATAATAATTAGAAGCTATCAATTTTAAGTTTTGTATTTGACAATTACAAGTTCAGATCTTCAAGTTATAATTTGCAATAATAATTAGAAGCTATCAATTTTAAGTTCTGTATTTGACAATTACAAGTTCAGATCTTCAACTTATAATTTGCAATAATAATTAGAAGCTATCAATTTTAAGTTCTGTATTTGACAATTACAAGTTCAGATCTTGAAGTTATTATTTGCAATAATAATTAGAAGCTATCAATTTTAAGTTCTGTATTTGACAATTACAAGTTCAGATCTTGAAGTTATAATTTACAATAATAATTAGAAGCTATCAATTTTAAGTTCTGTATTTGACTATTTCAAGTTCAGATCTTCAAGTTATAATTTGCAATAATAATTAGAAGCTATCAATTTTAAGTTCTGTATTTGACAATTACAAGTTCAGATCTTCAAGTTATAATTTGCACTAATAATTTGTATTTAACAATTAGAAGTTCTGTATTTGACAATTACAAGTTCAGATCTTCAAGTTATAATTTGCAATAATAATTAGAAGCTATCAATTTTAAGTTCTGTATTTGACAATTACTAGTTCAGATCTTCAAGTTATAATTTGCAATCACAATTTGTATTTAACAATGCTAAGTTGCGTATTTGTCTATTACAAGTACAGATCTTCAAATTATATTTTGCAATAATAATTAGAAGCTATCAATTTTAAGTTCTGTATTTGACAATTACAAGTTCAGATCTTCAAGTTATTATTTGCAATAATAATTAGAAGCTATCAATTTTAAGTTCTGTATTTGACAATTACAAGTTCAGATCTTGAAGTTATAATTTACAATAATAATTAGAAGCTATCAATTTTAAGTTCTGTATTTCACAATTACAAGTTCAGATCTTCAAGTTATAATATGCAATAATAATTAGAAGCTATCAATTTTAAGTTCTGTATTTGACAATTACTAGTTCAGATCTTCAAGTTATAATTTGAAATAATAATTTGAATTTAACAAATCTAAGTTCTGTAATTCACTATTACAAGTTCAGATCTTCAAGTTATAATTTACAATAATAATTAGAAGCTATCAATTTTAAGTTCTGTATTTTACAATTACAAGTTCAGATCTTCAAGTTATAATTTGCACTAATAATTTGTATTTAACAATTTGAAGTTCTGTATTTGACAATTACAAGTTCAGATCTTCAAGTTATAATTTGCAATAATAATTAGAAGCTATCAATTTTAAGTTCTGTATTTGACAATTACAAGTTCAGATCTTCAAGTTATAATTTGCAATAATAATTAGAAGCTATCAATTTTAAGTTCTGTATTTGACAATTACAAGTTCAGATCTTCAAGTTATAATTTGCAATAATAATTAGAAGCTATCAATTTTAAGTTCTGTATTTGACAATTACAAGTTCAGATCTTCAAGTTATAATTTGCAATAATAATTAGAATCTATCAATTTTAAGTTCTGTATTTGACAATTACAAGTTCAGATCTTCAAGTTATTATTTGCAATAATAATTAGAAGCTATCAATTTTAAGTTCTGTATTTGACAATTACAAGTTCAGATCTTGAAGTTATTATTTGCAATAATAATTAGAAGCTATCAATTTTAAGTTCTGTATTTGACAATTACAAGTTCAGATCTTGAAGTTATAATTTACAATAATAATTAGAAGCTATCAATTTTAAGTTCTGTATTTGAATATTTCAAGTTCAGATCTTCAAGTTATAATTTGCAATAATAATTAGAAGCTATCAATTTTAAGTTCTGTATTTGACAATTACAAGTTCAGATCTTCAAGTTATAATTTGCACTAATAATTTGTATTTAACAATTAGAAGTTCTGTATTTGACAATTACAAGTTCAGATCTTCAAGTTATAATTTGCAATAATAATTAGAAGCTATCAATTTTAAGTTCTGTATTTGACAATTACTAGTTCAGATCTTCAAGTTATAATTTGCACTAATAATTTTTATTTAACAATTAGAAGTTCTGTATTTGACTATTACAAGTTCAGATCTTCGAATTATTATTTGCAATCTTAGTTTGAATTTAACAATTCGAAGTTCTGTATTTACCTATTACAGGTTCAGATCTTCAAGTTATAATTTGCAATCACAATTTGTATTTAACAATGCTAAGTTGCGTGTTTGTCTATTACAAGTTCAGATCTTCAAATTATAATTTGCAGTAATAATTAGAAGCTATCAATTTTAAGTTCTGTATTTGACAATTACAAGTTCAGATCTTCAAGTTATTATTTGCAATAATAATTAGAAGCTATCAATTTTAAGTTCTGTATTTGACAATTACAAGTTCAGATCTTGAAGTTATAATTTACAATAATAATTAGAAGCTATCAATTTTAAGTTCTGTATTTAACAATTACAAGTTCAGATCTTCAAGTTATAATATGCAATAATAATTAGAAGCTATCAATTTTAAGTTCTGTATTTGACAATTACTAGTTCAGATCTTCAAGTTATAATTTGAAATAATAATTGGAATTTAACAAATCTAAGTTCTGTAATTCACTATTACAAGTTCAGATCTTCAAGTTATAATTTACAATAATAATTAGAAGCTATCAATTTTAAGTTCTGTATTTGACAATTACAAGTTCAGATCTTCAAGTTATAATTTGCACTAATAATTTGTATTTAACAATTTGAAGTTCTGTATTTGACAATTACAAGTTCAGATCTTCAAGTTATAATTTGCAATAATAATTAGAAGCTATCAATTTTAAGTTCTGTATTTGACAATTACAAGTTCAGATCTTCAAGTTATAATTTGCAATAATAATTAGAAGCTATCAATTTTAAGTTCTGTATTTGACAATTACAAGTTCATATCTTCAAGTTATAATTTGCAATAATAATTAGAAGCTATCAATTTTAAGTTCTGTATTTGACAATTACTAGTTCAGATCTCCAAGTTATTATTTGCAATAATAATTAGAAGCTATCAATTTTAAGTTCTGTATTTGACAATTACAAGTTCAGATCTTCAAGTTATAATTTACAATAATAATTAGAAGCTATCAATTTTAAGTTCTGTATTTGACTATTACAAGTTCAGATCTTCAAGTTATAATTTGCAATAATAATTAGAAGCTATCAATTTTAAGTTCTGTATTTGACAATTACAAGTTCAGATCTTCCAGTTATAATTTGCAATAATAATTAGAAGCTATCAATTTTAAGTTCTGTATTTGACAATTACTAGTTCAGATCTTCAAGTTATAATTTGCACTAATAATTTGTATTTAACAATTAGAAGTTCTGTATTTGACTATTACAAGTTCAGATCTTCGAATTATTATTTGCAATCTTAGTTTGAATTTAACAATTCGAAGTTCTGTATTTACCTATTACAGGTTCAGATCTTCAAGTTATAATTTGCAATCACAATTTGTATTTAACAATGCTAAGTTGCGTATTTGTCTATTACAAGTTCAGATCTTCAAATTATAATTTGCAATAATAATTAGAAGCTATCAATTTTAAGTTCTGTATTTGACAATTACAAGTTCAGATCTTCAAGTTATTATTTGCAATAATAATTAGAAGCTATCAATTTTAAGTTCTGTATTTGACAATTACAAGTTCAGATCTTGAAGTTATAATTTACAATAATAATTAGAAGCTATCAATTTTAAGTTCTGTATTTCACAATTACAAGTTCAGATCTTCAAGTTATAATATGAAATAATAATTAGAAGCTATCAATTTTAAGTTCTGTATTTGACAATTACTAGTTCAGATCTTCAAGTTATAATTTGAAATAATAATTTGAATTTAACAAATCTAAGTTCTGTAATTCACTATTACAAGTTCAGATCTTCAAGTTATAATTTACAATAATAATTAGAAGCTATCAATTTTAAGTTCTGTATTTGACAATTACAAGTTCAGATCTTCAAGTTATAATTTGCACTAATAATTTGTATTTAACAATTTGAAGTTCTGTATTTGACAATTACAAGTTCAGATCTTCAAGTTATAATTTGCAATAATAATTAGAAGCTATCAATTTTAAGTTCTGTATTTGACAATTACAAGTTCAGATCTTCAAGTTATAATTTGCAATAATAATTAGAAGCTATCAATTTTAAGTTCTGTATTTGACAATTACAAGTTCAGATCTTCAAGTTATAATTTGCAATAATAATTAGAAGCTATCAATTTTAAGTTCTGTATTTGACAATTACTAGTTCAGATCTTCAAGTTATAATTTGCACTAATAATTTGTATTTAACAATTTGAAGTTCTGTATTTGACAATTACAAGTTCAGATCTTTAAGTTATAATTTGCAATAATAATTAGAATCTATCAATTTTAAGTTCTGTATTTGACAATTACAAGTTCAGATCTTCAAGTTATTATTTGCAATAATAATTAGAAGCTATCAATTTTAAGTTCTGTATTTGACAATTACAAGTTCAGATCTTGAAGTTATTATTTGCAATAATAATTAGAAGCTATCAATTTTAAGTTCTGTATTTGACAATTACAAGTTCAGATCTTGAAGTTATAATTTACAATAATAATTAGAAGCTATCAATTTTAAGTTCTGTATTTGAATATTTCAAGTTCAGATCTTCAAGTTATAATTTGCAATAATAATTAGAAGCTATCAATTTTAAGTTCTGTATTTGACAATTACAAGTTCAGATCTTCAAGTTATAATTTGCACTAATAATTTGTATTTAACAATTAGAAGTTCTGTATTTGACAATTACAAGTTCAGATCTTCAAGTTATAATTTGCAATAATAATTAGAACCTATCAATTTTAAGTTCTGTATTTGACAATTACTAGTTCAGATCTTCAAGTTATAATTTGCAATAATAATTAGAAGCTATCAATTTTAAGGTCTGTATTTGACAATTACAAGTTCAGATCTTCAAGTTATAATTTGCAATAATAATTAGAAGCTATCAATTTTAAGTTCTGTATTTGACAATTACTAGTTCAGATCTTCAAGTTATAATTTGCACTAATAATTTGTATTTAACAATTTGAAGTTCTGTATTTGACAATTACAAGTTCAGATCTTCAAGTTATAATTTGCAATAATAATTAGAATCTATCAATTTTAAGTTCTGTATTTGACAATTACAAGTTCAGATCTTCAAGTTATTATTTGCAATAATAATTAGAAGCTATCAATTTTAAGTTCTGTATTTGACAATTACAAGTTCAGATCTTGAAGTTATTATTTGCAATAATAATTAGAAGCTATCAATTTTAAGTTCTGTATTTGACAATTACAAGTTCAGATCTTGAAGTTATAATTTACAATAATAATTAGAAGCTATCAATTTTAAGTTCTGTATTTGACTATTTCAAGTTCAGATCTTCAAGTTATAATTTGCAATAATAATTAGAAGCTATCAATTTTAAGTTCTGTATTTGACAATTACAAGTTCAGATCTTCAAGTTATAATTTGCACTAATAATTTGTATTTAACAATTAGAAGTTCTGTATTTGACAATTACAAGTTCAGATCTTCAAGTTATAATTTGCAATAATAATTAGAAGCTATCAATTTTAAGTTCTGTATTTGACAATTACTAGTTCAGATCTTCAAGTTATAATTTGCAATCACAATTTGTATTTAACAATGCTAAGTTGCGTATTTGTCTATTACAAGTTCAGATCTTCAAATTATAATTTGCAATAATAATTAGAAGCTATCAATTTTAAGTTCTGTATTTGACAATTACAAGTTCAGATCTTCAAGTTATTATTTGCAATAATAATTAGAAGCTATCAATTTTAAGTTCTGTATTTGACAATTACAAGTTCAGATCTTGAAGTTATAATTTTCAATAATAATTAGAAGCTATCAATTTTAAGTTCTGTATTTCACAATTTCAAGTTCAGATCTTCAAGTTATAATATGCAATAATAATTAGAAGCTATCAATTTTAAGTTCTGTATTTGACAATTACTAGTTCAGATCTTCAAGTTATAATTTGAAATAATAATTTGAATTTAACAAATCTCAGTTCTGTAATTCACTATTACAAGTTCAGATCTTCAAGTTATAATTTACAATAATAATTAGAAGCTATCAATTTTAAGTTCTGTATTTGACAATTACAAGTTCAGATCTTCAAGTTATAATTTGCACTAATAATTTGTATTTAACAATTTGAAGTTCTGTATTTGACAATTACAAGTTCAGATCTTCAAGTTATAATTTGCAATAATAATTAGAAGCTATCAATTTTAAGTTCTGTATTTGACAATTACAAGTTCAGATCTTCAAGTTATAATTTGCAATAATAATTAGAAGCTATCAATTTTAAGTTCTGTATTTGACAATTACAAGTTCAGATCTTCAAGTTATAATTTGCAATAATAATTAGAAGCTATCAATTTTAAGTTCTGTATTTGACAATTACTAGTTCAGATCTTCAAGTTATAATTTGCACTAATAATTTGTATTTAACAATTTGAAGTTCTGTATTTGACAATTACAAGTTCAGATCTTTAAGTTATAATTTGCAATAATAATTAGAATCTATCAATTTTAAGTTCTGTATTTGACAATTACAAGTTCAGATCTTCAAGTTATTATTTGCAATAATAATTAGAAGCTATCAATTTTAAGTTCTGTATTTGACAATTACAAGTTCAGATCTTCAAGTTATTATTTGCAATAATAATTAGAAGCTATCAATTTTAAGTTCTGTATTTGACAATTACAAGTTCAGATCTTCAAGTTATTATTTGCAATAATAATTAGAAGCTCTCAATTTTGAGTTCTGTATTTGACAATTACAAGTTCAGATCTTGAAGTTATAATTTACAATAATAATTAGAAGCTATCAATTTTAAGTTCTGTATTTCACAATTACAAGTTCAGATCTTCAAGTTATAATATGCAATAATAATTAGAAGCTATCAATTTTAAGTTCTGTATTTGACAATTACTAGTTCAGATCTTCAAGTTATAATTTGAAATAATAATTTGAATTTAACAAATCTAAGTTCTGTAATTCACTATTACAAGTTCAGATCTTCAAGTTATAATTTTCAATAATAATTAGAAGCTATCAATTTTAAGTTCTGTATTTGACAATTACAAGTTCAGATCTTCAAGTTATAATTTGCACTAATAATTTGTATTTAACAATTTGAAGTTCTGTATTTGACAATTACAAGTTCAGATCTTCAAGTTATAATTTGCAATAATAATTAGAAGCTATCAATTTTAAGTTCTGTATTTGACAATTACAAGTTCAGATCTTCAAGTTATAATTTGCAATAATAATTAGAAGCTATCAATTTTAAGTTCTGTATTTGACAATTACAAGTTCAGATCTTCAAGTTATAATTTTCAATAATAATTAGAAGCTATCAATTTTAAGTTCTGTATTTGACAATTACTAGTTCAGATCTTCAAGTTATAATTTGCACTAATAATTTGTATTTAACAATTTTAAGTTCTGTATTTGACAATTACAAGTTCAGATCTTTAAGTTATAATTTGCAATAATAATTAGAATCTATCAATTTTAAGTTCTGTATTTGACAATTACAAGTTCAGATCTTGAAGTTATAATTTACAATAATAATTAGAAGCTATCAATTTTAAGTTCTGTATTTGACTATTTCAAGTTCAGATCTTCAAGTTATAATTTGCAATAATAATTAGAAGCTATCAATTTTAAGTTCTGTATTTGACAATTACAAGTTCAGATCTTCAAGTTATAATTTGCACTAATAATTTGTATTTAACAATTAGAAGTTCTGTATTTGACAATTACAAGTTCAGATCTTCAAGTTATAATTTGCAATAATAATTAGAAGCTATCAATTTTAAGTTCTGTATTTGACAATTACTAGTTCAGATCTTCAAGTTATAATTTGCAATCACAATTTGTATTTAACAATGCTAAGTTGCGTATTTGTCTATTACAAGTTCAGATCTTCAAATTATAATTTGCAATAATAATTAGAAGCTATCAATTTTAAGTTCTGTATTTGACAATTACAAGTTCAGATCTTCAAGTTATTATTTGCAATAATAATTAGAAGCTCTCAATTTTAAGTTCTGTATTTGACAATTACAAGTTCAGATCTTGAAGTTATAATTTACAATAATAATTAGAAGCTATCAATTTTAAGTTCTGTATTTCACAATTACAAGTTCAGATCTTCAAGTTATAATATGCAATAATAATTAGAAGCTATCAATTTTAAGTTCTGTATTTGACAATTACTAGTTCAGATCTTCAAGTTATAATTTGAAATAATAATTTGAATTTAACAAATCTAAGTTCTGTAATTCACTATTACAAGTTCAGATCTTCAAGTTATAATTTACAATAATAATTAGAAGCTATCAATTTTAAGTTCTGTATTTGACAATTACAAGTTCAGATCTTCAAGTTATAATTTGCACTAATAATTTGTATTTAACAATTTGAAGTTCTGTATTTGACAATTACAAGTTCAGATCTTCAAGTTATAATTTGCAATAATAATTAGAAGCTATCAATTTTAAGTTCTGTATTTGACAATTACAAGTTCAGATCTTCAAGTTATAATTTGCAATAATAATTAGAAGCTATCAATTTTAAGTTCTGTATTTGACAATTACAAGTTCAGATCTTCAAGTTATAATTTGCAATAATAATTAGAAGCTATCAATTTTAAGTTCTGTATTTGACAATTACTAGTTCAGATCTTCAAGTTATAATTTGCACTAATAATTTGTATTTAACAATTTGAAGTTCTGTATTTGACAATTACAAGTTCAGATCTTTAAGTTATAATTTGCAATAATAATTAGAATCTATCAATTTTAAGTTCTGTATTTGACAATTACAAGTTCAGATCTTCAAGTTATTATTTGCAATAATAATTAGAAGCTATCAATTTTAAGTTCTGTATTTGACAATTACAAGTTCAGATCTTGAAGTTATTATTTGCAATAATAATTAGAAGCTATCAATTTTAAGTTCTGTATTTGACAATTACAAGTTCAGATCTTGAAGTTATAATTTTCAATAATAATTAGAAGCTATCAATTTTAAGTTCTGTATTTGACAATTACAAGTTCAGATCTTGAAGTTATAATTTACAATAATAATTAGAAGCTATCAATTTTAAGTTCTGTATTTCACAATTACAAGTTCAGATCTTCAAGTTATAATATGCAATAATAATTAGAAGCTATCAATTTTAAGTTCTGTATTTGACAATTACTAGTTCAGATCTTCAAGTTATAATTTGAAATAATAATTTGAATTTAACAAATCTAAGTTCTGTAATTCACTATTACAAGTTCAGATCTTCAAGTTATAATTTACAATAATAATTAGAAGCTATCAATTTTAAGTTCTGTATTTGACAATTACAAGTTCAGATCTTCAAGTTATAATTTGCACTAATAATTTGTATTTAACAATTTGAAGTTCTGTATTTGACAATTACAAGTTCAGATCTTCAAGTTATAATTTGCAATAATAATTAGAAGCTATCAATTTTAAGTTTTGTATTTGACAATTACAAGTTCAGATCTTCAAGTTATAATTTGCAATAATAATTAGAAGCTATCAATTTTAAGTTCTGTATTTGACAATTACAAGTTCAGATCTTCAACTTATAATTTGCAATAATAATTAGAAGCTATCAATTTTAAGTTCTGTATTTGACAATTACAAGTTCAGATCTTGAAGTTATTATTTGCAATAATAATTAGAAGCTATCAATTTTAAGTTCTGTATTTGACAATTACAAGTTCAGATCTTGAAGTTATAATTTACAATAATAATTAGAAGCTATCAATTTTAAGTTCTGTATTTGACTATTTCAAGTTCAGATCTTCAAGTTATAATTTGCAATAATAATTAGAAGCTATCAATTTTAAGTTCTGTATTTGACAATTACAAGTTCAGATCTTCAAGTTATAATTTGCACTAATAATTTGTATTTAACAATTAGAAGTTCTGTATTTGACAATTACAAGTTCAGATCTTCAAGTTATAATTTGCAATAATAATTAGAAGCTATCAATTTTAAGTTCTGTATTTGACAATTACTAGTTCAGATCTTCAAGTTATAATTTGCAATCACAATTTGTATTTAACAATGCTAAGTTGCGTATTTGTCTATTACAAGTACAGATCTTCAAATTATATTTTGCAATAATAATTAGAAGCTATCAATTTTAAGTTCTGTATTTGACAATTACAAGTTCAGATCTTCAAGTTATTATTTGCAATAATAATTAGAAGCTATCAATTTTAAGTTCTGTATTTGACAATTACAAGTTCAGATCTTGAAGTTATAATTTACAATAATAATTAGAAGCTATCAATTTTAAGTTCTGTATTTCACAATTACAAGTTCAGATCTTCAAGTTATAATATGCAATAATAATTAGAAGCTATCAATTTTAAGTTCTGTATTTGACAATTACTAGTTCAGATCTTCAAGTTATAATTTGAAATAATAATTTGAATTTAACAAATCTAAGTTCTGTAATTCACTATTACAAGTTCAGATCTTCAAGTTATAATTTACAATAATAATTAGAAGCTATCAATTTTAAGTTCTGTATTTTACAATTACAAGTTCAGATCTTCAAGTTATAATTTGCACTAATAATTTGTATTTAACAATTTGAAGTTCTGTATTTGACAATTACAAGTTCAGATCTTCAAGTTATAATTTGCAATAATAATTAGAAGCTATCAATTTTAAGTTCTGTATTTGACAATTACAAGTTCAGATCTTCAAGTTATAATTTGCAATAATAATTAGAAGCTATCAATTTTAAGTTCTGTATTTGACAATTACAAGTTCAGATCTTCAAGTTATAATTTGCAATAATAATTAGAAGCTATCAATTTTAAGTTCTGTATTTGACAATTACAAGTTCAGATCTTCAAGTTATAATTTGCAATAATAATTAGAATCTATCAATTTTAAGTTCTGTATTTGACAATTACAAGTTCAGATCTTCAAGTTATTATTTGCAATAATAATTAGAAGCTATCAATTTTAAGTTCTGTATTTGACAATTACAAGTTCAGATCTTGAAGTTATTATTTGCAATAATAATTAGAAGCTATCAATTTTAAGTTCTGTATTTGACAATTACAAGTTCAGATCTTGAAGTTATAATTTACAATAATAATTAGAAGCTATCAATTTTAAGTTCTGTATTTGAATATTTCAAGTTCAGATCTTCAAGTTATAATTTGCAATAATAATTAGAAGCTATCAATTTTAAGTTCTGTATTTGACAATTACAAGTTCAGATCTTCAAGTTATAATTTGCACTAATAATTTGTATTTAACAATTAGAAGTTCTGTATTTGACAATTACAAGTTCAGATCTTCAAGTTATAATTTGCAATAATAATTAGAAGCTATCAATTTTAAGTTCTGTATTTGACAATTACTAGTTCAGATCTTCAAGTTATAATTTGCACTAATAATTTTTATTTAACAATTAGAAGTTCTGTATTTGACTATTACAAGTTCAGATCTTCGAATTATTATTTGCAATCTTAGTTTGAATTTAACAATTCGAAGTTCTGTATTTACCTATTACAGGTTCAGATCTTCAAGTTATAATTTGCAATCACAATTTGTATTTAACAATGCTAAGTTGCTTGTTTGTCTATTACAAGTTCAGATCTTCAAATTATAATTTGCAGTAATAATTAGAAGCTATCAATTTTAAGTTCTGTATTTGACAATTACAAGTTCAGATCTTCAAGTTATTATTTGCAATAATAATTAGAAGCTATCAATTTTAAGTTCTGTATTTGACAATTACAAGTTCAGATCTTGAAGTTATAATTTACAATAATAATTAGAAGCTATCAATTTTAAGTTCTGTATTTAACAATTACAAGTTCAGATCTTCAAGTTATAATATGCAATAATAATTAGAAGCTATCAATTTTAAGTTCTGTATTTGACAATTACTAGTTCAGATCTTCAAGTTATAATTTGAAATAATAATTGGAATTTAACAAATCTAAGTTCTGTAATTCACTATTACAAGTTCAGATCTTCAAGTTATAATTTACAATAATAATTAGAAGCTATCAATTTTAAGTTCTGTATTTGACAATTACAAGTTCAGATCTTCAAGTTATAATTTGCACTAATAATTTGTATTTAACAATTTGAAGTTCTGTATTTGACAATTACAAGTTCAGATCTTCAAGTTATAATTTGCAATAATAATTAGAAGCTATCAATTTTAAGTTCTGTATTTGACAATTACAAGTTCAGATCTTCAAGTTATAATTTGCAATAATAATTAGAAGCTATCAATTTTAAGTTCTGTATTTGACAATTACAAGTTCATATCTTCAAGTTATAATTTGCAATAATAATTAGAAGCTATCAATTTTAAGTTCTGTATTTGACAATTACTAGTTCAGATCTCCAAGTTATTATTTGCAATAATAATTAGAAGCTATCAATTTTAAGTTCTGTATTTGACAATTACAAGTTCAGATCTTCAAGTTATAATTTACAATAATAATTAGAAGCTATCAATTTTAAGTTCTGTATTTGACTATTACAAGTTCAGATCTTCAAGTTATAATTTGCAATAATAATTAGAAGCTATCAATTTTAAGTTCTGTATTTGACAATTACAAGTTCAGATCTTCCAGTTATAATTTGCAATAATAATTAGAAGCTATCAATTTTAAGTTCTGTATTTGACAATTACTAGTTCAGATCTTCAAGTTATAATTTGCACTAATAATTTGTATTTAACAATTAGAAGTTCTGTATTTGACTATTACAAGTTCAGATCTTCGAATTATTATTTGCAATCTTAGTTTGAATTTAACAATTCGAAGTTCTGTATTTACCTATTACAGGTTCAGATCTTCAAGTTATAATTTGCAATCACAATTTGTATTTAACAATGCTAAGTTGCGTATTTGTCTATTACAAGTTCAGATCTTCAAATTATAATTTGCAATAATAATTAGAAGCTATCAATTTTAAGTTCTGTATTTGACAATTACAAGTTCAGATCTTCAAGTTATTATTTGCAATAATAATTAGAAGCTATCAATTTTAAGTTCTGTATTTGACAATTACAAGTTCAGATCTTGAAGTTATAATTTACAATAATAATTAGAAGCTATCAATTTTAAGTTCTGTATTTCACAATTACAAGTTCAGATCTTCAAGTTATAATATGAAATAATAATTAGAAGCTATCAATTTTAAGTTCTGTATTTGACAATTACTAGTTCAGATCTTCAAGTTATAATTTGAAATAATAATTTGAATTTAACAAATCTAAGTTCTGTAATTCACTATTACAAGTTCAGATCTTCAAGTTATAATTTACAATAATAATTAGAAGCTATCAATTTTAAGTTCTGTATTTGACAATTACAAGTTCAGATCTTCAAGTTATAATTTGCACTAATAATTTGTATTTAACAATTTGAAGTTCTGTATTTGACAATTACAAGTTCAGATCTTCAAGTTATAATTTGCAATAATAATTAGAAGCTATCAATTTTAAGTTCTGTATTTGACAATTACAAGTTCAGATCTTCAAGTTATAATTTGCAATAATAATTAGAAGCTATCAATTTTAAGTTCTGTATTTGACAATTACAAGTTCAGATCTTCAAGTTATAATTTGCAATAATAATTAGAAGCTATCAATTTTAAGTTCTGTATTTGACAATTACTAGTTCAGATCTTCAAGTTATAATTTGCACTAATAATTTGTATTTAACAATTTGAAGTTCTGTATTTGACAATTACAAGTTCAGATCTTTAAGTTATAATTTGCAATAATAATTAGAATCTATCAATTTTAAGTTCTGTATTTGACAATTACAAGTTCAGATCTTCAAGTTATTATTTGCAATAATAATTAGAAGCTATCAATTTTAAGTTCTGTATTTGACAATTACAAGTTCAGATCTTGAAGTTATTATTTGCAATAATAATTAGAAGCTATCAATTTTAAGTTCTGTATTTGACAATTACAAGTTCAGATCTTGAAGTTATAATTTACAATATTAATTAGAAGCTATCAATTTTAAGTTCTGTATTTGAATATTTCAAGTTCAGATCTTCAAGTTATAATTTGCAATAATAATTAGAAGCTATCAATTTTAAGTTCTGTATTTGACAATTACAAGTTCAGATCTTCAAGTTATAATTTGCACTAATAATTTGTATTTAACAATTAGAAGTTCTGTATTTGACAATTACAAGTTCAGATCTTCAAGTTATAATTTGCAATAATAATTAGAACCTATCAATTTTAAGTTCTGTATTTGACAATTACTAGTTCAGATCTTCAAGTTATAATTTGCACTAATAATTTTTATTTAACAATTAGAAGTTCTGTATTTGACTATTACAAGTTCAGATCTTCGAATTATTATTTGCAATCTTAGTTTGAATTTAACAATTCGAAGTTCTGTATTTACCTATTACAGGTTCAGATCTTCAAGTTATAATTTGCAATCACAATTTGTATTTAACAATGCTAAGTTGCGTGTTTGTCTATTACAAGTTCAGATCTTCAAATTATAATTTGCAGTAATAATTAGAAGCTATCAATTTTAAGTTCTGTATTTGACAATTACAAGTTCTGATCTTCAAGTTATTATTTGCAATAATAATTAGAAGCTATCAATTTTAAGTTCTGTATTTGACAATTACAAGTTCAGATCTTGAAGTTATAATTTACAATAATAATTAGAAGCTATCAATTTTAAGTTCTGTATTTAACAATTACAAGTTCAGATCTTCAAGTTATAATATGCAATAATAATTAGAAGCTATCAATTTTAAGTTCTGTATTTGACAATTACTAGTTCAGATCTTCAAGTTATAATTTGAAATAATAATTGGAATTTAACAAATCTAAGTTCTGTAATTCACTATTACAAGTTCAGATCTTCAAGTTATAATTTACAATAATAATTAGAAGCTATCAATTTTAAGTTCTGTATTTGACAATTACAAGTTCAGATCTTCAAGTTATAATTTGCACTAATAATTTGTATTTAACAATTTGAAGTTCTGTATTTGACAATTACAAGTTCAGATCTTCAAGTTATAATTTGCAATAATAATTAGAAGCTATCAATTTTAAGTTCTGTATTTGACAATTACAAGTTCAGATCTTCAAGTTATAATTTGCAATAATAATTAGAAGCTATCAATTTTAAGTTCTGTATTTGACAATTACTAGTTCAGATCTTCAAGTTATAATTTGCACTAATAATTTGTATTTAACAATTTGAAGTTCTGTATTTGACAATTACAAGTTCAGATCTTCAAGTTATTATTTGCAATAATAATTAGAAGCTATCAATTTTAAGTTCTGTATTTGACAATTACAAGTTCAGATCTTGAAGTTATAATTTACAATAATAATTAGAAGCTATCAATTTTAAGTTCTGTATTTAACAATTACAAGTTCAGATCTTCAAGTTATAATATGCAATAATAATTAGAAGCTATCAATTTTAAGTTCTGTATTTGACAATTACTAGTTCAGATCTTCAAGTTATAATTTGAAATAATAATTGGAATTTAACAAATCTAAGTTCTGTAATTCACTATTACAAGTTCAGATCTTCAAGTTATAATTTACAATAATAATTAGAAGCTATCAATTTTAAGTTCTGTATTTGACAATTACAAGTTCAGATCTTCAAGTTATAATTTGCACTAATAATTTGTATTTAACAATTTGAAGTTCTGTATTTGACAATTACAAGTTCAGATCTTCAAGTTATAATTTGCAATAATAATTAGAAGCTATCAATTTTAAGTTCTGTATTTGACAATTACAAGTTCAGATCTTCAAGTTATAATTTGCAATAATAATTAGAAGCTATCAATTTTAAGTTCTGTATTTGACAATTACAAGTTCAGATCTTCAAGTTATAATTTGCAATAATAATTAGAAGCTATCAATTTTAAGTTCTGTATTTGACAATTACTAGTTCAGATCTCCAAGTTATTATTTGCAATAATAATTAGTAGCTATCAATTTTAAGTTCTGTATTTGACAATTACAAGTTCAGATCTTCAAGTTATAATTTACAATAATAATTAGAAGCTATCAATTTTAAGTTCTGTATTTGACTATTACAAGTTCAGATCTTCAAGTTATAATTTGCAATAATAATTAGAAGCTATCAATTTTAAGTTCTGTATTTGACAATTACAAGTTCAGATCTTCAAGTTATAATTTGCAATAATAATTAGAAGCTATCAATTTTAAGTTCTGTATTTGACAATTACTAGTTCAGATCTTCAAGTTATAATTTGCACTAATAATTTGTATTTAACAATTAGAAGTTCTGTATTTGACAATTACTAGTTCAGATCTTCAAGTTATAATTTACACTAATAATTTGTATTTAACAATTTGAAGTTCTGTATTTGACAATTACAAGTTCAGATCTTCAAGTTATAATTTGCAATAATAATTAGAAGCTATCAATTTTAAGTTCTGTATTTGACTATTACAAGTTCAGATCTTCAAGTTATAATTTGCAATAATAATTACAAGCTATCAATTTTAAGTTCTGTATTTGACAATTAAAAGTTCAGATCTTCAAGTTATAATTTGCACTAATAATTTGTATTTAACAATTTGAAGTTCTGTATTTGACAATTACAAGTTCAGATCTTCAAGTTATAATTTGCAATAATAATTAGAAGCTATCAATTTTAAGTTCTGTATTTGACAATTACAAGTTCAGATCTTCAAGTTATAATTTGCAATAATAATTAGAAGCTATCAATTTTAAGTTCTGTATTTGACAATTACAAGTTCAGATCTTCAAGTTATAATTTGCAATAATAATTAGAAACTATCAATTTTAAGTTCTGTATTTGACAATTACTAGTTCAGATCTTCAAGTTATAATTTGCACTAATAATTTGTATTTAACAATTTGAAGTTCTGTATTTGACAATTACAAGTTCAGATCTTCAAGTTATTATTTGCAATAATAATTAGAAGCTATCAATTTTAAGTTCTGTATTTGACAATTACAAGTTCAGATCTTGAAGTTATAATTTACAATAATAATTAGAAGCTATCAATTTTAAGTTCTGTATTTAACAATTACAAGTTCAGATCTTCAAGTTATAATATGCAATAATAATTAGAAGCTATCAATTTTAAGTTCTGTATTTGACAATTACTAGTTCAGATCTTCAAGTTATAATTTGAAATAATAATTGGAATTTAACAAATCTAAGTTCTGTAATTCACTATTACAAGTTCAGATCTTCAAGTTATAATTTACAATAATAATTAGAAGCTATCAATTTTAAGTTCTGTATTTGACAATTACAAGTTCAGATCTTCAAGTTATAATTTGCACTAATAATTTGTATTTAACAATTTGAAGTTCTGTATTTGACAATTACAAGTTCAGATCTTCAAGTTATAATTTGCAATAATAATTAGAAGCTATCAATTTTAAGTTCTGTATTTGACAATTACAAGTTCAGATCTTCAAGTTATAATTTGCAATAATAATTTGAAGCTATCAATTTTAAGTTCTGTATTTGACAATTACTAGTTCAGATCTACTAGTTATAATTTGCACTAATAATTTGTATTTAACAATTTGAAGTTCTGTATTTGACAATTACAAGTTCAGATCTTCAAGTTATTATTTGCAATAATAATTAGAAGCTATCAATTTTAAGTTCTGTATTTGACAATTACAAGTTCAGATCTTGATGTTATAATTTACAATAATAATTAGAAGCTATCAATTTTAAGTTCTGTATTTAACAATTACAAGTTCAGATCTTCAAGTTATAATATGCAATAATAATTAGAAGCTATCAATTTTAAGTTCTGTATTTGACAATTACTAGTTCAGATCTTCAAGTTATAATTTGAAATAATAATTGGAATTTAACAAATCTAAGTTCTGTAATTCACTATTACAAGTTCAGATCTTCAAGTTATAATTTACAATAATATTTAGAAGCTATCAATTTTAAGTTCTGTATTTGACAATTACAAGTTCAGATCTTCAAGTTATAATTTGCACTAATAATTTGTATTTAACAATTTGAAGTTCTGTATTTGACAATTACAAGTTCAGATCTTCAAGTTATAATTTGCAATAATAATTAGAAGCTATCAATTTTAAGTTCTGTATTTGATAATTACAAGTTCAGATCTTCAAGTTATAATTTGCAATAATAATTAGAAGCTATCAATTTTAAGTTCTGTATTTGACAATTACAAGTTCAGATCTTCAAGTTATAATTTGCAATAATAATTAGAAGCTATCAATTTTAAGTTCTGTATTTGACAATTACAAGTTCAGATCTTCAAGTTATAATTTGCAATAATAGTTAGAAGCTATCAATTTTAAGTTCTGTATTTGACAATTACTAGTTCAGATCTCCAAGTTATTATTTGCAATAATAATTAGTAGCTATCAATTTTAAGTTCTGTATTTGACAATTACAAGTTCAGATCTTCAAGTTATAATTTACAATAATAATTAGAAGCTATCAATTTTAAGTTCTGTATTTGACTATTACAAGTTCAGATCTTCAAGTTATAATTTGCAATAATAATTAGAAGCTATCAATTTTAAGTTCTGTATTTGACAATTACAAGTTCAGATCTTCAAGTTATAATTTGCAATAATAATTAGAAGCTATCAATTTTAAGTTCTGTATTTGACAATTACTAGTTCAGATCTTCAAGTTATAATTTGCACTAATAATTTGTATTTAACAATTAGAAGTTCTGTATTTGACAATTACTAGTTCAGATCTTCAAGTTATAATTTGCACTAATAATTTGTATTTAACAATTTGAAGTTCTGTATTTGACAATTACAAGTTCAGATCTTCAAGTTATAATTTGCAATAATAATTAGAAGCTATCAATTTTAAGTTCTGTATTTGACAATTACTAGTTCAGATCTTCAAGTTATAATTTGCACTAATAATTTGTATTTAACAATTTGAAGTTCTGTATTTGACAATTACAAGTTCAGATCTTCAAGTTATTATTTGCAATAATAATTAGAAGCTATCAATTTTAAGTTCTGTATTTGACAATTACAAGTTCAGATCTTGAAGTTATAATTTACAATAATAATTAGAAGCTATCAATTTTAAGTTCTGTATTTAACAATTACAAGTTCAGATCTTCAAGTTATAATATGCAATAATAATTAGAAGCTATCAATTTTAAGTTCTGTATTTGACAATTACTAGTTCAGATCTTCAAGTTATAATTTGAAATAATAATTGGAATTTAACAAATCTAAGTTCTGTAATTCACTATTACAAGTTCAGATCTTCAAGTTATAATTTACAATAATAATTAGAAGCTATCAATTTTAAGTTCTGTATTTGACAATTACAAGTTCAGATCTTCAAGTTATAATTTGCACTAATAATTTGTATTTAACAATTTGAAGTTCTGTATTTGACAATTACAAGTTCAGATCTTCAAGTTATAATTTGCAATAATAATTAGAAGCTATCAATTTTAAGTTCTGTATTTGACAATTACAAGTTCAGATCTTCAAGTTATAATTTGCAATAATAATTAGAAGCTATCAATTTTAAGTTCTGTATTTGACAATTACAAGTTCAGATCTTCAAGTTATAATTTGCAATAATAATTAGAAGCTATCAATTTTAAGTTCTGTATTTGACAATTACTAGTTCAGATCTCCAAGTTATTATTTGCAATAATAATTAGTAGCTATCAATTTTAAGTTCTGTATTTGACAATTACAAGTTCAGATCTTCAAGTTATAATTTACAATAATAATTAGAAGCTATCAATTTTAAGTTCTGTATTTGACTATTACAAGTTCAGATCTTCAAGTTATAATTTGCAATAATAATTAGAAGCTATCAATTTTAAGTTCTGTATTTGACAATTACAAGTTCAGATCTTCAAGTTATAATTTGCAATAATAATTAGAAGCTATCAATTTTAAGTTCTGTATTTGACAATTACTAGTTCAGATCTTCAAGTTATAATTTGCACTAATAATTTGTATTTAACAATTAGAAGTTCTGTATTTGACAATTACTAGTTCAGATCTTCAAGTTATAATTTACACTAATAATTTGTATTTAACAATTTGAAGTTCTGTATTTGACAATTACAAGTTCAGATCTTCAAGTTATAATTTGCAATAATAATTAGAAGCTATCAATTTTAAGTTCTGTATTTGACTATTACAAGTTCAGATCTTCAAGTTATAATTTGCAATAATAATTACAAGCTATCAATTTTAAGTTCTGTATTTGACAATTAAAAGTTCAGATCTTCAAGTTATAATTTGCACTAATAATTTGTATTTAACAATTTGAAGTTCTGTATTTGACAATTACAAGTTCAGATCTTCAAGTTATAATTTGCAATAATAATTAGAAGCTATCAATTTTAAGTTCTGTATTTGACAATTACAAGTTCAGATCTTCAAGTTATAATTTGCAATAATAATTAGAAGCTATCAATTTTAAGTTCTGTATTTGACAATTACAAGTTCAGATCTTCAAGTTATAATTTGCAATAATAATTAGAAACTATCAATTTTAAGTTCTGTATTTGACAATTACTAGTTCAGATCTTCAAGTTATAATTTGCACTAATAATTTGTATTTAACAATTTGAAGTTCTGTATTTGACAATTACAAGTTCAGATCTTCAAGTTATTATTTGCAATAATAATTAGAAGCTATCAATTTTAAGTTCTGTATTTGACAATTACAAGTTCAGATCTTGAAGTTATAATTTACAATAATAATTAGAAGCTATCAATTTTAAGTTCTGTATTTAACAATTACAAGTTCAGATCTTCAAGTTATAATATGCAATAATAATTAGAAGCTATCAATTTTAAGTTCTGTATTTGACAATTACTAGTTCAGATCTTCAAGTTATAATTTGAAATAATAATTGGAATTTAACAAATCTAAGTTCTGTAATTCACTATTACAAGTTCAGATCTTCAAGTTATAATTTACAATAATAATTAGAAGCTATCAATTTTAAGTTCTGTATTTGACAATTACAAGTTCAGATCTTCAAGTTATAATTTGCACTAATAATTTGTATTTAACAATTTGAAGTTCTGTATTTGACAATTACAAGTTCAGATCTTCACGTTATAATTTGCAATAATAATTAGAAGCTATCAATTTTAAGTTCTGTATTTGACAATTACAAGTTCAGATCTTCAAGTTATAATTTGCAATAATAATATGAAGCTATCAATTTTAAGTTCTGTATTTGACAATTACTAGTTCAGATCTTCAAGTTATAATTTGCACTAATAATTTGTATTTAACAATTTGAAGTTCTGTATTTGACAATTACAAGTTCAGATCTTCAAGTTATTATTTGCAATAATAATTAGAAGCTATCAATTTTAAGTTCTGTATTTGACAATTACAAGTTCAGATCTTGAAGTTATAATTTACAATAATAATTAGAAGCTATCAATTTTAAGTTCTGTATTTAACAATTACAAGTTCAGATCTTCAAGTTATAATATGCAATAATAATTAGAAGCTATCAATTTTAAGTTCTGTATTTGACAATTACTAGTTCAGATCTTCAAGTTATAATTTGAAATAATAATTGGAATTTAACAAATCTAAGTTCTGTAATTCACTATTACAAGTTCAGATCTTCAAGTTATAATTTACAATAATATTTAGAAGCTATCAATTTTAAGTTCTGTATTTGACAATTACAAGTTCAGATCTTCAAGTTATAATTTGCACTAATAATTTGTATTTAACAATTTGAAGTTCTGTATTTGACAATTACAAGTTCAGATCTTCAAGTTATAATTTGCAATAATAATTAGAAGCTATCAATTTTAAGTTCTGTATTTGACAATTACAAGTTCAGATCTTCAAGTTATAATTTGCAATAATAATTAGAAGCTATCAATTTTAAGTTCTGTATTTGACAATTACAAGTTCAGATCTTCAAGTTATAATTTGCAATAATAATTAGAAGCTATCAATTTTAAGTTCTGTATTTGACAATTACTAGTTCAGATCTCCAAGTTATTATTTGCAATAATAATTAGAAGCTATCAATTTTAAGTTCTGTATTTGACAATTACAAGTTCAGATCTTCAAGTTATAATTTACAATAATAATTAGAAGCTATCAATTTTAAGTTCTGTATTTGACTATTACAAGTTCAGATCTTCAAGTTATAATTTGCAATAATAATTAGAAGCTATCAATTTTAAGTTCTGTATTTGACAATTACAAGTTCAGATCTTCAAGTTATAATTTGCAATAATAATTAGAAGCTATCAATTTTAAGTTCTGTATTTGACAATTACTAGTTCAGATCTCCAAGTTATTATTTGCAATAATAATTAGTAGCTATCAATTTTAAGTTCTGTATTTGACAATTACAAGTTCAGATCTTCAAGTTATAATTTACAATAATAATTAGAAGCTATCAATTTTAAGTTCTGTATTTGACTATTACAAGTTCAGATCTTCAAGTTATAATTTGCAATAATAATTAGAAGCTATCAATTTTAAGTTCTGTATTTGACAATTACAAGTTCAGATCTTCAAGTTATAATTTGCAATAATAATTAGAAGCTATCAATTTTAAGTTCTGTATTTGACAATTACTAGTTCAGATCTTCAAGTTATAATTTGCACTAATAATTTGTATTTAACAATTAGAAGTTCTGTATTTGACAATTACTAGTTCAGATCTTCAAGTTATAATTTACACTAATAATTTGTATTTAACAATTTGAAGTTCTGTATTTGACAATTACAAGTTCAGATCTTCAAGTTATAATTTGCAATAATAATTAGAAGCTATCAATTTTAAGTTCTGTATTTGACTATTACAAGTTCAGATCTTCAAGTTATAATTTGCAATAATAATTACAAGCTATCAATTTTAAGTTCTGTATTTGACAATTAAAAGTTCAGATCTTCAAGTTATAATTTGCACTAATAATTTGTATTTAACAATTTGAAGTTCTGTATTTGACAATTACAAGTTCAGATCTTCAAGTTATAATTTGCAATAATAATTAGAAGCTATCAATTTTAAGTTCTGTATTTGACAATTACAAGTTCAGATCTTCAAGTTATAATTTGCAATAATAATTAGAAGCTATCAATTTTAAGTTCTGTATTTGACAATTACAAGTTCAGATCTTCAAGTTATAATTTGCAATAATAATTAGAAACTATCAATTTTAAGTTCTGTATTTGACAATTACTAGTTCAGATCTTCAAGTTATAATTTGCACTAATAATTTGTATTTAACAATTTGAAGTTCTGTATTTGACAATTACAAGTTCAGATCTTCAAGTTATTATTTGCAATAATAATTAGAAGCTATCAATTTTAAGTTCTGTATTTGACAATTACAAGTTCAGATCTTGAAGTTATAATTTACAATAATAATTAGAAGCTATCAATTTTAAGTTCTGAATTTAACAATTACAAGTTCAGATCTTCAAGTTATAATATGCAATAATAATTAGAAGCTATCAATTTTAAGTTCTGTATTTGACAATTACTAGTTCAGATCTTCAAGTTATAATTTGAAATAATAATTGGAATTTAACAAATCTAAGTTCTGTAATTCACTATTACAAGTTCAGATCTTCAAGTTATAATTTACAATAATAATTAGAAGCTATCAATTTTAAGTTCTGTATTTGACAATTACAAGTTCAGATCTTCAAGTTATAATTTGCACTAATAATTTGTATTTAACAATTTGAAGTTCTGTATTTGACAATTACAAGTTCAGATCTTCACGTTATAATTTGCAATAATAATTAGAAGCTATCAATTTTAAGTTCTGTATTTGACAATTACAAGTTCAGATCTTCAAGTTATAATTTGCAATAATAATATGAAGCTATCAATTTTAAGTTCTGTATTTGACAATTACTAGTTCAGATCTTCAAGTTATAATTTGCACTAATAATTTGTATTTAACAATTTGAAGTTCTGTATTTGACAATTACAAGTTCAGATCTTCAAGTTATTATTTGCAATAATAATTAGAAGCTATCAATTTTAAGTTCTGTATTTGACAATTACAAGTTCAGATCTTGAAGTTATAATTTACAATAATAATTAGAAGCTATCAATTTTAAGTTCTGTATTTAACAATTACAAGTTCAGATCTTCAAGTTATAATATGCAATAATAATTAGAAGCTATCAATTTTAAGTTCTGTATTTGACAATTACTAGTTCAGATCTTCAAGTTATAATTTGAAATAATAATTGGAATTTAACAAATCTAAGTTCTGTAATTCACTATTACAAGTTCAGATCTTCAAGTTATAATTTACAATAATATTTAGAAGCTATCAATTTTAAGTTCTGTATTTGACAATTACAAGTTCAGATCTTCAAGTTATAATTTGCACTAATAATTTGTATTTAACAATTTGAAGTTCTGTATTTGACAATTACAAGTTCAGATCTTCAAGTTATAATTTGCAATAATAATTAGAAGCTATCAATTTTAAGTTCTGTATTTGACAATTACAAGTTCAGATCTTCAAGTTATAATTTGCAATAATAATTAGAAGCTATCAATTTTAAGTTCTGTATTTGACAATTACAAGTTCAGATCTTCAAGTTATAATTTGCAATAATAATTAGAAGCTATCAATTTTAAGTTCTGTATTTGACAATTACTAGTTCAGATCTCCAAGTTATTATTTGCAATAATAATTAGAAGCTATCAATTTTAAGTTCTGTATTTGACAATTACAAGTTCAGATCTTCAAGTTATAATTTACAATAATAATTAGAAGCTATCAATTTTAAGTTCTGTATTTGACTATTACAAGTTCAGATCTTCAAGTTATAATTTGCAATAATAATTAGAAGCTATCAATTTTAAGTTCTGTATTTGACAATTACAAGTTCAGATCTTCAAGTTATAATTTGCAATAATAATTAGAAGCTATCAATTTTAAGTTCTGTATTTGACAATTACAAGTTCAGATCTTCAAGTTATAATTTGCAATATTAATTAGAAGCTATCAATTTTAAGTTCTGTATTTGACAATTACTAGTTCAGATCTCCAAGTTATTATTTGCAATAATAATTAGTAGCTATCAATTTTAAGTTCTGTATTTGACAATTACAAGTTCAGATCTTCAAGTTATAATTTACAATAATAATTAGAAGCTATCAATTTTAAGTTCTGTATTTGACTATTACAAGTTCAGATCTTCAAGTTATAATTTGCAATAATAATTAGAAGCTATCAATTTTAAGTTCTGTATTTGACAATTACAAGTTCAGATCTTCAAGTTATAATTTGCAATAATAATTAGAAGCTATCAATTTTAAGTTCTGTATTTGACAATTACTAGTTCAGATCTTCATGTTATAATTTGCACTAATAATTTGTATTTAACAATTAGAAGTTCTGTATTTGACAATTACTAGTTCAGATCTTCAAGTTATAATTTGCACTAATAATTTGTATTTAACAATTTGAAGTTCTGTATTTGACAATTACAAGTTCAGATCTTCAAGTTATAATTTGCAATAATAATTAGAAGCTATCAATTTTAAGTTCTGTATTTGACTATTACAAGTTCAGATCTTCAAGTTATAATTTGCAATAATAATTACAAGCTATCAATTTTAAGTTCTGTATTTGACAATTACAAGTTCAGATCTTCAAGTTATAATTTGCACTAATAATTTGTATTTAACAATTTGAAGTTCTGTATTTGACAATTACAAGTTCAGATCTTCAAGTTATAATTTGCAATAATAATTAGAAGCTATCAATTTTCAGTTCTGTATTTGACAATTACAAGTTCAGATCTTCAAGTTATAATTTGCAATAATAATTAGAAGCTATCAATTTTAAGTTCTGTATTTGACAATTACAAGTTCAGATCTTCAAGTTATAATTTGCAATAATAATTAGAAGCTATCAATTTTAAGTTCTGTATTTGACAATTACTAGTTCAGATCTTCAAGTTATAATTTGCACTAATAATTTGTATTTAACAATTTGAAGTTCTGTATTTGACAATTACAAGTTCAGATCTTTAAGTTATAATTTGCAATAATAATTAGAATCTATCAATTTTAAGTTCTGTATTTGACAATTACAAGTTCAGATCTTCAAGTTATTATTTGCAATAATAATTAGAAGCTATCAATTTTAAGTTCTGTATTTGACAATTACAAGTTCAGATCTTGAAGTTATTATTTGCAATAATAATTAGAAGCTATCAATTTTAAGTTCTGTATTTGACAATTACAAGTTCAGATCTTGAAGTTATAATTTACAATAATAATTAGAAGCTATCAATTTTAAGTTCTGTATTTGACTATTTCAAGTTCAGATCTTCAAGTTATAATTTGCAATAATAATTAGAAGCTATCAATTTTAAGTTCTGTATTTGACAATTACTAGTTCAGATCTTCAAGTTATAATTTGAAATAATAATTTGAATTTAACAAATCTAAGTTCTGTAATTCACTATTACAAGTTCAGATCTTCAAGTTATAATTTACAATAATAATTAGAAGCTATCAATTTTAAGTTCTGTATTTGACAATTACAAGTTCAGATCTTCAAGTTATAATTTGCACTAATAATTTGTATTTAACAATTTGAAGTTCTGTATTTGACAATTACAAGTTCAGATCTTCAAGTTATAATTTGCAATAATAATTAGAAGCTATCAATTTTAAGTTCTGTATTTGACAATTACAAGTTCAGATCTTCAAGTTATAATTTGCAATAATAATTAGAAGCTATCAATTTTAAGTTCTGTATTTGACAATTACAAGTTCAGATCTTCAAGTTATAATTTGCAATAATAATTAGAAGCTATCAATTTTAAGTTCTGTATTTGACAATTACTAGTTCAGATCTTCAAGTTATAATTTGCACTAATAATTTGTATTTAACAATTTGAAGTTCTGTATTTGACAATTACAAGTTCAGATCTTTAAGTTATAATTTGCAATAATAATTAGAATCTATCAATTTTAAGTTCTGTATTTGACAATTACAAGTTCAGATCTTCAAGTTATTATTTGCAATAATAATTAGAAGCTATCAATTTTAAGTTCTGTATTTGACAATTACAAGTTCAGATCTTGAAGTTATTATTTGCAATAATAATTAGAAGCTATCAATTTTAAGTTCTGTATTTGACAATTACAAGTTCAGATCTTGAAGTTATAATTTACAATAATAATTAGAAGCTATCAATTTTAAGTTCTGTATTTGACTATTTCAAGTTCAGATCTTCAAGTTATAATTTGCAATAATAATTAGAAGCTATCAATTTTAAGTTCTGTATTTGACAATTACAAGTTCAGATCTTCAAGTTATAATTTACAATAATAATTAGAAGCTATCAATTTTAAGTTCTGTATTTCACAATTACAAGTTCAGATCTTCAAGTTATAATATGCAATAATAATTAGAAGCTATCAATTTTAAGTTCTGTATTTGACAATTACTAGTTCAGATCTTCAAGTTATAATTTGAAATAATAATTTGAATTTAACAAATCTAAGTTCTGTAATTCACTATTACAAGTTCAGATCTTCAAGTTATAATTTACAATAATAATTAGAAGCTATCAATTTTAAGTTCTGTATTTGACAATTACAAGTTCAGATCTTCAAGTTATAATTTGCACTAATAATTTGTATTTAACAATTAGAAGTTCTGTATTTGACAATTACAAGTTCAGATCTTCAAGTTATAATTTGCAATAATAATTAGAAGCTATCAATTTTAAGTTCTGTATTTGACAATTACTAGTTCAGATCTCCAAGTTATTATTTGCAATAATAATTAGAAGCTATCAATTTTAAGTTCTGTATTTGACAATTACTAGTTCAGATCTTCAAGTTATAATTTGCACTAATAATTTTTATTTAACAATTAGAAGTTCTGTATTTGACTATTACAAGTTCAGATCTTCGAATTATTATTTGCAATCTTAGTTTGAATTTAACAATTCGAAGTTCTGTATTTACCTATTACAGGTTCAGATCTTCAAGTTATAATTTGCAATCACAATTTGTATTTAACAATGCTAAGTTGCGTGTTTGTCTATTACAAGTTCAGATCTTCAAATTATAATTTGCAGTAATAATTAGAAGCTATCAATTTTAAGTTCTGTATTTGACAATTACAAGTTCAGATCTTCAAGTTATTATTTGCAATAATAATTAGAAGCTATCAATTTTAAGTTCTGTATTTGACAATTACAAGTTCAGATCTTGAAGTTATAATTTACAATAATAATTAGAAGCTATCAATTTTAAGTTCTGTATTTAACAATTACAAGTTCAGATCTTCAAGTTATAATATGCAATAATAATTAGAAGCTATCAATTTTAAGTTCTGTATTTGACAATTACTAGTTCAGATCTTCAAGTTATAATTTGAAATAATAATTGGAATTTAACAAATCTAAGTTCTGTAATTCACTATTACAAGTTCAGATCTTCAAGTTATAATTTACAATAATAATTAGAAGCTATCAATTTTAAGTTCTGTATTTGACAATTACAAGTTCAGATCTTCAAGTTATAATTTGCACTAATAATTTGTATTTAACAATTTGAAGTTCTGTATTTGACAATTACAAGTTCAGATCTTCAAGTTATAATTTGCAATAATAATTAGAAGCTATCAATTTTAAGTTCTGTATTTGACAATTACAAGTTCAGATCTTCAAGTTATAATTTGCAATAATAATTAGAAGCTATCAATTTTAAGTTCTGTATTTGACAATTACAAGTTCAGATCTTCAAGTTATAATTTGCAATAATAATTAGAAGCTATCAATTTTAAGTTCTGTATTTGACAATTACTAGTTCAGATCTCCAAGTTATTATTTGCAATAATAATTAGAAGCTATCAATTTTAAGTTCTGTATTTGACAATTACAAGTTCAGATCTTCAAGTTATAATTTACAATAATAATTAGAAGCTATCAATTTTAAGTTCTGTATTTGACTATTACAAGTTCAGATCTTCAAGTTATAATTTGCAATAATAATTAGAAGCTATCAATTTTAAGTTCTGTATTTGACAATTACAAGTTCAGATCTTCAAGTAATAATTTGCAATAATAATTAGAAGCTATCAATTTTAAGTTCTGTATTTGACAATTACTAGTTCAGATCTTCAAGTTATAATTTGCACTAATAATTTGTATTTAACAATTAGAAGTTCTGTATTTGACTATTACAAGTTCAGATCTTCGAATTATTATTTGCTATCTTAGTTTGAATTTAACAATTCGAAGTTCTGTATCCTATTACAGGTTCAGATCTTCAAGTCATAATTTGCAATCACAATTTGTATTTAACAATGCTAAGTTGCGTATTTGTCTATTACAAGTTCAGATCTTCAAATTATAATTTGCAATAATAATTAGAAGCTATCAATTTTAAGTTCTGTATTTGACAATTACAAGTTCAGATCTTCAAGTTATTATTTGCAATAATAATTAGAAGCTATCAATTTTAAGTTCTGTATTTGACAATTACAAGTTCAGATCTTGAAGTTATAATTTACAATAATAATTAGAAGCTATCAATTTTAAGTTCTGTATTTCACAATTACAAGTTCAGATCTTCAAGTTATAATATGCAATAATAATTAGAAGCTATCAATTTTAAGTTCTGTATTTGACAATTACTAGTTCAGATCTTCAAGTTATAATTTGAAATAATAATTTGAATTTAACAAATCTAAGTTCTGTAATTCACTATTACAAGTTCAGATCTTCAAGTTATAATTTACAATAATAATTAGAAGCTATCAATTTTAAGTTCTGTATTTGACAATTACAAGTTCAGATCTTCAAGTTATAATTTGCACTAATAATTTGTATTTAACAATTTGAAGTTCTGTATTTGACAATTACTAGTTCAGATCTTCAAGTTATAATTTGCAATAATAATTAGAAGCTATCAATTTTAAGTTCTGTATTTGACAATTACAAGTTCAGATCTTCAAGTTATAATTTGCAATAATAATTAGAAGCTATCAATTTTAAGTTCTGTATTTGACAATTACTAGTTCAGATCTTCAAGTTATAATTTGCACTAATAATTTGTATTTAACAATTTGAAGTTCTGTATTTGACTATTACAAGTTCAGATCTTCGAATTATTATTTGCAATCTTAGTTTGAATTTAACAATTCGAAGTTCTGTATTTACCTATTACAGGTTCAGATCTTCAAGTTATAATTTGCAATAATAATTAGAAGCTATCAATTTTAAGTTCTGTATTTGACAATTACTAGTTCAGATCTTCAAGTTATAATTTGCACTAATAATTTGTATTTAACAATTAGAAGTTCTGTATTTGACTATTACAAGTTCAGATCTTCGAATTATTATTTGCAATCTTAGTTTGAATTTAACAATTCGAAGTTCTGTATTTGACAATTACAAGTTCAGATCTTCAAGTTATAATTTGCACTAATAATTTGTATTTAGCAATTTGAAGTTCTGTATTTGACAATTACAAGTTCAGATCTTCAAGTTATAATTTGCAATAATAATTAGAATCTATCAATTTTAAGTTCTGTATTTGACAATTACAAGTTCAGATCTTCAAGTTATTATTTGCAATAATAATTAGAAGCTATCAATTTTAAGTTCTGTATTTGACAATTACAAGTTCAGATCTTGAAGTTATTATTTGCAATAATAATTAGAAGCTATCAATTTTAAGTTCTGTATTTGACAATTACAAGTTCAGATCTTGAAGTTATAATTTACAATAATAATTAGAAGCTATCAATTTTAAGTTCTGTATTTGACTATTACAAGTTCAGATCTTCAAGTTATAATTTGCAATAATAATTAGAAGCTATCAATTTTAAGTTCTGTATTTGACAATTACTAGTTCAGATCTTCAAGTTATAATTTGCACTAATAATTTGTATTTAACAATTAGAAGTTCTGTATTTGACTATTACAAGTTCAGATCTTCGGATTATTATTTGCAATCTTAGTTTGAATTTAACAATTCGAAGTTCTGTATTTACCTATTACAGGTTCAGATCTTCTAGTTATAATTTGCAATCACAATTTGTATTTAACAATGCTAAGTTGCGTGTTTGTCTAATACAAGTTCAGATCTTCAAATTATAATTTGCAATAATAATTAGAAGCTATCAATTTTAAGTTCTGTATTTGACAATTACAAGTTCAGATCTTCAAGTTTTTATTTGCAATAATAATTAGAAGCTATCAATTTTAAGTTCTGTATTTGACAATTACAAGTTCAGATCTTGAAGTTATAATTTACAATAATAATTAGAAGCTATCAATTTTAAGTTCTGTATTTAACAATTACAAGTTCAGATCTTCAAGTTATAATATGCAATAATAATTAGAAGCTATCAATTTTAAGTTCTGTATTTGACAATTACTAGTTCAGATCTTCAAGTTATAATTTGAAATAATAATTGGAATTTAACAATTTGAAGTTCTGTATTTGACAATTACAAGTTCAGATCTTCAAGTTATAATTTGCAATAATAATTAGAAGCTATCAATTTTAAGTTCTGTATTTGACAATTACAAGTTCAGATCTTCAAGTTATAATTTGCAATAATAATTAGAAGCTATCAATTTTAAGTTCTGTATTTGACAATTACTAGTTCAGATCTTCAAGTTATAATTTGCACTAATAATTTGTATTTAACAATTTGAAGTTCTGTATTTGACTATTACAAGTTCAGATCTTCGAATTATTATTTGCAATCTTAGTTTGAATTTAACAATTCGAAGTTCTGTATTTACCTATTACAGGTTCAGATCTTCAAGTTATAATTTGCAATAATAATTAGAAGCTATCAATTTTAAGTTCTGTATTTGACAATTACTAGTTCAGATCTTCAAGTTATAATTTGCACTAATAATTTGTATTTAACAATTAGAAGTTCTGTATTTGACTATTACAAGTTCAGATCTTCGAATTATTATTTGCAATCTTAGTTTGAATTTAACAATTCGAAGTTCTGTATTTGACAATTACAAGTTCAGATCTTCAAGTTATAATTTGCACTAATAATTTGTATTTAGCAATTTGAAGTTCTGTATTTGACAATTACAAGTTCAGATCTTCAAGTTATAATTTGCAATAATAATTAGAATCTATCAATTTTAAGTTCTGTATTTGACAATTACAAGTTCAGATCTTCAAGTTATTATTTGCAATAATAATTAGAAGCTATCAATTTTAAGTTCTGTATTTGACAATTACAAGTTCAGATCTTGAAGTTATTATTTGCAATAATAATTAGAAGCTATCAATTTTAAGTTCTGTATTTGACAATTACAAGTTCAGATCTTGAAGTTATAATTTACAATAATAATTAGAAGCTATCAATTTTAAGTTCTGTATTTGACTATTACAAGTTCAGATCTTCAAGTTATAATTTGCAATAATAATTAGAAGCTATCAATTTTAAGTTCTGTATTTGACAATTACTAGTTCAGATCTTCAAGTTATAATTTGCACTAATAATTTGTATTTAACAATTAGAAGTTCTGTATTTGACTATTACAAGTTCAGATCTTCGGATTATTATTTGCAATCTTAGTTTGAATTTAACAATTCGAAGTTCTGTATTTACCTATTACAGGTTCAGATCTTCAAGTTATAATTTGCAATCACAATTTGTATTTAACAATGCTAAGTTGCGTGTTTGTCTAATACAAGTTCAGATCTTCAAATTATAATTTGCAATAATAATTAGAAGCTATCAATTTTAAGTTCTGTATTTGACAATTACAAGTTCAGATCTTCAAGTTTTTATTTGCAATAATAATTAGAAGCTATCAATTTTAAGTTCTGTATTTGACAATTACAAGTTCAGATCTTGAAGTTATAATTTACAATAATAATTAGAAGCTATCAATTTTAAGTTCTGTATTTAACAATTACAAGGTCAGATCTTCAAGTTATAATATGCAATAATAATTAGAAGCTATCAATTTTAAGTTCTGTATTTGACAATTACTAGTTCAGATCTTCAAGTTATAATTTGAAATAATAATTGGAATTTAACAAATCTAAGATCTGTAATTCACTATTACAAGTTCAGATCTTCAAGTTATAATTTACAATAATAATTAGAAGCTATCAATTTTAAGTTCTGTATTTGACAATTACAAGTTCAGATCTTCAAGTTATAATTTGCACTAATAATTTGTATTTAACAATTTGAAGTTCTGTATTTGACAATTACAAGTTCAGATCTTCAAGTTATAATTTGCAATAATAATTAGAAGCTATCAATTTTAAGTTCTGTATTTGACAATTACAAGTTCAGATCTTCAAGTTATAATTTGCAATAATAATTAGAAGCTATCAATTTTAAGTTCTGTATTTGACAATTACAAGTTCAGATCTTCAAGTTATAATTTGCAATAATAATTAGAAGCTATCAATTTTAAGTTCTGTATTTGACAATTACAAGTTCAGATCTTCAAGTTATTATTTGCAATAATAATTAGAAGCTATCAATTTTAAGTTCTGTATTTGACAATTACTAGTTCAGATCTTCAAGTTATAATTTGCACTAATAATTTGTATTTAACAATTAGAAGTTCTGTATTTGACTATTACAAGTTCAGATCTTCGAATTATTATTTGCAATCTTAGTTTGAATTTAACAATTCGAAGTTCTGTATTTGACAATTACAAGTTCAGATCTTCAAGTTATAATTTGCACTAATAATTTGTATTTAGCAATTTGAAGTTCTGTATTTGACAATTACAAGTTCAGATCTTCAAGTTATAATTTGCAATAATAATTAGAATCTATCAATTTTAAGTTCTGTATTTGACAATTACAAGTTCAGATCTTCAAGTTATTATTTGCAATAATAATTAGAAGCTATCAATTTTAAGTTCTGTATTTGACAATTACAAGTTCAGATCTTGAAGTTATTATTTGCAATAATAATTAGAAGCTATCAATTTTAAGTTCTGTATTTGACAATTACAAGTTCAGATCTTGAAGTTATAATTTACAATAATAATTAGAAGCTATCAATTTTAAGTTCTGTATTTGACTATTACAAGTTCAGATCTTCAAGTTATAATTTGCAATAATAATTAGAAGCTATCAATTTTAAGTTCTGTATTTGACAATTACTAGTTCAGATCTTCAAGTTATAATTTGCACTAATAATTTGTATTTAACAATTAGAAGTTCTGTATTTGACTATTACAAGTTCAGATCTTCGGATTATTATTTGCAATCTTAGTTTGAATTTAACAATTCGAAGTTCTGTATTTACCTATTACAGGTTCAGATCTTCTAGTTATAATTTGCAATCACAATTTGTATTTAACAATGCTAAGTTGCGTGTTTGTCTAATACAAGTTCAGATCTTCAAATTATAATTTGCAATAATAATTAGAAGCTATCAATTTTAAGTTCTGTATTTGACAATTACAAGTTCAGATCTTCAAGTTTTTATTTGCAATAATAATTAGAAGCTATCAATTTTAAGTTCTGTATTTGACAATTACAAGTTCAGATCTTGAAGTTATAATTTACAATAATAATTAGAAGCTATCAATTTTAAGTTCTGTATTTAACAATTACAAGTTCAGATCTTCAAGTTATAATATGCAATAATAATTAGAAGCTATCAATTTTAAGTTCTGTATTTGACAATTACTAGTTCAGATCTTCAAGTTATAATTTGAAATAATAATTGGAATTTAACAATTTTAAGTTCTGTATTTGACAATTACAAGTTCAGATCTTCAAGTTATAATTTGCAATAATAATTAGAAGCTATCAATTTTAAGTTCTGTATTTGACAATTACTAGTTCAGATCTTCAAGTTATAATTTGCACTAATAATTTGTATTTAACAATTTGAAGTTCTGTATTTGACTATTACAAGTTCAGATCTTCGAATTATTATTTGCAATCTTAGTTTGAATTTAACAATTCGAAGTTCTGTATTTACCTATTACAGGTTCAGATCTTCAAGTTATAATTTGCAATAATAATTAGAAGCTATCAATTTTAAGTTCTGTATTTGACAATTACTAGTTCAGATCTTCAAGTTATAATTTGCACTAATAATTTGTATTTAACAATTAGAAGTTCTGTATTTGACTATTACAAGTTCAGATCTTCGAATTATTATTTGCAATCTTAGTTTGAATTTAACAATTCGAAGTTCTGTATTTGACAATTACAAGTTCAGATCTTCAAGTTATAATTTGCACTAATAATTTGTATTTAGCAATTTGAAGTTCTGTATTTGACAATTACAAGTTCAGATCTTCAAGTTATAATTTGCAATAATAATTAGAATCTATCAATTTTAAGTTCTGTATTTGACAATTACAAGTTCAGATCTTCAAGTTATTATTTGCAATAATAATTAGAAGCTATCAATTTTAAGTTCTGTATTTGACAATTACAAGTTCAGATCTTGAAGTTATTATTTGCAATAATAATTAGAAGCTATCAATTTTAAGTTCTGTATTTGACAATTACAAGTTCAGATCTTGAAGTTATAATTTACAATAATAATTAGAAGCTATCAATTTTAAGTTCTGTATTTGACTATTACAAGTTCAGATCTTCAAGTTATAATTTGCAATAATAATTAGAAGCTATCAATTTTAAGTTCTGTATTTGACAATTACTAGTTCAGATCTTCAAGTTATAATTTGCACTAAGAATTTGTATTTAACAATTAGAAGTTCTGTATTTGACTATTACAAGTTCAGATCTTCGGATTATTATTTGCAATCTTAGTTTGAATTTAACAATTCGAAGTTCTGTATTTACCTATTACAGGTTCAGATCTTCAAGTTATAATTTGCAATCACAATTTGTATTTAACAATGCTAAGTTGCGTGTTTGTCTAATACAAGTTCAGATCTTCAAATTATAATTTGCAATAATAATTAGAAGCTATCAATTTTAAGTTCTGTATTTGACAATTACAAGTTCAGATCTTCAAGTTTTTATTTGCAATAATAATTAGAAGCTATCAATTTTAAGTTCTGTATTTGACAATTACAAGTTCAGATCTTGAAGTTATAATTTACAATAATAATTAGAAGCTATCAATTTTAAGTTCTGTATTTAACAATTACAAGTTCAGATCTTCAAGTTATAATATGCAATAATAATTAGAAGCTATCAATTTTAAGTTCTGTATTTGACAATTACTAGTTCAGATCTTCAAGTTATAATTTGAAATAATAATTGGAATTTAACAAATCTAAGATCTGTAATTCACTATTACAAGTTCAGATCTTCAAGTTATAATTTACAATAATAATTAGAAGCTATCAATTTTAAGTTCTGTATTTGACAATTACAAGTTCAGATCTTCAAGTTATAATTTGCACTAATAATTTGTATTTAACAATTTGAAGTTCTGTATTTGACAATTACAAGTTCAGATCTTCAAGTTATAATTTGCAATAATAATTAGAAGCTATCAATTTTAAGTTCTGTATTTGACAATTACAAGTTCAGATCTTCAAGTTATGATTTGCAATAATAATTAGAAGCTATCAATTTTAAGTTCTGTATTTGACAATTACAAGTTCAGATCTTCAAGTTATAATTTGCAATAATAATTAGAAGCTATCAATTTTAAGTTCTGTATTTGACAATTACTAGTTCAGATCTCCAAGTTATTATTTGCAATAATAATTAGAAGCTATCAATTTTAAGTTCTGTATTTGACAATTACAAGTTCAGATCTTCAAGTTATAATTTGTATTTAACAATTAGTAGTTCTGTATTTGACAATTACAAGTTCAGATCTTCAAGTTATAATTTGCAATAATAATTAGAAGCTATCAATTTTAAGTTCTGTATTTGACAATTACAAGTTCAGATCTTGAAGTTATTATTTGCAATAATAATTAGAAGCTATCAATTTTAAGTTCTGTATTTGACAATTACAAGTTCAGATCTTGAAGTTATAATTTACAATAATAATTAGAAGCTATCAATTTTAAGTTCTGTATTTGACTATTACAAGTTCAGATCTTCAAGTTATAATTTGCAATAATAATTAGAAGCTATCAATTTTAAGTATTGTATTTGACAATTACAAGTTCAGATCTTCAAGTTATAATTTGCACTAATAATTTGTATTTAACAATTAGAAGTTCTGTATTTGACAATTACAAGTTCAGATCTTCAAGTTAGAATTTGCAATAATAGTTAGAAGCTATCAATTTTAAGTTCTGTATTTGACAATTACTAGTTCAGATCTTCAAGTTATAATTTGCACTAATAATTTTTATTTAACAATTAGAAGTTCTGTATTTGACTATTACAAGTTCAGATCTTCGAATTATTATTTGCAATCTTAGTTTGAATTTAACAATTCGAAGTTCTGTATTTACCTATTACAGGTTCAGATCTTCAAGTTATAATTTGCAATCACAATTAGTATTTAACAATGCTAAGTTGCGTGTTTGTCTATTACAAGTTCAGATCTTCAAATTATAATTTGCAATAATAATTAGAAGCTATCAATTTTAAGTTCTGTATTTGACAATTACAAGTTCAGATCTTCAAGTTATTATTTGCAATAATAATTAGAAGCTCTCAATTTTAAGTTCTGTATTTGACAATTACAAGTTCAGATCTTGAAGTTATAATTTACAATAATAATTAGAAGCTATCAATTTTAAGTTCTGTATTTAACAATTACAAGTTCAGATCTTCAAGTTATAATATGCAATAATAATTAGAAGCTATCAATTTTAAGTTCTGTATTTGACAATTACTAGTTCAGATCTTCAAGTTATAATTTGAAATAATAATTTGAATTTAACAAATCTAAGTTCTGTAATTCACTATTACAAGTTCAGATCTTCAAGTTCTAATTTACAATAATAATTAGAAGCTATCAATTTTAAGTTCTGTAATTGACAATTACAAGTTCAGATCTTCAAGTTATAATTTGCAATAATAATTAGAAGCTATCAATTTTAAGTTCTGTATTTGACAATTACAAGTTCAGATCTTCAAGTTATAATTTGCAATAATAATTAGAAGCTATCAATTTTAAGTTCTGTATTTGACAATTACAAGTTCAGATCTTCAAGTTATAATTTGCAATAATAATTAGAAGCTATCAATTTTAAGTTCTGTATTTGACAATTACAAGTTCAGATCTTCAAGTTATAATTTGCAATAATAATTAGAAGCTATCAATTTTAAGTTCTGTATTTGACAATTACTAGTTCAGATCTCCAAGTTATTATTTGCAATAATAATTAGAAGCTATCAATTTTAAGTTCTGTATTTGACAATTACAAGTTCAGATCTTCAAGTTATAATTTACAATAATAATTAGAAGCTATCAATTTTAAGTTCTGTATTTGACTATTACAAGTTCAGATCTTCAAGTTATAATTTGCAATAATAATTAGAAGCTATCAATTTTAAGTTCTGTATTTAACAATTACAAGTTCAGATCTTCAAGTTATAATATGCAATAATAATTAGTAGTTCTGTATTTGACAATTACAAGTTCAGATCTTCAAGTTATAATTTGCAATAATAATTAGAAGTTATCAATTTTAAGTTCTGTATTTGACAATTACTAGTTCAGATCTTCAAGTTATAATTTGTACTAATAATTTGTATTTAACAATTTGAAGTTCTGTATTTGACTATTACAAGTTCAGATCTTCGAATTATTATTTGCAATCTTAGTTTGAATTTAACAATTCGAAGTTCTGTATTTACCTATTACAGGTTCAGATCTTCAAGTTATAATTTGCAATCACAATTTGTATTTAACAATGCTAAGTTGCGTATTTGTCTATTACAAGTTCAGATCTTCAAATTATAATTTGCAATAATAATTAGAAGCTATCAATTTTAAGTTCTGTATTTGACAATTACAAGTTCAGATCTTCAAGTTATTATTTGCAATAATAATTAGAAGCTATCAATTTTAAGTTCTGTATTTGACAATTACAAGTTCAGATCTTGAAGTTATAATTTACAATAATAATTAGAAGCTATCAATTTTAAGTTCTGTATTTCACAATTACAAGTTCAGATCTTCAAGTTATAATATGCAATAATAATTAGAAGCTATCAATTTTAAGTTCTGTATTTGACAATTACTAGTTCAGATCTTCAAGTTATAATTTGAAATAATAATTTGAATTTAACAAATCTAAGTTCTGTAATTCACTATTACAAGTTTCAGATCTTCAAGTTATAATTTACAATAATAATTAGAAGCTATCAATTTTAAGTTCTGTATTTGACAATTACAAGTTCAGATCTTCAAGTTATAATTTGCACTAATAATTTGTATTTAACAATTTGAAGTTCTGTATTTGACAATTACAAGTTCAGATCTTCAAGTTATAATTTGCAATAATAATTAGAATCTATCAATTTTAAGTTCTGTATTTGACAATTACAAGTTCAGATCTTCAAGTTATTATTTGCAATAATAATTAGAAGCTATCAATTTTAAATTCTGTATTTTACAATTACAAGTTCAGATCTTCAAGTTATAATTTGCAATAATAATTAGAAGCTATCAATTTTAAGTTCTGTATTTGACAATTACTAGTTCAGATCTCCAAGTTATTATTTGCAATAATAATTAGAAGCTATCAATTTTAAGTTCTGTATTTGACAATTACAAGTTCAGATCTTCTAGTTATAATTTACAATAATAATTAGAAGCTATCAATTTTAAGTTCTGTATTTGACTATTACAAGTTCAGATCTTCAAGTTATAATTTGCAATAATAATTAGAAGCTATCAATTTAAGTTCTGTATTTGACAATTACAAGTTCAGATCTTCAAGTTATAATTTGTATTTAACAATTAGTAGTTCTGTATTTGACAATTACAAGTTCAGATCTTCAAGTTATAATTTGCAATAATAATTAGAAGCTATCAATTTTAAGTTCTGTATTTGACAATTACTAGTTCAGATCTTCAAGTTATAATTTGCACTAATAATTTGTATTTAACAATTAGAAGTTCTGTATTTGACTATTACAAGTTCAGATCTTCGAATTATTATTTGCAATCTTAGTTTGAATTTAACAATTCGAAGTTCTGTATTTACCTATTACAGGTTCAGATCTTCAAGTTATAATTTGCAATCACAATTTGTATTTAACAATGCTAAGTTGCGTATTTGTCTATTACAAGTTCAGATCTTCAAATTATAATTTGCAATAATAACTAGAAGCTATCAATTTTAAGTTCTGTATTTGACAATTACAAGTTCAGATCTTCAAGTTATTATTTGCAATAATAATTAGAAGCTATCAATTTTAAGTTCTGTATTTGACAATTACAAGTTCAGCTCTTGAAGTTATAATTTACAATAATAATTAGAAGCTATCAATTTTAAGTTCTGTATTTCACAATTACAAGTTCAGATCTTCAAGTTATAATTTGCAATAATAATTAGAAGCTATCAATTTTAAGTTCTGTATTTGACAATTACAAGTTCAGATCTTCAAGTTATAATTTGCAATAATAATTAGAAGCTATCAATTTTAAGTTCTGTATTTGACAATTACTAGTTCAGATCTCCAAGTTATTATTTGCAATAATAATTAGAAGCTATCAATTTTAAGTTCTGTATTTGACAATTACAAGTTCAGATCTTCAAGTTATAATTTGTATTTAACAATTAGTAGTTCTGTATTTGACAATTACAAGTTCAGATCTTCAAGTTATAATTTGCAATAATAATTAGAAGCTATCAATTTTAAGTTCTGTATTTGACAATTACAAGTTCAGATCTTGAAGTTATTATTTGCAATAATAATTAGAAGCTATCAATTTTAAGTTCTGTATTTGACAATTACAAGTTCAGATCTTGAAGTTATAATTTACAATAATAATTAGAAGCTATCAATTTTAAGTTCTGTATTTGACTATTACAAGTTCAGATCTTCAAGTTATAATTTGCAATAATAATTAGAAGCTATCAATTTTAAGTATTGTATTTGACAATTACAAGTTCAGATCTTCAAGTTATAATTTGCACTAATAATTTGTATTTAACAATTAGAAGTTCTGTATTTGACAATTACAAGTTCAGATCTTCAAGTTAGAATTTGCAATAATAGTTAGAAGCTATCAATTTTAAGTTCTGTATTTGACAATTACTAGTTCAGATCTTCAAGTTATAATTTGCACTAATAATTTTTATTTAACAATTAGAAGTTCTGTATTTGACTATTACAAGTTCAGATCTTCGAATTATTATTTGCAATCTTAGTTTGAATTTAACAATTCGAAGTTCTGTATTTACCTATTACAGGTTCAGATCTTCAAGTTATAATTTGCAATCACAATTAGTATTTAACAATGCTAAGTTGCGTGTTTGTCTATTACAAGTTCAGATCTTCAAATTATAATTTGCAATAATAATTAGAAGCTATCAATTTTAAGTTCTGTATTTGACAATTACAAGTTCAGATCTTCAAGTTATTATTTGCAATAATAATTAGAAGCTCTCAATTTTAAGTTCTGTATTTGACAATTACAAGTTCAGATCTTGAAGTTATAATTTACAATAATAATTAGAAGCTATCAATTTTAAGTTCTGTATTTAACAATTACAAGTTCAGATCTTCAAGTTATAATATGCAATAATAATTAGAAGCTATCAATTTTAAGTTCTGTATTTGACAATTACTAGTTCAGATCTTCAAGTTATAATTTGAAATAATAATTTGAATTTAACAAATCTAAGTTCTGTAATTCACTATTACAAGTTCAGATCTTCAAGTTCTAATTTACAATAATAATTAGAAGCTATCAATTTTAAGTTCTGTAATTGACAATTACAAGTTCAGATCTTCAAGTTATAATTTGCAATAATAATTAGAAGCTATCAATTTTAAGTTCTGTATTTGACAATTACAAGTTCAGATCTTCAAGTTATAATTTGCAATAATAATTAGAAGCTATCAATTTTAAGTTCTGTATTTGACAATTACAAGTTCAGATCTTCAAGTTATAATTTGCAATAATAATTAGAAGCTATCAATTTTAAGTTCTGTATTTGACAATTACTAGTTCAGATCTCCAAGTTATTATTTGCAATAATAATTAGAAGCTATCAATTTTAAGTTCTGTATTTGACAATTACAAGTTCAGATCTTCAAGTTATAATTTACAATAATAATTAGAAGCTATCAATTTTAAGTTCTGTATTTGACTATTACAAGTTCAGATCTTCAAGTTATAATTTGCAATAATAATTAGAAGCTATCAATTTTAAGTTCTGTATTTAACAATTACAAGTTCAGATCTTCAAGTTATAATATGCAATAATAATTAGTAGTTCTGTATTTGACAATTACAAGTTCAGATCTTCAAGTTATAATTTGCAATAATAATTAGAAGCTATCAATTTTAAGTTCTGTATTTGACAATTACTAGTTCAGATCTTCAAGTTATAATTTGTACTAATAATTTGTATTTAACAATTTGAAGTTCTGTATTTGACTATTACAAGTTCAGATCTTCGAATTATTATTTGCAATCTTAGTTTGAATTTAACAATTCGAAGTTCTGTATTTACCTATTACAGGTTCAGATCTTCAAGTTATAATTTGCAATCACAATTTGTATTTAACAATGCTAAGTTGCGTATTTGTCTATTACAAGTTCAGATCTTCAAATTATAATTTGCAATAATAATTAGAAGCTATCAATTTTAAGTTCTGTATTTGACAATTACAAGTTCAGATCTTCAAGTTATTATTTGCAATAATAATTAGAAGCTATCAATTTTAAGTTCTGTATTTGACAATTACAAGTTCAGATCTTGAAGTTATAATTTACAATAATAATTAGAAGCTATCAATTTTAAGTTCTGTATTTCACAATTACAAGTTCAGATCTTCAAGTTATAATATGCAATAATAATTAGAAGCTATCAATTTTAAGTTCTGTATTTGACAATTACTAGTTCAGATCTTCAAGTTATAATTTGAAATAATAATTTGAATTTAACAAATCTAAGTTCTGTAATTCACTATTACAAGTTCAGATCTTCAAGTTATAATTTACAATAATAATTAGAAGCTATCAATTTTAAGTTCTGTATTTGACAATTACAAGTTCAGATCTTCAAGTTATAATTTGCACTAATAATTTGTATTTAACAATTTGAAGTTCTGTATTTGACAATTACAAGTTCAGATCTTCAAGTTATAATTTGCAATAATAATTAGAATCTATCAATTTTAAGTTCTGTATTTGACAATTACAAGTTCAGATCTTCAAGTTATTATTTGCAATAATAATTAGAAGCTATCAATTTTAAATTCTGTATTTGACAATTACAAGTTCAGATCTTCAAGTTATAATTTGCAATAATAATTAGAAGCTATCAATTTTAAGTTCTGTATTTGTCTATTACAAGTTCAGATCTTCAAATTATAATTTGCAATAATAATTAGAAGCTATCAATTTTAAGTTCTGTATTTGACAATTACAAGTTCAGATCTTCAAGTTATTATTTGCAATAATAATTAGAAGCTCTCAATTTTAAGTTCTGTATTTGACAATTACAAGTTCAGATCTTGAAGTTATAATTTACAATAATAATTAGAAGCTATCAATTTTAAGTTCTGTATTTAACAATTACAAGTTCAGATCTTCAAGTTATAATATGCAATAATAATTAGAAGCTATCAATTTTAAGTTCTGTATTTGACAATTACTAGTTCAGATCTTCAAGTTATAATTTGAAATAATAATTTGAATTTAACAAATCTAAGTTCTGTAATTCACTATTACAAGTTCAGATCTTCAAGTTCTAATTTACAATAATAATTAGAAGCTATCAATTTTAAGTTCTGTAATTGACAATTACAAGTTCAGATCTTCAAGTTATAATTTGCAATAATAATTAGAAGCTATCAATTTTAAGTTCTGTATTTGACAATTACAAGTTCAGATCTTCAAGTTATAATTTGCAATAATAATTAGAAGCTATCAATTTTAAGTTCTGTATTTGACAATTACAAGTTCAGATCTTCAAGTTATAATTTGCAATAATAATTAGAAGCTATCAATTTTAAGTTCTGTATTTGACAATTACTAGTTCAGATCTCCAAGTTATTATTTGCAATAATAATTAGAAGCTATCAATTTTAAGTTCTGTATTTGACAATTACAAGTTCAGATCTTCAAGTTATAATTTACAATAATAATTAGAAGCTATCAATTTTAAGTTCTGTATTTGACTATTACAAGTTCAGATCTTCAAGTTATAATTTGCAATAATAATTAGAAGCTATCAATTTTAAGTTCTGTATTTAACAATTACAAGTTCAGATCTTCAAGTTATAATATGCAATAATAATTAGTAGTTCTGTATTTGACAATTACAAGTTCAGATCTTCAAGTTATAATTTGCAATAATAATTAGAAGCTATCAATTTTAAGTTCTGTATTTGACAATTACTAGTTCAGATCTTCAAGTTATAATTTGTACTAATAATTTGTATTTAACAATTTGAAGTTCTGTATTTGACTATTACAAGTTCAGATCTTCGAATTATTATTTGCAATCTTAGTTTGAATTTAACAATTCGAAGTTCTGTATTTACCTATTACAGGTTCAGATCTTCAAGTTATAATTTGCAATCACAATTTGTATTTAACAATGCTAAGTTGCGTATTTGTCTATTACAAGTTCAGATCTTCAAATTATAATTTGCAATAATAATTAGAAGCTATCAATTTTAAGTTCTGTATTTGACAATTACAAGTTCAGATCTTCAAGTTATTATTTGCAATAATAATTAGAAGCTATCAATTTTAAGTTCTGTATTTGACAATTACAAGTTCAGATCTTGAAGTTATAATTTACAATAATAATTAGAAGCTATCAATTTTAAGTTCTGTATTTCACAATTACAAGTTCAGATCTTCAAGTTATAATATGCAATAATAATTAGAAGCTATCAATTTTAAGTTCTGTATTTGACAATTACTAGTTCAGATCTTCAAGTTATAATTTGAAATAATAATTTGAATTTAACAAATCTAAGTTCTGTAATTCACTATTACAAGTTCAGATCTTCAAGTTATAATTTACAATAATAATTAGAAGCTATCAATTTTAAGTTCTGTATTTGACAATTACAAGTTCAGATCTTCAAGTTATAATTTGCACTAATAATTTGTATTTAACAATTTGAAGTTCTGTATTTGACAATTACAAGTTCAGATCTTCAAGTTATAATTTGCAATAATAATTAGAATCTATCAATTTTAAGTTCTGTATTTGACAATTACAAGTTCAGATCTTCAAGTTATTATTTGCAATAATAATTAGAAGCTATCAATTTTAAATTCTGTATTTGACAATTACAAGTTCAGATCTTCAAGTTATAATTTGCAATAATAATTAGAAGCTATCAATTTTAAGTTCTGTATTTGACAATTACTAGTTCAGATCTCCAAGTTATTATTTGCAATAATAATTAGAAGCTATCAATTTTAAGTTCTGTATTTGACAATTACAAGTTCAGATCTTCTAGTTATAATTTACAATAATAATTAGAAGCTATCAATTTTAAGTTCTGTATTTGACTATTACAAGTTCAGATCTTCAAGTTATAATTTGCAATAATAATTAGAAGCTATCAATTTAAGTTCTGTATTTGACAATTACAAGTTCAGATCTTCAAGTTATAATTTGTATTTAACAATTAGTAGTTCTGTATTTGACAATTACAAGTTCAGATCTTCAAGTTATAATTTGCAATAATAATTAGAAGCTATCAATTTTAAGTTCTGTATTTGACAATTACTAGTTCAGATCTTCAAGTTATAATTTGCACTAATAATTTGTATTTAACAATTAGAAGTTCTGTATTTGACTATTACAAGTTCAGATCTTCGAATTATTATTTGCAATCTTAGTTTGAATTTAACAATTCGAAGTTCTGTATTTACCTATTACAGGTTCAGATCTTCAAGTTATAATTTGCAATCACAATTTGTATTTAACAATGCTAAGTTGCGTATTTGTCTATTACAAGTTCAGATCTTCAAATTATAATTTGCAATAATAACTAGAAGCTATCAATTTTAAGTTCTGTATTTGACAATTACAAGTTCAGATCTTCAAGTTATTATTTGCAATAATAATTAGAAGCTATCAATTTTAAGTTCTGTATTTGACAATTACAAGTTCAGCTCTTGAAGTTATAATTTACAATAATAATTAGAAGCTATCAATTTTAAGTTCTGTATTTCACAATTACAAGTTCAGATCTTCAAGTTATAATTTGCAATAATAATTAGAAGCTATCAATTTTAAGTTCTGTATTTGACAATTACAAGTTCAGATCTTCAAGTTATAATTTGCAATAATAATTAGAAGCTATCAATTTTAAGTTCTGTATTTGACAATTACTAGTTCAGATCTCCAAGTTATTATTTGCAATAATAATTAGAAGCTATCAATTTTAAGTTCTGTATTTGACAATTACAAGTTCAGATCTTCAAGTTATAATTTGTATTTAACAATTAGTAGTTCTGTATTTGACAATTACAAGTTCAGATCTTCAAGTTATAATTTGCAATAATAATTAGAAGCTATCAATTTTAAGTTCTGTATTTGACAATTACAAGTTCAGATCTTGAAGTTATTATTTGCAATAATAATTAGAAGCTATCAATTTTAAGTTCTGTATTTGACAATTACAAGTTCAGATCTTGAAGTTATAATTTACAATAATAATTAGAAGCTATCAATTTTAAGTTCTGTATTTGACTATTACAAGTTCAGATCTTCAAGTTATAATTTGCAATAATAATTAGAAGCTATCAATTTTAAGTATTGTATTTGACAATTACAAGTTCAGATCTTCAAGTTATAATTTGCACTAATAATTTGTATTTAACAATTAGAAGTTCTGTATTTGACAATTACAAGTTCAGATCTTCAAGTTAGAATTTGCAATAATAGTTAGAAGCTATCAATTTTAAGTTCTGTATTTGACAATTACTAGTTCAGATCTTCAAGTTATAATTTGCACTAATAATTTTTATTTAACAATTAGAAGTTCTGTATTTGACTATTACAAGTTCAGATCTTCGAATTATTATTTGCAATCTTAGTTTGAATTTAACAATTCGAAGTTCTGTATTTACCTATTACAGGTTCAGATCTTCAAGTTATAATTTGCAATCACAATTAGTATTTAACAATGCTAAGTTGCGTGTTTGTCTATTACAAGTTCAGATCTTCAAATTATAATTTGCAATAATAATTAGAAGCTATCAATTTTAAGTTCTGTATTTGACAATTACTAGTTCAGATCTTCAAGTTATAATTTGAAATAATAATTTGAATTTAACAAATCTAAGTTCTGTAATTCACTATTACAAGTTCAGATCTTCAAGTTCTAATTTACAATAATAATTAGAAGCTATCAATTTTAAGTTCTGTAATTGACAATTACAAGTTCAGATCTTCAAGTTATAATTTGCAATAATAATTAGAAGCTATCAATTTTAAGTTCTGTATTTGACAATTACAAGTTCAGATCTTCAAGTTATAATTTGCAATAATAATTAGAAGCTATCAATTTTAAGTTCTGTATTTGACAATTACAAGTTCAGATCTTCAAGTTATAATTTGCAATAATAATTAGAAGCTATCAATTTTAAGTTCTGTATTTGACAATTACAAGTTCAGATCTTCAAGTTATAATTTGCAATAATAATTAGAAGCTATCAATTTTAAGTTCTGTATTTGACAATTACTAGTTCAGATCTCCAAGTTATTATTTGCAATAATAATTAGAAGCTATCAATTTTAAGTTCTGTATTTGACAATTACAAGTTCAGATCTTCAAGTTATAATTTACAATAATAATTAGAAGCTATCAATTTTAAGTTCTGTATTTGACTATTACAAGTTCAGATCTTCAAGTTATAATTTGCAATAATAATTAGAAGCTATCAATTTTAAGTTCTGTATTTAACAATTACAAGTTCAGATCTTCAAGTTATAATATGCAATAATAATTAGTAGTTCTGTATTTGACAATTACAAGTTCAGATCTTCAAGTTATAATTTGCAATAATAATTAGAAGCTATCAATTTTAAGTTCTGTATTTGACAATTACTAGTTCAGATCTTCAAGTTATAATTTGCACTAATAATTTGTATTTAACAATTTGAAGTTCTGTATTTGACTATTACAAGTTCAGATCTTCGAATTATTATTTGCAATCTTAGTTTGAATTTAACAATTCGAAGTTCTGTATTTACCTATTACAGGTTCAGATCTTCAAGTTATAATTTGCAATCACAAATGTATTTAACAATGCTAAGTTGCGTATTTGTCTATTACAAGTTCAGATCTTCAAATTATAATTTGCAATAATAATTAGAAGCTATCAATTTTAAGTTCTGTATTTGACAATTACAAGTTCAGATCTTCAAGTTATTATTTGCAATAATAATTAGAAGCTATCAATTTTAAGTTCTGTATTTGACAATTACAAGTTCAGATCTTGAAGTTATAATTTACAATAATAATTAGAAGCTATCAATTTTAAGTTCTGTATTTCACAATTACAAGTTCAGATCTTCAAGTTATAATATGCAATAATAATTAGAAGCTATCAATTTTAAGTTCTGTATTTGACAATTACTAGTTCAGATCTTCAAGTTATAATTTGAAATAATAATTTGAATTTAACAAATCTAAGTTCTGTAATTCACTATTACAAGTTCAGATCTTCAAGTTATAATTTACAATAATAATTAGAAGCTATCAATTTTAAGTTCTGTATTTGACAATTACAAGTTCAGATCTTCAAGTTATAATTTGCACTAATAATTTGTATTTAACAATTTGAAGTTCTGTATTTGACAATTACAAGTTCAGATCTTCAAGTTATAATTTGCAATAATAATTAGAATCTATCAATTTTAAGTTCTGTATTTGACAATTACAAGTTCAGATCTTCAAGTTATTATTTGCAATAATAATTAGAAGCTATCAATTTTAAATTCTGTATTTGACAATTACAAGTTCAGATCTTCAAGTTATAATTTGCAATAATAATTAGAAGCTATCAATTTTAAGTTCTGTATTTGACAATTACTAGTTCAGATCTCCAAGTTATTATTTGCAATAATAATTAGAAGCTATCAATTTTAAGTTCTGTATTTGACAATTACAAGTTCAGATCTTCTAGTTATAATTTGCAATAATAATTAGAAGCTATCAATTTAAGTTCTGTATTTGACAATTACAAGTTCAGATCTTCAAGTTATAATTTGTATTTAACAATTAGTAGTTCTGTATTTGACAATTACAAGTTCAGATCTTCAAGTTATAATTTGCAATAATAATTAGAAGCTATCAATTTTAAGTTCTGTATTTGACAATTACTAGTTCAGATCTTCAAGTTATAATTTGCACTAATAATTTGTATTTAACAATTAGAAGTTCTGTATTTGACTATTACAAGTTCAGATCTTCGAATTATTATTTGCAATCTTAGTTTGAATTTAACAATTCGAAGTTCTGTATTTACCTATTACAGGTTCAGATCTTCAAGTTATAATTTACAATCACAATTTGTATTTAACAATGCTAAGTTGCGTATTTGTCTATTACAAGTTCAGATCTTCAAATTATAATTTGCAATAATAACTAGAAGCTATCAATTTTAAGTTCTGTATTTGACAATTACAAGTTCAGATCTTCAAGTTATTATTTGCAATAATAATTAGAAGCTATCAATTTTAAGTTCTGTATTTGACAATTACAAGTTCAGCTCTTGAAGTTATAATTTACAATAATAATTAGAAGCTATCAATTTTAAGTTCTGTATTTCACAATTACAAGTTCAGATCTTCAAGTTATAATATGCAATAATAATTAGAAGCTATCAATTTTAAGTTCTGTATTTGACAATTACTAGTTTAGATCTTCAAGTTATAATTTGAAATAATAATTTGAATTTAACAAATCTAAGTTCTGTAATTCACTATTACAAGTTCAGATCTTCAAGTTATAATTTACAATAATAATTAGAAGCTATCAATTTTAAGTTCTGTATTTGACAATTACAAGTTCAGATCTCCAAGTTATTATTTGCAATAATAATTAGAAGCTATCAATTTTAAGTTCTGTATTTGACAATTACAAGTTCAGATCTTCTAGTTATAATTTACAATAATAATTAGAAGCTATCAATTTTAAATTCTGTATTTGACAATTACAAGTTCAGATCTTCAAGTTATAATTTGCAATAATAATTAGAAGCTATCAATTTTAAGTTCTGTATTTGACAATTACTAGTTCAGATCTCCAAGTTATTATTTGCAATAATAATTAGAAGCTATCAATTTTAAGTTCTGTATTTGACAATTACAAGTTCAGATCTTCAAGTTATAATTTACAATAATAATTAGAAGCTATCAATTTTAAGTTCTGTATTTGACAATTACTAGTTCAGATCTCCAAGTTATTATTTGCAATAATAATTAGAAGCTATCAATTTTAACTTCTGTATTTGACAATTACAAGTTCAGATCTTCTAGTTATAATTTACAATAATAATTAGAAGCTATCAATTTAAATTCTGTATTTGACAATTACAAGTTCAGATCTTCAAGTTATAATTTGCAATAATAATTAGAAGCTATCAATTTTAAGTTCTGTATTTGACAATTACTAGTTCAGATCTCCAAGTTATTATTTGCAATAATAATTAGAAGCTATCAATTTTAAGTTCTGTATTTGACAATTACAAGTTCAGATCTTCAAGTTATAATTTACAATAATAATTAGAAGCTATCAATTTTAAGTTCTGTATTTGACTATTACAAGTTCAGATCTTCAAGTTATAATTTGCAATAATAATTAGAAGCTATCAATTTTAAGTTCTGTATTTAACAATTACAAGTTCAGATCTTCAAGTTATAATATGCAATAATAATTAGTAGTTCTGTATTTGACAATTACAAGTTCAGATCTTCAAGTTATAATTTGCAATAATAATTAGAAGCTATCAATTTTAAGTTCTGTATTTGACAATTACTAGTTCAGATCTTCAAGTTATAATTTGCACTAATAATTTGTATTTAACAATTTGAAGTTCTGTATTTGACTATTACAAGTTCAGATCTTCGAATTATTATTTGCAATCTTAGTTTGAATTTAACAATTCGAAGTTCTCTATTTACCTATTACAGGTTCAGATCTTCAAGTTATAATTTGCAATCACAATTTGTATTTAACAATGCTAAGTTGCGTATTTGTCTATTACAAGTTCAGATCTTCAAATTATAATTTGCAATAATAATTAGAAGCTATCAATTTTAAGTTCTGTATTTGACAATTACAAGTTCAGATCTTCAAGTTATTATTTGCAATAATAATTAGAAGCTATCAATTTTAAGTTCTGTATTTGACAATTACAAGTTCAGATCTTGAAGTTATAATTTACAATAATAATTAGAAGCTATCAATTTTAAGTTCTGTATTTCACAATTACAAGTTCAGATCTTCAAGTTATAATATGCAATAATAATTAGAAGCTATCAATTTTAAGTTCTGTATTTGACAATTACTAGTTCAGATCTTCAAGTTATAATTTGAAATAATAATTTGAATTTAACAAATCTAAGTTCTGTAATTCACTATTACAAGTTCAGATCTTCAAGTTATAATTTACAATAATAATTAGAAGCTATCAATTTTAAGTTCTGTATTTGACAATTACAAGTTCAGATCTTCAAGTTATAATTTGCACTAATAATTTGTATTTAACAATTTGAAGTTCTGTATTTGACAATTACAAGTTCAGATCTTCAAGTTATAATTTGCAATAATAATTAGAATCTATCAATTTTAAGTTCTGTATTTGACAATTACAAGTTCAGATCTTCAAGTTATTATTTGCAATAATAATTAGAAGCTATCAATTTTAAATTCTGTATTTGACAATTACAAGTTCAGATCTTCAAGTTATAATTTGCAATAATAATTAGAAGCTATCAATTTTAAGTTCTGTATTTGACAATTACTAGTTCAGATCTCCAAGTTATTATTTGCAATAATAATTAGAAGCTATCAATTTTAAGTTCTGTATTTGACAATTACAAGTTCAGATCTTCTAGTTATAATTTACAATAATAATTAGAAGCTATCAATTTTAAGTTCTGTATTTGACTATTACAAGTTCAGATCTTCAAGTTATAATTTGCAATAATAATTAGAAGCTATCAATTTAAGTTCTGTATTTGACAATTACAAGTTCAGATCTTCAAGTTATAATTTGTATTTAACAATTAGTAGTTCTGTATTTGACAATTACAAGTTCAGATCTTCAAGTTATAATTTGCAATAATAATTAGAAGCTATCAATTTTAAGTTCTGTATTTGACAATTACTAGTTCAGATCTTCAAGTTATAATTTGCACTAATAATTTGTATTTAACAATTAGAAGTTCTGTATTTGACTATTACAAGTTCAGATCTTCGAATTATTATTTGCAATCTTAGTTTGAATTTAACAATTCGAAGTTCTGTATTTACCTATTACAGGTTCAGATCTTCAAGTTATAATTTGCAATCACAATTTGTATTTAACAATGCTAAGTTGCGTATTTGTCTATTACAAGTTCAGATCTTCAAATTATAATTTGCAATAATAACTAGAAGCTATCAATTTTAAGTTCTGTATTTGACAATTACAAGTTCAGATCTTCAAGTTATTATTTGCAATAATAATTAGAAGCTATCAATTTTAAGTTCTGTATTTGACAATTACAAGTTCAGATCTTCAAGTTATAATTTGCAATAATAATTAGAAGCTATCAATTTTAAGTTCTGTATTTGACAATTACAAGTTCAGATCTTCAAGTTATAATTTGCAATAATAATTAGAAGCTATCAATTTTAAGTTCTGTATTTGACAATTACTAGTTCAGATCTTCAAGTTATAATTTGCACTAATAATTTGTATTTAACAATTTGAAGTTCTGTATTTGACTATTACAAGTTCAGATCTTCGAATTATTATTTGCAATGTTAGTTTGAATTTAACAATTCGAAGTTCTGTATTTACCTATTACAGGTTCAGATCTTCAAGTTATAATTTGCAATCACAATTTGTATTTAACAATGCAAAGTTGCGTATTTGTCTATTACAAGTTCTGATCTTCAAATTATAATTTGCAATAATAATTAGAAGCTATCAATTTTAAGTTCTGTATTTGACAATTACAAGTTCAGATCTTCAAGTTATTATTTGCAATAATAATTAGAAGCTATCAATTTTAAGTTCTGTATTTGACAATTACAAGTTCAGATCTTGAAGTTATAATTTACAATAATAATTAGAAGCTATCAATTTTAAGTTCTGTATTTCACAATTACAAGTTCAGATCTTCAAGTTATAATATGCAATAATAATTAGAAGCTATCAATTTTAAGTTCTGTATTTGACAATTACTAGTTCAGATCTTCAAGTTATAATTTGAAATAATAATTTGAATTTAACAAATCTAAGTTCTGTAATTCACTATTACAAGTTCAGATCTTCAAGTTATAATTTACAATAATAATTAGAAGCTATCAATTTTAAGTTCTGTATTTGACAATTACAAGTTCAGATCTTCAAGTTATAATTTGCACTAATAATTTGTATTTAACAATCTGAAGTTCTGTATTTGACAATTACAAGTTCAGATCTTCAAGTTATAATTTGCAATAATAATTAGAATCTATCAATTTTAAGTTCTGTATTTGACAATTACAAGTTGAGATCTTCAAGTTATTATTTGCAATAATAATTAGAAGCTATCAATTTTAAGTTCTGTATTTGACAATTACAAGTTCAGATCTTCAAGTTATAATTTGCAATAATAATTAGAAGCTATCAATTTTAAGTTCTGTATTTGACAATTACTAGTTCAGATCTCCAAGTTATTATTTGCAATAATAATTAGAAGCTATCAATTTTAAGTTCTGTATTTGACAATTACAAGTTCAGATCTTCAAGTTATAATTTACAATAATAATTAGAAGCTATCAATTTTAAGTTCTGTATTTGACTATTACAAGTTCAGATCTTCAAGTTATAATTTGCAATAATAATTAGAAGCTATCAATTTAAGTTCTGTATTTGACAATTACAAGTTCAGATCTTCAAGTTATAATTTGTATTTAACAATTAGTAGTTCTGTATTTGACAATTACAAGTTCAGATCTTCAAGTTATAATTTGCAATAATAATTAGAATCTATCAATTTTAAGTTCTGTATTTGACAATTACAAGTTGAGATCTTCAAGTTATTATTTGCACTAATAATTTGTATTTAACAATCTGAAGTTCTGTATTTGACAATTACAAGTTCAGATCTTCAAGTTATAATTTGCACTAATAATTTGTATTTAACAATCTGAAGTTCTGTATTTGACAATTACAAGTTCAGATCTTCAAGTTATAATTTGCAATAATAATTAGAATCTATCAATTTTAAGTTCTGTATTTGACAATTACAAGTTGAGATCTTCAAGTTATTATTTGCAATAATAATTAGAAGCTATCAATTTTAAGTTCTGTATTTGACAATTACAAGTTCAGATCTTCAAGTTATAATTTGCAATAATAATTAGAAGCTATCAATTTTAAGTTCTGTATTTGACAATTACTAGTTCAGATCTCCAAGTTATTATTTGCAATAATAATTAGAAGCTATCAATTTTAAGTTCTGTATTTGACAATTACAAGTTCAGATCTTCAAGTTATAATTTACAATAATAATTAGAAGCTATCAATTTTAAGTTCTGTATTTGACTATTACAAGTTCAGATCTTCAAGTTATAATTTGCAATAAGAATTAGAAGCTATCAATTTAAGTTCTGTATTTGACAATTACAAGTTCAGATCTTGAAGTTATAATTTACAATAATAATTAGAAGCTATCAATTTTAAGTTCTGTATTTCACAATTACAAGTTCAGATCTTCAAGTTATAATATGCAATAATAATTAGAAGCTATCAATTTTAAGTTCTGTATTTGACAATTACTAGTTCAGATCTTCAAGTTATAATTTGAAATAATAATTTGAATTTAACAAATCTAAGTTCTGTAATTCACTATTACAAGTTCAGATCTTCAAGTTATAATTTACAATAATAATTAGAAGCTATCAATTTTAAGTTCTGTATTTGACAATTACAAGTTCAGATCTTCAAGTTATAATTTGCACTAATAATTTGTATTTAACAATCTGAAGTTCTGTATTTGACAATTACAAGTTCAGATCTTCAAGTTATAATTTGCAATAATAATTAGAATCTATCAATTTTAAGTTCTGTATTTGACAATTACAAGTTGAGATCTTCAAGTTATTATTTGCAATAATAATTAGAAGCTATCAATTTTAAGTTCTGTATTTGACAATTACAAGTTCAGATCTTCAAGTTATAATTTGCAATAATAATTAGAAGCTATCAATTTTAAGTTCTGTATTTGACAATTACTAGTTCAGATCTCCAAGTTATTATTTGCAATAATAATTAGAAGCTATCAATTTTAAGTTCTGTATTTGACAATTACAAGTTCAGATCTTCAAGTTATAATTTACAATAATAATTAGAAGCTATCAATTTTAAGTTCTGTATTTGACTATTACAAGTTCAGATCTTCAAGTTATAATTTGCAATAATAATTAGAAGCTATCAATTTAAGTTCTGTATTTGACAATTACAAGTTCAGATCTTCAAGTTATAATTTGTATTTAACAATTAGTAGTTCTGTATTTGACAATTACAAGTTCAGATCTTCAAGTTATAATTTGCAATAATAATTAGAAGCTATCAATTTTAAGTTCTGTATTTGACAATTACTAGTTCAGATCTTCAAGTTATAATTTGCACTAATAATTTGTATTTAACAATTAGAAGTTCTGTATTTGACTATTACAAGTTCAGATCTTCGAATTATTATTTGCAATCTTAGTTTGAATTTAACAATTCGAAGTTCTGTATTTACCTATTACAGGTTCAGATCTTCAAGTTATAATTTGCAATCACAATTTGTATTTAACAATGCTAAGTTGCGTATTTGTCTATTACAAGTTCAGATCTTCAAATTATAATTTGCAATAATAATTAGAAGCTATCAATTTTAAGTTCTGTATTTGACAATTACAAGTTCAGATCTTCAAGTTATAATTTGCAATAATAATTAGAAGCTATCAATTTTAAGTTCTGTTTTTGACAATTACAAGTTCAGATCTTCAAGTTATAATTTGCAATAATAATTAGAAGCTATCAATTTTAAGTTCTGTATTTGACAATTACTAGTTCAGATCTCCAAGTTATTATTTGCAATAATAATTAGAAGCTATCAATTTTAAGTTCTGTATTTGACAATTACAAGTTCAGATCTTCAAGTTATAATTTACAATAATAATTAGAAGCTATCAATTTTAAGTTCTGTATTTGACTATTACAAGTTCAGATCTTCAAGTTATAATTTGCAATAATAATTAGAAGCTATCAATTTTAAGTTCTGTATTTGACAATTACAAGTTCAGATCTTCAAGTTATAATTTGTATTTAACAATTAGTAGTTCTGTATTTGACAATTACAAGTTCAGATCTTCAAGTTATAATTTGCAATAATAATTAGAAGCTATCAATTTTAAGTTCTGTATTTGACAATTACTAGTTCAGATCTTCAAGTTATAATTTGCACTAATAATTTGTATTTAACAATTTGAAGTTCTGTATTTGACTATTACAAGTTCAGATCTTCGAATTATTATTTGCAATCTTAGTTTGAATTTAACAATTCGAAGTTCTGTATTTACCTATTACAGGTTCAGATCTTCAAGTTATAATTTGCAATCACAATTTGTATTTAACAATGCTAAGTTGCGTATTTGTCTATTACAAGTTCAGATCTTCAAATTATAATTTGCAATAATAATTAGAAGCTATCAATTTTAAGTTCTGTATTTGACAATTACAAGTTCAGATCTTCAAGTTATTATTTGCAATAATAATTAGAAGATATCAATTTTAAGTTCTGTATTTGACAATTACAAGTTCAGATCTTGAAGTTATAATTTACAATAATAATTAGAAGCTATCAATTTTAAGTTCTGTATTTCACAATTACAAGATCAGATCTTCAAGTTATAATATGCAATAATAATTAGAAGCTATCAATTTTAAGTTCTGTATTTGACAATTACTAGTTCAAATCTTCAAGTTATAATTTGAAATAATAATTTGAATTTAACAAATCTAAGTTCTGTAATTCACTATTACAAGTTCAGATCTTCAAGTTATAATTTACAATAATAATTAGAAGCTATCAATTTGAAGTTCTGTATTTGACAATTACAAGTTCAGATCTTCAAGTTATAATTTGCACTAATAATTTGTATTTAACAATTTGAAGTTCTGTATTTGACAATTACAAGTTCAGATCTTCAAGTTATAATTTGCAATAATAATTAGAATCTATCAATTTTAAGTTCTGTATTTGACAATTACAAGTTCAGATCTTCAAGTTATTATTTGCAATAATAATTAGAAGCTATCAATTTTAAGTTCTGTATTTGACAGATACATGTTCAGATCTTCAAGTTATAATTTGCAATAATAATTAGAAGCTATCAATTTTAAGTTCTGTATTTGACAATTACTAGTTCAGATCTCCAAGTTATTATTTGCAATAATAATTAGAAGCTATCAATTTTAAGTTCTGTATTTGACAATTACAAGTTCAGATCTTCAAGTTATAATTTGCAATAATAATTAGAATCTATCAATTTTAAGTTCTGTATTTGACAATTACAAGTTGAGATCTTCAAGTTATTATTTGCAATAATAATTAGAAGCTATCAATTTTAAGTTCTGTATTTGACAATTACAAGTTCAGATCTTCAAGTTATAATTTGCAATAATAATTAGAAGCTATCAATTTTAAGTTCTGTATTTGACAATTACTAGTTCAGATCTCCAAGTTATTATTTGCAATAATAATTAGAAGCTATCAATTTTAAGTTCTGTATTTGACAATTACAAGTTCAGATCTTCAAGTTATAATTTACAATAATAATTAGAAGCTATCAATTTTAAGTTCTGTATTTGACTATTACAAGTTCAGATCTTCAAGTTATAATTTGCAATAATAATTAGAAGCTATCAATTTAAGTTCTGTATTTGACAATTACAAGTTCAGATCTTCAAGTTATAATTTGTATTTAACAATTAGTAGTTCTGTATTTGACAATTACAAGTTCAGATCTTCAAGTTATAATTTGCAATAATAATTAGAAGCTATCAATTTTAAGTTCTGTATTTGACAATTACTAGTTCAGATCTTCAAGTTATAATTTGCACTAATAATTTGTATTTAACAATTAGAAGTTCTGTATTTGACTATTACAAGTTCAGATCTTCGAATTATTATTTGCAATCTTAGTTTGAATTTAACAATTCGAAGTTCTGTATTTACCTATTACAGGTTCAGATCTTCAAGTTATAATTTGCAATCACAATTTGTATTTAACAATGCTAAGTTGCGTATTTGTCTATTACAAGTTCTGATCTTCAAATTATAATTTGCAATAATAATTAGAAGCTATCAATTTTAAGTTCTGTATTTGACAATTACAAGTTCAGATCTTCAAGTTATTATTTGCAATAATAATTAGAAGCTATCAATTTTAAGTTCTGTATTTGACAATTACAAGTTCAGATCTTGAAGTTATAATTTACAATAATAATTAGAAGCTATCAATTTTAAGTTCTGTATTTCACAATTACAAGTTCAGATCTTCAAGTTATAATATGCAATAATAATTAGAAGCTATCAATTTTAAGTTCTGTATTTGACAATTACTAGTTCAGATCTTCAAGTTATAATTTGAAATAATAATTTGAATTTAACAAATCTAAGTTCTGTAATTCACTATTACAAGTTCAGATCTTCAAGTTATAATTTACAATAATAATTAGAAGCTATCAATTTTAAGTTCTGTATTTGACAATTACAAGTTCAGATCTTCAAGTTATAATTTGCACTAATAATTTGTATTTAACAATCTGAAGTTCTGTATTTGACAATTACAAGTTCAGATCTTCAAGTTATAATTTGCAATAATAATTAGAATCTATCAATTTTAAGTTCTGTATTTGACAATTACAAGTTGAGATCTTCAAGTTATTATTTGCAATAATAATTAGAAGCTATCAATTTTAAGTTCTGTATTTGACAATTACAAGTTCAGATCTTCAAGTTATAATTTGCAATAATAATTAGAAGCTATCAATTTTAAGTTCTGTATTTGACAATTACTAGTTCAGATCTCCAAGTTATTATTTGCAATAATAATTAGAAGCTATCAATTTTAAGTTCTGTATTTGACAATTACAAGTTCAGATCTTCAAGTTATAATTTACAATAATAATTAGAAGCTATCAATTTTAAGTTCTGTATTTGACTATTACAAGTTCAGATCTTCAAGTTATAATTTGCAATAATAATTAGAAGCTATCAATTTAAGTTCTGTATTTGACAATTACAAGTTCAGATCTTCAAGTTATAATTTGTATTTAACAATTAGTAGTTCTGTATTTGACAATTACAAGTTCAGATCTTCAAGTTATAATTTGCAATAATAATTAGAAGCTATCAATTTTAAGTTCTGTATTTGACAATTACTAGTTCAGATCTTCAAGTTATAATTTGCACTAATAATTTGTATTTAACAATTAGAAGTTCTGTATTTGACTATTACAAGTTCAGATCTTCGAATTATTATTTGCAATCTTAGTTTGAATTTAACAATTCGAAGTTCTGTATTTACCTATTACAGGTTCAGATCTTCAAGTTATAATTTGCAATCACAATTTGTATTTAACAATGCTAAGTTGCGTATTTGTCTATTACAAGTTCAGATCTTCAAATTATAATTTGCAATAATAATTAGAAGCTATCAATTTTAAGTTCTGTATTTGACAATTACAAGTTCAGATCTTCAAGTTATAATTTGCAATAATAATTAGAAGCTATCAATTTTAAGTTCTGTTTTTGACAATTACAAGTTCAGATCTTCAAGTTATAATTTGCAATAATAATTAGAAGCTATCAATTTTAAGTTCTGTATTTGACAATTACTAGTTCAGATCTCCAAGTTATTATTTGCAATAATAATTAGAAGCTATCAATTTTAAGTTCTGTATTTGACAATTACAAGTTCAGATCTTCAAGTTATAATTTACAATAATAATTAGAAGCTATCAATTTTAAGTTCTGTATTTGACTATTACAAGTTCAGATCTTCAAGTTATAATTTGCAATAATAATTAGAAGCTATCAATTTTAAGTTCTGTATTTGACAATTACAAGTTCAGATCTTCAAGTTATAATTTGTATTTAACAATTAGTAGTTCTGTATTTGACAATTACAAGTTCAGATCTTCAAGTTATAATTTGCAATAATAATTAGAAGCTATCAATTTTAAGTTCTGTATTTGACAATTACTAGTTCAGATCTTCAAGTTATAATTTGCACTAATAATTTGTATTTAACAATTTGAAGTTCTGTATTTGACTATTACAAGTTCAGATCTTCGAATTATTATTTGCAATCTTAGTTTGAATTTAACAATTCGAAGTTCTGTATTTACCTATTACAGGTTCAGATCTTCAAGTTATAATTTGCAATCACAATTTGTATTTAACAATGCTAAGTTGCGTATTTGTCTATTACAAGTTCAGATCTTCAAATTATAATTTGCAATAATAATTAGAAGCTATCAATTTTAAGTTCTGTATTTGACAATTACAAGTTCAGATCTTCAAGTTATTATTTGCAATAATAATTAGAAGATATCAATTTTAAGTTCTGTATTTGACAATTACAAGTTCAGATCTTGAAGTTATAATTTACAATAATAATTAGAAGCTATCAATTTTAAGTTCTGTATTTCACAATTACAAGATCAGATCTTCAAGTTATAATATGCAATAATAATTAGAAGCTATCAATTTTAAGTTCTGTATTTGACAATTACTAGTTCAAATCTTCAAGTTATAATTTGAAATAATAATTTGAATTTAACAAATCTAAGTTCTGTAATTCACTATTACAAGTTCAGATCTTCAAGTTATAATTTACAATAATAATTAGAAGCTATCAATTTGAAGTTCTGTATTTGACAATTACAAGTTCAGATCTTCAAGTTATAATTTGCACTAATAATTTGTATTTAACAATTTGAAGTTCTGTATTTGACAATTACAAGTTCAGATCTTCAAGTTATAATTTGCAATAATAATTAGAATCTATCAATTTTAAGTTCTGTATTTGACAATTACAAGTTCAGATCTTCAAGTTATTATTTGCAATAATAATTAGAAGCTATCAATTTTAAGTTCTGTATTTGACAGATACATGTTCAGATCTTCAAGTTATAATTTGCAATAATAATTAGAAGCTATCAATTTTAAGTTCTGTATTTGACAATTACTAGTTCAGATCTCCAAGTTATTATTTGCAATAATAATTAGAAGCTATCAATTTTAAGTTCTGTATTTGACAATTACAAGTTCAGATCTTCAAGTTATAATTTGCAATAATAATTAGAATCTATCAATTTTAAGTTCTGTATTTGACAATTACAAGTTGAGATCTTCAAGTTATTATTTGCAATAATAATTAGAAGCTATCAATTTTAAGTTCTGTATTTGACAATTACAAGTTCAGATCTTCAAGTTATAATTTGCAATAATAATTAGAAGCTATCAATTTTAAGTTCTGTATTTGACAATTACTAGTTCAGATCTCCAAGTTATTATTTGCAATAATAATTAGAAGCTATCAATTTTAAGTTCTGTATTTGACAATTACAAGTTCAGATCTTCAAGTTATAATTTACAATAATAATTAGAAGCTATCAATTTTAAGTTCTGTATTTGACTATTACAAGTTCAGATCTTCAAGTTATAATTTGCAATAATAATTAGAAGCTATCAATTTAAGTTCTGTATTTGACAATTACAAGTTCAGATCTTCAAGTTATAATTTGTATTTAACAATTAGTAGTTCTGTATTTGACAATTACAAGTTCAGATCTTCAAGTTATAATTTGCAATAATAATTAGAAGCTATCAATTTTAAGTTCTGTATTTGACAATTACTAGTTCAGATCTTCAAGTTATAATTTGCACTAATAATTTGTATTTAACAATTAGAAGTTCTGTATTTGACTATTACAAGTTCAGATCTTCGAATTATTATTTGCAATCTTAGTTTGAATTTAACAATTCGAAGTTCTGTATTTACCTATTACAGGTTCAGATCTTCAAGTTATAATTTGCAATCACAATTTGTATTTAACAATGCTAAGTTGCGTATTTGTCTATTACAAGTTCAGATCTTCAAATTATAATTTGCAATAATAATTAGAAGCTATCAATTTTAAGTTCTGTATTTGACAATTACAAGTTCAGATCTTCAAGTTATAATTTGCAATAATAATTAGAAGCTATCAATTTTAAGTTCTGTTTTTGACAATTACAAGTTCAGATCTTCAAGTTATAATTTGCAATAATAATTAGAAGCTATCAATTTTAAGTTCTGTATTTGACAATTACTAGTTCAGATCTCCAAGTTATTATTTGCAATAATAATTAGAAGCTATCAATTTTAAGTTCTGTATTTGACAATAACAAGTTCAGATCTTCAAGTTATAATTTACAATAATAATTAGAATCTATCAATTTTAAGTTCTGTATTTGACTATTACAAGTTCAGATCTTCAAGTTATAATTTGCAATAATAATTAGAAGCTATCAATTTTAAGTTCTGTATTTGACAATTACAAGTTCAGATCTTCAAGTTATAATTTGCAATAATAATTAGAAGCTATCAATTTTAAGTTCTGTATTTGACAATTACTAGTTCAGATCTTCAAGTTATAATTTGCACTAATAATTTGTATTTAACAATTAGAAGTTCTGTATTTGACTATTACAAGTTCAGATCTTCGAATTATTATTTGCAATCTTAGTTTGAATTTAACAATTCGAAGTTCTGTATTTACCTATTACAGGTTCAGATCTTCAAGTTATAATTTGCAATCACAATTTGTATTTATCAATGCTAAGTTGCGTATTTGTCTATTACAAGTTCAGATCTTCAAATTATAATTTGCAATAATAATTAGAAGCTATCAATTTTAAGTTCTGTATTTGACAATTACAAGTTCAGATCTTCAAGTTATTATTTGCAATAATAATTAGAAGCTATCAATTTTAAGTTCTGTATTTGACAATTACAAGTTCAGATCTTGAAGTTATAATTTACAATAATAATTAGAAGCTATCAATTTTAAGTTCTGTATTTCACAATTACAAGTTCAGATCTTCAAGTTATAATATGCAATAATAATTAGAAGCTATCAATTTTAAGTTCTGTATTTGACAATTACTAGTTCAAATCTTCAAGTTATAATTTGTAATAATAATTTGAATTTAACAAATCTAAGTTCTGTAATTCACTATTACAAGTTCAGATCTTCAAGTTATAATTTACAATAATAATTAGAAGCTATCAATTTTAAGTTCTGTATTTGACAATTACAAGTTCAGATCTTCAAGTTATAATTTGCACTAATAATTTGTATTTAACAATTTGAAGTTCTGTATTTGACAATTACAAGTTCAGATCTTCAAGTTATAATTTGCAATAATAATTAGAATCTATCAATTTTAAGTTCTGTATTTGACAATTACAAGTTCAGATCTTCAAGTTATTATTTGCAATAATAATTAGAAGCTATCAATTTTAAGTTCTGTATTTGACAATTACAAGTTCAGATCTTCAAGTTATAATTTGCAATAATAATTAGAAGCTATCAATTTTAAGTTCTGTATTTGACAATTACTAGTTCAGATCTCCAAGTTATTATTTGCAATAATAATTAGAAGCTATCAATTTTAAGTTCTGTATTTGACAATTACAAGTTCAGATCTTCAAGTTATAATTTACAATAATAATTAGAAGCTATCAATTTTAAGTTCTGTATTTGACTATTACAAGTTCAGATCTTCAAGTTATAATTTGCAATAATAATTAGAAGCTATCAATTTAATTTCTGTATTTGACAATTACAAGTTCAGATCTTCAAGTTATAATTTGTATTTAACAATTAGTAGTTCTGTATTTGACAATTACAAGTTCAGATCTTCAAGTTATAATTTGCAATAATAATTAGAAGCTATCAATTTTAAGTTCTGTATTTGACAATTACTAGTTCAGATCTTCAAGTTATAATTTGCACTAATAATTTGTATTTAACAATTAGAAGTTCTGTATTTGACTATTACAAGTTCAGATCTTCGAATTATTATTTGCAATCTTAGTTTGAATTTAACAATTCGAAGTTCTGTATTTACCTATTACAGGTTCAGATCTTCAAGTTATAATTTTCAATCACAATTTGTATTTAACAATGCTAAGTTGCGTATTTGTCTATTACAAGTTCAGATCTTCAAATTATAATTTGCAATAATAATTAGAAGCTATCAATTTTAAGTTCTGTATTTGACAATTACAAGTTCAGATCTTCAAGTTATTATTTGCAATAATAATTAGAAGCTATCAATTTTAAGTTCTGTATTTGACGATTACAAGTTCAGATCTTGAAGTTATAATTTACAATAATAATTAGAATCTATCAATTTAAAGTTCTGTATTTCACAATTACAAGTTCAGATCTTCAAGTTATAATATGCAATAATAATTAGAAGCTATCAATTTTAAGTTCTGTATTTGACAATTACTAGTTCAGATCTTCAAGTTATAATTTGAAATAATAATTTGAATTTAACAAATCTAAGTTCTGTAATTCACTATTACAAGTTCAGATCTTCAAGTTATAATTTACAATAATAATTAGAAGCTATCAATTTTAAGTTCTGTATTTGACAATTACAAGTTGAGATCTTCAAGTTATAATTTGCACTAATAATTTGTATTTAACAATTTGAAGTTCTGTATTTGACAATTACAAGTTCAGATCTTCAAGTTATAATTTGCAATAATAATTAGAAGCTATCAATTTTAAGTTCTGTATTTGACAATTACAAGTTCAGATCTTCAAGTTATAATTTGCAATATTAATTAGAAGCTATCAATTTTAAGTTCTGTATTTGACAATTACTAGTTCAGATCTTCAAGTTATAATTTGCACTAATAATTTGTATTTAACAATTTGAAGTTCTGTATTTGACTATTACAAGTTCAGATCTTCGAATTATTATTTGCAATCTTAGTTTGAATTTAACAATTCGAAGTTCTGTATTTACCTATTACAGGTTCAGATCTTCAAGTTATAATTTGCAATCACAATTTGTATTTAACAATGCTAAGTTGCGTATTTGTCTATTACAAGTTCAGATCTTCAAATTATAATTTGCAATAATAATTAGAAGCTATCAATTTTAAGTTCTGTATTTGACAATTACTAGTTCAGATCTTCAAGTTTTTATTTGCAATAATAATTAGAAGCTATCAATTTTAAGTTCTGTATTTGACAATTACAAGTTCAGATCTTGAAGTTATAATTTACAATAATAATTAGAAGCTATCAATTTTAAGTTCTGTATTTCACAATTACAAGTTCAGATCTTCAAGTTATAATATGCAATAATAATTAGAAGCTATCAATTTTAAGTTCTGTATTTGACAATTACTAGTTCAGATCTTCAAGTTATAATTTGAAATAATAATTTGAATTTAACAAATCTAAGTTCTGTAATTCACTATTACAAGTTCAGATCTTCCAGTTATAATTTACAATAATAATTAGAAGCTATCAATTTTAAGTTCTGTATTTGACAATTACAAGTTCAGATCTTCAAGTTATAATTTGCAATAATAATTAGAAGCTATCAATTTTAAGTTCTGTATTTGACAATTACTAGTTCAGATCTTCAAGTTATAATTTGAAATAATAATTGAATTTAACAAATCTAAGTTCTGTAATTCACTATTACAAGTTCAGATCTTCAAGTTATAATTTACAATAATAATTAGAAGCTATCAATTTTAAGTTCTGTATTTGACTATTACAAGTTCAGATCTTCAAGTTATAATTTGCAATAATAATTAGAAGCTATCAATTTTAAGTTCTGTATTTGACAATTACAAGTTCAGATCTTCAAGTTATAATTTGCACTAATAATTTGTATTTAACAATTAGAAGTTCTGTATTTGACAATTACAAGTTCAGATCTTCAAGTTATAATTTGCAATAATAATTAGAAGCTATCAATTTTAGTTCTGTATTTAACAATTACAAGTTCAGATCTCAAGTTATAATATGCAATAATAATTAGAAGCTATCAATTTTAAGTTCTGTATTTGACAATTACTAGTTCATATCTTCAAGTTATAATTTGAAATAATAATTTGAATTTAACAAATCTAAGTTCTGTAATTCACTATTACAAGTTCAGATCTTCAAGTTATAATTTACAATAATAATTAGAAGCTATCAATTTTAAGTTCTGTATTTGACAATTACAAGTTCCGATCTTCAAGTTATAATTTGCAATAATAATTAGAAGCTATCAATTTTATGTTCTGTATTTGACAATTACAAGTTCAGATCTTCAAGTTATAATTTGCAATAATAATTAGAAGCTATCAATTTTAAGTTCTGTATTTGACAATTACAAGTTCAGATCTTCAAGTTATAATTTGCAATAATAATTAGAAGCTATCAATTTTAAGTTCTGTATTTGACAATTACTAGTTCAGATCTCCAAGTCATTATTTGCAATAATAATTAGAAGCTATCAATTTTAAGTTCTGTATTTGACAATTACAAGTTCAGATCTTCAAGTTATAATTTACAATAATAATTAGAAGCTATCAATTTTAAGTTCTGTATTTGACAATTACAAGTTCAGATCTTCTAGTTATAATTTGCAATAATAATTAGAAGCTATCAATTTTAAGTTCTGTATTTGACAATTACTAGTTCAGATCTGCAAGTTATTATTTGCAATAATAATTAGAAGCTATCAATTTTAAGTTCTGTATTTGACAATTACAAGTTCAGATCTTCAAGTTATAATTTACAATAATAATTAGAAGCTATCAATTTTAAGTTCTGTATTTGACAATTACAAGTTCAGATCTTCAAGTTATAATTTGCAATAATAATTAGAAGCTATCAATTTTAAGTTCTGTATTTGACAATTACAAGTTCAGATCTTCAAGTTATAATTTACAATAATAATTAGAAGCTATCAATTTTAAGTTCTGTATTTGACAATTACAAGTTCAGATCTTCAAGTTATAATTTGCAATAATAATTAGAAGCTATTAATTTTAAGTTCTGTAATTGACAATTACAAGTTCAGATCTTCAAGTTATAATTTGAAATAATAATTAGAAGCTATCAATTTTATGTTCTGTATTTGACAATTACAAGTTCAGATCTTCAAGTTATAATTTGCAATAATAATTAGCAGCTATCAATTTTAAGTTCTGTATTTGACAATTACAAGTTCAGATCTTCAAGTTATAATTTACAATAATAATTAGAAGCTATCAATTTTAAGTTCTGTATTTGACAATTACTAGTTCAGATCTTCAAGTTATAATTTGAAATAATAATTGAATTTAACAAATCTAAGTTCTGTAATTCACTATTACAAGTTCAGATCTTCAAGTTATAATTTACAATAATAATTAGAAGCTATCAATTTTAAGTTCTGTATTTGACTATTACAAGTTCAGATCTTCAAGTTATAATTTGCAATAATAATTAGAAGCTATCAATTTTAAGTTCTGTATTTGACAATTACAAGTTCAGATCTTCAAGTTATAATTTGCACTAATAATTTGTATTTAACAATTAGAAGTTCTGTATTTGACAATTACAAGTTCAGATCTTCAAGTTATAATTTGCAATAATAATTAGAAGCTATAATTTTAAGTTCTGTATTTGACAATTACTAGTTCAGATCTTCAAGTTATAATTTGAAATAATAATTTGAATTTAACAAATCTAAGTTCTGTAATTCACTATTACAAGTTCAGATCTTCAAGTTATAATTTACAATAATAATTAGAAGCTATCAGTTTTAAGTTCTGTATTTGATAATTACAAGTTCAGATCTTCAAGTTATAATTTGCACTACTAATTTGTATTTAACAATTAGAAGATCTGTATTTGACAATTACAAGTTCATATCTTCAAGTTATAATATGCAATAATAATTAGAAGCTATCAATTTTAAGTTCTGTATTCGACAATTACTAGTTCAGATCTTCAAGTTATAATTTGAAATAATAATTTGAATTTAACAAATCTAAGTTCTGTAATTCACTATTACAAGTTCAGATCTTCAAGTTATAATTTGCAATAATAATTAGAAGCTATCAATTTTAAGTTCTGTATTTGACAATTACAAGTTCAGATCTTCAAGTTATAATTTGCAATAATAATTAGAAGCTATCAATTTTAAGTTCTGTATTTGACAATTACAAGTTCAGATCTTCAAGTTATAAATTGAAATAATAATTAGAAGCTATCAATTTTAAGTTCTGTATTTGACAATTACAAGTTCAGATCTTCAAGTTATAATATGCACTAATAATTTGTATTTAACAATTAGAAGTTCTGTATTTGACAATTACAAGTTCAGATCTTCAAGTTATAATATGCAATAATAATTAGAAGCTATCAATTTTAAGTTCTGTATTCGACAATTACTAGTTCAGATCTTCAAGTTATAATTTGAAATAATAATTTGAATTTAACAAATCTAAGTTCTGTAATTCACTATTACAAGTTCAGATCTTCAAGTTATAATTTGCAATAATAATTAGAAGCTATCAATTTTAAGTTCTGTATTTGACAATTACAGGTTCAGATCTTCAAGTTATAATTTGCAATCACAATTTGTATTTAACAATGCTAAGTTGCGTATTTGTCTATTACAAGTTCAGATCTTCAAATTATAATTTGCAATAATAATTAGAAGCTATCAATTTTAAGTTCTGTATTTGACAATTACAAGTTCAGATCTTCAAGTTATTATTTGCAATAATAATTAGAAGCTATCAATTTTAAGTTCTGTATTTGACAATTACAGGTTCAGATCTTCAAGTTATAATTTGCAATCACAATTTGTATTTAACAATGCTAAGTTGCGTATTTGTCTATTACAAGTTCAGATCTTCAAATTATAATTTGCAATAATAATTAGAAGCTATCAATTTTAAGTTCTGTATTTGACAATTACAAGTTCAGATCTTCAAGTTATTATTTGCAATAATAATTAGAAGCTATCAATTTTAAGTTCTGTATTTGACAATTACAAGTTCAGATCTTAAAGTTATAATTTACAATAATAATTAGAAGCTATCAATTTTAAGTTCTGTATTTCACAATTACAAGTTCAGATCTTCAAGTTATAATATGCAATAATAATTAGAAGCTATCAATTTTAAGTTCTGTATTTGACAATTACTAGTTCAGATCTTCAAGTTATAATTTGAAATAATAATTTGAATTTAACAAATCTAAGTTCTGTAATTCACTATTACAAGTTCAGATCTTCAAGTTATAATTTACAATAATAATTAGAAGCTATCAATTTTAAGTTATGTATTTGACAATTACAAGTTCAGATCTTCAAGTTATAATTTGCACTAATAATTTGTATTTAACAATTTGAAGTTCTGTATTTGACAATTACAAGTTCAGATCTTCAAGTTATAATTTGCAATAATAATTAGAATCTATCAATTTTAAGTTCTGTATTTGACAATTACAAGTTCAGATCTTCAAGTTATTATTTGCAATAAAAATTAGAAGCTATCAATTTTAAGTTCTGTATTTGACAATTACAAGTTCAGATCTTCAAGTTATTATTTGCAATAATAATTAGAAGCTATCAATTTTAAGTTCTGTATTTGACAATTACAAGTTCAGATCTTCTAGTTATAATTTGCACTAATAATTTGTATTTAACAATTAGAAGTTCTGTATTTGACAATTACAAGTTCAGATCTTCAAGTTATAATTTGCAATAATAATTAGAAGCTATCAATTTTAAGTTCTGTATTTGACAATTACTAGTTCAGATCTTCAAGTTATAATTTGCACTAATAATTTGTATTTAACAATTAGAAGTTCTGTATTTGACTATTACAAGTTCAGATCTTCGAATTATTATTTGCAATCTTAGTTTGAATTTAACAATTCGAAGTTCTGTATTTACCTATTACAGGTTCAGATCTTCAAGTTATAATTTGCAATCACAATTTGTATTTAACAATGCTAAGTTGCGTGTTTGTCTATTACAAGTTCAGATCTTCAAATTATAATTTGCAATAATAATTAGAAGCTATCAATTTTAAGTTCTGTATTTGACAATTACAAGTTCAGATCTTCAAGTTATTATTTGCAATAATAATTAGAAGCTATCAATTTTAAGTTCTGTATTTGACAATTACAAGTTCAGATCTTGAAGTTATAATTTACAATAATAATTAGAAGCTATCAATTTTAAGTTCTGTATTTAACAATTACAAGTTCAGATCTTCAAGTTATAATATGCAATAATAATTAGAAGCTAAAAATTTTAAGTTCTGTATTTGACAATTACTAGTTCAGATCTTCAAGTTATAATTTGAAATAATAATTTGAATTTAACAAATCTAAGTTCTGTAATTCACTATTACAAGTTCAGATCTTCAAGTTATAATTTACAATAATAATTAGAAGCTATCAATTTTAAGTTATGTATTTGACAATTACAAGTTCAGATCTTCAAGTTATAATTTGCACTAATAATTTGTATTTAACAATTTGAAGTTCTGTATTTGACAATTACAAGTTCAGATCTTCAAGTTATAATTTGCAGTAATAATTAGAATCTATCAATTTTAAGTTCTGTATTTGACAATTACAAGTTCAGATCTTCAAGTTATTATTTGCAATAAAAATTAGAAGCTATCAATTTTAAGTTCTGTATTTGACAATTACAAGTTCAGATCTTCAAGTTATTATTTGCAATAATAATTAGAAGCTATCAATTTTAAGTTCTGTATTTGACAATTACAAGTTCAGATCTTGAAGTTATAATTTACAATAATAATTAGAAGCTATCAATTTTAAGTTCTGTATTTGACTATTACAAGTTCAGATCTTCAAGTTATAATTTGCAATAATAATTAGAAGCTATCAATTTTAAGTTCTGTATTTGACAATTACAAGTTCAGATCTTCAAGTTATAATTTGCACTAATAATTTGTATTTAACAATTAGAAGTTCTGTATTTGACAATTACAAGTTCAGATCTTCAAGTTATAATTTGCAATAATAATTAGAAGCTATCAATTTTAAGTTCTGTATTTGACAATTACTAGTTCAGATCTTCAAGTTATAATTTGCACTAATAATTTGTATTTAACAATTAGAAGTTCTGTATTTGACTATTACAAGTTCAGATCTTCGAATTATTATTTGCAATCTTAGTTTGAATTTAACAATTCGAAGTTCTGTATTTACCTATTACAGGTTCAGATCTTCAAGTTATAATTTGCAATCACAATTTGTATTTAACAATGCTAAGTTGCGTGTTTGTCTATTACAAGTTCAGATCTTCAAATTATAATTTGCAATAATAATTAGAAGCTATCAATTTTAAGTTCTGTATTTGACAATTACAAGTTCAGATCTTCAAGTTATTATTTGCAATAATAATTAGAAGCTATCAATTTTAAGTTCTGTATTTGACAATTACAAGTTCAGATCTTGAAGTTATAATTTACAATAATAATTAGAAGCTATCAATTTTAAGTTCTGTATTTAACAATTACAAGTTCAGATCTTCAAGTTATAATATGCAATAATAATTAGAAGCTAAAAATTTTAAGTTCTGTATTTGACAATTACTAGTTCAGATCTTCAAGTTATAATTTGAAATAATAATTTGAATATCACAAATCTAAGTTCTGTAATTCACTATTACAAGTTCAGATCTTCAAGTTATAATTTACAATAATAATTAGAAGCTATCAATTTTAAGTTCTGGATTTGACAATTACAAGTTCAGATCTTCAAGTTATAATTTGCACTAATAATTTGTATTTAACAATTTGAAGTTCTGTATTTGACAATTACAAGTTCAGATCTTCAAGTTATAATTTGCAATAATAATTAGAAGCTATCAATTTTAAGTTCTGTATTTGACAATTACAAGTTCAGATCTTCAAGTTATAATTTGCAATAATAATTAGAAGCTATCAATTTTAAGTTCTGTATTTGACAATTACAAGTTCAGATCTTCAAGTTATAATTTGCAATAATAATTAGAAGCTATCAATTTTAAGTTCTGTATTTGACAATTACTAGTTCAGATCTCCAAGTTATTATTTGCAATAATAATTAGAAGCTATCAATTTTAAGTTCTGTATTTGACAATTACAAGTTCAGATCTTCAAGTTATAATTTACAATAATAATTAGAAGCTATCAATTTTAAGTTCTGTATTTGACTATTACAAGTTCAGATCTTCAAGTTATAATTTGCAATAATAATTAGAAGCTATCAATTTTAAGTTCTGTATTTGACAATTACAAGTTCAGATCTTCAAGTTATAATTTGTATTTAACAATTAGTAGTTCTGTATTTGACAATTACAAGTTCAGATCTTCAAGTTATAATTTGCAATAATAATTAGTAGCTATCAATTTTAAGTTCTGTATTTGACAATTACTAGTTCAGATCTTCAAGTTATAATTTGCACTAATAATTTGTATTTAACAATTAGAAGTTCTGTATTTGACTATTAATAGTTCAGATCTTCGAATTATTATTTGCAATCTTAGTTTGAATTTAACAATTCGAAGTTGTGTATTTACCTATTACAGGTTCAGATCTTCAAGTTATAATTTGCAATCACAATTTGTATTTAACAATGCTAAGTTGCATATTTGTCTATTACAAGTTCAGATCTTCAAATTATAATTTGCAATAATAATTAGGAGCTATCAATTGTAAGTTCTGTATTTCACAATTACAAGTTCAGTTCTTCAAGTTATAATATGCAATAATAATTAGAAGCTATCAATTTTAAGTTCTGTATTTGACAATTACTAGTTCAGATCTTCAAGTTATAATTTGAAATAATAATTTGAATTTAACAAATCTAAGTTCTATAATTCACTATTACAAGTTCAGATCTTCAAGTTATAATTTACAATAATAATTAGAAGCTATCAATTTTAAGTTCTGTATTTGACAATTACAAGTTCAGATCTTCAAGTTATAATTTGCACTAATAATTTGTATTTAACAATTTGAAGTTCTGTATTTGACAATTACAAGTTCAGATCTTCAAGTTATAATTTGCAATAATAATTAGAATCTATCAATTTTAAGTTCTGTATTTGACAATTACAAGTTCAGATCTTCAAGTTATTATTTGCAATAATAATTAGAAGCTATCAATTTTAAGTTCTGTATTTGACAATTACAAGTTCAGATCTTGAAGTTATAATTTACAATAATAATTAGAAGCTATCAATTTTAAGTTCTGTATTTAATAATTACAAGTTCAGATCTTCAAGTTATAATATGCAATAATAATTAGAAGCTATCAATTTTAATTTCTGTATTTGACAATTACTAGTTCAGATCTTCAAGTTATAATTTGAAATAATAATTTGAATTTAACAAATCTAAGTTCTGTAATTCACTATTACAAGTTCAGATCTTCAAGTTATAATTTACAATAATAATTAGAAGCTATCAATTTTAATTTCTGTATTTGACAATTACAAGTTCAGATCTTCAAGTTATAATTTGCAATAATAATTAGAAGCTATTAATTTTAAGTTCTGTATTTGACAATTACAAGTTCAGATCTTCAAGTTATAATTTGAAATAATAATTAGAAGCTATCAATTTTATGTTCTGTATTTGACAATTACAAGTTCAGATCTTCAAGTTATAATTTGCAATAATAATTAGAAGCTATCAATTTTAAGTTCTGTATTTGACAATTACAAGTTCAGATCTTCAAGTTATAATTTACAATAATAATTAGAAGCTATCAATTTTAAGTTCTGTATTTGACAATTACAAGTTCAGATCTTCAAGTTATAATTTGCAATAATAATTAGAAGCTATCAATTTTAAGTTCTGTATTTGACAATTACTAGTTCAGATCTTCAAGTTATAATTTGAAATAATAATTGAATTTAACAAATCTAAGTTCAGTAATTCACTATTACAAGTTCAGATCTTCAAGTTATAATTTACAATAATAATTAGAAGCTATCAATTTTAAGTTCTGTATTTGACTATTACAAGTTCAGATCTTCAAGTTATAATTTGCAATAATAATTAGAAGCTATCAATTTTAAGTTCTGTATTTGACAATTACAAGTTCAGATCTTCAAGTTATAATTTACAATAATAATTAGAAGCTATCAATTTTAAGTTCTGTATTTGACAATTACAAGTTCAGATCTTCAAGTTATAATTTGCACTAATAATTTGTATTTAACAATTTGAAGTTCTGTATTTGACAATTACTAGTTCAGATCTTCAAGTTATAATTTGAAATAATAATTTGAATTTAACAAATCTAAGTTCTGTAATTCACTATTACAAGTTCAGATCTTCAAGTTATAATTTACAATAATAATTAGAAGCTATCAATTTTAAGTTCTGTATTTGACAATTACAAGTTCAGATCTTCAAGTTATTATTTGCAATAATAATTAGAAGCTATCAATTTTAAGTTCTGCATTTGACAATTACAAGTTCAGATCTCGAAGTTATAATTTACAATAATAATTAGAAGCTATCAATTTTAAGTTCTGTATTTAACAATTACAAGTTCAGATCTCAAGTTATAATATGCAATAATAATTAGAAGCTATCAATTTTAAGTTCTGTATTTGACAATTACTAGTTCATATCTTCAAGTTATAATTTGAAATAATAATTTGAATTTAACAAATCTAAGTTCTGTAATTCACTATTACAAGTTCAGATCTTCAAGTTATAATTTACAATAATAATTAGAAGCTATCAATTTTAAGTTCTGTATTTGACAATTACAAGTTCAGATCTTCAAGTTATAATTTGCAATAATAATTAGAAGCTATCAATTTTATGTTCTGTATTTGACAATTACAAGTTCAGAACTTCAAGTTATAATTTGCAATAATAATTAGAAGCTATCAATTTTAAGTTCTGTATTTGACAATTACAAGTTCAGATCTTCAAGTTATAATTTGCAATAATAATTAGAAGCTATCAATTTTAAGTTCTGTATTTGACAATTACAAGTTCAGATCTTCAAGTTATAATTTGCAATAATAATTAGAAGCTATCAATTTTAAGTTCTGTATTTGACAATTACTAGTTCAGAACTCCAAGTTATTATTTGCAATAATAATTAGAAGCTATCAATTTTAAGTTCTGTATTTGACAATTACAAGTTCAGATCTTCAAGTTATAATTTACAATAATAATTAGAAGCTATCAATTTTAAGTTCTGTATTTGACTATTACAAGTTCAGATCTTCAAGTTATAATTTGCAATAATAATTAGAAGCTATCAATTTTAAGTTCTGTATTTCACAATTACAAGTTCAGATCTTCAAGTTATAATATGCAATAATAATTAGAAGCTATCAATTTTAAGTTCTGTATTTGACAATTACAAGTTCAGATCTTGAAGTTATAATTTACAATAATAATTAGAAGCTATCAATTTTAAGTTCTGTATTTAACAATTACAAGTTCAGATCTTCAAGTTATAATATGCAATAATAATTAGAAGCTATCAATTTTAATTTCTGTATTTGACAATTACTAGTTCAGATCTTCAAGTTATAATTTGAAATAATAATTTGAATTTAACAAATCTAAGTTCTGTAATTCACTATTACAAGTTCAGATCTTCAAGTTATAATTTACAATAATAATTAGAAGCTATAAATTTTAATTTCTGTATTTGACAATTACAAGTTCAGATCTTCAAGTTATAATTTGCAATAATAATTAGAAGCTATTAATTTTAAGTTCTGTATTTGACAATTACAAGTTCAGATCTTCAAGTTATAATTTGAAATAATAATTAGAAGCTATCAATTTTATGTTCTGTATTTGACAATTACAAGTTCAGATCTTCAAGTTATAATTTGCAATAATAATTAGAAGCTATCAATTTTAAGTTCTGTATTTGACAATTACAAGTTCAGATCTTCAAGTTATTATTTGCAATAATAATTAGAAGCTATCAATTATAAGTTCTGTATTTGACAATTACAAGTTCAGATCTTGAAGTTATAATTTACAATAATAATTAGAAGCTATCAATTTTAAGTTCTGTATTTCACAATTACAAGTTCAGATCTTCAAGTTATAATATGCAATAATAATTAGAAGCTATCAATTTTAAGTTCTGTATTTGACAATTACTAGTTCAGATCTTCAAGTTATAATTTGAAATAATAATTTGAATTTAACAAATCTAAGTTCTGTAATTCACTATTACAAGTTCAGATCTTCAAGTTATAATTTACAATAATAATTAGAAGCTATCAATTTTAAGTTCTCTATTTGACAATTACAAGTTCAGATCTTCAAGTTATAATTTGCACTAATAATTTGTATTTAACAATTTGAAGTTCTGTATTTGACAATTACAAGTTCAGATCTTCAAGTTATAATTTGCAATAATAATTAGAATCTATCAATTTTAAGTTCTATATTTGACAATTACAAGTTCAGATCTTCAAGTTATTATTTGCAATAATAATTAGAAGCTATCAATTTTAAGTTCTGTATTTGACAATTACAAGTTCAGATCTTGAAGTTATAATTTACAATAATAATTAGAAGCTATCAATTTTAAGTTCTGTATTTAACAATTACAAGTTCAGATCTTCAAGTTATAATATGCAATAATAATTAGAAGCTATCAATTTTAATTTCTGTATTTGACAATTACTAGTTCAGATCTTCAAGTTATAATTTGAAATAATAATTTGAATTTAACAAATCTAAGTTCTGTAATTCACTATTACAAGTTCAGATCTTCAAGTTATAATTTACAATAATAATTAGAAGCTATAAATTTTAATTTCTGTATTTGACAATTACAAGTTCAGATCTTCAAGTTATAATTTGCAATAATAATTAGAAGCTATTAATTTTAAGTTCTGTATTTGACAATTACGAGTTCAGATCTTCAAGTTATAATTTGAAATAATAATTAGAAGCTATCAATTTTATGTTCTGTATTTGACAATTACAAGTTCAGATCTTCAAGTTATAATTTGCAATAATAATTAGAAGCTATCAATTTTAAGTTCTGTATTTGACAATTACAAGTTCAGATCTTCAAGTTATAATTTACAATAATAATTAGAAGCTATCAATTTTAAGTTCTGTATTTGACAATTACAAGTTCAGATCTTCAAGTTATAATTTGCAATAATAATTAGAAGCTATCAATTTTAAGTTCTGTATTTGACAATTACTAGTTCAGATCTTCAAGTTATAATTTGCACTAATAATTTGTATTTAACAATTAGAAGTTCTGTATTTGACAATTACAAGTTCAGATCTTCAAGTTATAATTTGCAATAATAATTAGAAGCTATCAATTTTAAGTTCTGTATTTGACAATTACTAGTTCAGATCTTCAAGTTATAATTTGCACTAATAATTTGTATTTAACAATTAGAAGTTCTGTATTTGACTATTACAAGTTCAGATCTTCAAGTTATAATATGCAATAATAATTAGAAGCTATCAATTTTAAGTTCTGTATTTGACAATTACTAGTTCAGATCTTCAAGTTATAATTTGAAATAATAATTTGAATTTAACAAATCTAAGTTCTGTAATTCACTATTACAAGTTCAGATCTTCAAGTTATAATTTACAATAATAATTAGAAGCTATTAATTTTAAGTTCTGTATTTAACAATTACAAGTTCAGATCTTCAAGTTATAATATGCAATAATAATTAGAAGCTATCAATTTTAAGTTCTGTATTTGACAATTACTAGTTCAGATCTTCAAGTTATTATTTGCAATAATAATTAGAAGCTATCAATTATAAGTTCTGTATTTGACAATTACAAGTTCAGATCTTGAAGTTATAATTTACAATAATAATTAGAAGCTATCAATTTTAAGTTCTGTATTTCACAATTACAAGTTCAGATCTTCAAGTTATAATATGCAATAATAATTAGAAGCTATCAATTTTAAGTTCTGTATTTGACAATTACTAGTTCAGATCTTCAAGTTATAATTTGAAATAATAATTTGAATTTAACAAATCTAAGTTCTGTAATTCACTATTACAAGTTCAGATCTTCAAGTTATAATTTACAATAATAATTAGAAGCTATCAATTTTAAGTTCTCTATTTGACAATTACAAGTTCAGATCTTCAAGTTATTATTTGCAATAATAATTAGAAGCTATCAATTTTAAGTTCTGTATTTGACAATTACAAGTTCAGATCTTGAAGTTATAATTTACAATAATAATTAGAAGCTATCAATTTTAAGTTCTGTATTTAACAATTACAAGTTCAGATCTTCAAGTTATAATATGCAATAATAATTAGAAGCTAAAAATTTTAAGTTCTGTATTTGACAATTACTAGTTCAGATCTTCAAGTTATAATTTGAAATAATAATTTGAATTTAACAAATCTAAGTTCTGTAATTCACTATTACAAGTTCAGATCTTCAAGTTATAATTTACAATAATAATTAGAAGCTATAAATTTTAATTTCTGTATTTGACAATTACAAGTTCAGATCTTCAAGTTATAATTTGCAATAATAATTAGAAGCTATTAATTTTAAGTTCTGTATTTGACAATTACAAGTTCAGATCTTCAAGTTATAATTTGAAATAATAATTAGAAGCTATCAATTTTATGTTCTGTATTTGACAATTACAAGTTCAGATCTTCAAGTTATAATTTGCAATAATAATTAGAAGCTATCAATTTTAAGTTCTGTATTTGACAATTACAAGTTCAGATCTTCAAGTTATAATTTACAATAATAATTAGAAGCTATCAATTTTAAGTTCTGTATTTGACAATTACAAGTTCAGATCTTCAAGTTATAATTTGCAATAATAATTAGAAGCTATCAATTTTAAGTTCTGTATTTGACAATTACTAGTTCAGATCTTCAAGTTATAATTTGAAATAATAATTGAATTTAACAAATCTATGTTCTGTAATTCACTATTACAAGTTCAGATCTTCAAGTTATAATTTACAATAATAATTAGAAGCTATCAATTTTAAGTTCTGTATTTGACTATTACAAGTTCAGATCTTCAAGTTATAATTTGCAATAATAATTAGAAGCTATCAATTTTAAGTTCTGTAATTGACAATTACAAGTTCAGATCTTCAAGTTATAATTTGCACTAATAATTTGTATTTAACAATTAGAAGTTCTGTATTTGACAATTACAAGTTCAGATCTTCAAGTTATAATTTGCAATAATAATTAGAAGCTATCAATTTTAAGTTCTGTATTTGACAATTACTAGTTCAGATCTTCAAGTTATAATTTGCACTAATAAGTTGTATTTAACAATTAGAAGTTCTGTATTTGACTATTACAAGTTCAGATCTTCAAGTTATAATATGCAATAATAATTAGAAGCTATCAATTTTAAGTTCTGTATTTGACAATTACAAGTTCAGATCTTGAAGTTATAATTTACAATAATAATTAGAAGCTATCAATTTTAAGTTCTGTATTTAACAATTACAAGTTCAGATCTTCAAGTTATAATATGCAATAATAATTAGAAGCTATCAATTTTAATTTCTGTATTTGACAATTACTAGTTCAGATCTTCAAGTTATAATTTGAAATAATAATTTGAATTTAACAAATCTAAGTTCTGTATTTCACAATTACAAGTTCAGATCTTCAAGTTATAATTTGCAATAATAATTAGAAGCTATCAATTTTAAGTTCTGTATTTGACAATTACAAGTTCAGATCTTGAAGTTATAATTTACAATAATAATTAGAAGCTATCAATTTTAAGTTCTGTATTTAACAATTACAAGTTCAGATCTTCAAGTTATAATATGCAATAATAATTAGAAGCTATCAATTTTAATTTCTGTATTTGACAATTACTAGTTCAGATCTTCAAGTTATAATTTGAAATAATAATTTGAATTTAACAAATCTAAGTTCTGTAATTCACTATTACAAGTTCAGATCTTCAAGTTATAATTTACAATAATAATTAGAAGCTATAAATTTTAATTTCTGTATTTGACAATTACAAGTTCAGATCTTCAAGTTATAATTTGCAATAATAATTAGAAGCTATTAATTTTAAGTTCTGTATTTGACAATTACGAGTTCAGATCTTCAAGTTATAATTTGAAATAATAATTAGAAGCTATCAATTTTATGTTCTGTATTTGACAATTACAAGTTCAGATCTTCAAGTTATAATTTGCAATAATAATTAGAAGCTATCAATTTTAAGTTCTGTATTTGACAATTACAAGTTCAGATCTTCAAGTTATAATTTACAATAATAATTAGAAGCTATCAATTTTAAGTTCTGTATTTGACAATTACAAGTTCAGATCTTCAAGTTATAATTTGCAATAATAATTAGAAGCTATCAATTTTAAGTTCTGTATTTGACAATTACTAGTTCAGATCTTCAAGTTATAATTTGAAATAATAATTGAATTTAACAAATCTAAGTTCTGTAATTCACTATTACAAGTTCAGATCTTCAAGTTATAATTTACAATAATAATTAGAAGCTATCAATTTTAAGTTCTGTATTTGACTATTACAAGTTCAGATCTTCAAGTTATAATTTGCAATAATAATTAGAAGCTATCAATTTTAAGTTCTGTAATTGACAATTACAAGTTCAGATCTTCAAGTTATAATTTGCACTAATAATTTGTATTTAACAATTAGAAGTTCTGTATTTGACAATTACAAGTTCAGATCTTCAAGTTATAATTTGCAATAATAATTAGAAGCTATCAATTTTAAGTTCTGTATTTGACAATTACTAGTTCAGATCTTCAAGTTATAATTTGCACTAATAATTTGTATTTAACAATTAGAAGTTCTGTATTTGACTATTACAAGTTCAGATCTTCAAGTTATAATATGCAATAATAATTAGAAGCTATCAATTTTAAGTTCTGTATTTGACAATTACTAGTTCAGATCTTCAAGTTATAATTTGAAATAATAATTTGAATTTAACAAATCTAAGTTCTGTAATTCACTATTACAAGTTCAGATCTTCAAGTTATAATTTACAATAATAATTAGAAGCTATTAATTTTAAGTTCTGTATTTAACAATTACAAGTTCAGATCTTCAAGTTATAATATGCAATAATAATTAGAAGCTATCAATTTTAAGTTCTGTATTTGACAATTACTAGTTCAGATCTTCAAGTTATTATTTGCAATAATAATTAGAAGCTATCAATTATAAGTTCTGTATTTGACAATTACAAGTTCAGATCTTGAAGTTATAATTTACAATAATAATTAGAAGCTATCAATTTTAAGTTCTGTATTTCACAATTACAAGTTCAGATCTTCAAGTTATAATATGCAATAATAATTAGAAGCTATCAATTTTAAGTTCTGTATTTGACAATTACTAGTTCAGATCTTCAAGTTATAATTTGAAATAATAATTTGAATTTAACAAATCTAAGTTCTGTAATTCACTATTACAAGTTCAGATCTTCAAGTTATAATTTACAATAATAATTAGAAGCTATCAATTTTAAGTTCTCTATTTGACAATTACAAGTTCAGATCTTCAAGTTATTATTTGCAATAATAATTAGAAGCTATCAATTTTAAGTTCTGTATTTGACAATTACAAGTTCAGATCTTGAAGTTATAATTTACAATAATAATTAGAAGCTATCAATTTTAAGTTCTGTATTTAACAATTACAAGTTCAGATCTTCAAGTTATAATATGCAATAATAATTAGAAGCTAAAAATTTTAAGTTCTGTATTTGACAATTACTAGTTCAGATCTTCAAGTTATAATTTGAAATAATAATTTGAATTTAACAAATCTAAGTTCTGTAATTCACTATTACAAGTTCAGATCTTCAAGTTATAATTTACAATAATAATTAGAAGCTATAAATTTTAATTTCTGTATTTGACAATTACAAGTTCAGATCTTCAAGTTATAATTTGCAATAATAATTAGAAGCTATTAATTTTAAGTTCTGTATTTGACAATTACAAGTTCAGATCTTCAAGTTATAATTTGAAATAATAATTAGAAGCTATCAATTTTATGTTCTGTATTTGACAATTACAAGTTCAGATCTTCAAGTTATAATTTGCAATAATAATTAGAAGCTATCAATTTTAAGTTCTGTATTTGACAATTACAAGTTCAGATCTTCAAGTTATAATTTACAATAATAATTAGAAGCTATCAATTTTAAGTTCTGTATTTGACAATTACAAGTTCAGATCTTCAAGTTATAATTTGCAATAATAATTAGAAGCTATCAATTTTAAGTTCTGTATTTGACAATTACTAGTTCAGATCTTCAAGTTATAATTTGAAATAATAATTGAATTTAACAAATCTAAGTTCTGTAATTCACTATTACAAGTTCAGATCTTCAAGTTATAATTTACAATAATAATTAGAAGCTATCAATTTTAAGTTCTGTATTTGACTATTACAAGTTCAGATCTTCAAGTTATAATTTGCAATAATAATTAGAAGCTATCAATTTTAAGTTCTGTAATTGACAATTACAAGTTCAGATCTTCAAGTTATAATTTGCACTAATAATTTGTATTTAACAATTAGAAGTTCTGTATTTGACAATTACAAGTTCAGATCTTCAAGTTATAATTTGCAATAATAATTAGAAGCTATCAATTTTAAGTTCTGTATTTGACAATTACTAGTTCAGATCTTCAAGTTATAATTTGCACTAATAAGTTGTATTTAACAATTAGAAGTTCTGTATTTGACTATTACAAGTTCAGATCTTCAAGTTATAATATGCAATAATAATTAGAAGCTATCAATTTTAAGTTCTGTATTTGACAATTACAAGTTCAGATCTTGAAGTTATAATTTACAATAATAATTAGAAGCTATCAATTTTAAGTTCTGTATTTAACAATTACAAGTTCAGATCTTCAAGTTATAATATGCAATAATAATTAGAAGCTATCAATTTTAATTTCTGTATTTGACAATTACTAGTTCAGATCTTCAAGTTATAATTTGAAATAATAATTTGAATTTAACAAATCTAAGTTCTGTATTTCACAATTACAAGTTCAGATCTTCAAGTTATAATATGCAATAATAATTAGAAGCTATCAATTTTAAGTTCTGTATTTGACAATTACAAGTTCAGATCTTGAAGTTATAATTTACAATAATAATTAGAAGCTATCAATTTTAAGTTCTGTATTTAACAATTCCAAGTTCAGATCTTCAAGTTATAATATGCAATAATAATTAGAAGCTATCAATTTTAATTTCTGTATTTGACAATTACTAGTTCAGATCTTCAAGTTATAATTTGAAATAATAATTTGAATTTAACAAATCTAAGTTCTGTAATTCACTATTACAAGTTCAGATCTTCAAGTTATAATTTACAATAATAATTAGAAGCTATAAATTTTAATTTCTGTATTTGACAATTACAAGTTCAGATCTTCAAGTTATAATTTGCAATAATAATTAGAAGCTATTAATTTTAAGTTCTGTATTTGACAATTACAAGTTCAGATCTTCAAGTTATAATTTGAAATAATAATTAGAAGCTATCAATTTTATGTTCTGTATTTGACAATTACAAGTTCAGATCTTCAAGTTATAATTTGCAATAATAATTAGAAGCTATCAATTTTAAGTTCTGTATTTGACAATTACAAGTTCAGATCTTCAAGTTATTATTTGCAATAATAATTAGAAGCTATCAATTATAAGTTCTGTATTTGACAATTACAAGTTCAGATCTTGAAGTTATAATTTACAATAATAATTAGAAGCTATCAATTTTAAGTTCTGTATTTCACAATTACAAGTTCAGATCTTCAAGTTATAATATGCAATAATAATTAGAAGCTATCAATTTTAAGTTCTGTATTTGACAATTACTAGTTCAGATCTTCAAGTTATAATTTGAAATAATAATTTGAATTTAACAAATCTAAGTTCTGTAATTCACTATTACAAGTTCAGATCTTCAAGTTATAATTTACAATAATAATTAGAAGCTATCAATTTTAAGTTCTGTATTTGACAATTACAAGTTCAGATCTTCAAGTTATAATTTGCACTAATAATTTGTATTTAACAATTTGAAGTTCTGTATTTGACAATTACAAGTTCAGATCTTCAAGTTATAATTTGCAATAATAATTAGAATCTATCAATTTTAAGTTCTATATTTGACAATTACAAGTTCAGATCTTCAAGTTATTATTTGCAATAATAATTAGAAGCTATCAATTTTAAGTTCTGTATTTGACAATTACAAGTTCAGATCTTGAAGTTATAATTTACAATAATAATTAGAAGCTATCAATTTTAAGTTCTGTATTTAACAATTACAAGTTCAGATCTTCAAGTTATAATATGCAATAATAATTAGAAGCTATCAATTTTAATTTCTGTATTTGACAATTACTAGTTCAGATCTTCAAGTTATAATTTGAAATAATAATTTGAATTTAACAAATCTAAGTTCTGTAATTCACTATTACAAGTTCAGATCTTCAAGTTATAATTTACAATAATAATTAGAAGCTATAAATTTTAATTTCTGTATCTGACAATTACAAGTTCAGATCTTCAAGTTATAATTTGCAATAATAATTAGAAGCTATTAATTTTAAGTTCTGTATTTGACAATTACGAGTTCAGATCTTCAAGTTATAATTTGAAATAATAATTAGAAGCTATCAATTTTATGTTCTGTATTTGACAATTACAAGTTCAGATCTTCAAGTTATAATTTGCAATAATAATTAGAAGCTATCAATTTTAAGTTCTGTATTTGACAATTACAAGTTCAGATCTTCAAGTTATAATTTACAATAATAATTAGAAGCTATCAATTTTAAGTTCTGTATTTGACAATTACAAGTTCAGATCTTCAAGTTATAATTTGCAATAATAATTAGAAGCTATCAATTTTAAGTTCTGTATTTGACAATTACTAGTTCAGATCTTCAAGTTATAATTTGAAATAATAATTGAATTTAACAAATCTAAGTTCTGTAATTCACTATTACAAGTTCAGATCTTCAAGTTATAATTTACAATAATAATTAGAAGCTATCAATTTTAAGTTCTGTATTTGACTATTACAAGTTCAGATCTTCAAGTTATAATTTGCAATAATAATTAGAAGCTATCAATTTTAAGTTCTGTAATTGACAATTACAAGTTCAGATCTTCAAGTTATAATTTGCACTAATAATTTGTATTTAACAATTAGAAGTTCTGTATTTGACAATTACAAGTTCAGATCTTCAAGTTATAATTTGCAATAATAATTAGAAGCTATCAATTTTAAGTTCTGTATTTGACAATTACTAGTTCAGATCTTCAAGTTATAATTTGCACTAATAAGTTGTATTTAACAATTAGAAGTTCTGTATTTGACTATTACAAGTTCAGATCTTCAAGTTATAATATGCAATAATAATTAGAAGCTATCAATTTTAAGTTCTGTATTTGACAATTACTAGTTCAGATCTTCAAGTTATTATTTGCAATAATAATTAGAAGCTGTCAATTTTAAGTTCTGCATTTGACAATTACTAGTTCAGATCTTCAAGTTATAATTTACAATAATAATTAGAAGCTATCAATTTTAAGTTCTGTATTTGACAATTACAAGTTCAGATCTTCTAGTTATAATTTGCAATAATAATTAGAAGCTATCAATTTTAAGTTCTGTATTTGACAATTACTAGTTCAGATCTTCAAGTTATAATTTGCACTAATAATTTGTATTTAACAATTAGAAGTTCTGTATTTGACTATTACAAGTTCAGATCTTCAAGTTATAATATACAATAATAATTAGAAGCTATCAATTTTAAGTTCTGTATTTGACAATTACTAGTTCAGATCTTCAAGTTATAATTTGAAATAATAATTTGAATTTAACAAATCTAAGTTCTGTAATTCACTATTACAAGTTCAGATCTTCAAGTTATAATTTACAATAATAATTAGAAGCTATCAATTTTAAGTTCTGTATTTGACAATTACAAGTTCAGATCTTCAAGTTATAATTTGCAATAATAATTAGAAGCTATCAATGTTATGTTCTGTATTTGACAATTACAAGTTCAGATCTTCAAGTTATAATTTGCAATAATAATTAGAAGCTATCAATTTTAAGTTCTGTATTTGACAATTACTAGTTCAGATCTTCAAGTTATAATTTGCAATAATAATTAGAAGCTATCAATTTTAAGTTCTGTATTTGACAATTACTAGTTCAGATCTCCAAGTTATTATTTGCAATAATAATTAGAAGCTATCAATTTTAAGTTCTGTATTTGACAATTACAAGTTCAGATCTTCAAGTTATAATTTACAATAATAATTAGAAGCTATCAATTTTAAGTTCTGTATTTGACAATTACAAGTTCAGATCTTCTAGTTATAATTTGCAATAATAATTAGAAGCTATCAATTTTAAGTTCTGTATTTGACAATTACTAGTTCAGATCTCCAAGTTATTATTTGCAATAATAATTAGAAGCTATCAATTTTAAGTTCTGTATTTGACAATTACAAGTTCAGATCTTCAAGTTATAATTTACAATAATAATTAGAAGCTATCAATTTTAAGTTCTGTATTTGACAATTACAAGTTCAGATCTTCAAGTTATAATTTGCAATAATAATTAGAAGCTATCAATTTTAAGTTCTGTATTTGACAATTACAAGTTCAGATCTTCAAGTTATAATTTACAATAATAATTAGAAGCTATCAATTTTAAGTTCTGTATTTGACAATTACAAGTTCAGATCTTCAAGTTATAATTTGCAATAATAATTGGAAGCTATTAATTTTAAGTTCTGTAATTGACAATAACAAGTTCAGATCTTCAAGTTATAATTTGAAATAATAATTAGAAGCTATCAATTTTATGTTCTGTATTTGACAATTACAAGTTCAGATCTTCAAGTTATAATTTGCAATAATAATTAGAAGCTATCAATTTTAAGTTCTGTATTTGACAATTACAAGTTCAGATCTTCAAGTTATAATTTACAATAATAATTAGAAGCTATCAATTTTAAGTTCTGTATTTGACAATTACTAGTTCAGATCTTCAAGTTATAATTTGAAATAATAATTGAATTTAACAAATCTAAGTTCTGTAATTCACTATTACAAGTTCAGATCTTCAAGTTATAATTTACAATAATAATTAGAAGCTATCAATTTTAAGTTCTGTATTTGACTATTACAAGTTCAGATCTTCAAGTTATAATTTGCAATAATAATTAGAAGCTATCAATTTTAAGTTCTGTATTTGACAATTACAAGTTCAGATCTTCAAGTTATAATTTGCACTAATAATTTGTATTTAACAATTAGAAGTTCTGTATTTGACAATTACAAGTTCAGATCTTCAAGTTATAATTTGCAATAATAATTAGAAGCTATCAATGTTATGTTCTGTATTTGACAATTACAAGTTCAGATCTTCAAGTTATAATTTGCAATAATAATTAGAAGCTATCAATTTTAAGTTCTGTATTTGACAATTACAAGTTCAGATCTTCAAGTTATAATTTGCAATAATAATTAGAAGCTATCAATTTTAAGTTCTGTATTTGACAATTACTAGTTCAGATCTCCAAGTTATTATTTGCAATAATAATTAGAAGCTATCAATTTTAAGTTCTGTATTTGACAATTACAAGTTCAGATCTTCAAGTTATAATTTACAATAATAATTAGAAGCTATCAATTTTAAGTTCTGTATTTGACAATTACAAGTTCAAATCTTCTAGTTATAATTTGCAATAATAATTAGAAGCTATCAATTTTAAGTTCTGTATTTGACAATTACTAGTTCAGATCTTCAAGTTATAATTTGCACTAATAATTTGTATTTAACAATTAGAAGTTCTGTATTTGACTATTACAAGTTCAGATCTTCAAGTTATAATATACAATAATAATTAGAAGCTATCAATTTTAAGTTCTGTATTTGACAATTACTAGTTCAGATCTTCAAGTTATAATTTGAAATAATAATTTGAATTTAACAAATCTAAGTTCTGTAATTCACTATTACAAGTTCAGATCTTCAAGTTATAATTTACAATAATAATTAGAAGCTATTAATTTTAAGTTCTGTATTTAACAATTACAAGTTCAGATCTTCAAGTTATAATATGCAATAATAATTAGAAGCTATCAATTTTAAGTTCTGTATTTGACAATTACTAGTTCAGATCTTCAAGTTATAATTTGAAATAATAATTTGAATTTAACAAATCTAAGTTCTGTAATTCACTATTACAAGTTCAGATCTTCAAGTTATAATTTACAATAATAATTAGAAGCTATCAATTTTAAGTTCTGTATTTGACAATTACAAGTTCAGATCTTCAAGTTATTATTTGCAATAATAATTAGAAGCTGTCAATTTTAAGTTCTGCATTTGACAATTACAAGTTCAGATCTCGAAGTTATAATTTACAATAATAATTAGAAGCTATCAATTTTAAGTTCTGTATTTAACAATTACAAGTTCAGATCTCAAGTTATAATATGCAATAATAATTAGAAGCTATCAATTTTAAGTTCTGTATTTGACAATTACTAGTTCATATCTTCAAGTTATAATTTGAAATAATAATTTGAATTTAACAAATCTAAGTTCTGTAATTCACTATTACAAGTTCAGATCTTCAAGTTATAATTTACAATAATAATTAGAAGCTATCAATTTTAAGTCAGTATTTGACAATTACAAGTTCAGATCTTCAAGTTATAATTTGCAATAATAATTAGAAGCTATCAATGTTATGTTCTGTATTTGACAATTACAAGTTCAGATCTTCAAGTTATAATTTGCAATAATAATTAGAAGCTATCAATTTTAAGTTCTGTATTTGACAATTACAAGTTCAGATCTTCAAGTTATAATTTGCAATAATAATTAGAAGCTATCAATTTTAAGTTCTGTATTTGACAATTACTAGTTCAGATCTCCAAGTTATTATTTGCAATAATAATTAGAAGCTATCAATTTTAAGTTCTGTATTTGACAATTACAAGTTCAGATCTTCAAGTTATAATTTACAATAATAATTAGAAGCTATCAATTTTAAGTTCTGTATTTGACAATTACAAGTTCAGATCTTCTAGTTATAATTTGCAATAATAATTAGAAGCTATCAATTTTAAGTTCTGTATTTGACAATTACTAGTTCAGATCTCCAAGTTATTATTTGCAATAATAATTAGAAGCTATCAATTTTAAGTTCTGTATTTGACAATTACAAGTTCAGATCTTCAAGTTATAATTTACAATAATAATTAGAAGCTATCAATTTTAAGTTCTGTATTTGACAATTACAAGTTCAGATCTTCAAGTTATAATTTGCAATAATAATTAGAAGCTATCAATTTTAAGTTCTGTATTTGACAATTACAAGTTCAGATCTTCAAGTTATAATTTACAATAATAATTAGAAGCTATCAATTTTAAGTTCTGTATTTGACAATTACAAGTTCAGATCTTCAAGTTATAATTTGCAATAATAATTGGAAGCTATTAATTTTAAGTTCTGTAATTGACAATAACAAGTTCAGATCTTCAAGTTATAATTTGAAATAATAATTAGAAGCTATCAATTTTATGTTCTGTATTTGACAATTACAAGTTCAGATCTTCAAGTTATAATTTGCACTAATAATTTGTATTTAACAATTAGAAGTTCTGTATTTGACAATTACAAGTTCAGATCTTCAAGTTATAATTTGCAATAATAATTAGAAGCTATCAATTTTAAGTTCTGTATTTGACAATTACTAGTTCAGATCTTCAAGTTATAATTTGCACTAATAATTTGTATTTAACAATTAGAAGTTCTGTATTTGACTATTACAAGTTCAGATCTTCAAGTTATAATATGCAATAATAATTAGAAGCTATCAATTTTAAGTTCTGTATTTGACAATTACTAGTTCAGATCTTCAAGTTATAATTTGAAATAATAATTTTAATTTAACAAATCTAAGTTCTGTAATTCACTATTACAAGTTCAGATCTTCAAGTTATAATTTACAATAATAATTAGAAGCTATTAATTTTAAGTTCTGTATTTAACAATTACAAGTTCAGATCTTCAAGTTATAATATGCAATAATAATTAGAAGCTATCAATTTTAAGTTCTGTATTTGACAATTACAAGTTCAGATCTTCAAGTTATAATTTGCAATAATAATTAGAAGCTATCAATTTTAAGTTCTGTATTTGACAATTACAAGTTCAGATCTTCAAGTTATAATTTACAATAATAATTAGAAGCTATCAATTTTAAGTTCTGTATTTGACAATTACAAGTTCAGATCTTCAAGTTATAATTTGCAATAATAATTGGAAGCTATTAATTTTAAGTTCTGTATTTGACAATTACAAGTTCAGATCTTCAAGTTATAATTTACAATAATAATTAGAAGCTATCAATTTTAAGTTCTGTATTTGACAATTACTAGTTCAGATCTTCAAGTTATAATTTGAAATAATAATTGAATTTAACAAATCTAAGTTCTGTAATTCACTATTACAAGTTCAGATCTTCAAGTTATAATTTACAATAATAATTAGAAGCTATCAATTTTAAGTTCTGTATTTGACTATTACAAGTTCAGATCTTCAAGTTATAATTTGCAATAATAATTAGAAGCTATCAATTTTAAGTTCTGTCTTTGACAATTACAAGTTCAGATCTTCAAGTTATAATTTGCACTAATAATTTGTATTTAACAATTAGAAGTTCTGTATTTGACAATTACAAGTTCAGATCTTCAAGTTATAATTTGCAATAATAATTAGAAGCTATCAATTTTAAGTTCTGTATTTGACAATTACTAGTTCAGATCTTCAAGTTATAATTTGCACTAATAATTTGTATTTAACAATTAGAAGTTCTGTATTTGACTATTACAAGTTCAGATCTTCAAGTTATAATATGCAATAATAATTAGAAGCTATCAATTTTAAGTTCTGTATTTGACAATTACTAGTTCAGATCTTCAAGTTATAATTTGAAATAATAATTTGAATTTAACAAATCTAAGTTCTGTAATTCACTATTACAAGTTCAGATCTTCAAGTTATAATTTACAATAATAATTAGAAGCTATCAATTTTAAGTTCTGTATTTGACAATTACAAGTTCAGATCTTCAAGTTATTATTTGCAATAATAATTAGAAGCTGTCAATTTTAAGTTCTGCATTTGACAATTACAAGTTCAGATCTCGAAGTTATAATTTACAATAATAATTAGAAGCTATCAATTTTAAGTTCTGTATTTAACAATTACAAGTTCAGATCTCAAGTTATAATATGCAATAATAATTAGAAGCTATCAATTTTAAGTTCTGTATTTGACAATTACTAGTTCATATCTTCAAGTTATAATTTGAAATAATAATTTGAATTTAACAAATCTAAGTTCTGTAATTCACTATTACAAGTTCAGATCTTCAAGTTATAATTTACAATAATAATTAGAAGCTATCAATTTTAAGTCAGTATTTGACAATTACAAGTTCAGATCTTCAAGTTATAATTTGCAATAATAATTAGAAGCTATCAATGTTATGTTCTGTATTTGACAATTACAAGTTCAGATCTTCAAGTTATAATTTGCAATAATAATTAGAAGCTATCAATTTTAAGTTCTGTATTTGACAATTACAAGTTCAGATCTTCAAGTTATAATTTGCAATAATAATTAGAAGCTATCAATTTTAAGTTCTGTATTTGACAATTACTAGTTCAGATCTCCAAGTTATTATTTGCAATAATAATTAGAAGCTATCAATTTTAAGTTCTGTATTTGACAATTACAAGTTCAGATCTTCAAGTTATAATTTACAATAATAATTAGAAGCTATCAATTTTAAGTTCTGTATTTGACAATTACAAGTTCAGATCTTCTAGTTATAATTTGCAATAATAATTAGAAGCTATCAATTTTAAGTTCTGTATTTGACAATTACTAGTTCAGATCTCCAAGTTATTATTTGCAATAATAATTAGAAGCTATCAATTTTAAGTTCTGTATTTGACAATTACAAGTTCAGATCTTCAAGTTATAATTTACAATAATAATTAGAAGCTATCAATTTTAAGTTCTGTATTTGACAATTACAAGTTCAGATCTTCAAGTTATAATTTGCAATAATAATTAGAAGCTATCAATTTTAAGTTCTGTATTTGACAATTACAAGTTCAGATCTTCAAGTTATAATTTACAATAATAATTAGAAGCTATCAATTTTAAGTTCTGTATTTGACAATTACAAGTTCAGATCTTCAAGTTATAATTTGCAATAATAATTGGAAGCTATTAATTTTAAGTTCTGTAATTGACAATAACAAGTTCAGATCTTCAAGTTATAATTTGAAATAATAATTAGAAGCTATCAATTTTATGTTCTGTATTTGACAATTACAAGTTCAGATCTTCAAGTTATAATTTGCAATAATAATTAGAAGCTATCAATTTTAAGTTCTGTATTTGACAATTACAAGTTCAGATCTTCAAGTTATAATTTACAATAATAATTAGAAGCTATCAATTTTAAGTTCTGTATTTGACAATTACTAGTTCAGATCTTCAAGTTATAATTTGAAATAATAATTGAATTTAACAAATCTAAGTTCTGTAATTCACTATTACAAGTTCAGATCTTCAAGTTATAATTTACAATAATAATTAGAAGCTATCAATTTTAAGTTCTGTATTTGACTATTACAAGTTCAGATCTTCAAGTTATAATTTGCAATAATAATTAGAAGCTATCAATTTTAAGTTCTGTATTTGACAATTACAAGTTCAGATCTTCAAGTTATAATTTGCACTAATAATTTGTATTTAACAATTAGAAGTTCTGTATTTGACAATTACAAGTTCAGATCTTCAAGTTATAATTTGCAATAATAATTAGAAGCTATCAATTTTAAGTTCTGTATTTGACAATTACTAGTTCAGATCTTCAAGTTATAATTTGCACTAATAATTTGTATTTAACAATTAGAAGTTCTGTATTTGACAATTACAAGTTCAGATCTTCAAGTTATAATTTGCAATAATAATTAGAAGCTATCAATGTTATGTTCTGTATTTGACAATTACAAGTTCAGATCTTCAAGTTATAATTTGCAATAATAATTAGAAGCTATCAATTTTAAGTTCTGTATTTGACAATTACAAGTTCAGATCTTCAAGTTATAATTTGCAATAATAATTAGAAGCTATCAATTTTAAGTTCTGTATTTGACAATTACTAGTTCAGATCTCCAAGTTATTATTTGCAATAATAATTAGAAGCTATCAATTTTAAGTTCTGTATTTGACAATTACAAGTTCAGATCTTCAAGTTATAATTTACAATAATAATTAGAAGCTATCAATTTTAAGTTCTGTATTTGACAATTACAAGTTCAGATCTTCTAGTTATAATTTGCAATAATAATTAGAAGCTATCAATTTTAAGTTCTGTATTTGACAATTACTAGTTCAGATCTTCAAGTTATAATTTGCACTAATAATTTGTATTTAACAATTAGAAGTTCTGTATTTGACTATTACAAGTTCAGATCTTCAAGTTATAATATACAATAATAATTAGAAGCTATCAATTTTAAGTTCTGTATTTGACAATTACTAGTTCAGATCTTCAAGTTATAATTTGAAATAATAATTTGAATTTAACAAATCTAAGTTCTGTAATTCACTATTACAAGTTCAGATCTTCAAGTTATAATTTACAATAATAATTAGAAGCTATTAATTTTAAGTTCTGTATTTAACAATTACAAGTTCAGATCTTCAAGTTATAATATGCAATAATAATTAGAAGCTATCAATTTTAAGTTCTGTATTTGACAATTACTAGTTCAGATCTTCAAGTTATAATTTGAAATATTAATTTGAATTTAACAAATCTAAGTTCTGTAATTCACTATTACAAGTTCAGATCTTCAAGTTATAATTTACAATAATAATTAGAAGCTATCAATTTTAAGTTCTGTATTTGACAATTACAAGTTCAGATCTTCAAGTTATTATTTGCAATAATAATTAGAAGCTGTCAATTTTAAGTTCTGCATTTGACAATTACAAGTTCAGATCTCGAAGTTATAATTTACAATAATAATTAGAAGCTATCAATTTTAAGTTCTGTATTTAACAATTACAAGTTCAGATCTCAAGTTATAATATGCAATAATAATTAGAAGCTATCAATTTTAAGTTCTGTATTTGACAATTACTAGTTCATATCTTCAAGTTATAATTTGAAATAATAATTTGAATTTAACAAATCTAAGTTCTGTAATTCACTATTACAAGTTCAGATCTTCAAGTTATAATTTACAATAATAATTAGAAGCTATCAATTTTAAGTTCTGTATTTGACAATTACAAGTTCAGATCTTCAAGTTATAATTTGCAATAATAATTAGAAGCTATCAATGTTATGTTCTGTATTTGACAATTACAAGTTCAGATCTTCAAGTTATAATTTGCAATAATAATTAGAAGCTATCAATTTTAAGTTCTGTATTTGACAATTACAAGTTCAGATCTTCAAGTTATAATTTGCAATAATAATAAGAAGCTATCAATTTTAAGTTCTGTATTTGACAATTACTAGTTCAGATCTCCAAGTTATTATTTGCAATAATAATTAGAAGCTATCAATTTTAAGTTCTGTATTTGACAATTACAAGTTCAGATCTTCAAGTTATAATTTACAATAATAATTAGAAGCTATCAATTTTAAGTTCTGTATTTGACAATTACAAGTTCAGATCTTCTAGTTATAATTTGCAATAATAATTAGAAGCTATCAATTTTAAGTTCTGTATTTGACAATTACTAGTTCAGATCTCCAAGTTATTATTTGCAATAATAATTAGAAGCTATCAATTTTAAGTTCTGTATTTGACAATTACAAGTTCAGATCTTCAAGTTATAATTTACAATAATAATTAGAAGCTATCAATTTTAAGTTCTGTATTTGACAATTACAAGTTCAGATCTTCAAGTTATAATTTGCAATAATAATTAGAAGCTATCAATTTTAAGTTCTGTATTTGACAATTACAAGTTCAGATCTTCAAGTTATAATTTACAATAATAATTAGAAGCTATCAATTTTAAGTTCTGTATTTGACAATTACTAGTTCAGATCTTCAAGTTATAATTTGAAATAATAATTGAATTTAACAAATCTAAGTTCTGTAATTCACTATTACAAGTTCAGATCTTCAAGTTATAATTTACAATAATAATTAGAAGCTATCAATTTTAAGTTCTGTATTTGACTATTACAAGTTCAGATCTTCAAGTTATAATTTGCAATAATAATTAGAAGCTATCAATTTTAAGTTCTGTATTTGACAATTACAAGTTCAGATCTTCAAGTTATAATTTGCACTAATAATTTGTATTTAACAATTAGAAGTTCTGTATTTGACAATTACAAGTTCAGATCTTCAAGTTATAATTTGCAATAATAATTAGAAGCTATCAATTTTAAGTTCTGTATTTGACAATTACTAGTTCAGATCTTCAAGTTATAATTTGCACTAATAATTTGTATTTAACAATTAGAAGTTCTGTATTTGACTATTACAAGTTCAGATCTTCAAGTTATAATATGCAATAATAATTAGAAGCTATCAATTTTAAGTTCTGTATTTGACAATTACTAGTTCAGATCTTCAAGTTATAATTTGAAATAATAATTTTAATTTAACAAATCTAAGTTCTGTAATTCACTATTACAAGTTCAGATCTTCAAGTTATAATTTACAATAATAATTAGAAGCTATTAATTTTAAGTTCTGTATTTAACAATTACAAGTTCAGATCTTCAAGTTATAATATGCAATAATAATTAGAAGCTATCAATTTTAAGTTCTGTATTTGACAATTACAAGTTCAGATCTTCAAGTTATAATTTGCAATAATAATTAGAAGCTATCAATTTTAAGTTCTGTATTTGACAATTACAAGTTCAGATCTTCAAGTTATAATTTACAATAATAATTAGAAGCTATCAATTTTAAGTTCTGTATTTGACAATTACAAGTTCAGATCTTCAAGTTATAATTTGCAATAATAATTGGAAGCTATTAATTTTAAGTTCTGTAATTGACAATAACAAGTTCAGATCTTCAAGTTATAATTTGAAATAATAATTAGAAGCTATCAATTTTATGTTCTGTATTTGACAATTACAAGTTCAGATCTTCAAGTTATAATTTGCAATAATAATTAGAAGCTATCAATTTTAAGTTCTGTATTTGACAATTACAAGTTCAGATCTTCAAGTTATAATTTACAATAATAATTAGAAGCTATCAATTTTAAGTTCTGTATTTGACAATTACTAGTTCAGATCTTCAAGTTATAATTTGAAATAATAATTGAATTTAACAAATCTAAGTTCTGTAATTCACTATTACAAGTTCAGATCTTCAAGTTATAATTTACAATAATAATTAGAAGCTATCAATTTTAAGTTCTGTATTTGACTATTACAAGTTCAGATCTTCAAGTTATAATTTGCAATAATAATTAGAAGCTATCAATTTTAAGTTCTGTATTTGACAATTACAAGTTCAGATCTTCAAGTTATAATTTGCACTAATAATTTGTATTTAACAATTAGAAGTTCTGTATTTGACAATTACAAGTTCAGATCTTCAAGTTATAATTTGCAATAATAATTAGAAGCTATCAATTTTAAGTTCTGTATTTGACAATTACTAGTTCAGATCTTCAAGTTATAATTTGAAATAATAATTTTAATTTAACAAATCTAAGTTCTGTAATTCACTATTACAAGTTCAGATCTTCAAGTTATAATTTACAATAATAATTAGAAGCTATTAATTTTAAGTTCTGTATTTAACAATTACAAGTTCAGATCTTCAAGTTATAATATGCAATAATAATTAGAAGCTATCAATTTTAAGTTCTGTATTTGACAATTACTAGTTCAGATCTTCAAGTTATAATTTGAAATAATAATTTGAATTTAACAAATCTAAGTTCTGTAATTCACTATTACAAGTTCAGATCTTCAAGTTATAATTTACAATAACAATTAGAAGCTATCAATTTTAAGTTCTGTATTTGACAATTACAAGTTCAGATCTTCAAGTTATAATTTGCACTAATAATTTGTATTTAACAATTAGAAGTTCTGTATTTGACTACTACAAGTTCAGATCTTCGAATTATTATTTGCAATCTTAGTTTGAATTTAACAATTCGAAGTTCTGTATTTACCTATTACAGGTTCAGATCTTCAAGTTATAATTTGCAATCACAATTTGTATTTAACAATGCTAAGTTGCGTATTTGTCTATTACAAGTTCAGATCTTCAAATTATAATTTGCAATAATAATTAGAAGCTATCAATTTTAAGTTCTGTATTTGACAATTACTAGTTCAGATCTTCAAGTTATAATTTGCAATAATAATTAGAAGCTATCAATTTTAAGTTCTGTATTTGACAATTACAAGTTCAGATCTTCAAGTTATAATTTACAATAATAATTAGAAGCTATCAATTTTAAGTTCTGTATTTGACAATTACAAGTTCAGATCTTCAAGTTATAATTTGCAATAATAATTAGAAGCTATCAATTTTAAGTTCTGTATTTGACAATTACTAGTTCAGATCTTCAAGTTATAATTTGAAATAATAATTTGAATTTAACAAATCTAAGTTCTGTAAATCACTATTACAAGTTCAGATCTTCAAGTTATAATTTACAATAATAATTAGAAGCTATCAATTTTAAGTTCTGTATTTGACTATTACAAGTTCAGATCTTCAAGTTATAATTTGCAATAATAATTAGAAGCTATCAATTTTAAGTTCTGTATTTGACAATTACAAGTTCAGATCTTCAAGTTATAATTTGCACTAATAATTTGTATTTAACAATTAGTAGTTCTGTATTTGACAATTACAAGTTCAGATCTTCAAGTTATAATTTGCAATAATAATTAGAAGCTATCAATTTTAAGTTCTGTATTTGACAATTACTAGTTCAGATCTTCAAGTTATAATTTGCACTAATAATTTGTATTTAACAATTAGAAGTTCTGTATTTGACTATTACAAGTTCAGATCTTCGAATTATTATTTGCAATCTTAGTTTGAATTTAACAATTCGAAGTTCTGTATTTACCTATTACAGGTTCAGATCTTCAAGTTATAATTTGCAATCACAATTTGTATTTAACAATGCTAAGTTGCGTATTTGTCTATTACAAGTTCAGATCTTCAAATTATAATTTGCAATAATAATTAGAAGCTATCAATTTTAAGTTCTGTATTTGACAATTACAAGTTCAGATCTTCAAGTTATTATTTGCAATAATAATTAGAAGCTATCAATTTTAAGTTCTGTATTTGACAATTACAAGTTCAGATCTTGAAGTTATAATTTACAATAATAATTAGAAGCTATCAATTTTAAGTTCTGTATTTAACAATTACAAGTTCAGATCTTCAAGTTATAATATGCAATAATAATTAGAAGCTATCAATTTTAAGTTCTGTATTTGACAATTACTAGTTCAGATCTTCAAGTTATAATTTGAAATAATAATTTGAATTTAACAAATCTAAGTTCTGTAATTCACTATTACAAGTTCAGATCTTCAAGTTATAATTTACAATAATAATTAGAAGCTATCAATTTTAAGTTCTGTATTTGACAATTACAAGTTCAGATCTTCAAGTTATAATTTGCAATAATACTTAGAAGCTATCAATTTTAAGTTCTGTATTTGACAATTACTAGTCCAGATCTTCAAGTTATAATTTGAAATAATAATTTGAATTTAACAAATCTAAGTTCTGTAATTCACTATTACAAGTTCAGATCTTCAAGTTATAATTTACAATAATAATTAGAAGCTATCAATTTTAAGTTCTGTATTTGACTATTGCAAGTTCAGATCTTCAAGTTATAATTTGCAATAATAATTAGAAGCTATCAATTTTAAGTTCTGTATTTGACAATTACAAGTTCAGATCTTCAAGTTATAATTTGCACTAATAATTTGTATTTAACAATTAGAAGTTCTGTATTTGACAATTACAAATTCAGATCTTCAAGTTATAATTTGCAATAATAATTAGAAGCTATCAATTTTAAGTTCTGTATTTGACAATTACTAGTTCAGATCTTCAAGTTATAATTTGCACTAATAATTTGTATTTAACAATTAGAAGTTCTGTTATTTGACTATTACAAGTTCAGATCTTCAAGTTATAATATGCAATAATAATTAGAAGATATCAATTTTAAGTTCTGTATTTGACAATTACTAGTTCAGATCTTCAAGTTATAATTTGAAATAATAATTTGAATTTAACAAATCTAAGTTCTGTAATTCACTATTACAAGTTCAGATCTTCAAGTTATAATTTACAATAATAATTAGAAGCTATCAATTTTAAGTTCTGTATTTAACAATTGCAAGTTCAGATCTTCAAGTTATAATATGCAATAATAATTAGAAGCTATCAATTTTAAGTTCTGTATTTGACAATTACTAGTTCAGATCTTCAAGTTATAATTTGAAATAATAATTTGAATTTAACAAATCTAAGTTCTGTAATTCACTATTACAAGTTCAGATCTTCAAGTTATAATTTACAATAATAATTAGAAGCTATCAATTTTAAGTTCTGTATTTGACAATTACAAGTTCAGATCTTCAAGTTATAATTTGCACTAATAATTTGTATTTAACAATTTGAAGTTCTGTATTTGACAATTACAAGTTCAGATCTTCAAGTTATAATTTGCAATAATAATTAGTATCTATCAATTTTAAGTTCTGTATTTGACAATTACAAGTTCAGATCTTCAAGTTATTATTTGCAATAATAATTAGAAGCTATCAATTTTAAGTTCTGTATTTGACAATTACAAGTTCAGATCTTGAAGTTATAATTTACAATAATAATTAGAATCTATCAATTTTAAGTTCTGTATTTAACTATTACAAGTTCAGATCTTCAAGTTATAATATGCAATAATAATTAGAAGCTATCAATTTTAATTTCTGTATTTGACAATTACTAGTTCAGATCTTCAAGTTATAATTTGAAATAATAATTTGAATTTAACAAATCTAAGTTCTGTAATTCACTATTACAAGTTCAGATCTTCAAGTTATAATTTACAATAATAATTAGAAGCTATCAATTTTAATTTCTGTATTTGACAATTACAAGTTCAGATCTTCAAGTTATAATTTGAAATAATAATTAGAAGCTATCAATTTTATGTTCTGTATTTGACAATTACAAGTTCAGATCTTCAAGTTATAATTTGCAATAATAATTAGAAGCTATCAATTTTAAGTTCTGTATTTGACAATTACAAGTTCAGATCTTCAAGTTATAATTTACAATAATAATTAGAAGCTATCAATTTTAAGTTCTGTATTTGACAATTACAAGTTCAGATCTTCAAGTTATAATTTGCAATAATAATTAGAAGCTATCAATTTTAAGTTCTGTATTTGACAATTACTAGTTCAGATCTTCAAATTATAATTTGAAATAATAATTGAATTTAACAAATCTAAGTTCTGTAATTCACTATTACAAGTTCAGATCTTCAAGTTATAATTTACAATAATAATTAGAAGCTATCAATTTTCAGTTCTGTATTTGACTATTACAAGTTCAGATCTTCAAGTTATTATTTGCAATAATAATTAGAAGCTATCAATTTTAAGTTCTGCATTTGACAATTACAAGTTCAGATCTCGAAGTTATAATTTACAATAATAATTAGAAGCTATCAATTTTAAGTTCTGTATTTAACAATTACAAGTTCAGATCTCAAGTTATAATATGCAATAATAATTAGAAGCTATCAATTTTAAGTTCTGTATTTGACAATTACTAGTTCATATCTTCAAGTTATAATTTGAAATAATAATTTGAATTTAACAAATCTAAGTTCTGTAATTCACTATTACAAGTTCAGATCTTCAAGTTATAATTTACAATAATAATTAGAAGCTATCAATTTTAAGTTCTGTATTTGACAATTACAAGTTCAGATCTTCAAGTTATAATTTGCAATAATAATTAGAAGCTATCAATTTTATGTTCTGTATTTGACAATTACAAGTTCAGATCTTCAAGTTATAATTTGCAATAATAATTAGAAGCTATCAATTTTAAGTTCTGTATTTGACAATTACAAGTTCAGATCTTCAAGTTATAATTTGCAATAATAATTAGAAGCTATCAATTTTAAGTTCTGTATTTGACAATTACTAGTTCAGATCTCCAAGTTATTATTTGCAATAATAATTAGAAGCTATCAATTTTAAGTTCTGTATTTGACAATTACTAGTTCAGATCTTCAAGTTATAATTTGAAATAATAATTGAATTTAACAAATCTAAGTTCTGTAATTAACTATTACAAGTTCAGATCTTCAAGTTATAATTTACAATAATAATTAGAAGCTATCAATTTTAAGTTCTGTATTTGACTATTACAAGTTCAGATCTTCAAGTTATAATTTGCAATAATAATTAGAAGCTATCAATTTTAAGTTCTGTATTTGACAATTACAAGTTCAGATCTTCAAGTTATATTTTGCACTAATAATTTGTATTTAACAATTAGAAGTTCTGTATTTGACAATTACAAGTTCAGATCTTCAAGTTATAATTTGCAATAATAATTAGAAGCTATCAATTTTAAGTTCTGTATTTGACAATTATTAGTTCAGATCTTCAAGTTATAATTTGCACTAATAATTTGTATTTAACAATTAGAAGTTCTGTATTTGACTATTACAAGTTCAGATCTTCAAGTTATAATATGCAATAATAATTAGAAGCTATCAATTTTAAGTTCTGTATTTGACAATTACTAGTTCAGATCTTCAAGTTATAATTTGAAATAATAATTTTAATTTAACAAATCTAAGTTCTGTAATTCACTATTACAAGTTCAGATCTTCAAGTTATAATTTACAATAATAATTAGAAGCTATTAATTTTAAGTTCTGTATTTAACAATTACAAGTTCAGATCTTCAAGTTATAATATGCAATAATAATTAGAAGCTATCAATTTTAAGTTCTGTATTTGACAATTACTAGTTCAGATCTTCAAGTTATAATTTGAAATAATAATTTGAATTTAACAAATCTAAGTTCTGTAATTCACTATTACAAGTTCAGATCTTCAAGTTATAATTTACAATAATAATTAGAAGCTATCAATTTTAAGTTCTGTATTTGACAATTACAAGTTCAGATCTTCAAGTTATAATTTGCACTAATAATTTGTATTTAACAATTAGAAGTTCTGTATTTGACTATTACAAGTTCAGATCTTCGAATTATTATTTGCAATCTTAGTTTGAATTTAAAAATTCGAAGTTCTGTATTTACCTATTACAGGTTCAGATCTTCAAGTTATAATTTGCAATCACAATTTGTATTTAACAATGCTAAGTTGCGTATTTGTCTATTACAAGTTGAGATCTTCAAATTATAATTTGCAATAATAATTAGAAGCTATCAATTTTAAGTTCTGTATTTGACAATTACAAGTTCAGATTTTCAAGTTATTATTTGCAATAATAATTAGAAGCTATCAATTTTAAGTTCTGTATTTGACAATTACAAGTTCAGATCTTGAAGTTATAATTTACAATAATAATTAGAAGCTATCAATTTTAAGTTCTGTATTTAACAATTACAAGTTCAGATCTTCAAGTTATAATATGCAATAATAATTAGAAGCTATCAATTTTAAGTTCTGTATTTGACAATTACTAGTTCAGATCTTCAAGTTATAATTTGAAATAATAATTTGAATTTAACAAATCTAAGTTCTGTAATTCACTATTACAAGTTCAGATCTTCAAGTTATAATTTACAATAATAATTAGAAGCTATCAATTTTAAGTTCTGTATTTGACAATTACAAGTTCAGATCTTCAAGTTATAATTTGCAATAATAATTAGAAGCTATTAATTTTAAGTTCTGTATTTGACAATTACAAGTTCAGATCTTCAAGTTATAATTTGCAATAATAATTAGAAGCTATCAATTTTAAGTTCTGTATTTGACAATTACAAGTTCAGATCTTGAAGTTATAATTTACAATAATAATTAGAAGCTATCAATTTTAAGTTCTGTATTTAACAATTACAAGTTCAGATCTTCAAGTTATAATATGCAATAATAATTAGAAGCTATCAATTTTAAGTTCTGTATTTGACAATTACTAGTTCAGATCTTCAAGTTATAATTTGAAATAATAATTTGAATTTAACAAATCTAAGTTCTGTAATTCACTATTACAAGTTCAGATCTTCAAGTTATAATTTACAATAATAATTAGAAGCTATCAATTTTAAGTTCTGTATTTGACAATTACAAGTTCAGATCTTCAAGTTATAATTTGCAATAATAATTAGACGCCATTAATTTTAAGTTCTGTATTTGACAATTACAAGTTCAGATCTTCAAGTTATAATATGCAATAATAATTAGAAGCTATCAATTTTAATTTCTGTATTTGACAATTACTAGTTCAGATCTTCAAGTTATAATTTGAAATAATAATTTGAATTTAACAAATCTAAGTTCTGTAATTCACTATTACAAGTTCAGATCTTCAAGTTATAATTTACAATAATAATTAGAAGCTATCAATTTTAATTTCTGTATTTGACAATTACAAGTTCAGATTTTCAAGTTATAATTTGCAATAATAATTAGAAGCTATTAATTTTAAGTTCTGTATTTGACAATTACAAGTTCAGATCTTCAAGTTATAATTTGAAATAATAATTAGAAGCTATCAATTTTATGTTCTGTATTTGACAATTACAAGTTCAGATCTTCAAGTTATAATTTGCAATAATAATTAGAAGCTATCAATTTTAAGTTCTGTATTTGACAATTACAAGTTCAGATCTTCAAGTTATAATTTACAATAATAATTAGAAGCTATCAATTTTAAGTTCTGTATTTGACAATTACAAGTTCAGATCTTCAAGTTATAATTTGCAATAATAATTAGAAGCTATCAATTTTAAGTTCTGTATTTGACAATTACTAGTTCAGATCTTCAAATTATAATTTGAAATAATAATTGAATTTAACAAATCTAAGTTCTGTAATTCACTATTACAAGTTCAGATCTTCAAGTTATAATTTACAATAATAATTAGAAGCTATCAATTTTAAGTTCTGTATTTGACTATTACAAGTTCAGATCTTCAAGTTATTATTTGCAATAATAATTAGAAGCTATCAATTTTAAGTTCTGCATTTGACAATTACAAGTTCAGATCTCGAAGTTATAATTTACAATAATAATTAGAAGCTATCAATTTTAAGTTCTGTATTTAACAATTACAAGTTCAGATCTCAAGTTATAATATGCAATAATAATTAGAAGCTATCAATTTTAAGTTCTGTATTTGACAATTACTAGTTCATATCTTCAAGTTATAATTTGAAATAATAATTTGAATTTAACAAATCTAAGTTCTGTAATTCACTATTACAAGTTCAGATCTTCAAGTTATAATTTACAATAATAATTAGAAGCTATCAATTTTAAGTTCTGTATTTGACAATTACAAGTTCAGATCTTCAAGTTATAATTTGCAATAATAATTAGAAGCTATCAATTTTATGTTCTGTATTTGACAATTACAAGTTCAGATCTTCAAGTTATAATTTGCAATAATAATTAGAAGCTATCAATTTTAAGTTCTGTATTTGACAATTACAAGTTCAGATCTTCAAGTTATAATTTGCAATAATAATTAGAAGCTATCAATTTTAAGTTCTGTATTTGACAATTACTAGTTCAGATCTCCAAGTTATTATTTGCAATAATAATTAGAAGCTATCAATTTTAAGTTCTGTATTTGACAATTACTAGTTCAGATCTTCAAGTTATAATTTGAAATAATAATTGAATTTAACAAATCTAAGTTCTGTAATTCACTATTACAAGTTCAGATCTTCAAGTTATAATTTACAATAATAATTAGAAGCTATCAATTTTAAGTTCTGTATTTGACTATTACAAGTTCAGATCTTCAAGTTATAATTTGCAATAATAATTAGAAGCTATCAATTTTAAGTTCTGTATTTGACAATTACAAGTTCAGATCTTCAAGTTATATTTTGCACTAATAATTTGTATTTAACAATTAGAAGTTCTGTATTTGACAATTACAAGTTCAGATCTTCAAGTTATAATTTGCAATAATAATTAGAAGCTATCAATTTTAAGTTCTGTATTTGACAATTATTAGTTCAGATCTTCAAGTTATAATTTGCACTAATAATTTGTATTTAACAATTAGAAGTTCTGTATTTGACTATTACAAGTTCAGATCTTCAAGTTATAATATGCAATAATAATTAGAAGCTATCAATTTTAAGTTCTGTATTTGACAATTACTAGTTCAGATCTTCAAGTTATAATTTGAAATAATAATTTTAATTTAACAAATCTAAGTTCTGTAATTCACTATTACAAGTTCAGATCTTCAAGTTATAATTTACAATAATAATTAGAAGATATTAATTTTAAGTTCTGTATTTAACAATTACAAGTTCAGATCTTCAAGTTATAATATGCAATAATAATTAGAAGCTATCAATTTTAAGTTCTGTATTTGACAATTACTAGTTCAGATCTTCAAGTTATAATTTGAAATAATAATTTGAATTTAACAAATCTAAGTTCTGTAATTCACTATTACAAGTTCAGATCTTCAAGTTATAATTTACAATAATAATTAGAAGCTATCAATTTTAAGTTCTGTATTTGACAATTACAAGTTCAGATCTTCAAGTTATAATTTGCACTAATAATTTGTATTTAACAATTAGAAGTTCTGTATTTGACTATTACAAGTTCAGATCTTCGAATTATTATTTGCAATCTTAGTTTGAATTTAAAAATTCGAAGTTCTGTATTTACCTATTACAGGTTCAGATCTTCAAGTTATAATTTGCAATCACAATTTGTATTTAACAATGCTAAGTTGCGTATTTGTCTATTACAAGTTGAGATCTTCAAATTATAATTTGCAATAATAATTAGAAGCTATCAATTTTAAGTTCTGTATTTGACAATTACAAGTTCAGATTTTCAAGTTATTATTTGCAATAATAATTAGAAGCTATCAATTTTAAGTTCTGTATTTGACAATTACAAGTTCAGATCTTGAAGTTATAATTTACAATAATAATTAGAAGCTATCAATTTTAAGTTCTGTATTTAACAATTACAAGTTCAGATCTTCAAGTTATAATATGCAATAATAATTAGAAGCTATCAATTTTAAGTTCTGTATTTGACAATTACTAGTTCAGATCTTCAAGTTATAATTTGAAATAATAATTTGAATTTAACAAATCTAAGTTCTGTAATTCACTATTACAAGTTCAGATCTTCAAGTTATAATTTACAATAATAATTAGAAGCTATCAATTTTAAGTTCTGTATTTGACAATTACAAGTTCAGATCTTCAAGTTATAATTTGCAATAATAATTAGAAGCTATTAATTTTAAGTTCTGTATTTGACAATTACAAGTTCAGATCTTCAAGTTATAATTTGCAATAATAATTAGAAGCTATCAATTTTAAGTTCTGTATTTGACAATTACAAGTTCAGATCTTGAAGTTATAATTTACAATAATAATTAGAAGCTATCAATTTTAAGTTCTGTATTTAACAATTACAAGTTCAGATCTTCAAGTTATAATATGCAATAATAATTAGAAGCTATCAATTTTAAGTTCTGTATTTGACAATTACTAGTTCAGATCTTCAAGTTATAATTTGAAATAATAATTTGAATTTAACAAATCTAAGTTCTGTAATTCACTATTACAAGTTCAGATCTTCAAGTTATAATTTACAATAATAATTAGAAGCTATCAATTTTAAGTTCTGTATTTGACAATTACAAGTTCAGATCTTCAAGTTATAATTTGCAATAATAATTAGACGCTATTAATTTTAAGTTCTGTATTTGACAATTACAAGTTCAGATCTTCAAGTTATAATTTGCAATAATAATTAGAAGCTATCAATTTTAAGTTCTGTATTTGACAATTACAAGTTCAGATCTTGAAGTTATAATTTACAATAATAATTAGAAGCTATCAATTTTAAGTTCTGTATTTAACAATTACAAGTTCAGATCTTCAAGTTATAATATGCAATAATAATTAGAAGCTATCAATTTTAAGTTCTGTATTTGACAATTACTAGTTCAGATCTTCAAGTTATAATATGAAATAATAATTTGAATTTAACAAATCTAAGTTCTGTAATTCACTATTACAAGTTCAGATCTTCAAGTTATAATTTACAATAATAATTAGAAGCTATCAATTTTAAGTTCTGTATTTGACAATTACAAGTTCAGATCTTCAAGTTGTAATTTGCACTAATAATTCGTATTTAACAATTTGAAGTTCTGTATTTGACAATTACAAGTTCAGATCTTCAAGTTATAATTTGCAATAATAATTAGAAGCTATCAATTTTAAGTTCTGTATTTGACAATTACAAGTTCAGATCTTCAAGTTATTATTTGCGATAATAATTAGAAGCTATCAATTTTAAGTTCTGTATTTGACAATTACAAGTTTAGATCTTGAAGTTATAATTTACAATAATAATTAAAAGCTATCAATTTTAAGTTCTGTATTTAACAATTACAAGTTCAGATCTTCAAGTTATAATATGCAATAATAATTAGAAGCTATCAATTTTAAGTTCTGTATTTGACAATTACTAGTTCAGATCTTCAAGTTATAATTGGAAATAATAATTTGAATTTAACAAATCTAAGTTCTGTAATTCACTATTACAAGTTCAGATCTTCAAGTTATAATTTACAATAATAATTAGAAGCTATCAATTTTAAGTTCTGTATTTGACAATTACAAGTTCAGATCTTCAAGTTATAATTTGCAATAATAATTAGAAGCTATTAATTTTAAGTTCTGTATTTGACAATTACAAGTTCAGATCTTCAAGTTATAATTTTAAATAATAATTAGAAGTTATCAATTTTATGTTCTGTATTTGACAATTACAAGTTCAGATCTTCAAGTTATAATTTGCAATAATAATTAGAAGCTATCAATTTTAAGTTCTGTATTTGACAATTACAAGTTCAGATCTTCAAGTTATAATTTGCAATAATAATTAGAAGCTATCAATTTTACGTTCTGTATTTGACAATTACTAGTTCAGATCTCCAAGTTATTATTTGCAATAATAATTAGAAGCTATCAATTTTAAGTTCTGTATTTGACAATTACAAGTTCAGATCTTGAAGTTATAATTTACAATAATAATTAGAAGCTATCAATTTTAAGTTCTGTATTTAACAATTACAAGTTCAGATCTTCAAGTTATAATATGCAATAATAATTAGAAGCTATCAATTTTAAGTTCTGTATTTGACAATTACTAGTTCAGATCTTCAAGTTATAATTTGAAATAATAATTTGAATTTAACAAATCTAAGTTCTGTAATTCACTATTACAAGTTCAGATCTTCAAGTTATAATTTACAATAATAATTAGAAGCTATCAATTTTAAGTTCTGTATTTGACAATTACAAGTTCAGATCTTCAAATTATAATTTGCTCTAATAATTTGTATTTAACAATTTGAAGTTCTGTATTTGACAATTACAAGTTCAGATCTTCAAGTTATAATTTGCAATAATAATTAGAAGCTATCAATTTTAAGTTCTGTATTTGACAATTACAAGTTCAGATCTTGAAGTTATAATTTACAATAATAATTAGAAGCTATCAATTTTAAGTTCTGTATTTAACAATTACAAGTTCAGATCTTCAAGTTATAATATGCAATAATAATTAGAAGCTATCAATTTTAAGTTCTGTATTTGACAATTACTAGTTCAGATCTTCAAGTTATAATTTGAAATAATAATTTGAATTTTACAAATCTAAGTTCTGTAATTCACTATTACAAGTTCAGATCTTCAAGTTATAATTTACAATAATAATTAGAAGCTATCAATTTTAAGTTCTGTATTTGACAATTACAAGTTCAGATCTTCAAGTTATAATTTGCAATAATAATTAGAAGCTATTAATTTTAAGTTCTGTATTTGACAATTACAAGTTCAGATCTTCAAGTTATAATTTGCAATAATAATTAGAAGCTATCAATTTTAAATTCTGTATTTGACAATTACAAGTTCAGATCTTGAAGTTATAATTTACAATAATAATTAGAAGCTATCAATTTTAAGTTCTGTATTTAACAATTACAAGTTCAGATCTTCAAGTTATAATATGCAATAATAATTAGAAGCTATCAATTTTAAGTTCTGTATTTGACAATTACTAGTTCAGATCTTCAAGTTATAATTTGAAATAATAATTTGAATTTAACAAATCTAAGTTCTGTAATTCACTATTACAAGTTCAGATCTTCAAGTTATAATTTACAATAATAATTAGAAGCTATCAATTTTAAGTTCTGTATTTGACAATTACAAGTTCAGATCTTCAAGTTATAATTTGCAATAATAATTAGAGGCTATCAATTTTAAGTTCTGTATTTGACAATTACTAGTTCAGATCTCCAAGTTATTATTTGCAATAATAATTAGAAGCTATCAATTTTAAGTTCTGTATTTGACAATTACAAGTTCAGATCTTGAAGTTATAATTTACAATAATAATTAGAAGCTATCAATTTTAAGTTCTGTATTTAACAATTACAAGTTCAGATCTTCAAGTTATAATATGCAATAATAATTAGAAGCTATCAATTTTAAGTTCTGTATTTGACAATTACTAGTTCAGATCTTCAAGTTATAATTTGAAATAATAATTTGAATTTAACAAATCTAAGTTCTGTAATTCACTATTACAAGTTCAGATCTTCAAGTTATAATTTACAATAATAATTAGAAGCTATCAATTTTAAGTTCTGTATTTGACAATTACAAGTTCAGATCTTCAAGTTATAATTTGCACTAATAATTTGTATTTAAGAATTTGAAGTTCTGTATTTGACAATTACAAGTTCAGATCTTCAAGTTATAATTTGCAATAATAATTAGAAGCTATCAATTTTAAGTTCTGTATTTGACAATTACAAGTTCAGATCTTCAAGTTATTATTTGCAATAATAATTAGAAGCTATCAATTTTAAGTTCTGTATTTGACAATTACAAGTTCAGATCTTGAAGTTATAATTTACAATAATAATTAGAAGCTATCAATTTTAAGTTCTGTATTTAACAATTACAAGTTCAGATCTTCAAGTTATAATATGCAATAATAATTAGAAGCTATCAATTTTAAGTTCTGTATTTGACAATTACTAGTTCAGATCTTCAAGTTATAATTTGAAATAATAATTTGAATTTAACAAATCTAAGTTCTGTAATTCACTATTACAAGTTCAGATCTTCAAGTTATAATTTACAATAATAATTAGAAGCTATCAATTTTAAGTTCTGTATTTGACAATTACTAGTTCAGATCTTCAAGTTATAATATGAAATAATAATTTGAATTTAACAAATCTAAGTTCTGTAATTCACTATTACAAGTTCAGATCTTCAAGTTATAATTTACAATAATAATTAGAAGCTATCAATTTTAAGTTCTGTATTTGACAATTACAAGTTCAGATCTTCAAGTTGTAATTTGCACTAATAATTCGTATTTAACAATTTGAAGTTCTGTATTTGACAATTACAAGTTCAGATCTTCAAGTTATAATTTGCAATAATAATTAGAAGCTATCAATTTTAAGTTCTGTATTTGACAATTACAAGTTCAGATCTTCAAGTTATTATTTGCGATAATAATTAGAAGCTATCAATTTTAAGTTCTGTATTTGACAATTACAAGTTCAGATCTTGAAGTTATAATTTACAATAATAATTAAAAGCTATCAATTTTAAGTTCTGTATTTAACAATTACAAGTTCAGATCTTCAAGTTATAATATGCAATAATAATTAGAAGCTATCAATTTTAAGTTCTGTATTTGACAATTACTAGTTCAGATCTTCAAGTTATAATTGGAAATAATAATTTGAATTTAACAAATCTAAGTTCTGTAATTCACTATTACAAGTTCAGATCTTCAAGTTATAATTTACAATAATAATTAGAAGCTATCAATTTTAAGTTCTGTATTTGACAATTACAAGTTCAGATCTTCAAGTTATAATTTGCAATAATAATTAGAAGCTATTAATTTTAAGTTCTGTATTTGACAATTACAAGTTCAGATCTTCAAGTTATAATTTTAAATAATAATTAGAAGTTATCAATTTTATGTTCTGTATTTGACAATTACAAGTTCAGATCTTCAAGTTATAATTTGCAATAATAATTAGAAGCTATCAATTTTAAGTTCTGTATTTGACAATTACAAGTTCAGATCTTCAAGTTATAATTTGCAATAATAATTAGAAGCTATCAATTTTACGTTCTGTATTTGACAATTACTAGTTCAGATCTCCAAGTTATTATTTGCAATAATAATTAGAAGCTATCAATTTTAAGTTCTGTATTTGACAATTACAAGTTCAGATCTTGAAGTTATAATTTACAATAATAATTAGAAGCTATCAATTTTAAGTTCTGTATTTAACAATTACAAGTTCAGATCTTCAAGTTATAATATGCAATAATAATTAGAAGCTATCAATTTTAAGTTCTGTATTTGACAATTACTAGTTCAGATCTTCAAGTTATAATTTGAAATAATAATTTGAATTTAACAAATCTAAGTTCTGTAATTCACTATTACAAGTTCAGATCTTCAAGTTATAATTTACAATAATAATTAGAAGCTATCAATTTTAAGTTCTGTATTTGACAATTACAAGTTCAGATCTTCAAGTTATAATTTGCTCTAATAATTTGTATTTAACAATTTGAAGTTCTGTATTTGACAATTACAAGTTCAGATCTTCAAGTTATAATTTGCAATAATAATTAGAAGCTATCAATTTTAAGTTCTGTATTTGACAATTACAAGTTCAGATCTTGAAGTTATAATTTACAATAATAATTAGAAGCTATCAATTTTAAGTTCTGTATTTAACAATTACAAGTTCAGATCTTCAAGTTATAATATGCAATAATAATTAGAAGCTATCAATTTTAAGTTCTGTATTTGACAATTACTAGTTCAGATCTTCAAGTTATAATTTGAAATAATAATTTGAATTTTACAAATCTAAGTTCTGTAATTCACTATTACAAGTTCAGATCTTCAAGTTATAATTTACAATAATAATTAGAAGCTATCAATTTTAAGTTCTGTATTTGACAATTACAAGTTCAGATCTTCAAGTTATAATTTGCAATAATAATTAGAAGCTATTAATTTTAAGTTCTGTATTTGACAATTACAAGTTCAGATCTTCAAGTTATAATTTGCAATAATAATTAGAAGCTATCAATTTTAAATTCTGTATTTGACAATTACAAGTTCAGATCTTGAAGTTATAATTTACAATAATAATTAGAAGCTATCAATTTTAAGTTCTGTATTTAACAATTACAAGTTCAGATCTTCAAGTTATAATATGCAATAATAATTAGAAGCTATCAATTTTAAGTTCTGTATTTGACAATTACTAGTTCAGATCTTCAAGTTATAATTTGAAATAATAATTTGAATTTAACAAATCTAAGTTCTGTAATTCACTATTAGAAGTTCAGATCTTCAAGTTATAATTTACAATAATAATTAGAAGCTATCAATTTTAAGTTCTGTATTTGACAATTACAAGTTCAGATCTTCAAGTTATAATTTGCAATAATAATTAGAAGCTATCAATTTTAAGTTCTGTATTTGACAATTACTAGTTCAGATCTCCAAGTTATTATTTGCAATAATAATTAGAAGCTATCAATTTTAAGTTCTGTATTTGACAATTACAAGTTCAGATCTTGAAGTTATAATTTACAATAATAATTAGAAGCTATCAATTTTAAGTTCTGTATTTAACAATTACAAGTTCAGATCTTCAAGTTATAATATGCAATAATAATTAGAAGCTATCAATTTTAAGTTCTGTATTTGACAATTACTAGTTCAGATCTTCAAGTTATAATTTGAAATAATAATTTGAATTTAACAAATCTAAGTTCTGTAATTCACTATTACAAGTTCAGATCTTCAAGTTATAATTTACAATAATAATTAGAAGCTATCAATTTTAAGTTCTGTATTTGACAATTACAAGTTCAGATCTTCAAGTTATAATTTGCACTAATAATTTGTATTTAAGAATTTGAAGTTCTGTATTTGACAATTACAAGTTCAGATCTTCAAGTTATAATTTGCAATAATAATTAGAAGCTATCAATTTTAAGTTCTGTATTTGACAATTACAAGTTCAGATCTTCAAGTTATTATTTGCAATAATAATTAGAAGCTATCAATTTTAAGTTCTGTATTTGACAATTACAAGTTCAGATCTTGAAGTTATAATTTACAATAATAATTAGAAGCTATCAATTTTAAGTTCTGTATTTAACAATTACAAGTTCAGATCTTCAAGTTATAATATGCAATAATAATTAGAAGCTATCAATTTTAAGTTCTGTATTTGACAATTACTAGTTCAGATCTTCAAGTTATAATTTGAAATAATAATTTGAATTTAACAAATCTAAGTTCTGTAATTCACTATTACAAGTTCAGATCTTCAAGTTATAATTTACAATAATAATTAGAAGCTATCAATTTTAAGTTCTGTATTTGACAATTACAAGTTCAGATCTTCAAGTTATAATGTGCAATAATAATTAGAAGCTATTAATTTTAAGTTCTGTATTTGACAATTACAAGTTCAGATCTTCAAGTTATAATTTGCAATAATAATTAGAAGCTATCAATTTTAAGTTCTGTATTTGACAATTACAAGTTCAGATCTTCAAGTTATAACTTTCAATAATAATTAGAAGCTATCAATTTTAAGTTCTCTATTTGACAATTACAAGTTCAGATCTTGAAGTTATAATTTACAATAATAATTAGAAGCTATCAATTTTAAGTTCTGTATTTAACAATTACAAGTTCAGATCTTCAAGTTATAATATGCAATAATAATTAGAAGCTATCAATTTTAAGTTCTGTATTTGACAATTACTAGTTCAGATCTTCAAGTTATAATTTGAAATAATAATTTGAATTTAACAAATCTATGTTCTGTAATTCACTATTACAAGTTCAGATCTTCAAGTTATAATTTACAATAATAATTAGAAGCTATCAATTTTAAGTTCTGTATTTGACAATTACAAGTTCAGATCTTCAAGTTATAATTTGCAATAATAATTAGAAGCTATTAATTTTAAGTTCTGTATTTGACAATTACAAGTTCAGATCTTGAAGTTATAATTTACAATAATAATTAGAAGCTATCAATTTTAAGTTCTGTATTTAACAATTACAAGTTCAGATCTTCACGTTATAATATGCAATAATAATTAGAAGCTATCAATTTTAAGTTCTGTATTTGACAATTACTAGTTCAGATCTTCAAGTTATAATTTGAAATAATAATTTGAATTTAACAAATCTAAGTTCTGTAATTCACTATTACAAGTTCAGATCTTCAAGTTATAGTTTACAATAATAATTAGAAGCTATCAATTTTAAGTTCTGTATTTGACAATTACAAGTTCAGATCTTCAAGTTATAATTTGCACTAATAATTTGTATTTAACAATTTGAAGTTCTGTATTTGACAATTACAAGTTCAGATCTTCAAGTTATAATTTGCAATAATAATTAGAAGCTATCAATTTTAAGTTCTGTATTTGACAATTACAAGTTCAGATCTTCAAGTTATTATTTGCAATAATAATTAGAAGCTATCAATTTTAAGTTCTGTATTTGACAATTACAAGTTCAGATCTTGAAGTTATAATTTACAATAATAATTAGAAGCTATCAATTTTAAGTTCTGTATTTAACAATTACAAGTTCAGATCTTCAAGTTATAATATGCAATAATAATTAGAAGCTATCAATTTTAAGTTCTGTATTTGACAATTACTAGTTCAGATCTTCAAGTTATAATTTGAAATAATAATTTGAATTTAACAAATCTAAGTTCTGTAATTCACAATTCAAGTTCAGATCTTCAAGTTATAATTTACAATAATAATTGGAAGCTATCAATTTTAAGTTCTGTATTTGATAATTACAAGTTCAGATCTTCAAGTTATAATTTGCACTACTAATTTGTATTTAACAATTAGAAGTTCTGTATTTGACAATTACAAGTTCAGATCTTCAAGTTATAATTTGCAATAATAATTAGAAGCTATCAATTTTAAGTTCTGTATTTGACAATTACAAGTTCAGATCTTCAAGTTATAAATTAAAATAATAACTAGAAGCTATCAATTTTAAGTTCTGTATTTTACAATTACAAGTTCAGAACTTCTAGTTATAATTTGCAATAATAATTAGAAGCTATCAATATTAAGTTCTGTATTTGAAAATTACTAGTTCAGATCTTCAAGTTATAATTTGCACTAATAATTTGTATTTAACAATTAGAAGTTCTGTATTTGACAATTACAAGTTCAGATCTTTTAGTTATAATTTGCAATAATAATTAGAAGCTATCAATATTAAGTTCTGTATTTGAAAATTACTAGTTCAGATCTTCAAGTTATAATTTGCACTAATAATTTGTATTTAATAATTAGAAGTTCTGTATTTGACAATTACTAGTTCAGATCTTCAAGTTATAATTTGAAATAATAATTTGAATTTAACAAATCTTAGTTCTGTAATTAACTATTACAAGTTCAGATCTTCAAGTTATAATTTGCAATAATAATTAGAAGCTATCAATTTTAAGTTCTGTATTTGACAATTACTAGTTCAGATCTTCAAGTTATAATTTGCACTAATAATTTGTATTTAACAATTAGAAGTTCTGTATTTGACTATTACAAGTTCAGATCTTCAAATTATTATTTGCAATAATAATTATAAGCTATCAATTTAAGTTCTGTATTCGACAATTACTAGTTCAGATCTTCAAGTTATAATTTGAAATAATAATTTTAATTTAACAAATCTAAGTTCTGTAATTCACTATTACAAGTTCAGATCTTCAAGTTATAATTTACAATAATAATTAGAAGCTATCAATTTTAAGTTCTGTATTTGACTATTACAAGTTCAGATCTTCAAGTTATAATTTGCACTAATAATTTGTTTTTAACAGTTAGAAGTTCTGTATTTGACTATTACTAGTTCAGATTTTCAAATTATTATTTGCAATCTTAGTTTGAATTTAACAATTAGAAGTTCTGTATTTACCTTTTACAAGTTCAGATCTTCAAGTTATAATTTGCACTAATAATTTGTATTTAACAATTCGATGTTCTGTATTTGACTATTACAAGTTCAGATCTTCAAGTTATAATTTGAAATAATAATTAGAAGCTATCAATTTTAAGTTCTGCATTTGACAATTACAAGTTCAGATCTTCAAGTTATAATTTACAATAATAATTAAAAGCTATCAATTTTAAGTTCTGTATTTGACAATTACAAGTTCAGATCTTCAAGTTATAATTTGCAATAATAATTAGAAGCTATCAATTTTAAGTACTGTATTTGACAATTACAAGTTCAGATCTTCAAGTTATAATTTGCAATAATAATTAGAAGCTATCAATTTTAAGTTCTGTATTTGACAATTACTAGTTCAGATCTTCAAGTTATAATTTGAAATAATAATTTTAATTTAACAAATCTAAGTTCTGTAATTCACTATTACAAGTTCAGATCTTCAAGTTATAATTTACAATAATAATTAGAAGCTATCAATTTTAACTTCTGTATTTGACTATTACAAGTTCAGATCTTCAAGTTATAATTTGCAATAATAATTAGAAGCTATCAATTTTAAGTTCTGTATTTGACAATTGCAAGTTCAGATCTTCAAGTTATAATTTGCACTAATAATTTGTATTTAACAATTAGAAGTTCTGTATTTGACAATTACAAGTTCAGATCTTCAAGTTATAATTTGCAATAATAATTAGAAGCTATCAATTTTAAGTTCTGTATTTGACAATTACTAGTTCATATCTTCAAGTTATAATTTGCACTAATAATTTGTATTTAACAATTAGAAGTTCTGTATTTGACTATTACAAGTTCAGATCTTCGAATTATTATTTGCAATCTTAGTTTGAATTTAACAATTCGAAGTTCTGTATTTACCTATTACAGGTTCAGATCTTCAAGTTATAATTTGCAATCACAATTTGTTTTTAACAATGCTAAGTTGCGTATTTGTCAATTACAAGTTCAGATCTTCAAATTATAATTTGCAATAATAATTAGAAGCTATCAATTTTAAGTTCTGTATTTGACAATTACAAGTTCAGATCTTCAGGTTATTATATGCAATAATAATTAGAAGCTATCAATTTTAAGTTCTGTATTTGACAATTACAAGTTCAGATCTAAAAGTTATAATTTACAATAATAATTAGAAGCTATCAATTTTAAATTCTGTATTTAACAATTACAAGTTCAGATCTTCAAGTTATATAATGCAATAATAATTAGAAGCTATCAATTTTAAGTTCTGTATTTGACAATTACTAGTTCAGATCTTCAAGTTTTAATTTGAAATAATAATTTGAATTTAACAAATCTAAGTTCTGTAATTCACTATTACAAGTTCAGATCTTCAAGTTATAATTTACAATAATAATTAAAAGCTATCAATTTTAAGTTCTGTATTTGACAATTACAAGTTCAGATCTTCAAGTTATAATTTGCAATAATAATTAGAAGCTATCAATTTTAAGTACTGTATTTGACAATTACAAGTTCAGATCTTCAAGTTATAATTTGCAATAATAATTAGAAGCTATCAATTTTAAGTTCTGTATTTGACAATTACTAGTTCAGTTCTTCAAGTTATAATTTGAAATAATAATTTGAATTTAACAAATCTAAGTTCTGTAATTCACTATTACAAGTTCAGATCTTCAAGTTATAATTTACAATAATAATTAGAAGCTATCAATTTTAAGTTCTGTATTTGACTATTACAAGTTCAGATCTTCAAGTTATAATTTGCAATAATAATTAGAAGCTATCAATTTTAAGTTCTGTATTTGAGAATTACAAGTTCAGATCTTCAAGTTATAATTTGCACTAATAATTTGTATTTAACAATTAGAAGTTCAGTATTTGACAATTACAAGTTCAGATCTTCAAGTTATAATTTGCAATAATAATTAGAAGCTATCAATTTTAAGTTCTGTATTTGACAATTACTAGTTCAGATCTTCAAGTTATAATTTGCACTAATAATTTGTATTTAACAATTAGAAGTTCTGTATTTGACTATTACAAGTTCAGATCTTCGAATTATTATTTGCAATCTTAGTTTGAATTTAACAATTCGAAGTTCTGTATGTACCTATTACAGGTTTAGATCTTCAAGTTATAATTTGCAATCACAATTTGTATTTATCAATGCTAAGTTGCGCATTTGTCTATTACAAGTTCAGATCTTCAAATTATAATTTGCAATAATAATTAGAAGCTATCAATTTTAAGTTCTGTATTTGACAATTACAAGTTCAGATCTTCAAGTTATTATTTGCAATAATAATTAGAAGCTATCAATTTTAAGTTCTGCATTTGACAATTACAAGTTCAGATCTTGAAGTTATAATTTACAATAATAATTAGAAGCTATCAATTTTAAGTTCTGTATTTAACAATTACAAGTTCAGATCTCAAGTTATAATATGCAATAATAATTAGAAGCTATCAATTTTAAGTTCTGTATTTGACAATTACAAGTTCAGATCTTCAAGTTATAATTTGAAATAATAATTAGAAGCTATCAATTTTATGTTCTGTATTTGACAATTACAAGTTCAGATCTTCAAGTTATGATTTGCAATAATAATTAGAAGCTATTAATTTTAAGTTCTGTATTTGACAATTACAAGTTCAGATCTACAAGTTATAATTTGAAATAATAATTAGAAGCTGTCAATTTTATGTTCTGTATTTGACAATTACAAATTCAGATCTTCAAGTTATAATTAGCAATAATAATTAGAAGCTATCAATTTTAAGTTCTGTATTTGACAATTACAAGTTCAGATCTTCAAGTTATAATTTGCAATAATAATTAGAAGCTATCAATTTTAAGTTCTGCATTTGACAATTACTATTTCAGATCTCCAAGTTATTATTTGCAATAATAATTAGAAGCTATTAATTTTAAGTTCTGTATTTGACAATTACAAGTTCAGATCTTCAAGTTATAATTTACAATAATAATTAGAAGCTATCAATTTTAAGTTCTGTATTTGACAATTACAAGTTCAGATCTTCAAGTTATAATTTGCAATAATAATTAGAAGCTATCAATTTTAAGTTCTGTATTTGACAATTACAAGTTCAGATCTTCAAGTTATAATTTGCACTAATAATTTGTATTTAACAATTAGAAGTTCTGTATTTGACTATTACAAGTTCAGATCTTCGAATTATTATTTGCAATCTTAGTTTGAATTTAACAATTCGAAGTTCTGTATGTACCTATTACAGGTTCAGATCTTCAAGTTATAATTTGCAATCACAATTTGTATTTATCTATGCTAAGTTGCGTATTTGTCTATTACAAGTTCAGATCTTCAAATTATAATTTGCAATAATAATTAGAAGCTATCAATTTTAAGTTCTGTATTTGACAATTACAAGTTCAGATCTTCAAGTTATTATTTGCAATAATAATTAGAAGCTATCAATTTTAAGTTCTGAATTTGACAATTACAAGTTCAGATCTTGAAGTTATAATTTACAATTAAATTAGAAGCTATCAATTTTAAGTTCTGTATTTAACAATTACAAGTTCAGATCTCAAGTTATAATATGCAATAATAATTAGAAGCTATCAATTTTAAGTTCTGTATTTGACAATTACAAGTTCAGATCTTCAAGTTATAATTTGAAATAATAATTAGAAGCTATCAATTTTATGTTCTGTATTTGACAATTACAAGTTCAGATCATCAAGTTATAATTTGCAATAATAATTAGAAGCTATTAATTTTAAGTTCTGTATTTGACAATTACAAGTTCAGATCTTCAAGTTATAATTTGAAATAATAATTAGGAGCTATCAATTTTATGTTCTGTATTTGACAATTACAAGTTCAGATCTTCAAGTTATAATTAGCAATAATAATTAGAAGCTATCAATTTTAAGTTATGTATTTGACAATTACAAGTTCAGATCTTCAAGTTATAATTTGCAATAATAATTAGAAGCTATCAATTTTAAGTTCTGTATTTGACAATTACTAGTTCAGATCTCCAAGTTATTATTTGCAATAATAATTAGAAGCTATCAATTTTAAGTTCTGTATTTGACAATTACAAGTTCAGATCTTCAAGTTATAATTTACAATAATAATTAGAAGCTATCAATTTTAAGTTCTGTATTTGACAATTACAAATTCAGATCTTCAAGTTATAATTTGCAATAATAATTAGAAGCTATCAATTTTAAGTTCTGTATTTGACAATTACTAGTTCAGATCTTCAAGTTATAATTTGCACTAATATTTTGTATTTAACAATTAAAAGTTCTGTATTTGACTATTACTAGTTCAGATCTTCGAATTATTATTTGCAATCTTAGTTTGAATTTAACAATTCGAAGTTCTGTATGTACCTATTACAGGTTCAGATCTTCAAGTTATAATTTGCAATCACAATTTGTATTTATCAATGCTAAGTTGCGTATTTGTCTATTACAAGTTCAGATCTTCAAATTATAATATGCAATAATAATTTGAAGCTATCAATTTTAAGTTCTGTATTTGACAATTACAAGTTCAGATCTTCAAGTTATTATTTGCAATAATAATTAAAAGCTATCAATTTTAAGTTCTGCATTTGACAATTACAAGTTCAGATCTTGAAGTTATAATTTACAATTAAATTAGAAGCTATCAATTTTAAGTTCTGTATTTAACAATTACACGTTCAGATCTCAAGTTATAATATGCAATAATATTTAGAAGCTATCAATTTTAAGTTCTGTATTTGACAATTACAAGTTCAGATCTTCTAGTTATAATTTGAAATAATAATTAGAAGCTATCAATTTTATGTTCTGTATTTGACAATTACAAGTTCAGATCATCAAGTTATAATTTGCAATAATAATTAGAAGCTATTAATTTTAAGTTCTGTATTTGACAATTACAAGTTCAGATCTTCAAGTTATAATTTGCAATAATAATTAGAAGCTATCAATTTTAAGTTCTGTATTTGACAATTACAAGTTCAGATCTTCAAGTTATAATTTGCAATAATAATTAGAAGCTATCAATTTTATGTTCTGTATTTGACAATTACTAGTTCAGATCTCCAAGTTATTATTTGCAATAATAATTAGAAGCTATCAATTTTAAGTTCTGTATTTGACAATTACAAGTTCAGATCTTCAAGTTATAATTTACAATAATAATTAGAAGCTATCAATTTTAAGTTCTGTATTTGACAATTACAAGTTCAGATCTTGAAGTTATAATTTGCAATAATAATTAGAAGCTATCAATTTTAAGTTCTGTATTTGACAATTACTAGTTCAGATCTTCAAGTTATAATTTGAAATAATAATTTGAATTTAACAAATCTAAGTTCTGTAATTCACAATTCAAGTTCAGATCTTCAAGTTATAATTTACAATAATAATTGGAAGCTATCAATTTTAAGTTCTGTATTTGATAATTACAAGTTCAGATCTTCAAGTTATAATTTGCACTACTAATTTGTATTTAACAATTAGAAGTTCTGTATTTGACAATTACAAGTTCAGATCTTCAAGTTATAATTTGCAATAATAATTAGAAGCTATCAATTTTAAGTTCTGTATTTGACAATTACAAGTTCAGATCTTCAAGTTATAAATTAAAATAATAATTAGAAGCTATCAATTTTAAGTTCTGTATTTGACAATTACAAGTTCAGAACTTCTAGTTATAATTTGCAATAATAATTAGAAGCTATCAATATTAAGTTCTGTATTTGAAAATTACTAGTTCAGATCTTCAAGTTATAATTTGCACTAATAATTTGTATTTAACAATTAGAAGTTCTGTATTTGACAATTACAAGTTCAGATCTTTTAGTTATAATTTGCAATAATAATTAGAAGCTATCAATATTAAGTTCTGTATTTGAAAATTACTAGTTCAGATCTTCAAGTTATAATTTGCACTAATAATTTGTATTTAATAATTAGAAGTTCTGTATTTGACAATTACTAGTTCAGATCTTCAAGTTATAATTTGAAATAATAATTTGAATTTAACAAATCTTAGTTCTGTAATTAACTATTACAAGTTCAGATCTTCAAGTTATAATTTGCAATAATAATTAGAAGCTATCAATTTTAAGTTCTGTATTTGACAATTACTAGTTCAGATCTTCAAGTTATAATTTGCACTAATAATTTGTATTTAACAATTAGAAGTTCTGTATTTGACTATTACAAGTTCAGATCTTCAAATTATTATTTGCAATAATAATTATAAGCTATCAATTTAAGTTCTGTATTCGACAATTACTAGTTCAGATCTTCAAGTTATAATTTGAAATAATAATTTTAATTTAACAAATCTAAGTTCTCTAATTCACTATTACAAGTTCAGATCTTCAAGTTATAATTTACAATAATAATTAGAAGCTATCAATTTTAAGTTCTGTATTTGACTATTACAAGTTCAGATCTTCAAGTTATAATTTGCACTAATAATTTGTTTTTAACAGTTAGAAGTTCTGTATTTGACTATTACTAGTTCAGATTTTCAAATTATTATTTGCAATCTTAGTTTGAATTTAACAATTAGAAGTTCTGTATTTACCTTTTACAAGTTCAGATCTTCAAGTTATAATTTGCACTAATAATTTGTATTTAACAATTCGATGTTCTGTATTTGACTATTACAAGTTCAGATCTTCAAGTTATAATTTGAAATAATAATTAGAAGCTATCAATTTTAAGTTCTGCATTTGACAATTACAAGTTCAGATCTTCAAGTTATAATTTACAATAATAATTAAAAGCTATCAATTTTAAGTTCTGTATTTGACAATTACAAGTTCAGATCTTCAAGTTATAATTTGCAATAATAATTAGAAGCTATCAATTTTAAGTACTGTATTTGACAATTACAAGTTCAGATCTTCAAGTTATAATTTGCAATAATAATTAGAAGCTATCAATTTTAAGTTCTGTATTTGACAATTACTAGTTCAGATCTTCAAGTTATAATTTGAAATAATAATTTTAATTTAACAAATCTAAGTTCTGTAATTCACTATTACAAGTTCAGATCTTCAAGTTATAATTTACAATAATAATTAGAAGCTATCAATTTTAAGTTCTGTATTTGACTATTACAAGTTCAGATCTTCAAGTTATAATTTGCAATAATAATTAGAAGCTATCAATTTTAAGTTCTGTATTTGACAATTGCAAGTTCAGATCTTCAAGTTATAATTTGCACTAATAATTTGTATTTAACAATTAGAAGTTCTGTATTTGACAATTACAAGTTCAGATCTTCAAGTTATAATTTGCAATAATAATTAGAAGCTATCAATTTTAAGTTCTGTATTTGACAATTACTAGTTCATATCTTCAAGTTATAATTTGCACTAATAATTTGTATTTAACAATTAGAAGTTCTGTATTTGACTATTACAAGTTCAGATCTTCGAATTATTATTTGCAATCTTAGTTTGAATTTAACAATTCGAAGTTCTGTATTTACCTATTACAGGTTCAGATCTTCAAGTTATAATTTGCAATCACAATTTGTTTTTAACAATGCTAAGTTGCGTATTTGTCAATTACAAGTTCAGATCTTCAAATTATAATTTGCAATAATAATTAGAAGCTATCAATTTTAAGTTCTGTATTTGACAATTACAAGTTCAGATCTTCAGGTTATTATATGCAATAATAATTAGAAGCTATCAATTTTAAGTTCTGTATTTGACAATTACAAGTTCAGATCTAAAAGTTATAATTTACAATAATAATTAGAAGCTATCAATTTTAAATTCTGTATTTAACAATTACAAGTTCAGATCTTCAAGTTATATAATGCAATAATAATTAGAAGCTATCAATTTTAAGTTCTGTATTTGACAATTACTAGTTCAGATTTTCAAGTTTTAATTTGAAATAATAATTTGAATTTAACAAATCTAAGTTCTGTAATTCACTATTACAAGTTCAGATCTTCAAGTTATAATTTACAATAATAATTAGAAGCTATCAATTTTATAGTTCTGTATTTGACAATTACAAGTTCAGATCTTCAAGTTATAATTTGCAATAATAATCAGAAGCTATTAATTTTAAGTTCTGTATTTGACAATTACAAGTTCAGATCTTCAAGTTATAATTTGAAATAATAATTAGAAGCTATCAATTTTATGTTCTGTATTTGACAATTACTAGTTCAGATCTTCTAGTTATAATTTGCAATAATAATTAGAAGCTATTAATTTTAAGTTCTGTATTTGACAATTACAAGTTCAGATCTTCAAGTTATAATTTGCAATAATAATTAGAAGCTATCAATTTTAAGTTCTGTATTTGACAATTACTAGTTCAGATCTTCAAGTTATAATTTGCACTAATAATTTGTATTTAACAATTAGAAGTTCTGTATTTGACTATTACAAGTTCAGATCTTCGAATTATTATTTGCAATCTTAGTTTGAATTTAACAATTCGAAGTTCTGTATTTACCTATTACAGGTTCAGATCTTCAAGTTATAATTTGCAATCACAATTTGTATTTAACAATGCTAAGTTGCGTATTTGTCTATTACAAGTTCAGATCTTCAAATTATAATTTGCAATAATAATTAGAAGCTATCAATTTTAAGTTCTGTATTTGACAATTACTAGTTCAGATCTTCAAGTTATAATTTGCACTAATAATTTGTATTTAACAATTAGAAGTTCTGTATTTGACTATTACAAGTTCAGATCTTCGAATTATTATTTGCAATCTTAGTTTGAATTTAACAATTCGAAGTTCTGTATTTACCTATTACAGGTTCAGATCTTCAAGTTATAATTTGCAATCACAATTTGTATTTAACAATGCTAAGTTGCGTATTTGTCTTTTACAAGTTCAGATCTTCAAATTATAATTTGCAATAATAATTAGAAGCTATCAATTTTAAGTTCTGTATTTGACAATTACAAGTTCAGATCTTCAAGTTATTATTTGCAATAATAATTAGAAGCTATCAATTTCAAGTTCTGTATTTGACAATTACAAGTTCAGATCTAAAAGTTATAATTTACAATAATAATTAGAAGCTATCAATTTTAAATTCTGTATTTAACAATTACAAGTTCAGATCTTCAAGTTATTATTTGCAATAATAATTAGAAGCTATCAATTTCAAGTTCTGTATTTGACAATTACAAGTTCAGATCTAAAAGTTATAATTTACAATAATAATTAGAAGCTATCAATTTTAAATTCTGTATTTAACAATTACAAGTTCAGATCTTCAAGTTATAATATGCAATAATAATTAGAAGCTATCAATTTTAAGTTCTGTATTTGACAATTACTAGTTCAGTTCTTCAAGTGATAATTTGAAATAATAATTTGAATTTAACAAATCTAAGTTCTGTAATTCACTATTCAAGTTCAAATCTTCAAGTTATAATTTACAATAATAATTAGAAGCTATCAATTTTAAGTTCTGTATTTGACAATTACAAGTTCAGATCTTCAAGTTATAATTTGCAATAATAATTAGAAGCTATTAATTTTAAGTTCTGTATTTGACAATTACTAGTTCAGATCTTCAAGTTATAATTTGAAATAATAATTTGAATTTAACAAATCTAAGTTCTGTAATTCACTATTACAAGTTCAGATCTTCAAGTTATAATTTACAATAATAATTAGAAGCTATCAATTTTAAGTTCTGTATTTGACTATTACAAGTTCAGATCTTCAAGTTATAATTTGCAATAATAATTAGAAGCTATCAATTTTAAGTTCTGTATTTGACAATTACAAGTTCAGATCTTCAAGTTATAATTTGAAATAATAATTTGAATTTAACAAATCTAAGTTCTGTAATTCACTATTACAAGTTCAGATCTTCAAGTTATAATTTACAATAATAATTAGAAGCTATCAATTTTAAGTTCTGTATTTGACAATTACAAGTTCAGATCTTCAAGTTATAATTTGCAATAATCATTAGAAGCTATCAATTTTCAGTTCTGTATTTGACAATTACAAGTTCAGATCTTCAAGTTATTATTTGCAATAATAATTAGAAGCTATCAATTTTAAGTTCTGTATTTGACAATTACAAGTTCAGATCTAAAAGTTATAATTTAAAATAATAATTAGAAGCTATCAATTTTAAGTTCTGTATTTGATAATTACAAGTTCAGATCTTCAAGTTATAATTTGCACTACTAATTTGTATTTAACAATTAGAAGTTCTGTATTTGACAATTACAAGTTCAGATCTTCAAGTTATAATTTGCAATAATAATTAGAAGCTATCAATTTTAAGTTCTGTATTTGACAATTACAAGTTCAGATCTTCAAGTTATAAATTGAAATAATAATTAGAAGCTATCAATTTTAAGTTCTGTATTTGACAATTACAAGTTCAGAACTTCTAGTTATAATTTGCAATAATAATTAGAAGCTATCAATATTAAGTTCTGTATTTGAAAATTACTAGTTCAGATCTTCAAGTTATAATTTGCACTAATAATTTGTATTTAACAATTAGAAGTTCTGTATTTGACAATTACAAGTTCAGATCTTTTAGTTATAATTTGCAATAATAATTAGAAGCTATCAATATTAAGTTCTGTATTTGAAAATTACAAGTTCAGATCTTCAAGTTATAATTTGCACTAATAATTTGTATTTAATAATTAGAAGTTCTGTATTTGACAATTACTAGTTCAGATCTTCAAGTTATAATTTGAAATAATAATTTGAATTTAACAAATCTTAATTCTGTAATTAACTATTACAAGTTCAGATCTACAAGTTATAATTTGCAATAATAATTAGAAGCTATCAATTTTAAGTTCTGTATTTGACAATTACAGGTTCAGATCTTCAAGTTATAATTTGCACTAATAATTTGTATTTAACAATTAGAAGTTCTGTATTTGACTATTACAAGTTCAGATCTTCAAATTATTATTTGCAATTATAATTATAAGCTATCAATTTAAGTTCTGTATTCGACAATTACTAGTTCAGATCTTCAAGTTATAATTTGAAATAATAATTTGAATTTAACAAATCTAAGTTTTGTAATTCACTATTACAAGTTCAGATCTTCAAGTTATAATTTGCAATAATAATTAGAAGCTATCAATTTTAAGTTCTGTATTTGACAATTACAAGTTCAGATCTTCAAGTTATAATTTGCACTAATAATTTGTTTTTAACAGTTAGAAGTTCTGTATTTGACTATTACTACCCAGGTAACACGAGTTCGTATAGTAAACGTATATTCTTAGATTATTTCGGATATTTTTGGTATACGTCTAGTTTTTGTGAATTTAATATACGTATATAATATACACTTTATATACTATACTTAAAATATACGTATACTAAACGATGTTCATAAACTAATTGGTAACCATTATTGCAAAGATAAAAGTTTGATCTTGGAAATACGTTTAGTAAATGTATACTGTATAGGTATATTAAACGTGAAAAATATTCGTCTACATATTAGTCTACGATCACGAAATGAATACGTATACCCTACGATTTTGTTATACGCTTTATTTACATATTTCTTTTACGGATAATATACGTGGGTGAAATACGTACATTATACGTAAAGAAAAATACGTCTACATATTAGTCTACAATCGCAAAATTAGAACGTATATTCTACGATTTAGTTATACGCTTTATTTACATATTACTTTTACGGATAATATACGTGGGTGAAATACGTACATTATACGTAAAGAAAAATACGTCTACATATTAGTCTACAACCGCAAAATTAGAACGTATATTCTACGATTTAGTTATACGCTTTATTTACATATTACTTTTTCGGATAATATACGTGGGTGAAATACGTACATTATACGTAAAGAAAAATACGTCTACATATTAGTCTACAACCGCAAAATTAGAACGTATATTCTACGATTTAGTTATACGCTTTATTTACATATTACTTTTTCGGATAATATACGTGGGTGAAATACGTACATTATACGTAAAGAAAAATACGTCTACATATTAGTCTACAACCGCAAAATTAGAACGTATATTCTACGATTTAGTTATACGCTTTATTTACATATTACTTTTTTGGATAATATACGTGGGTGAAATACGTACATTATACGTAAAGAAAAATACGTCTACATATTAGTCTACAACCGCAAAATTAGGACGTATATTCTACGATTTAGTTATACGCTTTATTTACATATTACTTTTTCGGATAATATACGTGGATGAAATACATACATTATACGTAAAGATATATACGTATATATATTAGTCTACAATTGCAAAATTAGAACGTATAATCTACGATTTAGTTATTTACTTTATTGATGTAATACTTTTACGGATAATATGCGTGGTTGAAATACGTACAATATACGTAAAGAAACCTACGCCTACATATTCGTCTACAATCGCAAAATTAGAACGTATATTCTACGATTTTCTTATACAATTTATTTACATATTACTTTTTCGGATAATATACGTGGGTGAAATACGTACATTATACGTAAAGAAACATACATCTACAATTGCAAAATTAGAACGAATAATCTACGATTGCATTAAAAGCATTATTTACATACTTATTACTTTTTATGGAATATACATGCGTAAAATAAGTACATTATACGTAATGAAATATTTTAAGAATAGGTTAGCATGTCGCCAGTAACATCTTGTGTTGCCAATTAGCCACAAAATAGGAATAACCGCAATTTCTCGCTTAGAAAACTCTACTAATGCAAACATTTTTACCCAATTGTAATATAATTAACTTGCTCTTATCTTCTTCTCAATCGTTGCTTTAAATGTAAAGACCATTTGCTTATTTATAATAATTTTTTAATACCAACAAAAAAATAATACTTGCATACATGGTGGGTGGCTTAAATATTCTATTAATTTACTTATTAGCAGGACCGGTGTCACCATATGGGCTAACTGTGCCTTTGCACAGGGCGGGAAATATTTGCTTTTTAGAATGTGAAATTTTGATTATTTTTATTAAATGTCAACATGAAAAGAGATTATTATACACTATTGTTCCTTTTAATTGGGCGGTAACCAAATCACTGGCAAAAGCTAGTTTATCTTTGTAAAGTACGGTGTCGAACCCCCCCCCCCTCTCCCCCCACGTAGAATTTACTCCATTTTTTATTTACGTGGCCAATACCAATGCACAGGCACCGCATACAAATACATGTACGATTTGTACAAAACTCCATTAGAGTCATCTAAATTAAATATTTATTATGTGTGCCGTGAACGTAATAAACACGAAAATTTGCTTCTCGCAGAAATTCAATATAAATGTGTTCCTATCGAACATAAAAATGGCTATGCAATTTTTCCTATTCTTCATCAAAAATATTAACGTAAATTTATAGCCAAGTATTATTAGTGATTGATGTATTTATATTTCAAATTTTTAAATAAATTAAATTAATAAAGATATATATAGGTGTAATCACGTGTTTTATTACATTTAATAAAAAATGGTCTTAGTCACAACTTTCTGCTTGCTATATCCATATTTGGCATATCTGGGCTAACAAAATAATAAAACTGTATCACCCCTTATAGGTACGGGGTAAGAGAGTTTAATACTAGATCAGGAGGTCATGAGTTCGAATCCCAGTCAGGTAAAAAAAAAAAGTAAGTAAAATTTAATATTTGTAAATAATAATATAAATTTCAGATTACAATTTAGGAATATAATAAATTAGAATTAGAATGTTTCAGATATCCATAGATTCGGAGTAAGAAACCATGAATGATTTATGATATATATTTATAAAATAAATACAAATAATTAACATTATAATTATATACGTACATTACACGTGTAAAATATACGTCTAGATATTAGTCTATCACTGCGACATTAGTACGTATAATCTACGTTTTTATTAAACGCTTTATTTACGTTTTACTTTTACGGATAATTTACGTTTATATTATACGCTTTATATACGTATAATCTTTACAGATAATATACGACCGCAGTAAACGTACATTATACGTGTAAAATATACGTCTATATATTAGTCTATCACCGCGACATTAGTACGTATAATGTTGGTTTTTATTAAACGGTTTATTTACGTATTACTTTAACAGATATTCTACGTTTATATTATACGCTTTATTTACGTACAATTCTTACAGATAATATACGCCCGCTATATACGTACATTATACGTGTAAGATATACGTCTAGATATTAATCTACCGCCACGACATTGACACGTTTGTACTACGTTTTTGTTATACGTTATATATGCGTAAATAACGTTTGGTATATGCGATTATTATACGTCTAATACACGATCTTGTGTTACTTGGGTAGTTCAGATTTTCAAATTATTATTTGCAATCTTAGTTTGAATTTAACAATTAGAAGTTCTGTATTTACCTATTACAAGTTCAGATCTTCAAGTTATAATTTGCACTAATAATTTGTATTTAACAATTCGATGTTCTGTATTTGACTATTACAAGTTCAGATCTTCAAGTTATAATTTGAAATAATAATTAGAAGCTATCAATTTTAATTTCTGCATTTGACAATTACAAGTTCAGATCTTCAAGTTATAATTTGCAATAATAATTAGAAGCTATCAATTTTAAGTTCTGTATTTGACAATTACTAGTTCAGATCTTCAAGTTATAATTTGAAATAATAATTTGAATTTAACAAATCTAAGTTCTGTAATTCACTATTACAAGTTCAGATCTTCAAGTTATAATTTACAATAATAATTAGAAGCTATCAATTTTAAGTTCTGTATTTGACTATTACAAGTTCAGATCTTCAAATTATTATTTGCAATCTTAGTTTGAATTTAACAATTCGAAGTTCTGTATTTACCTATTACAAGTTCAGATCTTCAAGTTATAATTTGTACTAATAATTTGTATTTAACAATTCGAAGTTCTGTATTTGACAATTACAAGTTCAGATCTTCAAGTTATAATTTGCAATAATAATTAGAAGCTATTAATTTTAAGTTCTGTATTTGACAATTACAAGTTCACATCTTCAAGTTATTATTTTCAATAATAATTAGAAGCTATCAATTTTAAGTTCTGTATTTGACAATTACAAGTTCAGATCTAAAAGTTATAATTTACAATAATAATTAGAAGCTATCAATTTTAAGTTCTGTATTTGATAATTACAAGTTCAGATCTTCAAGTTATAATTTGCACTACTAATTTGTATTTAACAATTAGAAGTTCTGTATTTGACAATTACAAGTTCAGATCTTCAAGTTATAATTTGCAATAATAATTAGAAGCTATCAATTTTAAGTTCTGTATTTGACAATTACAAGTTCAGATCTTCAAGTTATAAATTGAAATAATACTTAGAAGCTATCAATTTTAAGTTCTGTATTTGACAATTACAAGTTCAGAACTTCTAGTTATAATTTGCAATAATAATTAGAAGCTATCAATATTAAGTTCTGTATTTGAAAATTACTAGTTCAGATCTTCAAGTTATAATTTGCACTAATAATTTGTATTTAACAATTAGAAGTTCTGTATTTGACAATTACAAGTTCAGATCTTTTAGTTATAATTTGCAATAATAATTAGAAGCTATCAATATTAAGTTCTGTATTTGAAAATTACAAGTTCAGATCTTCAAGTTATAATTTGCACTAATAATTTGTAATTAATAATTAGAAGTTCTGTATTTGACAATTACTAGTTCAGATCTTCAAGTTATAATTTGAAATAATAATTTGAATTTAACAAATCTTAGTTCTGTAATTAACTATTACAAGTTCAGATCTTCAAGTTATAATTTGCAATAATAATTAGAAGCTATCAATTTTAAGTTCTGTATTTGACAATTACAGGTTCAGATCTTCAAGTTATAATTTGCACTAATAATTTGTATTTAACAATTAGAAGTTCTGTATTTGACTATTACTAGTTCAGATTTTCAAATTATTATTTGCAATCTTAGTTTGAATTTAACAATTAGAAGTTCTGTATTTACCTATTACAAGTTCAGATCTTCAAGTTATAATTTGCACTAATAATTTGTATTTAACAATTCGATGTTCTGTATTTGACTATTACAAGTTCAGATCTTCAAGTTATAAATTGAAATAATAATTAGAAGCTATCAATTTTAAGTTCTGTATTTGACAATTACAAGTTCAGAACTTTTAGTTATAATTTGCAATAATAATTAGAAGCTATCAATATTAAGTTCTGTATTTGAAAATTACAAGTTCAGATCTTCAAGTTATAATTTGAAATAATAATTTGTATTTAACAAATCTTAGTTCTGTAATTAACTATTACAAGTTCAGATCTTCAAGTTATAATTTGCAATAATAATTAGAAGCTATCAATTTTAAGTTCTGTATTTGACAATTACAGGTTCAGATCTTCAAGTTATAATTTGCACTAATAATTTGTATTTAACAATTAGAAGTTCTGTATTTGACTATTACAAGTTCAGATCTTCAAATTATTATTTGCAATAATAATTATAAGCTATCAATTTAAGTTCTGTATTCGACAATTACTAGTTCAGATCTTCAAGTTATAATTTGAAATAATAATTTGAATTTAACAAATCTAAGTTTTGTAATTCACTATTACAAGTTCAGATCTTCAAGTTATAATTTGCAATAATAATTAGAAGCTATCAATTTTAAGTTCTGTATTTGACAATTACAAGTTCAGATCTTCAAGTTATAATTTGCACTAATAATTTGTTTTTAACAGTTAGAAGTACTGTATTTGACTATTACTAGTTCAGATTTTCAAATTATTATTTGCAATCTTAGTTTGAATTTAACAATTAGAAGTTCCGTATTTACCTATTACAAGTTCAGATCTTCAAGTTATAATTTGCACTAATAATTTGTATTTAACAATTCGATGTTCTGTATTTGACTATTACAAGTTCAGATCTTCAAGTTATAATTTGAAATAATAATTAGAAGCTATCAATTTTAATTTCTGCATTTGACAATTACAAGTTCAGATCTTCAAGTTATAATTTGCAATAATAATTAGAAGCTATCAATTTTAAGTTCTGTATTTGACAATTACTAGTTCAGATCTTCAAGTTATAATTTGAAATAATAATTTGAATTTAACAAATCTAAGTTCTGTAATTCACTATTACAAGTTCAGATCTTCAAGTTATAATTTACAATAATAATTAGAAGCTATCAATTTTAAGTTCTGTATTTGACTATTACAAGTTCAGATCTTCAAATTATTATTTGCAATCTTAGTTTGAATTTAACAATTCGAAGTTCTGTATTTACCTATTACAAGTTCAGATCTTCAAGTTATAATTTGTACTAATAATTTGTATTTAACAATTCGAAGTTCTGTATTTGACTATTACAAGTTCAGATCTTCAAGTTATAATTTACAATAATAATTAAAAGCTATTAATTTTAAGTTCTGTATTTGACAATTACAAGTTCAGATCTTCAAGTTATAATTTGCAATAATAATTAGAAGCTATCAATTTTAAGTACTGTATTTGACAATTACAAGTTCAGATCCTCAAGTTATAATTTGCAATAATAATTAGAAGCTATCAATTTTAAGTTCTGTATTTGACAATTACTAGTTCAGATCATCAAGTTATAATTTGAAATAATAATTTGAATTTAACAAATCTAAGTTCTGTAATTCACTTTTACAAGTTCAGATCTTCAAGTTATAATTTACAATAATAATTAGTAGCTATCAATTTTAAGTTCTGTATTTGACTATTACAAGTTCAGATCTTCAAGTTATAATTTGCAATAATAATTAGAGGCTATCAATTTTAAGTTCTGTATTTGACAATTGCAAGTTCAGATCTTCAAGTTATAATTTGCACTAATAATTTGTATTTAACAATTAGAAGTTCTGTATTTGACAATTACAAGTTCAGATATTCAAGTTATAATTTGCAATCACAATTTGTATTTAACAATGCTAAGTTGCGTATTTGTCAATTACAAGTTCAGATCTTCAAATTATAATTTGCAATAATAATTAGAAGCTATCAATTTTAAGTTCTGTATTTGACAATTACCAGTTCAGATCTTCAAGTTATTATATGCAATAATAATTAGAAGCTATCAATTTTAAGTTCTGTATTTGACAATTACAAGTTCAGATCTAAAACTTATAATTTACAATAATAATTAGAAGCTATCAATTTTAAATTCTGTATTTAACAATTACAAGTTCAGATCTTCAAGTTATAATATGCAATAATAATTAGAAGCTATCAATTTTAAGTTCTGTATTTGACAATTACTAGTTCAGATCTTCAAGTTATAATTTGAAATAATAATTTGTATTTAACAATTAGAAGTTCTGTATTTGACAATTACAAGTTCAGATCTTCAAGTTATAATTTGCAATCACAATTTGTATTTAACAATGCTAAGTTGCGTATTTGTCTATTACAAGTTCAGATCTTCAAATTATAATTTGCAATAATAATTAGAAGCTATCAATTTTAAGTTCTGAATTTGACAATTACTAGTTCAGATCTTCAAGTTATAATTTGCACTAATAATTTGTATTTAACAATTAGAAGTTCTGTATTTGACTATTACAAGTTCAGATCTTCAAATTATTATTTGCAATAATAATTATAAGCTATCAATTTAAGTTCTGTATTCGACAATTACTAGTTCAGATCTTAAAGTTATAATTTGAAATAATAATTTGAATTTAACAAATCTAAGTTTTGTAATTCACTATTACAAGTTCAGATCTTCAAGTTATAATTTGCAATAATAATTAGAAGCTATCAATTTTAAGTTCTGTATGTGACAATTACAAGTTCAGATCTTCAAGTTATAATTTGCACTACTAATTTGTTTTTAACAGTTAGAAGTTCTGTATTTGACTATTACTAGTTCAGATTTTCAAATTATTATTTGCAATCTTAGTTTGAATTTAACAATTAGAAGTTCTGTATTTACCTATTACAAGTTCAGATCTTCAAGTTATAATTTGCACTAATAATTTGTATTTAACAATTCGATGTTCTGTATTTGACTATTACAAGTTCAGATCTTCAAGTTATAATTTGAAATAATAATTAGAAGCTATCAATTTTAAGTTCTGCATTTGACAATTACAAGTTCAGATCTTCAAGTTATAATTTGCAATAATAATTAGAAGCTATCAATTTTAAGTTCTGTATTTGACAATTACTAGTTCAGATCTTCAAGTTATAATTTGAAATAATAATTTGAATTTAACAAATCTAAGTTTTGTAATTCACTATTACAAGTTCAGATCTTCAAGTTATAATTTGCAATAATAATTAGAAGCTATCAATTTTAAGTTCTGTATTTGACTATTACAAGTTCAGATCTTCAAATTATTATTTGCAATCTTAGTTTGAATTTAACAATTCGAAGTTCTGTATTTACCTATTACAAGTTCAGATCTTCAAGTTATAATTTGTACTAATAATTTGTATTTAACAATTCGAAGTTCTGTATTTGACTATTACAAGTTCAGATCTTCAAGTTATAATTTACAATAATAATTAAAAGCTATCAATTTTAAGTTCTGTATTTGACAATTACAAGTTCAGATCTTCAAGTTATAATTTGCAATAATAATTAGAAGCTATCAATTTTAAGTACTGTATTTGACAATTACAAGTTCAGATCTTCAAGTTATAATTTGCAATAATAATTAGAAGCTATCAATTTTAAGTTCTGTATTTGACAATTACTAGTTCAGATCTTCAAGTTATAATTTGAAATAATAATTTGAATTTAACAAATCTAAGTTCTGTAATTCACTATTACAAGTTCAGATCTTCAAGTTATAATTTACAATAATAATTAGAAGCTATCAATTTTAAGTTCTGTATTTGACTATTACAAGTTCAGATCTTCAAGTTATAATTTGCAATAATAATTAGAAGCTATCAATTTTAAGTTCTGTATTTGACAATTACAAGTTCAGATCTTCAAGTTATAATTTGCAATAATAATTAGAAGCTATCAATTTTAAGTTCTGTATTTGACAATTACTAGTTCATATCTTCAAGTTATAATTTGCACTAATGATTTGTATTTAACAATTAGAAGTTCTGTATTTGACTATTACAAGTTCGGATCTTCGAATTATTATTTGCAATCTTAGTTTGAATTTAACAATTCGAAGTTCTGTATTTACCTATTACAGGTTCAGATCTTCAAGTTATAATTTGCAATCACAATTTGTATTTAACAATGCTAAGTTGCGTATTTGTCAATTACAAGTTCAGATCTTCAAATTATAATTTGCAATAATAATTAGAAGCTATCAATTTTAAGTTCTGTATTTGACAATTACAAGTTCAGATCTAAAAGTTATAATTTACAATAATAATTAGAAGCTATCAATTTTAAATTCTGTATTTAACAATTACAAGTTCAGATCTTCAAGTTATAATATGCAATAATAATTAGAAGCTATCAATTTTAAGTTCTGTATTTGACAATTACTAGTTCAGATCTTCAAGTTATAATTTGAAATAATAATTTGAATTTAACAGATCTAAGTTCTGTAATTCACTATTACAAGTTCAGATCTTCAAGTTATAATTTACAATAATAATTAGAAGCTATCAATTTTAAGTTCTGTATTTGACAATTACAAGTTCAGATCTTCAAGTTATAATTTGCAATAATAATTAGAAGCTATTAATTTTAAGTTCTGTATTTGACAATTACAAGTTCAGATCTTCAAGTTATAATTTGAAATAATAATTAGAAGCTATCAATTTTATGTTCTGTATTTGACAATTACTAGTTCAAATCTTCTAGTTATAATTTGCAATAATAATTAGAAGCTATTAATTTTAAGTTGTGTATTTGACAATTACAAGTTCAGATCTTCAAGTTATAATTTGCAATAATAATTAGAAGCTATCAATTTTAAGTTCTGTATTTGACAATTACTAGTTCAGATCTTCAAGTTATAATTTGCACTAATAATTTGTATTTAACAATTGGAAGTTCTGTATTTGACTATTACAAGTTCAGATCTTCGAATTATTATTTGCAATCTTAGTTTGAATTTAACAATTCGAAGTTCTGTATTTACCTATTACAGGTTCAGATCTTCAAGTTATAATTTGCAATCACAATTTGTATTTAACAATGCTAAGTTGCGTATTTGTCTTTTACAAGTTCAGATCTTCAAATTATAATTTGCAATAATAATTAGAAGCTATCAATTTTAAGTTCTGTATTTGACAATTACAAGTTCAGATCTTCAAGTTATTATTTGCAATAATAATTAGAAGCTATCAATTTCAAGTTCTGTATTTGACAATTACAAGTTCAGATCTAAAAGTTATAATTTACAATAATAATTAGAAGCTATCAATTTTAAATTCTGTATTTAACAATTACAAGTTCAGATCTTCAAGTTATAATATGCAATAATAATTAGAAGCTATCAATTTTAAGTTCTGTATTTGACAATTACTAGTTCAGTTCTTCAAGTTATAATTTGAAATAATAATTTGAATTTAACAAATCTAAGTTCTGTAATTCACTATTACAAGTTCAGATCTTCAAGTTATAATTTACAATAATAATTAGAAGCTATCAATTTTAAGTTCTGTATTTGACTATTACAAGTTCAGATCTTCAAGTTATAATTTGCAATAATAATTAGAAGCTATCAATTTTAAGTTCTGTATTTGACAATTACAAGTTCAGATCTTCAAGTTATAATTTGAAATAATAATTTGAATTTAACAAATCTAAGTTCTGTAATTCACTATTACAAGTAAAGATCTTCAAGTTATAATTTACAATAATAATAAGAAGCTATCAATTTTAAGTTCTGTATTTGACAATTACAAGTTCAGATCTTCAAGTTATAATTTGCAATAATAATTAGAAGCTATTAATTTTAAGTTCTGTATTTGACAATTACAAGTTCAGATCTTCAAGTTATTATTTGCAATAATAATTAGAAGCTATCAATTTTAAGTTCTGTATTTGACAATTACAAGTTCAGATCTAAAAGTTATAATTTACAATAATAATTAGAAGCTATCAATTTTAAGTTCTGTATTTGATAATTACAAGTTCAGATCTTCAAGTTATAATTTGCACTACTAATTTGTATTTAACAATTAGAAGTTCTGTATTTGACAATTACAAGTTCAGATCTTCAAGTTATAATTTGCAATAATAATTAGAAGCTATCAATTTTAAGTTCTGTATTTGACAATTACAAGTTCAGATCTTCAAGTTATAAATTGAAATAATAATTAGAAGCTATCAATTTTAAGTTCTGTATTTGACAATTACAAGTTCAGAACTTCTAGTTATAATTTGCAATAATAATTAGAAGCTATCAATATTAAGTTCTGTATTTGAAAATTACTAGTTCAGATCTTCAAGTTATAATTTGCACTAATAATTTGTATTTAACAATTAGAAGTTCTGTATTTGACAATTACAAGTTCAGATCTTTTAGTTATAATTTGCAATAATAATTAGAAGCTATCAATATTAAGTTCTGTATTTGAAAATTACAAGTTCAGATCTTCAAGTTATAATTTGCACTAATAATTTGTATTTAATAATTAGAAGTTCTGTATTTGACAATTACTAGTTCAGATCTTCAAGTTATAATTTGAAATAATAATTTGAATTTAACAAATCTTAGTTCTGTAATTAACTATTACAAGTTCAGATCTTCAAGTTATAATTTGCAATAATAATTAGAAGCTATCAATTTTAAGTTCTGTATTTGACAATTACAGGTTCAGATCTTCAAGTTATAATTTGCACTAATAATTCGTATTTAACAATTAGAAGTTCTGTATTTGACTATTACAAGTTCAGATCTTCAAATTATTATTTGCAATAATAATTATAAGCTATCAATTTAAGTTCTGTATTCGACAATTACTAGTTCAGATCTTCAAGTTATAATTTGAAATAATAATTTGAATTTAACAAATCTTAGTTCTGTAATTAACTATTACAAGTTCAGATCTTCAAGTTATAATTTGCAATAATAATTGGAAGCTATCAATTTTAAGTTCTGTATTTGACAATTACAAGTTCAGATCTTCAAGTTAGAATTTGCACTAATAATTTGTTTTTAACAGTTAGAAGTTCTGTATTTGACTATTACTAGTTCAGATTTTCAAATTATTATTTGCAATCTTAGTTTGAATTTAACAATTAGAAGTTCTGTATTTACCTATTACAAGTTCAGATCTTCAAGTTATAATTTGCACTAATAATTTGTATTTAACAATTCGATGTTCTGTATTTGACTATTACAAGTTCAGATCTTCAAGTTATAATTTGAAATAATAATTAGAAGCTATCAATTTTAATTTCTGCAATTGACAATTACAAGTTCAGATCTTCAAGTTATAATTTGCAATAATAATTAGAAGCTATCAATTTTAAGTTCTGTATTTGACAATTACTAGTTCAGATCTTCAAGTTATAATTTGAAATAATAATTTGAATTTAACAAATCTAAGTTCTGTAATTCACTATTACAAGTTCAGATCTTCAAGTTATAATTTACAATAATAATTAGAAGCTATCAATTTTAAGTTCTGTATTTGACTATTACAAGTTCAGATCTTCAAGTTATAATTTTCAATAATAATTAGAAGCTATCAATTTTAAGTTCTGTATTTGACAATTGCAAGGTCAGATCTTCAAGTTATAATTTGCACTAATAATTTGTATTTAACAATTAGAAGTTCTGTATTTGACAATTACAAGTTCAGATCTTCAAGTTATAATTTGAAATAATAATTTGAATTTAACAAACCTTAGTTCTGTAATTAACTATTACAAGTTCAGATCTTCAAGTTATAATTTGCAATAATAATTAGAAGCTATCAATTTTAAGTTCTGTATTTGACAATTACAAGTTCAGATCTTCAAGTTATAATTTGCACTAATAATTTGTTTTTAACAGTTAGAAGTCTGTATTTGACTATTACCCAAGTAACACCAATGTCGGTTTTACACCTGTTTACCATTGAAGTATAACGAATATGTACATAAATTTTCATACCCGAAAATTCAGTATCAAAACGGTACATAACCGGTACATAATTTACAATTCATATTTATACTGTACTGTTTATGTATAGTTTCAATGCATACATTTTCATACCGGTGTTTTAAAGCCAATTGTTGTATCAGATATGTATTGAAATTTTATTAACTAAAATATATTACAATATAGGGTATCGTTTAGGTGCAGTTTTAAATATAACTCTCAGTTACTATAATTGCAGTATCTAACATGTACAGCGATATTATGAAGTAGAATTTACGATTTTTACGTCATCGTTTTGATGTCTAAACAGTACAGTGTATACAGTAATGTATTGGTGGTTACAATTCCAGTAATTAACGGGTAAAGAAGAATTATTAATGGACTGTGTGAGTTAATATTTTTAATTAATAATTCAATAAATTAAATTTTGTATCAAAACTATTGGTTTTTTTTTGTTGAAAAAAATTATTAATTTAAAACTGTTTTGATTGTTATACCGATAAACCAAGTTATATAATAAACTACCGAAAATGTATCGGATATATATTGAAATTTTATTAACGAAATGTATTGGAACATGTATTACCGTTTTTGTGCAGTTTTAAACGTAACTCTCCGTTGCTATAATTGCAGTATCTAACATATACAGGAATATTATGAATGAGAAGTTACGATTGTTACATCATCAGTTTGATACCTAAACAGTGCAGTGTATTCAGTACTCAAGTAATGCATTATTGAAGTATAACGAATTTGTACATAAGTTTTCATACCTGAAAATTAAATATCAAAAAGGTACTTAACCCTCCGTTAGGCGCGCGGTCTACGCTCGTAGACCAGTGTTCTTTTATTCAATGTATTTCTTATGGACTAGTATACAACTGAAAATAGCGCGTCTAACGGAGGGTTAAACGGAACATAATTTTAATTCATATTTACACAGTACTGTTTAGGTATCATTTCAATATATATTTTTCATACCGGTATTTTAAAGCTTACTGTTGTATCGGATATGTATTGAAATTTTATAAACTAAAATATATTCAAAAATAGGTTACCGATTAGGTATAGTTTTTACCGTACCTTTCCGTTACTATAATTGCAGTATCAAACATGTAGATCTATATATTATGAATTAGAAGTTACGAGTTTTACATAATCGGTTTGATGCCTAAACAGTGCAGTGTATACAATATTATATATAACATTATAATATAAATTCATTTTTTTACTTATTACGTCCATTTTTTATACGTATATTAAGTTAATTTTAGTAGGTAAAGAAAAATTATTAGCAAAATGTATGATTTTTAATTAAATTCTTATATTTTTGTTTTTAAACAAGAAATTAATTTTAAAATGTGCATTTTTATAAAAGCACGTTTTATATTCGTTATTGGGCGGCCCTGTTTAATGGAATAAACGTCATTTTTCTACAGTTTTTTTATTATTTCATTGAAATAATATATAAGTATACATTTTTGACTAATTACAAAAATCTGGTAATACTTCTGATATAATGAACTACCGAAATTGTATCGGATATATATAGAATTATAATTTACTAAAATATATTCGACGACAGGTTACCGTTTAGGTATAGTTCTTACCGCACCTCTCAGTTACTATAATTGCTGTATCTAACATGTACATCTGTATTATGAATTACATAGAAGTTACGATTTTTACAACATCAGCTTTCTGCCTATATAAAGTACAGTATGAACAGTAATGTGTTCCAATTATCTTCCAGAATTAATTTTGATATAGGAAAGGTTTTCGGGTTGAAAATAAATTTAAATCGTTTAGCCCAGCTAAACCAGCTAAACTTTAGCTGGGCTAAACTAGTATACATATTATACAGTTTAATTTATTTCCACTCAAACTGAAAACCTTTTCCACATCTAAATGTAATGTTTTCGTTTTTACAATTCCATTGTTTAAGTATTTGACATATAATGAAAAATTATTTCCCCCCCCCCCATCTAAGTGGGGGGGGGGTAAAACAAATAGCTACACTACATGGCTTTTGCTGTGATTTTTCATATAATAAAATTATAGCAGAAATCATATTAAGGTAGTTGAGAAAACATGATAAATGAGTTTTGTATTTCCACAACTTAATTTTATATTATGGGCCTGCAAGATCAGCCTTCGAGTAACATTTCTCCAAAGTTTTAGAGAAAGCTAGTCAGAGGTTTTCGAGAAAAGTGATTTTTAAAATATTCCCACCGAGTTATAAAGACTGGAAGTAAACGAATTCAAAATAGCTGGCGTGACGCAAGCGATCTAACTTTTTTTTAAAGTTATATTTGATTTCTCCAATAGGTATTCTCACGTCATATAGTGTAAAATTGATCGAATTTATACTTTTTGACTAACTATATTTTTTATGATAAATTAAATTTTGGTACAAAAATAACTACCCAACGTTTTTTATTTTTATATTATTTACCTTACTATAAAGACTAACGAACGTTTGTGATTGGTGTTTTATGACACGTGCTTAATAAAGAGTTTGTATCTTTCTAAAATTTTTAAGAATAACACCATAACTCTATCACGCTAGCTATTGTAAATTCGTTTACTTCCAATCTTTATAACTCTGTGGAAATATTTAAAAAATTAATTTTCTCGAAATCTCTAAACCGTTCTATTCTGGAAATCGTAGTATGATTTTGCTATGTGTTTCTTATGACTCGAGTCATAGGAAAGTTCTTATAATGCAAACTAAAAAATACTGCCAATTATTTTTCATATGATAAAAGCATAGCAAAAATTTTAGCCTCAAGGAGGCTAAAATGGAAGTTTAAATATAAATTTCTTGTTGCGGGGTCGTTTGTAATAGGGCGGATAAGTAGCGGTAAAACCGTGTAAACCAATCATTAATACTGTTATACAGTTGATATTGTTACGTCAGATCACGTGATTTACCTGCTACACAGAATTAATATTGAGCTTTATTTACACGTTTTAACTGCATACAAATCATAAATTTATTACGTTAAGCAATTTTAAATATTTTTAGTTTCACCCCCCTTGACTTCCATAATTGGACGAGAACAGGAATTCTCAATGTGCATGGTATTATAGTTTTTAATTTGCGTTCACAAATCCTTATTTTGCGGGAGGGGGCATAAGAGCAGGCTTGATTATAAGTTATTAAAACTATATCTTAACAGCATCAAATTTAATTCCTAAAATCAGCTTGAAAACGACTGTTCACAGTAGTTCAAAGGTAATGCCAACTCCATAATGTTATGCCCGGGTTTCATAAAAATAATAAAGCGCACGCTAATTCCGCCACATGATTATATCTAATATCAAGGTAGGTGCAGATCTATAAGCTGAAAAATATTAAAAATAACTCATTAAAATGCTTAAAAACTAGTCAAATAAGGATTAAAAATGCACTAAAACCTTGATAAGTAGGTATTTAAACTAAAAATATTTTTTTAAATCGAATAAATCCAAAATTACACTAAAGAATTAAGAAATTCAAAATTATAATTTCTTGTGATGACGCGGGAGGGGGGGGGGAATTTGTAAACTATCTCGTAGGTACAAATTTAAAAAATATCAATAAATGTGGTAAGTTTAGTATATGTACGTGAATTGTAAAAATAAATAAAATCTAAAGAAACCGTTAAAACAAAATGATTTTAACTGTGAAGTGAAGAATGCATAAGTAGAAAGATTATAATTTAAAATTTTGGACCGAGGCCTTCTATGGTAATACAATAATTTTATTTGTTTCTTAAAAATTTTTATCAATTCTTATTAATCAGGGAAACGAAGTATTTTTGATATGGAATGTAAAAACAGATTTCGTAAGTGGAACAAATCTACATTTCCCTGACTTAAAAATTAATGTTTAAATTTTGTAGTTGAGGGGGGGGATAAGTTAATTTTTCGAGTGTCTGAGACTTTATGTTGAGTGAAGAAAAACAAGTTATTTTTTTCTTATTGAAGGGAACGGTAGTTTTCAAAGTAAGGTGCTTTTATTATTAATTTTTATTTTTAGAATTTTTTAACAGTTAGGGCTTTTTAAAATTTTGAATTTTTTTACAACAGATTGTGGGAACTCTCCTCCCACATTTTCCGTAAGAATTTCGCAAATAATTACAATTTTGAATATTTTTTAGCTCCTTAACACAAATTATTATTATTATATTAGTATAGATATATTGTATTGTAATTGTATTGTTCACAACCGAAAACGGTTTTTCCATGTGTTCCATGGATTTTACAAGCCGATAAAGTTAACAAATGATTTCTATTCTAAGGTACTAAGGGATTATTTCCATTGACTATTTAAATTTAACGGTTTGTTAAAAGCTGTATGGAATTTTTATTAATCTGAGATATCTTAATAGCTTGCAGTGTAATATCGGCTTTAATTATTACTACATAATTTTTATTGTGTATTGTGTTCCTCCCATTTTTAATTTAAATTTAATTGTTCAAAATTAAAATAATACATATCTAATATAGTCCAAGCAAAAATTTCAAAAATATTTTATTTTTTTCCATTGAACACTTTAAGAGCAATAACAATTCAAAATTACATCAATACCCATGGTAGGTCCGAGGTTAAAGTGGTTATACTTGCAGATGCAACCCAGGTTCGAATCCTCGTTCGGAAAAAAAAAAGTTAGTATATTTAAACCGCTAATTGTTAAATTTTCAGATATTTTCAGATACTTCGAAAGCAAGCATTCGTAACATCGGAAACCACGAAGGAAATACGTAAATCATGATGAAATAAATATGTAAATTTGAGTACATAATAAATAATAATATTAATTAAATATAATAACGTGTCTGAATAAATAAAATATAATCAATTAATTTACCTATGTATAACAAAAAAACGTATAGAATTTAAATAATGTATCTAATTACAGAAATTACTTTTTTTTAAATTAATATTTAAATTAAATTAATATTACTGGGCAATCCGTAAATTTTAAAATATTCTGTTCATAAAAAATCAATGCTAAACCGTTACGAATATAATACAGGAATATCGTAACGGTAAATGGGGCAAATCAATGTTGCATCGTTACGATAATACCTGTACCTAATATGTTCAAAAATGATACAGCAATACCGTAACGGAAAAAGGGGCAAATCAATGCTACTCCGTTACGCAAATATCTGCACCGTATATGTACAAAAAAGATACAGCAATATGTAACTGTAATGTGTGGCAAATCAATGCTGCACAGTTACGGAAATACCTGTATCGTATATGTATAAAAATGATGCAGCAATACAGTAACGGGAAAATGGGCAAAACGATGCTTTAATGTTACGCAAATATCGGCATCGTATATTTACATTTCTGACGGCCTTGTGTTGCTTGGGTACTAGTTCAGATTTTCAAATTATTATTTGCAATCTTAGTTTGAATTTAACAATTAGAAGTTCTGTATTTACCTATTACAAGTTCAGATCTTCAAGTTATAATTTGCACTAATAATTTGTATTTAACAATTCGATGTTCTGTATTTGACTATTACAAGTTCAGATCTTCAAGTTATAATTTGAAATAATGATTAGAAGCTATCAATTTTAAGTTCTGCATTTGACAATTACAAGTTCAGATCTTCAAGTTATAATTTGCAATAATAATTAGAAGCTATCAATTTTAAGTTCTGTATTTGACAATTACTAGTTCAGATCTTCAAGTTATAATTTGAAATAATAATTTGAATTTAACAAATCTAAGTTCTGTAATTCACTATTACAAGTTCAGATCTTCAAGTTATAATTTACAATAATAATTAGAAGCTATCAATTTTAAGTTCTGTATTTGACTATTACAAGTTCAGATCTTCAAATTATTATTTGCAATCTTAGTTTGAATTTAACAATTCGAAGTTCTGTATTTACCTATTACAAGTTCAGATCTTCAAGTTATAATTTGTACTAATAATTTGTATTTAACAATTCGAAGTTCTGTATTTGACTATTACAAGTTCAGATCTTCAAGTTATAATTTACAATAATAATTAAAAGCTATTAATTTTAAGTTCTGTATTTGACAAGTACAAGTTCAGATCTTCAAGTTATAATTTGCAATAATAATTAGAAGCTATCAATTTTAAGTACTGTATTTGACAATTACAAGTTCAGATCTTCAAGTTATAATTTGCAATAATAATTAGAAGCTATCAATTTTAAGTTCTGTATTTGACAATTACTAGTTCAGATCTTCAAGTTATAATTTGAAATAATAATTTGAATTTAACAAATCTAAGTTCTGTAATTCACTATTACAAGTTCAGATCTTCAGGTTATAATTTACAATAATAATCAGAAGCTATCAATTTTATGTTCTGTATTTGACTATTACAAGTTCATATCTTCAAGTTATAATTTGCAATAATAATTAGAAGCCATCAATTTTAAGTTCTGTATTTGACAATTGCAAGTTCAGATCTTCAAGTTATAATTTGCACTAATAATTTGTATTTAACAATTAGAAGTTCTGTATTTGACAATTACAAGTTCAGATCTTCAAGTTATAATTTGCAATAATAATTAGAAGCTATCAATTTTAAGTTCTGTATTTGACAATTACTAGTTCAGATCTTCAAGTTATAATTTGCACTAATAATTTGTATTTAACAATTAGAAGTTCTGTATTTGACTATTACAAGTTCAGATCTTCGAATTATTATTTGCAATCTTAGTTTGAATTTAACAATTCGAAGTTCTGTATTTACCTATTACAGGTTCAGATCTTCAAGTTATAATTTGCAATCACAATTTGTATTTAACAATGGTAAGTTGCGTATTTGTCTATTACAAGTTCAGATCTTCAAATTATAATTTGCAATAATAATTAGAAGCTATCAATTTTAAGTTCTGTATTTGACAATTACAAGTTCAGATCTTCAAGTTATTATATGCAATAATAATTAGAAGCTATCAATTTTAAGTTCTGTATTTGACAATTACAAGTTCAGATCTAAAAGTTATAATTTACAATAATAATTAGAAGCTATCAATTTTAAATTCTGTATTTAACAATTACAAGTTCAGATCTTCAAGTTATAAAATGCAATAATAATTAGAAGCTATCAATTTTAAGTTCTGTATTTGACAATTACTAGTTCAGATCTTCAAGTTATAATTTGAAATAATAATTTGAATTTAACAAATCTAAGTTCTGTAATTCACTATTACAAGTTCAGATCTTCAAGTTATAATTTACAATAATAATTAGAAGCTATCAATTTTAAGTTCTGTATTTGACAATTACAAGTTCAGATCTTCAAGTTATAATTTGCAATAATAATTAGAAGCTATTAATTTTAAGTTCTGTATTTGACAATTACAAGTTCAGATCTTCAAGTTATAATTTGCAATAATAATTAGAAGCTATCAATTTTATGTTCTGTATTTGATAATTACTAGTTCAGATCTTCAAGTTATAATTTGCAATAATAATTAGAAGCTATTAATTTTAAGTTCTGTATTTGACAATTACAAGTTCAGATCTTCAAGTTATAATTTGCAATAATAATTAGAAGCTATCAATTTTAAGTTCTGTATTTGACAATTACTAGTTCAGATCTTCAAGTTATAATTTGCACTAATAATTTGTATTTAACAATTAGAAGTTCTGTATTTGACTGTTACAAGTTCAGATCTTCGAATTATTATTTGCAATCTTAGTTTGAATTTAACAATTCGAAGTTCTGTATTTACCTATTACAGGTTCAGATCTTCAAGTTATAATTTGCAATCACAATTTGTATTTAACAATGCTAAGTTGCGTATTTGTCTATTACAAGTTCAGATCTTCAAATTATAATTTGCAATAATAATTAGAAGCTATCAATTTTAAGTTCTGTATTTGACAATTACAAGTTCAGATCTTCAAGTTATTATTTGCAATAATAATTAGAAGCTATCAATTTCAAGTTCTGTATTTGACAATTACTAGTTCAGATCTAAAAGTTATAATTTACAATAATAATTAGAAGCTATCAATTTTAAATTCTGTATTTAACAATTACAAGTTCAGATCTTCAAGTTATAATATGCAATAATAATTAGAAGCTATCAATTTTAAGTTCTGTATTTGACAATTACAAGTTCAGATCTTCAAGTTATAATTTGAAATAATAATTAGAAGCTATCAATTTTATGTTCTGTATTTACCTATTACAGGTTCAGATCTTCAAGTTATAATTTGCAAACACAATTTGTATTTAACAATGCTAAGTTGCGTATTTGTCTATTACAAGTTCAGATCTTCAAATTATAATTTGCAATAATAATTAGAAGCTATCAATTTTAAGTTCTGTATTTGATAATTACAAGTTCAGATCTTCAAGTTATTATTTGCAATAATAATTAGAAGCTATCAATTTTAAGTTCTGCATTTGACAATTACAAGTTCAGATCTTGAAGTTATAATTTACAATAATAATTAGAAGCAATCAATTTTAAGTTCTGTATTTAACAATTACAAGTTCAGATCTAAAAGTTATAATTTACAATAATAATTAGAAGCTATCAATTTTAAGTTCTGTATTTGACAATTACTAGTTCAGATCTTCAAGTTATAATTTGAAATAATAATTTGAATTTAACAAATCTAAGTTCTGTAATTCACTATTACAAGTTCAGATCTTCAAGTTATAATTTACAATAATAATTAGAAGCTATCAATTTTAAGTTCTGTATTTGATAATTACAAGTTCAGATCTTCAAGTTATAATTTGCAATAATAATTAGAAGCTATCAATTTTAAGTTCTGTATTTGACAATTACAAGTTCAGATCTTAAAGTTATTATTTGCAATAATAATTAGAAGCTATCAATTTCAAGTTCTGTATTTGACAATTACTAGTTCAGATCTAAAAGTTATAATTTACAATAATAATTAGAAGCTATCAATTTTAAATTCTGTATTTAACAATTACAAGTTCAGATCTTCAAGTTATAATATGCAATAATAATTAGCAGCTATCAATTTTAAGTTCTGTATTTGACAATTACTAGTTCAGATCTTCAAGTTATAATTTGAAATAATAATTTGAATTTAACAAATCTAAGTTCTGTAATTCACTATTACAAGTTCAGATCTTCAAGTTATAATTTACAATAATAATAAGAAGCTATCAATTTTAAGTTCTGTATTTGACAATTACAAGTTCAGATCTTCAAGTTATAATTTGCAATAATAATTAGAAGCTATTAATTTTAAGTTCTGTATTTGACAATTACAAGTTCAGATCTTCAAGTTATTATTTGCAATAATAATTAGAAGCTATCAATTTTAAGTACTGTATTTGACAATTACAAGTTCAGATCTAAAAGTTATAATTTACAATAATAATTAGAAGCTATCAATTTTAAGTTCTGTATTTGATAATTACAAGTTCAGATCTTCAAGTTATAATTTGCACTACTAATTTGTATTTAACAATTAGAAGTTCTGTATTTGACAATTACAAGTTCAGATCTTCAAGTTATAATTTGCAATAATAATTAGAAGCTATCAATTTTAAGTTCTGTATTTGACAATTACAAGTTCAGATCTTCAAGTTATAAATTGAAATTATAATTAGAAGCTATCAATTTTAAGTTCTGTATTTGACAATTACAAGTTCAGAACTTCTAGTTATAATTTGCAATAATAATTAGTAGCTATCAATATTAAGTTCTGTATTTGAAAATTACTAGTTCAGATCTTCAAGTTATAATTTGCACTAATAATTTGTATTTAACAATTAGAAGTTCTGTATTTGACAATTACAAGTTCAGATCTTTTAGTTATAATTTGCAATAATAATTAGAAGCTATCAATATTAAGTTCTGTATTTGAAAATTACAAGTTCAGATCTTCAAGTTATAATTTGCACTAATAATTTGTATTTAATAATTAGAAGTTCTGTATTTGACAATTACTAGTTCAGATCTTCAAGTTATAATTTGAAATAATAATTTGAATTTAACAAATCTTAGTTCTGTAATTAACTATTACAAGTTCAGATCTTCAAGTTATAATTTGCAATAATCATTAGAAGCTATCAATTTTAAGTTCTGTATTTGACAATTACAGGTTCAGATCTTCAAGTTATAATTTGCACTAATAATTTGAATTTAACAATTAGAAGTTCTGTATTTGACTATTACAAGTTCAGATCTTCAAATTATTATTTGCAATAATAATTATAAGCTATCAATTTAAGTTCTGTATTCGACAATTACTAGTTCAGATCTTCAAGTTATAATTTGAAATAATAATTTGAATTTAACAAATCTAAGTTTTGTAATTCACTATTACATGTTCAGATCTTCAAGTTATAATTTGCAATAATAATTGGAAGCTATCAATTTTAAGTTCTGTATTTGACAATTACAAGTTCAGATCTCCAAGTTATAATTTGCACTAATTATTTTTTTTTTAACAGTTAGAAGTTCTGTATTTGACTATTACTAGTTCAGATTTTCAAATTATTATTTGCAATCTTAGTTTGAATTTAACAATTAGAAGTTCTGTATTTACCTATTACAAGTTCAGATCTTCAAGTTATAATTTGCACTAATAATTTGTATTTAACAATTCGATGTTCTGTATTTAACTATTACAAGTTCAGATCTTCAAGTTATAATTTGAAATAATAATTAGAAACTATCAATTTTAATTTCTGCATTTGACAATTACAAGTTCAGATCTTCAAGTTATAATTTGCAATAATAATTAGAAGCTATCAATTTTAAGTTCTGTATTTGACAATTACTAGTTCAGATCTTCAAGTTATAATTTGAAATAATAATTTGAATTTAACAAATCTAAGTTCTGTAATTCACTATTACAAGTTCAGATCTTCAAGTTATAATTTACAATAATAATTAGATGCTATCAATTTTAAGTTCTGTATTTGACTATTACAAGTTCAGATCTTCAAATTATTATTTGCAATCTTAGTTTGAATTTAACAATTCGAAGTTCTGTATTTACCTATTACAAGTTCAGATCTTCAAGTTATAATTTGTACTAATAATTTGTATTTAACAATTCGAAGTTCTGTATTTGACTATTACAAGTTCAGATCTTCAAGTTATAATTTACAATAATAATTAGAAGCTATCAATTTTAAGTTCTGTATTTGACTATTACAAGTTCAGATCTTCAAGTTATAATTTTCAATAATAATTAGAAGCTATCAATTTTAAGTTCTGTATTTGACAATTGCAAGTTCAGATCTTCAAGTTATAATTTGCACTAATAATTTGTATTTAACAATTAGAAGTTCTGTATTTGACAATTACAAGTTCAGATCTTCAAGTTATAATTTGAAATAATAATTTGAATTTAACAAATCTTAGTTCTGTAATTAACTATTACAAGTTCAGATCTTCAAGTTATAATTTGCAATAATAATCAGAAGCTATCAATTTTAAGTTCTGTATTTGACAATTACTAGTTCAGATCTTCAAGTTATAATGTGCACTAATAATTTGTATTTAACAATTAGAAGTTCTGTATTTGACTATTACAAGTTCAGATCTTCAAATTATTATTTGCAATAATAATTATAAGCTATCAATTTAAGTTCTGTATTCGACAATTACTAGTTCAGATCTTCAAGTTATAATTTGAAATAATAATTAGAATTTAACAAATCTAAGTTTTGTAATTCACTATTACAAGTTCAGATCTTCAAGTTATAATTTGCAATAATAATTAGAAGCTATCAATTTTAAGTTCTGTATTTGACAATTACAAGTTCAGATCTTCAAGTTATAATTTGCACTAATAATTTGTTTTTAACAGTTAGAAGTTCTGTATTTGACTATTACTAGTTCAGATTTTCAAATTATTATTTGCAATCTTAGTTTGAATTTAACAATTAGAAGTTCTGTATTTACCTATTACAAGTTCAGATCTTCAAGTTATAATTTGCACTAATAATTTGTATTTAACAATTCGATGTTCTGTATTTGACTATTACAAGTTCAGATCTTCAAGTTATAATTTGAAATAATAATTAGAAGCTATCAATTTTAAGTTCTGCATTTGACAATTACAAGTACAGATCTTCAAGTTATAATTTGCAATAATAATTAGAAGCTATCAATTTTAAGTTCTGTATTTGACAATTACTAGTTCAGATCTTCAAGTTATAATTTGAAATAATAATTTGAATTTAACAAATCTAAGTTCTGTAATTCACTATTACTAGTTCAGATCTTCAAGTTATAATTTACAATAATAATTAGAAGCTATCAATTTTATGTTCTGTATTTGACTATTACAAGTTCAGATCTTCAAGTTATAATTTGCAATAATAATTAGAAGCCATCAATTTTAAGTTCTGTATTTGACAATTGCAAGTTCAGATCTTCAAGTTATAATTTGCACTAATAATTTGTATTTAACAATTAGAAGTTCTGTATTTGACAATTACAAGTTCAGATCTTCAAGTTATAATTTGCAATAATAATTAGAAGCTATCAATTTTAAGTTCTGTATTTGACAATTACTAGTTCAGATCTTCAAGTTATAATTTGCACTAATAATTTGTATTTAACAATTAGAAGTTCTGTATTTGACTATTACAAGTTCAGATCTTCGAATTATTATTTGCAATCTTAGTTTGAATTTAACAATTCGAAGTTCTGTATTTACCTATTACAGGTTCAGATCTTCAAGTTATAATTTGCAATCACAATTTGTATTTAACAATGCTAAGTTGCGTATTTGTCTATTACAAGTTCAGTTCTTCAAATTATAATTTGCAATAATAATTAGAAGCTATCAATTTTAAGTTCTGTATTTGACAATTACAAGTTCAGATCTTCAAGTCATTATATGCAATAATAATTAGAAGCTATCAATTTTAAGTTCTGTATTTGACAATTACAAGTTCAGATCTAAAAGTTATAATTTACAATAATAATTAGAAGCTATCAATTTTAAATTCTGTATTTAACAATTACAAGTTCAGATCTTCAAGTTATAAAATGCAATAATAATTAGAAGCTATCAATTTTAAGTTCTGTATTTGACAATTACTAGTTCAGATCTTCAAGTTATAATTTGAAATAATAATTTGAATTTAACAAATCTAAGTTCTGTAATTCACTATTACAAGTTCAGATCTTCAAGTTATAATTTACAATAATAATTAGAAGCTATCAATTTTAAGTTCTGTATTTGACAATTACAAGATCAGATCTTCAAGTTATAATTTGCAATAATAATTAGAAGCTATTAATTTTAAGTTCTGTATTTGACAATTACAAGTTCAGATCTTCAAGTTATAATTTGAAATAATAATTAGAAGCTATCAATTTTATGTTCTGTATTTGATAATTACTAGTTCAGATCTTCAAGTTATAATTTGCAATAATAATTAGAAGCTATTAATTTTAAGTTCTGTATTTGACAATTACAAGTTCAGATCTTCAAGTTATAATTTGCAATAATAATTAGAAGCTATCAATTTTAAGTTCTGTATTTGACAATTACTAGTTCAGATCTTCAAGTTATAATTTGCACTAATAATTTGTATTTAACAATTAGAAGTTCTGTATTTGACTGTTACAAGTTCAGATCTTCGAATTATTATTTGCAATCTTAGTTTGAATTTAACAATTCGAAGTTCTGTATTTACCTATTACAGGTTCAGATCTTCAAGTTATAATTTGCAATCACAATTTGTATTTAACAATGCTAAGTTGCGTATTTGTCTATTACAAGTTCAGATCTTCAAATTATAATTTGCAATAATAATTAGAAGCTATCAATATTAAGTTCTGTATTTGACAATTACTAGTTCAGATCTTCAAGTTATTATTTGCAATAATAATTAGAAGCTATCAATTTCAAGTTCTGTATTTGACAATTACAAGTTCAGATCTAAAAGTTATAATTTACAATAATAATTAGAAGCTATCAATTTTAAATTCTGTATTTAACAATTACAAATTCAGATCTTCAAGTTATAATATGCAATAATAATTAGAAGCTATCAATTTTAAGTTCTGTATTTCACAATTACTAGTTCAGATCTTCAAGTTATAATTTGAAGTAATAATTTGAATTTAACAAATCTAAGTTCTGTAATTCACTATTACAAGTTCAGATCTTCAAGTTATAATTTACAATAATAATTAGAAGCTATCAATTTTAAGTTCTGTATTTGACTATTACAAGTTCAGATCTTCAAGTTATAATTTGCAATAATAATTAGAAGCTATCAATTTTAAGTTCTGTATTTGACAATTACAAGTTCAGATCTTCAAGTTATAATTAGCACTAATAATTTGTATTTAACAATTAGAAGTTCTGTATTTGACAATTACAAGTTCAGATCTTCAAGTTATAATTTGCAATAATAATTAGAAGCTATCAATTTTAAGTTCTGTATTTGACAATTACTAGTTCAGATCTTCAAGTTATAATTAGCACTAATAATTTGTATTTAACAATTAGAAGTTCTGTATTTGACAATTACAGGTTCAGATCTTCAAGTTATAATTTGCAATCACAATTTGTATTTAACAATGCTAAGTTGCGTATTTGTCTATTACAATTTCAGATCTTCTAATTATAATTTGCAATAATAATTAGAAGCTATCAATTTTAAGTTCTGTATTTGACAATTACAAGTTCAGATCTTCAAGTTATTATTTGCAATAATAATTAGAAGCTATCAATTTTAAGTTCTGTATTTGACAATTACAAGTTCAGATCTTCAAGTTATAATTTGCACTAATAATTTGTTTTTAACAGTTAGAAGTTCTGTATTTGACTATTACTAGTTCAGATTTTCAAATTATTATTTGCAATCTTAGTTTGAATTTAACAATTAGAAGTTCTGTATTTACCTATTACAAGTTCAGATCTTCAAGTTATAATTTGCACTAATAATTTGTATTTAACAATTCGATGTTCTGTATTTGACTATTACAAGTTCAGATCTTCAAGTTATAATTTGAAATAATAATTAGAAGCTATCAATTTTAAGTTCTGCATTTGACAATTACAAGTACAGATCTTCAAGTTATAATTTGCAATAATAATTAGAAGCTATCAATTTTAAGTTCTGTATTTGACAATTACTAGTTCAGATCTTCAAGTTATAATTTGAAATAATAATTTGAATTTAACAAATCTAAGTTCTGTAATTCACTATTACAAGTTCAGATCTTCAAGTTATAATTTACAATAATAATTAGAAGCTATCAATTTTATGTTCTGTATTTGACTATTACAAGTTCAGATCTTCAAGTTATAATTTGCAATAATAATTAGAAGCCATCAATTTTAAGTTCTGTATTTGACAATTGCAAGTTCAGATCTTCAAGTTATAATTTGCACTAATAATTTGTATTTAACAATTAGAAGTTCTGTATTTGACAATTACAAGTTCAGATCTTCAAGTTATAATTTGCAATAATAATTAGAAGCTATCAATTTTAAGTTCTGTATTTGACAATTACTAGTTCAGATCTTCAAGTTATAATTTGCACTAATAATTTGTATTTAACAATTAGAAGTTCTGTATTTGACTATTACAAGTTCAGATCTTCGAATTATTATTTGCAATCTTAGTTTGAATTTAACAATTCGAAGTTCTGTATTTACCTATTACAGGTTCAGATCTTCAAGTTATAATTTGCAATCACAATTTGTATTTAACAATGCTAAGTTGCGTATTTGTCTATTACAAGTTCAGTTCTTCAAATTATAATTTGCAATAATAATTAGAAGCTATCAATTTTAAGTTCTGTATTTGACAATTACAAGTTCAGATCTTCAAGTCATTATATGCAATAATAATTAGAAGCTATCAATTTTAAGTTCTGTATTTGACAATTACAAGTTCAGATCTAAAAGTTATAATTTACAATAATAATTAGAAGCTATCAATTTTAAATTCTGTATTTAACAATTACAAGTTCAGATCTTCAAGTTATAAAATGCAATAATAATTAGAAGCTATCAATTTTAAGTTCTGTATTTGACAATTACTAGTTCAGATCTTCAAGTTATAATTTGAAATAATAATTTGAATTTAACAAATCTAAGTTCTGTAATTCACTATTACAAGTTCAGATCTTCAAGTTATAATTTACAATAATAATTAGAAGCTATCAATTTTAAGTTCTGTATTTGACAATTACAAGTTCAGATCTTCAAGTTATAATTTGCAATAATAATTAGAAGCTATTAATTTTAAGTTCTGTATTTGACAATTACAAGTTCAGATCTTCAAGTTATAATTTGAAATAATAATTAGAAGCTATCAATTTTATGGTCTGTATTTGATAATTACTAGTTCAGATCTTCAAGTTATAATTTGCAATAATAATTAGAAGCTATTAATTTTAAGTTCTGTATTTGACAATTACAAGTTCAGATCTTCAAGTTATAATTTGCAATAATAATTAGAAGCTATCAATTTTAAGTTCTGTATTTGACAATTACTAGTTCAGATCTTCAAGTTATAATTTGCACTAATAATTTGTATTTAACAATTAGAAGTTCTGTATTTGACTGTTACAAGTTCAGATCTTCGAATTATTATTTGCAATCTTAGTTTGAATTTAACAATTCGAAGTTCTGTATTTACCTATTACAGGTTCAGATCTTCAAGTTATAATTTGCAATCACAATTTGTATTTAACAATGCTAAGTTGCGTATTTGTCTATTACAAGTTCAGATCTTCAAATTATAATTTGCAATAATAATTAGAAGCTATCAATATTAAGTTCTGTATTTGACAATTACTAGTTCAGATCTTCAAGTTATTATTTGCAATAATAATTAGAAGCTATCAATTTCAAGTTCTGTATTTGACAATTACAAGTTCAGATCTAAAAGTTATAATTTACAATAATAATTAGAAGCTATCAATTTTAAATTCTGTATTTAACAATTACAAATTCAGATCTTCAAGTTATAATATGCAATAATAATTAGAAGCTATCAATTTTAAGTTCTGTATTTCACAATTACTAGTTCAGATCTTCAAGTTATAATTTGAAGTAATAATTTGAATTTAACAAATCTAAGTTCTGTAATTCACTATTACAAGTTCAGATCTTCAAGTTATAATTTACAATAATAATTAGAAGCTATCAATTTTAAGTTCTGTATTTGACTATTACAAGTTCAGATCTTCAAGTTATAATTTGCAATAATAATTAGAAGCTATCAATTTTAAGTTCTGTATTTGACAATTACAAGTTCAGATCTTCAAGTTATAATTAGCACTAATAATTTGTATTTAACAATTAGAAGTTCTGTATTTGACAATTACAAGTTCAGATCTTCAAGTTATAATTTGCAATAATAATTAGAAGCTATCAATTTTAAGTTCTGTATTTGACAATTACTAGTTCAGATCTTCAAGTTATAATTAGCACTAATAATTTGTATTTAACAATTAGAAGTTCTGTATTTGACAATTACAGGTTCAGATCTTCAAGTTATAATTTGCAATCACAATTTGTATTTAACAATGCTAAGTTGCGTATTTGTCTATTACAATTTCAGATCTTCTAATTATAATTTGCAATAATAATTAGAAGCTATCAATTTTAAGTTCTGTATTTGACAATTACAAGTTCAGATCTTCAAGTTATTATTTGCAATAATAATTAGAAGCTATCAATTTTAAGTTCTGTATTTGACAATTACAAGTTCAGATCTTCAAGTTATAATTTGCACTAATAATTTGTTTTTAACAGTTAGAAGTTCTGTATTTGACTATTACTAGTTCAGATTTTCAAATTATTATTTGCAATCTTAGTTTGAATTTAACAATTAGAAGTTCTGTATTTACCTATTACAAGTTCAGATCTTCAAGTTATAATTTGCACTAATAATTTGTATTTAACAATTCGATGTTCTGTATTTGACTATTACAAGTTCAGATCTTCAAGTTATAATTTGAAATAATAATTAGAAGCTATCAATTTTAAGTTCTGCATTTGACAATTACAAGTACAGATCTTCAAGTTATAATTTGCAATAATAATTAGAAGCTATCAATTTTAAGTTCTGTATTTGACAATTACTAGTTCAGATCTTCAAGTTATAATTTGAAATAATAATTTGAATTTAACAAATCTAAGTTCTGTAATTCACTATTACAAGTTCAGATCTTCAAGTTATAATTTACAATAATAATTAGAAGCTATCAATTTTATGTTCTGTATTTGACTATTACAAGTTCAGATCTTCAAGTTATAATTTGCAATAATAATTAGAAGCCATCAATTTTAAGTTCTGTATTTGACAATTGCAAGTTCAGATCTTCAAGTTATAATTTGCACTAATAATTTGTATTTAACAATTAGAAGTTCTGTATTTGACAATTACAAGTTCAGATCTTCAAGTTATAATTTGCAATAATAATTAGAAGCTATCAATTTTAAGTTCTGTATTTGACAATTACTAGTTCAGATCTTCAAGTTATAATTTGCACTAATAATTTGTATTTAACAATTAGAAGTTCTGTATTTGACTATTACAAGTTCAGATCTTCGAATTATTATTTGCAATCTTAGTTTGAATTTAACAATTCGAAGTTCTGTATTTACCTATTACAGGTTCAGATCTTCAAGTTATAATTTGCAATCACAATTTGTATTTAACAATGCTAAGTTGCGTATTTGTCTATTACAAGTTCAGTTCTTCAAATTATAATTTGCAATAATAATTAGAAGCTATCAATTTTAAGTTCTGTATTTGACAATTACAAGTTCAGATCTTCAAGTCATTATATGCAATAATAATTAGAAGCTATCAATTTTAAGTTCTGTATTTGACAATTACAAGTTCAGATCTAAAAGTTATAATTTACAATAATAATTAGAAGCTATCAATTTTAAATTCTGTATTTAACAATTACAAGTTCAGATCTTCAAGTTATAAAATGCAATAATAATTAGAAGCTATCAATTTTAAGTTCTGTATTTGACAATTACTAGTTCAGATCTTCAAGTTATAATTTGAAATAATAATTTGAATTTAACAAATCTAAGTTCTGTAATTCACTATTACAAGTTCAGATCTTCAAGTTATAATTTACAATAATAATTAGAAGCTATCAATTTTAAGTTCTGTATTTGACAATTACAAGTTCAGATCTTCAAGTTATAATTTGCAATAATAATTAGAAGCTATTAATTTTAAGTTCTGTATTTGACAATTACAAGTTCAGATCTTCAAGTTATAATTTGAAATAATAATTAGAAGCTATCAATTTTATGGTCTGTATTTGATAATTACTAGTTCAGATCTTCAAGTTATAATTTGCAATAATAATTAGAAGCTATTAATTTTAAGTTCTGTATTTGACAATTACAAGTTCAGATCTTCAAGTTATAATTTGCAATAATAATTAGAAGCTATCAATTTTAAGTTCTGTATTTGACAATTACTAGTTCAGATCTTCAAGTTATAATTTGCACTAATAATTTGTATTTAACAATTAGAAGTTCTGTATTTGACTGTTACAAGTTCAGATCTTCGAATTATTATTTGCAATCTTAGTTTGAATTTAACAATTCGAAGTTCTGTATTTACCTATTACAGGTTCAGATCTTCAAGTTATAATTTGCAATCACAATTTGTATTTAACAATGCTAAGTTGCGTATTTGTCTATTACAAGTTCAGATCTTCAAATTATAATTTGCAATAATAATTAGAAGCTATCAATATTAAGTTCTGTATTTGACAATTACTAGTTCAGATCTTCAAGTTATTATTTGCAATAATAATTAGAAGCTATCAATTTCAAGTTCTGTATTTGACAATTACAAGTTCAGATCTAAAAGTTATAATTTACAATAATAATTAGAAGCTATCAATTTTAAATTCTGTATTTAACAATTACAAATTCAGATCTTCAAGTTATAATATGCAATAATAATTAGAAGCTATCAATTTTAAGTTCTGTATTTGACAATTACTAGTTCAGATCTTCAAGTTATAATTTGAAGTAATAATTTGAATTTAACAAATCTAAGTTCTGTAATTCACTATTACAAGTTCAGATCTTCAAGTTATAATTTACAATAATAATTAGAAGCTATCAATTTTAAGTTCTGTATTTGACTATTACAAGTTCAGATCTTCAAGTTATAATTTGCAATAATAATTAGAAGCTATCAATTTTAAGTTCTGTATTTGACAATTACAAGTTCAGATCTTCAAGTTATAATTAGCACTAATAATTTGTATTTAACAATTAGAAGTTCTGTATTTGACAATTACAAGTTCAGATCTTCAAGTTATAATTTGCAATAATAATTAGAAGCTATCAATTTTAAGTTCTGTATTTGACAATTACTAGTTCAGATCTTCAAGTTATAATTAGCACTAATAATTTGTATTTAACAATTAGAAGTTCTGTATTTGACAATTACAGGTTCAGATCTTCAAGTTATAATTTGCAATCACAATTTGTATTTAACAATGCTAAGTTGCGTATTTGTCTATTACAATTTCAGATCTTCTAATTATAATTTGCAATAATAATTAGAAGCTATCAATTTTAAGTTCTGTATTTGACAATTACAAGTTCAGATCTTCAAGTTATTATTTGCAATAATAATTAGAAGCTATCAATTTTAAGTTCTGTATTTGACAATTACAAGTTCAGATCTTGAAGTTATAATTTACAATAATAATTAGAAGCTATCAATTTTAAGTTCTGTATTTAACAATTACAAGTTCAGATCTTCAAGTTATAATATGCAATAATAATTAGAAGCTATAAATTTTAAGTTCTGTATTTAACAATTACAAGTTCAGATCTTCAAGTTATAATTTGCAATAATAATTAGAAGCTATCAATTTTAAGTTCTGTATTTGACAATTACTAGTTCAGATCTTCAAGTTATAATTTGCACTAATAATTTGTATTTAACAATTAGAAGTTCTGTATTTGACTATTACAAGTTCAGATCTTCGAATTATTATTTGCAATCTTAGTTTGAATTTAACAATTCGAAGTTCTGTATTTACCTATTACAGGTTCAGATCTTCAAGTTATAATTTGCAATCACAATTTGTATTTAACAATGCTAAGTTGCGTATTTGTCTATTACAAGTTCAGATCTTCAAATTATAATTTGCAATAATAATTAGAAGCTATAAATTTTAAGTTCTGTATTTGACAATTACAAGTTCAGATCTTCAAGTTATTATATGCAATAATAATTAGAAGCTATCAATTTTAAGTTCTGTATTTGACAATTACAAGTTCAGATCTAAAAGTTATAATTTACAATAATAATTAGAAGCTATCAATTTTAAATTCTGTATTTAACAATTACAAGTTCAGATCTTCAAGTTATAAAATGCAATAATAATTAGAAGCTATCAATTTTAAGTTCTGTATTTGACAATTACTAGTTCAGATCTTCTAGTTATAATTTGAAATAATAATTTGAATTTAACAAATCTAAGTTCTGTAATTCACTATTACAAGTTCAGATCTTCAAGTTATAATTTACAATAATAATTAGAAGCTATCAATTTTAAGTTCTGTATTTGACAATTACAAGTTCAGATCTTCAAGTTATAATTTGCAATAATAATTAGAAGCTATTAATTTTAAGTTCTGTATTTGACAATTACAAGTTCAGATCTTCAAGTTATAATTTGAAATAATAATTAGAAGCTATCAATTTTATGTTCTGTATTTACCTATTACAGGTTCAGATCTTCAAGTTATAATTTGCAATCACAATTTTTATTTAACAATGCTAAGTTGCGTATTTGTCTATTACAAGTTCAGATCTTCAAATTATAATTTGCAATAATAATTAGAAGCTATCAATTTTAAGTTCTGTATTTGACAATTACAAGTTCAGATCTTCAAGTTATTATTTGCAATAATAATTAGAAGCTATCAATTTTAAGTTCTGTATTTGACAATTACCAGTTCAGATCATCAAGTTATTATTTGCAATAATAATTAGAAGCTATCAATTTTAAGTTCTGTATTTGACAATTACAAGTTCAGATCTTGAAGTTATAATTTACAATAATAATTAGAAGCTATCAATTTTAAGTTCTGTATTTAATAATTACAAGTTCAGATCTTCAAGTTATAATATGCAATAATAATTAGAAGCTATCAATTTTAAGTTCTGTATTTGACAATTACTAGTTCAGATCTCCAAGTTATTATTTGCAATAATAATCAGAAGCTATCAATTTTAAGTTCTGTATTTGACAATTGCAAGTTCAGATCTTCAAGTTATAATTTACAATAATAATTAGAAGCTATCAATTTTAAGTTCTGTATTTGACAATTACAAGTTCAGATCTTCAAGTAATAATTTGCAATAATAATTAGAAGCTATCAATTTTAAGTTCTGTATTTGACAATTACTAGTTCAGATCTTCAAGTTATAATTTGAAGTAATAATTTGAATTTAACAAATCTAAGTTCTGTAATTCACTATTACAAGTTCAGATCTTCAAGTTATAATTTACAATAATAATTAGAAGCTATCAATTTTAAGTTCTGTATTTGACTATTACAAGTTCAGATCTTCAAGTTATAATTTGCAATAATAATTAGAAGCTATCAATTTTAAGTTCTGTATTTGACAATTACAAGTTCAGATCTTCAAGTTATAATTAGCACTAATAATTTGTATTTAACAATTAGAAGTTCTGTATTTGACAATTACAAGTTCAGATCTTCAAGTTATAATTTGCAATACTAATTAGAAGCTATCAATTTTAAGTTCTGTATTTGACAATTACTAGTTCAGATCTTCAAGTTATAATTTGCACTAATAATTTGTATTTAACAATTAGAAGTTCTGTATTTGACTATTACAAGTTCAGATCTTCGAATTATTATTTGCAATCTTAGTTTGAATTTAACAATTCGAAGTTCTGTATTTACCTATTACAGGTTCAGATCTTCAAGTTATAATTTCCAATCACAATTTGTATTTAACAATGCTAAGTTGCGTATTTGTCTATTACAAGTTCAGATCTTCTAATTATAATTTGCAATAATAATTAGAAGCTATCAATTTTAAGTTCTGTATTTGACAATTACAAGTTCAGATCTTCAAGTTATTATTTGCAATAATAATTAGAAGCTATCAATTTTAAGTTCTGTATTTGACAATTACAAGTTCAGATCTTGAAGTTATAATTTACAATAATAATTAGAAGCTATCAATTTTAAGTTCTGTATTTAACAATTACAAGTTCAGATCTTCAAGTTATAATATGCAATAATAATTAGAAGCTATCAATTTTAAGTTCTGTATTTGACAATTACTAGTTCAGATCTTCAAGTTATAATTTGAAGTAATAATTTGAATTTAACAAATCTAAGTTCTGTAATTCACTATTACAAGTTCAGATCTTCAAGTTATAATTTACAATAATAATTAGAAGCTATCAATTTTAAGTTCTGTATTTGACTATTACAAGTTCAGATCTTCAAGTTATAATTTGCAATAATAATTAGAAGCTATCAATTTTAAGTTCTGTATTTGACAATTACAAGTTCAGATCTTCAAGTTATAATTAGCACTAATAATTTGTATTTAACAATTAGAAGTTCTGTATTTGACAATTACAAGTTCAGATCTTCAAGTTATAATTTGCAATCACAATTTGTATTTAACAATGCTATGTTGCGTATTTGTCTATTACAAGTTCAGATCTTCAAATTATAATTTGCAATAATAATTAGAAGCTATCAATTTTAAGTTCTGTATTTGACAACTACAAGTTCAGATCTTCAAGTTATTATATGCAATAATAATTAGAAGCTATCAATTTTAAGTTCTGTATTTGACAATTACAAGTTCAGATCTAAAAGTTATAATTTACAATAATAATTAGAAGCTATCAATTTTGAATTCTGTATTTAACAATTACAAGTTCAGATCTTCAAGTTATAAAATGCAATAATAATTAGAAGCTATCAATTTTAAGTTCTGTATTTGACAATTACAAGTTCAGATCTTCAAGTTATAATTTGCAATAATAATTAGAAGCTATAAATTTTAAGTTCTGTATTTGACAATTACAAGTTCAGATCTTCAAGTTATTATATGCAATAATAATTAGAAGCTATCAATTTTAAGTTCTGTATTTGACAATTACAAGTTCAGATCTAAAAGTTATAATTTACAATAATAATTAGAAGCTATCAATTTTAAATTCTGTATTTAACAATTACAAGTTCAGATCTTCAAGTTATAAAATGCAATAATAATTAGAAGCTATCAATTTTAAGTTCTGTATTTGACAATTACTAGTTCAGATCTTCTAGTTATAATTTGAAATAATAATTTGAATTTAACAAATCTAAGTTCTGTAATTCACTATTACAAGTTCAGATCTTCAAGTTATAATTTACAATAATAATTAGAAGCTATCAATTTTAAGTTCTGTATTTGACAATTACAAGTTCAGATCTTCAAGTTATAATTTGCAATAATAATTAGAAGCTATTAATTTTAAGTTCTGTATTTGACAATTACAAGTTCAGATCTTCAAGTTATAATTTGAAATAATAATTAGAAGCTATCAATTTTATGTTCTGTATTTACCTATTACAGGTTCAGATCTTCAAGTTATAATTTGCAATCACAATTTTTATTTAACAATGCTAAGTTGCGTATTTGTCTATTACAAGTTCAGATCTTCAAATTATAATTTGCAATAATAATTAGAAGCTATCAATTTTAAGTTCTGTATTTGACAATTACAAGTTCAGATCTTCAAGTTATTATTTGCAATAATAATTAGAAGCTATCAATTTTAAGTTCTGTATTTGACAATTACCAGTTCAGATCATCAAGTTATTATTTGCAATAATAATTAGAAGCTATCAATTTTAAGTTCTGTATTTGACAATTACAAGTTCAGATCTTGAAGTTATAATTTACAATAATAATTAGAAGCTATCAATTTTAAGTTCTGTATTTAATAATTACAAGTTCAGATCTTCAAGTTATAATATGCAATAATAATTAGAAGCTATCAATTTTAAGTTCTGTATTTGACAATTACTAGTTCAGATCTCCAAGTTATTATTTGCAATAATAATCAGAAGCTATCAATTTTAAGTTCTGTATTTGACAATTGCAAGTTCAGATCTTCAAGTTATAATTTACAATAATAATTAGAAGCTATCAATTTTAAGTTCTGTATTTGACAATTACAAGTTCAGATCTTCAAGTAATAATTTGCAATAATAATTAGAAGCTATCAATTTTAAGTTCTGTATTTGACAATTACTAGTTCAGATCTTCAAGTTATAATTTGAAGTAATAATTTGAATTTAACAAATCTAAGTTCTGTAATTCACTATTACAAGTTCAGATCTTCAAGTTATAATTTACAATAATAATTAGAAGCTATCAATTTTAAGTTCTGTATTTGACTATTACAAGTTCAGATCTTCAAGTTATAATTTGCAATAATAATTAGAAGCTATCAATTTTAAGTTCTGTATTTGACAATTACAAGTTCAGATCTTCAAGTTATAATTAGCACTAATAATTTGTATTTAACAATTAGAAGTTCTGTATTTGACAATTACAAGTTCAGATCTTCAAGTTATAATTTGCAATACTAATTAGAAGCTATCAATTTTAAGTTCTGTATTTGACAATTACTAGTTCAGATCTTCAAGTTATAATTTGCACTAATAATTTGTATTTAACAATTAGAAGTTCTGTATTTGACTATTACAAGTTCAGATCTTCGAATTATTATTTGCAATCTTAGTTTGAATTTAACAATTCGAAGTTCTGTATTTACCTATTACAGGTTCAGATCTTCAAGTTATAATTTCCAATCACAATTTGTATTTAACAATGCTAAGTTGCGTATTTGTCTATTACAAGTTCAGATCTTCTAATTATAATTTGCAATAATAATTAGAAGCTATCAATTTTAAGTTCTGTATTTGACAATTACAAGTTCAGATCTTCAAGTTATTATTTGCAATAATAATTAGAAGCTATCAATTTTAAGTTCTGTATTTGACAATTACAAGTTCAGATCTTGAAGTTATAATTTACAATAATAATTAGAAGCTATCAATTTTAAGTTCTGTATTTAACAATTACAAGTTCAGATCTTCAAGTTATAATATGCAATAATAATTAGAAGCTATCAATTTTAAGTCCTGTATTTGACAATTACTAGTTCAGATCTTCAAGTTATAATTTGAAGTAATAATTTGAATTTAACAAATCTAAGTTCTGTAATTCACTATTACAAGTTCAGATCTTCAAGTTATAATTTACAATAATAATTAGAAGCTATCAATTTTAAGTTCTGTATTTGACTATTACAAGTTCAGATCTTCAAGTTATAATTTGCAATAATAATTAGAAGCTATCAATTTTAAGTTCTGTATTTGACAATTACAAGTTCAGATCTTCAAGTTATAATTAGCACTAATAATTTGTACTTAACAATTAGAAGTTCTGTATTTGACAATTACAAGTTCAGATCTTCAAGTTATAATTTGCAATCACAATTTGTATTTAACAATGCTATGTTGCGTATTTGTCTATTACAAGTTCAGATCTTCAAATTATAATTTGCAATAATAATTAGAAGCTATCAATTTTAAGTTCTGTATTTGACAACTACAAGTTCAGATCTTCAAGTTATTATATGCAATAATAATTAGAAGCTATCAATTTTAAGTTCTGTATTTGACAATTACAAGTTCAGATCTAAAAGTTATAATTTACAATAATAATTAGAAGCTATCAATTTTGAATTCTGTATTTAACAATTACAAGTTCAGATCTTCAAGTTATAAAATGCAATAATAATTAGAAGCTATCAATTTTAAGTTCTGTATTTGACAATTACAAGTTCAGATCTTCAAGTTATAATTTGAAATAATAATTAGAAGCTATCAATTTTATGTTCTGTATTTAACAATTACAAGTTCAGATCTTCAAGTTATAATATGCAATAATAATTAGAAGCTATCAATTTTAAGTTCTGTATTTGACAATTACAAGTTCAGATCTTGAAGTTATAATATGCAATAATAATTAGAAGCTATCAATTTTAAGTTCTGTATTTAACAATTACAAGTTCAGATCTTCAAGTTATAATTTGCAATAATAATTAGAAGCTATCAATTTTAAGTTCTGTATTTGACAATTACTAGTTCAGATCTTCAAGTTATAATTTGCACTAATAATTTGTATTTAACAATTAGAAGTTCTGTATTTGACTATTACAAGTTCAGATCTTCGAATTATTATTTGCAATCTTAGTTTGAATTTAACAATTCGAAGTTCTGTATTTACCTATTACAGGTTCAGATCTTCAAGTTATAATTTGCAATAATAATTTGAATTTAACAAATCTAAGTTCTGTAATTCACTATTACAAGTTCAGATCTTCAAGTTATAATTTACAATAATAATTAGAAGCTATCAATTTTAAGTTCTGTATTTGACAATTACAAGTTCAGATCTTCAAGTTATAATTTGCAATAATAATTAGAAGCTATTAATTTTAAGTTCTGTATTTGACAATTACAAGTTCAGATCTTCAAGTTATAATTTGAAATAATAATTAGAAGCTATCAATTTTATGTTCTGTATTTGATAATTACTAGTTCAGATCTTCAAGTTATAATTTGCAATAATAATTAGAAGCTATTAATTTTAAGTTGTGTATTTGACAATTACAAGTTCAGATATTCATGTTATAATTTGCAATAATAATTAGAAGCTATTAATTTTAAGTTCTGTATTTGACAATTACTAGTTCAGATCTTCAAGTTATAATTTGCACTAATAATTTGTATTTAACAATTAGAAGTTCTGTATTTGACAATTACAGGTTCAGATCTTCAAGTTATAATTTGCAATCACAATTTGTATTTAACAATGCTAAGTTGCGTATTTGTCTATTACAAGTTCAGATCTTCTAATTATAATTTGCAATAATAATTAGAAGCTATCAATTTTAAGTTCTGTATTTGACAATTACAAGTTCAGATCTTCAAGTTAATATTTGCAATAATAATTAGAAGCTATCAATTTTAAGTTCTGTATTTGACAATTACAAGTTCAGATCTTGAAGTTATAATTTACAATAATAATTAGAAGCTATCAATTTTAAGTTCTGTATTTAACAATTACAAGTTCAGATCTTCAAGTTATAATATGCAATAATAATTAGAAGCTATCAATTTTAAGTTCTGTATTTAACAATTACAAGTTCAGATCTTCAAGTTATAATTTGCAATCACAATTTGTATTTAACAATGCTAAGTTGCGTATTTGTCTATTACAAGTTCAGATCTTCAAGTTATAATATGCAATCATAATTTGTATTTAACAATGCTAAGTTGCGTATTTGTCTATTACAAGTTCACATCTTCAAATTATAATTTGCAATAATAATTAGAAGCTATCAATTTTACGTTCTGTATTTGACAATTACAAGTTAAGATCTTCAAGTTATAATTTGAATTATAATTATAAGCTATCAATTTTAAGTTCTGTATTTGACAATTACTAGTTCAGATCTTCAAGTTATAATTTGAACTAATAATTTGAATTTAAGAAATCTAAGTTCTTAAATTCACTATTACAAGTTCAGATCTTCAAGTTATAATTTGCAATCATAATTTAAATTTAAAAAATCTAAGTTCTGTAATTCACTATTACAAGTTCAGATCTTCAAGTTATAATTTGCAATAATAATTAGAAGCTATCAATTTTAAGTTCTGTATTTGACAATTGCAAGTTAAGATCTTCAAGTTATAATTTGAATTATAATTATAAGCTATCAATTTTAAGTTCTGTATTTGACAATTACAAGTACAGATCTTTAAATTATTATTTGCAATAATAATTAGAAGCTATCAATTTTAAGTTCTGCATTTGACAATTTCAAGTTCAGATCTTCAAGTTATTATTTGCAATAATAATTAGAAGCTATCAATTTTAAGTTCTGTATTTGACTATTACTAGTTCAGATCTTCAAGTTATAATTTGCAATCTTAGTTTGAATTTAAGAAATCTAAGTTCTGTAATTCACTATTACAAGTTCAGATCTTCAAGTTTTAATTTGCAATAATAATTTGAATTTAACAAATCTAAGTTCTGTAATTCACTATTACAAGTTCAGATCTTCAAGTTATAATTTGCACTAATAATTTGTATTTAACAATTTTTAGTTCTGTATTTGACAATTACGAGTTCAGATCTTCAAGTTATAATTTGAAATAATAATTTGAATTTAACAAATCTAAGTACTGTAATTCACTATTACAAGTTCAGATCTTCAAGTTATAATTTACAATAATAATTATAAGCTAACATTTTTAAGTTCTGTATTTGACAATTACTAATTCAGATCTTCAAGTTATAATTTGCACTAATGATTTGTATTAAAAATTAGAAGTTCTGTATTTGACAATTACAAGTTCAGATCTTCAAGTTATAATTTGTAATCATAATTTGTATTTAACAATTCGAAGTTCTGTATTTGACTATTACAAGTTCAGATCTTCAAGTTATAATTAGAATTATAATTATAAGCTTTCAATTTTAAGTTCTGTATTTGACAATTACAAGTACAGATCTTCAAATTATTATTTGCAATAATAATTAGAAGCTATCAATTTTAAGTTCTGTATTTGGCAATTACAAGTTCAGATCTTCAAGTTATAATTTGCACTAATAATTTGTATTTAACAATTAGAAGTTCTGTATTTGACTATTACAAGTTCAGATCTTCAAGTTATAATTTGCACTAATAATTTGTATTTAACAATTCGAAGTTCTGTATTTGACAATTACAAGTTCAGATCTTCAAGTTATAATTTGCAATAAAAATTTGAAGCTATCAATTATAAGTTCTGTATTTGACAATTACAAGTTCAGATCTTCAAGTTATAATTTGCACTAATAATTTGTATTTAACAATTCGAAGTTCTGTATTTGACAATTACAAGTTCAGATATTCAAGTTATAATTTGAAATAATAATTAGAAGCTATCAATTTTAAGTTCTGTATTTGACAATTACAAGTTCAGATCTTCAAGTTATAATTCGCAATAATAATTAGAAGCTATCAATTTTAAGTTCTGTATTTGACAATTACTAGTTCAGATCTTCAAGTTGTAATTTGTAATAATAATTTGAATTTAACAAATCTAAGTTCTGTAATTCACCATTACAAGTTCAGATCTTCAAGTTTTAATTTACAATAATAATTAGAAGCTATCGATTTTAAGTTCTGTATTTGACTATTACAAGCTCAGATCTTCAAGTTATAATTTGAATTATAATTATAAGCTATCAATTTTAAGTTCTATATTTGACAATTACAAGTTCAGATCTTCAAGTTATTATTTGCAATAATAATTAGAAGCTATTAATTTTAAGTTCTGTATTTGACAATTACAAGTTCAGATCTTCAAGTTGTAATTTGCACAAATAATTTGTATTTAACAATTAGAAGTTCTGTATTTGACAATTACAAGTTCAGATCTTCTAGCTATAATTTAAAATAATAATTAGAAGCTATCAATTTTAAGTTCTGTATTTGACAATTACAAGTTCAGATCTTCAAGTTATAATTTGCAATAATAATTAGAAGCTATCAATTTTAAGTACTGTATTTGACAATTACTAGTTCAGATCTTCAAGTTATAATTTGAAATAATAATTTGAATTTAACAAATCTAAGTTCTGTAATTCACTATTACAAGTTCAGATCTTCAAGTTATAAATTACATTAATAATTATAAGCTATCAATTTTAAGTTCTGTTTTTGACAATTACTAGTTAAGATCTTCAAGTTATAATTTGAAATAATAATTTGAATTTAACAAATCTAACTTCTGTAATTCACTATTACAAGCTCAGATCTTCAAGTTATAATTTGCAATAATAATTAGGAGCTATCAATTTTAAGTTCTGTATTTGACTATTACAAGCTCAGATCTTCAAGTTATAATTTGAATTATAATTATAAGCTATCAATTTTAAGTTCTGTATTTGACAATTACTAGTTCACATCTTCAAGTTATAATTTGAACTAATAATTTGAATTTAACACATCTAAGTTCTGTAATTCACTATTACAAGTTCAGATCTTTAAGTTATAATTTGCAATAACAATTAAAAGCTATCAATTATAAGTTATGTATTTGACAATTACAAGTTCAGATCTTCAAGTTATAATTTGCACTAATAATTTGTATTTAACAATTTTACGTTCTGTATTTGACAATTACTAGTTCAGATCTTCAAGTTATAATTTGAAATAATAATTTGAATTTAACAAATCTAAGTTCTGTAATTCACTATTACAAGTTCAGATCTTCAAGTTATAATATGCAATAATAATTAGAAGCTATCAATTATAAGTTCTGTATTTGACAATTACAAGTTCAGATCTTCAAGTTATAATTTGCATTAATAATTTGTATTTAACAATTCGAAGTTCTGTATTTGACTATTACAAGCTCAGATCTTCAAGTTATAATTTGCAATAATAATTTGTATTTAACAAATCTAAGTTCTGTAATTCACTATTACAAGTTCAGATCTTCAAGTTATAATTTGCACTAATAATTTGTATTTAAAAATTTTAAGTTCTGTATTTGACAATTACTAGTTCAGATCTTCAAGTTATAATTTGAAATAATAATTTAAATTTAACAAATCTAAGTTCTGTAATTCACTATTACAAGTTCAGATCTTCAAGTTATAATATGCAATAATAATTTGAAGCTATCAATTATAAGTTTTGTACTTGACAATTACAAGTTCAGATCTTCAAGTTATAATTTGCAATCATTATTTGTATTTAACAATGCTAAGTTGCGTATTTGTCTATTGCAAGTTCACATCTTCAAATTATAATTTGCAATAATAATTAGAAGCTATCAATTTTAAGTTCTGTATTTGACAATTACAAGTTAAGATCTTCAAGTTATAATTTGCAATAATAATTAGAAGCTATCAATTTTAAGATCTGTATTTGATTATTACAAGCTCAGATCTTCAAGTTATAATTTGAAATAATAATTTGAATTTAACAATTTTAAGTTCTGCATTTGACAATTACAAGTTCAGATCTTCAAGTTATTATTTGCAATAAAATTAGAAGCTATCAATTTTAAGTTCTGTATTTGACAATTACTAGTTCAGATCTTCAAGTTATTATTTGAAATAATAATTAGAAGCTATCAATTTTAAGTTCTGTATTTGACAATTACTAGTTCAGATCTTCAAGTTATAATTTGCACTAATAATTTGTATTTAACAATTAGAAGTTCTGTATTTGACTATTACAAGTTCAGATCTTCGAATTATTATTTGCAATCTTAGTTTGAATTTAACAATTCGAAGTTCTGTATTTACCTATTACAGGTTCAGATCTTCAAGTTATAATTTCCAATCACAATTTGTATTTAACAATGCTAAGTTGCGTATTTGTCTATTACAAGTTCAGATCTTCTAATTATAATTTGCAATAATAATTAGAAGCTATCAATTTTAAGTTCTGTATTTGACAATTACAAGTTCAGATCTTCAAGTTATTATTTGCAATAATAATTAGAAGCTATCAATTTTAAGTTCTGTATTTGACAATTACAAGTTCAGATCTTGAAGTTATAATTTACAATAATAATTAGAAGCTATCAATTTTAAGTTCTGTATTTAACAATTACAAGTTCAGATCTTCAAGTTATAATATGCAATAATAATTAGAAGCTATCAATTTTAAGTCCTGTATTTGACAATTACTAGTTCAGATCTTCAAGTTATAATTTGAAGTAATAATTTGAATTTAACAAATCTAAGTTCTGTAATTCACTATTACAAGTTCAGATCTTCAAGTTATAATTTACAATAATAATTAGAAGCTATCAATTTTAAGTTCTGTATTTGACTATTACAAGTTCAGATCTTCAAGTTATAATTTGCAATAATAATTAGAAGCTATCAATTTTAAGTTCTGTATTTGACAATTACAAGTTCAGATCTTCAAGTTATAATTAGCACTAATAATTTGTACTTAACAATTAGAAGTTCTGTATTTGACAATTACAAGTTCAGATCTTCAAGTTATAATTTGCAATCACAATTTGTATTTAACAATGCTATGTTGCGTATTTGTCTATTACAAGTTCAGATCTTCAAATTATAATTTGCAATAATAATTAGAAGCTATCAATTTTAAGTTCTGTATTTGACAACTACAAGTTCAGATCTTCAAGTTATTATATGCAATAATAATTAGAAGCTATCAATTTTAAGTTCTGTATTTGACAATTACAAGTTCAGATCTAAAAGTTATAATTTACAATAATAATTAGAAGCTATCAATTTTGAATTCTGTATTTAACAATTACAAGTTCAGATCTTCAAGTTATAAAATGCAATAATAATTAGAAGCTATCAATTTTAAGTTCTGTATTTGACAATTACAAGTTCAGATCTTCAAGTTATAATTTGAAATAATAATTAGAAGCTATCAATTTTATGTTCTGTATTTAACAATTACAAGTTCAGATCTTCAAGTTATAATATGCAATAATAATTAGAAGCTATCAATTTTAAGTTCTGTATTTGACAATTACAAGTTCAGATCTTGAAGTTATAATATGCAATAATAATTAGAAGCTATCAATTTTAAGTTCTGTATTTAACAATTACAAGTTCAGATCTTCAAGTTATAATTTGCAATAATAATTAGAAGCTATCAATTTTAAGTTCTGTATTTGACAATTACTAGTTCAGATCTTCAAGTTATAATTTGCACTAATAATTTGTATTTAACAATTAGAAGTTCTGTATTTGACTATTACAAGTTCAGATCTTCGAATTATTATTTGCAATCTTAGTTTGAATTTAACAATTCGAAGTTCTGTATTTACCTATTACAGGTTCAGATCTTCAAGTTATAATTTGCAATAATAATTTGAATTTAACAAATCTAAGTTCTGTAATTCACTATTACAAGTTCAGATCTTCAAGTTATAATTTACAATAATAATTAGAAGCTATCAATTTTAAGTTCTGTATTTGACAATTACAAGTTCAGATCTTCAAGTTATAATTTGCAATAATAATTAGAAGCTATTAATTTTAAGTTCTGTATTTGACAATTACAAGTTCAGATCTTCAAGTTATAATTTGAAATAATAATTAGAAGCTATCAATTTTATGTTCTGTATTTGATAATTACTAGTTCAGATCTTCAAGTTATAATTTGCAATAATAATTAGAAGCTATTAATTTTAAGTTGTGTATTTGACAATTACAAGTTCAGATATTCATGTTATAATTTGCAATAATAATTAGAAGCTATTAATTTTAAGTTCTGTATTTGACAATTACTAGTTCAGATCTTCAAGTTATAATTTGCACTAATAATTTGTATTTAACAATTAGAAGTTCTGTATTTGACAATTACAGGTTCAGATCTTCAAGTTATAATTTGCAATCACAATTTGTATTTAACAATGCTAAGTTGCGTATTTGTCTATTACAAGTTCAGATCTTCTAATTATAATTTGCAATAATAATTAGAAGCTATCAATTTTAAGTTCTGTATTTGACAATTACAAGTTCAGATCTTCAAGTTAATATTTGCAATAATAATTAGAAGCTATCAATTTTAAGTTCTGTATTTGACAATTACAAGTTCAGATCTTGAAGTTATAATTTACAATAATAATTAGAAGCTATCAATTTTAAGTTCTGTATTTAACAATTACAAGTTCAGATCTTCAAGTTATAATATGCAATAATAATTAGAAGCTATCAATTTTAAGTTCTGTATTTAACAATTACAAGTTCAGATCTTCAAGTTATAATTTGCAATCACAATTTGTATTTAACAATGCTAAGTTGCGTATTTGTCTATTACAAGTTCAGATCTTCAAGTTATAATATGCAATCATAATTTGTATTTAACAATGCTAAGTTGCGTATTTGTCTATTACAAGTTCACATCTTCAAATTATAATTTGCAATAATAATTAGAAGCTATCAATTTTACGTTCTGTATTTGACAATTACAAGTTAAGATCTTCAAGTTATAATTTGAATTATAATTATAAGCTATCAATTTTAAGTTCTGTATTTGACAATTACTAGTTCAGATCTTCAAGTTATAATTTGAACTAATAATTTGAATTTAAGAAATCTAAGTTCTTAAATTCACTATTACAAGTTCAGATCTTCAAGTTATAATTTGCAATCATAATTTAAATTTAAAAAATCTAAGTTCTGTAATTCACTATTACAAGTTCAGATCTTCAAGTTATAATTTGCAATAATAATTAGAAGCTATCAATTTTAAGTTCTGTATTTGACAATTGCAAGTTAAGATCTTCAAGTTATAATTTGAATTATAATTATAAGCTATCAATTTTAAGTTCTGTATTTGACAATTACAAGTACAGATCTTTAAATTATTATTTGCAATAATAATTAGAAGCTATCAATTTTAAGTTCTGCATTTGACAATTTCAAGTTCAGATCTTCAAGTTATTATTTGCAATAATAATTAGAAGCTATCAATTTTAAGTTCTGTATTTGACTATTACTAGTTCAGATCTTCAAGTTATAATTTGCAATCTTAGTTTGAATTTAAGAAATCTAAGTTCTGTAATTCACTATTACAAGTTCAGATCTTCAAGTTTTAATTTGCAATAATAATTTGAATTTAACAAATCTAAGTTCTGTAATTCACTATTACAAGTTCAGATCTTCAAGTTATAATTTGCACTAATAATTTGTATTTAACAATTTTTAGTTCTGTATTTGACAATTACGAGTTCAGATCTTCAAGTTATAATTTGAAATAATAATTTGAATTTAACAAATCTAAGTACTGTAATTCACTATTACAAGTTCAGATCTTCAAGTTATAATTTACAATAATAATTATAAGCTAACATTTTTAAGTTCTGTATTTGACAATTACTAATTCAGATCTTCAAGTTATAATTTGCACTAATGATTTGTATTAAAAATTAGAAGTTCTGTATTTGACAATTACAAGTTCAGATCTTCAAGTTATAATTTGTAATCATAATTTGTATTTAACAATTCGAAGTTCTGTATTTGACTATTACAAGTTCAGATCTTCAAGTTATAATTAGAATTATAATTATAAGCTTTCAATTTTAAGTTCTGTATTTGACAATTACAAGTACAGATCTTCAAATTATTATTTGCAATAATAATTAGAAGCTATCAATTTTAAGTTCTGTATTTGGCAATTACAAGTTCAGATCTTCAAGTTATAATTTGCACTAATAATTTGTATTTAACAATTAGAAGTTCTGTATTTGACTATTACAAGTTCAGATCTTCAAGTTATAATTTGCACTAATAATTTGTATTTAACAATTCGAAGTTCTGTATTTGACAATTACAAGTTCAGATCTTCAAGTTATAATTTGCAATAAAAATTTGAAGCTATCAATTATAAGTTCTGTATTTGACAATTACAAGTTCAGATCTTCAAGTTATAATTTGCACTAATAATTTGTATTTAACAATTCGAAGTTCTGTATTTGACAATTACAAGTTCAGATATTCAAGTTATAATTTGAAATAATAATTAGAAGCTATCAATTTTAAGTTCTGTATTTGACAATTACAAGTTCAGATCTTCAAGTTATAATTCGCAATAATAATTAGAAGCTATCAATTTTAAGTTCTGTATTTGACAATTACTAGTTCAGATCTTCAAGTTGTAATTTGTAATAATAATTTGAATTTAACAAATCTAAGTTCTGTAATTCACCATTACAAGTTCAGATCTTCAAGTTTTAATTTACAATAATAATTAGAAGCTATCGATTTTAAGTTCTGTATTTGACTATTACAAGCTCAGATCTTCAAGTTATAATTTGAATTATAATTATAAGCTATCAATTTTAAGTTCTATATTTGACAATTACAAGTTCAGATCTTCAAGTTATTATTTGCAATAATAATTAGAAGCTATTAATTTTAAGTTCTGTATTTGACAATTACAAGTTCAGATCTTCAAGTTGTAATTTGCACAAATAATTTGTATTTAACAATTAGAAGTTCTGTATTTGACAATTACAAGTTCAGATCTTCTAGCTATAATTTAAAATAATAATTAGAAGCTATCAATTTTAAGTTCTGTATTTGACAATTACAAGTTCAGATCTTCAAGTTATAATTTGCAATAATAATTAGAAGCTATCAATTTTAAGTACTGTATTTGACAATTACTAGTTCAGATCTTCAAGTTATAATTTGAAATAATAATTTGAATTTAACAAATCTAAGTTCTGTAATTCACTATTACAAGTTCAGATCTTCAAGTTATAAATTACATTAATAATTATAAGCTATCAATTTTAAGTTCTGTTTTTGACAATTACTAGTTAAGATCTTCAAGTTATAATTTGAAATAATAATTTGAATTTAACAAATCTAACTTCTGTAATTCACTATTACAAGCTCAGATCTTCAAGTTATAATTTGCAATAATAATTAGGAGCTATCAATTTTAAGTTCTGTATTTGACTATTACAAGCTCAGATCTTCAAGTTATAATTTGAATTATAATTATAAGCTATCAATTTTAAGTTCTGTATTTGACAATTACTAGTTCACATCTTCAAGTTATAATTTGAACTAATAATTTGAATTTAACACATCTAAGTTCTGTAATTCACTATTACAAGTTCAGATCTTTAAGTTATAATTTGCAATAACAATTAAAAGCTATCAATTATAAGTTATGTATTTGACAATTACAAGTTCAGATCTTCAAGTTATAATTTGCACTAATAATTTGTATTTAACAATTTTACGTTCTGTATTTGACAATTACTAGTTCAGATCTTCAAGTTATAATTTGAAATAATAATTTGAATTTAACAAATCTAAGTTCTGTAATTCACTATTACAAGTTCAGATCTTCAAGTTATAATATGCAATAATAATTAGAAGCTATCAATTATAAGTTCTGTATTTGACAATTACAAGTTCAGATCTTCAAGTTATAATTTGCATTAATAATTTGTATTTAACAATTCGAAGTTCTGTATTTGACTATTACAAGCTCAGATCTTCAAGTTATAATTTGCAATAATAATTTGTATTTAACAAATCTAAGTTCTGTAATTCACTATTACAAGTTCAGATCTTCAAGTTATAATTTGCACTAATAATTTGTATTTAAAAATTTTAAGTTCTGTATTTGACAATTACTAGTTCAGATCTTCAAGTTATAATTTGAAATAATAATTTAAATTTAACAAATCTAAGTTCTGTAATTCACTATTACAAGTTCAGATCTTCAAGTTATAATATGCAATAATAATTTGAAGCTATCAATTATAAGTTTTGTACTTGACAATTACAAGTTCAGATCTTCAAGTTATAATTTGCAATCATTATTTGTATTTAACAATGCTAAGTTGCGTATTTGTCTATTGCAAGTTCACATCTTCAAATTATAATTTGCAATAATAATTAGAAGCTATCAATTTTAAGTTCTGTATTTGACAATTACAAGTTAAGATCTTCAAGTTATAATTTGCAATAATAATTAGAAGCTATCAATTTTAAGATCTGTATTTGATTATTACAAGCTCAGATCTTCAAGTTATAATTTGAAATAATAATTTGAATTTAACAATTTTAAGTTCTGCATTTGACAATTACAAGTTCAGATCTTCAAGTTATTATTTGCAATAAAATTAGAAGCTATCAATTTTAAGTTCTGTATTTGACAATTACTAGTTCAGATCTTCAAGTTATTATTTGAAATAATAATTTAAATTTAACAAATCTAAGTTCTGTAATTCACTATTACAAGTTCAGATCTTCAAGTTATAAATTACAATAATAATTATAAGCTATCAATTTTAAGTTCTGTATTTGACAATTACAAGTTCAGATCTTCAAGTTATAATTTGCACTAATAATTTGTATTTAACAATTAGAAGTTCTGTATTTGACTATTACAAGTTTAGATCTTCAAATTATTATTTTCAACCTTAGTTTGAATTTAACAATTCGAAGTTCTGTATTTACCTATTACAAGTTCAGATCTTCAAGTTATAATTTGCACTAATAATTTGTATTTAACAATTAGAAGTTCTGTATTTGACAATTACAAGTTCAGATCTTCAAGTTATAATTTGAAATAATAATTAGAAGCTATCAATTTTAAGTTCTGTATTTGACAATTACTAGTTCAGATCTTCAAGTTATAATTTGAACTAATAATTTGAATTTAAGAAATCTAAGTTCTGTAATTCACTATTACAAGTTCAGATCTTCAAGTTATAATTTGCAATAATAATTTGAATTTAACAAATCTAAGTTCTGTAATTCACTATTACAAGTTCAGATCTACAAGTTATAATTTGCAATAATAATTAGAAGCTATCAATTTTAAGTTCTGTATTTGACAATTACAAGTTCAGATCTTCAAGTTATAATTTGAATTATAATTATAAGCTATCAATTTTAAGTTCTGTATTTGACAATTACAAGTACAGATCTTTAAATTATTATTTGCAATAATAATTAGAAGCTATCAATTTTAAGTTCTGCATTTGACAATTTCAAGTTCAGATCTTCAAGTTATTATTTGCAATAATAATTAGAAGCTATCAATTTTAAGTTCTGTATTTGACTATTACTAGTTCAGATCTTCAAGTTATAATTTGCAATCTTAGTTTGAATTTAAGAAATCTAAGTTCTGTAATTCACTATTACAAGTTCAGATCTTCAAGTTTTAATTTGCAATAATAATTTGAATTTAACAAATCTAAGTTCTGTAATTCACTATTACAAGTTCAGATCTTCAAGTTATAATTTGCACTAATAATTTGTATTTAACAATTTTTAGTTCTGTATTTGACAATTACGAGTTCAGATCTTCAAGTTATAATTTGAAATAATAATTTGAATTTAACAAATCTAAGTACTGTAATTCACTATTACAAGTTCAGATCTTCAAGTTATAATTTACAATAATAATTATAAGCTAACATTTTTAAGTTCTGTATTTGACAATTACTAATTCAGATCTTCAAGTTATAATTTGCACTAATGATTTGTATTAAAAATTAGAAGTTCTGTATTTGACAATTACAAGTTCAGATCTTCAAGTTATAATTTGTAATCATAATTTGTATTTAACAATTCGAAGTTCTGTATTTGACTATTACAAGTTCAGATCTTCAAGTTATAATTAGAATTATAATTATAAGCTTTCAATTTTAAGTTCTGTATTTGACAATTACAAGTACAGATCTTCAAATTATTATTTGCAATAATAATTAGAAGCTATCAATTTTAAGTTCTGTATTTGGCAATTACAAGTTCAGATCTTCAAGTTATAATTTGCACTAATAATTTGTATTTAACAATTAGAAGTTCTGTATTTGACTATTACAAGTTCAGATCTTCAAGTTATAATTTGCACTAATAATTTGTATTTAACAATTCGAAGTTCTGTATTTGACAATTACAAGTTCAGATCTTCAAGTTATAATTTGCAATAAAAATTTGAAGCTATCAATTATAAGTTCTGTATTTGACAATTACAAGTTCAGATCTTCAAGTTATAATTTGCACTAATAATTTGTATTTAACAATTCGAAGTTCTGTATTTGACAATTACAAGTTCAGATATTCAAGTTATAATTTGAAATAATAATTAGAAGCTATCAATTTTAAGTTCTGTATTTGACAATTACAAGTTCAGATCTTCAAGTTATAATTCGCAATAATAATTAGAAGCTATCAATTTTAAGTTCTGTATTTGACAATTACTAGTTCAGATCTTCAAGTTGTAATTTGTAATAATAATTTGAATTTAACAAATCTAAGTTCTGTAATTCACCATTACAAGTTCAGATCTTCAAGTTTTAATTTACAATAATAATTAGAAGCTATCGATTTTAAGTTCTGTATTTGACTATTACAAGCTCAGATCTTCAAGTTATAATTTGAATTATAATTATAAGCTATCAATTTTAAGTTCTATATTTGACAATTACAAGTTCAGATCTTCAAGTTATTATTTGCAATAATAATTAGAAGCTATTAATTTTAAGTTCTGTATTTGACAATTACAAGTTCAGATCTTCAAGTTGTAATTTGCACAAATAATTTGTATTTAACAATTAGAAGTTCTGTATTTGACAATTACAAGTTCAGATCTTCTAGCTATAATTTAAAATAATAATTAGAAGCTATCAATTTTAAGTTCTGTATTTGACAATTACAAGTTCAGATCTTCAAGTTATAATTTGCAATAATAATTAGAAGCTATCAATTTTAAGTACTGTATTTGACAATTACTAGTTCAGATCTTCAAGTTATAATTTGAAATAATAATTTGAATTTAACAAATCTAAGTTCTGTAATTCACTATTACAAGTTCAGATCTTCAAGTTATAAATTACATTAATAATTATAAGCTATCAATTTTAAGTTCTGTTTTTGACAATTACTAGTTAAGATCTTCAAGTTATAATTTGAAATAATAATTTGAATTTAACAAATCTAACTTCTGTAATTCACTATTACAAGCTCAGATCTTCAAGTTATAATTTGCAATAATAATTAGGAGCTATCAATTTTAAGTTCTGTATTTGACTATTACAAGCTCAGATCTTCAAGTTATAATTTGAATTATAATTATAAGCTATCAATTTTAAGTTCTATATTTGACAATTACTAGTTCACATCTTCAAGTTATAATTTGAACTAATAATTTGAATTTAACACATCTAAGTTCTGTAATTCACTATTACAAGTTAAGATCTTTAAGTTATAATTTGCAATAACAATTAAAAGCTATCAATTATAAGTTATGTATTTGACAATTACAAGTTCAGATCTTCAAGTTATAATTTGCACTAATAATTTGTATTTAACAATTTTACGTTCTGTATTTGACAATTACTAGTTCAGATCTTCAAGTTATAATTTGAAATAATAATTTGAATTTAACAAATCTAAGTTCTGTAATTCACTATTACAAGTTCAGATCTTCAAGTTATAATATGCAATAATAATTAGAAGCTATCAATTATAAGTTCTGTATTTGACAATTACAAGTTCAGATCTTCAAGTTATAATTTGCACTAATAATTTGTATTTAACAATTCGAAGTTCTGTATTTGACTATTACAAGCTCAGATCTTCAAGTTATAATTTGCAATAATAATTTGAATTTAACAAATCTAAGTTCTGTAATTCACTATTACAAGTTCAGATCTTCAAGTTATAATTTGCACTAATAATTTGTATTTAAAAATTTTAAGTTCTGTATTTGACAATTACTAGTTCAGATCTTCAAGTTATAATTTGAAATAATAATTTAAATTTAACAAATCTAAGTTCTGTAATTCACTATTACAAGTTCAGATCTTCAAGTTATAATATGCAATAATAATTTGAAGCTATCAATTATAAGTTTTGTACTTGACAATTACAAGTTCAGATCTTCAAGTTATAATTTGCAATCATTATTTGTATTTAACAATGCTAAGTTGCGTATTTGTCTATTGCAAGTTCACATCTTCAAATTATAATTTGCAATAATAATTAGAAGCTATCAATTTTAAGTTCTGTATTTGACAATTACAAGTTAAGATCTTCAAGTTATAATTTGCAATAATAATTAGAAGCTATCAATTTTAAGATCTGTATTTGATTATTACAAGCTCAGATCTTCAAGTTATAATTTGAAATAATAATTTGAATTTAACAATTTTAAGTTCTGCATTTGACAATTACAAGTTCAGATCTTCAAGTTATTATTTGCAATAAAATTAGAAGCTATCAATTTTAAGTTCTGTATTTGACAATTACTAGTTCAGATCTTCAAGTTATTATTTGAAATAATAATTTAAATTTAACAAATCTAAGTTCTGTAATTCACTATTACAAGTTCAGATCTTCAAGTTATAAATTACAATAATAATTATAAGCTATCAATTTTAAGTTCTGTATTTGACAATTACAAGTTCAGATCTTCAAGTTATAATTTGCACTAATAATTTGTATTTAACAATTAGAAGTTCTGTATTTGACTATTACAAGTTTAGATCTTCAAATTATTATTTTCAACCTTAGTTTGAATTTAACAATTCGAAGTTCTGTATTTACCTATTACAAGTTCAGATCTTCAAGTTATAATTTGCACTAATAATTTGTATTTAACAATTAGAAGTTCTGTATTTGACAATTACAAGTTCAGATCTTCAAGTTATAATTTGAAATAATAATTAGAAGCTATCAATTTTAAGTTCTGTATTTGACAATTACAAGTTCAGATCTTCAAGTTATAATTTGCACTAATAATTTGTATTTAACAATTCGAAGTTCTGTATTTGACTATTACAAGCTCAGATCTTCAAGTTATAATTTGCAATAATAATTTGAATTTAACAAATCTAAGTTCTGTAATTCACTATTACAAGTTCAGATCTTCAAGTTATAATTTGCACTAATAATTTGTATTTAAAAATTTTAAGTTCTGTATTTGACAATTACTAGTTCAGATCTTCAAGTTATAATTTGAAATAATAATTTAAATTTAACAAATCTAAGTTCTGTAATTCACTATTACAAGTTCAGATCTTCAAGTTATAATATGCAATAATAATTTGAAGCTATCAATTATAAGTTTTGTACTTGACAATTACAAGTTCAGATCTTCAAGTTATAATTTGCAATCATTATTTGTATTTAACAATGCTAAGTTGCGTATTTGTCTATTACAAGTTCACATCTTCAAATTATAATTTGCAATAATAATTAGAAGCTATCAATTTTAAGTTCTGTATTTGACAATTACAAGTTAAGATCTTCAAGTTATAATTTGCAATAATAATTAGAAGCTATCAATTTTAAGTTCTGTATTTGATTATTACAAGCTCAGATCTTCAAGTTATAATTTGAAATAATAATTTGAATTTAACAATTTTAAGTTCTGCATTTGACAATTACAAGTTCAGATCTTCAAGTTATTATTTGCAATAAAATTAGAAGCTATCAATTTTAAGTTCTGTATTTGACAATTACTAGTTCAGATCTTCAAGTTATTATTTGAAATAATAATTTAAATTTAACAAATCTAAGTTCTGTAATTCACTATTACAAGTTCAGATCTTCAAGTTATAAATTACAATAATAATTATAAGCTATCAATTTTAAGTTCTGTATTTGACAATTACAAGTTCAGATCTTCAAGTTATAATTTGCACTAATAATTTGTATTTAACAATTAGAAGTTCTGTATTTGACTATTACAAGTTTAGATCTTCAAATTATTATTTTCAACCTTAGTTTGAATTTAACAATTCGAAGTTCTGTATTTACCTATTACAAGTTCAGATCTTCAAGTTATAATTTGCACTAATAATTTGTATTTAACAATTAGAAGTTCTGTATTTGACAATTACAAGTTCAGATCTTCAAGTTATAATTTGAAATAATAATTAGAAGCTATCAATTTTAAGTTCTGTATTTGACAATTACTAGTTCAGATCTTCAAGTTATAATTTGAACTAATAATTTGAATTTAAGAAATCTAAGTTCTGTAATTCACTATTACAAGTTCAGATCTTCAAGTTATAATTTGCAATAATAATTTGAATTTAACAAATCTAAGTTCTGTAATTCACTATTACAAGTTCAGATCTACAAGTTATAATTTGCAATAATAATTAGAAGCTATCAATTTTAAGTTCTGTATTTGACAATTACAAGTTCAGATCTTCAAGTTATAATTTGCACTAATAATTTGTATTTAACAATTTTAAGTTCTGTATTTGACAATTACTAGTTCAGATCTTCAAGTTATAATTTGAAATAATAATTTGAATTTAACAATTTTAAGTTCTGCATTTGACAATTACAAGTTCAGATCTTCAAGTTATTATTTGCAATAAAATTAGAAGCTATCAATTTTAAGTTCTGTATTTGACAATTACAAGTTCAGATCTTCAAATTATAATTTGCACTAATTGTTGTATTTAACAATTAGAAGTTCTGTATTTGACAATTACAAGTTCAGATCTTCTAGCTATAATTTGAAATAATAATTAGAGCTATCAATTTTAAGTTCTGTATTTGACAATTACTAGTTCAGATCTTCAAGTTATTATTTGAAATAATAATTTGAATTTAACAAATCTAAGTTCTGTAATTCACTATTACAAGTTCAGATCTTCAAGTTATAAATTAAAATAATAATTATAAGCTATCAATTTTAAGTTCTGTATTTGACAATTACAAGTTCAGATCTTCAGGTTATAATTTGCACTAATAATTTGTATTTAACAATTAGAAGTTCTGTATTTGACTATTACAAGTTTAGATCTTCAAATTATTATTTTCAACCTTAGTTTGAATTTAACAATTCGAAGTTCTGTATTTACCTATTACAAGTTCAGATCTTCAAGTTATAATTTGCACTAATAATTTGTTTTTAACAATTAGAAGTTCTGTATTTGACAATTACAAGTTCAGATCTTCAAGTTATAATTTGAAATAATAATTAGAAGCTATCAATTTTAAGTTCTGTATTTGACAATTACAAGTTCAGATCTTCAAGTTATAATTCGCAATAATAATTAGAAGCTATCAATATTAAGTTCTGTATTTGACAATTACTAGTTCAGATCTTCAAGTTATAATTTGAAATAATAATTTGAATTTAACAAATCTAAGTTCTGTAATTCACTATTACAAGTTCAGATCTTCAAGTTTTAATTTACAATAATAATTAGAAGCTATCAAGTTTAAGTTCTGTATTTGACAATTACTAGTTCAGATCTTCAAGTTATAATTTGAAATAATAATTTGAATTTAAAAAATCTAAGTTCTGTAATTCACTATTACAAGTTCAGATCTTCAAGTTATAATTTGCAATAATAATTAGAAGCTATCAATTTTAAGTTCTGTATTTGACAATTACAAGTTCAGATCTTCAAGTTATAATTTGAAATAATAATATGTATTTAATAATTAGAAGTTCTGTATTTGACTATTAGAAGTTCAGATCTTCAAATTATTATTTGCAATCATAGTTTAAATTTAACAATTTGAAGTGCTGTATTTACCTATTACAAGTTCAGATCTACAAGTTATAATTTGCACTAATAATTTGTATTTAACAATTCGAAGTTCTGTATTTGACTATTACAAGCTCAGATCTTCAAGTTATAATTTGAAATAATAATTTGAATTTAACAAATCTAAGTTCTGTAATTCACTATTACAAGTTCAGATCTTCAAGTTATAATATGCAATAATAATTAGAAGCTATCAATTATAAGTTCTGTATTTGACAATTACAAGTTCAGATCTTCAAGTTATAATTTGCACTAATAATTTGTATTTAACAATTCGAAGTTCTGTATTTGACTATTACAAGCTCAGATCTTCAAGTTATAATTTGCAATAATAATTTGAATTTAACAAATCTAAGTTCTGTAATTCACTATTACAAGTTCAGATCTTCAAGTTATAATTTGCACTAATAATTTGTATTTAAAAATTTTAAGTTCTGTATTTGACAATTACTAGTTCAGATCTTCAAGTTATAATTTGAAATAATAATTTAAATTTAACAAATCTAAGTTCTGTAATTCACTATTACAAGTTCAGATCTTCAAGTTATAATATGCAATAATAATTTGAAGCTATCAATTATAAGTTTTGTACTTGACAATTACAAGTTCAGATCTTCAAGTTATAATTTGCAATCATTATTTGTATTTAACAATGCTAAGTTGCGTATTTGTCTATTACAAGTTCACATCTTCAAATTATAATTTGCAATAATAATTAGAAGCTATCAATTTTAAGTTCTGTATTTGACAATTACAAGTTAAGATCTTCAAGTTATAATTTGCAATAATAATTAGAAGCTATCAATTTTAAGTTCTGTATTTGATTATTACAAGCTTAGATCTTCAAGTTATAATTTGAAATAATAATTTGAATTTAACAATTTTAAGTTCTGCATTTGACAATTACAAGTTCAGATCTTCAAGTTATTATTTGCCATAAAATTAGAAGCTATCAATTTTAAGTTCTGTATTTGACAATTACTAGTTCAGATCTTCAACTTATTATTTGAAATAATAATTTGAATTTAACAAATCTAAGTTCTGTAATTCACTATTACAAGTTCAGATCTTCAAGTTATAAATTACAATAATAATTATAAGCTATCAATTTTAAGTTCTGTATTTGACAATTACAAGTTCAGATCTTCAAGTTATAATTTGCACTAATAATTTGTATTTAACAATTAGAAGTTCTGTATTTGACTATTACAAGTTTAGATCTTCAAATTATTATTTTCAACCTTAGTTTGAATTTAACAATTCGAAGTTCTGTATTTACCTATTACAAGTTCAGATCTTCAAGTTATAATTTGAACTAATAATTTGTATTTAACAATTAGAAGTTCTGTATTTGACAATTACAAGTTCAGATCTTCAAGTTATAATTTGAAATAATAATTAGAAGCTATCAATTTTAAGTTCTGTATTTGACGATTACTAGTTCAGATCTTCAAGTTATAATTTGAACTAATAATTTGAATTTAAGAAATCTAAGTTCTGTAATTCACTATTACAAGTTCAGATCTTCAAGTTATAATTTGCAATAATAATTTGAATTTAACAAATCTAAGTTCTGTAATTCACTATTACAAGTTCAGATCTACAAGTTATAATTTGCAATAATAATTAGAAGCTATCAATTTTAAGTTCTGTATTTGACAATTACAAGTTCAGATCTTCAAGTTATAATTTGCACTAATAATTTGTATTTAACAATTTTAAGTTCTGTATTTGACAATTACTAGTTCAGATCTTCAAGTTATAATTTGAAATAATAATTTGAATTTAACAATTTTAAGTTCTGCATTTGACAATTACAAGTTCAGATCTTCAAGTTATTATTTGCAATAAAATTAGAAGCTATCAATTTTAAGTTCTGTATTTGACAATTACAAGTTCAGATCTTCAAATTATAATTTGCACTAATATTTGTATTTAACAATTAGAAGTTCTGTATTTGACAATTACAAGTTCAGATCTTCTAGCTATAATTTGAAATAATAATTAGAAGCTATCAATTTTAAGTTCTGTATTTGACAATTACAAGTTCAGATCTTCAAGTTATAATTTGCACTAATAATTTGTATTTAACAATTAGAAGTTCTGTATTTGACTATTACAAGTTTAGATCTTCAAATTATTATTTTCAACCTTAGTTTGAATTTAACAATTCGAAGTTCTGTATTTACCTATTACAAGTTCAGATCTTCAAGTTATAATTTGCACTAATAATTTGTTTTTAACAATTAGAAGTTCTGTATTTGACAATTACAAGTTCAGATCTTCAAGTTATAATTTGAAATAATAATTAGAAGCTATCAATTTTAGGTTCTGTATTTGACAATTACAAGTTCAGATCTTCAAGTTATAATTCGCAATAATAATTAGAAGCTATCAATATTAAGTTCTGTATTTGACAATTACTAGTTCAGATCTTCAAGTTATAATTTGAAATAATAATTTGAATTTAACAAATCTAAGTTCTGTAATTCACTATTACAAGTTCAGATCTTCAAGTTTTAATTTACAATAATAATTAGAAGCTATCAATTTTAAGTTCTGTATTTGACAATTACTAGTTCAGATCTTCAAGTTATAATTTGAAATAATAATTTGAATTTAAAAAATCTAAGTTCTGTAATTCACTATTACAAGTTCAGATCTTCAAGTTATAATTTGCAATAATAATTAGAAGCTATCAATTTTAAGTTCTGTATTTGACAATTACAAGTTCAGATCTTCAAGTTATAATTTGAAATAATAATATGTATTTAATAATTAGAAGTTCTGTATTTGACTATTAGAAGTTCAGATCTTCAAATTATTATTTGCAATCATAGTTTAAATTTAACAATTTGAAGTGCTGTATTTACCTATTACAAGTTCAGATCTACAAGTTATAATTTGCACTAATAATTTGTATTTAACAATTCGAAGTTCTGTATTTGACTATTACAAGCTCAGATCTTCAAGTTATAATTTGAAATAATAATTAGAAGCTATCAATTTTAAGTTCTGTATTTGACAATTACTAGTGCAGATCTTCAAGTTATAATTTGAAATAATAATTTGAATTTAACAAATCTAAGTTCTGTAATTCACTATTACAAGTTCAGATCTTCAAGTTATAAATTACAATAATAATTATAAGCTATCAATTTTAAGTTCTGTATTTGACAATTACTAGTTCAGATCTTCAAGTTATAATTTGAATTAATAATTTGAATTTAACAAGTCTAAGTTCTGTAATTCACTATTACAAGTTCAGATCTTCAAGTTATAATTTGCAATAATAATTAGAAGCTATCAATTTTAAGGTCTGTATTTGACAATTACAAGTTCAGATCTTCAAGTTATAATTTGCACTAATAATTTGTATTTAACAATTAGAAGTTCTGTATTTGACAATTACAAGTTCAGATCTTCAAGTTATAATTTGCACTAATAATATGTATTTAATAATTAGAAGTTCTGTATTTGACTATTAGAAGTTCAGATCTTCAAATTATTATTTGCAATCATAGTTTAAATTTAACAATTTGAAGTGCTGTATTTATCTATTACAAGTTCAGATCTACAAGTTATAATTTGCACTAATAATTTGTATTTAACAATTCGAAGTTCTGTATTTGACTATTACAAGCTCAGATCTTCAAGTTATAATTTGAAATAATAATTTGAATTTAACAAATCTAAGTTCTGTAATTCACTATTACAAGTTCAGATCTTCAAGTTATAATTTGCAATAATAATTAGAAGCTATCAATTTTAAGTTCTGTATTTGACTATTACAAGCTCAGATCTTCAAGTTATAATTTGAATTATAATTATAAGCTATCAATTTTAAGTTCTGTATTTGTCAATTACTAGTTCAGATCTTCAAGTTATAATTTTAACTAATAATTTGAATTTAACACATCTAAGTTCTGTAATTCACTATTACAAGTTCAGATCTTTAAGTTATAATTTGCAATAATAATTAAATGCTATCAATTATAAGTTCTGTATTTGACAATTACAAGTTCAGATCTTCAAGTTATAATTTGCACTAATAATTTGTATTTAACAATTTTAAGTTCTGTATTTGACAATTACTAGTTCAGATCTTCAAGTTATAATTTGAAATAATAATTTGAATTTAACAAATCTAAGTTCTGTAATGCACTATTACAAGTTCAGATCTTCAAGTTATAATATGCAATAATAATTAGAAGCTATCAATTATAAGTTCTGTAATTGACAATTACAAGTTCAGATCTTCAAGTTATAATTTGCACTAATAATTTGTATTTAACAATTCGAAGTTCTGTATTTGACAATTACAAGTTCAGATCTTGAAGTTATAATTTGAATTATAATTATAAGCTATCACTTTTAAGTTCTGTATTTGACAATTACAAGTACAGATCTTTAAATTATTATTTGCAATAATAATTAGAAGCTATCAATTTTAAGTTCTGCATTTGACAATTTCAAGTTCAGATCTACAAGTTATTACTTGCAATAATAATTAGAAGCTATCAATTTTAAGTTCTGTATTTGACAATTACAAGTTCAGATCTTCAAGTTATAATTTGAATTAATAATTAGAAGCTATCAATTTTAAGTTCTGTATTTGACAATTACAAGTTCAGATCTTCAAGTTATATTTTGCACTAATAATTTGTATTTAACAATTCGAAGTTCTGTTTTTGACTATTACAAGTACTGATCTTCAAGTTATAATTTGAATTATAATTATAAGCTATCAATTTTAAGTTCTGTATTTGACAATTACGAGTTCAGATCTTCAAGTTATAATTTGAAATAATAATTTGAATTTAACAAATCTAAGTTCTGTAATTCACTATTACAAGTTCAGATCTTCAAGTTATAATTTGCAATAATAATTAGAAGCTATCAATTTTAAGTTCTGTATTTACAATTAGAAGTTCAGATCTTCAAGTTATAATTTGCACTAATAATTTGTATTTAACAAATAGAAGTTCTGTATTTGACAATTACAAGTTCAGATCTTGAAGTTATAATTTGAATTATAATTATAAGCTATCACTTTTAAGTTCTGTATTTGACAATTACAAGTACAGATCTTTAAATTATTATTTGCAATAATAATTAGAAGCTATCAATTTTAAGTTCTGCATTTGACAATTTCAAGTTCAGATCTACAAGTTATTACTTGCAATAATAATTAGAAGCTATCAATTTTAAGTTCTGTATTTGACAATTACAAGTTCAGATCTTCAAGTTATAATTTGAATTAATAATTAGAAGCTATCAATTTTAAGTTCTGTATTTGACAATTACAAGTTCAGATCTTCAAGTTATATTTTGCACTAATAATTTGTATTTAACAATTCGAAGTTCTGTTTTTGACTATTACAAGTACTGATCTTCAAGTTATAATTTGAATTATAATTATAAGCTATCAATTTTAATTTCTGCATTTGACAATTACAAGTTCAGATCTGTAAGTAATTATTTGCAATAATAATTAGAAGTTAACAATTTTAAGCTCTGTATTTGACTATTACAAGTACAGATCTATTAGTTATAATTTGAATTATAATTATAAGCTATCAATTTTAAGTTCTATATTTGACAATTACAAGTACAGATCTTCAAATTATTATTTGCAATAATAATTAGAAGCTATCAATTTTAAGTTCTGCATTTGACAATTACAAGTTCAGATCTGCAAGTTATTATTTGCAATAATAATTAGAAGTTATCAATTTTAAGTTCTGTATTTGACAATTACAAGTTCAGATCTTCAAGTTATAATTTGCACTAATTATTTGTATTTAACAATTAGAAGTTCTGTAATTTACTATTACAAGTTCAGATCTTCAAGTTATAATATGCAATAATAATTTGAAGCTATCAATTATAAGTTCTGTATTTGACAATTACTAGTTCAGATCTTCAAGTTGTAATTTGTAATAATAATTTGAATTTAACAAATCTAAGTTCTGTAATTCACCATTACAAGTTCAGATCTTCAAGTTTTAATTTACAATAATAATTAGAAGCTATCAATTTTAAGTTCTGTATTTGACTATTACAAGCTCAGATCTTCAAGTTATAATTTGAATTATAATTATAAGCTATCAATTTTAAGTTCTGTATTTGACAATTACAAGTTCAGATCTTCAAGTTATTATTTGCAATAATAATTAGAAGCTATTAATTTTAAGCTCTGTATTTGACAATTACAAGTTCAGATCTTCAAGTTGTAATTTGCACAAATAATTTGTATTTAACAATTAGAAGTTCTGTATTTGACAATTACAAGTTCAGATCTTCTAGCTATAATTTAAAATAATAATTAGAAGCTATCAATTTTAAGTTCTGTATTTGACAATTACAAGTTCAGATCTTCAAGTTATAATTTGCAATAATAATTAGAAGCTATCAATTTTAAGTACTGTATTTGACAATTACTAGTTCAGATCTTCAAGTTATAATTTGAAATAATAATTTGAATTTAACAAATCTAAGTTCTGTAATTCACTATTACAAGTTCAGATCTTCAAGTTATAAATTACATTAATAATTATAAGCTATCAATTTTAAGTTCTGTTTTTGACAATTACTAGTTAAGATCTTCAAGTTATAATTTGAAATAATAATTTGAATTTAACAAATCTAACTTCTGTAATTCACTATTACAAGCTCAGATCTTCAAGTTATAATTTGCAATAATAATTAGGAGCTATCAATTTTAAGTTCTGTATTTGACAATTACAAGTTCAGATCTTCAAGTTATAATTTGCACTAATTATTTGTATTTAACAATTAGAAGTTCTGTAATTTACTATTACAAGTTCAGATCTTCAAGTTATAATATGCAATAATAATTTGAAGCTATCAATTATAAGTTCTGTATTTGACAATTACTAGTTCAGATCTTCAAGTTGTAATTTGTAATAATAATTTGAATTTAACAAATCTAAGTTCTGTAATTCACCATTACAAGTTCAGATCTTCAAGTTTTAATTTACAATAATAATTAGAAGCTATCAATTTTAAGTTCTGTATTTGACTATTACAAGCTCAGATCTTCAAGTTATAATTTGAATTATAATTATAAGCTATCAATTTTAAGTTCTGTATTTGACAATTACAAGTTCAGATCTTCAAGTTATTATTTGCAATAATAATTAGAAGCTATTAATTTTAAGTTCTGTATTTGACAATTACAAGTTCAGATCTTCAAGTTGTAATTTGCACAAATAATTTGTATTTAACAATTAGAAGTTCTGTATTTGACAATTACAAGTTCAGATCTTCTAGCTATAATTTAAAATAATAATTAGAAGCTATCAATTTTAAGTTCTGTATTTGACAATTACAAGTTCAGATCTTCAAGTTATAATTTGCAATAATAATTAGAAGCTATCAATTTTAAGTACTGTATTTGACAATTACTAGTTCAGATCTTCAAGTTATAATTTGAAATAATAATTTGAATTTAACAAATCTAAGTTCTGTAATTCACTATTACAAGTTCAGATCTTCAAGTTATAAATTACATTAATAATTATAAGCTATCAATTTTAAGTTCTGTTTTTGACAATTACTAGTTAAGATCTTCAAGTTATAATTTGAAATAATAATTTGAATTTAACAAATCTAACTTCTGTAATTCACTATTACAAGCTCAGATCTTCAAGTTATAATTTGCAATAATAATTAGGAGCTATCAATTTTAAGTTCTGTATTTGACTATTACAAGCTCAGATCTTCAAGTTATAATTTGAATTATAATTATAAGCTATCAATTTTAAGTTCTGTATTTGACAATTACTAGTTCACATCTTCAAGTTATAATTTGAACTAATAATTTGAATTTAACACATCTAAGTTCTGTAATTCACTATTACAAGTTCAGATCTTTAAGTTATAATTTGCAATAACAATTAAAAGCTATCAATTATAAGTTATGTATTTGACAATTACAAGTTCAGATCTTCAAGTTATAATTTGCACTAATAATTTGTATTTAACAATTTTACGTTCTGTATTTGACAATTACTAGTTCAGATCTTCAAGTTATAATTTGAAATAATAATTTGAATTTAACAAATCTAAGTTCTGTAATTCACTATTACAAGTTCAGATCTTCAAGTTATAATATGCAATAATAATTAGAAGCTATCAATTATAAGTTCTGTATTTGACAATTACAAGTTCAGATCTTCAAGTTATAATTTGCATTAATAATTTGTATTTAACAATTCGAAGTTCTGTATTTGACTATTACAAGCTCAGATCTTCAAGTTATAATTTGCAATAATAATTTGTATTTAACAAATCTAAGTTCTGTAATTCACTATTACAAGTTCAGATCTTCAAGTTATAATTTGCACTAATAATTTGTATTTAAAAATTTTAAGTTCTGTATTTGACAATTACTAGTTCAGATCTTCAAGTTATAATTTGAAATAATAATTTAAATTTAACAAATCTAAGTTCTGTAATTCACTATTACAAGTTCAGATCTTCAAGTTATAATATGCAATAATAATTTGAAGCTATCAATTATAAGTTTTGTACTTGACAATTACAAGTTCAGATCTTCAAGTTATAATTTGCAATCATTATTTGTATTTAACAATGCTAAGTTGCGTATTTGTCTATTGCAAGTTCACATCTTCAAATTATAATTTGCAATAATAATTAGAAGCTATCAATTTTAAGTTCTGTATTTGACAATTACAAGTTAAGATCTTCAAGTTATAATTTGCAATAATAATTAGAAGCTATCAATTTTAAGATCTGTATTTGATTATTACAAGCTCAGATCTTCAAGTTATAATTTGAAATAATAATTTGAATTTAACAATTTTAAGTTCTGCATTTGACAATTACAAGTTCAGATCTTCAAGTTATTATTTGCAATAAAATTAGAAGCTATCAATTTTAAGTTCTGTATTTGACAATTACTAGTTCAGATCTTCAAGTTATTATTTGAAATAATAATTTAAATTTAACAAATCTAAGTTCTGTAATTCACTATTACAAGTTCAGATCTTCAAGTTATAAATTACAATAATAATTATAAGCTATCAATTTTAAGTTCTGTATTTGACAATTACAAGTTCAGATCTTCAAGTTATAATTTGCACTAATAATTTGTATTTAACAATTAGAAGTTCTGTATTTGACTATTACAAGTTTAGATCTTCAAATTATTATTTTCAACCTTAGTTTGAATTTAACAATTCGAAGTTCTGTATTTACCTATTACAAGTTCAGATCTTCAAGTTATAATTTGCACTAATAATTTGTATTTAACAATTAGAAGTTCTGTATTTGACAATTACAAGTTCAGATCTTCAAGTTATAATTTGAAATAATAATTAGAAGCTATCAATTTTAAGTTCTGTATTTGACAATTACTAGTTCAGATCTTCAAGTTATAATTTGAACTAATAATTTGAATTTAAGAAATCTAAGTTCTGTAATTCACTATTACAAGTTCAGATCTTCAAGTTATAATTTGCAATAATAATTTGAATTTAACAAATCTAAGTTCTGTAATTCACTATTACAAGTTCAGATCTACAAGTTATAATTTGCAATAATAATTAGAAGCTATCAATTTTAAGTTCTGTATTTGACAATTACAAGTTCAGATCTTCAAGTTATAATTTGAATTATAATTATAAGCTATCAATTTTAAGTTCTGTATTTGACAATTACAAGTACAGATCTTTAAATTATTATTTGCAATAATAATTAGAAGCTATCAATTTTAAGTTCTGCATTTGACAATTTCAAGTTCAGATCTTCAAGTTATTATTTGCAATAATAATTAGAAGCTATCAATTTTAAGTTCTGTATTTGACTATTACTAGTTCAGATCTTCAAGTTATAATTTGCAATCTTAGTTTGAATTTAAGAAATCTAAGTTCTGTAATTCACTATTACAAGTTCAGATCTTCAAGTTTTAATTTGCAATAATAATTTGAATTTAACAAATCTAAGTTCTGTAATTCACTATTACAAGTTCAGATCTTCAAGTTATAATTTGCACTAATAATTTGTATTTAACAATTTTTAGTTCTGTATTTGACAATTACGAGTTCAGATCTTCAAGTTATAATTTGAAATAATAATTTGAATTTAACAAATCTAAGTACTGTAATTCACTATTACAAGTTCAGATCTTCAAGTTATAATTTACAATAATAATTATAAGCTAACATTTTTAAGTTCTGTATTTGACAATTACTAATTCAGATCTTCAAGTTATAATTTGCACTAATGATTTGTATTAAAAATTAGAAGTTCTGTATTTGACAATTACAAGTTCAGATCTTCAAGTTATAATTTGTAATCATAATTTGTATTTAACAATTCGAAGTTCTGTATTTGACTATTACAAGTTCAGATCTTCAAGTTATAATTAGAATTATAATTATAAGCTTTCAATTTTAAGTTCTGTATTTGACAATTACAAGTACAGATCTTCAAATTATTATTTGCAATAATAATTAGAAGCTATCAATTTTAAGTTCTGTATTTGGCAATTACAAGTTCAGATCTTCAAGTTATAATTTGCACTAATAATTTGTATTTAACAATTAGAAGTTCTGTATTTGACTATTACAAGTTCAGATCTTCAAGTTATAATTTGCACTAATAATTTGTATTTAACAATTCGAAGTTCTGTATTTGACAATTACAAGTTCAGATCTTCAAGTTATAATTTGCAATAAAAATTTGAAGCTATCAATTATAAGTTCTGTATTTGACAATTACAAGTTCAGATCTTCAAGTTATAATTTGCACTAATAATTTGTATTTAACAATTCGAAGTTCTGTATTTGACAATTACAAGTTCAGATATTCAAGTTATAATTTGAAATAATAATTAGAAGCTATCAATTTTAAGTTCTGTATTTGACAATTACAAGTTCAGATCTTCAAGTTATAATTCGCAATAATAATTAGAAGCTATCAATTTTAAGTTCTGTATTTGACAATTACTAGTTCAGATCTTCAAGTTGTAATTTGTAATAATAATTTGAATTTAACAAATCTAAGTTCTGTAATTCACCATTACAAGTTCAGATCTTCAAGTTTTAATTTACAATAATAATTAGAAGCTATCGATTTTAAGTTCTGTATTTGACTATTACAAGCTCAGATCTTCAAGTTATAATTTGAATTATAATTATAAGCTATCAATTTTAAGTTCTATATTTGACAATTACAAGTTCAGATCTTCAAGTTATTATTTGCAATAATAATTAGAAGCTATTAATTTTAAGTTCTGTATTTGACAATTACAAGTTCAGATCTTCAAGTTGTAATTTGCACAAATAATTTGTATTTAACAATTAGAAGTTCTGTATTTGACAATTACAAGTTCAGATCTTCTAGCTATAATTTAAAATAATAATTAGAAGCTATCAATTTTAAGTTCTGTATTTGACAATTACAAGTTCAGATCTTCAAGTTATAATTTGCAATAATAATTAGAAGCTATCAATTTTAAGTACTGTATTTGACAATTACTAGTTCAGATCTTCAAGTTATAATTTGAAATAATAATTTGAATTTAACAAATCTAAGTTCTGTAATTCACTATTACAAGTTCAGATCTTCAAGTTATAAATTACATTAATAATTATAAGCTATCAATTTTAAGTTCTGTTTTTGACAATTACTAGTTAAGATCTTCAAGTTATAATTTGAAATAATAATTTGAATTTAACAAATCTAACTTCTGTAATTCACTATTACAAGCTCAGATCTTCAAGTTATAATTTGCAATAATAATTAGGAGCTATCAATTTTAAGTTCTGTATTTGACTATTACAAGCTCAGATCTTCAAGTTATAATTTGAATTATAATTATAAGCTATCAATTTTAAGTTCTATATTTGACAATTACTAGTTCACATCTTCAAGTTATAATTTGAACTAATAATTTGAATTTAACACATCTAAGTTCTGTAATTCACTATTACAAGTTAAGATCTTTAAGTTATAATTTGCAATAACAATTAAAAGCTATCAATTATAAGTTATGTATTTGACAATTACAAGTTCAGATCTTCAAGTTATAATTTGCACTAATAATTTGTATTTAACAATTTTACGTTCTGTATTTGACAATTACTAGTTCAGATCTTCAAGTTATAATTTGAAATAATAATTTGAATTTAACAAATCTAAGTTCTGTAATTCACTATTACAAGTTCAGATCTTCAAGTTATAATATGCAATAATAATTAGAAGCTATCAATTATAAGTTCTGTATTTGACAATTACAAGTTCAGATCTTCAAGTTATAATTTGCACTAATAATTTGTATTTAACAATTCGAAGTTCTGTATTTGACTATTACAAGCTCAGATCTTCAAGTTATAATTTGCAATAATAATTTGAATTTAACAAATCTAAGTTCTGTAATTCACTATTACAAGTTCAGATCTTCAAGTTATAATTTGCACTAATAATTTGTATTTAAAAATTTTAAGTTCTGTATTTGACAATTACTAGTTCAGATCTTCAAGTTATAATTTGAAATAATAATTTAAATTTAACAAATCTAAGTTCTGTAATTCACTATTACAAGTTCAGATCTTCAAGTTATAATATGCAATAATAATTTGAAGCTATCAATTATAAGTTTTGTACTTGACAATTACAAGTTCAGATCTTCAAGTTATAATTTGCAATCATTATTTGTATTTAACAATGCTAAGTTGCGTATTTGTCTATTGCAAGTTCACATCTTCAAATTATAATTTGCAATAATAATTAGAAGCTATCAATTTTAAGTTCTGTATTTGACAATTACAAGTTAAGATCTTCAAGTTATAATTTGCAATAATAATTAGAAGCTATCAATTTTAAGATCTGTATTTGATTATTACAAGCTCAGATCTTCAAGTTATAATTTGAAATAATAATTTGAATTTAACAATTTTAAGTTCTGCATTTGACAATTACAAGTTCAGATCTTCAAGTTATTATTTGCAATAAAATTAGAAGCTATCAATTTTAAGTTCTGTATTTGACAATTACTAGTTCAGATCTTCAAGTTATTATTTGAAATAATAATTTAAATTTAACAAATCTAAGTTCTGTAATTCACTATTACAAGTTCAGATCTTCAAGTTATAAATTACAATAATAATTATAAGCTATCAATTTTAAGTTCTGTATTTGACAATTACAAGTTCAGATCTTCAAGTTATAATTTGCACTAATAATTTGTATTTAACAATTAGAAGTTCTGTATTTGACTATTACAAGTTTAGATCTTCAAATTATTATTTTCAACCTTAGTTTGAATTTAACAATTCGAAGTTCTGTATTTACCTATTACAAGTTCAGATCTTCAAGTTATAATTTGCACTAATAATTTGTATTTAACAATTAGAAGTTCTGTATTTGACAATTACAAGTTCAGATCTTCAAGTTATAATTTGAAATAATAATTAGAAGCTATCAATTTTAAGTTCTGTATTTGACAATTACAAGTTCAGATCTTCAAGTTATAATTTGCACTAATAATTTGTATTTAACAATTCGAAGTTCTGTATTTGACTATTACAAGCTCAGATCTTCAAGTTATAATTTGCAATAATAATTTGAATTTAACAAATCTAAGTTCTGTAATTCACTATTACAAGTTCAGATCTTCAAGTTATAATTTGCACTAATAATTTGTATTTAAAAATTTTAAGTTCTGTATTTGACAATTACTAGTTCAGATCTTCAAGTTATAATTTGAAATAATAATTTAAATTTAACAAATCTAAGTTCTGTAATTCACTATTACAAGTTCAGATCTTCAAGTTATAATATGCAATAATAATTTGAAGCTATCAATTATAAGTTTTGTACTTGACAATTACAAGTTCAGATCTTCAAGTTATAATTTGCAATCATTATTTGTATTTAACAATGCTAAGTTGCGTATTTGTCTATTACAAGTTCACATCTTCAAATTATAATTTGCAATAATAATTAGAAGCTATCAATTTTAAGTTCTGTATTTGACAATTACAAGTTAAGATCTTCAAGTTATAATTTGCAATAATAATTAGAAGCTATCAATTTTAAGTTCTGTATTTGATTATTACAAGCTCAGATCTTCAAGTTATAATTTGAAATAATAATTTGAATTTAACAATTTTAAGTTCTGCATTTGACAATTACAAGTTCAGATCTTCAAGTTATTATTTGCAATAAAATTAGAAGCTATCAATTTTAAGTTCTGTATTTGACAATTACTAGTTCAGATCTTCAAGTTATTATTTGAAATAATAATTTAAATTTAACAAATCTAAGTTCTGTAATTCACTATTACAAGTTCAGATCTTCAAGTTATAAATTACAATAATAATTATAAGCTATCAATTTTAAGTTCTGTATTTGACAATTACAAGTTCAGATCTTCAAGTTATAATTTGCACTAATAATTTGTATTTAACAATTAGAAGTTCTGTATTTGACTATTACAAGTTTAGATCTTCAAATTATTATTTTCAACCTTAGTTTGAATTTAACAATTCGAAGTTCTGTATTTACCTATTACAAGTTCAGATCTTCAAGTTATAATTTGCACTAATAATTTGTATTTAACAATTAGAAGTTCTGTATTTGACAATTACAAGTTCAGATCTTCAAGTTATAATTTGAAATAATAATTAGAAGCTATCAATTTTAAGTTCTGTATTTGACAATTACTAGTTCAGATCTTCAAGTTATAATTTGAACTAATAATTTGAATTTAAGAAATCTAAGTTCTGTAATTCACTATTACAAGTTCAGATCTTCAAGTTATAATTTGCAATAATAATTTGAATTTAACAAATCTAAGTTCTGTAATTCACTATTACAAGTTCAGATCTACAAGTTATAATTTGCAATAATAATTAGAAGCTATCAATTTTAAGTTCTGTATTTGACAATTACAAGTTCAGATCTTCAAGTTATAATTTGCACTAATAATTTGTATTTAACAATTTTAAGTTCTGTATTTGACAATTACTAGTTCAGATCTTCAAGTTATAATTTGAAATAATAATTTGAATTTAACAATTTTAAGTTCTGCATTTGACAATTACAAGTTCAGATCTTCAAGTTATTATTTGCAATAAAATTAGAAGCTATCAATTTTAAGTTCTGTATTTGACAATTACAAGTTCAGATCTTCAAATTATAATTTGCACTAATTGTTGTATTTAACAATTAGAAGTTCTGTATTTGACAATTACAAGTTCAGATCTTCTAGCTATAATTTGAAATAATAATTAGAGCTATCAATTTTAAGTTCTGTATTTGACAATTACTAGTTCAGATCTTCAAGTTATTATTTGAAATAATAATTTGAATTTAACAAATCTAAGTTCTGTAATTCACTATTACAAGTTCAGATCTTCAAGTTATAAATTAAAATAATAATTATAAGCTATCAATTTTAAGTTCTGTATTTGACAATTACAAGTTCAGATCTTCAGGTTATAATTTGCACTAATAATTTGTATTTAACAATTAGAAGTTCTGTATTTGACTATTACAAGTTTAGATCTTCAAATTATTATTTTCAACCTTAGTTTGAATTTAACAATTCGAAGTTCTGTATTTACCTATTACAAGTTCAGATCTTCAAGTTATAATTTGCACTAATAATTTGTTTTTAACAATTAGAAGTTCTGTATTTGACAATTACAAGTTCAGATCTTCAAGTTATAATTTGAAATAATAATTAGAAGCTATCAATTTTAAGTTCTGTATTTGACAATTACAAGTTCAGATCTTCAAGTTATAATTCGCAATAATAATTAGAAGCTATCAATATTAAGTTCTGTATTTGACAATTACTAGTTCAGATCTTCAAGTTATAATTTGAAATAATAATTTGAATTTAACAAATCTAAGTTCTGTAATTCACTATTACAAGTTCAGATCTTCAAGTTTTAATTTACAATAATAATTAGAAGCTATCAAGTTTAAGTTCTGTATTTGACAATTACTAGTTCAGATCTTCAAGTTATAATTTGAAATAATAATTTGAATTTAAAAAATCTAAGTTCTGTAATTCACTATTACAAGTTCAGATCTTCAAGTTATAATTTGCAATAATAATTAGAAGCTATCAATTTTAAGTTCTGTATTTGACAATTACAAGTTCAGATCTTCAAGTTATAATTTGAAATAATAATATGTATTTAATAATTAGAAGTTCTGTATTTGACTATTAGAAGTTCAGATCTTCAAATTATTATTTGCAATCATAGTTTAAATTTAACAATTTGAAGTGCTGTATTTACCTATTACAAGTTCAGATCTACAAGTTATAATTTGCACTAATAATTTGTATTTAACAATTCGAAGTTCTGTATTTGACTATTACAAGCTCAGATCTTCAAGTTATAATTTGAAATAATAATTTGAATTTAACAAATCTAAGTTCTGTAATTCACTATTACAAGTTCAGATCTTCAAGTTATAATATGCAATAATAATTAGAAGCTATCAATTATAAGTTCTGTATTTGACAATTACAAGTTCAGATCTTCAAGTTATAATTTGCACTAATAATTTGTATTTAACAATTCGAAGTTCTGTATTTGACTATTACAAGCTCAGATCTTCAAGTTATAATTTGCAATAATAATTTGAATTTAACAAATCTAAGTTCTGTAATTCACTATTACAAGTTCAGATCTTCAAGTTATAATTTGCACTAATAATTTGTATTTAAAAATTTTAAGTTCTGTATTTGACAATTACTAGTTCAGATCTTCAAGTTATAATTTGAAATAATAATTTAAATTTAACAAATCTAAGTTCTGTAATTCACTATTACAAGTTCAGATCTTCAAGTTATAATATGCAATAATAATTTGAAGCTATCAATTATAAGTTTTGTACTTGACAATTACAAGTTCAGATCTTCAAGTTATAATTTGCAATCATTATTTGTATTTAACAATGCTAAGTTGCGTATTTGTCTATTACAAGTTCACATCTTCAAATTATAATTTGCAATAATAATTAGAAGCTATCAATTTTAAGTTCTGTATTTGACAATTACAAGTTAAGATCTTCAAGTTATAATTTGCAATAATAATTAGAAGCTATCAATTTTAAGTTCTGTATTTGATTATTACAAGCTTAGATCTTCAAGTTATAATTTGAAATAATAATTTGAATTTAACAATTTTAAGTTCTGCATTTGACAATTACAAGTTCAGATCTTCAAGTTATTATTTGCCATAAAATTAGAAGCTATCAATTTTAAGTTCTGTATTTGACAATTACTAGTTCAGATCTTCAACTTATTATTTGAAATAATAATTTGAATTTAACAAATCTAAGTTCTGTAATTCACTATTACAAGTTCAGATCTTCAAGTTATAAATTACAATAATAATTATAAGCTATCAATTTTAAGTTCTGTATTTGACAATTACAAGTTCAGATCTTCAAGTTATAATTTGCACTAATAATTTGTATTTAACAATTAGAAGTTCTGTATTTGACTATTACAAGTTTAGATCTTCAAATTATTATTTTCAACCTTAGTTTGAATTTAACAATTCGAAGTTCTGTATTTACCTATTACAAGTTCAGATCTTCAAGTTATAATTTGAACTAATAATTTGTATTTAACAATTAGAAGTTCTGTATTTGACAATTACAAGTTCAGATCTTCAAGTTATAATTTGAAATAATAATTAGAAGCTATCAATTTTAAGTTCTGTATTTGACGATTACTAGTTCAGATCTTCAAGTTATAATTTGAACTAATAATTTGAATTTAAGAAATCTAAGTTCTGTAATTCACTATTACAAGTTCAGATCTTCAAGTTATAATTTGCAATAATAATTTGAATTTAACAAATCTAAGTTCTGTAATTCACTATTACAAGTTCAGATCTACAAGTTATAATTTGCAATAATAATTAGAAGCTATCAATTTTAAGTTCTGTATTTGACAATTACAAGTTCAGATCTTCAAGTTATAATTTGCACTAATAATTTGTATTTAACAATTTTAAGTTCTGTATTTGACAATTACTAGTTCAGATCTTCAAGTTATAATTTGAAATAATAATTTGAATTTAACAATTTTAAGTTCTGCATTTGACAATTACAAGTTCAGATCTTCAAGTTATTATTTGCAATAAAATTAGAAGCTATCAATTTTAAGTTCTGTATTTGACAATTACAAGTTCAGATCTTCAAATTATAATTTGCACTAATATTTGTATTTAACAATTAGAAGTTCTGTATTTGACAATTACAAGTTCAGATCTTCTAGCTATAATTTGAAATAATAATTAGAAGCTATCAATTTTAAGTTCTGTATTTGACAATTACAAGTTCAGATCTTCAAGTTATAATTTGCACTAATAATTTGTATTTAACAATTAGAAGTTCTGTATTTGACTATTACAAGTTTAGATCTTCAAATTATTATTTTCAACCTTAGTTTGAATTTAACAATTCGAAGTTCTGTATTTACCTATTACAAGTTCAGATCTTCAAGTTATAATTTGCACTAATAATTTGTTTTTAACAATTAGAAGTTCTGTATTTGACAATTACAAGTTCAGATCTTCAAGTTATAATTTGAAATAATAATTAGAAGCTATCAATTTTAGGTTCTGTATTTGACAATTACAAGTTCAGATCTTCAAGTTATAATTCGCAATAATAATTAGAAGCTATCAATATTAAGTTCTGTATTTGACAATTACTAGTTCAGATCTTCAAGTTATAATTTGAAATAATAATTTGAATTTAACAAATCTAAGTTCTGTAATTCACTATTACAAGTTCAGATCTTCAAGTTTTAATTTACAATAATAATTAGAAGCTATCAATTTTAAGTTCTGTATTTGACAATTACTAGTTCAGATCTTCAAGTTATAATTTGAAATAATAATTTGAATTTAAAAAATCTAAGTTCTGTAATTCACTATTACAAGTTCAGATCTTCAAGTTATAATTTGCAATAATAATTAGAAGCTATCAATTTTAAGTTCTGTATTTGACAATTACAAGTTCAGATCTTCAAGTTATAATTTGAAATAATAATATGTATTTAATAATTAGAAGTTCTGTATTTGACTATTAGAAGTTCAGATCTTCAAATTATTATTTGCAATCATAGTTTAAATTTAACAATTTGAAGTGCTGTATTTACCTATTACAAGTTCAGATCTACAAGTTATAATTTGCACTAATAATTTGTATTTAACAATTCGAAGTTCTGTATTTGACTATTACAAGCTCAGATCTTCAAGTTATAATTTGAAATAATAATTAGAAGCTATCAATTTTAAGTTCTGTATTTGACAATTACTAGTGCAGATCTTCAAGTTATAATTTGAAATAATAATTTGAATTTAACAAATCTAAGTTCTGTAATTCACTATTACAAGTTCAGATCTTCAAGTTATAAATTACAATAATAATTATAAGCTATCAATTTTAAGTTCTGTATTTGACAATTACTAGTTCAGATCTTCAAGTTATAATTTGAATTAATAATTTGAATTTAACAAGTCTAAGTTCTGTAATTCACTATTACAAGTTCAGATCTTCAAGTTATAATTTGCAATAATAATTAGAAGCTATCAATTTTAAGGTCTGTATTTGACAATTACAAGTTCAGATCTTCAAGTTATAATTTGCACTAATAATTTGTATTTAACAATTAGAAGTTCTGTATTTGACAATTACAAGTTCAGATCTTCAAGTTATAATTTGCACTAATAATATGTATTTAATAATTAGAAGTTCTGTATTTGACTATTAGAAGTTCAGATCTTCAAATTATTATTTGCAATCATAGTTTAAATTTAACAATTTGAAGTGCTGTATTTATCTATTACAAGTTCAGATCTACAAGTTATAATTTGCACTAATAATTTGTATTTAACAATTCGAAGTTCTGTATTTGACTATTACAAGCTCAGATCTTCAAGTTATAATTTGAAATAATAATTTGAATTTAACAAATCTAAGTTCTGTAATTCACTATTACAAGTTCAGATCTTCAAGTTATAATTTGCAATAATAATTAGAAGCTATCAATTTTAAGTTCTGTATTTGACTATTACAAGCTCAGATCTTCAAGTTATAATTTGAATTATAATTATAAGCTATCAATTTTAAGTTCTGTATTTGTCAATTACTAGTTCAGATCTTCAAGTTATAATTTTAACTAATAATTTGAATTTAACACATCTAAGTTCTGTAATTCACTATTACAAGTTCAGATCTTTAAGTTATAATTTGCAATAATAATTAAATGCTATCAATTATAAGTTCTGTATTTGACAATTACAAGTTCAGATCTTCAAGTTATAATTTGCACTAATAATTTGTATTTAACAATTTTAAGTTCTGTATTTGACAATTACTAGTTCAGATCTTCAAGTTATAATTTGAAATAATAATTTGAATTTAACAAATCTAAGTTCTGTAATGCACTATTACAAGTTCAGATCTTCAAGTTATAATATGCAATAATAATTAGAAGCTATCAATTATAAGTTCTGTAATTGACAATTACAAGTTCAGATCTTCAAGTTATAATTTGCACTAATAATTTGTATTTAACAATTCGAAGTTCTGTATTTGACAATTACAAGTTCAGATCTTGAAGTTATAATTTGAATTATAATTATAAGCTATCACTTTTAAGTTCTGTATTTGACAATTACAAGTACAGATCTTTAAATTATTATTTGCAATAATAATTAGAAGCTATCAATTTTAAGTTCTGCATTTGACAATTTCAAGTTCAGATCTACAAGTTATTACTTGCAATAATAATTAGAAGCTATCAATTTTAAGTTCTGTATTTGACAATTACAAGTTCAGATCTTCAAGTTATAATTTGAATTAATAATTAGAAGCTATCAATTTTAAGTTCTGTATTTGACAATTACAAGTTCAGATCTTCAAGTTATATTTTGCACTAATAATTTGTATTTAACAATTCGAAGTTCTGTTTTTGACTATTACAAGTACTGATCTTCAAGTTATAATTTGAATTATAATTATAAGCTATCAATTTTAAGTTCTGTATTTGACAATTACGAGTTCAGATCTTCAAGTTATAATTTGAAATAATAATTTGAATTTAACAAATCTAAGTTCTGTAATTCACTATTACAAGTTCAGATCTTCAAGTTATAATTTGCAATAATAATTAGAAGCTATCAATTTTAAGTTCTGTATTTACAATTAGAAGTTCAGATCTTCAAGTTATAATTTGCACTAATAATTTGTATTTAACAAATAGAAGTTCTGTATTTGACAATTACAAGTTCAGATCTTGAAGTTATAATTTGAATTATAATTATAAGCTATCACTTTTAAGTTCTGTATTTGACAATTACAAGTACAGATCTTTAAATTATTATTTGCAATAATAATTAGAAGCTATCAATTTTAAGTTCTGCATTTGACAATTTCAAGTTCAGATCTACAAGTTATTACTTGCAATAATAATTAGAAGCTATCAATTTTAAGTTCTGTATTTGACAATTACAAGTTCAGATCTTCAAGTTATAATTTGAATTAATAATTAGAAGCTATCAATTTTAAGTTCTGTATTTGACAATTACAAGTTCAGATCTTCAAGTTATATTTTGCACTAATAATTTGTATTTAACAATTCGAAGTTCTGTTTTTGACTATTACAAGTACTGATCTTCAAGTTATAATTTGAATTATAATTATAAGCTATCAATTTTAATTTCTGCATTTGACAATTACAAGTTCAGATCTGTAAGTAATTATTTGCAATAATAATTAGAAGTTAACAATTTTAAGCTCTGTATTTGACTATTACAAGTACAGATCTATTAGTTATAATTTGAATTATAATTATAAGCTATCAATTTTAAGTTCTATATTTGACAATTACAAGTACAGATCTTCAAATTATTATTTGCAATAATAATTAGAAGCTATCAATTTTAAGTTCTGCATTTGACAATTACAAGTTCAGATCTGCAAGTTATTATTTGCAATAATAATTAGAAGTTATCAATTTTAAGTTCTGTATTTGACAATTACAAGTTCAGATCTTCAAGTTATAATTTGCACTAATTATTTGTATTTAACAATTAGAAGTTCTGTAATTTACTATTACAAGTTCAGATCTTCAAGTTATAATATGCAATAATAATTTGAAGCTATCAATTATAAGTTCTGTATTTGACAATTACTAGTTCAGATCTTCAAGTTGTAATTTGTAATAATAATTTGAATTTAACAAATCTAAGTTCTGTAATTCACCATTACAAGTTCAGATCTTCAAGTTTTAATTTACAATAATAATTAGAAGCTATCAATTTTAAGTTCTGTATTTGACTATTACAAGCTCAGATCTTCAAGTTATAATTTGAATTATAATTATAAGCTATCAATTTTAAGTTCTGTATTTGACAATTACAAGTTCAGATCTTCAAGTTATTATTTGCAATAATAATTAGAAGCTATTAATTTTAAGCTCTGTATTTGACAATTACAAGTTCAGATCTTCAAGTTGTAATTTGCACAAATAATTTGTATTTAACAATTAGAAGTTCTGTATTTGACAATTACAAGTTCAGATCTTCTAGCTATAATTTAAAATAATAATTAGAAGCTATCAATTTTAAGTTCTGTATTTGACAATTACAAGTTCAGATCTTCAAGTTATAATTTGCAATAATAATTAGAAGCTATCAATTTTAAGTACTGTATTTGACAATTACTAGTTCAGATCTTCAAGTTATAATTTGAAATAATAATTTGAATTTAACAAATCTAAGTTCTGTAATTCACTATTACAAGTTCAGATCTTCAAGTTATAAATTACATTAATAATTATAAGCTATCAATTTTAAGTTCTGTTTTTGACAATTACTAGTTAAGATCTTCAAGTTATAATTTGAAATAATAATTTGAATTTAACAAATCTAACTTCTGTAATTCACTATTACAAGCTCAGATCTTCAAGTTATAATTTGCAATAATAATTAGGAGCTATCAATTTTAAGTTCTGTATTTGACAATTACAAGTTCAGATCTTCAAGTTATAATTTGCACTAATTATTTGTATTTAACAATTAGAAGTTCTGTAATTTACTATTACAAGTTCAGATCTTCAAGTTATAATATGCAATAATAATTTGAAGCTATCAATTATAAGTTCTGTATTTGACAATTACTAGTTCAGATCTTCAAGTTGTAATTTGTAATAATAATTTGAATTTAACAAATCTAAGTTCTGTAATTCACCATTACAAGTTCAGATCTTCAAGTTTTAATTTACAATAATAATTAGAAGCTATCAATTTTAAGTTCTGTATTTGACTATTACAAGCTCAGATCTTCAAGTTATAATTTGAATTATAATTATAAGCTATCAATTTTAAGTTCTGTATTTGACAATTACAAGTTCAGATCTTCAAGTTATTATTTGCAATAATAATTAGAAGCTATTAATTTTAAGTTCTGTATTTGACAATTACAAGTTCAGATCTTCAAGTTGTAATTTGCACAAATAATTTGTATTTAACAATTAGAAGTTCTGTATTTGACAATTACAAGTTCAGATCTTCTAGCTATAATTTAAAATAATAATTAGAAGCTATCAATTTTAAGTTCTGTATTTGACAATTACAAGTTCAGATCTTCAAGTTATAATTTGCAATAATAATTAGAAGCTATCAATTTTAAGTACTGTATTTGACAATTACTAGTTCAGATCTTCAAGTTATAATTTGAAATAATAATTTGAATTTAACAAATCTAAGTTCTGTAATTCACTATTACAAGTTCAGATCTTCAAGTTATAAATTACATTAATAATTATAAGCTATCAATTTTAAGTTCTGTTTTTGACAATTACTAGTTAAGATCTTCAAGTTATAATTTGAAATAATAATTTGAATTTAACAAATCTAACTTCTGTAATTCACTATTACAAGCTCAGATCTTCAAGTTATAATTTGCAATAATAATTAGGAGCTATCAATTTTAAGTTCTGTATTTGACAATTACAAGTTCAGATCTTCAAGTTATAATTTGCACTAATAATTTGTATTTAACAATTTTACGTTCTGTATTTGACAATTACTAGTTCAGATCTTCAAGTTATAATTTGAAATAATAATTTGAATTTAACAAATCTAAGTTCTGTAATTCACTATTACAAGTTCAGATCTTCAAGTTATAATATGCAATAATAATTAGAAGCTATCAATTATAAGTTCTGTATTTGACAATTACAAGTTCAGATCTTCAAGTTATAATTTGCACTAATAATTTGTATTTAACAATTCGAAGTTCTGTATTTGACTATTACAAGCTCAGATCTTCAAGTTATAATTTGCAATAATAATTTGAATTTAACAAATCTAAGTTCTGTAATTCACTATTACAAGTTCAGATCTTCAAGTTATAATTTGCACTAATAATTTGTATTTAAAAATTTTGAGTTCTGTATTTGACAATTACTAGTTCAGATCTTCAAGTTATAATTTGAAATAATAATTTAAATTTAACAAATCTAAGTTCTGTAATTCACTATTACAAGTTCAGATCTTCAAGTTATAATATGCAATAATAATTTGAAGCTATCAATTATAAGTTTTGTACTTGACAATTACAAGTTCAGATCTTCAAGTTATAATTTGCAATCATTATTTGTATTTAACAATGCTAAGTTGCGTATTTGTCTATTACAAGTTCACATCTTCAAATTATAATTTGCAATAATAATTAGAAGCTATCAATTTTAAGTTCTGTATTTGACAATTACAAGTTAAGATCTTCAAGTTATAATTTGCAATAATAATTAGAAGCTATCAATTTTAAGTTCTGTATTTGATTATTACAAGCTCAGATCTTCAAGTTATAATTTGAAATAATAATTTGAATTTAACAATTTTAAGTTCTGCATTTGACAATTACAAGTTCAGATCTTCAAGTTATTATTTGCAATAAAATTAGAAGCTATCAATTTTAAGTTCTGTATTTGACAATTACTAGTTCAGATCTTCAAGTTATTATTTGAAATAATAATTTAAATTTAACAAATCTAAGTTCTGTAATTCACTATTACAAGTTCAGATCTTCAAGTTATAAATTACAATAATAATTATAAGCTATCAATTTTAAGTTCTGTATTTGACAATTACAAGTTCAGATCTTCAAGTTATAATTTGCACTAATAATTTGTATTTAACAATTAGAAGTTCTGTATTTGACTATTACAAGTTTAGATCTTCAAATTATTATTTTCAACCTTAGTTTGAATTTAACAATTCGAAGTTCTGTATTTACCTATTACAAGTTCAGATCTTCAAGTTATAATTTGCACTAATAATTTGTATTTAACAATTAGAAGTTCTGTATTTGACAATTACAAGTTCAGATCTTCAAGTTATAATTTGAAATAGTAATTAGAAGCTATCAATTTTAAGTTCTGTATTTGACAATTACTAGTTCAGATCTTCAAGTTATAATTTGAACTAATAATTTGAATTTAAGAAATCTAAGTTCTGTAATTCACTATTACAAGTTCAGATCTTCAAGTTATAATTTGCAATAATAATTTGAATTTAACAAATCTAAGTTCTGTAATTCACTATTACAAGTTCAGATCTACAAGTTATAATTTGCAATAATAATTAGAAGCTATCAATTTTAAGTTCTGTATTTGACAATTACAAGTTCAGATCTTCAAGTTATAATTTGCACTAATAATTTGTATTTAACAATTTTAAGTTCTGTATTTGACAATTACTAGTTCAGATCTTCAAGTTATAATTTGAAATAATAATTTGAATTTAACAATTTTAAGTTCTGCATTTGACAATTACAAGTTCAGATCTTCAAGTTATTATTTGCAATAAAATTAGAAGCTATCAATTTTAAGTTCTGTATTTGACAATTACAAGTTCAGATCTTCAAATTATAATTTGCACTAATATTTGTATTTAACAATTAGAAGTTCTGTATTTGACAATTACAAGTTCAGATCTTCTAGCTATAATTTGAAATAATAATTAGAAGCTATCAATTTTAAGTTCTGTATTTGACAATTACTAGTTCAGATCTTCAAGTTATTATTTGAAATAATAATTTGAATTTAACAAATCTAAGTTCTGTAATTCACTATTACAAGTTCAGATCTTCAAGTTTTAATTTACAATAATAATTAGAAGCTATCAATTTTAAGTTCTGTATTTGACAATTACTAGTTCAGATCTTCAAGTTATAATTTGAAATAATAATTTGAATTTAAAAAATCTAAGTTCTGTAATTCACTATTACAAGTTCAGATCTTCAAGTTATAATTTGCAATAATAATTAGAAGCTATTAATTTTAAGTTCTGTATTTGACAATTACAAGTTCAGATCTTCAAGTTATAATTTGAAATAATAATATGTATTTAATAATTAGAAGTTCTGTATTTGACTATTAGAAGTTCAGATCTTCAAATTATTATTTGCAATCATAGTTTAAATTTAACAATTTGAAGTGCTGTATTTACCTATTACAAGTTCAGATCTACAAGTTATAATTTGCACTAATAATTTGTATTTAACAATTCGAAGTTCTGTATTTGACTATTACAAGCTCAGATCTTCAAGTTATAATTTGAAATAATAATTTGAATTTAACAAATCTAAGTTCTGTAATTCACTATTACAAGTTCAGATCTTCAAGTTATAATATGCAATAATAATTAGAAGCTATCAATTATAAGTTCTGTATTTGACAATTACAAGTTCAGATCTTCAAGTTATAATTTGCACTAATAATTTGTATTTAACAATTCGAAGTTCTGTATTTGACTATTACAAGCTCAGATCTTCAAGTTATAATTTGCAATAATAATTTGAATTTAACAAATCTAAGTTCTGTAATTCACTATTACAAGTTCAGATCTTCAAGTTATAATTTGCACTAATAATTTGTATTTAAAAATTTTAAGTTCTGTATTTGACAATTACTAGTTCAGATCTTCAAGTTATAATTTGAAATAATAATTTAAATTTAACAAATCTAAGTTCTGTAATTCACTATTACAAGTTCAGATCTTCAAGTTATAATATGCAATAATAATTTGAAGCTATCAATTATAAGTTTTGTACTTGACAATTACAAGTTCAGATCTTCAAGTTATAATTTGCAATCATTATTTGTATTTAACAATGCTAAGTTGCGTATTTGTCTATTACAAGTTCACATCTTCAAATTATAATTTGCAATAATAATTAGAAGCTATCAATTTTAAGTTCTGTATTTGATTATTACAAGCTTAGATCTTCAAGTTATAATTTGAAATAATAATTTGAATTTAACAATTTTAAGTTCTGCATTTGACAATTACAAGTTCAGATCTTCAAGTTATTATTTGCAATAAAATTAGAAGCTATCAATTTTAAGTTCTGTATTTGACAATTACTAGTTCAGATCTTCAAGTTATTATTTGAAATAATAATTTGAATTTAACAAATCTAAGTTCTGTAATTCACTATTACTAGTTCAGATCTTCAAGTTATAAATTACAATAATAATTATAAGCTATCAATTTTAAGTTCTGTATTTGACAATTACAAGTTCAGATCTTCAAGTTATAATTTGCACTAATAATTTGTATTTAACAATTAGAAGTACTGTATTTGACTATTACAAGTTTAGATCTTCAAATTATTATTTTCAACCTTAGTTTGAATTTAACAATTCGAAGTTCTGTATTTACCTATTACAAGTTCAGATCTTCAAGTTATAATTTGAACTAATAATTTGTATTTAACAATTAGAAGTTCTGTATTTGACAATTTCAAGTTCAGATCTTCAAGTTATTATTTGCAATAATAATTAGAAGCTATCAATTTTAAGTTCTGTATTTGACAATTACAAGTTCAGATCTTCAAGTTATAATTTGCACTAATTATATGTATTTAACAATTAGAAGTTCTGTATTTAACTATTACTAGTTCAGATCTTCAAGTTATAATTTGAATTATAATTATAAGCTATCAATTTTAAGTTCTGTATTTGACAATTACTAGTTCAGATCTTCAAGTTATAATTTGCAATCTAAGTTTGAATTTAAGAAATCTAAGTTCTGTAATTCACTATTACAAGTTCAGATCTTCAAGTTTTAATTTGCAATAATAATTTGAATTTAACAAATCTAAGTTCTGTAATTCACTATTACAAGTTCAGATCTTCAAGTTATAATTTGCACTAATAATTTGTATTTAACAATTTTAAGTTCTGTATTTGACAATTACTAGTTCAGATCTTCAAGTTATAATTTGAAATAATAATTTGAATTTAACAAATCTAAGTTCTGTAATTCACTATTACAAGTTCAGATCTTCAAGTTATAATTTGCAATAATAATTATAAGCTATCAATTTTAAGTTCTGTATTTGACAATTACTAGTTCAGATCGTCAAGTTATAATTTGAACTAATAATTTGAATTTAACAAATCTAAGTTCTGTAATTCACTATTACAAGTTCAGATCTTCAAGCTATAATTTGCACTAAAAATTTGTATTTAACAATTAGAAGTTCTGTATTTGACTATTACTAGTTCAGATCTTCGAATTATTATTTGCAATCTTAGTTTGAATTTAACAATTCGAAGTTCTGTATTTACTTATTACAGGTTCAGATCTTCAAGTTATAATTTGCAATCATAATTTGTATTTAACAATGCTAAGTTGCGTATTTGTCTATTACAAGTTCACATCTTCAAATTATAATTGGCAATAATAATTAGAAGCTATCAATTTTAAGTTCTGTATTTGACAATTACAAGTTCAGATCTTCAAGTTATAATTTGCACTAATAATTTGTATTTAACAATTAGAAGTTCTGTATTTGACTATTACAAGTTCAGATCTTCAAGGTATAATTTGAATTATAATTATAAGCTATCAATTTTAAGTTCTGTATTTGACAATTACAAGTACAGATCTTCAAATTATTATTTGCAATAATAATTAGAAGCTATCAATTTTAAGTTCTGTATTTGGCAATTACAAGTTCAGATCTTCAAGTTATAATTTGCACTAATAATTTGTATTTAACAATTAGAAGTTCTGTATTTGACTATTACAAGTTCAGATCTTCAAGTTATAATTTGCACTAATAATTTGTATTTAACAATTCGAAGTTCTGTATTTGACAATTACAAGTTCAGATCTTCAAGTTATAATTTGCAATAATAATTTGAAGCTATCAATTATAAGTTCTGTATTTGACAATTACAAGTTCAGATCTTCAAGTTATAATTTGCACTAATAATTTGTATTTAACAATTCGAAGTTCTGTATTTGACAATTACAAGTTCAGATATTCAAGTTATAATTTGAAATAATAATTAGAAGCTATCAATTTTAAGTTCTGTATTTGACAATTACAAGTTCAGATCTTCAAGTTATAATTCGCAATAATAATTAGAAGCTATCAATTTTAAGTTCTGTATTTGACAATTACTAGTTCAGATCTTCAAGTTGTAATTTGTAATAATAATTTGAATTTAACAAATCTAAGTTCTGTAATTCACCATTACAAGTTCAGATCTTCAAGTTTTAATTTACAATAATAATTAGAAGCTATCAATTTTAAGTTCTGTATTTGACTATTACAAGCTCAGATCTTCAAGTTATAATTTGAATTATAATTATAAGCTATCAATTTTAAGTTCTATATTTGACAATTACAAGTTCAGATCTTCAAGTTATTATTTGCAATAATAATTAGAAGCTATTAATTTTAAGTTCTGTATTTGACATTTACAAGTTCAGATCTTCAAGTTGTAATTTGCACAAATAATTTGTATTTAACAATTAGAAGTTCTGTATTTGACAATTACAAGTTCAGATCTTCTAGCTATAATTTAAAATAATAATTAGAAGCTATCAATTTTAAGTTCTGTATTTGACAATTACAAGTTCAGATCTTCAAGTTATAATTTGCAATAATAATTAGAAGCTATCAATTTTAAGTACTGTATTTGACAATTACTAGTTCAGATCTTCAAGTTATAATTTGAAATAATAATTTGAATTTAACAAATCTAAGTTCTGTAATTCACTATTACAAGTTCAGATCTTCAAGTTATAAATTACATTAATAATTATAAGCTATCAATTTTAAGTTCTGTTTTTGACAATTACTAGTTAAGATCTTCAAGTTATAATTTGAAATAATAATTTGAATTTAACAAATCTAACTTCTGTAATTCACTATTACAAGCTCAGATCTTCAAGTTATAATTTGCAATAATAATTAGGAGCTATCAATTTTAAGTTCTGTATTTGACTATTACAAGCTCAGATCTTCAAGTTATAATTTGAATTATAATTATAAGCTATCAATTTTAAGTTCTGTATTTGACAATTACTAGTTCACATCTTCAAGTTATAATTTGAACTAATAATTTGAATTTAACACATCTAAGTTCTGTAATTCACTATTACAAGTTCAGATCTTTAAGTTATAATTTGCAATAACAATTAAAAGCTATCAATTATAAGTTATGTATTTGACAATTACAAGTTCAGATCTTCAAGTTATAATTTGCACTAATAATTTGTATTTAACAATTTTACGTTCTGTATTTGACAATTACTAGTTCAGATCTTCAAGTTATAATTTGAAATAATAATTTGAATTTAACAAATCTAAGTTCTGTAATTCACTATTACAAGTTCAGATCTTCAAGTTATAATATGCAATAATAATTAGAAGCTATCAATTATAAGTTCTGTATTTGACAATTACAAGTTCAGATCTTCATGTTATAATTTGCACTAATAATTTGTATTTAACAATTCGAAGTTCTGTATTTGACTATTACAAGCTCAGATCTTCAAGTTATAATTTGCAATAATAATTTGAATTTAACAAATCTAAGTTCTGTAATTCACTATTACAAGTTCAGATCTTCAAGTTATAATTTGCACTAATAATTTGTATTTAAAAATTTTAAGTTCTGTATTTGACAATTACTAGTTCAGATCTTCAAGTTATAATTTGAAATAATAATTTAAATTTAACAAATCTAAGTTCTGTAATTCACTATTACAAGTTCAGATCTTCAAGTTATAATATGCAATAATAATTTGAAGCTATCAATTATAAGTTTTGTACTTGACAATTACAAGTTCAGATCTTCAAGTTATAATTTGCAATCATTATTTGTATTTAACAATGCTAAGTTGCGTATTTGTCTATTACAAGTTCACATCTTCAAATTATAATTTGCAATAATAATTAGAAGCTATCAATTTTAAGTTCTGTATTTGACAATTACAAGTTAAGATCTTCAAGTTATAATTTGCAATAATAATTAGAAGCTATCAATTTTAAGTTCTGTATTTGATTATTACAAGCTCAGATCTTCAAGTTATAATTTGAAATAATAATTTGAATTTAACAATTTTAAGTTCTGCATTTGACAATTACAAGTTCAGATCTTCAAGTTATTATTTGCAATAAAATTAGAAGCTATCAATTTTAAGTTCTGTATTTGACAATTACTAGTTCAGATCTTCAAGTTATTATTTGAAATAATAATTTAAATTTAACAAATCTAAGTTCTGTAATTCACTATTACAAGTTCAGATCTTCAAGTTATAAATTACAATAATAATTATAAGCTATCAATTTTAAGTTCTGTATTTGACAATTACAAGTTCAGATCTTCAAGTTATAATTTGCACTAATAATTTGTATTTAACAATTAGAAGTTCTGTATTTGACTATTACAAGTTTAGATCTTCAAATTATTATTTTCAACCTTAGTTTGAATTTAACAATTCGAAGTTCTGTATTTACCTATTACAAGTTCAGATCTTCAAGTTATAATTTGCACTAATAATTTGTATTTAACAATTAGAAGTTCTGTATTTGACAATTACAAGTTCAGATCTTCAAGTTATAATTTGAAATAATAATTAGAAGCTATCAATTTTAAGTACTGTATTTGACAATTACTAGTTCAGATCTTCAAGTTATAATTTGAACTAATAATTTGAATTTAAGAAATCTAAGTTCTGTAATTCACTATTACAAGTTCAGATCTTCAAGTTATAATTTGCAATAATAATTTGAATTTAACAAATCTAAGTTCTGTAATTCACTATTACAAGTTCAGATCTACAAGTTATAATTTGCAATAATAATTAGAAGCTATCAATTTTAAGTTCTGTATTTGACAATTACAAGTTCAGATCTTCAAGTTATAATTTGCACTAATAATTTGTATTTAACAATTTTAAGTTCTGTATTTGACAATTACTAGTTCAGATCTTCAAGTTATAATTTGAAATAATAATTTGAATTTAACAATTTTAAGTTCTGCATTTGACAATTACAAGTTCAGATCTTCAAGTTATTATTTGCAATAAAATTAGAAGCTATCAATTATAAGTTCTGTATTTGACAATTACAAGTTCAGATCTTCAAATTATAATTTGCACTAATATTTGTATTTAACAATTAGAAGTTCTGTATTTGACAATTACAAGTTCAGATCTTCTAGCTATAATTTGAAATAATAATTAGAAGCTATCAATTTTAAGTTCTGTATTTGACAATTACTAGTTCAGATCTTCAAGTTATTATTTGAAATAATAATTTGAATTTAACAAATCTAAGTTCTGTAATTCACTATTACAAGTTCAGATCTACAAGTTATAAATTAAAATAATAATTATAAGCTATCAATTTTAAGTTCTGTATTTGACAATTACAAGTTCAGATCTTCAAGTTATAATTTGCACTAATAATTTGTATTTAACAATTAGAAGTTCTGTATTTGACTATTACAAGTTTAGATCTTCAAATTATTATTTTCAACCTTAGTTTGAATTTAACAATTCGAAGTTCTGTATTTACCTATTACAAGTTCAGATCTTCAAGTTATAATTTGCACTAATAATTTGTTTTTAACAATTAGAAGTTCTGTATTTGACAATTACAAGTTCAGATCTTCAAGTTATAATTTGAAATAATAATTAGAAGCTATCAATTTTAAGTTCTGTATTTGACAATTACAAGTTCAGATCTTCAAGTTATAATTCGCAATAATAATTAGAAGCTATCAATATTAAGTTCTGTATTTGACAATTACTAGTTCAGATCTTCAAGTTATAATTTGAAATAATAATTTGAATTTAACAAATCTAAGTTCTGTAATTCACTATTACAAGTTCAGATCTTCAAGTTTTAATTTACAATAATAATTAGAAGCTATCAATTTTAAGTTCTGTATTTGACAATTACTAGTTCAGATCTTCAAGTTATAATTTGAAATAATAATTTGAATTTAAAAAATCTAAGTTCTGTAATTCACTATTACAAGTTCAGATCTTCAAGTTATAATTTGCAATAATAATTAGAAGCTATCAATTTTAAGTTCTGTATTTGACAATTACAAGTTCAGATCTTCAAGTTATAATTTGAAATAATAATATGTATTTAATAATTAGAAGTTCTGTATTTGACTATTAGAAGTTCAGATCTTCAAATTATTATTTGCAATCATAGTTTAAATTTAACAATTTGAAGTGCTGTATTTACCTATTACAAGTTCAGATCTACAAGTTATAATTTGCACTAATAATTTGTATTTAACAATTCGAAGTTCTGTATTTGACTATTACAAGCTCAGATCTTCAAGTTATAATTTGCAATAATAATTTGAATTTAACAAATCTAAGTTCTGTAATTCACTATTACAAGTTCAGATCTTCAAGTTATAATTTGCACTAATAATTTGTATTTAAAAATTTTAAGTTCTGTATTTGACAATTACTAGTTCAGATCTTCAAGTTATAATTTGAAATAATAATTTAAATTTAACAAATCTAAGTTCTGTAATTCACTATTACAAGTTCAGATCTTCAAGTTATAATATGCAATAATAATTTGAAGCTATCAATTATAAGTTTTGTACTTGACAATTACAAGTTCAGATCTTCAAGTTATAATTTGCAATCATTATTTGTATTTAACAATGCTAAGTTGCGTATTTGTCTATTACAAGTTCACATCTTCAAATTATAATTTGCAATAATAATTAGAAGCTATCAATTTTAAGTTCTGTATTTGACAATTACAAGTTAAGATCTTCAAGTTATAATTTGCAATAATAATTAGAAGCTATCAATTTTAAGTTCTGTATTTGATTATTACAAGCTTAGATCTTCAAGTTATAATTTGAAATAATAATTTGAATTTAACAATTTTAAGTTCTGCATTTGACAATTACAAGTTCAGATCTTCAAGTTATTATTTGCAATAAAATTAGAAGCTATCAATTTTAAGTTCTGTGTTTGACAATTACTAGTTCAGATCTTCAACTTATTATTTGAAATAATAATTTGAATTTAACAAATCTAAGTTCTGTAATTCACTATTACAAGTTCAGATCTTCAAGTTATAAATTACAATAATAATTATAAGCTATCAATTTTAAGTTCTGTATTTGACAATTACAAGTTCAGATCTTCAAGTTATAATTTGCACTAATAATTTGTATTTAACAATTAGAAGTTCTGTATTTGACTATTACAAGTTTAGATCTTCAAATTATTATTTTCAACCTTAGTTTGAATTTAACAATTCGAAGTTCTGTATTTACCTATTACAAGTTCAGATCTTCAAGTTATAATTTGAACTAATAATTTGTATTTAACAATTAGAAGTTCTGTATTTGACAATTACAAGTTCAGATCTTCAAGTTATAATTTGAAATAATAATTAGAAGCTATCAATTTTAAGTTCTGTATTTGACGATTACTAGTTCAGATCTTCAAGTTATAATTTGAACTAATAATTTGAATTTAAGAAATCTAAGTTCTGTAATTCACTATTACAAGTTCAGATCTTCAAGTTATAATTTGCAATAATAATTTGAATTTAACAAATCTAAGTTCTGTAATTCACTATTACAAGTTCAGATCTTCAAGTTATAATTTGAAATAATAATTTGAATTTAACAATTTTAAGTTCTGCATTTGACAATTACAAGTTCAGATCTTCAAGTTATTATTTGCAATAAAATTAGAAGCTATCAATTTTAAGTTCTGTATTTGACAATTACAAGTTCAGATCTTCAAATTATAATTTGCACTAATATTTGTATTTAACAATTAGAAGTTCTGTATTTGACAATTACAAGTTCAGATCTTCTAGCTATAATTTGAAATAATAATTAGAAGCTATCAATTTTAAGTTCTGTATTTGACAATTACAAGTTCAGATCTTCAAGTTATAATTTGCACTAATAATTTGTTTTTAACAATTAGAAGTTCTGTATTTGACAATTACAAGTTCAGATCTTCAAGTTATAATTTGAAATAATAATTAGAAGCTATCAATTTTAAGTTCTGTATTTGACAATTACAAGTTCAGATCTTCAAGTTATAATTCGCAATAATAATTAGAAGCTATCAATATTAAGTTCTGTATTTGACAATTACTAGTTCAGATCTTCAAGTTATAATTTGAAATAATAATTTGAATTTAACAAATCTAAGTTCTGTAATTCACTATTACAAGTTCAGATCTTCAAGTTTTAATTTACAATAATAATTAGAAGCTATCAATTTTAAGTTCTGTATTTGACAATTACTAGTTCAGATCTTCAAGTTATAATTTGAAATAATTATTTGAATTTAAAAAATCTAAGTTCTGTAATTCACTATTACAAGTTCAGATCTTCAAGTTATAATTTGCAATAATAATTAGAAGCTATCAATTTTAAGTTCTGTATTTGACAATTACAAGTTCAGATCTTCAAGTTATAATTTGAAATAATAATATGTATTTAATAATTAGAAGTTCTGTATTTGACTATTAGAAGTTCAGATCTTCAAATTATTATTTGCAATCATAGTTTAAATTTAACAATTTGAAGTGCTGTATTTACCTATTACAAGTTCAGATCTACAAGTTATAATTTGCACTAATAATTTGTATTTAACAATTCGAAGTTCTGTATTTGACTATTACAAGCTCAGATCTTCAAGTTATAATTTGAAATAATAATTAGAAGCTATCAATTTTAAGTTCTGTATTTGACAATTACTAGTGCAGATCTTCAAGTTATAATTTGAAATAATAATTTGAATTTAACAAATCTAAGTTCTGTAATTCACTATTACAAGTTCAGATCTTCAAGTTATAAATTACAATAATAATTATAAGCTATCAATTTTAAGTTCTGTATTTGACAATTACTAGTTCAGATCTTCAAGTTATAATTTGAATTAATAATTTGAATTTAACAAGTCTAAGTTCTGTAATTCACTATTACAAGTTCAGATCTTCAAGTTATAATTTGCAATAATAATTAGAAGCTATCAATTTTAAGGTCTGTATTTGACAATTACAAGTTCAGATCTTCAAGTTATAATTTGCACTAATAATTTGTATTTAACAATTAGAAGTTCTGTATTTGACAATTACAAGTTCAGATCTTCAAGTTATAATTTGCACTAATAATATGTATTTAATAATTAGAAGTTCTGTATTTGACTATTAGAAGTTCAGATCTTCAAATTATTATTTGCAATCATAGTTTAAATTTAACAATTTGAAGTGCTGTATTTATCTATTACAAGTTCAGATCTACAAGTTATAATTTGCACTAATAATTTGTATTTAACAATTCGAAGTTCTGTATTTGACTATTACAAGCTCAGATCTTCAAGTTATAATTTGAAATAATAATTTGAATTTAACAAATCTAAGTTCTGTAATTCACTATTACAAGTTCAGATCTTCAAGTTATAATTTGCAATAATAATTAGAAGCTATCAATTTTAAGTTCTGTATTTGACTATTACAAGCTCAGATCTTCAAGTTATAATTTGAATTATAATTATAAGCTATCAATTTTAAGTTCTGTATTTGTCAATTACTAGTTCAGATCTTCAAGTTATAATTTTAACTAATAATTTGAATTTAACACATCTAAGTTCTGTAATTCACTATTACAAGTTCAGATCTTTAAGTTATAATTTGCAATAATAATTAAATGCTATCAATTATAAGTTCTGTATTTGACAATTACAAGTTCAGATCTTCAAGTTATAATTTGCACTAATAATTTGTATTTAACAATTTTAAGTTCTGTATTTGACAATTACTAGTTCAGATCTTCAAGTTATAATTTGAAATAATAATTTGAATTTAACAAATCTAAGTTCTGTAATGCACTATTACAAGTTCAGATCTTCAAGTTATAATATGCAATAATAATTAGAAGCTATCAATTATAAGTTCTGTAATTGACAATTACAAGTTCAGATCTTCAAGTTATAATTTGCACTAATAATTTGTATTTAACAATTCGAAGTTCTGTATTTGACAATTACAAGTTCAGATCTTGAAGTTATAATTTGAATTATAATTATAAGCTATCACTTTTAAGTTCTGTATTTGACAATTACAAGTACAGATCTTTAAATTATTATTTGCAATAATAATTAGAAGCTATCAATTTTAAGTTCTGCATTTGACAATTTCAAGTTCAGATCTACAAGTTATTACTTGCAATAATAATTAGAAGCTATCAATTTTAAGTTCTGTATTTGACAATTACAAGTTCAGATCTTCAAGTTATAATTTGAATTAATAATTAGAAGCTATCAATTTTAAGTTCTGTATTTGACAATTACAAGTTCAGATCTTCAAGTTATATTTTGCACTAATAATTTGTATTTAACAATTCGAAGTTCTGTTTTTGACTATTACAAGTACTGATCTTCAAGTTATAATTTGAATTATAATTATAAGCTATCAATTTTAAGTTCTGTATTTGACAATTACGAGTTCAGATCTTCAAGTTATAATTTGAAATAATAATTTGAATTTAACAAATCTAAGTTCTGTAATTCACTATTACAAGTTCAGATCTTCAAGTTATAATTTGCAATAATAATTAGAAGCTATCAATTTTAAGTTCTGTATTTACAATTAGAAGTTCAGATCTTCAAGTTATAATTTGCACTAATAATTTGTATTTAACAAATAGAAGTTCTGTATTTGACAATTACAAGTTCAGATCTTGAAGTTATAATTTGAATTATAATTATAAGCTATCACTTTTAAGTTCTGTATTTGACAATTACAAGTACAGATCTTTAAATTATTATTTGCAATAATAATTAGAAGCTATCAATTTTAAGTTCTGCATTTGACAATTTCAAGTTCAGATCTACAAGTTATTACTTGCAATAATAATTAGAAGCTATCAATTTTAAGTTCTGTATTTGACAATTACAAGTTCAGATCTTCAAGTTATAATTTGAATTAATAATTAGAAGCTATCAATTTTAAGTTCTGTATTTGACAATTACAAGTTCAGATCTTCAAGTTATATTTTGCACTAATAATTTGTATTTAACAATTCGAAGTTCTGTTTTTGACTATTACAAGTACTGATCTTCAAGTTATAATTTGAATTATAATTATAAGCTATCAATTTTAATTTCTGCATTTGACAATTACAAGTTCAGATCTGTAAGTAATTATTTGCAATAATAATTAGAAGTTAACAATTTTAAGCTCTGTATTTGACTATTACAAGTACAGATCTATTAGTTATAATTTGAATTATAATTATAAGCTATCAATTTTAAGTTCTATATTTGACAATTACAAGTACAGATCTTCAAATTATTATTTGCAATAATAATTAGAAGCTATCAATTTTAAGTTCTGCATTTGACAATTACAAGTTCAGATCTGCAAGTTATTATTTGCAATAATAATTAGAAGTTATCAATTTTAAGTTCTGTATTTGACAATTACAAGTTCAGATCTTCAAGTTATAATTTGCACTAATTATTTGTATTTAACAATTAGAAGTTCTGTAATTTACTATTACAAGTTCAGATCTTCAAGTTATAATATGCAATAATAATTTGAAGCTATCAATTATAAGTTCTGTATTTGACAATTACTAGTTCAGATCTTCAAGTTGTAATTTGTAATAATAATTTGAATTTAACAAATCTAAGTTCTGTAATTCACCATTACAAGTTCAGATCTTCAAGTTTTAATTTACAATAATAATTAGAAGCTATCAATTTTAAGTTCTGTATTTGACTATTACAAGCTCAGATCTTCAAGTTATAATTTGAATTATAATTATAAGCTATCAATTTTAAGTTCTGTATTTGACAATTACAAGTTCAGATCTTCAAGTTATTATTTGCAATAATAATTAGAAGCTATTAATTTTAAGCTCTGTATTTGACAATTACAAGTTCAGATCTTCAAGTTGTAATTTGCACAAATAATTTGTATTTAACAATTAGAAGTTCTGTATTTGACAATTACAAGTTCAGATCTTCTAGCTATAATTTAAAATAATAATTAGAAGCTATCAATTTTAAGTTCTGTATTTGACAATTACAAGTTCAGATCTTCAAGTTATAATTTGCAATAATAATTAGAAGCTATCAATTTTAAGTACTGTATTTGACAATTACTAGTTCAGATCTTCAAGTTATAATTTGAAATAATAATTTGAATTTAACAAATCTAAGTTCTGTAATTCACTATTACAAGTTCAGATCTTCAAGTTATAAATTACATTAATAATTATAAGCTATCAATTTTAAGTTCTGTTTTTGACAATTACTAGTTAAGATCTTCAAGTTATAATTTGAAATAATAATTTGAATTTAACAAATCTAACTTCTGTAATTCACTATTACAAGCTCAGATCTTCAAGTTATAATTTGCAATAATAATTAGGAGCTATCAATTTTAAGTTCTGTATTTGACAATTACAAGTTCAGATCTTCAAGTTATAATTTGCACTAATTATTTGTATTTAACAATTAGAAGTTCTGTAATTTACTATTACAAGTTCAGATCTTCAAGTTATAATATGCAATAATAATTTGAAGCTATCAATTATAAGTTCTGTATTTGACAATTACTAGTTCAGATCTTCAAGTTGTAATTTGTAATAATAATTTGAATTTAACAAATCTAAGTTCTGTAATTCACCATTACAAGTTCAGATCTTCAAGTTTTAATTTACAATAATAATTAGAAGCTATCAATTTTAAGTTCTGTATTTGACTATTACAAGCTCAGATCTTCAAGTTATAATTTGAATTATAATTATAAGCTATCAATTTTAAGTTCTGTATTTGACAATTACAAGTTCAGATCTTCAAGTTATTATTTGCAATAATAATTAGAAGCTATTAATTTTAAGTTCTGTATTTGACAATTACAAGTTCAGATCTTCAAGTTGTAATTTGCACAAATAATTTGTATTTAACAATTAGAAGTTCTGTATTTGACAATTACAAGTTCAGATCTTCTAGCTATAATTTAAAATAATAATTAGAAGCTATCAATTTTAAGTTCTGTATTTGACAATTACAAGTTCAGATCTTCAAGTTATAATTTGCAATAATAATTAGAAGCTATCAATTTTAAGTACTGTATTTGACAATTACTAGTTCAGATCTTCAAGTTATAATTTGAAATAATAATTTGAATTTAACAAATCTAAGTTCTGTAATTCACTATTACAAGTTCAGATCTTCAAGTTATAAATTACATTAATAATTATAAGCTATCAATTTTAAGTTCTGTTTTTGACAATTACTAGTTAAGATCTTCAAGTTATAATTTGAAATAATAATTTGAATTTAACAAATCTAACTTCTGTAATTCACTATTACAAGCTCAGATCTTCAAGTTATAATTTGCAATAATAATTAGGAGCTATCAATTTTAAGTTCTGTATTTGACAATTACAAGTTCAGATCTTCAAGTTATAATTTGCACTAATAATTTGTATTTAACAATTTTACGTTCTGTATTTGACAATTACTAGTTCAGATCTTCAAGTTATAATTTGAAATAATAATTTGAATTTAACAAATCTAAGTTCTGTAATTCACTATTACAAGTTCAGATCTTCAAGTTATAATATGCAATAATAATTAGAAGCTATCAATTATAAGTTCTGTATTTGACAATTACAAGTTCAGATCTTCAAGTTATAATTTGCACTAATAATTTGTATTTAACAATTCGAAGTTCTGTATTTGACTATTACAAGCTCAGATCTTCAAGTTATAATTTGCAATAATAATTTGAATTTAACAAATCTAAGTTCTGTAATTCACTATTACAAGTTCAGATCTTCAAGTTATAATTTGCACTAATAATTTGTATTTAAAAATTTTGAGTTCTGTATTTGACAATTACTAGTTCAGATCTTCAAGTTATAATTTGAAATAATAATTTAAATTTAACAAATCTAAGTTCTGTAATTCACTATTACAAGTTCAGATCTTCAAGTTATAATATGCAATAATAATTTGAAGCTATCAATTATAAGTTTTGTACTTGACAATTACAAGTTCAGATCTTCAAGTTATAATTTGCAATCATTATTTGTATTTAACAATGCTAAGTTGCGTATTTGTCTATTACAAGTTCACATCTTCAAATTATAATTTGCAATAATAATTAGAAGCTATCAATTTTAAGTTCTGTATTTGACAATTACAAGTTAAGATCTTCAAGTTATAATTTGCAATAATAATTAGAAGCTATCAATTTTAAGTTCTGTATTTGATTATTACAAGCTCAGATCTTCAAGTTATAATTTGAAATAATAATTTGAATTTAACAATTTTAAGTTCTGCATTTGACAATTACAAGTTCAGATCTTCAAGTTATTATTTGCAATAAAATTAGAAGCTATCAATTTTAAGTTCTGTATTTGACAATTACTAGTTCAGATCTTCAAGTTATTATTTGAAATAATAATTTAAATTTAACAAATCTAAGTTCTGTAATTCACTATTACAAGTTCAGATCTTCAAGTTATAAATTACAATAATAATTATAAGCTATCAATTTTAAGTTCTGTATTTGACAATTACAAGTTCAGATCTTCAAGTTATAATTTGCACTAATAATTTGTATTTAACAATTAGAAGTTCTGTATTTGACTATTACAAGTTTAGATCTTCAAATTATTATTTTCAACCTTAGTTTGAATTTAACAATTCGAAGTTCTGTATTTACCTATTACAAGTTCAGATCTTCAAGTTATAATTTGCACTAATAATTTGTATTTAACAATTAGAAGTTCTGTATTTGACAATTACAAGTTCAGATCTTCAAGTTATAATTTGAAATAGTAATTAGAAGCTATCAATTTTAAGTTCTGTATTTGACAATTACTAGTTCAGATCTTCAAGTTATAATTTGAACTAATAATTTGAATTTAAGAAATCTAAGTTCTGTAATTCACTATTACAAGTTCAGATCTTCAAGTTATAATTTGCAATAATAATTTGAATTTAACAAATCTAAGTTCTGTAATTCACTATTACAAGTTCAGATCTACAAGTTATAATTTGCAATAATAATTAGAAGCTATCAATTTTAAGTTCTGTATTTGACAATTACAAGTTCAGATCTTCAAGTTATAATTTGCACTAATAATTTGTATTTAACAATATTAAGTTCTGTATTTGACAATTACTAGTTCAGATCTTCAAGTTATAATTTGAAATAATAATTTGAATTTAACAATTTTAAGTTCTGCATTTGACAATTACAAGTTCAGATCTTCAAGTTATTATTTGCAATAAAATTAGAAGCTATCAATTTTAAGTTCTGTATTTGACAATTACAAGTTCAGATCTTCAAATTATAATTTGCACTAATATTTGTATTTAACAATTAGAAGTTCTGTATTTGACAATTACAAGTTCAGATCTTCTAGCTATAATTTGAAATAATAATTAGAAGCTATCAATTTTAAGTTCTGTATTTGACAATTACTAGTTCAGATCTTCAAGTTATTATTTGAAATAATAATTTGAATTTAACAAATCTAAGTTCTGTAATTCACTATTACAAGTTCAGATCTTCAAGTTTTAATTTACAATAATAATTAGAAGCTATCAATTTTAAGTTCTGTATTTGACAATTACTAGTTCAGATCTTCAAGTTATAATTTGAAATAATAATTTGAATTTAAAAAATCTAAGTTCTGTAATTCACTATTACAAGTTCAGATCTTCAAGTTATAATTTGCAATAATAATTAGAAGCTATTAATTTTAAGTTCTGTATTTGACAATTACAAGTTCAGATCTTCAAGTTATAATTTGAAATAATAATATGTATTTAATAATTAGAAGTTCTGTATTTGACTATTAGAAGTTCAGATCTTCAAATTATTATTTGCAATCATAGTTTAAATTTAACAATTTGAAGTGCTGTATTTACCTATTACAAGTTCAGATCTACAAGTTATAATTTGCACTAATAATTTGTATTTAACAATTCGAAGTTCTGTATTTGACTATTACAAGCTCAGATCTTCAAGTTATAATTTGAAATAATAATTTGAATTTAACAAATCTAAGTTCTGTAATTCACTATTACAAGTTCAGATCTTCAAGTTATAATATGCAATAATAATTAGAAGCTATCAATTATAAGTTCTGTATTTGACAATTACAAGTTCAGATCTTCAAGTTATAATTTGCACTAATAATTTGTATTTAACAATTCGAAGTTCTGTATTTGACTATTACAAGCTCAGATCTTCAAGTTATAATTTGCAATAATAATTTGAATTTAACAAATCTAAGTTCTGTAATTCACTATTACAAGTTCAGATCTTCAAGTTATAATTTGCACTAATAATTTGTATTTAAAAATTTTAAGTTCTGTATTTGACAATTACTAGTTCAGATCTTCAAGTTATAATTTGAAATAATAATTTAAATTTAACAAATCTAAGTTCTGTAATTCACTATTACAAGTTCAGATCTTCAAGTTATAATATGCAATAATAATTTGAAGCTATCAATTATAAGTTTTGTACTTGACAATTACAAGTTCAGATCTTCAAGTTATAATTTGCAATCATTATTTGTATTTAACAATGCTAAGTTGCGTATTTGTCTATTACAAGTTCACATCTTCAAATTATAATTTGCAATAATAATTAGAAGCTATCAATTTTAAGTTCTGTATTTGATTATTACAAGCTTAGATCTTCAAGTTATAATTTGAAATAATAATTTGAATTTAACAATTTTAAGTTCTGCATTTGACAATTACAAGTTCAGATCTTCAAGTTATTATTTGCAATAAAATTAGAAGCTATCAATTTTAAGTTCTGTATTTGACAATTACTAGTTCAGATCTTCAAGTTATTATTTGAAATAATAATTTGAATTTAACAAATCTAAGTTCTGTAATTCACTATTACTAGTTCAGATCTTCAAGTTATAAATTACAATAATAATTATAAGCTATCAATTTTAAGTTCTGTATTTGACAATTACAAGTTCAGATCTTCAAGTTATAATTTGCACTAATAATTTGTATTTAACAATTAGAAGTACTGTATTTGACTATTACAAGTTTAGATCTTCAAATTATTATTTTCAACCTTAGTTTGAATTTAACAATTCGAAGTTCTGTATTTACCTATTACAAGTTCAGATCTTCAAGTTATAATTTGAACTAATAATTTGTATTTAACAATTAGAAGTTCTGTATTTGACAATTTCAAGTTCAGATCTTCAAGTTATTATTTGCAATAATAATTAGAAGCTATCAATTTTAAGTTCTGTATTTGACAATTACAAGTTCAGATCTTCAAGTTATAATTTGCACTAATTATATGTATTTAACAATTAGAAGTTCTGTATTTAACTATTACTAGTTCAGATCTTCAAGTTATAATTTGAATTATAATTATAAGCTATCAATTTTAAGTTCTGTATTTGACAATTACTAGTTCAGATCTTCAAGTTATAATTTGCAATCTAAGTTTGAATTTAAGAAATCTAAGTTCTGTAATTCACTATTACAAGTTCAGATCTTCAAGTTTTAATTTGCAATAATAATTTGAATTTAACAAATCTAAGTTCTGTAATTCACTATTACAAGTTCAGATCTTCAAGTTATAATTTGCACTAATAATTTGTATTTAACAATTTTAAGTTCTGTATTTGACAATTACTAGTTCAGATCTTCAAGTTATAATTTGAAATAATAATTTGAATTTAACAAATCTAAGTTCTGTAATTCACTATTACAAGTTCAGATCTTCAAGTTATAATTTGCAATAATAATTATAAGCTATCAATTTTAAGTTCTGTATTTGACAATTACTAGTTCAGATCGTCAAGTTATAATTTGAACTAATAATTTGAATTTAACAAATCTAAGTTCTGTAATTCACTATTACAAGTTCAGATCTTCAAGCTATAATTTGCACTAAAAATTTGTATTTAACAATTAGAAGTTCTGTATTTGACTATTACTAGTTCAGATCTTCGAATTATTATTTGCAATCTTAGTTTGAATTTAACAATTCGAAGTTCTGTATTTACTTATTACAGGTTCAGATCTTCAAGTTATAATTTGCAATCATAATTTGTATTTAACAATGCTAAGTTGCGTATTTGTCTATTACAAGTTCACATCTTCAAATTATAATTGGCAATAATAATTAGAAGCTATCAATTTTAAGTTCTGTATTTGACAATTACAAGTTCAGATCTTCAAGTTATAATTTGCACTAATAATTTGTATTTAACAATTAGAAGTTCTGTATTTGACTATTACAAGTTCAGATCTTCAAGGTATAATTTGAATTATAATTATAAGCTATCAATTTTAAGTTCTGTATTTGACAATTACAAGTACAGATCTTCAAATTATTATTTGCAATAATAATTAGAAGCTATCAATTTTAAGTTCTGTATTTGGCAATTACAAGTTCAGATCTTCAAGTTATAATTTGCACTAATAATTTGTATTTAACAATTAGAAGTTCTGTATTTGACTATTACAAGTTCAGATCTTCAAGTTATAATTTGCACTAATAATTTGTATTTAACAATTCGAAGTTCTGTATTTGACAATTACAAGTTCAGATCTTCAAGTTATAATTTGCAATAATAATTTGAAGCTATCAATTATAAGTTCTGTATTTGACAATTACAAGTTCAGATCTTCAAGTTATAATTTGCACTAATAATTTGTATTTAACAATTCGAAGTTCTGTATTTGACAATTACAAGTTCAGATATTCAAGTTATAATTTGAAATAATAATTAGAAGCTATCAATTTTAAGTTCTGTATTTGACAATTACAAGTTCAGATCTTCAAGTTATAATTCGCAATAATAATTAGAAGCTATCAATTTTAAGTTCTGTATTTGACAATTACTAGTTCAGATCTTCAAGTTGTAATTTGTAATAATAATTTGAATTTAACAAATCTAAGTTCTGTAATTCACCATTACAAGTTCAGATCTTCAAGTTTTAATTTACAATAATAATTAGAAGCTATCAATTTTAAGTTCTGTATTTGACTATTACAAGCTCAGATCTTCAAGTTATAATTTGAATTATAATTATAAGCTATCAATTTTAAGTTCTATATTTGACAATTACAAGTTCAGATCTTCAAGTTATTATTTGCAATAATAATTAGAAGCTATTAATTTTAAGTTCTGTATTTGACATTTACAAGTTCAGATCTTCAAGTTGTAATTTGCACAAATAATTTGTATTTAACAATTAGAAGTTCTGTATTTGACAATTACAAGTTCAGATCTTCTAGCTATAATTTAAAATAATAATTAGAAGCTATCAATTTTAAGTTCTGTATTTGACAATTACAAGTTCAGATCTTCAAGTTATAATTTGCAATAATAATTAGAAGCTATCAATTTTAAGTACTGTATTTGACAATTACTAGTTCAGATCTTCAAGTTATAATTTGAAATAATAATTTGAATTTAACAAATCTAAGTTCTGTAATTCACTATTACAAGTTCAGATCTTCAAGTTATAAATTACATTAATAATTATAAGCTATCAATTTTAAGTTCTGTTTTTGACAATTACTAGTTAAGATCTTCAAGTTATAATTTGAAATAATAATTTGAATTTAACAAATCTAACTTCTGTAATTCACTATTACAAGCTCAGATCTTCAAGTTATAATTTGCAATAATAATTAGGAGCTATCAATTTTAAGTTCTGTATTTGACTATTACAAGCTCAGATCTTCAAGTTATAATTTGAATTATAATTATAAGCTATCAATTTTAAGTTCTGTATTTGACAATTACTAGTTCACATCTTCAAGTTATAATTTGAACTAATAATTTGAATTTAACACATCTAAGTTCTGTAATTCACTATTACAAGTTCAGATCTTTAAGTTATAATTTGCAATAACAATTAAAAGCTATCAATTATAAGTTATGTATTTGACAATTACAAGTTCAGATCTTCAAGTTATAATTTGCACTAATAATTTGTATTTAACAATTTTACGTTCTGTATTTGACAATTACTAGTTCAGATCTTCAAGTTATAATTTGAAATAATAATTTGAATTTAACAAATCTAAGTTCTGTAATTCACTATTACAAGTTCAGATCTTCAAGTTATAATATGCAATAATAATTAGAAGCTATCAATTATAAGTTCTGTATTTGACAATTACAAGTTCAGATCTTCATGTTATAATTTGCACTAATAATTTGTATTTAACAATTCGAAGTTCTGTATTTGACTATTACAAGCTCAGATCTTCAAGTTATAATTTGCAATAATAATTTGAATTTAACAAATCTAAGTTCTGTAATTCACTATTACAAGTTCAGATCTTCAAGTTATAATTTGCACTAATAATTTGTATTTAAAAATTTTAAGTTCTGTATTTGACAATTACTAGTTCAGATCTTCAAGTTATAATTTGAAATAATAATTTAAATTTAACAAATCTAAGTTCTGTAATTCACTATTACAAGTTCAGATCTTCAAGTTATAATATGCAATAATAATTTGAAGCTATCAATTATAAGTTTTGTACTTGACAATTACAAGTTCAGATCTTCAAGTTATAATTTGCAATCATTATTTGTATTTAACAATGCTAAGTTGCGTATTTGTCTATTACAAGTTCACATCTTCAAATTATAATTTGCAATAATAATTAGAAGCTATCAATTTTAAGTTCTGTATTTGACAATTACAAGTTAAGATCTTCAAGTTATAATTTGCAATAATAATTAGAAGCTATCAATTTTAAGTTCTGTATTTGATTATTACAAGCTCAGATCTTCAAGTTATAATTTGAAATAATAATTTGAATTTAACAATTTTAAGTTCTGCATTTGACAATTACAAGTTCAGATCTTCAAGTTATTATTTGCAATAAAATTAGAAGCTATCAATTTTAAGTTCTGTATTTGACAATTACTAGTTCAGATCTTCAAGTTATTATTTGAAATAATAATTTAAATTTAACAAATCTAAGTTCTGTAATTCACTATTACAAGTTCAGATCTTCAAGTTATAAATTACAATAATAATTATAAGCTATCAATTTTAAGTTCTGTATTTGACAATTACAAGTTCAGATCTTCAAGTTATAATTTGCACTAATAATTTGTATTTAACAATTAGAAGTTCTGTATTTGACTATTACAAGTTTAGATCTTCAAATTATTATTTTCAACCTTAGTTTGAATTTAACAATTCGAAGTTCTGTATTTACCTATTACAAGTTCAGATCTTCAAGTTATAATTTGCACTAATAATTTGTATTTAACAATTAGAAGTTCTGTATTTGACAATTACAAGTTCAGATCTTCAAGTTATAATTTGAAATAATAATTAGAAGCTATCAATTTTAAGTACTGTATTTGACAATTACTAGTTCAGATCTTCAAGTTATAATTTGAACTAATAATTTGAATTTAAGAAATCTAAGTTCTGTAATTCACTATTACAAGTTCAGATCTTCAAGTTATAATTTGCAATAATAATTTGAATTTAACAAATCTAAGTTCTGTAATTCACTATTACAAGTTCAGATCTACAAGTTATAATTTGCAATAATAATTAGAAGCTATCAATTTTAAGTTCTGTATTTGACAATTACAAGTTCAGATCTTCAAGTTATAATTTGCACTAATAATTTGTATTTAACAATTTTAAGTTCTGTATTTGACAATTACTAGTTCAGATCTTCAAGTTATAATTTGAAATAATAATTTGAATTTAACAATTTTAAGTTCTGCATTTGACAATTACAAGTTCAGATCTTCAAGTTATTATTTGCAATAAAATTAGAAGCTATCAATTATAAGTTCTGTATTTGACAATTACAAGTTCAGATCTTCAAATTATAATTTGCACTAATATTTGTATTTAACAATTAGAAGTTCTGTATTTGACAATTACAAGTTCAGATCTTCTAGCTATAATTTGAAATAATAATTAGAAGCTATCAATTTTAAGTTCTGTATTTGACAATTACTAGTTCAGATCTTCAAGTTATTATTTGAAATAATAATTTGAATTTAACAAATCTAAGTTCTGTAATTCACTATTACAAGTTCAGATCTACAAGTTATAAATTAAAATAATAATTATAAGCTATCAATTTTAAGTTCTGTATTTGACAATTACAAGTTCAGATCTTCAAGTTATAATTTGCACTAATAATTTGTATTTAACAATTAGAAGTTCTGTATTTGACTATTACAAGTTTAGATCTTCAAATTATTATTTTCAACCTTAGTTTGAATTTAACAATTCGAAGTTCTGTATTTACCTATTACAAGTTCAGATCTTCAAGTTATAATTTGCACTAATAATTTGTTTTTAACAATTAGAAGTTCTGTATTTGACAATTACAAGTTCAGATCTTCAAGTTATAATTTGAAATAATAATTAGAAGCTATCAATTTTAAGTTCTGTATTTGACAATTACAAGTTCAGATCTTCAAGTTATAATTCGCAATAATAATTAGAAGCTATCAATATTAAGTTCTGTATTTGACAATTACTAGTTCAGATCTTCAAGTTATAATTTGAAATAATAATTTGAATTTAACAAATCTAAGTTCTGTAATTCACTATTACAAGTTCAGATCTTCAAGTTTTAATTTACAATAATAATTAGAAGCTATCAATTTTAAGTTCTGTATTTGACAATTACTAGTTCAGATCTTCAAGTTATAATTTGAAATAATAATTTGAATTTAAAAAATCTAAGTTCTGTAATTCACTATTACAAGTTCAGATCTTCAAGTTATAATTTGCAATAATAATTAGAAGCTATCAATTTTAAGTTCTGTATTTGACAATTACAAGTTCAGATCTTCAAGTTATAATTTGAAATAATAATATGTATTTAATAATTAGAAGTTCTGTATTTGACTATTAGAAGTTCAGATCTTCAAATTATTATTTGCAATCATAGTTTAAATTTAACAATTTGAAGTGCTGTATTTACCTATTACAAGTTCAGATCTACAAGTTATAATTTGCACTAATAATTTGTATTTAACAATTCGAAGTTCTGTATTTGACTATTACAAGCTCAGATCTTCAAGTTATAATTTGAAATAATAATTTGAATTTAACAAATCTAAGTTCTGTAATTCACTATTACAAGTTCAGATCTTCAAGTTATAATATGCAATAATAATTAGAAGCTATCAATTATAAGTTCTGTATTTAACAATTCGAAGTTCTGTATTTGACTATTACAAGCTCAGATCTTCAAGTTATAATTTGCAATAATAATTTGAATTTAACAAATCTAAGTTCTGTAATTCACTATTACAAGTTCAGATCTTCAAGTTATAATTTGCACTAATAATTTGTATTTAAAAATTTTAAGTTCTGTATTTGACAATTACTAGTTCAGATCTTCAAGTTATAATTTGAAATAATAATTTAAATTTAACAAATCTAAGTTCTGTAATTCACTATTACAAGTTCAGATCTTCAAGTTATAATATGCAATAATAATTTGAAGCTATCAATTATAAGTTTTGTACTTGACAATTACAAGTTCAGATCTTCAAGTTATAATTTGCAATCATTATTTGTATTTAACAATGCTAAGTTGCGTATTTGTCTATTACAAGTTCACATCTTCAAATTATAATTTGCAATAATAATTAGAAGCTATCAATTTTAAGTTCTGTATTTGACAATTACAAGTTAAGATCTTCAAGTTATAATTTGCAATAATAATTAGAAGCTATCAATTTTAAGTTCTGTATTTGATTATTACAAGCTTAGATCTTCAAGTTATAATTTGAAATAATAATTTGAATTTAACAATTTTAAGTTCTGCATTTGACAATTACAAGTTCAGATCTTCAAGTTATTATTTGCAATAAAATTAGAAGCTATCAATTTTAAGTTCTGTGTTTGACAATTACTAGTTCAGATCTTCAACTTATTATTTGAAATAATAATTTGAATTTAACAAATCTAAGTTCTGTAATTCACTATTACAAGTTCAGATCTTCAAGTTATAAATTACAATAATAATTATAAGCTATCAATTTTAAGTTCTGTATTTGACAATTACAAGTTCAGATCTTCAAGTTATAATTTGCACTAATAATTTGTATTTAACAATTAGAAGTTCTGTATTTGACTATTACAAGTTTAGATCTTCAAATTATTATTTTCAACCTTAGTTTGAATTTAACAATTCGAAGTTCTGTATTTACCTATTACAAGTTCAGATCTTCAAGTTATAATTTGAACTAATAATTTGTATTTAACAATTAGAAGTTCTGTATTTGACAATTACAAGTTCAGATCTTCAAGTTATAATTTGAAATAATAATTAGAAGCTATCAATTTTAAGTTCTGTATTTGACGATTACTAGTTCAGATCTTCAAGTTATAATTTGAACTAATAATTTGAATTTAAGAAATCTAAGTTCTGTAATTCACTATTACAAGTTCAGATCTTCAAGTTATAATTTGCAATAATAATTTGAATTTAACAAATCTAAGTTCTGTAATTCACTATTACAAGTTCAGATCTTCAAGTTATAATTTGAAATAATAATTTGAATTTAACAATTTTAAGTTCTGCATTTGACAATTACAAGTTCAGATCTTCAAGTTATTATTTGCAATAAAATTAGAAGCTATCAATTTTAAGTTCTGTATTTGACAATTACAAGTTCAGATCTTCAAATTATAATTTGCACTAATATTTGTATTTAACAATTAGAAGTTCTGTATTTGACAATTACAAGTTCAGATCTTCTAGCTATAATTTGAAATAATAATTAGAAGCTATCAATTTTAAGTTCTGTATTTGACAATTACAAGTTCAGATCTTCAAGTTATAATTTGCACTAATAATTTGTTTTTAACAATTAGAAGTTCTGTATTTGACAATTACAAGTTCAGATCTTCAAGTTATAATTTGAAATAATAATTAGAAGCTATCAATTTTAAGTTCTGTATTTGACAATTACAAGTTCAGATCTTCAAGTTATAATTCGCAATAATAATTAGAAGCTATCAATATTAAGTTCTGTATTTGACAATTACTAGTTCAGATCTTCAAGTTATAATTTGAAATAATAATTTGAATTTAACAAATCTAAGTTCTGTAATTCACTATTACAAGTTCAGATCTTCAAGTTTTAATTTACAATAATAATTAGAAGCTATCAATTTTAAGTTCTGTATTTGACAATTACTAGTTCAGATCTTCAAGTTATAATTTGAAATAATTATTTGAATTTAAAAAATCTAAGTTCTGTAATTCACTATTACAAGTTCAGATCTTCAAGTTATAATTTGCAATAATAATTAGAAGCTATCAATTTTAAGTTCTGTATTTGACAATTACAAGTTCAGATCTTCAAGTTATAATTTGAAATAATAATATGTATTTAATAATTAGAAGTTCTGTATTTGACTATTAGAAGTTCAGATCTTCAAATTATTATTTGCAATCATAGTTTAAATTTAACAATTTGAAGTGCTGTATTTACCTATTACAAGTTCAGATCTACAAGTTATAATTTGCACTAATAATTTGTATTTAACAATTCGAAGTTCTGTATTTGACTATTACAAGCTCAGATCTTCAAGTTATAATTTGAAATAATAATTAGAAGCTATCAATTTTAAGTTCTGTATTTGACAATTACTAGTGCAGATCTTCAAGTTATAATTTGAAATAATAATTTGAATTTAACAAATCTAAGTTCTGTAATTCACTATTACAAGTTCAGATCTTCAAGTTATAAATTACAATAATAATTATAAGCTATCAATTTTAAGTTCTGTATTTGACAATTACTAGTTCAGATCTTCAAGTTAAAATTTGAATTAATAATTTGAATTTAACAAGTCTAAGTTCTGTAATTCACTATTACAAGTTCAGATCTTCAAGTTATAATTTGCAATAATAATTAGAAGCTATCAATTTTAAGGTCTGTATTTGACAATTACAAGTTCAGATCTTCAAGTTATAATTTGCACTAATAATTTGTATTTAACAATTAGAAGTTCTGTATTTGACAATTACAAGTTCAGATCTTCAAGTTATAATTTGCACTAATAATATGTATTTAATAATTAGAAGTTCTGTATTTGACTATTAGAAGTTCAGATCTACAAATTATTATTTGCAATCATAGTTTAAATTTAACAATTTGAAGTGCTGTATTTATCTATTACAAGTTCAGATCTACAAGTTATAATTTGCACTAATAATTTGTATTTAACAATTCGAAGTTCTGTATTTGACTATTACAAGCTCAGATCTTCAAGTTATAATTTGAAATAATAATTTGAATTTAACAAATCTAAGTTCTGTAATTCACTATTACAAGTTCCGATCTTCAAGTTATAATTTGCAATAATAATTAGAAGCTATCAATTTTAAGTTCTGTATTTGACTATTACAAGCTCAGATCTTCAAGTTATAATTTGAATTATAATTATAAGCTATCAATTTTAAGTTCTGTATTTGTCAATTACTAGTTCAGATCTTCAAGTTATAATTTTAACTAATAATTTGAATTTAACACATCTAAGTTCTGTAATTCACTATTACAAGTTCAGATCTTTAAGTTATAATTTGCAATAATAATTAAATGCTATCAATTATAAGTTCTGTATTTGACAATTACAAGTTCAGATCTTCAAGTTATAATTTGCACTAATAATTTGTATTTAACAATTTTAAGTTCTGTATTTGACAATTACTAGTTCAGATCTTCAAGTTATAATTTGAAATAATAATTTGAATTTAACAAATCTAAGTTCTGTAATGCACTATTACAAGTTCAGATCTTCAAGTTATAATATGCAATAATAATTAGAAGCTATCAATTATAAGTTCTGTAATTGACAATTACAAGTTCAGATCTTCAAGCTATAATTTGCACTAATAATTTGTATTTAACAATTCGAAGTTCTGTATTTGACAATTACAAGTTCAGATCTTGAAGTTATAATTTGAATTATAATTATAAGCTATCACTTTTAAGTTCTGTATTTGACAATTACAAGTACAGATCTTTAAATTATTATTTTTTGCAATAATAATTAGAAGCTATCAATTTTAAGTTCTGCATTTGACAATTTCAAGTTCAGATCTACAAGTTATTACTTGCAATAATAATTAGAAGCTATCAATTTTAAGTTCTGTATTTGACAATTACAAGTTCAGATCTTCAAGTTATAATTTGAATTAATAATTAGAAGCTATCAATTTTAAGTTCTGTATTTGACAATTACAAGTTCAGATCTTCAAGTTAGATTTTGCACTAATAATTTGTATTTAACAATTCGAAGTTCTGTTTTTGACTATTACAAGTACTGATCTTCAAGTTATAATTTGAATTATAATTATAAGCTATCAATTTTAAGTTCTGTATTTGACAATTACGAGTTCAGATCTTCAAGTTATAATTTGAAATAATAATTTGAATTTAACAAATCTAAGTTCTGTAATTCACTATTACAAGTTCAGATCTTCAAGTTATAATTTGCAATAATAATTAGAAGCTATCAATTTTAAGTTCTGTATTTACAATTAGAAGTTCAGATCTTCAAGTTATAATTTGCACTAATAATTTGTATTTAACAAATAGAAGTTCTGTATTTGACAATTACAAGTTCAGATCTTGAAGTTATAATTTGAATTATAATTATAAGCTATCACTTTGAAGTTCTGTATTTGACAATTACAAGTACAGATCTTTAAATTATTATTTGCAATAATAATTAGAAGCTATCAATTTTAAGTTCTGCATTTGACAATTTCAAGTTCAGATCTACAAGTTATTACTTGCAATAATAATTAGAAGCTATCAATTTTAAGTTCTGTATTTGACAATTACAAGTTCAGATCTTCAAGTTATAATTTGAATTAATAATTAGAAGCTATCAATTTTAAGTTCTGTATTTGACAATTACAAGTTCAGATCTTCAAGTTATATTTTGCACTAATAATTTGTATTTAACAATTCGAAGTTCTGTTTTTGACTATTACAAGTACTGATCTTCAAGTTATAATTTGAATTATAATTATAAGCTATCAATTTTAAGTTCTGTATTTGACAATTACAAGTACAGATCTTCTAATTATTATTTGCAATAATAATTAGAAGCTATCAATTTTAATTTCTGCATTTGACAATTACAAGTTCAGATCTGTAAGTAATTATTTGCAATAATAATTAGAAGTTAACAATTTTAAGCTCTGTATTTGACTATTACAAGTACAGATCTATTAGTTATAATTTGAATTATAATTATAAGCTATCAATTTTAAGTTCTATATTTGACAATTACAAGTACAGATCTTCAAATTATTATTTGCAATAATAATTAGAAGCTATCAATTTTAAGTTCTGCATTTGACAATTACAAGTTCAGATCTGCAAGTTATTATTTGCAATAATAATTAGAAGTTATCAATTTTAAGTTCTGTATTTGACAATTACAAGTTCAGATCTTCAAGTTATAATTTGCACTAATTATTTGTATTTAACAATTAGAAGTTCTGTAATTTACTATTACAAGTTCAGATCTTCAAGTTATAATATGCAATAATAATTTGAAGCTATCAATTATAAGTTCTGTATTTGACAATTACAAGTTCAGATCTTCAAGTTATAATTTGCACTAATAATTTGTATTTAACAATTCGAAGTTCTGTATTTGACAATTACAAGTTCAGATATTCAAGTTATAATTTGAAATAATAATTAGAAGCTATCAATTTTAAGTTCTGTATTTGACAATTACAAGATCAGATCTTCAAGTTATAATTCGCAATAATAATTAGAAGCTATCAATTTTAAGTTCTGTATTTGACAATTACTAGTTCAGATCTTCAAGTTGTAATTTGTAATAATAATTAGAAGTTATCAATTTTAAGTTCTGTATTTGACAATTACAAGTTCAGATCTTCAAGTTATAATTTGCACTAATTATTTGTATTTAACAATTAGAAGTTCTGTAATTTACTATTACAAGTTCAGATCTTCAAGTTATAATATGCAATAATAATTTGAAGCTATCAATTATAAGTTCTGTATTTGACAATTACAAGTTCAGATCTTCAAGTTATAATTTGCACTAATAATTTGTATTTAACAATTCGAAGTTCTGTATTTGACAATTACAAGTTCAGATATTCAAGTTATAATTTGAAATAATAATTAGAAGCTATCAATTTTAAGTTCTGTATTTGACAATTACAAGATCAGATCTTCAAGTTATAATTCGCAATAATAATTAGAAGCTATCAATTTTAAGTTCTGTATTTGACAATTACTAGTTCAGATCTTCAAGTTGTAATTTGTAATAATAATTTGAATTTAACAAATCTAAGTTCTGTAATTCACCATTACAAGTTCAGATCTTCAAGTTTTAATTTACAATAATAATTAGAAGCTATCAATTTTAAGTTCTGTATTTGACTATTACAAGCTCAGATCTTCAAGTTATAATTTGAATTATAATTATAAGCTATCAATTTTAAGTTCTGTATTTGACAATTACAAGTTCAGATCTTCAAGTTATTATTTGCAATAATAATTAGAAGCTATTAATTTTAAGTTCTGTATTTGACAATTACAAGTTCAGATCTTCATGTTGTAATTTGCACAAATAATTTGTATTTAACAATTAGAAGTTCTGTATTTGACAATTACAAGTTCAGATCTTCTAGCTATAATTTAAAATAATAATTAGAAGCTATCAATTTTAAGTTCTGTATTTGACAATTACAAGTTCAGATCTTCAAGTTATAATTTGCAATAATAATTAGAAGCTATCAATTTTAAGTACTGTATTTGACAATTACTAGTTCAGATCTTCAAGTTATAATTTGAAATAATAATTTGAATTTAACAAATCTAAGTTCTGTAATTCACTATTACAAGTTCAGATCTTCAAGTTATAAATTACATTAATAATTATAAGCTATCAATTTTAAGTTCTGTTTTTGACAATTACTAGTTAAGATCTTCAAGTTATAATTTGAAATAATAATTTGAATTTAACAAATCTAACTTCTGTAATTCACTATTACAAGCTCAGATCTTCAAGTTATAATTTGCAATAATAATTAGGAGCTATCAATTTTAAGTTCTGTATTTGACTATTACAAGCTCAGATCTTCAAGTTATAATTTGAATTATAATTATAAGCTATCAATTTTAAGTACTGTATTTGACAATTACTAGTTCACATCTTCAAGTTATAATTTGAACTAATAAATTGAATTTAACACATCTAAGTTCTGTAATTCACTATTACAAGTTCAGATATTCAAGTTATAATTTGAAATAATAATTAGAAGCTATCAATTTTAAGTTCTGTATTTGACAATTACAAGTTCAGATCTTCAAGTTATAATTCGCAATAATAATTAGAAGCTATCAATTTTAAGTTCTGTATTTGACAATTACTAGTTCAGATCTTCAAGTTGTAATTTGTAATAATAATTTGAATTTAACAAATCTAAGTTCTGTAATTCACCATTACAAGTTCAGATCTTCAAGTTTTAATTTACAATAATAATTAGAAGCTATCAATTTTAAGTTCTGTATTTGACTATTACAAGCTCAGATCTTCAAGTTATAATTTGAATTATAATTATAAGCTATCAATTTTAAGTTCTGTATTTGACAATTACAAGTTCAGATCTTCAAGTTATTATTTGCAATAATAATTAGAAGCTATTAATTTTAAGTTCTGTATTTGACAATTACAAGTTCAGATCTTCAAGTTGTAATTCGCAATAATAATTAGAAGCTATCAATATTAAGTTCTGTATTTGACAATTACTAGTTCAGATCTTCAAGTTATAATTTGAAATAATAATTTGAATTTAACAAATCTAAGTTCTGTAATTCACTATTACAAGTTCAGATCTTCAAGTTTTAATTTACAATAATAATTAGAAGCTATCAATTTTAAGTTCTGTATTTGACAATTACTAGTTCAGATCTTCAAGTTATAATTTGAAATAATAATTTGAATTTAAAAAATCTAAGTTCTGTAATTCACTATTACAAGTTCAGATCTTCAAGTTATAATTGCAATAATAATTAGAAGCTATCAATTTTAAGTTCTGTATTTGACAATTACAAGTTCAGATCTTCAAGTTATAATTTGAAATAATAATATGTATTTAATAATTAGAAGTTCTGTATTTGACTATTAGAAGTTCAGATCTTCAAATTATTATTTGCAATCATAGTTTAAATTTAACAATTTGAAGTGCTGTATTTACCTATTACAAGTTCAGATCTACAAGTTATAATTTGCACTAATAATTTGTATTTAACAATTCGAAGTTCTGTATTTGACTATTACAAGCTCAGATCTTCAAGTTATAATTTGAAATAATAATTAGAAGCTATCAATTTTAAGTTCTGTATTTGACAATTACTAGTGCAGATCTTCAAGTTATAATTTGAAATAATAATTTGAATTTAACAAATCTAAGTTCTGTAATTCACTATTACAAGTTCAGATCTTCAAGTTATAAATTACAATAATAATTATAAGCTATCAATTTTAAGTTCTGTATTTGACAATTACAAGTTCAGATCTTCAAGTTATAATTTGAAATAATAATATGTATTTAATAATTAGAAGTTCTGTATTTGACTATTAGAAGTTCAGATCTACAAATTATTATTTGCAATCATAGTTTAAATTTAACAATTTGAAGTGCTGTATTTATCTATTACAAGTTCAGATCTACAAGTTATAATTTGCTCTAATAATTTGTATTTAACAATTCGAAGTTCTGTATTTGACTATTACAAGCTCAGATCTTCAAGTTATAATTTGAAATAATAATTTGAATTTAACAAATCTAAGTTCTGTAATTCACTATTACAAGTTCAGATCTTCAAGTTATAATTTGCAATAATAATTAGAAGCTATCAATTTTAAGTTCTGTATTTGACTATTTCAAGCTCAGATCTTCAAGTTATAATTTGAATTATAATTATAAGCTATCAATTTTAAGTTCTGTATTTGTCAATTACTAGTTCAGATCTTCAAGTTATAATTTTAACTAATAATTTGAATTTAACACATCTAAGTTCTGTAATTCACTATTACAATTTCAGATCTTTAAGTTATAATTTGCAATAATAATTAAATGCTATCAATTATAAGTTCGGTATTTGACAATTACAAGTTCAGATCTTCAAATTATAATTTGAAATAATAATTTGAATTTAACAAATCTAAGTTCTGTAATGCACTATTACAAGTTCAGATCTTCAAGTTATAATATGCAATAATAATTAGAAGCTATCAATTATAAGTTCTGTAATTGACAATTACAAGTTCAGATCTTCAAGTTATAATTTGAAATAATAATTTGAATTTAACAAATCTAAGTTCTGTAATGCACTATTACAAGTTCAGATCTTCAAGTTATAATATGCAATAATAATTAGAAGCTATCAATTATAAGTTCTGTAATTGACAATTACAAGTTCAGATCTTCAAGGTATAATTTGCACTAATAATTTGTATTTAACAATTCGAAGTTCTGTATTTCACTATTACCTATTACAGGTTCGGATCTTCAAGTTATAATATGCAATCATAATTTGTTTTTAACAATGCTAAGTTGCGTATTTGTCTGTTACAAGTTCACATCTTCAAATTATAATTTGCAATAATAATTAGAAGCTATCAATTTTAAGTTCTGTATTTGACAATTACAAGTTCAGATCTTCAAGATATAATTTGCAATAATAATTAGAAGCTATAAATTTTAAGTTCTGTATTTGACTATTACAAGCTCAGATCTTCAAGTTATAATTTGAATTATAATTATAAGCTATCAATTTTAAGTTCTGTATTTGACAATTACTAGTTCAGATCTACAAGTTATAATTTGAACTAATAATTAGAAGCTATCAATTTTAAGTTCTGTATTTGACTATTACAAGCTCAGATCTTCAAGTTATAATTTGCACTAATAATTTGTATTTAACAATTAGAAGTTCTGTATTTGACAATTACAAGTTCAGATCTTCTAGCTATAATTTGAAATAATAATTAGAAGATATCAATTTTAAGTTCTGTATTTGACAATTACAAGTTCAGATCTTCAAGTTATAATTTGCAATAATAATTAGAAGCTATCAATTTTAAGTTCTGTATTTGACAATTACTAGTTCAGATCTTCAAGTTATAATTTGAAATAATAATTTGAAGCTATCAATTTTAAGTTCTGTATTTGACAATTACAAGTTCAGATCTTCAAGTTATAATTTGCACTAATAATTTGTATTTAACAATTTTAAGTTCTGTATTTGACAATTACTAGTTCAGATCTTCAAGTTATAATTTGAAATAATAATTTGAATTTAACAAATCAAAGTTCTGTAATTCACTATTACAAGTTCAGATCTTCTAGTTATAATTTGCACTAATAATTTGTATTTAACAATTTTAAGTTCTGTATTTGACAATTACTAGTTCAGATCTTCAAGTTATAATTTGAAATAATAATTTGAATTTAACAAATCTAAGTTCTGTAATTCACTATTACAAGTTCAGATCTTCAAGTTATAATTTGCAATAATAATTAGAAGCTATCAAATTTAAGTTCTGTATTTGACAATTACAAGTTCAGATTTTCAAGTTATAATTTGCACTAATAATTTGTATTTAACAATTAGAAGTTCTGTATTTGACTATTACAAGTTTAGATCTTGAAATTATTATTTGCAATCTTAGTTTGAATTTAACAATTCGAAGTTCTGTATTTACCTATTACAAGTTCAGATCTTCAAGTTATAATTTGCTCTAATAATTTGTATTTAACAATACGAAGTTCTGTATTTGACTATTACAAGTTCAGATCTTCAAGTTATAATTTGAATTATAATTATAAGCTATCAATTTTAAGGTCTGTATTTGACAATTACAAGTACAGATCTTCAAATTATTATTTGCAATAATAATTAGAAGCTATCAATTTTAAGTTCTGTATTTGACAATTACAAGTTCAGATCTTCAAGTTATTATTTGCAATAATAATTAGAAGCTATCAATTTTAAGTTCTGTATTTGACAATTACAAGTTCAGATCTTCAAGTTATAATTTGCACTAATAATTTGTATTTAGCAATTAGAAGTTCTGTATTTGACAATTACAAGTTCAGATCTTCTAGCTATAATTTGAAATAATAATTAGAAGCTGTCAATTTTAAGTTCTGTATTTGACAATTACAAGTTCAGATCTTCAAGTTATAATTTGCAATAATAATTAGAAGCTATCAATTTTAAGTTCTGTATTTGACAATTACTAGTTGAGATCTTCAAGTTATAATTTGAATTAATAATTTGAATTTAACAAATCTAAGTTCTGTAATTCACTATTACAAGTTCAGATCTTCAAGTTATAATTTGCAATAATAATTAGAAGCTCTCAATTTTAAGTTCTGTATTTGTCAATTACTAGTTGAGATCTTCAAGTTATAATTTGAATTAATAATTTGAATTTAACAAATCTAAGTTCTGTAATTCACTATTACAAGTTCAGATCTTCAAGTTGAAATTTACAATAATAATTTGTATTTAACAATTAGAAGTTCTGTATTTGACAATTACAAGTTCAGATCTTCAAGTTATAATTTGAAATAATAATTAGAAGCTTCAATTTTAAGTTGTGTATTTGACAATTACAAGTTCAGATCTTCAAGTTATAATTTGCAATAATAATTATAAGCTATCAATTTTAAGGTCTGTATTTGACAATTACAAGTACAGATCTTCAAATTATTATTTGCAATAATAATTAGAAGCTTTCAATTTTAAGTTCTGTATTTGACAATTACAAGTTCAGATCTTCAAGTTATTATTTGCAATAATAATTAGAAGCTATCAATTTTAAGTTCTGTATTTGACAATTACAAGTTCAGATCTTCAAGTTATAATTTGCACTAATAATTTGTATTTAGCAATTAGAAGTTCTGTATTTGACAATTACAAGTTCAGATCTTCAAGTTATAATTTGCAATAATAATTATAAGCTATCAATTTTAAGGTCTGTATTTGACAATTACAAGTACAGATCTTCAAATTATTATTTGCAATAATAATTAGAAGCTTTCAATTTTAAGTTGTGTATTTGACAATTACAAGTTCAGATCTTCAAGTTATAATTTGCAATAATAATTTATAAGCTATCAATTTTAAGGTCTGTATTTGACAATTACAAGTACAGATCTTCAAATTATTATTTGCAATAATAATTAGAAGCTTTCAATTTTAAGTTCTGTATTTGACAATTACAAGTTCAGATCTTCAAGTTATTATTTGAAATAATAATTAGAAGCTGTCAATTTTAAGTTCTGTATTTGACAATTCCAAGTTCAGATCTTCAAGTTATAATTTGCAATAATAATTGGAAGCTATCAATTTTAAGTTCTGTATTTGACAATTACTAGTTCAGATCTTCAAGTTATAATTTGAAATAATAATTTGAATTTAAAAAATCTAAGTTCTGTAATTCCCTATTACAAGTTCAGTTCTTCAAGTTATAAATTACAATAATAATTATAAGCTATCAATTTTAAGTTCTGTATTTGACAATTACTAGTTCAGATCTTCAAGTTATAATTTGAAATAATAATTTGAATTTAACAAATCTAAGTTCTGTAATTCACTATTACAAGTTCAGACCTTCAAGTTATAATTTGCAATAATAATTAGAAGCTATCAATTTTAAGTTCTGTATTTGACAATTACAAGTTCAGATCTTCAAGTTATAATTTGCAATAATAATTAGAAGCTATCAATTTTAAGTTCTGTATTTGACAATTACTAGTTCAGATCTTCAAGTTATAATTTGAAATAATAATTAGAAGCTGTCAATTTTAAGTTCTGTATTTGACAATTCCAAGTTCAGATCTTCAAGTTATAATTTGCAATAATAATTAGAAGCTATCAATTTTAAGTTCTGTATTTGACAATTACTAGTTCAGATCTTCAAGTTATAATTTGAAATAATAATTTGAATTTAAAAAATCTAAGTTCTGTAATTCCCTATTACAAGTTCAGTTCTTCAAGTTATAAATTACAATAATAATTATAAGCTATCAATTTTAAGTTCTGTATTTGACAATTACTAGTTCAGATCTTCAAGTTATAATTTGAAATAATAATTTGAATTTAACAAATCTAAGTTCTGTAATTCACTATTACTAGTTCAGATCTTCTAGTTATAATTTGCAATAATAATTAGAAGCTATCAATTTTAAGTTCTGTATTTGACAATTACTAGTTGAGATCTTCAAGTTATAATTTGAATTAATAATTTGAATTTAACAAATCTAAGTTCTGTAATTCACTATTACAAGTTCAGATCTTCAAGTTATAATTTACAATAATAATTTGTATTTAACAATTAGAAGTTCTGTATTTGACAATTACAAGTTCAGATCTTCAAGTTATAATTTGAAATAATAATTAGAAGCTTCAATTTTAAGTTGTGTATTTGACAATTACAAGTTCAGATCTTCAAGTTATAATTTGCAATAATAATTAGAAGCTATCAATTTTAAATTCTGTATTTGACAAATCTAAGTTCTGTAATTCACTATTACAAGTTCAGATCTTCAAGTTATAATTTGCAATAATAATTAGAAGCTATCTATTTAAAGTTCTGTATTTGACAATTACTAGTTCAGTTCTTCAAGTTATAATTTGAAATAATAATTTCAATTTAACAAATCTAAGTTCTGTAATTCACTATTACAAGTTGAGATCTTCAAGTTATAATTTGCAATAATAATTAGAAGCTATCTATTTAAAGTTCTGTATTTGATAATTACTAGTTCAGATCTTCTAGCTATAATTTGAAATAATAATTAGAAGCTGTCAATTTTAAGTTCTGTATTTGACAATTCCAAGTTCAGATCTTCAAGTTATAATTTGCAATAATAATTAGAAGCTATCAATTTTAAGTTCTGTATTTGACAATTACTAGTTCAGATCTTCAAGTTATAATTTGAAATAATAATGTGAATTTAAAAAATCTAAGTTCTGTAATTCCCTATTACAAGTTCAGTTCTTCAAGTTATAAATTACAATAATAATTATAAGCTATCAATTTTAAGTTCTGTATTTGACAATTACAAGTTCAGATCTTCAAGGTATAATTTGCACTAATAATATGTATTTAATAATTAGAAGTTCTGTATTTGACTATTAGAAGTTCAGATCTTCAAATTATTATTTGCAATCATAGTTTAAATTTAACAATTTGAAGTGCTGTATTTACCTATTACAAGTTCAGATCTACAAGTTATAATTTGCACTAATAATTTGTATTTAACAATTCGAAGTTCTGTATTTGACTATTACAAGCTCAGATCTTCAAGTTATAATTTGAAATAATAATTTGAATTTAACAAATCTAAGTTCTGTAATTCACTATTACAAGTTCAGATCTTCAAGTTAAATTTGCAATAATAATTAGAAGCTATCAATTTTAAGTTCTGTATTTGACTATTACAAGCTCAGATCTTCAAGTTATAATTTGAATTATAATTATAAGCTATCAATTTTAAGTTCTGTATTTGTCAATTACTAGTTCAGATCTTCAAGTTATAATTTTAACTAATAATTTGAATTTAACACATCTAAGTTCTGTAATTCACTATTACAAGTTCAGATCTTTAAGTTATAATTTGCAATAATAATTAAATGCTATCAATTATAAGTTCGGTATTTGACAATTACAAGTTCAGATCTTCAAGTTATAATTTGCACTAATAATTTGTATTTAACAATTTTAAGTTCTGTATTTGACAATTACTAGTTCAGATCTTCAAGTTATAATTTGAAATAATAATTTGAATTTAACAAATCTAAGTTCTGTAATGCACTATTACAAGTTCAGATCTTCAAGTTATAATATGCAATAATAATTAGAAGCTATCAATTATAAGTTCTGTAATTGACAATTACAAGTTCAGATCTTCAAGTTATAATTTGCACTAATAATTTGTATTTAACAATTCGAAGTTCTGTATTTCACTATTACCTATTACAGGTTCGGATCTTCAAGTTATAATTTGCACTAATAATTTGTATTTAACAATTAGAAGTTCTGTATTTGACAATTACAAGTTCAGATCTTCTAGCTATAATTTGAAATAATAATTAGAAGATATCAATTTTAAGTTCTGTATTTGACAATTACAAGTTCAGATCTTCAAGTTATAATTTGCAATAATAATTAGAAGCTATCAATTTTATGTTCTGTATTTGACAATTACTAGTTCAGATCTTCAAGTTATAATTTGAAATAATAATTTGAAGCTATCAATTTTAAGTTCTGTATTTGACAATTACAAGTTCAAATCTTCAAGTTATAATTTGCACTAATAATTTGTATTTAACAATTTTAAGTTCTGTATTTGACAATTACTAGTTCAGATCTTCAAGTTATAATTTGAAATAATAATTTGAAGCTATCAATTTTAAGTTCTGTATTTGACAATTACAAGTTCAGATCTTCAAGTTATAATTTGCACTAATAATTTGTATTTAACAATTTTAAGTTCTGTATTTGACAATTACTAGTTCAGATCTTCAAGTTATAATTTGAAATAATAATTTGAATTTAACAAATCAAAGTTCTGTAATTCACTATTACAAGTTCAGATCTTCTAGTTATAATTTGCACTAATAATTTGTATTTAACAATTTTAAGTTCTGTATTTGACAATTACAAGTTCAGATCTTCAAGTTATAATTTGCAATAATAATTAGAAGCTATCAATTTTAAGTTCTGTATTTGACAATTACTAGTTCAGATCTTCAAGTTATAATTTGAAATAATAATTTGAAGCTATCAATTTTAAGTTCTGTATTTGACAATTACAAGTTCAAATCTTCAAGTTATAATTTGCACTAATAATTTGTATTTAACAATTTTAAGTTCTGTATTTGACAATTACTAGTTCAGATCTTCAAGTTATAATTTGAAATAATAATTTGAAGCTATCAATTTTAAGTTCTGTATTTGACAATTACAAGTTCAGATCTTCAAGTTATAATTTGCACTAATAATTTGTATTTAACAATTTTAAGTTCTGTATTTGACAATTACTAGTTCAGATCTTCAAGTTATAATTTGAAATAATAATTTGAATTTAACAAATCAAAGTTCTGTAATTCACTATTACAAGTTCAGATCTTCTAGTTATAATTTGCACTAATAATTTGTATTTAACAATTTTAAGTTCTGTATTTGACAATTACTAGTTCAGATCTTCAAGTTATAATTTGAAATAATAATTTGAATTTAACAAATCTAAGTTCTGTAATTCACTATTACAAGTTCAGATCTTCAAGTTATAATTTGCAATAATAATTAGAAGCTATCAAATTTAAGTTCTGTATTTGACAATTACAAGTTCAGATCTTCAAGTTATAATTTGCACTAATAATTTGTATTTAACAATTAGAAGTTCTGTATTTGACAATTACAAGTACAGATCTTGTAGTTATAATTTGAATTATAATTATAAGCTATCAATTTTAAGTTCTGTATTTGACAATTACAAGTACAGATCTTTAAATTATTATTTGCAATAATAATTAGAAGCTATCAATTTTAAGTTCTGCATTTGACAATTTCAAGTTCAGATCTTCAAGTTATTATTTGCAATAATAATTAGAAGCTATCAATTTTAAGTTCTGTATTTGACAATTACAAGCTCAGATCTTCAAGTTATAATTTGCAATAATAATTAGAAGCTATCAATTTTGAGTTCTGTATTTGACAATTACTAGTTCAGAACTTCAAGTTATAATTTGAAATAATAATTTGAATTTAACAAATCTAAGTTCTGTAATTCACTATTACAAGTTCAGATCTTCAAGTTATAATTTGCAATAATAATTAGAAGCTATCAATTTTAAGTTCTGTATTTGACAATTACAAGTTCAGATTTTCAAGTTATAATTTGCACTAATAATTTGTATTTAACAATTAGAAGTTCTGTATTTGACTATTACAAGTTTAGATCTTGAAATTATTATTTGCAATCTTAGTTTGAATTTAACAATTCGAAGTTCTGTATTTACCTATTACAAGTTCAGATCTTCAAGTTATAATTTGCTCTAATAATTTGTATTTAACAATACGAAGTTCTGTATTTGACTATTACAAGTTCAGATCTTCAAGTTATAATTTGAATTATAATTATAAGCTATCAATTTTAAGGTCTGTATTTGACAATTACAAGTACAGATCTTCAAATTATTATTTGCAATAATAATTAGAAGCTATCAATTTTAAGTTCTGTATTTGACAATTACAAGTTCAGATCTTCAAGTTATTATTTGCAATAATAATTAGAAGCTATCAATTTTAAGTTCTGTATTTGACAATTACAAGTTCAGATCTTCAAGTTATAATTTGCACTAATAATTTGTATTTAGCAATTAGAAGTTCTGTATTTGACAATTACAAGTTCAGATCTTCTAGCTATAATTTGAAATAATAATTAGAAGCTGTCAATTTTAAGTTCTGTATTTGACAATTACAAGTTCAGATCTTCAAGTTATAATTTGCAATAATAATTAGAAGCTATCAATTTTAAGTTCTGTATTTGACAATTACTAGTTGAGATCTTCAAGTTATAATTTGAATTAATAATTTGAATTTAACAAATCTAAGTTCTGTAATTCACTATTACAAGTTCAGATCTTCAAGTTATAATTTGCAATAATAATTAGAAGCTCTCAATTTTAAGTTCTGTATTTGTCAATTACTAGTTGAGATCTTCAAGTTATAATTTGAATTAATAATTTGAATTTAACAAATCTAAGTTCTGTAATTCACTATTACAAGTTCAGATCTTCAAGTTATAATTTACAATAATAATTTGTATTTAACAATTAGAAGTTCTGTATTTGACAATTACAAGTTCAGATCTTCAAGTTATAATTTGAAATAATAATTAGAAGCTTCAGTTTTAAGTTGTGTATTTGACAATTACTAGTTCAGATCTTCAAGTTATAATTTGAAATAATAATTTGAATTTAACAAATCCAAGTTCTGTAATTCACTATTACAAGTTCAGATCTTCAAGTTATAATTTGCAATAATAATTAGAAGCTATCAATTTTAAGTTCTGTATTTGACAATTACAAGTTCAGATCTTCAAGTTATAATTTGCAATAATAATTAGAAGCTATCAATTTTCAGTTCTGTATTTGACAATTACAAGTTCAGATCTTCAAGTTATGATTTGAAATAATAATTAGAAGCTATCAATTTTAAGTTCTGTATTTGACTATTACAAGCTCAGATCTTCAAGTTATAATTTGAATTATAATTATAAGCTATCAATTTTAAGTTCTGTATTTGACAATTACTAGTTCAGATCTTCAAGTTATGATTTTAACTAATAATTTGTATTTAACAAATCTAAGTTCTGTAATTCACTATTACAAGTTCAGATCTTCAAGTTATAATTTGCAATAATAATTAAAAAAGCTATCAATTATAAGTTCTGTATTTGACAATTACAAGTTCAGATCTTCAAGTTATAATTTGCAATAATAATTAGAAGCTATCAATTTTAAGTTCTGTATTTGACAATTACAAGTACATATCTTCAAGTTATAATTTGAATTATAATTATAAGCTATCAATTTTAAGTTCTGTATTTGACAATTACAAGTACAGATCTTCAAATTATTATTTGCAATAATAATTAAAAGCTATCAATTTTAAGTTCTGCATTTGACAATTACAAGTTCAGATCTGCAAGTTATTATTTTCAATAATAATTAGAAGTTATCAATTTTAAGTTCTGAATTTGACAATTACAAGTTCAGATCTTCAAGTTATAATTTGCACTAATAATTTGTATTTAACAATTTTAAGTTCTGTATTTGACAATTACTAGTTCAGATCTTCAAGTTATAATTTGAAATAATAATTTGAATTTAACAAATCCAAGTTCTGTAATTCACTATTACAAGTTCAGATCTTCAAGTTATAATTTGCAATAATAATTAAAAGCTATCAATTATAAGTTCTGTATTTGACAATTACTAGTTCAGATCTTCAAGTTATAATTTGAATTATAATTATAAGCTATCAATTTTAAGTTCTGTATTTGACAATTACTAGTTCAGATCTTCAAGTTATAATTTGAACTAATAATTTGTATTTAACAAATCTAAGTTCTGTAATTCACTATTACAAGTTCAGATCTTCAAGTTATAATTTGCAATAATAATTAAAAGCTATCAATTATAAGTTCTGTATTTGACAATTACAAGTTCAGATCTTCAAGTTATAATTTGCACTAATAATTTGTATTTAACAATTTTAAGTTCTGTATTTGACAATTACAAGTACATATCTTCAAGTTATAATTTGAATTATAATTATAAACTATCAATTTTAAGTTCTGTATTTGACAATTACAAGTACAGATCTTCAAATTATTATTTGCAATAATAATTAGAAGCTATCAATTTTAAGTTCTGCATTTGACAATTACAAGTTTAGATCTGCAAGTTATTATTTTCAATAATAATTAGAAGTTATCAATTTTAAGTTCTGAATTTGACAATTACAAGTTCAGATCTTCAAGTTATAATTTGCACTAATAATTTGTATTTAACAATTTTAAGTTCTGTATTTGACAATTACTAGTTCAGATCTGCAAGTTATAATTTGAACAAATAATTTGAATTTAACAAATCCAAGTTCTGTAATTCACTATTACAAGTTCAGATCTTCAAGTTATAATTTGCAATAATAATTAGAAGCTATCAATTTTAAGTTCTGTATTTGACAATTACAAGTTCAGATCTTCAAGTTATAATTTGCAATAATAATTAGAAGCTATCAATTTTAAGTTCTGTATTTGACAATTACAAGTTCAGATCTTCAAGTTATGATTTGAAATAATAATTAGAAGCTATCAATTTTAAGTTCTGTATTTGACTATTACAAGCTCAGATCTTCAAGTTATAATTTACAATAATAATTAAAAGCTATCAATTTTAAGTTCTGTATTTGACAATTACAAGTTCAGATCTTCAAGTTATAATTTGCACTAATAATTTGTATTTAACAATTTTAAGTTCTGTATTTGACAATTACAAGTACATATCTTCAAGTTATAATTTGAATTATAATTATAAGCTATCAATTTTAAGTTCTGTATTTGACAATTACAAGTACAGATCTTCAAATTATTATTTGCAATAATAATTAGAAGCTATCAATTTTAAGTTCTGCATTTGACAATTACAAGTTCAGATCTGCAAGTTATTATTTTCAATAATAATTAGAAGTTATCAATTTTAAGTTCTGAATTTGACAATTACAAGTTCAGATCTTCAAGTTATAATTTGCACTAATAATTTGTATTTAACAATTTTAAGTTCTGTATTTGACAATTACTAGTTCAGATCTTCAAGTTATAATTTGAAATAATAATTTGAATTTAACAAATCCAAGTTCTGTAATTCACTATTACAAGTTCAGATCTTCAAGTTATAATGTGCAATAATAATTAGAAGCTATCAATTTTAAGTTCTGTATTTGACAATTACAAGTTCAGATCTTCAAGTTATGATTTGAAATAATAATTAGAAGCTATCAATTTTAAGTTCTGTATTTGACAATTACAAGTTCAGATCTTCAAGTTATGATTTGAAATAATAATTAGAAGCTATCAATTTTAAGTTCTGTATTTGACAATTACAAGTTCAGATCTTCAAGTTATAATTTGCAATAATAATTAGAAGCCATCAATTTTAAGTTCTGTATTTGACAATTACAAGTTCAGATCTTCAAGTTATAATTTGCAATAATAATTAGAAGCTATCAATTTTAGTTCTGTATTTGACAATTACAAGTTCAGATCTTCAAGTTATAATTTGAAATAATAATTTGAATTTAACAAATCCAAGTTCTGTAATTCACTATTACAAGTTCAGATCTTCAAGTTATAATGTGCAATAATAATTAGAAGCTATCAATTTTAAGTTTTGTATTTGACAATTACAAGTTCAGATCTTCAAGTTTTAATTTGCAATAATAATTAGAAGCTATCAATTTTAAGTTCTGTATTTGACAATTACAAGTTCAGATCTTCAAGTTATGATTTGAAATAATAATTAGAAGCTATCAATTTTAAGTTCTGTATTTGACAATTACAAGTTCAGATCTTCAAGTTATAATTCGCAATAATAATTAGAAGCTATCAATTTTAAGTTCTGTATTTGACAATTACTAGTTCAGATCTTCAAGTTATAATTTGAAATAATAATTTGAATTTAGCAAATCTAAGTTCTGTAATTCACTATTACAAGTTCAGATCTTCAAGTTTTAATTTACAATAATAATTAGAAGCTATCAATTTTAAGTTCTGTATTTGACAATTACTAGTTCAGATCTTCAAGTTATAATTTGAAATAATAATTAGAAGCTATAAATTTTAAGTTCTGTATTTGACAATTTCAAGTTCAGATCTTCAAGTTATAATTTGCAATAATAACTAGAAGCTATCAATTTTAAGTTCTGTATTTGACAATTACTAGGTCAGATCTTCAAGTTATAATTTGAAATAATAATTGGAATTTAACAAATGTAAGTTCTGTAATTCACTATTACAAGTTCAGATCTTCAAGTTATAATTTGCAATAATAATTAGAAGCTATTAATTTTAAGTTCTGTATTTGACAATTACAAGTTCAGATATTCAAGTTATAATTTGCACTAATAATTTGTATTTAACAATTAGAAGTTCTGTATTTGACAATTACAAGTTCAGATCTTCAAGTTATAATTTGCACTAATAATTTGTATTTAACAATTAGAAGTTCTGTATTTGACTATTACAAGTTTAGATCTTCAAATTATTATTTGCAATCTTAGTTTGAATTTAACAATTCGAAGTTCTGTATTTACCTATTACAAGTTCAGATCTTCAAGTTATAATTTGCACTAATAATTTGTATTTAACAATTCGAAGTTCTGTATTTGACAATTACAAGTTCAGATCTTAAAGTTATAATTTGTAATAATAATTAAAAGCTATCAATTATAAGTTCTGTATTTGACAATTACAAGTTCAGATCTTCAAGTTATAATTTGCAATAATAATTTGTATTTAACAATTTTAAGTTCGGTATTTGATAATTACTAGTACAGATCTTCAAGTTCTAATTTGAAATAAAAATTTGATTTGAACAAATCTAAGTTCTGTAATTCACTATTACAAGTTCAGATCTTCAAGTTATAATATGCAATAATAATTAGAAGCTATCAATTAGAAGTTCTGTATGTGACAATTACAAGTTCAGATCTTCAAGTTATAATTTGCACTAATAATTTGTATTTAACAATTCGAAGTTCTGTATTTGACTATTACAAGTACAGATCTTCAAGTTATAATTTGAATTATAATTATAAGCTATCAATTTTAAGTTCTGTATTTGAAAATTACAAGTACAGATCTTCAAATTATTATTTGCAATAATAATTAGAAGCTATCAATTTTAAGTTCTGCATTTGACATTTACAAGTTCAGATCTGCAAGTTATTATTTGCAATAATAATTAGAAGTTATCAATTTTAAGTTCTGAATTTGACAATTACAAGTTCAGATCTTCAAGTTATAATTTGCACTAATAATTTGTATTTAACAAATAGAAGTTCTGTATTTGACAATTACAAGTTCAGATCTTCAAGTTATAATTTGCAATAATAATTAGCAGCTATCAATTTTAAGTTCTGTATTTGACAATTACAAGTTCAGATCTTCAAGTTATAATTCGCAATAATAATTAGAAGCTATCAATTTTAAGTTCTGTATTTGACAATTACTAGTTCAGATCTTCAAGTTATAATTTGAAATAATAATTTGAATTTAACAGTTAGAAGTTCTGTATTTGACTATTAGAAGTTCAGATCTTCAAATTATTATTTGCAATCTTAGTTTTAATTTAACAATTTGAAGTTCTGTATTTACCTATTACAAGTTCAGATCTACAAGTTATAATTTGCACTAATAATTTGTATTTAACAATTCGAAGTTCTGTATTTGACTATTACAAGCTCAGATCTTCAAGTTATAATTTGCACTAATAATTTGTATTTAACAATTCGAAGTTCTGTAATTCACTATTACAAGTTCAGATCTTCAAGTTATAATTTGCAATAATAATTAGAAGCCATCAATTTTAAATTTTGTATTTGACTATTACAAGCTCAGATCTTCAAGTTATAATTTGAATTATAATTATAAGCGATCAATTTTAAGTTCTGTATTTGACAATTACAAGTTCAGATCTTCAAGTTATAATTTGAACTAATAATTGAAATATCACAAAATAATGATTAAAAATTTAATATCAAAATTTCGACCGACCGTAACGCGGTAGGTACTTCTCGTTAAAAATTCGGGAGCGAAGAGCCTCTGCATCAAGAAATGCTTCCGTATTTATGTCGAATCGTGTCTTTGTCTTCCGATTTTTTTGGTGGAAGTTCATTAACCTAATTTCGATACTTTAATTAAAATGTTTATCCTATGGGATAATTATTAAAATATTTTGTAGCTTAAATTGGTGCTTGAAGTCTGCATTTACTGATAAGTGGTATACTTAGCACATATTTTTGGGTATTTATGAGTTCTTAAGTGTTGTAAAGTCGCATCTTTCCACTTGAACGTTATTTTATAATTTGAAATGACCAAGTTTTAAATTGAATTTTCATGTTACTATTTCGTCAATAAACAATTTAAGAAATTATGAACTAATTAAGTCATCCAAATAGAAAAATGCTGCTCCTCGATCGCTGGGAATTTTAATATTAATTTAAATTATTTTAATATTGTAGTTTTACATTATGTTAAATTGAAAGGGGTGGTCGAGGTTTACTACAGTCCCTTAGCTATATTGCGATTATCAGTTATGATAAGCTATACAAAGGAAGAGCGGATCTTAATAGTGAAAACTTATTTAAAAAAATATGGTGAAAGTTTTGCAGTGACAGTTCGCCCGAATGTGTGCAAATTTTGGTCGACAAAAGGCACCAAATTCTTTTACAGTTAAGAGACTGAAGATCTTGAACTTTTCTTAAATTTTCATCAATAATTATTGTCACTGAATAAGCTTTACTGCGAACTTTGTGCTCTGGACATACACGACCTTTCACTATGCAAATGCTAATTGCTCGTTTTAATTGCACATATCCTATCGCCTTATCGCCATAACTTTTGCGTGACACACACTTTTGGGTATTTATGAGTTTTTAAGTGTCGTAAAGTCGCATCTTTCCACTTGAACGTTATTTTATAATTTGAAATGGCCAAGTTTTAAATTGAATTTTCGTGTTACTATTTCGTTAATAAACAATTTAAGTAATTATGAACTATTTAAGTCATCCAAATAGAAAAATGCTGCTCCTCGATCACTGGTAATTTTAATGTTAAATTAAATTATTTTTAATATTATAGTTTTGCATTATGTTAGAAAGAAAGGGGTGGTCGAGGTTTACTACAAAGACTCACAAATAAATTCGATAGGGAGATACGTACATTTTTTAAAATAATTTTAACAAACTAGGATTTCGTCAAAGAAATAGTACCCTCGCCGAGTCCGTGGTGGATCCAAAACAGAAAAGATTTGCTCTGATGACATTATTTATGTCGGGAATGTCGGGAAAAACAAAACATTTCTTTTTCTACCTAAGGCAGTTGATCGTATAAACTTCATTTTTTATTGCTTCCACTCGAGCACGGAATTTGCAAATGAATTTGAAAGAGCAATATTTTGAAAAATCGTTTATATATATTGTCATGTTTCATTTTAAACTCACATCTTTTAGTATAAATAAAAATTTTTAAAACAGGGATTAATTTTGAAACTTTTAAATTAGATAAATTTTGTTATAAGAACATGAGATTTTTCTTTAATATAAATTTCTATGATGATGAATAGTTCGGTTTCATATTTTTTTGATAACATTTAAGTAAAATTAAAAGCACAGCTGGGAAAATTTGTTTTAAATCTTCAGCAATTAAGAATAAGAAAGATGTTTTTGGTCCAAGATCTTTGAATGAAAAGACAAATGCCAAATTTATCAAGGAAATCGATCGGTATTCTATCAGTTTTTGTAAATTTTTAAAATAAAGTGTTTAAATCGACGAAAGTGATTAAAATTATAATGCGCCGAATCTGCAAATTCCACCACTATAAATTCAAGTATTGAAAATTTTCTAACTAACAAAAATGAAGGAGGGAGAAAAATTTAAAAAGGTAATTCATTCTGAGTAAACCCGTCAACTCGTCAAGTTCGAAAATTTTAAAGCCCAGAGTCAAAAATTTAAGATTTAAATTTTAATTGCAATTGACAAATGCAATTGAATTACTTTACTTACCTGAAGATTACAAATTCAGAGTAAGAGTGCTTGTGCCATTTAACCGAAAGGAAGAATTAAAATTCATACATGACCAAATATTGTGATCAACAAGTAACGCAGCAGATGTCCCAACAGATGATTGAAATAAAAAGCAGCAAACCACAGAAAACTTCAAACAAATAGGGTGAGAACATTTTAAAAGCGCAGGAACGATTAATTTTACGTTAAGTGAAACCACGATAAAATTGATTTATTTTAAAATTTGTATTTTTTTGCCATCAAAATTGCAACTTTATCCAGATAGTTGAAAGAATTACTCAATCGTAAATATAATTAAAGTTACAATTCGATGAAATTGATTTATTTGGTAAACCGATGTAATACGATATAAAATTAAAAACATCAAATTTAAACTTTTTTATAAATTAAAAATTAGCCTGGCTGTGAAATTTGTAAAAATTCAAATTTATTTGATTTCTGATTAAATTACATATTAATTTGACTAACTTGCTTTAATTATTCAACATCAAAATAAGTTAAAGGAATCGCAAGCTTATAACAAGGAATGGATGTTCAAAAAGGTAATTGATTAGGTTTTCTTTAGATACAAAACAAATTTTACGCATTTGTACATCGCAATATATTACACTAATGTTTAAAAAGTATGACCTGCTGATACAACATATAATAGCTTTCTTACCGGAGGAAGTATCAAAGTATATAAATTTTAACATAAAACGAGGCAAACTTCAAACGTACGCTGCTAACACAAATATTGAATCACCCTGACAAAACTCAAAAATAAGTCGGTACATGAACAATAGAATATTTTGTCTATAATACAGGAGTTCAAAATTTGTCTGCAAGCTGTCACTAGCAAAACGCAAATAGTGTGCGTAATTTGTCCGAAATTACCCAGCAGTCCGAAGTTATACCATTTTACGGTACCCTTAAATGTGATTTTTCCACCTGCTCTATTTTAACTGAATTAAAAAGATTTTATTACGCCGAATAAGTGTTTTCAGTTAGCTTTTCCGTTTTATTTATATAGCTTTGCCAGATACAACTTTTTTTGCATTGAACTAAAAATTAACTGTGAACGCAATGATTTGGATCAAAATCATATTTTTTTTACTTTCCCCATACGTATACGTATGTATAAGGGAAAGTATTGTAATCCACTCAAAAATCTAAAACCGAAATTTTGGTATTAAAATGTTTCTTATCATGCTCTGATACGATTGTGTGAATTTTAGTAACAAGTGTTCGTCTGGATGTCAGTATATATTTTAACTTAATCAAATAATAGGTGCAAAAGTGTTCTTTGTTTATTTCTTTTGTTTTGCCTTTTTTTGTTTCAATTGTTAACTTTTTCATAGCTTTTTTTGACATAATTCGAACTTATTTTTGTAAAATATCGTGCTTTTTTAAGCACTTATTTTTCAAAAAACCGTACTTATTTATTCGGTCTCTAGTGATGATTATTAAGATTCTCATCATTGCATTGTTGCGGGTTTATATTTAAATTGTTTATTAAATAATTATGTAGTACTTCTTCGCAAATGATAAAATTATATATTATTTTATAATTTTTATTGTTTATTTAGACGACATGTTTCAATATTTAATTTTTAATTTCAGGTATGTAATTAATCCTTACAAAAAATTTATATCTCATCTTAAATTTAATTTTCTCTGTAGACTTGATAATGTATGCCATGCATACGAAACATGTCGTCTAATTAAACAATAAAAATTATAAAATAATATATAATTTTATCATTTGCGAAGAAGTACCGTCAAACGGGGTGAAGTCGATCGGCAGGGGTGAAGTCGATCAAACCGGGATTTCCACTTGTTTTTGAGCATATGGCAACAACACATCACAAATCAGCTGATATTTGTTCACGGTCGTGTGGCCAACAGACAACCAAACATTACACTTGTGAAGCAGGTTGATCTTGAAAGATGAGTTTTCCAAAAATAATTAAATAGTAGGAAGCAAAATTTATCAATCAGTAAAATATGCGAAATCAAACATCTGCACAGCCGAACCTGTAAAAACTAGGCCCGTCCTAGGCCCTCTAGGTGATAAGGAATATCATCAAAAAAAGGTGTGCCCAATCTGATATGCTAATTTATTTTTTGTGTGGTTTCAATTGGAATTTTTGTGTGCAGAATCAAAACAACGGGGTGAAGTGGATCACTGGATTTTCGCTGTATTTTGTCAGTTTTTTAGGTTATGTTCAGAGCAATTTGTTTTTATTCGATTTTCTCATATAAATTTCGTTTACTATGGCAGTGGCGTATCGTTTTTTATTTATTCTTATAGATGCCACGAAAATATGTAAAAAGACTGGGTGCCTATGGCAAAAGGAACTACGACCGCGCGTTCTTAGAGAGAGCGCTGGATGCAGAAAAGATTAAGCATGCGAAAAGCGTCAGAAATTTTTCTGAAAATGTCGTTTAATATATTTTTATTTTTCAATGATCGCCTACACCCCCAAACGGCTCTGAAGTGGGAAATATGCATTTTAAAAGCGGTGATCGACTTCACCCCGAACCATGGGATGAAGTCGATTACCCTTTGATTTAAAATAAAAAAAAAATTACTCCATCTACGACCTTTTTCTAGAAACCAATCGACAACCTAAGCATCAAGGATGTTATATTTTTAATTGCATCAAAATACAATCATTAGTTTTTCAGTTATCTCAAAAAAACGCATTTTTCTGATCGACTTCACCCCGTTTGACGTACTATATAATTATTTAAATAAACAATTTAAAGAAAAAACTTCGCTTGACGTATTAACATTATGGTTTATATTTAATTTAAATTCATTCAATTCATTAAGTTAATTTGAAGTGACGTCTAGCGAAGTTTATTTATATTATATTATTTTTTTTTATATTTTAATAACAACGACACAAACAAAACCATCAAAATATACAAAGCTATTAAATATCACGGCCACATAAACACTAAAATGACTAATATAATATGTAAACAGCACAATATTACGCTAGCAGAAAAAAACCACTTGTAATCTTACAAACCTTTTATGTAATGACTGCGATTATTCTTATATTGGACAAACTGGCCGGAGACTAGAACTTATTAGACTAGCCGAACATGAAAGAACAAACTCAATTTCCCAAGTTGCAAAACATTTAAAACTAAAAAATCACACAATTAATCACAGCAAAACAAAAATTTTACACAGGGAAGATAAATATTTGAAAAGAATTATCTGGGAATCTTACGAAATTCAAAAAGCCACCAATAAAAATGAAAACATGAAACAACAAACAAACATGAATTGCTAAATTTTACACCACTTTATAACACTTTTTTAAATACAACTTCCTAGATTTTTAAACATTAAAAAATTTTCAACTTTCCCGCATTTTTGTTTTTCCAACTGTCAACTTCAAAAATTTTTAAATTAAAAAAAAAATTTAACATAATTTTTAATTAACAATAAGATCTTAATTTATATATTTAATATATCTTGAGAATTAATTATTTGGTATGTAAAATCGTTTCTTTCTAATTTAATTTTTACTAATATTATATTGTATTCTGTAGACACCTGACGATGTACGATAATTCGTACGAAACATGTCGTAAATAAATAATACATTTACAATTTTATGCGAAGAAGTACTTTTAAAAAATAATATAATCATTAAGTTAAGTTCATTCAATGCTTATTTGTTGGTTCTACCATAAATATTATATATTTAAGGTAATAAAAATAATTTTTATTTCTTATTTTTGAAGGTGTTCTACCACTTTTTAAAATTTGAAAAAATTATATATTATAGATTAATACCGAGAGATTTTATATAAAAAAAACGCAAAAAAAATTTTTTTTTAATTTCAAAATTTGTTTTTTGTACTTTTTTTTAATAGGAAACTTGTAATTTTTTTTCTCTAAGTCGGCTAAAGCTATAAGAGAAGGCTCCTATTGATTGGACGATATCGGTTCAGTAGTTCCCGAGAAAAAAATTATTTTAGATTTTTCGTTTTTTTATGATATCTCGCTAAAAAATGAATATTTTTAGCTCAAAATTTGTGAGTAACGTTTTCAACTACACCTTCATAACATACTTAAAGGATAAAATTTTCGGAGCGGGGGCACTTTTCATGTGCTTATCCGGCTATGCCCTTTTAATCATTTCGTATTAAAATAAGAAAAAATCAATACTAAGGCAATCAAAATACTTCAGTATGTAACAAATTTTAAAAATTTTTAAAAATCACCCATTATTGTATGATACATGATACATATGGACTACTGCAAATGCGCGTTGCAAAATGCGTCTATTTAAAACAAGAAATTTTAAATTTATTGAGATCGCGAAATCAGCGATATCAATCAGATATTAATATTTTAGCGAATGGACCGATAAGAACGATAAATATATTACTGTTATATTATTTGATTACGCCTTTGTTGAAATCGGTCAGGAAATACTGATAAAATATAATTAAAAGTGGAATAAAAATATTGTATAATATATTATTATAATGGTATAAACTAAAGTTTTTGTTATCATATTTTAAACTTCGACATTTATAAATTATGAAAGTGCATTAGATCAATGATCTTTTTTAGAATATTTTAAAACTTCTTTTTAATAATTTATGTTCATTTTAAATTAAAATTTTATAGTGGTAAAGTAAATTTTGAATTGATAATATAGAAGACGTGTAAAACAAATGTCCTTAAATAAATTAAATAATAAATAAAACATTAAAATACAAAATTAGACTTATCTTTTTTTGAAACATACCCTTACCTATGTCAATATAAATTATATTGTGTACAATAACAATTAATAGTGAAACACAATAATATATCTGCAATACTCTGATTTATTATAAAAGAAAATGGGTAGATAATCTTGACGTCATATCATAATTTTATTCATCGTGAAATAAACATCTCATTCCTCATTTAGTATATTTCAATACGCGGATGAAATCAAGCGAAACAATATCCTATTTCAACGAAAATTAAATTTTATTAATTTAAATAACTAGTGCTTACGGTGATTTGTTGAGAAATTATGTGTTTAAATGCAAATTTTGTCATTGTGATTATAACCAGTTTTTATATCTGCTCAATGTGTTACAAGCGAATCGAATATGGTAGGTAACTTGATGCATTTTTAATATAACATGGTTAGTAAAATTAAGTTTTATTTTAACGGTAAACTATAAAATTTATTTTATTAAAACTGCACCTTAAGATGAAACAATCAAGACCAGACTAAGTTTTAAAAACTTTCACATATTATAATACGAAACAAAGAGGTTAAGGCCGATTAAATAACGCCGATCGACGCAATTTTAATTTTCCTAACCTTATGCCCTTCAAATTTCTATATTTCTAATCGGCATTAGGTCTATTAATTGTACTTAATTGATAACTCGGATCTATCGTGCATATTTTAAATACTTCCTTATTACATTGCCACTGGGGTTTCCCCATATCCAAGTCCGGGAGGTAGCCTACATAATTATAAACTAAACCATAAGGTACAAAATTTTTTTAAACATTTGAAATCAGTAATAAAAACCTTTGCCTGTCACTGTCACTCGGAAGGTGGCACGAAAAAGTCGGCTTACCATAGAGTACATTCTTTCTCTATATAGTTGGCAAATATTTATATTAATTTATAATAAATATTTTAATATTGACATAAATATATTATAAATAAAATAAATATATATTGCGATGACTCCGGTCCCCCTCTCTCTCATCTTTGCAGGAAAAAAAGCTCTTATTTTGAATTCAAATAATTAAAATAAAATTGACGTTTCTCTTTCTTTCTCCTGGTTAGAAGTCCCAGACCCTTAATTTTTAGCTGTCAATTGGACTCCACACTTGACCATTTATTTAGCGATCTTCCGCACGAACATGCAATCTTTAAATATTTCTAGAACTCCTCCAGAACTGTTAATTATATTTTACGTAGGTACTAGGTACATACCTTACAATATCAAATAAAAAAAAAAGAATTTGAAGATGGTATTTAACATTTTCTGAAAAAATAGTTTTATTCGGAGCTAATTTACCTCTTGTGACTCGTCTGTAATTGTGAATCCTCTAAAAATGTCAAACATTAGCTCCCAATACCATAATATGCCGTTTTGCTACTTTATTATTTATTATATTTTCAACCAGCATTAATTAACAAAATCCAAACTATTGGAATTTTTTTCTACATAGGTGTAGGTACTCATTTTTTCCCAGGAATACAATATTAATCTTTTGGTTCTTTTTATTGTGCAGGCAAAGCATGTGGAGAAGGAGCTAATAGGGGCACATGTAAAACAATTCTGGAGTGCCCTTCAGCTTTAGTAGAATTGAAGAAAATGATGTATTCCTTTGAATCGTGCGGTTTTTTGGCCAATAATACACAAATTATTTGCTGTAAAGATTTTAAAACTGCTCCATTGACAAACCATAACCATGAAATCGCTAATGATGATGGAAGAATTTGGGAGAGACTGCCTCCAATACTACTTGATAAAAGTGGGGTCCGTAAAAGTGTCGCAGGCAGGTGGTATTTTTTTAACTTCTTTGACGACCTTTTCTATAAAAAGAATATTGCAATAATTGTTTAGGTTGGTCGGAAGGTATAAAACTTTCTTCACTATGTCTCAAGCCCTCTCAGTTAAACATTGATTTTATTGAGTACGTCACGAGAAATGAAATTGTTGATTGCTGATACTGAAAGATTTGAAAAATTTAATTCCTAATGATATTTTATACTCTAAATGAAAACCAGTTTTGTTAACAGCTTGCAGAGAATATATTAAGAATACAGGGGCAAGTATAAACTACCAAATTACCGGAGGAAAAAATGCAATCCTTGGCGAATTTCCACACATGGTAAGTCATTTTTATTTTTGCTAACCAAAATCCTAATTATAAAACTTTAGATTTTAATTGCTAGGCACAGATTGGTTATGACAGCTTAGAATTTGTAGGCGCAACTGTTTGGAAATGTGGAGGTTCGTTAATTCACGTACGATTTGTATTGACCGCAGCCCATTGCGCGGAAACAATTGAAAGGTAAAACAATAATAAATATTTAAATTGTATTTGTAAAAGCATCATCTTTCATTTTATTAGTCCTCCAAAAGTCGTGCGTATGGGATTTGTCGATTCAAGTTTGCCAGGCAATACAAATTTTGTAGAAAGTACTATTCTAAATTATACGGTACATCCGAATTACGATCGCACATCAAAGCTAAACGATATTGCATTGATAGAATTAGTAGATGAAGTAAAATTCGGAACAAACGTTCGCCCAGCATGTCTTTACCAACAAGCCGATGAACCCACCGATTTGATTGCTACAGGCTGGGGAAGCACGTCGACAGAAGGTTACAAATAAACTTTTATACAAAGTACCCTATTTTCGACCATCACCTTGAAGATCTCACGGTTGAAAGTGGATGAGATGGAAAATTGGGCACTCTGTATAACTCGATTGATGTAGTACTCGACTAAAATTTTGTTTTTTAATAGATGATGACATGAGTAATGCTAATATACTACAACAAGTTTACATCAATCCGATAGACTTAAAGAACTGCAGCGAACTCTATTCACGATTTTACAAGCGAAATATCACTTCGAGACAGATGTGCCGTTTGACACCTAATAGCACGGCCGATACTTGTCAGGTAATGGATTAAAATTGCAAATGTAACTTTCAGTTAACTATAAAAAAGAATGTATCACAAGGATTAATAACTACAAACACTAACTTGCTAATTAGTTAAAAAAAATTGTGATCGGGTCGGAGGTTAGAAATACTTTTATCCAATGGGTATCCGAGTGGGTGGGCCGATAATATATTATGGGCGCGACTGCAATCAAATGGAAACAAACATTTATAATAAATAAAAGCCTAATTTGCTTTAACTCTATGAAAATTAGTTTCACACTCATGAAAAGCATATTTACTTTATCGTATTACTTGTAGGGCGATTCTGGTGGACCTTTACAAAATCTTACGTACCCAGATAAATTTATATACCACATAGTAGGAGTGACGTCATATGGAGGAGGATGCGGTGATGGTAAAACCCCTGGAGTTTACGCAAGAGTTTCCAGTTACATAGATTGGATTGAAAGTATTGTATGGCCTTAAACATCTTTATCTTTAGCAAGACTAAATATTTTACGTGGAATCTTGCATACATATACATATAAAAAATAAATATTTTCTCTTTATTTATTTTATACTTAATATTTTTAATTTTTTATTTTTCATTTATTATTTCCAATAAAATTTATTTTTCTTCTTACAGTTTTTGATTTTAATCTACAAATTTTTACTTCATCATATTATGGAGAATGAAGAAGTACTGTAATCGTGTAGAATTGTCGAAGAAGAAATAACAAATTTTATTACCCAGGATTTCTACCTGATCGATAACTTTTATTTCGATAGAATTTGAAACTTCTAAATAACTGCGATCTGTTAATATTAATTTGTTAACCAAATTGTTTTGTGATTGATGTGAAGTACATTTTATTTCACTCTTTGCCCCAACTATTGCATTGTGTGCAAGATCAATTAAAATTTGGTTTGTTTTATTGCAAAAGGTAAGTTAACACACCACATGGGTCTCAGTTACTATTGACGATCTTCGACTTAAGATAGCCATCTATATTTTCAAGAATTTTAATTTGACGTTGCAATATTACAATCCAGATGATATCTATTACACAGAAATCCAAGTGTCACATGTGTGGACGTGCAGAGAATGTATCGCTTTCTTTTCTTTGCCTCTTCTCTATTAATTGCCCATGTTAGGGAGTTCAGTACATATTTTGGAAGAAAATAATGAATTGTTATATTATAGTAAATTCCGTAGAATAATCGTATTAAACAAAGATCTAACTAAATTAAAAACTTCAATTTATTTTTCAAATGAAAAGCTGGCCCACAAATTGTTGTAAAAGTCAGAATTAAAATCAATATTGTTGAGCAACATTAATACAAAATTCAGCATTTTCTGTCTTGGGAGGTAAAGAAATAAATTAAAAACTACTTTTAGTAGTGCACCTATTCACATGTTTTAATAAAAATAACGTAAACTATCTAAACGCTTAATAATTAACTTGTCTAAACTTTAAAATCACTAACAGTTGCACACAGCTCAAATATTTATTAATTATCTAATCGAGAGGAGTTTGACGGTTGCTGATTATCATCCGGATTACTGTTTTCTATGTTAGGTTCTTGGTCGCTCACAATGTCGATTACTTTGTAATCTCTACCCGTGCCAGTATTGGAAATCCACATAGGTAACCACCTATTAACCAGCAACCATTGCACAGAAACTTTGCTGATTCTACCCGATCCATCAATGGTACCATAAATATTATTATCTAATGAATAATGATTGTTATCCATACCACTGCTGCAAGAAGAAGATAAGTGCCTCTCAATTCGTCCGATACCTTGACCAAGAACATCCAATCGGCCATATGTATTTCCAATTCTTCCATACACACTGCCGCTTGGCATTTCGTTTACGTATTGAGGATCTTCCACATCAGCGGGTAAATCAAGAGACTGTGCTATGCTGCCGATGGGGTTCATTTGAAAAGGGCCTATCCTAGGAATGTCTTCGATTCTCTCATAAATATTTTCGTTGTCGTTGCTACCACTGGGGTCATTATTGACAGGTTCATATATATTTTCATAATTTTGGTTCAACGTTATCCTTTCGTAACCAACTGCACCTTCAGCATTACTATCATCATCACAATTTTCGTATCTACAAAATAAAACTTCCATCAATTTAATTGTTTAATAACAGGTAGAAGTGCTCAATTTGTTAAATACTTTAAATTTAGAAATTAGAGTAGAAATTAACTGTAGATTCAATATTTGTTTGTTTGTTAACCATAATACTTTTTGTTAATACATTATTTAATTAATTGCTAAAATGTTTTAATTTTTTAATTATTAAAACCTAATCTCCCAATAATCAGTAAGTTAAGGTACCTAGTTAATATATTATAATATGTAAATGCTCGAAAAAAATTCTCTTCCCTTGCTGTCCACTGATAATTTGACTAACTTTATTTTTTACGTATAAATTTTTAATTCAATTATTTTGCCAATATTTCTTTCTATAAGGCAATCCCAAATCTATCTTATCACGTTTAAATTTGACCAAAAGCTATTCTTTCTAGGTAAAAACTTATAACACCCCTCTTTTTGCGTCGGGGGTTAAAAATGAATGTATAGAAAATAAATATCTTTTGACAAAAATAAGTTTTACTTGCCTTCCTGTCGCGTCCACCCCACTGCTAGCAAAGGCTGAACTTCATATAGGTTTATCCATAATGACAACCCCTGAATAACTTCGTCCAATACCCATGCTGCTTGGTAGCATACTCCAGGTATCTGTTTTTGGATTGTAAACTTCTACAGATGCAAGGTTACTGGATCCATCGTCTCCACCTACTACATACAATAAGCCATTCATTGCCACCACACCAGCATTACGACGACATAGTGCCATATCAGATACCGACGTCCAAGATTGAGCTTCGGGATCGTAAGACTCTACAGATTTCCGTACAAGCGGTCCATCGTGTCCACCAACAGCATAAAGGATACCATTTAACACACCAACACCTGAAACCAACTTTTAACCAATTTTGTTCAACAAACTAATAAAATAATTCACACCTGCACCACTTCTTCGTGCGCACATGTCAGTTACGGATGACCAAGTATCCATATCAGGATTATATGCTTCCACGGTGTTTAAGCATTGACGAGAAGCGCCGTCATATCCACCAACCTTCAATGAAATAATCAATTAATTTAGTTATTAGTTAACTTTAGTAAGAGTACCTACAGCATACAACAAAGTATTCACGACAGCCACTCCAACACTACTTCTTCGAGTCGACATGGAAGCAATCGATTTCCATTCTTGTGTTCGAGGATCAAACATTTCTGCCGTATTTAGACCTGTAGAACCATCAAAACCACCCACCGCATAAATACAGTTACCTAACACTGCGACACCTAGAGTCGAACGTCGAGCTTCCATGCTCGCACAGGTGCTCCATTGATCTATTATTGGGTCGTAAACGTCTACAGTTCTTACGCGCAATGAACCATTAAATCCTCCCACCGCATAAACTTTATTATTTATTACAGCTAATCCGGCCCTAAAGTATTAAAATAATTTAAAACATACAAAATTGTGTTCATCTAGTCGACCAACCTGCATCGTCTTGTAGGCATTTCAGCAACTTGATACCATCTTTCTTCTTTAAAATCATAGCATTCCACACTTCGAATTGCCTTGGGTGCTTGTCCACCTACAACTAATAAAACCTGAAAAAAAAACATTAGCTAGAATAAATTATAACTATTTATCAAGTTTACTTTGGGTAAGCCGACAGGTTGTCTGGGTTTGGTTCGAGGTGTTTTTATGCAAGTCTTATTGTCTCCCTTCAATAAATGATATTTTAACGCTTCGATAATATAATCTTTGCACTGTATGTCGCATTTTAATAACGGCTCTTCTTCCACCCTCTGCACCAAGTATTCCTGTGACATAAGAGGTAGACGAACATGTTCCATTAACGTCGCTAAATATTTTTGTCTTTCTTCGAGTTCATGTTGTACCCATGATATGACACATTCGAATACCTGCAGGATAAATGTCATCATCTTCCGAAATACGGCAACATCAAAACACTTACCTTCTCCTCAGAAGGGACGGTCAAACGATCGCTACTAATTAATTTTGAAACTTGATTATTTGAAAGTGTTAAAAATTCCTCACATTCAACAACCTCGCTAAAAGCAAAGTGTTAAATTTGTTCAATAGTAAACTGATTTATACTTACGGAAAATGTTGCTCAATGTAAGTTTCAGAATGAATTAACAAATCTAAACAGCCATGTAAGTCTGCAAACGCACGAATACCTAAACAATTTGTAGGATGCAGTTGAGCTTGAAGAAAATCACAGCACGCATCTCTCACATCTGTTAGTTGTAAAATGTTAGCTGCAGGTAAGAGCACCTAAAACACAAATCAGATTTTGCTTACTTTATTAAACGTAAAGTATTTGTAGTAATTTTAAGAGAGCGTGTTTTAATGCTAACATTAAGAAACGACAAGAACCGGTACATTCTTCTTCGGTTGGTGAATCAAGTAATGTGATTGCCTAGTTGAGAAATTAAATGCTAAAAATTTGCATTTTTCATCATCATCAAACTAAAAATTAAAGAAGTTTCGTGGTTTTGTATGTACAGAATTAAAATAATGCTAGTTATTTGTCAAATTTTATATTAAACTAGCAATTAGTTTTGTATGTACGTATAAAGCTCACGATTTAGAAGGAAACAATGATGCAAACAAATTACGTCTTAACTTTCTTTCGTAACACTAAAAATTTAGAAGTTATCGCAATGTATAAAATTATACAAGACTTTAATTGTGCCTTTAAAGTTACATTACATTGTTGCTTATAAATTTAAAATGATTCATTAAAAATAAATTTAACATGTCTAAATAGCATTTTTTGCTGTGCCACACAGAGTATATTGCCATTTAAAATTTTAAAGTTGAGGGAAAAACGGTATGTATATCACAGTTCCTTCTCAAGTTATTAAGGGTAGAATGTCTTGGTTAGGCCAACCTGTATATATGCTATCAGCATTTCTTAATTCTTATCTTTGTCGCAGCATTTAAGTGAAAGGTCACGGCGTATATTTTTCTATTAGTTTTTCAGGCTACAATTACATGAAATAGTTTTAAATTAATGAATTAATGTTTATAATAAATTTTGTTTAGCAATTCAAAATATTTAAATTATCACGTCATAAACATAGCTTTTGTTTATATTAATTCACAGCATGCTCTCTCTCATTTATTTCAAAGTATGTTTAGAAATTTTTACCTGAACGTTATCTTCTGTAACTTGCACTTCGGACGTGTAAACATATTCGACTAATAAATACAATGCGTGATGGTCAACACCTTGTAAAGTGATACGATCTTGTTTACTTTCTTCAAAACTCGTAAACATTGCATAAAAATACGGTGAACATGCAGCTAAAACCATTTTGTGTGCTGGTATTTCTAAATTATCCACTATTAGCGTAACATCGCATAAAAGATTTTGTCTAAAAATTGTTTCGCTTAAAAAAATTGTAATAAATAAATTTTATTCTAATAATTATAAAATGCTTCAACGATGAAAAAAAGCAGAGAATCGAAATTAAAAATCGAGACTTTTAGTGCAAACTAGATCAATCTTTTAAAGATCCCAAGTCACTTTTTATTACGACAAAAGTCTCTACAATGTTATGCCAAATACTCACTTCCTCATGGTATTAATAACGTCAAAGGCCCGATGCGTGTGATGATGATTTCGGTAAGGAGGTTTATCTTTACCGTTTGGTCTGGTAACATGTTTTTGAGAACTTTCATCTAAAGAGTTTTGACTTGCGTAACGCAGCAACAGACAACTAAAACAAAAGAATAAATTCAAAATGTTGTTTTAACTTGCGAAAGAATTTCGAAACAGAAATTTTTATAACCAACCTTCCTTGACGTTCTATACCAACATCTCGATCAGATATTCTCGATTCCATAGCAAATTTAGGAACAACTTACAGGCACAACTTAAATATAAATCAATCGGAAACACATGTTACAGAATATCGAACACTAAAGCAACCAACGAAGAAATTTATAAAGAAAAATAAGAACAGCTGATACGAAATATCGCATACACAACAAATCGTACTTTGTTCATTGGCAGTGGCTAAATCACGTGCGCATTAAAAAGGGGGCATTTATAAATGCAAACTAACAAATACGATTATTTCATTACGTTTCAATAAACACGTAAACGCAAAGCCAGTATCGTAATCACATAATAAACAATATTTTATTTGGGTATGTTTCAAAGTGTCAAGCTGGTGTAGTAACAACGGACAATTTCAAACGTATTTTATGACCCCGCTTTCTAAAACAGCTGCCACTTCCGTATTGTATTTTTATACTACTTTATTCAATTTAAATATTCTTCAACAAAATTTGCATTTTATATGATTTTATTTTAAAAACTAGGTAGGAACATGTAAAAAATTTTAAACTTGACATTTAACTTTCTCAAGAGTCTTGCAGTTTTATTTATTCAAATTAAACCGGGACAGCACGTACGCAGTCCCGACTACCAAAAATTATGCGCCCGAGTTATCCACATTAGGGATAATCGTAAGGGTCAATCCAGTCGTAGTGCAATGAGAGGGTCTCGCCCTGGAGGAACCGCCTTGTTGATCATGGTAAACCCCTATGCCAGGTAAGTATGCCTTTAGGCGTAGCTTGAGTGATTACGGAGCATGTTGACGCCGTAGGCGTCATTGGAGAATGCGATGGCAAATGGTATCGCGCCATTTACCCTATTCATTCAAAAAATAAGTCTCATACCAAATGGGTAATCGAAATCAACCCAGGCATGAAAGCATCCGTGTTAAATAATGGTAGGATACACATAAACTGGCGAAGTTACAAAATCTTTGAACATATTAACCTCAGACCTGATTAACCTCTTACACGATGTTACAAGTGTCAGAGGTTTGGTCACACGACCAAGTACTGCAAGTCTCCTGAGACCTGTGCGTATTGTTCCTCTTCGGAACATAAATCTGACACTTGTAAAGTCAAAAATGAACCTTCCCGGCACAGATGCGTAAACTGTGCCAGGACCAAATATAGATCATTTAACCATGCGGCCACTTCAAATGTGTGCAAAGTATATCTGACTAGACTAAACAATTTCACTAATGAACTGTGCAACATTCTCCCCGAGTAATGGCCAGTATCACTAAACTTTTTCAAGCAAATCTAAAGAACTCTGAAGCAGCGACAGTCGAAGCCCACCGGCATGTCGCGGAAAATAACTTCCTTCTTGCCTTTTTACAGGAACCATATAACTACAAGTCGGAGAATGGGAAATTTCGTATGCCCCATTATCCGAACATAAGAACCGCGGCACCTACCGGAGGACGTTTTCAGACCTGTGTCCTGATAAACGATGCCGTGAGAAATGACCTTACGTTCACTTTCCACGAGCAGGCCTCCAGTGAGTTCGTCACCACCACGTCTGTTCAGTTCCAAAACTCAAACGAGCCTATCTTCTTCATCGGCGCATATTTCCCTCCTTCAGAGAGAAATATCCACCGACCGTTGGCGGACCTCAATAGGGCTCTCCACGTACAGCGGGGAGGAAAACGTACGTGTGCGGGGACTTCAACTGTCGTTCCCGCACGATGATGTGGACTCCAATGAAAGGGCGCAAGCCCTCGAGGAATTCATCATCAGTAAGAACCTCCACCTCTTTAACGAGCCAAGTCACCCTTGGACTTTCAAGGGAACCCTCAGACGAAAAATCAACATTGATCTTACCATGGGGACTTCTTCCACCATCGCCAACACGAATAACTGGAAAGTGGAAGACCTGCTGACCGATTCCGACCACAGGACTATCACTTTCCAGATCGAAGACCGGGAAACGGAAATTCGGGTTGTTAAACGTCTCAACCCGGATACAATCCCCTTAAACGTAGTCCAAGATTACCTTCAGCCCTGGATAGACAGACAGTTACCTGCCTCCGAAAATCGAAGAAATAGTCACAGAACTCCATGGATAGATCGACTCGCTAATCTCAGAGAAAGCTCACGCAAAGAAAACGTACGTTGGAAGACCCGACTGGTGGTCCGACAACGTAGAAAGAAATAGGCTTAAATATCTAAGGCATAAAAGGGCTCTCTACCAGTGTAAAACTGTAGAGGACAGGCAACCCTTATATGAGGTTATGAAAACGGCGAAAGACGTTTTCAAAAACTCGTTAAGGGAAGCCCGGGATCAAAGCTGGAAAAAATTTGTGGAAAAAGACTTGGCAGACGACCCGTGGGGAATAACCTACAGAATTTAGAAGCAAAGGTATCCTAACGTCCTTTCGAGACGATGCTGGTAACAACACGCCCGAAGGGACGTTAGTATACCTAGCCAATAAATTGCTTCCAGACGACGACCAAACGACCGACTCATGCGTGGATCACCAAACCATGAGGTCGGACTTTGAGAGTCTCGGAGCAATAGAAAACTCAGCCCCGCTTCGCGCCCTAGATAGAGAGGAACTGGACAGACTGGTCCATAATACCCAAGCGAGGAAGGCCCAGGATTCGATAACATTCAGGGGGTCTTTCCTCAAGAAACTCCATATTGTCATCGGGGAATTATTAATGAATATCTACAATGCATGCCTTCGGCCAAAAAGCTAGCTCCCGAATGTATGGAGCTAGCACCGGCTAGCAACCAAATATTAAAGCTAGCACCATTACAGTTTTTTCACAAATTCATATTGAAACTGGGGGGGGGGCTAAAGTAACGCTAGCCCCCCCCCCCCAGTTAATATTTTGGCTCCAAAAGCTAGCTCCCTAATCTATATAGCTAGCACCCAAATATTAGAGCTAGCACCGTTACCGTTTTTTCACAAATCCACATAGAAACTGGGGGGGCTAAAGTAACGCTAGCCCCCCCCCCCCAGTTAATATTTTAAACTTAATAATAAAATTAAAGTTATTTTGAAAATTGCGCTGATGGCTGACTCGTGTTGATAATTGCTGGGTTTTTGAACTTACTCTTTCCAAGTATGTAATGTATGTTGGGCAGTCTCTGAAGTTTGCTACATGGGATCCTCTGCAGTTGCAGATTATTATTTTCCTTTCCTTTCGATATTGTGATTTATTACGATGTATGTCAATTACTACATGAGGACATTATGTATGAGTTTATGTTAATTCTATGGGGCGCGTTGGAATTACGTATGTTTGCAATGTTTCTGGTGAGTGGATTTTGCGTGACGGTTTCGGTAAAGAATTGTATCGCGGTGCGTTTTATTCCGGCCCATAGTGTGAGTGTGTTGTTTGCGTACGTGTATAGTTCGTAAATTTCGGTAGTCATTGGGGATCCTGTGATTAGTCTGGAACATTTGTTTTGTATTCTTTGTAGATAGTTTGAGTTGGAAATAGCCGTTTTGCTCCATACTGAGGAAGCGTAGAGGAGTATTGATCGGATCATGGAATTATACAGCTGAAGTTTGATCTTGAGCGAAAGTTTGTTTTGGTGATGGAATAAAGGGTCGAGTGCGTGGTATGCCCCATTCGCTTTTTTGGCCGTAAGTACGCAGTGGTCCTTGAATATGAGTTTCTCGTCTAACGTGACACCTAAGTACTTAACCGAGGTAGTATGCTTGATGTTTGTATTATCGATTTGTAATTTTTGAGTGAGTTTGTCGCGTTTGTGAGAGAACGTAGTTAAAGTGGTTTTGCTGGCGTTTAATTTGATTTTCCAGCGATGATAGTAGAGTTCAAGTTCGTCGAGATGGCGCTGTAGATACACGATGGCTTGGTTTTTTTTAAATGATTCAGATACGACCGCGGTGTCGTCAGCAAAGAGTGCTATTTGGGTGTTAGGGTGTTTTGGGATATCATTTATATAGTAGGAAAAGAGTGTGGGAACAAGGACGGATCCTTGCGGAACCCCAGCCGGAATTGAGTACGGATCTGATGATGAGTGGCCAACGAGTACTTGATAAGAGCGTTTGTAAAGGAAACTTTGTATGATTTTGATTAGATGAAGGGGGAGTTTTTGCACAATGAATTTATTAATTAAACCTTCGTGCCATATTGTATCGAACGCTTTTTCGATGTCGAGGGTGGCGATCGAGGTGGTTTTGTTGATGTTAAAATTGACCGTGATGATATTGGCAAGTCGCGCGAGTTGGAGTGTCGTACTATGGTTTGCCCGAAAACCGAATTGTTCGGGAATTATGATTTTATGTTCATTTTCGTGTTTCTTAAGACGTGCGAGTATAATTTTTTCCAGGCTTTGGAAAGGGTTGGTAGGAGACTGATAGGACGATAACTGGAAGGGACGGTTTTGGGTTTTCCTGGTTTTGGGATTGGGATGACAATGGCTTGTTTCCAAGCGGACGGAAAATATTGGTTTTTGATGCATTGGTTCATGATGTAGTGGATTTAGAGTATTGATTTCTTGGGTAGTCGTTTGAGAATTTGTGATGTAATGTTATCATGTTTAAACGAGTTTATAAACTTTTTTATTTCTCTAGGTTTAGTGAAGTCATCGGGAGGTGTCGAGGAAGACGTCTGTTGGAAGGAGAGTAGGGATTGTTGAACCATATTTTTGGTTTGGTAATTCGAGAAGTTTTCGGTGAGCGTATGGTTTTCTAAGTAAGTACTTGTTATGGCATTTGCTTTGTCTAGATTGGTGTTTTTGAGTCCTGAAGAAGTTTGAAGGGGGAGCATTGGGGTGCGAGAATTTTTACCTTTTAGAGCTTTGGTAACAACCCAGAGTTTTTTAGGATTTTGGGGTGTGATGTCGAAAAGGGTTTTATCCCATTTGAGGTTTTTGATTTTTGAAATAGAATTATTAATGTCGTTGGTGAGTTTATTGATTTGAATTTTGATGGCCGGAAAGCGATAGCGTTGATATATTTGCCGCAGTTTGTTCTTATTTTTGATTTTTTGTGTTAGGTTAGGAGGTAGGGTGAGTTTGACTGATGGAGGGATTTCTTTAGTATTGTTATTATAGATTTTTGTTAATTTTTCGGTAAAGGTGCTAATGACTTCGTCGATTTCGGCGTTTGTTTGAATTTTGACATTAAGTGGAATTTCGACTGTGTCGCGTCCAAATTTTTTCCAATTGGTGGTATGTGCAGGTCGTGGCGGAATCGGAATCGTGAATTCTCATTATGGAATACCGGGCTGAGCCCACACTTCCTTAAAATGACCGGCGAAGATCGCCTAGATTTGGCATCGGGTTGAGGAATTAGCACACAACCGTCCGCCGGGGATCTGCCGACTTTAGATACGATTAGAGCCGTATCAAGACTATCGACAGATTGGTGGTACCCCAAATTGATGGGGGTGCGTGATCCCCATCGCGAAAGTTGCTGACAATGCGAATCATGGCATGCGGAATGGGTCCAAAAACATGGCGGGACCCAGCGGAAGAAGAATAAAAATTGCCTAAGAAAATAAAAAAACTAGCCGTAAAACTCGTCGTTCGTCTTCGGAGGCGCGAGGCTGGTAAGGGCGAGGCGAGGTCCAGTCCGTTGTCTGTAATGAATAATGATGGGTGGTCGCAACACGATAGCAGTTCACAACACATGTGAAGATTCTCTTTTGGCAGTACCAATAATGCTGGATTTAGTAATTCTTGCACCAGCTGGCACGCCAATTGTAAATGCCCTGTTCAAACAAAGAAGTTGCATCGAAAATATATTTCGTGCTTGTTTAGGATTGGCACCTGACTCGCATATGCTTTTAGAACACAAAGTTATTCCTCTTATGAGATCACCTGCCAAATTTTCTACCACGACCATGAATGGAGATATTGAAAATGGAAAATCTCATTGCGAAACTCTCCGATTGTAAATATTTATTTGTTCTTTCAAAAACATTTTATTTATAAAAGAATATTTTTTCAAATTTCAAAGTTGTACTTATTAGGTTATTTTTTAAAGAATTCTTTATTTTTAATTAAAACAATCTTTGGTGTCACAAATTGTTTTGTTTGTATTATAATTGTGCAGCGACGTGTAGTAAATCTTGGGAATTAATTAAAGTAGAATCTCTTCATATTTCTAGAAACCTAGAAAGCACCTTAGTGTAGGTAATTTGCATACAATTTGTGATACCTTGCTTTAAAAATTACCAATAGACTAATGTAACTGTGATATTTGTAGGATATCCAATTGTTGCACGTTGTGTTTGTTTGAAGTTGTTATTTTATAATAAAACTATTTTTAACAAATTTTTTATAGTTTATAATCGAGAAGTGGAAATGCAGAGATTTTCATGTTTATATACAATTTTTCGTACCGAAGGAACCACACAACAAAATTTTAAAATTATACCTTCGAAATATTATAATATCACAGTAAGAATTTATTAAACTTGATTTGTAGTGATTCTTTTTAAGTTTGTAGTTTAGAAATCGGGAAGATAATTTTTGTAATTCCTAATTTTAAAACTTGAAATTATATTGGGTTAACAATAAAAAGAATTTGAGATGTAACATTATATTTTGCCATGCATGTATTTTATCTACTGATGCAACTAATAAAACATTGCAAACAAAATTAGTTTTACAGCTAATTTCCACTTGGTGGTGCGGGTCACATCCATCAGAATAAAAATCAATAATTCAGCCAATTTTGAGAAAATTAAAAATTTTTATAAGCTCTCGCCTTAACTAAGTGTTAATTTTTATATCTCTATTAGTCGTATTATGCTTTTCGACAGTAAAGATTTTTTTTAGGGTAATAAACTATTCAGTGCTTATTTGAAAGAAATTACTTTTAGATCTAGCTAAACTTCAACAGCTCGTATATTATACAATATTAAATTCATAGAGTAAAAATTGATATTGTAATACTTACAATTTAACAAAACAAATTAGAATCGTACATATTTAGTTTGAGGTATAGGTGGTGTTTTCACAACTTTCTGATTTTCATTTCCTAAAGCTTCCACATCATCGTTTATTACTTCTGCAAAAATTGTATTTTCTTGTTTTTTAGCTTGTAATAGAGGGCAATCAATTTTATAATGTGTAACGTCACCACAATTATTACATGACCCACCTCGTGGATATATCCCTCTGCTATTATCCGGACATTGTCTAGAAATGTGACCAACTTCTTTACATATAAAGCATGTAGCAAATTGAAAGCTGTCTCCTTTAATGTCTTTACATTGTACAGCAGTATGTTGCGTAGAACCACATTTAAAACAAATTCCAGTTGCAGTCAATTCTTGATGTGGACCATCCTTCAGTGCCGGACAGTCTGATATATTGTGACCGCTTTGACGACAATTAAAACATACTTTGCTTTTCTCTCTTGATAATGCTTTTTCAGCCCGTCTTCTTTCCAATTTCATAGTCACTTCAATGGCGTGTCTTGGTACTCCCTTCTTAATCAAGTCTTTTCTTAATTGTATTAAACGAAGACCGTCCTGCTTTAAAACCGGAAATCGATCAAAATACATAGTTTGTATTGTCGTCCCGTGAATACCGACAAAATTTGCAGTACATTCTGATTTGCGTCTTGTAAAATTGCCACTTTTCAATTTCTTCTTGTTATTTTTAAATTTATCATTGCTATCATTGGTGTTGAAATTTTTGGGGTTCTTTACTTCTTGACCGTCAGTTTCTGCATTCTGTTCTTCCTCCAATTTACGTTTCTTTCCAGCATTCTTTTTCTTACCCTGTTTTTCTGTTTTACAATCGGCTGCTTTGATATCAGGTGTCTTCCTTTGCTTTTCTGTACCTTCATTTTGCAAAGATTTTGCTTTAACCTTATTTTTTTCATTCATCTTCATTGGTTTTGTATCGGGAAAATCTGACCACTGAATATTTTTCTTATTCTTTTCTGCGTCGGATTTTTGGCCCATGTCAACCTCCGTACTAGAACTAGCCTCTGAAGGTTTTACTAATAACTGGTGCTTCATAACATGCCACGCGGTTGCTTCTTCGGGAAGACGTTCATTGGAAGCTTTCGAACCCTTAGCTCGTGCAAATCTTGTCATTCTGTACAAAAATGTTACTTACCATTATTTTTTAAGAAACTAGAAAAAGTTCTACTTACTTGGAAATGAAAAACTGATCCACGTGCGATAAATGTCACTGAAGAAAAACTCTCCAAAGTTCAAGTCGCAGTCAGTGTTGTCAGATTTAAAAACGACCAAAATTTTTGATTTCTAATTTTCTAATACCAATCACAATCAGAGACGGACCGAAGAGAGATTTTTCGGGGTGGAGGGGGAGCAATATTCAATTTTCCCACTGTCGATGTTTGTTTTTGCTCGACACCCCTTTTTGGTATACTTTTTATTTCTATTTATATATTTTTCTTTAGCTTTTTCGTTTCACAATTCACAAAATGACCCATAATTTTAGGTATTATTATCTTTTATTTATCTCAATCGTAGTATTTTATATCAATAAACCGCAACTTTATTTCTCAGAAATCGCCCAAATTGCGGTTTTTGATAAAAATTTAACACAAATTATCTTCAAAAGTCGCCCAATTTGCAATAAATCGCCCAATCTGACAACACCGGTCGAAGTGGTCCACGGTATGCAGCGCCATCTATCCGCAGGGTTGTCGTCACGAAACACAACAAAATAGGAGAAATTCCAAATTCAATAAAAATTTTAAAATTGCCGCTTCTCCCACCCTCTTCCTTTTTTAAATTTTTTTGGGTTTCGGGCACCCCTAGGGATTGATGTTAAAATTTGTTAGAAAGAGCGTGAAGAGCGCATACCGGCATACCGTGGACCACTGTGACGTGACTTTAACCAGTTTAACTAGCTCTAAGTAATTTCTTTCAAATAAGCACCGAATAGTTTATTACCATAAAAAATATATCTTTACTATCGAAAAGCATTAAGGCGAGAGCTTATAAAAAATTTTAATTTTCTCAAAATTGGCTGAATTATTGATTTTTTATTCTGATGGATGTGACCCGCACCACCAAGAGGAAATTAGCTGTAAAACCAATTTTGTTTGCAATGTTTTATTAGTTGCATCAGTACATAAAATACATGCATGGCAAAATATAATGTTACATCTCAAATTCTTTTATTGTTAACCCAATATAATTTCAAGTTTTAAAATTAGGAATTACAAAAATTATCTTCCCGATTTCTAAACTACGAACTTAAAAAGAATCACTACAAATCAAGTTTAATATTATATTCTTACTGTGATATTATAATATTTCGAGGGTATAATTTTAAAATTTTGTTGTGTGGTTCCTTCGGTACGAAAAATTGTATATAAACATGAAAATCTCTGCATTTCCACTTCTCGATTATAAACTATAAAAAATTTGTTAAAAATAGTTTTATTATAAAATAACAACTTCAAACAAACACAACGTGCAACAATTGGACATCCTACAAATATCACAGTTACATTACTCTATTGGTAATTTTTAAAGCAAGGTATCACAAATTGTATGCAAGTTACCTACACTAAGGTGCTTTCTAGGTTTCTAGAAATATGAAGAGATTCTACTTTAATTAATTCCCAAGATTTACTCCACTTTGCTGCACAATTATAATACAAACAAAACAATTTGTGACACCAAAGATTGTTTTAATTAAAAATAAAGAATTCTTTAAAAAATAACCTAATAAGTACAACTTTGAAATTTGAAAAAATGTTCTTTTATAAATAAAATGTATTTGAGAGAATAAATAAATATTTACAATCGGAGAGTTTCGCAATGAGATTTTCCATTTTCAATATCTCCATTCATGGTCGTGGTAGAAAATTTGGCAGGTGATCTCATAAGAGGAATAACTTTGTGTTCTAAAAGCATATGCGAGTCAGGTGCCAATCCTAAACAAGCACGAAATATATTTTCGATGCAACTTCTTTGTTTGAACAGGGCATTTACAATTGGCGTGCCAGCTGGGACTAAAGGTGCTTTACATAAGTAACTTAGAATGGATAAAACTGGATGAAACGATTCGTATATGTCTTCTGGAGCCCGTTTTACTTGTATTCGACTACACAATTCTGCAAGAATTACTAAATCCAGCATTATTGGTACTGCCAAAAGAGAATCTTCACATGTGTTGTGAACTGCTATTGTGTTGCGACCACCCATCATTATTTCAGATACATACTCGTCCATTGCTCTCTTAGAATCACCTGGAGTTAAAAATGTTTTTAATTATAATGTAAAACAATAGATTAGAATTTTGATCTAAGTTTTAAAATCCAAGTATTCATTTTATATAATATGTAGATAAGTACAAATATCATTAAAAGTATATAGTATAAAATAAAATTTGGCTTTTGTTCAAGTGACTCAGCTCTAGTTGTTTTACTACCAAAGGTCAAAGTAAATTAAGAATCTAATAAACGGTAAGTCTTAAAGCCTGATTGGAACAAAATATATGAAGAAACATCTACCAGATCATTTTACATCTGGCGAAGTAGTTAAAAATTACAAAATTGCTTTATAGTTTATCTAACATTGCAATTTAAAAGTAATCATTATTATTTATGATATGAGATAAAATATTAACTATTCAATTTAATGTACATACATTGTATAATATGTTTATATTTATGTAGGCATTGAGATTAAAAATCGAATCAAGATTTTTATGTTTCCATAAAATTTTTTTTTTAAACTTACCAACATACGGCACATATTTGATAACAACGCAATGATCTGGTTTTTCTCCAGGTTTATATAAAATACTATTTGATTTAACAATGTCGTCTACAACATTTGATTTTGATATCTAAAATAATTAAATTAACTACAAACTTTTAAGGTTTATTAATTACCTCTTTGGATTTAAATTGGTTGGGAGCGGACAAATTTTTCCCGTCATTATTTCCAAGATGATTATAACTAACAATACTCATCGGTTTTATTCCAGCGCTGACCAAAAAGTCGACCAAAACACTTTTAAATTTAGTTTGGCCTGACTTAAAATCGTCCCCACTTATGAACACCTTCCTATTTTGAGCCATTTCTATTATTCCCGGTACAAAGGTGTTTTGAGGAGAACCATTAATATAAGTACACTAAAATTTAGTTTTGTTTCTAGTTTAACCGCAGTAATTTCTTATCAACTCACGTTTTTTAGTATAGAAGCGTAAGCAAAAAGTGACGATGGTGATATTTCGGAATGATTTTCTTTTATTGATCGTTTTATATTTTCTTCTGTATCGTTAACCCCTTCTAAAATATCACAAAAACGTTCGGTATTAGCAGTCCACAAAACTATAACTTTATGTACTCCAGTTTTGGTTTTAAAATCTTCAATGTCGTTGCATATCTTTTCAACTTGCTCTAATTTTGTTCCATTAAAAACGTTATCTGCCCTGTCTGCCTATTGTAAAAGTAACGGTCAAGTGAAAAAATTACCAAATTAACATAATTACCTGATTGGCTGCTATAAAATCTGGATTATAAATCGAAGTCCTGGGTTTCAAATCGACAAGATAAGGGCGAAGTTTATCTTTTAATGTCGGCTCTAAAACTCGTGCTCTTTCAACAGCTTCGGCAATATTTAAACCGGATATATCCCAACCGTCCACTACGATATCGTCAGGATTTACCATGGGAAGTAAAGAATTAAACCCCACGTAAACATCCTCTCCATCGCTTCCGATACCCAAACGTACTGTAGAAGCTTGCGTAATAGATCCATACCTTCACAAATAAAAAACTAAGTCATAAAATTGACCAAAAAATACTTAATCAGATAAAACAAATTAATTTTTAAAATAAAAATAAAATAATCGATTTTAACGCTTGCCTCCCTTTTGACGATACAGATGCAAATCATTATCTGAAAATTTTATTCCCATTTAAAAATATGATTAAATATTATGATACGAACCAATTCGCCGCCTGAACTCCTTGTTTAGTTGCCCAACTATGTTTCAATTTATTGGCAATTAATCCAGCAGTAAATGTACTTCCATTATTTCCACCCCATCCTACCAACATCACACCTAAGTTTGGAATCTTAACATCCGTTCGAAAATTCAGTACTTCTAAGCGCGGTTTTGCCTATAATAAAACATTTTCTGATTTATATTAAATATCTTCATTTGTTTATTTTTAAAATAATATAATTATTAAAAGTTTGTGAATATTGCGGTATATTAAATTTGTCACGTAAATGTGACAAAATTTTTACGTTTTTCAATTCTGAAAATATTAATTGTAGTATATCCCATATGGTCTAGTGGCTAGGATACCTGGCTTTCACCCAGGAGGCTCGGGTTCGATTCCCGGTATGGGAAATTTTTTGTTGCCAAAAAGTTTATATTTTAAAATTGTTCCAAATGCATGTGATAACATGCATAATAAAAAAAAAAAATTTTTGCTGTAATAATTACGCTTCCTGTGTTGCGTAGCAACGCGTTCAAAAAAAGGGCTCTTCCCCACGACTTCAAAATTAAATACAATGGTTAAATGCGAAAAATATAGCTTCCACTTTTATAAAAAAAAAAATACAGAAATTTCTCCCCCTCCCCCATTTTAAACTTTGGCTGGATCCGCCTTTGATTGAAATTTGAAATTATTGTTTTGCCAAATACTCAAGCTAAAGCTTCCGTGCACTGCTGAGCAACAATTCATTTTTGTTATAACCTTAAATTACTAATAATTAAAATAAAATAAATACCATAAAAAGTTTAAAATCTACAAATTATTGTGACATTATCTCAAAATTATTTCATTTTTTTCGTGAAAATAAATCATTCCGTGAGGGATATTAACTCCCATATGGTCTAGTGGCTAGGATACCTGGCTTTCACCCAGGAGGCTCGGGTTCGATTCCCGGTATGGGAAACTTTTTTTATTTAAAAAAAAACTCGGAAATGTTTACGATAAATAATTAAGAAAATGCTTTTACATTCTTCTATTCCTAAACATTCAATTGTTTGAAATAAAAAGTTTCAAGTTTTCCTATTTTTTTTTTAAAAGAAAGTTCAAAATCAATGTCAAGTACCAACTTTTGTGCCGTCCGCCACCGACAGTAAAGTAAAACAATTGATGACGAGTATTACTAAATTAAAACAATTCTTCCAAAATAAACTAATCCAAAAGTTTTTTAATTACAAAAAAGCCCAAATTTCGTAATTTCTAATCTTGAAAGAGGGTTTCAGCATCTATAAGCCGCCTGCCACTCTTTTAGCCAGAGCGAGATTAAGGATATGTGAGGCCTGGGGCCAAGTTTTTTGGGGGCCTCTTGGCCTTGCACGTTTTGACAAAATGAGCTGCAGGCGAAAATTTTTGATTTTTCAATAAATTATACCTTTTCTTATAAAACAGGGTGTCCATACGTTAACATTTTAAAACCATTTTAAGAAAAAGTCCAGCAATTTTTTTCTGATTTAAATTTTGTTGCTTCAATTTTTAAAGGCCTCTAGAAATTTGGAGGTCCCAGACAGCAGCCCCCTTGGCTTCCCCTTAATCCGGCTCTGCTTTTTGCTTTAAAACAATTGCTTGACGAAAAGTGACATTTTAACAATATGGATTAACAAAAAAGTAAATTATTTATATTGTTTCAAAAAAACAAGTTTCAGTTACAGATTTGAATAGTGAGTTGCTATTGGATAATAAAAAGTTGGTTCAAAATTTAAAAAAGTGGTTTCAAGTTCTTCTTGAGTTGATTAGTGTTGTTTGTTAAACTTAATTATTTGTCATTTTCAGGCTTCTATACGCAGTATACGCTCAATTAGTAATGACGTAGTACCCGCCATTTTTTACGGAATGTCAAAAGTACTGTATCCAAATAAAGTGTGTTTATTAAAGGTTTATTACGTATTGAGGTTATGTTTCAATGAGAACTACCAATATATTCGCATTTTATAGCAATAAATGCCGTTTAAATGTATTTGCACATACAGAAACAAGTTCTACTTGCATTTTAAACAGAAATTTTCCGCTAAATACAATAAATTACTTTGAAAATACAACTTGATTGTGTTAACACGTAATAAACCTTTAATAAACATACTTTATTTGGATACAGTACTTTTGACATTCCGTAAAAAATGGCGGTTACTACGTCACACTAATTGAGCGTATTGCGAGAAGCCTTATTAGGATCGGGCTCCATGTCTGTCTGCCCGTTCGTATAATTCAAATTCCTAATAATTTTTGGCAAATAGTTTTTCTTTATTCAGAAAGGGAGGAAGAAATAAATTTCAAAAACTTTGCTCTTCAAGGTCATACGGACCTTTTGATATTATATCAAAATCCTGTTCGAAGCTTAGAACTCAGTGTATTTAATAAATTATAGGTATTATAAGGAAATTTTATTTCTGTTAATTTTTAAATTTTCAAGATATTTTATTAAAATTTAAAATAAAACTATCTACTAATATAAACTTTGAATGTTTGATGAGTGTACATTTATTTTATGATTCACTCTTTGTAGATAAGCAGGTATTAAAATAATGAATACTTTCAAGACAGCCAGATATTAGTCAACAACGTCTACTCTACATAGATTAAAACATGCATTCTTTTTAGATTGCCAATATTGATATTACGAAACAATTCACAATTCAAAAATTATCTTTTAAAAAGCATTGTGTATTGGATAGATGAGTCAGCTCGAACATGCATTTCCTGCTAATTAATGAATTGCACTAATTAAAAAATTAAAGTCTTTCAGTTACGCCACTGTCAAAAACTTCAATAACGATGTGGGTGTTTGTATTATGATTGTGACCGATTCTCAATTTTTTACACTACCTTGACCTCTAATATAGGAGATTTATTAAAAAAGTAACGAGATGCAATATTTGAAAAAAATTAAATTTTTGCTTAAATCGACTCGAATGTCTAAATGTGATTTGGTAATACCCAAAACACCGTCTATCAATTGACTTTTGAAGAATAAACTATAAAAATTGATGGAATACTCACCACCAACTTCGAACCATCAGTTTTACTGACGAATGTGGTTTGATATTCGTACAAGGATTCGATATAATCGTCGTGGTAAGTAACATTGGGACTTTCGACGTGGATTTCCATTTTAAAAACCAATACTATCACAAATTTATTATTTCACCGGCAAATTTACTTCAACAATGTGACTTGTATTTTTCCTGAGCCCAGGCGGCAAATCGTTCGATAATGTTCATATCGAGTGTGGTGGGGATGAAACGTTAACGTGGTTGTGACTTGTGAGGGGTACCGATTATTAATTTTCAATGTCAGGACAGTGCTGTAACAAACATTTGCGTTTAAATTAATTAGTTAGAAAAATGTAAACAAGATAATATTTAAAATAAAATTATTATATGTTCATTATGTAGGTATATCGATATATAGGGTAGTTCAGAATTATTCAAATTATAGAATTCCAAAATTTATCAAAATATTTAATACAGCTGGTACGCTCCTGATTTCAACTGAAAACAAAATTAGTAGAAAACAGTTATATCTCCAATGATAATTTTACCTTATTCCACTTACCATCTTGCCCAATGTTAGCTTAAAAATTCGTTTAAGCTTAAATAAGTTTTGAAATTGATAATTACATCAATTGGATTTCAAAAGAGAAAGATTTACCTGATTGTTTTACGATGACAATAACGTGAAGATAATTTAAAAACATAAAAAAAGGCTTGTAATAATAATGGATTTTCTATAAGTTTTGAAAATTTGAAATATTTAATTTATTTAGATATAAAAATAGTTATTTAAATATTTTATATATTTTATTTATTAAACATAATATATTACAATATATCGTATAATAATATTATTAATATAATACTAATTAATATTATTTAAATATATTTATTTAACATATTTATTTTTTTTTAATTTATTATTTAAATTTATTTTTTATATTTATATAAATATATTAAATAAATTTAATTAACATAAAGAGGTAGGTACCTAAATTAAATTATAGAAAATCATTTGTTGTCACGTCACATTCTTTTTTAACTATAAATAATAATATATTATTTAAATGAGTCGCTCCTATCTTGTCACATGGCAAAACGCATTCTAAAATGTTGGCACTACACTACAAATTTTTGTGCAAGAAACTATGAAGTTGTTTCTGTTCAGATTTAATTTAAATATGAAAACCTTGCACAAAAGAGTCAAGAGATGAAAGACACCAAAATGAAATACATCAAATTATAACAAAAATTTATTAAAATTATTTAGTTTTCATACTTTTTGTTTTACAAAAATTTCAAACTTATCCACTGTAATGGTGACCAACGTGATGACGTACACCCCATTTAAAGTTAGCATGCTTGTCGGTCTTCACGAAAGTGTGGACGGGTCCTGTCACTCCATGATCACGTTTAATTCGATGGAGTTGTTTGCCTGGAATTTTTAAATAATTAGATTTTATTGAATCGGTATCATTGTGAAGGGTTTGTAAATTAGAAAACTCTCGTGACGTCGAAATAAATCCAAATTTGATTGGCCGGTTGTCTACCAAAGGTCCATTTTGATTGGATTCCCGTGTCGTTTGAATATTGTTTTACATTTTCATTTTGAAATATCTTGCACATATAAGCATAATATACTCACGTTGACTTTCAAATCTGTAACCGCAGGCTTGCTGGATTATAACTGACAGAACACAAACAACCAGAAAACTCTGAAATTTGAAAATATTGAATTACACCAGAATATAATCGCAATGATAATATTAAACTTACAATGATATTTAGATTCATGATGATTTCACTTGGTAGCAGATACTTTTAGTTGAAAGATTATTATACTATAATAGTAAATGTTTAGACAATGCTCTTTTATATATCAAACGACGAAATATAACAAAAAAATATGCCCAAGAAAATTGTAACTTTTACTTTGGTATCAGGTAAAATATTGGAACTTCCTTTTTTTTAAATTGTTTTTTGGTAATGGTTGATCGAACATTTATAGTTTTAATAATCAATGAACGAATACGCAGAAAGCGTGACACTACATTGATTTTGTATCATTACCTTTACCTATTTTGAAGAAATACTTTTTTTAAATAAAAAATATATCGATTTTTTTTCCATATGTATGTGTAAGTGGCCAAATTTCGTATGCGCCCTACCACAAAAAGTAATAGGAATTTCTTATTTGGTACTTTAATATTGAGATTTACAACTGATTAAATTTTGGTTAAAATCGGTTCACAGAAAAAAAATAATTTTTTAATATTTATTTTTATTTTATATTTTTTTTAAACTTTTTTACTTTTTTTTAAATGAAATATTATTTAATGAATATATTTCATACTTTTTGATTTAAATATTTATGCAATACCAAAATACAAAATTATTTTCAAATAAAATGCATTAAAAGTAATTATCTTTCTTATTAATTGTTGTCATTTAAACTTGAATTTTTAAATGTATTATTCTTGTTAATAGGCCAAGCAATAGGTATATTTGCCTGGAAAAAAATCCCGGAGTTTTGAAACTTTGTGGGCTGGTACAAGTTTATGACCTAAATAAAATGTTAAATTTGCGACCTCAGAAAGCCGCCGCTCGCGCCGCCATCTTGTAAAAATGGCGCCCATAATCAGTTTTTCAGCTATATCTTCTTTTTAGTACTCCCTAGGTAAAAAATAGTTATGGTAAAAATTGAAGAGAGAAAAATTGTCTACAATTTTGATACATAACATTTTTCTGTGTGATTAATGGATTAAGAGTAACATTTATATAAGTCAAAGAAAGTTCTTTCAAATAGATAAAATACACTTGCTTGAGGATCGCCAATGCATGTATATCGCCTATTTAGTACTATTTACTTATTCGCTATTAAACTGTATAGTAGCAGTATGCTGTACTATTAATTATTACCTACAGAAGGCGGCGTATTTCATCCCCCCCTTTCGGTTTGTCCACTAGGCGAAAGCAGCGCGAGATTGATCCAGATCAATTCAGTCGCTTGTGCGTGTCTTTACCACGAGGGTATTGTTTCGTTGTACATTTTTGTTTTGAAAATTTCATGTGATTAAGATTTTCTGTTGTTTATTGTAAGGGTTGTGACAAGGTTCAAGATATTGGCTCTGTTGTAATTGAAACTATAATTGGCAACGATTTTGACTTATTGTTAGTTAAATTCAAACGTAAGGACAGAATCATTCTCACGGACTTAGCTACTACTTTTACATGGTGGGGGTTCGACACTGTACTTTACAAAGGTAAACTAGCTTTTGCCAGTGACTATTCCTCAATGCCATAAAAAGTCAGAGCTGTAAACCCCAATAAAATCAATCAAATGGAAATTAAAAATAACCATAACCATGTTAAAATCCGTATAATAAAAAGTGGTTATTTAGCTAATGTTTGCGTTGTTGACCCCCCCCCCCTTATATACGACCGTGGTCTTTACCCTTGGGAACAGCAACATTACAATATTGTTGAAGTAGCTGTTCCTATTGATCAACTACTAAAGAATCAGACGAAGAGTTACAACAATACCTTCAATATGAACTTGCTCCTTTTTTTCTTATCACTTTTTCTTAGGAAGGAATGAGATAAGGCATAAAATCGTCTTTATATAAGGTCTTTACACCACTACCGAGTGATATGCAATTTGGAAGCAGGGTTAAATGGGTATATTATATTATAATGTGTTGAATTTCTGCTTCATCGAGTTGTATGACAGTGCAACGAATCTCTTACTGCTATTTGCATACATTATAATGCAGCAAATAAAGACACGAAAAATGTAGAACGTCTTCTCCGATCTAAAAAGCAAACATCTACAGATATAATTTTTGATGAATGGATGATCACAACATATTCTCAATCCAGATTCCTGGCCAACGAACACAACAAAAGTCGTCTTATCACATTGATTAAAGAGCAGTTTATATCGTCCTTCTTGTACGTTGAGTTGCACTAGCAAATAATCATCCAAATGTATATTTGGTACAATCAGGCAAGGGAAAAACTTCAGAACAAATTTACTCTTTATAAAGTCTACAAGAACCAAGAGTAGTGGACAATATATTGCTTTTACACACGTTTAGCGGCTGCAACACGACATCTCCCATTTTTAATCACGGTATGAACAAATTTCTTAAGTTGATTTCGAAATTCCCTGAATTAAATGAAACTGTTCCAGTATTTAAGGAAGAAAGTGCAGACATCAACGCCATTCCAGCAGTAGGAGAAAACTTTTTATATAGACTTTACGAAGAATCGCAAAATTGTATCTCTGGATTTTATCCGATATCAGCAGTTTAAAAGATTGGCGACGAAAAGTACGGTTAACCTTGCTTCACTTCCCCCAAACCAGAGGCTGCAAAACAACTTTCCTTCCGAACCTATCATTAGATTCAGACCTGGTACAGCATTGGAGAAAGTCCGGAATAATGGGGATAAAAATAGTAAGTCTGGATCTATACCTGTTAAAATAACAAAAAATCCTTTTCCAGAAAAGTAAATGCAGAAAAGATTCTTGCGATAACGTTGCTCAAATTGTAACCGATTCTGAAGACAAAGATCTAGACGATTATGATCCATCTGTGGACATCTGATGTAAGGGAAGACGATTCCGGGGAAGAGGGAATAAACATATTCTCAGCCACTGTGTAGACGTAACCAAATCTGGTCCATCCACAGAATCGTAACAAAGAACGCAACAACTGTTTATTAAACATACAAAATAAATGTGAATTAGGCCTTGGGGAAACCACTATTAGAAAAATGCGGTGGTTACTCTACCTCATATGAAATGAGTATAATGGATAGAAATGAGGCCGGAAATAAGTATAAGTTATATTTACTGAATAGGTAAACAAATAACGGGCCTTATCACGCTGTCAGGGAGGAATTTGTAAAATTTGACTATAATCCTCTTCATTAATATCCATATAACTCCTAAACTATTGATCGCACAAAAAAAAGAATTTCACGGAACTTGTAGAGAATCTTCTGGTCTATAATTCTTCTAATAACAATTTTTTGTCTAGGAGGTACTGAAAGATAAATATGATCAAAAAACTAATTTTTGGCGCCATTTTATCAATATGGCGGCTCTAGCGGCGGCTTGCCAAGGTCGCAAATCGTGTATGTAGTTGAGGTCATACATATGTATTTAACCGCTAAGTTTCAAAACTCCGGTATTTTTTTCCAGCTAGAACACTTTTGACTCCCCTATTGCCTGGCCTATAATGATTAGTGTTTATCCTGATATATTTTCTTTCATTTTAAAATTGCGAAAGTTCTGTATAATGTTTTATTTTTAATTTAAAATCAATGCTAACTTTAAAATTCTGTTTACTCAAAACTATCATTTTTGACTTACTGCGTTTGTCTTGTTAGCCCACGATATTAAGGGCAGGTACGTACCGACAAAGATAGATATATTATTTTAATGTAATATAGAGAGACCAAAATATGTTACAATTTCCCGATTTTAACAAAAAGTATTATACATTCAATAACTAAAGCAGAAAGATATAACACAAATTTGATTTCTGTATTGCATACAAAACCATAAGTTTTTAAAAGAATTATTATTTAAAATTATATCTATTTATATTGGTTTAATTTTGCAAATATTGGTTTTATTCGAAAGCCTTAAATTTATATTTCTAATTTAGTTATTCTTGAATATACAATACTTTTTGTTAGAATCAAGAAATTGTAACATATTTCGGTCTCTTTCTATTGTATCACATTGATATGAATTTTTATAATTAATTCCAAATTCCTGTAACAATTTTATTGTAGTGATACGAATGTAATTTGTATTTTGCGCCAAACGGATCATCTTATTTTGCCGTCCAATATGTATTATTTAAGTCCGGTGTAGAAATTATGGGAAAAGAGACATCGCTACAATTTGGAAAAAAGGAAGGAATTGGGGATTATTCCTGCTATTAGGCCCTCGTATACAGGTGTAGGGAAATGGGGGGAGATTTGAATCGACGTTTTGGAGAATTGGAATTGAACTGGAGAATTTGAGCTACTATTTTTTACTGTCGTGAAATGTAGTTCAATACGGTAGAATTTTCAGAAATCTTCCAGGTCTTGATTTTTGAATTCTGTACCGCGGTCGGTCGTGAGTTTCAGTATGGAAGACCGTGGTTTTCTTGCGAAATTTAAAGGATTATCTGTAACCGAAAAGCATGTTACTGATGGTAGGGGGTAAGCTTGTCCATAGCATAAAAAGCTGTCGATTAATGTCAGATTAGAAATTTTAAACACGTCGATGTGGAGGTGTGGATGTGGGGTATCCAGTCATTTGGCCGAATTTTTTTGGCCGAAACTCATTTGGCCGAGAAATCATTTGGCCGACAATCATTTGGCCGCCAGATTATGTAGCCGAAAGTCAATCGGACGGCAATGTTGTAGTTGTGAGAGGGAGACACAACAATTAATAAATTTTAATGATTTCTCTTCAAGACTAAAAGCCCGAGCCCCTTTTCCCTCGCTACGGGGGGGAGGATCGTATTTTTTATTAGACAAAAGATATTGATTTATTTCATTGTTTTTAATTAAAATTAATAAAAGTAAAACTAATAATTGTAGCGCTAAGACCCGTTCGGTTTGAAATAAAGGTTATGCGCAATGCCGGTGAGAAATTCGTACTGAGATTTGTTGGGAAAATCTTTGACAAGTCGTTTCATCCGGTTAGCCAATTTTACATATTTTGGCTTGGGAGGATCGGGCAGTGAACTTGCAACATACTGAGCAAGGTTAAATTCAATATTGCCTTGCTCCTGTTTAAGGCCCAGTTTTTCACTTTCAGGTTAAACCAAAAAAGTTGGGTTAACCAATGATATTGCATAAAAAACGGCTTTTGAACGTATTTCATTGGTTAACCCAAATTTTTTGGTTTAACCTGCAACTGAAAAACTGGGCCTAAGTCCATCAATCAACTTCCACAGAGTGGGATAATTGGCTCCGAGAAGACGACTGAATTTATTATTCCACCCTTCAATTAAATTCTTAGTTTTTGGAAGCATTTTCGTTTATTAAGCCACTCTTACATAATATTGGGTAATTATATATCTAGATATATCCACGATATATAGCATTGATTCTTCACCCCCCCCCCCTCCCGTAGCAAGGGAAGAGGAGCGCTTTCAGCTTTGAAGAAAAGTCCTTAAAATTATTAATTGTTGGAAGTGTCCCCTTTCCATAAAACATCAATTCCTGGTTATTGTCTGTCAAATAATCTGTGGGCAAATGATTGTCGGCCAAATGAGTTCGGATTTGTATCCAAATAAGTAGAGTCGGAAATATTTACAACTCCAGACGATGGCCAAGAGTTCCTTCTCTATGGTCGAGCAAGCAATTTATTTCCACGGGGTTCACGGTCCTAAGAGGCATAAGAGATAGAGTGATCGTCTTGGGTCAGGATTGATCCTTTTGCAATTTGATGCGTCAGTGATTAGTTCGAACGATTTTTCGAAGTCTGGATAAGAATGTTAAAACATTCAACCTTGTGTTCTACCTTGTTGTTCTTCTTTAGGCAAATTGTCATCGGTTTGGTGAGTTTGGCAAAGTTTTTTATGAACTTACAATAATATCCCAGAAGACCAAGGAATGATTTTATTTCCTCTTGGGTTCGCGAAATTGGAAAGTTTCTTATGAGATGAATTTTTTTGCATTGGGTTTTATTCCTTCAGGTGTGACAACTCGCTTTAATCCAATTGGATTTTAAGTCTCGCGTCTCGCAATCTAGAAAATAATAATTATGGTAGATTTTGAATATTATGTTCCTGAAGCCTAGTGGAAAATATTATAATGTCGTCCATGTACAAATTGCAGATTTTATTTTGCAGTTCTTTTAACACATTATCCATGATGCGCTGAAATGTTGAAGGAGCGTTCTTCAGACCAAAAGGCATCCTGAAGTATTCAAAATGTTCGTTTTTTACGTTAATGGTGGTTTTTTCGATAGAACAAAGACTCATCTCTCTCTGATGAAAACCACTAGCGAGATCTAATGTCGAAAAATATTGTGATCATCAGAGTTTATCCACAATATCAGATATATTGGGAATAGGGTGCCGGTCATCAACGGTTTTCTAGTTAAATTTGAGATAATCGACAACTATCCTCCATTTCTGTTTACCTTATGCATCTTGTTTCTTTGGGATAATCCAGATCGGTGAAGAAATCGTCTAATTATCCTCTTGTCAAGCATGTCCTAAATTTGCATTTAGGTTTCTTGTTTATGGATATATACTTAATTCAGCATCAACCATATATCGTTATCTCTAAACCGGCCCCGCTTTCAAATTGGAAATTTCGCATACGCTTTTTTTCTGAAATCTCAGCTTTGCTAAAATGACGTAGGTCTGGCGGCTCTAGGCTATTGGACTAAAATAACACTTTTTAATACTATAGATTTTTTGTTTTAAACGTGTAGTAGACAACATAATATTTTCCCAAGTGCGGATCCACGCCAGGAGGGGGGTGACCATCATTAGTAGATTAAGTAGATTCTAAAACTCAATTACCCTCCAGATTCAAGGTCTGGATTCGTGCTTGTATTTCGTGTCCGAGTCGTAACTGCATCAAAGTTAATTTAAGAAATCTTTCCCGGAATGTTACCGTATAGACTTTTTTACCAAACACCATTTTACATAGCCTTTTTTACTTGGACTATTTTACCTAAACTTTTTTACCTGGCTCATTTTTCCTAGACGTTTTTACCCGTAGACTATTTTTCCGTAGACCAATTTACCGCAGACTATTTTTCCTCAGACTATTCGATTTGACCTCTTCAGGAAGTCTCCGACCCGCTTTTGGTATAAATACTACTTTCACCTTCCTCCATGGTGTATCCATCCTAATGCATAACTGGCCTTGAAAGTTGCCTTATTATGCATGGAGCGATCAAATCTATTCCTGTTTGGAGGAGAACCGGAAAAATTCCGGCCCATCCAGGTGATTTGTAGGACTGACAACATTTACCATATAGCCCATTTTACTTCCTCTAAAGTAAAGATTTTTCATGCTAACCTTCTACGTTTCTTTAAAATTTAAATGGGTATATTTAAAGATAATTTTAAAAACGAATTAAAGTTTTTTATACAGTTTTAAATGGTTTCCAATGTAGTTTATTATTAAATTTATCCGAAACCGAAATAAAGTCAGGAAGTTGACAAACAAGTTTTCAAATGTGAACATAACCTAACATTTTAAAGAAGTGGCCATAACCGCCATAACCATAACCAACTAAAATACTGGGAAAACTGGTGCTAAAATCATTTAAAATGTAACATTTATGTGAAAATCAACTCCAAAATTGTATTTAATTGTTTTTATTTTACACTTTAATGTTGTTATGTGTTGTTAGTTCCTGTTGTGTTAAAAACTAGGTAATTAATCGTCAAAATAGTAAACATTAGTAAAATATAAATTTTGAAGTTTTAGTTTGTTGTGTCTAAGATGTCTTTTCAATTGGAACAATGCTGTATTGGTCTGGAGTCGACGAAAGTGACGGAGCGTAAAAAAAGTGCAGATGCATTAAGGGAATTAATGGAAAATAAGTCAGTTTTGAAGTCTTTGAGTGATAACAACTCGGACGTTAACTGGGATTATGTTATCGGACACGTTCACTCATTTTTGCGAAAGGTTTTTTACTTTTTTTTTGATAATGCTTTCCTTTACATCTGACGTTTATTCATTTTTGTAGGAAGCAGATAAAATTAGAGAAGAAGAATCAAAAAATAAATCGACTTACAATGCAAAAAGAAATTACGGTGATTTGTTAATGATAGTTATTAGTAAAGCCATTTCTAAAGGTGCCAATTGTTTTAGAAAATTTGCCATTACATTAATTCTGCAATTTTAGGTGCCAAACTTGATGTGACGACACTTTTGTCATATATTTTGGAGTACTTTAACTCTGTTGTTTTGAAACGGTATTTTAGTGTTGCATATTTAACCGTTTTAAAGGATATTTTGTCAGTTCAACGTCATTATGGTTTAATCGAATGTGACGAGTGGTTAAGTACGATGTTTAACAAATTGAAGACACCTAATTATTCTTGGCATTTCTTTTAGTGTTACTGAAGAATTTGAAAGCATCCATTAGCTTAGAAGTACTTAAACCACTAGAATGTCTTGAATTGGTATTCGAGTGGGGACCATTACATAGTTTGCCCAGCACTCAGTTGAGACAGGAATTTGACTTTGTAACTGAAGTAACGAAAAAAGTTGATGGTTCATCAAAACGATACATGCAGGAACTGATTTTTCAGTTAGTGTTGAAGTTTACAAATCAGGTTAAAATAATTGATCACCATCGAAGTAAATCTTCAATTTTGACTTGTTTCATGTCTTGCAGGTTATCGAAGATAATAGGGTGGCTTGCTGTAAGTTAGGAGAAGATTTGTTCACCAATCTGATCCAAATTTATCAAAATCAAGTGTATGACACCAAAGTAAAGCTGTGTGAGGAAAACTGTTCTTCAAATTAATTTTTTTATTTTGTAGTTGCTGATACTGAGATTTTTATTACTTCAAGTTCGAATTCATCACCCTGATGGTTCTATAGAAGGTAGCATATCAGCTTACGCTTGCTCTTGGTCTGAATGGCGTAAATTTTTACGTTCAATGTATTCTGTTCTATGCAACGACATAACAAATCAAACTATTTTGAAACCTCACACGTCATTGAACAGTAAAAACAATTTCACCAAATTGCCTTCGGTATTTTTAGATTTAGTGGTTGAAATTTTTAAACAAGTGAGTTGTTCATTTCAAATTACAAAATGTTCTAATTGTAATTTTGTTCGTAGGTTTATAGTGGTTCAGGTTCTTTATTGGAGCTCACGCAAAATACTCTGGACGTGAGTCAGCACACAAGTAAAAAACGAAGAGTTGAAGTTGGAATTCCTGCTGTCATAGATATCATTCAGCAGGACAAAAACTGGTTATGGTGAGTAAAACTTACAAGCTTAAAGCTGTTTCTTGTTCTATAATAATAACTGAAGAGTGAATTGCAACTTAATATCATAAAATCATTTTAGGATCAGTGTTTTATCTAATCTGTTAAAAAAATATCCCACTTTACTTGCACCACACGATTTTGTAAATTTGTTGCGCGTATTTTCGACACTTCAGGCCGAATGCAAATTTTCTAACACTCGTCATCACCTGTACGAATGTTTGGCTACTCTTATTAACGTTGAAAGCGCCATCGACATTTCTCATTACTCAGAAAACATTACGTCACTATGGACCCTTGTTACTGAATCGACTTTAAGGTAAATTACATGAATAATTTGTCAAAAATTCAAATCAATGTATTTTAGAGCTGTTGGCTTGAATGAAAATGAAGAACAAACGCATAAACTTTTGCAGCAGTTAATAACCAACAACAAACCACTAAATTCGGTTCAACTTTTTAAAACATACTTCTCTCAAGTGCTTAACGTTACTAAACACAGCCTTGACACATTAAATTTAGCGTGCTTTTACTTTGGTTTACCGAATTCATCAAGTGAAAGTCGAGATGAAAACAAAAAGATTTTAACGCGGTGGATTTTAAGTATGGATAACAAAAAGGGCAATACAGATTTGTTTTCTGAAGAAATAGCTGCCGCAACATTACTCTTTCTAACGTTCAAGCAGTGGCCGAAGTTTGATCCCACGCCTGAAACTGAAAAGCAAGGCCACCATGTGCAAGAAACTGTGGAATACATTTATTCCGTCACGTCTTTTGATAGCCAACTAATTTTGAGCTCAGATGTTGATAAAACACAAAAAACTAAGAAGGAAAATTTTATTAACAAAGAGAAGGTACATTTGAGTCAAACACAAAGTTTAATGGAATTAATCGAAATGTTGCAAGAATTATCGAAGACGTTTTTGCAATCATCTGAAAGTAACTTTACCACTTTGAAGGATTTAATTAATATTGCCACTCTTTTGGCAAACTTGTTGTCTCTTATGCTGAACTACAATGTTTCGATCAGCGATGATTTAGATGCTGACATTTTAACGAACATACTGAACTTGGTGTTTGAAAAGTGGGGTCACATGTTTTGCGTTTTGATAACAAAAATTAAAGAAAGAAATAAACACATTATGATTGAAATTTTTAAACAGATAAATAAAATGTTTAGTTTAAAGTTACACGCTTCCGTTTATACATTGATACGAAAAAACGTTTCAATTGAAGTAATAAAAGAATTGTTTGAATTGTTAAATAAGAAGGAATGTGATAATGGTAGGTTTGATTTTTTGTAATGGTCAAGAACTAAAAGTTGTTATTTTATAGAGGACGATATAGTTGATGACGATCAAAATTGCAAATTAGATGAATTAAGTATGGCTGCATTGGATGTTTTATGCTGTTACTGTGGTGCTCCCAATGCCGAGTGTAACTTTGATATTCAACAACAAGTTTTACAAGTACTTATTAAGCCAGAATTTGATCCTGAAATTGGATCGGATTATGAAATGGTAAGAGAAATTCTTTAAACTGTTCCACCTATAACTCTTTTTCATTTATTAGGCTATGACATTTTTACTTTCGCTCGACAAATTCAAACCTGGCACCTTATCCGACAGCATCTTGGAAATGATTTTAGAAAACATACAAAATATTTGTCAGCACCACTACACAAATCATATGACTGCACTCAACGTATTAAATGTTTTATATGGTAAGTTGTAAAATTGAAAAACAGAGGATTGTCCGAAAATATAGTTCCTTAAATAAATTGCAATACTGTCTAGATAATTCAATATAATGCCATTTTTGCCACAAAATTACATCATATTGTATTATTTAAACTTCTTTTCAATTTATTTAAATTTACTTTAAAAAAATTATTTGCAGGATTATATCCACACATTGCATTATCAGAGAATAAAGATTTGGAGCTAAATTCTGTAACTTTATTGAATCCATTTTATATCAACCGTGAACGATATGGATCCCAGGTATCTGTGGCACTTGTAAACTGCATAGGACAGTTAGCTAAGGTAAGTCTAACGAATTTTAAAGCAAAAAAATAAAATTTGACTTTTAGGTGGATACCGAATTGAGGTGGTCAAAATGGGACAACACAGAAGATATTCCTGCAACAATACCACAATTTTTAAATAGTAACTACCAAAGCGTACGTTTAGCAGCAATCAGAAACTTGCACGTAATGTTCAGCATGACCTGTGAAAACGAAGCTCAGTTAGCGAGACAAAAGGAAATTTTTAAAAGTGTTTGTCTAAAAGTAATCCTCCATTTTTAAGTTTCCAAATTTATAGTAATTTTTTTTTAAGTCTGTAGATGTTTTCAACGTTGTTGGTCATTTGAGCGACGAAAGGCAAATTGATGAAAGTGTTACACGTACTGCTAGTGCTCTTCATACTTACGCCACTTTAATGGTTTCCAGTGGTGTTTTTAGACAGAAATCTTTGTTTGCTCTACTTGAACTTGTTCACAACAAAAAGTTGAATCAAGGTTTGGAATATCTAAATTTAGCTTAAAAACACAGTAGACTTATTCAACTTATATTTTAAAATATTTCAACTTGCTTATGATCAATTCAATTGTAACAACCCTGTAAAAGTAAGATTTTTATTTTAGATTCTACTAAAAACGTTTTGGAATTGGTGGCCACAAAACTGAACATTACAAGTGCCTTAGAATTTTTAGAAAACAATTTAAATTATTTGATTTCCGAGTGGCATAGTCACAACTACAATTTGAAATTTTTTCCATTCTTTTTACTAAATTGCTCTTCGGAACTTGAGTTTTACACCAAATACACGAACATTGTTTTTCCGATGTTGTTCGTGAATAACTCTCCACTTTTAAATGAAATTTGTGAACATCATCAAAAAACCATAGAAGATGTAACAAAAGTAAGTTTATGCTTGATTTTAGATTATATTCTACAGCTTGACTATTTTAGGATTGTTTTCCGCACGTTGTATCCAAGTGTCTGTTAATTGAAGCATCCGAAATTTACGATCAAAGCGCTATTACTTCTCAAGACGTAGAATTTAAAAATAAATGTAACGAAAATTTTGGAAGAGTACTACAAGATGAAACGTACAACGGATTAATACTCAGCAAGTTAGACGAAGTAATCGGTCATTTACTCAAGTTTTGCTTTGATCCAGAAGAATTAAACGAAAAGTTTTCTATTTCGTATATTTTACCTGAACAAAAATCTCCAATATTTACAGTCGATATTGTCAAAAAGTGCATAATATACATGGTAAGCGAAAAACAATAATTTTTTATTTTTATTTTCATTTTTTTGTATTTTAGGAAAAATATTTAAATAATCAATCTTTAATAACCTACTGCACTTTGCGAGCACAGGGAAAGCTACAAAAAATTGTTCTTAATATTTTTGCAAACGTGTACCAGGTGCAAAGCACTGAAGAAAAAATTATTGCGTTTCATCACTGCACTATAATCGTCGATTTAATTATTCCGTTTCTAAAAGAAGAAAACGACTTTAGTACGTACTTGATTCGTACAATTTCCTACATGTTAATTCATTTAATAAGTAATGACTGTCAATCTGATTCCGTTGTTAACTTAATTTGCTGTCGCTATTTTCACACCTTTCTGTCTAACATATTGCCCGAAAATGCTGAATTGATGGAAGTTTTCTTGGTTACTTTTGTTAGTATTTTAATTCCTATTGCCAAGGGCAATACAAGAGTTAGTGATGAGTGCACAAAATTATTAAAATTGTTAATTGTTGAGTATGCAGCCGCCCTCTCAAAAGCTATAGAATTGTTAGATCCGTTTCCACAAGAAGAGAAGTTTGTCGAAATGCGAGACGTTTATAATCGAGTTCGGCAGGGGAAAGTTTACAAGTTGGAAGACGTAATTAGTCGGTTTTTGAAAACCAGTGTTCTTATGGGTAGCACAGGAAATCGAATCGAAGGTTTGAAACACTTAAAAATTGAATTGTCGACCAAAAAGTTAGAATTAAAGGAATTGTATGGGAGATTACAAGATTTGAGAGGATTTTCCGAAGATTGCGAGAAAAGCATTCTTCATCAATTAATTTGTGTGCTGGTGAAGCTGTCCTTGTCCACAGATACTAATGTAAGCAGTATTTGTGGTTTTTGTTAAAAAGTCTTGAGAGTTTTTATTATTTTAGGAGAGCATCGAAGCGACTCGTTGTTTAGGTGAATTAGGTTCTGCAGATCTATCAACAACTATTTTGCAAGCGGAACATAAGTATGGAAGTGAAATTGAAAATCCTTTTGAGCTTGTAACTGGATGCATAACTTCTCTTCTCACAAAATATATTGTAGATTTTGACATCAACGTCATTCGAGTAGCAAGTGAGGCACTCTACAATGTTCTCGACTGTAAAGAAGGCAAAACTATATTGGGTGAGTGGTTGTTTTATCGTGACTTAAATTTACAGCAAGATAAATTTGAAATTGTTTCTGCAGCCAGCAATACTAATTATGAACATGGTTTAATCAGTAAGGGATATATTTTTCCCTTCATTACATCGCGTAAAGTTCGAACCGACTCAAATTTTACTTTAAAAAGTAATTTTGTACAACTAGTTGATCAAAATTCATTGTGGTGTCCGAAAAATTTAACGCCTCATTCAACTTGGATCACGAAACTGGTCTGCACGATTTTAGAAACTTTCACGGACAAATGTTACTTGAAATCCTTGATTCCTATTTGTAAAGCTAAGGTAAGTGACGAAAATATTATTTTTGTTTTGAAGCAAATTCCAAAATGCACTTTTGTTAATACAATATTCAATCTTCACTATTTTAATCACTTCATTTATCTCACTAGAATACTAATGTTTTACCACTTTCTTACTATTTAACTCTATTTTCGACATGCTATGTACGATTGTAGATTATGCTTCATTTAACCGATGTGTTTCTTATTGATTAGTCCATAGTAGAAAAAAACGCGCGCTACGAAGTAACACTTTTATTACTTCAGACTTCTTTGATTTTATTTTGTAAACAAAATCAAATTAACAAATTGATTTTCCCTTCCCTATCATTTGTGCCTTTTAATTTAAAATTGGAACTCTGCAATTCTCTTGTTAACCACTTAAACTTTTTTTTTTTCATATTTAGGTTGAATTTGCTGAATATATCCTACCTCTAATCGTATACCTGACGCTGTTTTCAGGACATTTTAAAATTATTTCATCTCAAATGAAACAATTTTTTTTAACACACTGGAATTTAAGCATGCAATGTTACGATAATAAAGAAAGTATTGCAGTTAATAAAGTATCAGTTCAGTGCATGCTGAACGTTGTCCACTTTATTCGTATACAAAAAAATGTTCGAAATAGCAGGTGTGTTGTTTATTTGCATTTCTTTGCTTATCCTTATTATTTTCCATAAAATTTTAGAAAGATTCAAGAGTTAACACTAAATTATTTACATGTTGCTCAAGCCGCCCAATTTTGTACGGCACACTTCACCGCACTTCTTTACGTCGAATTATGGTGTCAGGAACGTATTTGTGAATTAATCTCCCACAATGTTTTGTTTTCTGTATCTGGCCTAACACCGTTAGATGTTATCATACAAAATGAGGAATTGAGTATTCAGCAGGCCGTTAGAAACATTTTAAGAGAGGTATTTGATAATAAACAGCAAACCTGGATGCTCAAGATTTTAATTTTAGAGTTACAAAAAAGTAGGGGAATTGGATGCGCTACATTCCTGCGAAACGATTGGAAATTTTAACAGTAATTTGCGGATAGAACGATATGAACACTTGCAACAATGGGACCAAGTTGCATTACATTATGACATTCAAGTATCTCAAGGAGATTCGTCCATGACTAGAAAATTATTAGAAGCGTTGAAGAGTTGCGGAATTTTTCAGTTGCCACTAAATTATAATAACGCCATGGAACCACAGTTTGAGTGCGCGTGGCGATTAAACCAATGGAATTTTAACAAAACTGAAACAAAAACGAAGCACAATTTAGAAGCCTACAAATATTTTGCTCTTAAGTCGATCCACGATAACGATGTCTCTAGTTTTAAGGAAGCAATAACTGATGCTAGAAGTTATGTCATAGATTGTTTACGACATGCTAGCCTCGAAAGCAGTAAAAATTTATATGAACCGTTAAGTTATTTACAAGCAATGAACGAATTAGAAGATTTTTGTCAAGCCAAAAAAAACGATTGCTTTGAAGTGCTTTTAAATAAATGGAAAATACAAGACGATATAAATAGAAATGAGTTTCAATATTTGGAACCAATACATGCTCAACGAATTGTTGCCCTAAAGGACTTGGTTGCATCAGGATGCGAAAGTTTACAAGATTATTTAATTGAAATGCATTTGACCTTGGCAAGTAAGTATTCGAAAAAAAATCAATTTAATATTTTACCTACTGAATTGCTTAGATTTAGCAAGAATAGAAGATAAGCGTAACATAGCAAATAGAACTCTTGGGATGTTAATGCATATCCCAAATTTGTCCTCTGAAATTAGAAACCGTATCAGAATGGAGGAGGCTCAATTGTATTGGTCTGATGATAAAACTACCGCGCGCCACATTCTTCGAAATATGATAAACAATTCTCCAAGCCCGCGATTGCGGTCTGCTGCGCTTAAACTATTCGGCACTTGGATGGTGGAAACGTGTTCTGAAAATCCACACACAATCATCACCGAGTATTTCATGATATCCATTAAAAATTTAAAAGATTTAGAGAAGAGCGATACCGATATTGCTAATTTGTGTGATACATATGACGTTCTGGCAAGATTTGCCGATTCGAACTATCAGCAGGTATATTCTAGAGTATGTAGATTAAGTTCTTTTTTAAACTCAAATATTACAGGTTGTTGCATACATAAAATCGTCGATTTTTGACCGTAAAGTTCAACATATGGAGAAATCTAAAGCCACCGCTTCAAAGATTAAAAAACAAAGCAGATCCCAGTTAGGTCATGAGGAAATGCGAGCCATAGCGTTTCACGAACGACAAAGTACCATAGATGACAATGAAATAAGTAACACTTATAAAGAAAAGGACATGTATGCTTCTTTAGCCATGAAGTACGTAAGGTAATTTCATTATTTTATAAAAGTAAGTAACATTTCTTTTTAGATTTTACATTTCAACATTGATAAATTGCGACGCCCATAATGTAAGAATGTTTAGAATTTTATCTTTGTGGTTAGAAAATCGAAACAATACCGACGTGGTACACTTGATAAACACCAACTTGTTGAAAATTCCAATTTATAAATTTATACCTGTTTTACCACAATTCGTTCCACACGTCACCAATAATGCAGAAGATTCATTTGGAATGAAGATAAATGCAGTAATTGGTAAGTTAACAGATTTCTCTATTCTATCTAATTACAGTGCAACAGAAATTAGTTTGTCTGTTCTGGTCAAGTGGCTTAGCTAGCTAAGGTGTCACTGAATAGCACGAGTGTAATCCTTCTGGAAGACAACTTTAAATATCATATTTTTCAATACCAAGTTACAAACTACGTTACTTAATGTTTCAGCCCATATGCAATTTACTCTTAAAATATTTTTAACTTCTATTTCAGAAAAATGTGCAACAGATCATCCTCATCATACTTTACCGATTGTTTTGGCATTAGCAAATTCTAATGAAGACAAAAATTATTATAATTCTACAACAAATACGTCTTCAAATGAAGTTCGAGTGGAAGGTGCCAAAAATATAATTGAAAAATTAAAAAGTCATGCACCGATGAAAAATCTGATTTCCAAGATGTCGTACTTATCGCACGCTCTAATGGAACTAGCATATTTGAACTCGAATAAATGCAAAGACGACAGGTCAAAGATGAAAATAATTCCTGAAGCATGTAATGTGACAAAAGTAAAAGATTTTAGCGACGTTCTATTACCTACCTATAATTTGCCTATAAGAAAGAACTGTAACTATAGTAACATAATCGGTAAGTTTTGATTTTGTCTTGAAACTTTTGTAAAATTCTTTCTTGCATAATTTTAGGTATAACTCGCTTTGAGAAAAGGTTTGCATTGGTCGGTGGTCTAAATGAACCCAAGCGGATTAGTTGTATGGGCACTGATGGAAAACTTAGATCTCAGTTGGTAAAAGGAAAGGATGATTTACGTCAGGATGCCGTCATGCAACAAGTGTTCACTATAATGAATGATTTTTTGAAGTCAAACAAGCAAACTTCAAAACTGTTAATAAGAACTTACAAAGTGAACCATTCCAAATTAGTCTATAATAAAAGTTTAATTCTTTTTTTTTATTAGGTTGTACCTCTTTCGCAACGTAGTGGTATTTTAGAGTGGGTTGATAATAGTATGCCCATTGGTGAATATCTTGTAGGAAAAGATAAACAACGTGGTGCTCATGAAATTTATAATCCCGGTGATATATCTCCACATAAATGTAGGAACGATTTTAAAAATATCGCAAGTCATCCTAACTCTGAAAAATTAGTCAAATATAAGGAGTTGTGTCAAAAGTTTAGGCCTGTATTTCACAAATTTTTTGAAAACTCGTTTGTATTACCTGCTGTTTGGTACGAACGCCGCCGAGCTTATATGTACAGTGTTGCCACTTCAAGCATGTGTGGTTACATATTAGGACTTGGTGATAGGCATGTCCAAAACATTTTGATCGATAAAAATACTGCGGAAGTAATTCATATTGATTTTGGTTTGTTCCTAAAAGCTAGTAAGTTTCAAATATTTAAACTAATGATTTTCAGGAATTGCTTTCGAACAAGGTTTGGTGCTTCCTACTCCCGAGACTGTTCCTTTTCGTTTGACTCGAGATATTGAAGCTGGTATGGGAGTTTGTGGAATTGAAGGCGTTTTCCGCAAGTAGGTTTTTTTTTAAATTTATTTACATGTTTAATCAGTTTATTTATATATAACAAATCGGTAAAGAAACAAAATTAATTTATTTAGTAATTAATTATTTATTTATTTCTTCAAGTTTTACTCTCCTCTCGGGTGGGTAAAAAATATATACATTGTATATTGAACGTAATTAATAGTTATTTTCTGTATATTATTGAACTTGACACATTTTGTTTAGATCTTGTGAAAAAACTTTAGAAGTTTTGAGAAATAATTCTGAAACAATAACCACCATTGTGGAAGTCCTTTTATATGATCCATTATATGCATGGACAATTACACCTGCAGAAGCCTACAGTCGCCAATTTAATGAAGAAACTGATAATTCAACCAATCAACCATTAGATTTTAGTGATCAAGGTAAGAGATTTTTATTTTAAACAGAGAATTATCTATCTACTTGAATTTTTCTCAAATTCTTATTGCAAAATATCATGGAATGCCTTCCAAGAAATTCCAAAATACTTACAAATAAAGCAAGCTATTGTAGCTGCTCGTAGCTAGTAAATCAAAATTTTGTCAAAAATAATATACTTCCATCACCTTATTTTACAGATCGCTAATTTTATTTTAATGTTTTCTCTGGTTTTGCAAATAATGTAGTTTTTAAGCAGTTTGATGAAAGCAAATCTCCTGAGTTGAATTTTTCTTGCGTTAAAATATACCATCAATGTACCAAGTCTTACATCTGGCACACAAGGTATTGCCGGAGCAGCTTCGATGGTGTTCTAAAGCTGCTACTGGTTCTCTAAGCGTTGTTGTTTTACATCTGAGGTAGCTTGCTAGGCTGGTCACAGATGGTGCCCTGGTTGTTTTTGTTAATTGTAGCTTACTTTAAACTGTAACTTACTCATCAACCCAGGGGAACCAACGACTTAACGTGCCCTCCAAAGCACGAAGACGATCAAAAGAAAGTTTGACTCTATTCGGATACAAACTGAGTTCTTAGCATTAGCAGTTTTCCACGCCAATGACTGTCTCACGTAAAAGATAGAATTTTATTTTTATTGCATAAAAAGGATATTAAAGGACCTTGAATTCTGAGGTGTCACAAAGGGTATTGTATCATTTAAGTTCTGTAAGTTAGGGAAGCTGTCTAGCACAATGCAGAGTACACAGTCTAGTCCCCCTTTTCCTATCTAGAAAATGTTCTTCTATGCAGTTTTTTGATATATCGTGTAGTTGACAAGAAAGTTAAGGTGATCGTTTTTAAATTGTCCATCTTGTAGATTACTTTTGAATTTTAAAACAATATTTGCACTATATAAATTAAATTTTTAGATAATCTTTCTGCCAACACGACTGCAGAAAGGGCTCTTTTGCGTCTTCGACAAAAACTGCAAGGTACTGCAGAAGGAGGCTCCACCAGTATCGAAGGGCAAGTAGAGAAATTATTGCAACAAGCCCGGGATCCCTCAAATTTGTGCAGGCTTTACAATGGCTGGCAACCCTACCTCTAATGTATTTTTTATAAAATATTTTTGTACGTTTGTTATCTCATTTTTAATTATTGTTAGTAGTTTTACTATTATATTGTATTAAACAATAAATTTTATAAAATATTGTGGCAATGAAACCAAAAAATAAATACAGATAAATCTTTATTTACAAATTATACCACAATTACAATTCAATTGCACAAAAAGTAAGTATAATATTATAAAACTATATCGTCACAACTAAAAAATAAAACACGACCTTAAAAGACAATAAAACTTTTCATGGGAATAAATTAACCATTACTTTTTATATATTACGAAATATTTTAGCAAAATTTCAAATTAATTTATCTTACATCTATGAATCAATAATTATTTATACATCGTTAAAACACCACTCGATACAACATAAATTTGTAACTATTATACCAATTTAAATATTTACAAGTCTCATATCAATAAATCTTAGTCATGCCAAACACTTAATAAAACTAAAAAGCAATTGCTTTAATTCTGTGCATTTATTTATAATATATAAATAAACTTAATTCTCGTCGTTTTTTATGTAACGTCCCTTAGAACTGTCTATTATTTCTTTTAGACATTTTCCGTACTCAATCAGCACTGCCTTATTTTGTTCCTCCTCAGTTAGTCCGTTATTTTGAGCGTTTGCAGCCATCAATAACATACACCTGCACGTAGCATCTATCACATCTGAGGTGATATAGCTGGATGCTTGTCTAAAAAAAAAGTAGTATTGAAGATTTTTGTTATATAATTACGACAGGATATAACGTACTTGCTGTTAGAATGTCGTTTCGGACGTAATTCTTGAATATTCCGTGACACGCCAACTTTTGTAAGCATCGGTGTGTACGTGGGAAGTGGAACATTTGCAATAGTTTGCATTTCCTTTTCGTCAATTGAATCTTCAACATTTCGACAACTAACACATTTGCAATTATTAGAACACGCAATTTTGGCCTAAAACGGTATCCCTGATAATGGCAACAAAAAAAAATAGAACAACTTACCTCGTAACATTCACAATAATTTTTCAAGCAGCCTGATCTTTTACAGTTACATCCTTTCGTATGTTTGCGTATCGACGCATCACCCATGTCTTTAGCTTTGCCAATTTTTGGTCTAAATGCACTCGGATTGCGTTCCAGACAACTTTTAATAGCTCTCTGTCGATGTTCTTCATTTTCCAAATTATTGAAACAATTCATACAGTTACACATATTACAAAATTCGCCATTAGCAAAGCAATCACAATACAGTTTTAAACATTGCGATTTTGTACAGTTGCACGGTTTCCGAGGTCGAATTCCATTCGATTCCATGTTAACCTCGGAAATGGTATTAGCCGTTGGTTCTAAAACTGCAGGTTTTGGTTTCACATTAGGCGGTATCGCAACTTTGGCTGTTGTTAAGTAATTAGCTGGTAGCATTACTAATTGGCCAGGTGCGGGCAAGTGAACGGTGTTTCCACAAGTCATTGCATTTGTTTTTATAGGCTTTGGTGCAATGTGTGCCGTTGTAATGCTCTACAAAGTAAAGATAACAGTAAATTGGAAACCTATTTTTTTGGGGGTACAAATTTTACCTCGCTTAAAACAACATTTGTCAATTTTGAACTGATGTTACCTCCAGGTGATATGACCGATAATTTTTGCTCCATACTTTTTGTTTGATGTGAATGTCCTCCAGAAACACTGGTCACAGTTGCACTTGTGATAGTACTGTCTGAATTCGAACTTGACGTTACCAACTTGATATACTGAACCTTAAAAATTTTGCACAGAAAGGTAACAAGATTTTCTCTCGATATTATTAAGATCTTACCCCTTTTCCTGGTATGTTAATTTGGTGAAGTTGTCCTGCAACCACCGGCTGACCACCCGTCACTTGAAGTATTTGTGTAGGCGAGATAATCGAAGAATTTGCGTTAGCCTGCTTTAGTACAATTCTTTGAGTGCCCTTATTCGATGACATCGACTGAGGGGCCGGTAAAATTTTTTTTCCCTAAAGAAAACAAAATTACATAATTTAAGAGTCGCAACAAATACAACACTATGGTAAGTTACAAGAGTGAACAACTCCATTTAAACAGTCATTGCGACTTGGACACAGAGTTTGTGTCGTAAACGTAGCCCGGATTTTATATAAATAATATCAACATCATAATTATACCATTATTAAATTCATCAACATTGCGTGCCCGTAAGCAATTAACGACAATCTTGCTTGCTTATAAGTTGTAACTAGCAGTTTTATAAATTTTTCATGTTTTTAAAAAACATGATAATATATTATAATACGGATGCGTAATAATTGTTGTTCAACTAACACTCCACCCTCCTCATTTCAAATTTTAGATTCGAAATGAATCTGCTGAAAAGTAGAGTGAAGTCTACAAGCTATAGTGCAGCCAATGTGAGGTCAACTAAATAGGTCCAAAAATACGTAATTTAAAAGTTAGATTGAAAGAACTCCTTAATCGATCTGGACACTCCCAATTCGGACACCATCACACCATTACCGTTGATGGAGTAAGAATCCTTCATAACAAGAAGAAAGAAAAGAAGGTAGACTGTTGTTTTGTAAAACCCAAGTAAAAAACACCAAATTCAGGCCCGTATTCCTGTATTTCATCCGACTTTGCAATTTATTCTATCTACGAGTTTGTTTTCTGGTAGTTGCTTATATTTGGAGGATATCGCCTGTTGTTATTTGTATTTCATCATTTCCTATCACACATTATCTTCAATGTTTGTATTTTCAACTAATTTTAATTACTGATTAGTAAGTGTTTCTTTGGTATTTTAACTGACTGCATTGTATAAATAACCTTCTTTGTAGTTTGCCTTGAGGATGAGATTCATAAATCTCGAAACTCGTCAGCAATAATTATCCAATAAAGTTCTATAATAGTGTATTTTATTAACCTTCACTCAATGTTAGGTCAAAATACCAGAGTAATATAAAAAATTATTAGGTGCAGTTTGCCAGCTGCTCCATTTCGAATTTTGTATCCAAAATAATTTATATCGTTTGAACCTTTTTTATTTTCTTTAAGAGTTCTTTAAATTTTAAAATGCTCTAATTTTGTTGTAACTTACCTGGGGAACAAGTTTGAAAGTTTTGGCTTGAGGTTTGGCGGTCGTGACACTTTGCTTGGTCACGATTTGAGAGTTGTACTTTGGTGAAATAAGTCCCAACTGTTGAGCTCTTGCGAAAGTGATGGTTTTTGAAGGTGAACTTTGCAGTAAAAGATTTGTAGTCACAGGTTTAGATTGAGTTTCTAAAAAATTATTGTTAAGTAACACGAATTCACTGAAAATGGATTCACTCACCTACTACCTTCTGAGGATTAATTTTTTTCATAATCACTTGCTTGGGTTGCAAAACAGACATATTTGAAGACTGCGTCCTTCCAGCAGGACATATAGTAATAGGTTTTCCTAAAGATAAATTAGCTATGCTAATGCCTTGACCTTGCGGTGACATAAGTTTTAAAGGTTGACCAGAAGTACCGCCCGGTAGTAAAAGTAACTGTTGACCCCCGGTTGACTTTATTGTGAATGGTACTCTGGCAGGTTTTGGAGCTATAGTAAGAGGTCTTAACGGGGGAACTGCGGACTTAACTTTGGGTATGATTTCTTGAGGAGACCGATTTCTTTCGGTTTCAATTTCAACTTCTTGAATATCAAACTCTGGTTCGACAACCACATCCTCGATCAATTCCTCCTCTAAATAAATCATTTTAACAAATTTAATTGTAAAAAACTAGAACATTATTTAATACCTGTGGAATCCATTTCGTTGCTCAACTCAATTTCACTTGATAATTCAACTAATTCTTCAAATTCATTGCCTGATAAATTGGACAAACTGGCCGCAGTTAAAGTGGTTCCATCGATCGTTAAAGCATCCACGAGTGCCTCAGCAACTCTGGAATTACCTAAAATAAAACACAAACATTGTCGATTTAAAAAGCTCACGTAATATCGAAATCAAGCACGAGCAAGAATCAAAGCATTTAAATTTAGAGTGCAACAAAAAAAATTTTAAATTATCAAATTCAAAAATTCAAATAAGTTTGGTTATGTTAAACAATGCATCACTCCCTAAATTCAAATTTAAATTATAATCACACCAATTACATCAGTAATACGTACAAAGTGGAAACAATAACATAATTTTCAACAAAAACTACGGGGTACAATAATCTGAGATGCAATCAACTACCCTCAATAATGCAATTTTTTGGTTGCACAACAACAAACAAACAATTGCACTTTTTTGGTAAACAAAGTTAAAATAAAACAATTGTTGGTCTGTTGCTTCAGAGCACACAAGAAATAACTCGAATTTATTTGCTAATATCTCGTCTTTATATCGACACCCGAAATTCAAGGCAATCGCGAGAAGCTTTAAAAATGTAGCTTATTTTAAATTCTCACGTACAAATGAGCGGAAAAAATGCAGCCAAGTACAATTTTTAATCTCCGTTTAATCGTACAATTAAAATAAACATTCACATACTTTCATATTTATATTCAATCTACGATTTTCATTACGGATTTAACCACCAGAAGAATAATTCAAACAGTCCGATTTCGTATGATCATTTCTACGATACAGGGGCGAACATTTTGAGTATAATTAGTGGAAAAAAATATACAAAATATTAAACATACCGTCCAAAGACATCGACATAATTAAAATATAAATACGTAAACGATTTTAATTTTAAACAAATCCAAACTATCAAATACGAAACCTCCCACCATAAAATATTGTTGATTTGTTAACTACCAACGGTCATAAACTTAAAACACTAAAAAACTACTAATTATCCGAATAATGTAAATTTATTTACAAAATATCAAACAAACAAATTAATTTCGTTCGAAGGACGACAAAATTTGTTCGATTCAAAAATTACAGCAAGTTTAAAAAATATTATATCCATAGGCGTCTCGTACGTTCGGGCGGTAAAACAAGCAACCCTCAATTTTTTTCAAATATGCATAGTCTTAATAATCAATCAATCTAAATCTGTCAAAGAAATCAAAACAAAACATTGACAGCTTCAAAAAAATTTTATTCATAAGAATTTTTAAATTTCTTTTTATTTTATAACTGGCTGTTTTTAATAACACTTTTACACTATGCCGACTGTTAGTGAAATTAAATGCAAGAAGAAACCAGAAATTGTAGACACATGTGGAGCTGTACCAGCAACGGATTGCGATGCAGAGGAAAAGAAAAAAAGTATATTTGATTGCTGCTTTGCAGAGATAGAACAAGACCGACTTGTATGTATTAAATTTAATTTAGAACGTTGTTTTCTATCTTTTTCTACCGACACGACGACGGAACGACGGTGAACTGGCAGTACGCTATATTTTTCAACACAAAATTTTCAGACTTCAAATATTTATTTCTAGGTCAAATGCTAAAAATTCTTTCAAATTAATAATCCATTCCAAAATTTGTGACATTTATCTCGAAATTTTATAGAAAGTTCAATGCTCTAAAATTTATTTTCTGAAAACTTTCTTTTCAAATGAACCTAAATATTTTTTTGCTATTTGTTAGCTTTAATTTTGTACATAACCAGTTCTTGATTAGGGCTGATATTTTAGAGAAATAAGCAAAAAACTAAAATCCGGGACCTTTTCTGTGCTTTCGTATTCTTCTTAACCCCCCCCCCCCCCATTTTGTAAGTCCGAGGACTTTTGGTATATTTGTGCTATGATTAGTCCAAATAATACAGCTCTTTAATTTTAAATTGGTATTTTGACATTTTCCTCTAGGCTCCCCCCCCTCCCTATTGAGCGTTGATTGACTGGACTAGTACTTATTCTAATTCACTGAAAAAATAATTTGAATTGCAAATTTTTATGGTAATACTGGGGAGTTTGGAAGAAAATATAATACAGAATAACTATAAATAAAGCAGGTGAATAAAACAAAAGAATTTATTCTGGGTGTTAAAAAAGATACTCTGTATGCTCATTTTGACATTAAATAATTTAATATTAAATTTCCACAACGAAGTGGCGACGGCGAAATGTCCTCAAGCACACTTTCTAAAGTTTCAATTATGGTCGCAACTAATTAGTTTATTAGTCATTAACGGTTACTTTCTATTTTGTTAAGGATTACTGTTTACTTGTAATTACTTTTAGATGTCATATCCTGTTAATTCCAGATAAGTTCATACAAGTTTTACAACTACCAAAATAACGCATAAACTTTATCATTGGATTTTATCTGTTATGTCTACCATTGACGCATATGAATAGATTAACGAGATTCCCACTACCAAGTGCGTAGGCTCAAAGGCCTATTCACTTTGTTGACTTCCCGTTTTAAATTATGCCGGGTTCTTAGGATTCATGTTACCTAACGATTTTTTTATTAAAAAATTTAATCGTTAATCCAGTCATGCGCGTCAGTAGTTGACGAATAACGGATAGGTTCCCGAAGGGTTATATACTTTTAAAAAATTCAACTGAAAAAGTTGTAGTTTCATTTCGATGGTTAGAATGGTGCGTATAAATAGCTAGGGTTCTTTACCTCTATTGAGGTCCAGCGTACAGCCAAAAGTGATGAGCAGAGCCGAACCAAGGGTATCTGCCGCCCAGATGCAAGATATAATTTGCCGCCCTTCCTCATCAGAACATCAAAAATTGTAAAATTCTGATTTAGATTCTTTAATAACTGTTAATTTGTTCACCCTTTCCATCCTCGGCACGCGACGGCCCTGGTAATGAGACAGTTCGAAGACCTTCTGTGTTGCTTTTTCGGCTATCTTGTATGCCAACCTAAAACCTCTTAGAATTTAATTTTACATTTCCTCAAAATTCCTCACTACTCTGAATTATTCAAAAATTCCTTTCGCGTTTTAAAATTCCTACCGACTTGAAGAATTGAAACAACAAAAAGACGATAAAGAAATCAACTTAAATTTTCTCAGTACTTACATTAGAGGTATTAAAATAAGACGAAACTGCGAGCCTGTTGATAAAATATTTTCAGTACGCCACTGCTATGGGCCGTTGTCACGAACCAAAACAACTAAACAAAAATTGAAACAAAATTAGTTTATTAATCAAGGTTTGACCAAAAGGTGAACCTCGGGCGACGCCCCTGGAGCACTTTTCAATTTATTTTTATCTTTGTGTAAAAAATATATTCAAGGGTTTTTTGTGGTGAACCTTTTAACTTTGTATAATTTTGTTTTTGCAAAATTTAATATTATATTGAACTGGGTTAAAATTCAAATCGTACGCGCCTGTGGCGACGTAGGTGGTAATAAAACAGCGCAATCACTCCTTTCGCACTTGCGCCTTACTTCTTAATTCTCGACTTGTGTCTTGAAGTGGTAGTGTTCATCGTGTCACTATTTAAAGTTTCGTATTTTTATTCGAATCTTCTTAAATTAATCTTTAAAAATAAGTAAGTAGACAACGGACTTTTCCTACACGTAAATTACCGATTTTATTTGTTAACATAACCTTCTACCATCTCAAATTGAAATGTCTGTAATCCTGTCTTACGAAAGTATCAAATACGTAAAATATCCTAACTGTTCAATTTTCCTCTTGCAAACCGTAAAAAAAAATTGCAACTTTTTCATACAATATTATTGGACTCTCGATAAACGTGGTTATTATTTTTACAATGTTACGTAACAGGCGGTTAAAAATCAATGAAATATTCGAAAATATTCCCATCGTAAAATTATTTTCAAAAAGATCAATACATACTGATAAGGCCATTACACAATTTTGGTACCGGCTCATGACTTAAAAAAAAGGGTCGAAGTACGTGAACCGGAAGTTAAAATGCCGGCTTTTGTAAATTTAACATTAATTATTCCAAAAGCCGCGAGTATATTTTTAGACATTCCAATAATTAATTCATTAAATTACTATTCGTTTATTATTTAACGAAAATAATTTTATTATATCTCCCACAACGAAAACAAAAATTAATCTTGGCGTTGGGCATGGCAAGACTACTTTTTTAAATCTCGTGATCGTCATGTGTTTTAGTAAGGAGCACACTTTCGTTTGTTTTTGATTGTTTTGCCGATTTAAAAATAACCGTCATTTTCGCAAAGGAATTAAAAAAAGATTCGCTACTTTTACGTTCTAGGTGTGTGCTAAAAATATACTTTACTTAAAGCTTGGTTGGTTTTTGCAACAATAATTTTTGTCTCGACGAGCAAAGTCGCTAATTTGTTGCTACGTATAATTGAAAGGAGTATGTATAACGATTTTTTTCACGCTTCAAGGTCCCATACACATTCAAGCATGGTCGGTTCAAGACGTTCAGTAGGAATCAAAACTTATAACAATTCGTACAATAAAAAGTATTCAAATACTTTCACCTCCACAGGTTCGCCATATTACTCTGGCTCGAACTGTGTTCTCTCGGCACTTTCGATGTTACTGACTAGATTGATATTCACCTACGGTAAATTAGTATTACTCCGACAAATATTAGCTATTCATAAAAATATATAACAGTTTTAAGTGGTTTATCTTGTTTTTATAACAACTTATACAAATATATCTAAATTATTATTATTATATTATCTAGACTAGATACCCGAAGGTATAAAAAAGCGAGCAGTAATAATTGCTGTACTTTGAAAGATTGTATCTACTATTAAAATGCAATAATATATTGTTGCAAAATTTTAATTCGCCTGTTGTTGATTCTTATTTCAACTTTTCATCCAACAACTCGAGGGTGATTATTTCCAAATTTATTGGGGTTAGAATCTGTGAAACATACGCATGTTTGTTTCTAGTGCTAGAATCTTCTATTTCTCCAAAGTAAGAAAGCCTTCAGGTTCTCGCTTATTTCTAACTTTTTAGGTCTGAGGGGCTTCGTATGGCCTTCACATATCACACCAGCGTCATTTATTTTCAATTTTACATTATTTTAAAAAATAAATAAATATGATTTTCTTACCCACTTTTAATTTTTTTTTATTAAAATTGTTTTTTGGAGGGAGTGAGGGCTCCAGCGAATACCATGAGAAATAAAATAAAAGAAATATTATTCCAACTGTAAAGTTGGAAGTTAACGTGGTCCTGAATCCTAGCACCGGTTAAGTTATAAATAAGAACTGGACCAGATCGTATTCACTGTGAAGTTGGAAATAAGTGAGAGTCGATGGGCCTCTGCGAAGCCTTCGGAACCCTGTGCGCTCACCGCATCAAACTGCTTATGATATGATTTACTTTTTACGTTCAAAATTGATGAGTTTTATTTCAGTTGTTAAAAAAAAAACGAAAAAAATATACTAGAATTGAAAATCTGATAAAAATGGGTAGTCGGATTTGGAATCAAAATTTTTTTTCTTTATGCTGTAGCTCAGTAGAGGTAAGAGCCCTAGCTATTTATAAGCATCATCATAAATATCGAAACAAAACTACAGCTTTTTCAGTTCGATTATTAGAAAAACTATGTATTTCTTTGAAAATTTATCAGTTATTAGTCAATCGCTGACGCGCATGAATGGATCAACGAAAAGAAAGATTTATGTACATCAGTGGTCGATAGATAACAGATAAAATCCTATCTTTGTTTTGCACAATGTCGTATGCTTTGCTACCTTGTTTTATCTTTTAAATATTATCTTATACTAATGCTCGACTTCTTCACTTCGAGATATCTTTAAGATGCGAATCTATTAGATAAATTAAATAAAAACAGTTGAATTTAAAAATTTGTTTAATCTTAATAATAAATAAAGCAGAAAATTTAAAATACAAGATATAATAATTATTGAACAATTCGATTGAAAACTGAACTTGAGAATTAAAATAAATATGATCTTCATAAACATTTTTAATAGAACTATTAATATCTAGACCTGTAAGTGAAAAGTTCCTTCCTAATGGTAACTTCATCATAATATCATTTTTGACTTTTTATGTACGGGTCTAGATATTATTTAATGGAACATGAAGCGTCGAATTTTATTCATAAAATATTTAATATCGAAGTTAACCTACATTACAGTTACTCACAAAATTATTCTGACGCTCCTATGCTAGCTGTGTTAATTGAACCGTACAAAGACTTTTTGATCATATAAAAATCCCTTTTGCAGCGATAGATACTTATCGGACATTTTTTTATTGCAAATTTAATTCTCTCCATTTTTCTATTCTTTTTTTGCCCAAGTAAAAATCTCCCAATATTCATTTTTTAATTGATTACATTAATTTTGAATAACTATTTTGGACCCTTGTCAAATTTGGCGCTCGTTTTCATTTTTTCCATTGTTGTAATAGTAGGCTATTGTTAAGTAGTAATCAAGTTGTTGTCATTTTGATAGATAATTTTATGTGTAAGCTTTACCACTTTAAGTAACTAAAATGTGGTTCTTCGGGGAGTTTAAAGTAATTGTTACTTAATATCACGGAAAGCAATGTATTGATAATAAAATTTGATTTAGATAATGGCACCTCCACCATATTCGGATCTCGGCAAAAATGCTCGTGACGTTTTTGGAAAAGGATATCACTTTGGACTAATCAAGTTAGATTGCAAAACCAAAACGAGTTCTGGGGTTGAATTTAGCAGTGGAGGTGTTTCAAATCAAGATTCCGGCAAGGTTGCCGGTTCCTTAGAAACTAAGTATAAAGTGAAAGAATATGGTTTGACGTTCACCGAAAAATGGAGCACCGATAACACACTCTCTACGGAAGTTGCAATTCAAGATCCAGTAGTTAAGGGTTTGAAATTATCTGCAGATTGTACTTTCGCACCTCAAACTGGGTTTGTAATTTAACAATACCATTATATTTGCAGACGATCATTGTTTCTTTGTTTTGCAGAAGTAAGACTGGCCGCGTTAAATCCGCATTCCAAAACGATAGTGTTGCTGTAAATTGTGACGTGGATCTCGACTGGAATGGCCCATTAATCTCGACTGCCGCCGTTGTGGGATACCAGGGATGGCTTGCTGGCTATCAAACAGCATTCGACACTCAAAAAGGAAAACTTACCAAAAATAATGTTGCTCTTGGTTTTTCCACGGGCGACTACATTTTACATACTAACGTGTGAGTACCTACTGCTTAATTGTTATCCTCTGTACAGGTTTGGATAATATGTACTTTTATTATTTATATTAATTTCTCAAGATCACAAAGAGTCATTATTTAGTATTTAATTGTCAAATATTGAAAACGTTTTACTTATATTAGTGATACTAGCGATGATGGACAAGAGTTTGGTGGATCCATCTATCAAAAAATTTCGCCCAATTTGGAAACTGCCGTCCAGTTAGCGTGGACAGCTGGTGGTAACAACACACGGTTTGGAATTGGAGCCAAATACGATCTAGATCAAGATGCAGCTATTCGTGCTAAAGTTAACAATGCAAGTCAAGTTGGTTTAGGTTACCAACAGCGTTTACGTGACGGTAGGTTTTCATTAACTTTTTAAAAATATTCTGCTTATACTTACACCTCTGTCGTTTTAGGTATCACTTTAACTTTATCGGCCCTTATAGACGGAAAGAACTTTAATAATGGTGGTCATAAAATTGGTATGGCACTAGAATTGGAAGCTTAATCGTTGCGGTGTTGATATCTTTAGTATTTACCATTGTACGTTACGCCTATGTCCTGTAGATATTTCATGTGAAGGTCAACATTTTAAAATATACATGTATTGATTTTATATTGACTACTGTCTGTCCTTTACTTGTGTAGTAGTGTGGGCAGAAAGAGCATTACTTTTTTACTTTTTTTGCATGCTTTTTCAGCTGCACATTATTATAATTTTTAGTATCAGATATATTATACTTTATAAAATAAATCACTTCACTGAACAAAATCTGAAAAAAATATTAATTATCGAATAAAATTCCAAAAATTGTTAAATCAATATTATGTATTTGCAATAAATACAATCGAAATTAACAAATATAGCCTATTGTTTCTTCGCTATCCACCTTTCTTCCTACCTTTGTTTTCTGAAGTTCAGAGGTAACGTAATTTTAATATAATATACAATACATATGTTTTGAGGTAAAAGCTTAGTCAATTAAAGCAAAAATATTTGCGATATGAAGGTATACAAGTCTACAAAATATATTGTTGCTGAATTAATGCGAAATATTCAACTCGGTTTTAAACTTGACACGGCAAGGACTTGAATAATGTAATAGAATGTTTGGCCACACGATTCCTGATTTTCAGGGAAGCAAGATAGAAAAACTGAAAAATATCAAGTAGTTAAATGCTTGATTATTGGGTAAGAACTAAATCAAGCTCGTGAACTTGAAATTAAAATGAATTATGTTGCCAACAGTCAAGTAAAGCCAAAATTTCAGTTTTGAAGAAGTGCTGGTTTGTATTACCTACAAATTCTTGAAGGCAGCAATTACAGACTACAGGTTTGAATAATTCTTATTACGTAAAGAAGGTATCCAAGTTCTGGAAAAATTGGAGATCAGGAGAGTGTTGAGGGTGAGGTAAAACTTCATATTCTAACTCAAAAAGTTTTTTATGCAGCCATTGTCCTGATCGTCACCCATTATCATAGAGCACCCATTTTTTATTGCATGTTACAATAATTAGTTTCAGAAATGGGTTCATTTTGCTCGAAAACACGGTTACATGTAGTAGTGAAAGTTTCTTGTGTTTTGTTAATTTATGTTTTCAAGATGACAACTTACAGTAGCAATGGACACATTCAACTTATCTGCAAGACATTGTATTTGTTGATGAATTATTTTTAACTTCTGTAAGAAACTCCACATCATCTTATGCTGCTAGTCGGTCGTCCATAGGCTCATTTTGCAAACCAACGCCATACTTAATATTCGGTACATGTATTCTCTCAAGTGTATAACAGTTGATTAATTTCACGAATTAATTCAGTCACATTTAGCCCTTTTTAAAAGAAAAATCACAAAAAAAAAGCACAACAGAATATCTTTTCAGGTAACGAAATAGGTTGAAATACAAAATAATTTTCTGGTTTTTAGAATAAAAAAATAATTTTGACTGTAAGTAAACATGTCTTCACCAGTAGCTGGTCATTTAAAACTGAAAAATATCGGACATTTGATATGAAAGTACCTGATAAAATTTTTAATATTCTATTGAAATATCAAGTAAAAGAAATATAGATTGAAACGTCCAATACTCAAATTTTGTAATGCGGTGTAACCAGCCAAAAATTAGTTTAAAAAAATTATAGTCAATTTTATGTATTACAAATAAATACATTGAAAATAATAAAGTATTTAATTAAATAAAATCTTAAATTAGTGAACCATTTGTTCGTCCATCACCCTGGATATCCATTCTGGTTCTGTTTTTGATATTAATTCGATTATCGAGTTCACCTGATAGCACAGAGATTGAATTTGTTTGTCCCATTGTGGAAGAGTTTCACGTGCTATAAAAAAACAATAGCTAGAGACAAACCTACACAATTAATATGAAAGAACTTACTTTCAAAGTGCACAATCGAATCAATTTGATCGATGTAACCATTCATACGACTTTCGGTAATCATTTGGCTTGCAATTTTTTCCGCTTTGGAAGGATGGATTTCGAGTAACGCCCCTAACTCTTCAAAAGTGATATTATTATAAAGTTTGCTTGCTGACAACAAATTGTGTTCTATAACAGCACGATCTAGGATCGTCGAGCCATCCAACGTCTTGGCTTTCTGATGAGGTTGAAGTAACGCTTCAAATTCTATAAGTTCGGTGCGTCGAATAATTCGATCTAAATACATCTTTTCTAAAATCGAAACGGCGGGCAGCTGTTGACAACGTTCGTCTTTAAAAAGAGTGGCCAACATGCGTGAACGTTGTTGTCCTGCCGATGCCAGAACGGTACAAATTAAAGCACTTCTTAAGGCCGTCATTCTTTCATCTTCATGGATGATGTTACGATACGATAATTCGTTATATCTTTGGGCAGCTTCTATAAATTTACGGCGATAATCGAGGACACGGGCGTAACAAACTTTATAATATATTTGAAGTTGTTCGTTAGTAGTTTCGGCTTGAAGAATTGATGCTCTGTTTATGTAAGCTTCAGCTTGAACAGGATCGTCGTCTTCGAGATATAATCGTGCAATTTTTAGGTACGTTTCTAATTTGTAATCGATGGTGTATTGCCTAAAAATTGACTGGTTATCAGTAAGAACAAATTTGTAAATAATTATTTTAAAATTTTAATTTCTAATCGGTTTTTATATTATTTATCATTAACGCCAGGATAAAAATACAATTCAGTGTAAAATGTATTTCTGATGTACAATTCTGAACTTGAAAGTGGTAGGGGTGGAGTTAAAATATTATAGTAAAAGTCAAACAACTGAAATCAATAAGCTAGAGGCACCAAGAAATACAATTTAAACTAGCCAAGACAATTTTTAAGGGTGGATCGTTATAGTTTGGCGACCCTATATAATATAATGAAAATTTCTTGGGGTATTAGTTTAACTATCAAACATTCGACTGCTGTTTTCAGCTAATCTTTCGGTCTCTTTTTTTTTAGGGATCATGGCCAAATAAAATTTGCTAACCTATTTATAGAAATTGGATATATACTCTGTAAGAAGTATATGCACAATAGCAAATTAATCGTTTTACAGTTCAAATTTTACTACCCGCTACTAAATTTTAGTGATTTAATTTGATTTGTTTATTTCTGTTCAATTACACATTGTAGAAAAATAAAGAACAGGTTACGTTATGTGTTCAAGCAAAATAACGCAGCCGGTTGACCGTTAATGGAATAAGAATCTTTCGGGATTAAGCAAAGATGTCAGAAGACCCTCTGTTTACATTTTTCAAATCATCTGATAATGACCGAGATTAGGTTTAAATAAAATTTCCTCACTTTTGACCAGTTTCTAAAGGTATTCCGACCAAAACCGATGCAGCCTCGCGCCAGTTTTGATTTCTTTCATATATATCGGCCAAGTGTTGACGTATTGCAGCCACTTGTTCTTCAAATGAAATAACACGAGGTTGTACTTTTTCTAAGGTGTAATGCGACACCACCCTTGAAATATTATCGGGTAATTTTAACAAATATCCACTCACGTCGGACAGAATTTGACGCGATATTACAAGACTGACATTTTCATTTACCACTAAAAAAAATATGTGAGGTTACAATTACAAAATCTGAAGGTTTTATGTTTTCTTACTAGCTTCTATAAAAATTTGAAGACATTCGATTAATAGTTCATCATTTGAATCGCTTAAAATTACTTCCAGCATAGAACGATACCTAAAATTTACAAAATAAAAATTTTGAAAAAAACCAAAGAAAATAGTAATAGCTCACTTTTCGGCTTGATCTTTATGAGTACCACCAGAAGTTACGATATTAGATAATTGTTGCCTAATATTGGCAGTATTAGAAGCCATAATTAAGGTTTTTTATTTCAAATTGTTTAACGATCGGCAAACACAACAAACTGTCAACGAGGTGAAATTTGCTTTTCTGATAAACTCGAAATGTAATCTAGAGGGCACTGTAAATATTTCTTAAAATCATGTACAAGGTGTTGGTAAGATTGTTGTTTAAGGATGGGGTCCAAATTTTGATCGATTATTATTATTAGTCCAATTTTGATTACTATCAAAGAATTGACTAATAAACTAAAATAAAGTAAACTAAAAATCATTTACTTTTTTTTTAAATAAAGGTGAATTAGAATAGGATCTAAAAATACAGGGATCTCTGAGCCCACGCATTTGGTAAAACATTCCTGAAGACCACCCAAATTCGAAAATCTTGGATTAGGCTAAATTTCGTTAATCCATTCCTTCGCGTCAGTGGTAGACAGACGATGGACAAGATCCAGTTTATGTAGTTTATTATATTATTAGCATTATACATATTATCAATGTTTGAATAAAAAAATTAATTATTTTCTATAGCTGATATTAAACTGCAGTTTGTTCAACTCAAATAGTAAAATAAGTGGCACTTTAACCGCAAAGGTAGATAAAGTGCTTAATTTTTACTGAAATTACTTTTGAAAGATTGCAAAATGTTTGATGTACCGTCAAGTTGAGTAATTTCGGACGATTTTAACGTTTCTTCTTCAATATAAAATACCATGTATCAAATATCGTCATGAAATATTATTTTTAGGTGCCAGTGCTTATAGGTCAATCTAATATCGTTAAAAAATACGTAATTTTTATAGCGTAAGTAAAAAAAAAAATATTGTGAAATGTCCGAAGTTAGTACAAAAGCAGGGTAATTTCGGACGCCCGATTCTCGATTCATTTTCAGAACTATTAAAATGTAAAAACAACAAAAATATAGCAATTTAAGACATATTGTTAGTTCAACGAAATGGAAACTGAAAATTAGTTTTAAAAAAATTTTTATGAAGTGTTTGATGGTACATATAAACTTATTAAGACTCACAAATAAATTCGATAGGGAAATACGTACATTTTTTAAAATAATTTTAATATATAAAGAAATAGTACCCTCGCCGCGTCTGTGGTGGATCCAAAATAGAGAAGATTTGCTCTGATGACATTATTTATGTCGGGAATGTCGGGAAAAACAAAACATTTATTTTTCTACCTAAGGCAGTTGATTGTATAAACTACATTTTTTATGGCTTCCACTCGAGCACTGAATTTGCAAATGAATTTGAAAGAGCAATATTTTGAAAAATTGTTTATATATATATTACACTAATGTTTAAAAAGTATGACATGCTGATACAACATAAATATAATAGCTTTCTTACCTGAGGAAGTATCAAAGTATATAAATTTTAACATAAAACGAGGCAAACTTCAAACATACGCTGCTAACACAAATATTGGATCACGCTGACAAAACTCAAAAATAAGTCGGTACATGAACAATAGAATATTTTGCCTATAATACAGAAGTTCAAAATTTGACTGCAAGCTGTCACTAGCAAAACGCAAAGAGTGTGCGTCATTTGTCCGAAATTACCCAGCAGTCCGAAGTTATACCATTTGACGGTATTGTAAACTAATTATTTAATTTGAAATTGTTTTTTTTCTTGTACAATAAATTGAATTTTATACACGATGATATTGATAGATTCGCAAAAAATAATTCACTTGTAGCTTCGTTACTTTAACACTTTCTGCTCGTCGATATTAAAAAAAAAGCTGTATAAAACTTTTTAACATTTAATAAATTAGTAATGGCAAAAAGTCATACAAGCACGCTATAATATGAAAATATAATAACACACATAATTTAGTTACCACTTCTACTTATGAGTAAAAAAAGTGTTAATCATATTTTTGAAATAATTTTTTAAACTATGAAAATATTACAGAAACAAAATTGTAGAAAAACGTGGAAGTACTTTGAGTGACTGCATATTACAAAGCCCTATCTATACTTTTATAGAAGTGTACCTTAATTTATTTGTATGTACAAATATATGAGAAAATTAAGTAGCATAAAAAAATACAAGAACTTAAATACTTATAACCTTTCACAGTCTTCTATATAAAATTAAAAGTACTAAAATTAAACATCACAAAAATTTTGGTAATGATTATGCTCTTAATTTACTATAGAAATTGTCAAGTCATTATTGGGGTGTTCCAGACCTTGGTTTGCATTTTCCGTTATAAACAAACTGTTGTCGTCCTCCTTATTTCTCAACGATTCAATATTAGTTGGAGTAAAAGACACTACATCATTTAATATTGCACTATCTTCAATTATTTGCGTGTTGTCAGTCGTCGGTAAGGGGTCAACCTCTTCGTGTGCAAGGCTTAAATGTTGAGATTCAGTGTTAATTTCGATCAAAGGTTCAATTGTAATGTGTTCTTCGTTGGACATTTCTAGCCCGTATTCGTCTTCAGAAGCTTTAGGCGATCTGCATTCTTGTTTAATATTCGACATGATTTCTGTAAAAATTAAAAAAATAAATAAATTTTATAATTTTATGTTCGAGCCATTTACCCATAGGAAAGCTGGGTTTAACTTTACGTGGTCGTCCTCTTCCACGTTTTGGACCTAATAATGGAACTGATATTGTAGGAACTAAAACATTAGCTATAAACATAAAAGAAGCTAAAATTTGGTATTTCGTCTTACTTAGAGGATATTTTCTGGGACGTCCTCGTCCTCTTTTCACCTTTCTGATGAACTGAGCTGCCATATTTATTTGTTCTTCCACCGATAATGTTTTAGGTGGTTCTGAAGGATTACTTGCTATCATGTCGGCGGTCTTTTCCTAAAATCACCAACAAGGCTTTTAGGTTACACGTGCTGATATTGAGGAACAACCAAGTTCATCATTTAGTTCTTCGGTTACTTGTTACGACAACCTCTCGGAAGCGGGTAGTTTCTTACCTGTATGTGTTTAATCGTAGTTGGAATATTGCAATCATTTCCGTGGCTGGTTCTCACATGTTGCTTCAATTTATCTTGTCGAGCAAATGTTTTATCACAAAGCAAACAATTAAAAGGCCTTTCGCCGGTATGCATGCGGCGATGCCTTGCTAAGTGGGAGGAACGTGTAAAGCTGAAAAATAAACAATTTCATTGAAAACAAAGCATTAGGTATAAATACTTGCATTATACTGTGAACCGCAACATTAATTGCCCAATAGGCCAGTCAATAATGAGTTTAATACCAAAAAGAAAAATTAAAGAATAAATTTTAATGTCTAGAAATTAAATCGATTGAAGTATGGAAAAACACAGTTCCTGTATTATGTTCTTCAGCTAAACTTGATATAATAAATACGAGCAGTACTTCGCTCGATCTCGGTCCCGAGTTCAATTTAAGCACGAAATCGACCAACCAAAATAAAAATTTCGTATTTAAGTCGTGCTAGTTTTGCTCCAGCCAAGCATCGACTATTAGTACGGGCATTATAACAAATGATAGGTAACCTGTAAATCGCCTTGGTAAAGCAGGTTTAAATACATACTCTTTATTTTTTCTCATAAAACTTATTGACTGGTCTATCGATGCTTTGAATTACCGAAATCTTAAAATATAATAATTTGATAGCACAGTATAACATCAATGAATATTTTTGCAATTTTTGCGTTCAAATAAAAAAATAGTGCTGTTAAAAAGAAAAAATAATAGTATTTATAGAACAAAACATTCAATTTTTCTTTATGGGAAAAAAGTTTATAAATTACCCGAGCGAAGAAAAGTAATATTAGTCTCGAGTTATATACATATTATTAAATATACATTAAATTTTGCATTTCCAATCACAAATTTTCAACACGATTTTTAAATAATTTAAATAACCAAAACAAAACGGATTTGGTTTCTTATTCAACAGCAAAAAACACAAAGGAAGAGGGGCTTACCCAACAGCAGCAGAAAACTAGGTAGCCCTCCCCCTATTTATTCTCCCTAAAAGGGAAAAAAAATAAGTGCTTTATTGTCAGAAATGCAAAAAATATATTTAGCCCTTTAAAGCTGCAAAAGTTAAAAATAATACAAGATATTAAAAAGATTGCATGCCCCAGCCTGTATATCAAATATTAACCCATTAAGGCCTACACTAGTTTTATGCTAAATTACAAGTTAAAAGATTTGTGTGTTAAGTTAGTATTATAAATATTATATAGGTATCTAAAGGAAATTAGTAAAATATAAAAATAAAACATATTTCTTCAAAATAAAAATATACTATAATATTCATTTTTCATTTTCAAAAACAGCCAGTTTTTTACTAAAAGAAACAGGCCTACCTTGCTTGGGCTCGTGAATTGCAAATTAATAGTGTCCCATAGACCGAAGTGAATTATCCACACCATCAGCAGATATCATATATTTAATACTACCGTTAAATTTTAACAAAACAAGACATTTAGCATTTGTTATATTATAATATATATCGCAAAGTCAGGGCCGCACTGAGAATTTTTTTCCACTGGGCTCTCAGACGACCAGCCCTATTACTGTTAGCTGATTTTACATGTTTATTTTCAAAACTTAACAGTAAATATTAATTGACCGGCAATAGTACAATATATAATTATTGCATCAGCCTTCGCCCAGTGACAATTATGGCTGGTATACCTTTCGCTAATATTTTAAGCTTCAAGATTTTACATTATTTAATACTACTACAATATTCATTGACGCTGCGAATAATTCCCTCCAATGTGGTTTGGAGAGGGCTTTAGTACTACTGCACACGACGTTTTGTTGATTAGAGATGTTAAACCTATATCCTGGTGTCCCTTTAAACCCGAGAACAGCGCATTTTGAAAAGTTACCGAAAGTTTTGTCCGTATTTGGGTATCCAGAAGAATAGAATCCGTTTTGGTACAATGGTTATTTACAGGGTATGTGTATTGGTAGAAGTGGAATTAGAAATGTGGCTAACGTTAACGATCGCATTTCGGCAGGTCGATATGACAGAGGTCATATATGTTATACAAGGTATGCGCAGATTTTAAAATTGTTGTAAAACAGATTTTCAAATTATAAAATTGAATAGCAAATATTATAACAAAGTTAAATGTTTAGTTTTGTCAAGATTTAATGTTAATTATTAAATATTTCAATTACATCTTGTAATTTAATGGGGAAATCCCGGGCCCAATTCCTTTCCCTGCTTTTCACAATTTTTAATATCAACTTTATAGGAAAAAGCTTAAATCCGGCGTTAATGGGTTAAAAATAGTTTACTATACCATATCACCAGTTTAAGGAAAGAACCCACAGATTAAAAGTGAAATTACTCCAGTCATTTGTAATGGACCATTGCAGTATCATAACTACTCTATAACTAATCTAGCGTTTACACCACTTCACCACAGTATGTCACAACCGTTAATGATACTATAATGATCACTACTAATGAATAAAAGTGAAGAGAGAGAATCAAAGAGGGCATAAAGTAAACGTTTTATGCCAGTTTGCAACATCTTCATTTAAAATTTAAGCTTTTCTTAAATCTAATTCCAATCAATAGTCAAACGGAATAAGCAGCACTTAACGATTTAAAGAATGCTTAATACTTTAAGTGAGAACTGGTGCAAATGGGCACTAGAAAATTAAGCTCAAGGTAATTCAAATTGTTAGAATGGCCTAGATAGATAACCAACACCTTCACTAAAAGCAAATTTATTATTGAAATATAAAACTACACTATAAAAAAATTCGAATTTATTCAGTTTTCCAAAAAAAAATCTTCATAACACAAAGTAATCACAAAGTGAAGTAAGAATTTATATTAATATAAAAAAAACTACATCGCAAAATTATAACTCTAGATTATTTAACAATATTGTCAAAGGCGAACTGGACCGAACGAAAAACTTTTGGTGACCGTCGATGTGGTAATAGCTTCAATTCGTGTAAAGGCGAATGTGCAATGGTTATTCAAATTAAACTGCTGATTATAAAATCCAAAATTGATGTAAATGAACGAAAAGCGGGTTAGATTGCGCTAATTAAACTGGAGTTAGTAATTCTATATAATATCTATGACTCGAGGGAAATTGCTAAATAGTTACACTAAACAATTTTGAATATTATTTAGATGAAATTAATATAAATAACAAAAATTAAAGCAATCCAAAGCCAAACATAAATCTTTAAATTATTAGGTTCCAAATGTTGTCGCTGGTATATTTTATCTTCTAACATGCCCTACTCCAATTAAAAATAATGTAGCAATCTCATGTGGCTCAGTCATTAGCTATGATGAGAAGAATTCAATTCCTGTTGTAGAAGACAGCAGATGATTTCTGTTCAGGAGTTAAAATTCCCACACCCACACATCAAGGCAAACAACATAAGTGGTAACAAGATTATATCACTTGAGTGTAGATGCATCGATATCTCACCATAATATCGACACTTTTTCGGGAGGCAGGAAAAAATTTAAAATGGGGATTACGTCTATTGACCTAATTAATATTTAGTTATTAATTAATACTAACCGATATTAATAAACTATAAAAGTGTAGTGCTTCTGATGTTACAATATACTGAGCGTATACGTAGTTGCTCCAAAGCCAAGTCTTTTCACACCTGGAAGAAGAATAAAAAAGATCCAAAAGCTAACATTTCGCATTAAGATCACAAAGAATACCACTTCGATACCACAAAGATTTGAAAGCAGCAACAAAAGTTTAGTTAGTTTCTGCATCAGGCAAAATAAAATGCAACTACAAGAATGAACAAAGTATATGTAGCTATATAATATACAAGCCTCAATTATTAGGGTTGATCTGTGTCTCGGGGTTAAAAATATGAGAATAAAACCAAAGAAACCCAAGTTACTTACTAACATGACGACAAGATTTGAGAAAAAATGAGTGAATATTGTTCGCCTTTCAATACGGTCAGTCCGCCCCTGTACTGCTTTTTAGATTTAAAATTTCCCTCGTTGTTTGAAATAATTACAAGAATTTAAAATTACTTACTATAACGTTGTATCTACAATGTGATGAAGTTTTTTAATATGTAAATTAATATTTATTACGAATTAGCTGTATGTGGCTCGCCTTCACCATCACACTTGCTCTGTTTGAGTCTGGGACAATTTTGCTGAGAAGTTTGTCCACTAACGCATTTTTTTTCGTCACCAATATTATGAACATTAAACAAATGTCTTTGCATGCCACTCGTGGAAGACTTTTTACAACTTAGTATGCTACTACAAAGTTGGCATTCCCCTTTATCTTTATCAATTTTATTAAAATATTTCCACACTGACGATTTAGAAGTAGAACTAGCACTTGCCGTGGCACTAAAATTTGTAAAATAAAACATAAACTAAACCGCTCACACTTGGAACTAGCATTTCTCGCGTTAAAAAAATTAAAAAAAAAAACTAAAGCTTCCGAGTTTTACTTTTAAAAGTAAGCAACCAAAATCGCACAATTACGCAGCAACATTTTCCAGAAATCAGAAACGAGAACTTCTGGTTCCAAAAATCTACTTAAAACTCACCTGCTCGGACAAAATTCGCACTTGTGTGGTTTTTCCATTTTGTTGTGAGATTTCTGATGAATCAAAAAGTCTCTCCTGGATGTACATTTAAAATAACAAAGGGAACACACAAATTCAGAATCATATTCACTTTGGAGATTACCTTCAGGAACCGATGAATGCTGCAGAAAACTTGAATCGCTCTAAAACATTTGATAATTTTCAAAAACCTCGTGGATTACGAAATTATTATAAATTACATCTTTGCTGAACGATCTGTCTAGAACACTCTCATTTTCCCAATCTTTTTCGGCCACCACACATTCGATTTTGAACGGAAGATCATTATCGGTCGGTTCATTTTGGAAACTATCATCCACGTCTATTTCTAGAAAGTAAATGTTGAACAAAAAAAAATTATAACTCAGTTAAACTAACCTGCAGGTATTCGGTTTGATATGTTTTCTCTGCGATTGCCAAAAATTGTGGTTCTTGTTTGGCGACTACCTTCATCTCGACGATTACTTTCCAACGAGTGTGGATTGCTCACCATCCTTTTCTTATTTAAGAAATGCGAATGAAATGATGCACCAGACGTCGTAGAAGTGGTGGGCACCTAAAAAATGAAATCATAAATTTTTAGTTACTTAATTATGTAATTAATTTAGGTACTTCGTCAGGATGAGGTCTCTTTTTCTGGGAGGACTTTTCAACTTCGCTGCCGGTACCTTTACTCTGATTGTTGCCTTCGCCTTTCGACGATTCCTGATAAATTCCCTGATAATTTTCGAAATTTTCAAAGCCTTTAATTTCCAATTCAGAAGCGACACATATTAAATTATTTAATAAACTAGCCGGTATATCGATAAATCCTTTATAAATGTATTCCAGTATCATCTTCATTTCTTGACAACGAATTCCACGTATAATAATAACTGGATGTTTGCACGGATTATCTTGAAATATCTTTTCAAAATATGCACTGCATGCCGAGAGTATAATTTTGTGGGCACGTAACAAGCCATCACGGCATGCAATTGTTACGTCCACCAATTTATTATCTTCATATAAAACTTGAAATAAACTGCTCACGTTTTCCAAGTGGTTGTCCCACACAAGATGTAAAGCGTTATTAGCAGACATCTGTAAAAATGCATAAATCAAATTACTACAAAACATTCAGTGTATTAGCAGAAGCATATTAGACTACAATAATTTTGAAATTTAATTAATTTGAAAATCACTAACATCTGCTACCGATAGTAGGAAATTTTGAATTTTTTAGTCGAATCAAATATATTTACTTCTTAATTTAATTTGTAATCCGGCACTGCGCTGTGTAATTGTTGAAAATTAAGTATTTCTAGAAAAAATTAATTGTTTTATTTTTTTTAAATATTTCGTTTGATGCTGCAAATGTTAGTTGACGGATTAGGTGTGGAAATGGCAAGTCGTGTTGACAAAGTAGCTCTGAATATTGTCAACATATTGATAAAATAAAAAATATAGAGTATTTTAGTCTTATATTTTAGAATTAAAAATGCCAAATACGATGAATCGACTATGAAAGTTTTGAAAATTTTTATTTTAAATAATCACTTGACCCCCTATTAAAATACTCTCTATTGTGTATATATAATTGAGATAATAACGGTGTAATTTTTATATAGGAGTAATTGTACAATGTCGTTATAAAAGAGTTGAAGGCCGAACTTTAAATCTACAGGGGTCAAGAAGAAAATTAAGTGCAAGAACTTAATTTCGTCTTGCAGAAAAGATATTCATATCATTAATTAATAAGTAATTTAAACGGCCATTAGTCTAGTAGTTGGCATGATTAACTGCTGGTATCAAGAAACCTGTTTGAATCCCGACAGAGATTATGTGGCCAGAGGACACGTAAAGCGTAGGCCTCAACAGATTCACAGGCACTTCCTCCAATCTAGTTTAAGAAGCTGTGGTCTAAATGCTAACTTGATTCTAGAGGCCTTTTTTACTAGTAAATCAGATTTGTCAACTGGTATTCACAAAGAAATCTGAATTATTGGTGGAAAAGATGTAGTAACAGTTATAATAAACTTAAATAAATATTTTACCATTTTTCCTATTTTTTTGCATTTCACCCCCCCCCTTTTGACCGCTTTCGTTTCGCTATAGGAGAACTGCCACTTGACTTCCTAAAAATTCCCTTCTTTTTTTTAATCGTAATAGTAAATACTTTAAATTTAAAAATTCGATATTGATTTAACAGGTCAACCGCCACGTGGTTCGTGGCTATCATACTTATAGATTTTCTTCCAACTGTTTCATGTTTAACATTTTTATTTTTATAATAATATATTGATGAAATTTTGAGCAACAACATTTGTAAAATATTTTATAAATAATTTTTGAATAATGTGGATATAGTACTTCATATATATTGCAGTGATTTTTTCGTTATAAATTGGAGTCGATACAATTTTTCTGGATACAATAAATTTAAATTAATCAGTTCAAATTTATTCAAATAAATTTAATAAAACACAAATCTTTCTATTAAATTTCTATTCTAAAATAAATTTTATCTTCTATTTATATACATTTTTATAAACGTATTTTTACGTTCTCACGTAAATTATTCACGTTCTCACGTAAATTATTCACGTTCTCACGTAAATTATTCACGTTATTTTTAAAATTTCTCTTTTCGCCTTATATTTTCTTCTAATTAAGTTTTTATTTTTCCAGCTCTTCTTTTATTAAAATATTATCGGAAAAACTACTGCACAAATGAGACCTGTCTTTATTGTTGCTTTAGGTGAAGTAACTACTCTTACAACTTTTTACCGCAAGGCCGCCAACCAATGTATGCCACGTTGAACAATATTTAAATTTCAAATTCAACAAATAAATTATACATTTATTACACAACAAATAAACCACGGTTCCTCGCTCTCTGGGTGAACGGAGTATACTTTAAATATTATGTATAACCTGACGGTGAGGTAGCGAATTTACATAACAGAGATTGGAGATATGAAAGATGAAACATGGCAAGTTCTAATACTAAAAGAATAGATTACGCATCATAGATGGTCCACGCTTATGAAAAAAGATAAATCCTTACATAACTGAATTTAGAAACAACTGAAGATTAGTTAGAAAAATGAAAAGTACTGCTTTGCTTGGTTTGAACTTCTAGTCTTCTACCTGGGTAAAAGCAACTATTCACTACAATTATTATTATTAGCAAATTTCGGCGCGACCAGGAATAGAACCACGGTTTCTGGCTCGTGTGTGCTTTACGTCACATTGCTGTTCAATGTATTGGGCTATCTGTAAGAACCAGTTGTATCAATTTTGTGTAAGAATGCAGTCAGAATGACTTAAGAGTCAAGACTGAGTTGAATTTCATATATGTATACAAAAAGAAGCGTAAAGCAACAACTTGAATGAGCGTTACACCTCTCTCAGTTGCAATTCAGAAAACGTCAATTGTAATTCAAACGCTTTCTGAAGAAATGGTGTAAAAAGATCATCGTTATGATGTTGGTTCAGCATATTTTCAAGTATAAAAGCAAAAAATGATGCCAGCGACGTATACACGTGAAGTGATCCCATTCTCCTATCAAAGGTTCACCACTGCACCAATACAATGTGTGGTAAACCAAGTCAAATTTGTGCAATCAAATGACGTCATCGTCATCGAATTAATACGGTCTATAATATTTTTATAACTCATAAAATTGAAGTAAAGTAATAAATAACGGTTAAGAAACCTATAAATAATTATATTCGATTGAAGAACACACTGGAAATTTAAAAATTAAATGAGGTAAAGACAATACCAAGGGTAAAGTGAACATGGGTAACGGTAATGTTTTGATAAACCCGCATTTTGTTAATTTACATAATCAAACTAATTTTCGCTTGTAGGCCCGAATGAAAGAATTTCAGAAGTCACATTAAATTTTAAATGCAGGTAGGTATGCTGCTTTACTCGAAGTTCATTTTCGGTTTCGAAAATAACATGGAAAGAAACTAAACCAATTAAAAAAAGTTGTTGCTTGTGGGAGGTAAATACAAATATCACCGATAAATACTAAACTACGTAATGACATTCACTGTTATGATTTAAATTTAAAACAAGAATTTCGTTTCGCATATTTAAAAAAATATTTTAGTTAAAAAAGCAAAATTCTATTTTTAATATTTTAATCCTCATAGAAAGCATTATCGATTTATGCAAACTAACACTAGAATATTTTTATTATTTATAAATTAGTATTCCTACATCGAAAATAATTAAAATAGTAGTAGGCACTACAATAATTCGAAAAAAATGCACGTCAATGAGACAACAAGATTGAGATTTTTTTTCGAAATTTAACAACAGTTTCCTAAAAATAATTCTAAAATTTGTCAAAAAACCACTAAAACATTTTAATATCCTGATATTTTTAGGAATAATAATTGTCATATTTACCTTGTTATAATATATTTAAGGTTATTCCTAATTTTAGTCACACTAATTGTTATTAATAAAAGCGGCAGGTTATATTTTAAAATATTTAAATAATAATATCAGGATACGAACCACTAACTTGGTTCTTATGTATCTCCATGCACAATACCCTCGACTATTGATGGACTCCCCTTAGATGCGCCTGGTTTAAAGGGTGACTATATAATATCCGCAAGGTGAGGTCATTGTCAAAATTTTAGATTTAAACCTAATGCAAGACTATTAAAATTCTAAAACTAATTCCGAAAGCAATTATTTGTTATCTCGAAATGATTAATTCAAAAATATTCGAATTATAAATTAAGCAAAACGAAACGTTTTCAATTCGCTTTGATATTTTTCTTAATTTTAAATAAACAATTTCTGTTAACGAATTAAAAATAAAAAATGTTTTAACAAAATTTAGATATTAGAATTGCGGCGTCTCTGGGGTAAAACTTTTATTGGTTACTCCCCGGGATGTCGAGCCCCGGAATGGGAGGGTGTATTTTGCGCCGGGAACGGTATTGATTAAAGTTAAAACATTTATATGCCCCCTATAACTTAATTTTTTTTGTTGACTTTTATTATTTTTTCCGAGATATTATTTTTAATATTTTCCAAGGCTGCGTTCTCGTTTTAGAAAGATTTTATATTAAAAAATTCTGTTGCTTTTGTAATCTATTCAAATTTTATTTTAAAATGATTCTTAAATTTTAATTTAAATAACTACAACCAATAGGTATTTTTGTAAATATTACGAAAAGAGTTAGTTACACATTTTTTTAAATTATTTACGTGCTTAACAATAAAACATTGTAAACGCAGAGTGGAAAATGTAAGCGACTACTAATAAGTAGTTATTGTGGGTTTGAATTCCATATCCGCCCGTTGGCTGAGCGTAATGGCCATATTAGTTGTTAAAAACGCTTTAATAGAAATACATTTCTATAAGAATGTAACATTCCGCTTCGATTGATTTTTTAAACCCAATTTTTATAAGATTTTCAAAATTTCAATATCTACGTGTTACGTAATTTACTAAAACTTTTAGTAGGTCGATCGATAAATTAATTATTAAAATACTAATAAAATTTATGTGGTGCATAATTAATTTTGGAAGCTGATGAGATTAAATGTATTTTTCGGAAAATGTATTCTTTTTGATAAAAATGCGCTCGCGAAGTTATTATTACGCGATAATTGGCATCATTCAATTCCGTGATACTTTTATTCTTTGTTTCTTAATCCAAAGCAAACAAAATTAAACGCTTCGTCTAATTTCCATGCTCAAACCAACTACAAGCTAACAAATTAAAATTTAAAAAACGAATTTCCAATTAATTGCTAATTTTATTAAAATCAAGTTGTAGATCGTGTAATATTGCATCTATATATTCAAATTTCCCGCTCCTTTCCATAATAGAATTATTGTTATTATTTTAATAATAAGTTAGAAAATATAGAAATTTGTATGCATGCTATTATCCTCAATTAGTAGAGGGCGTTAAAAATGATTAACGTAAAGATGAGTGTTCCGTTTAGTTTGATAGTTTATCTTTTTCTACTTAAATGCAATAAATTGTGAATTAACGATATATTGGACAGATAACGTATCTGCGCACCAATTAAAAATTAAAACTAGAAACAATTTTATAACTACTGCTGTTCGGAAAAGTATACAGTGGCGGGTGGTACTGGGAGAGCGATGGGGCGTCGGCCTCTCAAAAGTATAATAAGTCTAGTTCTCATTACTATTACCAGTTTCAAATTATATATTTTATACGGAGTTTCTCTACAGAACACCATTACTGAATCAAAAACCACGAAAGAAAAGCCCTGCGTCATTAATAATGAGAGTATGAATTAATACGTGAATACTTTCTAATATATTTAACCCCCACCACATAATTTTCTGCCTTCTATCTGTCAAAGTCAAATAATATAAGTTTTAGGTTATAACAACAAAATATTTATTAAAGTAAAACCAAACTGTTGTGCCTGAGAACGTAAAGTTTTACCTTTCACTGACATTTTCAAGTTCTTTAATAGAACTAATTTTAATTATCTAGTGAAAAATTGTTATATTTACAAAAAAGTTCAAACTTGCAACTTGTCAAATGTCAAACCATTAACCAAACTTTAATAACCAAAAAAATACCTAAATACTACGTTAGTCAAAATAATAGACAACTCATTATTTTGCATCCTTGTCTCTCTTACTTTAAACGATATAAGAAAATTATATGTCATGTTATTTCTAAGTTCAGAAAACAATGACGCAGGGCTTTTCTTTCATAGTTTTGATAACAACTCAAAAAACGTAATTTTGAGAAAAAGTGGTTTAAAGTTTAAGATTAAACAGTAATACTACTATACCTATAATAGTAATATTTTGGATAATCCGATTGATTTACTGCATAGAATATTCTTCAGACATACAGAATGAAATAAAAAACAATTTGAAATTTTAAGATATCCTACTATCAATCTAGTACAGCGATATGTCGCGGCAGTATGCCCCGGGGAATCTGGAGAGTATAGAATACCTTACTCCAGTAGGTACTACATTTTAGTGTTTAGTGCGTTAAGTAAAAGTTCAATTTATTTCAACTGTGATTTAGGTAAAATTATGCTTCTTACTGCTTAATTTCTTTAAATTATAATATTAATTAGTATCATCAACATATTATAAATGATAGCCTTAATTTGTGTATGCGTATGTCCGTAACGCTCAGGAACGCATCTCATTGGTCCTCACGCAACGAATGTCACGCCATCTGTCGTGTAAATTTTAAAGATAGTGAGACGTGAAAAAATCAGTTTATTGTTACTATGGCAAGAACCAAATTAGTGAAGCCCTTCTACAAATAAAATCAATATCAGTGAGGCCGAACAATCAGGTCAAACACTAACTCTGAAGAACAGAGTTAAAAACAACACAGACAGCATAGTAGGTGAAGAACAGATGGGCTTCAGAGGGGGAAGATCGACACAATAGATGGAATATTTATATTGCAACAGCTGATTGAGAAACGCAGAGAATTTAATAAAAAATACATTTATAGCTTTTTTGGATTTTGAAAAGGTGTTTGACAATAGGAACCTCCTCTGGAAAATAATGGAAAGCGGAGGCATACTGAAACACCTCATTAATGCAATTAGAGTCCCTTTAGATAAGAATATAATCTGTAATAGCTGCAAAGGAGTGCACAAAACTGTCAAAAATATGAAATGAGTATATCAACCGATAAAACAAAGACAATGGCTTTTATATAGGCACATCACCAACAAGAACCAAAACAGTCATTAATGGAAAAATAGTAGAACAGGTTAATAAAAATTAAATAGATTTAGCAATAGTATAATAATGTGGATCGATAAGTTGAAATCTACGAAATAAAACAAGAGATACCCAAATGAAATTCTATAAAACGATCGCAATGCCAACAGTTACATAAGGGAGCGAGGTATGGACTACAAAAAAAACAAGAAAGCTGGATCCAATCACAAGAAATTAATTTTCCCCGAAGAATGAAAGGTTGCAGTAGAATTGATATAGAAAAGATATTTAAAATGAGCAGAAAAAGAAATATAGGCCGTCCGAGAAAGATATGGGTTCCGTAACAGGCAAAGTTGACTAATACTTGAAGCGAAGAAGATCTGACAGAATCAGCACTGTGAGGAACTTCCAGAAATATTTTAGGATTCTCATACCCGAGAGGGGAAAAGTATACCAGGTAGGCTCGATATGGCACCATCTAGTACACAGATGTGTCCAAAACGGAGATTAGCACTGGAGCAGGAATCAGTGGACGTTGCACGGGAGATGTGTTCAGCATAAACCTGAGCTGTCACGCTTATGTTCTCCAGGGAGAGATAACTGCAATAATGGCCTGTGCAAAGGAAATGATAGAGGGCTTATACAAATAAGCGGATCTGTATCATAACTGATAGCCATGAAGCACTAAAGGCCTGGGCAGGAGTGGAAACATAATCCAAGTAAGTCAATGCCTCAATGTGCTAGTGGCACTGGCACAATGCAAAAGCTTAACACTGAAAGAGGTGTCAGGAGAAATTGGAATAAAAGGCCACGAAAAATCAGATACCCTCGCCAAGGCTGCTGCAAAACTACATCTAGTAGGTTTGCGAGACAGCGTACCTGATTGCAAAAGGGACTATCAAGAAACTACTAAGAAAACAACATCTTGCATACTGGAGGGATCAGCCAGGACTAAAGCAATCGCGGATGTTAATGATAGGGCCAGCAAACGATAAAAGAAAACACGAAATCCTCAAGCTGAGTAGACTACAGTTCAGGAAGACAATAGGACTGCTTACAGGACACTGCTGTCTAAACAAACATCTCAAGATCATTGCGGTTGTAGAAGATTCCACATGTAGGAAATGTGGAGAGAAGAAAGAAACTCCACACTACATATTACGTGTATTTTCAACCTTAGCTTAGATAAGTATACAGAAATACTTAGATACCTCGGTTTTCCATTTCCGACAACCGAGGACATAACCTAAGCACCCATCGGCTGTATATTCAACTTTATAAAGGAAACAAAGCTGATGAAGTAATACTTGGAATGCGGGATAAATAAGCCTAGAGCTTCAGTGCAAATAGACCTGGAACCATAACCCAGTCAGCAATAATAATGTGTACATATTACACGCAACTACAGTTTTGCGATGTGGTTGTATAGTTTGATTGTGGTCACACAATGAAAACCCTTATAAAGTATCAAGTACAAGCCCCCAATATTGAAATCAGGACCAAATTTATCTTGAAATCGACTATAAACAAATATTTATTTTAAAACATTTCGTTAATTCTATCATGCGCGTCACTTATTATTTCTCAACTCTAATTTTTTTTTCTTTTTTTAAACAATTTATTTTATTTTAAACATAATCTTTTAATATTTCTCAACTCTAATTTTTTTTTCTTTTTTTAAACAATTTATTTTATTTTAAACATAATCTTTTAATATTATTGTCCTGCATTTTATGTTATTTTGTGTGTGTGTGTGTGTGAGTTGTATTCAAAGGAATAATCAAAGTAGCAAAATATTTTAACAAATTATTTTCCGCTAAATGAAAAATTTCAAGCTGTAATCAAAGAAATAAAAATAATTGGTATCTATATTAAAATTCAATGTTTTCTAATAAAAACCTCAAAATGTAGCTCACGTCACGAATTTAATAGATGTGAAAATTGGCGCCCGAGAACTAACCAGCTGTTTAATGTAAAAATAACCCATAATTAGTTAAAAAAAAATTAAACAAAAATATTTTTTTGAAAATGAAACCAAATAAAAAAAATTGAAAGAATTAAAATTTGTTTGCAAGAATGTCCGTATTTATGCTTACATAAATAAATAACTTTTTCATTTAAAGAGTTCAATATTTATTTTTCTTGATCAAAATTTATATTTTCAATTCACTTACTTGCTATTAAAATCTTGAAGTTTCGCCAAAATATAATTACTCTACTGCATTTAAAAGGCTGATGAAGCCATTCAACTTAATTAAATTAAATTTGAAAAAAAAAATAAATAGATAAAAATTTACATTGCTTTGTTATGACTCTGTTCACTTGCACTGTTAAAATTGTTACTTTTGTAACAATGATTCAAAAAAAAAGCTGGAGAGACCTTTGCACACCTCTGTTGGTGGAATATAGTAAAACAATAAAAATTTAAATAATTGCGTAGTTCACAAGTTACGATGTGATAATATCAAATAAAATATATATATTATATTACTTATATAAATAAAATAATTTAACAAAAGCAAAGCGTTATAATTAGGTTTTTGCCAAAAATTAACTAGAAACACAAATCGAAAATATTTGTGAAATATTGTGATTTATATTAAAAAAAATTCAAAATTCAAAATGAAGACAAAAAATAATTTTTATAATTTTCTTTTAAAATGGCAAACTCATGTACCTACTAAAGAAATTAATTATTATAAATTTTAATTTTAGATAGGAGTTCGGTTAGGTTGTCAAGAAGCGTGCAGCCCGAGGTCACGTTTATAAATTTAAAACTTGGTATTTTAGGGTTTTATGTGGCCGATTAATTATAGAACCTTTTACTATTTAAAAAATATATTATATTTCGATATTTATTATTTTCACTGCAAAACAGGGGTTCGGTGCACTAATTTAACGATACGGCACTGTTCAAAATTTAGATTTTGGTAGCAGGTATCAATACGAATTAAAAATAATATTTTTATTTTAAAATTTTTTTTTATAATGTCGCCCCTTTTGTTACAATCACGAGTTGCCTCTGTTCCTTCCTAACGATTTTTAAAATTTTGCTGTAGCGTCACGTGCTATTCTAGACCCTAGCATAAAATAAAGAAATATTTTTGCAAGCTTATTAAATCATATTTTTGTTTTGTCACGTTAAAAATTTATGATACAAAAATTGTAAAAAATCAGCAAAGAAACGGAAATTCAATGTAAATAAATATGCAACTTACGTTTATAATTATAAATAATTGTTAATATTTTTCTGTAAACCATATATTCAACAACGCGAACGATTTTAACAACGCTAAAACGAGTTGTTAAACTAGAAGTACCTATAATTAGATTCACAGGCAACATCCAAGCAATAAAAAATATGGTGGCATAGTCGTTCACCTCAACGCTTGCAGAAGGGGTTCTAGTTACTTTTTTATTTTCAATTATTTTGTTAATCGTCGACATATTTTTTTTAATTTAACATTTAAAAATTTACTAAATTCTACAATTAAATGTTTTATTTAAATATTTAATTATGTAGAACTTCGGTCAGTAGCGTAGACCCCCCATCGCTTCCTTCCTTATTTGATATTTTAACAGAATAAAATAATTTAAAAAAATTAATTTATATTTCATTTAATATGAGACTGACGGATCGCATGGAATCCTAAAAAAATTTATTTATTTAATCTGATTTTGTGTGAAATTAGAATGCGGGTACAAATTAAAACTTTTCATAATCTATATTACGATGTAGACCCTTTAAATATTATGACATTTGAAATTGACCTGTTTAATTATTTTTTTATTCTGACATTTTTTTCTAGAAAATGTCGGTTTACAAAAATGATTTATTTAGTAAGCTTTAGATAAATGAATTTTAACACCTTCCTGCTGAATCAGATTTTAATTGTGCTAAAATAATAAGCAATAATTTAACCCCAATCGCCTTTGTGACAAACTATAATAATTATACAAAAATATTAACATTTTCTAGTATACTCTTTAAGTTAGACGGCAGACTAAACTATTAAATTAAAAATTAATCAACAACTGATAAAATTTAATAAATAAATAAAATTGAAAAAGTTTGAGTAGCGCTGAGTGTAAACTTAACCTATGTTTTGTATGAAATTAAACTAATTAACGACCAATTGACCAATAATCTTGAATTATATTTGAAATTCACTCTTAATTACATATTAGATTGACTTAATTAATAAATGCACTTACTTTTTGTATAATTCTATTCGAAAACACAATGTTTCGGCATTTACCAACCGCACGATACGTTCGCGTCAAAATTTTCACAGGTCCACCCCAAGTCACATGACACATTTGTATAAAAATCAGCTGTTTAGTGTCAAATGACGAGTCATAAACGATAAATTAAAGTGTCGTTTCATTACTGCATTATTATTAACAAAATTTCGCATTATTTCAGTGTTTCATTATAAATTGACAAGGAAATTTAATTCAAAATGTTTCGATCCACCGGCTCATTTGATAAACTTTTAGGTAAGTAGGAAATTTGGGGGCATACTATGCCGAGAGATAAAACTGATGATAATTAATTTCTCAGACAAAGCTACCAGCAATTTGTTAATGGAACCCGATTGGCCAACAATTTTACAAATATGCGATCTAGTGCGTCAAGACGATGTCCAGTAAGTTCTTCCTTGTTGTTTGTATGCCCACGATTCCTATTTACTTTTTTTTAAGGCCAAAGTATGTGGTCGGTGCAGTTAAGAAAAAATTGTTCTCGACAAATCCTCACACTGCAGCTTATGCACTTCAGGTTTTAGAGAGTTTAGTGAAAAATTGCGGTATGTTTTGAATGATTTTCACGGATTTGCATTTTCTAAATGATTTATTTTACAGGAAGTGTATTTCATGAAGAGTTAACCATGAAAATAAATTGTGATATGCTGCACGAGTTGGCAAAAACTACTCAACATGAAAATGTTCGTAGCAAGTTATTGGAGCTGATACAAGCCTGGACTTTTGCATTCCGTAAAAATCCTAAACACAATGCGCTTAAGGTAAGCAAACCAAATTGAATCGGTTAGACAATGAAAATTGTAGACAGTTGCTGTCGCAAGCGTGGCCAGGTGCCCTATTCACGAGCTTACACGACTTGATTCAAATGCGAATCATTATATTTTGACCAATCAGAGAATGCGAATACTTCATTTTTATGCAAAAGTGACATATTTTCGTATGCGAATCAAGTCGTATAAGTTCGAGAATAGTCCCTGCTCCATTTAAATACATGTAACACTTTGCGACCTGAACCTGAATTTTGTAGTTTGGGTCGCAAGCATGGCTCTAGCCATTTTGTAGAAACAAGATAAGTCACTTTTTGATGTTTTGAAATCATCAACTATTGATCAACAGTTAAAAATAGTATTTAAAATTGTGAAAGAATTATATAAACTACAAGATGTGTTAAATGGTATCCATTCACGTATCAGTTTATCTTCAAAACTGAACACATCACTCAGACCGAATTTGCAGATCATTTGCACATACACGCATGTTTTGTAATCGCTCAACTTAGTCTGTAGATTCCGGTCTGACGATAATCGGTGTAGTCAGTTGCTCAAGTCGGCAGATAATCTGATAAGTAAATAGATACCAAAAGATCTCTTTCTAAACAAAATCACTCGTCGATCTAGAAATTTCAGAAATCAACTTCTGTCCTTTCCACAATAACCAATTCAATTAGCTAGGTGGGATCCCTTGCAATAAAGTCTTTCATGCGTTTTTAATTTTAACAATTATAACTCAAAAATTTACTGTATTTAATAGGAAACTATGAATGCAATGAAGAACGAAGGTTATAAGTTTCCTGCATTACACGAAACAGATGCAATGTTCAGTGCTGACACGGCACCCGAATGGGCCGATGGGGACGTCTGTCATCGCTGTCGTACTCCCTTTAGCATTATGCAACGCAAGCATCACTGTCGTAATTGCGGACAAGTATTTTGCGGTCAGTGCTCCCAAAAATCGACGCCCTTACCTAAGTTTGGTATTGAGAAAGAGGTAGGTTGACACGTTCATTTTATGAAGGACATTTTAATTTGATCTTATATTATAATAGGTGAGAGTTTGTGACGCCTGTTACGATCAAGTTACCAAACCAATATCTGCTGGTGGTAAGAAATCCGTTGGTTCTAAACCAGAAGATTCTGATTTGCCTGCCGAATATTTGAACAGTTCTTTGGCTCAGCAAAGCCAGGTTAGTATTTCATTTGTACATCTGTTATAACTTCACTCAAATACTGATTTTCTTGTGTAGGTACCTCCACGTAAAACTGAAGAAGAACTTAGAGAAGAAGAAGAACTGCAACTGGCTTTAGCTTTGAGTCAATCTGAAGCAGAAGCTAAAGAAAAACAAAAATTTAAAGGATCAACTCTTGTGCAATCTTTGAAAAGTAAGTTAGTTGACACACTTTTGGTATTTTAATTTTAACTTAAAATTTCTTATAATAGCGGAAGTTAAGTCTTCGGAACGCAGTCCTAGTCCTTTAGAAGAACAGCCGGCAACGAATCCTGAATTGGCACGTTATTTGAATCGCAGCTATTGGGAAAATCGTCAGACAGAAGTGGATAATATTCGTCCTACCAGTCCGTCTGCACCTACTCACATCACCAACCATGAGCATAAATTTCAAGAAAATGGATTAACTCATGATGAAATGCAAGATTTCGTAAATACACTGAAATCACAAGTTGAAATTTTTATTAATCGTATGAAAAGTAATTCCAGTCGCGGAAGGTCTATTGCCAACGATAGCAGTGTTCAAACTTTATTTTTGAACATAACTGCTATGCATTCTCAGTTATTGCGGTATATTCAGCAACACGACGATAGTCGTTTGTATTTTGAGCGTTTGCAAGATAAACTGACACAAGTGAAAGATGCAAGAGCTGCTTTGGACGCTTTAAGAGATGAACATAGAGAAAAGTTGCGTAGACAAGCCGAAGAGGCCGAAAGGCAAAGGCAGTTGTTGATGGCACATAAGCTTGATATTATGAGAAAGAAGAAACAAGAATACTTGCAGTATCAGAGACAACTCGCTTTACAACGTGTTCAAGAACAGGAAAGAGAAATGCAGATGCGTCAAGAGCAGCAGAAGCAACAATATTTGATGGGATCTGGATACGGTCCATATCAGGGATCTCCGGTTCACCAGCAATATATGCCCAACAACATTCCACCCAATATGTATCGTACTTACCCATACGGACAACCTATAATGATGGATGCAATGGGCGCTCAGAGTTTGCCACTTGGACGTCCATCGATGCAAATGCCGCCTGGTCTTGCACAAGGTACGGAGAGTATTAGTTAGATTGTAAATAATGTTTGTTAAATTTTTTAAATTGTAGGTATGCCCCAAGTACCTCAAGGAGGTATACCACAACAACCGGGTTCGGCACCTCAAGGACCAGCACCCAACTTACAACCTCAGGGACCACCTCCTGGGATACAAAATCAGGCGGGTATACCACAACAAGTGGGACCTCCTAGTATGGGAGCTCAAGGACCACCACCTGGCATTCCAACACAGGGACCACCACACAGCATGCCCCAAATGCCGCAGAGTTTATCTCAGCAAAATATAGCCCAACAAGCACCACAGCAAATTAATCAGGCGCAGCCTCATGGGATGAACATGGGTCAAATTCCTTCTCAACAATTTCAACAACCAGGAGCACCACCAGCTAGTCCACAAGTAACACAAGGTCAGCAAAATGGAGAAATCCAAACTGCAGAACTCATCAGTTTTGATTAATTTTTAATGGGCAAAATCGACTGAAATTATTTTGATTTTAGTTGTTACGATTAAATAAATTATCCAATAAGTTGATTGTTTATTGAAAATTAATATAAATATATTATATCTGTATTTATCTGCTAATAATAGGAATAATAATGATGTATGCAGAAAATGTGCTTTTTCATCAAATGGGCGTTTCGTATAGCATTTACAAGTAAATTAAGCTTAACACAAGTTAAAAATATTCTAATATGAAAATTTTTTGATGAACTTTAAATTGCTTTTATTCGTATGTTTTTATTTAGTTCCCTTACATTTTTAAAGTTTTTATTGTGGCAATAGTAAATGTACGATCGCTTAGTTTTAGTCGAGATTTTAATTACCAAAAATTACATTTTAATAATAAAATTGAATGGTTTCATCAAACTTTGTCTTATTATTAACTAAAACATCAGTTTGTTTCATCGTTCCTTCATCTGGCAGATTGGTTGCCTGGCAGTGAGTTTCAACCACAAAATTAGCTCCTAGCTATTTGTAAATAATCTAAAAGTAAATTCGAGTAGAAGACAACAAGAAAATGGATACTTATTTGTAGAGGAAGGAGACTTTTTGGTGATCTATGTTAGCTAGTAGAATCGCCTGTAACTATTTTGAAGAGTTTGATAACTTGTGAATGAAAACATACTCTAATGCCCGTATTAATAGTCACGGATTAATCCGAGATTCAAAATTAATTATCGGTCGCAATAAATTGCAACTATTAACCGCATTTAAAGTCAATCCGAGAATTAATTTTGAATCTCGGATTAATCCACGACTATTAATACGGACAAAAATGTAACGGTACATCTGTATCTCGACACTAAGGAAATTCAGGTGGTCTTGGGCCTATGAAATGAAATTGACATCAAGTTCGACCCACAACATAATATATAAGGAATAAATAAATGAATTTTAATTTGTAGTAAATGTATAATAAAATTGCATCAACACATTTTTTGTTTGCATATACAAAATAAACTTATTTAACTTGGTTATAAAAGAAAATTAAACTTCTTCGATGTTTAATTATTAAATATATTCTTATCTACTTATTAGTAATTATGTTTGAAATGGAATGTTATTTTCAGATTTATATAAAGGGCGTTCATTTTATTAGTAAACGCCCAATAGGACCATTCAAAGTGGCACCAAAAATCTTAAAGGCAGCAAAGATTTCATTTTACTCATAAAATGAACGCCCGGGAATTCCGTTATTGCTAGACCTACAAAATATACACCATTATAATAAATATTTGATTCCTTGGTACAACAGGCGACTCATCACACCAAGGAAAGTATCATTATATGGTTTGCAGTTCGGGAGGTATCGGAATTTTATTATTTATCGCAAACTTTTTCAAGGCGTCAAATTTACTCTTCAGCAAATTCATGTCGTCCCTCATTTCTTTAAGGTCATCGTGCATTACTTCTATATCCCTCCATTCATGGGTCTTTTCGGTTTCCAGCTCATCCTTTTGTTCGATTCGTTTCACACGACAGGAAGCAGCATAACCACGATTTTTAAGAGTACGTCGCCGTTGTTTCATGCGTACGATTTCGTCACGAGACAAACCCCTGAGCTTGAGTTGTCTATTCAAGTCTCGAACCGATATGGAGACCAAATCGTCATCGGATATATCCAAAACAGGGCCAGGTGACAAAGGGGGCTGAAATTGACAACGTCTTAATTTTCAAGCGAAAACTAAATGTAGTAGTACTAACCAAAGGTTTTCGTTCTCGTCTTGCATCGTGTGGCATTATGAGTTTTTGAAATTTGACTTTGTTGCACAAACTCAAAATAACTTTTTTGACGCATTAAAAATTGCAAGTCATTTGAACTATTGTGACGCAATTTGCCCTACTGACCATACCAAAAACATCAACTACCAGTTGTCAAGGCAACTATTTTGTGTTATGACAGTTTAAAAAAATTTGATGTAACTATTAAATTAATTCGTTTTTAATACAAATCGCCTTATAATATGTCGAAATGACTACTAAAGATAACAACGAATTTAAAAATGCCATACGAGATATTGCTGCCCAAGCTCCAAAATTGATTAATCCATACGGTGAGATGTTCATAAAACTTTGATTCTTATGCTTTATAAATACCTCTTCCATCGATAGACAGGGTTCGATGCTCAGAATGGATTCGAAAATTGGCCAGCCTACCGGAAGATAACTTAGAATCTTCTAAACTTCGCAATGAATACATTCAATTTTTACGTATTCAAGTCAGAAACAACTTTTTACATGGACCGTTTTTGTTGCCACCTTCCGATAGTCCAAATTTATGTTCCTTGGCCGAAAATTTAGGAAACCTAATGGCAGAACAAGTAATACCTTTTTGAGTTTACTTAATTACCTAACCTTGTAATAAATAAATTGGCGCGTAGATCCCCTTCTTACCTAGAACTGGTCCTATATCGCCCATGCTACATCATCGTTCGCCAGACGGAAGAGCTTTTGTATCGGCCAAGCAGATACCAGGCGGTGGCGTTTTGTGTTATATGGCCGTTAATCCAGATGGATTTGAATAGGATTTGAATATCAACATTAAATTGTAATGTTTTTAACAAACTTCACATAAATACAATATTTAATTCTTTTAATTTTCATTTTAATGATTGTTACTGTTCAATTTAATTTTGAACCAATCTTCTCAAATTTTACCTGTTTTAACAGAATTTATCCAGAAATACCCCATTATTTTGATTAATATTGAAATGATTGCCACATTTAGTTTATTTATCTCACCAATAAATTTATTAGAATAGAAACTACTTTAATATTTAAACTATTACCTAACAACATATATTTTTGTTTATCACTAATATTTTCAGGAAATTTAAAGGTCTCTGGAAAACACATCAACCTACACACTTCTCGAGGTGTAAAAAAACGAAATTCTAAACTTTTTAGGCTCTTTAAACCATCTTCATCCTGCATTTCCAATCCGTCAAAAACGGAATCCAACTCACTTTTTGTTTTATTTGTAAAAACGCTACCAGTGCCGGTGACATACCGACCGTAGGATTTGGTAAAACAACAAGAACGTCTCGAATTTTTATAACACACATCAAAAGTTGTTGCTCTTTTTGTTAAAACTTCATCTTGTATGTAAAACTTATTGAGATCCTTGCCGTCTTCTAATATTTCTCGAATGCAAAATGGTTCCTCTTCCTTTTGGGCTACTTCTTTAGGTAAACTCTCCATCTAAAATTTAATATTGTAATCAGAATTACCAAATAATTTGAATAAACTCACCAAAGATTGTGTTTGAAAGTGAAACTCGCCTGGAAGTTTTTTAGCTATGAGATAATATCGATGCCTTGTGTTTGGAATACCAAATTGTGATGGACTTAATATAAATTCCTGATAAGAAAACTCGCATCTACTTAAAGTTTCGATTAGAATCTCCCTCATTTCGGAGGTTTCAAATCCCTTCACGTTTTCAATCAGAATGTTTTGAACGTTTAGCTTTGGCAAAATCTTCAAAATGTAAACAAAAGATGAAGTTCGTGGATCTTTGATGTCTTCTTTTAGACCGTTTCTTGTAAACGGTTGACAAGGAGGGGACATTAAAATTGTGTCAACATTTAATTTGTTTATATATTCTGGAGACAAACTTTGAATGTTACGATTAAGTAATTGAGTTTGGGGAAAATTGTACTTGTAAACAGTATTGGCAGTAGGATTTATGTCCACTGATGAAACAACTTTGGCTTTCGCTCCACTAGCTGTCGAGAGAAAGAAATTAGTGGTTGCAACCACATACTTTTTACTTAGAAAAATTATTACCTTCCAATGCTAAGTGCATTCCGCCAATTCCACTATACAATTCTAAAACTTTCATAACTATTTTTCTCTCAAAATGTTTGAATTATTCAAAATTTTAAGGTTACCTTTTCAACTTGTCAAAAAGTTGTGTCTCTTGCTCCGCTGCCATTCAAGAAAAAACCTCATAATAGTTATTTATGATATAAGTGAGGCCATTGGCCATCATCCAGCACATTTTCATATTTTATTTGAACGAGAAATTATCTGAGTAGATGGTGTAACCATACATATTCTGAATAATACAGTTATTATAAATTATGAATATATTTTATTTGACTGTAATTCTGAATTTATAATTACAATCGGCGTTTATCGATACGATTCTTTTTCATTGACTGTGGCACAGAGAAGTAATTAAAAATCTCAAAAACCATTGAATAGAAATAACTTGAAGCCTGAAATTTGATTTTGGCTGAAAAAATTATCACCTTGGAACTTGACCTTGGCATTATCATTGTCCAGGCCCACGAGCCATTGGTTAGGGATAAAAGTCAAAAAAGAAGCGTGTTTTAAGTTTTAAGAAATATCGCAGCCAACCGCGATATTTACGTGTGTCTATCTAAAATTAACTAAAACAAATTTTCAAGGTCATGGTGTTGGATGTTTATACGACAAAACTCGTATACACGATAACCTAGACACAACAGTCAGTTGACATGTGACAGCTGATTGTTCAACATCCAAGGTAGGACGGAAAATTATGATGCATTTAAATTGTGATTAAAGAAGTGCGCATTAATTAACATTAAACCATTCGTGTAAATAATTTTACGATGTTACTTGATTGATATATTTTTAGGAAATATGTTATAATTTTAAATTTTCATGCAAAACATTGCATGATCTACATTTATGTAAAAACACCAAGTGTAGAATTTTAATTAGAAAAACTGGAGAATATGTTTCGAAGCCGTAGTTGGTTTGGAGGAGGATGGGGGCGACCAAAAAATCCACACTCTTTGGAACATCTGAAGTATTTATACAACGTTCTCTCAAGAAATCAGACCGTATCGGAACACAATCGTGGTTTACTGGTGGAAACTTTGAGATCCATAGCGGAAATTTTAATTTGGGGCGATCAGAATGATTCGTCCGTTTTCGAGTGAGTTTTTTTTTAGTATTGTATTGAACTTATTTAATATTAAAAAATTTTAGCTTCTTTCTCGAAAAGAATATGCTTTCGTTTTTTCTTCGAATCATGAGACAAAGAAGCGGGGGTTCCAGTTACGTGTGTGTGCAGTTGTTGCAAACCTTAAATATTCTGTTTGAAAACATTAGGAACGAAACTTCTTTATGTGAGTAGATTTTTTCACTCTATTTTACAAAACTTAAATCTTACCTTTTTAGATTATTTATTATCCAATAATCACGTGAATTCGATAATTGTACATAAGTTTGATTTTTCTGACGAAGAAGTGATGGCTTATTACATTTCGTTTTTGAAAACGCTCAGCTTGAAATTGAACACTCATACGATACACTTTTTTTACAATGAGGTAATATAATTTAGGTAAAACTAAATTCACAGGATTAACTGCAAGCTTTTTTTTTTAGCATACAAACGATTTTCCATTGTATACGGAAGCAATAAAATTTTTTAATCACCCTGAATCGATGGTCAGAATAGCAGTGCGAACTTTAACATTAAATGTCTATAATGTGGACGATTCTAGCATGTTGGCTTTTATTCGGGATCGTACAGCTGCTCCCTATTTTTCTAATATTGTTTGGTTTATTGGGAAGCACATACATGAATTGGATACTTGTATTCGAAACGATGCCGAGTAAGTGAATTTAATTTTTCTAAATTACCTAAAATCTTGGAGGGGGGGGGGCACTTAAAATGCAATCTACACTATTAATGAGTACATATTTAAACACAAATATTCAAGTATTTTTTGGAATCGAGAACCAATTACCACAAGTATAAATTATAATATGAATAAATAATTTCATCTTATTTTCGTAATTATACATAAAAATGGGATTTTAATTTTGTGTGTATAACAAGTACAATGTTGTTTTCTTTTATAGGAAAAGTTATATTGATATTCTTTAAAAGTTAGGGAATTAGCCTCGGTAGGAGCTTTGTTAAATGGGCGTGTGGGTGAAGTATTACGTTACCAATGTTAGGAATTTTTAAATAATTTACTAATAAAATTGTTTTTATTTTTTTTCTGGTTTATTATTAGAAATTTTTTGTAACTACACTTAATTATCAGAATGATTACCCTCCCGCTTAAAAATAATTAGTTTTTATAGAAAATAATTTTGTTATGTTTTTGCAGCCACCAATCGCAAAATAGATTATCAGATTTGGTAGCGGAACATCTCGATCATTTGCATTACTTAAACGACATACTGCTGCTTAAAATAACCGACTTAAATCAAGTGTTATCAGATCATTTGTTAAATAAATTATTAATACCTCTATACATCTATTCCCTGACATCAAATCGACGCCAGTCTGAAGTTACGATGGAAAGTGCAACACAAAATTTAGCTAGGATCTTGAACAAATCACTCAACTTAAACGACAGTACAAATTTACCCTATCACAACGAAAGCACCAACGGAAAGGTTTCTTGTGTCGTTGCGTTATTTCTACTTTCGCAAGTTTTTTTAATTGTTGTGCATTCGCCTCTCATTAGGTGTTTGGCATGGATTATACTGAAAACAGAACGTGGTGTTCTCAATCTCGGTGTAGATAAATTATTGGAACATTACGAAAAGTTCAAAAAGAAAGAACAAGCATCTCATGCCGATCTGGAATCGAATGCAAGCAGTTCGGGATCTAGAGAAAATCTGTTAGAGGAACAGCAAAGAAATATAACAGATGAAGAAAAAGAATTATTGGTTAGTTCGCCCATGGATGGCTCTAACATATCCGACAAACCTTTTCTTGAGACCATCTATAATTCTTTAGATTGTACAGAAAATGATTATGTGGCTCTTTTTGGATTGTGTTTATTGTTTGCAATGGCAAATAATGAAGGTGTTTTACCAGATCTTCTCGACTTGGTACTTAAACCTAGAATATCGCAATCAAAGACGACACAAAAAGAAGTTAAATATTCCTATAATACGTATCTAGTCGAAAAAATATTGAACATTGTGATATTGTCGTGCCAACCGAGCTGTCGCGTTCGTTTGGTTACTTTAGAATTGGCATTGAAATTGTTAATACAATTGGTGATGTGTGACGGTAAAAATGTAATGACCGATACTCACAAAGCTTTAATAGAAACTGCGAGAGCTCAAAGTATGGCACTACTTAGAAATTTTTATAAAAGTGAAGAAATATTTCTCGACATGTTTGAACATGAGTAAGTGATAGGAAAACGAGTGTTGTTTGTGTTACAGATTTTGTTGTTTGTAGGTACTGTGATATGTCTAAAGGACCTCTTAACGTTGAATGGCTGTGTATGGATAGTGCAATTTTGTTACCTCCAACTGGTACACCCATGACTGGAATTGATTTCACAAAGAGATTGCCTTGTGGTGAAGTAAGTAATTATTTTAGTTAATTTCTTCTTCGGACAACTTTTGCGCAAATAGCAAATTGTGTTGTATTTTTAATTGTAGGTTGAAAGAGCTCGACGAGCAATTAGGGTATTTTTTCTTGTGAGAGATGCCTTTTTAACACTAAATGGTGAAATTGAAATGCAGTTGCCGTTGACGAATCCCCAGAATTGTGTGCAAATCGACACAGCATTGGACTTGAGTATAGCTCGTTGTGTGTCACAGCCACATAAATTACACAATTGCTAGATTAAATTTTGCTTATAACATTTGTAGCTTTTTTATTGTGTTTTATTTTTTAACAAATGTTTTTATTTTTTTTCATGTCGATTGGCACAATGATCTAACTTTATTTTTGTGGCTAATATTTTAATATTTTTATCCAAAATTAGTCGGCAAGAACATTGAAACTTTTTTTTAACAATCTTATAGATCTCGGCTAGTATGGTTTTCGACAATTAACTAGTAAAACCGTTTTAGGTTAAATCAGATTATTACTGTTGAATTGTTTTTAAGTTATGAAAGAAGGCTAATGGCACTAGTACCAGGACCCACTTATATTTCCTTTATTGAGCCAATTATTACCTGGAACCATGGTGTTGGTAAATTTGGGACTGTACTCTTGTAATGTCGGCAATGCAGGTCAGACTGGACTGATACAGTTTAAGGGGGCGGTTTTAGGTCATTTCAGTGTAAAATTTAATACTTGCTGCTAAATTGGTCTATAACTTGAAGTGCATATAAACTAGCTGACTCACCTTTTCTCAGTGTACATATAGCTCCCGTTTTATAAAGTAAAGTTGACTTTAGTTGATAAGTTAATAAATACGCTGCGATTTATATTTTATATGATAACACTATCAATTTTGTAGCTTTTGTGATTTTTGGGTGTAGAAATGGATAGGGATGGTGTATCTCTAAAATAATTAGGAAAGCAAATAATTAAACATTAATAATTTAGCATTAAAATCCTAATGCTATCTGAATCAATTCTATACCCGGATAAGATTATTATAATAGTTAATTTTTGAACCAATAAATGTCAGCCTTATTCTATAATTTACAAAACAAATGAGCATGAAAAGAAAAATGTTGCATTGTATGTAAATATGTTCTGGTTCTTCCCAAGTAGAAGGTTTTTCTTTCATTAAGATTCTAAATTGCGCAAATGGCGAAATTAAAAACTGGAATAAATAGTAAATAGAAAGCATCGACTTCAACAAAATTTGCGCAAAAATTAATAACTTTGAAAATTATAAGTATTATAGGTATTATATAGGATGTCGGACTAATATTTTTAGGTAGACATATTTGAAGTAAATAGTATTTTTTTGTTAAATTCTTAACGAAGAAAACACTTCTATTCTTTTCAAGATAGGGTAAAAAATTTTCCTTCTGGAAAATGAATTTTGTTGTTGTGTTTATTGAATTTGCTATTTTTATAATCGCTGTAATTAAATTATAGTCTAATTGACTAGGCCTTGAGATACGAAAAATGATGATTCAGAGAAAATATTATTTTATGTAATTATCTTGGCAAATATAAGGCAACCTTACATAAACGAAACTCTCTTGTGATATATTGTACTTTATTATATGGAATATGCAAAGGTATTTTAATTTGGGATCCCAGAAGTTGAAAATAATCATTTCCAAAAATTGTCTTTTTTTAGTAGTCAGATTTGGTGTGTACTCTAACTCAGTGCTTCGCAACTGATGAGCTGGATACAGGTGTGTCGCGGTCAAATACATAATGTAAAATTATTTAGTTAGTTTCTAGGAAGAACTTTCATGTGTTGTAGATGAGAAAAGGTTGCGGAGCACTGCTCTAGCTCACTAGCTAGCAAAAAATAAGCCTCCAATTTATTCTTTTTTATTAATTATGATACTAACAGCACTAACAATATAAGTAATTTTTAATGTGTTATATATAGAAGTATAATTTATAATAATAAACAATAAATAAATCTTGGAGGATAAATAATTTTTAAACTTTTACATAATTAAGAATGAACGGTAGACATTGTGTTTCTGAATTATTAGTTATCTTTAGTACCACATACATGATAAAATATTTTAATTATATAATATTGCTCTTATGGCTGTAATCTTCACATAAGTGGAACACATAGTATGCTGTTAATTACTGACGTCACGACTAATAGCGCGTATTGTCTTGTCAAAAACAAGGTAAGCTCTTGATGAGTAACGAGGAAGCTGTATAACCAGTGTCTTAGCTAGGCAGGTGCAACCGAACAGCGCCCCTTCGTTCTCGGTCAGAAATGAAGCTGATAAAAAATTTAATTATTAGATTTATATGATACTGTCTTGTCTTTTGTCAACATAAAAATTATTTATAAGCAATTATTATTTATTTTTCAAAAAAATTAGAATGTCGAAAATTAAGATTTTATGCAGGGCACATAAAAAGGTAGTTGGGAATTTACGATGTATTATAAATATCAGATAAATAACCTTTTTACCACATTTAGATAAGTAATCGGTTGTTTAAAAATGATAGTGGTAAACGGTGAATCAAGTGTATGCTTTAATTTGATTAATTCAGAATATTGTTATTGTGCAAAGTTAAGTAAAGAGAGCAGATATGAATTTAAGATTAGTATTATACCTAATATTGTGAATGCTTTGAGACGTCAACGAAAAAACTCTTATGTGTCTGCATATATCACAAAAATGTTACTTACTTTTGTAAGCTGTCTTATGCTTTTGTACTTTGTATATGAGCAATTAGGAAAGTCTTCTATTACATTAAATAGTACAGAAAATACGTATTTGTTAAAATTTTTACAATATGTCTTGTCATCGGTATAATACATTCTTTGACTATATTTTGTTACTACTGGATGTTCTAGAACTGCCATATTCCCGCCTTAATAACCGAGTTGTTACAAAGACAGCAGACATTATTTGAAAAGCGAAATGAGACATACAAGCAGAGATGTCAGTACTACTGTAGTTTATTTACTACCGAGGTAATTTGTAATATCTATCTCACGTCATTCCTCTCGTTCCCCTCCCAATAAAGTCAGCTGCAAAGGAAACAGTAGTTTTGATTATGTCAATATAATATTATGATTTTCATAATTATATATCTTGTTATTTACATAATTTTAAATAGAACGATACCAAGATACCATTTTTCCATATTTACTTAATACAAAAATAAAGGAAGACATGGTGCCAATCAATTCTTTAGTGTATTAAGTGTAATTTCTAGCAATTGTAATATTTTTGTGGTAAAATTACTTGGACAAGCCCCTAATAATATTTTTGTTTTTCAGATAATTCCGAATTAATTGCTTGCACTGTAGCTTGGAAGGATGGCCAAAAAATTAGACGATTTTTGGTGATCGATATAATGCAGCTAATATTGGTAGAACCGGATACCAAAAGACTAGGATGGGGCGTTGCAAAATTGGTCGGGTTTTTGCAAGATATCGAAGTGACAGGTGATAAAGACGACTCGAGGTGTTTGCATATAACAATTCATCGACCGCTCTCTACTAATTCGTCAAACAGGATCCCTCTTTTATCAGCAAAATTTATATTCGATGATAATATACGATGCATGGCAGCTAAACAACGATTAACCAAAGTAAGATATTTTTTAATTTTTACAACATTGATTTGATTTCAATTTTACGTAGGGAAGAATTAAGGCACGACAAAAGAAGATGCAGCACATAGCCCGATTATTAGAAATTCCCGGTCAAACTGGACCGCCAAGTCCAGCTTATGTGGGAGGTGGCGTTTACTCCACGCGTAGTACGGTGCGAAATTCGCGTGAAAATCGTCCATTGTTCCATACTGGAAGAGTTCCTGGTTTTGCGGCACCGCATCGCGAAGCAATGCAAGGTGTTTTACATCGTGCAGACGAATCGCGTTGTCGAAAAAATTGCGCGAGTCCAAATAGAATAGCAATAAATACAAGCAGAAAAAGTTCTGTTGATAACGGCATTCGCACTCGTTCGCGAGAATCTTCGGCGAACAGGTTACGATCGCGTGAAGGTAGTCCGCGCATGCCTCGTCCCAGATCCGAAGAAATTCCGTTAGAGTTGATCAAAAAGGCGCCAAATTCTATCGTGGAAAGTCCAAAAATATCCATTTTACCGCGACCTCAAACACCCAGAGTGGAAACAGAACCATCCACTTCTAGAGATGGTCTTGTCCAAGAGACCAGCATTACAAAAATATCGGAAGAAACGTCGTTTATGGCAGAAGAAAGAGTTTCGACGCCAAAGAAAAAGGGGCTGATTGAAACCATTTAGTTATGATTAAATATTACTCAAGTTGTAATTTTTGTATATTATAATGTGAATTGAAATTGTACATTGCTAATCATAAGTAATAAAATCGACATTTAACATTTTTCAAAGTTTTATTATCTTGATTTTAAATGAGCAATTTTAATTAAATTTTTGATTTGACACTGTCATTTTAATTAATAGCAGATCAACTGTCATTAAAATGGATGGTTTATCTTATGTAAGTGTTACAAAAATCAGAGAACTTTTTCAAAGTAGATTGTCAACAAGAAGTATAAGAGTGCGTGAGAGAAATACTTTTAGTGAAGGAAATGATAATACGCAAAACTTTGACACTGTTAGGTGAGTTACGAGAATTTTATTTACAAAAGTAAATAATCGTTGAAATGATTTGATTCATGTTTGATTAATATTGAGAAATCGTTGTTACGAATATTTTACAAATAAAAGCCGCAACCTTATATTTTCATTAGTCGTTCCATAGCATTTACAAATTACTGTCTTAAGTATTGATTTTTCTCGCTACTTTTAACGTGCATACCTTTAAGTTTTAAACTAACCAATGAAAATCCATAGTTTTATTAATCGGGCCATATGTTTTTAAAAATATTTCCAAAATTTTAAATTTGTTTTTTTTATAAATTTATATTTATCAAATATTGCAATATTCGTCCACGCAAAACGATGGTCTATAGGATAATGTCAAAGGCTGTGTTTGGGTTAGTTACGGGGTACATTTAAAACTAGGTCTTGGACCTAGGAGATGGAGGGGTGTGCAAGGGATTGCTAAAATTCTACATCCACAAAGGATGGTTAAATTATGAAAAATAATATATCGAACTTTTGGAAGTAATGCAAAAAGATCTTAAATTATACTGTAGAAAATTAAAGGCTGCTATCTTTTTCTTTCTTCTTTATATCTCGATTTGCGTCCAAAAAGAAACAGCTTTATTTACTTATTTAAAAAATTACATTATTGCAATATACTATTATTACTTTTTGAATTCCAAATTTAAATATTCTTCTTTAGCTATTTTAGCACCACAAAAATTATTTTTTTCTAAATACAAAAAAAAATCTGAAAAATATAAAATTTTATATTTATTTCCTTGTATGTATTGAATTTCGAATAATAAATAAATTAAATCCTTTCTCAAATTTAAATTTCTTTTAGCTCTATAAAAAATATAAAAATTTTATATTTGTAATTTTTGAATTTTATGTGCAAAAAAATCAAAACTTTTTTCGTTCGATAAAAATTATTTTTTTGAAATTTAAAGGCTACCTACAGTTGTGGTATTATAATTAGCCCACATCCTATGTTAGCAATGTAAATTGAGTATTTTGAAACCGTTTTCTTTCATATAAAAATTGATTTTATAGCAAAAATTTTTCAGACATTTTTTGTTGAAAATTATGTAATTTTTTTATTTTGTCGCACCGTTTCTGAGATATAGATGAAAATATTTTTGGTATTTTATAGAGTCTTGTTTAAGTGGCTGTAAGTCAGAAACGGCCGGCGCAACAAAATAAAAAAATGTATATAATATAAACAAAATTGAAGACAATGAAATTTTCAACAAAAAATGTCTGAAACATTTTTGCTCTGGAACCGATTTTTATATATAGCGAAAATCGGCTTCAAAATGTTCAATTTACATTGCTAACATAGGATGTGGGCTAATTATAATACCACAACTGCAAATTTCTAATTAAAAAAAGAACATTTCACAAATTATATTATAATTTTTTGACCAAGGTTATAATAATATATTTCTAATATGTAACAATTGCGAATAATAATTATAATTTATAAGAAATTCGTTTATCAAATCCTTGTTCCAATTCAAATTTTTTTATAATATTGAAAATTTTTCAATTATTAAATAATATTTTAATTTGTGAAACAAATGCATAAACTTCTCAATATTTCCGAAAATATAAATTCAAATAGGTGTATTTATTGTATTGTAATTAAATAATTTGAACAACACGATTGTAAATTTTGAAATTATTATAATATTGTAATTATTATTAAAAATGCTACTAATTTCGAATTTTGCATTTTCTTTTTAGCTTTTTCGTTCAATAAATTATTTTTTTTGAGATTATAAGATTATCAAAATTTCTCTGCGGACCTCCAAAATTTTATCGCGGACCAGGAAGTTGGCGACCGCTGCTCTAGTCCACCCGGGACATTATTTAATATTTAATTTAATATTATTTTCATTGACAGCCGATTTTATAATTAATATTAAGACAAAAGATGCAGAAAAATTTAGCTTACCTTAAGAAAGTCTGCCCCGCCCGTACCAACGTTTGGCGACGCCGCTGCTAGGTTTATCAGAAATCATGAGTCAAGTTTTATTTTTTTGTGAACAATTTTTTATTATGCAACCAAGCTTACAAAGGCCAAAATTGTTCAATAATAAATTGCAATAAAATAAATTAATAAAATTTAAATTTATTTTTATATTATTAAAAATTAGTATTCTGGGTTGCCTAGTAATCCCAAGCTTTATTAAAATCTCAACTTTATTATTATTACTAAATAAATTCGTAAAAAAAGAACTTTTAGTTGGAAGAGACACTACAATAAAATAATAATAATAATAATCAATTTGTATTTAATTCTTTTTTACCCGAATTTATTTTTCATAACCACGTTTTTTCCTTTATCTGCATTGTTGGGGATAGCGAGGGGTTTTGTTTTTTACTGATCCCCCTCCGCTTATTGTTTTCTTTCCACGGACAGTTTTGGGGGACTAAAGAAGCTTCCATGCTCAAAATTCCTGAGAAATTTAGTTATTTCTAGTCTTACGTCAGTGTGTAATAGTTTAAATTATTTTAATATTTAATTAATTAATTTTTTAATTTGAAGGGGGGCTGAAAAAAGGGATCTAATAAATTTCTGTTTATTAGATTTCCTTGTTTTCGCAGATTTCCGGGATACTTTTACTCGGACTTCTGTAAAAAAAACAGTAAAAAAAAGCATTGGATTTTCTTGGGTTTCTTCACTTACACACTGGAGTTCTCCTACGAATTACCACTCGTGATTGAATACAGGGCCGTATATAAGAGGGTGGTTTTGGGGGTTCAACCCCCTCCCCCATGGGTTGAGTAATACTAAATAAATAACTAAATAACAAGAATTAAATTAAAATACGGACATAAATGCCAACCTCGTTTTTAATTCCATAATCCCCCCCTCCATGGCCAATGTCTAACTACGGCCCTGATTGAACAGCACAAGGGACACAAGTGAAATTTTTTCTTCATGGATGGTGAAAAGTGTAAAAATGTTTTATGATAAAGTATTTACTTAAATAATTAATTTATTTATGATATGGGAATAAATTTAATTTGGAAATTTATAATTTTATTAAAGGAGATATTATAGCAATATTATAAGGCAAAAGATTAAATTTATTTTATTTTTATGGCAAAAATATTAATTAAAATTGTAACAGAGAGTGGGTCAGATGAACCTGGGCCTAATTTTTCCTTTAAGTCGACCTATTGGCTTAGGAATCACAGCAAAAGGAGTATTCCGTATTCTTACAATTATTGGCCAATCATGGTGATCATCGATAAAACACCCTGTAAACTGTCAAGTTTTCTTTAAATCAATTACCGAGACATTCATTATTTTATCTTAGAAATTTTATACTGATAAGCTTTATATTATTCACTATGCATATTTACTTCCTAGTGATCCTAGTGATAAATATTGGTTCTAAATTGTGATGTCACTTCGAGTGTGCATTATATTTCCTTCAAACTCATACTCTTACAAACAATTACGAATATTTATTTTAAAAATAATTATTGAATAAAAAATGATTCCTAGCTTTTGAAATTGAGGGGGGGCAGAGTCGTTGCTCAGTTTAATTTTGCCGTCAACAGCATCATGTGATGATGTAATGTTAGATAGAGCGCAAAACTGAACTGGGCTAAACGTGGTGCGCGGTTCCAATCGTCTCTTGTGCATATAAAAAGGAACCTGACCTCACGGCTTGGCCTAAACCGCGATCTTGTCGTTGGTTGAAAACCGACGCCGTCCATGGTAGAGGTACTCGTTCTAAAGAGCCTGTCTCAATTTTATAATAAATCACTTTTATTTTTTAAATTATGGCCTTCGTAAAAATTTATGCAAAAAACTTGTGGCCAGTCTTGTGGTCTTGGTAATAAGAAATTATGACAAATTTTGCAATGAAATAGTTATGAAGAAAGTGGAGTAACGACTGCAAACAAGCCGTTCGGCAGAGACATAACTCGCACTTTTAACGCCAAATATGGAAAAAATAAATTAAAAGAAACTACTTACGTTTAAATTGATATGTTGCATATATGACTCACGTTATTTAATATCAGGTTTTCAATTTCGGTCAACGTACACAACGTTTCAGCGTTGATAAAATATCTATGACTCACAAAATTGAAGAGCGAAATTGATTCCTGCGCTTTTTGATCTTCAATCGATCTCTTGGCCTATATATGCAAAATTGTTTATTCGTCGCAAACAAAAAGGAAATTTTTCTATTTAATTTTTTTCCATTTCAACGGGCGATTTTGAATGACATCATCGGTAGTCAACATCCGTTAAGTGTCTCATAGTTCAAATAATACGGAAGGGTCGCCAAAATAGGTCGCGATCGAAAATATTGAAGCTTTGCAAATTTTTAGGAAATTTATTTTTGTTGTGTAATTACATGTTTGTAATAAATTATAAACAAACGAATTTAAAATATTATTGGTGAAAAGACTGTGGGTTTGTTTTACCGCGCCCCGTTTGAATTCGTTTGTCTCGGTCGGTAAGAATCGGGCGCGGTCGAACGACGGTTACTGCGATTTCATTTCTGTCATTCATCGTGTAAGCAGTTAGTTCAAAAATACGTGTTAGTTGTATGTTATTTACCTCATTTTAACTTAAAAGAATAAAAGCGACTGCGTTTTTTTAAATTTCGAACTAAACTTGAACATTATCGATGTGTTATTCTTAATATTTCAATATATTTTTTTGTGTAAGTGCGGCTTTTGCTCCCCAGTGTACACCTACCATGGCCGACGCGGATTCAAAGGACCGCTACGATCCCGAACTTAAATATCTTTCTGTGGATAGGAATAGTTACAACGATCCAGCTGCTCAGGCCGAATGGACTCAAAAACGATTAGTATGGGTCCCTCACGAGAACCAGGGGTTTGTGGCCGCCTCCATCAAAGGGGAGCGCGGCGACGATGTGGAAGTCGAACTTCAAGAAACCGGTAAACGTGCTTTCGTCGCTAAGGATGATATCCAAAAAATGAATCCTCCAAAATTCGATAAAGTCGAAGATATGGCCGAGCTCACTTGCCTCAACGAGGCATGTGTCCTGCACAACTTAAAGGACAGATACTACTCAGGATTAATTTATGTGAGTCCCCTTTTCTTACAAATTTAAAAGATTTACAAAAAAAATATCTAGGTATCTTACATGACATGCCCCGTACCCTGCATATCATTTTTTCCTGCAGAGGAATTGAAACCTACACGTTGGTCGTCGTCGCATTGTGGGCTGCGACTATCAATTAAAGCAGTCGAAACACGAAATAAAAAATTTTAAAATTAAATGTGTGTGTTTTGTGATAAGCTGCGTTTTAAAATCGAACTTGGGAGAAACTTTTTTTTAATGTTGATAAAATTGAGTTTAGGTTTCAAATGACCTTCGCATTTTAACACCTGTTGAAACATGAAATTAACACAAAGACCACATTATTTTTCATTCGTACGCTCTCCTACATTATTTTATGAGTTTAATTCATTTGTTTTGTTCTATTGCTTTTGTTTTATCGAATCCTGAATTCGTTAACTATTTGCAATTGTTTTTATCTGACAATTGAACTTTCCTAATTAAATTTAATTGTTTTATCGTGTCGATATTCATTTGTTCATAACCTAACTGTTATGAAGGATAATCGATATTGCTGTCAGTTTGTAGGTGTTATACGATAGTAACTAGTAAGATTAATTTGTGTTCATTTCCACGAATATATTCTACATTCATAAGCTAGATACTGTGTTGGTCGATAAAAGTATCTCGAGAGCACCGACGATTATTGGTTATCTTTCAGATTATGTACTTTTTTTTTTTTTTCAATTTTCTCATAGGTCAAGTTTTGATTAGAGGTATCAGGTATATCGAAATTTGTATCTCTGCAACTAAAATTAAAATAACTTTTCCAGTTCTCCCCCCCCCCCGCTCTCGCTTTCAAATATAAAAAGTAAAATTGTGTTCAGTTGATGGAAGTGTCTGAATATCAGGATTAAGGGATTTAAATTTTTAAGCTCACAATTAAAATAATCTAAAGTGCATTGTAAGGAAGTTTTATAACAAAAATGCACACTATCTCCTTTTTTAAAAGCTTTCATTAAACTTGAAGTGAACAATCATTCTGATATTTGGCATCGAGGTGTGTTTCCGAACACAATACAGCAATCAGTATTATTTTCTTATATACCTAATTCGAATTCTGTGGTTTTAGGATAAAACAACTTGAATAAATTTTTGCGATTTTCAGATCATTCCACTTGGGCTTACAAAAACAAAGTTATTTTTATGCATATTTAGAAAAACGAATTTTTCTGTATATTTACAACCATAACAAATAATTTCGAAAAAATTCATCAAAATTAAATTTTATTTTTCTATAAAATATATTTTTTGACATAAGATTTACCAATGGAAATTGAACATTTTGAAGCCGTTTTATAGGTATTTTGTTCTTGTAAATTTCATTTTCTACATTTTTGTTAATATTTCTATTTTTCTATAATTTCTATTTTGTCACACCGTTTCCGAGATATAGACAAAAATATTTTTTTAATTTTGCAGTCTTGTTTAAGCCGCTGTCAGTCAGAAACGGCGCGTAAAAATAGAAAAATGTATAGATATAAAATTGAAGGCAATGAAATTTGCAACAAAAAATGTCTTAAAAAATTTTGCTGTAAAATCGATTTTTATATGACAAAAAGCGGATTCAAAATGTTCAATTTACATTGGTGAAATAGGAGTGTCCGAGAACTTTTGCGAGTCACTGTAAATAAAAAGAAAACTTGAAAAATATGAAATTTTAATGTTTTTATGTGAGGGTTATGCTCATTTTTAAAAATAAATTTACAACTTTTCTAGGTTTTCCATGGCTAACATTGTATCATATTATAATAACATAGAATCTCTGACTTTTCGAACTTGGATAAAATTTAGAAATTCCAGTAATTCTCAGAAATCGAAAAGTAATATTTTTTACAAATAATTTTGTTTCAAAATAATTTCCCTGGCCCAAACACTTATAGTACAGGCATAAAAGGTCAAAATTTAGGACAAATTAGATTACGCAATTTTATTATTTTATCATGTTCATAATAAGTGTCCTTGATTTGTGAAAAAAAATCCCCGGTCAGCGGTGCGCCGCGTCCCTACTTTTAGAGCCCTTTCTTCACGAATATGGCTGAATTTTAAAATTAAAAATTTTTTAAAAAATATTTTTAAAATTTTACTCTGCCTAACAGCTAATAACAGTACTTCTTATTTGAAACTAACAAGGGGGATGCACGATCTGGGAAATGAAGTTTGGGATGAGGCTTTATGTGGTAATAGTAGTGCCCAATACTCATACTATGTTAAAGCCGTAAAACGCAATGGGCACCCAATTTCGAGAAAAAGGGCTTGAAAGTTTTACGTTGTGCTTCATATACATTAAAGTTTTTAATCTTTGTAAACAGTCCGGTGGCGAAGTGGTAGAGCGCTAGCTTAACAAACCGAATGTAACGGGTTCAAACCATCTTATCGGCAACTTTTTTTTTTCTTTATGTAAATTTTATTTTTAATTCTGTTTTATTTTAAAATAATAATCATGCAAATATCGTTAAATACAAAGAATTATAACGAAAATAATTAAATTCAAATTTTTATTTATTTATCGCAATTTTAAAATTAAATAAATAATTAATTAAGTTGTACTTGTGAATTCATATATATTATAAAATAAAATAATTTATATATTATCGTCAAATATTTATTGGCGTTCATATTTATTCGCAATCGGATTTTTTAAATTATTTACAAAAACCCGAATATAATTATCATAAAAACAGCCAAAACAAAAGATATTTCGGCAACGTGAGCAACAAATAAATGCGGATTGCTTACATATGAAAAGCAAATTTTGTTAACTTTTCTTAAAATTTGTCTCTTGTCCATTAATTTCGAAGCGAACCAGGCATATTGTATCATATCAGTGAATATCATTATAATTCTTTGGATTTTACGATATTCGCATGATTATAATTTTAAAATATAAAACAGTTTTAAAAATAATATGCATAAAATAAAATTTACATAAAGAAAAAAAAAAGGTTGTCGATCAGAGGTTTGAACCCGGTACCTTCGGTTTGTGAAGCTAGCGCTCTACCATTCCGCCACCGGACTATTTGCGAAGATTGAAAACTTTAAAATATATGAAGCACAAGTAAACTTTCAAGCCCTTTTTCTAGAAATTGGGTGCCCATTGCGTTTTACGGCTTTAACATAGTATGAGTATTGGGCACTACTATTACCATACAAAGCCTCATCCCAAACTTCATTTCCCAGATCGTGCATCCCCCTTGTAAGTTTGTTCAATTTAGTCAAAAATTAACCGAAAAATGATTTTTTTAAACTTTTGGGTTTTCTTGAATCCATGTAAAAATATATTTCTACGCGCGTTTTTTGCGATTACCTCAAAAGGTAAGCTCCTACCTAAAACATATTTAATATAAAATTGAAAGGTAATTTAATTTTCTTCTATGCAATTTTTTTGTTATCCACCTACGGCAAGAATTGGCCAAATTATCGCTATTTGTTTGCAAAAAAGTGAATATCTGGAAATTCGACATTATTAATGTAGTCATTTAAATTGCATTCTGACAAAAAAAATCATCAATTGGTATTGGTAGTATATTAAGATTATAAATGATATATATAATATTATTTAATTTAATATTAATATATAAAAATATATCAAGTTTTAAAGTTATAATGAAGAAATTTGAAATTATTGGAAAAAATTTGGTTGAATTTAGTTGAATTAAACATAATTACTATTTATAACCAAAAATATCGAGTTCGTATTATCAAAATTGGGACGGCGGCCATATAGAGTTCATTATCTGTGTTAATAATTTGATATCATCCAGTGCATATTATACAAAAGCAATCCTTTTGGCGACGATATTATGAAAAAAATTAATTGCAAAATATCTGACCATCTCCTTGTCAAATGGGCTCTAAAATTCGAGATGCGGTGTAGCTACAGCCCGAATTTTTTTTCATAGGTACCAGACACTCGTACGAACATTATACAATTATAAAATCCCGTCATCTAATTTGTCTTAGGTTGAAGCCAAGTGTGATCTTTTATGCTTGTACTTTGAATTAAAAATTTCGATTTTTAATTCAGTTTTTAATTCCTATGCTATCGACAGAAATATCGCACAAAACAAACCAAATTAAAGACAATTTCAGTAGATTTAAAAATTATATATACATTTTTATCGTAAACTTCCTCATTTCTAAATTATTTTCAAAAAACAGTGTATTTCTACAAATTTTGAGAAATTTTTTCAAAAAAAGTGAGTTAAAAAGATGTGTATCTAAAAAACTAGCAACTGAAACAGATAATCATTTCGTGATTATATACCTGTGATAATGTACTGTAAGAAGAAATATTAACTTTTTGATGTTGACAAATAAAATTTGTTTTTTTGTAACTTTTGCAAAGTTTTGGTATTTTTTTGATTATTTAAACACATATGAAACCACTATTTCAATAGCTATAATGAAAATAAATTAATGTTCTTTATTTCATTCGAAAACAAATATTTGTTACGTTTTATTTGTTTACAGATCATTGTTTGTAACAAATTTGAATAAATATGCAAATTTTCTTACAAAAACTGACTTTTTTTTGTTACAGTTTATTTTTAAAATAAATAATTTTATACCATATCATTTATAATCTCATATACTACAAATATCGATTGATGATCTTTTTTGTCAGAATGCAATTTAAATGACTAAATTAATAATGTCGAATTTCCAGATATTCACTTTTTTGCAAACAAATAGCGATAATTTGGCCAATTCTTGCCGTAGGTGGATAACAAAAAAATTGCATAGAAGAAAATTAAATTACCTTTCAATTTTATATTAAATATGTTTTAGGTAGGAGCTTACCTTTTGAGGTAATCGCAAAAAACGCGCGCAGAAATATATTTTTACACGGATTCAAGAAAACCCAAAACTTTTAAAAAATCATTTTTCGGTTAATTTTTGACTAAATTGAACAAACTTAGTTTCAAATAAGAAGTACTGTTATTAGCTGTTAGTGGCAGAGTAAAATTTTAAAAATATTTAAAAAAAAATTTTTAATTTTAAAATTCAGTAATTTTCGTGAAGAAAGGGCTCTAAAAATAGGGACGCGGCGCACCGCTGACCGGGGATTTTTTTTCACAAATCAAGGACACTTATATGAACATGATAAAATAATAAAATTGTGTAATCTAATTTGTCCTAAATTCAGGTCATTTTTGACCTTTTATGCCTGTACTATTACTACCTACTTTCTCTGACGTTTGCTTAAAAATTTAAATATTCCAGACCTCTAGGTATTTCAGTTTGGGAGAACCAGTATAATCATACTTAATTAGTTCTACAACCAAATCCACGATGTTTTTTCAAAATTGAAAAACATTTTGAAATTATGAAAGTTTTATACTTTTATGTATTTTTGAATTTCAAAATTCAAAGTTGTATTTGTAGCTTTTTAGATCTCTAAAGTATAAAACATTTTGAAAAATACGAAATTTTTATATTTTTTATTTCAAAATTCAAATTTTGTTTTCGTTATTTTGCTTTTATAAAAATGGTTTTTGGAATAATTAAATAATTAAATCTAAATTATGAAAAATATGGAAATTTACATTTTTTAAATTTTAAAATGCAAAGTTTTCGAAATTCAAAATTTCTCCGCAGAGCACCAAAATTTTCTCACGGACCAGTAGGTTGGCGACCGCTGGTGTATGGTATAGTATTAATCGTTAGACTTATTTCATAAAAATCGTGATAGTCCAATCCAGATTTTCTTTTATAACAAGGAAACGGCACAAGACATCAAAAGAGTACCTATGTTTTTATGCAAAACACTTTCGACTTCTTCAACATTTTTGAGAACTCGCACCGTTTTCGAGTTATTACAGAAAAACTGGGTTAAACTGGATTCATGCTCTTCCAGTTCCGATGATTATGACCGGTTTTAAACGGTTTTACACCTCTAAGTTGACTATTGCGTCTGTCTGAAAAATCTAAAACTTTGGAAATATAATTTCTCACGATACACATCCGTATAAAAATGTATTAATGTAATGAAATCTGTAAGGGGGGTGACTTTGAGGGAGTGAAACCTAAATGAATTTCTCTGAAATCCAATATTTTGGGGACGCGTTCAATTTTATTTAAAAATAAACATTGGGAAACAATAGTGGCTGGTCCGGGGGGAGGGGGGGTTCGATGATGCACTGCCTTCCCAAAACAAAATATGCTATTATTAAATTTGAAATATATAATTATTATTGAAGTTAGTTCCAGATATGATCTAAAGTGGTCGGTTATTTGCCATGATTAATTAATGTATTTCAGACTCCCTAGTGAAATTAAAATGTCCACTCATGTGCAGGTTTCATACCCGAATATGCGTGTGGCTTAATAATCCACCATTAAAATATAATAATAGGTATATAATATTATCCACCATCTAATTAGCTTTTGGCAAAATTTCGCTTTGAATTAACACAATTATTATTTAAAATTTAAGTTGAGATATATACTGCAGCTGCAACTCAATCGATACTAGTTCAAAGGGTGTGTTTCCGATCTTTTAAAGGGAAGAGATTTTACCTAATCAGCTAGCTATTGTAGAAATAGACAAAATTATATTACTTCACTTAATATACCTTAATGTGGTGTATGTTTTTTTGTTCTGTGTAGGAAACCACCAGAATTCAATTATGTATACAATCATTGTGTCTGGTACAGCCAGCCAAGCTCATTAACCGAGTATGATACTAGAAAGAAGATGAGTGTTGTACTGCATAATATATTTCTTGGCTTCGTTTTAGTCTGATGAGATTCTTGGTTATTTTAAAAAATACTTTCGTCTTCTTGACCAACCAGTCTTTCGATCGTTATAGATAAACAAGTTGGTAAAAGGATTTTTACAACAGGTAGGCCGACTCCATATTCCTCCTGGGCCATTACGTGATTTATGGACTATTTACATAATCACATTAATACGTATACAAGGTATTTGTTGTATTATTCAGACATGCTTACTAGCATAGTTTTAATTATAAATATTTTGCAACAGTAATCGAAGTGTTCGTGTTGATTTTCGATAAAGTAAACAATTCCATTGTGACAATTTTACAAACAAATTTGTTATTGATGCAATTTTGTTTATTGTTAAATAAATTAATATCTGGTTCAGTGCGTAGCTTAACGTACCGACTGGTGTAGATAGTGAAATTACTAAGCTAAGCACTTGCGTTTTTATTGCATACTTCACGTTCTACTTTTGTTTTTATTAAACTAGGAATCGATCGAGATCTTCCAACTGACACATCATGCTACCATTTGTATCAATTTTTGACGAATTCTATCGAACCGGAGCGTTGGTTCGTGACTACAAGAATATTTCGGAATTTTGATTTTTTGAAGTCTTTCCATGACCTTGATGACCTAAATTATTTTTAATTGTTAGGAATATCCCAGCCTTATCTATTAAGTTATGCCGAGTGCGTGCGTATACATCACGTACGTACAAGGATGTCTTCTTCGGCCGACCAGTTCTAAACGTGACCTTGAAAGGAATATTTTTATTTGTACTCGTTGATGGTTTTGAATGGATTCAATCGATAAGGGTCGCCAATTATCCAACTGGTTACCGCTACCTATACAAAAGTCTTCCGTAGCGGTTTAACTTCTCGTTGGAGTTAATTTTTCCACGATTCCGAATAACCCATTTCGTCTGACTTTTTTGAAAAATGCATATTGCAGTTCTTATTTTGCCGGTTAGGTGACATTGTAAATAATATGCGCCACGGAATGTGGCCCCAGCCAGGGTCATTGGCATACCTCGCCCCCGCGACATCTTACATGAGAATCAAGAACGGGTTCTTCATTATTTCATAAGGTTTAACAATGATATTGTTATTAATACTCCCAATTAATTAATTTATTGGCGTAATATTGAAATGTGTCGTTTAATTGTGCGCAATGTTTTCGATTCCACCTAATGTGCATTATTTTAACTGCAACATCATCAAATGTAATTAATGACCACTAAAACCGACATTAAACTTATCAAAGATAGCAATTCTATTCGATCGAGCACATTAAATCTCAAGTACAAGTAAATTGATTGAGATTTATTTAAGTTTACTTGTGCCAATTAATTATCGGGCGTTTGGAGAGCTTAATTGCATATTCGTGATGTTTCGCCGAAAGAATAGGAAGAAATTTCTGAGGAGGATGTTCCAAATTTGACTTGATTATGTATTGAATTGTTCGATTAACGGTACACAATGCGTAGGTATTGGCAATTGTTCTTCCTCCAGAAAGCAAAGTTTCTTGGCATATTTTCTCTTCTCTTTCTGGCAGTTCGAGTAGATCAGATACTAGCCGAATTCATTTATTAGTGTTCCATATGTAACCACGTTAGCCATGGACGAAGTCAATCAGATTGGCAGGTTCATCATGTCTATTTTTACTCTATTCACTAACTTCGAATAGATGAAATTTCCCAGACTTTCCCAAAAATTCTTATTCACTTTTATCGTAACCCTGACATTTGATCGAATTTAATAACCGTTTTTATCGTTCAAAATTCAATATTTGTTTTTCATCTTATCAGTTAGTTCAACAAAACTCGGTGAATAACATTATTGACTTGGTAGGATTAATCATTGGAATTGTCAGTTGGTTGATATAGGATTAATTATTATTGAATTTAACATTCTTGTAACATAACACATTAAAAAAATCTCGAATGAAATTTTAAATTTCCTTTACGTCACGATTTTTCATTTTGCACGATTTCGTGCTTTCCATTATCTGATTTAGTCACGGTTATGAATTTTGGTAAAAAGGAAATTAGAATATTTTCATTTTTCAAAATTGTAATCAAGAACCCAAGAATCATCTTCTTTGTTCTTCGGAAACGTCGCATTTGTTGTAAATCGTTGTAAATTTACCAAAATGTTAATGCATGCGTCTCCCGAGTTATAATATACGACAGATTTTGTAAAAATAAACACATGTACTTCCGCATTTTATAGTTTGTTCTATATTTATACGTAATAATGTAATATTTAGCATTTGAAGTGGTCATTTTATCAATTCAAAAAGGAAGTCTTTGCCACAGAATTTCAATAAATTTAGAGAAACTTATTGTTTGGATAATTTTTCTTTTCTCATAAAAATTGTACGGATATTGTGGTAATGGTGGTTTGATATAGGTAAACGACACTAATGAACAAAATGTTAAAATCAATACTGACTCACATGGCCACAATATACAGATTACAAAAGTTCTGGATGCTTATATTAACAACTTTTATTAACAAATATTAACAAACGAATGGACGAACCGGGATGAAACGTTTAAATAGTATATTATGTATAAAGGGCCGAAAGTCGGCGGAAAGCCGACTTTAAAAATCAGATGAAAATTTATCTTCATCTGCAGACATATTTGTAGTCAAGTAGCAAATGTTACCTTTCAATAAATGCTGGAAAATATTTTTCAGTTGTGTGTTGATTTGGTACAAGTTTTACCTGATTTTTGTCATTGTGGAAGATCGGTAGACTCTTTTGGCGAAGGTTGTTAATACTTCACCAAACTACTTTTACATTAACCGTTATTGGGGTTATCGATAATTATAAAAATATTGTACTCGCCGGAGATAAGTCAATATAATTGAAAAGTATACTATGTGCATACCTAACCCTCTTAAAGTGGAACATATTTATTTTAATATCTGTCAAGTTAGTCATCTGGTGTGTTTTTTGTTTATTCAATAAGCGACGATGACCCAATTCTTCAGGGTTGGCGCTCAAATCTGAACGTTACTTTTACTAAGCTTTTAATAATTTTAAACCTGAAGATCAAAGGTTTTTTTTGTTGTTGCCCAATGTATGTTCTTGATACTCTGGAATGTTCAAAATACACAACCAAGAGATTCTCACCGCTTCGCCTTGGATTGTGCAATATATTATGTTTTTATTCAATTGAGCGATGCTGCATACGTTCTTATTCCATAAGACTGGAGAATTCCTCGATAAGCCGATCTTCGAATAGCAATATTAAGTAATTGAATTACAAGTTGAAATGTTTTGGAAGAAAATAAGTAATTCCTCATCTGTTCTTCGTAGCCATCAATATATTTCTAACGAAAACAGCCATCCAAACGTATTCCAAACAAGTTTTGGGTTTTCTTCTTTATATCTAAAATTTATCAAATCTAACACAATTAACATAATTATAAACCAGGCAGCTTTTTACCAGCATCATTTTTATATAATAATATAAAAATATTTTCAATAAAACTCAAGTTCAATATTATTTGGAATTAAAACCTTGCATATTAGGAACAGCAGGTAGCTTTTTATCAGCAACATTTTTATATAATAATATAAAAAAATAACATTTTCAGTAGAATACATGACTTTTCGTCGTGAAGTAAGTAACAAAAAGTATTTAATTCCGTTTCCTATTGCATTTCTAGTTCCAAATAAGAATTGAAAACATTTGTTAATCTGCAAAAATTTTGCATGTAAATAATGTGGACAGTCAAACCATTACTCCTCTTCTTGGTCCACGCGTTTTGTACCTTATGACTTGGCTATGTAAGTTGACGCAGAAGTGGATTTAAGCAGCAAGGAACTTTCAAAGCCGTTTTGTTCAAAAATAGACTGAAAAAGCCAGAGATCTAATGAGAATTAAACAATGACCAATTACTTTTATATTATATTGCTTTATCAATGTTATATTAGCTTACCCGGCAGAATAAAGCATCCGTTGTAGAGGTTTCATATCCTAAATAGTTTTCAATTTTTTTCCCGTGATTTAATTGGACATTGCAAGTTTTTGAGACGTTGCTTCCCACGTCTTCCTTGGGTTAACTTTTGTTTTTGTTCGGTTGGCTATTGAATTTTTTGATTGATTTAAACCGGAATTTTCACGTCGTACAATTTAAAATTATCTAAATCAACATAATAGAAAAAAATGTCGATTATCTCCTAATCATATGATTTGTGCATAAGCCGTATTTTAATCTCTTCTTCAAACATAATAACGTTATTTGGCTGTCCAATATAAGATTATCGGTAATTTATTGTTCACATTTAAATATTTTTGCACGAAGATCGTTATAGCTTGGCTACTGTATCTTTTCAAATTAGCAGAGGAAGAGTTAAAAAGATAATAAATTAGATTGCACGACGTTTGTATGATAAAAAAAAATCTAAAACTGGATTCACTGAAATTGCTATGTCCAAAACGGCAATTTAGCATAAAGAAATAAACGAACTGCTATTATTCTGGCAATATATTTTTAGAAAAATTTATATTTAAATTCGACAATTTGCACCACAATTTAAACCACTTTATTTGTTTGGCAAAATTGTTATGACTAAACTATAGAGAGGTCTTTAAACTTGTTTTATTTAAGTTGAAGATATTTTTTGGCAAAAAAATTTTGTTTGTTTTACCAATTTTAGCCCTAATATTTTGCTATTGTAAATCGTTGTTTACGTAACATTGTATCAGTGAAATTGTAATTATTCTTTATAAGTCTCTGTCTATCGTGAGCTTTTCGCCGCGGAACCCAATTAATATACGCCAATGCACGTGGGCGATGGAGGGCGTTTATCAAATTATGTATTACTCCGGAAGTTACCTTCGTTGCAGAAGTCACCTGTTCCGGAGTAATGAATGCAATATAATTGTTATTTTTCAAATTAGTTTTGTTTACGATATTTTATTAGCTTCCCTTAAAACCAGGTGATGTTTGACCTAGTGCGGTGCAGCTGGCTTGATTACTTGATTACCATATTTGGATTTAATTTTTTGCAATTTATTGCTGCTTTCAAGACCTGAGCGATGTTCTTAAATCTAGAAAATTTAATACTCACACTTTGATAATTGAATAAATAGTTTCGCTTTTAGTGGCATTATTAATCATTGATAAAATATTATTATTTATTGGGAACGATACAACATGACATAACAAACTTTAATTTTTAAAGGTTCAATGCGTTAATTTTTTTGGTATGTTAATAAGTCGAACTGGAATGAAAAATCGGTCGATTCGTTTTGCATAATTTTTATTAAGATTGTGATCCTCCAATTAGTTCTAAACTTACAATTTTCCATTAGGTTGTTATATGATTTAAATCTGATGAATGTGAAGGTGGTCAAAATTTCTCAAATTCTACTTCCTCGTTTATGATGTGGACTCGTTTAATCCGTTAGGCGTGTGCTTGGAGAAAGTAATTTCTTGTAGTTGACAAGACAATCAACAGACAGAAACTTACCAATTGTTGAATTGTATACGTTCACCGTGATTTGGCTTCCATTTCTCAACAGACTCGATTTTATGTAATGTGACGTTCATCCTGATTTTAATATCCAATTAAAACACATATCCCTTGCTCAGTGGCGGATAGTACAGGGAGAGCGATGGGGCGCGCCGCTCTTTCAAGGCGTAGTAAGTTTTTTTCAAGCCCCATTTGGCCTCATCCAGGTGGATTTTAGCTGCTATTTTTTTTTGCATTGTGTAGAATTTTCGTTAAAAGTAATCTCGATTAAATTGGATTTTTCAATGCGATGAGCTATAAATTAATCTGTATACGAATGGCTTCATTCAAACCTTAACAAATAAAAATATTTTCTTTCAATTAAATTAAAAGGTAAAATTAACATTCATTTCGTGCAAGGAAAAACTAATAATCAATCGATAATTTATTTTTTATCGATGATATTAGCTTAAAGCTATTGTTCGTATTCATATTACAAGAATTAGTCAGGCTGATAATGATTATGATTAATTTTTTATCGTTATATATTATGTGTATAGCAAGCAATATGAAATGGTAGTTTGCTAAAATAATATTTGCTTGTAACTTATCTTGTCATATTCCAGAAGTTGTCTCAGGTGTTTCTGAATATTCTTTACATAAATCACTATCTGATATAGCATAAATTCGATAAATTGAGATTATTTAATCCTTGGAATTTCTGATTATTTTCTATTAAATTTAAAATCCCCCCCCCATCTTTGACACTGTCTATCCTGCAGTTTTGCAATTTATATTTTAAAAACAAATGCTGTTTTAAAATTGGCTGTATCGAAAAACCTTATATGTATAAATGATGCAACTAACGGTGAATTAATCATTCCTTTCATAAGAGTAATTGTTTAATAAATTTGATAAAACATCTTGACAAACCTTCGGGTAGTCGTTAAAATTCTGAGTCACTTATTATGCCATGCCATAAGGTACAAGTGCACGTTTTTGCAGGCATATGTAATCCATTTATGGGAAAGGGGGTCTATCAACCAACACAAGGTTACTACAATCGATTTATAATTACCTTTATCTAATAGATTTGCAATTTTTGCGTTTAATTAAAAAGTAAAGAGGCAATTTATTGCCAAGATCCGAGATAGTTGCTATTTTATACAATTGGGTTAATCGAAATTACGGCGTAACGCAAAATTTTTACGTCAAGGACTCGGACAAATATTTTTGCACCGTAAGAAAAAGCGTGGCATTTAAATATTTTAAAATCAGATCATTGCTTTCTGGTTTTTTTCTCGTCCGCTTTATAAGGATTAAATTTTTGTATGGCCAAATGTGGACCAGAATTTTTAATTATATTCGATAGAAAATATGATTTGGACATTCTTGTTTCCTTGAGATTAGGTCTAGGTCAATGATGGTACATTTAATATTTAAATACGAAACGGAATTCAAAATAAAAGCAACGAACTTAACTGCTATTAACAGATTTTGACCTCCGAGTTGGATTTGAAACGCGCCAGTTGAGTATTTAAGTTATGCCTTGGGGGGTTGCACTGTTTATTGTACATGTCGAGTGTTTTTGATAGATAATTATGCTGTCGAGAAAGTGGCAAAAATATGTGGGGAGACTATTTTTAAATTTTAATTCAAGCATCTTGATGTGCAATCAGGAAATGTTACGCAAATGAGTCGAGTTTCATCTGATGAAGATGACCACATTGGGGAATGTACCGTCATTATTCCTAGCCTACCCCCCCCTCCCCGTGCCGCCAATAGGCACAAACGGAATTACTAAATGTTTTACTATTTAAAATAATTATTAGTCATTTAAAAACAAATTAGTAAACGTTGAATCAATCGATGAATTTTAAATGTTTTTTAATTTGAACCTAAATTGCTGTAAACATTGTTAGTTTAATTAGTATTTTCTTTATTCATACGTTTCATTCAAGTTATTGTTTGCGAGTTATAAAATTGAACAATCGTTCATTTTTATGATAACCAACCAGATTGGGTGCAATGAATGTACTATAATTGCATAATATACAGTGACTAAAAAATTCTATATTAGCAATGTAAATTGTATCGTACGGAGACCTTTTGAGTCGCATTGTTTTATAGGTTTCACAGTAATACTATATTACTAACATTTTTTATTGAAAAAGATTTTACCAAAAAGGTCTCCGTACGATACAATTTAGTCATTTTATCTAATCCTACTGCAAATTTAATAAAACCCGATAAGATTAGTGCATTTTGTACTTTTGTTTTTATGTAGTTTTGCTTGTTTTCCTGTTATCTATTATAATTTAATTTATAGTTTTCCTGTTATATTCTCATAATATACATGGAATCAATAGGAATTTGAAATTTTAATTTTACGGTTTTTGAAAGTGGGGTTTACAAGTTCCCCTCCCCTTTTATTGTGAACTATTTAATTCTGATTGTAGCGGTCTGAATGACGCGAAACTTGCATTTTAAGCACCTGTTATACCTATAGCAGTATAGGCTATATCTAATGACAGTATCGATTAAAATATTTGCCAGTATTTTTAATGTCTCTTTTTTATCAAATACTGCATAATATATACAGTCACTCACAAAAATATTCGGCTACTCCTATGTTACTAATGTAAATTGAAGATTTTGAAGCCGTTTTTTGTCATATAAGAATCGATTTTACAAAAAACTATTCAGATATTTTTTGTTGCAAATTTCATTGCCTGCAATTTTGTTTCTATATATTTTTCTATTTTCTCACGTCGTTTATGAATGACAACGACTTAAACATGACTCGGAAAAATACAAAAATTATTATCATCTATATCTTCGAAACGGTGCAACAAAATAAAAAAATCAATAGTCATGTTTTTCTTCTAAATTTCATTCTCTACATTTTTGTTCATATACATTTTTCAATTTTATAGAACCGTTTCCGAGATCTAGATGACAATATTTTTTTACATTTTACAGAGTCTTGTTTAAGCAGGTCGCTGTCAGTCAGAAACGGCGCCACCAACTAGCAAAATGTATATAGATAAAATTGAAGGCAATGAAATTTTCAACAAAAAATGTCTAAAAAGTTTTGCTCTAAAATTGATTTTAATACGAAAAAAAATTGCGCTCAATTTACATTGGTAACATAGGAGTGGTCGAATATTTTTGTGAGTGACTGTAGTTTTTTATAATGCAGTTTAATACTACCGCGAGTAGTATTAAAGTAGTAGTAATAATAGTGCTGATATCATGCTAATAATACAAAAAATAATAATTTTATAGAATTATAATTATAGAAGCAAAACCCCTTTAAAAACTTTTTAAAAACCACATTAAAAAAGTTGGTGACCACTACTTCAGATACTACCACTTACTGGTAATATTCGGCTTCTAATACTAACTGCCTAGAATTTTCGACCCCCTATTCTTACCTATCAGCTACTTCTACAGGAAGCAGCAGCTCATATTACCATTGCCCCTACTGTACTGGATACTGCAGGGCGGCCACTTGTCATAAATTCATAAAAATTAATAAAATTTGAATGAAATCCCAACAAAACAGGTTAAATTGCAATACGATGGAAAAATATCAAGACCAAAACTAATTAAAAAATCTTTAAAATTGATGCTTGTGATTTGCATATGAATTTTGATATTAAATTTTACTATTTATATTGGTTTTATTTTGCAAAAATTAGTTTTATCGAAAGACTTATTGTTAAATCTTATATTTCTACTTTAGTTATTCCTAAATATACAATATTTTTTATTAGAATCAAAAAATTGTAACATTTCGGTCTCTCTCTCTATTGCATTGAAATATTATATCTATCTTTGTCGGTGAGATCTCATCCTTAAGTTGTCATAAATTTTATATTAAATTACCATAAATTTTATTTTTAACTGGTGGCCGCCCTGATACTGGTCGTTTATACCAGCGATCGTCAAATTTGGAACTTCGTGGACCACTAAAAACTCATACCTTCGAAGCCTGCGGTCCATAAACATAATTTTTTTAAAAAAGGCGCGACGACTAATTTCTAAATTAAAAAAATATATTTTGAAAAATATGAAAGTTTTACATGTTTTTGAATTTCAAAATCAAAAATTCAAATTAATTTTGAATTCAAAAGTTCGAAAATTTGATTTTTTTTTAGCTCTTTTAACTTCTTAAAAAATTATTTTTTAAATAATCTTTTATTACCAGTAAGTATGGTAGTATCTAAAATATTAAGCTGCATTATGAAACAGTAAGTGGTAGTGAAAGGCTATATTATGCAATATTTAATAGAATAAAAATACTGGAAAAAATATTTTTTATACCTATATTTGTCATTTTTGGATTTGAAGTTCAAAAAATTAATATATTTTTCTAACTTTTTATAATATAGGAAATTAAAATTCAATCTTTTCTCCAAGTCTTTTATTAAAAATTGAGACGTGTTTCGGGAATCTTTAGTCTTAGGTTTCAGAACAAAATTTAATTAAAGGGGGGCAATTCTAAAAATAAAATACAAGTCTTAATTTAAAATTTAATGAAATATAATATAAAATGATTTTATGAGATTATAAGAATATCTAAATTTCTAAATTACAAAAAAAAAATTTGATCAATATGAAGGGTTTAGCAGATTTTTTGAATTTTATTTAGATTTTTTAGTTGCATAAAAAATACTTTTTCGAAATGATTATATGAATTTCTAAATAAAATTTACTTTTACATAGGTACGAAATTTTTATATTATTATCTAGATATCTATTTAGGGGACGTCCATTAATTACGTGAGGTGTTTTATCGTAAATTTAGACCCCCCCTCCCCCTTGGTGAGATTTGGTGGGACTCCCTCCCCTCACCGGTGAGATTTACTATATAATTTTCAAATAGTTAAATATATTAATTTTATATTTAATAATATTGTCTATTACCGGGATTGAATTTGTAATATAAAATGCTATCTGTTATAATAAATGTATGTTCTCTGAATTAAAAAGTTGACGTGAGATTTTCGTTGATCCCTCCCCCTGGTGAGATTTTGCCGGATCCCCTCCCCCCTAATTTGACCTAACGTAATTAATGGTTCAAACTGATAATAATACGTAATATTATTTTCAAGATTTTTAGAATAATTCCATTTTTTAAGATTACATACATTTCATGTTCGTTTAAACGAACGCCGTGACCGAAAGGGTTAAAGAATATTAAAACGTTTTTCTTTACCTAGATGTGAATATTCCATTGTTTATGATTTCGGATTCCGCGATATAATTTTATACTCATAAGGGTTCTCTAAACAATCGTCGTTTTTTTCTGAATACATACGTACTATATATTTCTTATTCTAATTCTCTTTCATAGATCTGGGCTTCGCACAGTTTCTTCTTTTTAGGTTTTTAATCGCTCTATAAAACTCCTTCATGTTATTTTCCATGCAGTTTTGTTCTAATTTTATTTATAAGATCATCTCCAAAATTCAACGGCGTATTTAGCAATTTCGTGTAGGGGGGGGGGGTAAAAAAAAAGTAAAATCACAACATTTAAAACTCGTGCGAAACTAGTCGCCTGGCATACAGCGTCGCGGGAAATTTTTTTTAAATTTACAATATGAAATACCAAAATATATTGATTAGTTACAGGGGGGGGCTCTCCCCCCGTAAATACGTCTCTGCCTAAATTCGTTTTATCATTTTCTTCGTTGTTCTGTTTAAATCCCGTTGGTCTTTCTGCCCAAATCTCCGTAACCACTTTACGTCTTCTCGTTCATTCTGTATATTTCTTTCTTTCAAATTTTTCTATTTGTAATTTTTTCACTCCTCAAAAATTTTCGCGCATATCAAGGAACACCCGGTATAAATAAAACTCGCTCTGATACAATTCCATGTAATTATTAAGGAGTAATAATTAATTAAAATTGTTAACTCGTGAATTTTAATTTAATTTTATTAAGGATAGTGAGATATTCTTTATCTTGATAGATTGAAGGTCCCATCTCGAATATGTTTTGACCCCCCCCCCCCCCCCCCCCTAAGGATTTCTTGATTCAATACTATTCTGATTTGAGTGTGTTAGAGAAGTTACATTAAAAAAAGTTGAAAAAGTAAAATTGTGTTAATGGAAAGATCATTGAATTTATAAACTTGTTCAGCAATACAATGAAATCTGTTCATCATTTTTCAGGTTAAACGATCTTAACCGTATAAGAGATAATATAGAATACAAAATAATAATTATTAAATTAATAGGCAAGGGGAAACGGAATTCCCCCGGCATGATAATTACAAAATAGTAAAATATTGAACCTGAAATTCTTGAGGTTAAATCCTGTTCGCTGAGCCCCTTAGCTAAGAAGACCATACCTTTAATTCACTCTGTATACGAATTGATGATTTAATTATTTAACTTTCTGTAGTTTATTGTTCATTTTAATTACTCATATAATTTATGGCATTGAAATCGTCCAAGTGTACAACAGTAGGAGATGGTGTGGTATTATCGTACCTTTTGTTACCGACTTGCTGACTAATTTGGATTTTTCATCGAGCGTTGATTCCACTTACTAATAAATTCGTGTTTTACATTCTTCTTATATTTGTCATCGCACTTTCTACCGTTGGCTGTACCTACATATTTTAAATTTTAAAACTTATTATTTCGTGAAAATGTTCATACCAAACTACTATTTGTATAGATAAACTGCTAATTTTTAGGACAACCTGATTGGAATAATTTATGATAATTAAAATTTTGTGTTCAACGTTTGTATAAACACTTGATAGAACTAATAACTATGCTCGAAGAGGGTTCAACTATTTTTGACCTCGGCGTCCTTATAATTGAGTGATGCTAAAGTAGAGATTAAATTAATTTAGTTAAAGAACTTGTTTAATGAGACAATTATTATTATTGTGTGCAATCTCATTTATTAATTTTGAATTCGTTTCCAGTTCATTAAACTTAAAGTCTCGAATATTTATTAAATTAATTTATTACAAAAGTTTACGATTTTCCAAAATATAACTTCTTTATCATTTAATTATATTTTATCTGTGACTGTGCAACTTATTTTTTTTTTCTTTATCTATTTTGTTACTGTGCCTTTATCGCTGTTAGGAATTTTAATGTTATGATAACTTAATTATTTAGCATAATAATATTTAAATGTGGAGCACTTAAAAATACATATATTTCGAAGTACAACTTGGGAAGATTTATTAGTTTTTAATCGTCCATACTGACGTTGAAAACGAAAGCCTACAAGCTTATCCAGTTTTGGAATGGCCGAAGAATTTAAAAAGTATTTTTTTTTTATAAAAATTAAAATAACAGATTAAAAAAAATTTCTTTTCTCAGAATTTATACCACAGATTATTAAACTTCTACATCCTTGATCGTCGTTCATATAATAATTGTTGTTTTTCATTTCCGAACGGAAACGGTGTGGTTGAGTCGATTGAATTTGTCGAGTAACTTTTGGAAGTTCTTTAACGCTTGCCGGATAACTCTTATGCTTCACTTTTAATGGAAATATCAGGGAAAATCTCACAAAATTATCCTTGTATAGATACTTCTCGTGGAAACTGGCGTACACCTCCAAATAAGGATAGTCTAACCTAATTAGGTCTGATAACCTAAGAAGGAAAGCGATGCTGCAATCACAACCTTTCGCTATCTTTCTATCTTTGTCATTTTCAATTAAAAGTCAAGTTGAACAAATTTTTAAAATTAATTTAGTAAAAATGAACATTTTTTATGCATTTTTTTTTTATATTTCAGACATACTCGGGACTTTTCTGCGTTGTGGTCAATCCCTACAAGAGGTTACCAATTTACACGGAAAAAATCATGGAGAGATATAAGGGCATTAAAAGACATGAAGTACCACCACACGTATTTGCCATTACTGACACAGCTTACAGATCCATGTTGCAAGGTAATTTTTTCATGCAGATAATGTAATTAACAAATTAGCATACAATGGTTGTTATGTCTTTAACGAACACATTGTCAATTAATTTTGTCTCTCAATTTACATTCTTTACACCTCCATAATTAATAACTTAAGATCAAATTTTTATTAAGAAACGACGACGCCTCTTTCATTGAAAGCAGGTTCATGGTTTGTAAAACAGTAAAAACGAGAAATATATCATGTTCACATCAAGTGCATTATCGTGGGCATTTTACATAATATCTAACGAAATGATAATTAAATTGTAGCTTTTGCTAACGATAAGTAACTAATAGTATTTTATACATCAAGGGGCTAAAGTATCAGCTATCTGGATAGCTGTAGAGTAAAAAGTCGAAAAATCAAAATAGGCAAAATTTTTAATATTAATTTTTTTTAAATGCATGCCAAAAAAACGAATTTTTAAATTAAATTGATAAATAAACTTTATTTTATGTGAAAGATTTAACATATTAAATAATGCATATTAGTTGTTCATATCAAAAAACTGTAATATATTTCGGTATCTTTCTATTGCATTGAAATATTATATCTAATATTGTCCTTAAAAGTTTGGTTTTCTCAAAACTTCGGAAAACTTGACTGTGTTATTCAATCATCAAATTTAAAGTTTCATTCTTTTTGAAAGCAATTGTTTTACTTTAATTCTGGCGTTGGATGTTGTTAAAGTACTTTGATGCTGGCGACGGTTGGCACTGAAATTCTTTAGCTCCGTTGGTGCTAAACGATTGCTTTAGTATTAAATGTAATCGTAATTGAATTTAATAATTATATTTTACGTTTAAAGAAAAAATCCCATGTTTTATTTTGAGCAAAGGTGCCTCCTGTTTCATTTCTACTTTTGCTCCTAATAAATCGATACAATTCTATCTTTATTGTGCGCTTGTTTTCCTGAGCGACAGAGAAATTAACCCCGAGGAGGGCAGCGACAAGCGATTTTCTGGAAGAGGTCATCCATTTAAATGCAAACCACAACTTGACTTGCTTGACACCTACGATCTGACCAGAAAAGGATATTCTCATGTCGCTGTCTTTAGGAATTTAGAGGGTTTCAGAGTCTGTACTTATCGTATCGCATAATAACTTGAAAAAGCTGTTGCAGAATACAATTTAAAAAAAATACTCCGATCAGTTTTATAATTTCGTTTCATTTTCAGAAAGGGAAGATCAGTCTATATTGTGTACTGGCGAGTCTGGAGCGGGTAAAACTGAAAATACCAAAAAAGTTATTCAATATTTGGCATATGTTGCCGCTTCAAAATCACCCAAAGGCTCAGCAGCGGTAAGACTTATCCATCTTTTTTTTAAATTAGAAATTTTAATTTTGAATTTTTTTTACATGTTTCTTCTTTTTGACCCAACAGCAGAAAGATTTAATTGTAAGTACATTTCTTTTTTTTTTTATTGTAATAAACTAACTCGCCATTGTAAAATTTGAAAATTTTGCTTCTAAATCCGCATTCGGATAGGGCATTAACATTGCCTTGGTACCAAACCAAGGTTTTGAGAGGTAATCATGACTTGGTGGTTATGATTTCACAATCGCTGGATTATGTTTTCAAGTTTCTACATTTTTGTGTGTACTGCAAAAGTTTAAAGTTTGTGAACTTTTACAACTGCGTTCCATCTTATTTATTGCTTTTCAACTTTTATGCAAAACTTAATCCGAATGGGGTTTTATAATTTCAATCAAAAAATTGTCTTATTTAAACTGCACAAATTAAGATTTCACATGCACTGCAGATTAATTTTATGTAAATATTTACATGCTTTCTTTACCAGAGTCCTACTAACTCCTTGGTAGGTATTTTGGTAATTTTTGCGTGGATGTGCCACATGTGCATATGGTATGGTTGTGATTCTTACTTAGATCTATTTATTTACTGTACATAACTAATACAATATTTTACATGTTACGCTTTTTTACTAATGCCACTCACGAAGAACGATTTCGATGTTAGTGTAAGTCTTGGTGTCGTTTGAGAGTGAATTGGTTCTTGTAGATTCAATTAGTTTCGTTTTATCGTCACGTGTAGTGATTGTTTTCATGTGTGCCTAAAATTTAACATTTTTCTAAAACAAATGAATTCTTCTTCACAGGGTAGCTTAGAGCAACAACTTCTTCAAGCAAATCCAATTTTGGAAGCTTTTGGAAATGCAAAAACCGTGAAAAATGACAACTCTTCAAGATTTGTAAGTACATTTTTTGTTGCATAATATAAAATTTGAACTAAACAATAAACATCTTATAGGGTAAATTCATCAGAATTAATTTCGATGCGTCCGGCTATATTGCTGGTGCAAACATTGAAACCTATCTTTTGGAAAAGTCACGTGCCATACGACAAGCTAAAAATGAACGAACCTTCCATATTTTCTATCAGTTATTGGCCGGTTCAACATCACAACAAAAAAGTAATTTTTTAATTTTGCTTAAAAGCTGTTTATTAAGACAATTTAACTTTTGCAGAAGAGTTCATTTTGGAGGATTCCAAGTCCTATCAGTTCTTGACCAGCGACAGCCACATAGTTCCCGGCATCGACGATGTTGTCGAATTCGAAAGCACCGTAAAAGCCATGAATATTATGGGTTTCAGTCAAGACGATTTCAACGCAATATTTAGGATAGTTTCTGCTGTCATGTTATTCGGCACCATGCAGTTTAAACAAGACCGTAACTCAGATCAAGCTACACTACCTGACAATACGGTGGCTCAAAAAATTGCTCACTTATTAGGTTTATCTGTAACCGATATGACCAAGGCGTTTTTGAAACCCAGACTTAAAGTTGGACGGGAATTTGTCACCAAGGCGCAAACAAAAGAACAGGTAAGTGGAGATGCTCATCTGTTTTTAATCTTTAGAGTAGGCTATTTACTTGCGGTTGACGTATTTTTCAACTAAAAGGTTAATTTTCTTTGGTTAGGTTGAGTTTGCTGTCGAGGCTATTTCAAAAGCCTGTTACGAGCGAATGTTCCGTTGGCTAGTCACTAGGATAAATCGATCGTTGGGTCGTACAAAACGGCAGGGCGCTAGTTTTATTGGAATTTTGGATATTGCAGGTTTTGAAATATTCGATTTAAATTCTTTCGAACAATTATGCATTAATTACACCAACGAAAAGTTACAACAACTGTTCAATCATACCATGTTTATTCTGGAACAAGAAGAGTACCAAAGGGAAGGTATTGAGTGGAAGTTTATCGATTTTGGACTTGATTTACAACCCACCATTGATTTAATTGATAAACCAATGGGTATCATGGCTCTTTTGGACGAAGAATGCTTGTTCCCGAAAGCAACAGATAAAACTTATGTAGAAAAATTAGTATCTGCACATACCACTCATCCCAAGTTTAAGAAGAGCGATTTTCGTGGTGTAGCCGATTTTTCTATTATTCATTACGCCGGTAAAGTGGATTACTCCGCCACCCAATGGTTAATGAAAAACATGGATCCTCAAAATGAAAATGTTCTTTCTGTATTACAAGCATCGCAAGATCCTTTCATCGTCCATATTTGGAAGGATGCAGAGAATTTGGGTCGTGCTAAGGGCATGTTTAGAACGGTTTCATATTTGTATAAAGAACAATTAGGTAATTTAATGGTCACTCTAAGAAATACCAACCCCAATTTCGTACGATGCATCATCCCGAATCACGAAAAGCGCGCCGGCAAAATTGATGCTCCACTAGTCTTAGATCAGCTCAGATGTAACGGTGTACTAGAAGGCATTAGAATTTGTCGTCAAGGTTTCCCAAATCGTATTCCTTTCCAAGAATTTCGTCAAAGATATGAACTTCTCACTCCTAATGTAATTAACAAGGGTTTCATGGATGGCAAAAAAGCATGTGAAACGATGATTCAAACTCTCGAACTGGATTCAAATTTGTTTCGCATTGGTCAATCAAAAATATTCTTTAGGGCTGGCGTTCTAGCTCACTTAGAAGAAGAACGCGATTATAAAATAACGGATCTAATAGTGAACTTCCAAGCTTTCTGTCGTGGCTTTTTATCGCGCCGTAACTATCAAAAACGCGTTCAGCAATTAAATGCTATTCGAATAATTCAACGCAATTGTTCAGCATACTTAAAATTGCGCAACTGGCAGTGGTGGCGATTGTATACGAAAGTGAAACCGCTTTTGGAAGTTACCAAACAAGAGGAAAAATTGATGCAAAAGGAAGATGAACTCAAACAAGTGAAAGAAAATTTAGAAAGTCAGTTGCGAAGCGCTCAGGAGTACGAAAAAAAGTATCAACAAGCAATAGAAGAGAAAACTGCAATTGCTGAACAATTGCAAGCAGAAGTTGAATTGTGTGCTGAAGCGGAAGAGATGCGTGCTCGATTGACTGCCAGAAAGCAAGAATTGGAAGAAATTTTGCACGATTTGGAAGCCAGAATCGAGGAGGAAGAAGAACGCTCCAGTAATTTATCGAGCGATAAGAAAAAATTGCAGTTAACCATTCAAGATTTAGAAGAACAACTCGAAGAGGAAGAAGCGGCTAGACAGAAGTTGCAGTTAGAAAAAGTTCAGTTTGATAATAAGCTGAAAAAATTGGAAGAGGACCTCGCTTTGAGCGACGACACCAATCAGAAATTACACAAAGAAAGAAAAATTCTCGAAGAACGAAATAACGATTTGAGTCAAACCCTTGCCGAAGAAGAAGAGAAAGCTAAACATTTAGCTAAATTGAAAGCAAAACACGAGAGTTCAATTGCAGAACTTGAAGAACGTTTGATTAAAGACCATCAGCAAAGACAAGAATCAGACAGATCGAAACGAAAAATTGAATCTGAAGTTAACGACCTAAGAGAGCAATTGTCTGAGAAACGTACGCAATTGGAAGATATGCAACTGCAGTTAGGCAAAAGGGAAGAAGAACTGGCTCAAGCTATGGTTCGCGTCGATGACGAAGGCGCACAAAAGGCACAATCACAGAAGGCGCTCAGAGAAATGGAAAGTCAACTCGCCGAATTGCAAGAAGACTTGGAAGCGGAAAAAGCGGCAAGAAGCAAAGCAGAAAAATTGAAACGTGATTTGAATGAAGAATTAGAAGCGCTTAAAAACGAACTCTTGGACTCGTTGGATACCACTGCTGCTCAACAGGTAATGAGTTTTAAATATTCAAAAGTTTTTTGTCTTACAATTTAAATTCTAAACAGGAACTCAGGTCAAAACGTGAACAAGAATTAGCAACGCTAAAGAAATCTTTAGAAGATGACACCCAAGTACATGAAGTTGCACTACAAGATATGAGACACAAACATACACAGGAGTTGGCTTTAGTTACCGAACAATTGGAAACAATTAAAAAAGTTAGAACAGGATTAGAAAAAGCGAAACAATCATTAGAGGCAGAGAATGCCGATCTTGCTACCGAATTGCGCAATGTTGGGGCTAGTAGACAAGAAAGTAAGTTAACTTATTATTTTTAAATTCTTTTCTGCTGATGGGTATATCAAATTATGAAAATATAGTTAATTTATCGAATATTTATTGATATACCAAATATATAAATATAATAAATAATTGATAAAATATATCAAATAAATACCAATATATTTTTAAATTCAATATTATTATTTGATAGGTATGTCTAAAAAAATTCTATTTTTTAAATAAACTTTTCTCCTTACAATAATAAATTTTTTTTTTAATAACAGGCGATCGTCGTCGCAAACAAGCTGAAAGTCAATTAGCAGAGGTGCAAGCAAAACTTACCGAGAATGAGCGTGCCAAAACAGAATTACAAGAAAAAGTTCAAAAATTACAGCAGGAAAGCGATACCATTACTCAACAACTTGAAGAAGTCGAAATGAAGTGAGTTGTGTATTTTAATTCCTCGATAGGTGACTTACAAATATTTATGTTTTGCAGAGCTTCAACGGCTTTGAAAAATCATAGTGCAATTGAATCGCAATTTGCTGAAGCTCAATTGGCTTTGGAAGAAGAAACTAGACAAAAACTTGCCCTTAGTTCTAAGTTACGACAATTGGAAACGGAAAAGGAGCAACTTCATGATCAGCTTGAAGAAGAGGAAGAAGCTAAGCGAAATTTTGAAAAGCAGGTGAGTGTGTTCATATATTGATATGATGCATTCTTTTATCTAACCGTAATTTTATGTCCAGCTGGCAAGTATAACCATTCAGTTAGCCGAAGCAAAAAAGAAGGCAGAAGACGAGTCAGAACAGGCGGCAGTATTAGAAGAAAGTAAAAAGAAATTAGCTAAAGATTTAGAGGCTTTACAGCGAGAGGTTGAAGAATTGAGACTTATCAATGATAAACTTGAGAAAAGTAAGAAGAAAATTGCAGCCGAATTGGAAGATGCAAATATCGACTTGGAAACGCAAAGGCAGAAAGTTGCAGAACTTGAAAAGAAGCAAAAGAACTTTGATAAGGTTTTAGCAGAAGAAAAAGCGGTAAGCGAACAAATGGCAGCGGAACGTGACTCTGCCGAACGCGAAGCAAGAGAAAAAGAAACAAAAGTTCTGTCCTTAAGTCGAGAACTTGATGATTCTAGTGAAAAAATTGAAGAGTTAGAACGAATTCGTAGACAATTACAAGCTGAATTAGACGAATTAGTTAATAATCAAGGAACTGCTGACAAAAATGTTCACGAATTAGAGAAGGCGAAACGATCGTTAGAAAGTCAACTTGCCGAGTTGAGAGCTCAAAACGAAGAGTTAGAAGACGAATTGCAATTAACAGAAGATGCTAAATTAAGATTGGAAGTGAACATGCAAGCTCTACGAGCTCAATTTGAACGCGACCTTCAAGCTAAAGAAGAGCAGGCGGAGGAAAAGAGGAGAGGAATTTTAAAACAATTACGCGATTTAGAAGCTGAGCTTGATGAAGAACGTAAACAACGAACAGCTGCTGTTGCAGCAAGAAAGAAGTTGGAAGGTGATTTGAAGGAAGTAGAAGGACAAGTCGAATTGCAGTGCAAGGTTAAGGAAGATGCGTTAAAACAATTGAAAAAATCTCAACAACAATGTAAAGAAGCCACAAGAGATGCCGAGGAAGCGCGTGCCGCTAGAGACGAACTTGCCGCTAGTAGTAAAGATGTTGAAAGGAAGGGTAAAATTTTGGAAGCTGAGTTGCTGCAAATGACAGAAGATTTAGCCAGTTCCGAGCGTTCCAGGCGAGCAGCCGAGGCCGAACGTGACGAATTCCAAGAAGAAATCAACAACAGTTCTGGTAAAGGTGAGTTTTTTGTTTGATTTGTAATCAATTGAAATATTATTTTTGTTGTGAACTGCATTTTACTGAATAATTTGTTTTAATTTTTAGCAAGTTTATTAACTGATGAAAAACGTCGTCTTGAAGCAAGAATAGCGACGTTAGAAGAGGAACTTGAGGAGGAACAAAGTAATAGTGAAGTGTATGCAGATAAATCGCGAAAAGCTCAATTAACTGTCGAACAATTGACCACCGAATTGGCTAACGAACGGTCGTCTGGCCAGCGACACGAATCCAGTCGTCTTTTATTGGAACGTCAAAACAGAGAACTTAAGGCAAAACTTAGCGAATTAGAAACTGCCCATCGTACGAAAACCAAAGCCACAATTACTTCTCTCGAAGCTAAGATTAACAATTTAGAAGAACAATTGGAGGTTGGTTTTAAAAATATTTTTTTTAGGACTTTTGTAATAAAGAATTTCTGCTTTAGGCCGAGGCAAAAGAGCGTCTAGCTCAACAGAAACAAAGCCGTAAATTGGATAAGAAATTGAAGGAATTGGTAATGCAACTGGAGGATGAAAGGCGACATGCCGATCAATATAAGGAACAGGTTGAAAAAGTCAATGGCCGTGTGAAAGCATTGAAACGTCAATTGGACGAAGCTGAAGAAGAAATGAGTAGAGAAAAAGCTCAAAAACGAAAAGCTCAACGTGAGTTGGAAGATATGGCCGAATCTCACGAAACCATGTCACGTGAAGTTACCAACTTAAGAAGCAAATTGAGGTGAGAATTGAGGTGTCACTTTATTTTGGGTGGTGGAATATGTAAAATAATGTTTGCATTAATTTTCAGTCATAGTCATAAGTCATGATATGGTGGGAGTTCCACTACGCAGTTTATTTAGTCTCTAATTTGGTATGTGGTGATGGTAGAACGGTTTAAATTTTATTGGCTGACACTGCGCGCGCCTTAGGCGTCTGGTATTTTAATTTTAATTATTTTGCTAAACAGATTTTTTTTGCAACTTAGCAGCTTTTTGATTTAGTTCAGCTTTTATTAACAGAATTTCGAATTTATTGCGCTTTAACGGGAACGATTCTGGTGATTGCTGTGAATCTCACAGATTTAATGAGTTCAAATTAACTAATGACAATCAATACTTTATTATTTTAGCCCCTTCGCATTTAAACTAGATCTATTGATTTTCATTGGTTAGTTTATTTATTTTTAAAGATTGCAGGCATTTAAGGTGGTGACCAGAATCGACGCATAAATCATTAAAACAAAACATTTACACGCACACTTACTTGTTTACAGCTATTTATTTTGATTTCACATTAATTTACTTCATTTTTTTTTATCACAATTTGACAGACGTGGTTTTATGCTTCTTCTGACAAGTTGCGTAAAAAACATCTTTTGTTTTGCTGTTTTTTATTTATCTAATTGGCGCTTTTTTTTTTATTGTTTTCAACTGTTTACTAAACCCACTTTTAAAATTGAATCTTACATCTCCGTTGTTCTCTCTTCATCTCCATGTGTGTTATTCAATTTCAGTTGTTTATGCGAAAACTTCAGTATTTTGTTTTGTGGCGATTAATAAAATCGGTGACACAACATTAATTATTAATGCTATTTATCTTTTTCCTTCAACACGTAAAGAACCACTATTTAAATGATAATTATTAAGCAATATCTTGCAGTGAAATGCTGAGTGATGATTGGAATTACTAAACACATTATTATTTATAAACTACATTTTTTGCACTGTAGATGTTCTTATGAATATCAGTTTAGAATCTTGAAGGAAAATAAATTAGTAGAGATCAAATTTATTTTTTATACAGCAAGGTTCACTTATGCCGAATTCTTTTTCAGTGTTTCTATTTGCCTGTTCTTCTATTAAATTATTGCATGGCTATTTATATTGTTTAATTATTTTTATTTTGAAACTAAGGAATGGTCCTCCCACTTCCAGTGTATTCTTACCAGAATCTATCATATCCCTTTTTGAAAAGCTTTTATTAAACTTAATGTTTATTTCTTTCATTTGTAATCCATTTTTAAAGCGAAGCTTTTTTAATACTTCTCGTTGAAAAATAGTACACTCGAATCGCGCTATAAACTCGAGGTCGGGACTTGAGCTTCGTGCTATAGTAACACCAAGCGGGGAAAGGCACTGCTCCTTCTCAACCGACCTAAAGCTCCGCCCTTTATCGGTGACACATTTTTAAATTTCAAATTGATATAATGGTTAGTTGTTGTGTTTATGAGACTTCTTGAACCAAGAAAAATCTTAAATGTGGTATAACTTGGCACGGGAAAGTACTACTTAGAGCTGTTTAAATAATTTTATAACAAAATTATAAATTTGTGAGGTTATTTTAAAGCCACCTGAATCGAATCCAAAACAAAAGTAACTAAAAATTATTAGAACTTTTTAGTTTTTCACCGTACAAGTTTGCATCAGAAATATTTTTCGAAGCGCAATCTATCGGGAAAAAATTAAAGCTAACTTCAAATCGTATAAATTAAAGCAAAAATAAACAGCTCTAAAAATTAATTTATTATCAATTTTTGGATGAGATTATTCTATTAAATACAATAAAATAATAATCTTTGATTATGAAAATTATGTTTTATTAAATATACTACAACACCCATTTTAAATTTCGCGCGATTTTCAAGTTAAATATTCACTCTTAATTCAATTTTCGCGCCATTCAACACTTCAGTGGAGGGAGTGGAGGAGAAGCAACTCGCTCTACTACAGTGCGATCCGCTCAATTTTAATAACGCGATATTGCTAATGGCGCGATTGCCTACAGCGCGATTCCGGTGTACTGAAATAATTGTAATAATGTTGGTTATACTAAAAGTAGAAAATAAGGGTGTTTTTAAAATTTCAAAAACATCTGGAAAAATATCAGATTGAAAAAACTTTAAAACGTTTTTTTCAAACGTCCAAAGTCAAAAATACTTGACTTTTGTGAACGGCATTGTTTTGCTCCACTGCTGTCCATCAAGTAATGTTAATTATTTTTTACATTTGTAGAAAAAATAGCATGTTTTATTCGAAGTCCTAATAATACAATAATGCCCGATTGCACCACCTACCCTTAAACGTTAAGCTTCCCTTAAATCGCTAAGGTCCACCTTATTTCATTGCACCACTGAATTAAGCGCCCCTTAACTTAAAACAGACCACCTAAATTTAAACCTCAGAAATCTACGGCTTAAACTGTCCCTTAACCTAAAATATCAGAAAAGAGTGACACCGTGAGCGAGTTTAGTTTGAATTTAGTGAAATACAAAATATATCAAAATGGATAATGATTTGTTTGAAGACGATTTAGAAATTCTTGAAATTGTTGAACATAGATTTATATACTACAAAAAAAATGATTTAGCATAAATTATAATTTTGAACATATTGTATAATTTTGTAGGTGTTGGCGTCTATCAATAGCTGTATTCTTTTTACCTATTTTAAGTGAGATTGTACTGAGATACTCAGTACAACTGAGACGAAGTGAGCTGAGCCGAACAGAGATTAACTGAGCCAAAGGTAGAAAAACATAAGGTGAAAAGAACAACAAAAATACACTACCAACCCATGATACAAAAATTACATTCCAATCATATTGTAACAAACCGCCTTCAACATTTTTATTAAAATATATTACGAATCTAATGAAATATCTAAATGATGTACATGTTATATTATTTAATTTAAATGTTAACTACACAATCATAAATGTCACAAAATTTCAAATGTCACAATCTTTTTAAACCGACCAATCCGGGCTATTTCCCAACTTATCTCAGTTGTAACACTTTGAAATAGCAAGATCAGTTGGGTTAGGGAGGGAGGTAATTTTCTCAGTTAAAACTCAGTTCGGCACGGCACAGTACTTCTATCACAACGGTAAAAAGAACACCCATTTAACTGAGTAACTGAGTATCTCAGTACAATCTCACTTAAAATAGGCAAAAAGAATACAGCTAATGTCTACAAATAATACTTTGTAAAATTTTGTTAACTCCTCTTTTGCATCCAGAAACAGAATCACAACAAAGATACAATGAATCCCACATTCGTACCCGCAATACAATCGAAAGACTATTTGGGGTATGGAAACGAAGATTTCCCATTATGGCATATGGGTGTCGTTTAAAATTGGAAAATACATTAACAGTAATAAAATAATAAATTGATTTTAAAATTTTATAATTTTTATAATTTATCAAAACTAATTCAAAATAATTTTAAAAACAAAAAGCTTTTTATTTAATTTTTCAGGGCTTTGCTTAGCGCAATCTTCTTCAATTTTAAATCAATTTTGATAATTTCTCCTTTAAAATTAGAAGTTTAAATTTAAAATTATTTAAATTCAATAAAGATGACATAACAATTTAGGTTACAAAACTCGTTGACATTTGCAGATTTAACCACACTAAACACAAATATAACCAAAGTTACTATAAAAATGCGACGTTGCTACATTTAATGAACGCTTAACTAAACCGAAGGTTAAAAAGAGTGGTGCAATGAAATCTAAAGTAAGGGCCGCTTAAAATTAAGGGACGCTTACGTAAGCGTCACATTTAAGGGTAGGTGGTGCAATCGGGCATAGGACCACTTTATTTTTAATGTATTTTTGTTTTTTTTTTACAAACAATCATAAAATCATCAAAATAAAGCGTGGTAACACTAACTTGGTACCATCATTTTACACATTATTGTATGTCAGACGTAGCTTTCTGTACACAAACACAAATCATGTAACCATACAGTTACGCTTACAATTCACATTAAAATTTATTTCTTTTCTAACAGGCGCAATGGCGGAGCTATGGGATTGTCATCTTCTCGTCTGGGAACATCAAAACGTGGTTCTTTACAACCTGGAGGTAATGGATCGGGCGACGATTCAGCAACCCAAGATGAAACCTTAGACGGCGATGACACTGCCATATAAATTATCAATTTAACAATTTTTCGACTATTAATGACTTCTCTTCAGTTTACAGTATTAAAAAAATTGAAATAATTATGAATTATTTTAGCGTGCCTTGTTTTAGTTTTTTGTGTTTTATCATGCTTACTTTTTATTTTTGATTATTTTATCGAAGAAACTACAAAAAACGTTTTATCGACACTCAACTATTTCTGTATTCATTTTGAAGCAGTTTGTACATGTTTTCTTTTAAATATTTGTTAAGGTGATGAATTTTTGCTCCAGTCTTTGATTTGTAAATAATGAAAGTTTCGTACTTACATAACCATAGCCATATATATGAAAAATTGCGCTTTAGAAATTACGTGGCAATTTTTTAAAATATTTAATTAATTTTTTTGGATTATAGTGATTTATTAATTGCATTTTAATTTATATTGTCTTTATTATATATTTTACATTTACAATAATCAATTAGATTTTTAATTACAATTTATTGTTGATTTAAAAACGCGCCTCAAGTATTTTTCGCTAAATTTGTCTTTGTCTTTTTTTTGAATTGATAGACAGTTAGGAATTTTAACTAATATTTATATCATCAATAACTAATAAATTGATAGAATAGTGATAAAGCATTTTGATACTTTTTAAATGTGTAGATTAATAATATTACGATTTTGTAAACTTTTTTGCAATTTTGATAAGCAGCGTTTTTGTACAAAAAAAGATTTCTGCATTCTGTATATAAGTGTCTTTAATTATTTCTAAATTGGGTTACGGGAAACTATTATACTTTAACATAATATACAATAAATTGTTTAAAATTTATCTCTTTATTAAAATTTAAGAACACACCGACTTTCAACCTTTTAATTTCTGTCAACATTCCTCGAAATGTTTCGACGAATTCGAATCCACTTTGATCATATAAAACGATGATCAAGGTAAATAATTAATAAACTATAACAAAGCGATACTTTATTTATCATCAAACCAAAAGGTTAGCACAATATTGAGCATATAATCAAAAATAAATGGAAAACACCGGTTGAAGAATTTTAGAATTACGTAGTATTAAAGTCTGTCAATTTTTTTTCACAATCGAAAAAAGCTCTAATAAGTTGACTATTTTTTTCAAATATGCCAACCAATAGAATTACGGTTTTATGGCACGATATCTACAAACAGAATTACTGGACAGACGATTGAGAATAAACCTTGATCATATCCGCTCCTGTGAAAGGCACTTAAAGCTGGCGCGATTTGTCTCTCCTGGAATTTCAACAAATCTAGACGACACCTCACATTTCGCCAGCTCTTTTAGATCAAAACCTATCATAAAACGCCTGCAAAACTCACTCGACAGCTTCGAAGCTTCCATCGATTCTACTGAATCGACACTCTGTTCTTAGATAATGGATTTTGATGGAGCCCCCACAAAATATTAAATGACTGCTTAACACTAATTTAAGTTTTTAATATAATAAATAATTTTTCTGACGATTAGATGAAAAGCCTGCGAAATATTAAAAACTTAATTGGTTTTATCATTGTTGACTTAACTTGTTCAATTTTAATTAATTTTATAAAAAAAAATATGTTTATCATTGATGAATTGACGCAGCCTCCTGTCATCCAGTTTCTTCCTAGTAAGGGAAAAAAGAGTGTGATCGTTCATTGACGACGACGGTTGGAAACGACCATGTTGAGCTATTCACTTTCCCACTGCCTGTTCTCTTCTATCAGTGATGGGAGAACTCCTTGACTTCGCGTTAAAATCGCCACTGGACCCCACTGGCTTCCTCTGATTTCGGATGCTGTCGCGTAGTTCTTCAAGTTCTTCTTCGAACAACGGAAGCTCCTTATTTGGTGAGAAGTAGCAGGAATACGTCACCAGTCGTCCCATGCATAGCCAAGTTCCCGGCCCCAACAATGGATGACGACTTTGTTTGATGTCATAATTGCCGCTTTGATTGAGTTGTGCTGAACCCAGTTGTACCCTCTCGCATTATTTGACTCCCATATTAAGACAAGGTCGATGCCCCTGTTTGCGAAGGTGTGTAGTAGCAGGTTTTAGGCGACTTTGGCATTACGGGTAAGGATCTCCCACTTTTCATCTAAGTTTTTGGTTACCACAATCGAGGCATCTTGCAAGTCTTCTGCGGATATTGCCTTGAAATTATTGATATTTTAGTGTTAATGGATCAGTGATTTTTTAAAGAGTATTTGCTTACAAACTAGATTATAACCTTTTGTCAGCTAGAATCAACGTTATGAATTAAATTAATAGAAGAAATGTTAAAAAATTCTTTAGTTTATTATTTTAGGATGTTTTAAAACTAAACATCTTAAAGAAACTAAGAGCCCGATGGCAAATTTACTTTTAAATTTGTGGAAGGCAGTTTACTTTTGAACTCTGAATAAAATATAATTTTGGAAAAAATAATTTCTATTTTCAATTTTTGCTAATAAACTCTTTGGCAACTTAACGCACTCATGAGTGCTATTGTAGCATCAAGATTTGAATATTAAAAATTATATATTGACAAAATTCTAAAAACCACTTTTATTAAATTTACTAAAGTTTAAATAATTATAAATATACATACATTTTGTTCAAATAAAACTAATAAATTCCCAATTAACATCAACATACAAATGTTTATTTGTTATAAACTTTGGTTCTGCTTTTGTTTTTTGTTTATGAAATTCACAAAACAAAAACAAAATTTTCCATTTTGAGGTACAATTTATAATAAAACGAGTTTGTGTGTATAAAAATCACATAAGGCTGCACTGATTTAAATCTGGATTTCCTTGAGCATCGAGTGGAAGTTGTCCACTGCTAAGATCGCCAACTAATTCTGCAGGAGGTTGCCCAAAATCTTGCATCTATAAAATTGAACAAATCAATACCAAACCTCTTTTCTAATATTATAAAACCACTTACCTTTTGCATTAAATCCAAGACAGTCTCGTATTGCTTTTTCTTTTGATCTGGCGTATCATCGGCTTTTTCATTTTCAAACTGTGTGCAAATTTCTTTCATCAACAGGTATTGCTGTTCGTATTTTTGTCTTTCTTCAGGTGTTAACGATCCGCCGTTGGTTTCCAACCAAGCTGGATATTTTGATGAAATATCCTGTAACAAAAGTTAAACGACCTGAATATTTAGAAACAATTTGGAAAATTACCTTGAGACTGGGGTACAAAACTTCTTTGGATAAAAGACTTTGCATCATACCCTGCATGAAAGGAAGAAAACTATTTTCTTGTCCTTGATTTTGACCAAACATGCTCATTATATTTTCTTCATTAAATGCAGAGGGGAGACCTTCGGCACCTTCTGTAAGCCCACGTAGAGCTTGACTTATGGAATTAGCAAAATCTGTGTCAGATTCCTCGACGTTCGGATTTACACCAACTTGAGTGGCAGCTTCTATTGAATAAAGAATGTAAGATTTGATGAAAACTAGTACATTTAAAAACTAACCTGCCATTTGTTGAAAACTTCGTTGAAGATCATCGGGTCCCAAATTGGGCATCCCTCCATCTTTCAAAATATTCGATATGCTGCTTTCGAATTTTTCGACTGCTTGTCGTATAAAATCTTCACTCCATTCGTTTTCGGGCAGTACATCGCTGCTTTCATCCGTTTTCTTATCATCTTCTTTCTTCGTTTCTTTTGGTTTCTCCGCGGTACGTTTCTTTGAATTATCGCCAAAGTCTTCCAGAGCACCTATTAATAAATTAATGTTAAAATTGCCATCATATCGATGGTGATTACTGATTACTTACTATCGAGCAATTCTGACAACTCCTTGTCATCGTCGGTAGATGAAGTCACTTTTTCGGTAATATTTTTATCTTCACTCATTTCTGTAAAATATTGTTTGAAATATCTATAAATTATTGTTTGAAACTAATCGAAACTAACGAAAATGATAATGATGTAACAGTTTCACAAACGAGGTTATGTTGGTTGGTACCATACAGGGCTGATCATATAAAATCGAAATTGTTTTAACTAGATTTCAATAATTTTGAGTCGAAAAAAACTCCTAGTACCTTTCGCTTAACCAATCAACGTCGAACGCTCTTGGCACAGCCGAAACCCTAGGCATAGACCCTAGGAATCTAAAATCATGAAATTTAGAGATCGGGTAATATAATTATTCCATGACGATATTTTAAAATAAAGAAAAACTGATTGCTAGCAGTGTAAATTCTACTTTAAAAAAATGAAGATAATAATTTTTTGTTTGTTTCCATGTTCAAATAATTCTTTGAAATCCATAAAGTATGGAAAATAAAAATTATTTCAACTGGTGCACTCTGTCATTGAATATTATTTTTATAATAGAATCATGATTTTATATCCTATGAGGTAGATTTGGTTGATTTTCTTTTAATTATAAAAAAAACAAAATTGGAATTTAACTATTTATTTTCAAGAAGAAACGGAGCATTTAAATATCACAGATGAATCTAATTAAATGGATCTATAATTATTAATTTATACTAATTTTGTCATAACCATAACACTAATTAGTAGTGTAAATGTAAATGGCACAGATAATTTGGTCCCATCGCCACACAGTTGGATTTCGCTCTCCTGAAATTTAAATAAAATTTAGAACCAATAAAGGTACATTTAATATTATTTTCAAAAATATACGATGTAATCGTATGTTCATTAACCCTTCACAGGTTGGGGGCTGAAGGCGATCCACCCTAAATGTTTCCTCTCGATATGTTACACTTATAAGAAAATATGTCAATTCCGAAACTATTAATAAATTGTTTATGCAATCGGGAAACAGAAATGAATGGCTCGTTTTTAAATGAACACACTATGAATGTGTCGAACCATGAGAGCTCTACTATAATAACTCATCACTTTGGCGCCCAGCATAGGGTTTCAAATTAATGTTATTAGTTATATTGGAACTTTTCTTGTTTCGAAACATTCCAAACTCATTTTGTACCGCTGTACCGTGTAAGAAATGAATTTAAAAAAGTAATGTTTAATTTAAATAACTTACATGAATATTACGATTTATACAGCTCATATAATTTCGTCTTGCATAACTATCGTGTTTAACCCTATAGCAAGTCAGCGATAAATTATAGAAAATTTCTTCTCCGTCGGGCATTAAAGGCGGTTGCATTGGTGTAGTTTGCAAACAATTTGTTTTTATGACCAACAAAATTAGGTTACTGTTGACTATGCGTTGCACCGCAAAGGGTCGTGTACTGCAATCCTCGCTCATAGTTTTATTATAGGGCGCCGCGGTAGTGTTTAAATGTGTTAAAGTATAGAGCCACATTTGTTGATCACACGATTCGGGATGAGTTTTGTTTACCAATAGTCTACGATCAAATTTTCCATTTAGTTTATGTGATTCGTCTAAAACTGCATCCGAATCTCCCATATCTTCTTCATTCATTGGACCGTATGTATGTCCAATATCTTCGACGACATTGCTCCAAACTAGGTTCGAAAAATAAATAAATGTTGCAATTAACCAGCGCATGCAATCTAGTAAATGATTGAACGGCTGCAACAAATGTAAAACAAATTAGTATTTTAAAATTGCGGGAAAATTGAATGCGTTTACGTACATGTACAAAGGTGTATTGTGTAAGTGTAAGTCATACATTTAATAACAACAACGATAGTACAATAATTACAAAAACACTTTCACACGGTTTTGTGGAAGCGCATTTTTCGATTATCGTCTCCTAAAATCAACATTAGCAAAAACTAATATTAAAGAGTGTTAATGAGTCTTACGTTTATATATTCATAATTATAACACTGAAATCTACTCAGACGAGTTAAATTTCTTTCCATTACGCATGCAATGTGTCGAGAATATTTAATTTCGCCGAATAGCTCCAGAGGGTAAGGAGGCAAAATTGAAAAATCGATAAGGCAATCGTTAAGAATTACCAATAATAGCATGTTGGTGTGTTTTATAGGATAGAGAATAAAAGGGCTGAAAAATATTTAGTTAGTGACACCCAAGTATATTTGACTACTTCTATCATCTACAGATATCTAGGAAAAACGAAAAAATTAACCCAAAAAGGATTAACTACCCAAACTGACAACGTCTAGAACGTATTCAAGTTGCAAAAAATTCAAGTCATTTTGATGATTGTCTTGCTACTCTACGTGCATGCTACGAACGTACCGTTCACACCTGTCGGTTTTAGTGTGCATGTTTAGTGTGTGATAAGTGTCTTGGTGTAAGTGTGCTGTGAGGGAATAGAGCCACAAGTCTTTGTCGCACAGGTAGATTCGCATTTTCTCCAATTTGAAACTATTTTTTTCCGGTTTGAGTGGTTCGTATTCAAATGCTTGTGCACAAGTCCACAACAAAAAATTTACAAGGGAAACGAACCATTGTAAAATTTGTAGTAAGTGTGTATACAACTGTAAGTGTCAATAAAAGTATCGAATTTGTTGTTTAAAATATCAAAAAGAGTTACCGTTAACAATCTCGAAGCAAGACTTCCAGTCTCGATGCTAAGGAAACAAGTTCCTTGGTAATCGTACATCCGATTTGCTTGGTAGACACCTTCTTCTACAAGCTGACTCATGATGTCTGGTCTAATGTGTCCAAAAAATTGTCCGGTGTCGGCGCGATTGTAACTTACTATCACATATCCATTATCATCCAGAACAAGACAGTACAGTTCTTGCGATGTGCAAGTTCGTTTACATCCGGTTAAGTTGGCACACTGCATTATGTTTGAATTTTTTAAATTTAATTACAAAAACAAATTAACCGGATACTTACACTGCCCGTAATTTTAGTAAAAAATGCATAAAGTGCGCTGTGATGAAATTGAAAGCCAACAACTGCAGCTGGAGCTTTACCAGTTCTATCTTCTTTAAATATAGCATGACTTGCAGTGACAATGGTATTATTTTCCTCACCTAAATTGAATAAAGTATACTTAAGATATAGAGAAGAAATTTCTTTTTTCAAGTTCAATTTGTTCAACTAAACAGTTGTTACTTACCGACTTCGAAAGGAACAGAAAATACAAAACTATGTGGATCTCGGTAGTGCTGTTCAACTGCTCTTTTGTACCATACTTCATCAATTGCTTTGTTATGTATTTGATGAAAGTGCCTAAAAATAATTACACAAAAACCTCAGCAAGCATTAGAAAAGTCGTTTAAAAGTTAATTATCAATAATTTTTCAGCTTTGAAGAATGAATTTTTTTAATTTGAAAAATGTACTCACAGTGTTTCTTTATAGTCAGGCAAATTTTGTGGAAACTCTTGCCAACGGGTCAGGCCACTGTACGTTGCTAAAAACGCAACCGTAATACCGAAACGTTTAACGAGGCCGTTCCTGTAAAAATAAATGTGTATTAGATTTGCACGTATGTTTTCTAATGAATCGCCTATATTTATAATGCGCCTATAAGTAGGTATGAATATAAAAAAAAAACCAGTTGATGTATAAACTCTTATACAGTTCTCGTTCGACAAAATAAAATTGCAAAGTTATCCTTGAATGCAATAACTGAATTTTGATTCGATAGAGTTTCTTCTTCTTTTGAATAGTCACAAAACTCTCTGCTCGTTAGGTAAAATGTTAGCTCCCAAGGTTTTTCTGAATTTCACAATCAAACTTGAATGCAATTTTGAACTCATTGTCAGTTAACTATTGAGGTGATTTTTAGTTTTAACTTACCTACGTACCTTGATGCAGCTGGTAAAATTATTTTTAACTTTTAAAATCAATCAATAGTTTATATTCTTCTAAATTCAAACTAGGAAAGGGAAGGATTATGCTTATTATGTACGTAAGTTTGCTTCGTTGTTAACCGTTATTACCTTAGAACGATTAGTTTCATTCTTGTGCAGAGAGTTTTGTTTGTGACCAGGAGAACTTCTCATTCTTAAATTTTTTTATCAGCTTTGGTTCCACTAGAAATGACTTCGAGTGGCCAAATGTGCTGTTTGTTACAGTAACAAACTTTTGTTTTTTGAAAAACCAACATTAATTGAACAGTCAAAATATGGATTTTAAAACTAACAGAAAGCATAGAAGCGTAAAAGAATGATTGAAAAATAAAAATAAAATGTGTGAAGTAATTAAAAGCATAATATAATTTTAAGCAAATAGAAAACCAATTCAGAAGGTAAATTTACGATCCTAGACGTAGACACGTGAAAACTGAAAATAAACAAAGTCACCCTAAATAAAAATTATTATAGGCGTAGAAAAATATTTATATGTAAGTATGAATAAAATTAACAGTAAAATAAATGTCACCTACAAAAAGGATTCCTTATCGACCTGCCTTTAAAAAAAAAATAAGAAAAGATTAAAGATTTTAAAGACTCCCCGATTGAAGAAAAGGATAAAAATAATTAAAAATAGCATGTTAAACCAATTTTAAGAGTTTTCATGCTCCCAAATTTTAAAAAGTATTTTAGTCATGGAGCTGGGTTTATTCACAACGCAACGCAACGACACCGGTTATACAAAAAGACGGTATCTTGATTTTCAACTAAAAGATATTTATAATAATTGTAACGATTATATATCGGCTATTGGATTGTAGACTAATGGATTGAGCTCATTATCCTACCTCTTTGCTCATCTGCATCAGCAGGCTAGCATTACGAAACAAGAATTCTGTTTCGTAACTCAACTGGTGATCCAAGCTAATTTTGTGGCATCCAAGCAAACCAAACGGGTGGTTTGGCCCCTCGGTCGGAATACTTATGAAATGCCAAAAATTCTTATTTTTCTCAAAGACTATCGAAAGTATTATTTTCTCGTTAATCAATTAGTCAAAAAATAATACTGTTTGGTAAACATCAACAGAAAGTTTGTAACCCGAATAAACATGAATAAAAAATAATACTTTCTGTCCTTCTGTCTGAATATTGCATTATGTTAAAGCCTGTGTTTAAACACAGCATATAAGCTCTTAAACATGTTAGAACCACATTGACTAAAATAGTTTTCTATTATATCGGATGTTTTTTTAAAATTATTTTTATCCCTCTTTAGTTTGTTAATAATTTTTAAGTGTGGTAAAAACTGAACTTCTTTTTTGTTAAGTGCATATACTGTACCTTGGTAACAAAGCCATCAACATTCCTATTGGACTTATGTGACAAATTAAGAAGTTATTAGTGCAACGATTAAAAATTAAAACGTGTATTAAAAATTAATAACATAATAAAAATATTTTTTTGTACTTACTCATCGTCGTCTTTTTTGGGATGGGAGTTTGCAATATTTTGATTGAACCAATCGGTCATTTTGGCATCCGCAACAAGAGCCTTAATGAGTTTGCCGTCACCTAAAGTAAGTAAAAAAATTACACATTTTTGAAATTAGAAAACCATATGTATGGTACTAACATTCACGTGACCATTTCCAGCGTGGTAGATCTATTTTAACAAGGAAATGTAGAAGTTCCTCTTCGGGTGATTCGAAACGATGTTTGTCATCTGGGTACTTGCAGTAAAACCTAAACATATCAGATTAGAATACAAAAAGTTTGCTTTTAAAAAAATAAATTACCAATCCGGATGTATGGTCCAATTTCCGGTAAAAAATTGTGTCAAAGGCCCTTTGATCATATTATTGGACCGCATTCGATGGATATCATCATCAAGTGCATACTGGATGCGGTCAAAGCCGTATCCATCCGGTAAAGCCACCACAACACTAAAGGGTGTATTGTTAATACCCATGTAATAGTAGTGTCGTTTGGTAAGGGTAATTCGTCTCTAAAACTTAAAAATTATGCAAAACAAATAAGAGAAAAATGATCAGACCTACAAAATCATCAAGGTGGCTTTTCACCCTCAGCATAACGTGCCCCTTCATTTGCAACACAATATTAGTGCGCAAATTTACAATGGAATCGTTAAACTCGCGCGGTTCAGTGTCATCGTCCATAATTTCAACTTCTAACATGTCGACTCGATTGTAAGCAGGTTTGAGTATACCTTGAAACTGAAAAAAAAATTTGTTACGGTTTCCAAAAGGTAACAGATGATGAAGGAATACTTACAACGGGGCGAAGATCTGGGTGTATTAAAATGTAGCCATTGTTGGTAACAATGAATGCATAACCGTTGACACCCAACTGAAAATAAAAAAATATGAGAACTGATACAAACTAGTTAAAAAAATCAATACGTACCCGATAAGGTGTCATGAGCTTCTGTATGTATTCTATTGGGACGTCAGTTCCGGCAACGCCTAATAGGTTAGCAACTCGGGTCTGAAAATAAAAATGACCGTCATAAAAAATGAAAGAAGACAATTAAACTAACTTGGAACTAATCTAGCATTTCTATTCTACCACTAAAATTTCAGTACCTATTTGTACCTAAAGTTGTTATCTTGACCTATCTAGCTATACGCTAAAATAACACACTCTTATAATATCCTATATGCAAGAACTAAATAGCAAAATATTTGTATTGTGATAGGTATTCTAAAACTAGACATGTAATAAAAACTCCCACGTAGGAAAGCACAGACGCTAATTGCCTAAAAAAGTATAAAAAGAACTACTGTATTAAATTTATGGCGTTTACGGGACGTTTCCTAAGGTTACCTCACGCGTGACAGTTATCCAAGTAGCTTCGTTGACCTGAATTTGTTCGGTGATATTCTGCACAAATAATTATTACTGAAGAATTTATTTCGCTAAATTTGCTGGAAAACTTTGTTATCAATAAATAAACGGTTAAAAATCTTACAGCATTTGGACGACGATCGTAGACTGGAAGAGAAACCGAAGTCATGAGGCGATAAACTTGCAACTCATCGGATGGTACCGGGCGTTTCTGTAACAAGTTTAATCAGTTCTATAATTTGAAACTTTGCGGAGTAAATACGTACGTGTTTGTGACGACGAACAAACCTTTTGTCTTGTTCGTCAGATACGAAAACAGTTTTATTGTGTTGATATAAGAGGAAGCGATCCCTTTGTTTGTTTTGTTCGCGCGTAACCCACAGCCAGTTTGTTAGTTTGGGATCCGTTATATCGGCGTAAACGGGACTCCAGGTCGGATTGGGTTTGACCGTGGGATTTAGTACCATTGGTCGAGCCATCACCGGAATGTATTGTAGAACTTCTTCACGAACTTGCGATATAGTACTCAGATGCACATAGTATCCTGAAAGGAAACAAATCTAGTTGATATTTGAGATGCTCTAAATGTTTCGCTCACCTTGATTAGCGCAAGCCATCCACTTTACCTCACGTACATCGCTAACTTCCCGACCAATTACGTAGGTAAAAACCCTAACCGGCATAAACGGCAAATTTTCCCAATTGTATTTTTCAAATACTTCTTTAAAATTGTATTGTACACCATCAGTAATCAACATTATTGCTTGATTACACTGAGCACCTAGACATTTGTAAATTGATGAAACGATGGAAAGAAGGATAGGTAAAATACCCACCTGCTTTGCTCTCTCGATAATCTTGCAATAATTTAAAAGCTGTGGTCAGTGCCAAAGAAAAGTTTGCGATTTGTTCGGTTCTAAATTCACTCATCGCTTCCTTTAATGCTCGCACGTTGGCCAAATTTGCTTGAACTAAAATGTCTTTGAAGCAATCGACGAGCGGTTCTGTGGTGTTTGTGAAGGTGAATACGTTAACAAAGTCGTTATTTCCTAGCGTGTCTAAAATATTATTAACGACGTGCCGAGCTATTTCTCGTCTTATTCCGGTCATAGAACCAGATCTATCGACCAATACGATTATGTCTTTCGGAGATGATGCAGCTTCTATAAACCAAGACCGTGTTCTGCAATCGTACAGATCTACATCGGTAACTTCTTGAGACCAAATCATTGCTAAAATGAAATTTTGTGTAAAAATTGTTGAAATTGTAAGTTTTTGTTCAAACCTGGAAATTGCCGCATAAATCCCGTCGAACTACCAAAATACTGCCACGAAAGAGTAGGATCTTCTTTATAATTATTTTTAAATGTGCTATCCAATTCTTCTGACCATTTTATTCCAGAAATAACGCGTTTGGCTGTAATTATAATGAAAATTTTAATATTAAATGTAAAAAATATGCAGGTTAATTAAAATATATTATTATTATTATTTTATTAAAATTAAATTATTATTTAAATACGTATACTTTCGATCAAAGCTTACATCGGTCGTAAACGTTACTTGGTACATGAACGGCACTGTGATTTATGTTAACGGGAATATTGTAAAAGTGCGGATTAGGATAAAATGGTAAACGCCCTTTGTCTTCCGGGGGAGTTTGACTGGCTTGAGCGTCTTGTTCGCTACCATCTGTTACCTTAAAATTAAAAAAAGGAAATTAATTAAGTACTAGTTAATAAAAAAGATGTTAAGAGTTGTTTTTAATGTTTATGTTGTAGTGTTATGATAAATTATAATCTTGAACTTGACGCAGTATCCTGACGATGTTCTAAGAAATCAAAACCCGTTGACACTTGGCATTTGTTTGTTTACGACGAATTCCCATCATCTGATTCACAATCAAAGTTTAATTAATGTTAGCCATAATATTATAATATTCCTAATTAATTTTAAGTTTGAAACGAGGGGGAAATCTCTGGGCCGATTTGTTTTTTGCTTCTTTACCTGTTTTTAATAGTTCTAACTGTATTATTTTATGTGATATAAATAGAATTATGAAAAAAGAGTTATTATTTTTTCCAATTAATTTATTCTGATGATGCTAATTATGATATTATTATTATAAAATTATATTAATAAATAATGATGCAATTTATTGATTACTTCAATCTGTTTACGATATCTTAAAATTTCTTACAAAATAGCGGAATAAAAATAATTCCTACCTCAATCTCACTAGTTTTTGCAATTTCTTCAACTTGTGGAACTTTTTCCTCCGATTCCGAAAAATCTTGGTCTTGTTGGTAATTATACATAAAATCAGCTTTCATGGAGCTACGAAGATGCTGCAACTTCTCCTGATAATCATTAACAGAACCATAATCATCTGCGGCCTGTCTTAACTTCTGTGTTAGTTCATTTTCAGTATTCTTAAATTAAGTAAATCAATTAACATCTATAATAATAATTTAAAGTATTTTTACCTCCTGCTCTTCTTCGAGCGTAGTTTCATTGGGTGCAGAGTTAACTAATTCTTTTGTATTATAAAATTCAAAGTTCGGTTCCACATCGTCGCCTTGCATCACAGCTTTATTTTCGGCCACTTCCATGATTCTCTGTAGAGGTCAAAGTAAAACGTAAAAAAAAGAATTTAAAGAGAAATTAAATGCTAACCCTAACTGCGGTGACTTTCTCGTCCATCATTTTTTTGATTTTCTCAGTTATATCTTTTAGAACAGCATCGCCGTCTTCTTTAACCACCGTCGTTCGTTTATAACTCTACAAAATCGAACTTAAACTTCTCAAAATATATTACAAATACCGCAAAGATACCTCGATGACCATGGCCCTCCGTGTAGCAAAGTCACCAAAATGCCACAACTCTCCTCCTAGTTTATCAGCCCAATTTCGTGCTCTAAAAAGTTATGTTACCAATGTTAGAATATCTCAATTATAAAAACTTACAATGTGAAATATATATCTACTTCCTCCTTAGGATCTTCCGAAGAGGAAGTTTTTATGAAAAGTAACATGAAAAACATCACATAGACACTTAATCGGCTCATTTCTTTAAGTTACAGTAAATAAACCTATCACATCAATTATGACCTATTTAAGATCTGCATCTACCAAAATCAATAAAATAATAACAGTACGCTCGCGCACAAACGCATCGTTTAAAAATTTAAATTTCCCGCACATGTCAAATACAATATTACAGGTTTCTGTATTTTATTTTGAATTTAAACTAAATTTATTATAACATATTTTATTTATTTCCTTCATTTTAATAAATAACATAAATATTTACAATAATAATAATATCACAAGTTATACCATATCCAAAGACTTAATTTTAGTGAATTTGCTTTCAGCTTCAGAAATTATATGCGCCAACTCTTTGCGGGCTTTTGTACCAAACCAAAACAGCAAACCCCCAGCAAACATTAACTATTACATAAAATTAACTAAAACTTTTGATAATAATGATTATAACGACCACAAACCTGTATCAAAACCAAAAAGTAGGTAAACATTGAAATTTGCTGATTATCAAACACACTTTGAATTGATCTTAAAGACGATCCAGCGTAAATTCCAATAAGTTGTCCGGGTAAAAGTCCCACTAAGGAAGCCAAATGATAAATTTTCTTATCTACATTGGTAAACTAAAAAATTGAAAATAATTAAAAGATAAAACAAAGGTAAGAAAATAACGTAACTGAAAAAATGGCGTTTTGTATGCCAAATGGAATGGGGGTAAGTCTTGCAAAGAAAATGATCTTATATGAGAATGGCCCCGAAAGCACTCGTATTATAGCCATAGCAGTGTTGTTACCAGTCAACGACTTCATAGCACCTTGATAACCGACAAGTCTGATAACATTGTGTGCCACCAAAATACCTAAATTAGCACCCAGCACACATAATACTAGTCCGACTACTATTCCAAATAAGTAACCTGATGCCATCACTATACCAATATAACCTATGCATACCGGAAAAGATACACAAACAAATAACGTTAATATTACTAAATACACAACCATCGATTCCTGATTTTCCAGCCATAATAAAATGTGTGTCGTGTAAGTGTTACTCGTATAAGCTAACAGTAAAAGTAGTAAAACTAATATCAACAATATAAAATACTTCCAAATTGATACACGACAAAACATTAATTTTAATTTAAATAAAATTGACTTATTGTTAGGTTGCGACGTTTCATTTGTGTTTTTATAATTTAAAATACTTATTTTCATTTTTTAAATTTTTAGGTTATTTTCCCGACATTTTAATCAAAACAAAAAACAGTTGTGTCAGAAGATAATGAGTTAATGAGTTAATGCAAGTTAGGCAACCAGTTTAACTTATATTACATCATTTTTGAAGACGATGGAAACCAGCGGCGGCGGTGAATTGGAACGAGACAAAGTTTCTAGTTCAGAACGCCAAAATTTTAAGTTTTATATTATTAAGGATAATATAAAGATCTCATAAAACAATTTATAAAGCTCAGAAAAGCTAGAATTACTACTATTGAGAAGTTTTCTGCATTTTTGTCGGGGGGGGAATCACTGTCGATATTTGGTGTACAATTGAAGGACAAATCTAAAGATATCCGGGTAAATTTGAAGAGTTCTTATGAAATCGCAGGAACTTCAAATAAACCTTAGGAAGCAGAAAATCCGAGGAAATGTAGAAATCAACAGGAAATCCAAGAAAATACTTAATAATAATAATAACAACTTTAATTATAAATAAAACTTCTTTTTTGACAGGCAGTAACTTTTTTTTTGTCCTAGGGCAAAAAAGTGCCACTTTACACCCGAAAATCGAGTACGCAAAGTGAGTACGTTAATCCAGATATTGCAAAAAATAATTTTTATACAATTTATTAAAAAAGAATTGAAATTCAAAAATGCCAATATAAAAATTTCATATTTTTCGACGTTTTTCTTTATTTTGAAATTCAAATACCAAAAATTTCATAGTTTTCAATTTGTTTTTTTTTAAAACTGATCTTTTGGATTAAGAAACTCCTTGCGCGTCTGTCCCTCGACACATCGATTAGAAGACGACCGATCCAAGCAACTAAAGTTTTTGTATTCCCACTCCAAGGCCTCAGGGTCTCTACTTAATGATCTTTTATTGATTTATATTTGTTTTGTTTTAACGTTTCCACTGTCGTCGCTGCTGAACTGTCCATTTAATACGAACTTCTCAAGTAACTGGAGCCAAGGTATCCACGCACTTCTCGTCCCACAGCAAAGCTCTCCCATGTCGCCAGGGAACCAAGATCACCTCGTCTGGTCTCTTACCATCATCACGTGAAATCCCCATGGGTTCTAGGACGTTATGAATGTTTGCAGTTGCGAGAGAGCGTCTAATAATTTATTTCGTTTAGGGTTGCATGTCTGGATAACCTGCCTGCATTTCGCAAACACGAAAGCCCTTGATGACCGAACCGATCGACCAATGTTCCACATATTATATAAGTATGTTCATGACACAAACTGGCACCAGTTCTAAGACTTACAAAAATCCGTAGAGAGTCTTCGTCTAATAATGTATCCCAGTGGGAGGCAGGCGCGGATCCAAGGGGGGGGGGCAAACGCTTTCAACTCCGTGAGGTGGGAGGTGATTATGGCGGAGTTGGAAAAGAGAGAGGTGCCACCATATCTTCTCAACATATTGGCGAACTACTTTAACGGAAGAACGCTGGTAGTAGAGGAGAAGCTCTGGCAACACATTTTGACGGTGAACAGTGGAGTGCCTCAGGGGTCGGTGTTCGGCCCCATCGTCTGGAATGTGATGTACGACGGTGTCCTCAAGCTCCCCACACGACCAGGGGTGAGCATCACATGTTTTGCGGATGACATCACGGTGGTGGCCGATGCCGAAGCTGAGGAAGAAATAGAACAATTGGTTAATGGAACGCTGGCGGAAATCCAAGAGTGGATGGACGACAGGGGTCTGCAGCTCCTTCCTGAGAACACGGAGGCGATGGTGTTTTCTGGGAAGAGGTGGATGAGACCGGTCCGTTTTTCGTATTACCAAGCGACAAGGCCAGGGTGTTGGGCGTGGACATAGACCAAAATCTATCGTTCAAGCCCCACATCATGAGAATGGCAGCCAGAGCAATGACGGCCACTGACGCACTGGCAAGAATCATGCTAAACATGTGTGGCCCAAACGAGACCAAAAGAAGACTTCTGTGCACCGTAGCTAAATCCATAATATTTGAAGTGACGTCAAGCGAAGTTTATTTATATTATTATTTTTTAAAAAGTACTTCTTCGCATTAATTTGTAAATATGTATTTTATTTATTTACGACATGTTTCGCACGAATTATCGTGCATCGTCAGGTGTCTACAGAATTCAATATAATATTAGTAAAAAATTAAATTAGAAAGAAACGATTTTACATACCAAATAAATTAATTCTTAGGATAATTAAATATATAAATTAGGATGTTATTGTTAATTATAAATAATGTGGAAAATTTTTTTAATTTAAGTTTGGTTTGGAATGTTTTAAATTTTAAAAAATTTTAAAATTTTTGAAGTTGACAGTTATATTATAATGAAAGTGGAAAAACAAAAATGCGGGAAAGTTGAAAATTTTTTTAATGTTTAAAAATCTAGGAAGTTGTATTTAAAAAAGTGTTATAAAGTGGTGTAAAATTCAGCAATTCATGTTTGTTTAAAAGAAGTTCATTTTTATTGGTGGCTTTTTGAATTTCATAAGATTCCCAGATAATTCTTTTCAAATATTTATCTTCCCTATGTAAAATTTTTGTTTTGTTGTGATTAATTTTGTGACCCCGCTATGGGTGTCGGCCCTGGAAAAGGTGACGTACAGGCGTTTGTTGGAGAGAACCCAGTGAAGGAGCGCTCTGAGAATCTGCAGGGCTTACAGGACGGTCTCCACTGATGAAGTGCTCGTTATGGCGTCTCTTCTGCCGATCCATCTCAAGGCGGAAATGAGAGACGCAAAATACAGATCAGCAAACAAAGACCCTCTTTAGAAACCTGTGCGCAGAACTTCAAGACAGATGGCAAAATTCATGGACGGCGTTTGAAAAGGGTAGGTGGACACATCGCCTGATTCCGGAAATTGCTCCGTGGATAAACAGGAAGCATGGAGAACTGAGGTACGAAACCTCCCAGACCCTGAGCGGACATGGGTGCTTCAGAAGCTACTTCAAGAGAGCAAACACTCCCAACTGTCTCTTCTGTGGTGAAAAGGACGATGCAGAACACACCATCTTTTTCTGCATCAAATGGACAGAGCAGCCGCCCAAACACAGTTGGGGATAGATCTTACTCCGCAAAACATCGTGGAGCTGATGCTGAGTAGCGAAGAGTACTGGCGGGTGATTGAGGATATGCTGGTAGAAGTCATATCCACAAAAGGCAAACTCCAAGACAACGACCAAGAAGAATAAAGTTCCGAAAGGGCAGAATCCAGGACGAGAAGCAGGAGTGTGTGCGGAAGTAATGCTTTGCGATTCCCGGAACCTCCAAGGAGTGGGGTTTCAGTCGGTAAAAATCCGACACTACCACCCAAACCATCTGGGTGGTGTCTTTTGAAGATTTACCCACTCCCAACGCTCACAAAAAAAGGGGGCGGTGAAGGGGGCGCGAGCCCCCTCCAAATCCCCGAGAAAAGCTTTTATCATAATCTTCAATAACAATTATTTTTTTGCAGGTCATTTTGTAACCAAGTAGCTATAATTTCTTCTTAGTATTTCCTGATTACAAGAATTAAATTAAAATAGTACTGGCATTTTTAATTCCATAAACCCCCTCCCATGAGCAATGTCTAACTACGGGCCTGCTTCTTCCTTTCGTATTTCCCAGCACAACATCGAAGATTTTTTTCCTATTCCAATCAGTGCGGTAGCGCTTTTTGCTGATGATTTCGATGTCTAATCAATTGAATTGATTGTTGAACTTTCACAGCTCAATTTAAAGCCTGACAAAATCATCCGCTCCTTATATGCTTTGAAAAAGCTTTGCAATTGCTTTTCTTATCCGAACGAATAATTAATATAAATGGCATTCTTAAGCTGTTAATATTTTCTATAAAAATCATTATTTTTGTATATTTTTAGTGTTTTTTTTATTTTTATGTTATTTATTATACTTTAAATTATTATTATAGTTTAACTATGTTTTTATTATATCTTTTAATTTCTAATTGCCTTTTAATTTAAAAAATTTATTAGAAAAACTTAATTTTGTTTTGTCTAAATACATCCAAATATAATATTATATAATACTAAAATTAAAGTTAATGGTGAACGATAAACTGGATTGAATAAAAAAATAATTATATACGTAGGCATATTAAATTTGAATGTGCGCGTATACATTTTATAGAAATCATTTACCTATGCCGAAAATAGCTAAAGGAAATAATTACTTATCGATATTATCATGCTTCATGCAGTCCAAATTGCCATTGTTAAAGTTAAACAATGGCATTATTTGGTAGTACACAAAATTGTTCTTGTACGACAATGTAAAAAATGTGTACGAAATGGAAATTTAATTTTAATATCTTTTTGATAGATCTTAAATATTGTAATCAAGTTCAACGCTATCCTATTCTATTGTATAAACTAAAATGCCACATTATAATTAACTTCGAATTACACTTTTTACTTTTTTAATTATATATCACAAAAGCATTACTAAAATATCCTGACACACTATTGTTATAATTTTATAAAATTAATCAATTTCGGTTAAACACACTATTAGTAAACTATTAGCTATTAGTAAATCTTACTTAATCAACTCGTACTCGGTTGGCTAGAGAATCTTACAGGAAATCTTGCCATAACCTCTATTATACCTAGGCGCAATCTCCAAGGTGAGCCTGAAATCTCTCCAATTATTTGTCATTAACTGAACGTACTTTTCTGAAGTTCTTTATATTTGACATCGCCCACTTCTCTCTTCCGCCTTCAGATGGATTGGTATTGTCAATGCTTACGACCCTTACCATATGCGTGGAGATGGTTTCTTTAGACTTTTTGTAGCAGTCCACAGAGTCCAACAGTCTTTGCTTGTTTTCTCTTGGTTTTGTGATGTTTGAGAGCATTCGTGCGAGCGCCTGTGTTAACATCAGATGCCGTCTGTAGTTGGTGTATTTGTCGATATCGATTTCCAACACTTTAATGCTCTTCACTGAGCTCAATGGTTGTCCTCTTGAGGTTTACAGTGATGGAGGAAGACCTTCTTATCACATTAAGCGTGACTAGAACCTACATTCCATAGAAGACGCCCCTACGGTACCTACTCCAATCCTGATGGGAATACTTACATGTACCAGCCACTATTATCTCTTCTCACGAGATAGGGAGCAACCGCTCCTCTTTTTAGCTCCTTTATGATTTCATTCTAGCTTGCGGAGTTAAAGGCGTTCTTCACATCTAGTGTGACTAAGACACAGATCTTCCTTATCCTTCCTGTTCCGCTTTTCGCTGTGTTTGCCAGCAGCTGCGTTACCTTCTGTACCGCCTGGATGGTGCATCTCACTTTAAGGATTCCGTAGGATTCAATCTGTTGAACAGGAGTCTTTCGTAAAGTTTCCCACGCGCTGTGGTCTTCCGACTTATCTCCCTTTCTGAGAAGAACACGCTTCGCTCTCTTCCAGCTCTCTCTCGCTTTTTTAGTTGGTGGTTGAAGAAATCTAGCAGTCTTCGTTAATCCATTTCGTGAAGTTTCTTGAGAAGTCGGGGGACTTCGGCGTCGAACGGGGAATCTTCCTCTTTGAAATATCGATTGGGAGTCTCAAAGGTTGGGAAGAGAGTAGCTATAATTTTGCCACCCTCTCTTCGGTCATACCCTAAGTAGAGTTACTTCCCATTATCTTGAGGAAGTCCATTCTCCTCAGAAATGTTTTTTTTCTACATATGCACGCAATTTATCTTCGTCCAGCCTCTAGCTTCTTCTCGATTCCTCTTCTAGGACGCTCCAATCGATGAACTTTCCAGGGAACTCGGAAGTGGTAAACGTTAAGTCTATATTCCTCTTGAATATATCACTCTAGGTCGTAATCATCACCTTGTTGGTTGTCATGATTTTTGGCCATTGCCTTGGCCCACTATTTTCCGAGCTAATAATTCTTCCCCTTGGATGGTATTTCTTGGGTTCTTCCTACTTTATTACGCACCTCAACCTGGCTGCTCGTTGAATGTGCAGTCCCTGAATCGTAATTTCGGTTTTGTCTGTAATAATCTTGTTCATCATGTTTTTTTCTTTGGATGTTTATGTCGATGTCACCTTCGGTATGCAGTCATGACAGAAAAACTGGGTTTTCTTTTCCGAACTCAAATGAACTTTGTAATTTCGGCTTTTTTTTGTTCGAATCCAACAAATCCGGAAGTGACTGCATTAAAAAAGACCATTATAGTTATTATCATATATCAGGTATCATATTTATGAATAAAATCACAATGCAGATAAAGTATCATTATTTTCTTATTATACCTACATAAATTTCCACTAAATTATAGATTTCTTTCCGGGAAAATCAAAATAGAAATAAAAATGACGAGCAAATCCCATAACATTTTTATCTCTACTTATTACCAAAATCTTGTAATTTCTTATTGCATAAAAATTGATGATTTTTTTCTTTTTCATTTAGGTTAGCTCAAAGTTAATGTGTTTTTTATAGAAAAATAGCTCAAATGATAAAATATTTTCAAAGGCGTTTTCTGAGATTTATTCAAAAGACCGGGGTGCAATCGCAGTTTGGTGTTGTGCAGTGTAGTCCGCCACTGCAACGACTTTAACTATAGAAATTATTTTCAGTATCAAATCCGTCTAAAATAATTAAACTTGGGATCAAGGCGATACTCTAAAAAGTGGCACCTTTCTAAGAATTAAAAATGTAATTATCTTTATGTAGCTTTTAATCATAAAAAACATTAACGAGAACAATACGGAATTATATACAAATTTCTTGGATGATCTTTTTATTGTGTTCTGAAAATTTTAAACAAATAATAATTAGTTCGACCGCGAGATTGCTTAAATTAAAAATTTGATGGGCAATTTTAATAATTATAAGGATTTTTTTTAGTATGCTGCACTAGTGTACACTCGCCCACCGTTTTTGTTTTGTAAATTTGCTTTATTCTTTCCCTAACGCAATACCTATAATCATCAGCACATCAAATTTTATCTGAATCGGTTATACATTCCCCGAGATACGATGATATTTCCATTTTTTTTATTGTGGTAGCCCTGGCAAAGATTTCTCTGCCAAAATCTTATTTTCACTACTAGAGCCCACACGACATACATCCAAAAAGTTTGATTGCCATCGACGTAGAAATGCCGAAGAAAATCGAGGGACAAGGACTTTTATCTTTCGCAAAAAAAATTAATTATTTTTTTTCATATTGCATTCCTGATTTTTATCCATACGCTGTGAAGTTCTTTGAAAGCAATGTTCCTACATACCACATTTGGTTGAGATCCTTTCAGTACTTCAGGAGTTATTTATATTATATAATATATAATTCGCAGGGTGGCTACCAGTTAAAAATTAAATTTATTTATGAATTTATGACAATTTAATATAAAATTTATGACAACTTAAGGGTGGGATTTCACCGACAAAGATAGATATAATATTTCAATGCAATAGAGAGGGACCGAAATGGTACAATTTCACGATTATAACAAAAAATATTGTATTTTGAGGAGTAACTCAGTAAGAAATATAAAATATAAAAATAAGTCTTTCGAATAAAACTAATTTTTGCAAAATTAAACCAATATAAAAAATAGGTAAAATATTTATTTCTTTTAAGCTTATGCTTCTGTATACCATAAAAACCAAATTTTTAAATTAAATTATTAGATCAACTTCAGTTTATTCTTGAATGCATAATACTTTTTTTAATATTGAGAAATTGTGAAATATTTGTGAGATGCTGCCCTTAAAATTTTTTAAATTAGTTATGGTCTTGATATTTTTCCATCATATTGAAATTTAACCCGTTTTGTTGGAATTTAATTCAAAATTTATGACATTTTATGACAAATTTTTAAAATGTATGATATTTTATGAATTTATGACAAATGGCCACCCTGAAATTGCTTTAAATAATTTCTCAAGTATTACTGGACATCATACTAAAACTCCCAAGAGAGCAACCGCAAAAAAGTGGTGAATTGTAACGTGGGAAATAATTTAATTTTGTGCAATTTGTTAAAAACTATTTCTCAATGTTAATTTACTATATTATAATAATTTATAAATTATATTATTCACATTATTTCAATCAAGTTGTACCGGATATATGTATGGATTATTTACTAATATCTTAATGCATTACTCGTTATTTTTGTAATTAATTTCCAATTATTTGAACTTTTTATTTGCACTCCAATTATGAGCTTTAAAGTTTGACCTTCTGATGGTACCTTCAAAACAACAATCTTGGAGGCCCCAATTAGTAGGAGGAAGCACTTGATACAAAAACTCAATACCTAAGCAAGAAGTGATGTTTTTAAATCAATCTCCATGCGATCACCCATCCAAGTAGGAGCCGATATAATATAGATAGCAACCTTGCTTGAATACATATTTAAAAATTTATATCTCACAGAAATACATTTGTTTATAATAAATTATTCAAATAAATAATCTGTTTTAAATAAACAATTTTTTATGCTTTTGTGAAAAATTTGCCAATGTGTATACTACAATGTGAAAAACTATATGATAATATTTGAGATATTGACGTCACTAAAGTCTTTAAAAAAATAAACAATCAATTCTTGCATGAAGTTGTTTTTTGTTATAAATAACATAACTTCTTTTATACATATTTATATCTAGATACATTTTTAATAATTTTTGACGCCATAATTATGTACAAGTCAAAGAAGAAAACATTTCGTGCATATTTTGGTTATTCCAAAATGAGTACCCAGCTATGTTCGAAAAATTCAAGCTTAGCGGAAGAAAACATCTTTTTTGTCTTCTTATTTCTTTAACGTTCTCTCGGAACATCAAGTTGAATCATGGATTCATATAATCTTTTCCATAGGCGTAACAATTGTTCTGCATGTATGTATGTGTTGCTTTATCTTTGAATCGATCGAGGACGCTTACCACTTGCGTTGCACTTCTCGAATTTAACTCACTACGCAAATTCATTTTCTGAGTAGTTTTCACGTTCTTGGCAATATTTCGCATTTACTGAGCAAGAGTCTCTTCTAAATTTCCTTTTCATTAAAGAGGAATCTCGCACGGCAATGGTGAAAATGATAACCTAAACTCCTTTTTTTAAAACTGCTCCCGAAAATAAAATTTATTTTTGGTTTTCTGAAAACTAGCTTTTGTTTTTCATCTACTAGTCATGATAGTTGGAAGAAACTAGTTGATATTTGTACTAAAAGAGAAGCAAGAATGAATGTACAAAGAATTTATTCTAAATTTCCAGAAGAGGATACCACAAATATCCAATCTATGACGGGGAATAAAAAAGAAAGAATGTTAACAGCAAAAATTGCAGAAACCAGTAAAAATATAACTTTTATTAAATTAAGTTGTTCAAACGCTGTCGTTGGAGAATTCAAAAATGTAAAAACGAATACTTTTTTTTTCAATGAATACCAAACCACTGATGTGAATTACCATACCGAACTATAAAGACATTGTTATTGTATTTGATTGTTTTTTGGGTGTTAACATTCAACGAACAATGACGCCAAGCTTTCCCTCAGTCTGCTCATTTCTCGTTTGCACAGAATTCACAGGCAGTTTGGTATATATGAAGCAGATAATATCTCGAGAAAAAAATGGAACTGGATGAAGTCCACTATATCTACTACTATCATTATCAAAGAAACAAGCAAATTTATAAATTATTTATTTTTCACTATACAAAAACTAAGTCAAACAACTGATTATTTTCTACAGATATGTATAGTTTTTTCTCTAGTTTCAATATCATCAAAACAGTTAAAGCTCGAATACATTCTTTTTGAATATTTATGTATGCATCATTGCACCTCCCGGTATATTTACTATAACTATCATATAAATGTCTGTTTTTTAATCTACAATACTCGAATCTTCACTTAACATTATGATCTGTTTATTTTCTACACTTTGAGCATATATTCAGTTTCTATTTTTAAATCTACACAAGCAGTTTTAGTGTAATGTTTTCTATTACATAAAAAAATTGCAAAATTGAATGATTAGTAGAAAAGCAGACTTAATATTTATTGTCATAAGTTAATTAAAGTAGCCTTAAACAAACTGATAATTTGGACAGTAAGCATCGGCCGCAAGACAGTATGGATGGATGTAAGTAGTTCATGTCCAATTTGGACCGTCCATCTTCGCTTTTTTGGTTTCCGTGTCAATGTCAAACAATCAATTTGTTTTTAAACCAGTCAATAATACGCATTGTTATTAAATAGCAGCTGCAGTAGTCCTAAAAATAATACGCGATGGTTATCAAGACCTTCACCTATGCTCAGTTCAAACCCAATAATAATATTGATGAATACAGTAAAAAATAGCTATCAATCATTACGAAAAAACAGGTCCCCAGGTAAGATTTTCTACACGAAAATAATAAATTAATTAAACAAATACAAAAATAATTTTATTACTATTATTACAAATATGATAAAATTTTAACTTTAATTAATAAAAATACATTTTATTTTAATAAATAAATATCTACAAAATTAATTAACATTTTAGCACCTACAACAGATTAAGTATATATAATTAAGTTTGCAGAACACAATTTCTACATTAACGCTCGACGAAATGGCTTACAATTATATACATTCTGACGTACTTTGTTTGATAAGTCTTAAATTTTGCTTAAAAGTAAGGCTTAAAAATACGTAAAGTAAAAAATATTATAGGTACATACGTCACATAAATAAAATTAAGTCCTTCCTTCGAGCTTACCCTTTCTGGACGAAGTTATCAAGCAAAAATTAATAAATTAATTACCCGCAAACGTGTTCCATAATAAAATAAATTACTGATTGTTACAAACCGCCACGAGGCTTCTGTTTGCTTGTTAACTCTCCATTTATCTAATTCGTTAAATTTTTACTTTCATTTCGACTGACGAACACATAAACATTTTTATTTCCTCTCTACAAACTTAAAATGTACGCTCTTACAAAATACACATCACATACACATTTATGTAATATGCAGCACACAATATCGGCAATTGCAAACATTTTTAAAATTAAGGGTCAGTTTTTAGCTTCATTTTGCTGGAAGCCCAATTTTCTTAGTTATCAAAATGCAAAAATATTTAAATTTAGAAGATTCGTTAGATCAAACATTTTGAGGATCGCCGGTATTATCTATACGTGAAAATGGTAACTGATTAATTAATTCTTACTATTTACTGTTACATGAACAACTTTTTGAGTAACTAAAGAAAAACGTATCTATAAATAAATTGGGTGAGGTGGTTCAACATTTTTGACTTAAAATAATTTAAAACTTAGGATTAAATAATATTTATACGATTTATGTCATGGTATTTCTTAGATGATTGTCGCTCAATTTTGAATAAGGTTCCCTGTATTCTGTAATTAAAAATATGAGAACCAATGAGGTCGAGTCTCGCTGAGCAGTATTTTTCGAAAAGTACTCGCCCCTACGATTTGACAAAGTTTTTGCAAAAAAGTTTATATGAACGATTTTACACTTGGTCAGGCTAACGAATCGTCGAGCGAACTACAGGGCGATGTGGCAGCCGTGGGGTCTAAACGTCCAAAATACTATTCTCTAAATTCGTCGTACGGAACTGACGTTAAGCTATGAAAATTGTTGTATTCTTTATGACTTTATTGTGATTAGAACAAGTTTAAGCAGTTTCGCACATTAATTGCATACTAACTATTCCTCCTCCGATTACGAGCAATTATCGTAATAAAATTAAATCGGAATTAATTGCAAATCGCTAAAATTGAAACTTAAACAGGTGCAGTTTACGACTACCAGAAATCATTAATTTGATGAATTTTTATATACATGTCCAGTTGAACCTGCTGTTTAATATGATACAAGTTCTGAGGGCCTTGCATTTTAAGCATTTGGTCTATTTAAAAACAGATATTATTTGCAACACAACGTTCATCACAAAACAAGACACAACCTGCCAAGGTTGCTCTGAGATATACAGATATAATTGACAGACAATAGATTCTTGACTAGTTTCTACCCTAGTATCTTTTGAACAGTTAAAAAATTCGTAAATCTACTGATATACAAATTTTTAGTAATACTCGAGGTATAAATGTGAGACTGCACGTAGTATACTATTAAAAAAAGAAATTGTTTTATTTTTTAAATTGCTGGAAGGTAAACCCAAAATAAATTTATACGTAAACCCAGACTTACGTTGAGATGCTCAACATACAAAGTGAAAGCTGAATTATTCTTATATGTAAATATTATACATATTATTATGTAGGTAGGTAGGCCTATGATGTAGATATTCTTGTTTCTGAACAATTTAATTTTATTGGAAACATATCAGAAATAAAATGACTTATTACGCTTTTACGATCAATAAAAGATAATGTATGATCGTAAACACCTTACGAAAATTTTACGTAGATACGTTGAATTTATATCACAACTTTTATAACAATATAATTATAAAAATTTTCAATGAAATAACTTTTACAGATATTGTGTTTAAAAGGCGAACGAGATATTCACAAAAACTGAAAATGTCTTTGTATTAAAAAAATAATATTGATATTACATCGAAATAACTTTTAAATTTGAAAAACCACACAAAATTGTCCTAAACATATTGATAACAAAATTAATCATATATTTTTGCGCGGTGTATCTTTATGAAATATAAAAATGTTTGCAGTATAATTACTCTACATTTTTTGTCAACGTTGCATGCTAATTTTCATTAATTTTAATTATCTGGCCGCGCCTGCTTTTTATCTAGATCCCGCACTATTCCTAAAATATTTTCTGCATAATAAAACTTTTAAAGTAGATTTTTTCATTAATAACAAACACATTTTCAAATCTCCAAACTATTGATTTTTATTAAATTTAGAAATTAACTGGTTGAGCTTAATAATATAATCAACAGTAATATCCCAAGTGTATAAAAATGCACCAAATCCATTGGTAGATATTATGATGAAGGAAATAATCAAAAAGAAAAAAGTCTAGAAAAGATCACGTAGCTTAGCAAATAAAATCTCGAGTTCGATTCCCGAGTCCGTTAAATCGTCGGGGAAATTCTTTCCAGAGGTTACGATCTCCACGTAATTCTGCCTATATTACTTATTATTACATCCACATAGAAGCTATGAGGGAGTAATCGTTTAACCCTTATGGGGCCATACAAATTTACACCTTATTTCTGCCATACGTAGTAGCCGGGTTCATTTAATATTATCATTTTTTTCTTTACAATGATTTGCGTACGGAGAACCTTTTTTCGTAAAGATGTCGCCGAAGCTCAAAAAAATTGGCCCGATAGGAAAAAAGTTATGCTAAAAATTCAAAATAGTACCCGGGTACTAGGTATGGACCTATAAGGGTTAAAGATCTAAGAATGAGAACTAAAATAAAATATCATCTGGTTTTCATTTTTATCTAATCAGAATTACAATTGACGCTTTCTGAATTACAACTGGAAAATGTTTTAAACAATGCAGCATTCGGCATGTTTTGTTTATATAAATTTATCTAATTAATTTTCTTAATAGAATAAGCTGCTGAAGTTTCCCGAAATAAATCTGTGCTACTCTGTATATTTTCACTCACTCAGTTTTATCGTCAAAGTCATGGATTCTTATATAGCTGTACGATACTTGTCAGATGCAATTCAAAGTACTTTAGTCCTGAGGTTTATTTATGAAAGTGCCATTTTTCAAATTTTCCCTTCCCCCTTTTACTCTCCGGAGGTGATAGAGAAACCAGGTATGCAATTGTATTATTTTAAGGTAAAAGCAAAAGTACAGAAAAACCTTATACTTATAATGGTTTGCAATATCAACTACAGCACTCCGGGAGTGCTTATATTGAAATACCTAATTCGTTGAGTTGTAGTTAACTAAACAGCACTGAGAGAATAAGTTTAGGATTGCCCGATAATATTGTTAAACTGTGTTTTAAAGTTAAAAGGCTGCGCTTTCATAGAGTCAAAAATTAACAACTTTATCGGGCAATCTTCACCCGAATCATCATTCTACCAGTGCTTTAGGTATAATAATAGAATATTTTGGTCTCTTATTAAAAACCTAGTAGTTAGAAAAAAAACTAGGTATTCAAGCATTTTCTGCTCTACGGTTTGGAATATATTGTAAATAAAATCCAAGGAGAACGAATTATTAGCCAAAAATGTCAACTTTTGGTCTAAATTTAAGTCGTTTAGTGCAAGCCAAATGTTTTTCGAGCAGTTCTTTTTCAGAATAATTTCGTGCAACAACGATCGGGAAGTATTTAAAATAAAATCAAAAGGAAACAAAAATATAGTAATTAAAGCTTTTCTCTAGTCGAAATATAATAATCAATCCGTTTATAACTACTCCATGTACCGTTAGACCAGAAATTAATCCAATTTTATTGCTTTTATTAAATTTTTTTAAATAATCAATATTTATAAATTTTGTGTATAAATATGAATAAGATAAAAGTCGTAAAAATTCGATTGATGTTTTAAATGTTACATAAGAAACGAATAATTTACATGTTCGATACAAATCAGAATAGAAGCGTAATCTTGATAATAATGGTGTAATTAATAACTTCTTTCTTCCTAATGCCTACTTAACGTTAAAAGGCCATTTAACGACACAGCTGCCTCGCTTTTTGCACAATTATTATTAACCTTGGTTCCATGAACTTGAACTTGACCATTAGGTTAGTAGGGTAATTTAAACTGGAGATTAGGTTGAGAAACTCTGATTTTCGTTAAATTATTTTTCTACTTAAGTCTAACCCGAATTTTTTAAACAAGACGTTTTTATAGGTCCTCACATTTTTCTTTTTGACGCCAAAAAACTAAACCCTTAGAGAACCCATTTAATTAAATAAAAATTATTATTACAATACCTATTAACAATTATTGTTTAGCTTATGTTTGAGCTAAGTACGGTAAGGTAGGTACAATACTACAAGCTAAGACATACAATATTCCAAAAAATAAATTAAGTTTAGCAGTTTTCTTAGGTATGCTGTGAATTTGATTAGTTCTAAATTGTTTTTCAATTTTGAAAGCATTGTGCAAAGTTACCAAAGGCAGCATAAAGCATTTTGAATATTTAATTGACATGACTATGAACATAACGTAAGGTGAAAATAACAAAAATGCGTACAATACATGAGAACCTGTGTATCCGATGAGAATCGAAAGTGTTACAATTCCAGCCCTCCGGTCCACTTCCAAATCCCTCGTGTTATTGCTATGCAGGATGGCCTCGGTGTTGAGAGCCAGGGGTATGGCATAATAAATGGTGGCCCAATCGACTCGGCCAGTTTGTGCCATAAAGGCGAACAGAACCGACATGGGTCCAAAAAATATTAAAATAATAACGTCACCTAATGCTATGTACTTAAAACCTATTCCACCGGTATACAGGAAACTCGAGGATAGTCCACCAAAGTAGGCCAAAGCCAAGTGTTCCATTTTGGCTGGCGATAAAGCGGCTAACAAAATAAATCCAACACAACCAGCAAAGTACAGAAAAGCACCTAATGACACAACTTCATCTTTGGTTAAAATATGATCCACTAAGGTCCTATCGTCGGACTTGCGATCGTCTATTCCTTTGACAAAATCAAAATATGTGTTAACTAAATTTCCAGCACCGTGCACCGACACAACAGTGAAGACGGTTAGCAGCAAGGTGATATAATTAAAATCGGTGGTTTGCTTGTATGCAATAGTTGCACCCAACAGTGTAGGCATTAAACTTGCACTCAAAGACCATGGCCTAAGTGCAAGAACGTAACTCGAAAATTTCATAAACACAGATGTGGATCTTACTGGCGACTCTTTTGGCGAAAGTTTGTGATTCGAATTGCCGTTAGATATAAGTTTCTCTTTCGTGGATTCGTGTGTCGAATTCATTTTTATAAATTATTTTTTATTCACCAACAACTTTATTACTTTTCACATGGAACTCTTCCTACACTAGCGATTATACGAATACGACTTTACTTCGGCACGCACTTTTAACCAAAAACGAGTTTCTTCTCGTACTATAGTCCATTTCATTTAAGCATTCAAAGAATAATTTGTACTAAAATGATGACCCTGAATATTAGCCAATGAAATTGTCACGACGTTAGCCGCTTTTACACTACTGAAATTTACGTGTTGTTGACAGATAACATTTAATTTTTCGTATTATTTTGTGGTAAATTTTTAATATTGCTACTAGATAAAGTGTTATTTCACTCGATTACTTGAAACGTTTAATTCGATTATTTTTATAAAGTTATATAACTGAAAATTGGTTTTTTTCAAAACCATTTTAATCCAACCTTACTTTTTATAGATTTTTAGTGTTTATTTTATTATGGATATAGTAGATCAAGACAACCCTGGCCCTAGTTGTAGTGGAGAGTCTTCCGAAATTGCAGTTCTTAAAAATCCTAAGGGTAAAATTATTAACAGTGGACAGAAGATTATGATGCACAACATTTATGCTATGTATCGTAACCAAGGAATGAGTAAGAGTGAGAGTATAGTTACCGCTGCCCAAGTTTTAGGTGTTTCAGACAGAAGTATTTGGAATACGGTCAATGAGATGGAAAAAAGTGCAACTTTAAAATCCCCATCAAAAAAAAGACAACGCAAAAGTGCTTTCGAGAAATTAGATGAGTTACAGAAGACGGCACTTCGTAGAATAATTCATCAATTTTTTCTTGCAAACGATCCTCCTACGATTGATAAAATTTTAGTTGTAAGAATTTGTATAGACGTACTTTATTATTTCATATGAAAATATTAATTTTATTAGGAAGTGGAACGTTGTGAAGTACTGCCGTCATTGTCACGTAGTACTTTATCACGATTGTTAGGAAAATTAGGCTTTTCATGGGAAACAAGATCAAGAAACCATCTATTACTCGAGAGATCAGACTTAGTATTATGGAGACGAAAATATTTGAGAAGTATAAGAAAATTTAGATTGGAGGGACGTAAAATTTACTTTTTAGATGAAACATGGGTCAACGCCGGTCATACAAAATCTAAGGTGTGGAAAGATAAATCTGTAACAAGCGCAAGTGATGCATTTCTCAAGGGTCTCTCGGTAATAGCATAATATTTATTTAATTAACAATTATTACATTATAAATGTGTTTTAGACTGGATTAAGCGATCCCTCAGGTAAAGGTAAGCGATTAATTGTTCTTCATATAGGTAACGAAGATGGATTTGTGGAAAATGGATTGTTATGTTTTGAATCGAAGAAAACTGGTGACTACCATGAAGAAATGAATTCAACTGTATTTGAAGACTGGATGAAAACAACTTTACCCCTTTTGGAGCCAAATTGTATCATCGTAATGGATAATGCTCCCTACCATTCAAGAAAAACAGAAAAAATCCCAACTTTTCAATGGAAGAAATCTGCAATGATTGAATGGCTTCGTGAAAGAGATATTCCGGCAGAACAAGATGTGCTAAAAGTAGAACTGTTTGGTAAACTAGTACATCTTAATAATATATGGGATCGCTGTGTTTATAACAATAAATAGGTGCAATTTAATATTGAGTTGTACCAACCAAGTTCAAATTTTGGATTCTTTTGGTACAATCTACTTTAAGAGTTACTAATTATTGATATAAACATAAAGTTCATATTAATACGAAAATATCAAAATTATTAAAATACAGGCCTTTGTCGGGATACAGATCATTTTATTTTAATAAACTTGATGGTAAGTTTTTTTTTGATACTTGCATAGTTTAATATTATGATTCTTATTACAACTGAGCTAATTTTTAGATAGAATCAAAGAACATTTAACATCAGAACAAATTTCCTCGTCGTATGTTGTAGATGAATTGGTTAAAAGCACTGGAAGAGAAATATTAAGATTACCTCCGTATCATTGTAAATTTAATCCTATCGAACTAGTTTGGGCACAAGTGAAGGGCTATGTTGCTGCTAATAATAAAACTTTTAAATTTGCTGATATGAAAATTTTGTTTCAGGATGCTTTGAGTCAAGTGACACCAGAAAAATGGGCAGAGTGTGTTAAACATGCCATAAAAGAAGAAGATTTCATATATCCAGTAGATAACATCATAGAAAATTTGCAGTTGGAATTTACTGCAAACACTGGATCTTCTGACGAAGATATGATTTCTGACTAAGAGTTAAAATGTTAACTATTGAACAAACAGGAAAGTTTATAAATAATCTGGCATATCTTGATAACGTCTAATTTAATTGGTATTTTTTCAGGATAATTATGATGAACTTCTGACAAAGATATGAATTCTGACTAAACGTTTAAATGTTAACTATTGAACAAACAGGAAAGTTTATAAATAATCTGGCATGTCTTGATAACGTCAAATTTAATTAGTATTTTTTCAGGAAAATGAAATCATTTTATGGGGAAGTTGTGAAGTTTTCAATGTCTTGGTTTTTTAAATAATGATTTTTCTACGTCTTATATTCTTATTAAAATTAAGTACTGTTAAATTCACATTTTATGAGGGTTTCTTGTTATTTTATTATGTCAGAATGTATAATGTTAAAATTAAATAGTTCCTATGCAGCTTTTCTTTATTTATTTTATTAAAATTGATATAAATTTGTGAAAATACGTTTTCTAAAATTATTTTCTAAACTTATACATTAGGCAACACACATTTCTTTAAATTTTTGAATTATTTCTAATTCTGCCTTTGTAAATGTGACTTTGCAGACGACCTGCCACCTACTTACTGCTAATATGGGATCGACTATAGAAAGAAATCGTGTGGATCGTAAGTGAAGTTTAGATGTAACGTTGCCAAGTTTACAAATTATCTTTGACAGTAGCGATTTTAACGTACAGTCAGCACCGGCGCGAGGGCGACTTGCGCCAGAAAGCAAAGGCGGTCATAAGAGGGGACCGTACAGGCACCACAACCAAATTATAACGTTCTACCACTGACGCGCATGAATGGAATAACGAGAGATATTTTTTATTATTATATTTTTTAAAGCTTAAATTTAGTTGCACTAAAGTTCAACCAATTTTTAGGAGTTTTAACAGTAAAGAAGTTTTAGAAGCCTGTTAATACTATGTTTAGAGCTATTAACAATTTATTAATAGATCAAGACGGAAAATACTAGCGAAGAAGCAATAAATGAAAAAGATGGAAGAATATTTTTTTGTAAAACTACTAAAAACAAAAGAAAACAAAATGCCAGTTTAAGTAATCAAAATCAATCGTACGAAGTTTACGATACATCAGAGCTATCTACATGTTCTTTATAGATTTATTAAATAAAATCTTTAAATTTTTTGAAAGAGAAACAAGTTAGTTTTTTAAAATTATAAATCTGCCCTCTCCAACGACAAAGAAGACGTTTTAAATAAAAACAATTTCTTTTGGCGGTTTGGCAATGCTGTATTTTATCTATATGTAAAAGCGCCACCTACTGTTTTGTTACGTTTCTGTCAGTTGTTTGCGATTTGACGTACTGCAGTTGAACAAGGTCAATTTCTTGAAGTAAAGAAACGCGTTTCGTTAATATTGTAGTGCTATCGTTTTAAATTTAATTACCGTTGAAATGTCGCTTTTTGGCTCACCAATGGGAGATTTCGAAGAAGATCCGTTTTTCGGGTAAGTACGAAATGATATAAATTTTGTTGCGAAGTTGATGTAAAAGACCGCCATGCTGTTTTCGATTTTATTCAATAGGTTAATAAATAATGAGGGTTTTGTTTTGTAGGCCCCATATACGGCACGCCAACAGCGTTATGAGTTCGTTGATGTTTGATTCGTTTGGTATGCCCGATTTTGGTTTGGGCAATTTTCCTTTTGGTGGTATGAGAGCCATTTCACAAAACTCTCTACTACCGCGTCCAAGTTTTCCTGTAATGCCGCCCATGAACAGATTGTTGAGCAATTCTTTGAATTCTTTGGGGGATTCTCATTGTTATAGTAGTAGCACAGTATACAGTATGTCTTCTGGTCCCGATGGACGTCCTCACGTTTATAAGGCTACGTCTAGTATGCGTACAGCTCCTGGCGGTGTGCGCGAAACTCAAAAGACTGAGTGCGATTCTGCTTCTGGTACTAAAAAGATGTCAATTGGTCATCATATTGGCGATAGAGCTCACATTGTTGAACGTGAGGAAAATGTACGCTCAGGTGATCAGGAAGAGCGACAAGATTTTATAAATTTGGAAGAGGAAGAGGCAGACGACTTTAACAGAGAATGGGAAACGAAAACTCGCCGATCTGAAATACCACGTATCACAGGTGCATCTAGTTTACGTAATCGATACAGTTATGGCGATAGAGATAACTATGTTCGTGGCTTGCCAGCTCTAACAGCCGGACCAAGGTAAAATTTTTATTTATTGTGTCATAATGATCACTATTTAAACTCGAACTTGCATTAGCACTTTTTTTTTTTCTATATTTTGTTTCTTGTAAATATTGCATTTGTGTATAGCTTATAGATGTATTTTTGTTTTTATCGCATGCTGTAGTCGCCGGTCTAGGGAAAGAAGTAGCATTACAAGTCCATTGGTTTCCTCTCGTCGCAGTGTTAGGTCTAGCCCTCTTACAACTTCGAATAATGCAAGGTATGGACACAAAAACAAACAATTTTTGCTTTCATCATGTTTTTATACTTGAAGCATTATTTTGGGTGAAAAATACAAAATTTTTACGACAATAGAACGAAATTCTTACGAACAAGTTTCTCGTTATCATTAATATCACGTAATTTTTTTTTCAGAATTAGTTTCTCTTTCAAAGTTGAGTAGGTGGCTTTTAACAGATTCATTTATTTATTTTTGAAATAATTATAGGGTAGGTTGAGGTTACAATGAAATTTCTCAATCTAAACATAGTTTGTAAAGCAGAAGACAACTACTTTCTTAAAACTTTTTTTAGAGCAACTATGAATTAATCACAATGCTAATATAGTCTGACCATCGCTTTGTAAAAACGGGTATGTGTAGAAATAACCATTTGTTATAAAAGATTTTGAAGATAACCAAACTATAGAAGTCATTATTTGACCAAAGGCGTATTTTCGCGAGGTACCAAAAGTAACCGGTTGCAACCGCTCGTATTTTGGCGACAAAACGGTTGTAGGGGAGGTAGTTTACGGTCAAATATTTACCAACCGAAGCAACCGCTCTCAGACAGTGGTTACAATAGCGGTTATAGTAAAATGCCCGCCACATTTAAAATTTGATTTTCACATTTACATTTCAAATTATGAAATTTGAAATCCTTTAATAATTTTAGTTTAGAATTTATACTTTTATAATATATTTTCTAATTATATAATATATTTGATATATATATTTGATTATAACCTACATATTATTATATAAATTCACAGGAAAGCTAACTAGGTACTTCGGTTAAATTATTTTAGAAAAATTTTAATTTACACACCTTATTAAAATTTTCCTCCAATCCAATCTTAGTTGGAATGAATTTTTTAATGAATTCTGATACATAATTTACGTTTTATGTTCGCAAAACGTAAATTATTTTTAATTTTTTACATTTAAAAAAGTACGGTTAGGTTCCATTTTTGCAGTCATTTAAAAATTGTAGTGGGAGAAGTACCAGTCGTAACCGCAAACAACCAACCGGTTACTTTTGGTACCTCGCGAAAATACGCCTCAAATAAAACTTGAGTTAAAATTGTAAATATTTTTCTCTATTACATATTATAATATGTTGGTATTTCATTTGGTCAATCCATTAAAATTAAAAAATTGTATGTTATTGTCTAGCCATGAATAAATTGATGAAAATTTAATTGGGGAAAATCAGAGAATATGTTTTGGAAAATTCAGTGTAAGGAATGGTCTCTTGTGTGTGTTGTTAGTGAACTTAAAAATCTTGTGACATTATTCACAAACATCCATACATGCTGTATTTCCTTGATATCTAATATTATACTATTATTCTTGTAATCTTTTTGGTTCAATGATATTAAATAATCAATGGTTATAGCTTTATCTGAGGTTAACTAACGACTACAAGTTAGCCAAAACAAGACACGAATTGGAGTCGAAGATATTAAATTTTACTTTTAAGTGATAATTGCTCTAAAATTCTATAGTTTGGCATCGGAAAGAATCCCTAAGTTTTCTACGCTAAACTTGCACCGGAACAGAAGTAAATTTGCAAAGGAATGTTTCAAAATTAACATGATTGCGGATCAGCTATTTTGCATATTATGTCCTATACCGAGAATGATAAAATCTGAGTAAAACCTTATATGACGTTCCAATCAACACAATTTATCAAGAACTTTCAATCTTTTATATTTTTCCCCACATAGAACAACAACCTTCTGATCATACTAGGGCTACACCTGTAACCTCCCAAAATTTATTTTTTCCCTGTTTTTGAAGGACGATGACTAAGGAAATTTGCCATCTATAGGTATTTTTAGAAAGGGAACCTTTGACAAATTTGATGTCTGTGCCAGAGATGTAGAAATATTTTTTCTAATGCTACTCTAAAGCCTGGTTTTACAACAGCTAGTTAAAACTATGTAGTTTAAGAAAAATCTTTACTCACATTTTTGAAATTTTTGCATCCTTCCATTTTATTTAAAGAACTTAAAATATGCGAAAGTATAAAAGCATATTGGGGAAACTGTTCGTTCCAAGATATGGGGTCATACTCGCGACTTTCAAGGGGTTTACTTTTTGATCTTGCAAACTCCCTCCCTAAAAAGAAGGTATACCTATAAGGAAAGGCTACAAACTTCTCTTTGTCCATTCAATTCATTCTCATTGTACATTTCTTTTGTGATTAATCGCAGTGATAATGGCAAAGCGGTTTGGGTTCAAAGTTTAACCCAGAAGGATTAAATTCTTTCATTTATACTTTTCAATTTGCAAAAGTATTTTGATTTTTATAAAAAGTGACTTCAATTTTTGATATTTCACTTTTTGGAAAAAATAACAAATGGAATTTCAATTCTATGTATTTTTTTACTTGCTTGTTGTCTAGTTAACATTTGTTAAAAATACAATTTTGTATTTCTTACCCATTACAAGATTTAGTGCAAGATTATTTACTACATTTTGACCTAACTGGAATTTGCATACTTATTAACCATTCATTTTTTATTAAAACATTTGTCATTTTTGTGCATTTTCACTCATACACACTTTTCCATGTATATTGCAGGTTTTCGCGCATAACTAATAGAAAAAAAATTAATTAAAATCAAAATTACAAGTTTCTTATCGTTTAAAAGTAAGTATCTTCACCGATTTTGTTCGTTGACATGTTTGTAAAGTTGAAATGTAGTGGTTACAGACTTAAGTCAAAATGTATCAGAAATTGATTTGTTTTAGTGGTTAGGCAGTGATTTTGAAACTTGAAGTAAAATTTTTATATTTTTTATATTATTACTACTAAATAAATACATATCTCCAGACATATCTTTTGTTAATATTTTAATTATATTAAAACAAGTATACTATTAAATACCCAAAGGAAGTTTAAAATGGTCGAATAAGTTTGGAATAACTAGGGTACAATAAAAAAAACCTATAGTAAATTGATTTAATGGTATATTACCATTATCTTTCCTTTCATTCCCTATTCAATTTTGTCCAAGAAGAAATTGCCTTTGGATTTTAATTTAATTTTAAAATTTTGATAGGGGTAATTTTTCATGGTTCAATTACTTATTAAGTAGCAAAGATTTTGAATGGATTTGAATTTAAGCATTATTATTATCAAAAATGAAAAGATAAAGAAACAATTGCCCGCTACTTGGGCGGCTATATTATATAACATAGCTGGGTATTTGTTAGTTTAGATTTCTTATTATTGATAAGTTGTGTTTTTATTATTGTAAAATATAATTGGATAAATAAATTTATAAGGTAGTATTGATTAACTAAGTGTAGCAGTTAGGTTTAACCACAAGGGATAAATCGCAGAGGAATTTTGATGTACAAGATCTAGAAATTGCAATGGAATTAATTGAAGGAATTGGAAACAAATAAATAAATATAGTAGTAACAATAGAACAACCATTGGTATTTTGAAATTTTGATCATAGCAATATATTAAGTTATAAGCCATATTTGTCTGTCTTATGCAAAGACTGTGCGTCATATTCAACATTTGGCAGGAAAAATAAGCCGGCGTAAGTCGATCAGTTTTTAGAATTAGATATTTTTATAACAAGTTTATTTTTTTATTATCAATTATTGTTACGCACTGCATTCTGAGGGTACATTGATCAGTAACGTCAACATTTGGGACAGAATCTAGAACAGCAATTGCAATCTCACGAATCACTAAACTTTGATTCTGCGGACCACTAAAAAATTTTTTTTTAGAAAACAGGTGTATAAAATAATGAACATAAAAGTTTTCATATTATAAATAGGTGGACTATAATATTATAAGAGCCTATTTTTCAATAATCGGACAAACCTGGTATATGTCATAGTCCTACAGACAGTAAGCTAGAGATTAGATGAAGGGTAATCATTCTGATATTGGCAAATCATGTGGAGTGTCAAATCAAATTGTATAAAAAAGTTTAAAGTTTTCTTTTAAGTTCGTGACCGGAACGAAACCTTTTTAATGAAAAATCTTACTTTTCTTAATACTGTAACTACTGCTGTCGCCTATAAAATTTCTAAATTGTTCAATGCTTGTAAAAATTAATGCAAGTTTATGTAGAATGCGTTTTCCTTTTCCTAGCAATAGTTTATTTGATTTTTATCTAATATGTGTGCATGCAGTAACCCAAGTGTTCTTTTTCTTATTCCTGTGGATGTCTTGCATTATGTTGAGTTGCTGTTCGTTTTATTTTTTTAATAAAAAAAATAATAAGCAGAAAGAAAACCTGAAACAAACTAACAAATCAAAAAGCAATATCCTAAATTTTTCCTACAACATGTAAATTTTTTGCTTAAGATATTGGAAATTTTAAGAAGTAGGAGGAGCTGATGGCGAATGTTTAAAAAGGTAGACTCCCTTTGGATTCCAGTTCGATGCACCTAAGTTTTATCAACGGATCGCACTAACTTCTACGCCAATAACAAAATGATTGAACTTTATTGTTTCATTAATTTCGGAGATATAATTATAAGCTATATGATTTTGAAAAAAAATATATAATGATCTGCTATGTTTTAAAACTAGACAAACATATTAACCAAGTCAAACAAACCAATGAAAACCAACACTGTTTACTTGTCCCATGAAATTTTATAGCCAGATTACTTTTGAAAAATATTGCTAACAAAACGATAGATTTTTTTTGATCCAGTAAATAATTGATAAGCTTGAAGCCACTTTTTTTCGTATTTTACAGCAATTGTCACAATGTTGTTCCAATTCAATTATCCCAGGTTTTCTCTTTTTTACGCTCACTTATGGCCTTTCATTGTTAGTTGTGGTTGTACAATGTGAATTTTAAATTGCCATCCAAGTCTTGCATAATAACTACTTAATTATTACAATTAAAAACAACATTACAACATTACTTGGAGAAAACGACCGATTTGTAAAGATTGGTACTTGCAGTAATCCTAATTATTATTTTTCACCCATTATTGGCATGTTTTTGATTTACGTGAAATAAGTTCAACACTTTTAAATCACAAAACTTAAATTTATTTTCACAATTTGAATTGGTGTTTTGTATCTTAATAACTAATCAACATTTTTGTCATATTCTCAAATATTTTACTAATACAATGTATTCTTAGCATGCCGTCATCGAGACATCCTTACAGTGCTGTAAGTCATTCTCAATCTAAAAAAAATAAGAACATAAAAACTGTAACTGGTTCTCCACCACCGGATATGTAAGAAGAATCAAGAGAACTTGTTCGAAGGAAGTGATTATTATGTTTGTTTTGGAGGACATGTTGTGTTAATGATTTTCCCAATTCTTCTCATTTATCGTATTATAATGGAAGAATATGGCTAAATTTATTTATTATAATAATTTTTTATTACTATTATATTGTGCATTTATAATGATTTCATTTGCTCTCTTTAAGCAAAGGTTAATTTGTGACAAGGTATTATGTTAATATGTAATAGATTCTTTTTAGATTTCTCTTGATTAAATTTTTACCAACTAGCGGAAGTTTATTACTGTCAATTTTTAAACAACATTTCCACCCAATAGCCAATTGTAAAATTTAAACAACGTTTATTCTTATAGATTGATCTTAATATGTAATGTATAGCCAAAAATTTGTCGTGTGAAGTGAAATTGGAACGTTTTAATGTGTACATACATACCAAGTACATACTATAATATAATAGTGGGATATTTTTATGGATTATTTGTATCGTGTATTGTAGTTGGTAAAGTCTTGATATTTAAAAATATTGTAACTGTAAATTTTATCGTAATATAAACGTTTACATTGTAATTTTTGTAATTATTTATCCTTCTGTAACGAATGTTTAATTAATTTTAATAATTTATAAGATTAACGTTTGGTGAACTATCATAGAAAATTTCGGTTTGAAATTCCAGTTCTAAACTATGACATTTTGAAATCGTATTTTGCAATTTTAAATTACCTACCAATGTTACAGTGCTAGCACAAGTAGCAGCCCAACTCGGTCGCAATAGTGGTGCCAGGAGTACAATATTTGAATTAAAATTACCCTTAAGGTCCTATTTCTAGACAAGAAAATCTATTTACTGATAGATAAAAAGTAACTGCTTTTAACCAAAATGTAAGCATTTCTACTTGCAAATGCCGAGGTTCTTGACGTCGGCACTTTTAATAGAAATGTGCATATCAGTACTTCCGGCTTGCATGTGCAAAGGTTGAATTCACGTTATAAATAGAATAAGTTTTGGATTAAAAATATTTTTAAAGGATCCATGTTTCTATGGCTAAGTCGTCCAGGTATACATAGCGATGTATTGGGGCGAGATATTTAAAATATTAAACTCCTTAAATCATGATGAGCACGAGACTCTCACCTGTTTGTAAAGTTTGTTACTAGTAGTTAAGTTGTGACGTTTTACTTATTTATCAAAAATCGCAAATGTAAAAGAAAACAATTTATTCCTTCCTAAAATTAATTCTTGCAAGACAAATTTTAAAATGCCTTTGATTTCACTTCTTTCCATTCTTCTGTTTACATCATCAGCACAATCACCATTGAATGTCAAAATCTGCAATGAGATCTACGTAAACCACTTATGCTGCTTGTTTCAATTGGAAATCCTACTCAATATATTTCGCTTGACTGTAAGAGCTCTTTCAATAGTTAGTTTTCTTTCTCAAGAGTCAAGTTACTTTTTTTCATATAGGTCAATTGTTGTATAATATAATATTATACTATTCTCGACCCAGTTTCATTATTATCCTAAAATTTTATGAGCAAATCGATGGAAATCTGACAGAACAGCGTAAGCGTCAAAGTTGACAAAATGAGTTTTTTACATATTCTTATAGTTTAGCCTAAGCTCCTTCAACTGGTGAAACCGTGCATTTGTAAAAAATTTACTTTTCATGTTATTTACATTTCAAAGATCCGTAAGCGCCAAATTTCTATAATGCGCATATTATTTTACGCGTTTGATGTTACCAAATTTTCATTAACGTATATTCCACATTTAAATGCACATAAAAATTATTTGAACACTCGTTTTTATCAATGCGGTATTATAGTAGTTTACTTTATAATAAAAATAATTATTATTCATCAAAAAATTATAAATTTAAAACAGATTACGCTAGACAAAACCGCTTATCGATAGCTCTTTCGCATTACGAATAAATCAGTTTTTTGTGCCTCCTGTAAAATTTGTTAATTGTCGCTTACGCTGTTCTGTCAGATTTCCATCGAAATAAGCAGTCTTTGTACCACAATTGGAGTGGGCAAAGCCATTGTATTTGGCGCTCATGCTGGCTTCTTTACTTTCTTCTTATAGAGAATTAAATTTCCTACAAATAAGTTCGGAAGAAAATATTATATTTTGTATCTTCAATAGTCGAATCTTTTAAAACATTCCAATGTCGCATATTATAACCACTACGAAGTCAAAGTGTGCTTCGTTGACTGCCTCCCACATCTGGACTTTAATATGCTCTCTTGCACTTCTTTGTAGAAAATTTAATTGTTTGCTTAAGTATTTTAAATTAATTTAATTTAGAATGAAGAAAAACAGAACATGAGTTTTCCAACTTGTGACAAACATCAAATCAATATGATTTTTAAGTTGAAGAAATACAAGCATTATCTATAACCCTCACGCACCAACTGCATGACGTTATGCCCAACTATAATCACAAAGTCTTGTCTCTTTTTTTTTAATAGCAATACAGGGTTGACACAGATAGGTTCACTTTTTTGGAAAAAAGTCACATTGTTTACACATCATACTGCCGTGAGACACTCATCTTAGCAAGTAAAACAATTCTTGAAGTGACAAATATTGAACAAAAACAAACAAATAACTCCAATGCACTGTAACGTTTAAAAGGTATTAAGGAGTTTGATGGAGGAGAGCAGGTATATTTCTTAACAAAATTCAATATAAAATATATTTGTAAACAAAACAAAAAATTGCCACACATGGAAGAACAAGAAACAAAAGTCTGAAATAGTTCAACCCCACAACTCATTTGTACATCCTCTTTTAAGCTCCTTAACTTTTCCAAGTGTCTAAAGCAATATTCTTGTTTCCCACGAGTTTCTGATTGCAGCAATTCTTTCCACCGAAAAGGAGCTACCAAACAAAAAAGTCTGAATGCAGTTTCATCTGGTCTCGTTTCCAAAATTTTGAATTATTTTAGCTAACAATATATTCCGTTCTTTTTGTACACTCACCATGCTTTCCAGTGCTTGGCGTAACTTTTTTGCTTCTTGTAATTTCAATTTTTCCGTTTGTAACATTTCTGCCCAAAATGAAGCATCGGGAGAAGTTACAGGGTTACTACTAGCAGAAGGAGCTATATTATTTGTATCGACTGTCATATTAGTATTGTGTTGCATGGGTTTCATGTTAACAGATGTTAAATTTACCATTTGTGGGATTACATTCATGTTTTCTTCGTCATCCACAACCATACTACTCACTACATGCGATATCGAAACAGGTTTGTGACTGTTTGTTTTATTTTCGCGAACATTCTCCACTTTTATTGTCGTATTCATTGGAATAATTTTATCGTCCTTTATTAAACCACGAAAAGTATTATAATACTGCCACGCAACCGTACCTCCAGTTCTCTGCTTTTTATCACGAATTTGTAAGTAGGTTTTCTTCATATTTCTAAATTTTTTATCCAAAGCTTCCGTACTCACAATATATCCATGTTTTTCAAATTCCATTTGAATTTCGGCCCATAAATCCTTTTTTTTAATGGTAGGAGTTTTAAATCTTTCTTGTCTTCTTTTATATTCCTCTAAAAGTAGGTGAATCGTAATATGCTTCCACGTAAATGAAGAATCTAGAAATAAAAATGATTTACAGTTTTATATTTAGGTTGTTCGTTGGATGGAGCCAAACCTTCGCTTAACTCTTGTTGTCCTACTTACCTTCTGTTGTATTTACTGGTTGGTAATCTAATTCCCCTGAATTTTCTCGTACATACGACGAAGCAAACTCCGAATCTATAACACATGGCGTAGTAAGTAGAATCTTTTGTGAAAACTCAAATGTTCAACTTACCATTTTGAATTTTATCGTGAGTATCCTGCGTTTCCATAATATTGTACAGAACACCATCAATTACATACTTGTTTTCTACAAAAGCCATCTTACAATACAATCAGTTCTTTGTACAAACTTCGTCTTTGTAATAAAGTCAACTCAAACGTTCGTTCCGCTAGTCACAAATAACCGTGGTGTATCATTTTCTGTTAATTTATACCACAAACTTGGTTAATAAACACAAATCACAACATAAATTTTTTTTTAGGTTATGTGTAATTTTCGAGCTGTTTGCTTTAATCATTTAAGGTATTCGTTGCACGTTTCTTTATGAGAAAGAGTAAACTTTTCGGTTTTCTAGTAGTATGAACTATCTTTGTAAATATCGATGTTAATTACACTTATAACGTAAATATTGTCCAGTGGGCCGTAAAATAAGCCGGAAACATTCGATAAATGTCGTTTCCCGCTATTGATGTTTGTAACCGCACGCTATTAGTTGAAAATTTAAATGCCAAAATTTTAAATTTGAAATTTGTTCACTTCACATAGCAAAGATACAAATAAAATACAAATTTTTTGTATTTTAGATGGGTGTGCTGGATATCTAGCTCATCAAATTTATTTCTGTTTCAAAAAATGAGAAAGTTTTTCTTTAAAACAGTCATTCCTCGTTATCATTGATATCTAAAACGGATTAGTGAAGTATTGGAGTTATTGTGCACGAAGAGAATAGAAAACAGTAGACTAATGAGCAGGTTTGCCTCCAATTCCAAGATGTTAAAATTTGGGAGGTAGTACTGATTGTGAGAGTGCCTTCCGAATGGCCAAAAAGTACAGAATCCTTCTTTCTACAAAGTGTAGATAAATAGTTTGGAAGTTGAGAGCGAGAAAAAAATATTGGTCTGAGAGTCAAAAATGGTCATCAATTTTAAAGAACGGAACAAATTTTGACTTCGCTTTGCTGTAAGCAAAGATCTTTTGTCTTCGATAAATTTCTTATTACGAATTATGCAACCATCTACCAATGGACCAGTAAAGTAATGAGTAACTCAGTTATGTTGCGAGCACCTTCCGTAAATACCTGGTACTTAGTGGAGGTTGGGAAAATATTTATAAATTCGTAAAACAATGATGGTGACTACTCGTAAAATAAAAACCAAAATCAAGCATACTTTTTTATTATTCTAGCTTATAGCACAGTACAGTTTTATTACTGTTATTAGTATTTTAGGGTTAAAAATAAAATATCGAAGTCGATATTAATAAAATTTCAATAGATATAAAAGAATTTCAAGTGAGATATGCATGTAATATACACGGACTGACTATAATTTACCATTTTTGTAAATTAAAATATGTTGTATTTGAATATTCCTCTAACAATTAACTTAGATTCGATAAATTGTAGCCATCCTTTCTAATAAATTTGTGTACATAATTTTTAAATATCTTAACTTTAATGATTTATTAAAATTTATATCAATATATCAATATTTATAGATATTTCTACCGACAACATAAAATTTTAAAACATAAAATATGCACCATTAGTCGTGACGTTATACTGTATCCAAACAAAGCGTGTATACAAGCAATATTTAGGTACACTCCGATGTCATACTAATGGCGCATATTAGTAATGAAAGTTAAAACTAAAAATGAATAAATGATCTCATCAGAAAAAGTCTAAGTCTATTTTTAATAACGACAAATTATTAGTACGAACTGAAAAAAAAAGATCAAAATTAAAGCACAAGAAAAAAATACAAAATTTAAATCTGTATTTGCTATGTGCTAGTTATCGTCACCCATGTTATTAATTTGACGATTAATTTCCAAAAGCTGCTTAATGTAACTCTGATCACACAACATTTCGGCTAACGATGTTAAAACTTCTTGCAACAAGTTCTCTTCCAGATTCAGCTGAATGCTGCACTCTCTTACAACTTCCAAGACGGATTTGTCAACCTGCAACAATCAAAAGATAGAACTCTAGAAATCAGAGTTTAATCTAAATTTCAATTTACCTCTTGAGGGTGCAAAAATATAGCAAAGTTTAACTTCAATCTCTTTTTCACTCCTCCTTCCTGATAGAAAATGGTAAATTCGTCGTAATTTTCTTTAAGCTTGAAATAAATGCCGGCCAAAACTTGTCCCTTTTGATTTCTGGCTAATAAACTTCGGAAATTATAGACCAAATTTCTTCGTTCTGTCACATCAACTGCAGTCAAGAACGGCTTCAAGGTGTAAATCAAAGCAGTGGTGCTAGTGACAATGCCGCTCGAGTTGGTGTTCCGTTCGGTCCATTCAACAAACTTATTGTTTTCAGACGAATAACTGTAGTTGTATTCCTTCTGTGACTTTCCTTCTCGTGTCTGAACAAACCATCCTATAATTTTTTTTGTTTAAAACATTTGTGCCTACTTTTTTCCAGTTCTTTTACCTGTGTGTGGATACAAATTGTCGGACATTACCGTCACAACTCGTGCAACGTGGTAACCTGGATCGCACAACAAAACGCCCGACCTTCCTTCAACTTCCAACCGAAGAGCCAGGAGGACGTGTTCTTTTTCCAAAGATTTAGCAACCTCGTCCAAGTGATCACACAAGACATGGTAATTATCAACAGTTTCGATATTTTCCTCGCATGAAACCAAATATAAGTAGTCGGTTAATCCTGGAAACTTCTTATTCAATTTGAACAGATTCTTCCATAATTCTAGAGCGAGACCAACGCACGTGTGATGCTCTGGCGTTATGAGAGGAGCAAAGCTATAAGAGTTAATAGGTTAAATTGTGAACAAAGCTTTGGAAAATTTGAAATTACCTGTGGAAGAATTGCTTGAGGTTATAATATCCGCTGTTCTTAAAATGATGGTAAAGATCCAAAATGTTACCAACGGTGTTGTAGTTGTGATCTCCCAGCACTTTCTGAACTTGAAATTCTATTTCAGCAACCAATTGTTCGTACTGCCAAATGGAAGGCACCTTCAAGACTTCTTTCGGTTGTTGCGACCAGCGTGGGAGCGGTAATGGATGATCTATGGGCCAAAACCCATTGATTTGAGTTGATTGCACCAATTCATCAAGAAAATCATAGGGAACGTCGGTGTTGTTGTTGAAAACTACGTCATTTTCTTCAAGACTGTATCCGTTATTATAGCCGATGTTGCAGTTGTTGACGAAATGAACGGGATGATCATTTTTGCCGGAATTTCCGGACTTGGTGTCCCCTAGGAAGGAGCTTTCTGTGATCCATGGTTTTGCATTTTCGAGTCAACTTGGCCATTCGCAGCCCCAGCGTCCAACTGTTGGCAAATATGCTTGGTCTGTATTGTCCATTTCAGTCCAGGGTATGGTTTGCGAAGTGGTGCATACAGATGCCAACTTAATTCCATGTACAGCTTCATTCCGATCAGCTGTACACAGTAATTTTTGTAAATTGTTTTTTTCACGATCTGAAGAAAATAAATTGTGTTAATATTAAACAAGCTAGCTAATTAATCGTATTCATTTAATAAAATATTAACGAGTACTTGTATTTTTATGGTTTTATTTAGATCCGGATATAGGACGATGACATTTATGCAGGGGACGTTAAACTGAAAAATCAAACTATTTGGTTCTGCTTTTATATTAATTATTTTTTGACGAACAGCAGAACAATTGAAAATTTGATGAAAAGATAATTGTAACAGCTACACATTTTTTTTGGATTTATAATTTCAAAATCATATTTTTGGTAACTTTAAGTTTTCTATTTCCAGATAAGAAATCAATGGAATTATTGTAATCATGTTTAGATTTTTACAAAATTTCAAGTACCTATGTGATTAATTTTCAATTGTTTAAAAATTTTTCCAATTAAATTATTTCCCCCGACAGGATACTAAATTACAGAGTACAAAGTTTCACTACCCGATCATTCTACCGTCAGATTGTACGACCATTTCTGATTGGGCGATTAAAAAAGTTCACGTGTGCAGGCGTCATCGGTTTTTTGAGAGCGATGCATATTTGTTTTAACAATCTAAAGTTCTAAATCGTGTTCCGCGTTAAGTTTTTTTGATAAACCAATCAAGATCGTCAAATTTGCATAGTCGGGAAAACGGTACTTTCTAAACTCGTTTCGAAGTGCAAAATAATTAGCATTATTCCCCCTAAGCAATGTAAATCAACTTATTTATTTACAGCCTTCAAAAAGGTTATCCTGGAGAACTTTGTATTTTAAATTTGATAGTAAATTGATGAATCGTGACATTAAAACAAAATCATTTGTTTCATTTCGAGTTGCTATAGAAACAAAAATAATAATAATAATGACTAATGAACGCACCTACTGTAAATATTATTGTTATTTGCGCATTAAATTCGATAACGTCAATTATTATTGATCATTTCAATTATTATTACTTTGTAAATAAAATAATTATTTCGTAACAAATTACATCCATTCTAATGTACGCGAAAGGAAATTATAAACACGCAGTTCCTTGACCGTGCAATTATCGTGAGTGACGTACTAGAAATTCCTAAAATTCTGTAACGCAAAATGATAAATGCAAGTTGTAATATTTACTGGAACGGAAGTATACTAAGAAATGGGCGTGATTTTTTTCGTTAAAAATAAAGTAATCACGAAATAAGGTAATTTTAAAAATTAAAAAGCAATATAAATTAATTTATAATTTTCCTTGACCTTAATATCGGTTACCTATTTCTTGTACGCAAGTAGATACTTTAATTTACACGCAATTGATATTCATTGTGTAACTATGGAAAATATCTGTACTAAGTTGAAAAATGCAAGTACTCACTAATAGGTTGGTATGTTTGTATAAAAAGTAAATAATCAGGTGATTTGACACTATGACAACAGTGTAAACAAACGCGTCACAAAATAAATAGCTTTTGTTTTCACCGATAAAAGAAATGAAATAATAAAATTAACAAAAGAGAATCACTTACCCATACAACGAAAAATCAAATAAAAATTAAACTACCCTCTTCTTGATATAACTGCTCGGACTAGTTGAATTTTAAGAATGAATCGTAGGCTGTGGTTTACACAATTTATAGAATGAATTTCCCCACCAATGACGTACTCAATATGCAACACCAACAACAGTACTCGACACGTTTAAACTATACACTTTTTAGAATCAGTCCTCAAATTAATGATTATTACACTTAAATGTTTTACTTTGCACAATTTAAACACTTCAAACAACAAATAGTTCATCATCATCTTGGTTTAAGGTATAATCGCAACCATCCACCTGGAAGAGAAAAATAATTTTAATACATACAAGAAATTCAAATTCAAATGCTTAAAATTTATTTTTAGAGCTTAACGTGGAATCCTAACCACGTCACAAATATTTCGGAAATAGATTCGTAGTTTAACTCTCTCGCCCCGCCTTCGATTTTCTAATAATTTTGATGTTCTATTAAGTATTAACCCATTTTTTTTTATAAATATACCCATCTATTTTTAACTTTTACTTTTTTGTTTTCCGTCAATAAGTGCCGGGGAAATAATATTCAACTTTGATTTCCTACCAATTTTAAACTTTAATACAGTCACCGCAGTTTGTTATTTTTTTATTTTTTTTATTTTTATTTGAAGCTCTGAAATTTTCAACACTTTTATTGAAGAGAGAATGGTATAGTAATTACTTCGTAAAAAAAATGAGATGGAAATATGTCGAAAATGTAATTTTCAATATTATTAGCTATCAGCAGAACCGCCGAGAGGGTGCGGCAGGGGGGTAGTCTATTTAGAAACCTACCCTATAACCCCGTTTAGAAAAATACAAGTTATTATTTTCTTAAAAAATTGAATAAAAATGGGAGAAATCTTCATTTTGCAATTTTTTATTTTTCTAAATTTTCGTTTCTATTCTTCATATTTACTTCAAAAACACCGAAATTAAGAGTTATTTTTAAAAATATTAAAAATGACAAAAAAAGGGGGAAAATGATCAGTTACGAAAGGTAAAAAATTTTGCGTCTCAAAATGTAGAAAAGTTATTTCTAAAACTGATCTATATCTATCGCTGTCACTATCTAATTTAGGTAGATATTATATTAAATTATTCATTTCTTAAAAAAGTTTAAATTTTTCTTGAAAATCATAAAGCCTAACAGAATTTAATATTTTGCCCCCCTCTATATTTGCATTGAATGCAAACAAATATTTGAAATTACATTGTGTATCCGTTAAGAATTTAAATTTTTATGATTTTTACTCTTTCTTGTTTTTGTTTGTAAATATTGTACTTGTAATAAATTATGTACAATATTGTATTATATACTAACTTTATATTGCCGGATATAAAATATAATAAATTAATTTATAATATTTTAATTTAATTTATTAAAAAATAAGCAAATATTAAAAAAAAACTCAATGAAGGAGTAAGGCAACAGGGTTAATTGAGTTAATTGTTTTCCTGATGTAATCATTTTATTTTTGTAATATTTAAAATTTATTATTTTCTTTTCGATTGTGAGGTTGCCCTCCTGCCCCCCCCCCTCGAAAATGATAAATAATATCTTGAATGACAACCTGTGACAATGATACTTATTTATCACTTAAACATCCGTGTTTTTTAAATCACCAATTTTTCCGACTATCTAAAAAATATCCATTGCACACTTAAATCTGATTTAAACCAGTTGCTATCGGAAAACATTTATCGATATCATCAACTATAAATACTTTTAGACCTAATGGATTTACTTGTTAAGAAAATTTTGTAATTTCGCTAATTTTATAACAATAGAACAATAGAATTTATTGATAAACAAAAAATATACATAATCATGCTGTAAAGTTAAAAACTTGAGATTACATTATCTTGATTATTGTTAACTGATAAAAATTATAGCAAGGACGAGGGGGAGGAAAGTGATTTGCTCACAAAGATGTGTTATAAATCTGTTCCACAATTAACAGTATAAAAATGCACTTTTTCCACTAGGGCCCTGGCCCCCCCGTAAATACGCCTCTGATAGGTACCTACAAACCTATGTCCGCATTTCTATTTTCAATCATTTTTGCATTTCAGGAATTTGACTAGCTAAGTATAATATTTAGGTTATCCCTGCGTTAAAAGCTGACCCATATTATTAATGGTTGCTATTCGCACGTCGTCATAAAATTTCCCATAATTACGGTTTATAAACATTTAGAGTGGCCTTTGATAGGTGAAAATAGCTTATATTACGATGTTTGAAAATATCGAATACACTTATATCAGAAATTGCGATTAATGATATGAGATAATATATTTTTGATCGACAACAGTATGAAGCTATCTAATGCATTATAAAGACTATTTAGAATGTAAACATCAAACCTCCACAATTATCGGGACTGAACAAATTTTAAAAATAATTTGGCTAATTTATCTAAGTTTATAATATGCAAAGAAAAAATAAACAAACAAAACTGAATTAACCTGGAACGGAAACGGTACGGAACGAAACAATGGTTTTTTACTAACTTTTATAATAGATCAATGCTGATAATGAGAGTAAACGCTTCTGTTTCATTCTTTCATACAGTTTCCGTTATCCTTCTGAGGTAATCAAGCCAATTTTGTTTTAAAAATGTTAAATATAATATATTACATTTTTACCCGGCTTTTATTTCTTTTATAATATGTTCCTCTCTATATTTACATGTAAAATGCTGCTTCTTCACTCCCGCCTTTCAGTGTAATAAAATTATAATTTTGTTTCATTTTTCGTTTGTTTAAATGGTATATTACATAATAGGTATATTGCGAGGAGGAAAATGCAAATAAGTTTCAAGTTGAAGTTTGAGAAAATCGATATCGATGGATCAAATACTGCTATAGCAGTTTTTTTTTTATAAAATAATATAAATTTGAAAAATATGTAAAAGTATACAATTAAAAATTTTATGACACCACATTTTGAATTTCAAAAATGATTGTAGCTACTAAATAAAAGTAGTAGCTTTTTTTTATTTTTTATTATTATAGAACATTTACCAAAAATTAAAAAAGCAACTAACAAAAATATAATCTTTTAATAAATTCAAGCACTTAATTTAATTAAAAAAATTTAATTTGGTTAAAAGTAATATTTTTTTATGCCTATGGGTTTAGTTGAAGGCTTTCAATTGCAATCAGTTGATTATTAATCATTTGTAATTAACAAATAAAATAATTTTATTTCACTATTCGAGACAAAAACTAATCATCAGAATGAATACTTCCTTAACCTGGTTAGATATTACTTGATACACATGTTTTGTTGACTCTTGGCTTGTTGATATGCCATTGTAGTGTAAGCCTTATAATTTATAAGCTTGAGTCATTGGAATATTTCATTGTTTCACGATCGTTAAAAATTTTCTTCACGTTAAACAATGAATCAAACTTAATTATAATTCCTAATTAGTGAAAAACAAAAGCATGATGCATAAATTTGACATATCAGAACGTGAATGTTCCATTTAACCCCATATGCATGATGTTCCATTGTGCCCCATAGTCTTCCCAATTTCTATTGCGATTGAGGGTGCTAACACATCCCTAAGTCCCCATCCTCATTATTGAACATAACAATATATTCATAAAAGCAAAACAGAAAAGTTATGAAAGGAGTGGCTAGTGGCGCAGCAAAAGTTTCAATTCCCATATGGATTAAATTATATAGAATATTTTTTATGATTTAAGTTTATATGATATTATCCGCCTCATTAGATTTTGTTTTCATTATTAAAGTTCTAGAAACGGTCGCCTGTATAAATGCAAAACAAATATAAATAATAATTACTAATTCCATTTTATTGAAAGAGATAATAAAAATTTAAAATGATCTTCTGAGTCAGATTATTCTACTTAATGCATAACTAATACCTTTGACGTTGTTCGTTACGTTCTAAGAAGTCTATTTGTAGAATTTAAAGTACAATAATTTATTGTTAATTCCAACATGTAATAAAACAGTAATAATTAGAAACATTAATTAATGGATTATGACATACTACGTACGTATCCCAAAGCCACTCCACTATGTACTATTCCAGGACGGATGAGTAAGTCTACTATTATGTAGTAATGCAGCATGGAGTCCTCCTTATACGAGAAACGATAAACATCTGATCCTTTTTTTAATAAATAATTGTGAAGAATCAAAGATATTGTAATTATTTCGAAATATGAAAAATAAATGCCATGCTATATTAAAAATTCAACAAAAACATTTTTTGTAGGGTTATCTCCACGAAATTTTAGATTACAACAACTGATACCTGAAAATTGTTAATAAAACTCGAAACCCACCTACAGAAAATCAAAAATTGCTCACCTTTCTATAGCAGGGTGTGTTTAATGCACTATCATTGCAAATCTTTTCGTGGCGTCTGTTTTATAGTAAGTACGACTACCAACTATTGAATTTGGCGTCGTACCATTTCAGCGTCAGCGCCGCGATCGATACCTAATAATACTTTTGAGCAAATTTTTAAGATTTCTTATATAATAAAGTTTGCACAATATTATTTAATTTTACATTTTATACTATAGAAACAAATTTTAATTTTGTACTATAGCCGATGGTTTTTAAAATTAAATTTAAAATATGCATAATTTTAAGTTCTTTTCAAAAGGTAATTTTTACATTTAAAATATATTACATCTGTTTGTAAACAGAGATGAGAAGAAGTTCAAGGTTGTTGACCTAAGGTTCACATTGACTTTAAAATTGGGTACCTTAAACCCAGACGCGTCGATTTTGAACCGTCGCGTCGCGACGCGACGTCCCAGACATAAAGAATTTCACTTTGATATTTCCTTATTCAAGTTCAAAGTTCTTAAAATTAATTTTTCTTATACAAAAAACAACAAGTTAGTTTAACTAATAGGCTACAGGTCGGCAACGTGAGATTCATGTTTTGTGAAAATTTATTATAGGATGCGGAAAAATAACCTGTATAACGTTTTTTATATGCATATAAGTAAATTATTGCCAAAGATAAGTTTTGACATCAAAACCTCGTGGGCTCCCTATAAAATAGCAGAACTGTCAAAACCAAAAAGTAATTTGTTTATGCTTAAATATTTTAAGATCAATGAAATTAATGATATCTGTTCATTAACTTCAATTTTTGTCTCTCGTAAAGCCTTTCGGTGTGAAAAAATGTAATAATCATTGGCGCAATTAGGGGGAAGAGGACTCAGCTCCCCAAAAATTAATTGACTGAGGCCTGGTATGTTGCATTTGGTTCTGGATCAGACTGTGAAAACGTGACCTAATAAGCCAAAAAGAAGTCGTTATTATTTGTAGCTCTCCACTCTTCCAAATATTGGACCTATGGTCTATTTTATTATTTATGAACCAAGCAAAAACTTGTACTAAACTGATGACCTTGAAATATTAACCAAAGACATTAGGTTTGACATAGCCGCTTTCACACTATACTAAATATGTCAGGATGTATAATGTTAAAATTATATAATTCCTATGCAGTATTTCTTGCCCATCTCGCCGCCGGCCAATTTGTCGCTGGTCCATCTAGTGGAAAATATTTTGTCATCCTTTTTTGGTGGGTAGCTTAAGGACAACTAGTAAATTGCGCCAACGGTTGGTGGAGGGTAGCGTAAGTTGTAATTCCCAAAGAGTGGTGTAAACTGGCGTAGTTTTCAGAAGATTTCAAAATATATTTCGAGTATGGAAATCCCTGCGTGGGGAATGGCGGGGGCCTAATCACCATAGTCATTTTGAATAAATAAAATAATGAAAGTGTTTTTAGAAACAAAGTATTCGTATTCAGCTAATACATTCTCAAAAGAATATATCGCTATCTCTTTTGAGATTTACATATTATTTTATTGGGGTGGATTAATCCCCGTATTACACGATATTAAGTACATCATTTGCTTTTCTCTCCTCGATCATTCGTCTGTTTCTTCCCCAGTCCGGTCCTGCCCTCATATCCTCACAGTCTCGAATGATTCTCGGCCATCTTCACGACATTCCTCCACTCCTGCCTATCTAAGACCCTTTCCGCCCAGTCGTTAATCCCCATCTCTCTCAAATCACGCTTTACCTGGTCCAACCACCTAATCCTCGGTCTTCCCCGCGGTCAGCTATCTCCAGGTTTCCATAGTGTAATCACTTTTATCGCGCTGCGTTCTCGAATCTCATGATGTGTCCCAACCATCTAAGGCGTTGTGATTTCACGTATTTGACAATGTCTTCTCCATCACTCAATCTTGTGATCTCGTGGTTCATCAAGGCCCTTTGTTCTCCTTCGCTCTCCTTCTTTGGTCCTAGTATAATTCTCATTACCCGTCGTTCGAAGATTCGGAGTTTTTCTTCTTCGTCCGCGGACATACACATTATCTCCGACGCGTACGTGACCGCTGGCCTTACCAAGGTCTGATAGATTTTCATCTTTGTTGTTTTTGGTAGTTGTTTACTTGTCAATGTGTTCTTGTTTGCGTAATAGGCTCTGTTTCCGATATTTATTTTTCTTTGTATTTCTTCATGTCTTTCGCCTTTTCTGTTTATTAGTACTACTCCAAGGTAGATGAGACTTTCTACTTCTTCAAATTCGTACTTTTCTATCTTGAATTTACGTCCTATCTTCTATCACACTTCATGTACTTAGTTTTTTTTCACTCACCACCGCAGCCCCAACGTATACGCTTCTCTCTCTATTGCTTCAAACATTTCCCAAATATTTCTTTGTGATATTGCGATCAACACTACATCATCTACATATATCAGCATTTGTCCTTCTTTGGTTGTTATCAGACCTTTGGAGTTAACTTTTTTAATTATTTTTCCAATCAATGTTTAATAGGGTTGATGAGAGTGCATCGGCCTGCCTTACTCCGCTAATGTAATCAAATTCCTCAGTCACTCCTGTTTCTGTTCTAATGTAGGCAGTAGTTTTCTTCAACGTCATCTTAATGATGCCTTCACAGGCACACCACCCTCCTCCAAAGTCCAAACAAAGTCATTCTGCCTTAATGCTTGCAAAGTAAGCCATACATTTTTTGTAAGTGACTCCCCCCACTCCAGGTTACGTATGAATGCTCTTAAAGCATTCTTAAATTGCAAAAGTTATTCATATTGCCAATTTGAGAAATATGGTTCCGCGAAGACCGCCCTCCAAGTTCTGAAATAGATTTACCACATTAAATATTCTAAAAAGGAGCTTGGTGATTCGTTTACCATTGCCAAAATTGCTATTAGGTATCATTTTTGGGATTTTCATAAACGTTTAGCAAATAAAACGAATTTTCAAAAAAAAATTTTCATTAAGATGTAATACCCTTTAAACCAAGAATACAATTTCCAACGCATAGGTTATGGGTTCATTCAATCAGTTCAGTCCATCTTTACCACGATTAGATGATTACATTTTAGGGTGGATCCGAAATTTACCGTAGTTGCTGTACTGCACTCACTAAATAATATATTCTAATATTGAAATAAGATAACAATAATTAACAAAAGCTAATTTGTTACTTTTATACGGTGAGCTGTTGTTGTTGTTGAGCGGAGTTGTCCTAGACCCTTGCAACCGAGGCGCCACCTAGATTACACTTAAACCAGATGGACTATAGTTTCATCGATAGAAGTAATCCTGAATTTATGCTGCCGGGTGTCATTCAAGTAATTTAAATCTTCAGAAAAATAAATTTCAATTTGTCAATAAATCAAGATAATTAAGATTAAATAAATTTAAAAATCGGGAGAGACAACTTTCCTATAATCATCTCCGTGCTTCGGAGGGCACGTAAACCCATTGGTTCCTCTGGGTTGATGAATAGGCCACAGGCGTAACGTAAAGAAAGGAAGAAAGTTTTTCTGAGAAATAAACTAATTAATTACTAGATTATTACAGAAAACTACTTTGACAGAAAAACACAAGGTAGTTGTCGATCGGTTATGGTTTATTATCCACACCATCTGGATTCTGGATTGGATGTTGGAGGGCAAACCATAAGGTTCGCATGCACTCAGGCCATCTTCAGGACATAGTATAAAAAATTTATCTAAACTATATAATTATTTTAATACAAAATAAATTAACGTGTTGTACGTATTTGGCGATTTCGCTGGTATATAAATCTACAACATAATATTATACGGGTGTTGACTCGAATAGCCGAACATAGGGAATTAACACGTAAAAATTTATTTATGCAAATTCCTGCTTCCCAAATTATTTTAGAGAAAAAATGAAAGACACAAAAAGAATGCAGAAATATAAACTACGTATGATAAAAGCATTAGATTTCATGTAATCTTTACTTATAGGGTCAAAAAATGCTTTTAAAATTGTTAAAATTTTCATTTATCAGACTGGCCATGTGTTTCCAAGGTAGTTATTTCGAAATTAAATTGAATTTATTTCATGACCAGTCTGAAAAATGAAAATTTTAACAATTCTAAAAGAATTTTGGACCCTTTTAGTAGAAACTAAATGAAATTCGAAGATAAAAGTCCAAAATTCATTTAGAATTGTTAAAATTTTCATTTGTCAGACTGGTCATGAAATAAATTCAATTTAATTTCGAAATAACTACCTTGGAAACTTACATGGCCAGTCTGATAAATGAAAATTTTAACAATTTTAAAAGCATTTTTTGACCCTATAAGTAAAGATTACATGAAATCTAATGCTTTTATCATACGTAGTTTATATTTCTGCATTCTTTTTGTGTCTTTCATTTTTTCTCTAAAATAATTTGGGAAGCAGGAATTTGCATAAATAAGTTTTTACGTGTTAATTCCCTATGTTCGGCTATTCGAGTCAACACCCGGTATAATATAATATTATATTATTATGAAAAAAATTACGCATTTAGATTAAATTTATTTTTTAAATACCGAATAACTCATAATAGAGCATGTTTTTGCTGGAAATGTTCCTATTATAATAGCACGTGGACAAATTCTAATCTATTATATCAATATAGTGGATTCAGTATTTTTAGTAATTACGTCATAAAATTGCAAGTGGAAATTTAATTTCGTCTAATTAATCTGTCAATTACAAAATATGCAAGTAGGTACAGGTACCAATGATAACAAACTATTCAAATAATTTAAAGTTTATTGATAATTAATGTATCTCGTATCATTCGACACCTGCTGTTTATAGGTCCAACGTATCACTGATAAAAAAATAAATAAAAATACGATTGTCGATTGATATTTATAAGTACCTGTTAATTCCGAAACTATTAGTCAAATACGGCCTTTTGGTCAACGCTGGTAGGCCTTCGGCCTTACAATAAATTTAATAATAAAATAAAATTATCGACACAGCTGTCGAAATTATAATCATTTCGTCCAGGGCCGTAGTTATACATTGGCCATGGGGGGGGGGGGGTTATGGAATTTAAAAAAAGATTGGGATATGCCCGTATTTTAATCTAATTGTTGTAATCAGGAAATACTAAGAAGAAATAATAAATCAAAATAATAATAATATATAAAAAAAAAAATTTAATTATAAAACCATTTTTCTATTTTTGAGACAAAACGTTTCGATGACTATGCAGTGACATTAGAGTAAGTCCGTTTAAACGCTTGTTCGATTATTGAGTTTCTTACCCATGATTTTAGTCCGAGTCGGGCCGAGTCGCTAAAATCTGCAATAAACTTTTGAACCAAGAACCCTCGGCTTCTTGGTTACAAATGACCTGCAGCTTTTATTACTTCTTTTGTACATTTTATCAGTTTACAGATGAATTTATCCGTCGTATTAATATTATTGTTTATTTATTTTGTTTCATTTTCAAATTTAAAGATTTCTAAAATAATGTAGTGATTATTTAGTATTACTCAACCCATAGGGGGGGTTTGAGCACCCTAAACCACCCCCTTTATATACGACCCTGATTTCGTCAACGTTGAAATATATTAATTAAACAATAACTTGCAATTGTACGTACCGAGATACTATCTTTAGGGCTACGGGGAGCCCTAGGCGCTTCATACCCCCGTTACGGCGCGGCACCGAGTTTATGGAAAACTAATATTATAGATGTTGTTAATTGTAAAAAACGTTGAGCGAAATCTTGTATTAAAATATTTTATTAGTGGTACTATTTTCGCAAAAAATATTCTAAAAGATTATATTAAAATTAATCAGCATGACATGTTTTGCGAAAATAATAATAATAATAATAATAATAATAATGTCTTTATTCTCATGAATTGCTGCAATACATTGTACATATACAGATACTACGTTACACTGACTATTTCAGTTTACACAACCAGTACTAATAAAGAAAAACAATAGATGAATTATTAACTCAAATATAATAATTAATTAAATGGGCTTGTTTTTACGACGTTTCCAAGTACAATAATAGTCGTGAATAATATTATATGAGAAGCCAACTCATGAGAAAGGGCGAAGTTCAGAATAGTCTCTTTACAGAGACCGCCTGCTCTACCACTCAACCCCAAGACTGGCACATGCGCGCATCCAGGCCCCCCCCACGCCACGACTGCACCCCGGTCAGCATTCTGACTCATGCACTCCCACAAAATATCAATGCTCTATACAAGAAGTTTAAGCAAATCCGCTAATGTAGTAGTAAGCATTGCTCGGCGAAGAGCATCTCGAAAACGCGCCTTTTGAATACAGGCAAAGGCAGCTCTTTAAATTCATCAGGACATTTATTGTATAACGAAGAAATATTGTACGAATAGCAGCGTTTGAATAGCGATAGTCGATGACGAGGAATGATCAAATAGATCTTTCGACGCAAGTTGAGATGATGCACGTCTGTACGGAATGTGATTTTATTATACAGATATGACGGTTTTTTTGTTGTGATAATATTATGAAACAGAGATAGAGAGTGAAGCTTGCGTCGATTAGCCATGTTAAGCCACTTTGCTGTGGCAAGGGTATGTGATATTCTATCGTATTTTCGTATACTGTAGATAAGTCGGAGACAACCATTCTGAACTCTCTGAACTCTACCAATATCGATGGAGGCAAGACAAGGCCCATACACAACATCGCAGTGATTAAAATGCGATAGGACCAGAGAGTCACATAAGGCTTTCTTTAAATGCAATGACAGAAAATATCTATGCTGATAAATCAGCCTCAAGTTCATATACGCTTTCTGAATGCAACTGGTGACATGCGTCTTAAATCTAAGATTTGCGTCAATATGCAACCCCAAATCTCGTGCTGACTCCGAGATAACTAGTTCTGACCCGCCCATAGTGATTTTCATTGACATTTTCAATTCATCAGGAATTTTACCAAAGAGAACTACTTTAGATTTGTTTGGATTGATTTCTAATGATAATTTACTAGAACCTGTATGTAGCGAGTGCAGATCGTTATTGATGATTCTACATGCATTTACTGCATCATGTGGATAAAAAGAATAGTACATCTGAGTATCATCTGCGTACATGTGTAAACTACAATGCTGTATGAGTTTCGGCAACTGTGATGCATAAATGGAGAACAATAGAGGTGCTAAAATAGACCCCTGGGGAACACCAGATGAAACAGGTAGAGATTCCGAGATATTACATCCAATAGTCACTTGCTGACTTCTATCGGATAGGAAATCGGTTAGGAGATGAAGAGCTTCTTCCGCAACACCGAAAAACTTCAATATGGCAATAAGCAACTTATGGCTAACTGTGTCAAATGCCTTGCTATAGTCCAAAAGGACGAGCAGAGTCGCCTTACCCCTGTCAGCAGCATTGATTATGTCACTTGTTACGTCAAGCATTGCTGTGGTGCAACTGTGCAGAGATCTAAACCCCGACTGCATGCTAGGAAGGATATCGTTTACCTCCAGATGTAATCTTAACTGTCTTTCCATAATCCTTTCAACCATTTTAGAAAAGACACTCAATAAACTTATGGGTCTCAAATGAGAAAGCTCTGAAGGTGGTTTAACTTTAGGTAGAGGAATTACCAATGATTTCTTCCAAGCATCTGGGAATACGCCCGCAAGCAGACATGCGTTAATGATGTGCGTGATGAAAGGGTAAATATATGGACTGCACAGTTCAAGAAGAAAAATATTAAGCCCATCAGCACCTGTCGCAGAGGACTTAATAGAAGAAATTATTTGGCTAACGTCAGATACCTCAATCAGTTTAAAGTTGAATTTAGTGGTGTTAGGTTTGAATTTATTTCTACTGAAGTGATCAATAAGTTCATCATCGTCAACCGACTTGGTCGAGGACACAAAAAATCTGTTTATAGCATCACAGTCAGCCAGTGCATTTGGTAAATCATTATTTGTGGGTATTTTGACATTTAGATTTTTAAGTGCTTTCCATAATTGTTTAGGATTGCGACTATCAACGATGGATTGTAAATAGGCACGTTTATCACTTCGAAGGGTCAATGTAGTCAGATTCCTCAATCTCTTATATTCAAGCCAGTGCTGTTGTAGTTTCGAGCGTTTAAATTTAGAGAAGGCTATATCTCGTAAAGACATGAGAAGCCGAACATTATCAGTCAACCAGGGAGCAGGCTTCTTAGTAATTCGAATAACTTTATTGGGAGCATGCCTATTTATCACATTTAACAGATTTTCATTAAAGAAACTTAGTTTATCATTAACGTCGGCCAAATGATACATATAGTGAAATGGAATCGCATGTAGATCAGACAGGAATAGTTCTCGGTTAAAATTTCGAAAATCTCGAATAGTTTTAAGTAGAGGTACCCTACAAGGTTTAACACAAATAATGGAGCAAAAAATCAGTTCATGATCAGCGATATGCACAGACCGAGTACCGCAATGCAGTACTCTCTCGGTTGTACTGACTATAAGTAGGTCTAGCAACGTCGATGAATTACAGACAGTTCGTGTTGGTGTGTCAATGATCTGGTAGAGATTCAACACATCGAGAACATTGCGAAACCGAATGGTTTCACCACGATGAGGCTCCAGCATATTGATATTCATGTCGCCCAAGCAATACGTCTCATCGGAGATACTCTGCGCCTCGCAGACCGCAATCTCAAATTCTTCAAAAAAATTGTCGAGATGCAGTCTATTAGGGTTGTATATGCAGCCAAACGCATACTTTACACCGTGCAAGGAGAATAGAATCCAGACCTGTTCAATATTGAGAGAGGAGTGCAGAAGAGTAAAGTTTAAAGAATTATGAATATAGAATGCAACTCCACCTCCACGAGAATCACGGTCTCGACGAACTATTATGTAGTTGTCAATGTGAATACTATCGTTTGGAACTGAACTATTCAGCCAGGTCTCGGTGACCCCAACTATGTCATACTCATGCTGGAGAACATGATCCTTTAACTTATCGAAATGTGTAGGAGCAAGTAAAGATTGTACGTTAATATGTGCAACGTTTAAAACCCTCCCACTCATGTTGAAAGTATTACAAAACCAACCGGGCCTACAGCCGAGGACGCAAGAGGCCCACCCAACACATGCCTACTCCAATACAAGGAAACAGAAATATGCAAAAGGGAAAAAGAGAAGATCTTAATTGTCAGCAGGCAACGCGTCCCAGACCCGAAGGAGACCAAAACACGCACGCTGTACCAGTCGTTTCGGCTAACAGTAGCCGAGGTCAAATTGATTAAAAGAGTATAAACTCAACACAGTCGCAACGCCTTACTCTCCGCACAATCTCACAGGTGATGTGCTCCGCACAAACATGTAAATCAACCTTGAAAAGAAAAGAAAAAAAAAAAAAAAAGGAAACCAGCCCGTAATACTAATAAAAGCAATTAAATCAGATAATTTTAACATTATTTGAATTCAAAAAATAGGTATGACATGTGATTTTTTAAATAAACATTCAGACTAGCAGTTAATTAATTTTTCACAAAAAACAGAAATAAGAAATGTATATTTTCAATGTGGTCACTGATCAGTTACTAAATAATTGGTTCATTAAGAAAGTATTGGTAAAGCAAAAATATAAAGTATAGTTAAATTTTAAATTAATTAACAAATTAAATGTGATTCGATAAAATGTAAATAGAGATAAACAATCACAGGACAAAATTATAATCAACACACATTGAGTATAGTCGTACCGCATCAACAAAACTATTGTAACTCACTTAATGATGTAGCCACAAACAGCACTTTGGAAGCACCATCATCATCCGGCAAGGATCTAACAACAATTTTCCCATCACGAGTATTGACTCGTCGCAGCCCATATTTTGACACAGCTTCCGTGTACACATTCAGCCTCTTTCCAGTTAGGTCCTCTCTTAATACATATTTGGTGCCTTTAAGAAATTTTTTATTGGAAAATACTAAGGATTTCTTCTGGTAGGAAACGAACTTGACGATGATTGCACGTGGCTTTTTTTCATTCCATTTACCTATGCCATTTACCTAATACCGCTAATAAAATATTTCAATATTATAGACTTATAAATTGTCACGTTAAACAATCTTTTAGCTCTAATAGTGCCCGTACTTTCCACTGTCAAAATTGATGGTTTTTTACTATTATTATATTATAAATTTATTTAAAATTGGATTACAACCTTTCTAGATTCATGATATTTGAGTTCAGGCGGCTTCTAGGACGTTATTTCAAAGTGCATGAGCTCAAAGACCCCGTCTTTCTAGATCCTTAGTTTTAAGTTCGAGCGGCCTTCAGGAATGTTTTTACCAAATAAAAACGAATAGAAAAGATGTAATAGAAGTAAACAGGAGATATGTAAATATGCAGGTAAATTTGTATACACTAGATTCGGAAGTCCAGTGATATCCAAGGAATTTCAAAGAATTCTTGTGATTTCCAGGGAATTCCAATGGTTTCCATCAGGGAATTCCAATGATTTCCAAGAATTCCAATTATTTTTAAAGAATTCAGAGATTTCTAGAGAATTTAAAAGAATTTTAGATATTTCAAAAGATTTTAATGAATTTCAATTATTTTAGGATTTTCAAAGATTTCCAAGAGAATTCCATATGAAAGGAACATATTTAAAATACTTTTTCTGAAATTATGCCGCAACCCTTCGGGTTTAAAAGCTGAAATTTTGAGAAAAAATGTTGTTTTTCACTTATAAGTCGATCAGCTATATGGATTTTTAAAAATCGCTGGAGGCACTTTTTACATGCTTATCCGGATATACCCTTTATTCACACTAGTCAGCTAGTATTCTTATTATAAATAAAAATATAATACAGTACAGTCTCGGTAATCCGAACTAATAGAAACCTGGCCTCATTCGGATTACAGAGAAGTTCAGATTACTGGATCAAGTTAAAAAACGAAATTTTTAAATTAATTTTTATTTTAGAAATAAACAAACCTCGGATTGTAAATGGTATGCTAACATACCAAAAAAGATTTTAAAAAATTAAGTAATTTTTATTGAAAAAAGTAGAAGTGACCCAAAGGTAAAACCTAGTGACCTTTCAAGACCTAACGATTCCATATTTTTTTTAATCAACATTTTATAAGATGCTAACTTCACGGAGGTCACACATAATATAAATGTTTGTAGTACTTATGCATTGCATTAGATACATATTTTTCATCCTATCCTTTCTTCTGCAATCCGAACATTTTTCTATAGTCCGCACATTTTATTAGTTGTGTTCGGATTATAACTATTTGTGCGGACTACTGAGTTTTTCTTCTTTTGTTCGGATTACTGGATGGTCGGATTATGGTGTGTTCGGATTACCGAGACTGCACTGTACTCTATTATTAAAATAATAATTATTAAAATTCGAATTATTTTTATTGTTGTTTAATTATGTTACCGGCAAACTAAAACCAACATAGGATATTTTAGCAATCAAAAATTCGTAATTTAACTTTAGTAATTAAATTTTAATTTTATTGTTACCTATACCTATTAAATTAAAATTGAATTAATAAATTAATATTATGAATTTTTGATTGAAAATATAAGCAATGTAAATTATTAACGATTTCGAAAAGCTAAATAAATTTCCCACTGATCTGGATGAATGATCCAATAATCTCTTGTACTTTTTATATTTTATAATAATCACAATTGGTATGTACTTAGTACATACCAATTTTTTTGGAAGCAAAGTTATGTGATACATTATATCTACACTGGACAGGGGCGTATCAAAATAGCGGTGTAATGTTACGATATTGATATGAATTTAATTCATTTGACACAAAATTTTACGATGCTTGGAAATCAGTCATTCCGTGTAAGTATACAAGAGTGCGTAAATAACCAATATGTGCAAGAACAAGTACAAAGTTAACAAAAAATCTGAAAAATCCTCCAAAAAGAATAGGCGCACCAGGTCTAGAAATCCTAAAAATATTCTTCTGAAAAGGGTAAGTTCATGCAAAATCAATCAGTTAATTTTTTAAATCGCCGTTTCTATAACAATCGTTTCTATAACAATCTACTTCCGATTGCTTTTTCATTTACATATTATTTAGGACAACAAAATTATTGAACCAACAGTTAGCTATTTACGTTTACTGATTCATGCTAACTCCAACGCCAAAATAGTACCGCTTTCGTACATCAAACGATTATTTCTTAATAAACAAAGGTGACGCGATTGTGATACTCGCCACAAAATAATTTTATTCGGTTCTGCTATTTTTAAATCAAAGACGATTCACATCTAAAAATTATCCCGCAAAATCTTTTCAAGCTGCAGTTTAGAAACGAAATTGAACGATCGTGTAGTCTCACAATAGTGAAAAATTTCAACTTGGTCATTTGCAATTTCACCGAGTTCAAGATTTTGTTAAACGTCAAAACAAATACGTATCGTTTGTCAAATTAAAAATTGTTTGTGTATTGTGTTATAATCACTCAAAAAAATGGTGAAAGCTCCAGCAATTGGAATTGATCTTGGCACGACGTACTCTTGTGTGGGTGTTTTCCAACAAGGAAAAGTTGAAATTATCGCAAACGATCAAGGTAATCGAACAACGCCTAGCTATGTCGCATTTACCGATACCGAAAGGCTTATTGGAGATGCTGCGAAAAACCAAGTTGCAATGAATCCGAATAACACCGTCTTTGATGCGAAGAGATTAATCGGTCGAAAATACGACGATCCAAAAATTCAAAGCGATCTAAAGCATTGGCCGTTTAAAGTTGTAAATGATGGTGGAAAGCCTAAAATTCAGGTCGAATATAAAGGTGAAGTAAAAACATTTAGTCCCGAAGAAATTAGCTCTATGGTTCTGACCAAAATGAAAGACACCGCGGAAGCTTACTTAGGTGGATCGGTTAAAGACGTCGTCATCACCGTTCCTGCATACTTCAACGATTCTCAAAGGCAGGCAACTAAAGATGCTGGTTCCATCACCGGATTGAATGTACTTCGTATTATAAACGAACCGACCGCTGCTGCTTTAGCTTATGGTCTAGATAAAAATTTGAAAGGCGAACGAAACGTGTTAATTTTTGATTTGGGCGGAGGAACCTTCGACGTTTCCATTTTAACCATAAACGAAGGATCCTTATTTGAAGTAAAAGCTACAGCCGGCGATACCCATTTAGGAGGTGAAGATTTTGATAATCGCTTGGTTAACTTTTTCATGCAGGAATTTAAGCGAAAGTACAAAAAAGATATGTCGTCCAATGCCAGATCCATCCGACGATTGAGAACTGCTGCGGAAAGAGCCAAACGTACTTTATCGTCAAGTACGGAAGCTTCCATGGAAATCGATGCTCTTTACGATGGAGTCGATTTTTATACGAAACTGTCTCGAGCTCGTTTTGAAGAACTGAATGTGGATCTTTTCAAAAACACCTTGCAACCTGTTGAAAAAGCTATAACTGATTCGAAAATCAGTAAAGATAAAATTCACGACGTGGTTTTGGTTGGTGGTTCTACAAGAATTCCAAAAATTCAATCTCTTTTGCAAAACTATTTTGGTGGAAAAAGTCTAAATTTGTCTATCAATCCCGACGAAGCCGTTGCGTATGGAGCTGCAATACAGGCTGCTATTTTGAGTGGCGATCAAAGTTCTAAGATACAAGATGTCCTTCTTGTCGATGTTACTCCACTATCTTTGGGTATTGAAACTGCTGGTGGTGTTATGTCTAAAATAATTGAAAGAAATGCAAGAATTCCCGGAAAACAATCTCAAACCTTTACCACTTATTCGGATAACCAATCCGCTGTTACCATACAAGTTTTTGAAGGTGAAAGGGCCATGACGAAAGATAATAATTTACTGGGAACTTTTGACCTTACCGGAATTCCGCCCGCTCCTAGAGGAATACCCAAAATCGACGTAACATTCGATATGGACGCAAACGGTATTTTGAATGTTTCGGCCGTGGAAGTTGGTACCGGAAAATCGCGCAGCATTACAATTAAAAATGATAAGGGTCGATTATCTCAACGCGATATTGAAAAGATGGTATCAGATGCGGAGAAGTACAAAGAAGAAGATAACCGTCAAAGAGAAAGAATTGCGAGTAAAAATAAACTCGAAGGTTATGCGTTCAGCGTTAAACAAGCCGTTGATGAAGCCGGCAGTAAATTAAACAACAATGAAAAGAATAAGGTGATCGAAGAGTGTAATTGTTGTTTGAAATGGCTAGATAGCAATCAAACCGCAGAAAAGGACGAATATGAAGATCGATACACGGAATTGTCTAAAGTGTGCAGTCCCATAATGACCAAGATCCATAAAAGCGGAGATGGGAAAAAAGATGAACCGAAGATCGAGGAAGTGGATTGAAATTAAACAAAAATATCAAATTTGTTCTCTATTTTGACTATTAAATTATTACCGTTGTTGATAAAAGGAATCCAATTTATTTAAATTAACTCTTCGTAATAATAATTAACTTATTAGTGTTTAGCCACTGCGATGCTATTTTGATGCTTCTCATAAAATAAGTTAGTAATCAAAACTAAAATTATTAAAACTTACTTATTTCAAAATTGGGTCAACATCAAGTTATTTATAAAATTTGTTAGTAATCAGTGGGGTAACTTTTTCACTGAACATAGTAATTTTTCATTTTTCAAATGAAATTATCTTTATATAAAAGTAAAGGAACAAAAAATCTAAGTTACGACACTGGTATTAGATAAAAACCAAAAAATATTAATCATGACCTTATAATGCGCGCCTATGCCTATGTTTTTTTGCCTATAAATATAATAATAAATAAATTTACATTATTTTTATTGTAGTTTTGCAATAATACAGAATAAAAAATAATCAACAAATTCGATGAATTAGATTATATTATTTTCGTTAAATATTTTCATACGCACATATCGTCAATATTGGGTACTTGGTGCAGAATATCAAATTTGAGGGGGGGGATGAGTTCTGATAGGTATTGGATTTAAAACGGTACAATACACTGGTTTGGAAGGGACCACTACCCCTATGCCCCATCCCTAATTCTGCGAAATTATTTTTTAGCGTTAATGTTGAATATGAATTTCGGTTCTGAACAACTAAATTTTTTAATTTGTGTATTAATAAAAATATTAAAAATTAGTTGTTTTTTCAGTGTATATATGTATTGAGCAATTTGTATTTAAGTATATTATCATTTGTTTAGATTAAAACAAAAATCAATCGCGTGCTGAAATTTTGATTGCTACACGGATAAATAATAAAAAATTATATTGTTGCTTCCTCCCATTTTAATTGCCAATTTGCGTGTGATAGTGTAAGTTTCGGTTTATTCTTATTGATCAAGGGGAGATTACCAATATAGGACGAACAAATTTAGTGTTTTCTATATTAACGACGATAAAAAGACGGTATGCACATAATATAAAATTTATTCGACCTGTTTAGTGTTAGATACTCCATCCCCCCCCCTTGCAGATACCGCGGAGAGCAAGAAGTATCATAATGAACCATAATTTCAATGAACACAGTAGAAGCGCAACAAGGGGACAGTTGCCCCACAGGGTCAATTTCCATTAATTAGCTATTGTCCGTTATAAACGTTGATAGACAATTTTTTTAATATTACACCACATACAGGTCCGGCTTATTTGAACGTACGACATGTTGCATATATCGCAGTAGCCTTCTAATGGCCCTAATAGCATTGTTTTAAACTTCTCCAAAATTCTTTTGGTCAATAGTCTAAAAACTGGAAAAGAGCTGTTAAAAATTTAGAAATTTTAGTAACTTCTTAAAAATTTGTATTTTTTAATTAAAAATTTTCTTTTGCATTTAAAAAATGTAGTAACTCCTACAAATCGACGATATTATAATGCAAGACATATTAATATGTTTTTAATAAAATATTTTCTTTCATTTTCTTCTAATTATTTTTGATACAATATTCTGGTCTTCCGCACCGCCACTGCCAGGATAGATTTGGTTATAGTCGAAGTAAATAAATATTTCCATTATTACATTATACTTACATTATTCAAATTCAAACTTTTTGAAATATATATTTTCTCAGAAATTTTCACAATTCTTTGGGATGGTTTTCTTCCTATTATCTTTCATGTCTCATTATTTTTTGGTCGTATTCCCTCTTCATAGCTGTGAGCGCTTGTCTTGCAAGTCTTCTCCCGTTTACACATCTTTGTCAAACAACCCTTCCAACTTTATTATAATCTTCTTACCAGTTTGTGGTAGGGAAAAAATTAGTCTGTATGAAGTTTTGTGAAGTCTCGTGGAGTTCAGCAAACCCTCATCTTGTCGAGCGAAGCCTTTGTGATGTCTGTATAGAACGTCCATGAAATTTTGGCATTTTAAAATTTTAATGTACACAATTTTTCAGAATGACATACCCCTCGGTTTGAGTAGTTGTACAGACTATATTTACTGATAGATTTCGCAAGCGTGACCACCTTTATTTAAATACACGTAACACTTCATTTAGACCTGGATGAGGCGATCGGGAATCGAACCCAAGACTGGTACATAACAATCTAACAATCGAACTGCTAGCCTATGATTACATTTTCTTATTTATGCCGATAACCGCGCTCAGAGTTTATAAAATACCCTTTAACCTTTAATCGCTAACGTCAAATAATTGTCACACTATAACTACTGTGAGGTCTCAGTGACCGCGCTTTATTTATTTCGTAAACCCACGTACAACTTAACTTTCTGTTTTTTTTGCAACAAAGTCTTAATTGATATTCTAGTAAGTCAGAAAAAAAAAAGTACTTAATTTCAAGATTTTATTAACTTTTAATAACACAAAAAGAATTATCGGCATATAAAAACATCTTTAATTCAAACTTGATGCGGTCTGGCAGACCGCACGATAACGATTAAGTGTTTTTAAAGTGTTGTAAATTAAACCACTTCTATGAAATTTAAATATTACTTTTGTGTACTTTTAAATTTAACCCCCCCCCCTCTATCTATCTTATTTTTAAAGTTTTTATTAATAATTGTATCGCGTTAAAATAGAACAGTGCAGTTTATTACAACTGTGAATTTGAAAATTTGAATGCATTTGTTTTCCTTTACTTTGTATTAACACTAAAATTATATGTATGAAGGTTAAAGAGAGATTAACTAAATATTTTTAATGCACAGTGTGTTCGTACAATCCTAGCAATAATACCGAAAGTTGTCAATAAGTCCAATTAGTAAATGTGACTAATAACTTTTCCATATGGAAAAAAATTTAACCCATTTTGTTAGAATCAAGTTGGCTAATAACTATTAGTTTGCAATAATAAATAGTAGCTAGCCGGGGGGGGGGGGGGTAGTTAGCTATGTTCCGCGCTATCTTCATTTTTTAATACTTATTGATATGTGGTTAAAAACTGTATTAACCATGATAATGTCACTAACTAAAATGCACAAGGTGGCCAATTATTTTTCTTTAGATCAACCTCAGATCTGTGTTTACTGTGTGAACCTGGTTTAACACACTGTTTATCCAATTACAGTGGTCAAAACCCTTAGGGCCAGTTTTTCAATTGTGAGTTAACTCTTGAACTTGGTTTAAAGACGTTTAGGACCATTCTGATTGGTCACCAACGTAGGTTAACCGTTGAACTTAGTTTAACTCACAATTGAAAAACTGGCCCTTACAGTCCTACTAGATCGGAGGGAGCATTACGCAAAATTCAAGAAGGTCAAAGTTCATTATAACGTATTGAGAAAAAGTATGGTGTACCGTGTACCACGAGTCACTTCACAGTTCAAGTTGAAAAATCCTAAATCCTGAATGTAAGAAACATTTTTTCTTTTTGCAGATTATATGCGACTGAGAATCTAAACCAATCGTGAAATAAGTTTATGTTGCTTTACTATCCGCTTTTGCATTTTATCATTTACATAATATAAAATTCTTTTTTTTTGGTTCTAAGCTCTAAAAGTGGTGAATTAATTTCCTTTTAACGTTTTTTAAATAATATTTTAAAACTTAAATATTTTTCACGTTTATATAAATTAATAACTCACTATAATTACCGTGGTCAATTACTATTACAAGTGGCCAATAACTACCCATATAATTTCGCATGTATTGAAATTAATAGTATATTACCGGCCGAGACTTTTCAAACGATGAATTTTTCGAGTAGAGGTAAATGTACGATTTTATCGGAAATAAAAAAAATGAAATATTATGCTAAAATTAATTTTGTTTTGTTTGTTCATTTTTTAATAGAATGAAGGAACAAATTCACTTCGAGGTATATTAAATTATTTCTATAATAGCATAATATTTTCTCAATCCAAATTATATTGTGATTCGAGTTTTTCGATTCGATTATAGTTACTTACCAGATTTATCTTCTTGTTTTTGGTCTGTCTGTCGCTCTCTTCGGATATTTATGTAAATCAACGTAGGAATCGGCTTTCTAAAATCGATGTAATGTTTTAATAATTTTGTTCAGCTGGTAACTAGTTGGTTTGCCACAAAAACACAAATTGGTCGGTAATTCAATATGGTGTAGTTACTGGTTACAATCACAGATAAGATTGGATAAGATAATTTACAACCATAAAGCACAGTTTACACTATACAATATACTTATCGCTACCTGAAAGTTACAGTGACATATCTTGCAAAACTAATATTTTCAGTAAGGTATTTTAAACATTATTTTTAAACATTTTTATAATTTTAAAACTTTTTTTTGTTTACTAGGTAAACATTACTTCTAACAATACAATGTTTAAAATTATAAAACATTATAAAAGTGTTTAAAAAAAAATGTTTGTGACTGAAAATCGTAGTTGAGCAAGATATCTCACTGGGTCTCAAAAGTCCCCACGTGTCGGCCCAAAGGTTAATTTCACAAATTAAAACGGGTTAAAATACGAAAGGCAAATTATAAAGTATCATTTATTATTATTAACAACATATTAAGTAGTAGCACTTGTTGATCTATTTATCCGAAAAAAATTGTCCCATTTTTAATAATTTTCAAAAATTAAAATGATAATTCTTCCAAATAAAACTAATTTTTGTAAAACCGAATCAACATAAATAGGTAAATTTTTAAATATTACTGTTTTTAAAATGCAGGAGTTTGTATTTCTGAAAAACCAAATTTTTAAATAAAACTGTTAAATCAACTTTATTTTTTGGGAAATATTTAACCTCATATTATAATATACTAGCTGGATACCCGGCTTCGTCCGGGGTCTCTTTAAAAATAAAATACATTGCATTAGTATGTGTACTCGAACGTTTTCCAGTCTTGATTCCCGTTACTCCTTTGTTTTTTTGATTTCATCATTAATTGTTAATCAGCTAGGCTTATTAGTTTTATGCGAATCTGTGAATTTTGTGATATCTTGCTCTCCTCTCAACCTTTTCAACATTTTCTTGCACTATAATCTTTCTCAAGTCCTACTGACTAAGTGCGACAAGTTTGGTTCAAAGCGGTTAAAGGGTCTAAGAGTGCATAACAAACAAACAAATATTCATTTTTTATATATAAGATAGATATTTATGCTTTAGTTATTCATGAACGTATAATAATTTCTGTTAGTAGTTTCGAGAAATTCTAACATATTTCGGTCTCTCCCTATTACATTAAAATATTATATCTATCTTTGTCGGTGAGATCCTACCCTTAATATTCTTCAAGGATGATCAATCATTTATTTACTAGGGGCTAGCTACAAATTTAAAAATGTTGTGCAGGCTGTAACATGTAAGTTTTTTATTAAAAAAAAACGGAGTAAGATATGTGGAAAAAAACAGGAAGAAAAAGTTATGTGGAAAAAGATAAGGGAGGCTGCGGGTCACTGTAGGAATTTTTAAGTCAAAATTATATTTTGAAAATTTAAATTTGTGCAGATTTCGACTTACTAATTAATTTGAATTATTTTAATATAAAAGATTTTGTTAGGTTACGCCACTGCATTGGGATAATTTCAAGAAAATAACAAGCATCCTCCAATTTTAAAAATTACCTAATAGCTCATTCGCAGGTAGGTACACAATAACCACGAAAGCAGGTAGTACCTGCCAAAAAAATTATAATAAAAAAGATAATATGAAATCCTTTGTTGCCCTACTCCATGGGTCTTTAGGTGTATAATATGTTGCCTAAAGTTTATAAAATTTAAATAATTTTTCATGCTGAAACGTTAACCACAATTATTCCGATGGTTAAACCACACTACACCATAATTTACATTTTTAATTTTAGCCTAATTTTCGTTCGTGTTGCTTCTCATTAAATTAATTTATTTGTTTAATTATAATTACGAAATTTTACAAGCAATTTAGAATGCTTTTAATGCAACATTAAACATTACCTCAAGTACAAATTCCTAATGAAAATGCAAGTAATGACAAATCTATGGTATTTCGAAATCGATCAATTAAACGACGAGATTTTCTAGTTTTTGTTGCCGAATTTCGAAATAAACGAATTTATTCGATTGTCGTAGCCGTAAATATATCAAAATAAATTTATATTTAGATATGAGTTTTACGTGTACGTAAATATAACGTCGAGGTATTTTTGCCTATAAATATAAATTAGGTATACGAACCCTTAATGTTATCTTGCCTTAATTAAAACGCGGTAAAAACAAATTTTGAATTTTAATGAAGTAAAATGGCGCATTTCACAAGTTGCACGATGTTTGGTATAATCTCGTATACGAGTTGATCCGCAACTAATAAGAAACGGGAGAGGGAGATGGGGAGACTTCTTAAGATTAGTTTACGTTGTTGGCTTTAGTTGATGCAAGTCGCTGTTGTGTGCATTTGAATATTTAATATTATTTTGGCGTGACAATTTTTCTACCACAATTTATAAATTAAAACACGTCAGATTTATCGTAAACTCTTGTGTGCGTGCGTATATTCGTGAGCTGTTCGAGGAATGCATAACAATTTTCAAAATTGAGCAATGTAACTTTTGCGTGTTCGAAGAAAACGTGCTTTTATAAGCGGCATTCTTGAGCTGCTTTTAAATGGTCCTTAGTGTCATGGGTGTCGTTCCAGATGCAATTAGACAAGCTTAGTTTTTCAATTTTAAAATGACCTTAAATAGTGCTTCTGTTTGATTACTCGAAGGAATTTGCTTATATGTACAATGGATTCCATGGTAAACAATAATTTGTTGGTGTCCAATCTACCAACGGAGGTGAGAAAGACATTTTTTATTATTTAATATTCCACACTTGTGCCACTTGTACGCTGTGCTGCTTGTAAACAACGAGTTAACAAGTGTGCACATAAAGGAAATAAAATAAAATCTTTTATATTTTTTCTAATCGTCAACGTTTATCAAGCGCTTGCTTACCCATTCGTTTGTTATTGGTGTCGAAAAATTTAAAATACAACAAAACTTTTCAAGCGAGGTATTTTAAATTGTGTTAAACTGGCCGTTAACTTTGTAGTGTTTTCGGCACTTCTTTCATAAAAGTTCTTTTGTTTACAAATGTTTACCAAACTTTAAAATACTGTAATTTGGATAATAACAAATGACGACCCGCATGTCGTATTACGGATGTACAAAATTGACTGCTAATGCAGTCAACGACTTGACCGCACAACAAACCTTTTCTTTGATGCTGTACTGTCAGACTTCTAATCAAGTTTGTTCATCAATTGTTTATGAATGTTGCTATGCAACACTAACGTTTTAAATTCAATTAATATTCTCTTTTGTTTCGATGGCTTAATTTATTTTACAAGTAGTTTTCCTAAGGCCACGAAGAGGCAAAATCGATTAAATTCATTTTTCCTGGAGCACTTCGGGATGTTATTCAGGTTGTACATTCTGCTGGAACTACCGGGAATTTTTTCAATATTTATTACAATACATTATTTATAATTTGATCTGCCAATTCCCTATAGATTGGTCCAACAGAAAATACGGTTCTTTTCCATGTTATCAAAAGAATTATTGTTTCGGGTCAGCTAAGCTGTATAAATTTCGGGAAAGAGTAACTGATTGATTGATAACCCCCTCCCATATTTTGTATTGCCACGGCCTATTTTGTTCAGAATGACCGGTAGGCTCTTATTTAATTAATCTCAGAACATGCACTAAACCTTTCGACCACTGAGACTGGGGACTTTTCGCTGTCGTCACTTCGCCGTCGACCTATTTTATTTAATTTTTTAATGTCAAAATGGATTAAATATTTTGAAAACAAGTGCTGGTTAGCAAATAACAGGCGAGTGTCTATTCTAAACTGCAGAAATAAGATTTTTGAAATTTACAAGAGATGCAGCTTGATTGATTCTGGAAAGACATACAGTGACTCGCAAAAGTTCTCGGACACTCCTATGTTACCAATGTAAATTGAACATTTTGAAGCCGTTTTTTGTCATATTAAAATCGATTTTACAGCAAAACTTTGTAGACATTTTTTGTTTCAAATTTCATTGTCTTCAATTTTGTTTATATACAATTTTTTAGTTTGTCGCGCCGTTTCGAACTGACAGCGACTTAAACAAGACCCCGTAAAATACATATGATTTATATTTATTTATAATATTTATTTACAAATTTATATGAACAAAAATATAGAGAATGAAATTTACAAAAAAAATACCTATTAATTTTTTTATTTCGTTTCACCATTTTCGAGATATAGATGAAAATATTTTTTGTATTTTACAGAGTCTTGTTTAAGTCGCTGTCAGTCAGAAACGGCGCGATAAAACAGAAAAATGTATAGGAGTAAAATTAAAGGCAATGAAAGTTGCAACAAAAAATGTCTTCAAAATTTTGCTGTAAAATCGATTTTTATGTGACAAAACACAGCTTCAAAATGTTCAATTTACATTGGTAAGATAGGAGTGTCCGAGAACTTTTGAGAGTCACTGTATATAGGAAATTGAAGAAGAAGAATATTATTGTTTGGATTGTATTGCTAACCGGTAACAGACGTACATGTATACATTAAGGTGTAGAATTTTGACACCTTAGCTTGAAATCCAAATTGGTCATAATCGAGATTTGAACCCACGACCTCTGGACTTTTAATCCGACTTCCTACGTACTGTAAAACTGCACATAGGTGTCATAACGAGTGGGTGTGTTTTCCATACTTTAAAAATAAATTTATTTTTTAAATTTTCAACGATCTGAGGAATACATCGGAGATCGGACTTAATTTTAAAAACCGAACTGTCATCCCGATTGCTACAGGCACAATTTTTATCTGAATATTTATCTGAAACTCTTGGGGTGGTTGAGCTATAAGAACGCCATACCACCGAAAGCTTTTGATTTTCTTCTACTTTTTTTCTAACTCTTTATTGTCTAACATCAACAGCTTCCGAGTTATGGATTAAATTAAGTGAAAAATGTTGAAATTTTTCTGCTTTATAGCAAATTTATTCTAAAAATACTTGTATGTAGGTTTTCGTCAAGATCGGAGGGTGGGGGTGGGGGGGTTATAATTGCGTATAAAAATCAGATAACAATATTTCTTTTTTTAAATGTACTTTACCCTATTGTATGTAGCAGCAATACACACCGGGAGATCTGTGAGGGGGGGGGGAATAATCCCAATTACCCTTACTAATTTATTATATGTTTTAATAATTGTTGTTTTCAATAATTCAAATTATAAATGATCAAAAAACTTGGATTATTGGGATTATTGTCTTGTCGTTCCTAAAAATCTATGTTAAGATTCAGGGCTATATTGTTCAACCGGATGTTATGTGAATAAAAACTCGAATGGACATTAAAAAATGAATGTCCAAGTGACATAGAATACCGTGCCTATTTAAAAAAAAATTGTTGAATCAGAAAAATGTTATCATACTTTTATCTACGAGTATTATGTGAAATTAGATATTATATTAATTTTTTTTATACAGGCACTCGCGTTAATTTAGTGATACTGATAATACACTCGATAACTTTCTTACTTTCAGACGAATTTTAAAAGTAAAAAATATGCTTTTTTGTAATTTTGAGCTCTACAATATTGCTGTCTTGTCAATTTATGATGAAGTGAATAATAAGGAAGTTATAATTATTTTAAAAATAAATAGAATTCGATTTTGGGGTCTGGAAAATCCTTAGCAAAAGATAAGTTAAATGTCTCATACTCATCTTAATATAAAATTAATAAACGAGAGTATTTACGTAATGCAGTAACTGGGCCAACATTTATAAAATAATAAGGAAATGTAGTTTTACTTTCGAACGTTTTACTCCACTTCAATTTCCTATTATATTTTTTTCAAAAATGTATCATTAAAAATTCAAAAGTTTTAAAACCCAATAACCTCGTTTAGAAATCCCATCTGTAGTGCACGCAAAAACTTGCAACAACCAATTTAGGTTACTGAATTGAACTTGCGATTAAACCATGCTGCACTTAACTTAGTTCTTTGGTTTTTTACTCCGAGTTCTTGTACTTGACAAATACACCAACTTGTTAGTCACCAGCTTTTTTATTTACGCGCAACGCATTAATTATCTTTTTTAATTAACAAGTTGAATTAAAACAAGCATGTAGTCGTACCCAGTCGCTGTAATTACAATTTTTATTTTAAAGAAATGCAATTTCTAACAGACCTGGGTGTGTCAGAATGCAGTTCGAGAATGTCTGCGAAATAATTTCAACCTGTTTCGCACATTAGATTTGTCATTAAATCGACTAATTCTATTTTTTTAATTTAATTTTTCCCAATGGCAGGTGCTCGGCAAAATTTCCTTTTCATAAATCAAAGCACTTGAAATTCGTATACCATCCAAGTGCGGTGGTGTCGTAGAAAAAAAAGTATGTAAATTTAGGTTAAATGAAAATAATATGTAAATTGTTAATAATTTCAATTAACTCGAGAATGACCGTTATATTTGAAAACGAAAGGAATTAACTTTCTCATTTTGTTATGAACAAAATAATTTGAAAGTCACATATAATAGGCTAGCCTTCTTGTTTTTAATTGCATTATTGTTATTTTAAATTCTGTCGAACATACTACATAATATCTTAACTGAGGGGGCGTTCGTGCTGTAATATCGTAGTCAATCCGAGTCTGAATCTTCTTCTTTTGTCGAACCCTGTACAATTGAATTTTTTTGTTCAATTATTTGTTATTCGCTACTTTTGTTGCTGAAATGGGTACTTGGAGCTTACGAAGTTGCAAGATAGACAATTTAAATTGTATATTACTGGATGTAGTTGGTTTTCCTTCTGTCTATGGTATTTTATTATAACTACAATACCAGCATAAAGATTGTTTGCACACTTAAATAGTATTTTATGTGAAATCTTTTTCATGTTGTATTCGCTTAGTTGCCAACTGTTTGTGCAGATTGTGTATAAAGTGGTGGCATTCCTAAGACAGGTGCAAGTAGTTTGAAGGTCGTTTTTTTAAAAAGAGGGTAGCTGTACCCGTTCTAGCCATAATATCACCAATTCTTATTGAAATTAAGTGTAACAAATAACAAATATAATACAGGTACCTATCTACCCACATAGGTATAAGGTGCAAGCTTGAGTCGTGGAATTTTCATCACGATTTAGTCACGGTCGTTTTATTTTTTATTCGTCCTTTTCTTGGTCGAAATTACTTTGGGTTTCGATTTTACAGTAAAAATCGAACATCTTCCAATTGCACTGGCACTTCGGGAGTTGAACAACTTCAAAGATTGTTAGCCTCAACGGTAATGAGGGACTTAGGTCTTTTGGACTTTTGGTTAAACGGCTAAGTCTTCTATGTATGTGGAAAGAATTACAAAAAAATTGTAAATATAAATTCAATTGCCCAAGAGCGGATCCAGCCAATAACCATGGGAGGGGTATAAAATGTCTTATGGACAAAATTGGGGGAATTCAAAAAATATGAAAATGGAAAATGTTGTGAAAAAGCAAAAAAAGAAGGTAATTCTCTTTTCAATTCCGTATCCGCGCTTGCAATTGCCGCCCCCTTTTATTCAATATTTTTAATGTTTTATTCTTTTTTTAATTAGGTATTTTTTAGGTATATTGCAATGTGGCACTCTTCTAAATTGAAGTTTGCTCTTTATTTTTTCCATATAAATTTTGTATAATAAATAGTTTCAAAATCGAATTGCAAAAATGAAACAGATTACCAATATCAATGTATTTTTTTATCATTCCTGAATCTGAATTTTCACTTTATTGAAGTTGATGTATGCTAATTATGTTATATAATATTATTTTCAAAAGTTATCATGCACCAAATCTACTTTTCCTAAAATTCTCTCACATTTCACGACATCTCGTCATAATAATATATCATATACAGTGGCTAACGAAAATATTCGAACCCTCTTATGTTAGCAATGTAAATTGCACGTTTTCAAGCCGTTTTTTGTCGTATAAAAATCGATTTTCGAGCAAAACTTTTTCGACATCTTTTGTTGAAAATTTCAATGCCTTCAATTTTGTTTCTATACATTTTTCGATTTTGTCGCGCCGTTTCTGACTGACGGCGACTCAAACAAGACTCTGTAAAATGCAAAAAATATTATCTTCTATATCTCGGAAACGGTGAAAAGAAATAACAAACTGAATAGGTATGTTTTTCTTGTAAATTTCATTCTCTACATTTTTGTTCCTATATATTTTTCTATTTTAACGAACCGTTTCCGAGATATAGATGACAATATTTTTTTCATTTTACAGAGTCTTGTTTAAGTCGCTGTCAGTCGGAAACGGCGCGGCAAAATAGAAAAATGCATAGGAACAAAATTGAAGGCAATGAAATTTGCAACAAAAGATGTCTAAAAAGTTTTGCTCCAAAATCGATTTTTATATGACAAAGAACGGCTTCAAAATGCTCAATTTACATTGGTGACATAGGAGGGTTCGAATATTTTCGTTAGCCACTGTAGGTATAGTACTTCTATATTCCCAAATCCCTCATGATTTATTCCTTTGCGCACATTCTAATTTTTTATGTGCATCTGGAATGCCTTTCACGCATCGACCACTCAAGATAAATTTATATTGTCGCTAACTTTCTAGTACGAAATTTAATTGTCTTCAAAATCATCTAGATCAGCGGTCGCCAACCTACTGGGCCGCGAGAAAATATAGGTAGTTAGTGGAGAAATATAATCTTAAAATTCAAATAATTTTATTTCTAAATTCAAGAAATATAAAAATTTCACATTTTTTAAATTTGCAATTTAAATAATCTTAAAATTAAATTAAGTTTTTTTTGTAGAATAAAGAAAACTTCGGTTTTGAGATTAAAAATTATTTGAATTTCGAAATTTAAAAATATAAACATAATAAGCTGAAAATAGTAACTTTTGAATTTAAAATTGAAAAATGTTGAATTTTGAAATTCAAAAAATATAAATATAAAAAATATAAAAATACCTAGTATATTAAAATTTCATATTTGCACAACGAAAAAGACAAGGAGTTATTCCAATATTATAATAACATTGTATTTTAAAATTGCGATTGTTTGTTAAAGCCATATTGACTATTAATTGCCAAAATATGAAATTGCGAATAAGTAGTACTACAAAATAATTGAGAATACAAGAATTTCATCTTCTTCACAATGTTTTTGTTATAAACTATGAATTTAGTTATTAATTCAATAATGTCAAAAAATGTTTTTTTAAAGCTAAAACAAAAGAATTTGATTTTTGAATTGCAAAACTATTAAGTATACAAAAATTTCTAATTCTTACAAATGCTTATTATTTTTAATTCGAATTTAAATAATCTTAACAAAATTATGCTAAAAAATATTTGAATTTTAATATTTATAGATTTGAATTTTGATTTTAAAAATATTAATAGATTATAAAAAATACTAATAAATAGTAAAATATAAAAAAATCTTCATATTATAAATTATAATATCTAAAATATTTTTTGAAGCGTAAAACTCTAAAGTAAAACTCGAATTTTGAAGTAATAAAGAGATGAATTTTGAAATAAAAAATAAAAATAATTTTGAAAGATATTTTTTATGGAGCCAAAAAGCTCAAACAAAAACATTTGAATTATAGAATTTAATTATGTAACATTTTGTAACCTTTCAAAATGTTTTTGTTTTAATTGAAAAATTTTGATAATTTTTTAATCTCAGAAAAGATTTTTTTAGGTAACTAATTATAAACGCATTAATAGGTAGATAGATATAAAAATATTTTTCAAAATGTTTTTTTTATTACTTTAAATGATCTTATTATAACACCAAAATATGTCTTTTTGCAATAGATCATTTCCACTTTGCACACAAAATGGCTGCCGATCAGCTGCTTGAGAGGTTCGCAAAGTTAATATGCCATAAGATTTATTAAGATTGTAGCTAGTTTCGTTAAAAATTGTATACTCCTAATTTTTATAAGAAATTTTTGTGAGTTTTTTTTCTGATATGATAGTTCTTGTTTTATAATAAATAGGACAAATAAATCCACCACACTTACAAATAACTGAATAAATTTGTACTTATTACATTTTTGAAAAGAAATTATTTGAAATATCAAATGTTACCATAATAATTTAATAATTTTAACAGCTTATTTAAATGAAAATAATAAATTACAATAAATAAATAAATAGACAACATTTTAGCTGTTTCTTTGTAATTATTTTTAAAATTAAATTTAAAATAAAAAAACCGGACAATATAATATAATAGAAGAAAAAATAAAATATAATATTTTGATAGGAACCCTCGTATCAAATCAACATAGCAAAGATTACATTTAAAGCGTTTCTCGCCAGTATGAATTTGTAAATAAATTTTGAAACCTTTTAAAATTTGGCGGTGTTTCTCTCCTGGCTCAACAATAGCACCTGAAATATTATTCATTTATTTATTTCATTATTAATTTAAAATTATTGTGACATTTAAAAATTCAGGTCAGTTATTTTCAAAAATTTAATATCTTTAAATTTATTCAATTATTTGCAAGTATAATTGATTTTAGTTGTCCTACAAACAATCGCTAGTTTTATGGTGGAAGGTGGAAATGACCTATTACAAATATTGCATTTAAAAATAACGAAAATAATATAAAAAAAATTTATAATCTTTCAAAATGTTTCTTTTATTTAGAAATTTGCCCTAATCTTATAATTTCAAAAAAGGTATTTTATAGTCTTCAACAAGCTAAAATAAAATTTAATTTTGAAATTTTAGAAATTTATTAGTGCTTCGGGGCTTCGGAAGTATGTGGGTTTAATGGTATTAATTCCTGTGATCTTCCGGAATAATAACCATGCAGGGAAATTGAACATTTAAGTCCAAAATTTTAATATTTTCTAATTTTAATAAAAAAATAAAATAGTATTAATTATAATTAATTTCTATGCAATAAATTTCATTCAAAATTAGAACATTTGCCGTCTTTGAAAATAATATACAGTGCAGTCTCGGTAATCCGAACACACCATAATCCGACCATCCAATAATCCGAACAAAAGAAGAAAAACTCAGTAGTCCGCACAAATAGTTATAATCCGAACACAACTAATAAAATGTGCGGACTATAGAAAAATGTTCGGATTGCAGAATAAAGGATAGGATGAAAAATATGTATCTAATGCAATGCATAATTACTACAAATATTTATATTATGTGTGACCTCCGTGAAGTTAACATCTTATAAAATTGTGATAAAAAAAAAATGTAATTGTTAGGTCTTGAAAGGTCACCAGGTTTTACCTTTGGGTCACTTCTACTTTTTTCAATAAAAATTACTTAATTTTTTAAAATCTTTTTTGGTATGTTAGCATACTTATTTCTAAAATAAAAATTAATTTAAAAATTTCGTTTTTAACTTTATATCCAGTAATCTGAACTTCTCTGTAATCCGAATGAGGCCAGGTTTCTATTAGTTCGGATTACCGAGACTGTACTGTACTTCAACAATTAAATAAAACTAATTTTATATTAAATGGTCATAAATTCATAAATAAATTTTATTTTTAACTGGTGGCCGCTCTGAAATCTTGCGCATTTAACAAAATTAAAATAATTAAATATAAAGACCCAAGTCTGTCTGTCATTCCTTCTGTAACTCACCTTCGACTAATACAATTTTATTGCCTACTTTTATAAAATAAGTTAAAAAATTTACAATTATTGTAGAAATTTGGTCAGATAAATCAGGAATTTTATGTTAAAACTTAAAAGATTTTCTAATTCAGGGAAATTCACTATATCAAATTGCGGAAAGCTAAGGAACATTTTTTAATTTAATAAGGAAAAAACTGAAAAAGTCGGGAAATTTTTTGTTTTATTTTTTTTAAATTTTTCATTTATTTAATTTAGATTAAAATACTGACAAAATGTAAAACTGAAACATTAAGGATCGAATATATGGGTTTTGTGATTTTTTTATTATTTAATGATAACAGCAAAAATATACGTTAAAAAAATTCAATTATACCTATCTATTATGTTGATGTAGAGTATCATTTAATGCAAAACACTTATGTACATAGCAAAATTATATACAACAGTGTAGTAATTATTTAAAACATATTGAAATTGTTACACAACGTATGCAGTTTTGCTGTTACATTATAAGTAAGTGACGGTCATTGGCCTAGTAGTTGGTGCGATCAATTGCTAATGCTGAGGAACTCGACTCCAATTCGGGGAGGGACTAACGTTTTTATGGTAGTTTTCAAATTTTGGATGGTATGTAAAATCGTCGGTTCCCCGGAGTTGACGATTTCCACCATCAACTCATCAACACTCACATTCAGATTATCTAATCTGATTTAAGCGCAGTCTCTCTGTGTTGGGGTAAAGGAACTTCCGACTGAAAAAGGAGGAACTGAGGGATTCCAATAAAAATCAAGATCACTTTGGCTAAAACTCACCAGATTGGTCGTGTTGAAAAATATAAACTAAGCACAAACACCTGCACGAAGAAGCCAATAGTTAAACGACCATTGATCAGGCGATTTTGTTTTCTATTGCCTTCATTTTCGAAATAGTTTAGATCGTAGCAAACCCGTAATTATCCAACCGTCATTTTGCCCTATTCTACAATATTATTATTTTTGTGAGGCTTTCTGGTTGTATATCAACAAACAGTACACCCTCTTGAGGACATCCCGATCTGGTTGTCATCGAAACAAACTAGTTCCGATGGGTTGGGGTCATTATCCCGAAATGACACCATCACAGTCTTATTTGTTTTAAACCGTTCTGGAGACATTCGCTTAATAATCCAAGTCAATTGTTTAGAAATAGGCGAATGCTGCGATTTGAAACTTTCTAACATTTAAATTTGTCATTGTAGATATAAATAACAAATCCGATTGTGAGTTGCATTATGTCGCAAATAGATTAATTAAATCGGCCGACAGGTTGTTTATTATTATCCCAATCGAACTAGATTTTAAATAATTACGTCTACTACTGGTAACCTTGAGAAGAGGTTCATTATACCATTATAATATAAAAAGCGAATACGAGGCACGCAATAAAAGTAAATCAACATTAAATCGATATCATTTTTTCTTGAATATATAAAATAAATTGTGAAATATTTAATTTAATTTAAATTGTGGTGAAAGCAAATATTTTAATAATATCATTCATGGTTAGTTTAATAATTGTTATGCCGATTTTCTCTATCGAATTGTTTATTAATTGAATAGATTGTTAATTTACGATTCTCTGATGATGATAAACTTTCTGTTAAATCGAAATGTATAAATTAAATTTAAAAAAAAAAGAAGATGAAACGAGTGTCGGATCTTTGTGCAATGAATTACTGCTTTAGTTAAAAACTCGATCTTTACGACATTCTTGCATAAAAACGGCCATTCGTTTGTGAGTTATACGATGGAAGATAAACCAGAAGAAGAAGAATGAAAGTTTTAGATAGAGAAGGTTTTTTTGTTTTTTTCGATATACAAGGGAAACTTAAGCGACAGCCGAAATTAATTTTTTTTGTTAAGATAGATACTTTTAAACTTTTTCCGCGAAATTAAAAAATTAATATTTTCCGTTTTACTGGTTTTTTAAGTTCGCGTAACGGAGCGCTTTTAGAAGTTCTTTTTATTGCGTGACATTTTTGCTTACCTATAAAGTTTTCATTGGAATGTGCACTATGCTATATGGTCATTAAATCGATTCGATCTAAATGAGATGTAACTTTTTAGTGGAAAATTAACTTAGTTAGTTCATTAACTACGCCAACGATCCATTGTTTTATTTAGTTTCTAAAACAGTGCTTCTCAACCGCGACACATTGCTCAGCAATGACATGACAGTTCTGCTTTTCTTTCCGTCAACTAAAGAGCTCTAACGTACATTTTTGTTCCAGTCAAAATTGTTGATCATAAAGCTATTGAAATCAGGTCTACCCTTCATATGACTTGGCTCAAAAAAAAAAACTAATGGCAATTGGAAAGGAGTTATTGGGAAAGTGTATTTTTGCTGAAAGGCAAACAAACTTGTTTCCAATACTGATGATTTATTTGCTTTATACGTGATTTTGAAAAAGCAAATTGCATGTAAATTATTTTTGGAAGTCATAAAAACCTTTTGACCATAATTTCCCTGAAGTTTAATGGGCTGCAATGAAGAAACTGACCATGGGGCAATAAAAAGTTAATTCCTTCTTCTAGCTACCTGTTTTCATAGAAATCACAACCAACAATGAGTATTGCGGTTTTAACAATTTGCTCTTATTTGACATCAGATACACTGACCAAACGTACAGGTATTTTTTTTCCTGTGACCAAAGACAAATAACGTTGGAGGTATGAACAACTCGATAAATATTTAAAACTGCAGTTCCAATTTCCGTTTCAACAAAAACGAAAAGTTCAAGGCCAATAAAGTATGAAGGCGAATTCTTGTTAAGAGTCAATTTAAATATGCGGGCAATTGACACTTCCATCTTGTGCAACCCTACCCTCGTCTATTCGTTCAATTACTTTTTGTTCAATTTGAAAAACGTCTTGTGGTTTTAATTAGTGAGTGACAATTCCGCCAAATTTGTCTTCCGAGTTTGTCGACCATCCGAAGAGACAACTTCTTCAAATTAATTAAACATGCCGATTAAAATAAACATGTCGAGATTGAAAGTTACGTTATTTTATGGAAGTATAGCACCTGGATTCCGACTGAGCAACATGATCATCATTTAGTCTGATGCAAAATCCATTTTGAAATACACTTTTGTCGATATGTCATGTTAATGAGATCATAAACTTATTCCGCTGCGTGCCTTTACTTTTATTACTCGTGGATCATGCTTTAGAAAAAGTTAAAAATGCGCCATTTAAAAACAAAACAGTTTTTTCTGAACCAGACGGAATTTATTAGGATGAGTTGTTTTTTTGTCCTGGCGACTTATTTTTAGACTTATTTTTTTTTATTATCACAAAGTGCGCCGATTATTAAGAGGCGGTTTATCAATGCAAGGTTGCCGCTCAAGGAGAAAGAGCGTGCGTACGCCCCAAATGAAATTATAAGAACGAATCTGTTATTCAGAGATTTTGTAAGTCGGTGAGGGATCTAATCTTTACGGCAATGTTACAAGTGCAATGTTGATTAAAACATCCGAAGTGATGTTAATTCTGATATCAGTACAATGACTTCTTATCGTTTCAAATTATTTTTAGATTGCAATAATATTGTTAAGTTGCTTGTTGATGCAATTTCATTTATGTTATTTGACTTCGTTGCTAGCAATTTATTAATTCTGTGTAGATTAAATAACCATTTGTTTTATTTATAAACCTGGGTTCATTATTTGGGTTATTCTTCGTAGCCAATTTATATTTTGAGATTGGAAACGATCGGCAACATAAAATTTTACAAATCTTGTAGATTTATTTTATGTCTCAAGTTTAATTTTTTTACTTTGTAGGAATTTTTAATATCGACGTTATTTCTATATCTGGTTCTACTGGTATTGTAGGGTTAAAAAACTTAAGAAAATTACTTCTTGAAAATATTGCATGTTCGATGACGACGGGTACTTCATGAAAGCATTTAGGATAGGAGACCGGGGTCAGTTGGCATACATGGCAGCCGTTAATAATTTTGAAAATTTATTTTTCCTAATTATTTTATTCCCTGCTATCTCCCCCTCTTCTCCTAGTACGAACTGATGCGGCAAATAGATTTATTTGACTGGAAGAGTGACAGCAAATGCCAATTTAATAATCAATTCCGAATACATTTTTTTACCAAATTTGTAATTTGATTCAACTTTTATCAACTACACTGTTAAAAATCAATGTAAGCAACCAGTGATTTTATCAATATTTTGAATTTTGTTCATCGGCGCAAAATGATGAATGTTTCATTAAAATAATGTAGTGTTTTTAATAATATTAAAAAGTCAAAATTTACGACTTTGACTGCCTTTGCTCGAAATGTCTCTTGCTACATATTTATCATGATAGGGTCACCTATCCAAGTAGAAGCCGATAGCAAATTGTTTGACACCAGATCTGACTGTTCTATATATTCCAAATACTCGAACTGTGTCAACTTATTCGTGTAGCTTACTAGCCCCGGTTTCCCCTACCTATAGCTGTAAATAATATTATAATACCACATAAATTGTGGATTTTCTGAGTGACGTGTAGGCGAGATACTTGAATTCTGAAAAAGACAAATATATTAATTTTGTTACAAAGTTTAAAAATAAATATACGTCATTTTCAAAATCATATTTGACGTTCAATACTTAATTACATTCATTACTCCAAAAATTGTATATCATTCGTCACAAAGGAAGACAGGATGTAAAAAATGTAATTATCAGTTTACGATACAAAAGACAGAATTGCATGCAGCAACTAGAGAACGAATAATTTTTATGTAAAATCAGGAAAAAGGAAGACGAACGAAGGTCGTAGTTTTTTTAGTGACCAATGCGATTGTACGATAACAGCAGCATTTTTTAATGATTAATTATGCCATGTAATCTATAATCAACCTATTTTCTCCCGATAAACTACACATAAACATACAATGCATTTTAAAACACTTTCGATAATATTTTACTGGTATTTTTGAACAAATACAATAAAATGTAGTACTTTTAACTGTTGACAGAAAAACCAAATCAAACTAATTAAAGAAAGTAGGAAGCAAAGTGACATTGTTTTGAAAACGTAATAATTAACGTGAGTGCTGTAACCGAAAATAGATTATTGCTGTAGGTTATGGATCTGTTAATAGAATCTTCATGATTGTGTTTTTAGAAAATTTATTTTTGTAAGCACTAATGCATTAATTTAAATTGTTTTTCTTTCGGCAATTTACCAGTGGCGTAACCACGAGTGGGCAATTAAACATGCTAAACCTAAAAGGGTTTGCCGCTTACTTACACCTGAAATAATTTTCACGCTTACGTACCTTCATTTTACATTATAATTATATTACACCTGTCCATCAAGGTTGTTAAAAACTCTTGTTAAATATGGCACACCTTTTTTGGCTATGTTTACGTTTTAATAATAATTATTTATGGACGAATAAATCTTCTATGCACTCAACGATTTATAGTTTGAAAAACATGTTTGTTTATTTATTAATTTGTTACTCTCATTTTTATTTTGTTAAGTCAATTATTATAATTTGTATGCCACCACTTTCGATATTTATTGTGTAGGCAAATCGCAGAGATTTTTTGGGATTCTTTAAATTTTTTAGTGTTCAAGGAGACAAAAGAAATACCACGATACAAATTTGTTTACAGATGCATAAATTTATATCAATAATATTTTAACCTTGAATCATAGTAGAAAAATATTTAAATTATTTTTATTTTGAACTGTTCTTTTTATTTTATCTTAAATACATTAAGCTGAAGTGATCGCTCGGACAGTTTGGTTCAACTTCACAGTTATACTACGGTGCAGTGGTCCCCAACCTGTCTACGGTAGCATCTGAGGGGTTTGCAATAAATTCACTTCTGAGTTCTGACAAGAAATATTTTAAGATTCAATTTTACATAGTGATTCTTTGTAATAGTTAAATGTTATCCACTGTTGCCATAGGGACTTTAGTCTAGTACTCTAGTACGTAAAGGGTAGTGCAAATAAAAATTATTATAACTGTTGATATTATCCCTGAGTCGATGATTGCCGCCATGCAAAATAAAACATTCAATTTTGTGAAGATGAACAACAAGAATTACTTCCTGCAACTTTGCTTTTGCTCGCATCACTCACGATAAATTCTAATAGCCCCTTCCCCTAAATATTGGATCTAGTTGCGCCTATGGCCTTCAGTCAAATAATCCCTGTAACCCCATTATGATATCCGTATAAAATTAAAATTATTCTACTTAGGAAAACCTACTCTTATTAAATAGTCAGTTCCCTATTCAGAATCACAGCCTATTTTCTGGCACATATAACTTTTTCTAAACCAAAACTAAAATTTTTATATTAATTAATACAAGATAATGTAGATCCTGATTTCAGCGGATTGCAAATTTTTATGTTGCGGATAAATTGTTTATATTGGATCAACTTCAAATATTTGACCAATCAAATGTCACGCACCAAATTAAAATCCGCAACTGTCTGCTGTCAAGACCTAGCTTTAGTGTAAATCTTATTATAATAATTTAAACAAAATTATTTTGTTTATCGATTATTATCGCTACATTTTTACCCCAATCTAATTTATGCGTTGCATACCTAGAGTATATTAGACCTATAGAGTAATTTTACAATGTCAATATTTACGAGCAGTAGATATAATATATTATGTAGATATGATCAATATTTATAATATGATATTATTATGATGAATGTTTATATTAGGAGTATAATTTAGATGTTTATATTTTAGTTTTTCTTGAATATACAATACTTTTTGCTAGTATCGTGAAATTGTAACATATTTCGGTCTCTTTCCATTGCATTAAAATATTATATCTGTCTTTATCGGTGAGATCCTGCCCTTAAAGGGGGAAATATCTTTAGAACCTCCGAAAGCAACTTATGGAAGTGAATGCATAATTGGAATTAGAGTCTATTCGATAAATTACAGAAATCATTGAATTTTCATGTATTTAAACGTAAAAATTAAAAAAAAAACAATCAATCGTACATTTTCAAATTGGCGTAAGCGATAACTTAAAAAATTATTGATTGATCCCTCTGAAATTTTTGACACGTTTTAATAACGACATTACTTTGTACTTGAACCTGAACAAGTTTTAAAAAATCAGTTAACAATTATTATTATTGCAAAAATATCTAAAAAAGTTTGTGTAAAATTCAAATAATTTTTTAAAATGCCCGATTTCTTGATTTTGTTTATTTATTTTTTTAGTTTTATTTTTCTGGTTCACGCACATTATATGAATGTTAATAATAATACAAAATTGTCGTTTTTATTTTCACCAATATATTCAAAGAACCGTTTTTACTAAACAAACATTAAAAAAAATTTATATCCACCCCCCAATTGAAGGCTAAATAACAGCAATATACGAATGAAAACAAATGAAACAAAACAATTTCCGTCGTAAAAGGCGAGGGGGCAAACCGCAAAGGAACTTTGATTTACCAAGACCTAGGAATTGCAAGGGAATTAATTTAGGAACTTAAAACAATTTCCGTATCGTACTAGGGTTTCATTTGTTTGAAATTCCCGAATCAAAATTCCTTTGCGGTTTACCCCCCCCCCTGCCTTTTACGATACAGAATAATTTAAATGTAATTAAATATATTTAAATGTATTTACAGTAAACTATTATTAAAAAAACTCACAATTTTTTTCACAAATGTAGTTTTTAAATTCTTTTTAAAGCCAGACATCGTACTACTGTAATTCCAAACAATTTATTTTTGGGAGAAACAAGGGGTCATGTGCCTTCGGTGTCTTCTTTCTTTTTGATTATGGGGCTGCCACATTGTATGACATCATAGTCTACATCAGCGGATCTTGTGGACCACTACAATCATACTACCGAAGCCCTTGACCACTTGATTCCTTTCAAAGCTTGGAAAAATACTTTTTGAGAATATAAGCAAAACCATTTTAATAGTATTAAATTTTTATCTTAATTATTTATTTTTTTTTAATTTCAAATTTTATAGTTTTTTTTTTAGTTCAAAAAGCTCATTATCATTGTTTTGCAATGCAATTCATCCAACCTAATTTTAATGCCTGTTTTTTTGTACATATCTTTAGCTTAACATTGCAATTTCAAACAATTTATTTTAGGGAATTCGAGGTAGTACGTGCCTTCAGTGAGGTGCATTTCCCCAGTCCCCCCCCTTTAAATTTTTTAATCCAAAATAGTTTAAATCGTTTCTACCCGTTTGTACCTTCTTTATTTTCGTTTGTACCCATTTAGTTTTTCAGATATTTTAAAATATCTAAAATGGTCATTTCACCGGCCCCCCCTAATTTCGAATTTTGATTTTCAAATAGTTTTAATGGTTTGTACCTTGTTTGTTTCTTTTTTAAAAGTACGAAAGGTATAAAATATAAAATAAAAAAGTAGAGAGCTAAAAGTTTAAATTATATATTAAGCTTTCGCGAAAATCCGAGGAATGATCAATTTTGGTGAGCTCTGTACCTTTTAAAAATTGATCATTCCTCGGATTTTCGCGAAAATAATAAATAATTTAAACTTTTAGCTTTCTACTTTTTTATTTTATAGATACCTTTTGTATTTTTCTAATAAACTAATAAATATTGTTTTATTAAAATCTCGTTGATCCATTTTACGAGTCAATATGTATCAAAAGACAATGTGTTACAACCAAAAATAATAAATATAAAATTAAATTAAAATAAAACGTGTTAAATAAACGATAAATAGATTAAATTAATAATTCTTTAATATTTCGGCACTGATTGTGTCTTCATCAGAAATTATAATTATATTATTATTTTCAAAAATAATAAAGGTACGCACAGGTACAAACAGTTTAGATCTAAAGTCTAAAATCCACCCTAAAAAGTTTTAAAATATCTAGGAAACATAATGCGCACAAATGAAAATAAAAAGGTACAAACGAGATATAAACCATTAAAACTATTTTAGAATCTAATCCGAATTTACGGGGGGGGGGGGTAAAATGCCCATTTTAGATATTTTAAAATATCTGAAAAACTAAATGGGTGCAAACGAAAATAGAGACGGTACAAACGAGGTACATATGATTTAAACTATTTTGGATCCAAAATTCGAAATGGGGGGGGGGGGCTGGCGAAATGCCCATATTTGAGAAATTTTAAAATATCTGAAAAATTAAGTGGGTACAAACGAAAATAAAGAAGGTACAAACGATTTAAACTATTTTGGATCCAAAATTTGAAATGGGGGGAGGGGCTGGCAAAATGCAGCTCCTTCAGCGTCTTTTTGTACTTTTCTCTCTTAGACTGTGGGTTGCCAGATTGTATGACTGCCCCCAAAGCAAATACCTCAGACGAGTTTTTGAAATCTTTTAATGCCAATGCCGTTATTGTAAGACGTTTGCTTTAATTAAATTTTGCTGTATTTATTAATTTATTTATCTAATATACCCGAATATACCTAATTATTTTTTAATTTTTAAAATTCTCTAAAAAATTTATAACCCCGATTTCCTAAGTGAAACTACATCATATTATAATAGTAATCTTACACATAATATCTGCTGTGAAGTGGTATCAATCTGAGCAAGTAATCTGTACCGAATTTACAGGCTGTCAGTTGATAATTATAAGAAGTTCTTCCCACTAACATGTTTTTCAGAATAGCAAATTATATCAAGTTATGACTATTTTCGAATAACTTGTAAAATTTAGTCAAGCTAAGCGAATCCTTACAAAATAGCGAAACTTGACAATATTGATAGCTAACAAGATCATTGTGAATAACTGATTATTTTATAGTAAATTTTATAATATCAATTTTAAAGTTGAACTTCGTTAATCCTGTCTTGCATTAATTTTATAAAAAAAAATATGAACCAAAATTTAAAAATTAAAAAGTTGCACTGGGTCCACTCTCATTTGCTACATATATATTTCTTGACATGTGTATTAATTTATTTTTCTTGACACTGGGAGTAGTATTTTGTCCCCTTCTAACTTTTGCGTTAATTAAATTATTTTCAGGACTCGCATGTGTTCCTTGATTAAACATGTCAGTCTCTTCTTGTAAAATGGATGACAAGGGGGGATTGAACGTTCACGTGTTACCTTTTTTCTAGTTTTTGGAATATATTAATAAGAAATTAAAAAGACATCTAGACGGAGACTGTCATTCGTTGATCTAAAAATCAAACACAATATCGCCCTCGGTGTTCAAAGACTTCGGAGAAAATCAAAATTTCTGAGGAAACTATTTTTATTTGGTTTCTTGCTCGTATTTCTGGCCAATTTATATTCTCAAGGGAAGATTCCCCTATTTGTATTGCAATAAGCCTTGAATGACCGATGTAAATTGTGCAAGATAAAATCAACAAAAATTTATTAGTGCAAATTTACCGTCTGGTTGCGTTTATATGACTAACTTTATTAACATGTTGTGCAGATTTCCCACGGATAAGGAGTTTCCTCACATATTAAATATACTTTGGATAATTACCATAACTATTGTATCACCTTCATTATAATTTTGCTAATTTACAATTCACTCGAGATTTTTTTACCTTTTTGGTTTAAAATTTTTTCGACTTCTGTTGTCCACCTACGAGTCCATCCGTATATTGACGTTGTAGCGTTTCCCTGATTATTACATTTATATAAAAGAATTATATTTGTTCATGCCTAATTTGGCTATTTAATTTTGAACGATAATAAATTTAAATTTTTTTAAAAATAAATCTTAAATTGGAATTTTGAATTTTAAACTTTGAGACGCGCAACTGATTTTAATAACTTGATTTATTTACTGTTTTACGTCCTTGAATTAAGTCCAGGAGATTAGTTTTTGAGGCATAAAATAAAAAAATTAAATAAATCTTGATAGTTTTAGCTCGCTCAAGTTTCAAGTTTCTCGACTTTATTAAAATTTTTCAAAATTCGATTTGCTGAACCGAATAAAAAGCTCGATGTTATTCAAAAGTGTGCTGGTGTACCAGGCTGAAAATAATTACCAAATTCATTTTCTTTCTCACAAACCCGACAGCAATCACATTATAATACAAAGGCAAAGGTTTAAACGAATAATCTTATGTTAGAGGTCATTACGCTTATGGTTCATCCATCAAGGTATACAAGAAGCGTTCTAAAAATAATTTTTTGCAATAGCGGGGGTAAAGTACTCACTTTAGACCCTGATTGGCGGGTGTAAAGTGGTACTTTTTTGCCCTAGGGCAAAAAAGAAGTTACTGCCGGGCAAAAAAGAAGTCACCAGATTTTATTATCAATTTAATTCTCATTTTTTTGTAACATTTATATTTATGTTAACTTGACCGTAATTTGTGATTCCAATATTAGTGCAACCTACAGTGAAATAAATTGGTAAATAAATAAAAAGCACTTACTTTAGCTACAAAAAAATTCTCACGAGGCGCCCTTTTAAAAATTTTACCACGTGGTCAGAGGTTACGACGCGCGATTTTTTCGGAACATATCCTTCGTTTTTCCGCTTCATAAAAGCGGATAACTTGTGGAAATTGCCGATGTCAATCTTATTTTCCAATTTGGTGACCGCCTTGATCATAGAATACTGCGACCACATGGTCAACGACTTCAACGTTTTAGCCTTTTGACACGTCTTATTCCTTCAAAGGCACAAATGTAACTGAACCATTCTAGTACCTTTTAGTGAAAAAATTCTAGTTGGCAATAATAATATAACCAATTATGCTTCATTTACTTTGGTACTATCAACCACGTGCTTTATTGAACAAATTTTAATTAAAATTTCGTAATTATTGTCGAAGTAAGTACTTTACCTCCCGCAATTGCAAAAAACAGTATATGCACCTCGGGAATAAAGTGAATTTTTTGGCCTGAGGGTAATTTTTGCCCTCGGCTACGCCTCGTGCAAACAAACCTTTACCCTCAGGCCAAAAAAGGATCACTTTATTCCCTTGGTGCATAATGTACTATTTTTCAAATTTTGAATTTCACTTCTTTTGTTGTACACGCGGTGTCAGGCAAGTTCTTCTTCAGAAGTAGAATTCAAATTTATTACTTAATTCTATGGAAACCAATACTTAATGCTTGTTTCTGCGTGATCAAGTTGAGCCAGTTTTTATAGGATTATTTTTTTTTGTTAATGTTATTTTATTAAAATCAATAATAATTGGTCAGAAACGTCGGTACTCTTATATTACCGGTAATAATACAGTGCTAACGATATCGTTATGCCGGATAAACATTTACTAATGCTATTGATATTTATTTAGCCTTGATTCAAATTAAAACCTTAATAATCAGCGAGGTTTTTAAACAATTCGTAAGTAATTGTCTTTGTTTCAAACAATGAGAAACATTTAAAAATTTAATTTTTATTGCCAAGTTCATAATCGTAAAACATAAAAGAACATATTAAAATGTTTAATAAATCAGATGTTCATTTTTTGATTCATTATCAACTCCTACCTGTAAACACACGCACGATGTGGAACACTGCCGGTGATCCAACCGTATCCAAGTTCTCTTCACATCAAACCTAGACAATTTTTAAATTTTATATGCATCAGATACAAAGTTGCATAACTTCTTTTTAAAGGCACCAAAAAGTATAATTGGATCTAAAATAACGGTTAATCAAATTTGCATGGTGGATCTTTAAATATCTCTCGGAAGTAGGCAGCCAAATTTCATTTTAATTAAAAGAAAATTTTTCTTCCAGGAACGAGGATGGGACTACAAACAAATCACCGTAACAAGGGTCCCAGGGTACGGCTTCGGAATAGCCGTTTCTGGAGGTCGAGATAATCCTCACTTCGCCTCGGGAGATCCAAGCATAGCGGTGAGCGATGTCTTAGCTTCAGGTCCTGCCGAAAGGCTTCTTCAGTAAGTGTTAAAATAATGTCCAAAAAAAAAAGGCAAAACTCATATCGATTTTAGTGTCAACGATCGAATTTTAACTGTTAACGGAATATCTTTGCAAAATGTGGATTACGCCACGGCGGTTCAAGTGTTGCGCGATTCTGGAGATACAGTAGTTTTAGTAATTAAGAGACGAGTAGCCAATCATCAGCACAGTCACAGTTTAGGCGCAGCCCCTTCTTTGGGCATGTTAGGCGTAAATCCAATGTCTCCCAAAGTAACCCTAACCAAAAATTCAAAAAAAGAAGGTAATACTTGCTAATCTAATTTTCTTCAAACTATTCTGACCTATATTTATGATTTTAGATTTTGGTATCGTATTAGGATGTAAATTATTTGTGAAAGAAATTTCAACGAAAGCTAGGGAACAATTATTAAATTCGAACCAAATTTTGAACGAAGGAGATTTTATAACAAAATTGAACAATACCAATTGTAACGATGTGATGTCCTTGAAAGAAGCCAAAAAAATTATCGATAGTTCTAAAGATAAGTTGCATCTCACTGTTGCGCGCGATTTTCAGGTTCCTCCAAATTTTTCCCACCAACATCAAAGCTCGATAAGCACCACGGGGGCAGTTAATAATTTTTATAAAGGTAATGTTGGCTTACGAATTTACTTTTGACCATATTTAATATTTTTAGATGATTTTTTAACTTCTCCTCAAGGGTACTCAAATCAAAATTTATATGTTCAACCTCCAACGCGAAATCCAAATTTGAATACTAACGGAGTTTATGATGATAAAATGGAACCAAATAGTGGTCCAAATTCGTTGCTCGACGATAAAAGTAATTTGGCACCTAGGGGACGATTAAGGCAGCCGCTCTCTGAAGCTAATATTAATCAAATTAATCAAATAAATAGAAATAGTTTAGAAGGTTATGGCAGATCCAAGGGACGAGACGAACCTCCAAGACCACCACCGCCGAGAGCAGAAGGTAAAAATTCCTTCAAGAAGGAATTTCAGCTTAACCACTTGTATTTTTACAGATTATTACAGTAGCAGAAGACAAATATACGACGATGATCCAATTATTCCAAAAACGAAACAACCTGTGTGAGTAAATTACGATGTTATGAAAGTGCCAGTGCTATTTATTGCTTAAACACAACTTCTTTTATAGACCAGATGCTAGATTTATCACGTTTCACAAGGAAGGCTCTGTAGGAATAAGATTAACTGGAGGAAATTTTGTTGGTATTTTTGTCACCGCCGTTCAGCCCGGTAGTCCGGCATCACTACAAGGTTTACAACCTGGCGATAAAATTCTTAAGGTATCAAAATAGCTTGAACTACATAAAAAACAAAATTAATGGTGTAATTTCGTATCTCTAGTTTGGTTTCTAATTTTAGGTGAACGATATGGATATGACAGGTGTTACTAGGGAAGAAGCAGTTCTGTTTTTGTTAAGTCTCCAAGATAGAATAGAATTGATTGTGCAATTTTGTAAAGAAGAGTACGATAATATTGTTGCATCCCAAAAAGGCGATAGTTTTTATATCAAAACCCATTTCCATTACGAAAATTCTGCCAAAGGCGAAATGAGTTTTAAATCTGGCGACGTTTTTCACGTTATTGATACTTTGTACAATGGCGTAGTGGGTTGCTGGCAGGTTTTCCGAATTGGACGCAATAATCAGCAAGGTCAAAAAGGCATAATTCCTAATAAAGCTAGAGCGGAAGAACTGGCAACCGCACAATTTAACGCTACCAAGAAGGAAATGTCCGCTAACGAATCAAGGGGTAGTTTCTTCAGGAGAAGAAGAAACTCAAACAGAAGGTCAAAAAGCTTGGGAAAAGTAAACTTCTTGTTTCGGTTTAGGAAAAATTATCTAACAACTTTGTTTTTAAAGGAACACTGGGATGACATCCTCTTTTCCGACATTGTGTCTAAATTTCCAGCGTACGAACGTGTCGTTCTTAAACACCCTGGGTTCACCCGACCTGTGATTTTATTTGGTCCAATTGCGGATGTATCAAGAGATAAGTTGATCAAAGATTTCCCAGATAAATTTATTTCTCCACGTAAGTCGTCCAGCATCTTAGAAGTTTTCTCTCTCTAATTTATCCATTCCAGAATTGGACAGTAACTTGGAAGACTCAAAAAACCAAAAAATGTCGTCTACTATTATAAGACTTTCGGCCATAAAAGAAGTTATATCAACGGGAAAACATGCCCTTCTCGATATAACACCAAACGCGGTTGAGCGTCTTAATTATGCTCAACTGTATCCAATTGTGGTGTTTTTCAAAGCCGAAACTAAAATTATTATCAAACAGATGAGGCAAGGTTTGCCAAAGTAAGCGCGTTTTGTAATCTTTCAAATCTATTTTGCTAATTTTCCATTTCTTTCCTCTAGGTCTGCTCACAAGAGTTCTAAAAAATTATTGGAACAATGTCAAAAATTGGATAAAGTATGGAATCACATTTTTTGTTCCGTTATCACTTTAAATGACAATTCTGATAATTGGTACAGAAAAGTGCGCGAAATAATTGATAAACAACAAAGTGGTGCTGTTTGGATGAGCGAAAGCAAAGTGAGCAATAAAAATAAAATTAATTAGATTTACTGTAATGCTCGAATTGGGTCAACTCAACAAATTTAAGCGTGCTATTCAGAAACGTGTAGTCCTGTTTTCCCACATCGAGCACTTCTTGTTTTACAATATTTTTTACCTGTGATTATTTTAATTTATTTTTTTTAAAGCATTTTATGGTGTAATTTTCACTTTTTGCTGGTACAACAACTTTTGTTTTTCTTTTCAGTTGGATTTTGACTTATTTTCAGACATTTATTTTCCCATGTCTTACATAAAACCAAAAAGTACTTACTCTCTTCCTAATCGTTATCGTTCTACTCCAAAACATCGTACAAAGCGTGCACCTATGTCCATGTACAGCAGTCCACAATTTTTACCACGTAACAACATTAATTTTAATTCTGTGTACCAACCTCCTAGTGAATGTAGTTTATACAGTAATCATAATCGACAATCATTGAATCAGAATGTGTTTTACAATCAAATTTATGCAAGTAGTTTACCATATCAATCTAAGTTTGACGCCGATTTCACTAACGCTTCTAAAGTGCAAGTGCATGCCGCTGATAAAATTCTTTATGACTCTCCCATTGCTGATGAATTAGATTTTTCTGAATATTATAAAAATAATAATTACTACCTGGGTTCAATCCAGTCCGAGGACAATTTTGTTCCTAAAAGCATGGATAAAGAACCAATTTATTATGATTGTGGAAACGAAACCTCTTTAATTGATGACAATATTTTAACCACACCTTTAAGTGTTGCACCTATCAATTTTGACGTGCAATCGCTCACAATCGAAGAAGAATTTTACGGCGATATCTAATCTATATATTCGTTAATTTTGTGCTAAGTACAGTCTATACATTCAGATGTGCGATAATAAAATTTCTTTTGATTTGTTATTACGTGATAAATCTATAAGATTTTAAAATTAAATAATTTTTTGTTTCAAAAATAATGAAAAGTAAATTTTACAAAAGACACAAAAGAATTTTTTTATCAACAAAAAATCTTGAAATTTAATTTCACGATCTTGATGTAAAAATCTCATTACTGTTTCAGTATTACAATATGCAAAATGCTAAAATATTACATGCAATGATTTTTCCGTCTCTTATAAAATTTAATTTTTATGACTTTGTTGTTGCAAGAAACGGTTCAATATTGCCTGTACTTACCGCAAACTTGGAATTTTTCTTACACCTAACATATAGGATTCAATTTTTCCAAAAAAATTTCTAGTCTTGAAAACCCAAATTTTTTAAAATGAAAATATCGGAATATGGAACCCCAGTTAAAACAAATGAACTGTCTGTCGACGTTTCGGCTAATTTATTCAGTCATCTTCAGGACTAAAAATATACAAGAAAAATTTTTTTCAAGTAAATTATTATTTTTAATAACGGCATCCTTAACTCAGACTTGTGCTATTTTAAGAGAAAATACGTTATTGTTGATTTGTTTTAAGAAGATAATTCATATATTTTTAATTTTTTAATATAACATTAGGTATCATACGCTTTTGTGTGGTGTAAAATGATTTTGTTATGATTTGTGTTTGCATTGCTTAGCTTGAACTAAATCTTTCGAAAGATGCAATTTTTTAGAATTTTGAAAATTTTTGTATCCAACATTCAATACGATTTGTATTTTTGTATTTTTAAAATGAAAAAATTACATTTTTATGAAACTTACAATTCATAATATCTTGCAGGCCTAATTTTATGTATTACTTTATGTTTGTCCTGTATTCATTAAGCTTGCTAGTGATGCGTTTTTGTCAACTTATCATCCATATTTTAGCCTGAAGAATCACTATCCGATGATTTCCTGTTTCCTATGTCATCTTTAAGATTATCATATGCAAGTTCACCCGAAAGCGATTTGGAGCACAGTCCAGGTCCACCCATATCGCCCGGTTTAAATAACCCTAATGCAGGTAGATTAACCAAAGCTAGTTCAGATCCCAGTGTTGTGATGGCCGATAACAGCACTACTGACGTATTACCGCCATATCAGGTAAATTTTAGTTTTGAAATTATAAAAACTGGTTTGAAACCAAAATTTTAGCCAACATACGACACAAGATACGGTTTTGCTAATCAACCAAACTCGGATATTCCACCCATACAAAACCCGCAAAATCAAGAATCAAACTATCTTGACCAAAATCTTCAACAAGACGTTGCCGTGAACGGTGATGGACAAAATCCTTACAAGCAGACCGCATTGTATTCTCACGCTCCACAAGAATATGCTCACCAAAACGGTTATTCGAAAGAGTCTTTAAACGATGGTCGAAATGATTATATGAAATCTGAAAGTCATAAACGACAAAGTGGAGTTTTTCACGGCAACTTTAACCACTCGAAAGGACACAGTTTGAGTGAATCAACACCAAGGCGGAGTCCTAGAGACGAGAGAATGTATGCAACTGCACCGGATTTACCACCTCGAGTCGACCGAGGAGTGAAACCACCCGGAATGCACGCAACACCAACAAAAACGCCAAACGGGTAAATGCTTTTTAAATTTTTAAACCTTTTTGATATCTTAAAAATTTATAATCTAGAGGTGAATAAGTAATTTAATTTAGCCACGTCACTTTTAAAAATCCTAAATAACATAATTTTTGCAGACGTTCTGCCCACGAGAGATTATTTGGTACCAAGGCTCCACCAACCAGTAACGAAAATGGTGAACCAAATAATAACGGCGAAAATGGAAACTTTAATAATAAAATAAGTTCGTTGGAAAGAAGTGTTAATTCGAAATCGGTACGTTTTTATTAATATGTTGAAATTAAAATGTAAAGTTTATTTTTTTTTAGGATTCCCTGTCAAGTTACGATTCCCTGAATAAACATTCAGCTTTGCCAAATTCCGGATTAGGTCCTAATGCTCATGATGATTTAAAAACCACTTTATCTAAAATTGATTCCGATAATGTTGCAGTATCCTCAAAATATAACCCAAGGTGGGATCAAAATCGACACGATAGGATCGGATCCAAGTTGGATTTGAAGTATACTTTAGGTCCAAACGGTTCCAATGAGGTGGTGGATGAAAATTTGCGCAATGAAGTCGAAAACGAATTGACATCTTTGGGACATGTAGATCAACGTGAGCGGCAGGATATGTATAGGTTTGTTTTATTTGTTTTTTAAGGTGTATTTACATAAAATCAATGACTTAAATAAAAAATAAAAGAACTAAGTAAGAATAAAAACAAAAATTTGCAGAAATTCCAGATCTCCTGGTAAACAAAATACGCCCACAAAACCGTACATTGAAACAAAGACTGATTACGGGAAATACAGGTAAATTACAACGTAATATTTGATTTTTTAATATTTTGATTCTGGCTTTTGCAGCAGGAATAATAACTCGGTGCAAGAATTTATAAAAACATCCCATCAGGATTTGAGTCAGTCGCATTTAACAATTCACAATATGCCGCCACATCATCATCATTCGCCTATGAAAAATAATTATCATCATTCCAATGGTTTTGAAAATCCTGCTGTAACACAAAATGGACCTCCAATAACCTACAAACCTGTTCCACCTCCCAAACCGAAAAATTATAAACCTCCCTACAAAAATCAAGGAAATTATGGTTCAAACGATGCTATGATTCAACCCTCTTTGCCGTATCAACATGGAAAAAGTTTTAGTAATCCAGTGGTAGGTATAGATACAATTCGGTGCAAGTTTGAAGATGTTAATGGCTGATTTCAGCAAGATCAACGTTCTCCTACTATGAATCTCAAACAACAAGATTATTACTATAATATGCCCCCTAATAGCTGGCATACTGAGACAGCGATACGATATAACACCACGATGCATGGTCCATATGATATGGCACCACCGTATGAAACTCACCGACACACAAACATTTCTTACGCATCTCGAAGCGAAATAACGCCGATTTCACGCGATGCTTACGGAATGGAAAATGGTGATGTTTTAGAAGGAAGGTTACCCGAAAGGTCCAATATTGTTGATTTGCAAGGTTCAAGGGAACAAAGAGGATCTGCATTCGAATTGTATCGCAAACCTTTGCATCATAATTTGAGGTAAGCTTAAACTTTTTTTTATTATTTGTATGTACACTGGTTTTATTTATTTATATATTTATTTTTAATAGGATACTGCATTATTTTGAAATTTAAAGTAGATAGTTTGGTATGTTAATTGTTGGTTTCATATTGTGTTATGTCGTTTGCATTTTTAAAATTATTTTTAAGGCACTTATAATTTGTTCTGAAAAGGACAGGTTTTGTTATGTTTGAATCTACTAATATCACTAACAAGTATTGTTACAATTGGTACAAGTTATTACGAACTGCAGCCATCTAAGTTCCACTTTGTTTGCCTCAGCATTGTTTCTTTATACAAAATTTAAATAAATTGGAGTCCAATCTATTTAAAAAAATATGAAGAAATATTTAAGTAAAATGATTCAATTCAACCTTTACTTTGAACACTTATTTCAAACCTTTGAACATTTTTGATCTACAGTAAGACTGCTTAACACTGCAATGGTTAACGAAAAGCTCCGATTAACGAAATCGAGATGATTTTGTTTAACGCTGTTATTCATACTCATGCTTTCATTATTATCATTATAATGTTGATCATAATTCCTGTTGCATATGGGGGTTCCTAATTAAGAGTTTTAATAATTTGCATAAATTTAATTTTTAAGATCAAAAATTTGCATTGAAATGATTAAATAAATGTAAGTTATTCAATTTATTTATTTAACATGTAAAACATTCAAACTCTTGATTATAAATATTAACATGATGTTAATAATTTAAAAAAATACTCACCAGGGGTTTGCTATGGGCCTACTTTCTTCACCGGGTTGACTGTATTATGGTCTATTGTATTAGAAGAAAGATTCCAAAGAATGCTTGGAATAATAGAGTAGGAATCTTTGGTGTGGAAATCACAAAAATTGCGGTGTAATTCGAACAAAACCTACAGGAAATTGCCCTTTTCAAATCTGAGGTTCAAACCTTGGTCTCTCAGGTCTGACCCACGAATTTAATTTATTTAGCCAATTTGCTTAATACGGAGAAGTTTTATTTGATTTTATTTGAATTTGCCGAAGACCGAGAAGTTTTATTTAAAACAAAAAAACAAGCTGTGCATAAATTTTACAAAGTGTTTAAGGCCGATCACGATTTTTACCTTGAAATATTCATCTTGTTAGTGACCAAATATGCACTAATATTGTTACAAAATTAATTTTAATTTTGTTTATTGAGTAAATCAAGTCTTTCGGTAAATCAGGGTCAAAGTGTGTTTTTATCTATATTAAAAAATATGTATTTTATTTTTTATGAGGTTCTTTTAAATGCGATTGAAATACATACCTATGTCATTGGCCTTCCGAACTTTTTTCTTTTATTTTTACTCAATTTCTTGTCGTGAAATTAACTACCTACTGAAGTTGAACTTATTATTAAAGTGATGAGATATTATGACGGGGCTTTACATCAAGCTTTAAATTTTAACTTGCCTTACATGGTAATCCGGTTACCCCTTTTCAAACTCATGACGAGTTCCTATTCCTAATAAAAATCTTGTAAAAATAACCAATTTTACTTGAACATAAAAATATTAATTCCGAAAGAGAATGCAATATCGGTGTAACGAAAAGCAGCAATTTTTTAATAAATAAAAATCCAGCAGTATACTTAAGTTATAACTTTTTAACTACCACTCATTAACGCAGTAGAATCATACTAATGTTTGCTTTTTATTATCGTACACAGTAACCTGCTTATTTAAAATATATCTGAAATATTTATTTAGTTTCGAAATTAAAAAATAACAAACAAAGTAATTCAAAATTTTCTTATTTTAAGGAATCGGGAGCTGTATGCTTTTTATGGATCACAGCCTAACATAGCTAATAATTTATCAAATAGTGCCAATACTAACACACCAAAACCAAAACCTAAACTGAAAAAAACGCAATCATTTAATCATAGAAAAAAAGAGGGTTTCAGTACACCTCAGCTTTTTAGAAAACTGCTATTTAAAAATAAAAATAAAGATAGTTCGTTGAAGAAAAATAAAATTGACGAAAATTGTGTAGAAAACAAAAGCCTTAATGATTGTGGTTCAATTAAAAATAGTAGAGATGTTACTACGGGTACTGTCGATTGTCAAGGTGCGATATTGGTGAACGAGTATTGGGGCGTTACTTTGGAGGTCCCTAAAAATGCAGTGCCCGAAGGCACCCAACAAGAAGTGTACTTTGTTATTACAGATCCTCGTCTGTGCGAAAATGCGCCCCCTTTGGATTTAGAAAACGGTATAAAATTTTTCATTTAGTTCTTCTTGCATCCAGTGTACATACACTTTTGTTTTATTGTTTCAAGTTGTGGTGTAATTTTTTTTTCTTATTTTAGGTGAAGCGATGCTTTCACCTCTGATTATGTGCGGGCCACAAGGTACTGAATTTTTGAAACCTGTGATTCTTAGTATTCCTCATTACGCAAATACTTTACCCAGTTTAGGAATAAGTTTAAAAGCTACTGATTCCGAAAAGGATATCCATACCGATTGGGATAACATATTGTTACCTAGCAATCATACGGCAAATACGGTTTCAGTAAAAGTAGATCACTTTTAGCTAAGTACTACATAGTAATTTTTAATATTTTTTACTCAACCACATAAATGTATATAGGTAAGTGAATTTGTAAAAAATTTTATTGTAATTGTTACAATCAATTATTTTTTTTATTTGCTGCAATATACATTGTGATTTATGAAATAAAGTTTCGATTTTATTTTCTTTAATAGTATATTTTTTATGATTAGTTGTTTATTATAATATCAAATGACACTTATTATAATTTTGTATTAAATCATTGTAATATTTTTTTGTTAATTTAAAAATTAAGATAAAATATTTTTATCATGCTCAAATGTAATGTACGTTAATAAATAAATTTTTATGAATCTGCATGATATTGATAAACTAAAACTTCTACGATGAGGATGTAATGTTCCAAATCATATTACCTCCCTGAAATATTTGGTGAGGCAAGTCGAATGGTCACAAATCTTGTGCAATAATTTCAATATTTCAATATTTAATAAGACAAATAAAAAAGTGAAGAAAGTTCGGAGTTACTATAAAATTTTTTTGAGTCAATAAGTAATATAAATAAACCAACGTTATGATAATGATCAGGAATATAAGATAATTAGTGTGGCATGGATTTTAAATAAAATGTAATCACAAAATTAATCACAACAAAACAAAAATTTTACATAGGGAAGATAAATATTTGAAAAGAATTATCTGGGAATCTTATGAAATTCAAAAAGCCACCAATAAAAATGAACTTCTTTTAAACAAACATGAATTACTGAATTTTACACCACTTTATAATACTTTTTTAAATACAACTTCCTAGATTTTTAAACATTAAAAAATTTTCAACTTTCCCGCATTTTTGTTTTTCCACTTTCATTATAATATAACTGTCAACTTCAAAAATTTTAAAAATTTGTTAAATTTTAAAACATTCCAAACCAAACTTAAATTAAAAAATTTTCCACATTATTTATAATTAACAATAACATCCTAATTTATATATTTAATTATCCTAAGAATTAATTTATTTGGTATGTAAAATCGTTTTCTTTCTAATTTAATTTTTTTTACTAATATTATATTGTATTCTGTAGACACCTGACGATGCACGATAATTCGTGCGAAACATGTCGTGAATAAATAAAATACATATTTACAAATTAATGCGAAGAAGTACTTTTTAAAAAATAATAATAAGTAAAAATATAGGTTCGACTTTGATATTTCCAATCGAAGTGTTGCAACATTTGGTATTTTTTCCGAAACTGGTCGGCTATAACTTAAATTATAAAAAACACTATAATAGTGCATTAAAATTTTTTTAAATATTTTATACTTTTATTTATGCGGTTTGGCCGTATGTGTACCAGTTTATTAGTAAAAGACGATGAATTATGTTTAGGGATGAATAGAGACATCATTTTAGATAAGTGTTTAAACTGTTGAAATGCAGCTATGCACTTCCGATTTGCGGAATGCGATTTTTCGAATTTTTTATGTTTGATTGGTCCACGGACGTATCTATAACTTTTGGTGGGGGTTCGACACTGTACTTTACAAAACTAAACTAGCTCTTTCCTTAATACCATAAAAAGTCAGAGTTGTAAACTCCAATAAAATCAATCAAATGGAAATTAAGGTACATATTAAAGGTACAAATTGTTAGTGCATGTAACTTACCTTAACCCTCCGTTAGGCGCGCTATTTTCAGTTGTATACTAGTCCATAAGAAATACATTGAATAAAAGAACACTGGTCTACGAGTGTAGACCGCGCGCCTAACGGAGGGTTAATAATTTGACACTAAGATCCTTTAATTTGGCTCTTGTCACGCTACGCCACTGACTACGGTTGATTTTATGGAAGTGGATTTATTTTACAGAATGTAAAAATGGTAGTTTTGAATGTTCTAAATTTTTAATTTTGTATAATTTCTTGTGCGATTTATTTTCGATATCAAACAATTGATCTAGGATAATTAGATCAATTCATTTTGAATATAATTATATAAAAAATGACGGTACAAGAACCACTGCAGAAATATTTTTCTAACCTTAAAATTTTCATTCCGTTGGCGGCAGGCGCCCACTATGTTTTTACTAATGCAATATTTATGCAAAAAGCAAAGTAGTTTAGCAGGAACAATAGAGACGAAGTGTTGATAATTTTATAATGCGGAAATTAATAAGAAAATGCAGACTCGGAAAGTCTCCTACGAAGTACGAAATATGAAAAGCAGTGATGAGTTTTTTGAAATTGAACTACATTTACCTTCAGGTATATAATAAAATTGATAATTATTACCAATATTTAAATTTTATTTTTAATGTTGACTATGCTGTGGTGCAGTATTACAAAATGTTGGCTTATCAAAAAATAACTAAGCATCTTTTGTTGGTGATGGAATGGATTTGTGGTATTAATACGAAGACAAAATATCATCAAGAACCCAGGTAAGTGCTTAATTTGTTTAATGTTTTATTCCTGCAAAGGTAGCTCATAAAATAATTTTATGGTCTGTATTTATAGAATTTATACAATTTTAAAAGCTAATTTATTGAAAGGAATACGAAATAATATTTTTCTGTGTATTTCGACTTTGACTTGTATCTTGAACCGACTAATATGAAACTTGCACGATAGGTAGGTATTCATGGCTTTTCAGATGATGTTTTATGTTGCAAGTTAACAAAGCCTTAACTTGCTTAATTTAATTAAAGACTGCTCTTCTGATTTTGTATTTCTGCCGTTCCCCAAGTATCGAGTAAATATTTTTATCTCTCTCAGATATGGACATGTCATGTCAAACTTGATTTAATTTTGTTCAATTGAACAGATTTTATGTAGTTCACAGGAAAATTTAAAATCAATAGAATTAATAGTCATTAATTATATCTTTATACTTATTCTAGAGTCGATATGCTTTAAAAAGCATATGCTTTAAAAAGCATATCTCGGCGTTTTAAAAAGATTATACATTTCTATGGTTGGATGTGTTAAAAATCCTCTAGTTTCCACATTTGTTAATTCAGCAATCGGCATATTTCCAAAAGTTATATCACTTGATAATCCTTTCAGGCTTTACAGGTCCTAATCTTTTTAATTGTTCGAATTAAAAATCCTCGTACATAGAGAACAGCATCGCCAATTTCGTCACTGTAAATTAATTGATCAACTCTGTGAGCTTCGTTAGTCTGCAAGTTTGCAGAGCTGCTTGCGAGACGATAACTAGGCAGTCTGTTGAATTGCAGTCTTGCAATTAACTTTGAAAAACCTCTTTAGTAGGCGAAATGTTGAGGGTGGTCACTAAATAAAACATTTGATGTTTGCACTGTATTTAATAACCGATAATAACTGTTACAATTTGTAAGGAGGTTTTATCTCCGTTACAAAAGGGAGTTTTACACAGAACGGGAAATTGTCGAGTTATTCGACGTTTACTGCATGGGTGCCAGTAGGGAACAGTAGGGAACTCATTCGATAGCGGTGAGAAATCAGTGTTGTCAGATTTTAGAAAACTATGGCGCCAACTCAGCATCAAAAAAACGCCCAAAACCGCAACTAACTGATTACGTGGCGCCAAAATTTGAATTCAATGATATTTTCTATATCACATTATTCTATTTATCTTTTTGATAAATTAAAACAATTAAAAAAATATAATTGGTAACATTTATTAATAATTAAAAAACATCCATAATAATTATAAATCATTGCACAATAATATAATTTCTTCGACATCATTAACTTCATATGTTTCTTCACTACCAGTTTGTTTTTCATACATTTTAGAATTGAAACGAGAAAACATATCTTTCGTCGGTTCAAAAGTTTTACAACATAAATAATTATTACTATGAAAATATTATGCTCTTACAAGCATTATTGCATTTAAAAGATGCAATGACATTTTGTTTCTTAATTTTGATTTAATGACATTCATTATTGAAAAACTTCTTTCCACCGTTGCATTTGAAGATGGCAAACTTAACAAAGTAAAAGCAAAGAGTGAAATGTCTTGAAACTGAGATTCACCCACTGCATTTTTTATGGTATAACCTTTTCCCAAAAGTCTAAACTATTTTCTGGTATGTTTCCCTCAAAAATTTGTTCCCACCGAATACTCAATATTTGCCTATATTGAGTTTCTACATCATTCAATTTCCCTTGAGGTATAAAATCCAAAGGCAATTCTTTAAAAGTAGGCCTCACATGGTTTAAAATTACCTGAGGGCTAATGTTTTTTACTTGACCAAAAATATTTAAATGCGATGGCATTCGTTTGATTAATTCAAGTATAAGGATTTTTAAAAATTCTCTGCATTTTTGTCTTATGCAATTGACTTTTTCTGCAGAAAAATTGGATGCACTTAACTCAGTTTCAAACTCAAAACCAAAATCGGAATCTACCAATGAAAAATAGTTTTGATCAAATAGTATTGCATTTTTTAAATTATCCAGACTGTGAAGATTATTAATTAGTATTGGCTTTATAATTTGCCTTGCAAATGTCCATATAGTTGTATTGATATCATCGAAAGCTCGAAAATAATCTATATTTTCTTTTTGAAAATACGTATTTAGAAGAAAAATTTGTTTCAATATAGGTTTAATGAAAATTAATACAACCTTATTTTCTCTGTTTTTAAAAGTGTCACTAAGCAGTCTTGCCGTATGGCATTTTTCTTTTGCTGCATGTATATTAAAAAAAGTCTCCAATTCTAAATATTGCGACAAAATTTTTTCTACAGCACGATATCTAGATAACCATCGTGTAGCAGATAGTTGGTTAAATTTTGTAAAGTTACTGCCTATATTAATCAAATTATATATTTCTTTATAATTACTTAGTCGAAGAGTACTGTACTTAAACCAATTATAGGTTTCCTTAAGTAAGAAATCTATTTGATCTGAAAATACTTCAGAAGCCTTTGATGTGCATAAATGTAAGCTGTGGCAAATACATTTTACCAAGACTAAATTATTTAAACTAAAATTTCTTTTCAATAAAGCATAGAGAGAATTACGTTCCCCACACATATTTGAGGCACCATCAGTACCAACACCTATCAAATTTTTCAAATTAATTTTGTTTGCCAAAAGATAATCAGTAACTGCTTCGTATAAGTCTTGTGCTGTGGTTTTTGTAACCGATATAAATGAAAGGAACTGCAACTTCATATTATTATGTTTTACCGAGTAATACTTAATATTGATGCACAGCAATTTTTCGGTGGAAACATCTGTAGATTCATCTACAATTATAGAAAAAGGTGAATTACCCAAATCCTGGATTAATTCATGTAATAAGGAGGGAGCAAGGACACTCTTGATTATTGCTGCACATTTTGTTTTGTGAAGCTGAAAAGTGTCCTGGTCCTGGTTCACTGCAGAAGTTGAGGCCGACGATCCATCTTTCTGTGAAAATGTATTTAAAATGTCCGACAGATGATCAATGCTTCTTATTGAAGAATGACTTGCTATGTAACTAGCCAAGATGATTTCTTTTCTTTTTATCGAATTACTAGAAACAGCAACACTTGAAAAATTCATTGTTTAAAAATATAATCAATTTATATGTGCAATTTTGTACTAACCAAATTTTTTTAGGTTCAATTGATTAACTCCTACTTTAGATTTCTGCATTTTATGCTTAGCTGTCTGAGCATGCCTTTCGAGATCAGTTCTATGTGCCCTTAAAATTGAATTGCATATTTTACAATAACTTGAGCCATCTGACGTGCTTGTTAACCAGCCTAATTAAACAAAAACCAATTTATTATAAATTACACCGCGAACCTAATAGTCCGAGATCCCACCGTATGATTACTGCACTCATCTGCTTTTTAATCAAAATACAATTTTTGTGGATAATTATTGATAGAGAAATACGGTTTTGCGGGGTTGCCTATCAAAATATGGCCGCAAGTACCTATAATTAAAATTTTAAAAATTAATTTTTTCAACGAATTTCCTTCACTTGTTTTTCAGATAAAATATAATTCATATCAAAGATAGATAGGTAAAGAACTTAAAAAAATTGGGTTGCCGTTTCTCACTTGGCCGCAACCTTCTTTCAGCCGGGCGTAAACACGTACAATTTCGTTCAATATATACGTTCATGGCGTATCTTAATAAATTATATATCAAATTAAAGCTAATTTTTGTCTCTAAACGATGGAATGCGGTTGCCTATGTAAAAGTGCCCGCAAATAGGGGTTGCCAACGTTTAAAGATATATAAGAGAGCGAGAAAGTTAGCACACCACGCCGTTCATCAGACAAGGACGCAATATGTCAGCTTTTCGTGTTCTGACATTGTAAAAGTATTACAGGTATTACGTAAGCGTCGCGTCTACAGTGAAATGCTGAGCTAGCCCTTTAATTAATAGCTACTTTTTTACAACGTCAGAACACGGAAAGCTGACATATTGCGTCCTTGTCTGATGAACGGCGTGTGTGCTAACTTTCTCGCTCTCTTATATATCTTTAATTTTTTTAAGTTCTTTACCTATCTATCTTTGATATGAATTATATTTTATCTGAAAAACAAGTGAAGGAAATTCGTTGAAAAAATTAATTTTTAAAATTTTAATTAAAGGTACTTGCGGCCATATTTTGATAGGCAACCCCGCAAAACCGTATTTCTCTATCAATAATATCCACAAAAATTGTATTTTGATTAAAAAGCAGATGAGTGCAGTAATCATACGGTGGGATCTCGGACTATAAACTATTCTATTGAGCAATTCTACCACTAATTGACTAACAAATATTAATTACAATAAACAATATTACCTTTGAACGGTTCATCTTCCTCCCATGCCTTCTTATGCGATTTTACATATTTTCCCCACTTTCCCATTTTTAAGGTACACTTTATCAATTTATTATTATTACACTTTTTAAGCAATTAGTTGTCAGAACTAAAACTATTTTGTTCTTTCTTTGCACAAGGTTCATAATGTGATTCATCGCCTTCCACTAGGAGTGCTTGTAGAACCTCTTTCTTGAAGAACAAGTGCAGTAGATCAGTTCTTGTAAGACACTCACGGGGATCAAGTATTCCTGTCCATGGGGGATACTTGATCCCCGGGAGTGGTATACATGATCCCGGGAATCAAGTATCCCACTCATAAAGATAGCATTAGTAATTATATCCAATTATGAATGAAAATTAAAGCAAACAATGATACAAACTTAAATTACTTTCTTTATTGATAAAATTTTTTTATTTACACAACATTTACATCAAATTTTCTTTGGAAGCTAATAATGCCAGCTGTCCTGGCCGTTCCGCTGACGGACGGCTGCGGCAGCTTTTGTACGTCCACCCGGTCGACTTCGCTGACATCTTCTACTGTTGGAAAAGTGAAACAGCTGCCCACTAGCCCCTTCCGCCGCAAGAATTTTACTTTCAATGTATTTTCTTTTCGACTCAAAACTTTACCAACATAAAATTTGACCGTTTTTTTGGTACAGAACTTGACTAAAACGTAGTCTTCAGGCTCTGGTTCGGTGTCGTCAATAAGTCCTTCATCATCATTATTTGAAAGGAAATCAGAGCCACCGCTGCTATCATGAAGGCTGGGAAGATCATTCTCATCTTCATCAGTGGAGTTGAAAAGTTCAGTGTTTCTAAGTTTTTGAAGCTTCTCTTCTTTTTTTTTTGTTGATCGCGACTTCTTTACACTCAAAAAAATTTATAGGTAAAATTAAACAAAAAGAGAGTTTGATTTGGCGTCTATCATCCAAAATAGTTATTTTAACCTGTTAATAATAGTTGAATAGTATTGTTACAATTCGTTATTTAATTTTACTATATAGTAGTTAAAAAAATAGTTATCTAACTACTGCATAGGTTACAAACAGTCTTTATAAGTAGAGAAACAAATATGAAGTAAAAGAACTATATTAATAGTACTTTAACCATTAAAATTGTACCAGCACTATTTTGTAGTAAATAAACAAAAATATTATTTTGTAACAAACAGTTTAATTGTACTGTAACAACAACGGTTGTTTCGGTACTATTTTAAATAGTGCTTCTACAAAAAAACTTAGTAAGTGTACTATTATTGCTTATGGTAATAAGTTTTAAAGAAGAAGGGAATTAAGAAAAGTTTTAAAATTTATTATTGTTATATTTTAATTATAAAAATTACAAACACACCTAATCTAAAGAAAAAATTAAAATAAGTTAACTTAATAATAAGAACATGTTAGTTAATTATGTACATTTATAATATTTTGGTCGAATATAGCAAGTCCCATCACATAGTTTATGCATCGACACAGGAGCATAAAAAACGTTATTGGTACCTACAGCAATTGTGCTGTAATTCGTCGTTTGCTTAGGCAAAACATAATATGATTGATAATGGGTATCAAATTTACCTAATTTGATGTTTAAACAAATAAAATAGCATTTATTAGTGTTATCAACTGCAATATTAACAATCTTGTAAAGTGTTTTTAATTGTGTTGACAAGACACAAGAATTTATTTTATATAAGGTATTTTTATATTTTACCTCTTTAAAAAAATTAATTTCGGTTATATTTAAGTTTAAACGAGATAAACAATCGCCTAAATACTGTTCGATTTCATTATTATTAACCTGCAATATATTACGATTTTTAATTTGGAGGATATCGTCAGTATTTAAGCCCTTTTCAGTTAACAATCGATTAGAGAACTTCAACATGCATTTAATTCCTACTGTTAAGGGGATATTTTTTCGAGAATTCGTATTATTGGTATATGTTTTGAGATCTTTATGTTTTCCTTCAAAACGAAAACACCATAGATGTTTTAATGGACCCACCTGTTTTATTATACTTCCATAATGTATAAGAAAATGGTATTTCGGTTTTAATGTATTGCCAAACAAAAAAATATATAACATGTGATGCTGATTAATTTTGTTATTCAATGTTAAAATAATTTGCTCATTCATTTCATCTCTAAGTACAATATCTATAATTTCAATCAAAAGACAAATAAGTTTCCAATATTCATTATGTTTTGTAATCAAATCTCCTATAATAAGCGGCAAATAATGACAAAAAGTCCACATTTCCCTACCGGAAAAATGCAATTTTAAGTTTGTTAGATGTTGTATTTTTATAGATTGCGAATAATTACCAATTTCTGTTTCATCATATTTAAAAAGTTGCTTTCTACTGTTCAAAATTTCTAGGGAAAACAGTTTATCGTTATTAATTAAGTGTAAAAGAACTTGACAAATATCATAATGACATATGCCCTCGAAAATATCGTGCATCAGATCACAAGCAAAATTGGTTAAACGTGAAATGAATTTACCGAATTAAAAATTGAAGATTCTCTGATCCCGCTTAATTTTATTTTTTTTAGAAACGTCGTCTCCTTCTAATACATCTTCCTGATAATTTTCTGGAGTTCTAAGTTTATCTCTATTTTCTATGCAAAGAGATGAAATAAGCATTTGGTCACATTTGCAAAATCTGCATGGATAATTTGCTTTGAAACTTTTGGTAAAACCCAATAAAGAATTCAATCCTAAATTGTCACCAACAATAAGGCTTAATACAAAATAAACTTGATGTTTTCCTTCTGAAGTACTTAACAGTACTCCGTTATTTTCTAAATCTTGAATTTGACGTACTAGCAAATTTACGCAGGCATCGTTTCCGTGTTTGTAATCTACAGATTTAAACAATAACGCTACAAAAATATTTTCTAAAGATGACAAATAATGTTGTGGTAGAGTTGGAAAATTATAGTAAAACGCCGCTAAAGATTGTTGATGGGAACCCAATGCATTATTTATTTGGACATCATCATAATAAAGGACATATGGTATTACGATTTTACCTGTCATGGAAATAGTTTTATGTTTCCACAATTTTCCATTTATAATATTTTTTAGCACACCCGTTTTTTGATGCTCTTCGCATAAGTCTTCCATATTTTGGAGAGTATCCTTTAACACGTTAGGTAGTTCAAAAAATTTTTTAAATTGAAATTGCAATGGCATTATAATCCCTCTGCTAACTTTTTCACTTAATTCCAATGTATTATTTATAATAACCGGACAAACATTATGAATATCAAAGAGTTTAGGATGGCTGTAATGATTTCTTTCTTCAATTTTTTTTATAAACTTGTAAAAAGATGTAAAATTCTTAAACGGATTCTCACAAAAATTAACTATTTCAGTAATTATGCTAATTTGTTTTGAAGGTTCTAGGTTTGAAGAAATGCATTTTTTTAATTCTGACATTATAATTGACAATAAGTTTTCAGTTATAGAAGTTATAATTAATTCGACATCCACTCTAGTAAAACTAGATTTACTATGCAAATTAGAAACAAAACCTAATGCCGCTGCTTCAATATTTTCAAAAATTGAATCGAAATTAACTTTATCAGAATTACAATTATTACTATCAGAAACATTGCTAGTGGTGTTTGACAACAATGAAGGTTCTTCAGAAATATGCAATCTTTCTGTAAATTCGACTTGATTTTTTTTACAAAATTCACCGTGTTTGTAATGGCGTTTGAATGCTTTTAACGATTGAAATGTATGACTACATTGCAGACAATGAAAATTACCGGTTTGTTGAAATCCATGGAACAATTTAAAATGTCCTATTAACTGTATAACAGTGAAGTTGGTATAAATTTGTTTTTTTATGCACAAGAAACATTGAGGCATTTTATACAAAATTAGGTATTTAAATCGTTTAATAAGCAAAGCAAATTAGTATTGCTTATGTCAAATGATGTTTGAATTTTATAAATTTGTTTTTGAATAAAAGTCCAAACTAATTCAGATTCAGAAGAATACTTTAGATGCATAACATGATGAATTTTGAAGCAAATATCTAAAGCGCTTAAAAAGTTATCAAACTTGTATTTAATATTATCGAAATAAACATAAAAATTTGCAATGCTTCTTAACTCTTCTCCTATACCAATTATTAAAGGCTGAATAGTGCCGTTACGCTTAATAATTACTTGCCGGTGTTCAAATATTTTTCGTTCAAAATCGTTTGCCGTTAGAACATGTATAAAAAAAGTATCCTGTGAATCCTTGATAGTGGCTTTAGTAATAATTTTTTTTGTGTTGTTGACTTTTTTGTGTCTTATTGTGGGAGGCAATAACGCGTGTAATAAAAGTCCAATCATCAAATCGTAAGACGAATCTGTAAATGAAAAACTTAATTTTTTTTGTAATCACTTATTATTTAAAACTCACCATTTTTATCATTAGCTGTATTAACAATTTTTAGGAGATTAATATTTTGTTTATCTTTAATTTTCTCATTTAGAATTGGTATAATGCGGTCTTGAAAAGATTGCCAGTATTTTATTAAATTAAATACGTTATCGGGGAATAATTTGGTAAAATCTAAATCAATCTAAAATTTTTTTACTTATTCAATAAACATGAATTATTAATTTTATTCTTAACTTACTAAAGTAAATCCGTGTGGATGTTTAATTAAAGGCCAAAGTTCAATTAACTCCTTACATTTATTGTCACTACCTTCTATAATATGGTTTCTTCTTAATTGAAACGTTTCCTTCCACTTTTGCTTAACTTCGTTCCATGGTTCAAGATTAATGATAAGCCACAATCGAAAATTTTCTTGCTCTAAAACATAAGTAATATTGTAAAAATAACCTAAGTACAATAAAAAATTCAGGCTCACCTTCGGTATTGATCACAACCTCTTTTTCTGTAAGTGGTGTAGATTCTGGATTTTTTTTCGTAGTGGCAGCTGCTTGTATCAATCCTAATTTTTTTAATCGCTTGTTGGAATTGTAATATTTATCATATAAACGGCCCGATGGGACTTGATTGCTATTAATTTTGAAATAAATTTCCTGAAATGGAATGTTTAAAAAAATGAGTAATTAGAATTTTATATTTATAAGAAACATACTTGATCGTCGTTGAAAAGATCGTGAATTTCTTTGCTTATGGAGAAAAATTGGTCCCGACTTATTTTCTTAAAATTTTCGTGGTGATAAGAAATTATAGCGTCAACTATGATTTTTCTCGAGACATCGTCCAACTTTTTATGTAAATTAAAGTAGTTCAAAACGTATTGTCCGTTTGGAAAAGTTTTAATAATTTCTAATACATTCTGCAAGACAATTGTTGTAAATTTGTTGCATATACAGTTTGTCAAAAGAGTGACGGAACACCTGAATAACTTCTTCTTTATTGTTAAGGACAGTAACGAGAAACACCGAGACCGGCGAGTACTCCCATCTACACTCTCGCCCTGTCTCGGCGAGAGTGTACAGCAGGCATTAGAGTTGGTGTCATTGTAGGTTAAACCAGAAACGGAAACTAATTTTCCACACATTAAAAATAAGAACTATAAATGGCGAGGTAAATCATCTTCAAGCGTCCTCTTTCTATTTCTAACAATAAAGAAGATATTCAGTTGTTCTGTTACTTATTTGACACCCTGACTCACCCAAGGTTTTTGAAAAATTTCAGACCGTATTGATACAGTGGGAGTACCAGGTGTGGTAACTGTAGAAATTCCTCCCTATAAGCAAAAGAGTCAGACATGCTGGCGATAATATTTTTTGGCTTACTTACCACCTCAATTTTCCAATCAAATAATTTTTTACGGAATTCAACCCTTAGGCCCAAACTATAATCGCATAACAATTCCTTTACGTCTTCTCCAGTTAATAATTTTAATCGTTGTAATGTTATTAGCTGTACTAAAACATAATTATTGCTGTTGAATAATTTAAGCCGAAAGTTGCTAAAAATATATTATAGCGCAATACATAAAATTCATTGTAGAAAGTAGAAACAGACTATACCTATTATTTAAAATAAAAATCAGGGTTCTGAAGAAAGGGCGGGAAATGTAACAACGCCATCATTATATATTTGCAAATTTAAGGTAACGGAGTAATAATTAAATAGTGACTAAGTAATTAACAAATAAAAAAGTACCTACTGATGCTTAATTATGTATCAATTGGTTATTTAAAAAAATTGAACTTCAATGTTATTACTAGAAAAATCATAGAATGCCGGTTAATTTGCTGCATAATTGTGGCGGTATTATAATGGTGGACGTGACATAGGAAATTTACATTCGACTTACACTTACCTTGAAGTAATGAAAACAAATCTGGAAAGCCCCAGTTAGCTAATAAATTTTTTAATTCTTCGTCTTCAGGTTGTAGCGCCCACGAATTATCACTAATATCTAAATTAGTGTAAGTGGGTCCAGCACCGTACGAATCTGCTGAATTCATTATTTATAAAAAATAACTTTAAAATTTTTAAATTTCACTTCACGAAGTACTATGTAGTCACTATGCACACACAGGACGTTTCTGTTATAAATAAAATAACTGATACATAAGAACTGCCTGGAAACGGACGTTATCACCATTAAGGCCAGGTTAGCAGAAAATTCTATCAACTTCATTGAATAAAGTAACACCATGGCAAAATGATAATTTAAACAGTATTGTAGCTGCACTATTTTCTTGTTAGAATTAACAATTTTTATTGGTCGTTCCAGAGTTTTATTCATCAACAATTTTAAAATGTTTAAATTAAATATAGTTAACGCTTAGTCGTATAATAAGCATTCTTTGATTTAACGAAATTTCCAAATGACAATTTAACAATATTGTTAATATACTTTTTCTTAATAGTATGGAACAATTTTTTTGGTTGATATCGATGTTGTTGCTTAACATTTTCTGATTGTTTAAAAGAACAATATAACATTATTTATTTTAAACGAATATAATATTTATTTTGACCAAAATTATCAAATTGTTATACAACTATTATTTTCGATTAAAATAACCTACGAAATTTCTCTGAGTGTAGCTTTCTTCTTAAGAGCAAGTTCTTCAATTTCAGCTTGTTCAGGTGAATCAGTCAGAATACGAGAGCGCCCCCGTTTTCTACCTCGAGATGACTGCACACGAGGTGCTGCCTTGGGATATATATGGCATGATGTCTTGCGGTGAAAGATATACGACAGACATATTTGATGATGTACTAGGCGTTGACTGTATTGGATCCGAAACTGATTCATGGATCAAGGTTGGGTCTGGACGGTCCGTGACAGCGCTGGTCATAAATTCATCGTCGGTAAATATGTTTGCATTTATTGGCCATATTCCTGCTACTTTGAATCCACTTATTATGTTGTTCGGCGCCATGGCTCGAGGGAAGGCTTCTCCAAGGAGTTCGGCAATGTCGTATATTGTTATAGTTCTCCCAGGAAATTTGAGCATAAAAGTGGATGCTGCCTGGGAGTAGTAGGTCTTCAGTGGACCAAAAACGGTGCGGTCTAAAGGCTGTAGCTTATGAGAAGTGTGCGGCGGAATTGTTAGCACAACAATGCCGTTGGCTCTCGCGTAATTTACAGCCTCTAGTGAGCAGTGGCTCTCATGATTGTCCATTATAATCAGGTGCTTCTTGTCCTTGTTTGGCTGAGCATAATGAACAAAGTGTTCCAAGAACTTGAGGAACCCAGCACAAGTCATCCATCCACTTGAATGTGTAGTTGCATTGCTGCCAGGAGGTGCATGGTTTAGGAACCTGTCCTGCCAGTTTTTCTCGGAAATATGAAAGGAGGCATGTGGCCACCGACAGCACTGATAGCAACACACACCGTTACCAGCTCGCCTCGTTCCGCAGAAGTTATTTTGCCAACCTGCTTCGATCCTTTCACGGCAAGGATTTTTGCAGGTTTGTGTACTGTAGTGAGGCCGCTTTCGTCAATATTCCATATTCGTTCGGGAGGAAACTCGCACCTCGCATAAATGTATGTTAATTTTGTGAAAAATTCACCAACTGTGTGGCGATTAAATGCTGTGCTTCGTGCCAAGCTTGTGGCCTCTGGTGTCCTCAATGCCAATGTAGAGTTTCTGTCTAGAAAACCTCGGTACCAGTCTCGGCCAGCTTGTTGGTTTTTATCCCAGGCTGGGGGATATGGTATCTTATTTGTTGCAGCATAGGAGTATGCATTATATGCAGAGTATAACATTATTTTATTTAATGTTTTGAAACCCTCGTTTTTGGAAAATACATGGTCGCATTTGAGTTTTACTTCTTGGCCATTGGGTCCCGGTACTTTGGTAATTAAGTTCTTAAAATCATTGATTAAGTTTACAGACTCCAGCAAAGGCATTTCTCTCTTTTCTAAGGATTTTATAAACACGCTTACAAATTCATAATGTAATTTTAAGAATGCCAAATTATTTGGTAGCTCGTGTTTCCTTAACACTGTTTGGCAATCCAATATTGATTTGCTTGCTATCTCGGGAAATTGGTTCACAACACTTTTAAAATTTTCGAAATTATTGGCATAATATATCGCCGCGTTTAACCAAGTTCTCCATCTTGTTAACACTGGTTCAGGCGTTAGTGGAACATTAGGCAATCTTTCCTTGAATATTTGTATTCGCACAGGCGCATTTAAAAACACTTTTTTCCCTGTTTTTATTAAATCATTCACTAACGGAAAACTCATTCTGATTGTTTCTGCTATTCGGTTCAGTCCATGAGCTAAACATGTGCAATGAATAAGATTTTCGTAAAATATTTTTATGTTAGAAGCAGCTTTGATCATGTAAGGTGCTGCATCTGATAGCATTAACAAAATTTTATCAGTTGGTACTGCCTCCGGCAAAAAAAAGTTCGTTAGTCCATCGAAAATGAATTTTGATATAGTGTTACTGTTAGTTTTGTTTAGTTCCTTTTAGTATAAGAGCTAGCAACGTTTTCGAGAAAGAATTTTAGGTCAGCTGGTCTTTTGATAATCATTTTCTTGTTGAAGCATGATAGGGATGCGGCACATCTGGCTGCTGGGAACGGTTGCGTTTCCTCTGCGCATCTCATTTGTACAGGTACAAATTTCGTATTTTCAAATCATTTTAGGATGAAATTTTTGAATTTCATAATTTTCTATATCCTTTTAGCAATATAAACTCAAAGTGCCAGACAATTTGGTCGTTGCTAAGTCGGTGCCAGATACTATTTTAATAATAAAAAAAAAATTATTTTTAAACGATTTTAGTATAGCTGAAATTTTAATATGATATAGTACTGTAATCAAAGAACCTAAAATTAATTTGCCAGACAGATATTCAGTTGTTTAAGAAGGAGCCAGACCGATTTAAGTCTCGGAGACAATAGGTGAGTTAGAAGAGTACGGTAAATTATAAGACGGTTCCGCGAGAGAGATAGCTATATAGCTATTATAAAGAGCAGCAGGAAACAGAAAAATATTTAAATTAAGTTTTTTATTATTATAGATTAGAATTTCAGAACATTCAGGAGAAGTTGGCTAAGGTTGAACAACTGGAAGAGCGAATTTGTCAACAAGACAAAGTTATAACCTCTCTTAAGGAGGAAATATCAAAAACAAAAGATGCAGTCGAAGGAATAACCTTAGAATAGCAGAAGGAATAACCTCCGTATCTTTGGTGTAGAAGAATTGCCAAAAGAAGAAACAAACATGATTGTGTTAGAAATAATAAGAAGCATGCTAAAAGTAGAAGTTAATATCAATGACATTGAGAGAAGTTATCGAATTGGAAGGGCTTGAAACGAAATTGAACTTTCTCCTGCGGGCGAGCCCAACTCTCTTCTCACGCTGGAAAACCAGCTTTTTTTGTGAGAAAACCCAACGATGGTAAAAACTAGCTGTATCTGGCGGAAGCCAGGGGGTGATTCTACTGCGGATCCTGCAACTAGATAGCTCCCCAAAAAAAAAACACCACGTAATATAAAAAGTAGTTATTTCTCCAAATACAAGGGAGATCCAAAAATGTAGTACAAAAATGTTGTCGCACAGTATTGCTATCGCAGTGATGTTAAAACGACTCAAACAAAAGTTCCTGTGCACTGATGTCGAAAGGTGTAAAGACAAAAACAATCGTCCAATATGACGACAAAAAAATTACACTCCGTTCAAACGTAACCCGTGGGATAAAAAGTAAAAATAGAGCACTTACCCAGTAGCTACAGGCAAATTTACAAAAATGGACCTTATACAGAGGTACTTTCCGCCCACCGGGTTTTTGCAGTAAAAATAACAAACACTTCCACACTTCTCGGCTCCGGCACCCGAACAATGGAGTATGATGAAGCAAAAAACGGGAATTCTCCAAAAATTGTTGCGGTTCTCCTCATCCACGGAAACTTCAGCAGTCGGCGAATCGAGACAAATAAAAGAATAATATGGATGGATAGAATTTCCAAAAAATTACTGACGTTAAATGCGACTCCAACAGATGGTCATAAAATGCCACTTACAACAAAAGGAATTGGAATAAGGTGCTTCCTACTAAAAGAGCAAAAATCAAAATCTACCGCAACCAATAAACGGGAGCTTACCCAAAAAAATCACGAGGAGATTGAGCAAAAAAATAAAACGAAAAATCGTTTGGTAAAAGTAAAAATTCACCTAATAACACGTTTCAAAACCTATCGCTTTTGCCCAGTGTTCCCTATCTTGCAACCGATAAACACAAAATAGACAGGACCGCACTTAGCGTAAAACAAATTTAAAAAATTTGTTACAGGCTGATACATCAAATCCGCGTCCCCGTGATATATTAGTTAGATTTCTATCATATGGATCGCGGAGTGCAGTAATTTGTAACAGGAAGCTGTTGAAGAGTAAAATAAAATAAAAATAAAATAAAATTTCATCACATAATAGAGCAGAATGACTAAAATCACGACGAAATTTGGCTTTCCACTTTTGAAAACACAACTAATAATCATGAAATTACACAAAATTTGGTTACGAGAACAACGCCGTTTTAAATTGCATCTCCATTAACAAACTCGGAAATTCTCGAAGAAATGGATGGTGAAGACATTGTAAAGTACATCAAAGCCCAGAGATTACGATGGTGGGGACACATAATGAGAGCTAATAACGAGGAAATAACAAGATCGATAATGTCATGGAAACCCATGGAAGATCGTTCGAGAGGAAGACCAAAACTAAGATGGTGCGATGGAGTAACAGATGATCTCAAGAAAATGGGAGAAAGAGAATGGCGGCAGAAAGTGATGGATCGCACAGCTTGGAGAAAAATAATAAGAGACGCTAAAACACACAAGGACCTTTAATAAAGTGTAATCACGAGGACCAATCCACCTCAAAAAATGGATTTTGTAAGTCCTTAACGGACAGCTAAATTGTTCTGCAATGTAACGCTAAATATTATTATTATTATTAAAACGCGCAGCAAACGGTACCTACTTTAATCTTGCAATAAAGATCAATAGTACCGCAACAATAATCAATAGTGCCGCTTGCACTTTTATCAAAATATATCAATTCAATATGGCACGTTTCATTTGTAATAAAGCAATGTACTTGACGAATGTTGACATCCAGTTACTATATAATATTCTGTATCTATATCTATGTAGATAGTCGTAGCTATCTCTCTCGCGGAACCGTCTTATAATTTACCGTACTCTTCTAACTCACCTATTGTCTCCGAGACTTAAATCGGTCTGGCTCCTTCTTAAACAACTGAATATCTGTCTGGCAAATTAATTTTAGGTTCTTTGATTACAGTACTATATCATATTAAAATTTCAGCTATACTAAAATCGTTTGAAAATAATTTTTTTTTTATTATTAAAATAGTATCTGGCACCGACTTAGCAACGACCAAATTGTCTGGCACTTTGAGTTTATATTGCTAAAAGGATATAGAAAATTATGAAATAATTCAAAAATTTCATCCTAAAATGATTTGAAAATACGAAATTTGTACCTGTACAAATGAGATGCGCAGAGGAAACGCAACCGTTCCCAGCAGCCAGATGTGCCGCATCCCTATCATGCTTCAACAAGAAAATGATTATCAAAAGACCAGCCGACCTAAAATTCTTTTTTTTGCGACGTTGCTAGCTCTCGTACTATTTGTGCTTATTAAAAACCCTTTGCTCGAAACCTCTTCATTTAGGGGTCCTATAATTAAATTTGATATGTACCATCCACAAGTGTCAGTTGTTTCATCAACACTAAACCAAACGTGATTGCTACCTATAATGTTTCTAATATCCTGAATGGTTTCTTTGTACACAAGATCAACATAATTTTTGCGTAAGGTACTTTCGTCAGGAACGCGGCGATTACAATATTTTTCCAGGAACGTTTTAAAAGAATTGCTTTGTAATTTGTTTAATGGTATATTCGATTTTAGTAACGCTTTACACAAATCGAAATGAAACTCTTTTTGTTCATCACAGGACGAAGATGAAGCTAAGGACTGCGTAATTGTTTGTTGTTTTTTTGATGTTTTATTGTGCTTTTTTAAACGTTCTTTATGTAGCATTGTTTTCACGTGCTGGATAATGTGGTATTTTTTATCGCATTGGAACCTTTAAAATGAATAAAATGAAACAATATAATTAATGTATAAGCACTCAATTCACAAACTAGGTTTAAATACGGTAAACAGTTCGACTGTCTTGGTTTGAACGCTGGTCGACAACCTAACCAAGTATTGCTTTTAATTTCGCCTAGTTATGCAAAAATTATAGGCTTACGAAGCGAAATGCGTTACGACAAGTTTCATTTACCTTATCTATAGTATACATTTCTTTGGCGTTTTTTTAAATATAATTAAATCTTGTCGACGACCAGTTTTTAAATAGATCCAGGAGTTGAAATTCAGAGAAACAAAGCTTCAAATAAGCACAAAATTGAAAATAGGCACGAAATGCTCAAAAAGGCATAAAAAACTTTGTATCAAATGATCACATTCTTTATAAATCGTGCACATTTTAAGATAATGTATTGCTGCCTTAAATATTAACCATAAGCATAATGGAAGGAAATCCGGTCTCTAGTTATAACTTTCAATATTGTTTTGTTAAAAACCACCAATCTTTGCTTAGCTTCTCATAAATAGGCTTGATTGCAGTTAAAACATTTGGGGGTAAAGGCGAATAATCATGTTTGTACGACATTAGCTCTTCATTTGCTAAAGCACGATGCCAGTTACACTACGATTCAGCTCCACTAGGGCGCCTGCTATGACAGGGGTTGTTGTCTGTTGAGCTATACTGCCCTCCTTAGCCAACATGACGTAACTCAATATTTACACATTGTGAGATAAATAGCATTTTGTGCAATTCATTTCAGCACAGCTTATTTTTTGTAATTTTTTTCAGTTGTTGTCTATTTAGTTCTTTTAGGCAAATGCAAAAACGATGCTATAAAAAATTTCTAAAAAATCAATTAATTTATAGAAAAAATCGAGATATGTCAATTTTGTTAAGGAAATGGATAACAATTATTTAAGTTACGTTATTATTATTATTATTATTATTATAGTTTATGTTAATTTCGCTATAAAACCAAAACAGCAAACGAAGATTTCATTTACATAAATTTTTTTTATTAAAATGTAACAAAATTTAAAAACATTCAATATTTCTATTCTATGTTGCCCAAATCGCTTTATGCATATTTTCAACTGAATCATAATTCCGCCGTATCGCTAAACCGTAATATACAGTCAACTTATCTATCAACTTAGAAGTTAATTTGCCCTTGCCACCAAGTCCTTTTGTCTTTTTTTTAAGGATTTGCATTTACGACGTCAGAATAAGTGTTGGAATCGCCATCAATGATTATAATACTCTTGTGACCACTTGAACATTTCTACAATCGCATCGACTTCCATCTTGCTGGATTTATAGTTTGACGGACTGTAAGCGTAGACGCACTGGATACGTAACAAACGGACTTTAAAATATTATTAAATTTACAAATCGACGGAACGGAATTTTTGCGCATGGTAGAAGTGGTAGAAGTTATACCTAACCTACAAATTTTTAAAATTCATAACAGCTTTTATTGTCATAAACAGCTTGTGTTGGTTTGAATTATAAATTCTAAATATTCATCAGTAATTTATTAATATTCATCAGTAGTTCATATTGTGCTTCGTTTTTTGTTTCACGATGGATAACGAAATACATGAAGGTAATATGCTTTTTGTTAAATTAATTAAAAATTAAACGAGCTAATAATATTTATATTTAGGTATGCTTTACGGGAAACATATTAATATTCAAGCTCCTCCAAAAACTGGGTCCCTTTTCTTCAATTACAAGAAAACCTTTAGTATTGTGTTGATGGCAGCCTCGGATGCCAATTATGTATTTACTTTGGTAGATATTGGGGCTTATGGATCCCAAAGTGATGGGGGTATTTTTAGGCATAGCGTGTTTGGTGAGCGTCTGGAATCTCAAACATTAATGCCCGGTTTCATAAAACTTTTAACAAACGATTAAGTTACCACTTTTGTTGACATTTGTTATTAATACGTTTGAAGATTTAAAAAACCTATAATTATGTCAACTTTTAAAAATGATCTTCAGAAGCACGGGTTCTTCTCGGCATTTTTTAATTCTAACGGATGCGCGCTTGCTACTCTCCGCGCTGTATCTCGAGAAAGGCCGATGATACAAAAAAATGCGTGGTATGAAACTTGTAGATAATTTTAATAGTAGATAATTTTATTATCTGCAAGTTATATAATGAACTTCAATAATGTATTTCACCTAAGAAACGCGATAATTGCAAAATACCGATTTTCGTGACCTTTGACCTTCAATATCTTGGGACGCGAACACGAGATTATATGAGACTTTTCTACCAGTATTTGTAATGCCAAAACAAAGGTTTATATCAATTTACAGCTTATTCCCTCTCATTCCGAGGTTTGCCCTTTATTTTGCCTTATTTGACTGGACTAAAATACCTTGATTGAGGGTTTCATTGTTTTGATGGTAATCACCATCTAAATCAAAGGTATTATTCAACGGTTCAAACTGTTCCGATGAAAGGTTGGCCAACAATAGGGCATGATGGTTTTGCTGAAGAGGTGTGTAATTTCCTCCTCCAGTTTTTTTCAATTCTATACTTGGTCATGACGTCGTGCTGCAATTGCAGCATCAAAGTCAGACATGTCATTACTGCCTCCAGCTTGACTGTCTTTATAAGCAGTAACCTGCAATATTTCACATTTAATCAAGTATTAAATAAAATTAACTGCACTTACTTTGTTATCCGCTATCACCGTCTTCAATTTTCGCTTCCAATTATCGTAAGCGTGTTTTAAATTTTTTGTATTTCTTTGATGGAATCCTAAGCTGTGTACTCCCTTGTTATGGCATCCCATGCGGCATTCTACTGTTTAACATTTGCCCCATCCGTTTGCTTTTCTCGATGATGGGATATTTACTAACAATGCGCAAAATTTCCTCCTTCTCCTGTGTACTGTAGTTCACAGCACGCTTCACTTGTGGAAATGGAATTGGATAATTCATTTTTACGATAGGTACGCTTTAAAAATTATAAAAACTTCAAAAATTTATGGACAAAAAATATTTATGCAATTTTAATTGACACGTCACTTGACGTTACTTAATTGACGTTAATAAAAATTTCTAAATTAAAATAAAATAAAAATAAAAAAACCATGAAAAGTAAAATATTACTACGATGTTACTAAAAAAATTAACGAAATATCTGGTAACATTTCGTTACTGAATTTAACAAGAGATATGCTTTATGAAACTGGGCAAAATTTAATTGCTTGTTAAAGTTAACAAACCATTAGGTAACGAATGATTAGAGCAGTCTTTATGAAACCAGGCATAAATGGTCCTTTGGCTAATGAAATTCCCAACACCAATATTAAATTTCCGTATGTGTTCGTTGCTGATGAAGCTTTCCCCCTAAAGCAGTACAAAATGCTTCCATATGCAAAAACCAACCTAACTCTCAAACAGCAGATTTTTAATTATAGACTGTCGAGGGCCCGTAGAATTATTGAAAACACGTTTGGAATTTTAGTGGCCAGATGACGAATTCTCAAGCAAACTATTATTGCCGATGTGAAGAATGTGGACAATATTAATAATAAGTCATCAACTGTATCATCTGGGTTAGTTGATTTTGTTGAGCTTCTTGTATTTCGAGAAATTTTCTAAATTGCGTGTCGTCCATTTTGTAAAATGTCCTTGTAGTTTCTGATTGTGATATTTCTAAAAACTAATTGTTTTTTATGATTTAAATTTACCCCGTTATTGTAGATAAGCGTTGATTATCGATTTAAACATCCTCGTCGCCAGTATGTTGTGTTATCGTGGTTTCTTAAGGGTAAAATGTTAGTTGAAATCAAACGTGCAAGTTGTGCTTGTAATCTGTATGTATTCTGCTATCAATAATTATCATTACTTTTGCAAGTTTGCCAGTGGTGTAACATACTACAGTTATTTAATCATCAAGCTGTTTCTTTAATCCTATACTCACTTTCTGGGCTTAAAGAATGCATTTAAAAATGACATTGAATCTAAGTACTCCCATTGTGGCGTAACAGGGGCTCCGGAACCAGAAGGCAATGTCTTTTTCTCCCTTTCAACCTTGTTTCTTAAATTTAGCCAGATTCTCTGGCAATCTCACACTAAAAACATAATAAAATGTAAAAAATGCACATTTACAAGCAGTGCAAGAATCCAATAATTAGGTTGTTTACTTCGATTCATTTAAACTAGATAAACATACCGGTCATTTGCAGATCTTCTGAAATTTGTTTCCAACTATTAAGTTTCATTTCGGCATCTTGAAAATTTCGGTTTGATTTATCGTACAGGTGTGGATAACCTCGAATCAAATTTATTAACATTTCGTATTTATCTAAAATATTAAAATTAAATTATGAGAATTCTTTTTTTTAAAGTATTACTTACCGCTCATTTTAACAAATAAGTAATTATTAAAACAGGAATACTAATAATAAAACAAAAAAGTCAATAATAAAACAGAAATACTAATAATAATACAAAAAACTCAATAATAAAACAGAAATACTAATAATAACACAAAAAACTCAATAATAAAACAGAAGTACTCAACACAAACAACTTTACTTAAATGGAGAGGAGCGCACATGTAAGAAGGAACAGCTGACAGTGACAGCCACGTCACACAGAATTCTTTCTTTTGATTGGCCGGACGCAAGAAACGCATTGCAAAAGATGAAAGTTGGTTATCTCTTCCGTTCCAGACCGTTTCACTTACGCTGCGTCATGCGTTTACGTTCATTTATAAACAAGAGTACATAAATTCTATAGTTGATTTTTATGCAGTGCGTGTACGCTTACAGTCCGTCAAACTATAAATCCAGCTTTACCCGAAGATCCTTGATGATTTGTCAAACATTGTTCTTCATGTCCGTGGAACCATTCTTCGTGTTCTACAGAACCTTCTTTCTTTTGCCAAAACTCACACATTTTGCAATATGCGCTCTTGACAACAATATCAATAATTTTGCCAGTGTGATTCCCAATAATGGAAGAAACATCGAATAAAGACGTAAATCCGGGCTTTTTCCATGTTTTCCACAGTTAGTTCGGTTGTTTCCTTTACATTTTTTACTTTTTTCAAGATTCTACTACTTCTTCTTTTACGGCTTTTTTAAAAAGCATTTTAGCAACATTTTTAATATAACCGTGCATATTTTTTTACGATAAGATCATATGTGCTGTGGTAAAGAAATTGTTGCAGATCCATGCAGCCGCAGAACTTTTGAGCAACTTTTAATCCTATTCCCAGTGTTCTCGTTGCAAATATGAAACGCCGATTTATTTCATATGAATGTCGAACGAAAGGGCTTGAAGTAATGTTACGAGGTACGCACTTATCACATATCAATACAATTTTTAAACCGAGACTCGCCTACTGGAGGTTTGGAATGCAATGTTTCCATTACTACACGTTTTGCACTTCACAAAATTTGAAATTTCCGTAAATACGGTGATAAAGTTTAAAATTCTGTATTCTATTGTTTTGTCACAGTATCTTCTTTCTGCATTTTAATTTTTTTTGCACTTACGTTTTCACTGCACTTCACTGTTTTCGGTTTCTTTTTATCGGTCCCGATTTCCTTGTAATACCCTGAGGTTCGTAATTAAAATTACAAACTGGTACCGTTTGTCGCTGCCACCACGTCCATTTCTTGGGAACGGGATAGACGAGCCCGTTTGCTGGATTTCTGGTAGTGTGGTCGTTTTAGAAGCGCAGGAATTAACCCAAACAAAGTCTCTCGTTTGTAACACAAAAAAAAACAATAATAATCGTTTTGATTGATTTATTAAATTAAAAAAAAATTAAAAAATAAAAAGGAGTGGATTTGTTGTTTGAATTGACGCGAATATTTTTATTTGATTTATTTATTGTGTTGTTGTTGGTCTGGCTACCGTACAGCGGGGCTCTTGCACGGCTCCTTCCGAGTTTAAAGATTGATTTTGATTAAGAGGCGCATTAATTGAATTTGAATTATTGGCATTATTACGCGCAGGGTTATAATTATTGTAGGTCGGGCGTTGATTGTTACCGTAATTGTAATTGTTATTAAAATTTCTGTTAGTATATCCGCGATTGTCCCGTTCAAAATTCGTTTGATTGTAGGAATAGTTTCTTGGATTAAATTCGCGGTTGTTCGCGTTAAACTCTCGGTTATTTGCATACGTATTTGGGTAATTATTGTAATTTCTCTGGTATGGCACATTTTGTTTTGTATTGGGGTCCATGTTATACATTGGTCGTTGATTATTAAAATTTGAATTATTATTATAATTGTTATTGTTATTATTATGTCGATAATTATTATTAAAATTGTTGTAGTTAATGCTGAAATTTCGAGGTTGCGTATTGTTATTATAGTTGTTGCGGGGTCGAGTCGTTTCCATTAAATTTGGGGGTCGCGTTTGCTGCGTATCGAATTGTGTTACATTAATTGGCGTTATTCGCGTTTTAATTATAGAGTCGTTAATTTCTTGCATTTTTGCGATTTCTTCCGCTTGGTCTAACGTGGTATCGGGGTAACGCATGAGTGTGACACCTATTTCCTTTAAAATTTCTTTCTTTAACCCTATTTTGAATTGTGTGATTAAGGATTTCGCGGATTTAAACTTTATACCGGGTTTTTCTTCTTATGTTGCATTTATCAAATCTTCACTTAGTGCTTTACAACCCAGCATTTTTAACCTCATGACAAATTGAGACACTGATTCATCATGTTTTTGATAACAACGATGTAAATTGTTAGCAGCTTCTCCTGGAATTTTTAATTTTTAATTTGCTAAATTGTTTTATGATTCGCGATTTAAATTGTTCATAATTTAGTCGTTCTAGTTCAGGGTCAGATTTTAAGTATTTTAACGCGGTGCCGTTTAACCTATATTTTACAATTTTTAGAGTTGTTGAGTCGTTCCAATTTTCTAGTACTTGAAGCGCGTCGATTTTTTCAAAATAATATGTTGGATTTGAAGTTCCATTGTACCTATCGACGGTGCCGGCTAACATTCCTAAACTTACGTTCGGTATCGCTGGACCAATGTTGACCTTGTGGATTGATTCATCGTCGCTTTCATGAGGGGTTGCCATTTTAATTTAAGTGTTTTAAATTTTTTAGAAAAGATGAAAGAATTGGGGACTAATTTATTTACGTTTTGATAATAATTTACGATAATAAAAAAAAATTGTTAGTAACAATTAATTAATTACAGTTATATTTATACGAAATTTTGAATTAACATGTGCTAAAGGGGTTAATTATACGAATTATACAATTATTACGTTTTGAGTCGGCCTAAAAAAATTTTTTCTATTGAAGTTTTATGCTTAGTGTTTTGCTATCAATAAAAAAAAGATTTTAATAATTTTGAATTAATAAAATAATAGAAGAAATAAAAAAATGAATAGGTATGTTTTTCTGCTAAATTTTATTATCTACATTTTCGTTCCTATACATTTTTTTATTTTAACAAACCGTTTCCGAGATATAGATGACAATATTTTTTTCATTTTGCAGAGTCTTGTTTAAGTCGCTGTCAGTTAGAAACGGCGCGACAAAATAGAAAAATACATAGAAACAAAATTGAAGGCAATGAAATTTTCAACAAAATATGTTTTAAAAATTTTTCTGAAAAATCAATTTTTATATGACAAAAAACGGCTTCAAAATGTTCAATTTACATTGATAACATAGGAGTGGACGGATATTTTCTTTAGTAACTGTATGTAGTATATTATTATAATTATTTAAATTTGTTAACTCGTGAAAATCTATAAAACATAGATTAAAAATTAAAACGAGTTAAATAAACGATAACAGATTGGATTAATAATTCTTTAATATTTCGGCACTGATTGTGCCAATCTGTTATCGTTTATTTAACTAATTTTTAATTTACTTTTTGAATATTATTATAAATACACTGTCGTACACTGTATTACAATTTTTTTTGCACAAAATCCCAACCTACCGAACAGCCTTAATAAAAGTCTATTATAATATGTATGCCTCGAAAATTTTCTTGCAAAATTTTCACGGTACATCCGGAAATGTTTGTTTCGGGCCTCTGGTGCCTCTTCCGATAATTGTCCTATGGGTAACACAGCATTTTCAATGATTGTATCACCATGCATTAAAATCTTCTGCATGGATGGTGTCTTCAGATGCCACCCATATAACCGAATTTTGCTGTTTCTAGTGCATATTCGTCATATTTTTTTATGTTAAAACAACCAACCCGCCTTAAGGGCGTAGTCAATAATTTCACCTGGAATCGGTGGTATCCAGTAATTATATTTAGTTGTTGCCCGCTAGGACACGAAGTCACCAGCCCCTGCTTGCTTATAAGCTTGCGGAGGCAAAGGGGGTGGATCGAACTTCTCGTGGTTAATTGCCTTCCCTGCAAAGAAATGTGAACAAAAGGAAACACAATTTGATCAACAAAATGTTTAATGACTTTAGCAGATTGACTCGTTATTACAACTTCCAACGTATATAAATTTGACTCGGCTATCTTCAACTTTTGAGTCACCGACAATTGCGATAATAAAAATATGTGTTCGTCTGCACAAAATCTAACGATAAATAAGTGACTCACCAGTACTGATTGTCTTACAAAAAGTAATACGACAGGGTGTACCGCCAGCTTCTGTACAGGAACGATGCGAGTTGAAAATTCCAGCACTTGCCAATGACTTCCTGATAGCTCTACAGGTGAACAGATGACCTTGCGATAACTGAACAGCAATCGTCTTCTATCTCCAGCAACAGATGGTTCGGTGTGAAAAACTTGTACACTCGGAAAACTTGATCGCGAACAAAACAGGTACCCAGGTAGCAAAACCACAGACAACTTTCGCATAGGAACTCTTTACGTGGCTCGACAGATCTTAAAACTGGCTCTCGTGCTTGAGCGAAGTTATAAATTCTTGTACTATAACAAGTTATTGCGTTTGGCGTTCTCGGGAACTCACACGGATTAAAACTCATAGAAATTTAACTAATTACTACTCCGGAGTATCACCTCTAACCACAACATAAACGCACGACCTCCTCGTTTCTGATCCCAATACCCAAAAGCCCCCAAAAATTAGCTTTACGCCGAGACCTTGAGGGCGCTTAGTACCTTTCAAGAACGCTAAGGGCCGAATTCCATTAGCGTCGCGTTTGGGAATTCTGAGTGGGTAATTATTTACATAATTCCGTTACAATGTCTATCCTTGTGGCCACTTGCAATGGTTTCCAAAATTACTTTAAGTTTGTATAATAGAACACGATAAATTCCTGTTATCTCAGCTGCCAAACTGGTGTTTTTGAAGAATCTGCGGCTAGTGTTGGCGTCATTACTATTTCCGTAGTTACCTTTTGGCATATCTATTAACAATCCCGTTTCTGTTCTAAATCTTTTTTGGATTTGTAATTTTGTCTGTGCCTCGACGATTTTTTATCTTCTGTTCGTTTTTCTCTATATTTCTTAATGTGCAATTTATGGGCTGAGACTTTCATGTCCTTGTCCGGTTGTTATAAATTATCTAACTTTTGTATTTCGGCTTTTATAATGCTACTGCAAGAACCCGAATCTAATAATAATTTACAATATTTGCCATTTAATAATAATTCTATGATGCACGGCATTTCTTCTACATTTGAATTTATATTGGGTATGGGGTAAGGTAATTTGGAATTTCTAACGCGAATATTTGGGTACGATTTATTTACAAAGTCCTTTGGGCACCTGTTGTGGTTCGAGGGGTAACGACAACAGCATCTGAGTTTAAAGACTCTTGTCTTGAATTATTTGCATTTCCTCTGTCTTTCATCTTATTGTCAAGATCGTGGTGAAAAGAGAAATGTTCATCCTTAATTGCTGTTAAGCTCCACTACGATGGACAATTTGCAGGAATGAAACCTCGGTCAAAACGAAAGTGAGGGAATGCAAGATCCTCTTGAGGAAAACGAAGATGGAAGAAATAGTTGTTGCAAGAAAAGTTCCAGTAAGGAAGCGAGCAAAGAGAACGACCGCCACGGAAAACATTGCAGGTAGCCGCGAAGCATACTATAAAGAAAAATTAGAAATTGAAAGGCAGATATTTGAAGATTTAAAAAATAGGAATAAGTTAATTGAACTTTCTTCAATTCGTTCCTTTCAACGTAATTTTAAAAACAAAGGACTGTCTTCATGTGTTTCAGTTTTTGCAAATAAAATAAAATATATTTTTCAAAGAGTTTACATTTGTAACGTGTTTGCTACCTTCTCCCTAATAACACGATCCTCCTCTTCATCATAATCATTTTCATTAATTGGGATTACATGATTTTGTAGGTTTCCTTCTTTATTTGTAATCAAGTTATCTTTTATTGCTATATTATGAAGCACACATGCTGCCCTGAAAAAGTGAACAATGAATCTAATATTTCTTAATTTGAGATGGTACATTTGTGGATTTTTTTTTATATTCTGAAGCAATGTTCTACAACGTAACGATTCATGGCTAGTTTTAGTGTTGGCAATCCTGTCTTGCTTCTTCTTGTTTTAGATTTTCCGAATGTTCATGAACGTATTGAGCGACTTTATGTTGTTCGTTTAGTTCGAATGGATTATAGTTTAATTTTTCCTCGTGTAATTTGGAAAGGCGTATAATTAGTAGAACTATGGACACTGTTGGTATAGAGTAAAATCGCGTAATTTATAATATTCGAAATATTTTCATGTGGTTTTTCTCTTTGGAGAATCCTCAAACTTTCCGCTAAACTCGAGTGGAATCTTTCAACAGGACTGTTACTATTAGGATTGTAAATGGTGACGTAATGGATTTCGATTTCATGGGTCCTGCAAAATCCTTGCATTACTTCGTTTTTCCATTCGATACCATTGTCGCAAGTTATTTTTCTAGAGATTCTAAAATGTTTTATGAACTGCAATAATTGGTTTTTAGTTTCTGTGGCATTTAAGCTTTGAATTGGGTATGCTAGCCCGAATTTGAAAAGCTGTCTATGATGGTTACGAAACATTGTCCGGAAAATTTATAAGTGTCAGTATAACAACTGGTCAAAGGGTTCGAAAAATGATATTAAAAGCACTCATTAATAACTCAATAAAATTTAAGTAGTTCAAAATTCATAATAGGAACGGTAAATGGGATAAAAGAAATGCTCAACGACTTACCAAATAAGTTTGTTAGGAGATTTCTTCTAATGATTGTAGATTCTGGATCGCGAATTAATGGTTTAAACCAAAGGTAGATACTGGAATTCCAAAATTCTTCCTTTCGTGATCCTACCGACTGCGCCAATTTTGTCATTTAGTTGTAAATAAAACAATATAATAAAACTATTGAAATTTATTGTTCAGTACACAAATACAGGTCGAACTGCACTTCAGCGACGTTAGAATACATCTGCCAACCGCGAACTAATTTCTTACATGCGTTAACATTTTTGTTTACATTATATTTGGGCTCAGCGTTCTAAAGCAATATTAATTTGAAGTGTTACTATTTAAAAGATATCGAATGTTGAGTTTAAAATATTATCGCATTATTTTTTCTTTTCAAAATGAAGTCATAAGTAAATTAAAATGTTAATATATTTAATGAAAAATACATCGTACAAAATGAAAAAAAGTTTTCCAGGATATCCTGATTCAGCCTATAAGTTAGAATATAATCCAAATTATTATATTCATTGCGTAAATATTGATATAGTTCTATCAAAGATTTGTTACTTAATAATATTCCTTTCTGAAACGGTATCAGCGATTTATGCCCTCCAACAGTCATGCTGGCTATTGCTTTAGAAGTTTCATTTAGTATGTTCACTTGTTGTTCTAAATCCATTCCATATGGATTTGCTCCTGGATGGGCACCATATTTTTGTTGAGCATTAAAAACATCGAACCAGTCATTCACAAGTTTTAAGAATTTGCTAGTTTCTTTCCAGTTCATGTTGTTAAGAAAACCCTCCAAACCACACCATTCCACTGCTTTTGCAACGGTATTTGAAAAAAGTTGTGAAGCCGGTCGAACTTTTTTGTCGTTCACTTCCCTTCACGTTTAAATGATACTCACTTATTTTGTGAGCAAATTTTAGATCATCGCTCGATGCCAAAATAATTTTTTGGATACAACTTTTGTCTATTAATTTGCCATATATATTAAATTTTTTGTCAATAAAATGATTTCTCAGAAGTTTCAATAAATGTGGTAGATCTGCAAACACAAATATTTTCTTGGATGAAATTACAGGATGAGCAAAGTAACCGTTTCCTTTGTAACTGACATTTGATTGCGACCAAAGTGAAACATTTCCGGTACCCATATCACTTGTGATTGATACTACAGAATAACCTGCATGGTGCAATTTGGTAATAATATCGATTAAAATGTCTACTGTCATCGGTGTATCAAAGTTGTAAAAAATTGGTTGTTTCCACTGCGAACACAAACCTCTTACCATTACCATCTGACATGCTCAGTGCGATCCAAATACTTGCTGCTCTTTTTGATCAATGCATAATTTGTTCGAAATATAAATTTCGTCAAATGACAAGCAACACAAACGTTGAAATTTATTTCGAGTCGTAGATTTGTGCTTCATAAGGTTGATAACATCTATCAATATGCCGGGACTGAGTTTAAGATTTATAGCCCATCTTCTCAATATACTTACAGCAGGCAAAGAGTAACCATTCTTTTTTAAATATCTGTACGCCTTAGGACTGACACTCCGTAGAGAATTGCTCGGCACCGGATTACTCGGCACCGGATGACTCGGCGCCGGACAACTCGGCACCGGGACAACTCGGCACCGGCAACTCGGCTCCGTCAACTCGGCTCCGTCAACTCGGCCCAGGGAAAACTCGGCACCAAACAATCGGATTTTTTTTTATTATAATAATAAAATTATTTTATTATTATTAAATTATTTTATTATTATTGTTATAAAATAAAATTATTTTATTATTATTATTAACAAAAATAAAAATAATACGAGTATAAAAAAATTTATTATAAAATTACAAGGTTTTTATTTAAAAAATATATATTTATATACATTTATTTATGTAGGTACATATTAGTTCATTACATAATTATGAGATAAACCACGCAAATACTCCAACATATTCTCTTGCTCATAATTCGTTACTTTATTAAGAATACGCAGATCTGCGTCTTCATAACGTTTGCGTTTTGGTTGTGCTTCGTATCCCGCAACAAAACGCTCGTAATCAGCATCGAATGTTTTCTGTATTTTGATTAGATTACCCAGAAATTTAAATAATCCTGGATGTGCGACCCCATATCCCTGTTGCAGCTTTTTATGACAACTTCAGCGAAATTATTGGTTCTATCAGAGCCAAGCAAAGTACGCTGATGTACCGACCACACTGCATAGGGAAACAAAGGTGGGGCTCTTGTTCCATTATTTCTGAATCTACCAACGTATGTAATAGTAAACCAACTTATGATTGGTTCTAATTCTGGCGGTAGATAATCTTCTAGAACGTTCAGTGCGTTTTCAATATCATCTTCTGGAACAAAAGCTACCGAAGTTATCATACGCGATTTCAATGCAAAGTTGGAGTCGGTATTATAACGACCAAGAAGGTTTACTTCTGAAAGATGTTTACGAAGATTTTGAACTAGGTGAAAGAAGCAACCTCTAACGTTTACACCAGGAAATTCTGCGCGCAGAGCATTATGTATACCAATCTCGTAATCTACATTTACAGCAGCTGGATTAAATTCGGGCCACATATCTTTAATCATACGGAAAAGCTTCGAGTAGCTCGCTTGTAGCTTGTTAGGAAGTAGGCAAAAGAGGACCGGAAAAACAAATCTGCGACCTTCACCACGACGAGCAAGCAACACAAATATTTGAGAAAATAACGGTGGAGTTAACAAAAATGTACCATCCATAAAAACTTCATGCATTTGTCTACTCCAGGTTTTATGGTATTCGCGTCCAAATATTAAAATTCGTTGACTATCACCAAATCCAGAATCTCCCAAGAGGAAAAGTTCAAACTGTCCGGGATAGGTTTCATATTGTGTGTAATTAATCGGCAAAACTATTTCTTCACGAGTTTGTGGATTAGGAGTAGCATTATCATCGACACGAGCCCGGCTGACAAGTCTTCTCATCGTTTCTCGCGAAGGTAATTGTCCTAAAGCAGCTTCTGAAATATTTTGAGAAACCCCAGTTCTGATTTCTTGGGGATTTTCCATTGTTTCTTTTGCTTTTCGTTTAACAGCCGTGGTAATTTTTGCAATTTCGACTTGAACGGCATTACCGGTATTACTGCACGTATGTGGGATTCGCAACGAATGAAAGGATCCGTCGCGCTGCGCTGTTTCGAAAAGTTTAAGTGCAGTTGCTGGGATGATGCAGACGTCTGTCGAGAACTTCTGAAGATGTTTTCGGCGAATTTATTGCTGTGCTATTAAAAAAAGTAAAATTCAAATATGTTTATTATTAATAATTTGCTTTTTAATTCATTTTTAATTTTCAGAAGTTACTGTTTTTAAATAATAAATATTGATTGAATAACTTTAAATAAGTTGTTTATTTTAATCAAAAATGCCTTGCATCGAGTTGTACAAACTGTAACAAATTAGTTTACACTACACCAATAGCTCTATTTTGCCATTCAACGCTACCCACAGGTGAATTGAAAAAATTACAAAATTTTGATCTTACATCTGTTGCTTCATTGCTGCAGCGAGTACCACCTTGTTGAGAAACTGTAGGTAAGGTAAAATTTTGGTTTTCCAAATCCAAATACTTCTTGGTTTTATCGGCAAGAAAATTATGTAATATACAACATGTTAAAGTTATTATTTCAGCTTTATCAGGGGATAAATTTATAGTTCTCAGCAATATTCTGAACCTGTTGCTTAATATTCCAAAAGCATTTTCGACAACTCGTCGAGCCCTAGATAGCCGATAATTATAAATTCTTTTTTCAAGAGAGAGACCACGTTGAGGGTAAGGTTTCATGAGTCTTGTTGACAGTGGGAATGCGTCATCTCCAACCATGAAATATGGAACTTTAACTGTTGTTCCTGGTAAAAAATCGTCTTCCGGGAAATTCAAAACGTTGTTGTCTATGGATTTTTTAAGACTGCATTCTCGAAAAACACCGCCATCACTCACTTTTCCATTCACTCCAACATCAACATATAAAAATTTATAGTTACTATCTACTAATGCTAGTAAAACTATACTGTGATTCCCTTTGTAATTATAGTAACAACTACCAGCACTTCGGGGAGCTTGAAAATTTATGTGTTTTCCATCTAAAGCCCCAATGCACATAGGAAAGTTCCATTGGATCTCAAAGTCGTTGGCAATCTGCTTCCATTCTTCTCTATTTGTAGGTAACTACGACAATAATTATAACTGTATTACTTCTTATTTATTATAATAATACTAACTAATGATTGCTTGGCAGACTTCTGGCACAATTAAGCTAATTGTGCTCTCATGTATTCTTGTTGCAAACATTAAATCACGATAGCTGTTTCCAGTTGCCAAGTAACGTAAAGTTACAGCGAGCCTAAAAAATAGTTAGAAGTAGTATTAAAGTATTATTTACGTGATATCAGACTACATTACCTTTTTTCAGCAGACACAGATTCACGTAATTGTGAATCTTGTCTTTTTATATCTTGCTCGATGAAACTTAATAATTCATTGAAACTTTCGTTATCCATTCTCAAAAAGTTTTTATACGCAACTGGATCTTCTGTTAATAATTCTTCTCGAAGCATATTTAAAGTACCACGACCTTCATCTCGCCGTTTTAAACATTTCTCTTGCCATGTCCTTCTCATGCTTTTCCGTCTGTTTCTTATTATTCTTCGTTGTATTATTTTTTTAACAACCACTAGCGAGAGTACTACACTCGTCGCCAACATTAATTCTTGTATTTTCATGATTGTATTATATTACCGTATCACACATCAAACTAATAATAATAACAAAGTAATAATAACATAACCTTCACGAACACGAAATCTATTAATTTCTAGCGAACTGCGCAGAATCGTAAACGAAATTTTGCTTCAAACATTGTACAGGGTGGGCCAATTTCGATAGTTCTTATGGGAAACTCGGTAACTATAAGAGATATGAAAAAATGGATGGCGCATCCTCGATCTCTTTTTCCGAGAAAAGCTTAATGGCGAAAACCAGAATTCGCTATATTTTTTTGTTTTGGAGTTATAGCCAAAAGTTCGAATTTTCGACTTTTCGATAAATGTCAATGTCTCGGTTGTTTTTCAAGTTATCAAAAAAATGTTAACACTTTCTTCGGGCACTTTTTTAAGATCAATAAAATGGGCTAAAGACATTTTAAATATCTATCTAAGTTTCAGAGTTATAACATAAAGTTGTGTTTTTTTAAATGGAAACCATAGTTGAAATTAATATTTTTAAATAGCGTTTTTTATACTCTTTTCAACGATATATAACAACAACAAAAATATTATAAAATATTATAGAAGACCGAAAATTTAAATATAATATTAACATTTTTAGTACAAAACAATCAAAATAAATTCTAACAAAAATTAAAGTAAAGATCAAACCGTAGTCTATCGTTTTTAATACATAATTTGGTTAAAACAAAACACTACACAATTAAACCATTAGGTATATTGACATTTAAACCATTTACACCAATTGTTTTTCAGTAAGCGAATATTTGCTTAGTTGCTGTCATTAAATTTTACTATAGTAACTATAATTTATATTATTTTAATTTTTTTAAAAAACAATCGGTGTAAATGTTTTAAATTTCAATAATGGTTTTAGTAGTGTTTTTTTTAACCAAATTAAGTATTAAAAACAATAGACTGCGGTGTTGTCTTGTACCGCAAACTGCTCAATTTACGCTACAACAGCCACTTGCTTAACCGTAGATGTTCTGTACGCGTTAGCTAGCCTTGTTACCTAAAACGCAGTTCTCGAGAGCGTGGGTTTTCGGAAAACATCGTGGATTCGGTTCCATTAGGTCCTTTTCATACTCAGAACTCATCTCAGCCAAATGGAAATATTGATGTTAAAGTGGACGCCAGTTGATACAAATAAAACTAAGAAGTAGTGAAGAGTCGATTTATTGTATAAACAAAGATAGAAAAAATAGTTGAGGTCGACATGTTTAATTAATTCACTAAATTAAGAGTAAAACATAAAACACACACATAATCGACAAGTAAAACTAGCACGTAATTGAGGACTATGTATGAGGAAGCAAAAAAATAAAAAATTGCAAATTTGAAGAACTGACATATACCTGAAGGGTAAACTCAGTCAAAAAATACAGTTGAGTATCCTTGAAGAGGATAACCCAACAAAAACGAAGTTATGCTCCAGCAAAGATTAATCGCACACCGAATTTTAAATACTAGGGATTATTGACTCAAAATAGAACCTGGCACACAGCATCATCAATAAATAAGTATATGCATCTCTATCCGACTTACCCTGAATGCAGTACCACCAATTTCGCGACTCTGCAAGTATATTTCCTCCGTCAGGACCTTTCGAAATCAACAACATTACTTCATCATTCAATTGGTCTACCATCCAGGAATGAAAGTCTACAAAATAGAGAACACAAAACACTTATTAAAAAATCAACATGCCTGCCAGTTCCAAGACTCATCAAACGAGTAAGTGTGACTACAAATCAATTAATCTTCACGGAAGCATCTTCAAATCTAATCATCTGCTTGAAAGTTGAGGTGTGACATCCCAAAATACAAAGACGGTAAAAAGGAAAATCTGCAAAGTTTGGCTCTCCAACTTGAAATGATATTTTGACCCATCCAGTATAAACACTTCACAAGGAAACATCCTCTTGTGAACAAAAACCAACCATCAGGAATCAAAATTCAAAAGGGTAAAATAAACCATTCTTCGCCCTCAAAATATTTCGTCATCCCCCAATTCTTCCAACAGGTGACGTATTAAAACAACGTCATCGTAAAACCAAAAATAAAGGTAAGAAACCATATAGGTCGATAAAAGATTTCCAACACAGATAAATCTCCATTTCACGACGACGAAAACATAAAGTTGATAAACCAAATAACGAATAATAATTGTAACGAACTACCAGTAACCTGGGTGCTAAAAATAATTTGTTAAACAAATTAAATTGTACGAAAATGTTATATTTACCCGCTAATCCGGCAAAATTAAATGAAATTAAAACAAATAGAAACTAAAAATGGACAAACACCAAGATTACACGTCCATTCCTTGAGAAATTTCCGTGTAATGGCGCTTATCAAAACCACACTTATTTTCAAAAACTAAAGCGATCCAGCGGCGTAGCTTGAAAACGAAATGAAACGGTCAAAACTAATTTTGACACGTTACAGTCTTTACTTTCATTTTTGTTAGAATTTAAAATTTTGATTGTTTTTTACTAAAAATGTTATTTTTATATTTAAATTGTCGGTTTTCTATATTATTTTATAATATTTTTGTTATTATATATCATGTTATATATCGTTGAAAAGAGGATAAAAAACGCTATTTAAAAATATCATTTACAACTATGGTTTCCATTTAAAAAAACAAAACTTTATGTTATAACTCTGAAACTGAGATAGATATTTAAAATGTCTTTAGCTCATTTTATTGATCTTAAAAAAGTGTCCCAAGAAAGTGTTAACATTTTTTTGATAACTTGAAAAACAACCGAGATATCGACATTTATCGAAAAGTCGAAAATTCGAACTTTTGGCTATAACTCCAAAACAAAAAAAGATAGCGAATTCTGGTTTTCGCCATTAAGCTTTCCTCGAAAAAAGAGATCGAGGATGCGCCATCCATTTTTTCATAACTCTTATAGTTACCGAGTTTCCCATAAGAACTATCGAAATTGGCCCACCCTGTACAGTGTCATACAGGTTGATATCGAAAACAAAGCAATTTCTTGTTCAATATATTGCATAATTTATTGTTTCAAATCTTGTTCAAGATTTCGTGTAGTCTAAAACGAGCTTAAGTGAAATAAAAACATATATTTGTAAATGTTACAGAAACTGATTTTCTCTTTCATTCTAATCCAAACGTTTTTCTGGTAGAGATAACCAAAATTGTTTTCTATTTTCTGGAATAATATCGGCCAATTGTTTTAAAAGGTTTTCCATCTTAACTTTTTCAAAACCGTTTGGCTGAGCTTTAATGAATAATAGATTCGCTTTTTTTAACTAATATTTGCGTTATTTTGGAAATATAAACTTTTGGTGTTTGCTTTTTAATTTTATTAGAAGAGGATAAGTTCTTCCAAATTTGGAAATCATTAAGTGTCATTTGTTTAATGCATACTTTTCCTTTGTTGCTCGTTTGAACGGCACTTACATAATCTCCAAAATCATAAATTTTCTTATGTCTTTGAAAAGACTCTTGCACCATTCGTTTTTGCTGATATTCCTTGAAAATTAACAATATAGGGTAATTGTGGGAGTAATGGACACCCAAGAGCAAATTTTAACTTTGATTGAGTGGTATCAAGAGACCATTCGATATTATGAAGTTTTCAAATGGTCAAAAGATGTCTTTATCTATATACCAATCAATGAACTATTCAAATATTGCCTACCCTATAATGTGTTCTAATTTTTTTGTAAATAAAAAAAAAGTCAAAATGTTGGAATAATGGACATATTTGTCTAGGTAATGGACATGTTCTTATGGCCTTTACTTTCAGAACCTATTGAATAAAACAAAAACAAAAACCGTATTCAAGTTGATTGTATCACGACAATATATATTCATAAAACACTTCTGAATTTATCCATCCACTCTCTGATCGCCCTAGAGCCCAATCTTCTGGAACAGATTCCACTATAGCTTTAGGCATTTTTTTATATGGGAAAATTAGCATTGGGGGTACACATTTTCCATCTGCGGAAAATGTTCCCATTACTGTGATTTGCTGTTTCTCGTCGTGGACTCTTACATAAAAATCTTCTAAAATTTTTGTTGGTCCGAGAACTTTCCCACTTTTGGGACATAACGCAAAACCAGCCTCATCTGCATTAAAAATTCTACTTGAATTTAAAGGCACATCCTCGAGATTATAGACTACAAGCCCATGGAAAATTTTATGGGGTCAAATGACCCACCATGAATCTTGTTTAGAACGATGCTGGTATATGAAAGAATAACTTTAAGCACTATGCCGTCAGTTTTGAACGGTACAGGTGAGTACACGGTCTAGGGTAAGGGTTGCGGGCCCGGATTTCTCACCCTGTACCAACAAACATGTGCGGCGTTTCTGAATAATGAATCTGCATAAGCATACAAAGCGAATGACACAAATGCCGTACAGTAATAAATCGCCTATACCGATTAGAAAATCTTCGGGAAATTAAATAAATATCCTCGCTCCCGGTGCCATTATTTTTGTACGGCACTAGATTCTTCGTTATTATTTTTTTATGATTTCTCATCTTGAAAAAGCCGTACAAAAATAGTTGGTAGTAATTTCCCATCTTTAGGTGGAAAATTCAATTTTCCCGTGTACTCACCTGTACCGTTCAAAACTGACGGCATAGTGCTTAAAGTTATTCTTTCATATACCAGCATCGTTCTAAACAAGATTCATGGTGGGTCATTTGACCCCATAAAATTTTCCATGGGCTTGTAGTCTATTATGTTCTTTGAAATATTGAGCAATTTCATCAAACCAACTTTCAATGCGATCTTTGGTTACCGCTGCACGTGCCTTGCTTACCGCCTCAGCATGTCTCTCTTTAATATTTGGGTGACGTTTGAGAAATCCTTCAAACCATGCCCTCCCTGGTGTCTTAGTAGTTTCGTTTAAATAACGTACATCTCTATTATTTTCAATTAAATTTTTTTTTACGGACGGAATTAAATTGTTTTTGTGAACCGGGAAACCTTTTTTTGCCATTGCTAAAATCCAATTCACTAAAAAACTTTCCTCTTCTTTGGAAAGCTCAGTAGGGGGTCCCATTTTTCTTTCAAGGGTGACATTTCCAGTGAGTTTCCTTATTAATGTGCTGCGAGGAACATGAAATTCTTTTGAGGCTTGTTTTCTGCTCATGCCAATCTTCACAGCCTCGATGGTTTTTTGCATACTCTCTTCAGAATACGAAAAGGATTTTTGTTTTGTTTCTTTTTCCATAACTAATTATAAAAATATAAATTATTTTCATTCAAATTAACTGTTTTTAATGGGTGACCATTACTAAAATCCATATGCTTGAGCATATGTCCACTATTGACAGTGGACACCCCCTGTGTCCATTACTACAACATTTAAAAATATAATAAGGAATGTTCGCGAAATAAAGTGCACACAAATAAATGATCATAAAATTTGATTTAATATTTGGATTTTGATCCACGAAGGCTTATTCTTTTTATGCATCTATGGAGTTCTAAAGCATGTCCTTTGTTTTTTGTAAACAATCAAAAGTAAATGCAATGCCGCAAATTAGTTACGAAACAAGAAAATTAATTGTGCAATCATGGTGCTCAATAAAAGATATTTCACTTCGACAACTTGCGAAAATGTATAAAGTGTCCGTAAATGGTGCCAAAAAAATTATACTTAAGTTTGGAAATCATAATACTTTACAAGATTTACCAGGACGTGGTCGGAAAAAAGGTGCAGCTAATATCAAGGTAGATAAGAAGATAGTGAAGTTCCTAACAGAAAATAAATCTTTGTCTGTTCGGGATGTTACGAAAAATGTTGGTGTTAGTGTGGGGAATGTGCAAAAAACAAAAGAAAGGCATAATATGAAGACATATAAAAAACAAAAAATACCAAAAAAAAGTCAAGCTCAACTTACACGTGCAAAACTGCGTTCTGGAAAACTGTATAAATATTTAACAGCAAATTCTGGTCTTTGCATTCTGATGGATGATGAAACGTATGTCAAAATGGATACTCGAACTTTACCAGGACCTCAATTTTACACAGCGGTAGTGGGGGAGACTGTACCTGATAAAGATAAGTGTTTGGGCATTGAAAAATTTGGTGATAAGGTACTCATATGGCAAGCCATTTGCTCATGTGGATTGAAAACTACAACATTTTTTACGAAAGGTACAATTAATGGTGAAAATTATCGCAAAGAATGCATACAAAAACGACTTTTGCCATTCTACAAGAAGCACGGTATACCCCCGATATTCTGGCCCGATCTCGCATCTGCTCATTACGCCAAGGCAACATTGAGCCTGTTCCAAGGAAAAAATATAGATTTTGTCGAAAAAAGTATAAACCCACCAAATTGTCCAGATCTTCGGCCAATAGAACGCTATTGGGCAATTGTAAAGCGCAATCTCCGGAAAAAGGGCCAAGTTGCTGAAAATATGGATGAATTTAAAAAAATGTGGAATTCTTCAGCGAGAAAAGTTACAAAAACTACAGTGCAGCGTTTAATGTTAGGTGTCCGCAAAAAAATTCGAGCATTCTATCGAGCCGCCTGAATTACCACTTTATTTAGATATTACGTATTCCTATTAAGTCTATAGTTCAATTTAGAAAAAAATTCCAAAATATCCATTAAAGAATATCATTTTTATCTTCAATTACCCATGTGCACTTTATTTCGCGAACATTCCTTACGATAAAGTTTTCGGATAAAATTAATAGCAAATAAACATAATTAAGGAAGAGTGGCAGACACAGAACTACCGATGCCGACTTACCGAAACTATCACCCATTTCTGTGTTATGGGTGATAGTTTCGGTAAAGTTAAACTTTTCAACTTTAAACATTCCTCCAGCAGCATTGCAATTGAACATGCTTATGGCCTATTAAAAGGTCGATGTAGATTACAAAATTTTGAAAACATTAATATTACTACTATTGTGCGTTGTGTTATGGCTAGTTGCGTTTTGCACAACATTTGTATTTTTCAAAACGATGACATTGCTATTATTGCACCTACTTCATCGGATGATTTTCAAAGTGAATCCTGTTATCTAAGGCAAATAAAATTAGCTTATTATCTAATCGACATTTCACCGTATCTCACGGCTTCTTCAGGACTAAAGTCACAAGTCAAAAAGTGAGTTTCGAAAATTATTAAATAAATGAGACATTTATTTCAAACTGTTTTTATTTTTTTTGAGTAAGTTACACATTAGCCCAATTTCTCAAATGTTTTCTCCGATAACGCCACCCTTTTTTGTTCAGCTTCAAATTTTTCCTTGTTCCTTGCTGCTCGTTTGCTATACTCCGCCTTTCTTAATTCTAATAGCACCTCAGTATTTGCAGTTTGACATCTTTTTCTTCTTTTTTGTGTTTGTTCTACTGTGGTGTCGGTGAGATCGATATACCCTAAGTTAAAAAAATATCATTAAAGATTCATATTTGAAATAATTATTTAACTTACCTTCTTCAGTTTCCAGTTCACTTAACTCTTCGAGTGTGTTTCTGGGAGTAGACATGCTGGACTCGACAGAATGAATACATGAATTACTTGGCTTGTCTCCTAATAACTCGTCCATTTTCTCAAAAAATTTAAACCTGAATGGTCCCCTACCAGTCTTGCTTTTATTATCTTTACAAATTTTATAACTCCTAATTAAACTTTTCCATTTTAATTGGCATTGTTACCGCTTAACTTCATAGTTGTGGCTTAAGAGATCATTTGCCACATTATCAAAAACGTGTTTATTTCTTAGGACGATTGACTTCATCCATATGGCTTTTCATTGAATTTATCAAGCATATTATTTCGTCATATGACCAATTAGACTTCTTATTTAATTCAGTATCATTTCCATTTGGCAATTAATTTTCGTTATTTTGCGATGTGCTGCACGAGGTGGCATGGAATAGCAACGAATTTGCAAAATTAATATTATAAAAATTAATAAAATTAATGTGGGGTTTAATTCATTGTCTAGGGTTCTGGTTGTTAAATTACACACACACATTAATTTAAACAATACATCATATAATAATAAATGAACACCAAAAGAGTGGTTACACAAATAAATGATTACACTTTATTAGACATTCGTTGTACGTCGTACTTCGGGGTCAACAGTTAGATGCTGGCTAACTATCCTTGCCCATGGTATGAATGGTATGAAACTCGGATTCACCATCGTCTTGGTCGTTGATCCAAGGCTTCATGTATTCGGCACACGTCGTGGTTTTGTACGGCCCTTCGTGTTTGCCCTCTCTAACAACATTATAGGTGGCATTGGATTTCTTCCTTGTTACGATGTAAGGTCCCAAATATTTTTTTCGTAACTTCAAACCCGGTCCAAACTGGGTTCTTTTTATGGCAACTAGGCTGTTTAATTTATAGACTTTTGGTAACCGTCTTCTCAAATTGTATGCGTGGCGATTCTCTTCTTGAATTCGCTGTATTTGAACTTTACTTTTGAGCTCTTCTCGTCCCTTTTTGAATTCTTTTTGTATTTCTTCATGTAGCTCGGCTTCCATCAATTCTTTTATTCGCAGGACTTCTTTACTTTTTATTTTGACACCTGTCATCAATTCGAACGGCGTAGTATCAATGCTTCTTTGGTATGTAGAGTTAATCGTCTGTTGCAATTGGTTGACGTGTTTATATCATTTGCTTGGTTCTTCGCCCTCTCAACTTAACCGTTTGCTCTTGGTAAGCATGTGGTTACTTTGTGATGCTCAATGCATTCTTCTGCACAATAGTTCTCAAATTCTCCCGTGGTAAACGCAGTTCCTCGATCGGAGATTACACACAGAAAATTATTTACTTCCATTAAGTAAATATTATTGGGTTCAAATATAAGGTACTTTCGTATATAAGCAAATAAACCGTAAAATTATTTAAAAAAAATGTACTTTAGTTAAAACAATAACTCGGTATTTTTGACTGTAGTGTATGTGTTTCAGTTGAAAAACTACTTTATTGAGAATGAAAATATGGTATTTGAGTGTAGTGCATCGTATTTTTGAATAACAAGCCTATTTCGCTGAAAATAATGATAACATATACTTGACTGTAACACATCGTATTTTAAATTAAACATAACAGTTCCTCAACTTAAAACCACAGTACTGTTGTTTCAAGTGTATGAGTTGTTAAATTGGATAATATGATATTTTTGTTTTAAGATAATTATATATTTAAACGGATTGTATCGTCTATTAATTTCAAATAGTTTTTATTTGATGCAAACGTATGGTTAGTACAAAATAAGGGTATAATGGTGTTGAAACAAACCTATTTTATTTAAATCAATATTAAAAAATTATATATTAAGATAAAATTAAAAATTGAATAAGTTAATAAAACGTTTTATAAATAAATTAATTTATTTTTATTATTATTATTATTAATAAATTTATTTATTAATTTCAGCGAAAAATATTCCTTTCGTCAGAATTACGATATTCTTCGGTATACAAGCTTAATAAATAATTAATTAATTTATAAAACGTTTTATTAACTTGTTCAATGTTTAATTTTATCTTAATATTATTATTTCACAAGCTTTATATATTTACATATTTGCATATTATTTTATATTAAAAAATTATTTGATTAAATTATTTAGAAATGAGATGTTGCTTATAAATAAATAAAATAGTTTTTATAAGTTTAATAATATTTATTGAGAGAAAATAATAATAATAGGATGATTATAATAATTACATAACATAACATAATAAGAAAATAAACACGAATATGTGTATAACAAAAATTATAAAACGAATACCGTCAAACGGGGTTAAGATGACCGCCTGGGATGAAGACGACCGAATCAAGAATATAAACAAATTATTTTTTTAAGCCAAAACAACAAATTTCTTTATTCTTATTTCGGTCATCTTCACCCCAGACGCTTATCTTAATCCCGTTTTACGGTAATAAATACATACATAGGTATAAATGACGTAATCTTAGAACATAGATGTTGAAGAAACATATAATTCATTTTTAATGCATCGAATTTTTATTGCAGTATTTAGATTTGATTCATCTAATTTGACATAACGTTTATTTTCGTTACTGTCTTGAGTCTCTGTTACTTTAAAAGACTTGTAATGATTACAAAATTTCGAAGTATTCAGAATACTACATAAGAATAAAACAATATTATTATCGGACTCTTTTACAAATATTTTTATTAATTGTCCAAATTGAGGACAGTTCCATTCGTCATATGAATAAAGTAAAGCAGTGTTCTAGAATCATATACTGCACCATTAATTTCATACCGGTCAACAATACAATACTCATTAGAATCAAAACTATGATTTTCTAAAAGGTAAATATCTGCCATTTGCAGTTTTTCAGGGGAAGAGAAAGCTATGATGTCATTGAATCCTCTTTGAGCAGAAAACCTATAACAGTTTTTTAGCTGCGACCTATATGCCAACGAAAAAGGCACATTTTTCCTGTTGCAGGTGTTATGTACAATGCTTTTAAAAATCTTATGTTTTGCTTCAAACCTCATGCAAGAAAAATGTACTAGTGGGCCTATTTTTTTAAAGATTCTGGTGTAGTGCAAAATATGTATCCAGAATGGAAACTCGGATTTTTAAAAAGAAGCAATTTATTTAAACATAAATACAACTCTCGTGATCGTCGTCAAACAACACTGACAATGCTTTTGTCTTACATCCTTATATAATAAAAACTGCACCGCATACAATGGTGTTTAAAATTATACGAACTTAAAATATTAAAATATGGATTATCTGAGGTATCTAGGATATTCGTCTATAATGTGTCTCTGACATTGAGACAAAGAACTAATTCTATCATTTACAATTCTAACTAAATGTTATTGATGGGGATGTATAGTTTGATATAATGGTTGATGCAATCTAAGGTTTATCTTCAAGTTGGGATACGTAACTCTTCCCTCCTTAAGACGAAAAAATAACGGAAGTTGTTTTTGAAGTTAATGAATCACCTGGGCCGCCGGTCGTTTTGGTTGCCGCATTCGGTATGGGATCCAATTCTATTTGATTTTCTTCATCCCCTTTCTCTTTTCTTGCGAAGAGTGTTAAACGTATGCGTTTCTTAAAGTTAAAAAATATTATTATTATAATTAAAAGTAAAATTACCATTATTATTGATCCAAAAATGGTCGAATAGACTTCGTTATTTCCATGACTTCGGATTGGTTTTAATTGTTTTGATATGGAATTGATTTGATAAAGGTCTTCAAAGTTCAATTTCTTGAAGTTTGGTGTTTCGTAGTCGTTTGGTGTTTTTATATTTTCCATTTTAAGTTTTGGTAAAATTAAAGGTTTTCCATGCTGGATTTCCATGTTGTTTATAAATTTCTTGTCACTGGTTTGAACTTCACATGATTTTGGCAATTTGATTATGGTTGGATTCTTGATGTCGATGTACTGGTCGGTTTTGCATTTTGAAAAAACGCGTTGAGTTCCCGATGGGATGATTAATACATTTTGTTGAGTTATTTGTTCGACAATTGATTCTTCAAAGTTTATTCTTGATGTGACACAGTCTTTAGGCGAACGTCCGAGTAATATTTGAAGGGTACAATTCTCTTCTGGTATAAAATTTGCAGAGCAGTAATAAGTGTTTTCCAATCTTGGGCATTCATCCTTTTCGAATTGATTTTCTCTATCTGCTTGTGCCAAATATTAGTATTTTGTGGTAAAGATAAGGTGATTTTGGATTATAGGATATAAGTGGAAAAAGTTAAAGACTTTTGTTTTGAAAATAGGCACGTGAATTGCAAAAATTAGCTTAGTTCCAGAAAATTGTACTTGCGTACCTAAGAATTGATAGTAAGTTAATATGTTTTTGAATGTTGGTACTTTGTTTTCCTCGTAAATTTCTTTTAAGGGGTTAGGTGGGTTTGGAAGGCTAAAAAAAAACGTATTTTAATTGATTGTTTTTTAATAAATCAAACGAAACATGTTAAGCAAACAATTTAGCAAATGAAAGATACATATTTAAACAAGTAATTGTGCAATTGTAATTTAAAAGTTTTGAAAATTCAGCCAATGGGACCTCATTCCCCGTGACCTCCTAAAAAAAAGTTGTCTCGGCGTGGACAGGATAGCTCATGACTGGTTCATCTGAAATTAAAAAACCAAATATTTTCTGTTAGTAGATATATGAAACTCGTGCTTGAACGAAGGAAATTAAAAAAAATTGAAATTAGTCTATTTGGCGGAGTTGTGAACAAAAAGTTCCATTTTGTGGTAAAATTTTCACCACGTATTGCCTCATAAAATAAGTTATTATTAAAAAAAACAAAAATCCTTCGTTCAAGCACTAGATAATGTTATTTTGAAGAAGTGTGCAAAATTTGAACAAGATCGGTTCATAACTTTTTGAGAAATCATGTCCACCGACTTCAAAAATGTAGTTTCGAGAAAAACGCTATATAGAAGTTTCAAGCAGAAATAACATGCAGTAAGAAATGTTTTTTAAAACTTACATAGAATCATCGATTCCGGCACCATAAAGTAAAGAACCTGCTGCAGTGGCAATATCCAAAGCATCCTTTTGCTCTTGCCTGTGACGAATTCTTGCTTCTCGGGTCGCAGCGTTAGCTTTCTTTTCGGCTAGGAGTATGCGGTTCTCATCCTCTTTGAGGGCATACGCATGGCTGTTTCGGCCAAGTTTTAAATCTAAACCGTGCATAAAAATCAATAAACCTGATATTCCTTCGTTGAAGGTGCCAGCAGCGACAAATGCAGCAATCTCAACTATTTTTGAGCCAGCAGGAAGTATTTTTGGAGTAATTTTCCAAATTAACTGGTTCAAACTTTCGTTATTATTTTGGGTAAAGCCGCCAATACACCGCTCCAAAAGTTCTTCTTTGCTGAGTTCTTCATAAATGGGCTTGACAGCTAATGAAACGTCACTTGGTAATGGATCGTAATCGTGTTTGAACGATGAAAGAGTGTCCATTGCCGAAGCACGCTGCCAAGTGCACCATGAGTTAGCGCCGCTTGGACATTTTTCGTGCTGTGGATTTTTGTCTGTTGAATTATAATGACAGTAAGTTGCCCATATAGCGTCTTTCATGTTTTGTACCGAATCACAGTTTCGTCTTATAGCCAGGCCGTAATAAACCGTTAATTTGTCTATAAATTTGCCAGTAAGTTTACCTTTACCAGAAAGAGTTTTCTTTCTAATTGTTTTACCGGCGTTGGTTGTTTTTTCTTCCACAGTTTTATTGACCAAAGCGCGTAAGCGGGTGCCCATCCTCTTTTGTACGTGTCCTACGCATTCTTTCTTGTTTATTACAAAATTTTCGCCATAAGGTTCCGCATTGAGAATTCCGGAATATGTCTTCGAGTCCCCGTCACCAATATAATATGTGTACCTTAGGCCGTATTTTTCAAAAGAGCGTTGAAACATTGCAACGATTGATGATACTTCCATATTACCAGCTGGTCCTTGGTGATTGGCGCTACATTCATTTTTTTCAAAATGATCCATTTGCCATTCTTCAAACTGTGCTGTTCCCAATTTTTGTTTCCAAGATTCACATAATTTACAATACGATCATTTTACAAAAACATCTAAAACTTTTCCGGAATAATATCCATTTAACGTAGACACACCGTATAATGATGAATAAAGCGTCATTTACATCCAAGTAACGTACGTAGCAGACATACAAGACATAACGTAAGGAAAGTTGAAATGCATTGTTGCAAACGCCACCGTTTACATTCGTACAAAACATGGGAGACATAACAAAAAGTTCGGTCAACTTCAACTTCTACGTTATGTTTTCTATGTTTGACCAATGAGATGCGTACATTTTACTTGGCAACACCCCCGTTGTTGTATAACCATGCGTGCGCATGCTTCATGTTTCTATGTTTTCTATGTTAATGTGAATGGCAAATTATTTCTTATGTTTTCTACGTTATGTCTTGTATGTCCGCTATGTACGTTACTTGGATGTAAATGACGCTTAACCGCGCTTTTTCCAAGTACCATCACCTGATACAGTACAATCTGTCATATCTTCAACATTATTTTCCTCACACGTTAATTTTTTTTCTTCTTTTGCAGCAGAGAAAAAAAGGTCTTCGGCAACCGCCTTGACACATTCAAGAATTTTAACAACATAAAAATCATACGTTGACTTATTCAAAAAAGAACAACTTAGATCCATTAGGCCACAGAATTTTTTACATCCGGCAAGTCCTAAGCCTAATATTCGCATGACAAAAATAAACCTACGATTTATTTCATACGACTTACCAATTTGTTTACACGATAAAATATATCTGGGCTGACATTTTTCACACTCGACCAAAATTTTGAAACCGAGACCAACTTTTGCGCACTGTTTAAAATCCACTTTACCATTACACACTTTGTCTTCTCCATTGTCATTTATTACATTAGAACACTTCACAAAAGTAGATAGTGTTGAAAAAACTAAAAAAAAGTCTAGAATTGCGTATTGAAGAGTACCGTCTTCTGGCACGTGTTTATCTTCTTGGATCTTGAGTTTTTTCGCCGACGTACTAGTGAAAGATTCATCATTCATCTCTTGAGTTTTCGGATTAAATGATTGTTTCCTTTTTTTTGGTCTATCTTTTCTCTGAGCACACGCTGCTCGATCAGACCTAGTAAAAGCCTGTTCACATTATAAAATTTTGCTTAAAATTTGGCTTAAAATTTTTATAAGATAAAAATTTCACTGTTCACACCTTAAAAATTTCGTTAAAATTTTCCTTAAAAGAACTCTTAAGCGAAATTTTAACAAATTTTAAGGAATAGGACGGCACCTATTTTCTTAAAATTTTACGTAAAATATAGTGAGTTTTAATGGTGTATTTGGTGATATCAGGTAGTATCACTGCTTTCTGTTGGTAGTGGTACTTTGTTATTATTATCATTATTATATGATATAAAAGTATATAACTTATTTTTATGAAGTATTCTAATATTTTATATTATTCTATTATTGTTATTGTTGAAAAAATGGATAATCAAGAAAATGTAGGAAACACTTTTGAGCCCAAATTTTTTTAGTTTTTTGTTTTTGAATAGACTTTCTTCATCTAAATAGATTTAACAACAACACAGTTGTTAAAATTGCACAACTCATCACTTCATGTTTTTTTATCGGCATTTTACTTTCGCGTATTTTATATAAACAATAATCACTTGTACTGCTTGTACCAACAAATGTTAGGTTAGGTGTTAGGCACGGAGTAATATAAGTAAGTTAGGAGAGTGCACTTGGTCAGTTACCAGTGTTCATATAACGCACGCTTGGAAGAAAGAGACGGCACGAGACAGAGAACTCATCCTAGGGCCGGTAATTTCACCGAGTATAGTCTTCAAACCACGTAGTTTAAAAGATTTAAAGCATTTTCATCAATTAAACTAGGCACCTACAACGTTTCATTTTATTGATTGTTTTTTATTGATATTATTCATAAACTATAAAGTATTACCTACTATAAAAAACCAAAAGTATTAATATTTAATTACATAAAAATTAGAAATAACAAAAATTTGGATACCAATCACCAAAATAAATTTAATTTATTGAAGTTTACTTGTTCACATGTTAAGAAAAATTATATTTTGAATTTAAAATCATAACAAACCCTCTATTATGTACTACCTACATAATTATTATTATGTTCAAAACTATTGAATAAAAATAAAGTTTGTGACACATTTTTTTGAGCAATTATGCTTAGAATTTGGGATGGGTTTTAGAACAATGCAATATTGGTCTATGCACATAGTAATACTATGACCTGTCATAACTGCTTGAAAGGATTATCTAGTGATGTAATTTTTGGAAATATGCCGATTGCAGAATTAACAAATGTTAAAACTAGAGGGTTTTTAACTCATCCAACCGTTGAGATGTACAATCTTTTTAAAAACGCTGAAATATGCTTTTTAAAACATATCGACCCGAGAAATCTGTGTAGTAACCCGCACACCTCCCTACTTTTTTTTTAAATCTTTTTTTTATAATTTTTGATCATTCCCGTGATGACTTCTTTGTTAGCGCCTTATGTCCAATTTTAATCCTTGTTTTATTAATTGAACTTTTTTTAATATACTTTGAATCCAGACCTGTAAACACGCACTTGATAAAAATTCTTATCAAGGGTGTAAATTTCATGTATGAACAGAAGTTCTAAAGTCGGACTTATATTGTTTACAGTAAATATGTGTTCAGGGTAGATTATTGTAAATCAGTGCATCCAAAAAGATTATAATTAATGTTACATTATTAAACACGGGAAATAATTAACTGTTTATACACATTTTTGGAAGCACTCAAACAAGGGATGAAAAGATCGAAATCCTCAAGAAACTTTCCACACATTAATCAATTTCTTAGTACACTTAAGATAATAACAGGTGTATAAAAACCAAGGAAACGGCACACAAAAAAAGCAGAGTCTTCCTTCCGCGCCGTGGCCTTGATTTTCGAGCGTCCGTGTCTTCATTTTTTTTATGTGTGTTCATTTTTGCTTAATAGTGTTTTTCTTTCGTGTTCTTTCCTTGTGTGCTGTGTGGCGAAAGTTTCAGTGAGGAGAGCGATTCGCGGACTAAGACGAAAAATAAAGGATTATAAAATTATATTTGTGTAAGTTGTTCTCTCTTTTCTTTTCTGTTTTTATTGTCACATATATATTTTTTTTTAATTTATTTTTATGCTTCTTGGACTGTAAACAATTGTCGCCATTCTTTTATTATTTTATTTTAATTACAATGATAATTCTTTTTTTTTTGACAATAAAAATCTAATTGAAAAATTTACTCATGTTTTCATTCTTGGGGCTATCAAAGTAATCTGTTTATCTCTTTCCCACGTTTCCTACACGCTACCAACAACATCAACAAACGGGTTCGTCTGTTCCCGTACAACAGACGTGGTGGCAGCAAAATTGGAAAGGTCCCGCTTCTAATTCAACACGAAGCGCGGGTTACCACATCTGTATGAAGATTAATTCCATTGATTTTAAATTTTCCTGCGAACTGCATAAAAGTGATATCATTTCCTTTTCTTTGCATCATTTTATTTCCATGAGGATGAGGCAAAAAGGCATGGAATTAAAAACGAAATCCAATTTTAAAGAAAAAAATAAAATGTCCAAATTGCAAACAACCTATATTTATATTAAGATTGATAATTATGTATTATTAATATGTGAAAATATTTAATTGAAGTTTGAATCAATTAAAGATGAGAAACATCTTTAATTTTAAACACTATTGTTTGAAAAAATGTATCGCAAACTATAATGTAATATTCATTTAATAGTTTTGATCATATTATATGGAATAATTTATGGTTTTAAATTCAAAATATAATTTTTCTTAACATGTAAACAAGTAAACTTCAATAAATTAAATTTATTTTGGTGATTGGTATCCAAATTTTTGTTATTTCTAATTTTTATGTACTAATTAAATATTAATACTTTTGGTTTTTTATAAGTAGGTAATACTTTATATAAGTAAATAATTAATAAATTTGTAACTTGTGAAACTATTTAATATTTGAATTAAAACTAAAACAATTCGAGAATTAAATATTTATATATTTTTGAAAATGATAGCATATGCTATCGAAAGCTCAAATAAATATTTAATTCTCGAATTATTTAATTAACTTGTATTAGTTTTAATTCAAATATTAGGTAATACTTTATAGTTTATGAATAAGATCAATAAAAAACAATCAATAAAATGAAACGTTGTAGGTGCCTAGTTTAATTGTGGAAAATGCTTTAAATCTTTTAAACTACATGATTTGAAGACTATACTCGGTGAAATAACCGGCCCTAGGATGAGTTCTTTGTCTCGTGCCGTCTCTTTCCCCAAGCGTGCGTTATATGACCAACCGATAGCCTCGCGAGTACGTACTAGCGACTTCTCCTAACTTACTTATATTACTCCGTGGTGTTAGGTTAGTAAACGTTAAAAAAATATTTCCGTAAAATAATAATTTTAAGGTGTAAACACAAATCTGTAAATCGACAAATTTTAAGGAATTTTAAAGAAATTTTAACTAAAATTTTAAGCAAAATTTTAAACAAAATTTTATTATGTGAACAGGCTTTAACTTTATGCATTTTGCAAATAAGAAATAAATGAAGTTACAATTATTTATTTACAAAATAAATTTACACACTTATAAATTCAGAATAACCTCTTGGCTCAAAAAGCAACAATCAACTAACGTATTTAGAAGTAAAATATTTAAAATTGGTTACCCTTAAAAGGTGAAAGCAATTAAAAAAGACAGATAAGCAATAGCTAATCCGCTGCTTTAAAATACCTGCGACGCAACGAAGGGTTTTCCGAAGGGTCTGTTTCTTAGAATTTTACCGGGATCGATTTAAAATTTTGGGAGAATAGTCTAGACATATTGTACTATTTGAATAAGACAAAAAAAAAAAATCGAGTTTTTGAAATTTTCAAACCCACCTAACCCCTTAAGTATTTTATCATTCGTTGTAATTCAGATTTTGATATGATTGAATGATGAAGGGTATTTAATTTTGAAAATAAAATGGCGTTTTCTAAGTTATCTATAAAAGTTATAATGTTTTGACAATCTAAATTAATTTGAACAGCTGTTGCTTGAAAAGTAAGGTAACCGTTTAAATCTGTGATTGTTTCGTGTACGGTTAATTCGACTTTATTTAAATCGCGTTCTAGTTTTTCCTGATTTTCATCGAATGCTCTTATCGTTTTATTATAATGACCAATTAAATTTTTTGAGAGAGAGATTTGCAAATTTACTTCTTGAGTAATATCTCTTTGATTATGTCTTAATATTGAAATCGCATGATCGTATTTTTTCTCGTCGTCGGCGTCGAGATTTCCAAAGAGCCATTTTGTAATTTTACCTATGCCGTCAAAAGTTCCTCTTTTCTTTCTATTTTGAAAGTGAACGGAAGGGAGAATGTTTTCTAACCATTTTCTTGTCAATTCAATTAAGTATTCTGTTCTGAGTAATAAACTTTCTGCTAAACCGTGGTACGATATCGGGTTGGTTATATTTACTTTACTTAAACTATTTTAAAATTATTTACTAAATTATTCATATGATTAATTATATTTTCTAAATCTATATAATGAAGAAACGTGTGTTTCGTATAAATGATTCTCGCGTTTCCTAATTGTATCGGAAGTATGGGGTTGTCAATTCTTGTCAAAGTTATGTCTTCGTTACAAGTCGCTTGATGTCCCAGGTATAGGGTCAAATATAAGGTCAGTAGTAGTCTCATTTTCGGGTCTCTGTAACAAGAGTTTTTCATTAGGTCTGGGTTTTCGTGCAATATTTTTGTGATAGGTTCCTGACGAAGTATTTAATTTTATGTCAGTTTCGGTAATTAATTCGGCTTTTTTAAACTTAGGTAGTTTTTTGTCTCTTTGTTTGGTATTTATGTAAACAGTTTCTTGGTTCGTGTAGATAGGGGGTTCGTTTCTATGCTTATTGAGCTTTTCGATTCTTTTTTCTTTGGGTTCTTGCGATTGTGAATTGAATTATTGTAACATAGTACTGAGAGCTTAATAATTTGGTTGGGCGTTAAATTTTTGCTTTCCTCTTGGATGCATCTATAATGTTCAATTAAGCTGGAATGAAAACGCTCAACTGGAGAATTTGAGTTACTATTTTTTGCTGTTGTGAAATGTAGTTCAATATGATGTAATTTGCAGAAATTTTCTAAGTCTTGGTTTTTGAACTCAGTACCGCGATCGGTCGTAAGTTTCAGTAGAAGACCGTGGTGGCTTATGAAATTTAAAAGATTGTCCGTAACTGAGATGCCTGTTACTGATGGTAAAGGGTAAGCTTGTCCATAGCGCGAAAAACTGTCAATTAATGTTAGATAGGGCTGATTGGAAATTTTGAACACGTCTATGTGAAGGTGTTCAAATGGTTTTGATGGTAGGGGTAAGATTAAATTTAATTACTGGTGGGTTTCTGTCGTATTTATTTTTCAAACAAGTTTCGCAATTGTTTATGAAATTTTCGATATCCTGTGACATTTTAGGCCAATAAAATTTTGAGTTAAGGGATAACTTGACTTCGTTTATTCCTCTGTGTCCTGTTTTAAAAATGTGGTGATATTCTAATTTGAGTTTTTGTTCATCTACCGTTTCTATGTCCGTTAAAAATTTCGTACAACAGATAAATTTGAATGAAGAGTTCTTGAAGAAGTTCTGAATGCTAACTGTAAATATTTCGAGTAAGAGTAGAGTAGAGTAGAGTAGAGTAAACTTTATTACACAATTGAGTTAAACATAAAAAAACAAATATATACAAGTTGAAATCATACATAAAAACAAATATATAAAATGGTTTGATAGCGTTGGTCACTTTGTTGTAAATGGCGAAGATCAGCAGGGACACTGTTTTTCATCTTAACCTATAATAAGTATAGTAAACGATTATCATTGATAATCAATATAGTCGATTACTATTGGTTTTTTAAAAAAGTCCTCCACCTTGTAGAATACCTGATTAATTAGGTATTCGCGAACAACCTTCTTGAATTTTATATCATCAAGGGATCTAATGAACGTTGGCAGCTTATTAAATAGCCTTGGTGCATAGTACAAGGTTGAGTTCTTTGATTTATCTAGTCTAAGATATGAGTTGTAGATATTTGTATTGCTTCGGGTATCGTGGTTATGAATGGAGTTTACCGGAATATAATTCTGTAAATTTTTCTTTGCATATACCAAGCATTCTAATATATACAGTGATGGTATAGTAAGAATATTTAGTTCACGATACTTGTCTCGGACATCCGCACGATACTTCATACTTTCTATCACTCTTATAGCTCGACGCTGTTGTTTAAAAATTCTTTCTGTATGGCTCGAGTGACCCCATACTAATAAAGCGTAGCTTGCAATAGACTGCACCAGCGCATGGAACGTTGTCAAGCAAATTGACTTCTCAACACGATTAACTAAATTTCTTAGAACAAAAATATTCTGGCTTATTTTGTGACTTATTTTTTCCACATGTTTATCAAACTTCAAAGTGTGATCCAATGTTACACCCAAAAAATCAACGTTATCTGTTCCTGAGCAGTGACTATGTTCCCTTAGTGAAAAAATCATAGTTTGCGTTTTATTTTCATTTAGGAATAATTGATTCGCTGCAAACCATTTACTTAGTGTATTTTTGTTTAAAAGAATATCATCTTCTAATGCGTTAAGGTCTTTGTTTTTACTTGCCTTTGTGGTATCATCCGCGAACAAGATTAGTTTATTAGTAGTATCTGTATTTATATCATTAATGTAGATCAAAAATAGCAGTGGACCCAAAATTGAACCTTGCGGTACTCCATGCGTAATAATTTTTGGTTCTGAAAGGATGCGTCTCTGAAGAAAAGGGCATAATTTTGTGAAGGGCTTAAATAATCTTTAACAAATTTTGCTATATGGTAATCTAGTTGAAATTTGGGTAATGTGACGTAATATCTATTGTTATCGAATACTTTTTCTTTTTTATTTTGGGTTATGTTAATGTCTCCAGTTACTATAAATATTTGGTTTTTAAAATGATTTAGGGGTCGATCTGAAATTGGGATATTAAAGATAGGGTTTTCCAGGGACGTGTGAACCGTTTCGAGGTCGCTATTTGACTGATCTCGATTTGGGGGTTTAAGTTGAATATTTGAAATAATTTTTACTTTATCTGGTGAGTTTTGTGGTCTATCATGATTTTTCAATTCGTTTACAATAATTTCGTTAATGTCGTCTACGTTCATGTCAAGGGATTCGGTTTCTAACGTATTGAAGTCGTTACTAGGGGGATTTCTCGAAAGGGCATCAGCCGCTTGATTAGTTTTACTTTTTTGTACTTTATCTCGTATTCGAATTCTTCTAATTTAAGACGCCATCGAACAAGACGCGCATTAGGCTCTTTTAAGGAAAATAGCCATTGCAAAGGTTTGCGGTCGCTTCTTATAGTAAATTTACGTCCAAATAGGTAAAGTCGGAAATATTTGCAACTCCAAACGATGGCTAGGAGTTCTTTCTCTATGGTCGAATAATTTATTTCTGCGGGATTTAGGGTTCTAGAAGCGTACGCAATTGGGTGGTCGTCTTGAGTTAAGATCGATCCTATTGCAAAATTTGATGCGTCAGTAATTAGTTCGAAAGGTTTTTCAAAGTCCGGGTAAGCTAAAACGGGTTCGGATGTTAACACGTTTTGGCATATGTTAAAGCATTCTTTGAATTCTGCAGTGTGTTCTACTCGGTTGTTTTTCTTTAGGCAGTTTGTCATTGGTTTGGTAAGTTTTGCAAAGTTTTTTATGAACTTTCGATAGTATCCAAGAAGTCCAAGAAATGATTTTATTTCTTTTTGGGTTCGCGGAATTGGAAAGTTTCGTATAGCATGAATTTTTTTTTGATTTGGTTTTATTCCGTTTGGTGTGACAACGTGCCTAAAAATTCAACTTCTTTTTGTGCAAACTCGCTTTTATCTAATTGAATTTTGAGTCTTGCATGTTGCAATCTAGAAAATACTAATGTTAGATTTTGAATGTGTTCTTGAAGACTGGTGGAAAATATTATAATGTCGTCCATGTATACCATGCAAATTTTATTTTGCAGTTCTTTTAGGACGTCGTCCATGACACGTTGGAATGTCGAGGGAGCATTCTTTAGACCAAAAGGCATTCTAATGTATTCAAAATGTCCGTTTTCAACGTTAAAGGCTGTTTTTTTGATCGAGCAAGGACTCATCTCTATTTGGTGAAAACCACTAGCAAGATCTAATGTTGAAAAATATTGGGATCTGCCAAGTTTGTCCAAAATATCAGATATATTGGGAATAGGGTACCGGTCATCTACAGTTTTCTCGTTAATTTTGCGATAATCTACGACTAGTCTCCATTTCTGTCTACCTGATGCGTCTTGTTTCTTTGGAACAATCCAGATCGGTGAAGAAAAAGGACTTGAAGATTTTATAATTATCCCCTTGTCAAGCATGTCCTGAATTTGCGTTTGGACGTCTTGTTTGTGGATATAGGGATACCGGTAAGTTTTTGTGTGAATTGGGATTTCGTCGGTGGTTTTAATTTGATGTTTGATCTTAGATGTAAAAGTCAATTCATCTCCGGGTTTAAAGAAAATGTCGGAATATTTTTTACAAAGTGTTAAAACCGTGTTCTTTTTTTTTCCCAATAGAATTAAATATTTAAAAAAGATCTTTAATGCATTTTTAAGTAAAACAAATATTTTACAAGTATAAAAGATAGTAAATAGCATTCGAAGAAAATATGAAAAAAATCGATTTTATTTTTTTTGACTGTGTTCCACCAAATGGATCAAGTTGAAAATTTTACCATATAATGAAGAGCAAGAAAGGAGTTTTCTGTGAAAAATTCGTGAGTGACATATGAAAGGAACATATTTAAATATAAGGACAAAAACTTCTTTATTTTTTTTTAACAACAGGGATGGCTAAAAACTTACCAAAAAAATATTTTTTAACGTCTCTTACCGATAATTCTTCCAAAAAAAGTTTTGTTAAAAAATATTCAGTAGAATAGTTACAATAAAATAAATACTGAAAAATGCTTTTTTTTAAATTATGCCGTACCCCTTCGGGTTTAAAACCTGAAATTTTGAGAAAAAATGTTTTTTTCAATTAGAAATCGGTCAGCTATATGGATTTTTAAAAATCGCTGGGGGCACTTTTTACATGCATATCCGGCTATACCCTTTAACTCTAAATTATCTTTGAACGATAAATTACTTAATTTGTTTGCGATTTCCTCTAGTTGGTACATGCAATTTTATTTGAAAATATGTATCTATAGTAAAAATATGTTGTCAAATATTTTTCTTTTAACAATAAATTAATAAATTTTCCGTTTTTTATTTTGTGAAAATTTATTGGACTTTTTAAATGATTTCAATTCAATTTCTTTTGACCATTAATTAAACTATAATCTTTTTAATCCTTATACGTAGGTTAAAAGTTTTATAATTATTTTCAGATTCATTCAAAAGATTTTAATTGATTTCAAAATATATTTATTTAAATTTTTTTTAAAAAATTTTTAAAATTGGCTTTATAGCATAAAAAAAATAATTTTAATTTAATTGTTATTAATCTTTTCTAAAAAATAATTTTAGTTTAATTCGTTATTAATTTTCCTAATAAAAATAGTTTTAATTTAATTCGTAATTAATCTTTTCTAATAAGAACAATTTTAATTTAATTCGTTATTAATTTTTTATTTAATAAAAATAATTTTAATTCAAAAGCAAGAAATTTCTTTTTCTTTTCTGGATTTAATTTTTAATAAAACTAGCCTAATTTACTTTTTTAATCCTTATACATAGGTTAAAAAACTTTTGCAATTCCGATTTATCCTAAGTCCTTATACAGAGGGTTAGAGAAAAAGTTGGAATTATAGGAAATTTGGCACTTACAGTATCTGTTGTGTCTGCAGTTTCCAGGTCTCCTATTTGATGTTATGAGTGGTCGACGACGGTTGTATGGAAGCTTCTTTTCTTGGATCCTTTTCGGGTTGCCTTCCTAACGTTGAAACGACCGTTTCACTAATTTTACTCGATAAACAGTCGATAAAATTTTTTGAAAACGTGAAGACAATTCTACCGACTGCGCCAAATATGTATCCAGGATGGAAACTCGGATTTTTAAAAAGAAGCAATTTATTTAAACATAAATACAGCTCTCCTGATCGTCGTCAAACAACACTGACGATGCTTTTGTCTTACATCCTTATATAATAAAAACTGCATCGCATACAATGGTGCTTAAAATTATACGAACTTAAAATATTAAAATATGGATTATCTGAGGTATCTAGGATATTCGTCTATAATGTGTCTCTGACATTGAGACAAAGAACTAATTCTATCATTTACAATTCTAACTAAATGTTATTGATGGGGATGTATAGTTTGATATAATGGTTGATGCAATCTAAGGTTTATCTTCAAGTTGGGATACGTAACTTGCACTAATAAATGATGCTTTGGTTTTAAGGTAACTTCAAATAGACCGGGAGATAGTGACAGATTTTGGGATACGATTTTACGCAGTATGCCTTTGAGATGACAGTATTTACCGTGTATTCTGATCATAATAATCCATGAATAAAAAAATGCTCATGTGTCCTTCATATTAAAAAACGATTCGCCATTTGTTCGAAAATGAGGTGGTTTGGTACGATTTTACCCAGGCTGCCATGTGTTTTGCAATGAAATTCAATATAAAATTTACTCGGAAAACCATTGGCATACCGTTCGGGTGGGACCAAAGGGCTGAAATCGTCATGTCAACTTGTATTTAAATAAGGAAGAATTCCACGATTTTACCCAGGCTGCCATTGATAAGTATACAAGTTCGTGTTATAAAACAGCTGTAAAAAAAATGGCATATCGATCGCGTATGTCCAAGTACTGTTTATATTGCAAAATATTTGTACTGTTATGGAATAAAATGCTACGATTTTACGCAGTATGCCATTCTATTTTCATACAATTTATAGTAACTTATAATGTTCTTGAAATTGGCATACCGTTTGAGATTGTCCAAACTACAGGCATACGCAAAAAATGTTGCAAATTTGATAAAAGAGAATTCCACGTTTTTACCCAGTATGCCTTTCTGGTATTATTGTAATCATGGTATATCTAGGTGGAATAAAAAAAGGCATACAAGTTGAACGTGTTCTTCATATTAAAAAATCAAAATGAAGTTGCACAATAGATTGAAACAATTCTACGATTTTACCCAGTATGCCTTTCTGGTATTATTGTAAACAAGGTATATGCAGGTGGAATAAAAAATGGCATACAAGTTGTGCGTGTTCTTCATATTTAAAAATCAAAATAAAGTTGCAAAATAGATTAAAAACATTCTTCGTTTTATAGTGTTACTCGAAATAGAAGCATCAGTACCACGTGACTACCACTATAGTAGCATGTAGCATGTATAAATAATGTCTCACTCCAGAGTTATTATATAAACATAGTATCTTTTACACTCGTAATCATAGTTATTTATCTAAGCGTTTAAATTTCAGTCGACGCCGATTCTGCAAGTTGCACATATTCTTGCATTTAATTTAAAAATTAAGAAGTTAAATTTAAAATTAAACTATAGGGTTCGAGAAAGTTGATTTTATATAAAAGTTTTATTTGATTGATACATTATTCTAAATGAGCCGCTGCGCTTCGTATTTTCGTGAATTTTTTGAGTGCTTTTATGTTAATATAAAACTAAACTTTAAGTGTGACATGAGTTTCTTGGTTTTTATTATTACTATAAATATGTTGTATGATTACTATAGTCCATTTCATTTAAGCATGCAGAGAATAATTTGTACTAAAATGATGACCTTGAATATTAGCCAATGAAATTGTCACGAAGTTAGCCGCTTTTACACTGCTGAAATTTACGTGTTGCTGACAGATAATATTTAATTTTTCATATTATGTCAGAATGTATAATGTTAAAATTAAATAGTTCCTATGCAGCCTTTCTTTATTTATTTTATCAAAATCGCATTAAAATTGAAATAAATTTGTGAAAATACGTTTTCTAAAAGTATTTTGTAAACTTCTACATTAGGCAACACACATTTCTTTAAAATTTTGAATCATTTCCCATTCTGTCTTTGTAAATGTGACTTTGCAGACGACCTGCCACCTACTTACTGCTAATATGAGATCGACTATAGAGCTCGGATTTTATGCTTTTACATATTCTTTAATATCGATATGCCAACAAATTCGTTTTGAAATCTGGACGAATTTGGCAAAATCAAATCCGAAAAACTGCATATCAAAATGCATATTTTGCATATTTTCAATGTTTGGTGCATATTTGAGCAAATGATGCATATTTGTGCATATTTGGGCAACTTCTGGTGTTTTTTAAAGAAATTTTTTTATTAATTAAACATTATTTATTGAAAATTATAATTAAAATTAATTAAAAAATAAAAACAAATTTTAATATCGTTAGTAACGTTTTAAATAAGTTAGATCCACAAGATATTATGCTACTTGTAGACTCAATACAAATTATTAGTTGATAACTTTAAAAATGAAATCACACAAGTTAAAAAAACAGTATGTGACAAAATATACAAGAAACGCAGAGATATCTTAACAAAAATTCATATTTTGAAATGCTTTTGATAGTTTTATATGTATCAAGCCGAAATTTTTTATACCAAAGATCAAATATGCCCCAATAACTTCAGTCAATGTACAATAAGAATTTAAAAAAATATGTTTTAGTTTGCATATCAATGCATATTTTATCGATTTTATCAATTTTACTGCATATTTTAGAGAAATTCGGTGCATATATATGCGCATATTTTCAAGTATTTTGGTGCATATAAATCCGAGCTCTAATGATTACTATCAAGTTATCGGCATATACCATAATTACAATTATACCAGAAAGGCATACTGGGTAAAAACGCAGATTTGTTTTAATATATTTTGCAACTTCATTTTGATTTTTTAATATGAAGAACACGCACAACTTGTATGCCATTTTTAATTCCACCTACATATACCATGATTACAATAATACCAGAAAGGCATACTGGGTAAAAACGCGGAATTCTTTTTTATCAAATTTGCAACTTCATTTTGATTTTTTTATATGAAGAACACGTTCAACTTGTATGCCTTTTTTTATTCCACCTACATATACCATGATTACAATAATACCAGAAAGGCATACTGGGTAAAAACGTGGAATTCTCTTTTATCAAATTTGCAACTTTATTTTAATTTTTTAATATGAAGAACACGTACAACTTGTATGCCATTTTATATATAAGCAATTTAGGATACAAATTTAATATTACAACAAAATTTATACTGCGTAAAATCGTAGCATTTTATTCCATAACAGTACAAATATTTTGCAATATAAACAGTACTTGGACATACGCGATCGATATGCCATTTTTTTTACAGCTGTTTTATAACACGAACTTGTATACTTATCAATGGCAGCCTGGGTAAAATCGTGGAATTCTTCCTTATTTAAATACAAGTTGACATGACGATTTCAGCCCTTTGGTCCCACCCGAACGGTATGCCAATGGTTTTCCGAGTAAATTTTATATTGAATTTCATTGCAAAACACATGGCAGCCTGGGTAAAATCGTACCAAACCACCTCATTTTCGAACAAATGGCGAATCGTTTTTTAATATGAAGGACACATGAGCATTTTTTTATTCATGGATTATTATGATCAGAATACACGGTAAATACTGTCATCTCAAAGGCATACTGCGTAAAATCGTATCCCAAAATCTGTCACTATCTCCCGGTCTAAAATAATTCAGTATATAATTGATGATGCTCTGATACAAGTGTATCTAATAATTCTAAAGTTTTCCGTGAAATAATAGATGAAGTTACGATATCAACAATAAATCGAAAGTTTCTTGTTAGACATAACATTTCGGCAGCAGATAATATGTGTTAGTGTGATGCACCCACTAACTGGTGTTTTGCTTCTAAGTGGACTGTATGATGTAATTTTCACTAAAGATATTTTAAACAACTTATTTATTGAGTAATAAATACATAGAAATGCGTTTCCTACAGACCCTACTGTCTCGAAGGTTGAGTGCGTACTAAACTTACAATACCTACTTTTAGCAGTGTTGCCAACAGTAGCAAAACGACTTCTACTAAAACTCAACTTAAAATCTACCAGATGTAGTTAAACACACGCGGACGCGGAATAATTACTATAAATATTTTAATGATTTTCATTAGAAGTAAAAACGTAGATAATGCTCCATTGCTAACTGCTAACTTTTAAATCGTTTATTGTTACAACCAAAGTAAATGCTATGAAACTGAACTTTTCGGAAGTGTAGATAAAGATAAAGCAATTTTTAAATTCTTAAAACATGAAACCAGTGAATTGAATAATTTATAGGTAGTTTAATTACTTACCAAAAATTCAACAACTCGCGAACTTAACTGAGTAAAATCAAAATAACGACTATCTAAATCTAAACTAGGTAGGGGTAAGGAAGCAAGTGCATGATCTTTCACACTTCTAAGGAAAAGAAATAATAAAATATACATTAGAATCAAAGTTAATCGCTAAATCTGAATTCCCATTATCGTTATCGTTATCCTGAATGGCTTGTGGAGCATGTATCGCCGTAGGCGCTTTAATCTCCGTCATCTGACGATTGAAAAAATAGCGTTGGTAATTAAATATAAATAACTTGCGTGGCAGTCCTTCTGGTTGTACGTTTTCACGCACAATTGGTTGTTGAAAAACAGGTGTAATATAAATGGCTGAGGTATTTTTCGGTGGAATGTCGTTATCTTTATAACTTCACCATCTTTTTTACTTTGTTCTTGCGAGACACTAATTTTATGTGCAACTGGTTTAATAAAATGTTTTGATTTTTCAAAATGTCGTACTCGTTTGTATTCTGTATTTAATGCAACAAAGGGATTTTCCAGAGTATCAAGACTTTCAAGTATCACTTGAAAGAAAAAGTTGAATGTCATTTATTATAGTCTGTACTATCGATCTAGTTAAGCTAAGATTATGTTACGATTAACTTACTTTACAAAAACTTAAAGGCTCCGGCAGTCCTGCGTGGCAATCTCCAGGGGGGTTTGCAGTAGGGATTGATTGAAACGCCACATAAATTTACAAAAATTTATTCGACAAAATGTTGGCGACACGAAACACATAAATTGACAATAATAAAAATACAATTACATACACATCTATCCACTTGGATAACATAGGTTTCTTCCACAGGAAACCGCATACATATATTCTACACCAGAAAAATAAGTACAATAAACCAATATTTGGCTGGCCAGCTGATCCACCATACAAATTAAATAGTGGCTTACTGCTGACGGCCAAGTTTAAATTCTGCAGCATAAACTTCTCGTGAAAACATGAATTGTCTGAAATGTCGACAATTGATTCTGGTTTACAATTTTCCAGATCAATTAAATGCATACATTTAGCATAAACAATCCTAACCAACACATTTCTAATACACCAAAAATTGTTTCACTTAACTAACCTTGTAGATTGCAGAATCAAAAGAGTAGCGGGTTGAACAGCTTCAAAAAATAGATTGAACCCCATGTTATCGTTATTCGGCAGCAACTTTAAATTCTCACGTAGTGACCATGAGACCAATAACCACAGCAGTAACCATCGTACAAACCCGTCGTATTCAAAAATTAGAATGCTCCTAATCAATTTAATTTTCCAAAAAAACCAGATAAACATAATTTCTTTAAAGCAACTAGAGATGTTCACCATAATCGTGTCGCAATTCAGGATTCGTCAACAACCTTTTCGCGCTAAACCCATTCGCCATTTTACAATGCGCGCGCTCCTATAACATAACTGCCGCAATACGGTCGAAAATCCCATAACACGCGTCCTTAGCATATAACCAAATTTTAAACTGCGATACGTTTTCAGACTAACGTCCCATCGACATTTATATGTCAACACGCGTATTATTGATTATCACTACAAATTTCATAACTTTATTTGAACATATTCGCTAATTACACTCAAATTTCTACGAGCATTTTTCGAACGACCCTTACAACCGTTCTTCTAAAAACCGAATCCCTTTCGTCATGCGCAACGGAAACAATCTCAACGTTAATATACAGGGCGCTTCCTCTCAAACTGGCGTGAATATAGCAATGAAATTACAGACTCTAAATGTTTAAAAACGTCGGCGTAACAATTATCGTAAAATTTTGACATTAATAATGGTAAAGATTTGTTAAAAATAACCCTAAAGTCGTTTAAATATTCATTAATTTTGATGGAAATATCTACTAAATCATTGTCAACAGAAGGTTCCAGTAGATGAAATATTTATTCTTCTAGTTCTAATTACAGAATTATTTATATTATTGAAATATTCGGAACTGTTATCAACTTGGTTTAGGACTTGCAAATCATTGTTTATGGTTCTGTTTCTAGTATCATTTTTTGTGCTTGCGTTAATATGTTTTAAATTAAAGTGTTTTTTAAAATCAGATTTTCGATGGTATAATCTTTTGCAATTATTTGCAGGACACATGAAGTAGCTATTTTTTTATGAATATAAGTAGTATGCCAAATATACTTTTTAAAAGTTAAACAATCTTTGCCACAGTCTGAACATAACAACATATTGATTAAAGAGTTATAAAAATACTAGCAAATTATTAAAAGTTCTTACTAATCGTTTGAAGTACCTGCAACAGGCTGATTCTTAATATCTTCTTGTTTTGATGACAAATATGCATGCATAATCTGTTCGGTACTTGAGTGATTTGTACAAGTTTTAGCAGAGATAAACTCATCTTTATATTCCGATTCTGTCCTGTACAAGAATCTGAATAAGCAATGACATGTTTATGATTTCCAGCATAAAGCTTTAAATGCTTTACTAAACAAGTTGCAATGTCTTGTGAACCGCGCCCTCCCTGTGTTTCATTCCATACGTACATGTAACCAGTATTGCTGTTGAAGGAATGTATTCCCAGATTATACAAATACAGATTTCTTTTGTAGTAAGCCACATACGTTGCAAGCTTAGGAAAAGGCAAAGCCTTTTGTAAATCAAATGTTACTATGTATGCTTCTGCAGCTTTCTTTGAATCGTTTCGTAAACACTCTCTCGCCGATTCTGCTTTCCGTAAATGCAACTCATTTTGAGCTGAAAGATTTTTTTTGATATCTTCGTTGTCGGCACCTTTTAGTTTTAACTCTAGATCATCGCACAATTTGCAGGTGTCTTGATGGGGAATTTTAAAATGCAAATTAAATTTGGTATTAAATACCTGATAATAGTATTTCAATTTTTTTGGTTCAATATTCTGGGTTCGACATTCCTCGACATAAAGATCATACATCTTCTTTACAGTTAGACCGCTGTTTAAATACTTTCTATTTGGATTTTTAATTCTAGAGTACTGGCTTTGATAAGCCGGAAATGTTTTTATATGTCTTACAATATCAGAATCGTCCAACTTTCTAGAGCCTGTAGTACCTCTTAGCTCTCTGCAATCTGAGGCTTCTCGTTTCGAAATGCATCTGTGCAGACGGCCGTTACTTATTTTAAATGTATCAAGAAAATATTTCTTGCAAACTCTATGTGTTTTATTATCAGTCTTCAGCACGTATTGAAAATGGGTATGCTTTCCTAAACGAGATCCATCTTTTGGGCGTCTTCTATTCACGGGTGAAGCTTTTACTAAACCAAAAATGCAACTATTTTGCGCCACATAATCGCCAAGCCTCCAAATGATTCAAACGCGTTTTGTCTTTCGGTAAGTGAAAATAAATCAATACACTTCTTTCTGCAGTTGCAGTCTATGTTTTCGAATTGTTTTGCGTTCATTTTTAACCCTCTTCTAGAAATGTACTCTTTTCCAGTATTTCTCAGTATTTTTTTAGTATTAATTTTCCAATTTTTCTCGTTCCTCGATTGTTTTCTGCTTTTGATTTTTGCAAGGCCACCTGTAAATATTTTAAAACCTGTAAAATGTGTATTATTTGAGATATAAAACATTTCCCATACTTGTGGATGGTTGTGGGTCCTGCTCAACAACGTCAAATCCCTCGTCAAATCCTAACTGTTCGTTATGTGAAGCTTCTACATCTATAATACCAAAAACATGCATTAAAATCGGTTTGACGGTTTTTATATTTCTCAGATAATAAGAAAATGTATAGGCATCATTTTAAAAATAAATTTGGAAATAATTAAACCTATCTTAAAGCACGAATTTAACAACAATTTAACAAAAAAAAGTGTATCTGCTTCCAGAGTTTCTAAAATTAAGGTTAAAACTGGGTTGAGATGAGCCCAAATAGCAGGTACATCGTACTGCAAAGCTTCAGATAATGTACAAAATGACTTTGATTTTATTGTTTGTTGATATTTATAATAAATAACTACTGTATGAAGTGAAATCTGTTGTCGTGAGCCACCGAAGTGATAGGATTGTGTTTCTTCTGAATATTTCAATGATTAGTTCTCGCTGAAGTCCATATGCAGCAATACTTCATTTTGCTGTAGAGTAGCTTTTTTCTATGAAATTTGATTATACTGGTGAAGTGCTCTACCTTTGTGTTTCAGAAAATTGTCAATAGATCCCTCAAATTCCGAAATAATATAACTTATGGGCCTGATACATTTTTGTTTAGTGGTTTTTACAACACATTTTTCTTTCTTGGTTTTCTTATCGAAAAAAGTTTCCTTCTTCGCACCCCATTTGAAGAAATGTGCAAGTATTGCTTCGTCATAAGGTTCAAAAATTATTTTCTTTCCCTTACAATCGACACATTCTCGTAGTAAACACTGTTCGTTTTTATGTTCACAACACAGTATCTTGATGACTACATTAGCATCAACTTGTTTGATCACGTTCATTCTATGTAAAGTCTGAACTAATAATGTCATATTTAAACAAGGGGTACAGCCGCATGTATCACGAGCTGCTACTTTCCTGCAAACAATCCAAAATGGGCGATTTTTGCACCAGAAGGCGTAACTGACAGGTATTTCTAGATGGGCAATCAAAAACTTTTTGTGTAGGTTTTTTAGTGTATCATTTAAATACCGCTTTCGCTTTATTACTTTATTTTTTGTACGATAGTCTTTTTTCCCTGGACACAACTTACTATTATAGTCATTTTCTAGAAATCTTCGGATATTATTTCTCTTTTGAGACAATTGATTCATGTAACTCGCTTTTCGATGATAATTTAACTCTCTGGTTAGCTTGGGGTATCACAGGCGGCCAATTTTCTTGCTGCTCTCTGTATGTTTCTAAAAAAATATTCAAATCTTGGGGCATATTTTGCAGAATAGCACTTTGTCACAGGCTAAAATTTCCCGGAGGTCACAAAATCGGCAGCGGTGGATGGGCTGCCCGCTCGGAAACTCGGGAAAGCCGCTAACTCAAGTCGCGAAGGTCATGGATTCCTACATAACAAGGAATTCCCGGATCCGAGCTGAAATGTCCAAATAGTGGGGGTACAAAATCGGGAGGGCGCCACTCGATCGATGTGTCAAAAGAAGACCTTGTAGCGGTGAACTCGAATTTATAATTTTTTTGAAATAAAGTTCTAAATTAAAATGAATATGATCAGATTTGCGCCGGCAATTGAAGGGCTCGGGATAACAAGGCTATATGCCACAAAAAGGTGTTTCCGAGATAATCGGATTTTAAGTTTTCTTTAATGTTTTAAATGTGCTATTTCTAAAATAAATTATAATTCTTTTTTATATATACATTCCTTAACTATGCAGGAGATCACATAGATTCGTATACCCAAAATAAAACTGATTCAAATAAGTTACGACAAATTTATTATAAACAAAGAAGTAAAAATGTGGCATAAACCCTTTATTACAAAAAAAATTAAACTCAAAGCTTGCATACACCGTTCTTCTTAAAAATAATATTGTTAATAATTTTCTTCATCTGAAACATCCAATTCTTCTACGTTATCTTCGCAATCTATTGTATTACCAGTACCTTCCGTTGGGAATCCTTTTAAATTTCTAAAAAAATTGTGATGCACCGGAGGTATATATGGCAATAAGGCTGCTAGATTATCAAGCTTCTTCTTATTTAGTTCTATTGTAGAGGTGTATTTATTTTCCAACTGATCTAGAGGACTGTAGGTGTTGACACGACTTCTTTTTCCTACATTCACTGCTTTAAAATCTTCGTTGAAAACATGTTTTACAAACATTGTGTTGGGATGGTCTGCATCGAAGAAGAAACATCTAACTTTTGAAAATTGTAGAAGTTCTTTATTATCACAAATATTTTTCTTTGTTATGTCTGCAGTGACATTTTTAAATGAATATATATCATTTCTGTGCACCACGTAGACCTCAAACGGATTTGTTCTCTTTGCTTTTCGTACAGCCTGAAACCAGTCTTCAGGTGTAAAAACTGGCTGAATAGTTTTTTTTGTATTTTTCGATTAGGGCGAAATCTCTGTCGGACGGAAGGTGGGTATGTCCGGCTACTAAAAAGCGATGCTCAATTTTTTTATAAATATTTAGCCGAACTAAGTGGAGCCATAGGGACATAACAGCCCAATTCTTGTTTTGACCCCCGCAGTTGTCTGTGTATAATATCAGTTCGTCTGATGTTGGTGGGTTATTCTTTAAATGTTTCAGAAGTATGCTGCAAATTTCGTCGCTTCCTCTTTTAGCAATATCTTCGCTCCACATATACATATACCCCTTATTTTTCTTACAATCGTGAATGCCCAAGTTATAAGTCCAAAGTTTTCGAAGATAAAATGCTGGTCCTACTGTCAGATTTGGGGTTGGAAGTGCTTATTGTAGGTCAAAACTCAGTACATCTTTTTTACCATCTTGTATTTCCAACTTAAGGCTGTCTTGCATTGATCGAGCTCTCGCCTGATGTAATGCCAATTCAGTTTTTAACTTGCCAACAGAATCGTTGGTTTTGTTAGATTCAATCTGTATGTGCAGACTGTCGCACGTTTTACATGTGTCAGTACGAGGAAGTTTAAACGCGATATTATATTCTTCACAAAAAATTCTCCTATACTTGTCTTCAGAAGCAGGATTTAAATTATTTTCTCTGCACCAATCTAAATAATAATCCTTGTATAGGCGTGAGATGTTTAAATCGTGGTTTAAGTAGAGTTTACATGGATTGTCCTGTCTACTATAATGGCTAGTATATTTTGGTATAGCATTGATATGATCCCTCACGGATTGAGTAATGGATTCTGAGATTTTATTACCTCGATTCAAATGCTTGCCCCTTTGATCCCTCTTTGGTGTACTGTTATGCTTCATTTGCTCGGCTAATAGTTGAATTCTTTTTTGTGAACATTGCAAACCATGGATGGCAAGAAATTCCTGCTTGCATATGGAAACGTTTTCACCATTGACTTTTACAGAATAACGTATTGTACAATGTCTTCTCGAAACTTCGTTTTTCTGCTTCTGCTTATATCTGCGCTTTGGTTTTTCAGATTTCATTAAAGAAAATAGGTAAGCGTTTTGGATATCATAATTTGCTAAATTCCAAAACGAATTGAATATGTCCTCCTCTTTTCCTGATAGCAACTGTCTGCACTTCTTCTTACAGTTACAAGGGTTCCCCATTGTCCTGCTTTCCACTAACTTTCCTGCTTTAGTTGTGTATGAGCCTCCCATGTTCCGTCTTCTCTTTCTTTTCCATATTTTTCTCGATGCAATATCTTGTTTTCTCTTCCGTGTTTTTTCATTAGCTAATTTCTCTGGTGACGATGGAATTTTTCTATCACCTTTCCGCAATACCACTTCACCATTCTTGTGTTCAGTAGTCTGAAATAAAAGTATGCATAAATTTTGAGGAATAGGGGTATAAGCCATATCGGGCAGAAACTGTTAAAAATCTTTATATGATAACCACGAAAAGTTTGGTAACTAAGACTTCATTGAGTTGTCTATTAAATATTACCATTTGTAATATCTAATAATTTTGAATTTTATTTGTACACAGAAAAAAGTGCAAAATTTGCCAGATTTGCTTAAAACGCTATATGCCACTTAAATTTCTTTACTTACATAATCTACAGAAGAATCACTGCTTTCCAAATCACTATCTAACAAATCATAATCCTTGTCCTTCACACTATCATCAGAATCAAACGGTTCACTAGGAATTTAACTATCACTCCCGTAATCAAATAATCTTTTCCGAGAAGAGCGGTGCACGTATTTTGCCATTTTAAAAACGAGTGGTTTATACCGTTTTATATCAAACTTTAAATAACAATTTTCTATGGGTGATAAGAATATTTATGTACAGTAGCTCCATCTTTGAAGCAATAGGAACGAAATTAATTTTGGTGGTATATATTTATAAGATTGGCAATAAAAGGTCAGAAATGACCAAATGGTGCCATATAGCCTTGTTATCCCGAGCCCTTCAATTGATGGTGAATAGCTCAGCGTAGACGCAAATCATCAGGGCGGGTACGCGGAAAATATTAATTGGATTTACGAAATTCCGATTAATAGTTGCAAACAAGTAAATCACCAAATCTGTACATATTGGCTGAAAAAGAAATCTCACACAAAATAAAAAGAAAATTAACATTTAAATACATATAATGGCGTACTTGTTTATACATCCCTTTGCAATACATAAACGAAATGTTGATCAGTCGTATCGATACGTCGTCTCAAGTAAATCTTAATCTATAACGTGGAAAACATAAATTGACTTAATCTAGAAATATTATAACCATCATCGTCTTTAACAATGTGATCGTACGATAGTTTAAATAAAAGCATAAAATTAAACGTATTCTTCTGGTATTTACCGAACGAGAAATTCGCACAAAAAGTTATCATAAAAATAGGCGAACGATGATGTTAACGCACAATAAAAAGTAAAAAGTTGTAACTTACACAATTGTAGATATTATCAGAAAATCTGATGAGGTACTTGTTGCGAAGAGGGACGTGTCACTGATCTGAACAAATGACAATGAGGTGTTAATTGGCATTACCCTCGAGGTCAGTTTCATCTTGTAAACTTGAACCCTGGTGGGCACCAATGTAATTACACAACCATGGTGGCCGGAAAAGCAGGAATAGATACCACGATGCATAATAGCAATAATTCTTAAGTCGTATTAGTAGGTATTATTAAATTAAACTTATCGACTGCAATTATTGAAACAATGAGGTATTGCATAATAGCAAAATATAACGACACATAACGATAATTTCTTATGTACTCTTGATTTCACATATCTTCAACATGAAGACTAAAATTCAGATATTTATTAACACGTCTTGTTGCTTCCGCAACACGCAAGCAAGAGAGCTCTGGTAACTTCCCTTTCCAAGCGCATCAAGTCCTCATCATTCAGACAAGGTTAAACTTCGCGTTCCGACAGGCCAAGATAATCCACGCAAGGTGAGATCGACCAAGGGGTTAACACCAAGGTAGATCGTAACAACCTACCTTTTCGTTGCAGTTTCCAGCTCGAGTTGGGGTTGTCAACTAACGAAGGCTTCAAAATATTGAGGGTAGTAAATAGGGGGATTCAAATAAAACAGTCATATAAGCAGAAAACAAACGGGATTTTAATCAAGTACCGAACTGAAAATTATCGTAGAACAGTTAACCAAAATGACAGTAACGTTAAAAACAATTTTGATTGTTGAATAAATTTGTACCTTAAAGTAAAATGGCGGTGAATGATCTAGTGATAATTTACAATTAATAATTTAAAAACATTTATAAAAGTAATTTCCCCACAGTATTTAAAATTAATACCCAAATACATGTCCAAAATTGATTGATAATTTATAAAACAAAGATCGATATTACCGAAAAATCCATGATTACCAATAGCTTAAATTAAAATTTACAAAATTGTGGTCTTAGGATCACTGGTTGGCATAAATATTCTAAAACTAAAGCAAAGCATAATAACTTTATTCTGGTATTCTCGTTGGTATGGTACTTTAAAATGATATCGAAAATGTGTGACCAAAATAACCCATACGAATCGAGCACGCAGAAGGCAATTTGGTTCGTTAAAGCTTTAAAACAACTAATAACAATCTTAACCTAGAAAAAAAACACCGTACACTTTACAATAACAGCCGTAACCAAAATTGTAGTTACTTGAAAATTTCAAAACATAAATGATAGCACTGAATCGGAAATTGATTACTCGAGAGGAGACTTAAAAAGAACCATAATCTTACTTGTTAACGGAAACAGCCAAAATTTAATAGCAATGACTTAAATTGAACTTTAATTTTATGTTGATCCGATGCCTTGTTGAATTATGGACAGGTTAGTTGTTACAAAAAATTCACTTACAGCCCATTTCAACATGATGTGGGCGAACGTAAATTTCCAGGATGAGATCATCGGATGTGGTCATCAAGATGGCGGTGGAAAATACCCATAATCGGGAATACCCATCGGGAATACCCATCGGGAACATCTTGCAGAATTTAATCGGGTTTTAACTAAATTTAGGTGCCGGTTGTAAAAGCTAAACGTTAAGGGCGAGAATTTTCACTTCAAACGATCTGATGTTAACAATAATCTTCTTCAAAATCTTCCATAATGGAAACGTGGTAACGAAAAGCTACAATGGTTGTTTGCATACCTGGACGGGTTTGTCAAATTTGCACTACGGCAGGACGAGCTGATGCTGACATTACTAGCCCAACACCGCGCTACACTAAAAACTCACAACACCAAAAAACCTAAGATGTCCAAGGCATTTCAACAAGAAGAATTCTATTTGATTTGAATATTCATGTCCTCGACGGAGTAGAAATAAGTCCTCGCTCCGAGAACCTAATTCATACTGTTTACATAACGTTGATGCATCGAATAAAGAATGGTAGATTGCTAATTAAACTATTGCAAGCTAGGGGGCGTCAGGGGTATGATTTCAGAATTAAATATTCCCATTAATCAAAATGAACTCAAACAAAATCATAAAAATATTAAATTTACAAGGGTAAATGACAAATTAAGTTATTTATTCTCACGAAAAGGTTACCAAAAATTCAGTCAACATGACAACTTTCTCTCAAATTTTCTGTTATCAACTTCATAGACAAATCACATTATACAGTTGTGGAAATGTAATTATTCCACATTCTATGTTAGCAATGTAAATTGAATATTTTGAATCCGTTTCGGTTTCATGCACAATTGATAAAACCAAAACAATTTTTTGATTCTTGGTAACAGATGAAATTAAACTTTTATCGTCCTGGCATCCAAATAAGTGGTTTCCTGGAACTAGCTGTTTATTTTCTGTGACAAATTGGGGTGGAACTTCTGCCTTATTTTTTCTCAACGTTCCTATAAATGTTAAACCAACCCTCAGTAAACAATCTGCCAACGGAATGCAGTAGCATAATCAAATAGAAATTAAAGTAGTTGTCGGTGGTATTTGATTTTTTTATGGGTTCAACTAATATTTTTACGACGTCTAAGGGTATGTTTGAACAAACGTAAGGTCCAGGATTTTGTGCATCGCAAAGTGCAAAATATATGCATATATTTTTAATCCATATTTAGCTGGTTTATTTAGCCATGTACCTACTCGTTTTTAATGAAGGAGCATCGACCTCGATATACTACCAACATTTTCATCAATAGTAGTACACCCTTCAAGGCTTTAGGACTGAGGTCACCAAATGGCAACTTCCGACCTATTTTGTGCGGACCCAGAAGAATCTGAGAATATCACTATAAAAATTGTTCAGAGTAAAAATGTAATTTTTCGCATTAAGGTGTGGCTTCACGGCTGCAGAGTTGTTTCGCACCTGGCAGATTACATTGCCCACTAATTTCTGTCAGTTGACCCAATCGAAGGAGGAGCTCATTCAGCGTGTTTTTCCGAACGTAGCGCAAAACTTTGAAAACCATAATTGGCTAAGCGAACGAGCCATATTAGCGGCAAAAAATAAAGATATCCATGATCTCAACGCGACCATTCAAAATTTTATTCCGGGACAGTTGTTTTCCTTCGTAAGGACTGTTCACGAAATAAAGTAGCCACAGAAAATTGCAAAAATTATATATATAAATTTAAATTTTATTAAAATATTTAAGAGAAATTAAAGCTTTACTTATAGCTGAGCTGAGAAATTTGTATAGTTAAAAAAATTATCTGGTATTGGCGAAGTCTCGCACTTTTTGCGGGACACCTGCCATCAGTGCTTGAACTGATGTCTTGGACATTCTTTGGGATGCTGCGTTCCAAATCTTCTTAAAACTGTGCATGTCCTCGGCAACTGCACCCTTGTTCAATAAGTCGCGCTTTATGTTAGCCCAATATCTTTCAATAGGGCGGAGCTCTAGGCAGTTTGGTGGATTTATATCCTTGGATATGAATTCGATCTTCTCTTTATCGAGCAAATTTAAAGTATCCCGAGCGTAGTGAGCCGAAGCTAAATCTGGCCAAAATATCGGAGGAGAATAATGTTTTCGATAGAGTGGCAGCACACGCTTCTTAAGACATTCCTTCATGTAATTTGCACTATTGATTGTGCCAGTTGTAAAAAAACTCGAACTTTTTAGGCCACACGAGCAGATAGCTTGCCACACCAAGATTTTCTCGCAAAATTTTTCGATTGCCACAGTTTTGTTTTTCACCGGAACATCTTCACCTGCTACAAATGTGTAGAATTGGGGCCCTAAAATTCATCGTCCATCAAAATGCACCTTCCACGATTCTTGGCAAAAAAATTTGTTAAGCAAAACGGCACGAGATTTCGCCCTTTCCAATTGAATAGCGCTTCGTTTCGGAATTTTTTGCTTTTTACGGGTTAGTAAGCTATTCCTTATTTTACCATTTTGCACATTTCCCACCGATGTTCGCAATTTCTTAGTCACATCTCGTGTTGATATTGATGGATTTTTTCGAAATTGCGCAACAATCTTGGCGTCCAATATCGGCTCCAAACAACCTTTTTTTCGTCCTCCTCCTGACAAATTCTTCCACGTATTATGTTCCCCAAACTTCTTAATAATTTTCCGGACAGCATCTTTGGACACATTGTACCGCTTTGCAATATCGCGCAAAGAAATGTATTTTTCTTTACAATATATTACAATGATTGATTTACGAACTGCAGCACTGATCGTCGGCATTGTAAACCCCTCGACTTTTAAAAACAAAATCAATTTTTATATGACAACTACAATATTAACTTATAACTCAAGACCTACCTGGATATTTATTTTTTAATTTTTTGTTACAAAAAAGTAAATTTTCTGTGGCTACTTTATTTCGTGAACAGTCCTTATCACTCGACAACGTTATCAACCAGGATGTGCCACGGTTTACTAAATCCGGGGAATAGGAAGTGTGCTTCCCGATCTCAGGGTTACTGGCAATTAATACCCTTGGCTAGCTCAGCAAGGGAGAAGGAAAACCAGCAAACACCCAACAGTTTATATATATATAAAAAAAAAACAGATCGGCGAGTTCTTAAGTTTACCAAAAGTATGTTGAGAGGGATGTAAGTGCCCTGTCGCCACGTGATTTATAAATAGCCTCTCAACGACCAACTCTCTGCCCAATCACGAATGGCAGCGAAGATTAGAACTCGCACGATAAAACAAAATTCAACTTTGCGAAAAAAAAAGGAACAAACACTTATCTGTATATACGATGCCTCGACAATCTCGGCAGGTGGTCAACAGCTAGGTAATAAAAGCTTTTTCCACAGATTTCTTTCTCCGTGATTACAATAATTGGGGAAAAGGGAGGACCCTCGAAGATGTTATGAGGGTTCAATTTTCCTGGATCCGTTATTGAGAATAAAATCGAAATGGCGAGAATTTGTAGAAGAAGCCGAATGAAAAATCCTCCAAGGAGATAAGACCTAAATGTCGTCGCAAACGGCAAAAAATCTGCAACGCTGAGTGAAGTGAATTATCCCGAAATATACGGAAGGAATTCGAATAATTCCTAATTTCAAAACACTTCGCAAGTACCACAAACTTCTCTCGCAAAACCCAAAATCCAAAATGTCGCCAACGAACTTGAAATCTTAGGAAAAATGTCGTTGATAGCATTTATCAATGCAGGGCGTTCAACATAACTTAATTCGCTTCAAAATATCAATGCAGGGAAATGTTCGTTTCTATTTCACTTTAAGAAGGACCAAACGGAGAACAAAAGAATTCGGCTGCTGTGCCTATTCACCAAGAATTAATTAAAGCCGCAAAACAAATAGGAATGGTGTGAATTAAAATTCGAATTAAATTTCATTAAAACAAAATTCTATACTTGGTCGCGGATCGAGCCTACGACTGCGGCATGGCAATTCGATATTAACTTAGAAATTCATTATGCCATCCATTCGCCCACCATCAGAATCACCCCTGCATCGATGTTAATTCCGGACCGTAACAACTCCCCTCTTACCCAAAAAAAAAATTTTCGACGTTTACGAGAAAATTTGACTATCGCTGAACTATAAATACAAGTAACAGAAAGAAAATAACGGTAACAAAAATGTTCCTAACAAAAAAAAAACAAAAAAAAAATAATAAAATCCAAAACCGTAAACCATAATCAGAATGCCAAAACAAACAAAATCGTCATTAAAAAAAATCAGTCGCACCTGTAAGGCTTTAAATCTTTAGCGTGCCATGCTAACCTAGAATAATGGTCTTTATTTTCTACAATTAAGCCCTTACCTATTTGGACTCGCTTTTTGGCTTGAAGATAATGCAGAAGCATTGCTATATCTCTTAGCAGTTTGCACGAGTTGTCCGGAGCTCTCAACCTGAGGTTTATTCTCATCTCGTCACTGAACATAAAATGGTGCATGGACGCGAATAAGCTTGGTGCAAGACACTCATTCCACTTGGTAGCGTCTTCGGTTCCTTGAGAGATTACAGTAGCTGAGCTAGCCCCCAAATTGCAATTAGTTAGGTTGTTAGAGATTTTGGCTTTTTTCTCCTCTCCTCCAATAGAGATTGTTGACCCTTCCAACACTTTAGAAAATTCAAGGTGAAAGTCTTCAATTATTAGAAGGAGCATCCGCATGATCATGTTTGCAGAACATATGGCTCTTCTATCCTTTTTGCCTCTTTCCTTGTGCTTGATGTAAGAAGCAAAACTAGTGCAGAGGTGTAACAAGTGTTCTATTACTTCTTCGCTACTATTTATTTTATCCCACACGTATTTTTCTGTAACAATTAGTGAGCTTTCGTATATCCCTAGAGATGAATTGAAAACTCTCTTGCTGGATCTACTACGGATCTTCACTAAAGAGTGTATACTATCTTTCTCGAAAAGAGATAAAAACGAACTTATCCACTCCAGACATGTGAAACTTGACCTTCCTGTATTCCTTTTCAAAAATTCATGCATTCTTTTATATGCTACAGCTGCCGTTACACTGGTGTTTGTAAATGGGTCAAACTTCTGCCGTCCAGAAGTAAGAATGTCTGAATTGGAACTGCTGTATTTGTTGATTGTGCTTTTAGTAAGATTTGAAATTGTCTCACAGTGCTTCTTCAATAAATTTCGCACCATTGTCTTAACTTCGGAAACGATAAAATTTCCGTGAATTTCTCCGAAAGGGAATTGTCCATCTCCTCTTTCCCAATGCAATCTTTCAATTTTACCCCCGTCTGCCACTAAAAGAACTTCAGCCTTGATTCCCTCCCGTTTTTCATAATTTGTGCCCACTCTCCACAGCCTCTTGACTCCGTCTATCCCAAGTCTCAAGCGAGCTGATGCTCCCAAATGATTAATTGTTAGTGTGTGCAGAGCCACTGCGGTGCCCTTCCCTATGAAGTATAGGTCGTCATACGGGTTTTTACCTTGTGGTCTAATTGAAGACGTTTCCACTCCGTATTGCGCTATGAATAGCCTGTCCATGTACCACGAAGTATATTCACCATATCCTTCTTTAAAGAAGAATGTCTTGTCCTTACTGAGGTTTATACCCAAGCACTCAAGGGATTTACGATGCTTTTGAATGACATCGCAGTTGGATTTTGGATTCTTTGCCAAGTATACGGACATAGAGTCATCGCTGGATCGAAGAGATACAACTCTCTGCTCGTTTTGATTCAACCGGTGATTGTTGGCCAATGCACCAACTGTTGTGGAAGCGGCATTTAACATCCCCATCAACATACCAGGTGAGCACATGATGAAGTCATTCTCAGACACTAGTTTGTCTCTTATTGACTCAAACCATTCAAGAGTCTTCAAATTCATAAGGGCCATATCATCTTCGTGCCATGCAATCTTTCAATTTTACCCCCGTCTGCCACTAAAAGAACTTCAGCCTTGATTCCCTCCCGTTTTTCACCGTGGCAAATTGGCGCCCAACGTGGGGCGCCAATTTACTTACTTTACTTACTTTTAATTACCGCCCACGGTTTACTAAATCCGGGGAATAGGAAGTGTGCTTCCCGATCTCAGGGTTACTGGCAATTAATACCCTTGGCTAGCTCAGCAAGGGAGAAGGAAAACCAGCAAACACCCAACAGTTTATATGTATATAAAAAAAAAACAGATCGGCGAGTTCTTAAGTTTACCAAAAGTATGTTGAGAGGGATGTAAGTGCCCTGGCGCCACGTGATTTATAAATAGCCTCTCAACGACCAACTCTCTGCCCAATCACGAATGGCAGCGAAGATTAGAACTCGCACGATAAAACAAAATTCAACTTTGCGAAAAAAAAAGGAACAAACACTTATCTGTATATACGATGCCTCGACAATCTCGGCAGGTGGTCAACAGCTAGGTAATAAAAGCTTTTTCCACAGATTTCTTTCTCCGTGATTACAATAATTGGGGAAAAGGGAGGACCCTCGAAGATGTTATGAGGGTTCAATTTTCCTGGATCCGTTATTGAGAATAAAATCGAAATGGCGAGAATTTGTAGAAGAAGCCGAATGAAAAATCCTCCAAGAAGATAAGACCTAAATGTCTTCGCAAACGGCAAAAAATCTGCAACGCTGAGTGAAGTGAATTATCCCGAAATATACGGAAGGAATTCGAATAATTCCTAATTTCAAAACACTTCGCAAGTACCACAAACTTCTCTCGCAAAACCCAAAATCCAAAATGTCGCCAACGAACTTGAAATCTTAGGAAAAATGTCGTTGATAGCATTTATCAATCCAGGGCGTTCAACATAACTTAATTCGCTTCAAAATATCAATGCAGGGAAATGTTCGTTTCTATTTCACTTTAAGAAGGACCAAACGGAGAACAAAAGAATTCGGCTGCTGTGCCTATTCACCAAGAATTAATTAAAGCCGCAAAACAAATAGGAATGGTGTGAATTAAAATTCGAATTAAATTTCATTAAAACAAAATTCTATACTTGGTCGCGGATCGAGCCTACGACTGCGGCATGGCAATTCGATATTAACTTAGAAATTCATTATGCCATCCATTCGCCCACCATCAGAATCACCCCTGCATCGATGTTAATTCCGGACCGTAACAACTCCCCTCTTACCCAAAAAAAAAATTTTCGACGTTTACGAGAAAATTTGACTATCGCTGAACTATAAATACAAGTAACAGAAAGAAAATAACGGTAACAAAAATGTTCCTAACAAAAAAAAAACAAAAAAAAAATAATAAAATCCAAAACCGTAAACCATAATCAGAATGCCAAAACAAACAAAATCGTCATTAAAAAAAATCAGTCGCACCTGTAAGGCTTTAAATCTTTAGCGTGCCATGCTAACCTAGAATAATGGTCTTTATTTTCTACAATTAAGCCCTTACCTATTTGGACTCGCTTTTTGGCTTGAAGATAATGCAGAAGCATTGCTATATCTCTTAGCAGTTTGCACGAGTTGTCCGGAGCTCTCAACCTGAGGTTTATTCTCATCTCGTCACTGAACATAAAATGGTGCATGGACGCGAATAAGCTTGGTGCAAGACACTCATTCCACTTGGTAGCGTCTTCGGTTCCTTGAGAGATTACAGTAGCTGAGCTAGCCCCCAAATTGCAATTAGTTAGGTTGTTAGAGATTTTGGCTTTTTTCTCCTCTCCTCCAATAGAGATTGTTGACCCTTCCAACACTTTAGAAAATTCAAGGTGAAAGTCTTCAATTATTAGAAGGAGCATCCGCATGATCATGTTTGCAGAACATATGGCTCTTCTATCCTTTTTGCCTCTTTCCTTGTGCTTGATGTAAGAAGCAAAACTAGTGCAGAGGTGTAACAAGTGTTCTATTACTTCTTCGCTACTATTTATTTTATCCCACACGTATTTTTCTGTAACAATTAGTGAGCTTTCGTATATCCCTAGAGATGAATTGAAAACTCTCTTGCTGGATCTACTACGGATCTTCACTAAAGAGTGTATACTATCTTTCTCGAAAAGAGATAAAAACGAACTTATCCACTCCAGACATGTGAAACTTGACCTTCCTGTATTCCTTTTCAAAAATTCATGCATTCTTTTATATGCTACAGCTGCCGTTACACTGGTGTTTGTAAATGGGTCAAACTTCTGCCGTCCAGAAGTAAGAATGTCTGAATTGGAACTGCTGTATTTGTTGATTGTGCTTTTAGTAAGATTTGAAATTGTCTCACAGTGCTTCTTCAATAAATTTCGCACCATTGTCTTAACTTCGGAAACGATAAAATTTCCGTGAATTTCTCCGAAAGGGAATTGTCCATCTCCTCTTTCCCAATGCAATCTTTCAATTTTACCCCCGTCTGCCACTAAAAGAACTTCAGCCTTGATTCCCTCCCGTTTTTCATAATTTGTGCCCACTCTCCACAGCCTCTTGACTCCGTCTATCCCAAGTCTCAAGCGAGCTGATGCTCCCAAATGATTAATTGTTAGTGTGTGCAGAGCCACTGCGGTGCCCTTCCCTATGAAGTATAGGTCGTCATACGGGTTTTTACCTTGTGGTCTAATTGAAGACGTTTCCACTCCGTATTGCGCTATGAATAGCCTGTCCATGTACCACGAAGTATATTCACCATATCCTTCTTTAAAGAAGAATGTCTTGTCCTTACTGAGGTTTATACCCAAGCACTCAAGGGATTTACGATGCTTTTGAATGACATCGCAGTTGGATTTTGGATTCTTTGCCAAGTATACGGACATAGAGTCATCGCTGGATCGAAGAGATACAACTCTCTGCTCGTTTTGATTCAACCGGTGATTGTTGGCCAATGCACCAACTGTTGTGGAAGCGGCATTTAACATCCCCATCAACATACCAGGTGAGCACATGATGAAGTCATTCTCAGACACTAGTTTGTCTCTTATTGACTCAAACCATTCAAGAGTCTTCAAATTCATAAGGGCCATATCATCTTCGTGCCATGCAATCTTTCAATTTTACCCCCGTCTGCCACTAAAAGAACTTCAGCCTTGATTCCCTCCCGTTTTTCACCGTGGCAAATTGGCGCCCAACGTGGGGCGCCAATTTACTTACTTTACTTACTTTTAATTACCGCCCACGGTTTACTAAATCCGGGGAATAGGAAGTGTGCTTCCCGATCTCAGGGTTACTGGCAATTAATACCCTTGGCTAGCTCAGCAAGGGAGAAGGAAAACCAGCAAACACCCAACAGTTTATATGTATATAAAAAAAAAACAGATCGGCGAGTTCTTAAGTTTACCAAAAGTATGTTGAGAGGGATGTAAGTGCCCTGGCGCCACGTGATTTATAAATAGCCTCTCAACGACCAACTCTCTGCCCAATCACGAATGGCAGCGAAGATTAGAACTCGCACGATAAAACAAAATTCAACTTTGCGAAAAAAAAAGGAACAAACACTTATCTGTATATACGATGCCTCGACAATCTCGGCAGGTGGTCAACAGCTAGGTAATAAAAGCTTTTTCCACAGATTTCTTTCTCCGTGATTACAATAATTGGGGAAAAGGGAGGACCCTCGAAGATGTTATGAGGGTTCAATTTTCCTGGATCCGTTATTGAGAATAAAATCGAAATGGCGAGAATTTGTAGAAGAAGCCGAATGAAAAATCCTCCAAGGAGATAAGACCTAAATGTCTTCGCAAACGGCAAAAAATCTGCAACGCTGAGTGAAGTGAATTATCCCGAAATATACGGAAGGAATTCGAATAATTCCTAATTTCAAAACACTTCGCAAGTACCACAAACTTCTCTCGCAAAACCCAAAATCCAAAATGTCGCCAACGAACTTGAAATCTTAGGAAAAATGTCGTTGATAGCATTTATCAATCCAGGGCGTTCAACATAACTTAATTCGCTTCAAAATATCAATGCAGGGAAATGTTCGTTTCTATTTCACTTTAAGAAGGACCAAACGGAGAACAAAAGAATTCGGCTGCTGTGCCTATTCACCAAGAATTAATTAAAGCCGCAAAACAAATAGGAATGGTGTGAATTAAAATTCGAATTAAATTTCATTAAAACAAAATTCTATACTTGGTCGCGGATCGAGCCTACGACTGCGGCATGGCAATTCGATATTAACTTAGAAATTCATTATGCCATCCATTCGCCCACCATCAGAATCACCCCTGCATCGATGTTAATTCCGGACCGTAACAGATGAGGTAGTCAACTATCCTACAGAATTTTTGAATTCCCTAGAATTGCCACCTCACAATTTGCAATTGAAAGTAAGCTCAATCATCATCATGTTGCGTAACATCAATCAACCTCGACCAGGGGCGGTCATATCTCTAATTTTGGGGGGGGGGGCATTTGTGAAGATAATATATTTTGAATAACTAAGATAATGGAAAAATGAATAAAATGTATTTTGTAAGCAAAACATTACATAAACTTAATATGGTAAACAAAATGTAATAAACAAAACAATAGATAAACTATAAATAGATATAAGAAAAGGTGATAGTTATACAACGAATTCTATATTACGCTTCACTCCACTCTTAGAAAATCGATCAATAATATTATCTTCATTTAAAACAATATCACGGTGAATATTCATTAGTGCTAAATTAGTTAGCCTTTCTTCTCACATTGTACTTCTCAGCCATGTTTTAAGTCTTCCGAGTCCTGAAAAACTTCTTTCAGAAGATGCTACATTAACAGGCAAACTACAAAATATTTTTTTAAATTCTAGTACGGTTGGATACATAATTTTATCACAGGCTTTCAATGCAGTTAATCCATCACTTGGAATTTCCATTTCAACATTTCTTGACTATTTCATTTTCCAAAGTTTTAATTCAGCTGCAAAGCAATTCTTTAACACTTCTCCATTTTTATTAAACATAGTTCCATATTTATTAATTAAAACATCGACGGCGGAATCAATTTCATCTGCAGTTAAACGAGATAATAGTTTTGGAATATACAGTTTTAGGTAAAATAAATCGTTTGTTTCTTGTTTGAAGCGACATCCTATATCCGAAATAATATTTTCAAGTAATGGAATATATTGTAACGAATATCGTTTATTTATTTACACAATTTACAAATAAAGAGCTAATTATAATCAAATGGTATAGTACAGTTATTAAAATAACACTAAGTTGTCCACTAATTCTAAAACACAAAACTAATAACAATCACTAAATAATAAGTCTGTATTTATTTAAACTAAGTCACTGTATTTACTTAAACCGAGTCACAATATTTATATAACACTCCGTATCACTATTTATTTTTACCAGTGGTTTGCAACGTTCACAACTTCGGAGATGACTGACTCCGCCAAGCAGAGTCCACGAATTTATATTTAACATGGGCTTCGAGAATATTCGAAGAACCTTCTAGAATATTCGAAGAACCTTCTAGAATATTGCGATACTGCAATATCTCCGCTTATCTCGCATTACTCACTCGGCTACTCTTCAACGTTCTCGAACGTCTACCGAACATTCTCGAACGTTCACGTAGTTTCGTTTGTTACAATATATTGTAATTCGCTAATATTCTGGGGCTGAAGAAATGTCTGGATTAAAGCGATTTTTCATAAATTTATTTAACCTGGGACTGGAAAGATCAACATTTAAATTTTCTAAGAAAGGTTGAATTTCGTTCAATAAAGAATTAAAAGTGGTTTCTGCATTTTCACGTTTGTTCTTTAATGTTAGAATAGTGTTAAGTACTGCATCCTGTGTACAATTTAGTTCTAAATTTTTTGTTTGCAATAATTTACTTAATGGTAATGTTATTGCAAGTACCTCATTTAAACAAAATAATGTAACAATAAAGCTTGTTACGATGACCACGATAATTTGCGAGAACAAAAATTTTACGGCTAGCTTCATCAAATCTCCAGGGTCGGTCGATACGGAATTCCCGGTCCCACAATGTCTTCGAGAATTGTGGGCCCCAATTATTACTTACCGTCCACACTTCAATTGTACAAGAATCTTAGATACACACAAAAATAATCGGTAAGAATGTACATTATTTAATGACAAAAAAATAATTAATCAAAACAATGGCGACATTAATTTTACGGTACTACGTAAGGCATAAACAAGGTGATTTGTAAAATTACGGCAAATTGTCGACAATGAACATGCATTAACTTAAAGCTACTTATCTCTACATGTACAGCGGATACCAAATTAATTCTAATTTTCCTTTATCTTGAAGGTCCATATAACTTGAAATCCGAAATGTTTAGCAATGTCACAAATCGCGAATCGTATTGGGGCGATAATAAGAGTCGATATAACCCGGTCACTTTATTGATCGATAATAATCCGATATGCTTTAATTCAAAGTCAATAATAATTCCTTGGATAGCGACTTAAAGATCGATATGAACCGAGTCACTAGATTTATCGATATTAATCCGATCTGCATTAATCGAAAGTTAATAATAATTCCATGAATAGCGACAATACAAATCGCTATGAACCGAGTCACTAGATTTATCGATATTAATCTGATCAGCATTAATCGAAAGTTAATAATAATTCCATAGATAGCGTCAATAAAGATCGATATGAACAGAGTCACTTTATTTATCGATAATACTCCATACCGAGGTTGGTCCGGTATGTATTAATGGAAAAGGAATAATAATTCCATCGCTGTTTGGTTTGGAACACGCCCGCACAACTTAAAATTAGTGAACATAGTGTTTTTACTCACTTTATTTTATAATTGAAGCGTGGACTGCCAAACTTCACAAAAAAATGGGTTTTGCTTCTTTTTAAGCCTCGATAATTTTTTCAACTTCTCTCATCGAGAACTCAAATCGGAATACCGGTCGGCTCGCGTCAAGGCTAACCGTTCCCGCAACAAATGCAACCGTTGCACTATTTGAATCGTTCCATAGGCGTAGAACACATAATTATTTTTTATTTAACATCTCAAGTACTTAATTTTATTCCAATTATATTTGGGGACATTGTTAATCGTAACACACCCCTTTAAGTTCACAAAAAAAAAGAATAAAAAAAAGGACGAAAGGTGGTAGTAAAAGCAAAAGGTTACTTCGATAAATATTAAACAGCTAACCAGTGATAGCTCGTGGTTAAAATATGCTAAGTAATATAAAAAGAAGGTCATCGCTGTTGACTAAGGAGGGGGGATTAGGGTTTCGTGGGTAACACGGAAAAATTTGATTTGGGCGCCACTTGATTTTGATTGGGGAGACCTAAGTCCTAAAATCAAGAAACGGAGATAGGTGGAAGAGCGATCAAATTTACAGGCTCATAAACTAAATCTAAATAAAACATGGGCCGGAGAGGTTCCGCGGAGTCGTCGATCGTCAGCATACGCGAGAGGGGCATCCCTTTTATCCGAGGTCAAAAAGAAATGCTGATCCCACAAGCGACGGCTAACCTATCTAAAAACCTTGCAACCCACCCGAAATACCAATTAAATTTATTGACTAAGACTAATCTAATTATAACGTATATTGTACAAAAAAAGTTTTGGTCCAGGTGTAACACATGAGTATAAGGGGGTTTAAAATCCTCAGACAGAATTATAAACCTAAGTTTTTTTGGTTGGTTGTGTGTAATCAGAACGATTACTATAAGTTGGATTGGATTCCGAGTCTAGAATCAAAAAGGGTCCTATGACGGTTTGACACCGAAGGTCCTAAGTCGCAAAAACATGGGTCGCATCGAGTTTTTAAGACAAATGCGAAAATTAGATAATGGTTATGGATAACCTACTGTTAAACTCGAGAGCCGCATCGGCATCTAAGATAAGTACGATAATCAGGTAAGGGTTACGATAAAGGTAGCCTAAATTTTCAAGTTTAAATGCCGCACCAGCATTTAAGGTAGCTACGATAATCAGATAATGATTACGATAAAGGTAACCTGGTTTTTAAATTTTAGCGTCGCATCGGCATTTAAGATAGCTACGATAATCAGATAATGATTACGATAAACTTTATAATATTCCAACAGGGTTGTAATTGAAAGATAATTTTTCAAATATAAACGAGGGACAACGGGCAGTACCTGGACCCCACCAGTTCTAACTGAACTATCAAGTACTTGTATACGCCCTCAAAAGTAAACTAGGCCTTTGCTTACCAATTTAGACACAAATACCCGCAAATACCTAATTGCGTTCATCAAGAAAAGGCAGAAATTCAAGACACTGCAAATCATCACTCGATAAGTCGAAAATCCTGACAAAAGTGTTAGATAATATAAACGAGAATATCTAATTGGACGATAATAGCTTTAAGTTTATCTTCAATACATGTTAAGACACACAATCAAGGGGTTGAGTGGGTTAATTTGGGTTCCATCGGGAGGGTGCTATTCCCTGCGTCCGAGATCAGCAGGCAATAGGGCTCACACAACCAATATTAATTCCGAACACCATTACAGCCTCACTTGATTAGATAGCAAAAAAAATAACAAATTATGATATATTAAGCGATATAATTAATGCTGGAGCATAACACAATAAAAATTAAAAATGATATTTTCTGCCAGGCGAGTAAACGTAACATTCTTATGGAATTAATTGGCAGACTTAAAAAGACAAAATAAAACGATATGTACAATTTGAGAATTAAACTCACAGGGAAGTAGTAAACATATGATTTGTAACAGCATGATACACAATTAAACATAGCCTAACCAGCCTAATGCTGTTTAATAAAATTTCATGGCGATAGGGACATAATAAAAAGTTTAGCATACTACAAAATCTACTGCGATAGGGAGACAAGTACAACAATTGATTTGAACAATTAAGACTCTAGCGATAGGGGCATAATAGAAAACAACATAATAATTCCTTCACGGCGATAGTGAAACAAGTTCAAACAATTAACTTAACCTAATAAATTCACAACGATAGGGCTGAGAGTTCAAAAATTTTTAACGTAACCTAATAAATTCACAACGATACGGCTATCGTTCAAACGACCATGGTGCCTTCGGTTTATGGGGAGTCCTCTGTGGGGGTACAAATTTGTAGCCACACCCTCGTAGTAATCTAGTACGCAGGGAGGGAGTGGGTACCTTTAGGGCTTCCCTCTCCACGGACGACTTGGTGGCAGAATCATTTTCTCTGGGGTTCAACACCGTTTCAGGTTGCAACAGTGAGACAGTCTGGAACGGCACTGGGGAGTCCATCACATTTGGTGGGGGATCATTGTAAAGATAAGGACCACCAATTCGTTTGGCCGGGGTGGTGCGCAAGCATGCGATGGAAGGGTTGACTGGGGCTGCGATAAAGGGGGTATCGTCTATCGACACTAGCTCCTGGCTGGGAGGAATCCAGGCTGCCTCCATTTTGGTTTGTGCCGTTGTTCGAGGGGCCGCGGTACCCCAATTAGCGGGCCTGGATGTTTTGATTTTCATCAAAGGTTGCGGAGCGGTAGGGGTATGGTTGGCTTCGTCGGCCTGACGGGGCCCGTTGGGATGCCAGTTGCGGCACCTGGCTGCGGTGATCCCGGTGTTCCGCACTTGTAGCAAAATTGCTTGCGGGGTTTCTTACATTCGCTGTAGCGGTGGAGGAAACCACCACAATTCCAGCAGCCGTTTATTATTTTACCAAATAATGAAGCCGTCAAACGGAGCGTTCCTTCAGCTTCATATGTCTTATTTCCAAATTGACCAACGGATTCCTTTTGAATACGATCGATATTATTCTTTGAAATCTACAACATAATTTATTTTAATAACATTACTCATACTTAACTCATAAAACTCACTTGTAATCTTTCAATTATCAATTTGGATTCATTTAGATGATGTCCAGATCGTCCTGAGTTTCTGGAACATCAGCGCAGTTTCCATAAGCAGTGTTTTTTTTATGAACCATTTTAACTTTTTTCTTGGAAGGAGTTGCTTTTCATTATCTGAAAATAAACGCTTTCGTGCTTTCGCTTCCTTCTTGGCGGATTGTTTTTCTACGTACGATGAAACTGGACTACTTCCGGTATAATTTTTCCACGGACTACGATGCCATTTTATAGCTTCATTATATCGCAGTTCTGAAAGGTAAACTCGCCTTTGATATTATGATCCTCTTTGACTCAGATTTAATCTTTTGCCCATATTAAATCTAGCAACAACGTTCATCAGTCTTTCTGCGGTGCTGTTATTTTCATTTGAGATAAGCAAATGAGCTTTTCGCAGTAACAAATTTAAAGCTCCTGAAAATATAACAATAATTAAAACATATTTTCAAAATAAATTTTATAGGTATTACCTTGCAAGTGATCATAAATGAAAGTAGATTTCAAATTTTGAATTTGACTATTGCTTGTGTTTCCAATATCATTACACGTACCCACTACACTACAGGCTGTATGATCATGAAATACGTGGTGTAAACCCTGTCTTAAATCTTCTCTAAGGAGGTTTGTATCGGGATTTTCCGTCTTAGAATGCTCATAAATTGAACATTTTGCTCGTTTAGTTAGAGCCAAAATTTTGGCAACAGTCACTATTTTTCTACCTTTTAATGCAATTGACGTATCGCTCTTAACCTTTCTTAGATGGTTTCCATAGTTCTTTAGTGCATGATTAGTGCATTCAATCTTTTTGACGTCATTACCGTATGGCACTTTAAGTTTAATTTTTGAAAACACGCTAGAATCCCCATCAGCTATGAATTGTAGATATCTGATATTATGCATTTCCTCACTCTGGTTGAAACCATTTACAACCATGTCCGCTTCCATAGTTGGTGCTGATTCATCCCAATTTTTGTAACATGTATGTTTTTTAGGTTCACGATTGTTGTTTTCAGCTCTCGTACAAATAGAGCAAAATTTGTTTCTTACATCCACAAATAATAATTCCTTTGTATGCGACCGATAATTGCAACGCAAGGTGGCAACTAATCGTTCTTCGGAGCTTATACTTAATCTCATATAGGTGTTTTGTTTGGTAATTATTGGGTCTACAAGTTTTAAAAGTATATCAAAATCGACACCACTCATTTTCAAATAATTTTTATAGTCGTTGGGGTTGTTATCTCTAAGTTCACGGAGTAATATCACGTCACTAGAAAACTCGCGTTTTAAAAGCCACTTTTTTACCCATTCTTCTCGTGATTTCTTTGTTTGATTATTTCTTGTATCATAAGTCACATACGCGGCGGCACAAGCGATAGCGCGTTTTTTTGCATTAATTTTATACATTATTTTTAATTTAATCGTATAAAATCAGAAAATCTCTGATGAGATTTTGCTCTGAGTTTATGCTCTTCTGGTGTAATAGCCACCTAACATAATTTTCTTGTTTCCGGAATTTGTTGAAACTAGCGTTGCTTTGAATGTCTTGCATCGAGTGTAACCGAGAGTTGATTGTGGAGACCCACATCAACACCATAAGCCGCCATAAGTTCGAACAATCCATTTGAAAGAGTACTTCGAGTGCAGATATATTGCGGAAATTGTGCTATTAGAATCAGTGCTTGTCTATCCAAGGGATTTCGATAAGTAATATCTCAACCCTTGCATCGCGTCTGTTCACCAACTGCAACCACGATATAGTTAACGAAGAAATAAAAGTAGTAAAACTTAATTAACATTTTAAAACAGAGATTCAATTTTATCTTTACATTTTTCGTTTTTGTTTTCGCGTTATAATTTCGTATTTTTTCTTTTGTTTATTTATGTCGCATTAATTTTGTTTGTAAATAATAGACTTGGGATAAATCAAAATATCAATTTATTTACCCGCAGGTATATATGAATTACAAAACATAAAAATCATCTCCAGGCATGGGGCTTACCTTATTGCCAATAGCAATGCCCAGACGGTGAGGGGAATTGGAAACGACCCCTTCATTTTAGGAAGTTTTTCCAGTTTTTTCCTATCGAGGCACTCGCGAGACTCCTCTTTTTTTTTCCATTCTTAATCTGTCGTTAATTATTTCTTTCCAACTTCCCCTCCACCGTCTGCATAGTTTCATGATATCTAATGCCGTTCAACAATTGAACTTGCATTAGATATCATTTTGTCTTTTTCAATTTCCGTGAAGACCATTTAGTCGACAGGATGTGAAATCTTAAGTTTCTACATATTGCAAACTATTTTCAAAATCAGCGTCTGCTTTGTAAATTCCATAGATTTGCAATATGTAGAGTGACTTTAATTTTTTATTATATTTTTGTATGTGACAGTTTTAAATAAATCTTTTGCACAAATAATTTATTATTCTTTTAATTTGAATTAAAAATGCAACGATTATTATAGTTGAAGGGGTGAGTGGATAAATGTGCTACAATTATCTTTTTTTCGTAGGAAGGTGGAAAATCTTCTTCAAGACACCACCAGCCCGTGCTGGGTGGTAGTGTGAGATTTTTACCCACTAAAAACCAGCTCCCGTTGTCTCGTCCGGGATTCGTTTCTATTCCGTTCTTGGCGAGACCGCACTTGATCTTAGACGTCGCTACCTTTTTGATTTGCTTTCTCTTTTTGTCTCTGATTTTTTAATTTCTCACCGATGATTTCTTTGGACAGCGTTTCGATCGTTTCCCAAGCCTCTTTGGGTGTTAGTATATAATTAACCACTGTTTCGGGAGTCAATGGTTGCCCCATTCTCTCGACCGCGGTTGTTCTGGGAGCTTTCCATTTTTGACATATGAATACCGTGTGCTCCACGGAATCTTCAACATCTGGCCAGTATGAGCAATTGGGGCTGATTGCTTTCTTGAATCTGTACAGGTACGATTCAAAGCATCCGTGACCCGATAGAATTTGGGTCAGCTCGTACGTCGTTTCCCCATGGTCGCGGTTGTACCAGCCTCTAAGGTCTGGGATGAAGCGGTACGTCCATCTGCTCTTTCCACCTGTGCTCCATCTGTTTTGCCACTTCTCGATCGATAGTTTTCTCAATTCATTTCTGTTCTGATTTGGTTGGTGGAAGGCGGCTTTCCCCTCCTGAGCAAGGAGGTTCACTGATATAAGCGAGGCTCAGAAGATTGACGCCTTCGCTGACGTGGTTCCGTACCCCCTTGTTATGCGCAGCGCCATCCTCCGTTGTACTTTTACCTTCCTTCTGCAACTTTAGCCCATCAGTCCATATGGGTGCCCAGTACAAAATAATGGATTCGGCGACACTGGCACTTGTAGGTCTTGAAATACAAGAAGCTTACATATTATTGCTCTATTAACGCTTTCTTTCTTCTTGTTTTTTGATGAATTGGATGGAAATAACGGCGTTAAAATTAATAATGCTTTTGTGTTTGCATACCAATCTAGAATAAAAAAAAAATATGAAATAGTTACAGATGAATTTTATCTTAATACCATCAGCAGTGTCATTATTTCCTCCTCACGTGGTTCGTCAAGAAGTGCTTCTTATCATTTTGCATAATGCAAGCAGCCTCGCTCCCTTCCCTTGCCCCGCCGATTATCGCAATTATTTTTATTTCGCGCTTGGCGACAGGTACGTCACGGGTATCAAGATACTTGTGCTGATGCCATCGGACGCGGCATTTTATACAGGGTTGGCAACGAATAAACTTATAATTTAGTTAATAATTCAACGTGTGCGTAACAGGTATCTAAAATAAAATATATGAATTACTTTAAACAGTGTTTTTGTAAATGTAAATATATTTACCAAACCGTCAGTGTCTAAAAATCTAGGCATTTCTTTAAATATATTTTTTTGATTGTTTTGTCTAAATTTGAAAGTTTCAAATTTGAAACTTGATCACGTTGATCTTTAGGATTGGAAAATTTTAAAAAACCAATTTTTTCTTCGACTCCTTCGATGGAACCACTTTCTTCTAACAACGTATTAACATTTTGGACAATTTTTACCTTGTCTCTGATTAATATCTAAACCGATTAGTAAAAAATCCCTTCTTAGTTACGGGGTTAAAAAAGGTTGTCAATTTATGATACGGTACCATTACCGTTTTAGACCTTTTTCCTGAGGGTGTGTCTAAAAGAAAATCGGCAACATCCTCATCAAAATTAACGCATGAAGATGATGGCGTGGATGGCTGTGATGATATATGAATTGTTCCGGTACTATAACTATTGTGTCGGTTGTGATGTCTACCACGCTCATCTTTTTTTGGTGTTGGTCTTCCATCCGAAATTTGTTTGGAAAGTAGTTTAACGCGCTTAGCTGAATTTTGAAGTCCATGAACCGCTAAAAACTCCTGTTTACATATCTGGACATCCATTCCATATACTTTTACAAAATAGAGGTTGGTAAATTTTCTTGCCGACTCTTGTCTTTTTGTTTTTTTCTTGTAACTTCTCTTTTTCTTTGTTACTTTTATTGTGGAAAATAAAGACGTGTTCTGATTTTCATATGTCTCTAAATCCCAAAAGCCGTTAAATATAGATTTTTCGGTACCCATGAGCAGTTCTCTGTACTTTTTTTTGCACGTACACGGCTCTCCCATCTTCTTTGCTTCTTTTGCTGCACCCTTCAAATTTACATAGTCGTGTCCCAAGTTTCGACGGTTTTTTGCCTTGCTTTTCTTTCTACCTTCAATATTTACTTTCCTCCACCGGCTTGGCGGAAGTTTTTCTGGGGTCAAAACTGAACCTCTGCTGCATTCTGCTTAATTAATATCTACACTGTGTTTTTCTGGAGTCCTCTGAAAAACAGAAAATATTTTCGTCAAGAAGGGCCTAAGCCACCTAGTAAATAAAATAGTTTTTTGGTCTTAGAAAATGTTATTCGCACAAAAAATTTAATAAAATAGAAGTGTTCGTAAATAATTCAAAACGAACTATTTATGGCCACATTATATTAAAAAAATAAATTTAATGTTATTATAGCCTTAATACGACCAAGCCACATATTCTACAGCAAAAAGGACTCAAGCCACTAAAAATGTTTATTTACCTTCTCTTGTGTAGATTCATCACTTTCACTTGAACTAGTATGTACAAAGTATTCCTTATCCTTTACTGAATCATCAGAGCTAAAATCCGAATCTGAACTACTATCTTTTAAGCCCGTGTCTCACTATAAAATTTGTATAAAATCGTTTTTATAAAAATTTGCATACAAACAATGTAACGTCACGTGACATAAAAATATTTTTAAGCCATGTCCCACTGTATAATATTCGTTACAAAGTTTTATACAAATAAGATCAGCTGTGACAGCTCAGTAGTTGACGTTTTGGCTTCAACAGCCAATGGGATGCCTCCTTTTATAAAATTTTTAGAAACTGCTCTAAAATGAGAATTTTTATAAAACTATTTTGTGACGTCATGAAAATAGAAGCACCATCAAAATATTTTTACAAATGTCATTTTTATAAAACAATTCCGCTGTCACACTATCCAAATCGTTTTTATGCAAACTTTTACAAAACTTTTATACAAATTTTTATAGTGAGACACGGGCTTTACGTTATAATTCACTTGTTTTCGCTTCAATGACATTCGATCACTTGTCGTCATGTTGATTTTGTTGTGGCTTTGGCCGTTCTTGCTTGAAAATTTCCCCTATTTTGCAAGTTGGCAACAAGGTCGTTATAGTTTGGTGGCGACATCTATCGCTAAATAGCCGTACAATTTTGATGGTGGCTTAAAACCTTCTTTACACATACATTTTTACTAATATCGTGAAAATTCAAAAATTGTGGCTTAGGTCCCTTATTGCCCCGACCTCTTCAATTGATCTTTTTAAAAAGTAAATTTAATAATCATTATTCAAAATAATACAAACATATTATGAGAAGTAACTTTAATGAAAGCAAAAGTACAACTGGCTTAATTAGATTATCGCTTTCTGCAAGAAAACGATGTTTCATATTCTATCAGTGCATTTACCTTAAAGATAAAATGCATTTACACATATTCTTCGTATTTCTACATGATATTTTATAATAATCTAATCTACTTAAATTAAGGTGAATGTAACTCCTCCATGCCAAAAGGAAAAATTACAATTGAATACATTTAATTTTTCAAAGTAATTTCTTATAATGGATCCCCAATAGTTTGATTGGGAATTTTATTCACTTTTGCCTTTAGACATGGGTAATATTTTTTTATTAAATATAACATAAAAATGGTGATAATAATATAGAGAAAAATCGTATACAAACTAATATTATTGTAATGAAATGGTTCTGCACTATTTAACAAAAATTTTTGATGTTTTAATTGTGAGTGTATATTGTTTAATTCACTGAGATCGATGTCAAGTAAGATGAATTGGGTTGATATCTAAATTAGAGTGTTTGCTGTCTTCGGGTATTTCTATTGTAGGAATGTTAAAATGAGTAACCATTGGTTTAGAGTTCTGATAAGCAGTCAAAATGGTTTGATTAATTTTTAAATTACAATATTTTTTAATAATTCAAATTCAAATGTAAACCTAAGTAAATTAATATACAGCCACAATCTGCCCAACGAGTTGATACAAAGGTCGAGGTTCAACTGAGGCGTGGTTTTAAAGAAACCTCAACGATGGTCTTTGGCAAGGGCTGACCTCTACGTAATATCTCGTGAGTTGAATCAAGGAGCGAGTTAATTAATTCTATTGTATCACAGGGGGCGTTTGGGGTATGATTTCCGAATTAAATATTCCCATAAATCTAAATGAACTCAAACAAAATCATAAAAATATTAAATTTACGAGGGTAAATGACAAATAATATTATTCTTAACTTATTTATTCTCACAAAAAGGGTTACCAAAATTCAGTCAACATGACAAGTAACTATTCTGAACTTCACAATTTTTATAATCTTCCTTAGTCCAATATATTAAATTCCGCATCCCGATTATTGGAAATTTCATTACTATTAATTTCTTGTTGGAATAATTCTTCTGCTACAAAATTTGGAGTACCGCGCGATTGAAAATGATTTTGGGTTCGCCTCGTATTACCCGACGATGTATCCATTGGTTCCGGACGATATTGGTTATTAGAATTATTATTATTATCGTCATTACTTGTGTTAGGTACTTGTCTACTAAAATTAGGACGGTACGGCGTTTGAAAAGGTTTAAATGTATTGTTAAATCTAAAATTGTTATTATAGCGTGAATGTCCAGAATATCTGCTATTAAAATTACTATTAAAACGGGGCATTTCAAAATTATTAAAATTTGGCCTTCTTTGAAATTGATTCTGATCAATCGGCGGCGGTGGTGATCTATAATTATTTTGATGATTAAAACGTTGGGTTGCACCAAAGGTTTGTGCCTTATGTGAATTTAAGTTATTAGATTGCGACAAATTATTTTGAGCGTACGAAAAATTTTGTTCTTCGATAGTAAAGCTAATTGCTTGTTCTAAATCAACAGGGTTTCTTAATCTTATTGTTAAATTATTATTTAACCCTCTTAAATAAGCGTCTAATGCTTGCTTTTCATAAATTTGAATTTTTATATGTCTTATATTTGCATTATCTTCTGTTAATAATTGTAATTTTGTCAAAAGTAAACTTAACAAACCCAGACATCTGTTTCCAAAATTTACCGCATTTTCATTTTTTTGTTGTTTAACGTGTAACAAATCTCCTACCAAACATTGTTCATCTCTTGAATCAGAGAAGAATCGCAATAATAATGTTTTTATATCATTCCAAGTATTTAAATTTCCTCTACTACCTACAATATCTAAAGCCCGTCCACGTAACTTACCAATAATGGCTCTAAGTAAAAATTCGTTTTGAGGGTTATTAGCATTATCCCTGTCCGTATATGTACAGGGTGGTCAACTAAGGAATTCCGATTTACAAGCGCTCTAAAATTGTTTTGAATAGGAATAGAGAAGTGGAGTTGGTCTTAAACGAAGGAGGGGCTCATGGAAATTCAGTCGCCATGGTTCGCTGGACGGGTGAGGAGCGTTCGTTCTGTGTGCGCGCTTATTACCAAAATCAAAATTCTTGCATTATTGTGCGTCGTCGTTTTCGTGCACATTATGCTTTGCACAATCAGATGCTCTCACTCGCTCTACGTTTGCATCGTTTCTCACAGACCGTCGACGGTTTCCGAATTTTCATTTCCGAATGAGTTGAGCATTCGGACATTGGTTAAGATTGTATTATTGTATGATTGTATGATTGCCATATTAATATTTATTTTTTGTTCCTCGGGAATACGACGAAGTGGACTTCTATCTCTTATAATAATTGACATTAATTGTAATAATATTAATATGCAATTTACAAATTATTCCTACAAGTAGTATTTATAATAAACGCGATGCAAATACTATGATTATCATAAAAATTATTAAGGATAATGTAAAAGGACTTACAGAATAATTTTCATCTTCGTGTTAGAATGGATGATGATGTGTTGTTGTTTGAAATTGTTGATTTCCAACTGAGCGATTTTGTCCTCGATGCGTACGTAATTCTTGTTAAGGTCAACTTTGACAATGTTGTTCGAATATTGCACTCACTTGAATTTATTAAAAAAAAATTGTTGTTTCGGATTCGCTCAATAAATCGTTGAAACGAAAGTTAATAATTCGCAATTTTGTCAAAATATTAACGTTGAGAATCCTACCGACTGCGCCAAATAAATGTTTGTCTTTGAAATTGATCTTTTTAAAAAGTAAATTTAATAATCATTATTCAAAATAATGCAAACATATTATGAGAAGTAACATTTACCTTAAAGATAAAATGCATTTACACATATTCTTCGTAATTCTACATGATATTTTATAATAATCTAATCTACTTAAATTAATGTGAATGTAACTGGCACTTGCAGGGTTAATTCGTACCCGATAAGCGAAATTAATTGAAAACCCTTACGCGAAGATGTAGAAAACGCCATTTTAAATTCAAATTCATAATATACGTACATCATATTTCATAATTATGAATGTAAATACAAACCAGTTGATTTTATAATATTGTAATCCGTGGAATAAAGTGAAGCCCATTCCAACCTATTTTTGTATTTTAAACGAACGAAATATTCTTTATTTGCTATATCAGCTGTCGAAGCAAATATATCTTCAGGATTGAACTCTGTCTACAACCAGACACACAAATAAATATTTTGTAACAATTTTGTACATAATGGTTATTATGTAAGGGCCAACTCTATTTAAAATGATATAAAAAATGATTTAAAGTGATGCAAATTAATTACGTAACTTGTTTTATTTGTAAGTTAAAACTTTATACTAGCTTAAAGATTGAATTGCTGACGAGGAAGCTTTTCAGTCGTAGTTAACCGCTGCACAGTGTGGTATTGGATCCCCAAACCTGGCCAAAAATATTTTATACCTGTAACAGTTACATACCTACGTTTTATTTGAATTGTAGAGTAAAAAATGGTAAAAAAGACTTATTTAGATATCAAAGCATTTATTCGTCAATATTGCAATCGTCAATAATTTTAATATTTGTAATATCAGTTTTTGATAATAATTTTAAAACTTCAGAACGTAAGGGCTTTCTTTTCTTGCTTAAATTAGATCTCATACTCGTTATTAGGGGGTCAGATGTTAAAAGAAGCCTTTTCATGACGTCCATGTTGCAGGTCAATTTTCTTGTATAGTTTAATCTATAATCTAATGTGTTTATTGTGAGCTTCTGCAGCTTCTTCAGATAGTTGACCTATTGGAAGAATAGCTTCTTTTATGACCTCAGCTTCATGACGAAGTACCTTGTGCAATGTAGGCGACATGGGGTAAAAATCATACAGTGACACATACAATTCAGCCGTTTCTTTGCAATATTTTTCAAATTCTTCTTAATTTTTATTTTGAATCCGCAACACAATCCATCCAAAATAACTTTCAGCCGTTATATTAAATTTGTATCGACTCCCGTTATTGCAGCCGATATTTCGTATTCCTCAAAAAACCTTCTGCTGGTATTACCATCATTTGTATTTCTAAAATTTGCTTTGGGAATGTCCACTAAGAGCCCGAGTTGTTTAAATTTATACTGAATTTCTCTTTTTTTGTTTTCTACTACTTGTTTCTCTTCATCAGAAAGGCGAACGTTCTATTTTTTTTACAGGCAGCCTATATGCTACTTGTCCCAAGTAACACACAATCGCATATTAGACGAACTATATTCTTGGTATATTTAGGATATTTTATAATGAAAATCCGCTTTCCCCCTCGGGTGATAGCGGTTTATCACCACACCTGGAATAGAACTTCTCCAGTAATAATTTCGTGTGATGAGGCCCAGATGTTAAACTCGCTCGTATAAATATTCGGAGGCAAGAGCGTAAGTCCTGTAAAAAAAGTGAATTGCTTCCAACCACTCCCAAATAAAACCTCGTTTTATTTAAACAATTGTATATTAAAGGAAGTGATACAAATAACTTATTTGAATTTTTTTTTCATTTTCATTTCATTGATTTTTAACTTTGTTAGCTCTTTTATATTTTTCTACAAGGTTTATCTGACGAGTTCCGAAGAACGAAACACGTTTGATCAAAAGTGTCATAAACTATCATTCATTGTATTACGTAAGTTAAAATTCAATTTTATTCAATTTTTGCAGTTTATTTTAACATGTACATCATTTAGATATTTCATTATATAACAACATTTCATAGGACACATTTGGAACAATTAAAAATTAGATCGTCTTGATAATGCCTCCGACCTTGATTTCTAAAGGCAATACACCGCTTACTTGACTACTCGCTCCATTAGCGACCGTAATTTTATTAATTTCTGATTTTGTCATCCTTTTACATTGTTTGGGGTCTAAATATTCTAATCCTTTTTTACCTATTATCGACGTCATGGCGCCCGTATCTACTAATGCCCTTACCGTTTTATTGTTTATCACGATCTCTAAATGCGGACGATTGTCCAAAGGTTTTCGTGCTAGAATCGGCTCGATTTTCACTGATTGTTTATGAAAATTGTTTACTAACCGAAGCCACTCACGCCACTCTTTTTTATTCACTGTTTTATTTATTGCTGTCGGGGCGCATTTCGTCGCTGTGGTTTCCCACGGCCTCTTCCCCAACTTTGATCTCGGTGTTCCCCTTGAGAACGGACACTTAATTGTTGTAATTGGTTTTCTAGAGGGTGAAGCGTAGTATTGTTGAGATTGGGAATACCCTCTGTTTTCATAATCTCTTCTCCATTTCCCGAACTCATGCCAATTAGTTGATTTGTTTCCGGCGAACAATGCGAACACTTGACTTTAATCACCCCGGGTTGTCCACAACCGTAACAGAAAAATGATCGTTCTTTTTTACACTCATTTGCCCAATGCCCATTTTGCTGGCAATTCCAACAACGAAGTTCGGACTTAACCACGGCTGAAGATGATTCCATAGGGAACGTTTTCGTTTGAGTCATCGGGGTAGTTCTGATTGGCGTCTTGCTGAAAAAGTTTTTCTTTTGTTCGTACTCGCTTTTTCTTAGCGGGTTAACTGGAACAAATGGTTTCGAACCCATCGTCGTCATACGCTGATATCGGTTGGTTTCCGGTGCATATAATTCATTTTTGCTTTTTAATTCTTGTACTCGTATGTAACAGCTCTGTGAGAAGTCAATTCTCGGGAATTGCACTGAGAGAGTTCGGCTGAGGAATTTCCGAGATAACTGCAGTCTCTCAGTGCAATTGAGATCAATTCGTGCAAAAAACGAATTGATTTCGTTCACAGAGATGTTTTCACGATTATAACAGTCCGCATGATTTATTTTTCTTAAAAAAATAAGACAAATTTTTACAAAACTCCTATTTTTTACATTGCCAACGGCCGGGGCCTCGCGGCCCCTTTTCATTTGCACTGGGTTCTTCGAATTTTTGGTGGAACGTTAACCTAGATTAAATGTTTATTACTTATTAGTTCGCTACAGAGCACCCAAACTGCGCTATATATAAGCGGTACATCGTGGCTTGTAGCGGACTCGAACCGCCTTAGTTGTTATAATAACAATTCAATTTTGTATATAATATTATAATAATTTGCTCGAACATGGTCGGGATATAAAGGGTATAGCCGGATAAGATGGTGAAAAGTGCCCTTGCACCAATTGAAACATGTAAAGCGGCATTCGATAGAGCATCAAAAAGTACCATTTCAATCTAAGTTTAAATCTCCTACCCCTATTATTAGGGTAGTAATATGCAATTAAAGTTTTTTTGGTTTTCTAACCATAACTTTTTTTTTAGTTCATAGAAAATTATGAAAAAAATTATGAAGATTATAAATAATATAATAAGTTTTTGTAAATTTTTTCATAATTTTTGTGCTACATTTAGGGCTTTAAAAAAATTAAAAAAGATTTTTAAGTCCGATTTTATACTGAAGTTAAAAAGGCTCCACTCCTAGTTTTTCACAGTTACAACATATTATTATAGTCAGTGTGTCTGAATTTTTTGAAAATTTTAAAAAGGGTTCGTCATAGTTAAAAAACGGAAAATCCAAAATATTGAAATTATTTTATTAGATTTCATTGATCTACAAGTATACATTCTTCGTAAACTATATATATAAAATTGTAAAATACAATATTGTTTATATTATTGTAAACATTTATAACATTATACAGTATACTTACTAGAATTATCATCAAACAAATTCATAACTTGGTTCTAAAACTTTTTTTATTAACGTAATTAAAATAAAGTAATAATATTCACAATTTAGTCTTCCTTCATCGCTGTCTTCATTTATTTATTTATTTAAACGGAAATATCCTTTTTACATATATACACATTATACTATAATACAAACTATTCATTAGTAATTTTGATGTATCGCAGGTTCCATCAATAGCTTTTTTAGGTTGGGATATAAAATTGAGAAATCGAATCCCTCAACACCATTGCACTTATTAGTGTAAACCATCATCCTAGTAATAGGATTGTGCTGTCCATAATTTGTCTTGTGATGTGGGATAGTGAATAAATCTTGGTTCCTAGTTGAGCGGGTAGGGACCCTAAAATTGATTTTGGTCAAGAGCGAGGTACAGTCGATACGTCCATGTAGCAACCTATTCAGGAACAAGATGTCACAAGATTCACTTCTTGAGTTACAAAAATTGTACTCGATATTTCTTCTGGTTTTATGATTTTTGAGAGATATTTTGCATATGTAAAAGATAATAAATTGTAGCATCCTACAGTACGGTTGCCATTTGAATATTCGCCGAAATATCTTCTTATTCTAGAGCAGCCATTTGAATTTTGCAAATAATCTACGTAGCATCTATAAGTTTTTCTACTAATTGTCGCGATTTTACTTCAACTTTTATAACGTTGGCGTTTTCTTTAAGATACTAAATATTTATTTTATTATTAGTATCTATCATTTCTGCTAGGTACGAAACAGCCTGAGATAATTGGTATGATTCAGTAAAAAATATCTTAAAATCTCATTCTGTAAGTTCTGGGAAATCAAGAAGGTCGCTGATTCCAATTTTTGGAACGGGATCTTTCTTCTTCTTAAACGTTTCGTCTCAACTTCAAACGCCAATGTATTAGTAACACTTTGCTGAGATGGCATTTGTGCCAGTATTTCATCGTCAAGTCCCAAATCTGAATTTAAACGTTTTCCAAAGATATTATTTAAAAATCAAGCTATCCTGAAGTATAACTTGACCATACAAAAGTTAATGAGATCTGGTGACATTTGTATTGCGGATCGAGGATTTAGAGACATCAAAACAGATTTGGAAAATCAGGGTTATACACGGTACTGATGCCTGCGCTGAAAGAAAACGCAATCAATTAACGACAGTTAAATCTAATGATCCTCGTAGGGTTACAGAAGTTCGTTGGGTCGCGGAAGCAGTCCATGGAAGGGCAAAAATATCGACTCCTTCACGAATCATTGGACAATAAGTTACTTCCTATGTTCATATGAGTTTTGAATATGTTTGATTATAATTCTAGTAAGTGTACTATATTATAGTGCTATAAATTTCAATATTTTGGATTTTCCGTTTTTTAACAATGACGAACCCTTTTTAAAATTTTCAAAAAATTCAGACACACTGTCTATAATAATATGTTGCAACTGTGAAAAACTAGGAGTGGAGCCTTTTTAACTTCAGTATAAAATCGGACTTAAAAATCTTTTTTAATTTTTTTAAAGCCCTAAATGTAGCACAAAAATTATGAAAAAATTTACAAAAACTTATTATATTATTTATAATCTTCATAATTTTTTTCATAATTTTCTATGAACTAAAAAAAAAGTTATGGTTAGAAAACCAAAAAAACTTTAATTGCATATTACTACCCTAATAATAGGGGTAGGAGATTTAAACTTAGATTGAAATGGTACTTTTTGATGCTCTATCGAATGCCGCTTTACATGTTTCAATTGGTGCAAGGGCACTTTTCACCATCTTATCCGGCTATACCCTTTGCATTCCTATTTTGCCCCAACAGTTATTTCGGATTTATTTCGATTTTTTTTCCTATCACTTTATTCGTAATTTGAGTTCGCTTCGTTATGTAATTAATGTTGCACTTTTGGACCTACATTTTTATTGCTAAAATATTTTAAGCAATTTAAAATTATGAAATTTTGAAAGTTTTAAAAAAATTTTAAATTTGCAATATTTCTTTTTTAAAATTTTTTTAAACGGAAACAAAGGAAAAACAAAGGCTTACCGGTGAATGGCATGGCCAGATGCATCGGCAGGTCACTATTAGCTATCTACGCTAGGACCGGGCGGAATGGTTCGTCACCTTTACATTTTGCAGTCCCGTGGACGCGGCGGCCTCTTTATACCACAGTGCCAGAGAGTTGCGGCCCACCGGTGATTGTGTATACCAGGGTTTTCCTTCCATACGCCAGTTTGGGTTGACGTTTAGGAAAACCCGGTCGGGGGCGTGGATTGGCCGCTTGCTTACCATCGTCCGGTATAATGTGACTGGGCACACATCCGGACGTTCTGGAAATGTGGCCAACCACTTGTCCGTTGCCAACGGACGCCCCCCCCTCCAAGGGACTTCGTAAAGACGGGATTGTATGTTATCCGCCCGGTCTGCTCCCCGACGTTATTCACTTCGTCCAATAAATACGAGGACTTGCACATGCAAGCCTCGTTGCCCCGCCACCCCAATTCCACTATTTGTACGTTTCGAGGGGTCTGCCTGCAGGAACTTCCTTTTTGCATCCCGGGCTTTTCTAGCTTCCAGGAACTCCATATCCTGGAACGGGTTGAATATCACGCCGTGGTCTAAAAAAATAAGAAAACAAGTTAGAACAAAAAAAAGGGACCAAATAAAACATTATATTATACCTTTGAAATAGCGCACCTGCAGTTCTTTGGCGGCGCTATTCCACAATGACTTTAGAACTGCCTCTTTGTATTCACCGCCGTCTTGCTTCCGCATATTAACTGCGTAACTTTGCAGTACGCGGGCAATATCGGCGGCGGTGCTGTTAGCGTCAAGTCTAAAGTGCATTTCCTTGAGGAAGGCCTCAAAACCACGGCGCTTACTAGATTGGCCCCATTTGGTGTGGCGGGATGTCGTCACTTCCACCAACCTCTGCATCTCGGCTTTATCCGCGCGTCCGAAGCGGAACGAAGTACCAGGAACGCACGGATAAAGTGTATCGGCGGAGGTGGTAGTGGCGGTAGCAGCGGAAGTGGTGACTGCGGTGGTGGTGGTATCAGGTGCGGCAGCGGTGGTACTGGTGGTAGCGGCAACAGTAAAAGTGGCGGTAGCGGTAGTGCAAGCAGCGGCGGCGTACCCGTGCAAAATAGGGTGAGGTTCTAAAATAAATTTGAATATGAAAAAATTATGAAAGAAAAATTAAATAAACAAACCGTTTTTATTCGCCTCCTGCAGTGCAATACTTGCGTGCAGATCCCTAGGGGAACCGTAGTTTACCTCGCACGCTGCGATAAAAAATGAGAAATAAAATTGATATAAAGAAAGGGATGACAAATGGCGGAAAAACCAAAAAGAAAATTAACTTAACCTACCAATGTCACGGTTTATTTGCTCGAGAGAGCCAGGGGAGAGGTCGTCGCTAAACATAGCTTTCAAGTTGCAGCGGTCTAAATATAATTTAAAAAAATCACAAATTAATTTTAAAATAATAAAATAGACAAAAAAAAGATAGGTAAACAAAAAAAACCCACCAATTAATTCGGCTGATGCGACGAAAACGGCATTTTCATCCAAATCGTCATTGAGCATCGCAGCAACCACGTCCAGGTTCTCTAAAAAAGCAACAAAATTAAACCTAAAAACATTCGAGTCGAACGGACATACGAGTATTGCTCTCTTTTTCAGGGATCTTTTGAACGAATTTAACGTCTTTCACGTCTTGCAACATTGCAGCAATGAAATTGCAGCAGCTCTGAAAAAGCAACAAAATTAAACCTAAAAAACTGAGTTGTTGAAAACTTAGCGAAAAAACGTGTCGTGCCGAATATATATTATACAGAGATATACTTACTTAATATAATAATTGATATACTTGATATCTATTTAAACACTAACTTTAACGCTTGAACTTGACAGGATAATTTAACGAAACAAACTTCTGTCGTGCACATAAACAATATTCACGTAACTAACGAAAAATAAGGTTTGTTCGTTTGTCATGCACTAAGTTACACCGAAAAAGTTAGTGTTGCGTAGTTCGAACTACAAAGTGGAGGTGGTGTTACCTGGTGTAGAAACACCTACGGATAACAAACGAACGATTTTTTGAAATTTCAAAGTGCAATTTTAGATTGACAGGTTAGTAACGTGTGTGATCAGTAAGATTTTCGTTATCTATAATAAACATAAGTAACTGAGAAGATGAATCCAGTATCTTTCGTTAAAAGCACTTATTTACAAAAAGATTGCTGTCGATTTCATCGTCCATAAAATTTGCAATATACCTTTTTCTTTCCAGCAATTGATTGAAAATAGTATTTTTTGGTTATGTATTCCTACACCACTTTTTAGTACACTAGCTACACCGGCAAAAAGACGGTGTAGGTTGGTGTGACACTTTCGGTGCCGGTGTACCCGCCACTGGACAAACAAACACGATTGGTATTCTTACACCTTGACAAACGAACGCCATTTTTGACACTAATTTCTCGGTGTAGCTTAGTGCATGACAAACGAACAAACCTATTGTGTCAAAACTTAGTAAAAATCGAATAACAATGGCATCGAATCCCGGACGATGCAACAATAAAATTAACAACAAAATGCATAAATTCATTTTTTTTAAATATATCCGTTACTAGGAATATTAAATGCAATAGACCGCACAGAAAAAAAATTTTTAAAAAAAGAAATATTGCAAATTAAAATTTTTTTTGAAATTTTCAAAATTTCATATTTTTAAATTGCTTAAAATATTTTAGCAACAAAAATGTCGGTCCAAAAGTACGACATTTATCGCACAACGAAGCAAACACTAATTACAAATAAAGTGGAAGAAAAAAAAATCGAAATAAGGCCTAACCAACTGTCGGGGCGAAATTCGAATGCAAATTTATATCCCGACCATGTTCGAGCGAATAATATATTTACAAAAATTATATACAAAATATATTATACAAAAATTTTGATATAATAATTATAAGTTGTTTGGTGGTTCGAGTCCGCCCGAAGTCACGATGCAGCGCTTATATTTAGCGTAGTCGTGGTGGTATTATATTGTGTATTAATAAAATTCGAAAAAATTTCGGAAGCAAGTGCACTAAGCCGGTTTTCGAGGTCGGCGCAATTCGAGAACTACCACTCGCAGAGGGAAATGATCGGAAAGCGAGACGGACGAAAGGACAACGAGAACCCACCGGAGTGTTATAATCGTTTACATCGTTCTTTTAGTTTTTGTAAGTTGTCGAAATCTTCTAATGCAACGTGATTTGAAAAGATTGGGTTTAAATTTCTAATTATCTGATTTACTAATACTTGTTCGGATACGTTGTCATCAATTCTTTTGTACATGGATTCTAATTCTAAAATGAACGACATCACATTTTCGTTGACACCTTGCATTCGATCTTGCATTTCCTTTTTCAAAATGTACTGATAGTCTCCCGGAAGAAATTCTTTTTTTAATGCGCGTACTAATTCGGTTCAATTATTTATTTTATTTTTAATATTTCTAAACCATTTGGTCGCGTTTTCTGAAAATAAATCATGGGCACTCAGAAATAACTCATCATCCGTAACTTGTCGGGCTTCTTTTAGGTTTTCCACCTGATCTAAAAATTCAAAAATTCCCGTTTTTTTTTTTTCAAAAGGGTTTTTGGAGCTATACTATGATATCAGGGTATAGTCATGCTGTTTAACATTTTACTGTTTTAATCTCGCTTTTAGCTTCTTATTGCGTCTAATTCTCATTGATGCAGATGGCATTTTCAATAATGAGGTAGTTAGAATTTTAAAATTAACTGGTTTTGTTCCTACAGGTTTTGCAGAAAATGGTTTTTCTATAGCTATTTTAAATCTATACTGCGTTGCATTATATATAAAGACTGCTGTGTATAGTGATGGTAAACACTGTGAAAAATGTTGTTCTTGAAAAGTTAAAAACATATCGTCTTTCATTATGGACTTTGCTTTTCTTATTTCTTCAAGTGATGTAAATGGCATTCCGATTAAATCTTCTCTAAGCTGTTTTGGATTAAAATTTCCAAATACTCTGTAGCCTGATCCAATACATAAGTTATATTGATTAGTAACTACGGGAATTCCTAGTCGTAGGAATGGTAGCATTATTTTCGAGAAGGTTGAATGCTTTAATAGCCAATCTGTGTCTATTCCAATGGTTTTGTTTCATGGCAGCGGTCTTTCCGTTTCCAGGTGGTGCATAATATATGCCTGGGAGTGAAATTCTTGATTTCTGCTTTCTACTTCTGCATTCATCGCATAGATATAAAGCATCAATTAATCTTTCCGGATCGAATATTTCATCTCTAATAGTAAAAATCATGTTTAAAATTAGTTTGAAATCGTCTCTGGCTGAGCATAGGTTGTGTAAACCGTGATCATTGTATACCTCTGTTGAGGTTAAAATCGTAGCTTCAATGTTTGGTTCCTTGCTTGATAGCTATTGTCTGTTAGGTTTTGGTGTATCGTCTTCTTTCACTACGGGAGTTGGGTGTGAGTCTTCGTAAATCTTCCTTGCGTTAGCAGCTGAAGGATCATTGCTCCATTTCTCCTTATAGTCTTTGAAGTCTAGTTTGTCAAAGGTCATACCATCGGTTAGCATTACTCTTAGCTGCGTTAACCGTTTGATGGCAGTGTACTCTGTCTCCGTTAACCTGGCAACATCTCCATTGGTTGATGATCTTCGCAAACTTTCATCGCAATTGCTGATAGTTTTATACCAACATGATGAAGAATCTATGATATCATCTGGTGATGTTATGACTACACTGTGCTGATCGTTAGATCGTGTAGTGGTAAAGATGTGACTGTGGTTACCACATTCAATACGCTGATTGCGTCTGGCAAGAACGTTGAATATAAAATCTTTACGGGTTTGATTTAGGTGTGAGAAGAATGAAAAATCCAAATAGTCCGGCCATAGCTGAACGGGCATTGAATAGTCTCTTCTGAGGTGAGTTTGTTTTTCATTCCAGGACATGTCATTCAATCTAGAATTGTATGCATCAATTGATGAAACACTAGTTGAATCCATGTTGCATTTATTTGCTGTGTGTGGTAAGTCTTAAATTAATAAATTAATTTAATTCTTAGGTGGTTGGTTTTGGTGGTCGCGAACTTCGCTCACTCAATTAAAAATTAAAAAAACTCAAAAAAAAAATGTCATTATGACCGCTAAATTTTAAATTCCATTTATAAATTGCCGCAATCTTTCTATTACTTGTGTTCGGAAAATTTGCTGTTATCGCCGCCGTCTGGTTTGTAGCTGACGCGGTTGACCTTCGGCTGTTCGGATTTTATTTCACTTAAGGCGCCTTCCATTATTTTTATCTCCGCTTCCAGCATGGCAACTACAAAGCTTTCCTCTTCGTCGATTATGTGTACCTTGCTTAATTCGAGCCGGTTATCTAAATGCATAAACCTTGAAAGCAAAATGTTTCGCGTTTCATCACTAATTTGCGCGGTGTTTTGTTCTAAAATTACCCCGATTTCCTGAACCGAATGTCTAACTTCTTCAAAATTTTTCCACTCTACTTCTTCTATTTTCGGAATTATCGAATTGTCTCTTAACGCAATATCTAGTTGCGCGCGGCGTGAGACATTAGTGATACACGGTTTTATATTTCGGCATTCTAATTCAAATCGCAACTCGGTTTTACTCACAAATTTAGGCTCCATTTTAATTTAAAGTTAACAAAATCAAAAATGAATAAATGAAAATTCCCGCTAAGGTCTTAACACCTTGACTTAATTGTACGCAAATTTTCAAACAATTATCAAAATCGATGCCAACCCTTTTTCCCCGACAATTCAGTTGCTTAAACGGCTCCACGTTGTAGCGCCAAACTGTTACGCTACTTACCTCCCGAGATTTGAGCGTTGGCCCGCTAGCCAAATCAGAGAGCCGGACTTCAGAGCGTGGTAGCAAATGATTCTTCTCGGGGAAAAAGTCAAACACAACAAAGCAACTAAATCTTATAATGTAATCTCAGTTACCCAAATTCTTACAATTACCTTTTTAGTTTGGTACATACATAACACAACCTACATAATAAAACAATACATGTGATCAGATACCGAGTGGGCCACCGGAAAATTCCTAAAATCATAAATTAACAAATAAACTTAAATCTAATTACATTTGGTCCCATCCTGGGCATTTAGGAATACAAATTGATTTGCTGAGAGGCTTAATGTTACAATCTGACCTTTTTGATTACAAGCCGTTGAATATAGATACTGCAGGGGTTTGACTAGGTCCTTAGCAGGGTCTTCGTAGTGTGACGTAAATTTGGAGACACATCAACAATTAACACAGCCGGAATATTAGTTGACTCAAATTCTGAATTATTGCACAACCGAACGTATAAGAATTATTCAAATCGGAATTAAAGATTAAACCACCCCCGAATAATCTGGCAATCATTTCAAATTCCAAGGATTGAACCGGACTATTCTCAACAACCATCGCCGTTTGTGGTTGAGTGATTAATGAATCATTCTAATCTTGCAATCTAAGAGCTTCATAATTACATGTCTTTCTCGCATACCTAATTTCCCCCCGCTCTACATACTTTTCTCGGGCAATGTCTGGTAACTTACTTACATCCTGATGTCACCACTCCAAAGTTGCTTACCTAACAATTTCAAAAACAACCTGCAAGTAAATTACCATAGGCGTACTACTTGATTTTACATTAACTAACTTGGGAAAATTAAATTCTGTTGTACTAAAATTTTGTAAGCGTAACAGACTACAATAGCCATCAAGAACCAAAAGCACTGGTTTCTCTTTAGTAGGCTTTGAAAACTTTACAAAATGTTGAAGCCACTTTAAGAAGAATTCAGCGTTCATCCATCCGTTTGGCTGTGCTAAGGCTACACTTTCAGATGGCCCACCAACCATTAACCTTTCATTAACTCTCATTCTTGGAAAAATAAATAGTGGTGGGATGAAATATCCGGCAGCACTCATACAGAACATAATTGTGACATTTTTACCTCTTTCTGCGGAGGTCAACTTGCCAACTTGGATATTGCTTTTGAGTGTGATTACTTAACCTGCTTCTGGACAGTGGTAACTCCTGTCTCATTGCAGTTATAGATGTCCGATGGGCCAAAATGATATTTTTCATAAAGATCTTTCAAATTGTTAAAGAAACGGTCAACTTGTGGCCTATTAAAACCAACAGCTCTCATTAGACTCGTTGACTCTGGCCTTTTTAAGCAAAGTTCAGGATGGCGTTTGGTAAAGTCATAGTAAAAATGATTACCAGCAGATTTCTTTACTCTGTTGAATTTATGATTTAGTTTTAATTGATCGGCGAGATCGAAAGCCAATTTTAGAAATTCTTTTCTAGTCAAGGGCATGCACTTATTTGACATATCCACTACGTGCGCAATTAAAGCTTCCTCATACTCCTCGGTAAACGTTGAGTCAAATCGGCCTTTTTTGAATTACATTTTTATTTCTTGTCCACGTTTTAATTTATTAACGTAGTCGAACAAGGTACTTTTTGGCACATTGTAGACTTCAGATGATTTTCTCAGAGAAAATTTTTTTGACATCACCTAATCGATGGCTTTTTTCAATATTTCTTAATATACCAGGTAGAATTAATATAATTAAATAATATAATATAGAAAATAAATCGGGTTGGATTGTTGGACCAACCATTTGAAGACTGTTCAAAGAAATACCATTTGACGTTGCAGACGAGCCATTGAACACCACTCGCAGTTTCGTGGTTGTTGTACTGACGTTTGCGAAATAGACGGGCTTACTTGAGTCATATGACCCAACTCTTCGTATTCTTGCATGAACGTAGAATATTGTTTACGAAGGTTTGGATTGGATAGAAGGAGTTCTTTCTCTAATTTCAAAAACTTGGTTTTTGCTGTCGCCAGCGAGTCGCTTAATGATTCCGGTATTTGTTTGGACTGTATCGATACGATGAATCGACCGTCCGCATTTCTTGTTGTATGTTGAACATAATGTATTTCACATGCATGCTCTTCAGCTGATAACACCTTGTCGGTTGGAAAACTTTCGAGTTCCCAAAACTTAGCGATTTGATCTTCGATATCCATCGTACGAAAACATTCAACTTGCGTGACCATACAGACGCTAGCAGGACCAGCTATCACCCATCCTAAACGAGTTTTTTGAAGAATAGGTAAGTTTGGGCCCAAACGTATTTGTCCGATACATAAGAGCTCAAAAAATAGTGGTGACCCAATCAATAGATCAATTTCACCCGGCTGATTAAATGATAGGCCAGATAACCGCACGTTATCTGGTATTTTAAATTTAGAATGTTCTACAATCTACAGTGAAACCTGGAGTTGTTCCTGTGATTTGATTAATTATAAGACAGGACAGTTTGACTATATAATTAGATTCATTCGATATTAATTGTATTTCGAATTTCGAAATAATCTGCGAATTTGAATTATTTAGACCAGAGACTGCTACAAACGCATCTTGGGTTGACAAAGCTAATTTTTTTTTACATAATGAGAATTTATAAAATGTGACTGAGATCCCGTTTGAATCGATGATCTTTGCTAGCGCGGTAGGAAGGAGTACCTTATTAGTCGTAGAACAGAACGCTGATGTTATGTTTGTTGGTTCAGCAGGAGGCGCCGATGGCTCTGTAAGACCGGCTTGAACTAAATGAAATAATGTATGATGCTTTTCGTTGCATGTCCTACAATTATATCGCATTGAGTATGCGAGTGCCCTTTGCCCAGGCAATTAAGACAAAGTCCTAGTTCTCTGGTTCTTGTTAATCTTTGATCTACGTTTAAATTAATTAAGACGTCGCATCTAGATGTAACGTGTTCTTTTTTACAAACATAACAAATAGGACCGTTTGTAACATAAGATTTTGAATATTTGGGTTTTTCAGGTTGAACCTTATTCTTTTTTTGTTCTAGATTTTCTAGAAGTGCAGCATGATTTTGTAAGACTGTTTGAAAGTTTTTAATTGTTGGTAAATCATTGCCAATTTTATTAAACGTGGATTCCCATTCACAGAATGTATTGGAATCTAGCCGTACTGTAACTAAATTTATTATTAATGCTTCGAACAGCTGTTCGATGCTTCTGAAAGATTTGAGTGCATTAATATGTTTCGATAGCTTATCACCGATTTTTAGTAATTTTACGGAGGATTCTTTTGTTGTATTTTCCATATCAATTATCGCGTTCATATGATAAGTAATTTTGGTTGGTCAAATCTGCTCACAATAGTTTCCCAAGCAATTTTATAATTATCTGATATAAATTCTAAAGCGCTGATTACGTCAGCAGCTTCATCTACTAAACTGTTTTTTAAATAATGTAATTTTTGAACATTACCTATAGAAGTATTTTCGTGTACCATATCAAGAAATGTGGATTTGAATACACTCCAATTTTCAATGTTACCGTTAAATTTCGTTAAATTGATTTTTGGTAAATTTTAATATTTCATTTTTGATGACTGTTCGGTTACCACGAAACTTGAATTGTTGTTCGTGTTTGAATTCGCGCTTGGAGCGTTTGAATTCGCTCTAGGAGCGTTTAAATTTGCGATAGAACTATTTTAATTAATGCTAGGAGAATTTGAATTTTCACTAACACTGCGTTTATGTGATTTACACAAAACAACATTGCTCTCTAAAAGGCCTTCGTCTTCAGCTACCGCGTTAAAATAAGAATTTTCAAAGTTGATAAATTCTTCCTCATATTTTGTTATATCATTGCTTAATTTACATATTTGAACATGTAAACTTTCATACTCGGACAATATGGTCGTGATGACATCCAAACGTTTCTGGATTTCGATTTTGACTTTATTAGTTATCAATTCGTCAGAGGCTTTCGGCTGTATTTGGATTAAAAAGATGTTAAATCTTGTTAGCTTAGCTTTAATTAAACCTTTATCTTGAATTAATTCTTCCATATTTATATTTTAAAATTCTAACTATGAAACTGAAAATAATTATTAAGCTTAAACAAGTACGAATGAACGAATTGCAACTCTTATATTTTTTAGAAAATTGTAAATTATAAAAAACACTATTATTTATTACGTTTGAACAACCCTGCACAAACCTGCAAAATAGATAGTAAAGAACAAAGGAATGTCGTACAATCTGGGTTCGATTTGACGGCCGATTGCTTCAATCGCTCCCTTGTTCTCCAAGTATAGTTTCTCTCGCTTGTTCCTATACCGTACTGTAGTTTTTCCAGTTTGGAATTTCCAATTTGTTGAATTAAAATCGTCGTTGGCAATTTGAATTCTTGAATTGAATACAATTTTGTTGCATCTAAAATCAATTTATTTTTGTTTGTTGTACCAAATGTCCATTGAGGGGCACTTTGGTAATCAATCCGTTTCGAAGGACCATATGTGTACGCTGATGGTACAGAATCAAACTTCGTTCGTAAAAAATTTAAACGTTTATTTTTTACCCGAAGGTTTAATTATTGAACTTGAAAGTTGAGTTACAACTGTTAGCGACAACCACCTTGGCTCACTAAAGCCGAGTGACTTCTCAAGTCAGCGGGATGGTGCGCCGAAGAAGCAGCGCAATAGCAATTGGGGATCACCAGTGGCGTTTATACACAATAAAAGGGTTAACAAATGTCAAAATATTAATACGCTCTAACACCATTCCACATTCATTTAGCATAAGCTTTCAGCATTAATGGATATATTATTAAGCTTTTATTTGCATTTATATTTCTTATGTTTTATGTATTTCTTATGCTTATGTTCATTGTGAACAAGCACTTAGCGTTTTTATAAATTACACGACTACTTAAACAAATAGTAACCTCTGACTGCTCATACAGAGCGCTGTGTTGCGCTTATGCTTTGCCAATTTCGGCTTTGGTTGCAGTAACTTGTAATAGTAAATTTAATTAATCGTATCGACGCCATGACACCCTGTCCATTAATTGCCCTGACGTCGCGGAGCCATTTAGGAAATGTGTCCGCACATGGACGTTCGCGAAAAAAGCTCTCATATGAAGCTGCATATAGTAGTAGCGTAGGGCGCAAGTCACACTTGGCTTGATTTCGTCCAGGTTGTCATGATGCGAGCTAGCGGCGTCAGTGACCATCGAGCACTCATCCCAGTCGATCACGCTTTATGCGGAATAATAATCATAAACATTCAACAAGCTGTGTTCAGCTTTAAAATAAGTATTAAATCAAGTCATTTGATAATTCAGTGAAGTCAATAAAAGTTGGGTGAAAATTAACGTAATGTATGATGGTTAGAAAATTTACAACAAGTGCGTTACCGTGGTCTTCATTTTGTTAACGTCAAGTTTGATTCTCGCATGACGCGAGTAGCGATATCCCACGTTATTGGGGATTATTTGTTGAAAGAAGACACACTAGATTGGGAACCACATAGTTGTGCTGGATTTGCTTTTGGAAGTATCCCGTCTCGCTAGAGGATTCACCATTTTTCGCCTCGAATACGTACGAAATTTCCCACCAACTGTAATTTATGCATTTCGCTGACAGCAAAGAATTATCGTGCAGGCCCGTCTCAAGGCATGCACTCGCAACAGTTTCTTAATGTGAGTAATTTTAAGTTAACTATTTTAATGTGCATCTTATCGTTTATTAATATTTTGTGACCATTAAACAATTTTAAAGTGAACCCGGTAAATGTTATCTATCGTAAATTTCCCCTTTTGTAATTCCAGTGCAGTACCATTATTTTCTTGACGATCAAAATCAATTATTTGCAAATAAAGATTATCACCTGTTAGTCTTTAATAAATTGTGTAATTTAAGTTGAGTATTTTATAGTATTAATTTCTTAATCATCTAAATTTAGAATTTCACATAAAATTTAACGAATGTTCATTTGTGATTACCGTTGTTTAACATTATTAGCGATATCGCTTGGTGATATCGTGATTTCCGTAAAACATTAAACGATTGATTGACTTATATGTTTTGGGTTTTTTTTTTTGTTGTGTTAACCATTTATAGTTTCAGCCATTCTGTAAAGACGGAGCTGCATCGAGATTCTCTTGCTGAGGTATTCCCCATTTTTGGTAAGATTCACGCGCTCCGTTATTGTGCGTGGGCCATTTTTTTTGTTTTACCGAGACTTTATTAATAACGGTGGCGCCCATTGGCCAATTCCCGATTGTGACTTTTAACGTACCCTCTGGCGTTTTGGGTGAACCACGCCCAACTGAGCAAAGCCGGCACCCTAATAACCTGCGGAGGGTGCGGTTCGCCAATTTGACGTGTAACAAACTACTTAGCTTTTTGAGGAATAAAAGTGCAGGGCAGGCAACCGATTGAAAAAAAAACCGTTTTTGGCCAGGTTTTGAGAACCAATACCACATTGTGCGCTGTGTAACATTCAAAGTACGGGGAATTACATAAATTGTTATGACTATTATTTGAAATTAATTAAACTAATTTTAATTATTAAAGAAATTGTACTAAGGCACTGAAGTGATTAATATATTCAGTATCGATTAATAGTGAATAAAATTGAATGCTTTAGTACTTACCATTTTGGTAATTTATGTTAATCACAAACACTAATAAACACTGATAAGTGAAAATTCACTTGTAACAAGTGAACAACATTCAATCAACGGAAATTCTTCCTGGGGACATATTCGCTTTCGGATAATATACGCAATAAAATAAACCAAATAAGATATACAATTAAATTATTAAAGTCAACATGTGCAAGTATGTAAACAAAACACAAACAACAACTTGTAAAAAGAAATCCAACACGTTTTGCTCTTATTGGTTCTGGATTAGCTTCATTCTGATTGGAGGGATCATTCCTGCAATTAGGTCCTCGTAAGTTGACAGCTGTTAGTAACAAAAACTGCCGCAAAAGTGGTGGTGACCCAAGGTAGGGTCTCACTACAGCATTGAATAAAGAGCAGGGAGGAAGTAGCATGTAGAATACTTTTACGAGACAAATCGAGTCTGATGGCGGTTGCTTAAATGCAATTCCAGTGGCGTTACATAAAATATGAGTAAAGGTGACATTCACGAATAAAAAATATTTGCATTGTATTTTAAAACGAGTAACCACGACGATTAATGTTTACATAATTTATTATTAAGCACTTTTACGACAGAAAGGGATAAAACCAGGATAAAACTCACTTACAAGCATCTGGTCGAGCTGAATCAATTTATAATGAATTAGAATTAGAATAAAATAAAAGAGTAATTATTATTATTTTAAAATAAATACTATGTTGAAGTGCGTTGAATTGGATCTTCACAACGATGGGATTTGTGTAGGTTATGCCTATTCAAAATTCTACTTTTAATCATTTCGATCACCGATTTCAATAGTGGGCAAAGAACAATCCACGAAATGCTCGGATGACTAACACCACAATTTTCAAACGTTGAGTACATCTAAAAATATGTAAAAATAACTAGTTTTAAAGCTGTGTGTAGGTATAGGAATTATGTGGTGAACAAATTTAGTAGTGATTCGTAGGAAACTTACTTGGGTAAAACATTTTTCGGTGATGTCAAATATACTGATAATCAATTTAGTGCATTTCGTGAAAAACAATTTCTGAGCGATTTGGTGAATACAGGCGGCAGCAGTATGATCTGGTGATCATGTTATAACAAAGATGGGGGCGATTGGTAGCCCTACGGACACACAAAGTGGAAACAAAGAATTCGGTTTTTAACATGTGCTTGCAATATTTAAATCACTCATCACGGCCAAACGATTGGATGGAATATTTGGAAATTCACTCAGCATATTTCCCAAAGTGTAATCTACAAACCCTGAAAATTTGAAATGATTCAGAAAGAATTATTTTATTTTAAGAAAATCAATTTACCCAAAATTGGAAATTTATTTGTCATTTTCGGTATCAAGTATGTAATTTTCCAAAAAAGTATAAAAAGCGGCCATTTTTGAGAAGAGATTATTATACTTTTGACCACCGTTTGAGCTTGTGTCAAAATGGTTATGAATTTTGAGTTTCTCATTTAACTTCGGGTTACAATTTATTTACCGTGCAAGGTGAAATTTCATTCAGTGCTTATACCAGTATTGGAAATGTCGATGACAATCTAAAATAATTAATGGAATAAAAATTTATTATGGCAATAAATAAATTGGACCAAATTGAATTCGAATTGATATCAATCAAAATGCAACTTAACCTCACATTTGGACTTACCTCTCAAGAACTTAATTAATTTGGATATAACTCAATGAAGGATATATTCATGCGTTATCACCAATGATAAAGGATTTACAACAGGTACCCAAAATTGTTACTACGATAATAAAAAGGATTAAAAAGTGTTAATGTTAAATTATGTACTTTGTGTTTACACTTTGTCTATATGCAAATTGTTTGTTAATTTTAAATATAATCTACACTGCACACTATTACATTTAGATAAATTAATTCACTGTACACCATTAAACTGAATTTAAATTGTTTTGTCAAATATTTTCATCATTAAAAATTTTATGCTCAAAACGAAGTTTGAAATTGCAAGTGTTAGGTTAAAACTGCATAGTACCGCGAACAAAATTTCAAGTAAGTCAGAGGCGTCGCAAAAAGTTTCCTTTTTAAATTTTAAAGTAAATATAAAAAGAACACGACAATATATAAAAATTATTATTATTATAAATTATTAGTATTATATAAACAAATATTATTATAAAATATTATTATAATTTAAAAACTCTTCGCTTCGCCTAAAAGAACAAGCACCTTAATATTGAAAAAAAAATTATTGACCGCGAAACAAAATCAATTTTGTATATAAATTCCTAATACTATCACCGATAGAATTAGTTTTACATAATATAAAATGGATGCGGGTATTTAAGTACAAGTTCGAAATTTCTTTTAATAGTAATACTGCATGACTTTCCAATGGTGTTAAATCATGAAAAGGCATATTTAAAAAAATGGAATGAAATCTAAAATATTTTAAAGTTTTTAAAATCACAATACTTTTATTAATTTTAACTGAATTTTGTAAATAGCTTCTCTCAAAATTTTTTCAGCAATTGTACAGATTTGTATAACATCATTACTTGGATAGCTTAACCATCCTTTTGACTTCTTACAAATCAATGACGATAAAAACTTGTTTTTATCTTCATATAGTTGAGTTAAACAATTTTCACACCTTAATTTTTTTCCTAATTTATATACAACAAATCCTGCAATATATTTAATCACTTCCGTACTATAGGGTGATAAAGTATCATAGGTTAATGCATACTGATGATTGATTAAAAAATCATCAAATTTTTCATCGCTTTCATCAAGAATGTCATCACTACTTACAGATTCGTTTATTATCTGCACAGCTGATTTTTTAGAGGAAGTAATATTTAGAATATTTACTTCTAGTGGTATACAATTCCCAGCACCACCTTCTCGCACTTCGGCATGTATTAATATTTTTTTATATGCTGCCGTAAATTGTCTGCAGGTTGGATTATTATTGTATCCTCCTTGCGATCTTACAGCACCAAAAAAAAGTTCAATATGATCTTGATTGCACTTATACGTATAGAGTTGATGGTCATCTTATCGAGCGTTGCAATCGGTGTGGGGATTTCGGTGCTCTCTTTGATGCACGGCTAACTTTTGTTGGGCATATTGAAAGTATCAGGTCCAAGGCAATTAAAACGTTGGGTTTTATAAGTCGCAACTGCAGAGACTTCACGGACGTTGGAGTATTGAAACGCCTTTATTATGCATATGTTCGCAGTAGATCTGAGTACGGATCGATCATCTGGTATCCCGTTTACCAGTGTCATGTGGCTGATTTGGAAGCCCTACAAAGACGTTTTTTGAAATATTTATATTTTAAGATATTTTTAAATAAAGAAGGTCTAATTTTCTGTGTAGTTCACAAAACAGCAGGAAGTTATGCCCGTACTTATAGTCGATGCTTGGCTGAAACAAAACTTGAGCACGACTTAAGTACAAAATTGTTTATTTTGATTGGTTGATTTCGTGCTTGAGTCAGACTCAAGTCCGAGATCGAGCGAAGCATCGACTATAAGTACGGGCATTAGTGTACACTAAGCAGCTACGTAGCTGCTAATAATAACAATATAAAATACAAGAATGTACAAATAAAAAGTACTAAATAAATTGCAATTAATATGACTTTTTAGATATCATAGGAAACGGGCAACTGATCAACTGCTGCTGATCGGGTCAACGGATAATCGGATCAACGGATCGACGGATAATCGGATCAATCAACGGATAAACAGATTAACGGTGTATATAGGCTTGAGGGAAGGAAGAAAGAGTAACTATTGATTAACAGGAAACCAGCAGTTATTTTCAGAATGGAAGCCTTTTTAACCAATTTATCGTCCGATAGCGACAGAAAATCAACTATCAACTTTGATAGAAAGAGATTGCCTAAATCTGACATACGCTTTTACCGGCATTTATCGTCGGATGTTAGCGAATCTGAAGAGGAATGCAGACCCGTGAAACTTCGGCTTCCGCTTCAAGCTTCGGACTTTCCTCTCGATTTGTCCGAAGAAAGCGAAGAGGAGAACGAACAACCACCTACCAATTGCAGTTCTTCCGTCATCGACTCCTCACCAACATGTGAACCGATGGAACAAGCTTGGGTCTTACCTTCAGATTTATCTGAGGAAAGTAGCGTGGGCGAAAAACTGACAACGGAAGAATCTCTTCCGGCCATTCCCATCGTACGCAGTCCTTCAGTTGCGTGTTCCCTTCCGACCATCGACTCTTCACCAGCATGTGAACCGATCGAAAAAACTTCGGCCTTACCATCAGATTCGTCTGAGGGCGAAAAATTGACAACGGCAGTGTCTCTTCCGGCCATCCCCACCGCAGAGACTTCAAAGTCTTCCTGCTTCCCAGAAAAGGAAGAAGGGGAGTGTTCCGATTCGGATTCAAGTGAATCAAAGCCACAGCATACTCGTCCATTATGTAGGTTTTACCAGCAGGGTCGTTGCAGATATGGAGACAGATGTTACAACTGGCATCCAGAGCGACCGAGCGGAAGAGAAGAACATAATCGCTATATTAGCAAACGAAAACGCGAACGTAGCCGATCACCTGCGAGATCATACGATAGGCGCCGTGACTATTCCTCGCCGGCAAGATCTCGAGATCGCTCTGCATACCAGAAAAGAAGAGAGCCTTCAGGATCCCGATATAGGAATGAACATCTTTGCTATAGAAGCAGACGTGAAAGTAGCAGATCACACGATCGACGCAGTGGCTATTCCTCACCTCCAAGATATCGCGATCGCTCTGCATACCAGAAAAGAAGAGAGCCTTCTGGTTCCCGATATAGCGACAAACATCTGCGCTATAGAAACAAACGTAAACGCAGCAGATCACCACCAAGATCTCGCGATTGCTATGCCTACAAGAAACGAAGACAGAATTAATTTCCCTCCTTTTTGTTTTTATCGCTGTATATAGTATCGTATGTGGATTAGACCTATCGGGGATACCACACTAAAAACAACGCACCCTGTACTTTACCTCGCAGGTGGTGTGGAAATAATCACCAAACTCAGTGTATCTACTAATCCAAAAATGTCATAATTTTCAAAATTAAAATGATTTTAAATTAAAAAAAAAAAATAAAAAAATATTTGAATTCAGAAATTGTAAAAATTTGAATTTTCAGATACTTGCAAAAAATATAAATAATTAAAAATTCACATTTTCCAAAATGTTTTTGATTTTAATTATAAATTTATATAATCTAATAATATTAAAAATAAAATTTTAGATCTAAATCATCTAAAAAAAAAATTTTGAATTTTAAAATTCCCAAAATATTATAAAAATTTCTAATTTTTAAATTGTTTTTTTAGTTAGGAATTTATACACCTAATCTTAGAAAAGACAATATAAGTTCAAATTTTATACTTATTTTTTTTTTACTTTTAATTTATACTTATTATATTTAATTTTATAATTATTGTTTGTGTTTTATAAATTATAATTATTATTAAATCTTTTGTTTAGTCGTTTTGGAGGTAACTTATCCTTGCCAACCACTTATGTACGTAAAAGTATAAAAAAATGTAGTCAATAATATGTTTTACGCGGTCAAGGAACTATAGGAGTATTTAAAATAGAAAAAAAAAATTTTTTTATTTTTTTTGTTTATTTCATGTATTAGTTTGTACCTTGGTAATTTAATTTAGTTTTAATTTGTTTCGACGCTTAAATATTTTAAAAATTGACATTTGAATGTGGGATACATAATCATGCATTTGGTCATTTGTTTATTCTAACTGACGTAGAGCTCTGATGATGTGAATTGGATTCACGAAACCGGTCAGCCCTAAAATAAAATAATTTTATACGAGAAATGTATATTTCTTTTCCTAAATTTTACATAATTATATTACTCGTAGACAACGCCGACATTAATTTAATATGTAAAGTATGGTCGGTACCAAACGCTTTTACATCGCGCGATTTAAAAATTGCTGCCACTAAAATATGGTCAAGTTTTGAAATTAAATTCTGAGGCAAAATTGGTATACAGTAATATACCCCAGACCCCAGATGAGAAAGTTGAGTGAGGCCCAAGAGGGTTATTTACGCCAAAATCATCAAAGAAAAGAAATAAAGGTAAAAGTATATCTTTTTTTTAATTATTTCTTTTTTGAGACCATAACTGTGCATTAAAAAAATGTGTAATGGAATTAGTGTTGCTTAATTTACTAATATTTTCCATAATAAGCTCCATAACACCATCACATTCCAAATATTTTCGTAACTGAAAAGATAGTGGCATCATAATACCAGATATTTTTTGCTCTCCTAATGTAGGAATACCCGACAATGTTATTTCACTAATTTGATAATTAATGTTGTAAAATGTTGGATATTTGAATAAATCTGCCGAATTAAATGTTGAAATAATTTTTTTTCTGTTTCCACACATTTAAAAGAATTTTCAACTTGAAAACTTAAATCATGAATTAATTGTTTTTGAGACTCCGAACCTGGTTTTTGTATTTCCCCTAATGCTTTTGTAATTTCTTTTAAAACTGTATTTGATATTTTCTACTTAATTGTAAGAATATCTTTTCTATTGAAATTATTTACTGCATGTAACGAAACTAAAAATTCTATTGCTGCTCGAGATATATTATATTCAATTTTTTCTTGAGGATTATTTACATTTTGTTGCGTACTAAACGTGGTTGAGTTTGATTGGTTCAATAGGATATTCGTTGTTTTCGATATTCAAACTACCGTATTTTTCGGGTAACTTTGTTGTAATATCACTGGTGTGACGTCACTGGGGTGTTTCTTTTTCAAATGTTTTTTAAATGCTTGAGATGTGGTAAAATTTTGTAAGCAATTTTCAAATATACATTTATAGTTATCAATTGATTTAAGGGAATGTAAGTTTTTTAATGAACAAAATAATTGTCGATACTGTCAAATTGACTTTAACATAAATACATGTTTTTCTATTTGGTTTTACTTAATTATGTACACTAAAATATGAATAATATTTATAATATTCAGTCGTTTAGTTGTTGTATGATGACATTAGATTGTAAATTTGGGGCGCGATAGTTTTATCTTTAATATTAAAAAAATATGTGGCCAAAAATTGCCAAACCATTAAACAATCTTGGGAAAACTTCAAATCAAAAATATAAAAACTTTTAAAGCAAAAATCAAGAACCTTAATAAAAGTTTTAAACTCGTAATAAATATTATTTAAACAAACATAAATATGATTTATATTTTTAATTGTAGGTCCTACCATTACAATATGTGGCTGAATATGAGTTTTCTCCCCAAAATTTTTTGAAGCCAAGTCTTTCGATTTAATTAAATCTGCTCTGAGATTTAAGAGAAAGAGGCGGTAAACCTCCTGCGAACGTAGTCAATCAAAAGCGAGTTCGATTACTAGTTCCTTTAATCAATTAATTAACAAACTTATATACAAATTAACAAGTGCTGATTTAACAATAAAATACATTTGTAGTATTCTTGACCTAGTAATAATAAGTACATTATCGTAATGTGAAGAATTTGCTAACTTGCAGGTTCCTATATCCACGTATAAATAATGTAGTATTTTTGTTACCTACATTTAAGTAGAATTTTGTGACCTTGCACTTCTTTATTTAGTTCATTGTTGTTTATAGTTGCAACTTGATTTCACATTGTTGCTTATTGTTTTGGCTACTAATTAATAATTAAAAATATACTAATTTTATGGTTAATTTTATATTAAACATTCTGCCACCCGAAAGAATGTTGAGTTGCTGCCCATTTTGATGTCCTGGTTAATTTTGAATTAAACACGATTTTTCTAAATCGCTAATATTAGTTAAAAAATGAATCTGAGATTCTTGAGAATCCTTATAATACTTTGTTAGCTTTTTTCTCTTAAGCACAGGTGGTTTTAAAATGGTATGAAGACTTATTAATATTATGTAGTCCTTTGTATCTGAAAATATTAAAATAATATATAGGTAATTTTGCATTTTAGAAATCGAACGTTAGGAAATTTTTCATGTATAGGAAATAACAAACTTTAAAATAGTGACATTAATCGTTTTGAAAACCCTTATGCTCGGTTTCAGCAACCTTAATTTAGTTCTATTTGGGTTGCAACAACATAATTTTTAACACATATTAAACTAATCATAGATTAAACTGTTAGTTAAGCCGATTTTGGGTTGCAGCAACGTTAATTTGTTGACGAGTGATTAAAGTGACATGACCTCCTTTTGATAGCATGTATTTACTTTTAGGCTTCTATACAAATATAGTAGGAAGCCTTATGTTCTGCTCCCGTGTCCGTCCGCATGTTTCAAATCTGTTCAATATAATATTATGCCGACTTTTATTTTTTGTTATATAGTAAAATATTATATTACCAATTATCGGATTAAAGAATTAAGCGATTTAAGAATAATTTGCACTTAATTCATTGTAATGAATCAAATCGGGGTTTCCTTTACAATTAATCCAGAAAAAAATGAGATGTATAGAAGCCTTAGAACTGCGGTCATCCGAGTTTTATTATATATTTTTGAAATTGAAGTTCATAATATTATTATTATATAAGTAAAATAAAGTTATACTCGTAATATGAACAACAAATTATATACAAACATTATGCACGCCCTAGGAAGGTTAACCAAGTTACAAGTTTTTTTTTAAATGTCTGATTTATCTCATTTTTAGGCTTCTATACACAGTATAATATGAAGAAGCCTTATGTTCTGGTCCCGTGTCCGTCCGTCTGTCCGCATAATTCAATTTTTAGGTTTCCTTAATTCTAATCCTAAAATCCTTAATTTTCTAGTGTATTTTTTTCTTATATAGTAAAATTATATTACCAATGGTAAATTATCGGTTTATTATTTTTTTAATCCGTTATTTTATTCAGAATAAATCGAAAAGTAGTGGTTTTCCGTGATTGGTGAATTTATTAAATATGATAAAAAAATAAAGTACAAAAATATTTAGGGAGCGATTTAAGAATAACCCAAGTAACACACTTTCGAATATTAGACGTATAATAATGGTCTAGACCAAACGTAAATTACGTCTACAATTCGTATGATGAAACCTGATATTAGACGTCAAAATGTCCGCGGCGGACCCTCAAATATAGACGTATATAATATACATCTAATAAACGTATATTACTACGTATAATATTGGTAGTATGTTACGTCTATAATCCAATGATCAAAACGTATATTAGACGTTAAAATGTCCGCGGCGGACCCTCAAATATAGACGTATATAATATAGATCTTATAAACGTATATTACTACGTATAATATTGGTAGTATGTTACGTCTATAATCCAATGATCAAAACGTATATAAGACGTTAAAATGTCCGCGGCTGACCTGCAACTATAGACGTATATAATATACATCTAATAAATGTATATCACTACGTATATTATTGGTAGTATGTTACGTCTATAATCCAATGATCAAAACGTATATTAGACGTTAAAATGTCATCGGCGGACCCTCAACTATAGACGTATATAATATACCTCTAATAAACGTATATTAACTATGCATATTATTGGTAGTATGTTACGTCTATAAGTCGTATGATGAAAACGTATATTGGACGTTAAAATGTCCTCGGCGGACCCTCAACTATAGACGTATATAATGTACATCTAATAAACGTATATTACTACATATATTATTGGTAGTATGTTACGTCTATAACTCGTATGATGAAAACGTATATTAGACGAATATATAATATATAAAATTATAAGCATAAATAAAAGATTTTACTTTTGAATTATATATTTTAATTTCTTAAGATTGGTAAACTTTGCAATTGTAAGTTTGTTGTATGTTATAAATTTATCTCAAATTTCGTCTTATATACCTTGAACTTTCCACCTTCGTATATCTATAAAGTTAAATTATTAATTATTTGTACATTTATTTGAAATTTACTTACCTTTTTTTTTCTAAACAAACCCACCCGGGAAGCGAACGCTAGACCTTCGGCCCTTGAAACCTAACGCTGTAACCATTGAGCCACGGCGGGACATATAGAAAGTTTTATTTTTTAATCTTGTTCTTCTATCCCTGTTTCATATTTAATTATTTTATTTTCAGCAGCCAAATTTATTTTAATTTTTTCACAATCCAAACTCAATTACCAATTATCCCTAAGCTAATTTTTTAAATTTTATATCCAAATTTAAATTATTTCCATTGCAACGCTTTAAAATTATTTTCTTTTATTTTTATTCAATATAATGAAACACATCAAAAACTTATAAAACACCTTTTATTATTTTAAATTCTATAACTTTTATAAATTTAAAAAACTTTGCAGACCATTTTATGGTCCATAACTACCTGAGCACGGCCGGCTAGTGGAAATACGTCACGTTCTACCTATTCTTGCGCGCCAATTTCATTTTCAAAATTACCGACACAAATTTACAAAATTAAAATTTTCAACAAACATTGACATTTACAACTTTTAAATAAATATAAATAAAAACAATTCCAAACAAAAAAAAATCCATGACAATATATTAACAATAATAATTAATAAAATAATAAAGCAGAAAAATAATCATTTTTAAATGAAAAATATTTTTATGAATTTGCCAAAATTGTTTATTGTTTATTACAGTTTCTTTTTTTAATTGTCCGACAATATTTACAACTTATCTTCTAATTTAATACAAAATGGGAAAAATTGCATAACCATTTTTGTAATCAATAGCAATGCATTTATGAGATATTTCTGCTATAGAAAAATTTTCGTGCTTGCTTTCTCGGCATACATAATAAATATTGAGTTTCGATGATTCCAATGGGACATCGTACAAATTAAACATGTATTTAAATGAAATGCCTAAACACCTATATTCTCCATTTAAAAAATAAATTGATTGTATGAAATAAACTTTATTATTGGCAAACACAACATTGTTTGAACTTTTAGTAGATACACTAAATTTGTTCGTAGTTAGTTTATTACATTTAAAATATCCTGCTTCTTCGGCATATCTTCCTTCAACGGTTACTTCATGTTCGTTAACAACTTCACATTGATTCTTGGTATCAAAATCCATTTCTTGAATGCGATTATAAATTTGTTGTAACGGTAAATGTTTTCCTCTTATTTTTCGCTTTAGTTTACCTAAACAATTTTCGAAAGGAAAGCAACTATAACTTTCTAATGGGCCATATTTTTCCACATCACTACATATATGTATTAAAGAATGAACATTATAAACTACAAAATGCTGATCATAAATATTGGGGCTTGAATTGACAAATTCAAGTAAGGCACTTTTTGCAACATTTATAAATTGTGCTGAAAAATTAGCATTTGTCAAAATAAATACAGCTGCATGGAATAACAGAAAATGTTTGTAAATGTCGGCACGAACATTATTTTTTAATAATATGGGTCCACCATATAATAAAAAGAATCTAAATTCAGTGGCTTTCCATCTTTTAAGATCGTCAATTGATCGTAACTTTCTTGAAAAGTCGTCAGGAATTTTCAAATTTCGAATTTTAATATTAATTTTATTAATAGAAATTCTGGACATTTTAATCTGGCGATTGTTGCCTTCTACTAAATACTTAACTAACAATCGCTTGGTAACACCCAAGTACAACATGTGCATGGGATCTAGCACAAATTGCGTAACTAGCCCTATATTTAATTGTAGTAATGGAGATTGCCGTTTAATATGAATGTCAGAGTTTTCAGTTTTTAAAAAATCTGCGTCTTTGCGATCTTCAAAATATTCATTCACAGGAAAGAAATGTTTTTTATTTGCATATACTGCCTTAATGGTACATCTTTCACATGCAACCTTACTTGTATGACCCATAATTTCCTTTAAGTACGATCTTGCAGGAGAATCACATGTAAAAAAACTAATTTCTATTTTATAAATAGTACCGTTAAATTCAAAACCATTTTGAAAAAGTTCTTTGTATTCTGCAATAAATCTACTAAAGTAGGCATCTAGCGAATCTGGTTTGCTTCTTCCACAAAAAATTGCGATGATTATAGGAGATTTATCTACAAATTGATTACATTTTCCTAGAATTGGCCAAAATTGAATTATACTGTTATTATAGAGAGGTATTCCATCAACATTAATTTGCAGAAATAGTTTGGAGCTAGAAATAATACGTTCGTTTTTCAATTTCTTTATAAGTGCATTTTTAATGCCCAAATAAACCATTTCTCCATTTTCTAATTTAATAGTACTTACAGTTCTAGGAGTACCTAAAATCGAACGAGCATCTTTCTTCAAGAATGAATATTTGGGACGAATAAGCACTAACAACTGATTCAAGGCAGTATGTGTCAATTGATTTGATATTGCCCATTCTTTAAAATTTTTTAAAAACAAGCTTTGTTCCTGTTCCTCGATGTCATCGTTCGATTTAACAAAGGGTGGCGGAGGTATACAGTTTTTCATATAATCTTTATTATAAATGTTAGAAGTTTCTGAGCTAATGTCATTATAATCAATCGCACCACTTTCATCACATAAATTCACTTCACTTTCAAGATCATCAATACGTTTTCTTTCTTCGTTTAAATTCTTTTCACTTTCATTAACATGATTACGATGAACTGGTAATATTGGATGCTCAATATCAACAGATGATTTGCTTTGAATTAAATTTAACACTTTTTTATCGGAACCACTAAATATACCTGCAAGAACTTTGTCTGTACCAGCTTTAATGTTACGTCGTAATTGCCGTTTAGATAATATTTTTCTAGACATTATGTATTAATAAAATTTGCGAATTCTTATTGAGTCAAATTGTAAATTAATTGATTGTTTCTGTAGATTGTTGATTGTAGAATAGATTGTTTCGACAAATTTCTGAAGTTTTAAAGTTTTTCTTTAACGTCGTCGGTTCGTTTGGTTTAAGCAGAAAGCACTAGACTAGTCAAGAATAGTTAAATTGCTTTATTACCTAAAATTTTTTGCGGAGGTTAGTTTGCAAAATAAGGCATTAAAAAACAGATGCCGTTTATTGGGGTGCAGCCGACTTGGGCTAGAAGTCGGGGTACAATTAAATAACATTTTCTTAGTGACAAAATCGTGAACAGTGCAGTATGTACGCAGCAGTAGAATTTCCTGATAAAGAAATTGCCGTAGTTCCCATGTCATGGGTAATCGGAGCTTCACAGTGTTATTGGCCAAACATTAAATCCAACGAAGCTTTGATAAGGCTTGTAAAGAATTTAACTCCACCGAAAAAATGGCCAATATATACATTAAAAAAAATTTTATTTACGCACGGTAAGTAAATAATAACGTAGCTAATTGTCAAATAACTTGTACTATTGCCTATAGAGAATTATGACATTGCTGAAGAAAGATGCAATAAAATTATATCTGAGTCGGAAAGTTCATCGAATAATGGGAATTCAAACTCATTGGTTTTCAAAGGCATTACTGTTGATAAGGACATGCCAAGTTCATCAGACAGGTTTGTATTAATATTCAAAAAATTCAATATATTGTTCTACTTCTATTCTAATTTTAGTTATTCTGAAGATACCTTTAGTGAAGATGATTTAATAAAAAGTATTGGTAGCCGAAAAAGGAAACATAGGTAAAATGTTTAACTGCTGTAACTAATTATATTCATTGAACATTTTTTTACAGACCTGAAGTTAATGTTTCAAAAAAAAATAAATTAAGTAGTACTAATCAATTGTTTCTTGATGCATCAACTAGTACACCGCGTTCCACGCGTGCTGAAAGTATGATTCAAAATAATATATTGACATCAGCAGCAATGGACAGAACAATCGACATAAATGAAGATAGAAATAACGGCGAAATGTTAAAAAAAATATTTACTGCACTTCAGCAGATAAAAAATAACGTCGATCAAAATACTATCAAAATTGATCAACTATATTATGATATGGTAAAAAAAAATAAAAATTTGGTTATTAATCATACTGTACCGGAAAATTTTCCTAATCTGCCATTAACAAAAGGGGATGGTCTCATTATTCTGGAAACCTTTTTAGGTGACAAGAACAATTTTAGTTATTTGGTAAGTCATAGTTCATAGATAACATTAAAACTAAAATAAATTGCTATTTTTTTAAATTTTAGATACACCGATTATCTGTTGTCGGGGGCACAGACGTAAGAAGTACAACAATGAATATTTTGAAATTTTTACTCTCCGACCAGTTGGCATCGCAATATAATTGGGAAGGACGCGATAGAGCGCATACCGCCGATGCGGAAAGAAAATTGGCTTTTAAAAACACGAAAGTAATGGAAGCTATTTATGGTAATAACCTCAAATGATACTTCATTAATTAATTAGGATAATCAATTTGCGATTTTTTTAGATTCAGTCAAATTGGCATATGCCAATAATTCTCAACGAAGTGACTTGAGTGATAAAGATATAGCTGCCGCAGTAAAATCATGGCTGAAACTAGCGCCACAGCGTTCTAAGAAAAAATAAATTGTATTTTCTCTAAATTTGTAAAAATTTTAATAAATAGATACTTATTTAAAATTATTTAAAGTTTTGTTTTGTCGGTTTTGTTTAATTATTACTAATATACCGGTTGACTAACCGAACATGTAGTACAAAATAACATGAGAAACTGACTTATTTAAATTTCTGCTTAAAAACCTGCTAAAAGTATCAATTTGAAGAGATTTTTATTCCGCGTTTAAACATACCAAACACTTGATATTTTGTTTTTTAATTATTGTTAAAAAAATTTAATAAAGAAAAGAATTTTATAGCGCTTTTAAAAATAACTAATAGTCGCCTTGTTTGAATTATGATTAGAAACAATGGCAATGAAATTCAAATAAGGCCATTGTTACTTTTAAAAGGCGATATTTTTAACATTTATTCTAATTGAGGTTTTACCAATAAATAATTAAAAACAAAATATTAAGTATTAGGTATATCTTTAAACGCGGAAGAAAATTTCTGTAAATTCATACCTTTTTAATTTTTAGTTCCTTATAATGGAAGAAGGAATTTAAAAATAATTAATTTCCTATTTTTAATTCTGTGTATGTTCACTTCTTCAGACGGTTACCCGTCTGCGGTACATACCTACATACAATTATAATAACAATAAGAAATGAAAATTACAAAATGCCATAACAGCTAAAATTGGGATTTCCAAATTATGGCGTTTGCAATGGTATAATGGAATTGGCATATCTGGGTTAAATCAATGTGAAACCGACGTATTCTTGTTTTTTATCTTTGTTCTGATAGTTACTTTTTTTGAAATATGACAAAGATAATCAAATGTCTTACGTCAAATGTCATTGCAAGTCAGACGCGACTTAAAATTAATTCGACTATTACAATGCCTAAATTCTTTAATAATAACGTTTAAAATCATTGTATTTAAAATTTAATTTTTAACTTAAAAAAATTTTATTTTTACTATTTAGGGCTCGATTTATGGCTTCAGGGTAAAACATTTACAGTTATACTAGAAAATTTATGCACCAGATGTGCTAGAAACGATGAAGGTCAGTTTTTAGCCAAAACAAACAAAAAGAATATAGTTTACGCATTTTGTTATGATTATGAGTTGGGACCATTGGTTAGGGCACACAGAGTTTGACCGCCATTTATATTATTCAACCGAGTTCAGCTCTTCGCAGAAAATAAAATAATTGAGGACTGCCGACAGAAGTTAAAACTTAAAACTCTAAAATATTATAATGTCACGCATTTGGTACGGAAGGGAAGTGTTATTATGCAATAAAACAAACGTTTCATAAGTCCAATCGTTTCCTCCTAAATTTTGTAACAAATAAACATTAAAAATTTGTGCAAGCACGCGGTGTTCCCGAGCGGTCAAACCCATCCAGTTACTAACCGCGCCCAACATTGCTTGACTTCCATGATCGGGTATTCTTAATAATGGTATGGTCGTTGCAACGCACATAACATATATCGTAGATATAATATCTACTACTTTGTGTATGTAAATTTATACGTATAATGTATAAGTCTATTAAATGAATTTTAAAGGCCAAAATTTTACCTGTCATGTTTAACTTACGTTTAGATCAAACGTTTATTAAACATATACCGTAGATTATAAAATATACTATTTTGAATTTGGTTAATTTATTCGTATACCATATTAGTCTATTAAACGTATTTTCGTGACCAAAATTATTCTTGCCAGTTTAGCTTAAAAACAATTTTTTTTGAGTATTTACGTTTATAACAAACGTTTATTAAACTTAATATCGAAGATATAAAATATACTTTTATAAATATACTTTTATAAACTTTATAAATATAAAATAGACATATAAGTCTATTAAACGTATTTTAAAGACCAAAATTCTCCTTTTCATGTTTAACTTAAATAAAATTTTATATTGAGTATTTACGTTTCGATCAAACGTTTATTAAACATTTATCGTAGATATAAAATATACTATTATGAATATGGTAAATTTATACGTATAATATATAAATCTATTAAACGTATTTTCAAGACCAAAAATCTACTTGTCATGCTTAGCTTAAAAAAAATTATTTTGAGTATTTACGTTTATAATAAACGTTTATTAAACTTATATCGAAGATATAAAATATACTATTTTCTGTATGGTAAATTTATACGTATAACATATAAGTCTATTAAACGTATTTTAAAGACCAAAATTCTCCTCTTCATGTTTAACTTAAATAAAATTTTATATTGAGTATTTACGTTTCGATCAAACGTTGATTAAACATTTATCGTAGATATAAAATATACTATTATGAATATGGTAAATTTATACGTATAATATATAAGTCTATTAAACGTATTTTCAAGACCAAAAATCTACTTGTCATGCTTAGCTTAAAAAAAATTATTTTGAGTATTTACGTTTATAATAAACGTTTATTAAACTTATATCGAAGATATAAAATATACTATTTTCTGTATGGTAAATTTATACGTATATCATATAAGTCTATTAAACGTATTTTAAAGACCAAAATTCTCCTCTTCATGTTTAACTTAAATAAAATTTTATATTGAGTATTTACGTCTCGATCAAACGTTTATTAAACATTTATCGTAGATATAAAATATACTATTATAAATATGGTAAATTTATACGTATAACATATAAGTCTATTAAACGTATTTTCAAGACCAAAAATCTACTTGTCATGTTTAACTTGCAAAAAAAATTATTTTGAGTGTTTACGTTAATATCAATCGTTTATTAAACATGTATCGTAGATTCAAAATATACCATTTTGTATATGGAAAATTTATACATATACCATATACGTCTATGAAACGTATGATATTGGATTAATTTAGATATGGTACATAAAGGGTATATGATATACGTATATACGTATACCAAAATTAGACATAGACCAAAATTATTCCATATATCTCAATTATATACGTCTAATATACGATCGTGTGTTACCTGGGAACTTGCACTTAATTCATATTAATGAATCAAATCGAGGTTTCCTTTACAATTAATAATCCAGAAAGAAAGGAGATGTATAGAAGCCTTAGAACTGCGGTCATCCGAGTTCCACCTTGTTTTTCTGATTTACCAACAAGTGGTGAAGATGAGGAAATACATGCCATTCCTGATAGAAGAGACCCTTTCACATTGTACGGCGACGGAATTTTAACTGCATTATAGTTCCGCAAAGTAATCAAGCTAATGAACCGATTAGTCAACATGGAGCCAGAAACAAACCGAAGCAAATCTTTGGCCGGGATGCTCCAACTCCTACTGAACTTGAGATTTTATGCAACGGGGTCCTTCCAGCAGCTTTTGCGTAATCATGTCAACGTTAGTAGAAGCATTGCATGCGGGGTGATCAGGAACCTGATTCTAAAAATTTTGTTCGATTAGCAGTTATTCGACTTAACATTTATTCCAACGAGCATAATGTTCAACTTGGAATTTTATTCGACACACATTTGTTCGACTCAAGATTTATTCGACATGGAATTTTATTCGACTTTGTACAAGTACTTATAATTTTATACAATGTATGGCATTATAATAATTTATAATATCATCGAATAAATATTGAGTTGAAGATACATAGCCAAACAAATGCTTATTCAAATAATTGATGAGTCGAACAAATGTATGTCAAATAAAATTCCAAGTCCAACAAATAATGCTCATCGAATAAATATTTCAGTCGAACAAATGTGTATCGAATAAAAATCCAAGTTGAGAACCGGAATGCAAAAGTTTCAAATGTTCATTTTCACATAATAATTTAGTTAAATAATGCTTTGAACATAGCAACATTGGGTGCTTCTTATCTGTAGCAAAATTTGAATTTTGAATTCTCCCTCCGACTCGAATTATACCTTCGTTATCTAAAAATGGATTGAGGCTTAAAAGTCTACTTTTACGTTCAATTTCTTTGGCTTTTGACAATGCTTGTATTTCGCTAGGAAATGATTCGCGTTGCGCTATTTTTATCAAAGATTTCAAAGTCTCATTCACCTCCATTGAGGTAAGATTTCCGCGATGCCGTTCCTCCTTTGACAATTTGCAATTACTTTTAAAACGAAATAACCAACCGGTAACACGCTTTAATTTTTCTACCTTAGAGAACCGTTCAAAGGGAAAACTCGGACTTGGATTAGCGACAAAAGTTTGAATAATTTTTCGCGTCTCTGGCATTTCCTCATCTTTATATTGGATATTGAGAAGCCATCCTAATTCATCCTTTTTGAGCCAATGTGGACCATACCACCAGAGACTTAAATCTTTTAATTCTTTTGGCTTTACTCCTCCAGAAAGAATATCTGCCGGATTATCAGAGCTAGGGACGTATCTCCATGTGTCGGAACATGTTAAATCTTGCGTTTCTGCGACACGATGGCTTACGAAAGTTTTCAATTTATTTGGCGTCGTTTTTAGCCAACCCAGAACAATGGTCGAATCAGTCCAAAATATTTGCCGGTCGATTTTTACCCTTAAAGATCTGTGACTTTCTTAGGAAGCCTTGCTAAAACTAAAGCACCGGATATGTTATTGTTTTTAGAGGTGCCACCTTTGTTTTTGCGCATATTAAATCTACACATGTTTGTCCGTTTTTGTCAACTGATTTTATAAATACGCACTGATTATGATGCACTGCGATCGCGGTCGCTCCCTCTTCAACCCCATACGAGTAAGTTGGTGGGGCTCGCGCACTATTTTCTAGAAGGGATTCCTAACAGGCGCTTTATGCTATTAAAAATGTACTCCTTTTAATACGGATGGAGAAAAAAGGTATTATTTATACAAATACGTCCATTGAATCTTCGTCTTCATCGGGTGCTGACAATGTGTCCTTTATAGCTTTGCTACTCTTCAACGAATTGTAATAATTATGATACACTTTGGTATCGTCAAATCTTTGCACATTGTTTGTAGATCTTCTAATTTCAGCTCTGCTATAGGAAATTTTTCATAGTATGCTTTTCGAACTCTGTCTTCCCGTGGTCTTCCTCTTTTCTGCTTGATCTCGACTTCAGTAAAGTTTTCTTGTTTGAAGTCGGTCTTGTAAAATATTTTATTTGACACAGCTTTTTTATAGTGTAACCAACACACTTTTCGCCATGGAATTTATTGCGAATTGACATTGGAATATGACGTAAAATCGTAAAAGTCATCATACTGCATATTCATTACAACAAAAGGACGTGGATTTCTTCTTGCATCTCTAATAAGCTGTGTCCAACCTTCGGGTGTATATACCGGTACATGTTTTGATTTCTGCTCAATTTTTGAATGAATTGAATCGCACTCCATTTCAGTGTGTCCAGTTTGAAAAAATTTATGGTCAATTGTTTCGAGTGTTGTATGTTTTGTAACCGTATACAGACACATCCCTGCAAAAATAGAATTTTTTTGCTGACCACCACATTCGTCTGACATCATTCTTACCGAAGTCGTGATATTTTTTGTGTGATTCAAAATATAATCATAAACGCAAGAACTTATTTCGTTAGCACCTCGTTTTCCATCCGTTTCATCCCATACACAACAAATTACATCTTGATTGCCCAAATTGTACATGGTCAAATTATATAAGCTAATTTTTGTAAATAAAATATTTGACCTGTCGATCCTTTAGGGCAGTTTAAGACTGCTTGTAGATCAAAATTGAAAGAAAGAACCGTGGCATCATTTTTAGCAATTTCCTTGTCTTGATTTCGCATAACTCTATCAGAGTTCTTTAGTTAAATATAATAGTTCGATAACCGAAGGTTGATCGGTATTGTTTAAAAATAATCGTTGATTGGAATATGGCATGTCCAACATACGAAAAGTTTCTTCGTTAAATTCTGAGGAAACATCTGTTAGTTTTAAATGCATTTCAGCATTTTGTATTTCTTCCAATGTAATAGTTTCCGGAGTAGGTTCCCAATTTTCTGAAACCAGCTTTCATAGCCAAAGTTTTTCTTCTCTTGTTTATAGGAATGGTTTAAATATTTAATTCGGTCTTGTAATTTAAAGAACATAATATGATATCCGTCCCCATACAATTTCATCGTCGTCCCTGTTTTCTAAAGATTGGGGATATTCCTTACAAATTAGCTTTGCAATATTTTTTAAATGTTTGGCCGGTATATAAGGGTTTATAGACCTAATTTCGTCAGCAACAGCGTGTGCTACTTCAGTAATTACTTGGGTATCTCTTTTATGTTTTTGCATTAATGTTATTCCTAACGTACTAATTTTAGAGCACGGTACAGTGAAATTTATCAAGGAATGTTGATTCTCAACCGAATAGTTATTCTAATTAAAAACTAAAAATAAAAAAAAGTAAAAATACTCTTTTTTTAAAGGTAATTTTTACATCAACATCGTGTAATTTTACACTTTTTTTTACAGTGCATTTTGAACTTATTTTTGAGTTTAAATTTTAACTTTGACTTTAAATTATTTTTTTGACCTTAAGGGGCACGACTAGTGTGACCCTTTGAAAAAACTCAATTTTTTTTTATTTCATTTTTTGATAGCCTATACTTAAGAAAATAACATACTAAAATTTCAAGTACGGATCTCTAATTGTTTATGAACTGCAGCCCTCAAAGAGCAGGTACTCGTCGGTCAGAAACCTACCGAGTACCAGAGTGATTATTTGCATCGTAAATAATATTATAATATGTAGTATTAGGGTCGCTACGATGGACAAAAAGTCGAGGCAAATTTGTGGCATGTATTTTGGAACAGTTCGACGCATGTATATTTGATAGACTTAAATAAATAACACTTGAAGAAAGGATCCCTTTTTATTTTTGAATTTGTTCTTTTTGCTTATATACTTTATGTGTTTGATTCGCAAATTAAAAATTATTAAGCCTAAGAAAAGCTTATAAAGTCGCGTTTTGGTTGGTTACAATACAGGGCGTAGACAATTTATTTTTACTAAATTAAAATAATTATATTAATAAATAATTTAAAAATTATAAATTATATTATTAAATTTCTACGTGGATTTGACGTGGACTTGACTAGGCGTGGGATGCTCGGCAGATGTAAAGTAAAATATTATGCAAAACAACAACGAAAGTTATAACAGCTTGCTTTGGCACTTTGCTCCGAAACACCTCCACAATGCTTTGAAAACCATTGAATTATCGAATTACCTTGCTGTTGGATTATTTAATGATGGATTTTCATCAATTCTGAAAATGTTGAGCGTGATGTGAGTGAAAATTGGACCTGCAGCAAGGGATTATGCCGCCGACAGAGATGAAGTGAGGCTGCGTTTAGCAGAGCATCGTAACAAAGGCATCCTCGAAAGAGGGTCGATTAGCCCGAAGGACAGCTTTAACAGCCCACCAAATGCTTTTCGAAGAAGAGAAAGGTGAATTGTATGGGCCCGGTATAGCAGAATAGCGCTAAGTATAATATTTATTGATTCATAATAAAGAAATAAACATTTTTATCTTTAAACGCGATTATCTCAAAACTACATTTTTCAAATTTGCTGCAGTTCTAACTCGAATACAAATCATCCGATCGACTTGAATTTTGTTTCAACGTATTCAGTATTTGTTTCTTCATACCGTGAACCTCCAGTTCTTCCATTGGATACGAAATGCCCATTTGCCATGCAAAAAACGATCAAATTTTTAGTGTAATTTACTACTTTTTTTTCAAAACTCTGCCATTTTGTCAGATTTTAATTTTCTTTTAAAAATAGTGGTTCACGGTACGGGCAATACCTTCTAGTTTAACGGGAATTTTTAAATTTCTGATTTCATGCACTCTGAAGACCGCAATCACTGCAGCAGTGGAAGAACTTTTTTTTTTAGAGACTTGGGAGACGGCGCATCAGTCGCTAACTATTGAATATTTTCATACGAAAAAATTACTGTATACTGTCATGTGCTAAAATTTTTATAAATTTTTGTTTGCTCTAAGTCTTGGATTCGGCCCGATAGCAGAATTTCAATTTTGTTTTGTTAATAGAGGTTTGTTCATGTCCCGCAAACCAGTACTTGGCTATTCAATTTTATGGCTATCAAGTAAAAATTTTATATCACTTCTAACACTACTTTAAACAATTAATTTGATTAAAAGTAATTGGATGGTAGTGAGGGTATAAGAATTGACAACGTGCCTGTATATGCGTCGGATAAGAAAATTTTGGTTTGGAAAGTTGGAAGGAAGTGGGAGATTGGCATGGCGGAAAGCGGTGATAAGAAAGTAAAAATTTGTAAACGAGGAAAAATTGTGATTTTGGATGATTTTTTGGCTCACCTATTGAAAACAGAGCAATACCAAGTGGTTTTAAAATTTTACTCCTACTGTTTTTGGGGAAGTTTGCGAATAAATTGTATGGAAGATTGTTGTGATACCTTCGTCGACATAAATGCCCAGGACGATATACACTGAACCAGTACCTGCCCAGAAGCAAAGGTTAGTTCGGCATACTCTTTAAAATAAAAAAAAAAGACAATTACGTTAATTAGAAACCTTCATTTGTTGATGAACCCAAATTTTGTTAACACCATTGTAATCTGTAATCACACGTTTACACTTGAGGCTAAGGAAACTGAAATTTAGACATACAAATTTTAAAATCAAATAAAGTTTCAATTTCTGACGCCTACACATCTACACCCTTTACAACTTGAAAAATGCAAAATTTGTTGCATATAAAGCCAAAAATTGAATTAAAAATATTTTTTATTAATAGAGTTTGATATTTTGAAGTCCTGCTATTGAACCGACCCATGAGATTTTCTTTTGCTTCTCCGACTATAGAGCTAGACGAGGCATTCAAAAAGTTTGGTTTTTTATCACAACAATACACATAATTTATGTACAAATATACCCTCAAAATTTCAAAACATTCGATGCAATACTTTTCTTTCAAAAAATTCCCTAAAATCACCTTTTATTTGAGCAGTCACACTAGTCGTGCCCCTTAAGCGGCATTGTTTTATTTTTTTGTTTTTACTTAAACTTATTATTTTATTTTAGTGTTTATTTTAGACTTATTATATTTGCCATTTAAATTCTTGTTAACTACTTAGGGTACGTTTATGTTCTAGCTATGATAAGCGCGAAAAGCCGCGATACTATCGAAGCAGAAAAAAGCAGAACGTTGAATTATTATGTTTCTGTTTATATTGAAGCTGCGGGCAAGCGAAAGCCAAAGGCAATAGAACAGCGGTTAAAGCTAAGAAATTTCTTCGGTCTTATTACTAATCATAGCTCCAACATAAACGTACCCTTAAATGTCAATTTTCCATATGCTCTATTTTAACTGAATTAAATAGATTTTATTACGCTGAATTAGAGATATCAGTCAGCTTTTCCGTTTTATTTATCTAGCATTGCCAGATACAACTTTTTTTGCATTAAACTAAAAATAAACTGTAAACGCAATGATTTGGATCAAAACCATATTATTTTTTGAAAGAGCATGGAAAAACAAAAACTTTTAAACCAAACGATCTGATAGGTGCATCTCTCACAATGTTATAAACATTTAAAAAAAAATCATATTTCAAAACTGGATGGTCAAACAAATTTGAAAAAAATCAAGAACGAGTATTACATCGGTCCCAAAAATATATAAAATTTTGAGAAAAATCTAAAGGGGTCACCTAAAAAATTGCCAGATTTAGTATGGAATACCCCCTATATATTTTAACTTAATTTAATAATAGGTGCAAAGGTGCTTTGTTTATTTCTTTCGAATAATACTGTCTAAGCTGCCATGTTTTGCCTTTTTTTGTGTCATAGCTTTTTTAACATAAATCAAACTTATTTTTGTAAAATAGCGTGCTTTTTAAAACTTTTATTTTTCAATAAACCGTGCTTATTTGTCCGGTCTCTAGTGATAAATAATGGCAAATATTCTTATGAGATGGTGAATTTCCAACAGAGGTGTAATGTTTCGTAGGAGTACTTCGTGCAATACCATCTAGACCTAGTAAAATAATAATTAAATTAACTTTATATATTTTAATATCATTAATCTTTTTACTAACTTTTAAATTGTTCTGTGCTGGACGTGGCGGTCGTAAATGCACTTCTTCGTCAGTATTTTTTGCAGTATAAATGTATGTACAAAAATGTAATAAAATATAAGTGACTGTTGTAATAATATACTTACGAACTGATGGAGAGCCCAGTTCTGTAGAAGTATTGTTGTTAAGGAAACTTCTATTATTTTCTGCAAAATGAAATAATAATAATTAAACAATGATTATTAAAATATAATTATTATCATAAACTTACTCTTTGATGTGCCTGCTGATGGACACGGCGGTAATTCTGGAATCGAAGGTAAATTGTCCATACTTGGCATATCTTCTTCAGAAGAGCTGCTAAAATTTGTTCGCTTTCGCTTGCGTTTTTCGGGTGAGCATTCTTACGCCCCAGATATTTATGTCTGATCAAAATTGAGCTTTTGTTGCCATCGAGGTAGAAATTAAAAATTTAGTAAAGAGTTTTTCACTAATCAATTTTATTTTATGTATTATTGTCCATGAATTGCTTGGCTGTTCCTTTGATTTGATGGAACTTTTTAAATTCCTCTGGTGTATGGTGGCCAGAAACATTCGTTTTAACTTTTCAGCCAATTGGCTGGTAGCACTTCAACAACATCGTCTTCTTTAAGAAAACGTGCTGTATACCGACCAGCCATTTTGATCTGGCAGGGATTATATCACAAAAAAAACAAATAAATACAAATACAACAAGAAAATAAGACAAAAATACATTTCTACTTTTGGTGAATTGAAATAAGGATAATAAATGAGTTTTTAATACTATAGATCGTAATTATTATGGATGCGATATATGAAAAATTGTATTTATATTACTTATAATATTATAATACTTATAATACTTATAATATTATACACTTATAACGTGTGATACAAAATAAACGTACTTATTAATACATTTTTTTTATATTGTTAAACAACAGCCACAGATTCTGTTGCTAGATAAAAATCGGCTATATCTTTTTTTTTATGACACACTATTAACAATTTGAATTTAATTAAATATCTAAGAAGGGAAAAATTGGGAATACGGACCAATTTATTGATCACCTCAGTTAAAGGCCAATATGCGAAATCGGATATATTGTTCGCTTTAAATATTTTTAGCATTGTTGAAGAACACGGAATATTGTAAAATTCAGATAAATTATTGTACTTTCTTCCAATTATAACTTCTGTATGCAATTTGTTACAATAAGCCATGTTTTCGATTTCGATAACTGAACCATCCTGTAGTCCACAGCAACTATCACGTTTTGTAAGCTTTAGAGTAAGATTTTTAAAAGTAGCTTCTTTGTAGTGAGGTTCGGAACCATCATTTATAATTTTACCACCTTTTAATAAAAATTTCTCATTAAAATCTTTGCTACTATTTTTGACATATATATATATTATATATACATATTGTAAAGAATAAATTAAGTTCAACAAAGATCAAACTTGGGAATCCAATTTATTTCCAAGTTTTCACTACTTAATTAGGTTTATGCTGGGAAATTTTGGAGATATGTGTGTTGCCTAAAACTAAGGATAAAAGTTATTAATATTTATTATCTAAGCTGATACAGAAATCTGTCAATCTGCGTATAATTTGTTTTCTTTAAAAGATTAAGAGATGCCTTCAGTAAATTCTATCCATGGTCATCTTTTCGTCAGGGGTAAACTTAGGTGTAATAAATTTGCATTGCAAGGAAGTAAGCGTTTTCGTGCTTCAAGACTGCTTATTTCGAATACCCGTCCGCTTTTGTTTACGTGCTTCTAGACAAAAGATTCCATTCCCGATCTCGAGAAGTTTTTATTGTCAAGACTTCCGAGAAATCCTGAAACATATAAACACAACTAATTAATCGTCCGATAACTTTTACCTATCTTTCTTACAGGAGTAGGTATTACTGTGTTCGTTACTGTTGGCAGACATCCGAGAGGGAGCTAAGCGACTCAACAGGGGCCGCACTACCTGCCCGATAACAGAGCGAAAGATTTGAAAAAGGACCTGTAGTTGTCATATTCTCCTACCGATTAATATCTCTTGCCACCAAACCTCTTCCCGAACCCAGAAGTTTCCTACTGTTCCCGCCGGGGATTTTAATTATAAAATCCAAATATCGTAGTAGGAAGCGTAGGGCGTATTTGAAATAGGTGGTAGGTTATTAACGTAGGAAGCTGTAATTTGTTTTAAAATAGCGAGACACGCCTAAGTATTCTCCTGGTTAAGGACCAATAGGACTTCCAACTAATTGATAGGAAAAACTCCTGTACTTCATAACCTATAAAATCAAAATAATAGTTTTTTAATTCACGAAAATAAAAACACACATATCTTACCATTAACACCAGGGTATAAACCAACTGTTTCTTTTGTTCTTTAACTTTTAATTCACGTTTTCACAACCGGAATTCCAAAACTTAATTTAAGGCGTATTTTCGCGAGGTACCAAAAGTAACCGGTTGGTTGTTTGCGGTTACGACTGGTACTTCTCCCACTACAATTTTTAAATGACTGCAAAAATGGAACCTAACCGTACTTTTTTAAATGTAAAAAATTAAAAATAATTTACGTTTTGCGAACATAAAACGTAAATTATGTATCAGAATTCATTAAAAAATTCATTCCAACTAAGATTGGATTGGAGGAAAATTTTAATAAGGTGTGTAAATTAAAATTTTTCTAAAATAATTTAACCGAAGTACCTAGTTAGCTTTCCTGTGAATTTATATAATAATATGTAGGTTATAATCAAATATATATATCAAATATATTATATAATTATAAAATATATTATAAAAGTATAAATTCTAAACTAAAATTATTAAAGGATTTCAAATTTCATAATTTGAAATGTAAATGTGAAAATCAAATTTTAAATGTGGCGGGCATTTTACTATAACCGCTATTGTAACCACTGTCTGAGAGCGGTTGCTTCGGTTGGTAAATATTTGACCGTAAACTACCTCCCCTACAACCGTTTTGTCGCCAAAATACGAGCGGTTGCAACCGGTTACTTTTGGTACCTCGCGAAAATACGCCTTTAGTTACAGTTGGTTACAGTAAAAATTAAAACTATCGGGACATTTTGGTACTCTGGGACCAGTGGCGGTTCTTCGACAGGAGATATTAGGGTTTTCTTTTCTTTTAATTCATTGTTTTACCGTAATAGTTTTAAGTTCGATTTTTCTTTAATAGTAGTTTCATTTAGTTAAGAATATTGTTTTAAGTTTGTAAATATCTATTGTAGTGTATATACAGGGTGAGAAAAAAATAAAAAACGTTTCTTTTGTAATTTCTTTTTTATTTCGAAGACTTTTGGCGCCTGAAAATAAACTCTAGAGTGTAGGTAAAAACAACGACACAGATCAGTCCCCTCTGGACCCTCGCTCCCGCAGCTACCTGAGTGGCCAGTTAAATTTCCATTGGGAAATTCAAATTTTGCGCGCCACAATATATATTGTGGTGGGATTTCGTATTAAACACGACTTACCGTCCTTCACCAGCTTAAATTTACCTCGGCTAGCTAGATGAACTCGGTGGATTAGAGACTTCAGGAGTGGATTCCTTTGGGAAGCCCCGTTTGTTTTTAAAGTAAATAATAATACTTTTTTTGAACTCGGGAGAAAATGTTTTATTTATAGGAACAATGTAGCGACAATTTTCGCTTTTTGGCTTAGGTGTTTTTTTGTGTAAGGCCACTGATTGTAAAATTTTATTTACTAAAATTTTAATATTGTTTCTAAATTTTACGATCATGGACCACTGTGTAAAAATGATGATAAGCAAAATTTCTACAATTTTGTTAAAAGGTGAAATAAAGTTTATAAAACAAATTTGGTGTTTGCATGTACTAAAAATTTTAAATACCTTGTACAAAGTAACTACACCCTCGATCACAGCGACGTGGATCCACAATGTGTTCAGCTTGCGCGTACCCTCAAGTGCTTCTGTATCGTTGATAATTTTAAAGAGTTTCTGTGCATCCAAACAAAATTTTTTGTTGATATCAAAATTATATACGAGGTTGATTCAATTTTCTTCAACATCGGCTTGAATTAACGTAATTTTCGATCGCAGGTAAGAAAACAAATTATTGATTTTTTTGTATTGGAAATAAATCAAAATGGCGTGGCGTCCCTTTTCGACCTTGATAAAAATTATTATCTCTGATATTACAAATTTTTCTGTTTTAGCTATTTCTTCCTGAAATTTAACAAATTCACTTCTGTTCACTACTAAAAACGTACTTTGGAGCATGTAACTGATTTTCACTCAGTTATAAATCAAATTTTTAATTAAACAGCGCAAATTAATTGCACAACTCAAAATGTGGTCTCCTATCCGCTCGGATATCGCTGGAGAGAGGCCGCCAACTTTCCAAAAATTCATAATTTCGTAAGTATTATCAAAATGTACAGAATGTTGCACATATTCTTTATTGTCTTTTGTTTTAGATTTTCACTCCGTAGCACGACACAAATGAATTCACTGATTTTAAAGTTTATAAAAATACAAAAAATGTGTTAAGTAGTGTTAGAAGTAATAAATTTTGCCAATATTAAACATTCCTTTAAATAAAACTTGCTAATTTGCAGACTTAAACAAATTTATATGACCCCGATCTAACATGTCGGGGCAACCCAACGAAAAATCACCAGAATATTTAAATTATTTTCGAATAAACGACGTACTATTTGAAGTAAAACTTGACTTATTTTTCTTTTTATAATTTCGATTGTTTCTGCGATTGGTACATTAGCGTATAAGTTCTTGATGTCGATGATGATGCTCAATATAATGCTACCAGAAGTGATACAACTTGATTCAGAACACAGACTCAAAGACAGAAATGACATAATCGAGAAACAGAAAAAAGTTGTCTTGAAAGAAGGAACAATTCAACAACAAGGATCAGATCCAGAAAATGAACAAAAACGGAGTATATGGGATACAATGCGGGGGATGCAAGGCAACATACGTGGGGCAAACTGGAAGAAAATTACAAACTAGAATAACAGAACACAGAAACAAAAATAAATTCTCAGCCGTCTCACAACATTTTTTTTTTGTTGCGTTGGGGAGGGGGAAATCCTCATGGACACCACCCGAAGGTGGTAGTGTCGGACTCTTACCGATTAAAACCCCCTCCCTTAATGATATGGCTGGGTTCGCGTTAGCATGCCTTCCGTGCCACATCCGCTCTGGTCTTGTTTCCTCTAGGTAGATTGCGTCTGTTCTAGGTGTTGACGGTTCCTTTCGTCAGTTTCTTTTTTTCTGATTATTGTTTCGACTTGAGCTGTAACGGTGTTCCACCTTTCCTCCGATTCAAGCAGAGTGTCGACAAAAGTTTCCGGGGTGATGGTTCTGTCCATCATTTCCCTTTCTGTCGTCCACTCTTGGCACTTGAAGAGAGTGTGCTTTGGGGAGTCTGTCTCACCGCAGTAGCTGCAGGCTGGTGACGTGGCTTTTTCGATCTTGTGGAGGTATAGATTGAAGCAACCATGTCCAGTCATCGCCTGTGTTACTCTGAACGTGAGTTCTTCGTGGCTGCGGTTTATCCATTTGGCGATGTTAGGGATTAGAGTTCTTGTCCACGCCCCTTTCGTGGAGGTTCCCCATCTGGTCTGCCACATCGCCATGGTTTCTTCCTTGTGTTTTTTGGTGTCTGCTTTATTTCGGTGGTTTTTGCTGCGTTCGATTGCCAGTAAGTCAATAGGTGGCAACCCTGCTAGCAGTTATAATTAAACATATTCCTGGACCTGAAACAATTTCTCCACCTCGCATTGTAATTCAAAGAGTACCAATGTATCAACTACCTAAAATCATAGTTAAAGAAGTTCCAGTTCCACAACCACCACGAATTATAACGAAGGAAGGACCGACACGTGTTATTCTACAAAAAGTACCGGTAGCTCAACCACCTAAAGTTGTGATTAAAACCGTACCCGTACTTATGCAAAGCAACAAAGGCGATGTTCCACAATCGTTGTACATGCAAAGTTTACAAATGATCGAAATATTGTCGCGTGAAGAGGGTAGTTTACCCTTAACCACACTTGGGGGTAGCTCAGTTGGTGGTGTAGCTCATAATAAAAACCAATAGACTTTATAAAAATAACTATATTAAAATAAAATAAGATAAACTGTACAAACTTAAAAATTAGCACTTACCCTAAAATTACAATCATCATCTTAGGGATGGAAAGATTGACCATCTTGGGAGCTAAGGGTTGCTGCGTGGTGTTCCAAAGTGGTTCACTCGCGAGACTACTGCGAGACTCTTGCGAGACTCTTCCGAGACTAATTAATTATTTTTCCAATTACTTTGATCAATCTTTCCACACCCCTACTCTTATCTTGATCGACCCCGTTGATCGACATTTTCCGATATCGATCGTTTGGGGTCATCACCTTCTTATCAAATTGACACGCCTTGTGCCGGTAGCGGATATGTCACTGGTCACTGCCCTTATGGAATGTACCGAATATGGAAATTCTATACTTCCTTGCAATCGTTATTACAATTTAACTTAAGCGTTTACATTCTTGATTTATGATTATAAAATATTTTTATAAAAATGTAAGATTATTTTTTGAGTGTGACATCTCCCCCTACCGACAAAACGGCTGACCCAAGTCGTTTCGACTAATTGGAGCAAAGTGAGCATAACACGAAAAAAATACTTCGATACGAAAAAATTTAAGTTGGGCGCCTTATCAGGATCGTGTCGATATGATTATTTATATTAAATACTACCCTGGAGAACTAAAGAAAATTCTCGAATCTTTTTGAATTATTAGAAACAAAATTCTTATTTTAAATTGTAAAATTATAACATACAATAATTGTATTTTGTAAAGAAAATCTTTTTAAAATTTATAATTAATCAATTAAATCATTCATTTAAAAGAAAATAATAATAATTGATTCTAATATACTATCTATATAACATTTACATTTTTGGGTTTTTATCGTATCTCAAAATCACAGTGCGTATAATAAAATTTAATCATAATTTCGAATTGATTTCGTATTGAAAATTTTCAAAATGACTTAAAAACTTCGTGTGTTCTTATTGTGTGTTCTTATTTGAATCTTAAAATCCTGTAGCTAAACAAAAAAAATTATTATGTTGTTTGCAAATGTTTGCCTATTTGCATCGTGTAGAATAGAATTTTGTAGTAACTTTTTTAAGCGTTTACGCCGTTGCCTACAATTTCTTCAATGCCCTTATTGATCATGCTTACAGTATTTGTTCAAATTTTTGAATATTACGTATTCCTGATTATTATTCAGTACACACTTACTGAATACATAACTTTGTATAAACAATTATGATTATTTATTTTTTGTCTTCTTTCAAATTTTCAATACCTAAATTTGTAGGGTATTTTTATTCCCTTTTAAGTTTCCGATATTACTGATTATTGTGATTTAGAGATAACTATTGTAATTTCTTTAAATTACCAAAATTAATGTTTAAATTATTTCTTAACTAAAAAAAAAATATATATAATATATTAGTACAAAATTTTGAACTAATTTCAAAATTTAGTTCTCTTATTTCAATATTTGGGATACAATATTTTATGACTCAACTTTTTTCATTCTAACATTTGGAATATTTGTTTTAGACATTTTTTATATTTTATTTTATAAATTTGGACTTGAATTATGGACCTATCAATGATTTCAAAATGTTATTTTATTCTTACGCAGCGTTTACATAAATTGACCTATATTTTTATTGTAACCTATTTTTAATAATCTATAATGTTTTTACATCGCGTTTTAAATCGTATTTTTACTATTGCATTTTAATGCTTCATGACATTCAATTTGGTAATTGGTAAAATTATAACATTATTTGGTAATTGGTAAATTACAGTAAAGGTTTAGGTTACGCACATTTCAACTTGCATTTTGACCCACATATTTTCTTTTACATAATATCACATATGGTATATGTTTTAGGGGCGCGTTCCCTTTATTATTATTATTCTACAATTTTGTCTTATATTTTACGACATTCATTTTATACCATAATTTTAATGTTTGGAAAAATTCATGTAAAAAGTGGTGTAGCGATGTTTTAAATTGAGCTCTATTTTGCACACAAACTTTTTTTCATGAAATTTTCGCTACATTTGTTATTAGGACGTCCTAGTAAATAAAATATTTAACTTTTTTATTTATTTCGCACTACACTTTTTAATTTTAACATATACTCTGCTTTTTTTTTAAAACACACATTTTGTAATACTTAAAATTATTACCTTATTATTTTAAGTTATTCCTTATTCTTCTTCTTACTATTAGCACGAGTGGCTCACCTCGGACCCACCTGCTGACTTGAAGTAGCTCACATTGGACCTACTTATTTCTTTCTTCTTTTAATTAGTCTTCTTTGACCCATATTACTCCATATTATTGTATCCATATTATTTCATTTTACCATACTAACAAATGGCTCACCTTGGACCCATTTTTTAACTTTTGGACCCATTTTATACTTTGGACCCATTTTTTACAATCTTCAATTTATTTCTTCTTGTGCGTTACTTTATTACTATGCACCATTACCATTTTTACTATATGTTTAACCCATAACTTCTTATTGTACCATTTTACCATTTTTACTTAAAAGTTTGATTTTCCAATAACCAATATTGTTTTTGTTATAACCCTTCCATGCCATGCCATTATTACCATGCCATTCCATAATTACGTATTTACTTGTACTACCATTTTATTACAATAATAATTACCATTCCATTCCATTTTTCGATTTTACCCATTTTGATGTATTTTGGAAAACGTAGTCACCATTTGACAGTTGATAGTTGCGTGTGCCATCAGTCATTGGAAGCGTCCTTCCCAGGTTCGACATCAGGAGCTACCATCAATCCATGTAATGTGTATTTGTTCCATATACTCGTACTTTTCAAACCATTTTAAATTCGGTTACCATCCAATTTATTCTTGATATTGAATGCCATCATTGATATCGCTTTGGGGTTACTATACTTATTTGGTCCTATAGGTCTGCTGCCATTTTTCCACAAAAAAAAAGTTTATTGTCCATTTCCAATAGCCAAATAATTTGAACTTGACTAAATCTTTAAACAGATAAACGTTAGAAATCTTAACCTACTTACAAACTATGCCCTGAATTTATTTCTTTTATACTGTTTTATAATCAACCCTTGTTTATATTATTTCCTTGATAATAATTAAAATTCATACTATTGTAGCTTACTCATGTACTACATAATGTTGTATTTCTATCAAAATGCCACTGCAAATGAAATACAATCTAATTCTAGTGCTTATGTCGCCAATATTCTTATAAGGTGTTATATTTATTATTAATATTTATTTTTAAAAGATTTTAATAATTCTATTTTGGTTTGAAACCCTAACTTTTTTTTTATAAGCTTTAAAAAAAAAATAATGAAAGAAACATATTATACAAATGATTGTATATTACTTAACCGTGATTAAATTAGACAATTTTATTTTTGAAATCACATGACGTATTGTACCACTTTTCAAAAAAAAAATCATTATTATCCAAAAATGTTACAATTTGTCCAAATTTTTATTTTATTCAATCTAAAGTATGTAATTATGGACAAGTAATAATTTTAATTTCCTGAATCAGAAGAACTATTTTTATTAACCTAGCATTGCTTTTATCTATTACATTTTCTCTTGCTAATATAATTTTACATTACAATTATTAAAAAAAAAAAAAAATTACTCGGTTAACTTTTTTTAAATTATTTAACCTGCTTCAATTCAGCTTTTTAATTTGAATTTGGTTTTACTTGACTTTAAAAATTATCCTGATTAAAATCCTTAGTTTTACTTAGAAATGTTTCAATTTTAAACTGACTTATTTTTAAATTCAACAACAAACTGGGTGATCAATCCATTTGACGCTGATTTAATTAACAAATTTCTAATATTTAAAATAAAATAAAGTTTAACATTATCAACTATAATTATTTTTTAATAAAAACAAATTTATAATTTAGTTTATTTATAACAAAGTAATTGTAAGCAAATTTCTCATTAAAATTTCATAATTATTTTAATTCTGTTGCATTTTCAAAAATTCAACTTGAAAGTAGGTAAAAATGTTTAATAATATTACTTACTACATTGTTACTGAAACTATTTAGATTTGAGGCTACAGATTTTTCAAATGAAATAAAACTTTGCTGATTTGCACTATTTGGATAAAAATATATTTAAAAAAAAATTTCTGCATACTTTTTCATACATTTTTTGACTAGCTCTATTTATATTACTTGATTAGTTACTTTAATATTTGGTAAAGAAAACAAAATTTTTTAACTTTTAAATTTTCGCAATGCACAAGTTGCATTTATTGCAACAATTTTTATGCATTTCCTTTCTAATATGCACTTGGTTGAACTCCAGTGTTTTCCGTTGCATGGTTTTTTCATTGTCATCAATAATTTTATAGCAACATAATATTTATTTAAAATAAATTATTTTTTCCTAATTTATGTAATCGGACATTAACACAAATTATTCCGTTTTAACACTATTTTAATCCTAACATTTAAATTTAACCTATGCGCCCTTTAAAAAAAAGAAATAAGCTTTACTATCTTTAATTTATTTAACTTAAAAATTTTCTATACCTATCGAAAAAACCTAAGCGATAAATATGTTTCATTTTTCTATATGATTAATACCATTAATTTAGCCGTATCCTAAAATGAATCTATTTAATAAATTATAAAACTATCCTTTCGTTATAAAAATGTGTATAGATCGCATTTCCTTTATGTCGACACTACAACACTTTGTTGAATACCTCATAATTATTTACTTTTTAACTTGAAATGCAATATTTAAATTTTCAAGATTTAAAAAAAAATTATTTATTTGCTTAATTTCTGACAAAAGTTACTCAAAATTTATATTGGCATTTTACTTACCTAGCTAGTAGCCTCCCTAGCTAGTTAAATACCCAATTTTAGACTGTGGGCAATAAGTAAAATTTTCCAATTTTTGGAACAAAACATTCCTTATTGTTTCACAGGCGTAAAGTCTATGATACAATAAAGCTGTAAAGATTCCACCAATCAAATAAAATTATTTATTATTAAAATGAATTAATCGAGCGTTAATAAATTAAAACAATGCAATTAAAATTGACTCGTACTTTATAATTGACACCTTGTCGACGTTGTTGTTTCTTATAACACATTTCCCTATACAAATGTCTTCATTATGAGCATTTTTAAATAAAGGTGAAATTAAAAAAGAAAAATTAATTAGGATAAAAATTCGAAGATTTTTACCACCCGAGAACAAAACGGCACCTCCACCATGTCGCGTGAAGAGGGTGGTTTACCCTTAACCACACTTGGGGGTAGCTCAGTTGGTGGTGTAGCTCATAATAAAAACCAATAGACTTTATAAAAATAACTATATTAAAATAAAATAAGATAAACTGTACAAACTTAAAAATTAGCACTTACCCTAAAATTACAATCATCATCTTAGGGATGGAAAGATTGACCATCTTGGGAGCTAAGGGTTGCTGCGTGGTGTTCCAAAGTGGTTCACTCGCGAGACTACTGCGAGACTCTTGCGAGACTCTTCCGAGACTAATTAATTATTTTTCCAATTACTTTGATCAATCTTTCCACACCCCTACTCTTATCTTGATCGACCCCGTTGATCGACATTTTCCGATATCGATCGTTTGGGGTCATCACCTTCTTATCAAATTGACACGCCTTGTGCCGGTAGCGGATATGTCACTGGTCACTGCCCTTATGGAATGTACCGAATATGGAAATTCTATACTTCCTTGCAATCGTTATTACAATTTAACTTAAGCGTTTACATTCTTGATTTATGATTATAAAATATTTTTATAAAAATGTAAGATTATTTTTTGAGTGTGACAATATTAAAACAGGAAATCAGCAATCTCAAATCGCAAGGTCAGAAACGTCCAACGGTTGTAGTGGAAAAATCAGCTCCCGTTCCTCAACCACCTAAAATATTAACGGACACCGTCATTTCGGCGATTCCAGTTCGGCACCGTCATTTCGGCGACTCTGTTTCGGCGACAGTCAATTCGGCGACCCGATATTCGGCTATGATAGTTTCGGCGATTCCAATTCGGCACCGGTAGTTCGGCGATTCCGATTCGGCGACAGTAAATTCGGCTACGTCGATTCGGCGACGGAGGATATACTTTTGGTTTATTCAATTCTAAATTTAAAATTTAAATGTATAAAAAAAACTTTAGTACGGACGAATATGGCTTTTACCTCCTTTAAGTAGATCCCTTTTTTGTTATTTGCTGCTTTTCAATAATACTGATTGTATTAATCTTTCCTGGGTTGTTTTTCAATACAATTCTTATACATATACTCGTATATCCTTTTTTTCAATAATACTTATTGTATTAATCTTTCCCTGGTTTTCCCTATTTCAATACAATTTTTGCATATATCCACCTTTTCAATAATACCTTATTGTATTAATCTTTCCTTAGTTTCCCCATTTCAATACAATTCAGCCTTTTCAACTAAATAGTTAATACCATTTTCCTTAAGTACATATCCTTTTCAAAATTTCAATTAGTCCTCCACTTTTAGTAACGGTTTTCGAGTTGATTTTTTAGTTAGTTGAGTTTGGGCGGTGGAATAGTCAGTTGAGTTGGGTTTTGGTATCAAAGTGAACAGTTTAGTTTACACAAGTAGTGAGTGGAAGCGTTTAAGCATAACACGCTAAAGGTAAGTAACTTAAGTAAGTTTATAAGATTGCAATAATTGACATTTTATCTCCAGTTTACAGATTTCGCTGTATAGATTTTAATAAGAGTGCTCAAGTGTAGTATTAGGAATCAATACAATAATTTTCAATTTGCAATACAATGGAAGAAACTCAAATGATTTTAACCAAACGAAGCAACGAAAAATATGCTAATGATGGGTACCTCTATGTTAAAGATAAAATTAACACAGATGGTACTATTCAATTCTGGCGATGTGAAAGTAAGCACAAGGGTTGCAATGGCAGAATATGGACCAATATTGGAGACGGTTCGTTCAATTCCCAGCGAAGGGAGCATTCCTGCAGAACCGTAGGAAATGCAGAAAACGTCGAACTTCAAAGACTTAATACTGCTATAAAACTTTTAGCCGAAAATACAATGGAAAATCCATCGCAAATAAGAGCACGGGCTATTGCAAATGTTCCTGATGCCATAAAAGGTAATATTCCAAGCAATTCTGTCATGAGCAGAACGATACAACGGAGACGTAACCAAAATTCTGAAGCACCAGCAAATCCGGAATCTAGGGAACTAATAATCATACCGGAATGTTATTCCACTTATGAGTTTAGCCCTGATAATTTTGAGAGATATCTTTTAGCCGATTCAGGAAGTGAGAATTTGGACTCTGAACGTATTATGATATTTGGAAGAGAATATAATTCCAGTTGGAGTGAAAGTATGTTTGAATTGTTTATGGACGGCACTTTTCTAATTTGTCCGTCTCTTTTTTCACAAGTATTCGTTATACTTGCTAGAAAAGATGGAAGAGCAGTGTTTCCTGTTTTGTTTTGCTTACTACCCAATAAGAGAACAGAAACTTATGTGAAATTATTTAATATGATCCGTGAATTGTGGCCTCAACTAAATCCGTTGAGTATAAGTGTGGATTTTGAGCTTAGCATTCATCAAGCGATTCGTGAAGTATTTCCTGACGTTAATATACATGGCTGCCTATTTCACTTAGTGAAAAATTTAAAAAAACATTTATCGTCAAATAATCTTTTAAAAAGATACAGTACCGATGTAGACTTTGCATTGCGTGCAAAAATGGTTACTTCGATTGCGTTTGTTCCCGAGAATGACATTTTACACGCAATTACAAGTTTGGAGAATGATTTACCACCAGAATTAGATCCAATTTTAGAATGGTTTACAAATACATATATTGGACGTCTTAGAAATAATGGTACTAGAAATACTCCAATGTTTTCTTCAAATATTTGGTCTGTGTATCAACGCACGTTGGATGGAATTGATAGAACTAATAATTACGCCGAAGCTTGTCATCGAAAAATACAATTAGGTTTTGGTAGTGGTATATTTCATCCAACGTTGTGGACCTTTTTGGATAAATTAAGACGTATTCAAAAAACTTTCGACACAGAATACGAACGTATTCTAGCCGGACATGCACCTCCTAAAAAAAGGCCGCGGTACGAAGCGGCTGATTCTCGAATTTTGGCGAAGGTAACCAATTATAATTCTAATAATGTTATAGAATATCTTCGCGGTATAGCTTATAATTATAACATGGATTAAAATTTGTTTAATTGCTTGTATGTATATGACCTGTGATGTATGTATGTAAATAAATATATAATTTAAAAATAAAAAATAATTTTTTTTATATTATAATAGGTAATAATAAATACTATGAACTTTTTTCGACCCTGTATTTATATTAATAAACAATAATTTTTAATTATTTAAAATAATAATTTTAGTAATTCTTTCGTATGACTCAAAAAATCCAATAATTAAATCCATCTTCTTGTTTATTAATAAATAATAATTTAAATAAATTTCCCGTCGCCGAATCGACGTAGTCGAATTTTCTGTCGCCGAATGGGAATCGCCGAAATGCCGGTGCCGAATTGGAATCGCCGAAACTAACATAGCCGAATATCGGTTCGCCGAATTGACCGTCGCCCAATATACGGTGCCGAATCGCTTTCGCCGAACTGCGGTCGCCGAAATGACGTGTACCGAAATATTAATACAGCAAGTTCCAGTATTCCAAACACCTCGAATTATAGTGAAGAAAGTGCCAGTGGTTTCGACGATCCGATCGCCTCCTCAAGTGATTATTAAACATGTACCAATTGTTCAATCTCCAAGAACTGTCATTAAAGTAGTACCAGTATATCAGCCAGCTAGAATTATTGTGAAAAATGTTCCAGTCTTGCAACCACCAAAAATTGTGATTAAGGAAGTACCTCGTGTTGTAATTAAGGAAGGACTAGTTAGAAATATAGTTTTGCCTCCCCGAATAATTATACAAAGAGTTCCCATTGTTCAACCTCCACAAATCATTACAAAGGAAGTACCGGTTCCACAACCACCAAGGATATTGATTCAAAGGGTGCCCGGTATGCAGCCACCACGAATTATTACTAAGGAGGTGCCTATTGAATAACCGCCAAAGATTGTATACAAGGACAGACCTATATATTCTCCACCACGCGTTATCGTTCAAAGAGTACCCGTACCTCAAGCACCAAGAATAATTATTAAAGAAGTTAAGGTTGCTCAAGCACCTAGAATTGTAGTGAAGGAAGTTCCAATATTCCAAGGACCAAAGACGATCATTAAGGAAGTACCGGTACCACAACCACCTCGTATTATATATAGAGATGGACCAGTTAGAACTCAAATAAATAGTTGTTCAAAAGGTGCCTGTTATAAAAGAAGTACCGGTTTCATAACCACCCAAGGTATTGATTCAAAGGGTGCCCGTCATGCAGCCTCCACAAATTATTACTAAAGAAGTACCTGTTTCACAGCCACCTAGAATTGTAATTAGAGAAGGACCTCCACGTATTGTTAATCAAAGAGTACCAGTTGTTCAACCACCAAGAGTGATTATTAAAGAAGTGAAAGTTGCTCAAGCACCAAGAATTGTAGTGAAGGAAGTTCCAATATTCCAGAGTCCAAAAACTATAATCAAGGAAGTACCAGTACCATAACCACCTCGCGTTATATACAAGGAAGGACCAGTTAGGATACAAACAATTGTTCAAAAAGTACCCATCCTTTCACCACCGAAAACTATTATAAAGGAAGTGCCAGTTTCGCAACCGCCTAGAATTATATTCAAAGAAGGCCAACCACGCGTAATAATTAAAAGAATACCAGTTTTGCAACCTCCAAGGGTAGTTACTAAGGTAGTGCAAGTTCCTCAACCACCAAGAATTATAGTTAAAGAAGTTCCAATCTTACAGGGCCCGAAAACTGTAATCAAGGAAGTGGCGGTACCACAACCCCCTTGCATTATATATAAGGAAGGACCGGTTAGGAATATAGTTTCACCTCCTAGAATTATTATTCAAAGAGTACCCATTATTCAACCTCCAAGAGTTGTTGTAAAAAAAATACCGGGACCAAGTATTGCATCTCCACCTTGCATAATAATTCAGAGAGTACCCATACTGCAACAACCTCAAACTGTAATTAAGGAAGTTCCTAGAATTATATTCAAAGAAGGACCTCCGCAAGAAATTTCGCAAGGTGAAGATATTATTGGACCGGAAATGCCAGATTCGGTGGGCCCTAACGACTGTGTGCCTCGCTCTACATATGGTAATCTTTTGGGAATCATGGAAGCGATGAAACGAGAAATTTATTCATTGAAATTGCAAAACGGAAATACACCTACCATATATCAAAATGAAAACAATGTTCCTAAAGTATTAATTAAGTACGTGGAGGTTCTACAAGCTCCGAAAATAATTGTAAAACAAGTACCCATACAACTTCCTGCAAAGGTGGAAATCAGAGAAATTCCTGTTTTCATTAAAAGCAATACGAAATGCCCTCCTCCTCAAATAGTAACTCAAAAAGTACCAATACTTCAGCCCCCTAAAACCATAATACAGCAAGTTCCACAAGCACCAAAAATTATTATAAAAGAAGTACCGTCATCTCCAACAGTTATCATCAAACATATTCCAGTACCGGTAGCCAACGGATTGAAATGCCCAGCTCCAAAAGTTATTATACAGAGAATTCCAGTAGCTCAACCACAACAAACAATCGTAAAAGAAGTTAGAGTACCGCAACCTCCACGAATTATCATTAGAGAAATACCCGTACCAGACCAAAAACTATGTGCTGCCTCCAATTTACAAGAAGATTTAAACAAAGGTAAACCAGGCTTTTCTCCTAATGAAGAAAATACATCTCATTACACGGGTCATAATCAACTACCTTTCGGCTATTCTCAGCAAAATTGCGAAGCATCTAAAATAATTATAAAGGAGGTTCCAGTGCCCTCAGCTAATCATCCATATTCAAACATTCCAAAAGTTATTTTGCAACGAATTCCTGTACCTCAATTACCTAAAATTATAATTAAGCAGATTGGAATTCCGTTGCCACCTAAAATTATTATAAAACATGTTCCGGTTTCAGTAATGCAAGGCAAGATGTGCCCCACTCCTCAAGTAATTGTTAAGAAAGTTCCAGTGATTCTACCGACCAAAATAATTACAAAAGAGGTTCCAGTTCCTCAAGTACCTCGAATCGTTAGAAAGGAGGTGCCAGTACAGCAGCCTCCTCGTGTAATTATCAAAACCGTACCGGTTCCGGTTGTTCAAGGCGTAAAATGCCCTGCAGGCACGTGTTATCGTAAAGAAAGTATTGGTAGAACTATCACCAAGAACGATAATTAAAGAAGTTCCTGTTGAACAACCACCGCGCATTATTTTTAAAGATTTTCCCGTTACACAGCCTGCTAGAATAATAGAAAAAGAAGTACCTATACCCACTTCTTGCAAAGAATGGCCTTCACAAAAACCTTTGCCAATGACGAAAGTAATCAGTAAGGAAGTTCCTGTTCCGATTGGTAACAATCAACGCTGTGGTGTTCCAAAAGTGATTATACATCGTGTACCGGTTTCTACGCCTCCCACCGTAGTCGTTAAAAACGTTCCGATTATGCTACCACCAAAAATTATTGTTAAAGAAGTGCTGGTTCCTAGCATTCAAGGCACTAAATGTCCGAGCCCTAAAATAATAATTCGCAAAGTTCCGATTATACAGCCACCGCGAACTATCCTAAAAGAAATTTCGGTACCACAACCTCCTCAAATTATTGTAAAAGAAGTGAAGGTAAATCAACCTCCACGGATAATTATTAAACAAGTGGAAGTTCCCACAGTATCTGGCATTAAATGTCCCGCTCCTAAAGTGATAATCCAAAAGGTTCCGGTTTCTCAAACACCTAGAACTATCATAAAAGAGGTTCTGGTACCACAACCTCCTCGATTAATATTCAAAGAGGTATCCAAATCTTCTGATCTTCCAAGTTTAAATGTTCCGGAGGGCGTTTCTCCTTTCGATTATATTGCAAATTTGCCAATGTCGGGCTTCGGTGCCTCTCAAATTGCGACATTTAAAAATGAACTTTTGAAAATTCTCTCTCAAAATAATTCTCCATCTTCAGGTAAAAGTATAATCAAAGAGGTTCCTGTTTATTTAAGTAATAATCAGCCATGTCCCGCTCCGAGAGTTGTTGTTCAAACTGTGCCGGTAGGTGCAGTTCCTAAAGTCGTTGTTAAGGAAGTACCCGTTTATCTTCCACCTCGTAGCGTTATAAAGGTTGTTCGGGTACCATATGGTGAACAATATACAGAACCAAAGCCTATCATAAAATTAGTTCCGATTATTACTCCACCAAAAACGGTTATTAAAGAGGTTCCTCAACCGCCACATGTAGTAATAAAAGAAGTATCTACCAGTTATTCGGCCCCAAATAATAACAAAACATATTTCTGTTCCTGTACTGAACGGTAAAGCTTGTCCAAGTCCAACGGTGGTAATACAGAAGGTTCCTATTTTACAACTTCCTAGAACAATAATCAAAGAAGTTTTTATAGATCGGCCGCGCGAACCAAGTAGTTTATCACAATTGTCGCAAAACGATCGATCGTGTGTACCACTTTCTCTTCATAAAAATAATTTGGAACAAATAGAATTACAAAGACAGGAAATCTACGAATTAAAACAAAATTTACTAAATACCGGATTGCCCACGTTAACCACTTCTTCTCCTCTAGAAGTAAGTGGTTTTGCAGAAGTTCCTTCAGATCAAAATTTAAAAATCCAAAAGGAGTTAATCGATTACCAACGAACGGAAATATTTAAATTAGAACAACAAGTTCAAAATTTGTTGGTAAAACTCAACCGTTGTCATAAACAATTAGAAAACCCATACCATTCTCAAAGTGAAACGAATCTTACCGACTCTCTCTTTAGTGGAAACGTTCTCATCGGGCAACCGGATGCGGGCTTACCGCTACGCATAGATCGTACATGTCTAGATAAATCTCAAAAACAAAGAGCATTGATTGAAAAATTAAAAGAGCGAATCAGACACGCAATACCGTCACGTTGGACGCGTCCAAAGAATTGTCGTCCTTCATTATCTTCACTAAAACCTTTACTACCAAACTCACACTCCCCAATACCACTTCCTATGATGCATGTTTTGAAAACCATACCACCTACCATTTCAATTCCAATAATGAAACCAATTTTCACACCAAACATTACACCATCTCGAGGATTACAATTACAATACGTGAAGACGTTGCATGAGGTCTTCAGTCACACACAACAAGCTTTAACACAATGTATGAATGCTGTTTTAATACAACAATTGGCTTCTACTCAGTCACAGATTAACAATAATCCATCATGTGATCATCAACAACTAATTGAAGACAAGCAATCGCTGTTTAGTTCTTCAAGCAGGGTATTCCAGCATCTTGTTGTGCTTCTCCCGATCTCTCTGGATAGGCGCTTTTTTTTGAGAAGGTAGTCCTCTTGGAGTGCTTCGGTGTTGTGGTACCTGTCGCGTCTTCTGTACAGCTTCCTTTTCGACGCTATGCACTCTCTTCTCAGGGAGGCTATCTCCGGGGTCCACCAGTGAACTGCTTTGGTCTTTGCGTGCTTTCTTTCTGGCATTGATGCCATGCTGATTGCTCTTAGTGCTTCAACTAGGGTTTCGATGGTGTCGATTTCAGCTGTTAGGCCTTTTGCCGCAACGCTTGCCTTTATCGGGTCGAACTTTCTCTCGTTCCATGTTTTGGGCATGTAGAGCGATGGGTTTGGGCCTGGTTGGCAGGTTTCTCGGTTGATGGTGAAGTCCACATAACTGTGGTCGCTACCTGTCTCTTCGTCCATGACCCTCCAGTTGGATATTGACTCCTGTAGTTGTGAGGAAGCAAAGGTGATGTCGACTATGGACGTGGAGTCCCCTCTCCGGAAAGTTGGTGAGTGGCCTGTGTTGAGTACGTCGAGGCCTATTGACGACATGGCCTCTGATAGTAAGTCGCCTCTTTCGTCACTGCTGTCCCCTCCCCATTCTGGGGACTTCGCGTTGAAGTCTCCCCCTACGATTACTGGGAGGCTTCGTGTTCTTATGCTGAGAGCCAGCTCGTCTAGAGTGTCTTCGAATTCTCTTGTTGTGGAGTTTGGAGAAAAGTAGCACGAGTAGTACGAAATGCCCTCTCTCTCTATCCTCACGTAGCTCCGCCATTTTCCGTGTTCCCCTACCTCGCCACAGTCGGCCACCCACATCGCTGTGTCGTTATTGTTGTTTGTCAGCCATGTGGCTGCCTGGCTTCGAGCTATGTTTGGTTCGCTCGCTAGAACAATTTGTATCTGGTCTTTCAATACCTTCTGGGTCAGGAGATCGTGGGCTAATCTTGCAGTGTGAAGATTAATTTGGATGGCCGTTGTTGGTCGCATGCTTGGGGCGCCCAACACTTTCGTAGTTGGGGCATCTGACGTTGGTCGCCCTGTGTCCCTCTCCATTTGGTGCAGGTAGGGGTGGGTTTTGGACATTCGCATGCTTGATGGCCTGGTTTGCAGCAGTTCCAGCATTCGCTTGACCTGTCTGGGCCCCTGCACTCGGCTGACTCATGGTCAGAGGGGTAGCACGTCAAAACGTCGAAACAAAAATGTCGAAAACAAAAACGTCGAAGTCAAAACGTCGAAAACAAAAACGTCGAAAACAATAACGTCGAAAAGCAATAATGTCGAAATACAAAAATGTCGAAATCAAAAAGGTCGAAAATGTAATTTCACAAAATTATATTGTAGTGGGATTTCGTATTTAACACGACTTACCGTCCTTCACCAGCTTAAATATTACCTCGGCTAGTCAGATAAACTCGGTGGATCAGAGACTTCAGGAGTGGATTCCTTTGGGAAGCCCCGTTTGTTTTTAAAGTAAATAATAATACTTTTTTTGAACTCAGAAGAAAAAGTTTTATTTATAGGAATAATGTAGCGACAATTTTCGCTTTTTGGCTTCGGTGTTTTTGTGTGTATGGCCACTGATTGTAAAATTTTATTTATTAAAATTTCAATATTGTTTCTAAATTTTACGATCATGGACCACTGTGTAAAAATGATGATAAGCAAATGTTTTACAATGTTGTTAAAAGGTGAAATAAAGTATATCAAATAAATTTTGTGTTTGGAGGTACTAAAATTTTCAAATACCTTGTACACACCAACTACTCCCTCGATCACAGCGACGCGAATCCACAATGTGTTCAGCTTGTGTACCCTCGAGTGCTCCTGTATCGCTGATAAATTTAACGAGTTTCTGTGCATCCAAACAAATTTTCTGCTGATTCAAAATTATATACGAGATTGATCCAATTTTCTTCAACATCGGCTTGAAGTAACTTAATTTTCGATCGCAGGTAAGAAGACAAATTATTGATTTCTTCCTAATATTGGAAAAATCAAAATGGCGTGGCGTCAATTTTCGATCTTGATAAAAATTATTATCTCTGATATTACGAATTTCTCTGTTTTAGCTATTTCTTTCTAAAACTTAACGAATTCACTACTGTCCACAATAGAAAACGCACTTTTGAGCATCTAACTGATTTTGACTCAGTTATAAATCAAATTTTAATTAAAAAGCGCAAATTAATTGCACAACGCAAAAATGTGTTCTCCTATCCGCTCGGATATCGCTAGAGAGAGGCCGCCAACTTTCCAAAAATTCATAATTTTGTAAGTATTATCAAAATGTACAGAATGTTGCACATATTCTTGATTGTCTTTTGTTTTAGATTTTCACTTCGTAGCACGACACAAATGCATTCACTGATTTTAAAGTTTTTATAAAAATACAAAAATGTGTTAAGTAGTGTTATAAGTAATAAATTTAGCCAATATTAAATATTCCTTTAAATAAAACTTGCTAATTTGCAGACATAAACAAATTTATATGACCGCGATCTAACATGTCGGGGCAACCCAACGAAAAATCACCACAGCTTTACCCCCGTTGTTACAAAAATAATTCAGCTGGAGAAGCACAGCATAGTCAGCTAATTGTTTTGAAAACAACCCTACAGTAGTGGTGAGTAAAACTTTTAAATCCTTATTAAAAAAATTTTTTTTTTTAAATTAAATTAACATCCGTGTATTTAATCAATTTTCTTTAAACCTCCCTTTTTCTATTTATTTACATGTGTCTAATTTAACTTAAGTAAAATTCAACAAAATAATTCTAAAATTAAAAAAAATTCTTTCCTTAAACAAATTATTAACTATCAAAAACCTTTATAAAAATTAAAATTCTTCCTAAATTCTATTAATTATCTTCTTCATCTTCAGGATACATGGCCTGATCACTTATTTCGTTCTCGTAAGAATAAATTTTGTCAAGATGAAATTTTCCCCTTATGTTTCCGGAATCTGGATATTTTAACGTGTAAGTGTTCTCGTTTACTGAGTCTATCAGATATGGGCCCTCATACGGTAACTGTAATTTTTGACATTGGTCCTTTGACCTTATTCCTACCCTTAAACTTTTTAAAATGACAAGGTCCCCTATTTTAAAAGTGCATCTTTTTAAAATTTTTGCATTTGTTTTGCGTACATAGTTTTCATTTCTCTTTTTGATCCTGTTTTTAACCCTTTCTATTTGCTCAATATAATCAATGTTTTGATCTAAAATCCACGGTCTCTCTGGTGGTTCGTTGAACATGAGATAAAATGGTGACACTTCAGTCACAGAACTGGGAGTGTGGTTGATGTAATTTTCTACAATCCCCACATAACGATACCAAGATTTATGATTTTTGTAAGTGAGCAGCCTTAGCAGTTTAACAGTCTCCTGAACGAATCGTTCGCTGTGGTTAGATTGAGGATGTCTTATTGACACAAAAGTGATTTTTATGCCTTGGTTTTGCCAGTAAGTTCTGAATTTCGCGTTATTGAAGTAAGTGGCATTGTCAGCTAATATTGTCTTGGGTTTAATTATTTCTTAGCAGAAATGCTCCAGCTTTTGGATAGAAATTTCTGTATTGCACATTTTTGTAGGATACAATTTTACAAATTTTGTAAAAGTGTCAACCACCACAAGAATATTTTTGAAATTATTACCACTGGGTATGAGATTACCAATGTAATCTATTGCTACTAATTCACCAGGCTCAGAAATTTGAATACTTTTAGCATAATTTTGATTATGGAAATTTTTAAATTTTCCCATCGTACAGAGATTGCATTTGTTTAGCGTGCGTTTAATAATTTTAATATCTTTTTTACAAAAGTAATTTTCTCTAAATGTAAGCCAAGTCTTTCTAATGCCCATGTGCCCAAATTTTAAATGTAATTGCTTACAGACTGCCTGAGTAGTTTCCTCGTTAATTAAGTAAAGTTCTAATCCATTTAAAATTTTGATTATGAAACCATTTTTAAACTTGAAAGATTTTATTGTTCTTTCATCCCTATTTTCAATTTTTCGTTTAAGCTCATCAAAACATGGATCAGCTTGTGCCTTAAAAACCTGAGCATCGGTAAATGGTATTTCATTAGTGTGAAATCTGTTTAAAGCGATAAAAATGTTTTTAGTAAAATTGTTAGGATTATTTTTTCTACTCAATGCATCGGCGACAATATTATTTTTCCCTTTTATGTGAGTAATTTCGAAATCATATTCCTGTATTATTAAAGCCCACCTATAAATTCGATTATTTGTGAACTTTGTTTTCATAAGAAAAGTGAGAGCCGAATGATCAGTTTGTATTTCAAACTTATTCCCTAATAAATAAAATTTAAATTTTTGTAAACAGTAAACAATGCTCCCGCTATCGAAGTGTCAGATGCGTCTGTGCGTAATACAAATTTCTTTTTGAAATCTGGATGTATTAATTTTATATTTTGGAAAAGTTTGTTTTTAAGGTTTTTAAAAGCTATTTCTTTTTCTTGGTCCCATAACCATTTAATATTTTTGCAAAGTAATTTGAATAGAGGTGCTGTAGTATCTGAATAACCTGGTATGAATTTACGATAATAATTCATTAAACCGAGAAAACCTCTCAAAGATCTCAAATTATGTGGTCGAGGATAATCGCGTATATCATCCAATCGACTATCATCTACTCTTACATCTTCACCCGTGATTACATAACCCAAATATTTAATTTTGCTTTTGAAAAATTCGCACTTTTCCAAATTTAGTTTTAAACCGGAATCATTTAAAATTCCCAAAATCATGCTTAAATGTTTTACATGTTCTTCAAACGTATTACTAAAAATGATCACATCATCGATATAGTGACCGCAAAAATCACTGTAATTGTCTAAAATTCCTTGCATTGCACGAACCAGAGCAGCAGAACTCGTGGACAAACCAAAAGGCACTACTAAAAAAACGTAAGTTGACCCATTTACTGAAAAGCCAGTATATTTTTGTGAGTCTGGAGGTAATTTAATTAGCCAAAATGAGTTTTTCAAATCAAGTTTAGAAAAAAACCTTTTTTCCCCCAATCTAGCTAATAAAGTGTCAATTTCTTGCGGCTTTTCATGCTGCGATCTACTGATAGCATTTAAATTTCTTGCATCGACGCAAATTCTCAAACTCCCATCTTTTTTTTTTACAATAACTATCGGATTTACATAAGCTGTAGAGGCCTTTTTTATGATCCCGTCTTTTAACATTTGAGAAATCTCTTTATTTACCCTTTCCTTATACGCAAATGGAATTGGGTACGTTTTGCATTTAAACGTTTTGTCTTTCATGACATCTAACTTATGAACGTAGTCTTTTGCTACCCCTGGTTTTTCATTTACTAGATTATCGTTTTTCTCTAACAAATTTTTAACAATTCCTGCATAATTTTCTTCACAATTAATTAACTTTCCTCTCCAGACATTTTCTCCCCCCTTTTCTACTAATTCATTTACTTTAGAATCACCTTGTACATAATTTTCCTGACTCCTACTAAAATTACTAACAAACTCCTCCTCTTGTACATAATTATTCCTGAACCCGTTTCTGTCCAAATTAACATTATTAACATTTTTATCCACTTCTTCTTTACTAATAATAATTTCTCCCTCTGAACTATTTTCTTCCCATTTAAATGAATCCTTTCCTATCATACCTAATTTATTAGAGGAATCTATCACCATTTTAAACTTTCTGATCAAATCAATACCCAAAATACAACTAAAATTTAACTCCTTCATCATTAAAATAGTATCCTCAATTACATGTGATCCGATTTTTAAAGTAACTACTACACATTTATTTACTGTTGCAAACCTTTTCTTATTTGCTGTAACTAAATTTAAATTTTTTGATCTTATGATATTCTTATCAAAATTTTTTGAATAAGTTTCTATTAGATTTTGATTGATTATAGACAACTCAGCCCCTGTATCAATTAAACAAATGAAAGTGACGTTGTTTATAAAGACTTTCAAAAAAGGTAACAAAGATACGCTATCAACTTCCGAATGTTGATCCTCCCCTAGCATGAATTCGCGCGGATGTTGGTACGAATTTGCTTTTATTCTGGCTAAGTTGTCTATTGTTGAAAATTTTGATTATTTTCGACTACATTACTAGTAGTCGTAACTCTCGGTGTGGTAGATATCGTATTAACATTAACCCTGTCAGTATTGTTGTCTGTATTATTTTGCGTGTTAGGTCTTTGGAATTCTGGCCTTGTATCGTAAGTGCTGTATTGCCTATTAGGATGGTTGTTATTATTGTAGTTATTATTTTGGGAATGGCGATAATTATTTTGATTATTATTATAAAAATGGTGATTACGTTGGAAACGATTATAATCCCTATAATTTTCATGCGAGTTGTTAGAACGTTCACCCCCTTGGTCTTGTTGTGAATTGTGATTTGTCCCATTGTTAAAGTTACCCTGGAATTGATTTCTGTTATATGGCCCTGAATTTCTGTAACTGTGATTGTTTGACTTATAAAAATTGTTCCTATCTGGCTGAAACCTATTCTCGAGTTCCGGATAATGAACTACTTTGCGATAAAAATTAGCGTGACCATGTTTATCTCCCTGATATGGAACAAAATTGCTGTCAAAACGTCTCAACAACATACTAAAATTTTCTATGGTTTGGACATTCTCTATGGTAACCCTATTTAAAATCTCCCTCTCAAAATGACGTGCGAGGTACCGGACAATATCTTTTTCCCTAAATGGCGGGTCTAATTGCATGACCGCATTCATTATTCTTTCGGCATACTCGTTCCTAGAGCCTACCCCTCCATATTTTCCTGTCAGAAGCTCACTTCTGACTTGTTCCTGGATTTGATCATCCCAATATCTGTTCAAAAATAATTTCGCGAATTCGTCATAGGAGTGGAACTGATCTTGAATTATACCATACCACTCCTCAGCGCTGCCTTTTAACATTGTGCCAATTACGCTCTTGAGGTGCTCCCGATCAGTCATCTCAGCGATAGGTTTTGCATATTTTATAAACTGTTTCGGGTTCAGACCGCTTTGGGAATGACCGTAAAATTTAAGCTTTGGGTCTTTATTAATGTAGCATGATAATTCATGACTTGGCCTCCCCATTGTACTATTAACCGGTCCATAATTAAAGGTTTGATTATTCCCCCTTATAGATTCTAACTCTTTTTTTGTGAATTCAAAATTTTTATCCCATGTGATATTTAATTTTTTAATACAGCATTCTTGGAGTTCTACCTTTTGATTTATTAATGCAATATTGTCCGTATTATTTCGAACATCTTTTTCTATATTTTTTTTTGCTTCTAGAGAATCAAGTATTGACAAATTTTCTAGTGTTTTATTTAGTACCTTATTTACAATTTCATCCCCCGCAGCTTCTATTCTCTCATCTAATTTTTTATCTAATTCAGAGTCTAAAAATTTAACTGCCATTTCCTGCGCATGAATTGTGTTTAATTCTTCATGATATTCCCCTAATTCTTTTAACGGAATTAAATTAATTTTTATTTGCTCAATTTCTATTTCATTTTTTTCAACCCTAGAATTAGTATTAATTATTTCCCCCTCGAGAATTACTGTTTTGTTCTGTAGAATTTCATACACTTTATTAATTTCTACGCGTAAGTCTTTCGTATTTTCCATTGATTTTTCCAATGATTTAAACATCTTACACATCATTGTCGTTAACTCTTGATTACCCCTGTCTTCCCTTTCTTGTTGAGTGCTAGAAAGTATGGGTGACTCTGCTATTATGTCCGAAGTATCTGACAATTCTAATTTGCTTTGCTCTACATTTACCCCCATGTTTTCCCTACTAATCACCTGCTCTCTCTCTACATTTCCCTCTTCAAAAATCTCCCCCAACTCCAAATCCTGTCCTGACATTTTATTTTCCATTGATTTTTTTAATAACTATAAAATTTTTTTTATTTTAGCTAAACGACGTATATGGGTCGTTCTGAGAAAATGTGACCTGTCAAGCCCTACAAATTTGCCGCAATTAAGTTTTCAAGACAGTACGTTGGATGTCAATTTAGTCGTGGTCGAGCCCCACACGTTGTGCGCCAATTAAGTTGTAGTGGGATTTCGTATTTAACACGACTTACCGTCCTTCACCAGCTTAAATATTACCTCGGCTAGTCAGATAAACTCGGTGGATCAGAGACTTCAGGAGTGGATTCCTTTGGGAAGCCCCGTTTGTTTTTAAAGTAAATAATAATACTTTTTTTGAACTCAGAAGAAAAAGTTTTATTTATAGGAATAATGTAGCGACAATTTTCGCTTTTTGGCTTCGGTGTTTTTGTGTGTATGGCCACTGATTGTAAAATTTTATTTATTAAAATTTCAATATTGTTTCTAAATTTTACGATCATGAACCACTGTGTAAAAATGATGATAAGCAAATGTTTTACAATGTTGTTAAAAGGTGAAATAAAGTTTATCAAATAAATTTTGTGTTTGGAGGTACTAAAATTTTCAAATACCTTGTACACACCAACTACTCCCTCGATCACAGCGACGCGAATCCACAATGTGTTCAGCTTGTGTACCCTCGAGTGCTCCTGTATCGCTGATAAATTTAACGAGTTTCTGTGCATCCAAACAAATTTTCTGCTGATTCAAAATTATATACGAGATTGATCCAATTTTCTTCAACATCGGCTTGAAGTAACTTAATTTTCGATCGCAGGTAAGAAGACAAATTATTGATTTCTTCCTAATATTGGAAAAATCAAAATGGCGTGGCATCAATTTTCGATCTTGATAAAAATTATTATCTCTGATATTACGAATTTCTCTGTTTTAGCTATTTCTTTCTAAAACTTAACGAATTCACTACTGTCCACAATAGAAAACGCACTTTTGAGCATCTAACTGATTTTCACTCAGTTATAAATCAAATTTTAATCAAAAAGCGCAAATTAATTGCACTAGTCAAAAATGTGGTCTCCTATCCGCTCGGATATCGCTAGAGAGAGGCCGCCAACTTTCCAAAAATTCATAATTTTGTAAGTATTATCAAAATGTACAGAATGTTGCACATATTCTTGATTGTCTTTTGTTTTAGATTTTCACTTCGTAGCACGACACAAATGCATTCACTGATTTTAAAGTTTTTATAAAAATACAAAAATGTGTTAAGTAGTGTTATAAGTAATAAATTTAGCCAATATTAAATATTCCTTTAAATAAAACTTGCTAATTTGCAGACATAAACAAATTTATATGACCGCGATCTAACATGTCGGGGCAACCCAACGAAAAATCACCACAATATACTTACATATACAGCCTTACTAATAAACGTTGTATAAATCTTATAACAGGCGTATACAGGGTTGTTTAAGAAAACTTTACTAATAAACCGTGTATTACTTGTGCTCTGTATAAGCCTTGCATAGTTATTCTCAGTTGTACTAATCAAGCATGTTGATGACAATTCGGATGTATAATAAAGTGCATAGTTATACAGCGGCTATTATGACGTTTATTAGTAAGAAATTTATTCGTCTCTTATATACCGGGTGTTGACTCGAATAGCCGAACATAGGGAATTAACACGTAAAAACTTATTTATGCAAATTCCTGCTTCCCAAATTATTTTAGAGAAAAAATGAAAGACACAAAAAGAATGCAGAAATATAAACTACGTATGATAAAAGCATTAGATTATGTAATCTTTATTTATAGGGTCAAAAAATGCTTTTAAAATTTTTAAAATTTTCATTTATCAGACTAGCCATGCAAGTTTCCAAGGTAATTATTTCGAAATTAAATTGAATTAATTTCATGACCAGTCTGAAAAATGAAAATTTTAACAATTCTAAACGAATTTTGGACCCTTTTAGTAGAAACTAGATGAAATTCGAAGATAAAAGTCCAAAATTCGTTTAGAATTGTTAAAATTTTCATTTGTCAGACTGGTCATGAAATAAATTCAATTTAATTTCGAAATAACTACCTTGGAAACTTACATGGCCAGTCAGATAAATGGAAATTTTAACAATTTTAAAAGCATTTTTTGACCCTATAAGTAAAGATTACATGAAATCTAATGCTTTTATCATACGTAGTTTATATTTCTGCATTCTTTTTGTGTCTTTCATTTTTTCTCTAAAATAATTTGGGAAGCAGGAATTTGCATAAATAAGTTTTTACGTGTTAATTCCCTATGTTCGGCTATTCGAGTCAACACCCGTATGCCTTATACAGTGTATAACTAAACCGTTGTATAACTACTGAATAAGGAATTTTTATTAGTAAGGCTGTAAGTGTAAAACCAGTCATAGGTACATAATTTTCGACGATTTTGTTTTCGACCTTTTTGATTTCGACATTTTTGTTTTTCGACATTATTGCTTTTCGACGTTATTGTTTTCGTCTTTTTTGACTTTCGAAGTTTTTGTTTTCGACGTTTTGACTTCGACGTTTTTATTTTCAACGTTTTTGTTTTCGACGTTTTGACATGGAATCACTCAAACCTGATAGAAAATACAGCTCACTGAGAGATTTCAATAAACCAGCAGTTACATTAGAAAGATTCTCGCATTTCGTCTTATATCGTTCCTGATGTATTGGCAATACATCCAAACGACGCTGAATATGCAATAGACGAGCTTTAATTCGCCGTTGTTCGTTATCTCGATTTGATTGATCAAAATCCTCTATCTGACCACCTAATTCAATTAATTTTGTCGATATAGTATGGAAATCCACATCTAAATCAACAAATGTCATATTCGAAACAGGTAAACCCTACTGCTTTAGAGCATCCCTCAACAACTTACGCTTCTCCGCGACAGTTTCGCCTACTTCAATTCCTCTCCACCTCAATTCATATGAAAGTTCATCACTTAATAAACGATTGACATCCATAGGCACGTAAAAAAATTATTCAGAAGCTACCAAAAATTTCTGACAAAAATGTCAAAAAATAGATTTAAAAAAATCAAAATTACCGAAGGGAATTGCACTCTCCCTCCCCTTAAGATCTAACCGTAAAAGAAAATAAACACTAGATTCAAAAAAAGTATAAGAAACCCAATCCAAACAACTTCAACAAAAAGCAACTTCTGTACTCTCTCTTTTCCGTTGGGCGCCAATTGCTACGGCTACTTTGACGGTAATCAAAGCACCTGGTGTTGGGTCGTTTGCCCCTTTGGCTAGCTCGTAAAGGTACAAGATCAAAAATATAAATAACGCCAAATTGTAAAAAAAAAACAATGAGCTGAATACTTCTTCAGATCGTGAAGTAAAATATATTGTCATGTTTCATTTTGACCTCAAATCTTTTGGTATAAATAAATTTTTTAAAAACAGGGATTAATTTTGAAACTTTTAAATTAGATAAATTTTGTTTTAAGTAAATGAGATGGTTCTTTAAAATAAACTTCCATGATGATGAATAGTTCGGTTTCATATTTTTTTGATAATATTTGAGATGAATTAGAAAGCACAGCTGGGGAAACTTTGAATTGAATCTTCAACAATTATGAATAAGAAAGATGTTTTTGGTCCAAGATCTTTGAATGAAAAGACAAATGCCAAATTTATCAAGGAAATCGATCGGTATTCAATCAGTTATTATAAAAATTTGTTTAAAATAAAGTGTTTAAATCTACGAAAGTGATTAAAATTATAATGCGCCCAATCTACAATCCCACCACTATAAGTTCGAGAATTAAAAGTTTTCTAAGTCACAAAAATCAAGGAGGAAGAAAAATGTAAAAAGTAATTCATTCTGGGCAAGGCCGTCATTTCGTCAAGTTCGAAATTTAAAGCCCAGAGTCAAAAATTTAAATAAAATTAAAATTTAATTGTAATTGATAAATTCATTTAAAATATTTACTTACCTGGAGGTTACAAACTCAGAGTAAGAGTGCTTGTGCAAATAATTTCTACAGAAAGAAGAAGAATCAAAAATTTATTCACGACAGAAGGTGAAATGATGAAAACGTACAACAGCAAACTAAAAAAAACTTCAAACTAATAGGGTGAGAACATTTTAAAAGCGCAGAAACGATTAATTTTTCCTTAAGTGAAACCACGACAAAATTGATTTATTATAAAATTTGTATTTTTTCCATCAAAATTGCAACTTTATCTAGATAGTTGAAAGAGTTACTAAATCTTAAATATGATTAAAGTTGCAATTCGATGAAATTGATTTATTTGGTAAACCGATGTAATACGGAATAAAATTAAAAACATCAAAATTTTAAAACCATTGTTATACGAAATTTGCCTAGCTGTGAAATTTGAAAAATTTAAATTTGTTTAATTTTCGATTAAATTATAAAAATTAATTTGACAAACTAGCTTTAATTATTCAACATCAAAATAAGTTAAAGGAATCGCAAGCTTATAACAAAAGGGATGGATGTTCAAAAAAGTAATTAATTAGGTTTTCTTTAGCTTCAAAACAATTTTACGCATTTGGACATCGCAATACAGAGGAATGCCAAGAGTTAAGCTCCGAAGAGCAAGCCGATGGGTTAATATTTTGGGCGCCACGAAGTTTAATAAAAAAACTACCCTGTATACTTAAAATGCAGCAATCAACAAGAAACTACGAAAAATAATGGCTGCTGCAGAAAAAGTACTCAGGTGAACAGCAGCAAGTAAGTTGCTCTTGTTGCGCTTTCAGATTTCTTAATTAAATATTTACAAAAGAAAATGGACGACACAAAAAAAATAAGAAAATATTAACTCTTTCGATGTCTTCTTTCTTGCTGGTCGGACTAGACAGAAGATTTTCCAAAACGGAAGCTTGCTGAGAGTTTTCAGCGAAACATATGGACCACTCGATATCAATCCAGCAAGAAATACGACACCAAATAAACGAAAACGAAATACGAAAATAAAAAAGTAGCGTTACGGTCGGGTACCAAGTTGGTAATGGTAATCCAGAATTTTAAAAAAATGGTGAGCCGTAAGTAACACCCTAAAAATAAAAGGTCTAACTCAACAAATGTTGAGGACTAGACACAATTCAGATGGTAACAATATCAACTGTATAGCTGAGGTATACTTTTTTACATGTCATTTGAAATCTTCTGCATTTAAATGCATTCGATATGGTCACTTTGTAGATTATGCGTTGTTGCATAATGTTTCACCAGACCATCTACACCATCACACGCACCTTTTCCATGACCTGTTGCAGATAATATCCATTTTTTATTGCATTCTGAATTTTTCATTTCGTACAGTTGGTAACGATTCTTAATAAGACTTGCGGCTCCATCAGTTATAACTGATATTTGTTCTATTTCAACAAAATTTGAACGGCTTTTTATATTTTCAATAATGTGATGCATTGCCAACAAAGCATGTGCAGAGTCATGCTTCATATCATCGCTAATCACAGCGAAGCTTGTTGTTACTTCGCCTTGCTAACAGACTGCTGTAAATAAAGACACTTGGTCATTCTTCCAATGATAACTTTGAATAGCATCTTTCATTATTATACTGTCATTATACAGTTTTCCGCAAAATCCCCATGCAGTACAAGGTGATGTTGATTATATTTTGCTCTGTCCTTCTCCTCTCTGATTTCAGTGCGTTGGATGTTTTTGACACGTATGTGGACACTCGCCTTTAATGTCGACTTTCCAAGTACAGTCATGAAAGTGTCGATAGTAATGCTTCTTTTCTGTAAGTCACCATGATCCCATGTAGCAAAAGTAACTTCTTCAATATCGTTAGCATCAAATAATTCTAACGACTGCATCGTAATACCTGAAGCGCCAGGACATTTCACGCACTCTTAAAAAAACATGATTCCGAAGGAACAGAGCACATCACTGCTGATAGAATGTTGGTTTGTAGTTTTATTAGTTCTAATTGACTCTCATTTTTAAATTTTTTTAAAGCTATGAGACATAGTTCAAAATTAGCACAATAAACACACAGGCACACTTCAGAGGCAGGATTAATCTTGACCCATTTTGGTCGTAATGTATAGAATTTAGATCTACCAATCTTCTTATCTGAATTTTTTTGTTTGAAGATGAAAAGATGAAAAAAATTTCTTTTATACTCTGAGCTTCATTAAATAGATGCTCTGCTTGTGTGGTAGGATTTCTTAACGGAGTAATGAGATAATTCTTGATGCCATATCCACTATCCCCAATAAGTAAACTACCATTATTCTCCATTCCGTGTCGTAGAGGTGAGTTATTAAAAATTGTGGAATCGTGTGTCGATCCCGGCCACCGACATACAACATTAGTAAATTCCAATCTGGAATCGCAGACAGCTTGCACATTGAATGAAAAAAACTCTTTCTATTTCGGTAGTTCTCCGCTTCTTCGCCTTCAGGTGACTAAAAAATTAGTATCTTTAATAAAATACATATAACCAGAATATCCCATTCGCGTCTTATATTAAATGCTACTGTAATATTGTTTACCTCTATTTTTATATGTGTACAATTTATAGCTCCAATGCATCTTGGAAATTTACTAATATTGTAAAATCCCTGTCGAATGCTAAAAATTTCATCTTCCGTAGTAGGCATTTTTATATAACGGGGTGCAAGTGATGCAATCGCTCTTAACACTTTGTGTACTGCACGACTTGCTGTTGATTTATCTATTCCGTTCATGTCACCCACTACTTGCAAAAACGAACCAGTAGCAAGCAAACGTAAAGTTGCAAATACCATTTGTGAGAGAAACAATGGAATCAAAAATCTCCTCTATTAAATGGTGTACTATTTCTTTGGTAAGCCGAAATCTCTGTCTAAATTCTTCGTCGTTCCATTTTAAAAAATTTTCAGTTCTTCTTCTAAATATTGTTACACGTCTTTTCGTTGCTACGACCCCCCTCTCTGTGAACAGAACGTTTCCCTGGCTAGTTCAACGGGAGGGGTGGGTCAACTGTAACTTTGGGGGTCGTGAAAATAAGTAAACAAAACCATTATCTGGGCGCCACCACTACAAGTCGTGATCAACAAGCACTAATTATTTTTTTACTGCGCTTGGAAATGGGGAAATTAACAAATTCGCTGGAAACACCTCATACACCAGCTCCTTACAAATAGGATTCCGTGCAGCTGAAAATAATCATTAAACAAAAAAAACTCAAATACATAAAAGGAAACCATATAATACATAAAGAAAATTTATTACCGTTACAGTGATCCAGATTGGGTGATAAATTTTAGTCAACAAAATAGGTACACTAGATTAAACTAATTGAGATCCTACCGGAATTCCGTGAATAGAAAAAAATATATAAATGATGAAATTATTTAAAAAAAAAATACATAAATAATGTCCATGCAGCAAAATGAATTAACTGTTTAATTCCACAAGATACAAAAATATAAATGAAATAGTTTTTCAGTCGAGAAAAGAATAGCACGTAGTATTTAAGGTTAAACTGCACACCACATAACACCGAAAAAAAAATGGTAAACAAACTGTACAATTTACTCACGGTTGTGATCCTTGGACGTTGATGTATGAGAGCTCCGAACATAGTATTTCCAAATTGATGAGATCTTTTAATGACGAGCGAAGTTGGTAAATATACGAATACTCATATATCCGCGAGGAATTGCATTAAGAGATGCAATGGCGTCTTAAAACAAAGATTTCGTTGTTTATTTATTACAACATAGAGTTCTACATTATAATCCAGTAAAAGCTGGCAAAATTATTTACTCATGTGTAGTCCTACACAACATGACACTTCAACACCGCAGCATTGTAGCGCATTTCTTGCGCTTCGTTGTAAGATTCTGCTGCAAATGCAACAAAGTGGTTTGTATATTTAGTACTACTACTTTTCTTGTTCTCTCTTTTTCTTTTCGAGAAGTTATTTGATGTAGATGCTTGATGTTCTGACATCAAATCTTCTGGAGGGCATACAGGAGAACGACGAAGTTCTTCCAGTGCGAGATGATTAAATAAAATATTTGATAGAATAATTGGCTTCGGAGGCTGTACATTTGGAGTTGGAACTTTTTTTTGTAGTTCCTCTGTCTGTAGTTCCCATATCTGTGGTTCCTCGGTCTGTAATTCCATGAAAAAATCTTTATTCCATTGTTCACCACTTTCTTGAGATTGAGGAATTTCTATTTGCGCTGCGTGGTCATATTTAATTCCTAATGTTATCTAGTAGATCGTCGGTACTTAAATGTACTATATCTGATAGTAAGGATAACAGTCTTTTCTCGTTATCCATCAGTTTTTTGTGGATCTTTTCCTACCTCCTGTCCGAGTTACATCTATTTTAATTTCTTTATGTTTCCTTTTCGTATTGCTAAATAAAATAATAAAATAAAATAAAACATGAAATGGTTTACTTTCAACAAATTACAATTCACTCGAAAAGAATAATATAAACATCTGTTTTGTCTTAGAAAATGTTATTTCTTTGTTCCTCATATATAAAGTAAGCAATGCTGTCTCAATTGAAACGATTATATCTGATTATCTCATGTTATAATAACAGGTACATAAATATAACGATATAACATATATCCGATAACGATAAACGTTACGATGAGATACATGGTATCAAGTTTAGACAAATTTGTTATAATACATGTTAAACTTAACCATGCCTGTTAATATAACGCCAACAGTTAAAAATGACGATCAAGATACGTAGTTGGACTGATTATAAGGATACGATCGTTAACGATAAACGTTATGAGGAGATACATGGTATCAGGTTTGGACAAATCGGTTATAATACATGTTAAACTTAATGCTTGACAATATAACGCCAACAGTTAAAAATAACGATAAAAATACCATTTTTTTAAATCCAGCGTAGCGGAGGGGGAAATCCTCATGGACACCACCCTAGGGTGGTAGTGTCGGACTCTTACCGACTAAAACCCCCTCCTTGTTAGTGACTGCAAGAGTGTGGCATACGTCGTCAGACATTTCTTCATCACTCCTGCAGATTTGACGCCACGGATGTTAGTTAGTGTTTTTGTTGTTTTTATCGGAAGCTTGCTCGATCCTTTCCTCTTCTTCTTTAGTTTTCAATATCTTTGTAAGAAACTGCAAGATTGGTTTCTAATTAGTTTCCGATTCCAGCATAAATGATATAACGTTATCCGGAGTTAATTGATCCCCTAAAACAAGCGCAACCATTTGTCTTTCCCTATCCCATCTCCAGCATCATCGCTATTAGTGCAATACCGGCAGGTCGGTTGCGATATTTTCTTGATGCGATGAAGGTAGTGGTTGAAACAGCCGTGACCTGTAAGGAACTGAGTTAAATGGTAGGTTAGTTCCCCATGTTTTCTTGAAACCCAATTTTGAATATTATGTATTAGTCTATAGGTTCAACGGCCGCTGCCAGAGGCCTGCCATCTATTTTGCCATAGTGACATTATTAAATTCCCGTTTTCCAATACGCTGTTATACTTCCTAGTACGTTGAAGCGCTAAAAAATGTATTGGTGGCATGGATGCTATAACCAGTGTTGCCTCTAAGGATACTGTACTATAAGCGCAAATGACTCTTAGTCCTGCTCTGCGCTGTACCTGTAATAACCTATTAATGTTTCGGGAGGTTCCATTTAATTTTTCGTCAACTGCCGAATACCAAACTGGCGCCGCGTATAATAAAATTGATTGAGCAATCATACCAAGTGTCCTCCTCTTGGTTGTTTTTGGTCCGCCTATATTTGGCATAAGTCTTGCAATGGAAGTTGTTGTTGCAAGAGCTTTAGTACATACTTGCTTGATGTGGGCCGAGAATTTTAGATATTTTTACAGGACCACACCAAGGATTTTCACTTCTTGATTTATGGAAATTAAAGAACCATTCAACATCAGACGTACAGACGGAATTGGTCTTCTGCCACTCACTATCAGAGCATCTGACTTTTCAGGTACTAGTGTAAAGCCTTTAGAACCAACCCACCCTGAGATAACTGCTAGAGCCTCGTTACCTATGACTTCTAACATTTTTCCATCCTTAGCCGTTACAATGATAGTAAGGTCATCCGCAAAACCGACTAAGGACACTCCATCCGGAAGTTTCATATTAAAAACACCATCGTAATTTATATTCCATAGTGTAGGGCCAAGTACCGAGCCTTGCGGCACTCCGCTTGTAATTTCAATTTCGTCCACTCCATCATCTAGTCCAAGTTGTAATCGTCTACCTTTAAAATAGCTAATAATTAAATTTAAAATATCTGGGCGAATCCCGATATCTCGTAAAACGTTTAAAATATGTCTCCAGCCAGCACAGTTAAAAGCATTTTTAATGTCCAAAGTTATTATCATAGCGAATTTTTTAGTTCTCCATGTGCCACTTATCGCTTCTCTAACATTTTCCTTAATATGTTCCAGTGCATCTATTGTCGATTTACCTTTACGAAAGCCGAATTGTTTGTTGGATAGACCTCCTTTAAGATAAATTTTTATTTGCAGCCTATTAAGGATTAGTCTTTCCAATATTTTTCCTAGATGATCTAGTAAACAGATTGGTCTATATGAAGAATTCTTTTCGATGGGCTTTAATCCCTTCCTTATCAATACCAATCTTGCGATTTTCCACCTTTGAGGGAAAGTTGAGGTAGCCTGACAACCATTAAATACTTTTAAGAATTGCTTCTCATAGGATAAAATTTATTCTTTAATGACCTTTCCTGGTATGCAGTCTGGACCTGGTGCATATCTATCGCCATCCTTTTAATGGCCAGTATTAATTCCTCACTCGTGAAAGGGTAGTTATAACCCTGAGGTATTTCCATCAGTGGCTCAATGTATGTAGTATGCACAGGGAATAGTGCCGTCCCAATTTCGCGAACTCTAGCTGGAGTCAGTCCTGGTGAGTTTTTCTTCTTTAGTTTCCTCTATACAATTTTCCCCCAGGGATCCTTATCTAGCTCGTCCAGAAGTTCCAGCCAACATTTCCTTTTGCTGTTGTCAATAAGACAGGTGAATTTTTTCTTTGCTGCTTTATAGATTGAATTCCTGAGCTGCCGATAATTTTCATCTGAGCTTCTCTTCTTAGTGTGGTAGCAGTTTTCTTTGCCTCCGCGATATCACTATTCCAGCAATGTACCGGTTGCCTATTGTTGCCTAATCTCTTTGGCATCGAGTGATCACAGGCTCGACTTAACGCTCCTACTAAATTATCCACATCTAATTCGTGTAGAAGCGCAAATTCTGTGCCAAGCACTTCATTGAACCTCAGTAAATCGAGTTTTCCACATGCCCAACCTTTAACTGCGTTCTCTGGGTAAGTCGTACTTGTAATCTCTATATTGAAACCTGATCACTGCAGGTTTAGATATCAAGAACTTTCCAGTTTGATATCCTATGAATTTGCGAACTAGAGGCAAGGGTGATATCAACGATCGAGCCAGAGCCTTTTCCTATAAACGTTGGAGAATTCCCTTCATTACAAACACCTAGGCCCATTACAGTAAGTGCATCGGCCAATGCTTCTCCTCTAGCATCCTCATATGGTGAACCCCACTCGGGAGATTTGGAGTTAAAGTCTCCGCTCACTACTACTAACCCTATAAAATTTCTTGCTTGTACAGCAAGTAGTTGAAGTTGTCTTTTGTATTCTTGAAGAGTATCTGCTGGAGAATAATAACAACTACAAAAGGTCGTATCTCGAAACTTCACCCAAACAAAACCATCTCATGAACCACTATCTTGGGTTATTAATATGCTAACTGGGATGTAGATTGCTGCTCTTCCGATAGTATCTCGAAGCATGTCAAGTGATCTTTTCAAATTTGGTTCCGACATTAGTACTACGTCAATTTTCATTTTAATTATTGAGGCCGCTAAAAGATCATGTGCTTTTTTATTTATTAATTTAATTTATCTGGAGGCAATTAATTGCTTTGTAGTTGTTAGTATGCCGCCTTGCTGTATGCTGATATTGATGTTGGGTGGGTGTTTTCGGAGTACTACTCAAAACCCCAACCCATCAGGTTGAGTTGTTAAAGGAACAGTTACTGAGCTTATTATGTTTATCCCCGCTGACCCCGTAGCCACTAGCCACGGTTTGATCTTTATTTGGTGACGAGGATTGCTGAATTGGAGTTGATCTATTAATTATCGAAGGAGTATTACTTTGATACAAGCAATTTCTGTTACTGGTTACATACAGTATTCATCCTTGTTACATGTGTTTGAAAAATGTCTTAAATTACCACATCTCCAACAGTTCTTTGAGCGATCTTCCCCATTTCCGCAATTAGGCGCTTCATGGTGAGTCGCCCAACACAAATGACACCTAATTAGTTTTGTTGCCTTACAACCGATTGTTAGGCCTAATATCAGTCTTTTTTCGTTAAGAATAATTTCTGCCGTGTTTTGATCACAATTAATGATTGCATTCATGGTGCCTCCGTAAGCTGTTCTAAAAGATCTAATTTTAATTTCTCCGTTTAGCGCAGTTTATTTACTTAGGTCCTTTGCCAGGTCGACCTCATCCGTGGTAGCGTCAATATTAGAAATTTTTAAGGTTGCCAATTTTTCTAGGTTTTTTATCTCAATCTCTTTATGTTTAATTTTGAGGGTTTCTGCCAGAATTTTGTTCTCATGTGCATTTTTAGGTTCAATAAGAACATCGCCTGATCTCGTCATAGTTATTTTATTTATTTGTGTTTTAGATTCTTTTAGCGTAATCTTGAAGTTTGCTAATGTTTTATTGTAAGGTGTTTCTTTAGTAGTTTTAATAAGTAAAGCTGGTGGCTTATTTGGCGTCTTTGTTATATTTTCTGCATTATGCAGTGCTCTCAGTGGTTCTCCTTTTTTATGTTTTTTATCTGACGATATGACAGTAGACCAGGTCGGTAGATTATTTTTTGGTGTTTCAGGAACTTCGATCGCTTCCTCGTAATTTATTGTATTTACATGATTATTGGCGATTAGTGTGTCATTCGACCAATTTGCCGGGATCAAATTGTTAGCTTCTACTATTTTGCTCAACTCTGCAATTTTTTCGATTACCATCTCGTTTGTCTTTGTTTGACGAATTGATAATTCTTCAAAGCTATTAATTTTTTTAATGATTTCGTTATTAATTTGGCTTTGGCGAGTAAGTAATTCACTAAAGTTATTTATCTTATAAAAGATTTCATCGAGGACCTTGGGGGTTAGATCAGATACTTCATTCTGTTTTAATTTTAAATAAGCTACTTCTGCCAGCGATAAACGATATAAATTAATAAGGTCCAAACTCGCTGACTTAATTGTGTATGAAATACGTGTGCCTGAAGTAGCTGATATTAATTTCCTGATTGATTCCTCAGGATTTAGTGGAGTGGTGGTTGAATTATCCATCCTGATATTTGATATCTCAAAGTTATGCCTGATTTACACGTGTACAGTAGCTTATGCAAGCTACTAAAGCAAGTAGCTAAATTTAGTGACAGTGCTTGTCTACACACGTTTAGTAGATTTGTTAGCTACTTTGCTAAGTACGTAAATTAAAATAGCACGTCGTCCTAAAATAATTAGTTCTCTGGTAAAAAAAACAACTTTCCATCTATGAAAAGAATCAATATATTAAATATTATAATATACTAGCTGGATACCCGGCTTCGCTCGGGGTCTCTTTAAAAATAAAATACTTTGCATTAGTCTACGTACTCGAACGTTTTCCAATCTTGCTTTCCGTTACTCGTTTGTTTCATACGAACGGACTTCAGCAATGCGTACACACAACAAAACAGTAATTTTGGTTTTTCTTTTGTCTATCTATATATAGTTATGGATACCCGGCTTCACTCGGGGTGTTATTAAAAATAAAACGCTTTGTTTATGCCTGAAGTAATTTGATGTAGGCTCTTGGACTTCGTGCAGCAACATTCTGAAAAAGAATTAAAACGGGTTGAATGGATGATAAAATTTATATATTTATTTAAACCAAAGTAACAATATTTAGGTACACTCTGTAGATATATTTATCATAGCTGACCCAACGGACGTTGTCTATTATTATTTTATCGTAATGCTAAAGGATACACAATATTTTTGGTAGTTCCATTCGGTGAATAAATGTACAAATTTTTTGGTGTGCCAACTCGGGAGCAAGCAACATACAATTGGCCGTGTGAAAAACACGAATTCTCCAAATTCAAGTCCGCAATAGTTAATGATTGCCCTTGTGCTTTGTTGATTGTAATCGCGAAGGCAAGACGCAAGGGGAATTGAAGCCGCTTGAACTGGAATGGTAAATCGTTGGTAATCATCGGTATGCGGGGAATCAACACATCTTCCCCTTTGAATTTGCCACTGATGATTGTTGCCTCGATCAAATTTGGTGTCAATTTTTTCATGGCCAGTAGGAATTTCTTTGATCAGAAACTAAAAGTCTTGTTTGCGTTTCCACAAAATGTTGTTGCTGGGCTACGTCGAAGTGCTGTTCTCGCACCAGGTCTCTGTGTTGCACATCATTTTTTATATATATAGATTTGGAGTTGCATTTAATATGTCGTCCGAATGCTCCTGATTTGGATCAATAAATTTTGAAAAATACAAATACAGGGTTTGCTACAATTTCGGTTTTTGAAATTTTGCTATTGTCGAGCAACCTGCGGACGCGACGGTACTGTTTGTGTTAGAATCTCGTTAATCTATTCATGGGCGTCAGGTAATCCCACATATTTTATTAAAGTTTGTTGAAAGCCGTTCTAAAGTAGCCTATCTTCTTCGCAGCATCGTAATTAGCTTATACACCAAATTTCATAAAGATTGGTCAAGCGGTCTAGGAGTCTATAAGGAACATACATACCTACATACATACATACATCCATTTTTATATATATAGATAAATTAGTAAAAACGGTACGTCGACAAAGTTACTTTGTAGTTTTATTTGGAGTCCGCAAACCCAATATCCTTTTTTACTAATCATTCCATCGGATGAGAATTTCATTTCTATAATATAAATTAAATAATATAACAGCTGAAAGAAATAATGTTAATTTTTTTAAAACTTATTAAATCAGCAATTCACTAAACGCTTGCCTAAAGCGTAGCTAAAATCGTTGTCTACACCAGCCAAGTATCGTTATCGTCTGAATAATTCGGTGGTGGGAGCAGTTACTTGCGCAAGTAATTAGACAGTTGTTCTATTCACTTAACTAAAATATTTGCTAATTTGTTTACTTGCGCGAGTACTAAAAGTGTAGTCTAAACCATGCAAGTAACTAAATTTAGTTACTTATTTTAGAAGCTTGCTTAAGCTACTGTACACGTGTAAATCAGGCATTAATGTTAAGATGTTAAATATAAATATCAGTTTAAATATAAATGAATATTAGTAGTAATAAAAGATCTTTTAAATATTCAGAACAAGCACCGGTTTAACAACAACCTCCGATAAAAATACCTAGTTGGACTGAATATCACTGTAACTAACTTTATTTTACAAAGAAATTCGAAATAAGTATCTACCATTTTTTAAATTTTGTTAAGGGGTATCTAAAATGAATACTACCTCAAACCGTGGTGTTAGGACAATCCTAACATGACGCCTCGAATACTTGAATTTGAAAACCTGGTGCCGCTTGAAATATTATAGTTTTATGCAGTGCTAAGAACTTGAGTGTAGTTTCATTCTATTGCTACATATTGAAAAGTCAATAAATTTAAACTTTTTGTGACAACAAAAATTAGAATTTTTTTTTAAAAGCTAGGGGTGGTGAAATAGGTAATTTAAATTGGTGACAAAAAACTGAAATGTATTATTTATTTAGTTTAGACACTTCTAATAGTAAACACTAATTAAGAGGAGTGTGTATAAAAATGATATATACTCGTACATTATACATGGTATACATAGTGTAACAAACGAAACTAAGTCAACGTTCGAGAATGTTCGGTAGACGTTCAAGAACGTTGATAAGCAGCCGAATGAGTTATACGAAATAAGCGGAGATATTGCAGCATCGCAATATTCTAGATTCTAGAAGATTCTTCGAGTATTCTCGAAACTCATGTTAAATATAAATTTGTGGACTCCGATCAGCGGAGTCAGTCCTCTCCGAGTAATCTCCGAAGTCATCAATGATTTCCTTAAGGCTCGAATGGTTGGGGTTGGCAACATCAGCATGATGTTAAAGTTGCGGCAACAGATGGAGATAGGAGAAGAAGCCAAGAAGTTTGTACTGCAGCTCTTACAGTAGAAGAGGTTACGCTGCGCTGTCTACAGCAACCTTTAGGTATCAGGAAGTTGATCTTAGCTAATATAGAAAAGGACAATCGATCACATTTTGGAGAGAAACAAAACAGATTAATAGTTAGTAATTTTGTATTCGAATCTCTTTTCTTTTTCGAATTTTGAAGGAGCTATAGCTTCTTCTGGTATAATATTTTTATTAACTGGAACAATCCCACTTTTTTAAACGCATTTTCTATATTTTTGGCGAAAATGCTGCAATTAAACTGGAGTCAGGATTTCATTAAATTTGTATCGATTTGGTTTTTCACCTTTACTATTTTTCATAAATTCATTTATACTCAGTGACCAAGTTGCTTTTAGATGACGATATACTCCAATGTGGTTGCAGAAGATGCCTTGTATGAGCTAGGAAAGTTAACAAATTAATTTGATTTCGTTGTGCCAATTCGATCACCTTAGGATTAATGTGCGAAGCATGCGAATCCTTTAATAAAATCACTGGTATTTTTTTTGAATTGATTCAATAAAGAAATTGAATCATTCTAGGAAAATTTCAGAATTTATCCATTCCATTTCGGGTCAATCATCCATTTGGGGGAAAGTTTTATTAAAGAATTAGATATACAACCGCGTGATAAATATGGATTCCACCGAATTTCTTTAAAAACAATAAATTAAATGCGGTATAAAGGTCCCGTTTGGACAAATACAACCAAAACTGTTCTTGTCTCACCTCTGTCAGCATAACATCTTTTATAAACATACCGCTTTCCAATTGCAGTTACGTTGAATCAAGTCGTCATCAGATGCAGCAGGCGATAACATAATTATTTTGAACCATATCTTGTGACAAACATATTTCTTCATATCCCGATTTGACAGTCTTCTTGACTTTCCTCGATATTTTTATTCATTGTAAAGACAACTTGAGAATGTTTGCCAAGAATATGCCAACGTAATCTGTATTTCATATCAGTTGGTGTTGAGTGGTCATTAGTAACACCTATTGCCCTCATAAATGAGAAAAAAAAATTTCTAAAACATTTTGATTTAGGTGGTATGTTGAAATATACTGATTATTATATTTTAAGTGCAATACTCGTATAATCCAAGAAGGGCATTATTGTTTAAAACTATTCCCTTTTGAAATGGTATTAGACTTTTATGATTTCCTACAGTCATCCATCTTAGATATGAAGTTTGTGTTTTCGTTAATGACTAATACGTGCTTTTCAAAATCTATGCCAAAGGCATTGGCACCCGGGTGGCTGTCGTATTTTAAATTAGCGTTAAAAATATCAAACCAGTTATTGATTAGCTTAAGAAATTTACTTGTTTCTTGCCATTCGGCAACTTATAGCATTTCTTTCTTTAACCTACATTTACAATTATCAAAAATAATATCTTTTATTTAAGTTGTATAATACGTTTTAGATCGGACTAATTAGTATGAATAATTTTAGAATGATTTCATTGTAGTTCCGATAGCTGACCAAACATTAGTTTCCTACGTAGGAAACAGCTTAAGCTTAAAAATGAGTATATCAACCTGGGTGTTTTGCCTCAAAGTCCTATATATTCTTTTTATGGTTCATAATTAGCTCTGAAGTTTAGTCATATCTGAGAAATTTCTAGATTTGGTAGGTTCAGTAGGTGCAATCGTATTTGAAAATATTAAAAAAATAAATATTTTTATCAGTTACGACTTCTATTCTTAACAGGGCAATATATCCGTTCAAAAGTAAAATTTTTTATTTTTGGACCCTGGCTATGCATATTTAACAAAATGTTTGAACCATAATAAACAACTTTCTTGTGGAAAACCAATTTATCACGTAAGCGCTCTATCCATTAGTTCATTTTTCATATTTCTTCTTGAGATTATTAGTCCAGGGGAAGTAAAAGTTCCCACGGCATTCGCGCAGCAAATCACAGTGAAATGTTGTCCTCTTTCAGCAGATGTCCGAGATCCTACCTGCTTTCTTCCTTTGGTGGCTAAAATTTTTTCAGTACGAGTATGGACAGGAGACAAACCGGATTCGTTTATGATACTGATCTTATGCTCGTCCATAATTTCTGTCAATTTATTAAAGTAGTTTTTTAATCTGTATTTTGTGTTCTAGCTAATGATGTGGCCTCTGGAGTCCTGAGATTGATCGAAGTATTTCTCTTTAAAAAGACCCTAAGCCAATCATAGCCAGCCATTTCTTTTTTGGTATTAAATTTATGTTTTAAATTTAATTTTTCAGCTAGCTGGTAAACTAATTTTCTGACATTAATTATTTTCGTTTGTGTTTGCAGTTGAGGCTCTAGGAAAACGTGAGGGAAACGGTCTGGGTTTAGTATCGAGTTTGTAACGCGGCAGATTTACTGCGCTTTCTCATGCGTCCCATTCTGTTTAACAGCGTTATTGTTGGAGCTGATTTTTCTGCTGTGTTACGATTACATCGTCACGTTTTCTAAACATTTTGAAATTACCGCCAGTACAAGCGGAAATGTCGAGCGAGTAGATACCTATTTGTCTGGTGGTAGGGATGCGCGGGAGCGTCACTTTTTATCAGACCACGCTAAGAGTAACAAGCGAGTTAAGTAAATATCGCTAACGAATTTAAGAAATTTGGGATTTGGCGCCAATAGATTTGGGAAGGTATCGTAGTTGAGTGCATATTAAGTTGGTGAAAAGTTGAGTTCACTTCTAAGTTATAAATTGTCGCGTCTGCCGATTCATTTGTGGCGAGACGAATTCTACCGGACTCCATGGTGGGTGGAACCTGCGGTCCATTGTAAGCAACACGACTCGTAAAGATTGGTGCCGGAGGAGAGTACCGTTGAGTTAAGTAAAGACCACCGTACGCTGAGATCTCCATCCCATACGAATTTGTTCAAGTAAGTGGTAATTAATAAGTATTTTCGCAAAGTGCTATCGAGAATTAACTTAGTATCAGTTCCGTGGCGGCCGTTAAAAGTTTATATCGAGCGGATTTGTTTCGACACGAATACAGCGTTTCTTGTAATTATTTTAGTATTAAGTTTGTAGTAATAAGTAACGTAATAATCAAGATCGATCTTAGCTTGAATTTAATTAAGTTAAGTTGTAAAGATTTCATGTGTGTCCCTTTGTTACCCTATCGAAATATTGTAGTCAAGAATAAATCTGTCGTCCCTTGGTTATGCCATTTTTCAGAATGTACATGGAGATCTCACCGCTACACTGTCGTCGAAACTCGCAGTCTTCGAAGGCAGTAGGCCATTGTAATTGTTTTCAAAATTTATTTACCCGCGAAAGAGCTAGTCAGGGTTATACTATCGAAGTCCTGGAGTCACATTTAATTATTAAATTTTAGTCAAGTAAAGTAAAGTTTTTGTAACAGCTGTTATTTGATACGTATCGTTGTCGCCATTATCTTCATCATGAAAGGATGCGGAAGGGAAGGATTCATAAGTTGCGGCAAACTCTCGTAGACTTCGTTCAAAAATGATTTTGAAAGATTCAGGACAGTCGGTGTCAAACCTCAGCATTCTATACCTTTCTTGTGGTTTGCAAGTGTTATGGTATGGCATAACCTGTACTCACATTCCGACGCCGAGACCTGACGATGATTGAAAGGACCTTTCAAAGCTTGACCCTCATGATACATATAAAAATGACCAGTATCGGTTTTTAGGTTGTGGATTTCAATATTTCTTGCACGGGTACCACTGGGAGAGGCAAATTCTGCATGTAATCAAACGTGATTCCTAAATTATGAGGGTTCTCCTTGGACAATTTCGTTACTTCTTGCAGTTTATTATAAAATTTTGTAGCTCTTCTCTTATGAACAAGAAGTTCTGCTGCACAAATTCTTTTGGCATTATCTGTTAAACTGCTATTTCTTAATTTTGTACCGAGTCGTTCGCATTCACTGCACAAATCTACTTGTGGTCTTCCGAATTTTGAGGAATAATTTTCATTGAAGTATTTCAGATAAAATTCATATTTAAGTTTTAGCTTTAATTCTGAATATTTCTTAATAAAAAGTTCAAACATGGATTTGACGTCCAGATAGTAAATGTCTTTAGTAGCATAATGAGATATTTTATGAGGAAACGATTCAGTGTGCATTTATATTTTCACTTTAATTTCTTCTGAAATTTTGGAAGGTCTATTATTGTGCTTTCCTCTCATTATCTTTAAGAGATTCTCCTTGTATAAGTGAAAAATTTAACCGTTGGACACGAAAGTTAGATATTGCATACAAATTCTTGAATGCTTGTTTGCAAACCAGCACCCGTTCTTGATTTTTATTCTTAATAAAATATTTAAAAGATGAAGTTATTGGCTTAGCATTTTCATCATTAACCCGTTTACGATGTCTTTGAATTAGGTTTGCTTCAAATAAACCTTGAAGAAAATTATCTTTTTTCATTTTTCCGTCGCATAATTTTGAAATTATGATATTTTTTTCTTCTTCAGAATACTTGCTTGTACATTTCATTTTACACTTACCGAAAGTTTATCATGTAAGCTTAAGATATTATAAAAAATTAATGAACATTTTACGTGCATGGAGGTCCAGTTCGCTTTTCGTTCACAATCTTTCCAGATGTAGATATGACTGACCAAGTTGACCTGCAAATTTTCTTTTATTATTTTTCCATTATTCTGGATTTCTAGTACGTTTTCTACCCCGATTTGTTACATGTTCACTGTCTGTATCATCTGATGATGAAGACATTGCTTTGTATATTTATAAGTGAGATCGTTATCAGAAGAGTCTCGAGTTACTGTTTTATGCATGTCTTAGATTTGCGATTAGTCGCAATACTAGAATGATGTATTGACTTACTATCTTGCACCTCGGATACCTCGCTGTCAACTGGTTCTTCTTCTATATGTTGTTCAACGCCTATTTCCCATTCATTGTTTTCAAATGCATCACTTTCTAGATTTACCTCCAGACATTCTTCTTCAATTTTATGATTTTCATAATTTTCATCATCGGCACTCAACGATTTAATATCTGACATATTTTCGATAATCGAGCAGTTCAGCCTCAGTTAGTGACTTTTGGTAAGACCACCACATATTTTCTTTGAATTACCTGTGAGTCACGATGCCGATGTTCGTTCAAAGGAACCCTCGTGTTTTTTCATTTTATATCAGAAATAACTATATATTTTTTTTCAGTATTCTGATTGTACTTCAGATGACAAAAACATCTACAACTATCGTTTGGCTAGAGGTCGACGTGGGATAGAAAATGTTTTTGGTGCTTTGGCTGCACGATGGCAAATTTACCATAAATCAATAAATGCTTATCCAGAAAATGTTGACAAGATTATTCAAGCAACGGTTTGTCTTCATAATTACATTAAAACTGAGGAGGCAAACGTACCATCAGCAAAGCGAAATGGTCATTGAAATCTTGGTACTTGGCGACAAGAAGTTTCAAGAAATTTATGCCTGAGACCTGCAGCTTCTCTGAGACGTTTAGGTGCAAGAAATGCTGGTCAAGATGCAATTGAATTTAGAAATTATATGAAAGAATATTTCGTTGGAATTGGAAGTGTCGACTGGCAAGTCGATCATGTCACCAAAACAAAATAGTTGTTTTTTTTCGTTAATATTCAGATTTTATTTAATGTAAAGAAGAACTTAAGGTGGCAAATACCAATGTTATTTGGCCATAAGAATAAACATCGTTAGAAACAGAGTCCAGATAACGTATGGTGCTGAAATTTGGATATAATATTATTTGAACATTTTTCAATAATACGGAGTAATTAGAGGTAAAAAGCATTCCAAATTTCAACACCATCCGTTATCTGTACTCTGCTTCTAATCGACGTTCATTCTTATGGCTAAATAACATTGGTATTAGCCACCTTAAAATTAAATTTTATATTTGTAAATCATTTTCTGTCATAATGTTGTACAGAATATTATTAATTGCCATCATGGCCTTTTCTGCTGCCGCATTACTCATATTGTTCAAAATTTCCCCAACATAATTTCCAAACATTAAACGCCTTTTACTTGTCCCAGAGACTGGGGCTTGTGCTGCAGTTATTGTTGGTCCCATAACATTGATGGTGTGGCTTCGGCAGCAGTCACCAACCGATCTAACATTTGCTGAACTTTGGTGGGTTCTGCCGGTATTGTGTTTTGTGATCCTTGTCCATGTCTCTTCATCACTGCTTCATGAAGCCGCTTTTAAAAGGCGGTTGTTGTCCTTATGTCGTTTCTTCTTCTACATCTGCTAAAGCAATTTCATCTCGTAAAAGAATTTCTTCTTCTATAATTGGCAGAAGCAGTTCATCTGATGAAATTTGCCTTTGTTGTGATTGTGATCCAGATGGTTCTGATTCCACATTTAGTTCGGAGCTTTCTGTGAACAAACTATCGTCGACAATTATCGAAGGAGTAATGTGTGACGTCAACGGTACTGGTAAATTTCCTAATGTTCTATGAAAATAAATATAAATACAAATAAAGTTTGATATACATAAATATTAACTTACTTTCTCCTTACTTAAACGGTGTCGAAGAAACTCAACACTGTCATCAATGGCCACGGTTGATACGTCAGAGCTCCTGAACCACTTCTAGTGAGTTCATCTATTTTAATTTTTTCTTTGCGATATTTTTCGCGCAAGAACTTATATTTTTTCATTACCACGTTGGCTAAAACCAATGCCAATGTGCAATTTAATGACGAAGCAATGACTTTTATCGAATTCTCCTTCATTATTTTATTTTTGTACGCCGGACTTGCTTTATTCCACAAAGCCGGATAATTCTCGAGAATCGTTACCAAATTTTCATCGAAATTTAAATGTGAATTATCCATCTTAGAATAGGTATATAAATATAAATGATATTTATAAAAAATGTACACTAACAACAATAACAAATAGAATGAGATGATCATACTAGATTCTACTTAAATGTACTACTACTAGTTACACTGAGAAAACTGTACGGTTTTGGAAAAATTTTTAGATTTTGACTACTTTCATGAAAGTTTCTTTTGTAATTTTACGTGTTGCATGCACCGATGTACACTATAATAATTTATGTAATGTTGTTTTATAAGATTTGTTGGTGAGTAGAATTATTGCTGTTAGATGCCGTATTGTTGATGAATGTAACTTTATAGACTCTGAAGAAGACCAATATACATGGTTGAAACCGGTCAGCAAATATAATAATAAAATAGCTTTATTTGTGTATGACCCAAAATACCCACTAAGATTCCATCATCCACGTCATCATAATTTAATACAGGGTTGAGAAAAGTTCTATCTAATATAATGGTTTAATTGCGTAGTGTTTTGTTTTAACCAAATTATGTATTAAAAACAATAGACCACGGTTTGATCTTTACTTTAATTTTTGTTAGAATTTAAAATTTTGATTGTTTTTTTACTAAAAATGTTATTATTAATATATTTAAATTTTCGGTCTTCTATAATTTTATAATATTTTTGTTGTTGTTATATATCATGTTATATATCGCTGAAAAGAGGATAAAAACCGCTATTTAAAAATATCATTTTCAACTATGGTTTCCATTAAAAAAAAACACAAATTTATGTTATAACTCTGAAAATGAGACAGATATTTAAAATCTCTTTAGCCCATTTTATTGATCTTAAAATAGTGCCTGAAGAAAGCGTTAACATTTTTTTGATAACTTGAAAAACAACCGAGATATCGACATTTATCGAAAATTCGAACTTTTGGCTATAACTGTAAAACAAAAAAAGATAGCGAATTCTGGTTTTCGCCATTGATCTTTTCTCGAAAAAAGAGATCGAGGATGCGCTATCCATTTTTTCATAACTCTTATAGTTACTGAGTTCCCCATAAGAACTATCGAAATTGGCCCACCCTGTACACGATCGTGTACTCAGGCCGGCCGGGGTCAGAAAGAGTTAATGTGGCATCGGTCCCATCACTAGGACCTATGCATATATCTTGCAAACAACTGGCTTAGAATTAACTTGTATGACCTGACCCATAACATTATTGGTAGTGGCAGTAGTAGTAACGTTATTAATACATACTTGCGTACAAGTCGCAGTGTTGTTATTATCAGTAGGCAAATTTGTTACCACAGGTGGAGAACCAACAGTTTTTATTTCTCAACTCGTTGGTCGTTGATATATCGAGAGTACCTATTTGTTCCACACTACGTATAGGGTAAACTAAGGTATATTCGTGATATAAGTAATTTCGTGATAGTTTTTATTAAATTAACCAAAATTTTACCTATTGCAGTAGAGTCGCAATTTTTGCACTAGTTACAGTAGAAATGCCGAGTGTGCAGTATTTGATATCATGCATTACAGATGACCAAAAATATATTTTGCAGTTTAGTTGGATTGTTTTTCTAAGTGGGTTAAGTATTAAAAACAGCAGTTTGATTTTTGTTAAATTAAATATTTTCTATTGAAGGTAAGCTTCTAAAATTTATATACATTATAGTGTTATGATTATTGAATGTTGCTGTGAAATAATTTTTAAAAATTTTATTATTTATTATAATCATTCAAAAACCTTAATTCCTAGCGCGGTTTTCTTAACTAATTTTGCATTGGTTTCACGTGTGCAATCCAGACGCAGCTATATTAATTTTTATTTCTATTTTACTGCGAGATTTAGCTGTTCTATATTTAAATTAGTAAAATATAGTTAAAAGACTTAACATTTAACGTAATACTATTTTGATTCAACATATCACGAAATTTCCTATTATAACAAAATTGATTAACGTTTTCTTTATGTAGCAACGGAATGCATAAAGGTATCGTAAAGAAAAAATATCAGTATCGCCATTATGAAATCTCAAAATTACTGGAAGCATCTAGATTGGTAAAAGAAAGGAATGTCGGTATTTACAATGCTAGTAAACTATCGAGAATACCATGAAGCACCTTAAAAGATTTTTTACCAAAAATTTCTGAAAATAATAGGGTCGTTTAAAAACTAAGAAGACCTTATGCTCTAACCGCGGCACTGGAAACGCAGTTGTATGACTTAACGAGAAGAACTAATTTCTTTAATAACACATTTTTAGGTGTGCATGTGTCACAAACAGTGATGATTCAGATTAATTGTTTTCAAAGGTTTGGTCTAAGTAGATACGTATTTCTTAAATAAACCATTTTCTATTATATATGTTAGAGGGGCGTAGTTATTAATTACCTACCCTCTAAACTCATTAAACTTCTATGATAATAAAGATCTTGATTTGTTAAATGTTTTTTGAATTATTTCTATTGAATTACTTGTACAGGATTTAAATTTGGATTATTACAATAAATTCATATTTTACAAAGTTCATTATTTTATTTAGCAATCATTATGAGGCTTACCGATGGGTCAGCTTCATCCATGTTATTTTCTTAGTCAAGTAATAATGCTTATTGTTATTTATTTAACAGATTGTATTAAATTCTAGGATGTTAATAAAAAAAAAAAAAAAAAATTATTTTATGAAAATCGTTGCGTGTTATCTTCGTAGTTTAATTATTCGAACTGATCTAATCTCTCTAATCAATAAGCTGATATGGTAACGGATGGTTTTTGTTTTTATCAAAACTTATTGATTAGATGAGAGAGATTACCTTATGTTATCGCATTCCTGATTTTGTTCTCAAATAATGGTGTGGCATGCCGCCACATATATAACAATATTTTATTAATTATTTGGAAAATTCACGAACTTACCTACGCCTTATCACGAAATTAATTAGCACAGTATCACGAAATAACCTTATTTAAAGTAACTCTCTTTTATCATTTTTTTGTCAAACAAAATGAAATTTGTTCGAAACAAAGCCTATAACAATCTATGTCCAAACAATAAAACTTTGCCACAAAAGTTTTATCATCGCAAAATGTCATAAGTACATTGTGATCAAAAAGTACCCGGAATTTGTCAATAAAACGGAAACGGTTCAATTATTCATAGATATTTGTTTCATTCCCTTAAAAGTTAATCTTCGTTGCTAATTTCGTAGGTCGATTTTGGAATCGCCTTTGGCTCCTTCTGCGAATTCTCCTTTATCGCCTTAAACGTCTCAAAACGCTTTCCGCGAAGTGGTAACCTGAGTTGTGGGTAAAGGAAAAAGTCACACGGAGCCATGTCAGGTGAATTCAGAACTTTCGGAATGGTATTTGTTATATCACGCTGGTGATATAAGGTTTTATTATATAAATAAAACTTCTTTTATTGTTACGCTTTTATTCGTATATAATAAAGTTGAGTATAATTAAATTTGGTTTCCAAGTTGATTTAGCACTTCTAGAAGGCCCTACTAGAAGAATCTACTGCCTTGCAGTCATGGTTGTGACGACTATGAGGTGTCAATCCCTCTCTCCTGGACATGCGTTTTTTAAAACATAATACATTATGTTACAGTATTAACTTTGTTTTTGATCAAATAGTTACGTAAAAGATGAGATGTGTTGCACATGTCGCGCTTCAACTCGTCGCAGGCCCAAAACATTGTGCATAACGCTCTGCACAGATCCGAACGAGTCACTAAGATCGGCTGTTATCTCTCTGATGCTCACATGTCAATCTTTGAGCACAATTTTCATAATTGTTTCAATATATTTGTTGGTCACAGAGGTGGATGGGTGACCGGAACGAGGAAAATCATCAACTGAAGCACGAGCCGCTTTAAATTCTTTGTACCACTCATAGGCTTGTGTTTTCAACATTGACGATTCTCCGTAGGCTACCGTTAACATTTTCAGATCTTCCACACATGATATTCTCTAAACATAAAATTTCAGGCTGACCTTTTGCTCAACACCAAATTCGACATAGCGAAATTCGCAGAGTACACCAAACAATGACCTAAGGTATATCATTTAATCCATAGAAATCAATCAGTAAATTAAAGTAAATAAATCATCTAAATATATTTATCAATTCAACGAAACAATTTAAAACTTTCCACTAATTATATTAGGTTCATTTAATCCATTTAAATCAATCAGTAAATTAAAGTAAATAAATCATCTAAATATATTTGCGAAATCAAGGAAACTATTTAAAACATTCCACTAATTATATTAGGTATATCATTTAATCCATTTAAATCAATCAGTAAATTAAAGTAAATAAATCATCTAAATATATTGAGATGTTATACGGTGACTACTTTAAAATTTGAATTATAAACAACAAAAATTGTGAATATGAAATATTCAATAAAAAAAAAGACTTTACAATTTTTAATTTAATTTAATTATTCAAAACAACAAAAATAAACAGTCAACACGAAATGCACGCGCACAAAAAGTTAAATGAGATTTATATCACCTATTTTCCCATCTGGTTCCAAAACAAACTGAAATCTGTCCTTTCTTTACTACTCCACAATTTCTCGACCACAGATGGTCTGTATTTTCTAAAACAATTTTGTTGACCAAAACAACAGACAGACGAACGTGGACCACACGTCGACTCTTCTTTACGGAACCAAAAATTGACACACACGTCTTTCCTCTTATTAGGAAACGAAAAATCTAAATTGTGCTATGCGTGGAACACGCGTCTATTCTCCTTTACGGATCCAGCACCACTAACTTTTTTATTAAATTTTGTTTCCCCGGTGATTTTTCTTTTTTCATTTTTGTTTTCCCGGTATATAAATTTTTTTACATTAATTTTGATTGAATCTTTTTTTTTTATTGAAATTTCTTTATCAAGTTATTTTTGAAAATGTCATCGCATAACCCCCTTACGCTTTTCAGAATAGGAAAGCTCCTGAATGAACACCGCAATATTTACCAATTCAACGAAACAATTTAAAAGATTCCACTAATTGTTTCTATGATTTGATTATTGTGTAAATCTTTAAATTATCTAATGTAAATTGAATGAATTACCCAATTCGATTATATGGCTAAAATTCATCGAATTTCTTTAAATGATTTCATATAATCTTTAGATGAATTTGCTAATCTTTTTTTTCTGTGCTCTTTACAAAGTTATTACCCACAAACTATCTGATCGATTGAGCTCAAAAGTGACATGTAAATAACAGACAGATGTACCATCCCAGAAAAAAATATATTTTGAAAATATCTTTTAAATTCGTTTAAATGAGAAATTCCGGGTACTTTTTGATCACAAGGTTGTTACGTATAAAAGCCCGTGTAACATTTAAATAGAAAAAGAAAATTAAATTACTTAATTGCTGGCTCAGTCGGAGACGGGTCGTTGGTGATAGCTTCTTAGTGAACGAAATTGTCGAATAAACTTTACAAAACTTCTGAAAAAAATGTTTAACAAAAAGAAAACAATGGTTGGTCAAAATAGTTTTAATGATCACAATATAAAACGGCATGAGCCTAAGAAAATTGATGTAATGTGATCGATCAACATAAAATCCCCCAATACTTAAAATTACAAGTACAAAATGTTACGGAAAATCCGTTAAATTGGCAATTACATTTAGCCATACTTAAATGTCTCTTAAATCGTCGCACCTTAATTATAGAAATATAGCGCATACACAATAAATCTAATACAAAAAGTACTCACTTAGATAGTTGATTCGATAATTTCGCTCGGCAAGACGACACAAACGAGAGTGATAGCTGAGTTAGCTACAGGTTGTCCCAAGATGCTGATCTTGTCGTCGGTTACTTATCGGTCCAAATTCGAACAACTTCGTTTCAATGACGAAGAAAGCTGAATACCTTTTGGTAATATTCGGCTTTGCAAACTTTCAAATTCCCAAGACTTGGTTTAAGAAACACTAAAGCCACATTGACCATGGTAGAAAAAGTTGTTAACTTAACTTTATTATTTATAGAACAATCGATTGTCGGTAATGGCTGTAACAACCTATCGGTTGAGAATTTTAATCGCGAGATCTCCAACATTTACTTTAGAACAAGCACTAACTGTCGCGATAGTCAACATTCGCATAATTAAGATAAAGGTCGTCAATTTAACTTAGATGTTGCGTTAATTAGAAAAACTTAGACATCCCGGTAAAACGAGAATGCCCTTAGCGCACAATAGGCACAAGTCCATTCCTGGACGTTCAGTAGGTAGGTTGCTTCACGTGCAAGCTTTGAAGGTATAATGATGGGGTTTTATTCGCGGTCTTACCCTCTCTTCGCTAATAAATTCCTATAAAATGTAGGCTGAAGCCTGTCGACGGCGGTGAGCCTTATCTCGAACCGCAAATGTTCGCAAACAACAGCGCTATTCAAAAGACGATTAAAAATAAAAGTTACGATTGCGCTATTTAATTTTAAAATAAAATAAATTTGAAAATTCAAGAAAGCAAATCGTAACAAGTTATAGTCAGTAATCAATAGAAAATTTGAAATTATCACGAATATACCTTAGTTTATTATACCGGGTGCTGAATCGAATAGCCGAACATAGGGAATTAACACGTAAAAACTTATTTATGCAAATTCCTGCTTTCCAAATTATTTTAGAGAAAAATAAATTATAAAAAAATAATGCAGAAATATAAACTACGTATGATAAAAGCATTAGATTTTATCTAACCTTTACTTATGGGGTTAAAAATTATTTTGAAATTAAATTGAATTAATTTCATGACTAGTCTGACAAATGAAAATTTTAACAATTCTAAAAGAATTTTGGACTTTCATCTTCGAATTTCATCTAGTTTCTACTTAAAGGGTCGAAAATTCTTTTAGAATTGTTAAAATTTTCATTTGTCAGACTAGCCTTGAAATAAATTCAATTTAATTTCTAAATAATTTCCTTGGAAACTTACATGGTCAGTTTGATAAATGAAAATTTTAATAATTTAAAAAGCATTTTTTGACCCTATAAGTAAAGGTTAGATGAAATCTAATGCATTTATCATACGTAGTTTATATTTCTGTATTATTTTTGTGTCTTTCATTTTTCTCTAAAATAATTTGGGAGGCAGGAATTTGCATAAATAAGTTTTTACGTGTTAATTCCCTATGTTCGGCTATTCGATTCAGCACCCGGTATAATATTTGCTTTTTCTAGTTTCTAATATTTTACTTTTGAATTTATTTTAATTGTTTTCATTTAATTTCGGTTTATTTTATTATTTGATTTTATTCCATTTGTTTGGATATTTATTTGATTATCGTATTCTTGCTTTTTCTAATTTCTAAGTTTTTATTTTCGAATTTATTTTAATTCTTTTAATTTCGTTTCAGTTTATTTTATTATTTAATTTTATGCCATTTGTTTGGTTTTTATTTGATTATCGTGTTTAAAATGGGTAAACATTCTAAACTAGATAAAAAAAAGGTAATTGATATTATTGTTCTCAATAATTTGTCGATTAAGGAGCTGTCCGAAACTCATTTAAAAAAAAATATTCAATTTATTCTGAACTATGTAAATTAGTAAATATTAAAGATACGATAACAAATCGAAACGCTTTGTATGCATTATTTAAAAATGCAAAGATTCTATACTCTCTGTATACAAGATTACAGAGAACTCTAATCTCAGTATTTCAAATGATAGCGCACCTATAATATCTTCAGTATCTGATCATACTATAACCAGTATGTTAGCATTTGAAAACGGAAACTCATTTCCCAAAACAGAATTGAAAAAAAATGAAGATTTTACATCAAATACAACATCTCCTTCTGTGCCTGCATGTAAAATTACAGAGCACTCCGATATTCTTATTTCAAATGATAGTCCAAGTGAAGTATTGCCTGACATTCCACTTGAAAATGTAAACCCTTTTCCCAATCCTGAATTGAATGAAAATGAGGATTGTACATCAGATGCACCTTGTAATAATCAGAATAGTTTTGTATTTTTGCTATCTTTTACAGCACCAATTGTTTTTGATAATTTCAAATTGTTGAGCAATTCCGATGCTAGACATCAATTTTTGCGAGAGGTTTTACCGAAGCATGGAATATCTTGCGTTCTGATATTTAAAGAACATCGCATAAATAAAGCAAAGTCGTCTAAAGTAGAATATTGTTTTTGCAAACATACCAATTGCAGAAAATTTAAATTAAACTATAGAATAAATTCAGATGACTTAACTATTAGCGTTTATTTTAAAGGTGTGCATTTAATTAATCATACTGAAGAATATTCGTATCAGCTCAGGGGTTATATGCGAGAAAAGGCCAAACTTCTGCTAGAATCAAAATTGCCAATTGCTGCTCGTTGCGACGATATAAAAAATCTTGATCCTGGTCTCTTTGACGAAGGAAACTGGCAGAATTTAAGGTCTTTGTCTGTTTACCAGAAAGCTAGATCGGAAGCGAAGTGCAAAAATGATCTTCATAGTGATGGTTTAATAGATCTTATGTATAACTCTTTTCGAGAAAATAGTGGTGAAAAATACATTCACCAACCTTCTGGGTCTTTACTAATTTATTTATATAGTAAAAAACATATTAATGCGCTAATCCAAAAAGGTCACCTATTAACTGTTTATTTTGATGCTACAGAATCTGTTGTAGCTCCAACAATTCACGATAACCGTCGTATATTATATTATGCGGCCGTAGTAAAAATTGATGGAAAAATTATCCCCATTGCTGAATTAATTTCTTCTCGGCACGATAGTGCCACTATTACTAGTTTCCTTATTAATTTAAAACATTTTATTGCAGTAACGTGCGGTAAAAAATGGCTTATTTTTGACACCATCGTCACTGATTGGAGCTTTGCTTTGATGACTTCAACTTGTCAAGGCTTCAACGAAATGACGTTGTATTCATATTTAAAAATTACGTACAGATATTTGACAGATCAAGTAGATGAGGATAAACTGTACTATATTGTTCAATTGCGATTATGTTGCGCACATTTTGTAAAAATGGCAGCAAATAGACTAACAAAATTAAAAATCAAGTTCGCAAAGTCATTTTGGAAAGTTTAGCGGTAGTAATGCTAAGTCAGAATTTAGAGACTCTTTCTAACAACTTGAAATATCTTACTATATTATTAACTCGAAGTAATAACGATAGTGTTGTTGAAGATGCTTTGCAAAATTTTTGCATTTAATGAAATATCGAATTTTAGAGAAAATGACAGTTTTGTTGACATGATCGAAGAAAATAATGTAGCAGTTCGCGGAAACTACACAACTTCACCATTTTTTTCACATTTTTTTAGAATATACGACAAAGTTATTATATGGTTTAGATGACGATAATGACTTAAATGATACAAATCACAATGATCTATTCAACACAAAAAAATATTTATAAATCCTAAGAATTTATTTTATATTTATTAAATAAATGCATGCCGTTCGCACCGTTATGGACTAATATCATGAACAATAGAAGATTCAGTAATTCTGTGGACGAGTGTTGGTTCAAAATAGTTAAAAAAGATATTTTACAATGCTAAACCAACATGAAAGTTTCAAGATTCGTTAATGAAGCTAGGAAAAGAATTGAAATAGATCTAAAATCTATTACTTTAAATATTGGTTTAAAACCAAAAAAAAACAAGAAAATAACAAATCAGTTGGAAACTGAAATAGACAACCCCTTAAAAATAGAAATGTGGAATTAAAGGAAGTGTGAAAAAACTATTATTTCTCTCAACGTCTTTTAGCCAAAGTGACTCAAATACCTATAACGACTACATGTAATAGTGGCAAACATGATCAAAATTTAGAAGCCGTTTTAAACGAAAATGAAGTTATGCAAATATGTGAAAATTCACAACCACATCCTCAACACCATGAGATGATCCAGATTTGAGAGCATTACAAAATGGACTGTTTTATAATTGCGATTACTACAATAATTGCGCTACGGTCGATATAAATTTCACTTTGGGAATTTATAGTTATTTTGAAAACAAATATTTAATATTTATATCAAATTGATATAACGGTTAGTTATTGTGTTTATGGGACTTCTTGAACCAAGAAAAATCTTAAATGTGGTATAATTTGGCACGGGAAAGTACTTAGAGTTATTTAAATATTTTTATAACAAAAATATAAAAAACCATTGGCGTAATCCTATATAATTATTTATAAAACACCGTTTTTATAATTTACATTTCCAAAAAATGAGATGATAAAGGCTATTTTGGTTGAAAAAGAGAAAGTGTTGGAATATTGGTCTCCAACTCGATCGTCACATTTGTATTTAAAACATTTTAGTGACTATGCTACGGCCTTGCAAATTATATCGATATCAACTCGCATTTAACACTTCAGTAGAGGGAGTGTAGGAGAAGCAACTCGCGCTACTACAGTGCGATGCGCTCCGTTCTTATAACGCGGTAGTGCTAATAGCGCGATTGCTTATAGCGCGATACGAGTGTATATCCCGACTATTAGGAGCCTATTACGTCATTCTTTCTGCGAATTTTATGTTTGAATTAATATTTGATACATGACACCTAACCGAGAAACACTATTAAGAAAGAAATTTACTCTTAGTTGTGCTAATTTTACCTTTTAAATTCCACCTATATAGAGAAGTTTTAGTGTTAAAAATAAAAACTAGTGTATAATTTTACACTAATTTATTTACCAACTACACTAAACATTTTACACGACAAAATTTATTACTGTGTACACTGTTAGACCAGCGAAGTAAATTATTATGACTTTTGGCACTATTGTCTGTGTTATCATTCTAGGTATTAAAGGTATACTAGTTTTTATTATAGGGTATTTGGCGTTTGTATAATTAAATAATATTTGTAAATCATATGGGAGATCTGTATTGTGATCATTTTTAATTTGTATTGAATTGAACAATTTAATTGCAATTTATCTATAAAAATAAACCATTTAGTTGAATACTTGTTTGTAATTAGGATACGTTATATTATATATTTTATTTTATATATACCTATATATATTGTGCTATTATTTTACACAAACTATTTTTTATTTTTATTTTATGAGTTTATTAAAACTGAACCCACGCTAACTCTGTCGGGGACACACTCTCCACTCAACAAGCACAGCTCCAAAAACAAAATTAATAATACCTCTGAAAATTTTATATACAAAAATAAACCCCTAAAGCCAATAATACTACCTCTGAAAAAAAAGTAAAACAAATCTGTACTACCAATAAAATTATTAAACAACGCAAATCAAATTATAATAATCTTAATAATTGCGAGCATTCACAGGTGACCAAACTATCTTGCTTTACAGTATGGTCGCCCCACTTATCAGCGCAAATGTGCACCATACAAAATCGCCGCAAACAAAAATTATTGAACGACCCTTTTTTTTATAAACCTCGCAAACTACAAAAATAAAAAAAAAGTCTAGCACTTAGCTCATTTCAAAAATGCTGCAGCGATGACCCCAAATCTTCCAATTTCCAAAAAAGAAAAAGGTAATACGGCAGCCTCCACAAATCCGTGCAACTCACGGCTCTTCTCGGAAGTCAATTCAATGAAATTCGGATGAAAACACACACCACTCCCAATTTGGGAAAAATTTCACTTTTCAAAAATATCCTTCTTGAAGGAACCAAAATCTCAAGATAAAACTCACGTGCCTTCCTTCTTCTCTTGCGCAGACGCCCTTTGCACTCCTTTTCCGAAAACGAATTATACAGGGCATCGTCAAAAACTAATTTTAAATTATGAATTTTAACTTTGCCCTGTAAGAAATAAAAATCAGAAGACATTCTCTTGTCCAGGAAATAACTTAAAAAGAATAAAATGCTCCCAGTGAACAAGAAATTATAATAAAAAAATGAAACCAAATATTAAAATTCAAAATATAAATTACCATACAAAAAATACAACAATATATATATATATATATTTAGATATATTATATTATTATATAGTTGATCATTATTTATCTGCGTGACTATAAAATCCGTGAGTATGAATCTGAGTTTGAGTACAACTACATAGCCACGTTGATTCTGCTATCTGGCAAATGAGTAACATACAGCAATTTTTAAGAACAAAATATTTTTCTGGTGAATTAAATGGATGGCTTCTAGGGGATTCTGGTTTTCCGTTACAACCTTGGTTACTAACACCCATTGAAAATGCAGCACCAGAAACTCTCAAAGGACGTTTCACAAAACTCCATTGTTTAGTAAGAAACACAGTAGAAAGATTGAATGGAGTGCTTAAAGGTAGATTTCGTTGTCTTTTGAGGCATCGTTGCCTGCATTATATACCACCAAAAGCGGGTAAAATAATATATTGTCATGTTTTTTTTTTGTATAAATTATGTTTGTAAAATGATTTATGTTTCATCCTGTAGAAGTTGTATTTTATTTTGAATTGTTTATGTTAGTAATTGTTTAATGTAAAAATTTGCTTTTTGATGCCGAAAGTCAACGCGTATGGACGCGTTGATAAACGCTCCGCAGTTTGAGTCCATATTTGGGCATTAGTTTACGAATTTGTGATTATTTTACTTAAAATAAAATTAATATTGAAAATTTATGAAGAATTGGTATTATTATTAGATATAAATTTGTTTTTGAAAATCCGAAACCAGGAGTTAAAAAATATTGGGAAGTTTCACCGCATTTAATGGTGCCGAAACCAGGGAGTTAAAAAATATTGGGAAGTTTCACCGCAATATGCATGTGCGGTGTTGCATAATATGTGTTTAGAACACAATTTAGAAGTACCTGAAAATATTTTGGTAATTGCCCGGAGATTAAGAAACACTTTAATACAAAGAATCTTTACATTAATTATTATGTAATTAATACAATATTCACTTATTTGATTTAGCCAATAAAGTTATGGCTCTTGCTAAATTATTGATACTACTACTAGATAAAGTATTTAATGAATTATTCACAGCTTGAGTGCTATTTTCAAAATTCCATACGATCCAAGGGACGGAGTGCTACAATTTAATTTTATAAAATTTATGAATCACAAACACTAGAAAAATAAATACTTTTTGGATTGGAGGTGATTCTAATTTTGTACTTTGATCTAAGTTTATATAAAACGCAGACGAAGTACTAGCTATCAAATAAAAAATAATATGAGAAACTATTACTCGATAAACTGAAAACTAAAAATTAACATTGTTTAAATCACTACTTATTTCTTCTATAGCGGCCAAACCTCTTCTATAGCAACCATACCTGCTTCTTCTATAGCAGCTATACCCGCTTCTTCTATAGCAGCTATACCCGCTTCTTCTAAATTTGAATCGCCACTAACGGATACCCATTCTAACAATCCCATTAATTTCTCTTCGAGTTCGTTCAAAGGTGCTTTATTTACACCACCACTGGTTGCATTCATTGACTGTTGATAATTTCGGGCTTTGCTTTTGACTTTACATTTATATTCGACAAAGGTCTAAAAACACAACATAGGTAAACATAAATGTAATTTATAATTTAGGCTAATACCTAAATAATTATACAACTTACTCTTTTCCACTGTTCAACGGTCTTCGTAGCCCCATTTTCATTGTTTAAACTAGATGTTAATTCCTTTCATTTTTCGCATAAATCACTTTTTTTCGTTTTGGTTTGTCTTTTCGACCATTATTTTATTGTTAAAAATATAATTAACCATTAAATTATACAGATTGATAGTGCATTTTTGGGATCGAATTTTTGCTTTTGGTAATTTATTCATGGTCACTAATTCAACTTATTATTTTTTTTCAAAATAATTTCAACTCGAAAAACTGATACAAAATCGTGTAACACAATACGAACAAATTAATTTCTAGGTTAATAAGAAAATAAAATTTATAAGTTATCTTTTTGTTTGAAGTTTATAATTTATAACAACTTTTTTAGAAAATTGCACCGAATAATTGAGTTTACAAAAAGTAATGTTATAGGTTTTATTCGTTTTCTTTTTTAACAATATGGATTTATCCGTTTTTGCTCGAATATGTATCTTTGAGCCAATTTTATTATACCAAATGTTTTTCCTGGAAGATAAGTACGGCAACGGAAAGCTGGCATACAAAATATATAAAAACGATATCCAATTCATTTTTTTACAGAAGTGGATTTATTCGGTTTTGCATGAAAGCTCCTCAATTATGACTTGATTTACGTTGATAGAATATGTTACATTTAAAATTTTTACCCAGGAACAAGTCAAGATAGTGTCTGTGCCTTGAAACTCGGCAGGTATTGTAATATTTTTGTACGTATCAAGGTTTTTCATTTGTTTTTGCTTACAAGGGCCTAATTTATGTTCACATTTTTGTTTAGAAAGTAGATGGAAAGCAAAAGTCATTTGATGTCGTTTTATTAACTATTCCAATATGTTTACTCTACTAGCTACAGAGTTTGCTATGTTTTTAAGCTCTCTTGTTTTGCTTCGAATCTTATAGAGGAATCATGGGAAATGAGCCAGGATTTCTAAATGCGAGACTATAATGTAGAATTACGTGATTTTTAAATTTTAAATTCATTTTAGTGAAATGATTATGTTTTTCGGTTAGATTTTCAATTATGGTGTGACAATTTTTTGGCTACTGTTTAGCAGTAACATAATCCAATAACTGCCTCATGGAAATGTATAATTCCCAAGCACAGTAGTTTTTGGAATTAAGTCACCAATTAAAACTCCAAAATAAACATGGAGAAACATAACATTTCAGCTGACGACATTCGGATTTTGTTGCTCTTCAGATGTTTTGGTTTGATGATAGGTGGTGTGTTCCTTTCAAATCCATAATTAAAACTTTTTAAACGATTATTCAGCACATTTAAAGAAAATAGTTTTTTGCCAATGCAGTCCCGAATAATGAACACAAAATCTGAAATGCATATTCCTTCCAAAATATCGTGCATATAATCAACTGCCCAGTTAGTTGTCATAATATGAAAGTTAGTGACATTGTGCCAAACACACCACTCCTGAATACCACTATTACGGGAATCGTTGATCTTAGTCTTTTTTATAATTATTTACAGTTCTAAGATCTTCAACATATTCTTTACATTGCTTGTGTCGCAAATTATCACCCAAAACAAGTCCTAAATCAAAATAAATTCTTTCCCCTTTAATAATTTACCAGTAGAATTTAAAAGATTAATTACATCAAATAAACATTTGAGCATCCGTTTCTTTCCAAATTCTTTTAAATCAGTACCTACTTTTAAATAGTAAAGCAACAAAAGTATTTGACAAAGATTGAAACTCGAATTCCGGCATGTGAACCTAAAGGGTTACCCGTTTCAAATTCATCGAAATATATGAAAATTGGAATGATTATTGGATCTTTTTGATAATTATTGATTAATTTACTTCTCCAAAAATCTCCCTGTATAAAATTCCATAATATATTCTCATTATTTAATAAACTAACAATATACATATTTCTTGGTAAGTTCAAAAAGTTCAGTATTTATTTATTTAATGGTTTAGACACACACCGAACAGTTGTAAACTAATTATATGGAGTGTGTATAAACACACATATTGTTTTCAAAGAAACTTTACAGAGTCTCTGGGCCCTGTTTCATAATGAAAATTTACTAATATTATTAGTCTTGTAATTTGTAATTTGTAAAATTTGGTTTCATAATGGGAAAGTACAATTCTACAAAGTACAAGTTGTATTATCAAAAATATTAGTAAATTATACAAGTCTCTGTTTCATAATATTAACTAATAATATTAATTTTTTTTAAATATTAGTGTTCACTAATATAATTTATACAAGTATTCGTTTACCCATATTATCAAAATATTAGTAAAGTACTGTCATTATTTTGCATTGTTTTATTAAGTTTTTTATCGAAATTTGTAAGATAGAAGTTTGGGATGTTGCAAGATTTACTTTTTAATTCATCCAGTGACGAAGAAGAGGCTGTGGCATTTAATCGGCGTAGGAAAATGTTTAGAAGTCGTATAAATTTTGGTTTTGAATCATCCTTGGAATACAATGAACGGTTTAGGATGTCTGCTACTAATTGGAGATGTTGTTGCTAGAAATAGGGACCCTACTTGCACATCAATCCAAAAAGGGTGGGGCATTGTCTCCAACAAGCAACAATTATTAAGTGTAGTCTTACACTGGCTTGGAAGTGGCAGCCAGTACCATACAGTGGGATATATGCACGGAGTTATGCAGTACTTTTGGGAGATTCAGGCTAACCTCTAAAATGCTGGCTCCTGACACCTCTGCACCACGATCCTAATAATGAGGCCGAAAGAAGATACAACTGTAGACTTAATACAACTAGACAAGTAATAGAACGAGCATTGGGAATACTAAAAGAAAAATGTCCTTATTCATTTAACCCCTTGAGTACTATTTAGGAAATTACTTAATAAAAACACTTTCCTCAAGTTTACTTTATTGTCAATGTGGACTAGGTTCGACCGGACCCGGTCTTCCTCAGCACATTCCTACAAAAAAACATTTCGCAATTTCTAGATTTTTTCAAAATAATTTAACCGCCTTGGGGAATTCTTACCGTCAATTAATTTACATTGAAACAAAACACATTAAAAGCACTACAAAAAGCACGTCCAAACCTACGAATACAAAACAATTCTTAATAAAATATTATTATTATTATTATTATTATTTATTTATTAACTATACAATAACAACTATATTCCTATACAGCAAAAAGATACACACAATATTAAGTACAGTTAAATGGAATGCAACTCAGATTGGTCAGAATCCTGCCATCTGTTCCACCGCACATCCCGAAGATCGTATGTACATCGCCACCCGAACTGCCATTGTTCATCCCAGAACTATACTGAAAAAATAGTACAACTCAACTCGTCACTCGCAAGCCGCACGCATTACTATATTTATATATTATAATAAGTACCGCATGCCCCATAATACCAATTACATTGTTGAAATCATCAACATCTAAGAAGCCCACTCACCCCTCCTAAGAAGAGACTTAAGCTCTTTTTTGAATAAATAATAAGCACAACGTTTGATGCTCTCAGGAATTCTATTTAAGACAAAAGAGACCTGGTAGGAAAATGACCGTTTGAATATTTCAAGTCTGTGCCTCGGTATTGACAATATGTTTTTCCTTCTGATGTTTATATTGTGGACATCAGTTCTAAATCTAATCCTATCATAGAGGTAGTGCGGCGTTTCAGTATTAATAATTTTGTAGTAAACACAAGCAGCATGCAACCTTCGCCGATCCAGCATACACAACCAGCCAGCCTCCCCAATCCTATGCGAAACTCTTTCTCTTCTTCTGAGCCCATATATAAATCTAATACAAGAATTCTGCACTCTCTGTTTCGACCCCTATCCAGTGAGTCGAGACAGGGGTGATAAACTACGTCACTATAATTAAAATTTGAGAGTACTAACGATTCACAGAGAAGAATTTTAAGATTTCTATTAAGAACATGTCTGTGAGAATATAGTAATTTTAGTGTGGTATATGATTTTTGCACTAATTGTTTAACATGAGGTCTGAATCTAAGTTCAGAGTCCAGGGTGACTCCCAAGTTTTTTCCCCTTGGTGAGATTGGCAGTAAGACATTGTTAATATAAATTTTAAGTTCTGGTTTAGCATCCTCACGCGCCCTTTTACTACCAAAAATCATGACAGAACATTTCGATGAGTTAATGTAAAGTTTATGCTTTTCGGATGCAGCGATAAGTCTTTTCAAGTCATCATTAATAAGCACAACACTCTGTAACAGATCACATGGCTTAAATGAACGGTATATCTGAGTGTCATCCGCATATATGTGAAACATGCAATGTTGAAGACCAGTGTATAACATAGATGTATAAATGATAAATAGGACAGGCCTCAATATGGAACCCTGAGGCACACCAGAACTAACTTTGGCAAATTCAGATGATAAGGTATTTACCGAAACCTGCTGCCACCTTCCCCGTATATAAGCTTCAAAAAGCGCCACAGCACCCACTCCAAGGCCAATAAAATGCAAAATAGAGAGCAACAATGTATGATTAATAGTATCAAATACAATATAAAATACAAATTCAACAGCTAATTATTTTCCAATGTAAGCTGATTGCAATTTCTGTTTATAAAGTTGAAGTTCAAACACAGGTGATCTTGTTGTTTTTGGATTCTTCTGATTTCCAGTATCTCGAGGAGATCTAGTTTTCTTCCTTTTTTCTCATTGTGAACCAGTGCAATATCTTTTTCGCCGAACGTGTGTCCTGTCTCCAGTAAGTGTTGTGAGACGGCCGAAAATTTATTTTTATTTCTGTGTTCCGTTATTCTAGTTTGAAATTTTCTTCCAGTTTGCCCCACGTACGATGCTTTGCATCCCCCGCATTGTATCCTGTATATTCCGTTTCTGTTCATTTTCGGGATCTGATCCTTGTTGTTGAAAATGTATTCCCTCACTGTACCTGTACTCTTCATAGCTGTATAACTCTTGTAGTGCTTTTAATGTGTTTTGTTTCAATGTAAATTAATTGACGGTAAGAATTCCCCAAGGCGGTTAAATTATTTTGAAAAAATCTAGAAATTGCGAAATGTTTTTTTGTAGGAATGTGCTGAGGAAGACCGGGTCCGGTCGAAACTAGTCCACATTGACAATAAAGTAAACTTGAGGAAAGTGTTTTTATTAAGTAATTTCCTAAAAATGTCCTTGTTTGAATCACCTTAGATTAGATTCTACCTGCGCTGGAGCAGTTGTAAAGTTCTGCTCTAATCTATGCAACTATGCAAGAATAGGAGAGGATAGCATGGAAACGTTTGTTGTGGACGAAGAAGAACCCCTACATAATATGGAAGATTTTGAAGAAGAACAAGATTTGGAACATCCCTCAGCAAAATAAGACAACAACAAATATTAAATTCTATGCAGTGAAAATAAAGAAAATGCAGTTTAATAAAATTAACGTACGATATAATATAAAGTTTCCTCATAATCTAATAAGTATATTATATATTATGTAGGTACATTATCAAATTTAACTAAAATTTTTTTGTAATTTTTTTGTACGGCCTATTCAATGATAATGCTGTTGGCATTTAAAACATCTTCGTTGCTTTCACTGCTAATATTTTTATTGTGTACCATCGCCATCGTATGATTTTCTTCGAATATGTCTGCAGTACATAAACTTGTTGGTAATCCCTGTTCGTACTCTAATTTCCTGCACTCCAGCTTACTTTTGTATATTTGAATTTCCAGCAGTTTAATCTGGAGATTCCTTTTCTTGTCGAGTACATCAAGTTTGTCTGTAAAACAATAAGCTGTAATGGAGTGCTTTACAATCTACTAACAATCCGCTGTAGACTGTAGATAGACAGAAAGACAAATAGAAAATGGGCTTGTGATAACACTTGTGATAATAAATACCTATTGCTTTTTGTGGGACACATATTTTTGATTTTGGTGGATGTGAGGTAGCTGTGATTGTACATTTTTCAGATTCTTTATCAACGGCTGTTGGATTTTCGTCCAGAACAATTTCTTCGATTGAAGATTCCGTGACATCAAGTCCCGTGATAGCCGGCGATTCCTCACCAATTATGTCGATTATTTCGTTGTCGACATCGGTCAGGATTTTATCTGTCCCTCCACTGGAACCTGTTGTATTTACGTTATACAGCGTTAAATAAAAAAAATTTCAAAAATAGAAATAATAAATAGGTACATTAAAACTAAATTACTGTAAAACTTTTTGGGAAATTGGACCCAGTTACCTACAGTAGCTAATTTCCGCACATTTGGCCACCAAACATCTCTTAAATAACTCCAATGTTTATTGGAAGGAGTTACTCCAATTGATTGAGCATAAATGTTAATTTCTTTCCAAGCACGCACTTTATCGTCTTTGGTCAACTTTTCACTAAAAGCACCAAATAAAAGTCTTTTCTTATCTTTAATTTTCGATAAAACACAAAGCTTTAATTTGTTGTTATTGCACATCGATGTTATAAGTATAATAGTTGTAACGAGATTATTTATTATTTACACCAGCTAATACAAAACACCTCTTGACATACAAATAATATTTCTTCAATTACTTAAAAACCATACCAGCCAACTAGAACACAACGCACTTAGCTGTTACAACGCCATCTATCAATACTTAAATAACCTAACGTGTTCCCATTGTTTAGGCCCGGCGCAAATTGAACCCAACACATGTACAGCCCATGTACATCCCACGCGTGGACTATTTTGTAGAACGTGGTTTGAGACGGAGTGCCGCATATTAAACCTATCCCACGGCCAGTCCAGTTCCCGCTTGTCTTCGCGTGGGTCCAGTTGTGCTTGCAACACAGTTTCGTGGATCGTGGGTAACTACTTTCGTCTAACCTAACCTAACCGAACACCTACTTTTGTCTGTGTGAACAATTTATTTACTAGAAAATGGAGAAATTAATTGAAATGGTTAGAGGTTTTCCTGTGTTATATGGTACTAGTCATGAAGATTATATGAGAACAAAACTAAAGGATGATGTGTGGGAAATACTCATTCGTTTTACTTCTTTTTCTATTTTTATTGAGTAGGTCCAGCATAATAAATCTTTCTATATCCTCAGATTCAGATTCTAAATCGAGAAGAATTTGCTGGCTTGATGTCATCTTGCATACTGGGAGATTTGAGTATGAGTCATGGGTGTGTGCTGTGTTCAATATGCGCTACTATTCAAAAAACCTGTACTTGAACTGGGTTTGGTCACGCGTGGGATGTACATGTGCTGGGTTCAATTTGCGCCGGGCCTTAATCCCAACAGTTGTTGTCCGCTCGTTTTCCCAATATATCTTTGCTTTATAATAAATTAAACTTAACAAAGAAAAACAATGACAACGATAATTATGAATTTAAATAAATAAGAAACTATTATAAAAAAGGTAACACAAAATAATTTATTATTGACGACTTTTAATACGTATTTGATCAAGTCAACTTTAGAATAATAACCGCCTTGCCGCCGCCGCCTCGATTCGAAAGCTTGTACTTTGCACTTGTATAAACCAGGTAATACTATTAGTGTAGACTATGGAGTGTAGAGGTAAGGAGCAACCACTCCATATAAAAAAAGTGTCCGTAAAATCGTGTCAAATAAGAGGGCGCTAGTGTAGCAAAAGTTCCAAATTTAAAAGTTGTTAGGTTATGAAAAAATTAAACATGCGCTTTGGGAAAGCGGCGTTTTCAAAAAATTCCTGAAATAAAATTCTCAAGTCCCAAATTCTAGATACGACTTTTACTCTTAACAGGGCAGTAAATTGAAGTAAATAAAAATGGAAGTTTTGTTAAATAGAATATATTTATTACTGGAATATATAAAATATTTTGTTAAAATCGATAAAATTCAGAGGAATATACTTTAGATGTCATCGTCGTCAACTGACACTGACACTTCTAATGACTCCCAAAATTTAAATCGATCTGTGGCATACTTCACTTCATTGGTAATCGCCAACTTCAGATCTTACCCTTATTGCTTACCAGCGCCAATCTGGGTACTTATTGAACTATTTATTTGACGCGTTTCTATGGACACTTTTAAATTTTTTTCCCATTAGAGTGGTTCCTCCTTACCTCTACACTCCATAGTGTAGACATTTGTTTATGGAACAGAAATTATTAGAGCTAGTAATTTGTAACTTGTACTTTTTAACTAATAATATTAGTACCATATGAAACAGGGTTGATGGGAATAAATTTCACATAAAAATTAACTGCTTTAAATGTTTTTAATAAATTAACTCTCTTTGTACGCATTTTGGATCCAAAAAATACATTTTGAGCTTCAATGTATAAATTATTACATTTAAAAAAATTTAGGCATTTATGTTCACTTGAAAATTACTAGTATGTCATTAATTTGTTTCGTCTCTTCAAAGGAATTTTGATTGAATGTACTAAATAAATCTTTTAACATGTTCAGTACTGGTTCATATTGTAAATTGTGGACATTATTAATAATTTTGTTAACTGTTTTCCTACACAATGATCCGTTTTTCTAAAGTTCCAATATAAAATGCGATGAATTTTGAAAATCAAAGTTGAAAATCTGCTATCCCAATTAGTTTGAAAATTACTCCCTCCTGTATCTTCACTAACATTTACTGACATTTTATTTTCATTTGTTTCACTTACATGCAAAAGTATGTCTTTTGTACAATTACTAGTCAAATTTTGGGATTCATTTTCATTAGCAACATCTGTGGCGTGGGCATTGTTGTAATGTTTTTTATAACATTTTGCTGAAGAAAATTCACGGTAACATGATTGCTACCACATAAAAATGACCGGTAATTTTTATGAAAAATGTCGTAATGGACTATAAAAGCCTGCATTGAATTATAAAACCGGCCACATTGTTTGCAAATCATAATTATTATTGTCTATTAAAATCAATATTGTTTAAAATTGCATCGATATCCGACTTAACTGCACTAACACATACAAACTTTATATCGTTATTTGTTTCTATACAATAAATATGTTTTTGTAAGTACATAAGTATATACCTGCTCGCATTCACGCGGATATTTGGCATTTACGGCGAAAAAAGTTTTGAAGCACAAATCGACACACTTAACAATTGCTTTTACATTAAATATGTATCTATTGATGTTTACTGAAAACCTGAGTGGCTCTTCGATTGGTCCAACAACAAAAACTAATGGCTGCTCAGTGATTTTTAATCTAGCAAAATCTTTCATCAAAAAAATAGATGTAAGCGATAAAATAAGATTTGAAAAACTTACTATCAGTAGCTGTTTCGATTTTTATATTTTTTAAAATTGTTTTTATTATTGGGCAAGTTTTTCTCTGGTCAATTTTTATGATAGCTTCACTTACTGTTGTCCATGCTTCATACAATTTGTTGCAGGAATTTGGGTGCATGGACGTAAAATCATTTTCCAACTGTAAAAGTATTTCAGTTGTTAGTTGTAATGCAATATATTTTGCAAAGTAGTCTTCTATTTTCAGATCTACATTTGCATTAAACTGAAATAATCTGTATGTCCGACTCTTTTCCCAATATTCCTGAACTTAAATGGTGCTTGGTTGTGTTCAAGCCAGCGAGATAATTCTTTTGCACCTTCTTCTATGGGAAGAATATTATTTTTGGCAATTGGTTGAAGATTTCGTTTCTTCGGCAAAGAAATAATGTTCAATTCTCGATATTTACGTCTTGTATTTACATATTTGTCCCATAAATTCCGTGGTTTCCAATAGATTTTCCATAATATTGTCTTTGTAACCTTTCACAAAGTAAGTATTTGGACTTTCTGTTGGAAAAATGTTGGTTAATTGTTCAGCTAAAGCTGCAAACCTTGCACCTTTGCTTTTTAAATTCAAATTGAATTCTTCGTACGGCAATTCATTACGTGCGATTCTTATATTTTAGGCAAGTTAAAGATAGTTTTTTATTTCGAAAAGCTTTATTAGTTAATACAGTTTTATATTAAAAATACATCACTCAAATTAATTATGCAAAGTGTGTATTTAAAATACCGTTTTATATTTAAAATATTTTAAAGCAGTTTTATTATTATTTATCCGCGTCATTTGTAGTGTAGGCGGCCGGCGGCGCGGCGAATTCCGAACGTCAATCGCCGACCGCCATTAAATTAAATTGCAAAAATCCGAAATTCTTAAACGGCCATCGCGGCCAAACCATACATTTTAGGTGAAAAACGCAATTGATGAATAGGGTCTTTTCACATTTTTTAAAAAGTATGCAGGAGGGTAGTTAAGTGACCACATAAGCTAAGTAACATTAAAAAAAAATTTTTGAAAGTCTCACGTCTGAGTAATTTTGTAATGAAATTTAAAATCAGATATTTACCGCGTAAACGGTTAAACACAATTAATGCTCTGTTGCTATAGTAAATACGTCATTGTTCGTAATATAAAAATCAACATTGTATAATATATATCGCATATTTGTGATCAGTTTTCATTCGTATTTCTTGTATTTGTGTATGATTATACTGATTATTTTGTTTTATACATTTATGTTCGAGCATAACTTATAACATTTATGTTAAATAGACAAAAATGCGTAGAATACAAAATAAGTCGTGTTTTGTGCCACATTGTAAAAGTACGACTGCAAATACACCCGATAAAATATTTATCACTGTGCCACCTAAACTTTATCATAAAAGAAAATGGTTTAAAGCAGTCCAATGAGATGCACCAAAGTCAAAAACAGTATATTTCTGCTGTCCATATTGATGAACCAAGCATCAGCGCTGTCGTAAATGAATCAGAAATTACTATCTTGGGAGATAATGACTATAACAAATTTTCCAGTCTTGGCCACTACAGTAGTACCACCTTAAACTAGAAGTATTCCAGTACAAGTAAAACCGTCATTTTGTAGTAATCGTGTAATATTAAAAGTAATGTGGAACATATTGTTACTTCACCGCATAAATCTGTATTGAAGCAAGATTTGAGTACTTATCCAATCAAATACTCTCTATCTAAGAGTTTATCATTTTCCCAACCGAGTAGGAGTAGCGATAAAATCTGTAGAATGTAGAATCTTAGTTCTTTGGTTGTAAGCACAACAACTGACAGTGATTTTAATAAAATCGCATTTCTACAAGGCAAAAAAGATGCATAATTGGAAATGTAGAAGGTACTTGTTTGTTAATAAAAACAGACTAAAGACTTATACAGGTATCCCGAATCATTGATTTCCATAATTACATATACGTATTATCAAATTTCTCAATAAAAAATCGAAAAAGAGTAAGGATAATTTAATGTTAACTTTTTGATAAATTCCATCACCATAAAAATGTTAACTGATGGTAAATTATTTGATGACTCTTTCACAAACCCTTCTGACAGCATCCTTAGTTAAAAACACACCAAAACGAAGTAAATTAGAAACTTTCCAAAAAACCAAGCACAATACGCTGTTTACACATATGAAAAAACAATATTTTTGGAAAACATTGACGTCACGAATGACTTGATCAATCAGGACCGTTTTGATTTTGATTTGAAATGGATCATTTTAATGCATCTTTAAAAGCCTAATTAAGTGTTAAATAGTAAAATATATAGATTTTTAATATAATTATGCCAATATACTCACTTTTATTTATATAATAAAGCACAAATTAATTAAATACGAATTTAGTGAAAACACCCTATTGAAATTTTAAACAAATTAATAATTTTTAAGTCGATTTTGGATTCTGAGATTGTATTCAGTGCCATCTATTGTATCCTTTCAACTATTATAATTGGCTACCTGGCGGTGAGGTGGCGCCAAAAGACTGTTTTCAATTTTAACAAGGCAGTTTCCCTTCAATTTATATTCTATTCTATGAGTCCAACGAACAAACCTAAAATAAATTGCATCGTGTCAAGTAAAATAAAATCCTATAAGAATTTAACTGAAATAATTAAATTCTAAAATACTATAATTATTATTGTTTTCTATGCATTTTATTAGTAATTCTGCCGGCATTGGTAATAGAACCACTTCCGCGTAACATCCACTTTCAGTGTTACGATGACATAACCTAGGTAATGCATTTTAAATAACCTAGCATTTTATTTTTTAGTTTGATCATCGGATTGAAAGTTAATATAAAATTCGTTTTATTAGTGTTTTACAGAGTACTCCAATAATATTTAATTAATTGTTTATCCTCCTGATTAATAATCAGGATATTACTAAAAATAAGTTATATCTTTGAGTGTTGAACTCTTAGAAGTTTGTTGTTGTGGTTATAAGTTTGCAGTGAATCGAATAACAATAAATTGGTATTTTAATGATAAACAAAAACTGAAGCTGAATATTTTTTTTTGAGGTAAGTGAAACTATTATTTGCGGTTACTTTATTTTCTGAATAAACTTGTTGAAATACTCCTAGGTTAAAGCAAATAAATATCACAGAATCTACTTTTTCCTTCAACAGTATACGATATTTCTATAGAAAATTTTTTACAATAATTATTTACCACAATCGAGAAGTACATCACGAGGCAACAATATGTACACCACGATTCTAGAAATTTTGTTCGACTAAGAGTTATTCGACTGCTTTCGTTTGACTTTAAATTTTATTCAACTCAACATTTTAGTGAATAAACATTTGTCCGACAATATTTTAAATTGCAACGCCACTTTAATTTGTAGTATGGTATGTATTTATCTATTTAAATCATAGTGAATTTTGTAATATTTCTCGAATAAATGGTGAGTCGCATAAATTTCATGTCAAACAAAATCAATCGAATAACTGTTAGACGAACAAACTTCCGGATATGAAGTTTATATATTGATATTATACTTACTTTTACCAGAATTTTCTTATATCTTCTGAACATTAATTTCTTGCTCCGTGACACCAAGTCCTTGTGGTTACTTACTCCTTATGTACAATATATTGCAAATAGGGTTGCAAATATTTAGATAATCACTATTGTGAAATAAAAATCAAAACAATAATTGAAGACACAAGTGGACGAAGGTGTTATGTTACAAAACCATAGTTTTGAATAATCTTGAGGTAAAGTTTTTGTGATGTAAATTTTTTCCTGATAGTTGTATATAATTGATATTGTGTCTAGGTAGTTACTAGAAGTCACCAAATTTTATTTGTTGACGATCTATTAATATTAACTCAAATTGGTAATAGTTATAAATAAATATATGCACATAACACCTTCATCCATAATTGGGTGTTTCAAAAGTAAAGCAAAGGAAGTGTCAACTAAAATAAGTTTATTAAACATCGAGGAAAGTATATTTATTGATAAGAAATATATACAAATATTATTTTGCAAATAGTGTTTCATAAAAATATCTTTACTCTGGCTTTACAAATTTGAGTTGTTCATTTAAATTCATTCTTTTTTTTTCGGAAATTGTACCATATTTTTCGAAAAATCGATTTAAGGTGGCAAATACCAATGTTATTTGGCCATAAGAATGAACGACGATTAGAAACAGAGTACAGATAACGTACGGTGCTGAAATTTGGATATAATATTATTTGAACATTTTTCAATAATACAGAGTAATTAGAGGTAAAAAGCATTTATAGTTAAATAAATTAGATGTAAAAAGCATTTATAGTTAAATGCATTTTATAAATGCATATAAATAGCATTTATAGTTAAATGCTTTTTACCTCTAATACTCTGTATTATTGAAAAATGTTCAAATAATATTATGTCCAAATTTCAGCACCATACGATATCTGTACTCTGTTTCTAATCGTCGTTCATTCCTTATGGCCAATAACATTGGTATTTGCCACCTTAAGTGGACATCATTTGGTGGATTCTCATTTTTTTTCTTTTTAGAATAATGACTTTTTTAAAGGGCATTACTTCGTCGTAACATTGTTTATAAAAGTATGAACCATATTTTTCAACTCGGATCCATTTGATTCCATCACGAAATCTAACTGCTTTGTTTACAACGTCCTTTTTTCTATTTACTAATCGAAGCTTGTCAGGTAACTCAGAAATTTTTTGGAAATGTGGGGTCATGTCAATAACCAACCTTATTCTTCCTGCTTGCTTTCGAAATAATTTCTCGATATGTGTCTGGAATATACACATGGAATATGTTTCCTCAATACTTTTTCAATTCTTCCAAAATCTCGATCAGAATCTAAATTGCAATGTCCGACTTCGGGAAATTTATGATCTATACAACGAAAGAAGCCTTTAAGAATGAGGTACTGGTATAGGCAAATCATGTGAAAATTTTTGTTCTGACCAGCACAAGAGTCAGACCCATGATACAATAAGGTTTAGAGATATTATGATACTATACGATACCATTTTCGTCCGTTCTGCGCATGACGTCATTTGGCCAGTAAATGTATTGCATTCAAATAGGTATTTGGCGGTATTTGGCAAATAATGAAAATGTGTGATTATTTTTTACTTTAAATCAGAAAATTATACATGTTCGAGTAAAAAATTTCATTTTTATTAAAATTTATAACTACAGTGTGGAAGGTTGAAACTGTTTTAAGTTTTAAATGAACATTTAATTGGTCTTCTTGAAGATTTTCTACCTTCATTCAAATTTCTCACCTTTCTCTTTGATGCAGGCTCTGCATCGCTTGAAAAAGTGTTTGCAAACAGCACGCACTTGATTTTGCGGCATATCATCCCAAATTTGTAGTAACACTTTCTTGAAATGGTTTAAATTCTTAACTTTATACTTGCCTAATTCTTGCAACATGTAGCCCCATACATAAAAGTCCAATGGGTTCAGGTCCGGACTGAAAGCAGGCCATTCTTTTTTATCAATAAAATCCGGAAAATTTGCCTTGCAATAATTTTGAACGATGAATGCTTTATGGGCAGGTGCAGAATCTTGCTGGAAAACAAAATCTTCATCGCCATGCAGTTCCTTACTCTCTGGTTCTATTAAATTTTTAATTACATCCCTCAAATAGTATTCCTTGTTGATTTTGACTCCTCTGTCGATGAATTTCAGCGAAAATTTCCCTTTTTTGGAGATGGCAACAAAAACCATTACTGCAGAGGCATTCTGGTAGCGGGGAATGCTTCTGACATTTCTGGGAATGTCCGATAAACTTGCTGCATACACCCTGTCGTTTTGTTTATTCAGGGGACGTTCTAAAGTGAACATTTCTCATTTGAAAAAATAATATCGGGACCACCGTGCCGCTTCAGTAGCATTCGGCATCTTTTCACTCTTTCTTCCTTGTTTTTAAGGGTAAGTCCAGCAAATTTTTGTTTTCTGTAGGCTCTTAACCCTAAATCATCTTTTAGCAAAGATTGCATGGTATTGTGAGACATACCGATCTCCTTAGCCATCTGACGACCAGAACGGGCCGCATTTCTTCGAATTCTTTCTCTCACAATCTTAATTACTTCTGGAGTTCTTTTAAAGCGTTTTTTGCCGGTTTTTTTGGCTGGAGTAGCTTCACCAGTCTTTCTGTAGCTTAAAATAGTTCTACTTACAAACATTTTGTTGACTTTCATATGCGATAACTTCTTTACAAAATCAGGCTGGGGAATTTTTCTTTTGTACAGAGAAATTATCATTTCTCTTACTGGATTTAAATCCTTCTTTTTGATGGAATTTTTCATTTCGCTCGCACCAAATGCCAAAACTTGTTTATATATAGATGACAGAATGTCTAAATGTCAATTTCGGATCAGGGTGCTTACAAATTGCAGGGGTTTAAAAATTGGTAACAGTTTCAACCTTCCACACTGTACAATGAAACTAGTTAGGTGATTATAGTTATAAATTTTAATAATAATTTAATTTTTTACTCTAAGATGTATAATTTTCATCAAAATTTAACCTTTCAAAAATTTATATCTTTATTATTTATTAAATTTATTATAACTATTCAAATAAAACATAAATTCAAGAGAGAAAGGTATATTGGAAATGTTGACTTTTAGGTAGTATTCAATAAACTAGAAAAGATTTTAAATAAAATTTTATTTATTTTTTATTTTAGCTTATCTGCCTTTCTTTTTTATTTACTACGAATCTTATCAGCTAACTCATTATTTAACTGTCGCATTCGAAAAAACATCCTAGACCTAATAAATAATTTTTTGGCATCCTCATAACATTGTACGCTACTACTTCTGTCTAGCAAGTTTTTTAAATAATTTTGTTGAAATTAAAATACCGCTGGAATTAACATCATCAAAAATTGCTTCCAGTTGTTCCATATGAGCCATAAAATCTGTTGATGGTTTACTTAAGCCACCTTCACTGCAATGGTCAATCCAAGAGAAAGACGACATATTAGCACTTGTTATTGAGCTGCTTGGCTCTTTCAGTCTGTGGCAAATGCAACCAGCCAAATTTTCTAAACTGTCATAGACAACTTCAGTTAATTCATTCGAATCGAGCTCTTCGTCTCTTAGCTCTTCACCTTGCTGGATTTCAACCTCCTCATCAAGAATGGTGTTGAAAAATGCTGCACCTAAAGTAGCCTCTATAATGGGCAAATCAGGAGTACTATCCTCTTCAACGTTACCATATTCTGAAAGTACCCCTTCATTTTGGCCCATTATATATGACCGCAACCGATATCTAAATTCGGGAGCATCTGGATGGTCATGAAGACCTCCCTTAGCTCTTATAGTACTAAAACAATTTTTCAGCACATCTTGGTTAAGTCGGTATGTCAAAATATATTTGATTCCGAATCTAGCCACGAGATCTTCAAACAGAAGTTTTAACGATGTGTTTGTCATAATAATTCCTGTAATAAATTACTTATAATTATGAATATTTACTTTATTAAATTTAATATTAAAATTTACCTTTTTGAAATGGCAGAAGAGAGGATTTGCCTATGGCCCTCATATTATACAAAGTATTTGTCATATTATTTATTATGGTGTTCTGAACAGTAAGAAACAATCCATATGCATGTGTTGGTGGTACTCGCACGTTTAGACAATCGAACCAGTCGTTTACCTATTTTAGAATTGAGTAATAGTATAAGATATTTTCAATTTATGTGTCTAGTTTGTAAATATATTTCAACATTGGATGAAGTGAGTAAAAGTGGAAAGAGGAATCAAAAAAATGTTTTGTAAATACTTACTAATTTAAAGAATTCTGCACAATCAAACCAATTTGGATCCTCTAACTGACCATTCATCCCACATCTTGTAATTGCTTTCGAAACAGTGTGAAAATGGTTTTGTGGCGAATTTAACCTTTTGCCTAAGCGCTTTCTTTACATTTACTGTTTTTTTTTGTAATTTTATGAGTAATAGTTAAATCGGACTCTGTAGTAACGTCTATAACGTCTTCAACAATTTTTTTCACAATATTTTTGTCGTTGATCGTATAGCATCATCAACAAAATGATTGCTAATCAATTTAATAAGGTGGGGGACATCGGCGAGAACATAAATTTTATGCTCGTTTGCAGGATTTTTAAACCAAGGTTGTTCATAGCTTATTTTCAATTCCTTATGCGCGCCTTGATTACTTGTTCCAAGATCACTAACCATACCTAAAATTCGGAAACCTATAAAATAAATCAATTAAAAGCGGTAAGGTAAACAGATTGCTGTTGAAGCTTATACCTGAATTTTCAACATAATTTATTATTGTAAATAAAAGATCCTTGCTCATCTTACAGTCATAATCGTAGAAAATTGGTTGTTTCCAATTCCCAACCAGTCCTCTTAGCATAACTACTTGTGCATAAGTTGATGGCTGTAAAGTTTCGTTGTTAGCCTAGTCGTACAAATTGAGTTTTCGAATACTGATCTTATCAAATGACAATATGCACATATTTTCCATGAGGCTTGTAATATCGGGAAATGACTATGTTTGTACGCCTATGATTATTTTAATTATTACTAAGATGCTTGTTACGTTGCCTTTGTTCATGTTATACTTTTCCCGCTGTTTTGCTATGCAGTTAGGGTGGGGATCAAGTTTAAAAATTTGGAGATTGATAGGATCTTACGCAAGTTAGAGGAAGTGAACAGATCATTATTAGTTTTACAGCACGATCAGTGTCATTTGAAATTCTGGTATTTGTGTTTGAAAATATTTAGCAACCATGTCGAAACAAGTTGGAAAAGGCAGTGGAAAGAAGGGAAGCAGTAGCCAGGAGTCACCTGACCTCACCATGATGCAGAAGATAGACTTGCTGATGGGAATGGTGACTGACCAGAAAAAGGAGATGGAGGAGATGAGGAAGAGGGAGACGGACTTGACAAACCTCATCAAAGAGATGAGAGGGGACAGGAACAGTAGTAGAGCAAGGTCAGAAGATGATGTGCCGGTGAGTTCTGTTGTAGTAAATATGGGTAGTAATGTAAAGACTTTACGTGGATTTTTGGGTTTGTGTAATTACTACAGAAGGATTGCGGCTAGATATAGTAATGCCACTACGCCGCTTACATGGTTACTGAGGAAGGATAGTAAATGGAGTTGGGGAGAGAAAGAGCAAAGAGCTTTTGAGGAAATAAAGGAATTATTTCTAAAAACGGTGATGTTGAGGTTTCCAGATTATTCTAAGGTATTTTATCTTCAAACGGACGCATCGAATTTGGCTTTAGGGACGGTAATTTATCAGATTTTAGATGATGATGTAGAACATGGGGTACTAGTGTTCGCAAGTAGGATTTTACATGGGCCGGAATTAGCTTACACGGTTACGGAGAAGGAATTATTAGCAATTATTTTCGGTTTACAGAAATTTAGGACTATTTTGTTGGGATATAAAGTAATTATTAGGACGGATCATTATGCATTAAAATTTCTTAAGTAGTGTAAGTTATTGAATGATCATTAACTTTGAGTGAATTTGATTTTGAGATTGAGCATGTCAAGGGGTGTAATAATGTAGTACCCCATATATACTTTCTAGATTTCCAGTTTCAGGGAGTTCACATTTAGTGGGGTTTAAGAATCAGCCAATTGTAGCTTGTGTTGGGAAGTCATCTGATTTTAGCTAGACATAACAGTACATAATTATTGATATTGCCTTGATTATAAAATATTGACCCTAAAATTTGAAGTCCTACATTTTTTGAACTTACACATGTCCCAGTTTAAACCAAAGGTTTTATTCACAGGTATTTAAATTCAGGGGAATTATTGTATTGCACAATTTCGTTGAATTTCTTTTGTTCTCTCTTCATACGCTTGTAACTTTTTATATTTTATTTCTAGTGCTTCTGCATTGTGCTTTTTCTTAAAAACCATGTATTCTTTCAGTTCGTTTCGGGGTTTTGTCGATATTGGGCGTGTTTTTAAACTGTACCGGCTGCTCGAGCAATAATTGCTCGAACCAAACTCGAGCAGGTTAGAACTGTTAGAACAAGTGCGCCACAGGTGTAGTTTAAAAACGCATTAGTTTGTTTCTTATCACCATCTATCAGAGTACACCCACGAGTACACTTGTGTCTAACCTAACCTAAAATATGTCAAACGATCTTGTTGCACTAGTTATTTGTCAAGCTAACAAATTATATTTCGATAATAAAAAACGAAAATTAAATGACAGTTTAATGGAATTAATCGCTGTTTGTAAAAGAAGAGAACGGCATAAACGAGCAAGAGTATTGGGATATGAAGATTTAGTTGAAAATTACTTAGAAGATGATTTCAAATCGCATTTTAGGATGAGTCGTGTTACTATGGAATTACTTATTACGCAAATTGGTAATTAAATGGTAAAAACGAAAGCTTCTACAGGAAGACCACAAGAAAACATTAAGTTGCAGTGTTTAATTTGTATATGGGTTCTTGCAAATCAAGAAAGTTATCGGTAGGTAAATAACAAGAAAATTTACAGTATTATTGTATTATTATACCTAGTTAAATTAACTGTATTTATTTAGATCAATTGGTGATCGGTTTAATGTGGCAAAAAGTACCGTATTCCATTGCATAAGCAGAATAAGTACCGCTTTAAATAAATTAGCAAATAATATTATTAAATGGCCCGAAGGAAATCAAGCTCTTGCAATTATTGACGGATTTAAAGTAAGATATTCATTTAAAGTTAGTGCTAATTTATAAGGATATTATTTCAGAGAAAGAAGAATGTTCAAGGTGTTTTAGGAGCTGTCGACGGTTCACATATCGATATCAAAGCTCCGAAACATAATTCTTCTTCATATTTAAATAGAAAGGGTAGTACGTCAATGATACTACAGGGTGTTTGTGATAACAGCTGCATGTTTATTGATGTTTTGGTGGGATTTCCAGGATCTGTACATGATGCACGTGTTTTTATGAAATCTGGATTGCTGAAACGTTGTTCAGAAGATCAGCATTTCCCACATAATTCTCACTTGCTTGGAGATTCTGCATATCCATTGGGAAAACATATTATAGTTCCTTTTAAAGACAATGGTCATCTGTCAAGAAATCAAATAAAATTTAATATTGCACATGCTACCACAAGAGTTGTTATAGAAAGAGCTTATGGGATACTAAAAGGACGCTGCGCTGGAGACGTTGAAGATATCTAGAACTGCACAATACAGATTTATTACCAGATGTCATAATGGCCTCATGTGTTCTACATAACTTTTGTATTAAGCACAGTGATGAATTACCTGATGCAGAGATTGAACAAAATAATATAGTGCAAGATGAATATCTCATTAATAATGTTAATGTTGAAAACAGAAATGATGGTTTTCAAAAACGAGATTTTATTATGAATTCTTTGTAACACTGTACTTGTTATATTTAAAAATAAACTCGGTGTATAGTTTTATTAAATTATTTTTATTTGCTAGTATTGTTTATTAAAATTTCCAATAAATCGTTGAATCTTTTTTTTTTCATGAAGATCCTCTTCATGCTGTTGCTGGCTTTGTTCCATAGCTTTTTGTAGCAAATCGTGAAGATCATCGGACCTTTTCCTCTTGCAAGTTCTAGTTCTTGGTAAAGGAGAAGCATCTATGTTGCTAAATTCTTCTGTTAAATCTGATAACGAACCCGAAGGCGAGTATTGCAATTCAACCGAATTGAAGTCACGCAAAATATTAGATGAGGTACCTTGAATTTCTGCTATATTTCTTACAATTCGTTGTCCATTGTGGATAACGACAGGTGGATCGACTATTGGATTATTTACCAATAGTCTATCCATTTTCTCGAAATAGGGCCAATTTCTTCTATTGCGACCTGTTTCGCCATTGTGATCTTTCACGCTTTTGTACGTCCGAACCAAGCTCTTCCATTTATTTTGCAATTGATCCCATGTAAATCTATAGGAAAGTAAATTTATCTCGTCAGCTATTCTAAAAAACATAAAACAATTATAATAGGTATATAGTATTCAATTAATGTTTTCACTTTCTCCATATATGTTTTTTCATGCTATTTTTTCTTTCTAGCTCGTCTTTATTTTCTTCATACTTGTTGATTAAAAACAGTACAGCCTCATACTACCAATCTCCACGTTCCTGTTGAGTTTCGATTGGTCCTGTAATAAGTGTTTATTATTTATAAAAGTGTTATAAATACGCAACGTTATAAATAATTATAATATTTTAAAAGATAAATTGCTAGTTTGTTACATTTGAATTCATATGTTTCGATTTTCTGCATCTCAAGTTATCAATTTTTTTTAACATATAAAAAATAATTTATTTTTTAAAATAATTTTCAAATGTTAATAACTAATCCATTTTAAAATAAAAAAAAAATAATTAAAAAGCTTACCTAGAGATGAATTGCTCTCATTTAAAGAAACCATTTTTATCTATGACACGTTCCACTTAACAAATTTGTAGGTTATGAACAAGTTCTGCTCAAATGCACCACCTTACGATCCGGTGCATGGAAATTTGCTCGAGTAATGCGTTCGAGCAGAGTGGGGGAGTTTTAAAACGACTGATGACAGTAGTTCTAGTAGTTTAAAAACGCATTTTTTTTGTTCGAGTACTCGAACAGCTGCTCGAGTAGTTTAAAAACACGCCCATTAACAACGGAACTTGCTGGACTTGCAGGTATAGAGCTTGTTGGTAAAGGACTTGCAGGATTTCCAGCACTATAACTACAGCCTGGAACTCCTTCGACTTCATCGATTCGGTTTTATTTCTTCCATCATCATTTGAGCCTAACAAAAATTCTGGAATAACCGATGACTTTTTCACCATGCAGTCAGTTAATTCTCTATAAATAACAAATTAATAAATATTATAACTTATTTCTCGTAAGGACATATTCCTCGAGCTTTGTTTATTATTCTCCGTTTTCTTTTTGAATGATCTTTCTAATGTTTTCCATTTATTTTCTATTTGAGACATAGTAAAATTATATCCATGTTTTTTCATTTCTATCTCTATGGTCGCTCACATTTTCTTTTTTGTTTTTAATTGGAAAATTTTTCCAACTTTCGGTAAGAGCTCTTCATATAAACTTATTAAAAGTTTTATCGAAGAATCACACCAACAGTTCAACAAAATACGATGAAATGTATAACTATTTTCTTTTTATTCGATAATAGGTAATGCTTACTTACAATTTAAATTTTCATCTTGAGATTGAACATTTGAAACGTCCGTGTCATTCTCAACTCGCACCTCAGTTATATTATTATTTTTGTCCTCTTCATCGTCAATAAAAACAATTTGCAAATTTTCCATTTTAATTGTAAAAATTTATATTCAAAATTTAACACTTAAATAAAACTTAACCTACAAACATAAGTAGTTATCATTTATAATAATAAAAAAAATATGGGAGTTGCTAACATAGAAATTAGGTTTTACCAATCTCGAGTTTTCTCTACCTATAATAGTACATTATGCACCAAGGGAATAAAGTGATCCTTTTTTGGCCTGAGGGTAATTCAAAAATTCACTTTATTCCCGAGGTGCATATATACTGTTTTTTTGCAATTGCGGGAGGTAAAGTACTCACTTCGACAATAATTACGAAATTTTAATTTAAATTTGTTCTATAAAGCACGTGGTTGATAGTACCAAAGTAAATGAAGCATATAGTTGGTTATATTATTATTGCCAACTAGAATTTTTTCACTAAAAGGTAGTAGAATAGTTCAGTTACATTTGTGCCTTTGAAAGAATAAGACGTGTCATGAACGGGAACCACGAGATTGCCGAATCAGCCAAGATGGTGTTGGCAGAACTTTTGCCGACAAAATCAAGGCGGTCACCAAATTAGAAAATAAGATTGACATCGGCAATTTCTACAAGTTATCCGCTTTTATGAAGCGGTAAAACGAAGGATATGTTCCGAAAAAATCGCGCGTCGTAACCTCTGACCACGTGGTCAAATTTTTAAAAGAGGCGCCTCGTTAGAATTTTTTGGTAGCTAAAGTAAGTTCTTTTTATTTATTTACCAATTTTTTTCACTGTTGGTTGCACTAATATTGGAATCACAAATTACGGTCAAGTAAATATAAATATAAATGTTACAAAAAAATGAGAATTAAATTGATAATAAAATCTGGTGACTTCTTTTTTGCCCGGCAGTAACTTCTTTTTTACCCGGCAGTAACTTTTTTTTTGCCCTAGGGCAAAAAAGTACCACTTTACACCCGCAAATCGGGGTCTAAAGTGAGTACTTTAGCCCCGCAATTGCAAAAAGTTGTTTCTGCACTCGCTGCACTACCTATTTTGTTGGAGTGAAAAGTGTAGTCCAGAGTAATCCCGGACTATACCGCCTTTGCATAACAAACGGTTTACACTAACTGCACTTTTTACACTGATGTTAGTGTAGTTCGGGCTGCACTAGGACTGTCATAACAAACACAGCTAATATTATTTCCACACGTATGACATTAATCAATGAATATTTTGAAAGACTTTCGTAGTCATTTACATGTGTAATTTTGTATAATATGTAAGAAATAAATTTTATAAATGATAATTTTTTATTTGATTTACATATTACAAAATGTAGTAGGTATATAAATTCTTAAAATAAAAACATTACATTTTACATTTTTTCTCTTATTTTCTAGTTCCACCTCCAACATTTCTAATTTTAATTTATTTTCTTTTGATAAAAATTCCATTTTCAGAGCATGTTTCTCCTGCATAATTAATTTGTTGCTTTTGCAATTTCAATAACTCTAATTTTACTTGGGCCACTTGTGTTCATGCTGTATCAGCACTTTTCCTTTTTGGGGTGCGTGTTGTTCTAGGGATTACTGTACCTCTGCTATTATGTAGCTCCAAATTTGGCGTTTCACGATCTGAAAGTGATTCTGGCTCACCGGTTTTACAAGGGCTTTAAAATCAAATTGATATTTAACATACGCAACATTCAAAGTAATTTTAAAAAACTTACCGCTGTTCAATATTTTGTTTTTATGTGAACTTGGCATTAATTCGATTGAGTGTAGAGACCGCAACATGTTAGGCGAATACTTCGACCAATTGTTTGTTATGACATGATCTGGTACCTTCAATAGCTCTGATTGTGTATCTGGTAGCACCACAGATGCTTCGGAAGTATCTAAAATTGAGAAAGTTTTATAAAAATCAGTAACCAATTGAAGCAATTTATGTATTAACATAAAGATTATTGGGAACCGTCAAATGGGAGGAGCCTAGAAAATATGGCTGACTTAAGGGAAAGTTTCAAATATAGGAACGAGTTTTACGTGCAATCGTGTAATTTTTAAATTTATAAATAATGATAAATATAAAGTATAAATTATAGGCTGACATATATTGTCCATCGTCACCAGCTATCTCAAAATCTTTAATAGTTGCCATCTCCAATTCTTCAACAACAGTCATCTCCAAAACTTCACTAGGATCCATGTCCATAACTCCATCAATTGAAATTTCTAAAACTTCATCCTTATTATCTAACAAAACATTTTGGTGTAAGTTTCCTTTCAAAACTCTAGTTTTTCTTTCCTTGCTAGTATTTTTAGTGTGTGGTAGGTTAAGGGAAGGAACTTCAGTAGTCTTAAGACGTCTTCTTTTCGCCGCTACATCTATCAAAAAAATAAAAATACATCAGAACCCGGCATGCAAATAATTTATTTTTGCTTTCGGTGCATGAAATCAACTTACTTGGTAGTATGTAATCGTCTTTACGAAAATGAAGCGAGGACACTTTCATTCCAGAATTGACGTTTTTAATTTTTAAGATGTTCATCCAAACTTCTAATTGATCTTTTCGCTCTGTTTGACCAAATAAATTTTTGGAGCAAACAAAACGATTCGTTTTCATGGGAAAGTACTGGAAACGTATCTTCATGTCTTAATTAGAAGTGCTATCACAGCCTTCTACTGTACAAACTAACTTATTTTTAGATTTTGCATGCGGAGAAAACGTTGCAGACTCCATTTTCAATATTGCAAGTATGCAATTAATTGTTTTTGATATTGTAATTAGTAGAAACTTAACAATTCACAATGAAGTTACTATTATTATACATGTTTATTTTTTTCCTTAACCTAATAACATATTTTACCACCAGATGTCATATGCTCATTTGACGGATCCCAACAGCATATCTTTTAATTTTCCATGGGGATATTTTAAAAAATAGTCATGTACATTATTTACTACACCTACCTTGCGTAATAGTACAATCGTCATCAAACTGTGATGTCATGCCAGTCAATTGAGTTCTCAATATATTTTTTATTGACTCGTCAACTGATGTTATGGTAATTACTGCTGGAGAACCTCCACCTGTACCCGTCAAATTGCACTTTTCTTGTGCATATGTTTGTTTCGATCTCTTTTTTAAGTTTCCATATTTTCTGCGAAGCAAAGCTAGATCCGGACCATATTCCTTTTCAAATTTTTTTACCACTTTTCTTTTTCAGGTTTAAGCTGAGCTTTCTCACGTCTGCTAGCAGCCTTTCTATTTTGTCTTTCAATATATTGTTTAAAATGCTTGCCCGGACTGTAACCTGTGTGTTGCTTCCAAGGATTTGAATGCCAAGATGTTCCCTCATCATAACGTAATCCAGCAAGAGTTGCTCGAGTTTCAAAACTTCCTCTCTGAATAAAATTCAACCGCTTACCCATGTTAAAACGAGCAAGAATATTCATAAAACATTCTGCTCTATTGTTCATTTCATTTTCTAATAACATTGGGGCTTTTAGGATGGCATTATTTATTGCACCGTGTAAATAGTGATGTGCCCCAATAGATATCAAATGTGGCATATTACTATCGGTCACATTTCCTACGCGATCACAATAATAATCATTGCAATTCTTGTGATCATTCAATACATGATTTATGCTGTTTCGCATATCAGCTTGTAGTATTAAAACGTCGATTCAAATCTCCCCCCCATTTTCCTACACCGTGTATCTAAACCTAACCTCCTAAGCGCAATGTGTGATGGCCATCAACCCGAAAATACCGTATCGTCTAGTAATAGGACCCCTCGTGTGCATACAGCGAGCCGACCGAACATACTACAACCCCATCTCGTAATGCTTTTCGTACACAAAAGTTAACCTGAACATAGCTGGCAAGTCCTGAAATAGTAAGATTGAACTAAGACACAATTAAACACATAAATCTGGTTCAGAAGGTTTATCGTTTGATAATTTATATTTGTTACATTTGTCGGTTCGACATTATTATAATTTGTTATTTATGTTTCTTACATGGGCATTCCATGAGGTAGTAAACATTCACTTTGTGATTATTGTCTGTTCGACATTATAATATTTAATTTAATACACTTAACATTTTGCTATTTTGATGTAGTTTGCATCAGACAGTAAGCATGTAAATAAATTGTGGTTATTTGTTTATCATGTGTCAACTCACATATGTGGGTAAAGTTTATACCAGATTCAATATTATACCTAATTTGTTTTGTTCACACAGTACCTTTATAACATGTTATTTGTATACAGTTTTGTCATGACATAAAAATATAAATCAAGATCGAGTCGAATGGTATCCGCATTCTATCGAATCTTTACACATAACAGGTAATCTCTCTTCCACTCACATTCAAAGGATCGAATCTAGTGTGTAGCATCAATTGCTCGCACGATGTTTGACTCCAAGTTTTACAATTACGTCATAGATGTCGTAAGATACATAGTTTTTGCGTGATCCACATATTGGCGTTTCCGTAGAAAATGCGTCTATATGACTCACTTGTGGGCGCCCTACTTTGAGGTCTCAGCAATTGTAAAACTCACATTTTAAACAATCATAATAATTTCATTCGAGTAACACGAGAATTCGTACCTTCGATTATAAAAATAGTTATAAACATAATTTACCTAAGCATCGATGCGTTGACCCACGATAAAACAGATAATACTAACATTTTATTCATTTCTACAAGAAAATCTAACTGGCCTCTCAAACGCATGTACCGCTTCATGGTCGGGGTGGTAAGAGAGCGTCCTCTCATGGCGGACCGACCGTTACCCTGCGCGCGTCTCCCTTTTCTTCCAATCTGCAGCGGTGTCTCTTCTCCCATAATTTCTACACCGGACTTAAATAATACATATTGGACGGCAAAATAAGATGATCCGTTTGGCGCAAGATACAAATTACATTTATATCATTACAAGCTCTCAATGACTCTAGCGAACCTTGAGCATTATTAGGTATAGATTGTTTGTTTGGCTGTCAAAATGTTTTTCAGCATGGAATTTAAAAATGGAGGCAAATTTTTAATTATGAATAGATGACTCCTAATTTGTGTATTCCCGTTTTTGACCCCAATGAATTTACAATATCAAACATTATGTTTTTTTTTTCAAATTGATGTTCTCGTTTACTAAAAATGATAAAGCCAACTCATCATCATGAAATAGCTTCTGCAAAGTTTTTAAAACAGGCACGTACGTTAAAGTACAGGGTACATTCACATCTACGTTAGTATGAGACTTGGAATGATATTTTTGTTCAATTCTATGACCAATAATGATTTCTTTGGGTTCAAAGATATCATTTCTAATTAGTTTATTAATTTTATATGTGCTACGAAACTGATCCATTTTCGAATTAATTCGAAAAAAATCAGAACTAAATTCTAAAAGGTTCAAAATTGTTGATTTTTGAAGAAAAGTGTGAGTGAACTCATCTAATTCTTGGTCAAAGTTCGACTCTTCTACTAAAAATAAAATCAAATAATTCATCGTCGTTATTACAAGTTGGTCTTGAAATTTTAATATCATCTAAAACTTTTGGAAAAATTGTATCATGATTTGTATCGTTATCGTTAAAATCATTATGTGTATCATTAGAACCATTATTTGTGTCATGAGATTGAATAGTGTTATTAATTTCGAACATAATGATGTCTTGGCGATGATGTAATTTATGTCTACTGAATCCACTAAAAGTTTTAAACATCATTGAACAGTCTCGAACACAGCATTTTAAATTTAAAAAAGGGCAATCTTTAAAGTGGTGAAATGACCTTAAATGTCTTATTATTAGTCTAATTGTGGTAAACTCTTTATTACATATGTAACATGAATACTTCATTTGTAAGGGTTTTAAATTTTAAAAGAAATTTCTCACTTCCCTGATTTTCGGGGTTAAATTAGCGTTGTCCTCTATTTTATAAAAAAGGATTTGTATTAAGGTTCAAAAATTTTCCAAACTTTGATCGTATTTTAAATTAAATACAAAATAACTCATAGAAAGAGTATCAAATGCTTCCAATGAAGTAGTTTCGTTCTTTAATCGGATTATATGTTCATCGACACTTAAATGATACTGGTGAATATCTCGCCGCGAACTTCCTTCTGCAATTAACATTGGCTGTTTGCCTTTTTCTAAATCTCCAAATGGAATATTTGACTAAATGAACTAGAAATTAGAAAAATTTTATTAGAAATCAGTTTACCTTCTTAAAAACTATCAATTTGTCGATAGATGAATTTATTGTGTCTTTTTTTAAAAACCGCCGTCCTCTGGAAGTAGGTGGTAACATGCATATAAGGGCAATCAATGGTCTTGTTTTTAAATTCCACCTTAAAACGCCAGATTTGAGTAACTCCAGAATAACATAAAATTTATATAATCACCATTATCATCATCGGCAAGGGATGAAAGTATTAGTTCGTTGGCTTTTCTGGAAATAATATTATTGTAGACCTCAAAAATTTTGTTGATATAACTGGGAAAAATTTCGGATTTTGTTTGATTTGTTGGGATATAACAAACTGAAGTTTTGCTCAATCTGTAACAAAACCATAATTTCAGTCAGGTACCTATATTACAATAATAATAATATACCAATCCAGGTGTATCCATAAATCTTGCAAATTCAGAAATATAATATCCCTTGAACTTGAAACTATGCTACGCCTATACTTAAAAGTTTAGACCAATTTTATTTATTCTGATTGGATAATTTGTTTCTGAGAAAAAAAATCGTAAAGGTAGGCATTTTTCCCCATTTATTGAGTTTTATCTTAAAGACCATTGATTTTACGAGAAAAATCAAAGACACAAAAAAATGTGTGCTTTGGTCTAATTAAGCCTCTATAATTTTTTCAGATTTTTTCCCCGAAATTTAGATTTTTTAGAAAATTCCAAACTTGGCAGTTTGCAGGAATTAAATCGCCCACTAAAAGTGGAAAAAAATGTATAAATGACCAGGTTTCCCTCGCGGACATTTTTAAATTATTATTTTGTAATCTAGATTTTTCTAAAATTGTAGATAAATTTACATTACCAATTTCTATTTCACCATACGAAAACCATTTTCTTCTATTGTTTAATTAATCCAAAGAAAACGTGCCGAGGTTCAAGTAATATAAAATTATATGGCAAATGTCGTATATACAAATACCCTCAAATACATCATGCATTATGTCAAAAACTACATTACTTGTAACGTGAAATGATGATATCTTGTTAAATGAGCATACTTCTTTAATTTCCGTGTTTTTAAAATCATTAACATCTATATCAATGTCATAATTATGTCAAGTTCTAAGAGAATTTTCAATTTCATTCAAATCTTCTTGCATTGTAATTTGTTCCGTTTACAACGACGACAATAATAATGTGATTGAATTGATTTTGTAAATCCCAAAATTGAGTTTAAACCTAAATTATCACCCAATATTAAACCAAGAACAAATTTAACATTAATAATTTTATTTTCAATTTCAATATCTAATCCAAAATTCTCTAAAAATATTAATTCATCAATCAATGCATTAAATGTTTTGTCGTTTCCAAATTCTTTTGCATCTGTAGTTTTAACAAATCCAGCTACAAATATATAACTTAATTTTGATAATAAAAATTGTGGAACTGTTGGAAAATTATAATACAGCGCACATACTGAATTTCTTTTGGTGTGACCACCTAATGGATTATTTATTTCAAAATCATCTAAATATAGATTGTACGGAATAATAATTTGATCAGAAGTAAATTTTAGAATTTTGTTGTTATAACTTGAACCATTAATATAATTACAATATAAAGACTTTTCAAAATTAAAAAATGTACTTCTTCGCAATATGGTTATTATTTTTTATATAATATAATCCACGACTAGTTTCGTACAACTGGTGTACATCATCTGGTGGCTACAGAAAAAGAATAAATCGTCGGCGTTCTGGCAAAAATCATTAAGTCCAAATTGTTAGTTCTTAGATAAACAGCTTTTAAGTTTCATAGTTAATGCAAAATTAATTGTGTACTACGGGATTGCACTAACGCAAAAATAATATTTAATTAAAATTTACTTCTAATGTAGTAATCAATTAGTAAGTAAAAAATTTAAAAAAAAATTGGCTCTTTGTTCAAAAATGACATTTGATGGACTTAGTGATTTTTGCCAGATTAAAAAAAGATAATTGACACATGACAAAAAACTATCATTGAAATTAATAAACAAGATTTAAAATAAAAATAGCTTTTATTTATTTGTTATAAGTACTTAGGTATTATAAAAATTGCTATAAATAAACAAAACAATTTTTTAGTCTTCTTCGCTTTCACTTGCACTATCTATGCTAGGTCCGGGATTTCTATTCTGGACAGATTTTGATGTTGGCAGTGATAAGTACCAGTGGTGAAACTCTTCAGGGATGATTTCGTTAGTGCATAACTTTTTTAAGTCTTCAAATTTTTTTATCAAAATTGGTAGCATCTTTGAATATGCCCTATTAAGCGTTAATTGAGGTGCTGTTGCTGAACGTTTTCCTCTTCCATTGATATTTAAGCACAAATAATCACTTGAATGGTCGTATCTGTACTTGACTATTCCTGGGTTAGCCTTTTCAATTCGGAAGCATTTCACCTTAAGCCACTTAACTCTGTCGCCATTGATGTCAAAAGTTTTATTCTTCAAAAGCGCTTGCGAAACTTCCTTAAAATCAATGAAGTCCGAATACCTTAGTTCTTTTACCTTATAAGGATCAGACATTTTAAATGTCATTTTAGATCGAGACATTTTAAAAATATTTATCCAGTCATTTAGTGTATAAACTGCCACATGCCTTTTCTCTTTTTCTATTGCACTATGCATACTGTCACACTCCATCATCGAATGTCCAGATTCCAGAAATTTTTGTTCTAGGACAGTAAGCTGGGTGTCTCCGTAATGAACAATATAGTAGAGCATCGCCAGAACATTTTGATTGCGATTTTGCCCTCCACATGTATCGGAAAAAAATGACAATTCCGTTACATGATTGGGTAGGTATTTTATGTAGTCGTATAGGCAAGTTGCAATTTCTAAACTACCTCGTGATCCGTTCACTTCAGACCAAGTATAACAGTATGCATTGTTGGGCGGAGCACCTTCATAAACAGTTAGATTATAAGCACACAATTTTCTGCTGTAATACATGGGTGATACGTCACTACTAGGTATTTGGAGGACGCTTTGAAGATCAAACGTCGCAGTAACAAAATTGGGCTCGTTACATGCCTTCTCTTTGTCATTTTTTTTCGCATTATTTGCATCTGCTTCACGATTTTTGTGTTCGTGATACGCAGATTCAAGAGACGCTTTCAGTTCAGCTGTTGCTGACTGGTATTTCATACAGACTGGACACTGATCTTTCCTTGGTTTAAAAAATGAATAATTATATTCTTGGCCAAATACTCTTTTGTATTTTGTCATGCTTCTAGGGACGTGGCCATCTCTCACACACATTTCTTTGTACAAAGAGTACATTTTGGCTATGGATAAAGTTTCGCTTAAATATTTCCTTTCAGAAGATTTTCTGCAGAAGTGGGACATTGTTACAGGAAAACTCTCAATATGGTTTTTAATAATTTCTAGTTCCTCTTCTGCGAGTTTGTTTGAAGGAGCATGTCTGCCTCGCTTGTCATCTCCCTTAAACAATCCTGAGGTTTTATTTTTGTTATTAACTGCTTTATTAACAGGCCCATTGCTTATAGAAAGAGTTTTTAAAAATTTTTTTTGACAAACTCTGGATGGAAGACCGTCTTTTAGAAAAGAATACACTATGGAATGATTGCGAGCTTTAGCATTGTCTTTTCGGTGCCGTTGTCTGTGGGTAACGCTGACTTGAATGTTTTTAAGTATAAAATCTTTTTTTCGAGAATACATTTCTAGCTGCCAATAACTGGCACATAACTTAATCCTTTCCTCTTCGGTGAATTTTTCCGAACATTTAAATTTACAATAAGTGCAATTTATATTCTTTGGAGATTTTGCTGGAATTGCACCCTTTTTGGTTGAGTAAGGTTGCCCCAGATTTCTGCACTTTTTAGTTACTGACCGATTCCACTGGCTTTCGTCACCTTTATGCCAGCGACATCTTTTTTTAGGATTTGCATCTTCTGGCTCTAAAAGCATGCACGTATGGATAAAACTTTTAATTACGGTATACTACAGCTTACTACGGCTTACCTATATTTTCATCTCCACTTTCCTGAGAAGTATGAGAATTTCCTTCATCAGTCGGATTAAAATCACTGTCACTATTACTAGCTTCAAAAGGCTCTAAATCACTTCTTTCGGGGCTCTGAAATTAAAACCGATACTTAACAAAGAGAGTTTTTAAGGCCAACAGCACATCAAGAAGTAATTTTTATTACCTCATCCTTTAAAAATACGTTTTCAGCTGCATTTTCTTGATGTGGTGTCAGAACTAATTTGTCTGTCTCTATTGACATTGTTTCTGGGGGCCCTACGGGTCCTAACTGTGAATTTTGATTCGTTTCAGGAATCTAAAATAAGATAATACCTATTTAAATACTTATAGTAAGTGCTGGAATTAATTTCTGTATAACTAAAACACAAAAAGTAGCTAGGTACATAGTCATTCTTACCTGCTTTTTTAAAACAACTTGTGAATGCACAGTAACTTTAGATTCACAATCTTTTATGTTTCTGGCAAGGTCCAGAATACGTTTGCCACTGCTACAGGGTTCCATTTTAAGTACTTATTTATTTGTTGTAAATAAACAATTTTCCAAATGCACGTAGACACAAAAACACGTTATTTACATTTAAACATAACCTCAAAATGTCTAAACGAGAAATCACTAAGTGACAGCTTGGACTATTTATTTCTAGCAAAAGTCATTAAGTCCATTTAATGATTTCTGCCGGTTATGATAATATAGTTTGGGACTTAATGTTATTTTAAATACTTGGGCAACTGCTTATACATAATGCCGGGGATAATGCAGGGTGTTCTTAACTCTAAATCGCATAAAATGGACATAATGACTTTTGCCAGAACGGCGACGATATCGTTGGTGTTTTGTATAAAGGGCGAATTCGCCAAATGACATATTTTACAGGAGAAGGATTTTTGTGTTTCTACATTGTTTTGCGATTTATTTATTAACGATTCAAAATTTAATAGATGTTTAAATTAAAGCCTAGGGTGGTTACTTACTATAAAACATAAAAATAATTCTTCAGATTATTTGCTGAAAGAGAAAAAAATATCTATATGGATAATCGCCCTTTATACCTATATCATTAAATTGAACTTCTGGATTTTCGTCCTAATAAATGGTAAATTAAATACAAATTTTATTATTTAGAGTTTAGACTATAATGAACATAATTTATTTTCAAGTTAACAAAGTTAAAAAAATTAAAAACAATTATTTAAAAAAGGACAGATTATAAAATATACAAAATAATTTTTGGCAAACATAAAACTAAAATATTAAACTAAGTTTAAAAATACAAAAATGCTGTTAATATTTTACTCGTGGTCATCATTAATGGTCCCATTTGTATTAGGTAGTCCTTCATAATAATTGTGAAAATGTTGGGATATTGCACCAACCTTACATAACGATATCAAATCGTCATATTTTGATTTGGTAATCGGCAAATGGTTTTTGTATGCTTTCGGTAAATTGTCTATTGGAGTAGCTTTACTCCGCGTTTTAACTGGACCAGCTGCAGCAACATAGACTTTTTTAAATTCTTCGTCGTAATCATAACGAAATAAAATTAAGTTTGGTTCACTTTTCTGATAACGAAGCCATTTTATTTTAAGCCATTGTACTTGGCCATTAGAACATTTTTTATAGTTATTATAAGTGGACAGTATTTTCCAATCGAAAAAATCATTATGATAATATTCAGTAACATCGTATGGAAAAGGTTTCTTTCTGGCCAATTGGCAGATAACTTTCCATTCTGTTGGAGCACTTACACTAATATTTTTAGCAGCACGCTCAATACACGAATGCATTGAGTCTCCTTCTTGTTGTGAGTGTCCAGACTCATAAAAAATGTGATCTATGGTTTCAACGTGGTCAATATTTCTAACAGCATACAAACAAGCAGTGGTAAAAAATTGATTACGATTTTGACCACCGCAACTGTCAGTCACAAAAGTAAAGTATTTCCTGTTTTTTTCATTTTTTATATAATTATAGACGCAAGTTGCAACTTCGGTTGATCCTCGCTTGCCTTCTACTTCAGTCCATATGTTACAAGTACCCTTATGGGATACAATATTATAAATTGTTAAATTGTATGTTGCAAGTTTTCTTTTATAAAAAATAGCAGACACTTTTCCTTTGGGACATTCTAACAAAGCTTGCATATCAAAATTAAGTACACAATATTGTGTCTTTACGTTTTAAATGTATATTGAATATCTCCAATTCCATTAGTTTTTCTTCTTCTGTAAGAGATTCATATCTTTGGCAGGTATTGCACATATCTTTCCTTGGCTTGTGGAAGCTTAAGTTATAGGTGTAAAAGTATTTTTTGTACACTGATAAACTTAATATTTTTCTTTCTTTTTCCGAACATTTTTCTTTGTAAAGTTGATACAATTTATTCATGTTAAGTTCAGCAGGTAAATACTTTTTTGTTGAATTTTTCCTGCAATAGTGTGATTCAACAGCAGGCACTGACAAAATATGTTCTCTAGCAAATTTCTCATCGTCCCCAGATGTTTTAATGATAGATTGTTGTCGTCCTCTGTTATCTTGTTGCACTATTCCAGTATTTCCAATTCTATTCTTTAAGCACATGCGAACAAACTTTTCAGAAATAGCATGAACTGAAAGAAAGAAGGAACGGCATACTCGGACCCTTTCTTTATTCCATGTAACAGAATATGCAAAACTATTTTGTTTTCGTGAATTATTCTTTACACGGCGTCTTTTGGGTTCTAAACTGGACACGTTGTCTGAAATGTATTGCCTCTGCTGGTTTTGATTGCCATGAACTTCACCAAGTTTCCAAAATTCTTTAAAAATTGTATCTTTTCCCTCTTCAGAAATTGTACTGCAGCAGTTAAAGCTACATTTTCTGCAGAAGAAGGTCATGCGTTTACGAGAACTCACTGTTTTTCCTTTGATGGTAGTATACTGTTTGTCAGCAGCCCTCAGTTTCTTCTTTTCTTTTCTATTTTTTGATTGTTCTTTCAATAGTAGCCTTGTCTTTTGTTGTGTATGTTTCCTCTTGATATGAATTTTTAGGGCGTTTCGATATCTAAACTTTTGACCACAATGGTAGCATTTTAATGCGCGAATCAATTGTCCAGATATTTCGTCCAAAATGAAATCGTCATCGCACATGACTGATGCTGATTGTACTTGAGCCAATCTGAAGTAAATAACGCAACAACTGTAGGACGCTAATTTTTTTTTTTACAAGCAAAGATATTATACAAATTAAATCAAATTAAACTTACCTGTCGGTGATTTTTGCCATTTATGTAGAAATAATAATTATTTAAAACTTTTAGTATATAATGGAATAATAATTAATAGCGTCACTTAATTATAACAAATACACTTTAAACACACTATGGACACTTGCAGAATAAAAATAAAATGCTACCTGTAATGTACCTAACTACATAATATTTTAATGCAATAATAGCGGTTTGCTATTATCTTATAATAAAAAATAAAAAAATGCTGTAAGTAACTGAGTTCATCTTGTATAATCGCCCTTACACCACAAAAATTAATTGATATAACAACAATTTTATGAAAGGGCGAATATCCTTCATTCGCCTTTAATACGAATTCGCTTTTTGTATATTCGCCGTTATGACATAGCCATACCGGCCGTTCCTGTTAAGATACAAATGTATCCTCTTTACATAATAATATTAGTGTATTGAGTATTATTTTTTCATTAAAATCTAATTTTCGTAAAAATGGCTTATTCGCCCTTTATACAAAACACCGACGATATGGTCTTAATTTCTCCACGGCCCAAAGTACAGCTAAGCATTCCCTTTCTGTAACCGAAAAGTTTCGTTCATTGCGCGTTAACGATCGACTAATATAGCAAATAACACGTTCTTCGTTATCGATAATTTGGGTTAAAATGGCACCGATGCCAAAACCTGAAGCGTCAGTTTGTATAGTAAATGGTACATTAAAGTCTGGACATGAAAGTATTGGAGCAGATACCAAGTGATTTTTAATTGTTGAAAAAGCTACTTCACATATTTCTGTCCATATAAATTTACAATTTTTCTTTAAAAGAGCCGTGAGGGGAGCGATAATTGATGAAAACTGGGGAATGAAACGACGATACCACGATGCCATACCTATTAATCGTCTAATATCTTTAGCATTTTTGGGAGTCGGCAAATTTAGAATAGCTTCAACTTTTTCTGGATCAGCAAGTAGACCTTGCGAATTGATAACGTAACCTAAATATTTTAGTTCTGGTTGGCAAAAATGACATTTGTCTCTACTCAACTCTAAACCAGCTTCCTGTAACCGGCGTAAAACTTCTTGTAAAATTTCCAGGTGTTTTTCGAAAGTAGGGGCGCAAATGATTATATCGTCAAGGTATACAAATACATACGGTTCTAAGTCCGGTCCTAAAATTTGATCGATTAATCTTTGCCATGTAGCAGGGGCATTATGAAGGCCAAACGGCATTCGCGTAAATTGAAATAATCCACGTCCCGGAATAGTAAAAGCAGTATACTGTTTCGAATTTTTATTCAGTAATATTTGCCAATAAGCGGATTTAACATCTAGTGAAGTGATAAAACGAGCGTCACGTAGGCGATCTAAGATAGCGGAAACGTAAGGAATAGGGTACGCGTCTCGTTCTGAAACTTGATTAAGTTTCCTAAAATCTACACAAAAACGATAGGTTCCGTCCTTTTTTCGAACGAGAAGAATCGGGTTGGACCATGCACTTTTACTAGGTTCCACTACACCTAATTTTAACATATTGTTTAATTCGACATCAATATACTCTTGGACTTTTGGATTGACAGGGTAATATCTTTGTTTGATGGGAGGGGAATTAGTTTTGATCACGTGTTCAACTAAATCAGTACGGCCCAACTTACTATCGTTGGTTTTAAAATGTTGTTCGATTAAATTTTCTAATTTATTTCGTTGTTGAATCGAAAGATCAAAAGTTGACTGTAATGGGATATCTTTGTCCGTTTCTACAACTGCGATATTTGGTTTGGCAAAGTGCCACTGATCATTACGTAAGTCGGGGACAAAGCCAATAGCTTCCCAAAAGTCTACTCCAAGAATTAAATTTTGCGGTATTTCCGGTACTACAATTACTTTAATACTGACAACACGATCTCTTAATTGAATTGGAACGTTAACGGTACCTAGACTAATAATCGAATTCCCATCAGCAACAGTACAAGTAGGTCGAGCACTTTCTTCTACTTGTAAATTAATACCAGCAGATCTTAATATATTCCAACCTTCTTGTCCTAAAATTGTATGACTTGCACCTGAATCTAATAAAGCTAATATACGACATCCTAAGATATTTACAGTGACGTGCGGACGTCTATCTTCAGAGGAATTCTCTATCACAAAATCTAAAATAATTTTATTTTTTTCAAATCGAGTTTTACGAGTATTAATTAATTTCGAAACATAATTGGTCGAATTTACAAAAATTCTGGAAGGCATCTCCCGACCATTTAGTGTCTTCCACTGAGGTTTTCCGATGAATGACCTTGATTGGTGGTGCACGTTCTGCAAGTACGCGTGGTTACTCCGGGGTTTCCACAACGGTAACAATATTGTTGTCTTTGGGGATGAGGGCATCGAGACGCTAAATGATTTGATTCATGACAATTCCAACATGCGTTAACAGTTGAAGTTCTAGCGTTATGATTAAAACTACCATGTCCACGACCTCGACTTGAACCACGTCCACGAGAGGACAAGCTAGAAATTGGAGTTTCATTGTTGATATTTAAATTTGGTGTTATGCTTAAATAGGCTAGATCGGTTTCGAGATCACTTCTTTTTCGAGATGGCGGTACATAATTTTCAATTGCAAATTTTCTTTCTTCGATAGTACGGCCGTAATTTAGCAATTCTTCAAAGGTATTGATGACCGTTAACCCTAATTGACTTTGATAAAACGGCGTGAGATTTTTCAATACGATACGTAATTGTTTGGTTTCATCGAGAGGTTCTAATAAACGTGCAAACATGGTTTGCATGACCGAAGTATAAATGCTCATTACTTCTTCAGCACCTTGTGTTCGGCGTTTGATCTCATCTAAAAGTCGATCATCATAGTCAACTGGTCGAAATTCTTTATTTAAAAGCGTTACTAGTTCGGTCCACGTTACGGCCTTAGCACGGTTTGCCCTAAACCAAATTAATGCTTTGCCCGAAAATAAATCAATTGCCTCAGCCATTAATTGCGTTAAAGCGATATTACGAGCTATGACAAGTTCATCAACACGCTCGAGAAAAGCACTAAGTGACATTGTGCGCGGTTCACCAGAAAATTTTAAACCCCATTTAACAACAGGAGTTGACTTAACAAAAACTTTTTTTTTTTCGTTTTTCGTTTTTACGTTTTTCAACCGAAGTGGATTGGTTTTGATTATTTACAATTACATTTGAAACGACAGGTTCTGACTCATCAGGTAAATTAAATTTAAAGGATTTATTTACAAGCAATTGATATCGCGACATGAATGCGCCTAGGTCTGTATTCATTTTATTTTTTACTAAAACATCATCGGGCGTCACCGGTCTTAAATTATTAGCCCGTTCAAGAAAATGTGTTAACTTGGTTTCAATTGTTAATCCCGTTTCTTTAGCTGGGGATGTCTCAAAAGCAAGTAATAATTTTTCAATTAAATGTTTACCATTTTCGAGTGCGGTAACATCTTCGTCGAAAGAATATGGATAAACCAAATTTATTTCGGATTCATTTTCAGAGTTATCTTTAAGAGCCTTTCGTAAAGCGGCGCGCAAATTTACCACAAGCCCTTCCGCTTCAAGGCCTCTTATCCTTAGTTCGTATTGTATTTCTTCTTTTAACAACCGTTCGACAATAAAACGTAAACCCATCTTGATAATTTAAATTGATTTCAAAACCAAAAATAAATTTAAAAAAGAATAATTTTTAACTATTTATAATTCGGTAAAATTAAAAATTTTAAAAAAAAGATCTAATCGTAATTTTTACTACAAAATAAGGCCCCACACGTTGGGTGTCAAATTTGTTACGGGCTAAATTTTCACAACGCACACCCCCGCATACAAAAAGGTGCCGGCCTAGCTGCAGCGGAAGGGGGGGGTTTACTGAATCGATATTTAAAATGTGCGTCGCGTATAAAATCGTCAAAATTTCAAGTTGTTATGAAAAATAAATCATAGGCGCCACCAATGGATAAATGTCCAGGATCGTACCCCAACAAACGAGTTCCCACTGGTAAACATGTCTGCCCGAAGGATACTCACCGTGATTATTATTTACAGTTTCAATACAAATAAACCTAGAAGCGATTCAATTCGGCCTCCTTCACAGACACCTAAATTTAAACAAAAAAAAAAAGGCACAAGAAATACTCAAAATATGGTAAAATTGTTGGTTTTAATTATTGAATTAGACAAAGTACAAAAGAAACTATTATGTTAAATTTAATGATATTAATTCAAAATTCAAAATAAACAAAACTATAATTAGATATTAATTAACAAAAATGCGAAAATTAATGACAAAAGACTAAAATATTCTTATAAAATAATAGAAAAAGACGCTCCCGTTTTAGACAACTTAAGTATAGCTACAAAGATGAACTAATTATTACTTAAAATAGTTAAAATTTTATGACTCTGGCAATGAACTTGGTTTCAACTTGAGTTCAAACACATAATATTAATTGATCAAAACAAATAGTTTTACACTAATATTTATAAATTCGATACAAAATTATTTAATACAAACAAAATAAACTCACAGATTTGAAGATACTAATAGTAGAAGGCCGAAGGAATCCTTCATCAGGCGTCCATAAATCTTGCAGTTTAACTGATGTTGTTACCAAAATTGATACTGGTGACTTGGTTACCAAAGAAACTCAATTATTGAAGCGGCCAAATATCCTCATTAAGAGATTATGTGTTTTAACAAACACTTACGGTAATTCGCTTTACGTGGGCCCAAGCTAGTTCCTCCAATATTGGGGAAAAATAACGAAAACGTAACGAAAACTTCAAAAACTCAAAAACGTAAATGTCCCACTACGAAATTACTAGCACAACTTCAAATAATATTTCGAAACACAAAATTACCAATTTCACCGTACTTGAAAACTTTTAACCAAAGATTTATTAATCAAACTTTGGATCTTAGAAAATTATTGTATGTAACTATAAATTTGTAATAACTTGTAGTTAATGCAAGGGAGTGATTCGGATGGTGATAATCAACTGCCCAAAATATGAAAAACAGCAAAATTTATAACTTTAGTTAATGACCAATAAAGTGGAGTGCTTGTTCAAAGTGACCAATAAGAAAATTTTAAGATCATACGACAAATTGTGACTAATTTCTATGAACAATACTTAAGCCCAAAAATAATATGTTTTGTAATACTATTGACGCCGAAAGCAATTAAATTTATTGTTTTTGGTTCTATTTTTCAAGAAATTTTTGTGAAAATTAAATCATACTGATGTAATGCATTTGAACAAACAACTTTAATAGTAAAAAAATAAGACCAAACATAGTAATTAAAATTCTAATTTTAAAAAGTTTTGTTACCGGTTGTCTTCAAAAATTAAAATGATATAACAAATATAAATAAATGGTCTTGTAAAAAATCCTTGATGTATGTAAGCAAATATGATGTCCATGTCCCCATTATTTTAGATGGGGAATCACCGAAGTGACATATTCATAAGTACATAATGTACATATGTATGTATTGCGATGCTCAAAAGCGTAAAAAGGTTTCGTAATACAAGAAAAACTTAAATAGTTACCTTTTGAACACCCATCACTTATTGTAAAGCTTGCGATTCTTTTAATTAATCATATGTTGAGAAATTAAGCAAGTTATTTAAATCAAATGTAATTTAATCAGTTATAAAAACGAAATTTCAAAGTTTTTACAGAAAGACACAGTTTGATCAAGTTGCAATTTATAAAGTTTTTATAGTTAATTGAGATGTTTTTAATCTTAAGCCGCATGACATCGGCTCACCAAATAAGTCAAATACACCGAATCTGGAATTTTCATCTTATTTATCGAGTAATTGTTTCAACTTCTAGATAAAGTTCCAAATTTGATGGCAAAAAATATACAAATTTAAAATAATCAATTTTATCGTAGTGTCACTGAACGTAAAATTAATCGTTTTGCGTTTTAAAAGTTCTCACCCTATTCGTTTTTGAAATCTTCTTAAAATTATGTTGCTTGTTTCTTTATTTCTTGGTTTCTTAATTTTCTTTTTATGTTTTCACCTGCTGTGGTGAATAAATTTAGTATTCTTCTTCTTCTTATCAATTTGCACAAAACACTCTTACTCTGAGTTTGTAATCTCAGGTACGTAATTATTATAATCATAGAATTTATTAATTTTATTTAAATTTTTAATTTTATTTATCAATCTTAATTAAATTTTAATATTATTTAAATTTGTGACTCTGGGCTTTAAATTTCGATACTTCTCGAAACAACGGCCTTGCTCAGAATGAGTTACTTTTTAAATTTTTCTCCCTCCTTCATTTTGCTAGTTAGCAAATTTTCAACGTTTGAACTTGTAGTGGTGGAATTTGTAGATTCGGCGCACTATTTAATTTTATTCACGCATTCACTTTTATTTTAAAAAAAATACCAGATTAAAATAATTAACAAATTTGAGTACCAATCGGTTTCTTTGATAAATTTGGCGTTTGTCTTTTCATTTAAAGATCGTGGACCAAAAACATCTTTTATTTTAAAAATGCTGAAAAAAATTGTAATACAAGCTCTCAAATGTGCCTTCCTTCTTATAAAATCAAAAATATGTGAAACCGAATTAATTATCATCATAAAAATCAATTAAAGAATAATCTCAAGTTCTTACAACAAAATTTTAATTATAAAGGTATAAACTTAATTCCTGTTTTTAATGATTAATCATAATTAAGAAGTCTGTGTTAAATTGAAACATGACAGTATATTACTTAGTAGGGTGGTCCTTAGTGTAATGGATAATTTTTTTTTTTTTGAAATTCAATGCTCCCACCCACTCAAATTATACCTATTGGTGTTATATCAAAATGAGAAAAAAATAGAAGCAATCGAATAACGTTTAAAGGTCGCCCAAAACATTACAACTTTTGTGTTATCTTCAATGAACTTCATAAAGGTGCAACAATCATAATAGCCATTAATATTATACTTTTTAATAATAAATCTTATAATCCAGAATTTAAAACATACAAAAATAAAAAATCATAGGAATACATAGTTATATTATTTAAAACTGGAAGTAGGCTTTGGCTGATTCATAAACGATCTTTTTGTACAAGTGTAACGTTTACGAAGATCATTCACAACTTGCATAAGAAATTGAAATTGGTCTTCATTGTAAATAATGAGCTTTTTCAATTCCTGGACAAGAGCAACCCCACTTTCTGTATTATCATTGGTTACCAAAATCTTCGTAAAACAGCAATATCTGTCTTGCAGTCTTTAAAATTAAAAATTATTTTTAAAAGAAATTAGTCACTATCAGGTTCTTCTTTCCTTTTAAGGTTTTCGTAAAATGCCATGTCAGCTAGTGGCACATATTTTCTGACAATGGGCATTAGACTATCAAATTTTTTATGTTTTATTGCTAATATACCATTATAGGCCTTTGGGGCATTGAGGTCAAAATTACTTGTGGTTTTAAGTAGAGGATATCCTTGAAACCCTACATATCCATGATTTTCGGAAACCAAAACTTCAGCGGAATGGGCATGGCTGTATTTAAATATCCTATATTTTGATATTGTGAATTTTTGTTTTTTTACGACAGAAGTTTTTTTAAAATGTGGTTCTAGATGTGACTTAAAGTCTAAAATCATGTCTTGAGTCACGCGCACAACCTTAAAATTTTTCCCGCAACTCTCAACCAATTTGTACCATTCTTCTGGAGTATACAGTATTTCTTTTTTGCGTTTTTTCTTTTCAATTTTGGCAAAGTCCCTATCACATGGGAGAAAACTGTGACCGGGTTCTGGCAAAATCCCATGTTTTGTTAGCGACATAAGGTAGTAAACCATCGCGGAGTTTTTGTTCTGCCCCGCGCAGTTGTCTGAAAATATGTGTAAGGTTTTAACCTCTTTGCCAATATAGTTTTTAATAAAATGATCCAAAAAAGAAATACTTTCAATGCACCCTTTTTTCCCGACAGATTCGTCAAACATGTACATGACGGCATTATTTTCCTTAACTCCATGGAATCCTTGATTATAAACCCATAACTGACGGGCATAAAAAATCTCACCAGTCGTTAATACAGGGAAAGGAAGATTTTGTTGATAATCGAAACATATTGTTTCTACTGTTTTGTCAACTAGTGCTAAAGCAGTTTTTTCCTTTAAATCGTCATAAAATGATTGGGCTTTTCGAAGATGAAGTTCTTTGGTGCGTAATAGGGTTTGTTTCGTGGGTCCGTCGTTGATAGCAGATTCTATTTGAATTTTTAATGTATCACAAGTAGAACATGTGTCACTACGAGGGTATCCAAAAGCCAGATTAAAATGAGTCACAAAATAACGATAATAGAAATCATAGGTAACTTGGGGATGATATGGCTTCTTTTGTTTTAGCAAATTATATGTTTCATTTTCATATTTTTCCAAATACATTTCGTGCATTATTTTAATGTTTAAATCGGCAAGAAGATATTTTTTTTGGCTTTCGTTTCGCGAGTAATGTGATTCTCGGGATGGAAAGCTTTCTATGTGCTCATGAAGAGTACTAGTAACATAATCAGGTATCTTATTAATGCGAGTAGCATGCTTACCCCGCTGATCTATACCAGGTGAAATATGGCCAGCAAAACACTTTTGGGCTATAAGTTGAATACGAGATTTATGTATAGCATGCAGGTTGCAAAATGCGGTTCGACAAACTCGGAACTTTTTACTGCCAACTTTAATGGAATAAAAGATGCTTAACTTGCGTCTTTTTTCCTTATTAGCATCATCATGAGCATTACCAGCATTAGCACGACGCTTTCGTTTTTTTACAGTACTTGTGGTAACCAGTGAGCCTAAGTAGGCATCTTGTATATTTTTATTACTCATTTCGTAAAAATCTGAGAAAACCCTGTCACGTTCCAATGTGGTAAGCAAATTGTTACATTTTTTTGCACATGCAAGGAGGACCCATTTGCTTTGCTTCGACTTTCCTTCCAGTACTATTAATATATTCTTTCCCGCTATTTCTCGCAAGTTTTCGTACATTTCTTTTCCAAGTAGATGAACGACGCATTTTTTTCTTTCCTAAATGCGTTTTTTTTATAAGCAATCTGTTTGAAATAAAATGAAAAACATACCTTTGCATTTTATAACCTCACTTTCTTCAGAATCTGTTGAATCGCTGGCACTGTTATTTGATACACTACTGCTTATCACATTATCCATACTGTTAATATTTCTATATTCAGATTCTAAATAATCTGGATCACGAACGCTATCGTTAGAGCCTTCTGAAAAACTTAAACTCGTCATGCTTATTAAAGATAATCACAACTCACAAAGACACGAATGTAATGTAAATAAACTGCGAGGAGGTGATCGGCGCTGTTGTCATTGCAAGAACATTTGGTGCAAGAACAGGCTATGTTGAGCACATAGCCTGATCTTGCACAAAACGAAAGTAGCCATTCACTAAAATTAGTCATACGTTTGGAGCAAACACCGGTTACAAATGTTAAACATAGACGGTTCTTGCACAAAACGAAAGTAGTCATTCACCAATGTTAGTCATACGTTTGGAGCAAAAACCGGTTACAAATGTTAAACATAGACGGTTCTTTCACCAATCACAATACGCTTTAGGTTTTCTTGTATTTAGAGCTATCAGACTTGAGCGGCTCTTGCACCAAACGAAAGAGCGGATTTTTCTAGGTAAAATACATATGATAACTAATTTTTCACAAAATTGGCACTTAGACGGTTATTGCACCAGGCCCTTCAATTGTAGATACGACTTCTATTCTTAACAGGGCAGTATACATCACAGCCAATATTTTGGCACTCAAAATTGAGGTACATTATTAAATCATTCGTCAATTATATCGTCAATGTCAGTTTCGTTCAGCTCGTCAGGGGTAGAAGCTCCAAATTTTAAATTTAGATATTGTTGGTGATATCTTGGCGGTATAGTATTTGCCAGACATAAGGACCTAAGATTTTCAAATTTTTTTTTATTGATTGCCAGTATATCTTTGTAAGCACATTTTGGTGTTGCATTGTCTATAATTTTTGAGAGCGAACACTGTTTTTCATCCCCTTCATAATCATACTTAAAAGTGATTGTTTCACTTCCTTTAGAGAAAATAAGTTCCTTGAAGCTTTTAAGTTTAAGATTACATCTATCATCAGTCTTAATTTTTATAGTTTTACCCATAGTTTTAAAATCCAAAAAATCAGTGTAATTGAGTATATTCACTTCGTAAGGCTTTGGTTTTATTCGTGCATTGACTAATATGGTGGACCATTCAGATGGTGCCCAAATCGTTTTGTTTTTAATATTTTTTTCAATGACGGCGTGCATTGAGTCAACTGGCATGTATGTATGTCCAGTGACCCGAAAGGTAACAGTAATTTTTTTTCTGTCGTCGACCTGTTGTAAATAATTATACAAATTAGATGATATTTCATTGGCTCCCCGTTTACCGTTTTTTTCTTCCCAAAGAAAGCATAATTCCGTTTTGTGTAAATGTTTCATACACAGTAAAATTGTAGACTGCGTATTTCCTTGAAAACCCAATCAGCATATTGTCACCGTGAGGAGTCCCAAGAACTTTTTGTAAATCAAAACTTGCTACAATTAATTCAGGACGTGTTACACATTCGTTTTGTTTACTTGAAAATAATTGTTTTATTTTTTGTTTCTCTTGTAAATGGAGTTCATAATTACGAGTAGTTCTGTTTTTTCGTCAGGTTTGAGGTTTTTAAAATATTCAGTATTCACATTTAGAACATTTATCTTTTCGGGGCACGTGAATTCCAATATTGTAGTCATTTTTAAAATATGTAAAAAAATTTGATTTTTTTAGTGGTTTTTCTTTATTTTCCGTTAGTTTAAAAACATACATCCGGTATAAGTTATTATAAGAGTTTATTTCTCCTGGCAGATATTTTTTTTTGAAGAGCTTCTGCAGTAATGGGATGGTACTGCAGGTAAGGATTCTACAAAGGTTCTAAAGATTTACCTTTGATGATCTGTAGTTTTATGATGGGGTTTGTGTATCCCTCGTTTATCAATTCCATCTGGAAATGCATCTGTATTTTTATTTTCTGCAACAGTTCTCAAACACCTTTGAGTTATTTGTAGCGTAGCTAGTAGAAATTGTTGACAAATTCTTTTCTTGACTATCTTTAATGAAATAATATTCATTAGTACAAGAACGAACAAATGTTTTATTAGTTGTTCTTCGCCGTTTTACTGCAACAGTATAAATACATTCATACTGAGTACCCGGGTACTATTTCAGCTTTAAAGTTACATAACGTTTTTTCCACTGAACCGATTATTTTGAGCTTTTGTGACATCTCTAAAAAACTTGTTTAATTTAAGGAAAACATATTTTATAAAAATGCTGCTAAAGGGGGGAGCTATTTTCGCGCTTTTATGAAGTTCACCTTGTATCTACCATGCTGAGTACCTGGGTACTCTTACAATTAATTACAAAATTATTTACTTTTTTTTAAATTTCAATTAAATAAAAATACAAAAAAAAATTAATTACAAAATTTTTATTTTATAATAATAAACAAAGCACATGATAGGTAATAATAACAAAATAAGTACATATAAAAATTTTACAAATAGTTGGAGCTATGTTGGTGTGTTCATCACACACTGGACTTCTGCAATTATTGCAACTCTTGCGAGTTCTTCTTCTTTTTTCTCCCAAGTTATTGCACATTGTGCAGTAGCCAGTAAACTTGAGTCGCCCAGTGTTGAACGCATTTTTGGCCGGTGGTTAGCGATTGTGCAGCATGTTGTATATTTACAATTTTTATTCCGAGAACGTTTTCGATGGCACTCTTTACAAAACTAAATCGCGTCACTAATGGTTCTCGACTTCTTTTTATGATCGACGGCGTACAAAGATCTCTCCCTAAATTTTTTAGAAATAATCGACGAAGATTCGTTTTCAAACTTGCTTGCGAATTATTTTCTGTGAAAATAATATAAGCGGCCAAAGCAGCTACGTCTAAGATGTTATAAAAGAAAGCCAATGGCCAACGATTTGTTTTTCTTTTTGTCGTATAGTGAGTTATAGCATCTGATCCATCTGATCAACTCCAGCTTTGGTAGCATTATAGAATAAAATTATCTCAGGTTTCTTTGCTTGAGTTGTGTTATCGAGTCTGGAGTACTGCAACGTTTTCTATTGCATTATCATGTTATATCAAATTATGCATTAATAGTTTCTTTACTTTTTCGCTTCAAGTAGTGTGTTTTACATTCAGAATTAAATATGAGTAAAAAAATTTCCATTGAAGTGCAACAAATTGCAATTAAATTGTAATGTGAAGGCAAATCAATGCGCGAGATCGGGAACTTATCGGGAAACCCAAAGAAAGTGTACAATATATAATAGAAAACGGAATAATTGTAATTTAAACTGCTATAATTGTATCGTAATAAATAAAAATTTCAAGATTTTAGAGATTAACATTCGTAACATAGTTAAATATTTATTTTGTTTACAATAACTCTTTTCTTCTACATAAACACTTCAATGTAGCAAGTTTTATAAAGCTTAAATATACGTAGTACCCGGGTACTCCTTACAGTAGATATAAGTTGTATATTTGTATGGTAACATAAGGGTTAAAAATATTTTCTCGCTCTTGTTCTGTAAACATGTTACGGTTATTATTACATGTTTTCCCTTTACAAGGATTCGGTTTTATAACTTTCTTTTCTACTATATTCCCTTTAGAGGTTACGTATTTCTTACCGGAGTCTTTATTATTTTTATTCTTACTTCTGCTACCTACTTTTTATTTTTGCCTGTCTTCGACCAAATTTGGTTAATTCTTCAGTATTGCTTCTATCAGAGTCATCACAATCTGATTCGCATTGGTTAGGAACATCATTAGAACCATCTGCTGAAGTTGATGCTTCAAAATTTATAATAATTTCTGGATTATTATATGGTTCGATGTTTTCCAAAAATATGATATCATTATTTAATGCCTCTGTTAGAGATTTGGTTTCTGCTAAAGTTATTGGTACAATATTGTCTGTAGGTCCGATGTCTCTTTATTAGAACGTACACTGAAAGAACAGTTTATTAACAATTAACTAGGTTTATTAACAACTAATAAATGCTTTATTAGAATATGGCGGAATAAATATTTGTTTCTGACAAACAAATATTTGATTAAAATTATATTAACGTACCTTATTAATAATAAATTAATAATACAACTCTGTTTTACTTGTGATAAATAAAGATTTGTTTATAATAAATAGCATAATCATTAAGCGTAAATAATGCAATAAAAACTTTATCATCAATAAGAAAATATTTGTTAATAATGAATAAGTGGTTTTAGGTAATAAGCAATGCCTTATTAAGCATGTTTATAATGATCTGTGCATGTATTCATTATAAACAAATGAATATTAATTATATGTGAGTGGTAAATTAATTATTAACAAACTTTATAATCAATAAGATAATATTTGTTAATAACGAATAAATGGTTTAATTACAAATCATACAGATTTCTAATTATAAGCAATCCTTTATTGAGCATGTTTATAATAATCTTTGCGTTTATTCAATATAAATAAATGAATATTAATTATATGCGAGTGGTATATTAATTATTAACAAACTTGTTTAATATTAATTTATATTATTTAATCATGCACAAATAAATTATATTTATAGTTAAAAATGGTTTGTTTGGAGTGGAGCAGAAAAATATACCGAGTGTTCATTTGAAAACTTCCAGAAAGAAATATGTATCTTGAAAACAAACCGCCAGATCATCAAGTGTTTTGTGCAAAAGTTGTATAATGGTAAAAAGAGATAGTGTAATTCGTTTTTCAGTTGGATCCATATAAATTATAAAGCAAACTCCACCATATTCTTTCTCCACCCTCAACGTTACACAACTCTTACCAAAAATACTTTTTTAGTTTGGATTTTGGATTCGATATACATATATCTTGCTGCAAATTTTTAAATGAACAAGCAGAATAGTAAAATACAATATTCTTATAACAAAATTTATTGCACACAAAAAATACAAAACGTACAAAATATAATAACAAATTAAAAAAATTTAAGATATTATCTAAACTTTAAAAATTGTAATAAACATTACGTTTATTAAAACTACAAATACATAAAAATTAAAAAATATCGCCAGTGCAATAATTTTTATCTGGTAATACTAAAGCAGATATGCAAATAAATAACCACTTGAGGTTACATTTCTTGATTCATACAAGAAATGTATTTATTCCCAGTGCCAATTGTATGAATATGCGTCAGTAAAGGCCAATAAATATCATTTAACGAAATAATTTGGTTTTCAGATAAAATACTTTCAACATGATATGCTTCGTAATGTTTATCAATTCCATAACAAACGATTTTTTTATAAATTAGGTAAAATGTTTGTCTCTCGTTATGAATTATATTTTCGATTAATCCAAACATTGGTTCGCCGTATAAATCACGATCAATTTGAAAAACTAGACCTTTCTTATATTATGTAATTCCGTTTATTTTGATCCAGTTCACAGTCAAGAAATTTTTTATATCAGATATAATTTTTTCAAATAATAGAATATCTTTCCTACTCAAAAAAGATATATGGGTACCTATCTCAATGTTGTCAGAAAAGCCCCGATTTAAAAGTAATCGATAAGCTAGTTTTAGCTGATGTTTTAGAGCTAACGTATAGGGAAGATTTTTCCGCGAAGAAACAACATTACTATTAGACTTGCTTATTCTGTGGAAAGCTTAGTATCGAATTGAAGAAAGTTTTGAAAGTGGTCCTACATTTTGAATAACTCGAGAGTAATGTGTTAAAAAATGGTATTTGGGTGTTAATTTTCCATGAAAAAGAGAACTATAAAGTTGATGATGTTCGTTAACTAAACATTGCAAATATATTAATTCACTTTTGTTGGTGATATGTTTTGATGCAATATGTACAATATTAAAAAGTAATAAATAAAAATGCCATGTTGTGTCAGATGTGTCAACCAAATCGCCTATTATAATAGAAAAGTAAGTAAGAAACGAATGCATTTCTGCTGCTGACATTATAACAAATTCTTTCTCCACTTGACTTATAGGAATAGGTGGTATTTTATTGCCAATATCAACATCAGAATAATTAAAATATTTTATGCGGTTATTAAGTACATTAATAGTAAAGTATTTCTTGTGAAATATTAAGTCTTTCAATATTTTACCAAAATCATATCGACAAACACCTTCGTACAAATCATGCATGATATCGAAGTGCAAATTTTCAGTATTGTGAAAATATGGCAAGTCATTCCACATACAATAATATTTAATGCCGTGACTTTTTGCCTGCAAATGTGTATCGTAGTTGTCTCTATTTCTAAGAGTGTTCAAATTTTCTACTGATATATTTTGTGTGAGGTCTCTGTGAGAAAAACAAGCCCGACAAAAATAATTCGAGGAAAAGCTTTCGGTCATGCCGATAATTGAATTTATACCTAAATTATCTCCTAACAACAAGGGCACTACAATATATATTTTTTTATTGTTAATTGTAATTCCTTCCGATTCTAAAAACTTAAGTTCGTCAACAAAAGGTCTAAATACATTTTCGTTAGAAAAGTTTGCCCTGTCAGAAGAATAAAATAATCCCCATAAAAAAATATTTTCTAATCTTGATGCATATTTTTGTTCTATTGCTGCAAAAGAAATATATATTCCACCTAATTTGTGAACTCCAGCTTGGGTCCCTAACGGATTTCCTGTCTCGAAATCATCAAAGTACATAAACATTGGCAAAATTATTTTATCTTTATATTTATTTTTAATCATTTTCCATAAATTACTATTAAATATACTGGATATTTCATTCAAATTAGCTTCCTCGCTTTCAATATAATGCAACATTTGATTTAAAACATTAGGCATTTGTAAAAATTTTTGCACCAAGATTCTCAGTGAAATAATTTGACCTTCACATTGTTTAATATTCAGAATTGACGAAGGGCCAGAAGAACTTTTATTATCAAACATATTTCCAATAAAAAATGATCTAGGCTTAATCAGGACATCAAATTTTTCCAAGAGCTGAAAGCGCTTGTATTCTGAGATCGTTGATGTAAATAAATCAGTTGATAAAATAGAAACTAATTCATTGTAATGTGGGTTATCTCGAAAACAAACAGATGAATCTAACTTAGCTAGTAATTTTGAAAAAATATTTGTTACTAATTCAGCTGCATTGTTCAAAATATCTTGCACTATTGAACGATTAATTGTGTCATTACTATACAATTTACTAATGAATTTTAGAATTTGCATTTCAATAGTCTTATTTAAATTTTCAGGTGAATCATTTGACAATACATTCTCGATGTCAAAATTTTCTTCATCAGTGTTACTATTAACAGGTTGCGTATTTTTTATACTTAAATTTGTTTCAAATGTTTCTTTGTTCATTACCGGTATGTTTAACTGACAAAATTTGGTGTCATCGTGAAAACTTATTATATGTTTTTTAAGAGAAGATAAAGTACTAAAATTTCTATGGCATTCTGAACAACAACATGAAAATGAACTTACAAATCTATGAATAGTTGACATATTGTCATGTTTCAATTAACAGACCCCGTAATTAAGATTCTACATTTAAAAAACACAAATAAAGTTTAAACCTTTTTAATTAAATTTTGCTTTGGAAACTCAGGATTACTTTTGATTGATTTTATGATGATAATTTGTTTGGTTTCACATATTGTTTGAGTTTTACTAATAACGGAAGGCACGGTTAATAGTTTGTTTTGCAACTTTTTTTCAGCATTTTAAAATTTAAAGGATGTTTTTGGTCCACGATCTTTAAATGAAAAGATAAACGCCAAATTTATCAAAGCGCCATGGCTTTATTTTTTTGTTAAAATTTTGATAACAAGTGTTTTTAAACAATAAAAGTGAATACGTGTAATAATTTAAATAAGTGCGCCGAATCAACCAAAGTTTTCCACCACTTCAGAATTCTAAACGAAATTTTTGCTTAACAACAATTAATGGAGGGAGAATGGTTTTTAAAAATAACTCATTCTGGGCAAGGCCGTTGTTTCGATAAGTTCGAAATTTAAAGCCCAGAGTCACAGAGTTAAATAATTAAGATGAAATTAAGATTGATAAATAAAATTAAAAATTTAAATTAGTTAGATAAATTATATGATTATAATAAATAATTACTTACCTGAAGATTAAAAATTCAGAGTAAGAGTGTTTTTTTTTGTGAAATTTGATATGCAGAAGAAGAATTAAATTTTTATTCACCACAACAGGTGAAACCATAAATAAGAAAATTGAGAAACTAAGAAACCAGCAACAACAAACAGCAAAATTTAAGAAGACTTCAAAAACGAATAGGGTGAGAACAATTTTAAAAGCGCAAAACAATTAATTTTACGACCAGTGACCACGATAAAATTGATTATTTGATTATTGTATTTTTGCCATCTAATTTGAAAATTAAGCTAGAAAGTTGAAAGATTAACTTGTAAATGCGTTTAATTTCCGAATTTGGTGACCTTTGTTTTATTTGGCAAACCGATGTCATGCGGTTTTAGATCAAAAACATCACAAATTTTACATCAATTTATAAACAACAACTTGATCAAACTGTGCCTTCTTTTGTAACATTTGAAATTTAGTATTCTGTGTGATTAAAATTACATTTGACATTTATAACTTGCTTAATTTTTTTATCATAAAATTCATCATAAGGATCGCAAGCTTTATTTACAGTGATGGGTGTTCCAAAAGTAGCAATTTAAGTTTTCTTAGCTTTAAGTTAAGTTCCTACACTTTTGAGCATCGCAATATGTATAAAGAAAGTTTGGTTTTTGTCAAAAACTTTGGTGCAATATTTACAGTTCATTTTTAATGATTCAATCAGAAGAATTATTGATCTTATTGACTATATCTAAAATATTCGGTATTTTATCGTAAATGGTTTTCAAACTATACATTCCCAATTGTATGAACAACCAAATATGTACACATTCGTAAGGGTATTTTAAATTAAAAGAATGTGTAATTTGAAAACAAACATCCACAGCTTTTAAAACTGATACTACCCGATACAAAATATCGTTATAGCTGACATAAATGTTGTTGATTTCGGAATACGAGGCACCCTCGATTATCACAAATGGTAATAAAGGCAAGCCAAATTTTATCAACTTCTTCTTCTTTTCTGTAATTACGTTTGGGATCTCTCCAGAAATCTGAATCAAAACCACAACAAATTAATAAATAAATACTTAACTACTACTTGTTTATAATTAGGTACTGTACCTTAACATGAACAACTATTCCATTGACAGTTTCAGTGGAAGTTGGATACCAGCTGTTTTTTCCCTTCTTGTTATATGTCCTAGTTGGCAGTAATACGACCAACAAAGTCAACATTAAATAATGACGAGAGTCTAAAAAATCATCAAGTTAGACATGACATATTTTGTGAAGCAAGGGGATGCATTTATTTTATGAGCTAATATTCGAGTTGCAAAGTGGTTTAAATTACAGGGCGAGTAGGTAAAGTAATTTTATGTTTTCTATATATCTAAGTTTATCTATTAATTTATTAATACTCACCAACATTTAAATTGTTGGAATTTATAATATTATCTACTATAAGAGTATCACTTTGACTTAAATTTTAAATTTTTTTGTTTTATGTGCAACAATTTGAAAAATACTTTTTCAAAATTGTTGTAGAGTCCTTCACAGTTACTGGGATATTTTCTTTTAAAATCGATATCGATTAGGCAATGACCTAATGGATTTTGAATTATTGGAAATAAGTTTAAAATTTCTTCAAAGTCAATGTCCTGGGTAATTAAAGTTTGCCGATATTCAAATGTAGTACTCCAGTTTTCTACCACACCGGTCCATGGCTCATGATTGTTTTTTAGCCAAACTATATTTTTTTTGTTTTCATCTATAAAATATAACAGTCGTTAGTACTTATTATTTTGTATCTTATAGTGACAAATAACACCCTACCTTCGTCACAAATAGTTTTAGATGTCTCTTTTTCCAAAGTATCCTCAGTTGCTCGTGTTGAACCTTTGGACGACAAAACACCAGCTTCTCTTAAGAAACTCAATTTGTTTCTATATTTGTCGACTAGTTTTCCTCTGGCAATGCCACTGCTATTATCTCGGGAATTCCTTTTCTTAATTGGTGAAGTGAAGTATACTTGTGGCAATTCCTGTGGGAATTCCCGAACAATTAATTTTGATAAAATTCTGAAATCTTCGTTGTTGAGTCTTCTACAAAATAAAAATATTTACAACTTTCAAGTTACGTAATAAGTATAATTTGTTGCTTTTTTTACCTAAATGGCAAAGCATTCAAAAAATGTTGGACAATTATTTCCATCAAGTATGATTGACACTTTGTGCTTAAACATTTTTTGACTTTATACAGTTCCTTTATGGCTTGGCCCATTGACGTCTTGTCCAATAATTCGGACAAATTAAAATTGACCAGATTCATTGGCTAACAAGTTGTGGACGTTGTCATTATTTATATACGTTACTCCTGTTGATACACTTGATGAAGTGGATGGAACAGATAACACCACATCTGTGCAAATTGGCAAAACTGCATAATTTGGCACTTCAGATTTACAAATTTACTGACTGTTCGCTACTTCTATCAGATATAAACACCTTATTTGGTTAGGTCAACACTTCTAAATCACTTAAGAGGTACTGATCTCTAAAATAGTCCAATGTTAGCAGTGTAAATTTTATGTTTTGAATTAAATTAAGGAACAGATACTGAGGTAGTGATCAATACCTGTTCCTTAATTTCATATTTCGGTAGGCTGCTGTTATTTTTTATTTTATAAATTGATTTAAATAATAAAAGTTAAATATATCTTGAATGTGCAATGCTACAAGCCACGACAAAATTTTTTTTTTAATTTTTAGTTGTCCTATGAAATTTGATCCACCAATATATTATTCTTTATATTATTTTTGCTATGGAAATACATACATACGTAGTTAGTACTTACTCGGTATTGTCACCGGTTGTATTCCAATTTAACAATATTTTTTTCAATTTAATCCTTTTGTCCCAATCCAGGGATCAATTCCTTCAATTCGTTATTGTCATTAACGATAAGTCTTAATGTGGCCAAACTATCCACGCCATTGGCTGCAATTGTTGCAATAATATTATCAAAAATAAAAACTGTTATTACAAGAATAACTTTGAATTTTCAAAACCATACTATCAATAATAAAATGATTATAATGTTAAAACTAAAAATGAATCGCTCCTTACAAAAATAATGTACCAAGTCACAAAGATTTTAAGGCTGTTTGGTAGGTTGAGATTTTGTGCAAAAAAATTGTAATACAGTGTATTTATAATAATATTCTTGTAGAACTCCACATTTAATCTAATATTTGTTTATAAAAATAAATACTAAAAAAATTAGTTTAGCCGCAACTTGCACTCAAAATATGAATTTAATTAAGTAGTGCCTGTACGATCCTGAAAATGCAAAATGCAATAATGCAACTTGTATTAAACGCAAGAATCTTTAATTTACTTTGACATGAAATAATTTTTATTTTGATTTTTTACTAAAATCAGAAAAGCTAAGAATTTGTGGAATAAAAAATGTATAATTTGCTTCGGTTTTGAATAAGTATTTAAGAATTCATATTCATATTCAGTAAAATTACAAAAATCGTAAAAATCAAAATAAAATAAAATAAAATAGAAGGTGGCATATTGTTAGAGGTTTTATGGCTTAATAATTGAATAAATAATTCAAACGAATGTGGTTCTCAGGTGCATTACGCGTGGGATTCACCCGTGAGCAATTTTCCAAGAATTATTCCAGAACATTGATAAGACGCAAGGTTGAGACTTCTTCCTATTTTTATCGTATGCATCGTATGGAAATTTCCAACAAACTCGAGATGAAATTTATTTATAAGTTTAATTAAATGAAAATTTACAAGATGAATTTCATTATTGAATTAAATTATGAACTTTACTTAAATTTTGGTGCCAATAAAATCCACGTTACAATATTTTGAGTGCAAATTGCGGCTAAACTAATTTTTTTAGACTTTATTTTTATAAATAAATATTATGTAAAATATGTAGTAGTTCTACAAGAATATTATTATAAAAACACTGTATTACAATTTTTTTGCTCAAAATACAGAACGGCCTTAAAGTTTATAACCTTACCTTGACAAGGATCTATTAGGTCCTTAAAGCCGCTGTTTTCCACAAACTCAAAGAGCTCTAACTGCTGTTCACTATCCATTCACACTTTTTGCACTTTAATATCACACTGAAATAAAATTACGGTGGCACACGGTACTCCCAGTACATAAATGGTACAAATCTGACTGAAATCTGTTGTCATCACATTGTTACTAAACATCCCCGATTTAATTACCTACGCATGGCGATTTATTATAAAGAAATCTTTTTATTTATGAAGAAACTACTTATTTATAATTCAAGAATCAAATTATTAATAAAAAATAATGTAAAGTACTAAAAAATGAATTAGATATTAATATAGATTTTTATTATTAAATTAATCTAAACTAATAATCAACAAATATTTTTTTAAATCCACTAAATAAAAAATATATTAAGATTAAATCTGCATGGTTGATTATAAATATATAAAAATCAAACAGGTATAGATTTTTAATAAGTAAATTATATTAAACAGATTATTAATAGTCAAAGATGTTGTTTAACAAAACATATTCATTATTTATTGTAAAGAAAGGCTACCCAAACAAATAATTATTAATTGTTAAGTATATCTTTTCGTTCAGTGTAATAATTTTTCTGCTCCTTGACGACATTTTTTTATGTTATAAAAAGGCACAAGTACCAATATTTCAAACGCTGCAAATAAATAAAAATGAATGTATTTATTAAATTACATTAATAAATTCAAAAATAAAGTGTACATATTTTACATTGAATAATAGACCACAACCTAAACCGCTATATAATGTTTAAAAATCTATTAATTTTGTTACTAAAACTTTACTTTACTTTAACTCAAACAAAAACTTTAAATTCAAATCAACTCAATAATACCCTGACTAGCTCTCGCGGGTAAATTATGATTAAAATTACAAGGGCCTACTGTCTTCGAATACTGCGAGTTTTGAACGACAGTGTAACGGTGAGATCTCCTTGTACAATTTACACATCCTGAAAAATAATCACAATAATAGGCATAAACAAGGGCGACAGGTTTATTGTTGACTTTATAATTTTCGATAACGTTATAATCAAAAGGGCACACATGAAATATAAACAAACTTAACTTAAGCAAATTCAGGCTAAGATCGATCTTTTTTTCAGTTACGTTACTTAAAACTACGATATTAATATTACGACAAGTACAAAGATACGAAATATTCGTGTTCATTTACGTTACTTACAACTACGATATTAAGATTACAACAATTACAAGATACGAAATATTCGTTGTCAGAACAAATCCGCTCGAACTTAAAACTTTTTATGGCCGCCACGGCACTGATTCGAAGTTAACTCATCGTTTGCACTTTACGACAAATAATTACTAGCTACCACTTACTTGTACAAGTTTTTAGAGATGGAGATCTCAAGGTACTGTGGTTCGTTGCTCAAATTAGGGATGTTGAGGATGATCGGACGGCACAAATTACTAACGGGTTGATTGCTCGTACTATGGACTGTGAGTCGCCAACCACCATGGAGTCCTGTTTTACTTCGTACAGTTACTTATTCATTGGCAGACGCGGTAATTCCTCACATAGGAATGAATTTAATTTCACACCACTTTTATTATTAACTCACAACTCTACAACTCAAATCTATTGGCGTCAAATCCCAAACTTATAAGATTCTTGTTCGGTAATTACTCTACTCTCGTCTTTCCTTAAGCGAGGTCTGACCAAAAGTGACCTCGCGCGCATCCCTCCCTAGACAAGTAGGTCTCTATCTTTTACCTTTCCGCCCGCACTGGCGGCAACTTTAAAACTTTCGAAATGTGGAGATGTAATCGTAACAATTTATGTTATGAATTTAACATGGAAAGTGGCGCTTATGCCAAAACAAAATTGAACTAGCAAAATGGCACAAGAGACATTAAGTTTAAAACGAATCTTCATCATGGAGTTGTATTTACGGTGTTTCAATAACATGCCAGTTATGATCTTACAACCTTCATGCACATAAATCATGCATTAAATGTAATAATTTGTAATATTTCTTATACTTACAGAGAAAAATTTCAACACAATGCACTGCGTACGCTTCCCCGTGTTAAACTGTCGTTTATGCCTAGTATGGTACGGTCAATTAAGAAGGGGATTGGCGCTTACGCAACTTTAAGATGCTTTTGTGATTAATATAAATTTTTGTCGTCTATGCCAATTTAATCAGTAGATAGTGCACATTCTCTTTTATAAAATGACACCAATATCGTAATTTTTAATTTTTTGTCGCTTACGTCGTTTTGCCATGGAAGCGTCGATATGTTGTATAACTTTTGAAAATAAGGACCACCCTATTACTTAGCTTACGGTTACTATGCAATCCGTGACTATGCATTCGAATTCTGTAATTCTGACAATGAAAACCATTCTATAAAGTTGGAAGTAATCAATTTTAACGTTACTTACTTACTTTTAACGTTGGTTACTTGCAAGTTTATAGGACGGTTATCATCGTCAGAATTCGCATGCATAGTAACGGTATGTGTAAGTACCATAACCAACCCTATGTAAATTATATAATAGAGATTATATAATTGCATTAATGTACGTATGTATGTATGTATTATATACTACGTTGTACATGTGCATAAGTACTACTTTAGCTAACAATAAGTAATTTTTACTTACCTACTAAAAATTTATAAGCTTCTTCCACATTTAAATTTTTAAAAAATTAATGTAACTCGGGTTCACTAATTACTTCTTCAATGCCAAGATCACACCAATAACTAACTCCTGGAGAACTACTCATTATTTTAACACAGAAAATATATTATACCTTCTTATCAAGAACGCGTTTCTAAGCATACAACAAGCAAATTCAAAACGCTGCAAGTTCGTATTTATAATACTACCCACAGCTAATCTTTGCTGACTCAATTAGACGTTATTCTTTTAAAAGACACACTCTTGATTTAATAGTAAAATTGTTATTTATAAAGTATGATTTTATAATATAAAAGCAGGTAATTTTAATCTAAAAGTGTTTTTCGTTAAAAGCGAATAGCATTTATTTTAATAGTAGCATTTTTTAAAAGTAGTAAAACTATGATTCTCTTGGTTTTACCTGCATTATTTTTGTTTTTAAAGTAAATACTCTAAATTTTCTGTTAAAAGTAGGGGTTTTTAAATTTTGCTTTAACATTTTTTTGCGTGTAGAAGTTTTTTCTCAGTATAATATAAGATATTGAATAAAATCATTTCCAGTCACTAGAACATTGATTGGTCGGTTAATGTAGTTTTAAGCGAGTTTGAGACGATAAACTGCTCGCCTACTATCACTTGCTCATCTATCGTCACATTTTCGCTCGGCGAATAAGCTTTTTTAAAATTTGCTTGCAACATTTCGCAGAGCTCGCGTATAGCTACCAAGTTTTCAATTTTTTGATGTTCAGATCAGGTTGTTCTATCGTCAAATCTGAGGCATCGCAGTAAAAATAGAAAACGTTGATAACTCATTGTCAGGACAAATATTTCTACACCGGTTCCATCCATGGCCCAGAGATCTATGAAATTGAAATGTGAGGCTCGCAACATTACAGACATAATCAACAAACTCAGAAACGCTTTTATTTCTTCAACATCTTTTGCGTCACGTTTCCTATGGAAGTTGTTTCTGACTTCTTCGATGTATTTGTTTGTGTTTGTTACAAGCAATTTCAAAACGTCGCCTCATCAGAAAAAAACAAACTGAAACATTCGAGAGGAGTTCTGGCCTATTTTGCTGCTAACTTGACACCTGGAAAGTGTAAAATTATGTTATGGCCGCGTATTCTTACAGCGCTCGATGGAGGAGACTTTGACCATTTTTGTTTAAGACCATTTCTGCCGTTATGTCTTGTATAATAAAAATGATCATACTGCCTTACAGAAACGTCTTCATCTTCTTCTGACGATTCGCTTGAATGTACAGGAGATTCGCATATTGCGCTAGCACTATCGTGATTACTTTGAATTATTTCATCTCACTCCGACTCAGAATCTGACCCTCAGAAGCTTCTGCCAAGCATTACAGAATTTGCTTCTCCATTACTAATCCTAAAAAAAAATACAAATCTCACCATAATACAAATTTTTCTTTTAACTTGAACAAAACTTTATTTTATAAAACTGTAAATAATATATTTATGACATAAATTTATACATTAGACTAATAATAATAATACTCAAAAAAATGTAATAAAATAAGTAAATAACCTCTTTCTAAAAAGTTACGTAATCACTCGCACGGGGTCAACACTTAAGAGAGCAGCGACGCGTCCTTCCTCTCCCGTGACTTGATTGCTATTAAAATGCAACTTGAACGCGAGTCTCGCGGGGGCGAGAATAAATTCAAAACGCTGCAAGTACTTTTTTTTGTAACGCAAATGTGCTTTGATGATCCCATGCCAGTAATTAAGGGTTAAGAAAAATTGTTAAGAAAAAGTGTACATTAAACGGCATTGAAAAAATATTTAGAGATGACTGAATATTTTAAAAATCTTGAAACATGGTTTCAAACTCTTTGTGTAGCACTGGTGACAAAGATTTTAATCGTGGAAAGTGAGTTAAATCGCTTTTCTCCATGCAGTTATAAAAAAGAACCAGTTGTATTTTGAATGATTTTAGATAATCCCAAGTCTTATTCAAAAATTGGTTCTTTCCTAGCAATTTTTTATTTAATTTATTCTTTTGCTCAAGCAGATCTGTGAAAAAAGCAAAATCTTGAAAGTGTGTAAATTAAAATGATAATAATCGTAGCTAGAAAAAGTATTAAAATGTAATGCATTTAATTACGAAAAAGTAACATATTCATGTTAGGGCAATACAAACAAATTTAGGCCCTCTTCCCCAACTCTCGAAAACATGGGGTAATTCAACTGGCATCGTCTGAGCTATATTCCGAATCACTATCTTCATTTAGATTGATTATTAAAGGTGCTACGTCTCCGTAGTTAAATTTTATTTCTCGATCCCAACTTTTTTTAATTTCAACTTCAGTATGCCGAATTGAATTACTCTATATTGCGATGTTCAAAGGCGTAAAAGCGTATCTTAATACAAAAAAAACTTAAATAATTACCTTTGGAACACCCATCACTATTATTAAAGCTTGCCATTCTTATAATTATTTTTATGATGAAAAATTAAGCAAGTTATAAAAATCAAATGTAATTTAATCACTTATAAAACGAAATTTCAAATATTACAAAAAAGGCACAGTTTGATCAAGTTGTAGTTTATAAATTGTTATTGTAAATTGTGATGTTTTTGATCTTAAACCGCATAACATCGGCTCACCAAATAAAACAAATACACCGAAATTTGGAAATTAAACGAATTTAAATGAGTAAATTATTTCAACTGCCTAGATTAAGTTCCAAATTTTGTGGCAAAAAATACAAATATCAAATAATCAATTTTATCGTCGTTTCACTGGACGTAAAATTAATCGTTTTTGCGCTATAAATGTTCTCACCCTGTTTGTTGAAGTCTTCTTAAATTTTATTGTTGCTTGTTCATTTCAATTTCTTGGTTTCTTAATTTTCTTTTTATGTTTTCACCTGCTGTGGTGAATAAATTTTATCTTCTTCTTCTTATCAATTTTCACAAAACACTCTTACTCTGAATTTGTAACTTCAGGTAAGTAATTATAATCATAGAATTTATTAATCTTATTAATTTTATAATTTTATTTATCAATTTTAATTAAATTTTAATCTTATTTAAACTTGTGACTCTGGGCTTTAAATTTCGATACTTCTCGAAACAACGGCCTTGCCCAGAATGAGTTACTTTTAAAATAATTCTCCCTCCTTTAATTTAGCAAATTTTTAACGTTTGAGCTTGAAGTGGTGGAAATTTGTCGATTCGGCGCACTATTTAAATTATTTCACGTATCCACTGGCGTAGAATTTTTAAACACTTGATTTAATAACTAACAAATTTTAATGCCATGGCTTCTTTGATAAATTTGGCGTTTGTCTTTTCATTTAAAGATCGTGGACCAAAAACATCTTTTAATTTTTAAATATGCTGAAAATTCTAATACAAGATCTCAAATGTGCCTTCTTTTCTTAATAAAAATCAAACAATATGTGAAACCTAATTAATTATCATCATAAATTAATCAAAAGTAATCTTAAGTTCTTACAGCAAAACTTTTATTAAAAGGTTTTAACTTTTATTCTTGTTTTTAAAGTTAAATCTTAATTAAGAGGTATGTGTTAAATTGAAACATGACAATATATCCGGAGTTACAATTTCAAGAGCTTCTTTCCACATATCCAAAGTATTTTGCACGGTTTTGCCATCTATACCAATATGTTTATTGTTATCTAAAAGATTTATAATTCTCATTCACAAAACGAATAAATTTTTATTCGTTTATATATATTTAATTTTAAAATTAAATCATTCAAACATTAAAAAACCCTTTCGGTTTGAAACACGTTTGGAAGCACTAGACACGCCCTTTTCCAAAGCGAACGCATATTGTACACGCTTTTTAGCGAAAGCGACAAAAGTGTCGTAAGCGCCAGACCGAACACGGCCCATAAGAATGATTTTCGGCTAATTTTCCCCACGGCGATCGCTGATGTCGATTCGATTGTCCCCACTATCACCCCTATTCACTAACTCTTTTTTTCGATCCATCGAATCGTTAACTTCTCGATCGATCGAGAAGTGCCAAAATCGGTATTCAGTATGCTTCGATATCGATACGAAAGCTTTCGATCGATCGTTTACCAATCGATTGAATGGAGTATTTGTTCGTGAGCAATGAAGCTCACGAGAAGGTTTCTCGATCGATGGAAAATCCATTGCACCTGCGCATTATGGTAATTTTTAAGGATTAGATGCTCACATTTGTTTACCTGAAAACCAAAAACTACTCTACCTTGTAAGCAGGTATACAAAAATTTCTTCAAGCATACAATTTAAATTTTAAAAAGAATTAAATTTAAATATTTTTCTATTTCAGTGGTGAAAAAAATCAAATTTATTTTGTATGTAATATTATGTAACTGTTTTATATTATTAATCAGAAACTTTTCATAACAATAACATTTGATTTTATGTAAAAAATTTTAATTTTTCAATAAGTTTCTAATTTGATGGCCACCGACTACAATATCGGATATTTTGCTGTCTCAATATCTTTTATAGAGAAAATTATCGAATGCGGAGTCGTCCATTTAGCAGTTTACCTATCCAGGCCACTAGATATCAGTTAAGTAAGTCATCGAAAAGCCTAGCTCATCGTTCGCCGTTTTCGATATCGATAAGTTAGGTTACAGAATAGGAATTTGTGTCGTCGAATACTGTCATCGTTAACGAATTCGATTCGATCTTCTACGTCTCGATGATCGAAAAGATTTCGATGGAAGTTAGTGAATAGGGGTGTATATACTCTGTTCCTTTCGAAATATATACGGGCACGCTGGACGAATTTACTGGTAAGGACCGTACCACTAAAGTCTTGCACTTGTTGAAAGAGTGATTGATTTAAGGGCACTCTCTCTGACGATTTTTAAAATAGTTATGATCTGTTTATAAAGTTGTTAAGAAAAAAACATATTGATGTGAAAAATAAAATTTAGAAAAAAGGGAGACAAAATTACTCGATATTGTAATGGTGTTAGGGTCGATTTATCCATTAGGCAGCAAAAGCAGCCTTTAAGGGGCGGAAGAAAGACTAATAAATTCTGATAATAATTGTAACAAATAAAAAATGAACATAATGAAATACATTCAAATATTATTTAAAAACAAATATTATAATAATTAATATATTACTCCAGAACTAACTAAAATCTCGTTGGAAAGTTTATCACCAATTTGGACTCTTTGAGTACGATTCGAAATGCACGATGCTAGCCACTTAGTTATGGAGCTACCCATACCCAAGCTTTTCAATTTAAAAATTAACCTCTGCAAATCAACTCGGTCGAACGCTTTGGAGAAGTCGGTATAAATGCAGTCAATATTTGCACCATCTTCCATGCAACGTACAATATATTCTATAAATCAAATTAGGTTTGTTGACGTAGATCTTCTTTTGTAAAAACCGTGTTGTTGTTCAATTATATTGTCCTTAACAGCGTTGTAAAGAATTTCTGTAATAATAGACTCAAAAAGTTTGCGAATGCACGACAAAATACAAATTGGCCTATAATTTACCACATTTGACTTACAACCATTTTTATAGATTCGAGTTACTGTAGATACTTTCCAAATATCTGGAAAACCTGATAACTGAAGCGACTTCTCAAACAATATCTTTAAAGGCTTCACCAGATTATCGCAGCACCTGTTTAAGAAGCTGGAAGGAATTCCATCATATCCAGGAACAGGATTTGAATCAAGAGCCCTTAATTTATTGAAAATATCTGATATTTATTTGTATATTTGTATGTTTAATGTCAAGTGTAATGTTCATAATGGTTTTTTGTACCAAATAAAGTTTATTTATTTATTCATTTATTCACCAATCACTAGTAGATTTAGATCGATGAATTTATTAATTAAATTATCCCATGGAATATTATCGTCATCCTTATTACTAATACTGGTTACATAGACATCTTCGTGATTGCAGTACACGGATTAAAAGTGATCTGCAAAGAGATTTGCAATGTCTTCAGAGTTGTTGGCTGAATTGTTGTTGAAATACATACTTGCAGGAATACCATTACTTTTCTTTGAAGAGTTTACAAAAGACCAAAGACCTTTCGACGAATTTTCTAAAATATTGTTTGAAAACAATATTGAAATATGATGCAGCAGAAGTAAAGATAAAATGAAAGATTTCCAGTTAATCAAGGTGTTCCTATAGAAATTTCGTCCACTGTATAGTGACTTGTATATTTAGGGATGGATTGAATGTGGTCTCCAACATATTGATGAGATTCTTCACTAATTTAATTGGGTCGATTTAAATGTTTTCCTTGTTGGTGTTGTCATTTGCTGACATCGGTAACTGGATTCTCTTTTTAGATTTTTGTAAACCATGTAGGTTCTGAGAGAAATTCATTTTTACATATTTTAACGTGAATACTATTAACTTTCACAAAATACTAGATTATTACTTTTCTTGAAGATATCTAGTGTTTTGTCTTTTTCGGATACGATTTCTTTTTAGGGACTGACTACTGCCGGTAGATATTTTGTTTGTTGTAGTCATCGGTATCCCAAAATGTTTTAAATATTTCGTCTTCTCTACCTTGTAATGATTCTCTGCATTTATTTCTACAGGTGCTTGGAGGTCATATTTCACGTGATGCTGTTTCTATCTTCTTCGTATTCATGGGTTGGTGTATGCGTTAATAGGATTTTTAGTTAATTTGATACATTTACTGTCAAGGAGATATTTTTCGACTTTATCTAAATAAATTTCTTTGTTTAATTTAATGTCATGAATTCTTTTTTTCAGAGATTTAATAATTTTCTGTTCTTCTTTTGAATTAATTCCATATTTGTGTTAGTTGTTGAATTAAGTTTGTTGTTTTCTTCTCCAAATAGTTTAATAGATTTGTTTCTTAGTTGAAATATCAATAACTTTTTTTGAGTAATAACCGATAAGTGTCGTGACACCATCTAATGAGCTAAAACCACGTTTCCGCCATGTTCCATCACCAGAAACTGTCAATCCATCTACTTTTCCACACTTTTCGGCTGTTAATTTTTTTTTCTTCACCAGTTAGTTTGAATGACATTGCCTTGATAGATTCTGTAGCATCACGAATTTGTCCTACAATAATATCGTAGAAAGACTGAAAAATTGGGCGCGGCAAGTCCATGAAAGCACAAAATTTTTCTGCACCAGCCAATGACACTCCAAGCAATCGCATCGCAAAAATAAATCGACGATTTATTTCATATGCATTGTGGATTAACGGGCATGATGTGATTTCTTTTGGCGTACAGGACTTGCAGTTTATCACAATTTTAAATCCGAGTCCTCTTCGACTAGATTCGCAAAATTCTAAATCACTTCCACACACTTGACATTTCACGTGCGCACTTATTGCCGTAAAAACAGCAATGAAATTTACTAGTTTGTACCCGACACTTGGATTCACAGTAACGGAATCTAGTTGGCCACTACTCAACTTTCTTGCTGAGCTACAACTAATCCTCGGCTCTTCTCTCTCAACTTGAAATGTATTTAGTGGACCCGATTTCGACCGTTTCCTATCACTCCTTCTTGTTGGTTCTCCAACGACATGTCTTTTTGATTTTTTATCCATCACGATACACAGAATACACTATATACAGAATACACGATATACGGATTACACGATACAAACTTCAAACGACTATGCTTGGTTACTTGATTTCTATGCATCTATAGTTTCACATAAAATGCTATATCTCTGTCAATTTTTCGAATTTCTTTACAAAATTTGGTGAGAGCTTTCTTAATAATTGTATCTCTCAGAAAAAAAAAAAAATGTAAAAATTTTTTTTTAACCATGGTCTGCTGCCTTAATGAGTCTAAGTGCATTAAGCTTCTTTGTTTTATTTCTTTGATCTTGATTCAAATATCTAAAACAGTCTTCTTGTGTTTGTTCTAGCAGTACTTGTATTTCAGTTCCATGTAAACTTGATGTTAGAAAAGTATATAAATTGAATACTTTATTGTTTCAGTTATTATATTTACTATAATGTTGATGTTTTGCATTACGCATTCTTTGTAAATAGAATTTCCATTTTTGATGTTCGTTTCTGTGCTATGAGACCTCGAGCAATTCCTCTGCGAAAGTCCAGTAACGGTAGTTCATCAATTATATCACAATAAATGGCATAGGCATTTACAAATATCACATCAATTAGGTCCCAGAATAAGCGGAGCCACCATTTTTTGGACCTTCTATTTTAAACCATACACAGCCTTGAGGCGATCTGCATGGTCGACTCCTCCCATGTATTTATTATAGTCTTTTATTACAACTGGAGCTGGAGCTTCTAATGACGACTCACCTTATCAAAAAATCAATTTAGGAGCCTGACGGTACTTAGAAGTCTAATGACTAGAAACCCTACGTATCTGTCACATAAATAGAAATAACATCAAGGATATAATACTGCCAACTCTAACTAAATAAAATTTTATACGTATACATATGTGGTACATTCAAGGATCGTCAGCTGTTGAACGTAAATAATTCCAAATGGATAAATACTAGACCTTTAAAAAGTGTGGTACTTTCAAGTATCGTTCCTCAACTAAGGGTTAAAATTTTATTTGGAAAACTAATTTCGTCACAACAATAGGTTGTTATGGGTGTTACGCATCGAGAGTGATGGCAATTTTTTTGACAGTTGAGAGATAATTACTCTGAACGTTAGGAAAGCACCAACGGCAACGGTAGGTGGGTAACACTAATACGGTAGTCGAATTTAATGTTTTATTTAAGAAGAAAATTAATAACATTTAGAACTCAGAAACTTTATTTATTAACTACAAAAAGTGTTACAAAACATATTTTTAGTATCATATTTTAGTATTAAAGCTAAAAAAAAGGTCAGTAAAAAATGCCAATTAAAGCAAAATTTGTTTCAAAGGAAAAATAAGAATTTTACCTCTTCGTCTGACCATAGTTTCTCGATGGAGGCAAAATCATTCTTATGTAATTTTTGGAAATATAAGATGTATTAGGAATTGGTAGAAAAATAAAATTTTATTTGGAATTTTTACACTTCTTAAAAATGAAATAAAAAATTGATCTTTATCCGCTGTAAAGGAAACAGTTTTTCATAGTTTGTCAGAGTCGTTGCTTGCTCTTCACTAAAAATTTTATTGACGGCATAATTAGGCGTATATCTGATTAAATCATTTCCATTTTCGTTGGTTTTCTTTACGTATCTAAAATGAAAAAGACACCATGTTATAACATTTTTTTAGATGATAAAATATTTTCTAATGTTCCTTTTTGTAGAAAATCATCACTCGTTTCAGATGTAATAGAAATTCTGAATGATGATATAATACCAGCTTCCCTTAAAAAAGTTAATCTATTTCTGTATTTGTCCACTAATTTACCTCGAGTAATGCCGCTTTTGTTATCTCTCGAATTCCTTGTTTTCTTTGGGGAAGTAAAATACACCTGAGACAATTCTTTTGGAAATTCCCGAATAATTAATTCGGATATATTTTGAAAATCTTCATTGCTTAATTTCCTGTATAACAGAAAACAGAAATGTATTCATAAAACTTTTATATTATAATAGTTATTTTTAGCTTTATCTGAATGGAACATCATTTATAAAATGTTGAACGATTATCTCAACTAAATAAGATTGACATTTACTATTTAAACTTTTCTTGATTTTGTATAATTCTTTTATTGCTCTGCCCTTAGAAGTTTTGTTCAATAATTCAGACAAATTCAATAATTCCGTTTCATTGGATTTTGATGGTAAATTAAAGATAGTAAATACTATAATTTTCGTCCGAAGCCTAGTATGAAGAAGTAAATGCAAAAATCGGTAAAACCGTATATCCATTTCCTTCATCACTATCAGGTGTAGAAAGTGAAGGTACAATATATGCTTTATGTACTTGTTGCGTGAATTCTTTTTGATCACTTTGTTGGTCATGCTTGAAATAAAGAAAAATTATTACCGTTAAATGGGAGTACATTGAACCAATTTGTAACGAAAATAACTTTTCAATCTTTTAATTTTTTATTAATCTACCAGTACCACATTTGCGGGGTCAGTTAATTCGAAGAATATGCTAATAATAATACTATACTTACAATAATAGTGTTTGAAACTTCTGATGATGTATGATAACTGAGCAACTTTGTTTTTAATTTTATTCTTTGCCCCAACTGAGGAACTAACTCCTTAAATTCGTTGGTATCGATACTAATTTGCTTCAACGTACTTATACTATCCACGCCATTTGCTACAATTGAAATTTTTGCACTAAATAAGAATATTGTGAAAAAAAGTCAACACTAATTTTTGTAGAATTTATTTCCTCATGTTGGTTTTCTTCGTTTTCTACTTCTTTGGAAGCTATAGTTCTACAGTTTCTTTTTTACATTGAATTTTCAGTGGTCTACAAAACATCGTGGATGACGGGGATCTATTTTGCCAGATAATTTGTTTGTCCATCAATGTCTCTTCTTCAACTCTTTGTTTGTAATCGAAATGGCTATTGCTCCCGTCACAACCCCATTTTGTTAATAAATAAATAAGTTGAAGATGGAGTGCGTAAAATGACACTTTTTTTGGACTTGTGCCAGACGTTGGGCAGTATGATCAAGAACTTCTTGAACTTCAGCTGCACTTTCAGTAATCTTAAATCCTGTTGGATAACATGTCCGTATTTCCTCTAATATTTTATGATCGGAAGGATAGATATGACTAATATTTTAACTGCACTTCATAACAGCTGGTAGTCTGCTTCCAAGAAAAGTGCTAACACTCTTCATTGTAACTCTACCGCGCTTTGTGCATTCATCCAAGATTTTTTTGTGACGTGTTAGGGTGGTGTCTAATTCGTTGAGAAGGTCAGCTCTTTCTTAGTCACCTTCGGACTGGTTCTGCATGCTACCGGCATTAATTTAACATTTCACTGCTGGTACTAGTTCTTAAATTCTCTGTCTTTCTTCTTTTAGAACGTTCACTACTGTTATGAAAATGTACAATAGGTCTATCGCTCCTACCGATAGTTCCAAAGTTATTTTTGTCGTCACAATGATTAGTTCAGTATTAAGCCATGTATCGTTCTTTTTCTAGAAAGGTTCAACGTTCGTACTGCTTTGGTCTAGTTTTTTAAAAACTTAGTAACAGAATTTGGCCAGTTCTAGTTTTAATGTTTTTGTATCCTCGTCTGTTGGTACTCCTATTAGGGTATAGGGTATTTTGTTGGTAGGTAGTTCACCATCAGAAAGAACATCGTCTTATTTCGATACTGTGTTGAAGGCCCATCAGTCAGAAAAGTGCAAACTCTTCATGCGTGAAATCACTTTAGCAAGATCTTGCAAAACTAGGTCAATGTGGGTACATATAGCTGGTGGATCGTGCCTAAGACTTTCTGATAAGTTGCAATAGGAGATTGCTTTTGTTTTATTTTCTTAAGAGCACCGGTAATACACCACAATTGTATGGAGCGTGATTTGTTTCTTTGACCCGCCAAAATATGCCGACTTAATTTCTTCGGCACATTGACACATATTGTTTTCTGAAAAATCTGCGTGGAATATAACTTCTTCGGGTGAAAGCTGCTTTTTTTTATCAAATCCGTGTGCTTATATTGATGGAATATGTTTCTGACATGTAACAAAAACTTTGGATACATTTCTTTAAAGCACTTGACTAAAACATTCTTTGTGCACATATTCTTCTACTTGACTGTTCTCTGACAAATTTTCTGTTTCCCTTTTATAATTTGTATTTCTTTGTTAGTTAACCATTTTTCGTATTGCGTTGAATCTTTGGCATTAAATTCAATCACCAGGAGGTCCAACGGCAGAAGTGTATCGGAACCGCAAAAATTATTTTTCCAAAAATGTACAAGTTGTTGGTGGTCCAGATTTAAAAATCTTCGACATTGTAACTCGTTGGGCAGGCTCTTCTCATGACCAAACTGTTTTTAATGCTTCAAGAATACGACACAGATTCGAGGCTGGAGAATTTGGAAACAACGTATTAATTGGTGATTCGGGGTACGAATGCAGGAGCTACATTGTAGCACCCCTAAACAATCCTGTATTACCACAAGAAATACTATATAATGAATCATTAATAAGAACAAGACAATGTGTGGAGCGCCTCTTTGGAGTGTGGAAACGTACTAGATTTCCAATTTTGTCTACAGGCATTCGAGTCTCAAGACGCACTTTATATAAGATAGATAATTACATAGTCGCATGTGCTGTTTTGCATAATATTGCATGCAATTATAAAGAAAATATACCTCCAGTTGATCCTGACGTAGCCATTCCACTTGAAGATAATGGTAATCCTACAATTGAGCCTATTAATAACAGAAATGGCAATGCAAGATATGCTGTAAGGCAGGCTTTAATTGATTGGTTTGCTTCTCAAATGTAAGTGGAAATTATATTATGGAAATAAAAGTTTTTCTTTAGAAATTATAAGTTTTATTTAAAAATTTTATTTTTTTTATGAATCATAAGTTCATCTTCGTCTATAATGGATAACAGTTTCGTTCAACGTTGAAGTCGACGTAGAGGGTATATCAGTCAATAAATACTTCAGCGTAACATCTGAAATTTAAAAAAAATTATTTTAATCAGCTTCTATTTACTATTTACTTCTAATCTATTTACTTTCTATCGTTGCAGTCGGCGTGGTTAGCATCTCCACAAATTGACAAGCTGGACAAATTAATAATCTTTATCAAAACGAATTTTTATTAATCATAATTTTTATTTAATAAGGCCATTTTCATTGCATGCTCTTCGGCAGCCTGTTGTTTTTTCCATTCATGCTCTTCGGCAGCCTGTTGTTTTTTCCATTCATGTTCCTCCTCCAATTTGTCATTTAGATTTTTAAAATAAAGTTTTTGTAAATCAATTAATTCTTTCTTTTCATCACTAAGAACTTGCGTTATCGGCTTTGTTTTTGTAATCGGTTTTGAATCTGTAACAAATATGGATAATAAAAAACAAGTAATTAATAGAAATAATTATTACAAATACTTTTATTGCTTACTAAAGCCTTATGCTTGGGTGTCTTTAATAGAGCCGGTGAATAAGTGGCCCAATTATGTTCGGTTTCCAGGACTTCTCCGATTTCATTAGAATTTACCTTAAAGAAATAATTTAAATCAATAAACTTTGTGGTCAATTAACATTTTTTTACACTTACGTCGACTAAATCTTCATCTATATGAATAACAGTTCCATTCAACGTCTACGTAGAGGGTATAGCAGTCAATAAAGACTCCACCGTAACATCTGAAATTTAAAAAAATTTATTTTAATCAGATTCTATTTACTATTTACTTCTAATCTATTTACTTTCCATCGTGTCGCAGTCGGCGTCGTTAGCATCCCCACAAATCGACAAGCTGGACAAATTATTAATCTTTATCGAAATGTCGCTAATTGTAATCGGCTTATATTCACCACCACCAGTCATATTGGATTGGTTTCTTAAATTTGCGTATTCTTTCCTCGAATTTCGCTTTAAAATGTTATACTTATTCATTAACTGTATATGGGTACGTTGCACTCCAAGTCCAGCAGCATTGAAATCTTGTGTTAGCTAGAGATATAAATTTAATACAAATTATTGTCAACGTATTATAACTATATATTCTACTATGCAAAGTATTATAAGTTTTAAATAATTTATATAATTACCATTTTCCACGAACTTTCTTTTTGTTTCCATGTTTGAGAATCCGATTTTTTATTTTCAATCACATGGGCGTATTTTTCCACCAAAGTAATTAAAAACTCCACTTCGGGGATAGAAAAAACCTTTCCCCTTTCTCTAACACCAGCTTTCTTTTCAGAACTCATAGCTAATCACAGAAAATTTAACAAACACCGTTGACAGAGTAAGGTTAGAATACCACAATACACTCAAACAAGTTGTGTAATATGAGCGTAGCGTAGCGTAGCGGAGTGACAATGCGAAGCATTTGGTGCCGTAGGCACCTTAATCTTCTTCATCTGGTGTCTGCAGTTTTGGCAATGAGGTTAAGAAAACAAGTAAAATACGCTGACGCGGTTTCCCACGTTGATCTGTGAGGCTTGGTAACAAAAATTGGAAATCTATTTTCCCCGTCTGGATGTTTGTAGAAGCTGTAGCAGTGGAAAGATGGTGTTGAACGTGTATGCGGCAGTCGTGTTGGTGTGTTGCCGTTTTGAAGATTTCGGTGTGAAGGCTGTGATGGGAGTTTAGCGGTGAATATCCTTCTGACATCTTGTAGAAGTTGTGGTAGCAAAAAAGAAGTTACGTGATCGACGATAAAATAAAGGCGCGGTGACCAGCCTCAACTCGGCTTTGCCCTCAAAATGGTACTACCAGGAGAACGGGGGGAAAGGATGTGGGATTTGGTGAGGACGGATAGGAAAGGGGGGGATGCTGCTTTTCCTTATTGGCCTTGGGCTGTAAAAGAGGGGTTACAAAATAAAATTGGTTTGGTCTTACTCATGTTTTGTGTAATATGAACTATTTGCAGGTAGTTAATATGATCTGTTGGTTAACATGACTAGCGGTTTCACAAGGTTGGTAAAACCGGTCAACCCAGGTCAACCTCTACAACTACTAGTTGACGTTAACTAATAGTCAGGTTAACCAATAGTTGAAGAGGCAATTGTAAAACCGGCCCTAATTCGGGCCAGTTAAATTTATGTGGAATCACACCGCGCTTCAATTTTATATTACAATTTGGATTATAACGATAACGCATATAATTTTCCATGTCACTTTGTATCTAAAACAAATATAATGACATGCCGAAATTTACAATCTGTACCTACTTACATCAAAATGGTCTTCACAACAATAATATGTTGTTTTACTAAAAATATTAGCCGGCGTGTTTCGTCGAACTGCTTCAAACCAACTTCTTCTTAACTTTGCATCATTTGGAACACTAACAAATATTTTGTTGGGGTGTGCCTCTGCTGTATTACTACAATACTCTACAAAGCACTTTTTAATTTTAATTTGTTTATTTGAACTCATTTTTGATGTTTAAATTTTTAAATGCAACGAAAAAACAATTTGACAGCTAACTACAACTTATAGACTACCATGTTGCCAGATGTTTTCAAAAGTAGAGTGTGACGTCACTGGCGCGAAATTCCAGTTTTGAATAAAACTTTTTTTTAAATTTTTTTTACGTCAAACTAAAGTCTTCTTAGACTTTTGATCTATACAGTACTATTGAACAATACCTAAATTTTATAAAAAAAATATTTCGAAATTCATGCAACAACCCTATTCGGAATTTATGAGGCACCTATTTTAATCTCGGCATAACCACACTATTATTAATTTCACACATTAGGCGTTTACGAAAATTATACCGGTAAAACAGATAGCGGTATACCGGTTGAAATCAGCTGATATGCGGTTATGGAACTGGTTAAAGAATTTTCGAACGTTGTGGTTAAAATACGCGGTGAAATTTACAAATTCCTAACCTAAAAAGTAAACTGGTGGGTCTTTTATAACAAACAAGTCATGAATAAGGGGATCGTTACAGCTATTTTACCATTATTATTAGAAGTTTTAGACGAAGATGAAGAAGAAAATGAATGTTTATTGTTAGCATCTGCATCGTTTTCCTCAAAAGACGGTAATAGAAGAATTGCAATAAAGAATTATGTTAACAACGTTGCTCTAATGTACAGTTTGGATGGTAAAATATTCAAATATAATTATCAAAAACTTGTTATAAATTAATTTATTTTATAGATTTTAAAAGCCACTTTCGTTTACGACGAGAAACCTTTGAACACGTACTAATGATAGTGGGACCACAATTAAACACAAATAAATCAGGTGTAGGTCGACCAGCGATTCCTCCAGAAAAACAGTTTCTTATAACACTATCAATCCTGTCTGGTCAAGAAGTATTTAGAATTATTTCAGAAAAGTACGATGTTGCTAAATCAACTGCATGGTCGTATGTACATAAAATTTGTGCAGTTTTAGTAACCTTAGCGAAGGACTACATAAAATGGCCAGTTGGTACTGAAGCTGTTAAAACAATGGCTTTATTTCAAAAACGGCAGGGATTTCCTAAAGTTTTAGGTGCTATAGATGGTTCACATATTCCAATTACTCCTCCGATAAAGTAACAAAAATCGTATTGCAATAGAAATAATTATCGAGAATCTTTGCTAGAGGTAGAAGGGCCTGCTTCAGAATCGGATGGAGTTTGTAAAGTTGTTCCAGATGTATTGCTGGTAATGCAGTGTGGTACTATATCGGGGTCTTTACTAAATATTTCTTCGAAATTTTTAAAATATGGCCAAGAAAGTGCCCCTCGCCCTGTTTTCCCATTACTATCCTTAATTCTCTTGTAAGTTTTTTTTAAATTACGAAATTTCATGTCGCATTCATCAGAAGTAAAACCAAATCCATGTTCATTAATTGCACTAGCAATTAATTTCCAAACGCATTTATTGGTTTTCTTTGCTGATTTCAACATGTGTTCGTATTCCTGGTAACAGTGCAGCAACAGTTTTATGGCAGCATCCGTCCACTTTCGAATTACTTCTGACACATTCACGATGTTGGTTTCTGGATAAAACAAAATTACAAACATAGGACAGAACTTTACCATTAAATAAGAAAAACAATTATGATATTCAATGACCAAGAAATTTTATTTACCTTCATTAACTACTACATTTGTAGCATAGTTTGTAGTATGAGCTTCGTTAAAATGTAACTGAATATATGTAATTCAGCTCTCCTTTTAACCCACACATCGAGCATTTTCCCATTTGTATTTCAACCGACGACATTTCAATAAAAACGTGAAAAGTGATAACCAAGAACTAACCTCACTGTGAAAGAATTCATACAAATATAAGGTTTTTAAGGTTATGTCGAACTGATGACGTAATGCACCAGTTTACCAGCAAAATATCTCGGTCAACAAATTATAAACCCGGTTGATAAAGTCGGTGTCTCGGTTTAATTTACGGACGCTGCTTCCATTAACCGATACAATTTTCGAACGCAAATGGTTATACCGGTAAATACCGATATAATTTTCGTAAACGTCTATTGTTACTAGATCCGCAAAAACAATCGAAAACTTCAATAACTTAGTTAACACCCGATGTTTACATGTTGAGCGGGCCCGTGGAAGTCCCCTCTCACGCAAAACGCCTCAGAATGCAATCCTGACTTCCAACGCACGAAACAAATACGAACCGAAACGAGCAAAAACCGACTGAAACAATGCCAGACCTATAAAGTTTTCACTGCGACTATATAAGAAATTTATTATTTATATTTTTTTTTTTTTTTTTTTTTTTTTATTTCAATGAGTATCTACAATCTGTCTCAATAAAAAACATTAAGTAAATCGTTTGACAATAGATTAACATGTTGGGAATACTTCATTAAATGTTCCCGTAATAAGTAAACTTATCAGTTCTTATGGCACATAATCAAATTTCACTTTCACAAGTTTAAAAAATCCTCCTCTCAACATCAGAATTCAAATTCGAATGAATCAATTAAAACGCGTAGACAAGTCGGTGGGTTTGAAACGCTTCAGTCTTCTGACCTCCTGGGAATGGCTTAGTAGCTCATTTGCTAGCTCATTTGGATGCGATTCAATTCTGTTCCTATATTTATCCGAAAAGTTTTTGATTTCGCTGTTAACGTTGGTGACTCGAAGATCGGAATGGATAACATCATTTGGGACATACCACGGGGCATTGACGATGGTTCTGAGTATTTTGTTTTGAAACCTTTGTAGGATTTCGATGTTGGAGACACTGGCTGTTCCCCAGAGTTGGATGCCGTATGTCCAAATCGGCTTTAATATAGCTTTGTAGATTAGGAGCTTACTCTCCAGTGACAGCTCAGATCCTCTTCCAAGTAGCCAGTGCATCTGTCTGAACTTTAAACCCAGTTGCTTTCTTTTATTAAAGATGTGAGTGCGCCAAGTCAACCTTCTGTCCAGGTGCATACCTAGATACTTTGCGCTTTCAGTCTGTGGTATATTGCAGTTGTTCATAGTCACTGGTGGACATGTGTCTCTTCTCATCGTGTACGTTACATGTAAGGACTTCGTTTCGTTGGCTTTGATTTTCCATTTCTTGAACCATTCATTTACCTTGTTTAAGTGATTCTGTAAATTTCTAGAAGCAGTTTTGGAGTCAGTGTGTGACGCAAGAATAGCCGTATCGTCAGCAAATGTTGCGGTTGTTGTTGTACTAGTTGTTGGAAGGTCCGCCGTATATAATAAGTAAAGAGTGGGACCCAATACACTGCCCTGTGGGACACCCGATTGGATTGGGAAAAGCTCCGTGTACTCTACTCCATGTTTTACCAGGAAATGTCTCTCACTCAAATAAGATTTTAGTATTTGATAGTGATGATGTGGAAGATTTAGTTTCAATTTGAAGAATAAGCCCTCATGCCACACTCTATCAAACGCCTGGCTAACGTCTAAAAATACCGCAGAACAGTACCTCTTGCACTCTAGGTCGTCGCTGATTTGCTTCACAATTCGGTGCACCTGCTCTACCGTGCCGTGTTGATTTCTGAAACCAAACTGATGGTTTGGGATAAGAGCTCTTTGTTCCAGAAGTGGCTTTAGTCGATTTAGATAGAGTTTCTCAAAAATCTTTGACAAAATTGGAAGCAGGCTTATTGGACGATATGAGGTAAGCTGTTCTGGTTTCTTGCCAGGTTTTAACAAGAGAATAATTTGCGCTACTTTCCACTGGCTAGGAAAGTGTTCCAACCTCATTATTGCATTATATATAAATGTGATGAGTTTAAAGCATTTTGGTGTTACTTCTTTCATAACTTTACCTGTAATCAGGTCGTAGCCTGGTGCCTTTTTAGTGTTAGTATTCCGCAGGATAACCTGTTTGATCTCTTGTACTTTAAAGCTTTTGATCGGAAGGTCCATTTGGAATGGTGCATTTAAGTAACTATGTATTTCACTATCTTCAGTAGGTGACGCCGCGGGAAATGGCGTGAAGACCTTTGCAAGATGTTCAGCAAACAAAATGGCTTTTTCCTTGTCACTTCTAGCCCATTTTCCTGTATCATCTCTGATAGGTGGTACCGATTTTTGTGGGCGCTTAAGGTTTCTTGTGGCTTTCCAAAGTGAATAGTCATTTGCCTGGGAGTTTGACAAGCCGTGAAGGTAGTCTGTAAAAAATTTGTTTTTAGTATTCAGGAGAAGCTTTTTAAGGTTTTTAGATGCTTTGTTTAACTTTGCTTTGTTTTCTGCTGTTCTCGTCAGTTGCCATTGTTTGCGCAGTTTTCGCTTTTCTTCTATCTTGTGTTTGATTATAGTAGGGCACGATTCCTTAATGCATGTTGTTTTTTGGTCAGGAGTAGCTTGCCACGCTGCGCTTTGGATGGATTTAGTCAAGTGTTCGACGGCATTTTCCAGATCTTCTTTCAGTTTCAATGGCACATTTAAGTGAATGTTTTCGTCCAATATGACTCTGAACAGTTCCCAGTCAGTTTTTTTGTTATACAGTGTTGGTTGTTTTTCTTTGTGTAATACTTTTGTGTACATAGTTAGTAAGACGGGTGTGTGGTCTGAGGAAAGGTCTAGTAACGATTCAACTTTGCACTGTTTGGTGTTTATGCCTTTCATTACGTAAAAGTCGACGATATCTGGAATTTTAGCTTGGTCACTTGGCCAGTATGAGGGATTTCCTGATGACAGAGTCGTCATTCCGTTGCAATTTACTGCTGCAAGTAACTCTCTTCCTTTGGTGGTTATGAGTCTTGAACCCCAGCGTGTATGTTTGGCATTAAAGTCACCGCCGGCAATAAATCTACTTCCCAATGTGCTAAAAAATTGAACAATCGAAACAATCGAAAACTTCAATAACTTAGTTAACACCCGATGTTTACATGTTGAGCGGGCCCGTGGAAGTCCCCTCTCACGCAAAACGCCTCAGAATGCAATCCTGACTTCCAACGCACGAAACAAATACGAACCGAAACGAGCAAAAACCGACTGAAACAATGCCAGACCTATAAAGTTTTCACTGCGACTATATAAGAAATTTATTATTTATATAAAATATTTATGTAAATTTTATTATTTAGAAATAATTCGAAATAAATCCTAATTTAAAAAGCTGGTCGTAACAAGACGCTAAGTTTGGCGTTTCCGGAGTAAGAACATTTTGATTTAAACGGGGAAAAAACTCCGCGTTTTGAACATTCTTATCGCTCTTCCTAGCCTGAGCCCAAGCACCAAAATCAATCACGAAAAAAACATTACCCTTCTTTTGGAGTCGGGTAAAAAATACATATCTAAATAAAACTGACTTGGATATATAAATTCCCGTCCGTATCGCGATCTCGAGATGTCTTGTGTATGAAATAGAAAGAAAGAAATTACGCCTAGACGCCCCTCAAAAAAAAGTTTGAGAAACACTGCTTTATAATATTGCATCCCTTGTATTGTGACCACGTTAATACCGGATGCACAGCAGGATTTGTTGGTTTTTATATTTGAATTTCTAAGCAATCGATTATTATAGACTGCACATATTGCTGTATAGAGCCCTAAACTGAATTTTAACGGAAACCAACATTTCAAATTGTAGTGCCAATAAGGCAAATGACTCATTTAGATGAATTTTTTTTAACGGTATCAATATATCCCTTATTATTAAAGCTGACTTGGCTGATAACATACGCCACACAATGTAATACGAATGTGTATCGAATTGTTGCATGGTTTCAACAGCAGACGATGTACCTGAAGGGTCTGGTTTGGGATCACTCACAGCCAAATCAATTTCAATTTGCTCAATATCTTCTGCAAGTCTTTTACGCTTAATACTGACCCCTCCTTCCGGTAGTGCTTCTTCTTGGTACCTGATTTACTTTGGAGTTTATTCTTAAGTGCATATTTTAAAAAAAGTATTTTTCTCATTCAATAGCTTGGTAAAACAATCTTTGCATACTGGCAGTCTTTTTCCACGCACTTGAAATGAATACTTTTACGTTACAATTCTTTGTTTAGTACTATTTTCTGTTCGTATATGGCCGGTCTTTTTCTCAACTATATAGATCATGCTAGTAACTAAACTAAATCTTTTCTCGCGGCTTCTTAACGCTCAATATTCTTAAAAAATGTTGGTTCGATCTCCATTTTGTAATATTAAATAACATTTTCGCCGGCACTCCTTTAAAGGTTTCAGTTCTTGTACTTGAATCGCTATTCCACTAATATTTCCGTATGCTTCTCCTTTTTATCCGGCACTACGGATTTGTATCTTTCAGAACTGAACATCTCTTCTAGGGATGCACTAATATAGGGAGGAGGTGATGAATTTGAAATCTTCGTTTGTATGTCAGTATGTGGTCGTTGGGGTACGAATAGAAATAGTATCAATCGCACAGGTTGAACCGTGCAATCAAATGTCATGAAATTCGGCATAAACGTGCATCATACTTAAACTTAGAGGCCAGCGGAAAATGGCGAAAATCATTGAAAATTGCGAAAATGATAAAAAATTACTTTTAGACCACCAATTTGTTACTGTTATATTATTTTACTGTCAATTTGACACTTATGCGATGTCTACATAGCCGATTTTTTCATTGTGCTATCGGACGATAAAGGAGAGGTTCCAAATCTATTGTAACAAACGTAACCAAGTCAACGTTCGTGAATGTCTATCGAACATTCTCGAACGTTGACGTTGATGAGTAATAATAATAATAATAATAATGTCTTTATTTACGGATTAAATCCTTATAACTATAAACAAAAATCAATACAAAAACAAATACAAACAAAGAAACAAGTTAATTAATAAAAATACAATAACCAAAAAAGAAAAATAATAATAGTAATACAACAAACACCTAAATGTGCAGATAGCATCTCGTCGTAGATTTGAACTGCGCCAGAGAGTTCGTAAAGAAGTCAGCATCGGACTTGTTGGCAAGATTTTGCATTACTGAGACAGGCGAGTGCATCCCATAATTTGTCTTGTGGAAATCCGGCAAGAAAAGGTCGGGATTCCGGACCACGCAAGGGTGAGCCCAAAAGTTTAGCTTAAGCAGCAAAGCTGGACAGTCGATAGCGTTGTTCAATAGCTTAAAGAAGAAGCACAGATCTAGATACTTCCTCCTGTTATCCATACGAGACAATCCAAGATAACTTAGCAGCTGATCATAATCCACATCAAAAGAGATGTGGAACTTGAAGCAAAGAAATTTTGCAAATTTTCTTTGGAGTTTCTCAATCCGAGAAACATGGCTGGAATGGTACGGATGCCAGACCGTGGAACAGTATTCCAGATGCGATCTAACAAAGGCAGCAAACAATAAATTTAAGACTCGCAAGCTGGTGAACTCGTGAGCATGTCGTAACATAAGACCCAACATACTGCTACTTTTGCTAATAATTTCATTTATGTGTGATGTGAAGCTAAAATTAGATTCGACAGTTACACCCAAATCTTTGAAACTAGAAACAGCTTCAATCGAGGTTCCTGACAATTGGTATGTCCGATATGGGCGGCTAAGTTTGCGTGTAAAGCAAAGAGATTTGCATTTAGAAATATTTAATTGCAGGAAATTGGCGCTACACCACGACTCGAACGAGCGAAGGTCAATAGAGATTTGGTTGAGATCATAAGACGAATTAGCGACCTTGAAGATTTTTAGATCGTCAGCGTAAAGTAAGAATTTGCAATACTTGAAGACTGATATAATGTCGTTAATGTACAGAATAAATAGTAACGGACCCAGATGCGAACCTTGAGGAATTCCGGATTTTACGGATATATACCGAGAGTAGGAGTTGTTAATTTTAACTCTTTGTTGACGATTGGACAAGTAAGAAGAAAGCCAATTGAGTATGTTGGCACCCAAACCAAGCTTGCCCAACTTGAATATCAGCCTATCAATGTGTACACGGTCGAAGGCTTTTGTGAAATCTGTATATATACAATCAACACTCGAGCCTGATTCCAGATTGTTTATAACATATTCAGAAAAAGTGCACAAATTTGTAGCGGTCGATCGGTGCTTGAAGAAACCGTGTTGCTCGTCAATAATAATTCCTTTAACTGCCCAATAGAGCTTATCGGTAACGATCCATTCAAATAGTTTCGGGATCACTGACAAAATGCATATCGGTCTATAATTACCAACATGTGAGCGACTTTTACCCTTGAAAATGGGAGTAACTGTTGAAACCTTCCAGGCACTGGGAAAACTGGAGGTCTGCAGAGATTTATTAAAAAGTAGCGTTAAAGGTTTTAGAAGGCCTTCACCACAATTTTTTACGAAGATTGCAGGAATACCATCCGAGCAGGGGTTAGAGGACAACTTAAGCAAGCATAATTTATCTGCCACCTCCTGTTCGGTGATGAAGATATGCGACAGATCAACGCAATCAGCTAGGTGAGAGTCCCATTCAGCATTGGATATTTTGTTCACTGGATGTTCACAATATGCATTCTCGAATGAGTTGGCAAAAAGATTGGCTATGCCGGTGGCATCATCACAAACGTTTGTGTCATCATGCATTCTTGAAGGGTAGTCACTATCACTATACACAGACTTTGATTTCATAAACGACCAGAATTTCTTAGGAGAATTGTTTAATATGTTGTCTTCAATATCTATAATATGGATTTTCCTGTCACGATCAATAGCTAGTTTGCATTGTTTTCTTGCTTCTTTAAAGTTTCGATACGAAACATCATCTGGTGAATTCTTGTATAACTTGTGTAGATGTTTCTTGTTAAAAATTAACTGCTTAGTGCTTGTGCTTATCCAGGTAGGGAAGGCATCACATTTAACAATCACTTGCTTTTTTGGAATGAACGATTCGATCAAAGAATGAACAATTTCGTTGAATTTGCTAACACAGTTATCTATGGAAGGGAAATCTTCAATAAACTTCCAATCAATTTGATACAAGTTTTCATTAATAATGGAGTAAGGAGCATTTATGAAATCAGAATAATAATTGGGGCATTCCCTCTGGAGAAGTTCAATGCCCAAATCCGTGAACGAGATTAGCAACGATGGGTGATTTATATCAGCTGGTGTAATTAAAGGCAAAGTTTCTTCGACTGTCAAGTGTACACGATTGTAAAAAACAAGGTCGAGTATTACATTATTGATATTCCGTATGGAGTTAAACTGGGATAAGCAGTTAGTAGAAAGCTCGTCGCAAACGATTTCTTCAATTGAAGAAGATATGTTGACTGCTGATAATGCTGCACTAAAGTCGTGGGATTGCCAGGATAATTTAGGTAGATTATAGTCGCCCATGATACACATTTTATGATTCGGAAACTGTTGAGAAAAGTTATTAACTTGAGTGAGATGATTAATATACACATGTTCGGAGGATTGAGGAGGAATATAAGTGACACAAAGTAGTAGCTCATCATTACACAATTTTATGGAAACCCATACTTCCTCACGATGTTTGATTAAAGAAGGAATCTCATTTGATGTTATAGATTTTAAAACAGCAATAAGCACACCACCACCCAGTAATTTATGGCTAGTGTCGCTAGATCTGTCATTGCGGTACACTATGTATCTATTGTCGATGAACTCGTTATTGTTAAAATTAGGTGACAACCATGTTTCAGTTAAAACGATTATGGGATAATTTTCATTTAAGATGCTTACGTATAAATTATCAAGTTTAGTACGTAATCCACGAACGTTTTGGTAAAATATCCTTAGCTGTTGTTGGAAGACTGCGGGGGATTCTGAAAATTTGCTGTATTAGTATGACGGTGACCATTATCAGAGACTTTCCTTTCAAAAAACGTTTTTACCGCCATGCCGGTTGGCCAGAAAGAAGAATTCAACAATTGGTTGGAGTATGTCGAGTCGATGGTAATTTTAAACGAGCTGTAATGTTCTGGATACTTGGAATGTAGTTTCACGACTGACAGTTTTGGCTGAGTATTACCTACGATGTTACTTAATTTTAAATTAATATAATCACAAACCTCGGATTCGTCAACGGAGGGACTTACACGAGTAAGATGAATTTTTGCGAGGTGAATTCTTCTAGATATGGCAGTAAAGCCATTAGCTGGAGTAGCATCAGTAGAATGACTGGACCCAATTATAAGAACACGTTTCTTTGGACGAACAGAAACGCTATCTTTGATTTTAAATTGACCATCTGCAGAATTACTGTTACAATCAGCCACGCTAGTGTTACCACTTCCAATTAAGTTAACGACTTGTTCCTGAGCCTCTCTTATGCAATTGGCCACAAACTCTTGACTTACCACGTTATTCTTTGAAGAAATAGTAGTTGTACGAGTTGTGCGCTTAAGATTGCGTTTAACCGGTTTTAGGTTAGTTTTCACAATTCCATTACTATTAGGTGCGTTCACCACTACTTCTTTAGGTGCGTCCACCAACACATCTTTAGGTGCGATCACCAGATTGGGTGCAATGTTGGTTGCCGAAGACTGCTGATTCATGCTTACCTTATCGTTCAGTAGATCGATAATCCTATTTTTGTCACTAACCAACACGTTCAGAGTTGCGATTTGCTGTCGCAAGCTATCAATTAGCTCGGTTTCAAAGCCACGTGCAGCACTGATGACTTCTGTGTCTTCTTCATTAATAGGTTTTAATGAAAATGTGTACTTAAATAGAACACTGTCTTCTTTTACTTTACCCGAAGCAATTTTATTCTGTGTTACGCATTCCACCATTTCAGCTTTGTTGAGTTTGTTAAGCTCGACTGCTATAGATGATAACAATATATCTCTTTCAGTCATCTTTATATGACAAAAATATAACAAATATAAGACAAAAATATAACTTAGCGACCACAAGATTAACCTAACCTCAAACACGTGTTCACCACACTACCCAAACATGTTTAATGACATTAGTCATTATTTTATTTGACATTAGTCATAATGGCAGTAGTCGAATGAGTCATACGAAATAAGTGGAGAGATTGCAGCATCGGAATATTCTAGGAGATTCTTCGAATATTCTAGAAGGTTCTTTGCATAATCTCTAAACTCTTGTTACATATAAATTCGTGGACTCCGATTAGCGAAGTCAGTCCTATCCGAAGTTGTGAACGTCGCAAACCATTGGTAAAAATATATAGTAATACGGAGTGTTATATAAATATTGTGACTCGGTTGAAATAAATACAGGGACTTGGATTAAATAAATGCAGACTTATTATTAAGCGATTGTTATTAGTGTAATTTTAATATCTGTTGTATAGCAAATAATCCTAATTAGCCCTTCAGTTGTAAATGTTTAAATAAACAATCGATATTCATTACACTATTGATTCTCGCCGTACATGTCGCAAATATGTTTTAGTTGTGCAAGTATTGTAACAAATTATAGTTACAAAAGTACGTAATTGTCGAAATATAATTCAAAGTTGGATTCTGTAATCCTTTCCGTTAACTGTAGAACAACGGTGCCAATCCAAAAATTTGCGTCAATCAATGCACAATGCTTTTAAGAAGTCGTGCATTATGTTACTCACTCCACGAAGAGCAAAAATCTTAAACCCCCAAGGTTTAGGTTTATTTTTCACACACTGTTTGACATTTAGTTGGCCCTTGAACTGGACCATCTGTTCGTCTATAGAAAGTTTTAATTCTGAAGAAATCTTTAACATTTTTTCTCTTATTTTTTCAAATAATAGGCGAACTTTTCAAAATCGATCCTTATGATGTGAATATTATTATTGACTAAATGCCATCAGAAATTTGGTGTATATTAAGTTTTCCATCCCAATAAAATTTAATTCGTGGTAATGTAAATTTCCCATTAGGATATGTATTCCAACTACGATTTTCAAATCATTCACATTTGTAGGAACAAATCGTGAACCTTTTAACTGCATATTTTGTATTTTCAGCCCTAAGTTGGCAAAGATCATTAGTAAAATATTGAGCAAAAAAATACGCTGGGCTGTCGAGCTCAATAACTTCTTTATGTACATCTTTGCGCCAATTTATTCTTTGGGGAATATGAAAATTTTCTGTTTTTTTTTCCATGTAATATTATTTTTTTTGTGAGTTGATGATTCTCTAAATATTTGTTGATTTGTGCTTTACTAAAAGTGTGTTTCTTTATCTCGGCATTACTTGGACCTTAATCTTCATATTCCAAATCAATTCCTTGTAATACTTCTACAAAATATACTTTCGTGTTTTTCTGTATTTTAATAAGTCCTGTTACGAAACCTTAGTTTACCTCGGCTAGCTTTAATCGCAGTCATAGAGCTTGAGACTGCAGGAGTCGGCTCAATGAGGTTACTCAGATACATAAATAAAACCAGAGCTTATGTGGAAGAAGATGATGCAAACATTCACTTAGAGGCGCTTTAGTTTTGTGACAATCCCACTTGTTATTTGGCTTATGTTGTGTAAAATGTAAGCTCATTAAATTTTGAATCGCATTTACGTTATAAATTTTGCTACTAGATTCCAATTTTAAGGAGTTTTTAGGTGTTATAGTGTTGAACAGATCATAAAAATTGTAAAGAACAAAAAATTTAATGTCAATAAAATAATCAAATTAAACTCTTTATTTGTACCTGATGATACGCCAATGGACATCTATTTAGGTAGCAGCTGGAATATCTAGTGGACGCAACCTAAATGTTAGTTGTCGGTAGTATGCAGCGTCTATTTATTTCTTGCTTCCAAATCTTATCCCAGATTACCATACAATTAATCGTGTTGATTTCCAAAATTTACAAATAATCCAAACTATTTAACAAGGTAAGTAATTTAATCGTTTACTTGTACAAAAATACACAACATAGTGCGATGCTTTGAATTTTTGGCATAAATAACATGTAGGGTTGCATGTCACATACGATTTGGAATATAATTTAGCTTTTTCTGGCTGCATAGCTTTACTTCTTTTTTATTCAACTTTTTATAGAAATACGCAATGGTTTTTAAGAAACGCTTTACAATCTTACAATGATGCCAAATTTGCATCATTTTGGTTGAAAACTGACTCCTACTCCCGTTACGTTGTGGGATCTAATTTCATTGATGTTAAATGAATTAACAAGACATCAAATAGTAATTGTTCGTCACTACCAAATAAGCGTAGCGCATTGACATGCTTTGACAGCATATCGTTTAACTTTCTTAATTTTGCAGAAGACTCCTTGGTTAAGGTTTCCTACTCAATTATCGCATTTAAATGTGTTCTAATTAATAATTTGGGCTAATCAAATGGGTCAATGATGGTTTGAAATCCTAATTCATAGACTACTGTCGTACCTTCGGACAAGGTAACCGTACCTTGGGCAGCACGTAAACAAATTTAAAAATTCAAGAAATTTTAAAATTTTGCAAGCCAACTTCAAATGTCAATTGCTTTTCTTGTCCTGCAGTACCACCAACAAGTTTGAGGATTGGTGCACGTAATAGAATATCATTTTTAGTTATGTCATAGGTTCTATCTTCAAACTTGTCTGTTCCTACCACTTTCTTCAAAAACCTAACTTTTACTGCATCCGAAGAAATACATATACTTAACTTCTTCCACATAGTTCTTTTGCAATTTTTTCTAATCCGATCTTCCAATGGCTTGTTGATGAATAAAGTTACCTCAACATCTTCTTGTTCATCAATATCTAGATCTTCAAAGGAATCTATGTGGACGCACCTTTATTCAGCTTCTTCTGTCTTTCCAGTATCTGGTGTATTTGTTGAAGACACTTTGTTCTGTGGAATAACTTGAATAAAGTTATCACTTCTACTTCATTATTTTTATTTTACCTGGCTTCCAGAATTTTCGCTTTCTTATAAATCAAATATATTAAATTCTTCATCTTCATTGTTGGCATCGATATTTGTAACACTGGTCGAGGGATTTTCTTGATCCATGGTAAATAGCAAACCGTCATAATACCAGAGATTTGGTGTATAGACTTCATCAGCCAAATTTCTACAAACGCTCCATTTGGCCAAATTTTTGGATCCATGGCTTCTTCAAAATTGTGTAGGTGTACGGTTATCTTGAAGGAGGAATAATGCTGAGGAAATCTCGACACTATGGAGCTGCATTCCACCACAGGAAACCGCGTTTCCAGTAAAGTGTCCAATACCTGCGCCTCCACTCCAGGTGACAATCTAGATACAAATATAAATGCCTTCTTAGGTGCAGTCTGAATACTTGATTGTAGATAGCTACCAATTACTATTCCAGAATTCTTGTCAAGTAACCTGGATTTTCTTCTCTTTTTATTTTCAACATTGATCCATCCCGCGGCAGCATCCATGGTCTCACTGCTAGCGGAGTTCGTGTTCAAGGAAGGGTCTCCTTGACTCTGCAAAGATAGAGTAGGTACAGAAGAATTTGAATCTACAATCAAACCCGTGTCAACCGCGGAATGAAGTTCACTTTTTGAGATGTTTCCGGTTTTAGACCTGGTTCTCATGCTGCTCGACGATTGATTTACTCGATTTTCACTTTTTCCTGATATCAAGCGATTCAGAGAAGTAACAACACTTGCCTTATCACCATTTACACTCAGACCATCAGTATCTGAATGTTTATTAACTTCCGTACGAGTGATAAGAGGTACCTTTAATTTTTCGTTAATTTCAGTAATTTTAGATGTTAGAGATTTAACTTCTTCTTCTAATTTTATTATTAACTTCGATCCAATTTGACCCTTATTGATACATTGATCGCAAAACCATTTTAAATTACTGTTACTTAGTAAACAATTTAGCTCACTTTTTTTAACTGGCGCACAACTCATGTGGAAGTACTTCCCACAACTACCATAACAATTCACATGTGGATTCTCTGGTGAAAACAAAATATCGCAGACACCGCACATCAACACATTAGCATTCGCCATCTTGGAAATCTACCTATTATCTATCTACGGTAGATATTTGCTGTCTTTTATGTTTATTTAAGATTGGATCATTTTTGGCTACTAAACTGATATCATCAGCACGCATTTGATCGAACACTTCTTTTCTTCGCGAATTTTTTAAGTATTCGTGATTTTTAGCAATCAATAAGGACGCAAAAGTTTGTGATTTTGACAAACAATTTTTTCCTGTATTCGAGTCATCCATCGGACGTGACTTACACGTTTTTACATGTTTGTATAAAAGTTTTTTGCTATAATATCCTTAGCAATAAGTACAAACAAAATAGTTTACCGTTTCATTTTTCGAATTTCTAACAGGATTTAAAATTCCCTTTTCATTTTGTAAATGAAAATACTCTTGTTTTCTTAATGAAGCTACAAGACCAAGCCGTTCTTTACTACGTGGTTTTAAAGTTTTTAAGAGAAGGACTTCTTTACTATTTTTATGAAACCTTAAAAGATGACGCGTAAAATGTGTAATAACATCTTTGAAACAGACAGGGCATATTGTTGGTCTTTCCCTTGCTGATGGTTTTTTAACATACTCTTGATTAGTTTCCTACAAAAATATTTGATAGATATATGAATTTAAATAAATATTAAATATTAGAATTGACAACTTTTACGTTTTTCTCTAATGAAGGCTCATGGGTAGTTTTGTTTGGGCTAAGGTGACACTATAAGAAATTAAATTTAGAACAAAGAATTACAATACTTTGAAAAAGAATAGAAAAAAGAATTAGAAAAAGAATAAATTGTGTGTACAGCCTTTGAGTAGCTTTTATTGTGTCAATAGTTACTTTCAAGCAACAAATTTCTATTAGAAATAATACCGACAGAAGTTTACGATAACAAAAATAAAAGAATCCGATTTATGACATTAAAAAAATAGCACCAAAATATTAAGCAAATTGAAATTTTTTTTTATAGTTTCAGTATTTATTCACAAAAGAAAATATCCACGACAAGAATTGCTTACCTGATCTATGCAAGGTATTCTGATAGATTCTGCTATTGAAGATATTGATTCATCAGTTTCATTACCACTGTGATAACTGCTAGGGGGTATGAAATCACTTTCCGAACTTTCAAAATCTTCAAAACTACTATGTCTCTTAAAAATAAAAAAAATAAGTTTGAATAATTATTATGCTTCTACCTAAATTAAATTACATCTTCTGCTGAGTCGATATTATTTTGTAACGTTTTAGAAACATTTAAAACAGTTCCTACATCTGTAACAATCACTGTAACAAAAAAATTAATGTAGACGGTTGTTTTAATTGGGATTGTAATTTGAAAATATTACCATATCTTTAAATATTTTGATACATTATAAGTATAACTAAAGTCCGGATAAAAAAGCATAAAAAATTAAAAAAAGTGCTTAAAAAAGCATCAAATAACTATTAGAAAAAAAGTATCAATTTTATAAAAAAAAGCACTATTTTATAAAAAGAAACATGAACAAAAACCAAACAAAAACATTACTGAAGTAATTTAATTTTTTAAATAATTTTTCCAAATGTTCAGGAGCAAAATTCGTTTTTTTAGCGCTTAACCCTCCGTTAGGCGCGCTATTTTCAGTTGTACACTAGTCCATAAGAAATACATTGAATAAAAGAACACTGGTCTACATGTGTAGACCGCGCGCCTACTGGAGGGTTAAGAGATTTTTTAAAACCAACTGAAGTTTGAAGTTGAAGAACTGAAGGAAAGAAGTCTGAAGTGGCATTTTAAAATTTTAGTAATAAATCGAGAGATTTTGTCAAAGGCATTTACTGCTTCTTTAGTGCACCAATAAAAGTTTTGCAAATGATGCATGCATTTTAAAAAATAATCAAGGTTTTAAATATTTCTTTTAAATAAGATTAAAAAAAGCACAAAAAGCATTTAAAACGTAGTGTCACAAATTAATCCTTTTTTGACAAATCGCTTAGGTTATTTAAACATTTTGAGCTGCTTTGAAATTGAAGAAGATGCATAATAATAACTACAAATTCGGACTCGAATTATAACCAAATGATAACTAATTTAACAAAAATTACTTACCTGTTTGATTACGAACTGCTAGTTTCATAATGAAATTAGTTCGATTCATTTTCACTATGAAGAAACGAACACTTATGTTGCTGTCACGAAAATGACTTTCGCGTGCTTTACACAATACATAATGTTTAATCTTAAGTTTAATTTTAGATATGCTGATTTTCAGTTTGAAAACTGACAACATTGCATGGCTTCGTAACAACCGTTTAATGTTTAAAATTTATACAAATAGGCTTCTCATTGTACGTAGAATATCTCCGGCTTCATAAAACCTTCTTAGGGCCACTTGTATAGTGCGAGTTTAATTTTCAGTTTAGTAAAACTTGGTTCAATTTATAAACGACGTTTAAAAACGTAGGTGTTGTATAAATCAAGTTTAACAGTGGTTCAAGTAATCAACAGTTTAACAGAAATTCATACGGTTGGTATTAAAATTTCTAGGGATTTTAATTAATATATAACTAATGTGGTATTATTTTGTTAACTAGAATATTTGACATTTTTGTACGCGTCTGTTATTGTTTCGATTTTGTGTTGTTTATTTCAAAGGTGTTTGTAAATTTTTTATTTTGTAAGGTAAAGTAATAGTAAAATTGATAGAAGGTAGGTGAATGTTTCTATTTTGAAAATTTAATTCAAGTGCTTGCATTGCTTTGTAGTTTTTATTATTGGTGGAAGTTGGAATTAGCTTGGCTTTACTTTGATGTCGGCTTTATTTTGCTTTGTTTGTTTTAATTGCTTCTATAATATGATATAGTATGATATAATATGCTTCTATAAATGTGGTAAATTCTTCCAAAAATTTCTAATCACAATATATGGATACAAAAAAAAGGAGTACAAATTTTAGCGTGAAAGAGGAATTGTTATTAATTAATTTGGTTCGCAAGTATCGTGATCGAGTCGAGTGTAAAAAGACCGACACTATGACCAACAAAGCAAAAGCTGCAGCTTGGATCGAGGTAGCTAAAGAGTACAATAGCACCAGTGGAGATACGTATCCGGATATACGTATGTTACGCAGTAAATATGAAAATCTGAAAAAAACGAGCAAAAGGAAGTTTGCGGAGCAGCAGCGCTATGCCACGGGAACAGGAGGCGGCCCACCTATAGATAGTAAGGTCACTATCATCGATGAGCAGATTAAAGAACTGCTGGGTAGCCAACTATCAGGGTTCCCTTCAGAATTTGAAGATGATAGTGAAGGTGAATAATTGTAATGTCTTAAATCTGGCTTTTTTTTACTATTTTGCTTCGTTTTTAGATGTAATCAATGTTAACAAGCCAATTCCGTTATCAGAATTATCGCCCGATATGCTCACTTTTGATCCGCTGCGAATTGAAATGAATGAGGCAGACAATGCTGGTGTAGCTTTGCAAGGTTTGTTATTATTTTTTTTCATTAATCTGTAGTAAATGTTTAAATTTTTAAGTTCTTCAACTGAAATCACTCCAGTTGTTCAGTCTAAAGACTGGAGTGATTATATCCCAAATATGTTGCGCACTCCGAAGGCACTTCCTTTAAGAATAAGTACTAATTCACAAGGTACATTTAAAATTTTTAATTCATAACATAGTTTTTCACATTTTGTATTTTACAGGAAAAGAAAATTTTGTCAATCGACGTGGACAGTCGAAAGACAAATTATCTTCATGGGTTAGTACGAAGATTGAGCTAACGGAGGTGCAAAAAACATGTTTGCAGCAAGAATCGAAAAAAAAAGTAGAGCTAATAGAAAGAGAGTCACAAAAAAGAATAGAAATAATGGAACAAGAGGCAAATCAAAAAAGGGAATATATGGAAAAGGAACACTTGCTAAGAATGGAAATCTTGGCATCTGAACTTAAACGTAAATAAAGTTCCCGATGTTCCTTTTCTATAAATTTTTTAACACTTTTGCTGCATTACTTCAATTCTTTTCAGTGTACATAAAATCTCGAAATTTAACATTAATAATGTTATTAGCTTTATTTAATTTATGTTCTTGTGCAAATTTAAATAATTAAATTAAATGTTTAAAATATTATTTTTAATATTTAATTTAATTGTTAATTTTAAATTAGTATTATAGTCATTCATTATAATTAAAACATTCTATAGGTAAATTATTGTTGTGTATTATATTATGTTGTATATAGTTAGAAATTTTAGGATAATATTGAATCTAATAGTTAGTTTTAAATTAGTATCTATTAGTAGTAGTCATTCAATATAATTAAAACGTTTTATAGGTAAATTTTTGGTTGTGTATTTAGAAACATGTTACATTTTTGCTTAAAGCTATATTTTTGTTAAAAATTAAAGAATTTAAACTATTTTTACAATGTACAAAATCTATCCCAATGTTAGAAAATATTCTACTAAAGCAAGCCTTGTACTATTATTTCCGACTTCTTGTAATTCCTGAAACCCTTGGACATTATTAATTAATTGAACAGCAGCTTCTTCTTCAGCAGTTACTGCAGGTTGCTCATCCTTCAGAAGGCAAGCAATATTATGAAGAATTGCTGTAGTTACAACAATTGCTTCAACTTTGCTTTTGTCCAATCGTATTCCTAATGCAAGAATAGGAAACCTACGTTTCCACACACCGTAACATCGTTCAATCGGGTTGCTAGTCCTGATCTGTGCCTCATTAAATAACTGTTCAGCCTCAGTTTGTGGATTACTCAATGGCGTAATCAAATATGATTTTATACCATAACCAGCATCGCCTACTATTAAGCTATCACCCATCAAGCCATTTTCAAACTTAGCTGTAATTCTGGAGTTATTGAAAATAGTAGAAACATGACTAGAACCTGGCCATCTACACACTAGATTTTCAATTTTTAATTTTGCATCGCATATAGCTTGCACATTCATAGAAAAAAAACCTTTCCGGTTCCTGTAAAATCTCGCCCTGGAGATTGTATCTATACGCGTGTACAGTCTACTGCTCCTATGCAACGAGGAAATTTACTAATATTAAACAAGTCTCACCGCACTTGAGCAACCTCATCTTCGGTATTAGGCATCTTGATGAACTCACTGTACAATTGTGCGATAGCACGACACACTTTAATAACAATCCTGCTTGTCGTTGAACTGTGTATGCCACTAAAATCTCCATTTGCTTGTAAGGTACTTCCCGTGGCAAGATAGCGGAGAGTTACAAGAACCATTTCTGAAGGAGTTACAGCGTGGTTCCTTAAAAAATGATATTGAGTAATTGCTATAAATATACAGACAATAAAAAATTACCAATTTGTAGGTGATGCTATGTTTTCTACAATTAAATCTATAATAAATGCAACTGAGTTTTTACAAAGACGAAGTCGTTCTTTAAATTCCATTTCAGACCATTTATTAAAATGCAAAACTCTTGTTATAAATACTCGCGGTATTCGAGGATGCAAAATAAGATCGACATATTCAAGAAAATCCTCATCATCGGATAATTCTCCCAAAAATTCCATTTTAAAAAGATACAACGCGTGTGAATACTTGTATGGTTAAACTTAACTGCTCTTAAACCCCTAAAATGTGAGGGTGTAACTTAATCTAGGTTTAAACCCAGTTTAGCCCTTAAACTATGACTGAACAAGGTAAAAAAATAGCTAAACATTTAATGTAGTCATTTCTATAAAATTTACATTTGTAACTATCAAGGAAACCCTGGGCTTCTGAACGCCTGTGGAATATGTTGGGGTTCATATAGGTATAGATTTGTTTTTGTACAAGTCGAGATCATTTGGTGATATTTGCTATACAACTCGAGCTCCGTTTTAACAAGATGAGATCCAAAACGGACCTCACTGTGTTTCTATGTGTATATTAATTTTTTATAATTACTCTAGGTGTCAATAGGTGGTACTAGCATTATAGTCCGGATCTCATCTTGTCTATTTTACCCATTTTAATACACGGTTAGTTAATGAAAACTCGCGAATGAGGGCGCTGCAGAGCTTAACATGTATATGACACTGTATAGACAGTAAGGTACAATATGAGATCCTGTATATGCGGCAACGTCGCGTTGAGTGTTTCAATAGAAATAAAGCAATGCGAATAATTCAATGCCGCTAGACTGTCGCTAGGGCAGAGTAAATGCTTTTAGGTGATCCAATGGAACTACTTTCAGTATTAGTTACAACAAATTTTTGATTCAAAATGGTAGTTTATTTTTGTGTATTATCAATTGGCCGAGCACATACTTTTAGGTGGACCCAGATGGATCCGGGTCCTCCCCGACCCGCCAGTAGTTTTGCACCTGACATTTTAACAAATTAAAATAAGTAACTAATAAAACAAGGTTACCACTCGTCTGCGAACCTAGAATTCCGGGAAAAGTTGGAGAATTTTAAATTATGCAAATTTTGTCAGGGAAAGGCAGGAAATTTTCAATTTTTCAGAACAAATATGTGATACATAAACAAAAAGCGTATGCGAAATTTCTAATTTGAATGCGGGGCCGTTTTAGAGATAACGGTGCTCGTTTTCGTACTCTACCCACCCTTTTGATACTGTATAATTTTATTTTGTAATAGTCACGGAGTGTAATAGTCCAAGATCTCACTGCAAAATACCTGGCCGATCGAGTAACAGCATTAAATGTATTTAAAATGTTAGTATTTGTCAAGGCGATAAGAATAATTTTGGTGTCCCTGGGCAGAAGTTGTGCACAAAGATTCCGTGTTTACTTGTTCAAATCTTGGCTTGTAAACTTTTTTTTTTAAATATTTTATAATATATTTTTAAGCCTTTTTAGCGCAACCTACGAAATGGTAGCGCTTATATGATCGATTTTCAAATTTTTCGGCACTGATTGTGCCATCATCAGAAAATAATGAAGGTTTACAAAATATATAATTTGCAAAGATGTAACGGAATTATGTTAAATAATTACCTACTTAGAATTCCCATACGCGACGCTAATGGAATTCGGCCCCTAGCGTTCTTAAAAGGTACTACGCGCCCTCAAGGTCCCGGCGTAAAGCGTATTTTTCTAGGCTTTTGAGATTTGGACGGCAAACGAAGAAGTCGTGCGTTTATGTTGTGGTTAGAGGTGATACTTCGGAGTAGTAATCAGTTTTATTTCTACGAGTTTTAATCCGTGTGAGTTCCCGAGAACGCCAAACGAAATAACTTGTGAAGTACAAGAAATTTTAACATCGCTCAAACACGAGAGCCAAAATTAAGATTTGTCGAGCCGCAATTTCAATTGTTTGCAAGTTTTTGTAACACGAAACCAAGAGTTCCTATGCGAATGTTGTCTGTGATTTTGTTACCTGGGTACCTGTTTTGTTCGCGATCAAGTTTTCCAAGTGTGCAAGTTTTCCACACCGAACCATCTGTTGCTGGAAGTTTCAACTAACGTCGTTCCTGTACCAAAGCTGGCGATACACCTTGTCGTATTACTTTTTGTAAGACAATCAGTACTGGTGAGTCATTTAATTATTGTTAGATTTTGTGCAGACGAACACATATTTTTACTATCGCAATTGTCGGTGACTCAAAAGTTGAAGATAGCCGAGTCAAATTTGTATACGTTGGAAGTTGTAATAACGAGTCAATCTGCTAAAGTCATTAAATATTTTGTTGATCAAATGGTGTTTTCTTTTGTTCACATTTCTTTGCAGGGAAAGCAATTAACAACGAGAAGTTCGATCCACCCCCTTTGCCTCCGCAAGCTTATAAGCAAGCAGGGGCTGGTGACTTCGTGTCCTAGCGGGCAACAACTACAAATAATTACTGGATACCACCGATTCCAGGTGAAATTATTAACTACGCCCTTAAGGCGGGTTGGTTGTTTTAAAGAATTATAAAAAAATATGATAAAGAAACTTGCAATAAAAGCATATTCATCACATTCTTCGGTGAGATTATTTTTCTACAAAGCGGCAGACGAAAGTGAAAAAACAAAGATAATAAAGCCGTGCCCGCACCCGATGTTTGCCGCTTCATAGAAAATTTTTCTTTTTTTTGGACATTTTATCGGAAAAAGCCTTATAACAAATTTGTGCTCAACTTCTGCTCAGGCAAACCAAAATTATTCTTATCGCTTTGACAAATACTAACATTTTGTTATTCAATCGGCCAGGTTTTTGCAGTGAGCTCTTGGACGTAACTACTCTTGTGCTTCATTAATCAGCTGACTACCTTAAACAAAATAGATTCAAACAGGGGGGGTATTTAAAATTACTATTACATCAAGGGTTTCGGATTTGATTCATGGTACTTGCGGGGCGGTTTTGACTCACGGGGCGTAGTTTGGAGAACCCTGATTATTATAGATTCAAGCTATCAAATTTTTAGAAATTAAAAATCATCAAAATATGCAACCAAATACATTATAAATACCTATAAAACTTGACAATAAACAAATTATGCCTATATTTGATGTTTGCGATAACTCCGAGCATTATGCGTCCGAGAATACTGCTCGAATTTCTGCCGAACGTAATGTACATACGTAATTAAAATATTTGTGGCTTCTTGGATGTAATATAAATACTGGAAATCCATATTTTTTGAATAAATAATTGTTATTCATAAGAAAATTGGTATTATTATTATGTATTAGTTCTGGCAAATTTCTTATAAAGATAACGAGTTTATTTAAAATTGTTTTATTTTAAATTATAGTCGGTAGATATTTCACGCAAATAATTAAAAGCTGAAAATATTTATAACCTTAAATGAGAAAAACTAATTTTAGTTGAAAAATAGAAACTACAGGCATTCGAATTTTCCATTCGTATACAATAATAATTACTGGAATTGATTTGAAACATAAGCATCGTGTCGCCTTGTTGAGTATTTTGAGTAAAAAGTTTTATTTTTCTGGTATGCTTAGATTGCTTTAAATGCAACAATTTTTTATTTTTTTTAAATTAAATATGTACTGTTGAAAGTTAACTTCATCATGAAATAATACACTTGTAAAAAAATGTAGGCTTCCCATGTTTTTTTGTAAATAAGAAAAAGATGTTTAACAAAAATATCAAGTATTGGGTATCTTTAGACGCGGAAAACAATTCTCTTTCATTTGAGATTTTTTTATTTCAACATATAAAATTTAATATCAAACAAAATCCACAAAACTTGCATCAAAATCTGAAATAGTGCCCTTTTGGCACCGACAATCGTAACCAAAAATAGATGCTATAAAAGTCTCAAATACAAAATTTCAACTTACCAACGAAACTAGTCAAAATGGATAATTATGTATTAATTTTAACCTGTTGACTTTTGGTTTTTTGATTAGTACATATTAATGCAGTACCTACTGAAGACGTTAAAAATCAATGCGAAACACACAGCTCATCCTTTAAATAAAAGATTCGTTAATTAATAAGTTTTTATTGAAGTAAAAATTAGAGAAAAATAAAATATAAAAAAATTGTTTATTAATTATTATAAACACTAGATACATATTGTTTTTATAAGTATTGTACACAAATACTTTAATTTGTACCCAATTCTTATCCTCAAAAATTTTTATATTGTCTTCTCGAACTTTCAAACATTCACTTTTTTTGGGAGAAATCTTGTTTTTTATATGTGATTTGAAAAACTTCAACATAATCGCCTTTTGTTTTTCGTTCCACGATCCACGGCAATTCTTTTTTGTATCAGTTTTAATTTTTGTTTCAGTTTTGTTTTTTGTTCCAGATTTATTTTTAGTTCCAGTTTTCTTTTTTTTCGGTGGATTTTCTATAATTAAGAAGGGCACAAGGTAGAAGTTTAATAATACAAAAATAATCATTTAATTTTAACTTGGGGGGAGGGGTGATTTGCTGATTAAACATGCATCAAAATCATTCTAAAAAATAATTTTTAAATTGCTTTCAGTAAGTTCATCTGAGGAACTCGTGTAACTTCCATCTTACAAGAATTTCAATATTTATTTTTGTAGGACCTTTAAATAACACGCACACTCTAAAATAAAACGATTATTGTTTACTTTACCTTTTTCTGATTCAGAAGTATTGAGGTCTTGATCTTCGCCTTCCGGAATTTGGGCACTATTATTACTCGTACTTGGAATTGGTTGTTCGGACTCGTGTCCGTCGGATTCTAATAATGAAAATTTTAAAATGTTTATAAAATTGTTGTGAATTTTAAAATATTTTTATTATTTTTATCGGAAGGTAAATTTTAAGTAAATAGTTACTAAAGAAAATATCCGTCCACTTCTAAGTTACCAATTCAAATTGAACATTTTGAAGCCGTTTCTCTCATATTAAAATCGATTTTACGAAACATTTTAGACATTGTTTGTTGAAAATAGCGTTGCCTTTAATTTTTCTATTTTGTCGCGAAGTTTCTGACTGACAGCGACTTAAACATGACTCCGAAAATTACAAAAATTATTGAATTTCTATCTCGGAAACGGTGCCACGAAATAAAAAAATGACTAGTCATGTTTTTTTTTGTAAATTTGATTAGCTAAATTTTTGTTCTTATACATTTTTCTATTTTATCGAACCGTTTTTGAGATATAGGTGACAATAGGTTTCGTATTTTACAGAGTCTTGTTTAAGTCGCTGTCAGTCAGAAACGGCGCGCCAAATGAAAAAATGTATAGAAACAGAATTGAAAGCAATGAAATTTGCAACAAGAAATGTCGAAAAAAATTTACTGTAAAATCGATTTTTATCTGACAAAAAACGTCTTCAAAATGTTGAATTTACATTGGAGTGGACGGATATTTTCTTTAGTAACTTAAGTTAAGAAGTTTTGCCATAAAGCATGTCAGATATTGGTAATTTGATAATCCATGCCTATTTATGCATTGATTTGCAGATAGTTATAGTATCCAACATGATTTATCTCTTTTGAAAAATAAACAATTATTAATACCGTCTCCATTTTCGTAGGCAGATTGTATATTCCACGATTCCAATTCGACGTCAATTTCGTCAAGGGTTTTTACCCTTGTTTTCGCTACCGACCCCCTTTTCCATTATTAAAAGCAATTTGGCTATTTTTGCGGTTTGGAAAACTTCTTGAGGCAATCTAAAATAAAGTTAAATATAGTTTAACAAGTACCTACTGAAACAGGAATTTTATTTTAACAAATTTAAAATTAAATGATAAATATTACCTATAAAATTCTTCGTGGGTCTTTTTCGTATGACCCATAAAAGTAGCCACTTGCTCCATTTCAGTTTCGTTGAGGTTCAAAATTTGTAACACAGTTGCAATTTGTTTTCTGAGACGTGAAGATGTTAAAGTAGCAGGATTCTTGGCTCCACAATTAAGTGCATATTTTCTTAAAACAGCTGATCCATCCACCCATTTAGATGAGCTTCCTGTTAATGCAAACAAAAACGGGTTTTCTTGTGGAACGAATGTGGTTCTTTTCCTGACTGACAACAATGTCTCCATACATTCTTGTACGTGTTTGGAGAAAAGTATCGGAACTGTTCTACTCCCTTTTCCCACTGTTACAATTCGTTTAAAATGTTTGGCTAGTTCCCTCTCAGATTCCGCTAAAGAATTAAGGCACTCTTCTTGGTTAGTGCTCGTTGTATCTCGATAATATGATTCTAATTTTGTGTATTGTACATCTCCAGTTCGCTTTCTATTTAAAATAATTGTTAGAGCCAGAGCCGCTTCTGTAAGTTTTTTGAAGGATTGCAGATCTTCTGGATTCTCGTTTAAGCTCTTCATACATGTTTCTGCAATTTTATGAGTATAATTACGGAACAAAATTATGTCTTGAGTGACCGGTAATTTCTGTGGATTTGCTGATTGTTTTTCATTTAAGTCTTTCAATGCTAAACTGCCCATTTCGAACTTCCAGTTGGCATCAACTAACTCACGAAATCCTTTAAGATTTTTGAGTGCCTCATCATAATCACTGATGGCTAAAGCTGGGTGTTTCTTTAGCAAAAGAGTTTTGGCTGCTGAACATACAGCTAATAATATCGTTCTCATATGAAGTGCCAGCGAGGGTGCTCGAAAAGATCGCGTTGCATCATCGTAACCAGAAATTATACGACTCGCTGAAACTGCTTTATCGAAGTGTTCAGGTTTTAATAATTCTAGCATAGAATTTATTTGATAATGATCTTGAAGTGGAACGAGAAGCCTCCCCAATTCTCTTACTTTGTTAGATACTGCGCTTTTCATATGTGGTCTTTTATGTCTTCGTAGGTAGTCCTCTGCATACTGACAAATTATAGGGTCATTTTTCCCGTTGAAAGATATTCTGTCAGCGTGCATGCTATTTAACACTTCATCTTTTAATCTTAATGAGTTTATAAAATTTTTGCGTGATTCAGTGAAAACCATCATCGTCTGACCTTCGCTTGCAAAATTTTGTTTTGCGTTACTCTCTTGATTAAAATAACAACGTAAGACATGCCTTCGTAACGATGTTTTTTTGTATAGCCCTTTACAATATTTGCAAGGAAGGAAGTCCGTTGATTGAACTTCAACATCTGCATTTAGGTTTGACGTCGGTCTTTGAACTGGTCTATATATATTTTCGCCAATTATCGAAAAATTACCTTGCTTTCTTAAAAGATCGATCATAAATTTTCTTTTCCGATCACCTTTTGGTTGTTCAAGAATTCTCTTGACGCTTTCTTCGTTTGAATGTTTTCTATATATTGTCATGGGATTTTGTAAGAAACCTTATCCTAATAAAAACCTAATAAAAAATGCTCCGACTAGCCTGCTCCTTTCGCAGAACACAGGATCCCAGTAGTGAATTCCTGTTGATTATCCCGATTGTTTTAACGAGATAAATAACGCTCGCTTTGAACTCGATACAAAAATTATAACAAAATTTATCTGATTTAAAAGTTTCAAAATTAATCCCTGTTTTAAATTTTTATTTATACTAAAAGATGTGAGTTTAAAATGAAACATGACAATACATGTGCATCACATAATTATAACCGCACCCCATATTTATATGATTTCAAAATAAATATAAAAAATATTTGCTAGGTTGCATTTTATTTTGAATTATTATAACAAACATTACTCATGAGCATAAAATTATCTTGCAGTCTTATCTTAAGTCGAGCTCAGCAGGATAAATAAAATTTTGCTTGTCTCATAATTATAACCGCACGATGAATTCTTGACTCAGTTGCAACAATTTATTGAATGTTGAACAATGCCACGTGGAAAGAAGTTGAGTGATAGTGAGAAAGGACAGATTTTAGCGTATTATGATTCCGGAGTTAGTTTTAGGACAATTGCGAAACGAATTAAGAGATCTGACCGTGTTGTACGTAATTTTTTAAAAAATAAAGACAATTATGGAACGAACAAACGTTCAGGACGGCCAAAAATATTGTCGAGCCACGATGAAAGAAGAATACAAAGAGCTGCCTCCAACTCAACAAGTTCGTTACGTCAAATTCAAAGTGAGCTTCAACTAAATGTATCACGCGAAACGGTAAGAAGAGCTATACATCGAAGTTCAAACATAGTTCGAGCTAAAATGATCATGGCTCCAGCTCTGTCTTCAGCTCACAAAGCGAAACGAATAGAATTTGCACGCGCAAACATGTCCCGAGATTGGACAAAGGTTGGTAGACCATTTAATTCTGTTAATAGTATTTTAACTCAAGAATGGTTTATTAGGTCATATTCAGCGATGAGAAAAAATTTAATCTAGATGGGCCAGATGGCTATAATTCCTATTGGCACGATCTACGGAAAGAGCCAAGGCATTTTTCAAGAAGAAATTTTGGTGGAGGGAGTTGTATGGTTTGGGGAGCATTTTGTGCCAAAGGAAAAGTGGCTTTAGCCTTTACATCGACGAAAATGAATAGCGAATCGTACATTGCATTGTTGGACAATAATTTGCTTCCATTTATCCGTCGAAATAGACAATCAAAATTTATTTTTCAGCAGGATAATGCAGCCATACATGCAAGCCGGCAAACGAACAATTGGTTATGTCAAAAGAGAATTCGTGTTTTAGACTGGCCATCGAGATCTCCAGATTGCAACCCAATTGAAAACATTTGGGGCATACTTGTACGCCGTGTATATGCCAATAATAGGCAGTTTTCAGATGTAAAGGAACTCCGCAAAACAATTTTAAATTGTTGGAACAATTTAGAGCAAAATATTATTGATAATTTGGTTGGAAGTATGGAAAATCGAATTTTTTCTTTAATTCAAAAAAGTGGCAATAAAATTCCATATTAAACATGTTTTTTTGGGTTATTTCTTTTAAAATTTTTTGAAAAACCTAAGTTTTCTTAAAGTGCGGTTATAATTATGAGACAAGCAAAATTTTATTTTATCGTGCCGAGTAATAGTTTGGTAAATAATAACTCCTTTTTTAAAAAAGGTTATAAAATTTATTAACAATTATTGGTAATTTCCAGAACACAAGCTTATAAACTACTTTAAAAAAACAACTACTCGACTACAATGATATCTAACTACTCTTGTTAATTGCTAAAAGACTACTGACTTTTATTTATCAGTGATACTCTTATTTCGGAATGTTATACATTCATAACATTAACAGAACACAAGTTCTTTAAACTTGTGTGAAATGCAGAATTGCATTTCATATCGTTGTCACACATTATTATTAAAACTATTACAAAAAACATAAGTCTACATGCCCAAATTAATGATAGAATATAACTCCTCCCACCTAAGTTTGAAAAATTTGGAGCTTTTTAGTGACTAATTTTTCTGACATGCCTAAGTTGGGTTCTTGCTTGGTTTCGTCTTCTTGTTTGATTTCGCTATCTTCGTTTTCGAGCTGGAAATGTTTAAATTTTCTAACACAAAAGTAAATTTTATACATTATTATTATTATAATGATTAAATAAATTAAAATGGTCCAAATACTAGTTTTCTTAAAATGTATCACTACGTTATCCTTTAATTTCACTTTTTGATCATTTAATTCACTTTGTATTTTACTGAATTCACTCAAATCGATTTTTGACAGTTCCAAAGGTTTAACATCATAGTCGTCTTTTATTTCTAGCATTGTTGATAATTTTAAGTTGGGAATTTTAAAAAATTTAAAATTTTTGTTTTCGTTTTGGAAATCTTGTAATTTGATGTTCTGTATGGTCAATTCGCAGTTTTTTGGAAGTTCGATTACGTATGTACCTTTTAAAGGAACGTTTTCCTTTTCTTCGTGACATTTTTGGTTTCCCAGTAATTGATTCGAAGTTATTACTATCCAATGTCCATTTTCAATTTTTTGAATTTTAAGGTTTTTTAATTTAATATTTTCTTGTCTACAATTTGTTATGTTTCTCGAAAATTTTAAAAGTTGTACTTCACATGGGTTGTCCTCATCTTTTTGTGATTCATATGTAATTTCTTCGCATAAGTATTCGTCGAATTTTATTTCTCGACACTTATTATCGAAATTCGAGTAATAATGCTCATTTATGATTAGGAATTTTGAATTAGGTAGGATTATTTTATAATTGTTTTGGATAGTGAAAATTGGTAAGGGGTATAATTTAAAATAGTCATATTTTTCCTTTTCCACGATTGGAATGTCAAGTAGAAAAACGATTTGATTATCTTTTATATAGCTTTTAATGTTAATGATTTTTTCAAATAGTAAAATATTTTCTAAAGTAGGTTTAAACGGTAATTTAACATTTTCAATTTCATTATTTATTAATTTAATTTCTTCTAAAAGATCGATTGGGTCAATTATATAGTTATGGAAAGTATTAATTTTTGCAAAACTTATTGCTATTTCTAAATTATTTAATAAAGTGTTAATTATTTGAAAGGTTGTTATCAATTCTGAAATTGTAGTGGATATCATTTTAATATGTGCATATCTTAAATTTTGTACTCTAGTTTCGTTTATTAATTTTTGAAATTGTATTAACTTGGATTCTAATAGTTTTTGATTGTTAACAAGAGCGATTGCTGTATTATTGAATTTTGTTATGACGGATTGCATTAATGTTATTTGGTCATTTATAATTGTTTTCATTTTATTTTGATTTTGTTTTAAATTTTGGATTGCATTGTCAAAACGTATAGCATCCTGATCGTCTAGGTTTCCCGTTATGATTTTTATCAGAGATCCTAATCCATTGATAGCACCACGTTTTTGTCTATTTAATTTTGTTAAAACTGAAGGGTTTATCTGCGAAATTTGTTTATTTATTAAATTTATTAAATGGTCTGTTATCTGATGTAAGTTATAAAATTCCTTTTTATATTCAATGTCAATGGAGGTATTATGAAAAGTGAAGTTTATGAATTTATATTGGTTTTCTAGTGAATGAAATTGATTCATAATTAGTGATAAGTCAAAAATCTGAATGAAAGTCCAAGAAGAAATTTTGTTGTAGGCATTGCCTAAACGTACATGAAGTAAGCCTGGGTTGTCAGTCATTTGCGTATAAGTTGGTTCGTCAGCATTGATCATGAGCCAGAGATATCTGAAATCAAATTTGGTTTTTTGAGTTCCTTTAAATGAATAATTTCGTGTTTATTATTTTTGTTATTGACTATTTCGGCTTTGTTATGGGGTAATAAGAGTGTAATTGTATAAGGCCCTATGAATTTATTGTCCTTTTTTGTTCGTTTTCTGGTGTTTATTTTATAGACTTGTTGTCCCATTTTAAAGTCGAATTGTTCGTCTCCTTCTGCATTAATTTTACTGATAGTACTCATTTTATGTTGTTTTATTTTATTTTCTAAATTATCGTAGACTATCTGGGTTTTTAATTTGTGATCGTCAATATATTTCTGATAAAAATTTCGTTCTAAAAATAAATCGGTGTTGTCTCTTAAGTTAGTGTGTCCAAAAGCAAGTTCAAAAGGGGTAAATTTGGTTATACTGTGTATACTATTGTTGTATCCTGTAATCGCGTATTGCATTTTGGCAAAATAACTTTGTAGTTTTACTTGGAGTCCGCATACCCACTATCCTGTGTTTTGAGTATCTTTCCATCGGACGAGAATTTTGGTTTTGCATTAGATTATCGTCGTTTGGAAATTGGGATTGTAATATACGTAGGTGTTCGATTAATGTTGAATGTAGTCGTTCAACTACTCCGTTTGAGTCGTGATGGGATGGTGTTGTAAAATGAATTTCGATTTTATGTAATTTAAGAAATTCTTTGACCACTTCGTTTTTAAATTCTCCACCGTTATCGCATATTATCCTTTCGGGTACACCATAAAAATTAATATATTGCATCAAATTTTGGGTTATCTCGATTGCATTTTTCGAATTTATCTTAAATGCTTGTGCTAATTTTGTGAATGCATCTATGATTGTTAAATATGCGTTGGTATTGTAACTAAATAGGTCCATATGTAAAATTTGGAATGGTCTACTCGGAGTTTCGGTTATGAGCAAAGGAACATAAGGTTTTTTTCTCGCATATTTCGTAACTTGGCAAATAGTACAAGAATTAATATAATTTGAAACATTTGTTTTCATGTCTTTCCAAAAATAATTTCGTTTTAAATATTCTAAAGTTTCATTTATTCCGCGATGATTAGTTTTACCTTCGTGGTGATTTCTTATTAGTAATAATTGTTCATCTTTATCTCTGATTAAATTTAATTTTTTTGTACATCGGATTAATTTAGGACCTTTTTCAGAAAAACTTTTTAAATATACTTGACAAAAATCTTGATATAATTTTTCTGCATGAAAATACATGTGATAAGTTTTTTCGGATGTAGTGTAGGTTTGTAAAAATTTAAGAATAAAATATTTGTTAGATTCCTTTGGAATTTTGAGGGTTTGAATTTTTAAATTTTCATAATTATCATTAATGACGTTCATGGTTTGTTCGCGACAGGGTAGAACAATTATTTGATTTAGTTTATTATCTACTGCTTCTTCGATTATTGGAATTCCGTCGTTCGTTGTTTCGTTAAAATTAGAATGAGGTGTGAATTCGGTAGGTAAATTTGGTGGTTTGAGTTGAATGTTTGATAAAATTTTAATTTTGTTATTTCCTTTCGAATTTTGAATATTTGAAGTTTGTTGTTGAGGTTCGTGAGTAATTTCTCTCAACATTTCCAAAACGTTTTCGTCAACATCACCGGGGTTATTAAAGATTGATTCATTTTCAAATGTCTCTAATGCATTTATTTTTATTCTGGAAAGAGCATCTGCGTTCGAGTTTATTTTTCCTTTTTTGTAGACAATGTCATAGTCAAATTCTTCTAATCGTAGTCGCCATCTTACTAATTTCGAGTTTGGTTCCCTTAGGCCAAAAAGCCAAGTGAGCGGGCGGTGGTCGGTAACTATAGTAAATTTTCGTCCGTACAAGTATGGTCTAAAGTATTTTGTTGCATAAATAATTGCAAGTAGTTCCTTTTCTATCGTAGAGTAATTTTGTTCACTTTCGTTCAATGTTCGCGAAGCATAAGCGATTGGTAAATCAGAACCAACTTTTCCTTGGCTTAACCCTCAAAGTGCACGTGGGGTGTCCGACACCCCAAATTTTTTTTGAACTCTAAGAAACAGTACTTAATTTGAAAAAATTGAATATGTTTTGCCATTTAGCATTAATTCAGGTATCTAACTGTAAGTAGCATAGGTTAGTAAAGTGCTACAAGCGTCTGTATACTTACAGCAATTGCTCAAAGTAGACGTTAAAAAATTCTGGGGTGTTAAACACCCACTGTGCATTTAGTGACTGAAAAAGTGATTTTGGAGCAAATTTTTTTTACCATCATTTTATTGATTTTAGTTTAACCTTTAACATAAGTATATCATTTGAAGTGGAATTAAATAACTATTTGTGCGAGAAGTAATTAAAAGTACCATTTTCCGTACTAGGCGTGAGATTTATAAGAGTGAAATATTTTTTTTCTATTATTTGAAAAGAAAACAAAAGAAATTTATCATTTAAATTATTACGAAGTTTAAATTATTTAAATTATTATTTTATTTGCAATAAGCCGTTCCATTATCTGCTTACCTACTTTCTACCTAAAAAGGGTAGGAGCCATATTATAATTTTAGGGGTTTTCCAAAATTTAGGTAGGTATCTGCACAGACTGCTGGTGTGTGGCATAAAATATAATAATTAAATTCTTAAGCGTTCTAAATCCACTTTTTTTATAAAAATAAAACTGATGAAAACAGAAAAATTGGTGTATTATTTTATCACAAAATTGATTCTTCAATTGTGCAAATAAATACCTTTTTTGAAAGTAACCATATTGCACTATTTTTTTTCCGAAAGCATAGTATTTCAAAAGTATACTCATAAATTTTTAGCTAAAAATACTTGAAATTACTTGAATTATAATTTTTTAAGTAAAAAAAATTGATTTTTTCACTTTTTGATCTGCAACAATTTTTTAAACAAATTTACAAATAGTAAATAGCTATGAAATCTATTCTACTTTGAAAAAGATATATCAAACTACATCATATAATTTTTTTGGGTCAAAATATTCAATAGCAGGTGTATAAAATACGTTTAATCACGTTGGGGTGCCAAACACCCACGATGCACTTTAACGTAATTTTTACCAACGATGCACTTTGAGGGTTAAAATTCCGCTAATTGCAAAATTTGAGGCATCTGTAGTTAGGATGAAAGGTTTTTCGAAGTCGGGATATTGTAGTATGGGATCATTGGTTAAAATTTGTTGACACTTTCTAAATGCGTTGACATATTCTGGTGAAGAGTGATTGATTTCCTTACCCTTTTTTAAACAATACGTTAGTGGTTTAGTTAATTTAGCAAAATCTTTAATAAAACGTCGGTAATATCCAAGGAGTCCTAAAAATCCTTTTATTTCCTTGGTGGTTTTTGGAATTGGGTAGTCTAAAATTGCCTTTATTTTATTTGGGTTAGGTTTCACGCCTTCTGGAGTTATGACATGACCTAAATAAGCCACTTCTTTTTGCAAAAATTCTGACTTATCTAATTGAATTTTGAAATTAGCATTTCGTAGTCTCTCGAATACTTCTCGAATTTTTTCAATGTGTTCCTGTAAGGATACCGAAAATATTATGATATCATCCAAGTAAACAAGACACGTTTCATTTTGGATTCCTCTTAGAATATTATCCATCACTCTCTGGAAGGTCGCTGGAGCATTTTTTAGTCCGAAGGGCATACGACGAAATTCGTAGTGGCCATTTTCAACAGAAAATGCTGTTTTTGGGATATCGTTTGGATTCATCTCAATTTGATGAAAACCCGAGGCCAGGTCCAAAGTCGTGAAATATTGGCATCTTCCTAATTTATCCAAAATGTCGTTAATATTAGGTATAGGGTACTTGTCATTTACTGTCTTTTCGTTTAATTTTCGGTAATCGATTACTACTCGCCATTTTTTCTTTCCACTGGCATCTAGTTTTTTGGGAACTACCCAGACTGGTGAAGACCATGGTGAATTGGAATTTTGAATAATTTTTTGATCTAACATTTTTTTGATTTGAGTTTGGACTTCATTTTTGTGTATATATGGATATCTATAAGATTTTGAATATATTGGGGTTTCGTCAGTTAATTTGATTTCATGATTAATTTGGTTTGTAAAGGTTAAAGGTGTGTTGTCGCAATAAAATATATCCCTATATTCGTAACATAATTTTCTAATTTGTTCACGTTCTTCTTGATTAGTATGACTTAAACGTAGATTTTTTAAATTTGATTTTAGGAAGTTATCTTGAATTTGGGTCAAGTTTTCGTCGGTTTCCATTTTTTCGATAAAATTTGTTTCAGCTATATTTAATGGTTCTATATTAAAAGGTTTATCAACACTTATTGTGACTGGTTCATCGTTTGAATTTCTAATAGTTGTGATTGCAAAATTGTTGATTATATTGACTAGTGCTTTAGGCGTTTCAACACCATTTTTAAATTTTGTATACGGAAAAATACCTGTACCGGTAACTTGATCCACTGGAATTTTGACTACTTGTTCTATTCCGGGTTCAATTGTTAATAGATAATTTTCAAAATTGTTAGTATTCTTTTGATTAAAATTTTTATTTGATTCTGTTTGTAAAATTATTGGAATTATTACTTGAGGAGTAACGAGAATTTCGTTTTCTATGTCAATATTAGCTTTTAATTTTTGTAATAAATCAATACCTATTAGTCCGTCGAATTTTGGTGAAAAATCAAAAATATAAAATTTATGTTGTTTATCAACCTTGAATAATTTGGGTACATTAATGAATATTACTTGGTTATGTTGTGAAAAACCGTGAGCTGATTGAATTTGAAAATTTTCGATTTGAATAAAGTTTTTAAAATATTTAATAGCTAGATCTGAATTAATTAAACTTTTTGCACTACCGGTATCAATTAAAAATTTTGCTTGAATTTCGGGAATATATATAAATGGTAAAGTAATTATCATTGTTTCTAAATTGTTTAAATAAATGTTTACGTTGTATGGTTTTGATTGGGAATTATACGAAAATTTTCATTCGATAGTTCGTTAGTATTTTCATTTGTTTCTTGAATAAAATTTTCAGCTGGCATATCCTCTTCAAAATGTTGTAATGATGAACAGAAATTTCCTGGTGTGGGGTTTTCATTTTCATAATAGTTTTCATAATTGTTATCATAAAAAATTCCGTATTCTTCTAAATTATTGTCATTAAAATTTTCGAATTGATCGTTATTTTGTTCTAAATTAAACAATTCTTCTGAGCGGAAGGTTGGTCTTGAGGATTTATTCAAATTTGTTCTAAAACTGGAATCTACTTCCATAGGGGTAGGTTTAAAAGTTCTGTTTGAGTTTTGTCTAGTCATGAAAGATTTGTTGGTATTTTGTGGGTTATTGAAAGTTCGTTGATTGGGTTGTTGTTGGGGATATTTTGGGAAGTTTTGAAAGGTTGACGTTCTTTGAGAATAATTTGGGTTTTGAAAATTTGACGTATGTTGGAAATTGTTCGGTCTGAAATTTTGAAAGTTTGAAGTTTCTTGTGGTTGGGTAGGTTTAAAATTTTGAAAATTCGGCGTTGGTTGAAATTTGTTTTGAAAAGCAAACGGATTTGGTTTAAAATTATTATTATATGTTGTTTGACGATTAAATTGCGGTAAATTGTTTGGTTTAGGATTATTATTGAAATTGAAATTTTGACTGTTACTACGTAAATTTTGAACTTGCAATGAATTTTGTTTTTGAGAATAATACAAAAAATTTTCTTCTTCGATTACAAAATTCATAGCTTTTTCCAAAGTATCTGGATTTCTTAATCGAACATTATTTTGAACTTGGCCAGATAGTCCGCGTATAAATGTTTTTAATGATAAATCGTCATAATTTTTTATTTGTAATAATTTCTCTTCTGCAGTAAAACCACTCGAGTTAATTTTCGACATTATCAAGCTTCTACTGTCTTGACAACGCTTACCGAATTGATACGGAGTTTCATTTTTTAATGGCCGCAATAAAATTAAATCTTGGACCAAACAGTCCAAATTTCTTTGGTCACTAAAACTTAAAAGCAAGGTGCATTTGATTGCTTCCCAACTGGTTAATTCTGATCGGTTTCCAATTAACGTTAATGCCCTATCTTTCAATTTTCCTAGAATTGCTCTTATTAAAAATTGATTTATTTGATCATCTTCCTTTTCAAAATTATAAAATGTTGCCAAAAAATTTTCACAAGCATCAACAAAAATATTAACTGAGCTATGATTCCCGTCAAAACAAGGTATGGTATCTAAGTATAATCGGATAAATTGATAATTGTGTGGTAATGGAAGTGGAGATGTCATTTCTGTTAAATTTTCGTTTACGTTTTCGTTTAAATTTAGTTTATCAATTAATTGGGAAATTTCTTCCATAAAGTTTCGCAATTAAAAATCTTGCTATTGAAATTATTTATAATAACGCGATTGAATTAATAAAGATAATCAAATTATGCCTATTAAATATTATGTTGAAAGTAAAATTTAAATTGTTTAATTAAAATTATTTATATAATAATATGACTAAATCAATAAAGATACTTAAATAAAATTAGTTTGAATTAAATGTAGGTTAGTAGGTTAAAGTTTGAGCTTACTCACATAAATATTATCAGTTGTATTTTCATAGTATGAACTTCTTAATAGTATCTAATTGTAATTTCCAATCTTCTTATTTGATATTTTCTTAAAGCTAGTCGTCTTCGTGAAATGTTGGCGGCGATTTTTGTCCACTTTCCAAATCTTCGATAAACGTTTTCTTAAACTAATTGTTCCTCGATGTTCTGAGACGATAGCAGGATATTCGCAGCGATGCTTGTCCACTTGTATCCCGTTTCTCGCTGGATTTACGGCGATTTTTGTCCGTTGCAGTTTGTGGTTTTTCTCCAATTTTAGGACGATTTTTGTTCCAACAATTGGTCAAAATACGTATCCTACCGACTGCGCCAGTAATAGTTTGGTAAATAATAACTCCTTTTTTAAAAAAGGTTATAAAATTTATTAACAATTATTGGTAATTTCCAGAACACAAGCTTATAAACTACTTTAAAAAAACAACTACTCGACTACAATGATATCTAACTACTCTTGTTAATTGCTAAAAGACTACTGACTTTTATTTATCAGTGATACTCTTATTTCGGAATGTTATACATTCATAACATTAACAGAACACAAGTTCTTTAAACTTGTGTGAAATGCAGAATTGCATTTCATATCTTTGTCACACATTATTATTAAAACTATTACAAAAAACATAAGTCTACATGCCCAAATTAATGATAGAATATAACTTGCCGAGCTCGACGTTAGATAAGACTGCAAGTTAATTTTATGTCCATAAGTTTTTTTTGTTAGAATAATTCAAAATAAAATGCTACATTGCAAATAACTTTTATATTTATGTTAAAATCCTAAAAATATGGGGTGCGGTTATAATTATGTGATGCACTATAGTAATGCAGATTAAATTGGCATCCGGTCAGTATTAATAGAATTTGGATTCCTCTAATACACAGAGCGTATATTGCGATGCTCAAAAGTGTAAAAGCTAAACTTATTGCAAAAAAAACTTAAATTGTTACTTTTGGAACACCCATCACTGTTAACAAAGCTTGCGATCCTTAAGATAAATTTTATGATAAAACAATTAAGCAAGTTATAAATGTAAAATGTATTTTTAATCACACAATACTAAATTTTAAATGTTACAAACGAAGGCACAGTTTAATCAAGTTGTTGTTTATAATTGATGTAAAAATCGTGATGTTTTTGATCTAAAAACCGCATAACATCGGTTCGCCAAATAAAACAAAGATCACCAAATTTGCAAATTAAACGTATTTATAATTAACTTTTCCAACTTTCTAGCTTAATTTTCAAATTAGATGGCAAAATAATACAAAATCAAATAATCAATTTTATCGTGGTCACTGGTCGTAAAATTAATTGTTTTGCGCTTTTTTAAAATTGTTCTCACCCTATTCGTTTTTGATGTCTTCTTAAATTTTTATTGTTGCTTGTTCATTTTTTGTTGCTTGGTTTCTTGGTTTCTTAATCTTCTCATTTATGGTTTCACCTGTTGTGGTGAATAAATTTTATTTCTTCTTCTTATCAATTTCACAAATAAAAACACTCTTACTCTCAGGTAAGTAATTATAATCATAGAATTTATCTATCTAATTTAAATTTTTAATTTTATTTATCAATATTAACTTTATCTTAATTATTATTTAAAACTTGTGACTCTGGGCTTTAAATTTCGAACTTATCGAAACAACGGCGTTGCCCAGAATGAGTTCTTTTTAAAAACCATTCTCCCTCCATTTATTGTTAAGCAAATATCACATCAGAATTGTTAAGTGGTGGAAAACTTAGGTTGAGTCGGCGCGACGCACTTATTTAAATTATTACACGTATCCACTTTGTTAATCCACTAATTATGTTTTAATTTTGATTAAAAATATTTAACAAAAAATATAAAACCATGGCGTTTTGATAAATTTGGCGTTTATCTTTTCATTCAAAGATCGTGGACCAAAAACATCCTTTAAATTTTAAAATTCTGAAGAAAAATTGCAAAACAAACTATTAACCGTGCCTTCCGTTATTAATAAAACTCAAACAATATGTGAAATCAAACAAATTATCATCATAAAAATCTATCAAAAGTAATCCTGAGTTTCCAAAGCAAAATTTAATTAAATTTTTAAACTTTATTTGTGTTTTTTTTATAAAGTAGAATCTTAATTACGGGGTCTGTTAATTGAAACATGACAATATCGATGCTTAGCGCACATAAGTGTTAAGTAACATTTTGTTCATCAATCAAGTTTAAATGTTTAAAAGTTTTTAAGTCCGCAATGTTATATCAATAATGTAGCAACTATTTTTGAAAATACTTCCATGTATTAAATTGCATAATAAAGCAAAGCCAATACTTTTTTAATATTATTTAATTAGCAATTAATTAAAACCATAATAACAAACTGCAGTTAACACATTTGGATAGATTTAAGCACTTACCACATTTGTGAATCTTAGTCCAATTAATTAAGTGGAATGACTATTATGTTAAACCTAATAAAAGTGAAGAAAACCTCATCTCAGAAAGAAATATTGTTTATTTAATGAAAAAGAAAATATTTTTATTACATAGATCTTAATATTTAATTTGATTCCGTTCGAGAAAACTAAATTATTCAGCAAAGAAGACTCCATCATCATCCTCTGACTCGATGTTAGCAATTCGAGTAGCTGTGGGTATTTCATCAATAAAATTTATATAATCTTCTGGAATTACTTTCAGCTTTAAGAGCTCTAACAGGTCCTTTTTCTTGCTGGTGGTTACAGGCAGCTTGGATTGATATAGCTGTTTCAAATTAAGAGATGCCCAATCCACAGGCGTTTTTTTACCTTTTCTTGTTGTTGCAGTGCTTTGAGTTTGTGCTTTAGTGTCTATTTCATAAAAAATTGAATCTTCAGACAGGTCATACTTATATTGGATAATCGAAGGCTTGCTTTTTTGGACCAGAATCTATTTAATATTCAGCCAATTAACCTTCTTTTCCTGGGTATTGACTTGCACGTTATAATGCGTTTTTCCTGATACAAGTCCCTTAATGTCGTTAAAGTCTTTGTAAGTCATTGTTGTAACCTGGTATGGACCAGGTTTAATCCTTGCTGCAGATATCAAAAGTGCCCATTCACGTGTGGTGTACACTTTATGATACTTTCTCTTTCTCTCAATGGTTGCGTGCATAGAATCACATTCTAAATACGAATGACCTGATTCCATGTACTTTAAATCAATTGTTTCCAAGTTTACTTCTTTGTTAACAGCAAATAGCATCGCCGCAGTTACATACTGGTTTCTATTCTGTCCTCCACAGGGGTCACTGAATGATGTTATGTGAGAAACAGTTTCAGGTAAACCAAAAATGTACTTTAGAAGATAACTGCCAATCTCATTGCTACCCTTTTTTCCATTGCATTCATCCCATAAATAGCATAAACCATCATTCTTTGCAGCATCCATGATAGTAAAATTGTAAACGTTAAGTTTACGCTTGTAATAAATTTTACTATCTCCCGAATACGGCACACTTAATACTGCTTGTATTTTCTTGGATCTTTTTCTTTTCTTTGAGACAGCTTCTGGAGGTCGTGGTACATCTGCTGCATCATATGTTTCAGTAGGAATTACGATTTCTTCATATTCTACAATTCCTGAATTAATATTGTAATCCGAATCTGCAGATGACGATTCTGCGTTGGCTATTTCGTTAGGTTGATACAAATCACTTGAATCTGAATCAAAATCATACAGGTTTTCCTTATCTTCATCATCGCACACGGGAACCTGTTGAGAACCAACAAATAATGCCAGGTTATTAATTAAGTAAATTAGATAACCTACACGTATTAAAATTTTGATAAAAAAATATTTTACTTACTTTCTGTGGATTTAGACGGTTCTTGACTTGCCGCTAAGGCCATTGTCACCATCATTTTGCCCCTTGTCAACATTTTCAATTAATATTAAGTAACTTTGCACTCCTACTATAAACTTAAGTAAGGATTATTGACGGATGTTCACAGCAACTAAGATCACAAATGTTGTAAATGCGCATATAACACAAGTGTACTTATTATTCTCTTTTTATTTAAAATACCTAAAGTGTAAAGTGCGCTTGTCACATTTGTGTGTCTACTCATTAGTACTTACCACATTATAGTCAACTGAATTTCTATGGGTTTGAACTTACGTACAGCTACCACATTTGTGCACAGCAAAGATACATTCCTCATATTATTGAACATGCACTTAACTCAATTTATTCAAAAATTGCATTTACCACTTGTGTGCGCTAAGCCATCGATATAGTGTCGCGTGGAGGGGGTAGTTTACCCTTAACCACACTTGGGGGTAGCTCAGTTGGTGGTGTAGCTCATAATAAAAACCAATAGACTTTATAAAAATAACTATATTAAAATAAAATAAGATAAACTGTACAAACTTAAAATTAGCACTTACCCTAAAATTACAATCATCATAGGGATGGAAAGATTGACCATCTTGGGAGCTAAGGGTTGCTGCGTGGTGTTCCAAAGTGGTTCACTCGCGAGACTAATTAATTATTTTTCCAATTACTTTGATCAATCTTTCCACACCCCTACTCTTATCTTGATCGACCCCGTTGATCGACATTTTCCGATATCGATCGTTTGGGGTCATCACCTTCTTATCAAATTGACACGCCTTGTGCCGGTAGCGGATGTGTCACTGGTCACTGCCCTTATGGAATGTACCGAATATGGAAATTCTATACTTCCTTGCAATCGTTATTACAATTTAACTTAAGCTTTTGCATTCTTGATTTATGATTATAAAATATTTTTATAAAAATGTATGATTATTTTTTGAGTGTGACATCTCCCCCTACCGACAAAACGGCTGACCCAAGTCGTTTCGACTAATTGAAGCAAAGTGAGCATAACACGAAAAAAAAAATACTTCGATAAAAAAAAAAAAAAAAATTTAAGTTGGGCGCCAACAGAATCGTGTCAATATGATTATTTATATTAAATACTACCCTGGAGAAATAAAGAAAATTCTCACATCTTTTTCAATAATTAAAAACAAAATTCTTATTTTAAATTGTAAAATTATACATACAATAATTGTATTTTGTAAAGAAAAGCTTTTTAAAATTTATAATTAATCAATTAAATCATGAAATAAAAAAGAATTTAATCAACTAAATCATGAATTTAAATGAAAGTAATAATAATTAATTCTAATATATCTATATAACATTTACATTTTTGGCTTTTTATCGTATCTCAAAATCACAGTGCGTATAATAAAATTTAATCATAATTTCGAATTGATTTCGTATTGAAAATTTTCAAAATGACTTAAAATCTTCGTGTGTTCTTATTGTGTGTTTTTATTTGAATCTTAAAATCCTGTAGCTAAAAAAAATTAATTATTATGTTGTTTGCAAATGTTTGCCTATATTTGCATTGTGTAGAATAGAATTTTGTAGTAACTTTTTTAAGCGTTTACGCCGTAACCTACATAATTCCTTCAATGCCCTTATTGATCGTGCTTACAGTATTTGTTCAAATTTAAAATTTTTGAATATTTCCTATTCCTGATGATTATTTAGTACACACTTACTGAATATCTTTATATAAACAATTATGATTATTTATTTTTTGTCTTCTTTCAAATTTTCAATACTTAAATTTGTTGGGTATTATTATTCCCTTTTAAGTTTCCGATTTTACAGATTATTGTGATTTAGAGGTACGCATTGTAATTTATTTAAATTACCCAAATTATTCTTTTACCTAAATTACCTATTTAGATTATTTCTTAACTATAAAAAAAAAATTAAAATATATATAAGTATAATATAGTACAATATTTTGAACTAATTTCAAAATTTAGTTCTCTTATTTCAATATTTGGGATTCAATTTTTATGACTCAACTTTTAGTTACTTTACATTGTGTGCTTAATAACAATTATTACTCCTTGCTTGTTATTTCTCTTACACAGCATTTAAATTGACCTGCATTATTACGTTTCAACTTGCGTTTTGACCTACATATTTTTCTTTCACATAATATCGCATTTAAAATACTTTAATCATTGTACCTTTTTTTATAACAATTTATTACACTTGATACCTTATGGTATATGTTTTAGGGGCGCGTTCCCTTTATTATTATTATTCTACCATTTTGTCTTATATTTTACGACATTCATTTTATACTGTAATTTTAATGTTTGGAAAGATTCATGTGAAAAGTGGTGATATGATGTTTTAATTGAGTACTCTTTTTAAACACAAACCTTTTACATGAATTTTTCGCTACATTTCTTGTTAGGACGTCCTGTACATAAAATATTTAACTTTTTCATTTATTTTGCGCTACACTTTTAATTTTAACATATACTCTGCTTTTTATACACACATTTTTAAAACACTCACAAACTATCCAGATTGTTGCTCGTTTTCAACTTTGAAGGTCAACGAAGCTCCGTTGATCCGCATATTCTTCTTATATTTTTCATCAACTACTAATTAATGCTCAACTTGGACCCATTTGTTAACTTTTGGACCCATTTTACACTTTGGATCCATTTTTTACAATTTCCAATTTATTTCTTCTTGTGCGTTACTTTACGCAAATATACCATTACCATTTTTACTTTATGTTTAACCCATAACTTCTTATTGTACCATTTTACCATTTTTACTTAAAAGTTTTATTATCCAATAACCAATATCATTTTTGTGCTAACCATTCCATGCCATGCCATTATTACCATGCCATCCCATAATTACGTATTTACTTATACTACCATTTTTACCATTCCATTCCATTTATCGATTTTACCCATTTTGATGTATTTTAGAAAACGTAGTCGCCATTTAACAGTCGATAGTTGCGTGTGCCATTAGTCCTTGGAAGCGTCCTTCCCAGGTTCGACATCAGGAGCTACCATCAATCCATCTAATGTGTACATATTCCATATTCTTCTCCAACCATTTTAAATTATGTTATCGTCCAATTCTTTCTTGATATCGGATGCCGTCATGGATACTTTGAAACTTGAAAAATTATGGTCCTGGTTTCGTTTTGAAATCGTACTGCGGTTTGCTATACTTGGGTCCTCTAGGTCTGCTGTCCATTTTCCACAAAAAAAAGTTTATTGTCCATTTCCAATAGCCAAATAATTTGAATTGTACTACATCTTTAAACAGATAAACGTTAGAAATCTTAACCTACTTAAAAACTATGCCCTGAATTTATTCTTTCTGGTTTAGAAAAACCATTTACCTACACAAACTGGAAATTAATTAATTTATTTATTTTGTATTTCCTTGTCTATTACAAATTATTACCCAAATTCCATAAATTTACTAATAATGGTTCGCTACGGTAATCCACCGAGCTCCCGCATGCGAGGATGTTGCATCTACAATCCGAAATCATGTAGCCACAAGGCTCATACAAGCAAGTTGGAATCACATGGCGTACTACCGTTTCTCAAAAAGCAATATTTATTAAATCTAACTTGAGGTACTGCGGAATTTACCGCTTCATCTAATTTTCTATTTATTTATGGGTTCTTCGAGGACATTATTTAACGTTTTTTATTTACACGCGGTTTTAGTGGAATTATTATTGTTTGGGGGTTACTATTAACTTAGTTCCTTAAATCTTTATCTTATAACTATTGTAACAAATCAAAGTGATAATAAGTGGACAATTACGTGGGATTATTTATCATTCATTGGGCACTTCCAGGCCTCATTATAGGGGAGGATTCTACTGACATGAATAACTTCAGTTTTTGAATTCAAAGGTTCTCCTTTGCGAACTTCATAATTAACTTCGTCAATTTTTTTATTAATGTAGTAGGGACCGGCCCATTTTAGTAAGAGCTTTTCGGACCTACCTACTTTCCTTAAAGGAGTGAAAACCCTAACTTTATCTCCTTCAATAAATTCCAGGGATCTATGTTTTGCGTCATAGTACGCTTTGTCTTTTGTTTGACGTGCCGCAATATTTTCAATAGCTAAATTCCGCATTCTTAAAACTTTTTCACGTAACCTTCCCGTATCTGTACCTTCAGTGGGGAGGTTTAAGCTAGCCTCTGTAGGCAAAATTGGCTCTCTCCCGTACACGAGCATAAAGGGTGAAAATTTTGTGGTTTCTTGACACGAAACATTGTATGCAAAAGTAACATGAGGTAAAAATTCAGGCCAATTTTCCTGATTTGGGGTTACGTAATTTGAAATCATATTTATTACGGTCGAATTAAATCTTTCCGTTAACCCATTACATTGGGGATGGTAGGCCGTGGTGAACCTACTTGTTCCTCCCATAATCTTTACCAATTCGGTTATTGTTTGCGATAAAAATACCATTCCACGGTCACTTAATAACGTTTTTGGGGATCCGTGTCTACAAATAATTTTTTCTAGTAAAAATTCTGCTACGCTCTTACTTTTACCATCAACTAACGCACTAGTTTCAACCCATCTTGTAGCGTAATCGGTTGCTACAACTATCATGGTTTTACCGGTTGTACTTCTTGGGAAAGGACCTAATAAATCTATCCCTATCTTTTCGAAAGGTAAACCTACTTGAATAGGTTGTAAGAAGCCTGGGGGTTTTGCGTTTGATCTACCCTTACGCGCTTGACAATCCGGACAGCCTTTTACATATTTTTCGACGTCTTTTTGGAGACCGTCCCAATAATATCGATCTTTAATTTTTTGTAATGTTTTGGTGATGCCTAAATGCCCTGATAAGGGATCGTTATGATGGGCTATTAAAATGTCTTTAATTAAACTTTTAGGAATTACTAGTAAATTTTCTTTGCCGCCCGCACTAACATTTTTCTTATATAATACGTTCTCTAAAATTGTATAATTTTTAATTTTCCTTCTTAAACCGATACTTTCATTTGATTTATCAGGACTTTCAATTGCAATTATTATTTTATTAATTTCCGCGTCATTTCTTTGTGAATCTTTTATGTCGTTGACTTGTAATATAAACGTGGGAATTTCTTTCGCTTCGTCTTCATCTCTCTGATTACCTACTGTTACCGGGTGTCTAGATAAGCAATCCACGTCATGATGTGTTTTACCGCTTTTGTAAACAATAGTATGGTCGAATTCAGATAATTTTAAATACCAGCGAGCTAATTTTGATGTTAAGTTGTTTATAGTTTTTAAAAAACAAAGAGAATGATGATCTGTAACAATCTTAATTGGTTTGCCGTAAACTAAATGCCTAAAATATTGCAAACTCCAAATGACGGCTAGCGCTTCTAGTTCCGAAATTGTATAATTTTTTTCTGCCTTTGTCAAAGATCTACTGCCGTAAGCTACGGGATGCATCGTGTTATTTGCACCTTCTTGTAACAGAATGGCTCCTAAGCCTTTTGTACTAGCGTCGGTTCTTAATTCGCAACCTAACGTTGGATCGAAATGTTTTAACACTGGTGCGCTAGTGAGTTTATCCTTTAAATTTATAAATGCCTCTTCTTGAGGTTCTTCCCACTTAAACCCATTCTTTTTGGTTACCTCGTATAACGGTCTAGCAATAATAGAAAAATTTGGAATGAACTTGCGGTAATAATTACACAACCCTAAAAAACTTTGAGTAGTTTTTATATTTACTGGTTTTTGAAAATTTCTTATCGCTTCTAATTTTTCTTCATCGGGACCTATTCCTTCTGTATCTACTATGTGTCCCAATACCTTAATTTCATCTTTTGCATAAAAGCATTTACTCGGTTTTAGTGTTAATCCCGCAATTTTTAGTCTTTCAAAAACCTTACGTAAGCGAATTAAGTGTTCTTCAAAAGTATCCGAAAAAACAAGGATATCGTCAAGGTAAACCATTACCTCACGCCATTTCATACCTTCAAAAATCGAGTCTGTTAAATTTTGAAACGTGGCAGGGGCATTGCATAAACCAAAACTTAGTACATTAAATTCATACAGTCCATAGCCAGGAGCTATGAAAGCCGTATATTCTTTTGACTCTTCTTCTAGCCCAATCTGCCAATAACCACTAAATAAATCTAAAGACGTGAAAAATTTTGACCCGTTAAGGTAAGTTAATATGTCGTCTATATTACTCAAAGGATAACTCGATTTTTTTGTAAGATTATTAATCCGACGGTAATCACAACAAAATCGTTTGGTCTTATCCTTTTTGTCTACTAAAATAATGGGTGAAGCCCAAGGACTCTGACTAGGTCGAATTACGCCAGATTCCAGCATTTCGTTAATCTGCGCGTCAATGATTTGTCGTTCGGCTAGCGATACTCGGTATGGTTTTGATTTTACAGGGGCTGCGCCTTGAACGTCGATTTTATGTTTAACTAAACTAGTAAAACCCATTTCGCTTGGTTCATTAGCAAAAACGTCATTAAATTCTATAAGTAAATTTTCTAATTGCGCTTTTTGGGTTTGACTTAATTTTTCGCTAATTTGGTGATCTTTTAGCGTCACCGTTGATTTTTTTCGTATTGGTTTATTTGAACTTTCGTCAACATCGGAAACGAGAAAATTTTGAACTTCTAGAGGTATTTTTATATAACCTAGGGTTGTACCCTCAAATAATTTTAAAGGATAATTTGACTTCGAAATTATGCTTATCATGTATAAATTATCTTTTAATCGTTGTAACTTGGTAACTAGAGTTAATTTATGACTTAATAAAAATGAACTATTTTGTTTAAATTTTCCTAATTCTAAATTTTGAAAAAGTGACTCGTTGCATTCTAATTTTAAAAATATTTTAATTGCATTATTAGGTTGGACCCGATAGTCTTTAACTAATTTTAATTTAAACACGGTTTGCTTTTCATCGTTTACGTCTTGACATAGTTCTTGTAACATATTATTAATATCTTGTGCTTTGTTATCATATTGTGGTGTTGACTTTAATGTTTGAGTTGCAAAAAATTCTTTTATTATTTTTAACCAAATTTCCCATTCGTTTTTGTTAAAATATGGATTTACACTTTTTCTACTGTAATTTACGTTATTTGATAGGTTTGCTTTTTTGTTAAAATTTTGAAAATTTTGTGGGTTATTTTCCTTTATACTATGCGTTTTTGCACTACTGGTTGATGTTTGATTATTAAAAATTTCTACTTGAGGGGCAAAAGTTACTTTTTTATTTAACTGAACTGAATAAGTTTTTAAAGGTGTACTAAAATTTGTTACAAATTTTTCGTCATCTGTTTGAAAAATGACCTTTTCGTTAGCATAATCAATTATTACATTGTTATCTTTCAAAAAATTTGTGCCTAACAATAGTGGTGTGGGCAACTTGTCCACGACAAGTGCTGAAATATAAAAAGTTTTATTACAAATTTTTAATTTTAAGTTTGCAGTTCCGACAACTGGCACCAGGTGCCCACCAGCGGTGTTTAAACTTTGTTGACGGTGATCCCTATCAATATATTTAACTAAAAATTTTGAAACTATGTTCCTACTGGAACCCGTGTCAAGTACTATTTCTGTTTCGTTATTATTTACAGTAGCGTGAATGGTTAATATATTATGTACTGACCCTTTTTCTCTTAGCTGATGTAGGACGGCGGGGTAGCGGGCCGACTTTGCCGTCCACCGTCGTTTTTTGATTGACCGTTTTGACTTCGATTAAATTGCCGCGTATTAAAATTTTGTCTACCTCCGCGACCTCTGTTGCTGCGACTTCTGCTTTGGTTTCCACCACGTCCCCTAATATTTGACGAATTACCTACATCAAAATTTTGTCGGTTTGAATTTGGGAGATTATTATTTTGTTTATTCGCATATTTATGATGTTGATTTTGCATTGCCCTAATTTGATAGTTACGGTTTTGTGTCTCTGGGGCGCGATAATAATTTGGGGGCGGGTAACTGTAATTTTTATTATACCAACAATCAGATGTATAATGACCGTCTTTTTTACAATTAAAACAAGTTACGCGGTTGTAATGCCGCGGTGTTACAGGATTGAAATTTTTACGAATTTGAGCAAAAGCGTTGGTATTTTCAGGCTTAGGTTTATTATTATTCAATAGTGCTGTGAATTTATCAAATAGTTCGTTTGTTTCAAGTCTCGATTCACAATCGCTAAGTTTATGCACAATTTTTTCTAATTCATCGGCCGTCATTCCGTTTTGCTTTAAAGTAAAATACATTTGAAAGTATTTTGTGTGTAGGCCATTCTCAAAGTTGTCTACTAAATCTTCGCTTTGCATGTCGGGATTAAACTCTGCTGCTAAATTTAGCAGTTCATAAAAATAATTTTTTATGCCTTCTGAAGGCTGTTGTTTGCGGTTATTTAATTTTAATTTTGCGATGCGCTTACTTGATTCCCCCGCAAATTTATTAGAGAAATCTTCCTTGATTTGCCGCCACGTTTTATCGATATTATCAGGACTGTCTTTATACTTTACGTACCAATGATTTGCCGCGCCTTCTAAAAATGACCCAAAATAATTTATTTTATGGATGTCTGACCATCCGTTTGCAATAGCTGTCCGTTCATACGAGTTTAAGAAGCTTAACGCGTTCGTCGTTGCCGGATTAAAAATATTTGGTGATATGAATTTAGGCAAGCGCGGTGTTAAATCTGCAGCACAAGCAGTTTGAATTGTCGTATTATTTAAATTTTCCATTTTATCTGTTTGATTAGGATTTTTAACAAAAATTTTATTGGAATCAGTAATTTGAACAATTATTTCTGCTTCTTTTTCCGGATTATTTCCGAAATTACTTAATGTAGGAAATTGGAATGGGTTTTCCTTTAATGAACTACTAGTATCTGTTATGGTTTTTGTTGGACTACGTATAATTTTTGAACTACGGTTAAAGGGATTTTGCGACTCTAACGGTTCCGGAGTTTTTGTTTTGGTTGAATTACCCGCTACTATTTTACTCAACTCTAAATTACTTTTAAAAAGTGGGTTTACTGTAACCTCTAAAGAATCCTCAATATTTATTAAGCTTTGCTCTTCCGTATCTTGTGCCTCCGGAGTGGTGTTTTCCACCTCTGAGTCAGTTAATGTACTTTCCTCAGATGACGCGACCCTCAACAAAATTTTATGCTTTGAGCGTGTTTGTGGCCCTACGTTATCATTCGGCATTTACGTGCCCTTTAATTTAAATAAAATAATAAAATTCTACGTATGAAACAATTTATTATTATATGCATTTATTCAATGTCGTGAACCCAAATGAACTTAGCGACTTCCGTTGTACGGGTTTTTTCATTGTCATCAACAAATTTATAGTAACATAATATTTCATTAAAGTAAATTATTTTTCCTAATTTATGTAATCGGACATTAACACAAATTATTCCGTTTTAACATAATTTTAATCCTAACATTTAAATTTAACCTATGCGCCCTTTAAAAACGAAAATTTTCCCACAACTATTTTAATCTTAAAAATTGCTATACCTTTCTAAAAATCAATCCCTGCTAAATATTTTTCACTATTCTATATGATTATTACCATTAATTTAGCCGTATCCTAAAATGAATCTATTTAATAAATTATAAAACTATTCTTTCATTATGAAATGTGTATAGATCGCATTTCCTTTATGTCGACACTACAATACTTTATTGAATACTTCATAATTATTTACTTATTAACTGAAATGCGGTATTTATTTTACGAATAAAAAATTATTTACGTAATTAATTTTTGATAAAACTTGTTCAAAATTTCTATTGGCATTTTACTTACCTAGCTAGTAGCCTCCCTAGCTAGTTAAATACCCAATTTTAGACTGTGGGCAATAAGTAAAATTTTCCAATTTTTGGAACAAAACATTCCTTATTGTATCACAGGCGTGAAGTCTATGATACAATAAAACTGTAAAGATTCCATCAATCAAATAAAATTATTTATTTTTAAAATGAATTAATCGTGCGTTAATAAATTAAAACAATGCAATTAAAATTGACTCGTAGTTCATAATTGACACCTTGTCGACGTTGTTGTTTCTTATAACACATTTCCCTATACATATGTCTTCATTATGAGCATTTTTAAATAAAATTGAAATTAAAAAAAAAATTACTTAGGGTAAAAATTCGAAGATTTTTACCACCCGAGAACAAAACGGCACCTCCACCATGTCGCGTGGAGGGGGTAGTTTACCCTTAACCACACTTGGGGGTAGCTCAGTTGGTGGTGTAGCTCATAATAAAAACCAATAGACTTTATAAAAATAACTATATTAAAATAAAATAAGATAAACTGTACAAACTTAAAATTAGCACTTACCCTAAAATTACAATCATCATAGGGATGGAAAGATTGACCATCTTGGGAGCTAAGGGTTGCTGCGTGGTGTTCCAAAGTGGTTCACTCGCGAGACTAATTAATTATTTTTCCAATTACTTTGATCAATCTTTCCACACCCCTACTCTTATCTTGATCGACCCCGTTGATCGACATTTTCCGATATCGATCGTTTGGGGTCATCACCTTCTTATCAAATTGACACGCCTTGTGCCGGTAGCGGATGTGTCACTGGTCACTGCCCTTATGGAATGTACCGAATATGGAAATTCTATACTTCCTTGCAATCGTTATTACAATTTAACTTAAGCTTTTGCATTCTTGATTTATGATTATAAAATATTTTTATAAAAATGTATGATTATTTTTTGAGTGTGACAATAGAGTGTACAGATAGGTACATATTTGACATCCAATACAAATAACGCAGAAGGTGGCATCCTTCAATATACTAGATATTATGTTTTAAGTCAATTGGACATCCGTATATAGTGGTATATAGTCAATTTTAGTACACATTAGCATCATTTGCGATGTTGCCATATCAGATTTATAATTTTCATAGTTTTCATATAAAAATTTAAGTTTTATATTTAATATTTTTAATGTAATGCTGATACATCATGAGTAAATCAAACGTTTTCATTAAGGCTAGTTATTCAGCCAAAGGTGAAACCAAAATTTTTTCGTTTGATTCGGGATACCCAAACTTTGGTTGAATGCTTTCGCAAAATCGGTATAGATAGAATCAACTTGTAAGTGATTTTCAAACGCATCTAGAGAATATGTCACAAATGACAATAAATTAGAGCTAGTAGATCGACCCGGAAAAAATCCATGTTGATGATCCACGATATAATTCTTGCTTGCTGTACTCAACTGATTGGCGACTATTTTATCAAGCATCTTGGGTATTGTCGATTGAATCGATATGCCTCGATAATTACAGATGTTGCTTCTATCGCCTTTCTTAAGTAAGGGCGTAATGAAACTTTCCTTCCAAATTTGAGGAAAGCAACCACTCTGTAAAGAAATATTAAATATATTGTAAATGGGGTTACATAAGGAGTAAATGCACCGTTTTACAAAATATGGTGGAATACCATCTGGCCTCGAACTGAAGCTATTAGATAAATTACTGATGGCTTCAAAAATACAAACTTCAGATACGTTCAAATTGCAGTCGATTAATTTCTTAACAGAATGGTACTACTTGGAAGTAGAGCAGATACTATCTCGATAAACTGATGAAAAGTGTTTGGCAAATAAGTCAACACATTGCTGACCAGTAGTGGACTTTGTATCATTCAAGAACATATAGGCTGGATAGCCTTTAATATTTTTAGAGTTGTCAACGTGGCGCCAAAATGTTTTTGGGTCGTTATGAATTTCGTTTTCAATGTTGGAAATGTATGTTCGATACAGTTCAGAACGAAGAATCTTGACTTTATCGCGTAATAAGCAAAATGTTAAATAATCTTGCTCGCACTGAGTGTCCTTAAATAACAAGTGAGCCTGTTTTTTGTTTTTAATCAATGAAATCAACTCCTTAGAAAACCAAGCGGGAAAATTGGATCGATATATTCTTTTCAGGGGAATATAAGTATCCATAACAAACCACAATATAGAGTAAAATTCATTAACAATACAATCAATATTATGTAGATTCCAAATTTCTGTCCAGTTGACAGAAAGTAAAGCATCATTGATCTTGTCGAAGTCAGCCACTTTGAAATTGTAAATAAATTTATCGACAGAAAGACAAACTCGAGATGAACTACCTATCAGAAAAGATGGTGCATATGCTTCGTGATGTATTGACGAACCGCACAGCTTGTCAGCAGCAATAGCAATGGAGATATCAAAATTACCAAAAATTAAATCTAATAATACACCTCGGCTGTTAGGCATATGATTAAACTGAACTAAACCATGGAAGGAGAAACACTCGCTTAAGGATGTAGCTTTAGAACAACTGTTATCAATCGAAGTCACAGAAGATCCATTGATAGCCCATTTTGCATTGGGTAAATTGAAGTCACCACAAATTGCAAGCTTAGATAGAGGAAACCTATCACATACATCATCAACTATGCCACAGAACGCTTGGTAGGACGAAATATTGGAGTCAGGTGGCAAATACACTGCAGCAATAATAGTATTATAAACTTGAACAAAAACATTTTCAATGGAATTAGAGGTGCTAATAAGGCTACAACAGCCAAGACTGTTGTGCACTGCAATAAGTACTCCACCTCCTCTTACTTTATTGCTAGAATGAGCAGATCTGTCGCAACGAAATATGTTGTAATTATAAAAACCGAGTTCACTAGAAGAGATATGGTCATCAAGAAAGGTCTCAATTAATATGATAATATCATAAGAGCAGATGTTAACGTTGTTACTTATATCGACTAGTTTCGTTCTTATGCCACCACAATTTTGAAAATAGACGTTAAATTTGTTTATCCTCTTTCTTGTTGGCTGCTTGCTGCAAGAAAATTTCTCTTGCGTAATACAAAGTCCCTAACCAACACACCGCATGGCCACACATTCTCATTAAAGAGAGCATCAAAATCTTCTTCAAATACACCAACCTTAAACGATGTACTATATTTGTTCGAGGATAACCTATAACAAATTGAATCCACATTAAGTTGATCGCTAATGTGCTTTTTCATAGAACCATGAGAAGTATCGGCAGCTACACCGGAAACAAATACCCAGCGCCTATGACGCCTAGCGGCTGCAGCCAATGCTGCATCAGCGACAACACCTCGACCCAAGATTTTTCTAACAGTCGGCTTCGAATTAATATGTATATCTTGCGTAAAGGGGGTGCTAGCTATACCAGCAGGCAAATTAGCAATCGCAAGTAGAGAACCATTAGTCGTACTGTCTTGAGTTGACAATACATTGGTAATTGGTGTAGCAGTCGTACCTACTTGATCAACCGATGAATTAGCCATCACGGGTAAGGAACCATCAGTTGTAATAACATTAGTTGACAACACTTTGGCAGTGGGTATAACGATCGTACCTACTTGTTCGACATTACCATTGTTTTTAACGGAATTATTTCTTTTACTCCTTGTTATAATTCCTAAGGGTGGTAGCGGTTGCTTCGCTGACGAATCTACAACACTTAATTTGTTTATAGCCTTACCCTTCGTACTCGATGGTAGAGCTGCCTCAAATTTAGCGATTACGATATTTTGGTTGTTGATAATTTTTAATTGTTCAGCAACAATTACACGTAACCCATCAATCTGTTCGTTTAATGCATGCAAATCGTCTTTTAAGGGTTTAACACATTCCAGCATAATTGATTTGAGATCGTCTTTGAAACCAGTTATTACTTGCGATAATTCCTTGGTAACGTCAACATTGCGTGCCATCTTTTTAGTAACCAACTTAACACTTAATTTTAATACAAATTTTTCAATAACATAACCTCAAACACGTGTACACACCTCAACTACACATTGAAAATTGAAAACACAATTTCTACACAAAGAGTTTGTTCTGTATTTTACATATAAAGGTAACTTTTAAAAGAGGTCTTTATGTGTCGGATGCCGTAGCTGGTCTGGTCTTATTTTTATGTCGCTCCTAATTTTAATTATCCATGAACTTAGGGAAATACGTCATCAGGGCGACTAACTATTCTTAAGGTGTCGATTATGGTTAAATGGTTCCTAACACTGACGTTTTTGTTGACACACTCGATTATTTTTTCTTATATTTATTACAAGCGTATACTTTAATGACTTGCCAACTTTTGTTATTAAATACTTGAGGATGTTTTTCAATTAGCTTCATTACTTCGTGTTTTTTGGGCGGAATTTTACGCTTTATGTGTGATTTAAAGAATTCTTCTGTCAATTTTTTTTGCTGATTGGTCCATGCTACCAATGTTTTTCTTTTACCCTTTTTTATTTTAGTAGCTTGCATTATCAAATTGTCATCCTCCTCTTCAGTTACTTTCTGATCAGGTTCCAATATTTGAGATCTATTTTTAGATCCACTTGGTAGATCTGTGCTTTCACAGATTTCATCATCAGTTTCATTATCTTCGACAATATTCTCATCAATTTCTATGTCTGCCAAACGTTTCCCTTTGTACTGATCTATAGAATTCCCTTTTGCCAGTAGCAAAAGTTTACTTATTTTTGCAGTTTGGTAAACGTCGTTTAGGAGCCGGTAAAATTCTAAATGTGTTTTTTGAGTATGGCCCATGAATGTTGCTAATTGTTCCAATTCCGTTTTTTCCATTTTTAAAATTTGCATTATCGTTGCCAAATGTTTTCGTAACTTTGTGGATGTTAATAAAGCCGCTTTATTGCCATCTCCCAATGCTAATTTGGCGTGTTTTCGCATGACTGAAGTGCCTGTTATTGAATTTTTAGTCCCAGGCACTCCAGAAAGATAAATATTATCGTTATAATCAAAATTACTTCGCCGAGTAATAGAAAGTTCAATTGATTCGACAGTTGATCTATCGAATAGAACAGGAACTCCTCTGCCTCACTTTCCTCTTATCACAACACGTTTAAGCGATTTACACAAAAAAATTTCGGATTCTGACAAGGCATTCTGAAATTTGGAAGAAAATGATGTTTCATAGTTCTTCAGAAAAGTTTGTAATGTCATTCTTTGCAATTCTCCTACTCAGCGTTTATTAAAAATCATAACGTTGCAAAGTATGCCGTCTAATAAATCCCGATACGCTTTTATGTCTTTGGAATCGATCGCTAAACGTGTTTTTGATTTTATTACTAATTGCTTCAGGTATTGTTCAAATTTCTGCAAGAATAAAACTCGTTAGTATAATCTTATTGTCAAAAGTAATTTTAAATTAATTTTTAGGTGATTTAACATTTCGTCACCTCAGAATTGGTTTGTTCTATCTCCTCGAAATTGCATATCGAGAAAAAGGGATTAGTAGTTTAAATATTATTATAGTTGAAACCATATTATATCTAAAAGTTTTAATTAGAATATTGTCTTTTATATGTTTTGTCCTATCACTTAATACTAAAAAAATTTTTAGTATTATTTGCAATCACTACGAAATTAGTTAAATGGATTTGGATATAGAACAATGTCTGTTTTTTATGAACGTTCTTTTTATTAAATGTTTCAGTTTTGAATATGGAATATTTACAAAATTATAACTCCCAGCAGCTGCTTGGAAATTAAAAAAATCATTATTTTTGTTTAATTGCATAATTTTCAATTTCACTTTAGAAGATTTTAATGTTGTAAGAATACGTAACAAACTTATAGGGCTATGCATTTCTAAATTTCTTAAATGTCTTTCTATGGCACTATGTACAGCATCTATTTCCTGCAAATTGCTATGCCCTGGCTCTGAAAATTTTTGTTCAATTGTTTCAATCATGTTCGAGCTATTCATAAAATAAATTAAAGCCATAGAAGTAAAAGAATTTTTATTCTGAAGAACACAAGAATCCGACCATAATACAATTTTTTAAATAAAAGGATTGTCTTTAACAACTTCTTTAAAATTTTGATTAGCCCACTAGCTATATGGTTGCCAGCTCGTCCACTAATGGTTTCCTTCCAAAAACTGCAATAAGTTATCCCATTAAGATTACAATGACCAGTAAGATTGTAGCAATTCAGTTTTCGCTTATAGAAAAAACTTGAAGCATTAGCTTTTGGTAAAGGGAAAACATTTTGTAAATCATAAGTGATTATAGCAACATCACAATTTTTAATTTGTCTGTCTAAATTCTTTTAATTTCTGCTCCATTCTTTACCTTCAAGATGTTTGTTATGGTTGGAGATTTGGTCAGCCGTAGAATTCTTATTTAAGTTAAATTCTATGCATTTATCGAACTGATCTTTTTTTGGTTTGAAAAAGGCTATATTATATTCTGTGTTAAAAACACGGGAGTAAATATTAAATTTTACAGGCTCACTTTGAACAGTTTCTTTATATAAATAATACATTTTAGTTAAGTTAAGCCCTGGTTCTAAATATTTTTTGTTTATACTATATGATCTTTTACTGATTTTAATTTATCCTCTGAAGTAAATTTTTTCTTATTTTTTCCTTTACTAATGCATCGTGGTGTATTTGTAACAGGATCTTGAAGTGAATTGAAAAAAAATATAATTTGCAAACTTTAAAAGTCGTATTATTAAATTCCAAATTGTATATGAAAGTGTACTTCTTTTTCGAATTTTCTGACGTCGTTCTTTTTCTTGCAGCTAACACTCTTGATACATATTTGCTGTAAAAGTGAGACTTTTGTTGGTCAGGCAAACTCCAAAAGTCTTTATTTATTTTGACCCTATCTTCTTCCGAAATTAAGGTTGTACAACGAAAAGTACAATTTGTACAACCTTTTTTAACATGTCTTGGTAGGTGCTTATTACCTTTAATGTCTTCGTAGTTCTATCCATGTTCTCTACGGCGTTTTCTTATATTCGATTTCCATTGGTCTAGATTACGCTTTCTCTTTCTAGAAGATGTTTTCTCAACTTTGTCTTCCAATTCTTGATCTTCAAGTTCCTTGCTTATAGGATCTTCGTCTACAGGTAGTGGATTAAAGTGTAGATCACTATCTAAATCATCGATTTCATTATCTACACTTCCATCCTCACCCGATTCTAAGTTTTTCGAAGTTGAAGCACGATTTTCCAAATGTACCTTGCTTATAGAGAATCTTCTTCGGCTGGTAGTGAAATAAAGTCTAGATCACTATCTACATCATCGAATTCACTATATACACTTCCTTCCTCACCCTCTTCCAAGTTTTTGGAAGTTGAAGCACGACTTTCCAAAATGTCTTCGGTCATTCTAATAAATTAATGTAATGTTTTAAAAATTTACTGCAAATAAATATAACATTATAAGTGTTCTTTACCTTAAAAGTTCTTCTGGTAAATCCGGACAAGGTGATTCCGTTCCCACAGAGCTCATTTTAAATTTATAATATAATTTAACAAAAAATAATCAATAAACTGAATAACACAAAACTAATAATCATACCTTAACACCACGACAAATTTCAGCAAACTAAATAAATAAATGCAAAATTGCAACGAAACAAATCGCTTCTATTATTTATATCGATAAGATTACATAATATAGAACAAAAACCATTGTGTTTTCTTCTAGGGTATAGAACAATTACGATACGGAAGCTATAGAACAAACCAATTCTAAGATATTACTTCAGTTTTTGGATATAGAACAAAAGTGATTCTCAAATATACTACTTCCACTTTAATTTTTAAATATTTTATTATGGATATAGAACAAACCAATGGTATTCTTCTCAAATCTAACATTAACTAAAATATTTTAAAAATGGATGTAGAACAAACCAATTCTGGGGTGACGATTTTGCTAGTAGAAAAACCATAAAAAGTTAATGTCAATATTAATGACGAAAAAAACACTTAAAAAAAAGGAATTTGTAATTTTCAACATTTTCAGGTATTACTGGAAAGTCTGCAGGAGTTGCCCTATAGTAATATAACTATTTTTTATATAATGTGTATATATTGTTGCGACTACCTCGCCTTACTTTATTTCTCAAATGGGTCGTTGTTCTCGAATAGAAATGGTTACATTAAGTCAATAAAAAACCGTAGAAAATGTTAATATTTTATTTGCAACTTGGATCAATGAAACAATACACAAGACTCACGCAAATACTTCGACCAGTTTAACTCTTGAATCTTCTTAATTTGTTAACTTCACTACCGAACTTTTTATCTCCTACTTCTGCTTCAACCTTTGGAATTGCAACTGATTCCAAGGACACTCGTGACATGGACTTCTTCTTCTATACTCTGATCTATTCGACTGCTTGTCGACACTCGGTTACCCCTGAATATTTAAATTATATTTTCTCTTTGATTCTTCCTGAACCAAACAACTCTCGATTACTTCTATAATCGAAATCAATTCTCTCTTCATAAACTTTCACGAACGAACCTATCTGGATCGCTCCCCGAGTAAGACTGCCCTCATCATCGTTGTTATTCTTGGTCCTCTTGGTTTCCAAAAATCTCGTGTTCAATTTTCATTGGTTTCGCTCTTTTATTTTTTTATTAAATAATCTTGATTAAATTTTATATTTAGTTTCCGACTGTGCTGGCGGCAGTATTTGGTGGGTCATTTAACATGTAAAAACGAAATAAACAAATTTTAAAAACTAACAATAAAAATGAACTTCAACAATAAAACGCAACAATTAAATAATTATAAAAACTTAAATTAACGAAACAAAACACAACACGAACAGGAACAAATAGGAGAGCCTTGTTTTTATTGTCCCTCCAAGTTGCAATTACAGTTCTTTATCTCTAAAGTACGCAACCCACTTTCTTTGTGCCTGAAGGCAGAGCTGGGAAAGTTACTTTTGAAAAGTAACTAGTTACAAGTTACAAGTTACTTGATTAAGATACCTTTAGTTACTTAATAAGACAGTTACTTTTGAAGTCAGTAACTTAATTACAGTTAGTTTAAGTAACTTAGTTACTTGAAACAAGTTACTTTTGTAGTTACATTTCATTACCCGAACTTTCTTCATCAATTTAACCTGATTTAGATAGATACATATATGTAAAATGTAAATACAAGGTACACGTTTTAATTATTTTTTAATTATTAGGTTTTAATACATACAGTTTATGCAAAAAAACATAAAACATAAATCAAATGGTTTTCCTTAGATAAAAAAAACTCACTGATTAAAAAAACCAAAAGTTACATGCACTGTGCAGTGTGCACCCACTAAATACGGTTACAGTTTCAAAACTGAAATGACAGCGGAAATTTATAAAATGTTTAATAATTTAACAATCGTATAAAATATAATGTAATGTGTATCACGGTATTCAAGTAGGTATACCAGGAACAGAAAGCTCTTTGACACCCTCGCACTATCACAGCCTTCCACTTTAGTACTTGGTGTCCAAGTAGTGCTTTCTGTTCTATGTATAGAAATACAAATAACTATTTTTGATTAAATACGGTAACAGTAAAAGTAACTTAATTAATAGAAAGTAACTTAGTTCCAGAAAAGTAACTTAGTTCCAGAAAAGCAACTAAGTTACGTATAAAAATAACTAAGTTACTTAAAAAATAACTTAGTTACAGTTACATTTATAAAATAACTATAAATCAGTTACAGTTACTTGCAATATTAATGTAACTAAGTTATAGTAACTAAGTTCTTAGAAGTAACTAAGTTACTGAAAGTAGCTTTTTTGCTCAGTTACTTCCCAGCTCTGCCTGAAGGGTATCACAACAATATGTTTCTTATCTGCTGTGCAGTACTTAAGAATGAACGAGTCTTGTAGAAGCTTATTAGTGGAACTAAAAAATGCTGCATGAAAATCTTTAATTTCCTTCATTGTTAATGACATTCATTGATAAGCTTTAGTCCTATGACCACATGCAGGGTATTCCGGTAACGATTTTGCTGAATACCTAAAAATTAAAATAAAACTGTTAGTATCAGCCTCAATCCTTTATGATGTCTAAAATTTGCAGTGTAATATTGTTTAGTCTAAATAGGCCTAGGGGTATATTTCCACGAGCTTTTATCTCTGATAAGTACATTCTATACAAATTGGCAACACTTTTAATATCTGATGGAAGGTATAATTTTGAACTGGACGAACGACAATAGTGCGAAGGCACTGCAGGTAAACTTCTTATAAAACTTTTAAACTCAGTCATTTGCTTAGACGTTGCTTTGTTCTTTGGTTCATGTTTTCCTCTGAGGTCTCTATTTTCTTTAATTTTTCCTTGTACAGAGTTCCTAACCAGCTTCTGCGTTATGTTTAAGGTACTCACAAAAAACTGAAGACATACTCGTACTTGAACATCCTCTTTTATAAAAAAATATTGATATGTTAGGCTTCGTCTAGAATCCTGAGCCAAAGTTCTTTTTCTTTTGACTGGAATTATGTTTACGCAACCATTTATAAAACTTATTTTTTCCAAATTGTTTCCCATATTCCAAAAGAATGAAAAGATTTGCTTTCTCTCATCTTCTGTAAATGTATTGCATCCATTGGTGCATTTCTTATTTAGGCACGGATTTTTCAATATGTTTTTATTTCCTTCTTTTTCGTTTTTGTCTTTTATATTTATTCGATTTTCTTTCCTTTGTCTTACATCGTTTTCCTTTAATCTTTTCGCTTGACTCACTTGAGGTAAATGAAGTAGTACTACCGCTCTTAGATAATGCAAGAAAGTCACTTGACCTACCATCTTCACTTAAATTACGATCACTACGTTCATTATCATTCTTTTTTTCTAAGTCCAATGTTCCATCTGGTTCAGAAGATCCATGTTGGAAGGTTTCAGAGTTTTCTACGCTGTCTGTGTAATCTACAGTCTTGTTTTTTATTACAGTTGAAAAACAGTGAGAATCGGCAATAGATTCCAGAATATTAACATCACTGTCCAGAATTAAAATGTCATTTTACAAGGCTTGCTTTAATAGTGTATTACCATTATTATCAAGAGCTCTAACCTCTATGGCCTCAATTACCTCGACATTATTATTAACTGTAGCAGTTTTTAACAAATTCAAAATTTTTTGGCCACGGGACATCTAGAAAAATAAAAGTCATAAGCGACTGATTACTATTGCTACAACAAAATTTACAATATATTAAAATGTTTACCTTGTAAGGGCATCAATAATTGCTGCTGGGCGTAACCGCACTGACACTAATGCAACTTGGCGCTTATTAACATATAGCATAACTTATTCTATAACGGAAATTGTCGCTTACACTACTTCAACTTCAATTTTAACAAACCTCGATGTTTTGGTGGATACAACACTAATGTTAAAGGAGTGGCTTGACTCTTACGACTTAAGTATTATTCATAAAAATCCTTATTTTAGATTTTTTCGCTTACGCCTTTTTACCGTGACGCCATCGATATGAACTATAAAAATATAAACTTATTTTTAACAGTGTAGAAGGTATTATGAAATTTGCTAATGCAAGTTGAGATAAGAAAAGAATTTCTTGAAAACGCCACGCGTGAAATGTTTCGTAACCTTGAATTGCTTTGTAAAATAAACAAGCACCGTGATGTACATAATATGCGCTAAGCGCAAAACCAAACTTTCTAACCTCGGAGCTCTTTGCACTTAGTAACTGTGTTGAAAAGAAGGATAGGAGATAATGAACAATGGACATACCTTTTAACTTCATAAAATGGAACTGTCCGCTTGTACGTACAATAATTTCTTCAACAATTTTGAATATGAAATCCGTGTCGATGGACCATGTTAGGTTTTGAAGAATCTTCGATTAGAGTGGAATGTATAAAACTGCTTCTTTTCGGATATTCATATAATAAAACACTATTGTTAAAAGAACATTATTTATTACATGTGCTCTGTAAGTGTGCTCGCTATGGTGGTACAAAAGCAACTGCGCTTAGTTGCGGATGGCGGGCACGGACGTAGCTATAACTTTTATATGGGGGGGGTTCAAGAATGTACTTTACACAGAGCCGGATTAATGGTATGTGAGGCCTGGGGCTAATTTCTTTGGAGGTCCCTTGATTTGCATGGTCTGGCAAAATGCGCCGTAGGCGAAAATTTTTGATATTTCAAGGTCAACCGCGCTTAGATCAAAAGTAAAATTTTTGAAAATATAATAATACATACATACATAGTACTTTATTTAAAGTACTATGCATAAGTACTAAAGCATTTTTTTTTTACTTAAAGAAAGAGTCCAGTAATTTTTTGAAGCTCCAAAGTTTGGACGCCCGGGGCTGCAGCCCTCTTAGCCCACCCTTAATTTGGCTCTGACTTTACAACGATAAACTAGCCATAAAAAGTCAGCCGTAAACCCAATAAAATCAATCAAATGGATATTAAAAATTGCATAAACATGTTGAAATCCGTGTCATAGAAAGTGGGTATTTGGCTAAAATTTTCGTAGTTGTTTAGGCTAAGGGGGGGCTTTGAACCCCCCAAACCCCCCCCCTTATATACGCCCGTGATGGCGGGTAAAAGCGGCGACAACAGTATTGTCCTTTTGTCGATAGGCTACACTGGAGTAATTTGAGTTATGTCTTATGACATCCACTGTATCTTCATTAATAATTTTTATTGACTTATGCCCTTCAGACAAACGAAAGATATACGATTCCTAATTCGTGTGGCATAAATAGCTCCATTTCACAAAAAAAGTGACTTATGTCCTTTAGACTGCCGACCACAGAATTGTTACAACCGATCGTTAGAAGGTGTAATATTTTGTTCTAAGAAAAATGAAGTAAATGTAATTTAATATATATTCATATTTTGTCGAATTTGATGCAAAAAAACTTACCAATGCTTGTTTCTTCTCAATTTTCTCACTCAAATCAGTTTATAGTTTTCAGAATTGCTCTAAGCTTTCGCAGGGTAATGCTAAATTTAGTACTGCCCATGGACTTTTATCATTTGATGTTTTAGCATATTGAATGCAAATGGTATTTTTGAAATCGTCAATTCTCTTTTCGAAATCATAAAGAATACTGCGTTTAGCTTTATTGATTTCTGCACTGATAAACTTTTTTAATTCATCCATTGATAACGCTGAATTAATATCTTTTTCTAGAGGTAACAGAGCATATCAAATATTTTCATGAACCTTATTATTATCGTTGTCATCGTCACTTGAGTCGCTTTCATTAATTTTATCAAGGTCTTCATCCCTCTTTCGAGAAAGAAACAATTTTTCTTGGTTTGATAATTTAGTAGACGCTCCATGTTGGCCACAACTAGACGGTAAGGGTTGTGTCTGCAAAAGAGTTTTTTCGTGAAAAATAAAATTTTCGTGCGACCTTTCCTCTGCCTGGTTTAAGAAGAAACATTTTTTTGTAGATAGGTGTTTGGCTCGTCGAAACTACAAGAAGATCGACATCTTCCCCAATAATAACTGTGGTATTTTTATCCGACTCCTTGATTGTTGTTTCAATTTTTAAAACGTCAGCATCATCTTCAGCATGTTCAACAATGAAACAACTATTTTGATTGTTTGAAAGAAACTTCTCTTGGCTTACAGTTGCATCCATCTGCTCATCAAATTTGATATCAACAGATGAAGATTTTGACGACCGACGTAGTGGCTCCATAGCCTTCACTCTATTCCTTGAATTTTGTTTGAGTTTGAGCCAAAGTGCTTTTGTACATATTTAACATATGCTTGGCAAATAGCACCATAAATTTCATTATGCCATATAACAAGGGGCAAAAGAAATCCCCCATCGATGACATAAATGACATTATCCAAATCTGGTTCAAGTTTTAATGGCAGGAAATTGTCATAGAAAGCTGACTTGTTGGTTTTTCGCATACCAGCTTCATCAAATAGGTGTGAAGCTCTTCATTTATTCTTTTCATCACACTTGTTCATGGGTACACGATAAACAATGAGTTATCATTTTGTTTATAATAAGAATGTTATTATCTAGAAGCATGGACTTTTTTATTTTGTTCTTCATTTCCGCAATTTTCAACTGATTTTCAACATTTTCAGCTGGCCTCTAAGCTTAACTATGATACACGTTTATGCCGAATTTCATGACATTTGTTTTCGCGGTTCAACCTGCGCGATTGATACTATTTTTATTTGTACCCCAACGACCACATACTGATATACAGACGAACATGTTACTAAAATTCACACAATCGTATCAGAGCATGATAAGTAAAGACCGGATTTTAAGCATTTTTGCTTATTGTCAATTTTAAAAGCAGCTCTTTGAAATTTGAGATCTGGACGAATTACATAAAAAGATGTATTTTAACGTAAAGTTTTTCATGCTTTTTTTGCTTTTTTTGCAATTTTTCGCTTATTTTCTACTTTTGTGCTTATTTTGAACTTATTTTCGAGTTTAAATTTAACTTTGACTTAAAATTAATTTTTTTGGCCTTCAGCAGCAATGTTTGGCTTTTTTGCTTTTACTCATATGCTTATTATTTTATATTAGTGCTTATTTAAGACTTATTTTATTCTTGATAACTACTTATAGGGTATGTTTATGTTTATTCTTCTAGCTGCGATGTTATGAGCTAGCTGTGAAGCGCTAAAAGCCGCGATACTAGCGAAGCAGAGAAAAGCAAAACGTTGAAACATTATGTGACTGCTTATGTTGAAGCAGGGCGCAAGCCAATATTAATTCATAGAACAGCGATTACAGCTAAGAAATTTCTCCGCTCTTATCACTTATCATAGCTCCAACATAAACGTACCCTTAAATATGATTTTTCTACCTGCTCTATTTTAACTGCATTAAGTAGATTTTATTAAACTGATTTCAGTCAGCTTTTCCGTTTTGTTTATCTAGCATTGCCAGATACACCTTTTTTGCATTAAACTAAAAATAAGCGGTGAACGCAATGATTTGGATCAAAATCATATATTTTTTTTTAATGAACATTGAAAATCAAAAACTTTAAAAATAAACGAGCCCATATATACATCTCTCGCAATGTTATAAACATTTTAATTAAAATTTAAAAAAAAATTTTCTAGACTAAAAAATCAAGAACGAGTATTACAACGGTCTCAGAATCTTATTTTGAGAAAAATTGAAAGGGGTCACCTAAAAAAGTGTCCGATTAAATAATAGGTACAAAAGTGCTTGGTTTATTTCTTTCGAATAATTCCGTCTAAGCTGCCATGCTTTGCTTTTTTTGTTTTAATTATTAACTTTTTCATAACTTTTTTTGACATAATTCGAACTTATTTTTGCAAAATAGCGTGCTTTTTTAAGCACTTATTTTTCAAAAAGTCATGCTTATTTATCCGGTCTCTAATGATAAGAAACATTTTAATACCAAAATTTCGATATTTAATTTTTTTGTTCTTTTGATTATGTAAAAAAAGTTTATCCGTATAATTAAATAAATCAATAAATACTTTCCCTTATACATACGTATACGTATGGGGAAAGTAAAAATATTTATAAATTTAGAATTCGTAACTTGTGATAAATTATAACAATATTTTAAACTAAAACCAAGTTAAATAAACGCTTAAATATTTTTAAAAGTTGTAGTTATTATATACGATATTTCGAAAGCGGTTGCTTTCATTTTCGAGTTTAAATAAACAAACAAAATTTTGATGACAACAGACGCGATATAAACATTGTCATTTGACGAACTAAGATCTTAGAAAAAGTTTTTCTAAAACCTTATTTCGGAATCAAGGAAAAACCCCAAATTGGGAAAAACTTGACTCCAATATTTATTTTATTTATATTTATATTATTAATATTTATTTATAAACGTTATGTTTTTCCGTTACACTTAGCTGCAATTTGTAGAATATCAGCTGTACTGGCGAATCCTGTATTCTCTAAATCGAAGTAAACTATATTGTACTTCTTGGTTGACAACGAGATATTAGGTAAATTATTACTTAATTATTACATTTCCATACCCCAGTTAAACTAATCTTGAATCCCTTCTCGATTTTAAATCCTTTTTGTGGATTATGCTTTATTTAAAGCCAATGATCGTCGTTATTTTTACTAGCTAGTAGTTTTGCTTTAATTAATTGTTTCTCCCTTATTTTATCTTTTTTTAATGCGTAAGACTGTATTTTTACCAGGTGATAAAGATAATGAGTTCTCAATATTTAATAAATGACTGTTGCCGTCGTTTTTGGTTATAACTGCACTTGCCACACGATAACTGCACCATGAGTTACCTTATGAAAACTTTCATTGGCTTGACTAGAAGCAGCAACAGAGAATTTTGTTGCATTATCAGCATATCGGTTAAAAATATCTCGTTATTTATTTTGTAAACTATTATTCTCTATCGCAACTGTTTGTGGTTTTGAGTTTCCGTTAAGGCCACGATGACATCAGCTTCCACAATTTTCATGACTTTCAAAAAGGTGATATTGCAAATGTCGAAGGGCACTTGCTAACTGGTTGATTTTACCTTTATTTTGTTGAACAGCATTATGTAAAATATTTTTTAATATGAGTAATAGTTTCAGGCTTCCTCATTTCTGCAAATGACTGTTTCAAGTTTATCAATGCACTTATTCAAGTGATTTGTATCTAATAATTTAAATATTTAATCTTTATTCCCTCGACGTATTCCAGAAATTGTCGAACTATCGTCGTCTCCATTAAGAACTCTTACCTTCTATTTTGCCTCATTTAAAATGTTGTTGCGATTAACTAGCTCAACACCAACACTTGCTTCCATCGCTTTAGCACTTCCATCATGACGATGTACAGATGCTACATCCTACTTAACCCTTATCTTCACTACGAGTCACTTTATTATTTTTATTTATTTTTTCAAATCTTGATTAAATCAATCCAGATTATAATTTTTGAAAAAATATATAGCTACATAAATTAAAACTCAAACTACTAACAGTAAGTGCCCTTCTGGTTATGAAAGAACAGGATACAAAAAAGTAAAAATCGATGACATCTAACGGTGTTTGATTTATAATAGCTAACCTTCCATATTGATAAAAATAAAAATCTTATTTTATACTATTATCACTCTTATCTATTAAAATAACAAAGTAGGTATATTAAAATGTAGGTTACAACCACAGTTACAACTTATAAGATTTAAAAATTAACTGACTTAAAATGACCAAGTGATGCTTGTCACCCATGTTCAATTCAATGTAGCCCAATATATTTTTTTCTTGGTACATTGTATTACTTCTTATGTAACCCAATTCGTTATATTGTAGTGATTAAATTGGGCATTTCAACAGATTTTCGAATATCAACAGCGAATCTAAAATATGAAATTTTTAATTGTTTGTTTGTGGTAAATTGGTGTCACTTATTTTTACCACATTAGAACTTGAACTTTGTACATTGGTAGAGGTTATTTGCGTTGGATATTTTAGCTTTCATCGAATCTTCGATGTAGCCTTCTGTTACCGTGGTGCTTTTACAGCCGCCATGCCTCTTTAATGTGGTAATTTCTGCTCCGTGCCCAGCCAATGCGGTAGCACTGCTTCTACGGAAACAATGTCCTGTATACATGTTGGATTTTATAATTTTAGAAATGAGGCTATTTCAGGGTTGCAACATAGATCTAAGCGAGAAGTAAGTGAAAAAGTCGAGGGGTAAACCACGGTAAAAAATTGTGTACACCAGACTTCCTCCTGCTTCAAACTTCCCGGACTTCCCCAGACTTCCCGGACTTCCCGAGACTTCCCCGGACTTCCCCAGACTTCCCCGAACTTCCTCAGACTTCCCGGACTTCCTCAGACTTCCCGGACTTCCCCAGACTTCCTCGGACTTCCCGGACTTCCCGAGACTTCCCCGGACTTCCCCAGACTTCCTCGGACTTCCTCAGACTTCCCGGACTTCCTCGGACTCCCCAGACTTCCCGGACTTCCCCAGACTTCCTCGGACTTATAATAATCTCTATAAGATTTAAACAAGAGCAGTCCTCAATTTGCCAACTGTTGACGTTTATATATTGCTCTATCCTCACCCCTAGTCGGTATACGAATGATTTTTAAAAATTATTTTCGCAGTTTTTAGAAGAAATGCTTGCAAAATTTCTATAATTTTGTTTGGATAATTTTTAGACTTCTATATTTTTTACTTGGTTTCCGTTCTAGGCGCGAGAGTGTTTATTTGTTTTCAATTACAACCTTTTAACTTTGTAGCTGTTGACATTTATTTAGATTAATATTTTGCATATTTTATTATATACAAAACCAATATCCATTGCGCCGCTTAAACGCGCTTTTAAAAATTGAGCTTCACTGAGTCAACATGACTAACGGCATGTTTTTGTTTTGACGCGGCATGAATGAGTATTGCATTCGATAATTCTACGTTCAAAACAACTTGAAAAAAAGCTGTTTATCTATGGGTAAATGTTTTCAAATTTGTCATAGCAGCGGGCCCCTACAAATATTACCACCTCTGCAAAATACGGCCAGTCCGCCACTGCGATGATCTTCTTTAAAAGAGAATTGGTGCAAAAATAATTTATTATGTATAATACATTATTACGTTAGCACTTCATAAGGAAAATCAAAATTAAAAATAAAAAAAATTACAATCAATTAAAGTCATTTTGTCTGCACTCGCAAAACTGTTCATATAAAATTTTATATTAATACTAAGAAATTTCTAATTAAAATGGTATTTGCAAACAAATGAAAAGAAATAAATGACACGTGTAACGCGATATCTTGTTGAAAACAATACAACAAATCGCATTTTATAGTTTTAAATTTTAAGCTTCGCTATCCCAAATAAGCTGAAACCGGTTGAAACTTCCTATATGTGTTTCTAACAGACTTCCCCCACCAGGCCTGTCCCCCACATTCTACTTCCCCGGTCTTCTGAAACTTCCTCTGACTTCCCCGGACTTCCTCAAACTTCCCCAGACTTCCTCGGACTTCCTCAGACTTCCTCGGACTTCCCAGACTTCCTCGGACTTCCCAGACTTCATCGAACTTCCCGGACTTCCTCAGACTTCCCCAGACTTCCTTAAACTTCCCCGGACTTCCCCAAACTTCCTCAGACTTCCCAGACTTCCCGTGAGATTTACCCCTCGGAAAAAGTGTATAGATTTTCAAAAAACAGTGAAGAAACGTGTATATGGTAATTTTGAAAAAGTAACAAAAGTGTTAAAAATTTATTATATGTTCTCATTTTTCGTAGCTTCATTAATTTTATATTTTTATAACAGTTTATTGTTAACATTAATAAGTTCGTAGTAACCTAACTATCAGAAGTTTTTGCTTTCTTATTAAAGAAGTTTGTTTATTTAAGTCATTTGATCTTTACGCTTCACTGATTTATTAATGGTTCTGTAGCCTTTCTTTCTTTGTTTCTTAAATTTACAGCACCATCGACAAGAGTTTGTGCGATTCTCAATTCTGCACCGTTCTTCGTATCGATAGCTTGTTTCAGACGCACGGTCTGTTTATCACTTTTTATAATGTTGCAATGCCATAACAGTATTGCAACGACGGTTAAGCATGCGTATGGAAATCAATAACATGTCCTCGCTAAGAATGGTTTTACTTCTGCTAAATCCTCTTTCCTCCGCTGCGTTTTTATGATTAAGCGCAAATATGGCATAGAATAATTTCTTCAAATAATGTACAAAAATTTCAGTATTATTTCTTAAAAACACTGCCCGGTACACATCAATTCTCTCAATATCTTCATTGTAAGAAGACATTCGGATATCATATTCTGCTTAATTCCAAAATTAAAATTAAAAGCTTCAATAACTTCAGTAATATAATAATGGTTATCATTGGATTTCTTAATGTCACGTGAATTTAAATATTGCAAAATACTTTACCAGTGAAATCCAATTCTATTAAAATTTTTCTTCCACAATTCAACGTAATAATTTTTTTTTAATTCAATTAAAACTCAGATAATTACAAGGTTAATTCGTCAAACTCAGTTTTTATTTTGTTTACAAAATTCAACTATGTCTTTATATGGACTTCCACTTGGACGTTTTATAAACATGTCCTCCCGCCTTGGCTTGTGGCACTCAAAAGCTTCATTGTACCTTCTAACCAATACCATTTATATTATATGTAGAACGTAATAGGGACGTAAGTTATGAAAACATTTGGGCTAAAAGTTGTTGTCAAGTGCTGTTACCTATCTGCAATGTTAAGAACTTCATTGATACTAACCATGTAAACCATGTACTAATTAAGGTTGGTTTTCAAAAAAGCTCTACAGCTCCACTGAGCTCCACCAGCAAGTTACAAATTTATAAATCATAGCGTTGATATTGATAGCATTTGTTTACATTTTAGTGGTTGTTTGTTTTAATCTGTTTGGTGTGATATTTGAGCCGTATTGTCTAGAAAAAATAGAACAAATCTTCATAGCTATATTTAATAAATAATAAACTTTGTTTAATTAAACGATTAAACATATTCGGTAAATAACTTTTTAGGTGAGATTCATTTTAATTTCTTATTTTACAATACTTTGCTAATATAATAAAAATTAACTAATAATTTGTAAATAATACCAAATAGGTAATAATTGTATTTATATTATTATAGTTTTGAAAGGGGTCTAGGACAACTCGCCGCCGGGCCAACTCTTTTTTAATATTTTATTAATAAAAAAAAATTAATAAATAAAATAAAAATTAAACTATTACGTGTAATTGTTCGAAATACCTCTTAAATATTCTATTATATTTCTTGTAACGTGTCAAAATTAGTTTTGACCGTTTCATTTCTTTTTCAAGCTACGCCGCTGGATCGCTTTAGTTTTTGAAAATATGTGTGGTTTTGATAAGCGCCATTACACGGAAATTTCGTAAGGAATGGACGTGTAATCTTGGTGTTTGTCCATTTTTAGTTTCTATTTGTTTTAATATCATTTAATTTTGCCGGATTAGCGCGTAAATATAATATTTTCGTACAATTTAATTTGTTTAACAAATTATTTTTAGCACCCAGGTTACTGGTAGTTCGTTACAATTATTATTCGTTATTTGGTTTATCAACTTTATGTTTTCGTCGTCGTGAAATGGAGATTTATCTGTGTTGGAAATCTTTTATCCACCCATATGGTTTCTTAACTTTATTTTTGGTTTTACGATGACGTTGTTTTAATACGTCACCTGTTGGAAGAATTGGGGGGATGACGAATATTTTGAGTGCGAAGAATAGTTTATTTTACCCTTTTGAATTTTGATTCCTGATGGTTGGTTTTTGTTCACAAGAGGATGTTTCCTTGTGAAGTGTTTATACTGGATGGGTCAAAATATCATTTCAAGTTGGAGAGCCAAACTTTGCAGATTTTCCTTTTTACCATCTTTATATTTTGGGATGTCACACCTCAACTTTCAAGCAGATGATTTGATTTGAAGATGCTTCTGTGGAGATTAATTGATTTGTAGTCACACTTACTCGTTTGATGAGTCTTGGAACTGGCAGGCATGTTGATTTTTTAATGAGTATTTTGTGTTCTCTATTTTGTAGACTTTCATTCCTGGATGGTAGGCCAATTGAATGATGAAGTAATGTTGTTGATTTCGAAGGGTCCTGACGGAGGAAATATACTTGCAGAGTCGCGAAATTGGTGGTACTGCATTCAGGGTAAGTCGGATAGAGATGCATATACTTATTTATTGATGATGCTGTGTGCCAGGTTCTATTTTGAGTCAATAATCCCGAGTATTTAAAATTCGGTGTGTGATTAATCTTTGCCGGAGCATAACTTCGATTTTGTTGGGTTATCCTCTTCAAGCATACTGAACTGTATTTTTTTTGACTGAGTTTACCCTTCAGGTAGATGTCAGTTCTTCAAATTTGCCATTTTTTATTTTTTTGTTTCCTAGTACATAGTCCTCAATTACGTGCTAGTTATACTTGCCGATTATGTGTGTGTTTTATGTTTTACTCTTAATTTAGTGAATTAATTAAACATGTCGACCTCAACTATTTCTCTATCTTTGTTTATACAATAAATCGACTCTTCACTACTTCTTAGTTTTATTTGTATCAACTGGCGTCCACTTTAACATCAATATTTCCATTTGGCTGAGATGAGTTCTGAGTATGAAAAGGACCTAATGGAACCGAATCCACGATGTTTTCCGAAACACCCACGCTCTCGAGAACTGCGTTTTAGGTAACAAGGCTAGCTAACGCGTACAGAACATCTACGGTTAAGCAAGTGGCTGTTGTAGCGTAAATTGAGCAGTTTGCGGTACATTCTATTACAGTAATCCCGAACTACCGCTAAAATTCTTGAATCCGCTTCTTGGTATTTCCTTAACTTTATAGGTGGCGCGTGTCCTGCAACTAAAATTGCTCCTAATATAAATCACGACCTAAAATAAATTAAATATTTAATAATAGAAAAGCGGCATAGTTAATCAATAAAAAATATAATAAATTAGAAAGATATAGATAAAATTAATTTCTGTTACCTTGTTGAACTTTGGGAAGTGCATCGATTAGTTTCCAAATGGTCGGATGATCCATCCTAAGCTCTATTTGTAACCGAAGATGAGCGGCTTCCGCGTGATTGTTTGTACGATTATTCTCTTGAAGCACTCTATTATATAAGGACCACGTTGCCACAGGAAACATTGCAGGCCGTCTGCCATCCCCTCGTCGATTCATACGACTAACATAGTAATCCTCAAACCAGTCTAAGATGGGTTGAAGTTCAGCTGGAGTTTCTTCAGATAGAGCATCTATAGCTCGATCAATATCTTCAATTTGTACAAAAGCCAAAGAAGATATCATTTTTGCTCTCAAAGCAAAATCAGCATCCGTGTTGTACCTTACCCTTAGCCCTAACTGCGAAAGATGTTTTTGCATATTTTGAACTAAGTGGAAGAAACATCCATTTACTTGGACTCTTGCAAAACAATGCTTCATAGCGTTGAACGCAGCCACTTCAAAAACACAGGATATAGTGTCGGGATTGAGACCTGGTTGTAAATCCTTAACCATGTCAAACATTCTAATATACGTGTTTAGGATAGGATGCACTCCGCCATGTGCCTCTGCTAGTATTGTGTAGATTTGTTCAAATAAATGTGGAGTTGTGGAAAATGTTCCATCAGCGTACCACATTTTGGAATCTCGAAGTAAATTCAAACTTTGTGTTCTTCCAAAAATTAATATTCTATCTCCATTTGGTCCGCTATCTGCTAATAAAAATCGTTCTGTTATGCCGGGCCGGGTTTCGTAAACCTTATAGCGCTCTGGGATAACGAGACTTTCCAAATTATGTGGGTTTGCTGGTGCTGCATTAATTTCATTTCGTTTTCTTCTAACTCTGTTACGAAGTGCCCCAAGAGTTGGAAGCGCTCCTTGAGGTATGAGTGAGTACACAAATGCATATTAAGGTTGTGATTTTATAAGTGGGAGACATAAGATCCTCCCCTTTTATTTACTGACCGATAGTTGCGTTTTAAAAATTGAACGTGAATCCCAACAGCCTTTTTGCAGATCTCTTGATTTGTTTTCAAGAAATAATTTGTTCGTCTTTGCTAAACTAGAATTGTAAATTCTGCTTTTCTAAAGCTCCACTAAAATTTTAGCAATCTGTAAATTTCAATCAAATGTGCTGCAATAAAAATATCGAAATTGATCAGAAAATTATTTGACGAAACGTCGAAGGTTGCTTCGAAAATAAACCGAATTTTTTAAATGTTTTAGTTTTAATCGAAGGATAATATTATATTTGCGGTTGTTCTAAAGGAATTTTTAAGACGATCTGATTTAAAACGACTTAAAAAAAAAATCTGTGTCAAGTTGTATCAACTATTTTTCGGCTGTTTTGAAAACTATCGTTTTTTTAAAAGTAATTACCCGATCGACTAGAAATTTTCTTTAGAACAGTTATTGAAGTTCTAAAATTCTAAAAATTGAAAAATAATCAAGAAATTATGTTTCGTTTTGCAAATTCTTACGACGGTATGTTGATTTTTGTTTCCTATGCGCTCCCATGTGCATGAGAGAAAGAGTACTATGCATTTTCTGTCACACTTATGCCCGCCTTAATAGTTCATAATTTCAGAGTCCCACGACGGAAGAACAGTAGAAAAACGTGGCATCACGTTTCGAAAAATTGTGGAATTTTCCAAACTGTCTGGGAGCACTTGGTAAAATTTTTTTAATCAGTTATCTGTTGCACTTAATACTGTATAATTTTGTTTTAGATGGAAAACACATTGCATTTAAAGCGAAAAGGACAGATGGTTCATTCTACTTCAATTATAAAGGATTTAATAGCATTGTGTTGTTGGCACTGGTAGATGCGGAATATAATTTCTTATATGTTGATGTAGGCTGTAACGGTCGTTCGAGTGACGGTGGTGTGTACAAAAACAGCTCTTTATTTTCTACAATACAGAATAACACATTAAATTTTCCGGAGGATTCATATTTGCCAAATAGTAATATTAAGGTACCATAATATGTTATTGTAGCAGATGATGCTTTCAAACTGACTCGTAACTTCATGAAGCTTTGGGGACAAAGATTAGTTAAAGAACAGAAAATCTTTAACTATAGATTGAGCCGTGCTAGAAGAATTGTGGAGAATGCATTTGGAATACTCGCAAATAGATTCCAAGTATTACAAACCGACATAAATTTAAATGTTGATAAAGTGCAAAGTGTCGTTTTAGCATGTTGCGTTTTACATAATTATATAAAAAGCAAAGATGATAAATCATATATGACAGGGCTTGATAACGAAAATACAGATACGATCACACTAAATGGAGGGGAATGGCGACAGAACTCCTATATAACACGGGGTTGGAAAAAACAACAGAAAATGTGGTAACGAAGCTAATACAGCAAAAATTTACCGATTACTTCAATGGAATTGGATTTGTTCCGTGGCAGTGGGAAGCAATAAAAAAATTTAATTTTTAGAATTTATTATATGGAAAACGATAAAATTTTGAAGAACATTTTGTATAAAATTTTGAAGAACATTTTGTATAAAATAAATTGCACTTTTAATAAAAATTGGTTATTTATCATAACATGTAGTATATTTATTTAAGAATTAACATAAAATAGTTATTTTATTATCTATTGTGGTGTTACAGCAGGTGAATTAGCATCAAAATCAATTTTTTATTTCATGGTTACGATGTACCAAAGTATAAATTGTTCCCATACGAGACCAACAGGCATTTTATAAACTTAAACACTACTGTAAACACCTTGTATTTGTTCAATATTATTTTAGTGAAAAGTGTTACATTTGTGTGACTTTGTACATAAAAATTATTTTGAAAAGTGCGATTTGGAATTAGAAGGTTGGTGAAATGTCAATATGTCAATAATCGATAGTTGTATACTAACGCACGCACGCGTTTACATGGCCTCTCTAACTTATTATTCTTGCAAATAATTATTAATATTACAAGGATTTGTTCTGTTTGGATGTTGAAATCAGTAATATCAGTAATATTGTATGTGTATGTGAATTTTGTATGTGTAGGTGTAGTGTAAACCAACAAAAGATATGATTGCAAAAAGCGAGGTTATGGAACCAAATCAGACCAAACGTGAGTTGAATAAACTTAAAAAAGACGAACTTATTCAATTACTACTAACAAAAAAGTTACCCGCAAGATTCGAAGAAAACGAGGTGTTATGTGACTTTGTGCGCATCGAATATATTGCCAGTCTAAAGGAGCAAATAAGCACGTTACAAGAAATGATAATCGATAAAAATACAATTATTGAATTAATAAATGCCAAATATGGGAAACCGATTGTACATTTGCAAGAAGCAAAAAATAATGTAAGTGCATCGCAAGCCTTAAACAACAAAGCATTACCTAACCAAACAAACCCCACAAGAAAGGTTAAAAATATAAACAAGACGAAGAGTATATCGGATAAACATGTTAAAGAAAATAAAATACTATCAACCACGAAAGACGAATGCGATAATTCAAATGCGAAAAGAGAAACATCCGAAAAGGTGGAAATTGTAGAAAAATTAAGTGATCCACGTGACAAAAATCATGAAATCGAGCAATCGACGCAACCAAATGCAGTGCAGCAACAACAAATAGCAAATCAAAGCGAAGAAAATGGCTTTACAAAAATTACTTATAGGAAGGGTAGGAAATCAAAGTCAAAATCAATTGCGGTAGGAAATAATACCGACTCACAAGCTCTTGAATTTGCAGGAGAAAAACCAAAACTGTGGTTGTTCATTTCTAGAGTAAAAGAGCATGTGACAAACGAACATATCAAGAAATATGTTACCGACAAACTGGAGGATTCTGATGTAAAAGTGGACCTTCTCAAAACCGCAAATATAGGAGCAAACCGAAACTGTTTCATGGTAGGAATCGATATGAAGCACAAGGAAACAATATACCAAAACAGCTTCTGGCCAGCAGGTGTAAGGTATTCTCGTTTTCTCTTCACGAAAGGCGGGCATTTTTTTCGAAAAGGTCAGCAGGAAAAAATCACAACATAAAAATCTCCTTGGCAAGTAACGACAATGTTTTTTCTGATAAAGAAGACAAAACAAAGGAAACTACAAATGAAAATGGTAGCCGCAAAAAAATCAAAATATTAAACCTAAATATACAGTGTATTTCAAATAAAATTGACAGCTTGGATCACTTTTTAAACAATGGTGGAGACTACGATGTTGCATGTATTACCGAACATTGGTTGACAGACAAAACTCAACATAAGATAGTGATTCCAAACTATGATTTGGCAAGTTGCGTCTCTAGAACAAGTTCAATTCATGGAGGTAGTCTAATTCTGCTTAGAAATCATACCAAATCAAAACCCATAGATTACATAAACCAACTCTCTATTGAAAGGCAAGTCGAAATGGCAGCTGTTAAATTGTATGAAAGTGATCTAGCCATCATCAGTTTATATAGGCCTCCACTTGGGGACGTAAACATCTTCCTAGAACAAGTTGACCTGGCCTTAAATTTTTTAATTGGTCTGTCGATAAACTACATTATAGTGGCCGGTGACTATAATATAAACTTTCTCACAAGTTCAAATGAAAATCAAACACTACTTGAGCTCTTCAATAGTTATAATATGTATCAAGTATTCTCCGAGCCCTCTCGGGTAACTGCAAGTACGAGTACATGCATTGACAATATCTTTACGAATATAAATACTGACACATACCTCAAGGACACAATAAATCCCCACCTATCTGATCATATGGCACAAACGTTGACTATACAAAATATGCATGCACTGGAAAAAAATGAATATAAAAGTGTTCGAAAAATCACAGATAAAGGTATTAGATTCTTTATAGAAAAACTTCAAAATACAAATTGGGATCCCATAATCTCACTTGATGCCGAAAACAGCTATTCGTCTTTTCACAGCACCACACAACGTCACTTTGAATCTTGTTTTCCAGAAAGAAAGGTTAACGTGAATAAAATACATAAAAACAAATTAAACGAAACTACCAAAAAATTAGAAAACCAGCTAAATGCAGCACACACAATATCAATGGTTAGAAAAGACGAGGCATCCCAAAAACTGTATCAAGCTCTAAAAAAGAAGTTCAAAGTACAGGTAGAAAGTTGTTCTCGAGCAACAAATCTGGAACGTATAAGAAATGCAGAAAATAAAAGTAAGGCCATATGGCAGGTAATAAATTCAAAGACAAAAAAAACACCAAAAAAAGCGGATAGTTCATTAACTGCAGAAGAGTTAAATAGATACTTTGCAAATGTGGGAAAAGAGCTTTCAGCTGAAGAAGATACAGAAAAATCAAAAAAACTACTGAAGAACTTCCCACGTACGTCGTCAAATTCTATGTTTCTATTTGACACTACTCCATGTGAGGTGATTGACGTGGTAACAACACTTAAAGCAAAGAAATCTATCGACATATACGGCATTCCTGTAAAAATAATAAAGAAAGCAATTTACGAATTGGCTGAACCATTAAGTCACATCATAAATAAATGTTTCAACCGGGGAATCTTTCCAAAAATATTAAAAGTTGCTAAAGTGGTACCAGTACATAAAAAAGAAAATGCAAACATGTGCAAAAACTATAGGCCCATTTCGATCCTACCAGTATTTTCAAAGATTTTTGAAATGCTAATTAAAAATCGACTTGTAGTTTTTTTGGAAACCAACAAGCTCTTATGTTCTTCGCAGCACGGATTCAGAAAAAATCGATCTACAGTCACAGCGATGACGGAAGTTGTTGAATCAATATTCGAAGCATTCGAAGAAAAGGAGGAGATAGAACTGTCATGTCTGGACTTGAGCAAGGCCTTTGATTGCGTAAACCATAAAGTACTTCTAAACAAATTGGAATTTTATGGAATCAGAGGTATCGCATACGACATTATCAAATCGTATCTAAAGGATCGCACCCAAATAGTGTCATGGAAAAACAATAAGTCACGAGAAGAGAAAATAGAGTTGGGAGTGCCTCAAGGATCAGTACTGGGACCAATTTTATTCATTATCTACATAAACGACTTACCCATAAACATAAGCACCTACAAGATATGTATTTTTGCGGACGACACAACAGTTATAAATAAAAATAAAGAAAGAAGCACATTAAAACAGAAATCAACAGAAGCAATCAAAGAAGTACAAGAATGGTTCAAAGCAAATGGACTACAACTAAACGTGGGGAAAACACAGAAATTGCTATTCACGACAAGAAAGCCAGCCCAGCCGGAGGCAGTAACTCTACTGGGTTTCCACCTTGACGGCGCTCTGACTTGGAGCAAGCACATACAACGTACATGCAGTAAACTAGCATCGACAATATACCCGATTAGAAGAATAAGCTTCATAGTAAATGAAGCGGCAGCAAAGATGACTTACTACGCACAGTTCCATAGTGTGGCAACCTATGGAATTGTGATGTGGGGAGCTTCTGCAAATTCCACAAAAATATTTATGCAGCAAAAGAGAGCTGTCAGAGCCATTGTTGGAGTAACACAACAAAAAAGCTGCAGACCGCTCTTCAAAAAGCTGAGAATATTAACCATTCCTGCATGTTACATAATTATGTGTCTGTGCTACATTCATCAAAGGAGTAGTACTTACAATAAACACGGCCAAAACCACAAATATGAGACTCGTACAAGAGAAAAGATAATTCTTCCAAGGCATCGACTGCACAAACTGCAAAATAGCTTTACCTATTGGGGAATTAAAATGTATAACAAATTGCCAGATGAAATGAAAATCATGAATGAAAGTAGTTTCAAAAGGAAATTAAAACAAATTCTGACGGAGACAATTGTTTATTCTCTCGAGGAGTTCCTGAAGTTAAATTTATAACGTGAAATCACCTGCATTGTTACTTTACGTTCAGGCTTGTGTATTGTGTAATTTTTGACTTTTTTTTGACGTACCTTGTAATTATTATTGAAAGTTAAATAAATATTATTATTATTAAAAAAAAAAAAAAAAAAAAAAAAAAAAAAAAAAAAAAAAGAAAGATAAGTCGCTAGTCAAGAGCGCAAAGGAGATAGCGTGCGGTTGAATTTGACCGACATAGTGCCGATTGTAATTTTTGATTTTTTATGGAAAGATTTTGTGAGATTTCATGAATTTACACTTTTGTTAAAAAGTGATATCTGGCGCCGATCGTTCTGGAGGAACGTCATTCCCAGCAATTTGTTGGATTTTGCGATTTGGAAACTTATGTGAAAGTTTGTGAAGCCAACCTGTTTGGAAATTTCAACAATATTTAATTTTTGGATGGAGCACTTTCCCGTGGATGCAGTAGAAGATAAGGTTGGTGCAAATAAAAACTCTTTTTGGACGATTTGATAAAGTTTATTTTAATTTATCAAAAATAATTTATGAACATTCTGTTTTATTTTGATACATGTACCTACAAAAATTTTATCTACACGAAACACGAAAATTTAGAGCAATCAAAATTTAGATTAATTGAAAGAATTATTCGAGTAAATAAAATTTTGATCGTTCTAAATAACACGATACACTTGGAGCCTGTATCCTATGAAAATTGTCATCGTGGTACGTTTGGGAATAATTTAAGTAAATTCACAATTCACCAAAAGTTGTTGGTTTCATTGATTAAAGTGCTGATTCACCTAAAAAAAAAACACCCACACTGAGAAGTCTCCAGTTTCCGATTAGAAAAGCTAGCCAGGTAACGGAGGTTGGAAAGGAAGTTAGCTCTTCGGACTAACGTTCCACAATACTATATATTTAGATCAATAATTATACCTGACCTTTTACGGGGCCATAATCTTCTTTTTTGCTGAATGAATAATGTTGTGGATGTCCAATTTAGTATCGTCCAAAATTTCTTCATCGTCAAATTTTCTCAACTCGTTCGCTATAAAAATTACAAATTGAGTACATTCATCATTATTTTGTGTATCATCTAATGTTTTTTGTAATGCAGTGAGAGTTTTTACTGCGCTGTCGATGTTGTCATCGATGTTCGATTCATCCAACTTTCTTTTTTTATTTTTATTTTCCTTGAAGATGGAATCGTTTAATTGCTGTTTTGTCGAATTTTCTAAACTCGAACTGCAGGCAGAAAAGTGACTCTCACCCAACACATCATCTTGAATTTCACCATCTTCAACCTGCATAAAAAAAATTTCAATATTGTAAAATATACCTTGCGAGTTCTTGCAGTGAGGATCTAAAATGAATAATCAACTTACAGATACAGTAGCATTCACAAAACTGTCGTCGAGATTACCTTTGCCTTTCCGGACTTTAATATGTTCTACCAAGAACAGAAAGGAATCATACCATCAAGGCAAGGGGTCAAATTGGTCATGTTAAAACTGTAATGTTATGTTACTCTGCTGCTGATTGAACTGCGCTCTAACATTATTAATTTTTTTCTTTATATCGTCCACAGACATTGTCCTATTGATGCTAAAACTTTGCATTGATTTGCGCATATTCTCATAAGCCTCACATCGTGCATGTTTGTTGCTATATAATATTATGTTCTGTATCATATAGACAAGGGTATGTTTCATACAATCGAATTAACTCCTTTGTTAAGCCATGATTCCAAACAACCTACAATTATTATTAATCCAAATTAAAAATTATATGAAAATTAATTTGTTTAAATTACCTACCTGTTTTCGTTTTTCATTTAGTTCCATGTTTCCTACATGTTCTTGACTATCCATCTTCTCAACAATAATAATAATAGAATAATATAAAATATTAGAATACATAATAAAAATAGGTTACATACTTATATATCATAATAATAACCAAGTACCTACTATACCAACAGAAAGCAGTGATACAACCTGATATCACCAAACACACCATTAAAACTCACTATATTTTACGTATAATTTTAAGAAAATAGGTGCCGTCCTATTCCTTAAAATTTGTTAAAATTTCCCTTAAAAGTTCTTTTAAGGAAAATTTTAACGAAAATTTTAAGGTGTGAACAGTGAAATTTTTATCTTATAAAAATTTTAAGCAAAATTTTATAGTGTGAACAGGCTTTAAATATTGGCATCAAAATTAATTTAGGCCCCTTCAAACACACGAGATAGCTTTCCTGTATGAGGTGAATTTCGTGCATTCAGTATGCTCCTGACATGGCAGCGAGTTCCCGCACTGTTTTGTTTTCATCAGACAACATCGACAGTGGTTTTTGTCTTAGAAGCTCGTGTTAACTTTTTTTGTATCTTCTTTTCCCGTCTTTGATCGAGCAACAACTCCTGCTCTTCTTTTGTTACCTTGTCTTCTCTTGGACAACAACATAGTTGAATTTGTTTACATTTTCATGAACAAATATCGAAAAGATAATCTCTTTAAAGATTTAATCAGGTTTTTACATTTCAAATGATAAGCCTTTATTAGTTGAACTACTCTTGTGTGTGACACCGTAGGAAGGGACGATTTTCTCCAGACATTTTCTACTTTTTTAGACACAAGCTCGGCAATTTCTAAAAATGATGGTTCTTTGGCGGTATTGCGGCTAATTTTAAGTTGCAATCTATTCCATTCATAACATTTCATGAAATCTTCGTAGGTCGGCAATATATTGTCCTTAAGATCTTTTACACTCCCGAATATAGGGCACTGACTTTGCCTTCTAGTTTCCATAATAATCTATTAGTTATTAATTAGTTATTAAAAAGAAAATAATGTCACTAATGTGAGATGCGCACAACCGTACTTTTATAATAGTTTTATCCCACTACACAGTAATAAATTTTGTCGTGTAAAATGTTTAGTGTAGTTCAGCGGTTCCCAAACTTATTTATGTCACGCCCCCCTCCTACCAAAAAAAATTATCAGCGCCCCCTTTAAAAAAAAGGTAGTTTTCGCCCAAAACTTTTTTTTTCAATTTTTCACGACATCAAAAAATCACACAAAAAAAACAACTTACTTAAGTTATTTCAATGTGGCGGATGAGCTTGCATGAATTTCACAAGGTTTCCAATTCTTGGCTTAATATTAGAAATTGCACAGCGTAATTCGCTAGCAATATTAAGTTCATTTTCATGGGTTTCACGTTCATCATGATTAGAGCTTTCATCATCAACCAGCTCTATAATGATTTGAATGTCATTGAATTCTTCGAATAACGGTACAATCTTTGCTAAGCGTGCTTCTAGTTGTAATAGGGCAATTTCATTAATTTCCTTTAAACTATCTAGATAATTATGAAATTTAGTAACACGTGATTTAAGACTACCACGTTTTGTTCTAAATTCTGCAAAAGTTGCCATATTTAAATACCTACGTGAATTAATTATAAAAATGGGTTCCACCGCAAAACACCGTCTCCAAAGACGCCGTTTCAAGAACGCCGTGGGAAAGACGCCGTTGCAATAACGCCGTCACAAAATGGCCGTTACCCAATAATGCCGTATGGCAATAACGCCGTCACAAGATGGCCGTGCCCAATAACGCTGTCTTATTAATAACGCTGTGAGGCCTATTTTAGTTATCACGTTCATTAAAGTTCAACAACCAATGAAAACCTTACAGTACTAACTAATGAACGTTTGTGATTGGTGTTTTATTAAAGGGTTTGTAAACCTATTTAGCTTTCTAAAATTTTTATGAATACAGGGGTTAGTTTATTCATATTTATAATTCACCAGTAGAAAATAACGTCACAAAGTGGCCGTTGCCCAATAATGCCGTATGGCAATAACGCCGTCACAAGATGGCCGTGACCAATTACGCCGTCTTAATAACGCCGTGAGGCCTATTTTAGTTATCACGTTCATTAAAGTTCAACAACCAATGAAAACCTTACAATACTAACTAATGAACGTTTGTGATTGGTATTTTATTAAAGGGTTTGTAAACCTATTTTAACTTTCTAAAATTTTTATGAATACAGGGGTTAGTTTATTCATATTTATAATTCACCAGTAGAAAATAATAATAATGTAATGTTTATTAAAACCCTTCTTTAATCTTTAATTAACGTTTTCTATTGGTGAATTATTTATATTAGGGTTACATCAGTGTTTCTTAGTACCTATAAATCCAGACCCTATTCATAATAATTATAGTAGTTAATCTAGAATTAAGCCCTGAGCCCGGTATAAAGGTGTCCCTTTATGCGGAGTTGGGAAGCAACAAGTTGAGAAGCAGGTTGAAAAGGAACGACCTCATGATGATTCTTCAAGGTTTATTTTTCAATAATTATATTTTTAGGCATATCATAATCACATTTGTTTATTTTAGCGCCGATGATTTCAGTGATGACGAAAGTACAAATGCTGGAAATACTAATGACAACGTGAAGGAAAGTTTTGCTTCAAGTCGAAGTATGAATACCCGCGCGTTTTCCCCCCCTCTTTCATTGTGTTCAACACCATCAGCTAATACGGTTTCAACGTCCAATAAGACCGAATATTTGTTGGAAAACATTTTAAGGAAAATAGAACACTTAACTAGCACTCAAGAGCAACACACGCTTATACTCAACAGTATTTTAAGCACAAGTCCATCAAGTAGCAGTATGTCACTAAACCGCCCAACAGACGTTCCTGATTTACCAATTAACACTAAGGTGGAATACAAGAAACTCGAGGAATTTTTAAAGCAAGAAGAAAAGTTCAATTACATGGTAAGTTGTTTTTCATTTTACAATTCTGTTTTCATTAAATATAAAAAAAATTATTGTAGAAATGCCGTTTATCATGCATTGGCGGAACTGAGTGACAAAGTCGCCATGAAATTCAATTGGACGGCAAGAGATAATAAAAAAAGAGCATTCAAAGAGACATTAATGTCGAAAGTCTAATGTCGAAAGAAAAAAGCCAACTCTCGCTCGGCTCCGCCTCGCTTCGAGCGCTCCGAGCCGTTTTGACAAGCACTAAAAAAACTAAAAACATCCCCCGTAGGGCACGGGCCTCGAATAAATGACGAAATTCGAAGGCTGGGATCCTAGATTAACCAATGTCAGGGGCAGGGAAAACCTACCCTTCGCTCGCCCTTCGGGCGGCTCCGGGCGGTTTTCCCAACCCCTGTGTGAATTATTACAAACGCCGTTTCGCAAATGCACTCGAAAATGCAGTAACTATAACGATGTTATCCCTCCAACGGTACGAACTCGACTGAACACGCTCTATCTCCACCTAAATTAGCATTGCCACGACATAGGAAGAGCACACGTGCCGGCAACAGAATGACTTTTTCAAGCTAACATGAAGGTAAACTTGTAAAATTTACATCAAAAAGTCGATTTTCAAAATTAAATTGTGAAGTAACCGTTGGGCCGATTTTATTTATCCTCACCTCATAAGAAAGCAAAAATTTTGCTCTTTTAGAATATTTAATGGATTTCTATCGTACTTTTGAAGGGAAAGCTCCCAAAAGATCGACAGTAACCCAAAAATGAAAAAAGAAAAATTACCGGGGAAACAAAATTTAATAAAAAAGTTAGTGGTGCTGGATCCGTAAAGGAGAATAGACGTGTGTTCCACGCATAGCACAATTTAGATTTGTCGTTTCCTAATAAGAGGAAAGACGTGTGTGTCAATTTTTGGTTCCGTAAAGAAGAGTCGACGTGTGGTCCACGTTCGTCTGGTCAACAAAATTGTTTTAGAAAATACAGACCATCTGTGGTCGAGAAATTGTGGAGTAGTAAAGAAAGGACAGATTTCAGTTTGTTTTGGAACCAGATGGGAAAATAGGTGATATAAATCTCATTTAACTTTTTGTGCGCGTGCATTTCGTGTTGACTGTTTATTTTTGTTTTTTAATAATTAAATTAAATTAAAACTTGTAAAGTCTTTTTTTTATTGAATATTTCATATTCACAATTTTTGTTGTTTATAATTCAAATTTTTAAGTAGTCTCACCGTATAACACCTCAGTACATAAGCTTTATAAATTTATTTTGAAGTCGGCGACAAATTGATATGTTAAATAACAATTATTATTCAGTAAAAAAATACCACGAGGAATCCAATAAAAATATAAAAAATGTTCTACGAGCAACATAAACTATGATAATAAATTAATTTAAATGAAAATTGTAAAAACATATTCTATTATAGAATAGCATAACTTTGGAATAGAATAACTCAGCGAAATATCATTATAAGTGCATAATTTTTTTTTTGTTAGTTGTTATGATACTGTACTTGATCTATAAATAATAATTACCTGTTTAAAACTCTTATCATGCGTTTTATAATGATTTATATATATGTACACTATAGTGTACATCAGGTCTTCGTGGTATCATTGTAACGTTTGCTGTTTTTTTTTGTAGTGCTGGACAAATTACAAACTATAATAATTTATTGTGTAATTAAAACAGTTAGTATTAAGTTAATAAAGTTAGTTATAAAAATATTAATAATGTTCTGTGAGGATGATGTTATAGCCTTATTAGGCGATGGAAACATATCTGACATTGGTGATATTGAAAGTGATAACGAAAGTAATACCGAAATTTTACCAATACAAGAACTCCGGACACGTTTGGCTGATTTTGAAAACCAAAATCTATTTAATGAATCAGAAACTGATATCACTGACACTCCTACAGCATTTAAAATTACAAACAAAGATAATATACGGTGGGCACAAAGGCCATTCAAACAGCCTCTTATACAATTGAAGAGTACACGGGAATAACGATCAGAGTCACAAAAGTCAAGTTTTGCGTAAATTGAGTTTTAAGATTTACAAACACACACATCCTTACCAACATAAGAATTTTAAAAACGCTTTTACGCTGGACTGTTAAAACTTTTTTTAATTTTTTTTCTACTAAATGATAGCTTTGGTTTCAAGCTAAAAGATGGCTGCAACAGTTTTTTTTTTGAGAAAAATGGACTCTAATCGTTCTTCCCGTGTACTCTTCAATTAGATGCTCTAGATAAACCTGTCGATCCTATAAAATTAAGAACTCCGATAGATTATTTTTTGGAATATTTTGACAATGAATTATTTAACGACATGGCTTTCTATACGAATTTGTATGCAAATGCAAACCATGTATCGCGATTTAAACCTACAGATGTGAATGAAATAAAAGTTTTTATAGGTATACATTATAATAATGAGCTGCTTATAATTCCCTCGCGTACGTTTATGCTGGGAAGACAATTTATTGTAAAATTAACCTAATTGCTAATAATATGACAAGAGATCGTTTCTTTGCCCTACGAACAAATTTTCATGTTATAGACAACAACACTATTCCTAAAGAAAACAAAGATAAATTTATAAAAGTGCGGCCATTATATGATTCTTTACTAAAAAAATGTAGTACCCTTCCTTTAGAACAAAACCTTTGTGGAGATGAACAAATGGTGCCCTTCAAGGGACACTTAGCAGTCAAACAGTATATGAAATCAAAGCCAATAAAGTGGGGTGTTAAAATTTTTTTGTTGTGTGGTGAAAGTGGAATGGCTTATAATTATTTAATGTTTCAAGGATATTCAAAATTAGATAGACAATTAGTTAAATCTGTGGGTTCGGGTGCAAGTGTTGTTTTACACCTAACAGAAAATGTTCCGGCAAATCGCCATTTCTTGTATTTTGACAATTATTTTTCGTCTTTTGGATTATTTGAAAGATTGCAGCAATTGGGAATTTATACGGCTGGTACCATTCGACCAAATTGGTTTGCAAAACCACCATTTCCAAGCGATAAAGTGATGGCAAAAATGGGAAGAGGAACTACGTTTGAAATCACTTCAGACTTAAAAGATTGCAACATTGCGCTCATAAAATGGTATGATAATAAAGCAGTAGCACTTGGGTCTAATTTTATAGCATCCGGTCACGTTGACAAAGTAAAGCGCTGGGACAAAAAAAATAAAAAATATGTTGAAATTGACAGACCCGAAATAGTTAAAATATATTGCAATGTTATTTTTGTTAAAATAATTAAACTAGTTTGCAACCTATCAGTGCCCATCAACTCAATCGGAAGCGAACTCCCAATCCCAGTAGTCGGTTCAAATCACAAACTACTAAAATACCTCCAAAAAAATATTCTTTCTTTAAAACAAAATATAATTTCCTTGCATAGAAAATAAAAATTATGTGTAAAAATTAATGAAACAAAGACAACAATTCAATATAAATGTGAGGAGCGATAAAGATTCCAATAAATTATATTTTCAAATACCGTTGATATCGTCGATAAATTTTCGTGTATAAAATATGCTAATAAAATTCTATTAAAATTATTGCAAATTACACGAATTATAAAATGTAAAAAAAAATATTTAGCACTTAGCTGTATAATCGCTGAAGCTGAGAAGACCTCAAATTTAAACGATCCGGGAAAATTTCAAAAAAATGGCACCAAAACTCAGGAAGACACCCTTTCACCTCCGAAACTCGATCAAGAAGACCTTATCTTCCCTTGCGCAAACGCCTTGGACTTCGCACTCTGAACAATATACAGGGCATCATTAAAATGTTTAAACAAATTAACTCTGCCCTGTTGAAATTAAAAATGATGATTGCATCTTCCCCAAAAACAATATAAAAGAAACAAAATATCCAACTCTCTTAAAAATCGAAAATATAAAACAGAATTTTGTCTGTTCCATGACAATATAATAATTCTATGGGAGGTGTTGATAAAATAGACCAGATGATCAGCTACTATCGCATACACATTAAATCCAGAAAATGGACATTACGAGTTGCAATGCATGCATTTGACATTGCTATTACTAACAGCTGGATTGAGTACACCAAAGACGCTGAAAAATTTCAAGTTCCGAAAAAAAAATAGATTGGACTTATTACATTTTAGAATGGAACTAGGTGAACAACTTATAAATTTTCAAAAAACATTAAAACCAAAACGGGGACGGCCATTAGGAAGGAAATCTGAAAATACACCCCCTTCAAAAGTGTTAAAAGTGGACTCACAGCCAACGATCAGTACAAGAACAGATACTGTTGATCACCTTCCTGAATTTGATGATCGACAGTACGCTACTAGATGTAAATACACAAAGTGCACTGGAAGAAGATCTCATGTATATTGCGGTAAATGTAATGTTCATCTGTGTCTTGATAAAAAAAGTAACTGCTTCAAAGATTATCATCTTCAAAAATAATATTTATTTGTTTATTTATATATTCTTAATTTTTTATATTATTTTAAAAGTAGGTACTAATACAGAACTATCGTTTGCATACCAATAGTAGGAAACCTTACATAAAACTTACTTGATATTTAAACAAATTATTAAAAAAGTTTAAATTTTGTTCAATTAATTTGTTGTTTTAATTAATCTTAACAAGTTTAAATTTGAATTGTTGTTTGCTTAAAATAAATAAAACATTTTATTAATAAAAGTAATTGGTAAGGCAAGTCATAAAATTCAGTTCAAGAAAACCCGTAGGTGAAAATAAAGCAGAGAAAAATGGAAGGGAAAATGATGAAAGCAACAGTCAGTTTCAAAAATTTTTCAAAGACCATTGTCTCACTGAAAAGAAAGACATAAAATGGATTCCAAATTCTAAGTACGAAACTCGTCAAATAAACTGGCATACACCAGATGTTCCCGAAATTGATGAGCTCATGTCGCCTATGCACTTTTTCAAACAATATATCCCTGATACATTATTTCAAAAAATGGTTGTTATGACTAATTTATATGCAGTCCAGAAGAACATGAATCGATTTCCTGCTACAACGCTAACAGAAATTAAAAAATTTGTTGGAATACACATTATTATGGGTAATTTACAATTTCCAAGAGTAAGAATGTATTGGGGAGGTGCAATGGGCATTCCCATAGTCAAAGAAACTATGACATGCAACAGATTTTTCAAATTACGTAGTGCAATGCATTTAGTAGATGTAACGGAACGTGGAGATAACCCAGACAGGCTCTGGAAGGTTCGTCCAATTTACGATTCTATTCGAAACAGGTGTAGAGAGTTACCTATTGAAACCAACTTATGTGTAGACGAACAAATAATACCGTTCAAAGGTCAAATTAATGTGAAACAATACTTGAAAAATAAGCCGAAGAAATGGGGGATAAAGCTCTTCGTGTTGGCTGGACAAAGTGGACAGAATCGACGAACCTAATCATGGCCTTTTTATTGACAATTATTTTGGAAGCTATAATTTGTTTCAGTATTTAGATTATAAAAATATCTATGCTGTTGGAACTATACGTGTAAATAGATTTGTTAAACCACCCTTGCTCTCAGATAAGGTAATGAAAAAGAAAGGAAGAGGCGATGTTGACACAGTAGTGAGCAAAAATGGTATAGTAATAACCAAATGGTTTGATAATAAACCCGTAACGGTGGCATCTAATTTTATTGGAGTAGGGGAATCCGATACATGCAGAAGATGGGATAAAAAACAAAAACAATATGAGAAGTACAAAGACCAGAAGCTATCAAGTTATACAATAACAACATGGGTGGTGTTGATAAATTATATTTTCTGCTAAGTATCTATAGATCTTATGTTCGTTCAAAGAAATGGACAGTAAGAATGATCACCCATGCGTTTGATATAGCTTTAGTGTGCTCGTGGCTTGAATATAGAAAGCAGGCTGAAGATTTAGGTGAACCTAAAAGAAAAATTATGGACCTCTTGAGCTTTCGCCAGAGCGTTGGAGAGAGCCTTATTTTGACCAAAAGGGCACCAAAACGTGGCCGACCATCTGATACAGATCAAATTGAACTTGACAAAAATAAAAGACGCAGAGAGACAGCACCATTAGTCGATTCTAGGTATGATGGGTTCAGCCACTTACCCAAATGTGACGACAAGAAAGAGAACACTAGATGTAAACTGGTAGACTGTAAATTAAAAACTCATATTTATTGTGATAAGTGCAACGTACATTTGTGCCTTATGAAAAACAGAAATTGTTTTTTTGAATATCATCATAAATCTTAATTATTTATAACAACAATTTAATTTTTTTTTTCCTATATTTGCACCATGAAGTACCTTTGTCCCTACTGAAGGACATTCTGTAGTACGAAGCCGGTAAGGCTAAAATATTTCTGCTTAGGTTCAAAAAATATAAAAAAATTAAAACAAAACAACTATCAAATTTAAGATTTTTCTATTAAGGAACTGTATAGGTGGTACTGAAAGGGTTAATTTAATTTTATATATACTACTGATTATAATTTATTATGTGTTAAACAGTACCTGTTTCAACAAAAATGATCGTCATCTTTAAAATGTCACTATTTAAAAATAAACCCACCACCGAGCACACACATAATTATTATTAAAAAGTAATTTAAACTCATATGCGTTAAAATGTAGACCTTGTAAAGTATATAATATTATTTGTGTAAAACGATGTGTACTACCAAAATGTTAAATTAATAGCAGTTAGTAACGCTAGATAAACGTATACGTTATTCGTGTAAAATGGGTATATCATAAACGGGTAACATTTGTTCTATTAAAATATTAAATTAACGGTAGTTAATAAAGAAATATATGTGTATTATACTTTATTCGTATAAAATCGGTATATCATAAGCCTATAATATTTGATCTACTAAAACGTTAAATTAACAGTAGTTAGCAACGTTTAATAAATGTATACGTTTATCGTATAATTAGGTATATTTTGAGCCTATAATATTTGGTCTGCTGAAACGTTAAATTAGCGGTAGTTAGTAACGTTGAATAAACGTACACGTTATTTGTATAAAATCAGTATATCATAAGCGTATTATATTTGATCTACTAAAACGTTTAATTAACGGTAGTTAGTAACGTTAGATAAACCTATACGTTATTCGTATCGAATCGGTATACCATAAACGTATAATATTTCTTCTACTGAAACGATTACTATTTGTAACTAATATACGCATAATATACGTTTATATTATACAATAAATAAACGTCCTAGTATACAATGCGGACATTTTTCTGAATAATAAACGTTTTCCACAAATGGTATCTATACGGAAATTGGAAAATGAAATTAAACGTTTAATACACCATCGTGTGTTACCTGGCTGATGATTGGATTCAGTTAGTGAAAACAGCCAGCAAAAATATGCCGTTCAAAGTATATGAAATGAATGAAAGTTTTTTCTATTCATACTCAGAACTTTTTAAAAATACATGACAGAATAGAAAAGAGGATGATCAAGGAGAAAAAATAAATTGGATAGATATTAAATGGCTACAGTATGAAAACGAATTGCCTAAAGCTCTAAACCTCAAGACTATTCTTGACAAAAACACGTTATTCAGAAAAGTAAATTTTCAAAAACGTGGACGACTAGATGCTGTTCTCAAACCAAAATTGGCTTATGATGATTCACTTCCTATTTCTGCAGAAAAAAAAGGATTTACTTTTATAGAAATCTTAAAAGTAGTAAATCCGTAAAAAATATACACCCTGATGTTATTGATATGATGATGAAGAAATCTACACTACAAGTGAATAGAGTTAAATTTCCGTTTTATAAAATTTATAAGAATTTTAATAAAATATGTATTTTTGTTTTTGTGTATAATGAGTTAAATCATGAATAAACATGTGCCAAAGGTATTAAGTCAGTTTACAACGGGTTCTGCTTGTTGAATATTAGTAATCAAAAGTATAAACATAAAGTATCCTGAAGTTTCAATTTTCAGCTTGAATTGAAATTTATAACCCTTTTCTTTAATTTTGCATAATTACTTGAATGTTTAATTGTAATTTTTTCCTTTTTTTCATTTTGTGACTTGCCCCCTTTTCCACGCGCACCCACGAATTGTAATGCTTTTTAGAATCCTGGAGATATTGATGGTGCAATCATATATCATAAAATAAGAAAAGACTATGATAAAAAACAAACATTACAGCCTTACTTAATTGTGGAAGGACCAACATTAATGCTACCAAGGTCTTTCTTTTTAGTGATATTCTCTTTAAAAACATACAATTTCAGGCAGACTTTTTGCTCAACTAGATTCGACACAGCGAAATTCGCCGAGTACACCAAACAATGACCTCTTTACAAAGGTATTACTCACAAACTATCTGACCGATTGAGCTCAAAAGTGACATGTAAACAACAGACAGATGTACCATCCCAGAAAAAAAATTTCTGAAAATATCTGAAGTGCGATTCGTTTAAATGAGAAATTCCGGGTACTTTTTGATCACGCGGTATGCATTTATATGCAGTACTTGTTATTAAAACGTAAGCTTGTGTGTGCTTTTTGAAGATGGAAGTTGAAAGTAGTGTTTTAGTTTGTGCGAAAAGGGTTGGTACCAGAAAACGACAAAGTGTAAAGAAGGATATTAAAAAGCAATTAAAGGAATCTAAGTAAGTTTTGTTTGTTATGTTTATATTACTAATTATTATTATCAATCGGTTTTCCATGTTTGTGCAGATATGCTGCTAGGGATTTGAAGCTGCTACATTGGAAATTACCATGTAATCATCCGCATAATAAGAAATTTGAATGTGAAAACATCGGAAAGCAAACCATGCTTCGTGTTAAGCGGAAATTTTATAAGGATAACAATTTAATGAATCAAAATGTAAGACTTTCTCATTTAATAGAAGTAAAGCATCCTAAAAGACATCGTGAACGAACGATAACCGAAAAAAGAAAACCTCATCAGTTTCAAATACTATACAAGGTAGGTGTAGAACATTACTATTATAAAAAAAAAATTTTCGACTTCCTCTGATATTAGATGGTAACAAAAACCATAACTTATCCGGTATGCAAGAAATTTTTTGAAACAGTTCTGGAAATTTCACACCGGCGAGTTTTATGGATTGCAAGACGTATTAATGAATGCGAAGAGTTTCGTGAAAAACGAGGTGAAAATCAGTGGAAAGACAAACTACAACATAAAAAGGAAAATGTTATTGCCTTCATAGGGAAATTTAAAGCACGCGAGTCACATTATAATAGAGAAAAGTCGCAAAGGCTTTATTTACCGTCCGACCTATCAATTACAAACATGTGTAATCAGTACTACTCAAGTGTTACCGAATGCTTGCAGGTAAACTATGGTTATTTCCATAAAATATTTTCAAACAAGTTTAATTTGGCTTTTGGATCACCAGCTAAGTGATATTTGCAGCTATTGCTAAAGACTCAAGTACCAAGCAGATAGGGCATCTTGCTTAGAAGCAAAAGCCGTGAATATAATACGCATAAGATACGAGCAAAACAGTTCCACTTACTACTTATGGAACAACAACCTGAAAATGTCTTAACAATATGTTTCGACCTCCAGCAGGTTCAAGTTTTACTAAAGCTTCCAATACAAGAAGCATTTTACTCATTACAAGTGTCATACTATGCATTCTGTATTGTCGATCCAAAATGTCTTCAACCGGTATTTTATAATTGGACAGAAAATATGTGCGGTAGAGGATCCACGGAATGGGACGTTTCGCCGTGGCCGTTTCGCCGTGGCCATTTCGCCGTGGCCGTTTTGCCGTGGCCGTTTCGCCGTCGCCCATTTCGCCGTCGAAATTATCAAAATCAAAAGTTACAATTAAAGTTCTATTATATTACATGTAAAATTAAATAAAAAAAAAAAATTAAATAAGAATACAAATTAAATAAAAAAATATATAAGTAACCTAAAAAAAGAAGTACTTATTGCCCCATTTGGAAATTGTGAGCAATACCACGGAGGTATTCCGCTAAGTCATCGTATTCGTTAAAACGGTTAACTATACGCAATATTCTATCATCCGCGTCCCTGTATTTTTTAAATTTTTTAGGAGGTTCTACTCCAGCTACAAGCTGTTCGTAATATATATCGCGGCTTTTTTGAGCTGATCGAAGACCGTCGATGAATCTCCATAATGTAGGATGCTCAACGCCTAATTCAGTTTGTAGTCTTCGATGGGCTGCTTCGGCGTGGTTATTCGTACGTTCTTCGCCATTCAATGTTCTCTCACGCAAATTCCACATTTCAAATTTGAATATCGGATCCCGCCGACCATTTCCTCTTCGGTTTGGTCTTCCAACGTAAAAGTATTCAAACCATTCTAACAGACGCTGCAATGGTGGACCCAAAATAGCGGCAAGCGCATCAATAGCTTCATCAATATTTTGCCTTGGTACAAACGCTAAAGCAATTACCATCTTTGCCTTGAGGGCAAATTCAGAATCTTCATTATAAGTACCTATTAACCCTAACTCGGAAAGCTTTCTTCTCATGTTTTGAGCAAGGTGGAAAAAGCAGCCTTTGATTGAAACATTAGGAAAGCACTCCTCAATTGCCAAGAACGCAGCTTGTTCGTAATCACAATTTACAATGCTTGGATTCGCATTTGGTTGCAAGTTTTTAATGATTTCGAATAAGCGGAGATATGTTGTTTTTTGCTTATTTGGAAGCAATGCATATAGCACAGGATGGACACCGTTGTGATTTTTTGTCATTATAACAAAAACTTGAGCGTACAATAAGGGCGCTATTTTAAACGTACCATCTACGAACCATGTATTTGATAGCAGCAGTGGAAGCCAGTTTTCTCGACCAAAAATTAAAATATCTTTTCTTTCTTCATGGAGTAAAAACTTTTCAGATATTCCTGGCTGGGTTTCGTATGTTTTATACTCATCCGGTATAACCAATTCGTCAATACTTACAGGATTTGGAGGTACCTTGTTTATTCCATTTCGTTGTCGTCGCACCATTTTTTTTAAAGCACTACCACCGGGCAACGAAGCTTGCGAAGCTTGAGTGATATTTGCGGTACATGCATTTATAACTTGACTGGTTTGTTCCATTGTTTCCGCAGCTCGCTTCTTAATATTAGTTACTGCTATTCCAACTTCTATTCTTGCGGCCGAGGCATCATGAGAGTGAATATTTATAGTTTTAATTACTTCTTTTCCTCGTGTATGAATTCTGGCTTTACATCGACCACGTTCCTCGCAACGCCAAAATTTAACTGATTCATCGCTTTTTGATGTCACGTCAAACACGTATACGTAGCTATCGTGCGAAAATTTTTCTTTACCTCTAGTGCTAAGGATAGTATTCGCCATAATTTGATCTTGATCTTTATTTTAATTGAATTGTCGGGTTTAAATAATTATTCAAAATTAGTTACTTCCCGCTTTTCTTTTATATACTACCGTACTGTTCTATTATTTTGTTACCAACTTTAACATTCCCAATCAATAATTTAATTGATTGATTCTATAGCTTATATACATGGTTATTAAATAATTATACACTTTTCTCAATTATATTTTTTATTTAGGACCGGTTTCGGATAATCCTATCCTTTATCAACGACATAAATATAGTTATAAAATTTAAAAAAAAAAAAAAATTTAAATGTCTTCAATTGGTCTTAATATATATTTATACAGGGTGTCACACTTTTCTAAGAAAAATATTTAAGGATTTTTTTTTTTAATCAAACCCTCGATAGCTCAGAAAATATTAATTTTTGCAGTCAAATTTTTTTTATAACTTTTGAGTTATAGATTAAAGTAAAAAACGTCTAAACGTCGACGGCGAAACGGCCACGGCGAAATGGGCGACGGCGAAATGGCCACGGCGAAACGGCGACGGCGAAATGTCCTAGACCCAAGTTTCTCAATGCCCGTAAAATCCTGGTTTTTCTTTCATTTTCATAAACTACCAATGACATCTTACTTCTGACAAACAACTTCAAAAAATACGTTTTTTAAAAATATTTTAATACGAATTCTCAAAAAAAATTTATTCATTTTCAAATTTAGTAAATAAGTTTTTAATAATTTTATTATTTTTAAATTTATTTATTTAATCTATCACTCAAGGTTTGCATAATTATATTTTTATTTAATATGTTAATTGCTAATATTTATTCTTTTTCTGTAGCCACCAGATGATGTACACCAGTTGTACGAAACTAGTCGTGGATTATATTATATAAAAACTAATAACCATATTGCGAAGAAGTACATTTTTTTAATTTTGATTATAATAATCTTCGCTAAACGTAATAATTTTCATTACTTTTATTTTTATATTGAATAAAGGCATAAAATTCAACTCAAAATCACAAAAAAAAACTTTGTCCGAATTGCGGACTTTTAAAAACTGCCCGACCGTTCGGTCGCTTCTTTGCCAACTGCCTTTTATCTTCCCCTTCAATTTTTGAATTTAAAATTCCAAAATTCGAAAATTAATTAAAAAAAAACATATTTAATTTAAAAACTGTTCCTACTAACGAAATATTTACGAAATATTGCGATGTTCAAAAGCGTAGAAGCTAAACTTAATGCAAAGAAAACTTAAATTGCTACTTTTGGAACACCCATCACTGTAAATAAAGCTTGCGATCCTTATGATAAATTCTGTGATGAAAAATTAAGCAAGTTATAAATATCAAATGTAATTTTAATCACTCAGAATACGAAATTTCAAATGTTACAAAAAGACACAGTTTGATCAAGTTGTAGTTTATTAATTGATATAAAAATTTGTGATGTTTTTGATCTTAAACCGCATAACATCGGTTCACCAAATGAAACAAAAGCACCAAAAAACCTGAAACTTAAACCTCATTTACTTTGTAATTATTCCAACCTCTAGATCAAGTTTCAAGTTAGATGGCAAAATAATACAAAAATCAAATAATCAATTTTATCGTGGCGTCACTAAACGTAAAATTAATTGTTTTGCGCTTTTAAAATTGTTCTCACCCTATTCGTTTTTGACGTCTTCATAAAATTTGCTGTTGTTTATTCTGCTCATCTGTTGTGATTTGCTACTGCTTTTCCAATAATGTGTTGGCACATCTGCTAGGTTAATTGTTGGTCATAAATGTGGTCAAGTGTGGATTCAATTCTTGATTTCAACGAAATAGTACAAACACCCTTACTCTGAATTTTCAATCTTCAGGTAAGTAAAATGACTCAATTGCATTTGTGAGTTGCAATTAAATTAAAAACTTAAATTTTTGACCCTGGGCTTTAAAATTTCCGAACTTGACTGGTTGACGGTTTTACCCAGAATGAGTTATTTTTAAAAACCATTCTCCCTCCATTATTGTTGTTAAGCAAATTTCACGTCAGAATTCTTAAGTGGTGGAAAACTTTGGTTGATTCGGCGCACTCATTTAAATTATTACACGTATCCACTTTTATTGTTTAAAACCACTTATTATGTTTAAAATTTGATTAAAAAAATTTAACAAAATCTAAAGCCATGGCGTTTTGATAAATTTGGCGTTTATCTTTTCATTTAAAGATCGTGGACCAAAAACATCTTTTAAATTTTAAAATGCTGAAAAAAAGTTGCAAAACAAACTATTAACCGTGCCTTCCGTTATTAATAAAAAATCAAACAATATGTGAAACCGAACAAATTATCATCATAAAAATCAATCAAAAGTAATCCTAAGTTCCTAAAGCAAAATTCAATTAAAAAGGTTTTAACTTATTGTTGTTACCAAATGTTAAATCTTAATTACGGGGTCTGTGTTAATTGAAACATGACAATATGTGAAACGTCAAGTTCACACACTTAGGATAAAAACTACTTATTCATATTTTAAACACAATATTCGATATCTTTTAAATAGCAACAATTAAAGTTAATATTGCACTAGAACTTTGAGTCCAAATATAATGTAAACAAAAATGTTAACCAATGAAAAAACTTAGTTTGGGTTCGGCAGATTTACATATTATTTTAATGTCACCGAAGTGCAGTTTGACCTGTATTTGTGTAGTGAACAATAAATTTTAATAGTTTTATTACATTGTTTTATTTGCAAAAAAATAATAAAATTGTTGCAGTCGATAGGATCACTGTTAAGACGTATTTTAATTATGAACGTATATGGATCTAGTTGATGTTTTTTAGAAACCACGGCAACGACAAGTCAGTTAGTTCGTTGTATTTTTTTTTGAGTTATAATGTTCTCTCGAATAAATTCTACCAATTTTCTTGTTCAATAATCATTTTACTTTGTGCAATAGCACAAACAGCGACACGGTGTACTAAGCCGAATCAATCCTCGACAATCACGAAAGGAAGAATTTTGGAATTCCGGTGTCAACCTTTGGTTTCCACCATTAATTCGCGATCCAGAATCTACAATTTATTATTAGAAGAAATCTCCTAACAAACTTATTTGGTAAGTTGTTGAGCATTTCTTTTATCTCATTTACCATTCCTATTATGAATTTTGAACAGCTTAAATTTTTATTGAATTATTAAAGAGTGCATTTTAATATCATTTTCAACATTGTAATTCAAAATATTTAAATTTAGGATAACGAATGTATGAATTTAAAATTATTTTCTATTTAAATTTTTCTAAAATAATCGACTAAAATAGTCGACTTTTGTAAAGTCAATCAAATTTCCGAACGAGATGCTGATCCGCTTCCGTATATTTCGTCCATTTTGGACCACCTACGCGAAGCTAAATATATATCATCTCTAGACATTAAGTCGGCATATGGCAGATTCCTTTGGAAGAAGAGTCCAAACAGTATACGGCTTTTATGATTCCTGGTCGCGGACTTTATCAGTTTACTAGAATGGCTTTTGGCCTGCTCAATGCACCTGCAACGTGGCAGCGCTTTATTGACAAAATTTTAGGTACGGAACTTGAACCGTACGTGTTCGTTTATTTAGACGATGTGATCATTTGTGCACCGACGTTTGATACACATATGGAAATTCTTGGGGAAGTCTTGAAACGTCTTCGAGGTGGCGGTTTAACCCTAAGTAAAGATAAATGTCAGTTTGTGAAGTCCGAGCTTAAGTTTCTGGTTATTTTGTTAATGAACAAGGGTTATCGGTAGACCCACAGAAAGTAGAAGCGATTATGAGGATTCCAACTCCTAAATGTGTTTCTGAAGTTCGTAGAATTATTGGTATGGCGTCGTGGTACTGCCGGTTTATTCCGAATTTTTGGTCTATCATTGCGCCTCTCCTTAAGCGTACTCAGAAGTTTAGTTGGTCAGAATCTTGCAAACTTGCATTAGACACTTTGAAAGATAATCTTGTTAGTGCTCCCATCCTAACATGTCCTAATTTTGACTTTCCGTTTACGATTCAGACATATGCTTCTGGGTATGGCATTGCCGCCGTTTTAACTCAGGAGATAGAAGGTTCTGAACAAGTCATTAGTTACTTGAGTCGTTCGTTGACTCGTCAGGAACAGAACTTTTTTGTTACTGAGCGGGAATGTTTAGCGGTGTTGTGGGCCATATAAAAATTGCGTCCCTAAGTTGAATGAACCAGATTCAAGGTCATTACTGACCATTACTCTCTTGTTTGGTTAAATAATTTGAAGGAGCCTACCGGTCGTTTAGCTCGTTGAGCTTTACGCCACCAACAGTACGACTTCGAAATTGTACATAGGAAAGGTAAAGATCATGTTGTTCCGGATGCTCTTTCACGCGCCGTTCCCATTCTTGAAGTTATAACGGCGAATCCTATTGTTACGGCAGATATAGTAGTTCTCACGGAACTTTAGACCTCGTCATAATTCTAAACCATACGAACTAAGATGAGAATCACTAGTCAAATGTATGTTTGTAAACATAAATTTTTGTGAAGTAAAATAGAAGCGGTGAATTAAAACCGCTGTCATAGTCTAACCTAAAACTATACATTAATTGGAACAGTGGCGGCTTGTGCTTTAGATATGTGGGGGTTGCAGCTTTTTCCCATTTATTATACTCCTAATAGGTTAGATAAGGTTTTTTTTCGTATCTAACAAACATTTTTGTAAAAATTGTTTTGGTTTTGTTAACTTTATTTTATGTAATTTTCTCTGCTGATTTCAAAAATGATATTAGGTTTTTCTATCAAGTATCTAAGGTTATTTAATGTATTTCTTGAATTTCTTTAAAGGAAAAATTCTCACAATTAGTACAGTTTTCATAATGTTTGTATAATAATTATATAATATTAATACAATTATTGTGAAAAAATTATGAAAAATGTTGTCTGGGATTATAATGCCTTACAAAATCCTCACAAAGATCGTCCTAGTACTTGGCAAAATGTTCCGATGTTTCACCAGTTACCGGTGGTTTGATATATATTTTGGTTGGTAAAAGAAAAGTCACGACAAGTAATCGCTTGTGGTGGTTGCAGTGAGACTTGGTTACTTATTACAGTTAGATTATTATTATTTTACCTAATGGTAAAACAAGACAAAGTGCAAAATTAAGTGGAAGAAGAAGAAAATACATCAATCAGTCGGAGTTTTTTTTTCTGTTTGTGAAAGGTTACCAAAAAATGACACGTTATAGCAGGAGCAACTTCCTGGCTTTTTATATTGACGAGATTCTGATTACATTTCATCTTCACTACTTTCTTCCCGTTCAGAATCGCTGTTATCGCTCACTTCAATAATAAGTTCATTTACAACAACATCTAAAAGTTTTTCACGTTCGTACCACTCTGCAATAACTTTGTTGGTATGATCAACGCATTTACACCATATTTCTTGAGAACACTGTTGTAATGCTTCTTCCCACATTGCAACAGATTGATTATTTCCATAACCATCTCTACCTATATGCTTATTGTAATAAGCTTTGCAATGAGCCCATATTAATTCTATTGCATTAAATTCGCAATGATATGGGGGTAGGCGTAGTACCTCGTGGCCACTACTTCTTAGCAATTCGTCGACTTCGTATCGTTTTTCTTTTTTATGAAATTTTGTTAGTGCAAGTAATTCTTTTTTTAAATAAGTTTGGTCACAATCAATATTATTTGCAGTTAACCAATCTGCAATTTTCTGTTTTTTCCAAGATGCTGATGGCTTCTTTTCTATCAACATCGAATGGTATGAAGCGTTGTCCATAATTATTAAAGATGGTTCATCTAAATTTGGAATTAATTTTTCTTTAACCCATTTTATGAACATGTCCCCATTCATTTCTCCATGGTAATCTTCTTTTTGAGATTTAGATGCAAAACTAAGGAAGCATTATCTATAAATCCCGAACTCGATCCAGCATGTAAAATAATGTGACTCATTATCGTGACTCAGTTTTACATTCGACTAGCCGTCAGATGTTAAGGGAACTCGCACTACGTAACATCATTGCCAAGTGTAGAAATTCGCTATATCTACAAGCTTATTTTCATCGTAAAGTCGTTATTTGTTGGCTTGTCCAATAAGTCAAAAACCAAGGTTTTAGTATCAAAGTTATTTAAGTTTCACTAACCCCTTTGAGACCGCAATCAAAGTCAAGAAGTTATCGATTTATGTATCGAGTCATTCCGTTAGAGTCTTTTGTAAACATCTTGACTAGGATTGTCGGACCTTTTATTTTTTTAGTATTATTATTATTTAGATATCGAGGAGATTCCTCAAACACTTACGTTGTTTCTTGTGTTGCCTAATTTAGGCGGAACTATTTGTTTATTATATGTTTTATTATTATTGGTAAGTCTCATTTAGTTCGAGTGGCGCCCACAATATTGACCCAACTCGATTTTGACCCATTATATGGTAAGTTATTCCCCCCCCCCTGCCTTTGGAATTTCCGCGATATCCCTCTGATACTCCCCGCGATCCGTTTTCGAGAGCTGGCTAGGGTAGTTCCAAGATAGGATTCGCGCGTACGCCCCTCTGGCTACGTGTGGTACCGTGACAATTGTAGGGAAGCGTATGCAAGTGCAAAATAAATTAATGCAATCTATTTGAAACTGCTGAAATGCTGAAATTTTTCAATAGCTACTACAAATTATCTCATTCAGAACAAACTGAATACCTAATCAGAGAATGCGTGTTCATATGTGATGTAAACCGTCGAATTGTATCTGAAGATATCTCTCGTCGTCAGTGCTCATTCAAGTATTACATAAAATCTAGTAATGTAGGAAAAATTCAAATTTGGTTTAAAATGTTATGCAAAATCTTTTCGATAACGCCAAGACGTGTACAGATGATACAAGCTAAAATGAAAGAGATTTATATCTACATAGAGAAATATTTCATTCAGAATTTAATTTTCGATTTGGTGCTCCTCGATCCGATACTTGTGCAAGGTGTGATGCATTCTATGTGCGTCTAGTAAATAGCAATAGTGAAGAAGAATCACGAATAATCCAAAGTGAAAGTGAGTTGCACCATAGAAAAGCCGAAGCAGCATATAAATCTTTAAGAGACGACACAGAATGTGCAAAAAGCGACTCAAATACCATAGTCTTATGCGTTGATTTACAACAAGTTCTATTTTGTCCCACACTTAGACATTCTAATGTATTTTATCAGAGGCAACTTTCAAATTACAACTTCTGTGTAAATGATGCTGGCACAAATGAATCTACCATGCATCTGTGGAATGAAACAATTGCCAAACGTGGTTCTGCTGATATTGCTTTATGTTTGTTATCGTATATACTAGGAAGATATACACTTTTAAAGAAAGGATTTATTAAGAAATTCATAGTTTGGTCAGACCGATGTGTTGGTCAAAATAACAATTTCAAAATTCTGACTTCATTACAGCATTTTGTAATATATGGGGCTACTTTACCGAGGTAGAACAAAACTTTTTGTGTAGTGGCCACAGCTTTCTACTTTGTGACCGCAATGTAACAAAAATGGGAAACAATTTGAAGTTTGATATTTTTGTTTGTTTTTGGTTTCCAATATTTATCACTTTAAACACGTTAAATATTAATTAATTTAGTGGGTCCTTATATAAATGTAAGGAAAATGTAATTTCCTTATTTGAATATTGCCGCGCTCCTACGATCGTGGCTATAGTAGATAGGAATGGCTTGTCAGAATTGTTGAAACATTTGTTAATTTATTTACCTAATATTGTAGTTAGAAATTGACATGGTAGTTACAAGCATTAAATGTCGTTTCTCAATTTATAGGTAAGGTTTTTAATAATAATATTATAATGTTAATGTAAATACTAAATAAAAACTCAATTTATAGAGAGAAACTCAATGATGTTTTATTTACGATGTCACCTTTCGCATTACAAGAAATAGTATTATATAAATAAGAAAATTATTACTTTAATAATTATATTTTATAGAAATATAATTTTATAGTTGTACTGATTATGGCAACCTCCAGACGGAGGAAAATTTCGGAAATCGAGTCGAACAGGATATGCTAATCGCAAGAATAATATTCTATTTCTTGCTAAGAGTAAATCAATTAAAAAAACCGTTTCGTGCCAGGTACAAACGGACAAAATGACGTATGTCTTTGGCACACGGTGTGAATTTGATGCCTTAGTTGAAGTAGCAGTACTTTTCCAGTCGATTTTTTGGACTATGATTTGTAATAATCTTTTGCACACGAAAAAGTAGGTAGAAATTTCATAAAAAGGGGGTAAATTTTCAAAGGAAGCCAGATCGATTTAGTCGGTTCAAGCGGGTGAAACTGATCGATTTAGTCAGTGCAGCGGGGGTGTGATTTAAGGGAGTTTTATAAAGAAGTTAATTTTTGTGTCACAAAATCGATTTTGGAAATCGATTGTTTTGTTCAGTGTGTTTTGTTTGGCAATTATAATTGCAATATTTTCGAATTTGTGAGTTTGCATTAATTTTTGGGTGTCGAAGTGTCGATACTTGATTGTGCTAAAATAGGAAAATTTAGAAGATAATTTTTGTAAGTAATTCTTTATTTATTAAATTTATTAACACTAGAAAGACGGCAGCGGTCATTTGACCGTTACGCACTCTTATTTTGGTTATAACTTTTAAACTAATTTTTTTTAAATTATGCTGCTTTATGACTTTTCCTAATTTATTGTAAACTTTTATTTTATAAAACTACCCAAGTTCTATGCATTATTTTAAGGCAATAATCATTGCCTATACCTAGAATTACGGAGAACGGTCATTTGACCGTCAGTTGAATCTTACCAATCTTTTACATATCAGCGTCCGGATAATATTCTACAAAGTTGTTCGGAATCGAGCTGCGCACGCAGCGCAATGAAAAGAAGTTAGTTAGCACCAGCCACTCGTATGGCACGTATCCAAGCATTAAACGTTCTACAATAAACGATAAAACAAATCAAGTGTATTTTATTTTGGTGCTGCTTGAGAAGTAATTATTCAACATGGTCCTTCGAAATGGATATTAATGAAGAAATCATCAAGTTCATTTATTACAAATGGTAATAATTCAATTATTTTATACCAAGCCACGCGGAGGAATTCAACATAGTTCCGGCGTAGGAATACAACCAAGCAACGCGGAGGAATTTAACATTGGTCCGGCGTAGGAATATAATGGTACATGAAGTCAAAACCAGCAAGGAAAGTCGACCGTATTGCGAATTAACAAGTGAGCTGGTATCCTTTTTTATCCTTTATGTTCCTATATTTTCTAAAACTATTTTTATATTTAAACGTTAAACAAATTGCAATATTTATCTACCAAGTAAACTTTAAACAAATTGCAATATTGATGCATTATAATTTAAACTATAGTCCATTTCATTTAAGCATGCAGAGAATAATTTGTACTAAAATGATGACCTTCAATATTAGCCAATGAAATTGTCACGAAGTTAGCCGCTTTTACACTGCTGAAATTTACGTGTTGTTGACAGATAACATTTAATTTTTCATATTATGTCAGAATGTATAATGTTAAAATTAAATAGTTCCGATGCAGCCTTTCTTTATTTATTTGATCAAAATCGCATTAAAATTGAAATAAATTTGTGAAAATACGTTTTCTAAAATTATTTTGTAAACTTCTACATTAGGCAACACACATTTCTTTAAAATTTCGAATCATTTCCCATTCTGCCTTTGTAAATATGACTTTGCAGACGACCTGCCACCTACTTACTGCTAATATGAGATCGACTATACGAGGGTAGATCAATAAGTACCCGCGTTAGGAATGAAGAAGCAAGTTTTTCTCAATTTTTTTTTCTATTTTTGAACGTAATCTCCTTTTAGTGGAATACACTTTTTCCAACTTTTCTGCCATTTCTTTAAGCCCTTCAAAAATACGATTTGTCAAACTCTTCAAAATAAGCTTCTGTTTCGACGATATCCTCCGCTTTAGAGCTGAATTTTTTTCCACCGAGCCACTTTTTCATGTTGAGGGACAGAAATAAGCCGCAGGGAGCCAAGTCGAATGGGTGCGACAGCAATTTGTAGTGCAGTTCGTGCAACTTGGCCGCGGCAATCCTGGATAAATGTGCTGGTGCCTTATCGTGGTTAAACAGCAATTTTTTTCTTAGCCAAATGGAGCCGTGTTTCCTTCATTTTGTATCGAATCGGTCCAATAATTTACTGTAGTACTACCTTATGATCGCTCTTCCTTTCTGTAAAGAGTCCATGAGGATTATTCCCTTGGAGTCCCAAAAACCACGTCTGCCAGGCTGCCGCAGCTCTCCTCATATTACCCCTCATCAAAAACAGATGTACGACCACGTTTAAATTCATTGAACCAATATCTTGTGGTTATCATAGATGGTGAAGTGTCCCCATAGACAGCACCCAACTTTGTTTCCATTTCTTCGCATGTTTTTCCATTCAAAAATAAAATGCAAATAACGGATCGGTATTGTTCTTTTTCTATTTTATCGAGAAACACGCAACACGTGTGAAATAATTGGCTGCCCAATAAAAACTAACCCATGAAACAGTCTGAAATTTAGTATGGTGTCGTGTAACAGATGGTAGTACACGACGGTAATACTAACTTCCCTTAGCAACGCCACCTGTCTTTGAACACGGGTACTTATTGATCCACCCTCGTATAAACAAATTGAAACATTATTAAATTATCTTTAAACGTTAACAATGTCATCCGAACTTAAAAATTTAAGGCGGGAGAGGGGTAGTTTAAAATCACAATTAACATTATTTGAAAAATTTCTGAATACTAATAATGTAGAGGAAGTTGACAAAAAGATATTTCATAGTAATTTAGCGTTAAGGTTAGAAAAAATTGAAACAATTTTTGATTCATTTAATAAGATACAAAGTCAAATAGAAAGCATTGAAGAAGCTCAGGGTAAACACACCGAAGTTGATAATAGAGAAACATTTCAAAATGATTATTTTAAATTAGTTGGTCAAGCAAAAGTTATATTAACAAATGAAATTGCCGCTCAAGCGGTCTCTCATAATCCAAGAAGTGTTATTAAGTTGCCTACAATTTCTTTAGACAAATTTGATGGTTGTTTTACTAAATGGCGTGGTTTTAATGATGCATTCAAGTCAATGGTTGATCAAAACATAAAATTAAGTAACGTTCAAAAACTATCCTATTTAAAAGCGTCATTAAGTGGTGAACCAAAGGCATTAATTGACCCCCTGGAGACAATTAACGAAAACTATACAATTGCATGGGAATTATTAACTAAACGATATGAAAATAAAAGACGAATTGTAAACAATCACGTTCAGAATATTTTAAACATTCCCAATATTACACGCGAGTCACACAATGCTCTAAGGGATTTAATTAATGTAGCAAGTAACAATATTCAATGCCTAAAGGCTTTAGGCCAACCTACTCATGATTGGGACGCGTTGGTTGTTCCAATAATTTTAACTAAATTAGACAATTTAACTGCTAAGGATTGGGAAACTAAACTGGCCAATTCAAATGATAATCAAAGTATACCAACTCTGGTGGATTTTCTTGAATTTTTGAACAACAAACAAACCATGCTAGAAAATATTTCAAACAGAAAAATAAACGATTTAAACTTAAATAAACCCTCATACGGAAACAAATTAGTAAAGTCATTTGCGATAACTAACATCAGCACTTCCTGTCTTAATTGTAACGGTGATCATAGCATTCAAAATTGTGAATCATTTTTGAAATTAGACGCCTTAGAAAGGAGTAATAAAATTAAAGAATTTAAAATATGTTTAAATTGCTTAAGGAAAGGTCATTTTGTTCCAAAATGCAAATCGCCATCGGTTTGTAAGGTGTGTCGAAGAAAGCATCATACGTTAATACATTTAGACTTCAAGCAAAGCGTACAGTCAATGCCAGTTACAATTACAACACCAGCTGACGAGATCAGCAATTCTTCCTCTCGTGAAGAAAGTATCGTCATGAGCTGCATGTCGAATTCACAAGTTTTATTGAGCACCGCTCTAATAAAAGTGTACGATGCTGATGGTCATGAACATTTCGCTCGAGCTTTACTTGACTCGGCGTCACATTCAAATTTCATTACAGATAGGTTATGTAACTTACTAAAATTAACACGAGAGCCTACAAATATTGACGTCGTAGGTATAAATCAAGCTGTTACTACCCTCAATCATAAAGTTACCGTGACACTGAAATCTAACATTTGCAACTACACGAATTCTTTAAGTTGTTTAGTCTTGCCGATCATATCAAACTCGCTGCCAGGTAGAGCAGTGGACTTGAGTTTATTAAAAATTCCACCTAATCTTAAACTAGCTGACCCAACTTTTTACAAACCTAATTCAATTGATCTTTTATTGGGTGCAGGAATATTTTGGGAACTACTCAGCATTGGGCAAATCCAAGAATTTGGTAAACCCACTTTACAAAAAACAAAACTTGGTTGGATAGTTTCAGGAGAATTGATTCAAGAAAAAAGAATTGCAAGTTTAACAAGCACTTATTTATCTTTAAACACCATTAATAAAAACATAGAAAATTTTTGGAAAATCGATGAATTTATTTCAAACACTGAAGTATTAACGAATGACGAACAATACTGTGAAGATCTATTTAATAAAACGACTAAACGAGCTTCCGATGGGAAGTTTATTGTTAGGATTCCGTTCAAATCAAATTTAAAACATTTAGGAAATTCATATGAGACTGCTGAGGCGCGGTTAGGTTTATTAGAAAAACGCCTGAGGAAAGATCAAGAACTAAAACATTCATACAATAAATTTATTCATGAATATCGAGACCTAGACCATATGTCAAAAATTAATGTTAATAAAAAAGAAACCGCATTTTACATGCCACACCATCCTGTAATTAAAGAATCAAGCTCGACTACAAAATTACGAATAGTATTTGACGGATCGTGTAAAATTGATTCCGGTCTTACTATAAATCAAACACAACATATTGGTCCTACACTTCAGAACGAATTATTTTTAATTTTGATAAATTTTAGATGTTACAAGTGGGTAATTGTAGCAGATATTGCAAAAATGTATAGACAGATATGGGTCCATCCCGAAGATCGAAAGTACCAGAGAATCTTATGGCGAGATGATCCACAACAAGAAATTGAAGTTTATGAGCTTAAAACTGTAACATATGGAATGACCTCAGCCCCATACTTGGCAATTAGGTGCCTCAACCAATTGGCAAAAGAAAATATAAACGAATATCCAATGGAATCGAAGATTATCGAGGACAATTTCTATGTCGATGATATTTTAACTGGCTCCAATTCTCTGTTAGAACTTTCTATTATATTCGAAACAATTTAATTAAAATTCTCAAATCGGCTGGATTTGAATTACGAAAATGGATGAGTAATAGCTTACAACTATTAAAGGACCCAACAGAAATTATTAATGAAATTCCATTAGCAGAATCTTATCAGAAAACTTTAGGCATTTGTTGGAATCCTTCTGAAGACAATTTTTTGTACTCGACTACAAATTTGAGATCATCTAATCGGGTAACTAAACGAACAATTTTATCGATAACTGCTCAAATGTTTGATCCGTTGGGACTTCTAGCTCCTATTATTATACTTGCTAAATTTATAATTCAAAAATTATGGACCTTAAAATTAGGTTGGGATGAGTCAATACCCAGTAATCTGCATACTGAATGGCTAAGTTTTAAAGACAGTTTAAAATTTGTAGATAGTATTCGGACCTTACAGCTTTGTGAGCGGTATTGTAATCGAGTGCAGCTCGTTGGTCAAAAGAATACGTCTCTGAATTACAGCAGCTCACTAAATGGAGACAAGTACAACCAGAACTCCAGAATGAAACTCTGGTGTTAATTAAAGAAGACAATCAGCCGCCAGCAAATTGGTTATTAGGGAGAATCGTGCAACATCATCCAGGAACAGACAACGTTACTCGAGTTGTTTCAATTCGATTACCTAATGGCTCAACAATTAAACGACCAGTTCACAAGATTTGTGCGCTTCCACTGGACAACAAATCAAACTGAATTGTGTTAGTGTTTTTTTTATTTTTTTTGTTCTTGTTACCAATTTTTAGTTACAAGTGTTCTTTTTTAATTTGTTTTGAATTTCAAATTTCATTTTATTTTTTTTTATGTAATCATTATGTATATTATGTAAACATAAGTAATACTTATTTACTTTACTGTATGTTTTTGGGTTTTTTAAACCTCAATTGAGGTTTCAAGGTGCCCGGCATGTTCGGAATCGAGCTGCGCACGCAGCGCAATGAAAAGAAGTTAGTTAGCACCAGCCACTCGTATGGCACGTATCCAAGCATTAAACGTTCTACAATAAACGATAAAACAAATCAAGTGTATTTTATTTTGGTGCTGCTTGAGAAGTAATTATTCAACAAAGTTGATAAAGAAAATACTAATTGCTTAATCAAGTAATTTCTTAGAAATTCTGTGTTATTCGCATTTTACACTACCGATAGGTGGCGCTCTACTAAAACAATATGTCCGACTTATGCGGTATTAACGGCTATTATAAAGCTACATAAATATTGTAGTTTGCGTTATTTACATTGGAAATCTTGTTTTTTAAATCAATTTGGTTTACATTAGTTAATTTTGTAATTTAAATGATAGTTAATGGTAATTATATATAGAAACACTTAAAAAAAGACTGAAATACACTTAATTCATAATTTATTCAATGACCAGACTTGCTATGACACCCGTAAACACTTCAATTCATACTACTACATTTACTTTTCAGGATTTAATCCATATTGCTTAAAAAAAACACTAAAAACTTAGTACACACTCAAAGCGAAAAAACGCCGATTACCGCTTATGCTAGTTACCGCTAAGGACACTACGTGGCGCTTCACATTTTGTAAAACGCGAATACCTTACTTTTTCAAATCTAAGAGTAATATAGTTTATGTTATTTATTCTTAGTTTACGTTGTTATTCGTTTGAGAATAGATAAAAAAACTAATATGTCTCGCAAAAGGTTACGTTCGTATCTAACATCGGCAGAGTTATTAGAGAAAATTAAAAATATAGAAGGGGATAATTCTGAAACTGAATCGATTTCAGATCAAGATTATGGAGTTAGTGATGATGAGGACTTTACCATACTGGACGACTTATCGGAATGTGATAGCGATGAGTCTATTGAGCAAAATGAAGACGAAGGTAAGTAATTGTGATAAATAATTTTTGGAGTGTTACAAATATTGAATCTGTACTTTGAGTTGACCAATATTTCTCTTCTATTTTTTGATCAGCTATAACAAAAGTAACACCATCTGGCAGAAAAAGACGAAATGCTGATTGTTCCGATGATTTCGGAACATCTTCAAATAGCACATCAAAAAAGCTGAAAATTCAAGATGATTCACAATTAATTTCTCGAAATGGAACCACGTGGAAAGTTTTTGATTGTGATACTGTCAACCCAGGTCGTCGAGGTGCACATAACATCTTACGAGAAAAATCGGGATCCACTGGCTATGCTAAACGTTATATACTCATCGAAGAATATGTGAGTTCATGGAGATTGTTGTTAGATGAATCAAATTTAAGACATATAAAATTATGTACGGAAACTGAAGCTCGTCGACAACTGCAAAACTTGGACAATATCCTTAGAAGAATTAGACGTTTTTATAGGTATTTTATATGCCCGAAGTGCTTATGGAGGTAAAGGTTTATCGTTAGCCACTTTATGGTCCAACAAATGGGGAATGGAATTTTTCAAAAATAGTATGGCACGGGATCGCTTCAAAGAAATCATGCGATTTGACCTTAAATCAAATCGATCAGAGAGGTTGAAAGATAATTTTGCTCATATCTCTCACGTTTGGAACAAATTTGTAGAAAACTCAATCACTTGCTACAAACCTGGACAAAACATTACTATAGACGAGCAGCTTTTTCCTACGAAAGCTCGATGCAAATTTATCCAATATATGGCAAATAAACCTGATAAATTTGGTATAAAATTTTGGGTTGCTGCTGATGTAAATTCAAAATATTTTTTAAACGGATTTCCATATTTAGGCAAGGATGAAACACGCCCAACTAATGTTTCGCTGCCAGAATGTGTTGTTTTGCAATTGATGGAACCATTTTTGAATAAAGGGAGAAATTTAACAACAGATAACTTTTTTACATCAGTGTCTTTAACAAATAAACTGAGAGATAAACAAACAACCATTGTAGGTACTATGAATAGAGCAAGAGTGGAAGTACCACCAGTGGCAAAACAAGGGAAACAAAAATTATTTTCTACAAGTGTACTACATAGCAATAATTGTACACTTACTGTTTACCAAGGAAAAAAAATAAAAATGTTCTACTTTTGAATACCATGCATGATAGCGTAAGTATCAATAAAACAAATAAAAAACTTCCTGAAACGGTCGAGTTCTATAATCAAACTAAATTTGGTGTTGATGTACTGGATCAATTTATGGTAGAACCAACAAATAAGCATTGAATGAACTTAACTTAATGAATTGAATGAATTTGAATTAATAAACCGGCAACAATGATGAGGATCTTAGTAATCATCACTAGAGACCCGATAAATAAGTGCTGATTTTTGAAAAATAAGTACTTAAAAAAGCACGATATCTTACAAAAATAAGTTCGAATTATGTCAAAAAAAGCTATGAAAAAGTTAACAATTGAAACAAAAAAAGGCAAAACAAAAGAAATAAACAAAGAACACTTTTGCACCTATTATTATTTGATTAAGTTAAGATGGTATTCCATGCTAAATCTAGTCACGTTTTTAAGTGACCCCTTTCGATTTTTCTCAAAATTTTATGTTTTTGAAACCAATGTAATACTCGTTTATGATTTTTTTTCAAATATTTTTGACCATCCGTTTTTGAAATATGATTGTTTTTAAATGTTTATAACATTGCGAGAGATGCACCTATCGGATCGTCTGTTTTGAAAGTTTTTGACTTTTAATGCTCTTTAAAAAAAATATGATTTTGATCCAAATCATTGCGTTCGCAGTTAATTTTTAGTTTAATGCAAAAAAAGTTGTATCTGGCAATGCTAGATTAATAAAACGGAAAAGCTGACTGAAATCAGTAATTCGAATTCGGCGTAATAAAATCTATTATCCGGCTATGCCCTTTGCAGCAACTTTAATTAATACGGCTAATATTTGAACATAATACAATATAAAATAACTTATTTTGACATAACAAAAAGGAACAATTAAAAAATACAAAAATACGATTTAAGATGATAGCTCCTAAATCGTACTATACATTTCCGAAATCGCACCATAGACACTTTCGCCTTTTGGAAACTCAATTTTTCTTTTTAAATTATTGCATCCTTTTTAATGCATGGCACCTAAAATTTAAAATATAGAACGGGACGAAAAAGCAAACGTAAGTGACGACCAGTGCGCAGCGTCATGTATCATTTTCCTAACTTTTAAGTAAATAACAATTTCCTTAATTTTCAAAAATTCTTAGTCCTACACTCTCAAAATATTATTAATTTAAAGTTTTGTTTAGATTTTGTATAATAGTATTACATTTTATGTATTCATGCTAAATTTACCACCATATTTACTTGAAATTTATATTTTACGTTAATTTCTACTTGGATGTAAATTTTAATTTAATTGGAAATATAAATAGATATCTATACCACTACTATTTTCGAATTTTTAAAAATAATTTCCTAATAACAATTTACTACCATATCAAAATTATATAAATAATAATTGGATTTTATTTATACATAGCGTAAAAAGCTTCGCTTTTGTCGGGTGTCCCACGACACCTTTTTATAGTATAATATGTCTTTCACTTTTATTTATGTATTTATATCGTTTATTGCTTTCGACAAATAAATTAAAATTACAAATTTCAAGAATTATAAATACAAAACGTCCGCTGACATTACATAGCAAAAGAACCCCAAATACTTTAAAATAGGCATTTGTTAATTTCTTTATTCGAATAATTTTTAAAAACATGCATATGATATTATGCTTTTATAATTGCATTTTTATTTGTTTTATGTTGGCCAATCCTACTTCCGTTGTATATGAAATTAGGTTGTTAGTGTAGCGCTGCTAGCCAAGTTATTAGCGATTTGACTGCCAAGATTGAAACATCAAATCCTTTTTACAGTCCACTAAAGGTGTTTATAGTTTAAGAATAAATAATAGTTTTAATAAATTTGATTATCTACAACCATAACATCACCACCCCATCATTGGTCCATTCGAGACGGATTGAGCTGAAAATTTGTCTATTACGACAACAATACTATGTTCATCCGAAATCAAAAATTGGCAGATAACGAACCGCTCTTCAAATTATATTGTTGTATTATTGCATAAGATATACATTTGCCTCATAGCAAAAAAACGGGACTATCGACGAAGGAACAACGCCACATGGTCGACCTCTTTAATCAAGTAAGGCACATTCCTTCATATCCTTATCTATATTATTTCCACCTTTTGTGAGAACAATGCTCTAGTCTTTACGGGTATATAATCATTAGCATTAAACATTTCTTATTTCGTACAAACTTTTTTTGTAATACCTGTGGTAATACTTTATCTCAACATGTCAGATAACGATTTAAAAGCATTAATAAAAAACCGAGGCAAACTAAAAGAATTGCGTATCCGCCTGGATACAATTGCTTCAAGTTTAGACGATTTCAATGAAATACAAGATCAAATTGAAGAATTTGATCCAAGTGAATTTTCGGATTCACATGAATTCGAACGTGAAGAATTCGAAAATAAATATTTTTCGCTAAAAGCCAAGGCACTCTCTATTCTAAAGAACGCGGATTTACAAACAAACGATTCGGACAGTGAAAGCATTCACACTGTAAATAGTAATCATTCCTCCGTTGCAAACATGCGACGAACAAGTAATTTAAATCATATTAAACTTCCTAGGAACGAAATTAAGGAAGTATCTGCAAAGTTAGAACAAGTGGATGAACAGTGGAGAAAGGAAAGACAAGAACTAAAAAGCGAATTAGATACCATCAATGTCAAAGTCGCAGCGCAAGATAGTAAGTTGGCAGAGATAGAGGCAAAAATCGAGAGATACGAAAAGGAAAAAAGGAAGAACAACGTAATTATTAAGGGTTGGCACGTAAACGATAGGATGTCAGTGAGAATGGTTGAAGACTTCCTACAAAAGGAGCTGGCAGTGAAAGTCGAAGTAGAAGAAACCTTTAAAATGGGAAAAACACCGGGAAAAGAAATAATAGTCGTTAAACTAAAAAGTTTTCAACAAAAATTAGCGATAATGGAGAATAAGAAGAGGATGAGAGGAACGAATGTATACATCGAAAACGATCTAACGCAAAATGAGAGGGCTATACAAGGAAAGATTGTGGAATACGCAAAGGAAAAGAACAAGAATGGAAAGAAAACAAAAATTGGATACAGGAAACTTTACGTTGAGGGAAAGATGCTAGTGTGGAGCGATAAAGGAGGGTTGGAACCGTGTACGGACTCAACAAGTATAACAAAAAACTGATAGTTGTTAAGGGAGCTGAAGGATCGTCTCAACCGGAAGCTCCAGTATTGAAGAATGAGACAGATGTGACAAAAAAGCAATGTAAATGGAATAAGGAATTAAGAGAAAAAAACAAACAAGCGAAAATGATACCAAAAAAGATCAGACAAAACAGCGAACAAATGAAGATTTGCACATGGAACATAAGAACAATGTTAAGGCCAGGAAAAATGACAGAGGTGGCAAATGAAATATTGCGATATAGGGTAGATGTGGCAGCGCTGCAAGAGTTAAGATGGAAGGGTCAAGGTGAAATAGATAAAAGGAGTTACTCTGTGTTTTTTTCAGGTGAACATACACAAGGCAGAAATGGTGTAGGATTTGTCGTAGCGAAAAGTTTTGTGAAAAGGGTATTGTCATTCAAAGCAATTGATGGTAGGCTGGCACACTTGAGAATTAAATCGAAACCGAATTTGTCATTTATTAACGGATACGCGCCAACAGAAGAGAGTAGCGAAGAAATAAAAGAAGAATTTTATAACAAGTTGGAAACATTATGTGATGCTATACCTAAACACGACATACTAATAATACTAGGGGATTTTAACGCCAAAATTGGTAAAGAAGACTATATAAACTCGGTAGCTGGTAAGCAAACAATACATGAGAAGACTAGTAACAATGGGGAAAGACTGTGTAGTCTGGCAGAATCATTAAGTACAGTGATTTGCAGCACGAAATTCAAACATAAAGAGATGCACAAAGTAACATGGGTCTGGCCTGGTAGTGAAAGAGAGGAGGGTAACCAGATCGATCACATATTGATATCTAAAAAGGGACAACAATTAGTGAATGACGTAAGATCATACAGAGGAGCTAATGCTGATACTGACCACTACATGGTGATGGCGAAAATGAAACTCAAAACAATAAAATTTATCAGCAACAAACAAAGTAATAACAAGAGATTCGCAACAGAAAAACTCAATAGTGGTAAAACCAGAAAACTATATCAAATAAGAACCGACGAAGAAATCAACAAAAATGAAATACACACTGACTTGAACCAAGAGTTGTCCAATATTATTTCAAGTATAAAAACAAGCACAACGGAAACAATAGGTTACAGAAAAGGTATAAAGAGCAAGGAATGGTTTGACGATGACTGCATAGAATGTAATGAGAGAAAAACAAAATTAAGAATAGAATGGATGAAATCTGGAAAACTGGAAGATCGAGAAGAGTATAAGAAAAGCACCAAGGAAGCAAATAAATTGTATAAGCAAAAGAAGAATGACTGGTATATGGACCAAATGTTAAAAATAGAATCAAGCAACAACTTCAATAATACAAGAATATTCTATCAATTATTAAAGAGACAAAACCCAAAACATAGAATAAAGACGAGAGGTATGAAAGATCACTCAGGGAATGTAGTTTATGAAGCAGAAAAAATAAAAAAGATTTGGTCTCAACATTTTCAAAAGTTATTAAACACACAAGAAGCACTAGATGAATGGGAACCAGCTAACATAATTGAAGATAACGAAGAAATATCAACGCCAACACATGAAGAGATAATAAACATAATTCGAAAAATGAAAAATGGTAAGGCGCCGGGAAAGGACGAAATCACTGCGGAACTTATAAAGAATGGAGGAAGCAAACTTAATGAAAGATTGTGTGATCTGGTACAGAGAACGTGGAGAGAAGAAAATATGCCAAATAATTGGAAAGAAAGCATAGTGATTCCATTGATGAAGAGTGGAGATCCAGAAGAATGTAAAAACTACAGGGGAATTGCACTTCTCAACAATACTTATAAGATATTGTCAGCTGTTATACACGAAAGACTGAAGGAATACACAAAAGAGCTAGTGGGGGAATACCAGTTCGGCTTCACGGAGGGTAGATCTACAATAGGCGCAATACATATACTAAGACAAACGATGGAAAAATTCTACGAACATAACATAAATATGCACCTCATGTTTGTTGATTTTCGACAAGCTTTCGACAGAGTGAATAGGAAAGAATTATATCAAGCGATGTTGGAAATGGGTATACCACTTAAATTGATAAAAATGACAAGAATTACATTACAGAACACCGTCTCATGCATAAGGACGACAGAGGGCGAAACTGAAAACTTTGAAGTAAACAACGGAGTTAGACAAGGAGATGCTCTGTCGGCAACACTATTTAATATAATATTAGAAAAGATAGTTAGAGGGTTGAGAATAGATGGAACAGTGATAAACAGAGAGGGACAATTAATAGCTTATGCCGACGACATTCTCATTATGTCAAGAACATATGGAAGACTAGAAGAGATATTTAGAGACCTGGAGAAAAACGCGAAGAAAGCGGGACTAATGATCAATGAAAAGAAAACAAAGTACATGAAAAGTTGTAAGAACGAAACGCACAATCTGCAGAATATTACAATAGATAAGTACACTATAGAGGAAATAGACTGCTGCAGTTATCTGGGAGTGCAAATAAACAGTAACAATAACAACGAAAACGAAATAAAAAATAGGTTACAAGCAGGCAACAAGACATACTATGCAAATAAGAAACTGTTAATGAGTAAACACCTGAAAAGAGAAACCAAAGTTAAAATATATAAAACACTTATAAGGCCGGTTGTACTGTACGCAGCGGAGACGTTGTGCCTGTCAAAGTATGAGGCGACAAAATTGAGAACTTTTGAAAGAAAAGTCCTTCGCTCTATTTTGGGACCGAAGCTAAATGAAAGCGGTGAATATCGAATATGGATGAATCACGAAATCCAAAAGGAAATGAAAGGAGAGGACATAGTGAAATTTGCAAAGTCACAAAGAATAAGATGGCTGGGACACATTTTGCGTAGTGAAGAGAGCTCCGCATTGAGAAGTATAACGACATGGAGACCAGCGGAGGATCGAAACCGAGGAAGACCAAGAATAAGATGGTACGATCAGGTAGTGAACGACTTAATGACAATGAAGGTAAAGAACTGGAGGGTAAAGGTTCAAGATAGGAAATGCTGGAGAGATATTGCAAAAGACGCCGCTTCACATCCAGGACTGTAGAAACACAAGAAATGGAATAATTTTTATGAATTGTAAATATTTAATTAGAATGAATTGTATATAGAGTAACATGTATAAAGTAACATGGGGCTTAATCCTCCCCTTTAATCGGATTTGTGATCCCTGGAAACGGGAAAGCAATATTCTTTTTGAATGTAATGCTATATGTATGTATGTATGTATCCGCCTGGATACAATTGCTTCAAGTTTAGACGATTTCAATGAAATACAAGATCAAATTGAAGAATTTGATCCAAGTGAATTTTCGGATTCACATGAATTCGAACGTGAAGAATTCTAAAATAAATATTTTTCGCTAAAAGCCAAGGCACTCTCTATTCTAAAGAACGCGGATTTACAAACAAACGATTCGGACAGTGAAAGCATTCACACTGTAAATAGTAATCATTCCTCCGTTGCAAACATGCGACGAACAAGTAATTTAAATCATATTAAACTTCCTACTTTGTCTTTACCTAAATTTTCTGGTGAATACGATCAATGGATGAATTTTTACGATACATTTAAATCACTCATCAATGAAAATTTCTCATTAAACGATATTCAAAAATTCCATTATTTGCGTTCAACCCCACAGGCGAAGCAGCTTCAGTAATTCATTCGCTAGAGGTTTCTTCGGAAAATTATGAAATAGCGTGGGAACTTCTCAAAACTCGTTTTGAAAACAAATCTCTTTTAATTCACAACCACGTGAAGGCCCTCTTTGAATTAGAAAACATAAGCAAAGAATCGCATGCAGCTTTGCAAAAATTACTCAATAATACTCAAAAGCACTTACGTGTACTTAATACGCTTCAACAACCCTCATGGGACACAACAATCATTTATTTGACTACCACAAAATTTGATCCCATCACCAAACGGGAATGGAATAAAATGAGATCTGAAATAACAGACCTTCCTACGGTAGAAGAAATGATAAGTTTCCTGACAAAAAAATGTCAATTATTGGAAACACTACAAATTGGTCAAGGTCATATATTAAATGAAAAATCAAGCACGCGAGTAGCTCATATAGCAATTCAAAAACTTTCTTGTAAATTTTGTAAAGAAGAACATCAAATTTATTTATGTCAAAATATATAAGAAACGTTTTTAAAAATTTATGTAGTAGTTTATTTTAATAGTACCTGCCTATTATTTATTTTTTTTAGTCTTTGTATTTGTCAACTTTGGGTGGCAAAACATTGAAAACTGCTACAAATACGGTTTTAAAATATCTGCTTACCGATAACGTCAGTATAGCCAGTATAGTTTTTATGGCAAACGTTTAAATAAAAAACCTTTTAGCCAACTTCTGCTTAAAAACGTCGTTATTAGTAAGTTTTTCTTTTTGTGTAAGTTCTGACATGTTCCAGATGTAATTACAATTAATATTTTTGCAGATGCGGTTAAATTACATTCCCCCAACGCAACTGAAAAAGAAATAGAAGACGCTGTCAAGGAGTGGCTGAAGCATGCACCACAAAGATTGAATAATAAAAAGTCGGAAAATTTCAATCTTACATTATAAGATATTTTTTGCTTTTCTTTTTTTTTTACTTATTTTAAGATATTTTTTTGCTTTTCTTTTTTTTTACTATACTTTAAGATAGTTTTTGCTTTTCCTTTTTATTTTATATTATCTATATATTTTATCTGATTCATTATTATTTGTACATACAAAAAATGAAGAGAAACCGAAATGTATTAATTGGTCGGAGGCAGATATATAGAAGAGTGGCTGAGGAAATGCACAATATTTTAGATCCAGCTACAGTAATGCCTATTAATAATGCCTCTGACACAATCGAAAATAATTTTGATTCTAATATTCATGAAAATAATTTTTATTCTGTTCATGATAATAATAGTTCAGAAAGTGATTGCAATTCACAAGGATTAGTATTTCCAATTACTATTAATCATTTATCATCATCAGAATGTGTTGATGAGAATTCTCAAAAATTGTCAATTGTATCTTGGATTAGATATTGGGCTACCAAACATAACCTAACACGATGTGCACTTAATGAATTGTTACAGTTTTTATCTCAACACTTGCCTTATGAAAACTTGCCAATAGATAGCCGAAAATTATTAAAAACTCCTAAATTAATACCTATAGATAAATTAAGTAATGGCGATTATTCTCATATAGGATTAGAAACTAGTTTGCGGCAAACTTTATCGATGTTTAATCAGGAAATTAATGATCGACAACTTTTAATTTCTTTTAATATCGATGGACTTCCTTTATTTCACAGTTCTAATATTCAGTTGTGGCCAATTTTAGGCCAAATTAAAAATTTCAAATCTTCACCATTTGTAATTGGTGTATTTTGTGGAACCTCAAAACCGAAACCTTTATCTCAATACTTACAAAAATTTTTAGATGAACTTCAATACCTAATATCAGAAGGATTTAATTTTAATGGAAATCTGTATCATGTCAAGATTCATAGTTTTGTGTGCGATGCTCCTGCAAGAGCATATGTGAAATGTACAAAGACGCATGGAGGTTACTCCTCTTGCGACAAATGTATTAATGTGGGTGAATATCATGGTCGAGTCATATTTGATAATAATATTTCTGAAAAACGTACTAATGAAACATTTCGTGCTCAGCTAGATTCAGATCACCATATAGGCGATTCACCTTTATTAAGACTTGAATTTGATCTTGTGAGTGACTTCCCGATAGATTATATGCATTGTGTATGTCTTGGTGTGATGCGTAAACTGTTAAATACTTGGCTAAGTGGCTCTTTAAAAGTAAGATTAGGTCATCGTTTTGTAGAACAAATTAGTAATCGATTAATTTCATTAAAGAAATATATTCCTAAAGAATTTAACAGAAAACCGCGAGCTTTATCTGAAATGGCCAGATGGAAGGCGACAGAATTCAGAACTTTCTTATTGTATTTAGGTCCTATTGTTCTAAAAGATATTGTAGATGTTGCTATATACGAAAATTTTTTGCTTTTACATTCGGCAATGACAATTTTAGTATCTCAAAAATATACCTCTGATTATTTACATTTAGCTAAAGAATTGTTAATTATATTCGTTACGCATTGTAAAGAATTATATGGTATCGAATTTCTTGTTTACAATGTGCATTTGTTGACTCATATTAGCGAAGATGTAGAAAAATATGGCCCATTGGATCGATTTTCAGCATTTCCTTTTGAAAATTATTTAGGCCATTTAAAAAAATTTAGTGCACTCCCCGAACAAAGTTCTTCAACAAATTTTTAATCGACTTCAAGAAATTTCATTTTCTATTTTATCCAAAAATTTCCAAGTAGAAATCAAAATATCGCCAACATTTGAGCATAAACTAGGCCCCCTACCCAATGATGAACATGTTTACAAACAATTTAATAAACTGAATTTTGATAACGTTGAATTTTCAATTTTTTCACTTTCACCAGCTGATTCTTATTGCATAATTGAAAATAATGTTATTCAAATACACAATATATTACTTGACGCACAAAATAATATTCTTATTCTTGGCAAGAAAATGTTACATACTCATTCTCAGTCCTCATTTTTTAGCTATCCAGTAGAATCAAAAATATTCAATATAAAAGTTTTAAAGAATCCGGAATCACAATCATTGCAAATCTGGTGGGTTCATAATACGGTAGTCAAATGTCTTCTATTTCCAGTTAAAGACTTTTTTATATCATATCCTTTAATTCATTCTGTTTAATTTTACTTAGTTTTAGTTTTTTAAATACCTTGAACAATTATTATTTTAATTTTGCTTTATTTAATAGAATTTTTTTATAAAACTAAATTTTTTTATTGAAAGTTTAAAACCGGTAATTCTGCTAATGTAACATTGATGGATTTTAGGCAATTGTTTAATAATAATTGGATATTTCCAACAAATAAAACAAACAATATCCATTAATTTGATAGTAGCAGCATTATCCATTTCCTTAATATTTTCAGATAATTACCTGTGCATAATGGGAAGGTTAGCTACTATGATAATTTAAAATCCTAGGTAGCCCGCAGTTGGGTGCCACCTAAAAGTTAAAATTATACTAGTAGAAATTTCTGGTTGTGAATTAATAAGCTGGATATATTACGTCACTGGTAAGTATAATAATTCGTCAATGGGACGTATAAAATTACGTCCACAGGACGTCTGAAATTACGTCCACAAGAAATCTAAAATTACGTGTTTATGACGTCCATTATTGTTTTAGAAGACGTTCATGGGACGTCTTTGGTGACGTCCTAAAATGACGTCCCTGGGCTGTGACATTAACCCGTAACTTTTACGTCACCGGTACGACATTTCTTTGGTCATATGACGTAATTACTGACCAATTATCAACGACAATATGACGTAACCATGTCAACTGGGATAGCTATATCGGTTAATCGCGCTTTTCGCAAGAAAAGCTATTCGCGATCTTTTTTTTTGTATTTGTCAAATTGTAACGTTGTTTCAGGTTTTAATGTTTCAGAGAAGCCAAAAATATAATTATTCCATTTATTCGATTTGTTATACAACTTCATTATTCCGTTAAAAATAATTAAGTACGTCTCTGTATCCTGATTTAGATATTGAAAAAGCATTGTACATTTATAAAAATAAATACGTAAATTCAGCAACATTGCAGTCTTGGAATTATTAGTTCATTCTTGCGTCATACTGTAGGGGCTTCCCACGCCTGCAATACCGAAAAACCCTGACTTTGCTAAATTAATAACCCAACAGTTGAGGTATAAAACCCCTGACCATAGGCAACCCATAATTCCCCTTTCTCGTTAGCCAATAGAAACATTTGTCGTTACATTTGAAATTTATCCTGAAATTGTGCAATCGGGAATCTTCAAATTTGTACATTACAACCTGTAGATTGATTTTTTACATATCTCCACGTCTGACGGCGGATATTAAAGTAAATTTGTAATCACAAATTCAGTTGAACTCATATTTTGTATTCCGGTTGAATCGATAGTGACGATCGTTTAAAAATACGGCAATCAATAAAAATTCAAGTTGAATGCGGGAAAAATAAAGTTGTGATTCAAGATTCGAGTTGTTTATCGAGTGGACAAGTATTTTGTTAGTAACGTCTCGTTTTACGAATAAACTCCTAAAAATATTAAGAGGAGGATTTTAACGCCCACTACGAGAAGGATCGACAACCGATCAATTCTGTATGAATTCCACTCCCTCGGGAGGATATTTTACACAAGAATTTCGAGCATTCATGATCAGGACCAGTTGCCAACTTCGTCATTAAAAGATTCCATCAATTTGGAAATAAGCTTTGAACTCTCATACAGCAGTCCCAGGATTACAACCGTGAGTAAATTGTACAGTTTTGTTTATGTTCTTTTTTTTGTGTTATACGGTGTGCAGTTTAATCTTAAACATTACGTGCTATTATTTTTAACCCGATTGAAAAACTATTTCATTTATATATTTTTGTATTTGGCGGAATTAAATAGTCAATTCATTTTGCTGCATGGACATTATTTATGTAATAACTTTTTGTAAATTAATTTTAAGAATTTAAACTTGACTATCATTCATATAATATATATTTTTATATTCACGGAATTCCGGTAGAATCTCAATTAGCTTATTCTAGTGTACCTATTTTGTTGACAAAAGTTTATCACCCAATTTGGATAACTGTAACGTAATTTATTCTTTTTTTTGTATTATATGGTTTCCTTATATGCACTTGCGTTTTTTTTTGTTGTTAACGATTGTTTTCAGACACGGAATCCGATTTGTGAGGGACTGGTGTGTGAGGTGTTCCCAGCGAACGATTATTGCCTAATTTCCAAGCGCGGTAAGAAAATAGGTAGTGTTCCACTACGCACCCCTTATTGACCGTGCTTGTGGATCCCGACTTGTAGTGGTGGCGCCCAGAAAATTGTTTTATTCACCTATTTTGACGACCCCCAAAATCACAGTTGACCCACCCCTCCCGTTGAACTAGCCAGGGCAACTTTCTGTTCACACAGGGGGTGGTCGTAGCGACGAAACAACGTGTAACAAAATACTTAGTGATTTATCTTAATTTGGCGCTTTTTGTTGGATTGTTTAATAAATATTGTTATTGCGGTACTATCCAAGTGTATGTTCTGGCATTCCTTCCGCCGTGTGAATTTGTGTATTGCGCTACTGTTCGTGATTCGGGTAGCAGATCCCATTGAGAGGTTATTTGATAATCACGTCCCAGATAACAGAGTGACGTCGTAATGACGACATAAATTGGTCATCATTCGTCGGCGACGTCATATGACCTATCAATGACGTCATGGGTACGTTGGTAAAATGACCAAATATTGTCGTCGTTATTTCTGACGTCTTTTGACGTTATTTTTGGATTAGAATAATCACCAAAAAGAAAAAAAATATTTTTAAGTTCAAGCCGTTCTGCATATCAATTTTTAAGTAGTACCGGTCATCAATGGTAGTACCTATCGTGATACCTACGTAATGTTGGCTCAGTCGCATATTGAAGCATAATTATGTCGCAATATTATTACGTCCTATATAATATATACTTATATTTATTGGTTGCTACATATTATTATAATAATTATAATAACGACCTACCGGAAATTCAAGAATAGAACACTTGATTTTTTAAACGCGCCGTAAAAGAATGGGCGTCGCGTATGTTCGTTCATCGTTGGTGCTCGTCGAGTCACTCACGTTGTGCGCACGATGTTGTGCGTGTGGTGTAGTGCGGTTCTCTGCTGTTTGTGCGAGTTTTGTTCCCTTGTTCCCGCCATAAATCTCTTCTTCTTGCATCTACTCAACGTATTTACCAAATGTTAGGAACCATTTAACCATAGTCGACACCTTAAGAATAGTTAGTCGCCCTGATGACGTATTTCTCTAAGTTCATGGATAATTAAAATTAGGGGCGACATAAAAATAAGACCAGACCAGCTACGGCATCCGACACATAAAGACCTCTTTTAAAAGTTACCTTTATATGTAAAATACAGAATAAACTCTTTGTGCAGAAATTGTGTTTTCAATTATATTACCCCTTTAATCGTAAAATCTCAGAAGTGGGATCATTCAATTAGAAAAATGAACGATTTTAATAGTGATAGTGACGGTGAAATAAACAATGATCTCGCTAGTGATCGTGAAAGTGATCCTGGAAATTTCAAGCGTGCTACTAAAATAAAAGGAAGAAAGAAAAGACTAATACTTAATCAAAGATCAACTGAATTTTCGGGAGAATCGCAATTCCCGAAAAAACAAAAACAAAGCGACGACATCGAGTCATTAGTGGCAAGGAAAGTGGCCTAAATTTTGTCTCAACAACAAATGCCGACGATTCCAAATATTCACGGACCACCTCAATTAGTGAAAAACGATATTGTTAAGTACCAAGTAGTATACTTTGGTGTGTTTTGGGTTGCCGCGCGCAGTTCATTGAGCTTTAGACATTTTCTCACCGAATTGCGCATGAGCAGCATTATTATTATGCGTTTTGTTTTGAAGCGAGTGGTCAGGTTTAACGACCACAATAAATAAATATTTAATAAACCTAAGTGTCTTCTTTATTAAAATAAATCAAGAAAATCAAATATAGTCCAAACAGAAGAACATTGGTCCTTCCAACCGATTTGAATTGGTTTGTGAAAAAAAAAACGTGTTTTGTGAAATTCAACCACGAGGTCAAGGCGTGGTATGGTACAAGCGGCCTGGTTGGAATCCATTTTTACACGAGGCAAAGGAGCGTGGAACGGAAGAAATCTCCAGTGGTTCCTCAATCCAAAAGTATCCCATGAGTAAGAACCTTTACTTCCTATTGTTTATTTATACCTTCAATTTGAACTAAAAAGTCATTTTCGCGGTCGCGTACATATAAAGCATGGAGGGTTTAAGAAGGAGACGTGGGGTTATAAAGGGTCAGCTGACTCGTTTTAAAAGCTACTACAGCAAAATTAATTTAAATGAAATCTCAGAAAACGTTATCTCTGAATTAAATGAACGGGTAGAAAAGTCTCAACCCTGTTGGGCAGAATTCAATGAGCTGCAATCTCAAATTGAAGAAGCAGCAGAGTCCACTGAAGTCGAAGCTTCAGAACGGGAAAAATTTGAAAATGCATATTTTCGATTAATGGCAAACGTTAAAGTTTTATTAAACAAAGCAAAGTCCGACTCCAGCAATGACTTGAGTCGAAACGCGGCCGAGGTCAATTACAGAAGGGGTGCGGTTAAGCTCCCAGTTATTAAGGACGGAATCCCTTTTTATTTGCTGCAAAGTGCTGGCACCTAGTTAACGATAGAAAATTTTTACAACATTGCTATTTGTAACTACAGTGATGCTAATTTACCGATGGGGGTTAATGAATAATGATTGTAATGTAACAACGAATTGGTGCATTATATTATATCTGACGAATTTTTCAATTCTCTTGATAATGTCATCAGAATCAGTGGCGGATCGTACATAAAATTTCAGTAAATGAAAATTGTTTTACAATGAGATAGTTAATTTATTATACAGTATTTATTAATATGTTATATTAAAACAAATTGGGAATTCTACAATAAATGATGGTTTACAAAATTATTCATCCACTACTGAAAACAAACTAATTATTGCAATATTTATATATTTTTTTTATGGATATAACATACGAGTCTAAAATAGCTGGACGGAATTCAAAGTTATATTAAGAGGGAAGTTTACTGAAAAAGAAGTTAGATTTAGAATAGAAATCTTTGGTAGTAGCAGTGGCGTAGCTAAGATTTTTGGGCCCGACAGCAAAATGTCGTAGGAAAGCTCTATATAAATATTAAATTAATAAATTTAATTTACATAAAGTTTACATATTTATTGACAATTTTGTATAAAATTAGTAAACATGTAAAACAAAATAACACTTCAACGTCTAAAATACTTCTCACAGATATTGACAATTTAAATTTTTTAACTGAATATTAAAAATATCGTTTTTTCATGGGAAAATATAATTTACCCTTAAATATTTATTTTTCCTGAAATTATTTTCTTAATATTATAATATTAGTAATAATAATTATTATTAAATTTTCCTGACTACATAAAAGCAATTTCTATAATATCATTAACATTTTTCCAAGTGCGGTTAAACTTATTGGTGGTAGCAGTGGCGTGCCGTGCCATATATGTTAGAGGGGGGGGGGGCAAAACATTCTTAGGGACGCAAATATGTACCTATAGAATACAAATAAATAACAAATAAAACATGAAAACCGCTCTAAAATTCACTATTTGAGAGAAATTCGAAAAAAAATTGACGGTTGTTTTGTTAAGTAAAACTCACAGGCTTCTCCTCCAATCTGCCGTGTGTAGACAATCACTAGGTGACAATTTTGTTAATTGAATTTAAAGAAAATATTCATGAAAATTTTTGAAAAACTACCGGGTTTCCCGCAGATTTTATTTTTTTATGTATACTATAGCCTATTTACTACCCCTTTTAAAAAAAAAATGTCGAAATCTGAGATCGTAGATTACTACCGGACCCCGTTTTACAAAGTGTTTTGCTTGGGGCGCTAAGGCATGCTGCCCTCTGAACAGGGGAGGGAGAGGTTCGAACTCCCCTAGCTACCACGTGGCACGCCACTGGATGGTATTGGAATTGGATCATATGGATGTTTTGATTCATTACACTCAGGCCAAAAAATTCACTTTATTCCCGAGGTGCATATACTGTTTTTTGCAATTGCGGGAGGTAAAGTACTCACTTTACACTTCACAAATTCAAAAATGTATTCGACTCTTTACAGTTACAAGAATATTTTTAAATTTTAGATTTAGTATTTATATAATTATTATTTAATTTAATCTCTTTAAAAAAATTTACCATTCATAATCTGGTAAAATTGCTGGACTTTCCAGATTCAAGATTCAAAAAGTGTATTCAATTTAATCTGTTTAAAAATTGTAAGCATAATTACTATTTACCTGAACATTTAAAGAAGACAAGACAAGAACAAGAAAAAGCAAGACAAGATTGCCAACACTAGTTGGAGTTCCTGCATTGGTTGATTTTAAGACCATGAAGTCCCGGATAAAATCCGGTTAAGAATTAGCGGATTTTGGAAAAATGTTTGCGATTAATAATTTATTACGGTGAAGTTAACATTCATGTTAATTTAAACAATAAATAAAAGTAATACACCTTTTACACTTTTTTTTCATCCGTGTGACTTTTTTAACAGTCACCATCCCAAAATTTTTAATCGTTCAGCTAAAAACATGTTCGTTCTCAAAAAGAGATTTGACCTATAGTTCAATCCTATAAAGTAATTAATAAATAGTAAGGGTATGAGGAATACTGTAGAATTTTAATATTTGAAATATTAAATTAACCAGACTATCTCCATCTGACGTCATAACTAACCTGTGCACCAATCACCAGATCTCATTTCAAAAATGTAGTCCAAGCAGATTTCAATTAATAACCGCGTAATTTGCAAAATTGCTCGAACTGTTTCCATACGGATACTTTGGACTTTTTGGTGTTTAGTGGAATAAATAAATTAACGGCGGCGTCAATTTCACTAAGAAAAATCGTGAAAAAGCGACCGGATATTTTAATGTTATGATTACGTTCAAAACCTTTCGAAAACCTTAAAAATTATTTTTCGGCATAACGCAACTAGCTCTAATATTTGGGGGGGGGGGGCTAAAATGAGGACCTTTTTTTTGCTTAACAAAATTAAATAATAAATATGGAATTATAGGAACCCCTGACAATCAGTTGAAAAAGAAACCGTTCATGTTTTTAGAGTAGTCCATTTATTTTGAGGGGGCTAATTTAAATTTAGTTGCGCCTATCTTTTCGATAACGAATTTGCAAAAATTTGAATTCTATTGTTTAGGTTGCTATACTAAACAAAAACAAGTAATAACGAATGGTAACTAGACATTTGTAATATTTAATAAACAAAACTATAACCGACACTCTTTTCATATTGATAAAAAACAAAATAATGTAATGTAAAATAAAGCAAATTTGACGTTCATCGGGAGATAGTCCACGGAATTTCCCTTTTGCACAGAATATTATCCTATCATTATTTGTTCTCTTTGAGAAAAATCTCTTTGAGATTTGAAAACAATCGTCCCGACTCGCAGAATAATCGAACAAAATGATCGATAATATCAATGATAATATTCTACGAACATGGGAAATTATTATATGAAAACAACGCCATCAATAAAAGTATAGTTGAACTATTATAGTGAAATTTCCAATTCGCCCTTATGCAACCTATTTGCCACATATCTACGTATAAACTAGTTTAAGCATTACAATTTTACTAGGTACTTTGCAAATTCCGTATTTCACGATTATTGCTGAAATTATAATGAATTTTTTGAAATAGTGTTAATGTAAATTGAAGTAAATTTTCTTCTGATTCTGATGAATATAATTGTTATATAAGTTAACCAACTTAACAAAGCTAAACCTTTAAATATCAACCATGCTTCAAAATGCATCTTTTTGTGTACCTTCAAAATTTTGTTATAAATAGCACTAGTTACTTCCACTTGGTTAACGCCAAGAAAAGGTGAAGTATTTTGGCCTCCATATAAAAAGCAGGACCTATATAATAAGGCATTAAAAAGAGCTGAAAAACCTGAAGAAACCTGGATTTTATACAAGATTTCACGCATTCTTTTTGACTGTGGTAAGTAGAGTAAACTAATTTTTTCTTTCTTTAATTATTTTATGAAATTAAGACATCAAAAATAATACATTTTTTTCTAGATAATTTTGATAAAGCAAAAAAAAAGTTGAAGTTAGCTGAATTGACATCTGACTTACAAACCGAGTTTGAAAACGATAAGCAAAATAAAAGAAAACGTGGCATTCCACGACGTTTAAATAATGAAAGTGATTTTAACGACGATTCTTCAATAAGTAACGACGAGAGCCAACCAAAGACAAAACGAATCACTAAAGAAAACTTTACTCTGCTTCGGCCATCACCTATTGTAGCACCATCAACATTGTTTGTGACAAATTCAACACCGCATATGTCAAAGCGTAAAGAGGAGTTACTATATTCAACGAACTCATTCGTTCAAAGAACCCCAACAGTAGACTCAAATATTTTAAATACACCAGGTAAAGTTAAAATTACTTTATGGGTTCTCCGATCTCTTCTTTTCTTGCTGATATTTACTTGGATTATTGGGAAGACAATCTATTTAAAACTAATTCAATTTTAATTAAAAACGTTAATTATTGGTATCGATATGTTGATGACATTTTGTGTTTATGGACTGGAACTACCCGACAATTGGACAATTTTTTAGAAATAATAAATTCCTTAGATCCTCACATTCGCTTCACAAACGAAATTGGAACTAATAACTCAATAAATTACTTAGACCTAGAAATTTCCATCAATGATAGTCACATGCACGAATTTAATATATTCAGAAAGCCTACATACACCGACTCATTAATCCACGCAAGTTCTCACCATCCATGGACATATAAGTTAGCTGCATTCAGATGCATGATATATAGAGCCTTAACTATACCTATGAAAGACACATTTTTTAAAATAGAACTAAACACTATTCAGCATATCGCTCATAACAACGGATACAATCATAAAACTATCGATTCATTGTTTCATAAAATTAAATCTAAACTTTTTGTTAAAAGAATTTGTAACCTCAACCAAATTAGAGATAAACCAAAAAGATGGATTTCATTGCCTTACCTAGGAGAACTATCTGAAAACTTAGCCAATTTAATGAAGAATGATACTACCCATGTGTCCTTAATTTGGGATCATTATAAAATTATTTGCGGTGGCCATGACACCTTGTTCCTTTATAATTAACATCTATCCAGCATCTCGTACGATTTTACGTCCTCTCATTGGTTGACTTGAATAATTAACGCGTAGAAGTACTTAAACACTGCATTATCGGTGCATGATCTCTAATGCATGGGCAGTGATTAACCAACTACCATTGGCAACGTAGGTACGCATTATGTGGAATTAAAACAATTAAGTTGTGTAATAGCCCTTTCAATGATTGCCATTGCCAGTCAAGTTTTGAGTATTTTGATTAAAGAAGATCGGAATGTAGCAAAGTAGTGTCTCGTGAAGTTTATTTAACGAAATAAGAGTCCAGCAAGCAAACCGTGTATTTCCTGTGTGAAGTTAACGAATTGCATTTGATGCCATTACGAAATATTAACCCATGGTGGGGATTAAATAGTGAAACACACGTATTAGGTTGTGCTTAAGTTGGAGAAGATTTATTAGAAATCTATTATCTTTATTGAGGAATCAACTTATTATCGTTCCACCTTACATCGCGCAAGACGCCTGTAGTGACTAGAGGTACAAGAGCCACTGCCTGAGGTGTGGCATTGGGGTTGAGGTTAGGTATAGAGATATGTAATAGACGAAATAAAGATATATTAAATTAGTACAACGCCTACATGCCACATCTCGCTGCATCCCGTTATCAAACCCCACGGTAATTTTTCGTGACGCAGAGAATTCCAGTCGACAGTGCCGTACCCAGGCTTATGTAAATTGTTAATGCGAGTACCTTATAGTTACTGTTGCTTATGTGTACCGAATGAATTTTATTATAGTTAATCATAAATATTTCTTAACGTTACGATTTCGAGTGAATTATTGATTAAAATAAGTGTAATTATTATTACGTCAAAATTTTTCCCCTTTTCAAATTCTATTGTAAATGTTCAGTACTTGTAAATATCTTTGTGAAACCTGTCGAAATTTTCTTACCGCTAATATTAAATTTTGATTTTGTCCCGTTTTCGATTAAAAATTGTGATCATTTATTTTATGTGTTTTTTTTGTGTTGTACTACTAATTTTAATGTCAGCCAAAAGTGTAAGGGGCGGAGCTGTCGCCAGAATTCTCTGGAATAAGATCTATCTTGAGGTAGGTTTTCATGTTCCGTTATTGCACGGGGGCCCTTGTTACAGAGGCATTTAAGAATAACGGTGGCGCCCTTTTAAAACAATTCCAATTTTGATTTTTTTTGTAACGTACCCTCTGGTTTTTCGGTGGACCCACCCCAACTGAGCTAAGCCGGCAACCTAATACCTGTGGAGGGTATCGTTTGCCACTTTGACGTGTAACACATTGCTACATTATTGTGGTAGTGCTTGAATTAGACCACGAAGATTACGAAGAGAATTTACCTATCGATATAGAAATTAATCACGGACAACAGTTTTTCATAACTAATATTATCAGGATTAGGCACAATATTTGTGGCTCAGTATGGAAAAAGCTGGACAAGAAGAAAGGAAGGAAGCTATAAGATGAAACTACATCAATGAAGATCAAATTCCGTGGATAACTACATTTGTCGATGGAGGTTGGGGTAAGAGAACCTACGGTCATAATTTTATGATGCTAAATCTGGAGTGGTAAGTGTATTAAGACGTTGTTTACATATTATATATTGTTATATTGTTTTAGAATTCTTTTAGCTTTTACTATTTATATATTTCTCTTTTTTTGTTGTAGGCTGTTATTATCGGTCATTATACGAAAAAAGTACTTTTGTGGGTGTCAGAAATAAATATTGTTCTGTATGCGCAAAAGCTTCAAAAACAGGCACCGAAGTTTCAAAATATATTTGTTTTAAGAACTGGAAAGGATGTTTAACGATCATGGAAGCTGATATTTTTGTGGAAGGTTTCAGATTTATCGATGATATGCAAAACGTTCGATATAATCAATTTGTTTGAGATGGGGATTCGAGTGTTTATGTCGGACTTAGGGAAGGTGTTCTCTACGGCAGATCTATAACAAAAGGGGAATGCACAAACCATCTGGCTAAAAATTATGGAAAGGTGTTATATAGTCTTGCAAATTATATCAAGTTTTCAAAAGCTACAAGAAAATTTTGTGGTCCGAAGTTTCTAGGTAAAGAGTCAGGCAGAACTTTACTCACCGTATACCCTAATCTAAAGATCCTAATATGTATTGTAAATATCATAATCAATCTAGCGAATCGAAAATATCATAAATATCATGTTGATGAATTACGAGTAATTTTACGAAATGGCCCATGTCACGCTTTTGGGAAGCATGAAAATTGCAAAGATTATTTTTTCAAAAATGATAAAAGTGAAACAGATAATACGGAATATTTCAAAGGGACTGATTTGTGGCATCACCTATATGCATGTATCTGCTGTAGAAGTTGTTGCAAAAAAGCCCCTTAAATAATATTCAATAAAAGCAACATTTACTATGAGAATTTTATGATTGTTTCGAGATTTAATTCTGGAAAACGGTTAAATTTAATTTCCAGAGGATATTTTCACAATCGGTGTAATTTAGCTGTATTGCGCTACAACACAGGAGTTAAATAGCATATATGTAAGTCCATGGAAGAACTTTCATAGTAAATATTAAAAACAGTAAAATATAACCATCCATTGAAAGAAAAACATCTTTAGGGTCGAGTCCTGGTAAAATTACCAAAAAATATATAGACAAGGTATTTAAGAGTAGCGACCAGCGGAAAGCTCGTAGACAGTCATTTTCAGGGGGAAATGAAAGGAAGAAGAATAATAATATAAACATCAAATACACCTCTGATAAAATTTATGGCCCATATGCAGATGATGTAGAGTTATATAGAGGGACAAGATCTTCATAGAGAATGTGAAAGAATTTTACAATCATTCCAAGTAATATATTATTATTATACATATTATACATATACTACGCCAAGTATGTCAATCAACCATTAATCAAATTCTGTTTGGTAAAATTGTTAGAAAACAACCGCACACATCATGCCATGGTTTTGAAAAAGCATCTTTGTATTCTTCTGATATTGATACTGAAGATATTAAATTTGGAAAAGTGAATGAAAAAATTGCTATTTCTTTATTCGAAAAGAAGCAAGGTGTGCTTGTAGAGCCTAGCAGTTTACATATTTTTGATCTAACTGACCAGTTGCAATAAGTATTAATAACAATTTTACAGGATTAATTGGTATAACTTCCTTGGTCGAGGTAAAATGTGTAACTTCTGTTTCTCGAAAAAATATATCTCATGAAGAGGCTACAAAAGTATCAAAAGTTTTTTTTTTAAATGGTAGACGGTGAACGTCATGTTGAAATAAAGTCATTTGTATTATAGTCCGGGAGGCAGAGACAGAAAAAGTGCACACATTTCTAAAAAGCTAATTTTTTTTTAAATCAATGTTTATACCATGTAAATCCGGAAAGTCACAGTCTACCAAGCTTTCACCGCTGCGAACATTAATAAACAAATTTTAAACCTGTAAAAAATAATGTGTAAATGCCTTATTCCTACAAGGCTGAAACTTTTTAGAGTGACCAAGAATACGTAAAAATACAGGAAATTGACAGTCTACCACCTCGGAAGTGCTGCCATCTAGAGTCTACCACCTACGCAAGGTGTTAAAAAAATAATTTGTTCTACTTAAATCTACAAGGCTGGAAATTTTTTCCCAAATAGTTTAGTTTATAAAAGAACAAAAAAATAGTCTACCGATCATCTAATGTTGTTAAAGCCTTGGTAGACGCAATGGAATGTAAGATCTCCCGAGGTCGGCCGCTACGCTAATCCACTATAAATGGCTCTGAATAAATGTTAAATTATAATCTACATAGCTGATTTTCAGTCTACAAGTAGTTTACGTGAATTATTGTTAAATAGACGTCGTTGAACTACTTTCGATACATGATGGCTAGGCGCAGGAAGATCATTAAGGCACGGATGTAAAATTTTTATTGAGTGGTCTTCAATTTACTGTATACCTATACATATCTGAAACGGTGCAACGAAATAGAAAAATGTATATAAACAAAGATGAAGAGAAAGAAATTTTGAATAAAAAATATCGGATAAGTATTGCTGTAAAAGCGATATTTACAGTGGCGCACAAAAATTAATATATTATTAAATTGAACATTTTAAAGCCGTTTTTTGTCATATAAGAATCGATTTTAGAACAAAACTTTATAGACATTTTTTGTTCTAAATTGTATTGTCTTCAATTCTGTTTATTAAAATTTTTTAATTTCGGTATGCCGTTTTTGTTTTATAGCGACTTAAACAAGGCTCTGTAAAATTCAAAAATTATTGTCATCTATATCTCGTAAATGGTGAGACAAAATAAAAAAATGTATAGGAACAAAAATGTAGAGAATGAAATTTACAAAAAAAATGTATATTCACTTTTTATTTCGTGGCACCGTTCTCGAAATATAGATGACAATATTTATTGTATTTTACAGAGTCTTGTTTAAGTCGCTATAAAACAAAAACAGCGCGACGAAATTAAAAAATGTATATAAACAAAATTGAAAGCAATGTAATTTACAACAAAATATATCTATGAAGTTTTGCTCTAAAATCGATTTTTATATGACATAAAACATCTTCAAAATGTACAAATTAAATTGCCACGCTTATTTCTGTGAGCCACTGTATACGAGAAAATAAGTATGTATTTAAAAGATGACTTAGTTGAGTATCTTTTAGTTAGTTGGGAAAGTAAAGAAATGGCACCATTTTTTGGTAATAAAATAGTTTACGTTAATTATAAAGAATGTTATTGTTGGCGCTCCTACTGCTAACATAATGTGAGTAAGAGAGGGTAGCGAGAAAGCACAGTCCACTATGTACGCTCGAGGCAGGAGCAATAGAAAATAAATTGGTTACAATTGATTATGAAGTTTTATTAAACAAGTTATAACCTATGGAAACATTTGGTCATTAGAGCCGAATTAGATTGGATAAAAAACTAACGTTAAATTGGAAAAACAAAAAATTTGGAAACAACGTTAAATTGGAAAAACAAAAAATTGGATAAACTGGATGTAATTAATAACGATAAATTGGATAACTGGATATAATTAACGATAAATTGGATAAACTGGATATAATTAATTAACGAAAAATTGGATACATTGGACAATAAAACATTACTGGAAATATTAAAATAAAACGCTATAAAAGTGGACCAAGCAAATTTTGATCAGGTTTAGAACATATACGTACGTTTTGTCAGCGGATATAGAAAAAATGTATCGGCAAATTCTGATTACGGAAAATGAAAGAGACTATCAAAGAATTGTATGGCGGGAAAATAAAGAAGAACCGTTGAAACATTATGCATTAAATACGGTGACATACGGTACGAAATCCGCACCATATTTGGCTATAAGATCTTTGCAGCAAACGGCATATGAACATCAAGATAAATATCTAGAAGCATCCAAAGTGATACTAAGAGATTTTTACGTTGACGACCTTCTTACAGGAACGCACTCTATTCAAGATGCAATTCAGTTGCATGAAGAAATAAAAATAATTTTAAAAGCGGCATGCTTTAATTTGCGAAAATGGGTATCGAATGACACTAAAATTGCATCAACCCCAGATGGTACAAAGACGGTTCTGCGAATAGGAACAAATGATGAAAAGGGTACCTTGGGATTAATTTGGGTACCCAAGTGTGATCAAATAAAATACACGGTTAATATTTCAAATACAACAAAGACAACAAAAAGAGAAATGTTATCGATAATAGCAGAAATATTTGACCCACTCGGGTTACTGGGGCCATGTATTATTATCGCAAAAATATTGTTGCAAGAATTATGGATTTGTAAATTGGATTGGGATGATTCGATACCAGAAATGGTGGAAAAGAGATGGACAACATTAAAATCTGATTTGATGAATGTGAACAGCATAGAAATTCCTAGATATATAGCATGTTCAAATTCGAATTATGATAAAATTGAGATGCATGCGTTTTCGGACGCATCGGAGGTAGCATATGGAGCTTGTGTGTATATAAGAACTATTGCAAAGGATGGTATAGTAACAGTAAATTTACTATGCGCCAAATCAAGAGTTGCACCTATCAAAAAACTAACAATACCTAGATTGGAGTTGTGCGGAGCACTATTATCAGCGCGATTGGTTGCAAGGGTAATAAAAATATTAAATATTGACTTGGATAAAATTACATACTGCTGTGATTCTACAATCGTCTTAAGTTGGCTACAAATTTCGCCTAACAATTTAAAAAATTTTGTAGCGCATCGAGTGGCGGAGATACAGGAAATTACTAAAATTGGAAAATGGTGTCACGTTAAAACGGCAGAAAATCCTGCAGACCTGATCTCCAGAGGTGTTTTGCCAAAGGAATTGGGTAAATCAATTTGGTGGAAGGGACCTTATTGGTTATCCTTGCATGATAGTTATTGGTTGATACGGGAATGTGGTGAAAAATGCGACGATATACCAGAGATAAAAAATACAAATGCCAAGGCTTATATCGGTCAAACTGAAAGTGATGTATTTCCATTTAGTTATACATCCTCATGGGTTAGATTACAAAGAGTAACGGCATGGTGTTTACGATTCTACAAAAATTGTAAAAATAAAAGTAATAAACAAACGGGAAACTTAACGACACTTGAATTGGATTCGGCAATGAAACAGTTGGTAAAATTGTCACAAACTGAAACTTTTAAAAATGAATTGGAACATCTTAAAAAACAAAACTACAACGGAAAAGAGGTGAAGTTTATGCGTCTATCACCATTTTTAGATAGCGATAATCTTCTAAGAGTAGGGGGTAGGCTAAAGAATTCAATCTATAATTACAATAAAAGGCACCCTTTGTTGATTCAGGGGAAACATCCGTTAGCAAAATTAATTGTTGAACATGAACATGTAAAATTGTTACACGCAGGACCTCAACTATTGTTGGCGTCCGTAAGGGAAAGATATTGGCCCACAGGGGGACGGAAATTGGCAAGAGAAATTGTTCATAAATGCATGAAATGTTTTAAGGTCAAACCAGCAGAATTGACACAAATTATGGGAAATTTGCCAAGCGATAGATTAGTTAAGATGTATCCATTTTATGCTACCGGCATAGATTATGGAGGGCCATTTCTAATAAAAGAGCATAAAGGTAGAGGAGGTAAAATTATAAAATGCTACCTTTGTTTATTCGTTTGTTTTGCGACAAAGGCTATTCATTTGGAGCCAGTGACGGAACTAACAACAGAGGCGTTCGTAGCAACGTTTCGAAGATTCACTGCACGACGCGGTAAACCTTCTCGGGTGTATTCAGACAATGGCACTAATTATTAAATTCAGTAATTAGTAAAGATGAGATAGAGTGGCACTTTATTCCTGCTCGAAGCCCCCATTTTGGTGACCTGTGGGAGGCAGGGATAAAATCGGTAAAACATCACTTAAAACGAACAGTGGGTAATGCTTTAATAACTTTTGAGGAATTTTTGACCGTGCTTATACAGATTGAAGCGATTATAAATTCGCGTCCTTTATGTCCCATGTCATCCTCTCCTGATGATTATGAACCTCTAACTCCTTCACACTTCCTAATCGGGAGAAGCTCAACTGCAGTACCAAACCCAAGTGTTTTGGATATACCGATGAATCGGCTGTCAAGATTCCAGCATATGCAACAAATTGTGCAACATTTTTGGCAGCGTTGGTCGCGAGAATATGTGGTGGAATTGCAGCAGAAAACGAAATGGTTAAAAAGGCAAGAAAATGTGAAAATGAAACAGTTAGTTTTATTAAAGGAAGACAACGTACCTCCATTAAGATGGAAGATGGGAAGAATTGTGGCGACACATCCAGGGAATGGCGTTGTAAGAGTAGTGTCGGTAAAAACTAAAGTTCAAACAGTGAAACGCGCAATTACAAAGGTTTGTCCTTTGCCGGTAGTGGAAACAGAACAATAGTATTTAACAGCAATTTTGTTTAATTTTGTGTTCATTATAAATATGAAAAATTTCTGGGATTTAGAAACGATTGGAATCAACGATAAGGAAACGCAAAGAGATTTCACCAACGAATTTATGGAGAGTAAAATAATATTGAAAAATGACCGTTATGAGGCATCATTACCGTGGAAAATTGATTGTCCTTTACATAACAATTTCAATAATGCTCTAGCGCGAGTTAAAAATCTCACCTTTAAACTTTCAAAGGAAAGGAAATTAACAAAATACGATCAAGCAATACGTGAACTCATGGATAACGGAATCGCAGAAGAAGTAACAACTAAAAATTTACCAGTGAAGATGTATTACATGCCCCATCGACCAGTATATCGTGAAGACAAAACAACTTCAAAAATTCGGGTAGTGTTCGATGCGTCTGATCATTCACCAAATGTACCATCGTTAAATCAATTATTACATGCGGGTGAAAACTTGGTAAAGGACTTGATGTGCATTTTATTAAATTTTCGTATCGGAAAAATAGCAATTATAGCGGACATTGAAAAGGCATTTTTACAAATAAAATTAAGTGAACGCGATAAGGATTGTCATAGGTTTTTGTGGTATAAACATTCTATTAGTGAATCGGGTAAATTGCCACCACTGCAAGAGTATCGTATGACAAGAGTGACCTTTGGGGTAACCAGCAGTCCTTTCATATTGTCGGCCACCCTAAAGAAAATATTTTCTACGGAATTAACATATGTGGATACGGCATATCGTTTATCAAATTCGTTTTACGTAGATGATTTAATTTTAACCGTGCCTTCTTTGAACGATGCCGTTAAGTTTATATAACGAAAGTAAATCCATACTCAAAACGGCAAGTATGAATTTACGCAAATGGCATACAAATAATATCGAATTTCAAGATTATATTAAGCAGAACGAAATCGATAATAACGTGTCATTATGTCCAAAAATTCTAGGATTACATTGGGATGTAACAAACGATAACTTGTATTTGGATATGTCCTCGATAATTTCATTCCTTAATGAAAATACCAGCTGTACAAAACGAAACGTTTCTCGAGCTATAGGAAGAATTTATGACCCGTTATGCATAATAGGGCCATTTACGATAAAGGCAAAAATTTTGTTACAGTTGATCTGGAAATTAAAAATCGATTGGGATATTGAAATACCACACGAGTATAAAGTTACATGGGAAAAAAATTCTAAATTCGAGTTACATGTATTTAGTGACGTCAGTCAAACAGCGTACGGTGCTGTGGCGTATCTTCGCGAAATTTTTCAAGACAACGTGAGTGTAAAATTTTTGATCGCAAAAAATCGTGTCGCGCCACTAAAAGGAAATGACTCGATCGGATTAACACTACCTAAACTCGAATTAACGGCAGCCCTGTGCGCGTCTCGATTAAAGGTCCCTGGTTCGTTCCCTGGTTTCGGCACCATGAGAATAATTAAGTGCTTGTTCACAATGTACGTAAGACATAAAACGTACATAAGCGCAAAACGTAATTTGTACATAAAACCAACATAAGCCGTAAAATTGTTCACAATGTACGTAATAATTATGTCAACATACGCATGCGCAATCGACCAAAAATATTTTTAAATTCAAACTATTGAAAATAAAATTGCATCAAATTAATTATTTTGGCACTTATTTGCTTAAAATATAAGTTCACAATTCTAAATTAAATCAATAAATAACAAATAAACTTATTTTAAGGACTTTAATTGATAAAAATTATGTTATGTCAAATTAATTCAATTTGTACCCAAACACTACCAACTTCAAACCACAAATTTCACTTGAATATATAAGATTTACGTAAAACATACATAAACGAAATTTGAACATAAAAACTACGTAAACGTAAAAGCTCTGTAAGCACATTGTGAACATTGCATTGATTTTACATATGTTCAACTTTACGTCTTATGTATGTTTTATGTAGGTTTTACGTTTTACGTACATTGTGAACAAGCACTAATAAATCAACTCTTTAAGTAAATGCTTTATTTTCTGTATACAATATTAACTTCTAGATGGACTATTAAATAACAAAAAATGGTATAATTGATAAGAACTGAAAATATGAAATAATGTGCATATGCTAAGAACCGTTTCGACTTTCCGTTACCGCTTTTCAAACAAGACTACTTAACATACGCGCATCCCCTACTCGCTACCCTTACGCAACACTTGGCAATCCGTCCGCACGGTCGTTTAATATTATATTTTCCACATGTAGCTTCTAAGATAGTTTATAATATTTTATATTGTTAAACAGTTATTGTTTACAAATTTCAATAATGTTTGATTGTTTTGCGTGCGAAGAAAATTTTTTGAGTAACCACTTACTCTTAAGGCATTTAAAAGACGTTCACGGCGAATTAAGATTGTTTAGATGTAAAGAAGCAACATTCCAAAGAACCTTCTCAATATTTTGTAGTTTATCCCGGCATCGATTTCGTGATCATAAATTGGACAATAATTTTTCAAATGTACATCCTGACAATGTTATAAATATTTTTAACACCCTTGATCAGTCTACCGATTTCTTAAATATAAAGTAATAAATTCAAAATAAACAAAGTTAAATAAACTATAAATTAATATTTATTGTTTTTGTATTTGTATTTGTATATCAATTGTATTTACAATTGAAAGCTCAATAAATAATTCATTAATTAATTTATAGTTGATTTAACTTTGTTTATTTTGAATTTATTACTTTATAACATATGAAAAGTTACTAATATTACATTTATATGATTTCTTAAATATACTGTCATGTTTCAAACGACAAATCATTGGTCATCGGTTGCATTTCATTATTACTATTTTTTTGGTTGAATTTTGAAAGTCATCCTTTTATTTTCTGTCGAGGCCTCGTACTCAAATTTGATAATCATTTTTGAGAGGCGTTTGCGCGACTGCGAGAATGAAGGCAGTTGATAAAGTGCCAAGAAAGTGAAAGGTGTTTGAGATTGGAAAAAGGAAAAATTTGGAAGGTTCAGGGAATGTGTTGTGGTTCCTCAACAACAAAATTCATTTTTTTGAGAAGTCTTTGCTACCGTTGCATTCTAGTTGTTGCATTTTGGAAGTTATTTCTTGATTGATCTGGAACGCCTCTACTTCAGGGATTATTTCCTAATCCAGCTAAGTGAAATTTGGTTTATTAATTTTTTATTTTATAATAGGCGGAAATAACAGTAGTATTATTTCTGGAAAGGCGTTAAAATTTATCAGCTGCACATGCAAGGTATCAGCGGTGTATTATCACTATTTGCTTATTTGGAAAAATTAATTTTGGTTTAATATTTTTATGAGTAGTATGCAATTTTATTTTCAGTTTTCCTAAGTAGGACCAACAGTATTTTTATTTTAGTCTATATTTTTTTTGTATAATTGTAAGAGTATTAATTTTGTGGAATCGCAGTTTGAACCTACTACTGGGGTTGGGAGTTTGCTCCTGGCTGAGTTAGTCAAGGCAGGTTGCATATTTTTTTATATTTTGTTTATTCTTATAATTGATAAAAAATATCATTGCAATACATGAGTTTTCTGAATTGTCAGACTGATTCTGATGATAACGATGAAAATTATATTTATAATTTTCAACCTTTTTTTGGCGATTTCTTGGTTCCGGAAATTACTAAATGTACAACTCAAGTCATCACTGATTTTTCACTTTTATTGAATGAAATGCAAAGTGAACATACTAGATTTAAAGAATTTGAAAAGTATGGGACATTAGTACCGCCAGAGACGATTAAAATTGGTGAAAGAAGAGAATATAAAATACGAGATGACTACACTATTTACAAAATAATACATATAACTACGGACTTTGTTCCAATTCGTAAAGTTATTCAGAAATTTTTCGAGTTCGACGGGTTTCTAAATGAACCTTTAACATTTAAGAACTTAAAAACTAAACACTGATCAATTATCCAAAATTTCGTACAAGGGTCATTGTGGAATGAAACAGAAAAATTATTCGAAGACAAAATTGTACTACTATTGTTTTTATATTTTGACGAATATCAACCAAACAATCATCTCGGGAGTCATAAAGGGTTAATTAAATGCGGTGCATTATACATATGTATTGAGTCTTTACCGGATAAATATCGTTCGATATTAGAAAATATTTTTCTTTTACAATATTGTTTAATCCGTTAGATAAACACATACAGTATCGAAACAGATTATTTTTGATAGAGAAGCAAGCAATGAAATTTGCTACAAAAATATGTCTTAAAAATTTTGCTGTAAAATCTATGTTTATATGACAAAAAACGGCTTCAAAATGTTCAATGGAACATGGACGGATTAACACATGTCAAAAGAAAGGTTTTCCCCGGAGAATTGAAGCCATAAACAAACCAAGTTTTAAATACAGAACTTGTTACTTCGCCAAACTTATAAAAAATTTCTCCGGCTAGCTTCCTGGAGAATAAGACTGAAATAAAAGTGGGGGTTCAACATTTAACTAAAAATTTCGACTCTAGGAGTCGAAAAATTTGTTGGATGCCATTTATTTTTATCAAAAAGAATTCCGAAAGAAAATAAGAAAGATTCGGATTTGTAGGCTAATCACATTTACAAGCCGGCGGATCAGTGAAGAATTTCGGACGGCAAGAGTTTGCTTACGAAAAAAAAGGAAAATTCCATGAGGTATTGAACGGGAACCTATAGTTCTAAAGGGAACGCACAATAGGACAAAACGTCCGGGAGGTCTTTTAACGTGGATACCAAGGACGGAGAAAAGGGGACTAAAGAGATCGAGGACTAAAAATATATCGGGGACTACTAGATGTATGGGGACTAATATAATAAGGGGACAACAATAAGAGGAGGCCTTTTAACGTCGCTACCAAGGACGGGAAAAGAATAGCTGAAGCTGCGCGGGGGGTTCGATACTGAACGGAAGATAACAGAAGAGAAAAAAATTTCCAACCACGAAACTGAATGGAACACAGAGGACCGGGTCTCCTGGAATCCTAAGCTCATCCAGCGAATTGATCGGTACAATTTATTCCAGCAATTCGTATAGAAACGGAACAGGATCACATTTACAACTAAGTGTTATATCATTTTAATTTTTGAAGACACCCGGTAACTAACCTTTTAAAATTATATTTTTAATTACTAGTTTGGTCTTATTGTTTTTACCATTTAAGTTGTTTGTTCAAAAGTATTACATCAGTATGATCCAATTTTCTTAAGAATTTCTTGAAAAATAGAACCGAAAACAATAAATTTAATAGCTTTCGGCGTCAATAGTATTAAAAACATGATATTTTTGGGCTTAAGTATTGTTCATAGAAATTAGTCACAAATTTGTCGCAAGTTACGTATTCCAACATTTAAGATAAACCTTAAATCACATCAACCATATATGAAATTATACATCCCCATCGATAACATTTAGTTAGCATTGTAAATTGTAGGGTTAGTTCTTTGTCTCAATGTCAGAGACATATTATACACCGATATCCTACATATTCTAGATATCCATATTTTAATATTTTAAGTTCTTTTAATTTTAAGCACCTTTTGTGTGCGGTGCAGTTTTATATATAAGCATGTAAGAGAAAAGCATCGTCAGTGTTGTTTGACGACGATCTCGATGATTATATTTATGTTTAAATAAATTGCTTCTTTTTTAAAAATCCGAGTTTCCATTCTGGATGCATACTCGTATTTGGCGCAGTCGGTAGGATTGTCTTCACATTTTCCAAAAATTTTATCGACTGTTTATCGTGTAAAATTAGTGCAACGGTCGTTTCAACGTTAGGCAACACGAAAAAGATTCAAGAAAAGAAGCTTCCTCACAACCGTCGTCAACCACTCGCAACATCAAATAGGAGACCTGGAAACTACAGACACATCAGAAACTGTAAGTGCCAAATTTCCTATAATTCTCACTTTTTCCCAAACCCTCTGTATAAGGACTTAGGATAAATCGGAATTGCTATATATTTTAACCTACGTATAAGGATTAAAAAAGTAAATTAGGCTAGTTTTATTAAAAATTAAATCCAGAAATGAAAAAGAATTTTTCTTGCTTTTGAATTAAAATTATTTTTATTAGAAAAAAATTAATAACGAATTAAATTAAAAGTATTTTTATTAGAAAAGATTACTAACGAATTAAACTAAAATTATTTTTTAGAAAAGATTAATAACAATTAAATTGAAATTATTTTTTTAGGCTATACAGCCAATTCTAAAATTTAGTGAAAAAAAGTTAATTTCAGTCTGTGTACAATAGTATATAGTATAACATATAATATAGTATATAAACATAATAAACTATGTTTTACACAGAAATTTCTAAACTAACTCTTCGGAATGTTAACGTTACTCTTAAGTTTCAAATATTGTTGTTACTTCAGTTAAGCATAGTCATACTTAACCAATTTTAGCATACTTGAGATAAGAATTCTACTGCTGAAATTAACTTTTATTAGAAAAACTTGATTCAAGTATGTGCACATTTAAAAATGAGTTATTATACTTAATTTAACATTATACATTAGAAATTACTACTTATTAGTTATTATACTACGCTATATTATTATGTTATACATACAAACTCCAGAGTAAACCTTACATTGGTCATTAAAACATCAATATAATTTGGAGAATTCATTGAAAACAGAGACCCTAATGAAGTCAACGAAATTGTACTACCTCCCAAAAATAGAATTTGAGAAAACTGTGGCATTTATCAATAATCTTATTTTAATTCGGAATTTCTGAAACACAATGACTTAGCTGATGACTTAAAAGATGGTAATTTTAATTTTGTAAATTAATTTACATTTCGGAGTAGATTCTACAAAAATAATTTGTTTATTTTTTAGTCTTATAAAACAGAAAATGAATCTATTAAAAATTGTAGGTTGTTTTTATAAAAAATATTCTTCCAGCGACAATACTTTTGCTGTTGTTCAACATCATGAAATAATTTCATACGATCAACATTATCGTTCATATATCGTTGGAAATAAACAAAATTCTTATTCGATTTTAAGTATTTCGTTTTTAAATTCTCCACCAATTTATTGTTATAATCTTCCAGACGGGAAAAAAGTTTTTAGAAAATTTTTTTTTGATAATTATATTATATACTTTTTAGATATAATACAGTTTTTTATTAATATGGTTTATAATAATTGTTTTTAGCATGTAAAAATATTCTAAAATTTTAAATTCTCTACAATCATGTTAGCAAAATTAATCAGTAGTTTAAAGTTAAAATAAATGAACTTTGTTAAATTTTATAAATTTGCATCTGTGCAACTTTGAATTTCTTATTATCTAAAAGTCCGTGCCGCAAAAGAGTTGAAACTTAAATTGAGAATGGTCGTTTGTTCTTAATAATTGCATGCTTGTCTTGAGCATTTTATACTGATGTACACATACATAGTACATACTTCTTATTAATCGTGGATAACTCAAATAAAGTCCTGGCTTTGTGATTTTCTTAAATCTTTCAGTTTTACTTTTGCGTTGGACAAAACCAATGTAAATTAAAGTTAATGCCGAAACGACCAAATAAAAAGGTAAGAACATTTTTAAAATATTTCAAATAGATCATCTTAAAATCTTTAAGGTAATGCGACATATTTTTTTATATAAATGCAACCCTAACGCCAGGTTCCACCAATTTGATTTAAGCAAAAATTTAGATTTAAAATCTAATTATAGTTAAAATTACGACTTACGCCTAAATTTTTGTTTAAATCAAATTGGTGAACCGGGCGTAAATATTTGAATGTGTACCTACTTAATCAAAAAATATTTTATTCAGGTAATGACGACGATCAACAATATAATGCCCTTAAAGAAGCTTTAAAATACGATTATAACGACAAGCCGTGGGAGGAAATAAAAGCAAAATATGTATATGGCTTCAAGCAAAAGGAAAATACAAAACTGTCAAAATTTGCCTTATTTTCTCGAAGTTCATCGTGAATGGCCAGTTTTTAAATGTACAAATGCAAAAGCCTACGTAAGCTAAGTTACGTAAGCCTACGTAACATAAGTTTTTGTATAATTATTAATTATTATACTGAGAATTTTTTTTAAATTGATATCGATTTTGAGTCTATTTATCACGATAAAGCCAACAGCTTATTAAGTTATTGGAATACCATTTTATAAAAAAATGGTGATATTATGCAAAAAAATGCTCCAAAGAAAAAAACCGGAGATTGGACATACCTCCAATTTTTAGATGATGAAAACGTACCAGAAAAGGTATTGAATTTGTAAAATAATGCAAACATTTATATTAACTGTGATTTTTATTATGTAGATTCCAAAATTTATGTTATTAAATTAATGCACTATTTATTAAATCCGTCCGGAAGAATTCCTCTTCAAAATGTAGGGTCAAAACAAGTTGGATTGGCGTTAATTGAGAAGAGAAATAATTTTAGAAAATTACGAGTAGTACAACCAACACCTCAAGAATGAAAAATATCAATTAACGGCAGTATAGAAAGCCAGATAACACTTTTAAGAAGTATTAACGATTTGCCAAATCTTTTATTAAAAAACAAATATTTGTATGCAAAAGCAAACAACACTTCAACCATTTCTCGTAATTATCGGAAATTCTATTTTAGAATTGGAAGCATTTTATGTTTTTTTCAATGGCATTTATATAAAATTTACAAATTTAATTACATGTTTAGATTTTAAATTCAAAATTTTTCAAATTTTTAATTTAAAATATTCCGAAGAATGTCAGCAAGTTTAGACTTTAATACAGTTTTTGTTTTTGAATCTAAGAACCGATTTTGACCATCAAATAGTGAGAAAATCGGTAGTGATTTACTTGCCATGGTAGTGATCACTTTTCAAAAGTATAACCCGTGTCCAATATATTCGCATACACTTTCATAAGCGCGTATTTTAAGTTCAATACCAACTTGAATGAACATGATTTTTTACAGTTTGACATCGCAATGTTTAGGCAAACAAATAATGGTCATATCAAATTTCTGTCACTTGTCATTACTTACAAAAATAATGAAGAAGTTTCGGAAGGTGATAATTGCAAAGTTTTTGAATGATGAGCGTCCGGGTGACATTTTTAAAAACCTGAAAAACTTCGGGATCAAGTGCGATTTTCTTTACAAAACTATGAAACGATTCATTGAGACTTCCTCTTCGAAAGACAGGAAAAAATCTGGTAGGCCGCGGTTGGTGAGGATAGCACGAGTAGTGAAAATTGTGAGCGAGCGGATTCCACGAAAACACCATCGTTCAATACGAAAATTGGCAGCCGATCTGAATATGTCCAAGGGATATGCGCACAACATTTTGAAAATTGATCTTGGGTGTCGCGCTTACAAAAACCGAAAGTTACACGGCGTTTCGAGAGCTTCTGAGGAAAAGAGGCTTGAAAGAGCAAAAGCGAAACTTTTCTGGCACGCAGGTGATGACTTTCTGTTTTCTGACGAAAAACTTTTTGTTCTGGAACATCCTCACAATGTTTAAAATGATCGGTTGTGGGCTGTAAAGATACAGGGTATTCCCGCTAACCAGAAAAACGTCCCTATATTTCAGAATCCGCCCTCAGTGATGGTTTAGGGTGCAGTTTGTAAAACCTCCACTCGAATTCATCGACATAGGTGTTAAAATCAACGCCAAGTATTATCAAACGGAATTTATGGAGAAAAATGTTTCCCTAAACTTACGACGCATCTTTGGAAACGATTAGTACGTTTTCCAACAAGATGGAGTACCATCCCATACAGCAAATAAGGTTCAAGCGTGGTGTCATGCCAGTTTTACCGATTTTCTACCCAAGAATGAATGGCCTCCCAGCTCTCCAGATTTGAACTTTTTAGATTTTTTTGTGTAGTCATACATGCTTTCAAAGATTAACGACAATAAAATCGCAAATCTTGACCAGTTTAAGAAAGTTATCCAGCGCGTTTGGGAGGAAATGTTAATTGAAGCCCTGCGTGTCGCTTGTGACGGGTTTGAGAAGCGTTTGAAGCTGGTTAAGAAGGTTAAAGGTGGAGTCATTCCAAAACATTTATTGTGATCTTTCGTTATAAATGTACTTTCAATGCAATGCACTTTTTGACTAGCTAAACATTATCTAATTTTATTTATTTGATTTTGAAAGTGTATTCGAATTTATTGGACACGGTGTATATTAAAATGTAATAGGAGGGCCTTGGTCAGAATCATAGATGATAGAGATAGTATAGATATTCAACTCTAGGCGAGGGACGTCGTACCACCATCCGTGCGGGGGGGATAGTTTATACCATCGACCAGGGATGGCGCTGTTGAGAATAAAAAATTTCATTTTAAATTTAAAAAAAGATTTCGAGTGCTAATTAAATATTACCGTATCCACGTGTATCTATTGATTATTATTTGTTATTATTAATAATTATTGTTTCCTTTGTTACTTATTAATTTTCTTGTGTGAATTATTAAGCTTATAACGATGGTTTGCAGATGTGTTGTTAAAGGTTGTTTCCTCGAGTGGAATTGTGAAAACTCACATTTTTCCTAAAAATTTAGAGGTATGTACATTGATAATACTTTATAAATGTCATTCTTTTAAAACTATTTGTCAACTATTTTTAATAATTTTTCTTCATTTAAGATTTTCAAGAAATGGACTGCTGCAGTTCAAAAAGATATTATATATGAGAAGAGGAGGAATTACGTTGTTTGTGATGTTCATTTCAGCGATAATAGCACATTTTTGGCCGATGCTAATAACAGAAGTAATTTAAAAGTAGATGCAGTACCCACCCTTTTTTTGAATTCTTCAGGTATAGTATTACTTTTATATAAGTATTAAATAAATAATAAATTTTATGTATGGAAAGTTAAATTTATTAATTTAATTTTTATAGAAGTTATTACCAAAGTAATCGCTGGTTCCTCTCGTGACGTTATTGTTGCTAATCCTGACAATATTGTTTTTGATTCATGTAATATTGTTCCTGATCCTGATAATATTATTCCCGAGACCAGGGACACCAATACCATGTACTCAAATAAAAAGTAAGTTTTATAACAATTATTATAGGAGACTTTATAACCTTAACTCTGTAAGCGACTTACTCATTTCTCCATGCTTGGTTGTAAAGGTTTGTTAAAACAATTTGATAACGAATTAATATATTGTTTTTTAGGAACTACTCTTCTCAGACTTGTGAACGTTAGTCGAGTCTCGAATCTTTCACCAAAAGCTAAGAAATTGTTTTAAGTAGCATCAAGTCTAAATAAGAAAATAAAGAGTTACTATAAATTTTCAAAAACTAGGTCAGCTAAATTAAAAATTAAGAAGGATAAGCAACTTATTCCATAACTACATTATATCGACACCTGATATGAATAACATTGTAACTCATTTTGCTTAGTTTTCATGACAGCAGTTTAAAGATTTAATTTCTTTTATAAATTTAAATTTATTATAATTAAAAATAAAATTTATTTCTTAATAAACAGAATTAATAATAACTGGTGTTTTTGTTTTTAGATTTCGTGGGTAGGGTGGGGATAGTTGTAAATATTAGTGTAAATTTTCCTGGTTATAATTTAATAAAAAAATTAAACTGGGAAAATATGCACTAATATTCACAACTAATTCAAAATCTTCAATTCATATTTTATTATACAACATTTGATTTCCCGTCGATTTTATCGCGCGATTAGCAGCGCTGTTGGTGATGATGGTATGAACTATTACTTGGTCACAAAAATAGGTGGGAGTTGAGTATCTATACTATCTCTCTCATCTATGGTCAGAATAGTGGGACACATTTTAAAATTTCAGTATTTTGAAAACTATTTTGTATTTTGCATTTAAATTCAACTCAGAATCCGAAATCATTACAAGTTTACAAGTAAGCTATTTGGGGGCTATAATTTGCCAAGTCAGCATATATTTTTTAATCCGAAAAATTTTGTTTTCCTTATAATTCAAAAACGATGAGTTTCAGCTCATAAAAGACTTCCAAAAATTTCAATAATTTTAAACAAAGCTGCAATTCCTTTGCATTTCGTATTTTTGTTTTACTACAACATTAAAATAAATTGGTTTTTTTACTAGGAAGGCCCTGTCAGTTGTTTTCAAAAAAAATTTAAGAATTTTCAAAATACTGAAATTTCAAAGGGTGTGCCACTTTCTGGCCAAGACGTATGCAGGTATTATCGTTGTATTATGTATTATACAGAAATAGTTTTCCTGTTAAATTCATCATGAATTTAACTGAATTTAACTGGCGCTGCGAACAGGATAGTTTCACAAGTATTGGTGCAAGAACCAGGAAATTTTAGTGCGAAAAACAACAGAACATTTCCACTTGGTCCGGACCAAGAGAAAACCGAACTTGGCGTGTCTCTACACTTTAGAAGCTATCCTCGAACCAACTACATTTCAAGGAGTCATCTAGGACGACAAATCAAACTTGAGATCGAGAATGACCATTCACATTCTCCTATTGCTGTAAGTCTTTGAATCCTTTTTAATCTTTTATTATTATTGTATTCCTATGTCCAATAACGACATAGAAATTGAATTATTAGACGAAGCTGCTGATATTTCACTATTACCAAGTACTAGCGTAACCTTACGAAATAGTAAAATTAATAATAGATTTAACCCATATAAAATGAACGCGAATCAAAACGTAATCGCACCACCCGTTTTAAATTTAACTAATACGGCAAATCCTCTAGCGACTTTTCCTACTGGGGAACTACACTACCGTCCATAAGTATTTAGGCACTGCTATTTTGCTCGATAAGTCTAAAATGTCTATAAGAATTTCAAATTTTTTTTTACCCATTTATAAATTAATATCACAAATCATTATTTAAATGTAAAATAAGCACAACTATTGCGTAATAACACGCTATTTATAGAAAATGCATTTTCAGCGTTTATGATGGAAACTATCTTATGAGTTTTAAATGTAAATTTAGTTAGTTACAGGTACGTAATGTTGTGTAATTGTGTGTTGTTAAAAAGTTCATCCTTTATTTAATTTATAAGAACTATTTACCGTTTATTTTATCCTTTTTTAATTGTGTATATCAGACGTTTGTGTTGAATTAAGTGCGTTTATTGAAATATTTTAAAACTTTTACTGATTTTTTTTAAATATGGGAAAAACAAAAGAAATATCGTTACCTAATCGTGCTATGATCATTGCCAAACACGAGACAGGCATAAGTAATCGTGAAATTTCCAGACAACTGAAGATGTGCCCCAGTACAATTGACTTCATAGTTAATAAATATGCAAGCTCCGGTAGTTTAGGTAATAAAACTCGAAGTGGACGGCCAAAAGTGACAACCCATGCTGATGATCAACACATAGTTACCATTAGTAAGCGAAACAGAAGGTTAACAGCCCCCGAAATTACCGCTCAATTTAATTGCAGCCGTAAGGAAGCAGTAAGTGTTACCACAGTAAAAAGGAGATTGTTAAAGGCCGGTCTCTATGGAAGAATTGCCAAGAAAAAACCCTTGTTACGTACTGTAAATAAGAGGAAGAGATTAGAATGGGCAAAATATCATAAGAATTGGACCATTGATCAATGGAGAAACGTTCTTTGGAGCGACGAGTCGAAATTCGAGGTTTTCGGCAATAAAAGGAAAACGTTCATTCGAAGGAAACCTGGAGAAAGCCTAAGGGATGAATTAATAGTGGCTTCAGTTAAGCATGGAGGAGGGTCGGTTATGCTGTGGGGTTGTTTCGGTGGTAATAAGGTAGGCGATTTGGTTAAAATTGAAGGAATATTGAAGAAGGAACGGTATAAACAAATTTTAGAAGATAATGTTTTACCTTCTGGAACTAGGCTTATTGGAGTGAATTTTACTTTTCAAAGCGACAATGACCCCAAACACACCGCTAAGCTTTGTACAAGTTATTTAAAAGACTTGGAGCGTCAGAAGAAACTAAACGTCATGGTTTGGCCGCCTCAATCGCCGGATTTGAACCCAATTGAATTGTTGTGGGACCAATTAGATAGACAAGTGCGTGAATACGCTCCCACATCTAAAAAGCACCTATGGTTACTCCTTCAGCAAGAATGGGCAAAAATCTCGAGTGAAAAGTTAGAAAAATTATTAAATAGAATGCCAAAGTTATGCGAAGCTGTAATCAAAAATAGGGGTGGTCACATTGACGAATCAAAAGTTTAAAATCTATATACTTACATTTAATTTTTTGTGTGCAAATAACTAAATTGAGTATTGTTCTTATTAGGTGAGTAATAATTTTACTATTTTTCTGCTTTATATTGGATAAAAAAGGCACTTTATTATAAAATGTGTACTGCCTAAATACTTATGGACGGTAGTGTAACTGCGCTAACGAAATCGCTACCTGACTTCTATCCAGGTAACAATCTCTCAACTTTTGTAACTAGTGTAGATAATTTAGCGAAATTTTTAGAGAATAAATTAAATCAATCGCAAACTTACTTATTCAACGTTTCTGTTTTGTCAAAAATGAAGTCAGATGCTATTTTAATTTTCATAATTAAACTGACTGGCCCGGTATACGCGACGCTCTTTTGAGAAAATACGGCGACCAAAGAAACGAAGAATTATTAATTTCCGCATTACGTAACACCATTCAAACTAAGTACGAAAACTACAACGATTATTACGATAAACGGACAGCACCTCACGGAGGCGGCAGCGAGTGCAGTAAAAACATATACCGCTCTCAGCCGGCTGATGCCTAACGAAGGCGGACCCAACACCGCCAAGAGACGAGTGCTGGCGGCGGTGGTTCAGTCGGTGATGCTCTACGCGGCGCCTATATGGGTGGAAGCCATGAAGGTTGAAAGACACCGACACAAGCTCATGAAGGTACAGAGGATGACGGCACTGCGGGTCTGCTGTGCATATAGGACGGTATCGGGAGCCGCGGTGCTTGTTCTGGCAGGCTTGCCGCCTATCGATCTCTTGGCGATCGAGCGAAGCCGAAACCACGCCCTAAAAAGCAACAGGGCGAAGCACAGAGAGCAGCTGATGGCGGAGTGGCAGTTTCGATGGTCGAATAGTACCAAGGGCACCTGGACCCGCCAACTAATACCCTCCGTCAACAGATGGACACAGAGGGAGAACGGAGAGCTCTCCTTCCACCTCACTCAGGCAATGTCCGGGCATGGATGCTTTAATAGCTACCTGTTCAAGATCCGTAAAGCTGAATCACCATCGTGTAGCTACTGCCCGGAAGATAACGACACCCCTAAGCATACTATTTTTCGATGCCCACAGTGGACAACAGAGAGAAAAGAGGTGGAAGGAACTCGAACTCTAACGCCGGAGACCCTCATCGATGAAATGCTGTCCTCAGAAGAAAACTGGGAAAAAATTAAAACAATGACAGAAAAAATTCTGAGAACGAAAGAGTCTGACGAAAGAGAAAGGCAAAAAGAGCCGACAATATGATAACGGCTACAGGATAACCGGCGACCACCGTCGCAACCTGGCATCGGTTGAAGCTGGTCGAATAGCCGAACCAGGACAACACACAGCTGGTAAGGAGATACTAATGCGAAAGCGGAACACTTGCCAACTGTCCAATCTGCGAGAATACAACAAGAAACCTGACGTACACTCGGGTTAGGAGTGGGGTTTTAGTCGGTAAGAGTCCGACACTACCACCCTAGAACATCGGGGTGGTGTCCATGAGGATTTCCCCACTCCCAACGCACACAAAAAAAAAAAAAAAAAAAAAAAAAAAGTAGGAAAACTACAACGATTATTACGATAAAATTTTATTAGCACAAAACGACCTACTCCAGCATGTGCAATTACATTTCAGAATTAATTTCAGCCTAAACCGTTTAATCAACCCCAATTTCAGCCTAAACCATTTAATCAACCCCAATTTCAACCGAAACCATTTATTCAACCAAAACCATTTTCGGGACCTATCAACAAACCGATTACACAATCACCTAAATTTCCAACTAATAGACAACCCTTTGGAAGTAAACCCGAACAGCGCAAACCTCAATACTATAAACCTACCCCTATGTCAGTGCAAACATCGACCTTTCAAAACAGATTAAAACCAAATAATTTCCAAACCACAAATAGACCAACGTTTACCTCGCAAGAGTTATTCAACGCAGAAGGAGAAGAACAAGAAAATTTCGAAAGATGCGTATGGTATGAAAATTAGGAAGAAATGGAGGAAGAACCACAAGAAGCAGAAAATTTTCACATAGAAGCCTCACAAGACCCGCAACCCGTAGATTTAAATTCGATCTGCTCTAAACCTAAATTACCTTTTTTTTATTTGCCACAATTAAATTTAAAAATTTTGATAGATTCGGGAGCGACAGATTCGATAATTAATACTGACGTCTCTTCAAAATTCAGAAATTATTTTTACTCAGAACCTTTTATAATTTCAAGTCTAAACAATCAAGTTACATCAAATCAAAATTTATACTACCCAATATTTTCAGAATTAGGGATAAACGAACCCCTAAAATTTAGAATTATCAACTGGCACAAAAAAATTTACGCTCTCATCGGAACGAAAGATCTGCAAAAATTTGAAGCAAACTTAAATTACAAGACCAAAACGCTCACACTAGGCAACATCGAAATACCTTTCTTTTTTTTGGAATATAACAATGCACAAGTAAATTTAAAAACGACCAACAAATGCCTTAATATTCCAGTGACGAAGGTGAAGTTCTTATACCAAATACAAAAATTAATGAAAACATAGAAATACCAGAATGTATTGCAATAACAAAAAAGGGCACATGTAGGAAACCCAACAGAAGTAGAGGAAATTAACTTTAACGAAAGAGTCAATGTACTACCCACGGAATACCTGAACATTCAACAACCCGAAACTTCCTTTACCAAACCATTTCCAAAAGTTCACGAACTCATTCGAACTACACTGCCGTCACAAGGAAAAACACAGTAACTCAAAAATATGAAAAAAATGAGTTAGTTTCATATTAGTAATCATAAGACGTTGTTCTACATATCTACTAAGCGAAAACACGTTAAAACACCGATAAACACGTAAAACAGACTTATACAAACCCCGTAAAATCAAAAATTTTTATGTTCTGCTAAGCTAGAACACGGTATCTAAATAATCAGAAGTAAGAACACAGTAAACGGCTTGAAGTTGCGGTGTTTTTGTTTAGCGCCTAGGACCTACTGTGTTTATGCATAGTAACACTGGGTTAATTTCTAAACAGTCTACGATTAGATATCATGCTGTCATTCATTTTGTTGAGTTTAAGTGACAATGAAAGTACTTTGAGGTTAATTAATTATACTTTGTGAAATTAGTTCGTAGTAATTATTACTAGTATTATTATACTTACAAAAATGATAAGTCGTGGTAAAAAGATAGTTGACTTATGCAAAAAGTCAGTTGCTACAAATTTACTATTAGAACAGAATCAGTTTGAAATGTTTGATATAGAAAACTTGCCTTTACAAATTGTAGATGACAATTTAAATATTTCTGTGGCACCTCTGCTGCAGCTATCAGAAACTTTTGCAGTAGTCAATCATCAGGTTTTAAATGAAACGACTGAAGACAGTAATATCGGTATTACTACTCTGACCCCACTTGAGCTTAATAATTTCGTCGAGGAAGAAAGTGTTTTAATAGTTAACAATTTTGAAATTGAACAAGTTCAATCTGAAAATGATCCTGATGATGTTCGAGATATCGATTATGTACCAGCAAATTCTGACAGCAGTAATTCTTCACAAGACGAAGAAATAGTAAATAATAATGATGGGTTGTAAGGTTAATTTTAATTATTGGCGGCCATGACACCCTGTCCGCTATTGCAATGACGTAGTCGCGCCAAGTAGAAAATGTGTCCCGACGTGGACGTTCACCTGATTGAGCTTTGCTATGATTGGATCTCGTGTATTAATTTTACCTGGTGCGCAGACGCGACTTAGAACGGGCAATCGTGCAACGACCCGGGGCTGAAGAAAAGGAGTTGACTCTCAACCTCTGAACTGAGCGTCACGCTTTGTGCGGATTATTTTGAAGTTATCGAAGATCTGGTTAGAGTATGGTTATTAATCAGTTAACGTACATATTTCTTGTCAATGATAGAAAACAGTGCAGTCAATCGAATTGGTGTGGGTCACAGTGTTTCGTTATTAATAAAGTTTATTGCATTACCGAGCTCCGTGGTGTTTAAGTTATCGTTTATGTGTCGATCTTAGATATCGATTTTCGTTTACCCGTCGAAAGGGATCTTTCTTTTGTAAACACCTTAATGAGAGTTGTGGATGCGCCGAATGGTTTTGTTAATTTCATTCGTCTCGTAAGAGGATCAAGAATACGTACCATAACGCTACCAAGTTTCCCGCCTAGTTTTGTTATCGCCCTGCATTGATGTCGGAGGAATTTTGAGGCAGGACCGGACCAAGCTGCATATCATGTATACTTATGTTTTTACCGATTGTAATAATTATTGTCATCGAGGTTACTTACATCAAACCAGCATAAATTATTATTTGGTAACAAGTGCTATGTTCAGCAGTGCCGTACTCTTTTAAATTTTGTTGACTATATTAACTTTGTAAATTCATCCATTAACGACATTTTGTGTTCCTTGTGTTAACGCCCGATTTTATGAACGTATGAATTTTGTCGACATATCGAGGCAATTAATTTACGAACTTTTGTTTACATATATCGTTGTAAGATTGTGTTTCTTGCCGCAACTAAATTACAGTGTTTCACACTTTTAAGCACCGTTAAATCAGTGATTATTTATTGTTTTATGTGTCTTTTATTTGTGTTAAATAACTATTTTCACAGCTTTTGTAAGGACGTTGCTGCTCTCGATTCTTTCGACATCACATTTAATATTTATGGTAAGGACTTTCGCGTTCCGTTATTGTGCGTAGTTCATTTTTACCGAGATTTACAAATAACGGTGGCGCCCATTAAGGTAATTCCCGAACGTGACGAAAAGAAAGCACCCTCTCCGACGAATTTCGCGAACCACCCCGGACTGAGCCTAGCCGGCAAACTAATAACCTGCGGAGGGTGCGTAGTGTCAGATTGTACCGTAACAGGGTTAGCAGATGAACAGAATCAAGAGTCACTTGAAAATGAGGCAAATGATAACATTGGTAAGTACTTATTTTTATACCTTACCTATAGTTTATTTTATACGACAATGGAAATGCAATTTTTTTATTCAGCTGAGCAACCTCTTACAAAAAAAGGAAATCTCAGAAAAAGAAGAAAATTCAGTGTGCCTTTAAAAGAAAGAAAAGGGCAAAAAGTTGATAACCTCAAACAAAAACATCCTGTCTTACCACCATGTAATTTGGAAAACTGCAGGCAAAAGTGTACATCCAAAATTAACGAGCTACGGAGAAACAGCATCAATTCCCAATTCTGGAATTTGAGTTGGGAAGAGCGGCGATCATTTATTTTAAATAATTCAAGTGCAGTTCCAAATAAAAATCCTTCCGCTTTAACAAAACGTAAGCAATCCTTCAAGTTATCTTTTACTGATGAAACAAGACAGCGACATGGGGTGTGCAAACCTTTTTTTTTAACCACCCTAGGATTTAAAAAATCTAATGATTGGGTTGTAAATTCGGTTCTTAGCAAGACTGACATGGAAAAAATCCAACCTTCCACAGATGGACGTGGAAAACAATCATCGGCAAATAAAATCGACAGAAAAAAGATAGATGGGCATATAGAATCTTATAATCCTTGCATATCACATTACAGGCGGGAACATGCTCCTAATCTCAGATATCTCCCTAGCGATATAACTGTTGTTAGCATGCATCAAGATTTTCTGGAAAAATATCCAAACATAGCGTGTTCCTATGATCTTTATCGAAAAGCCATTAAAGAAAAAAAATCAGTTTTTCAAAACTAGGACATGAAGAGTGTGAGCAGTGCGAGGAATTCCAGTTGCACAATAAAGAACATACCAAAGACAACTTGGATGAAAACTGTCAGTGTTGTAAGTCATGGTCCAAACACATTGAACGTGCCAAAAACGCTCGAGAAGCTTATAGAAGATTCTCAGAAAAAATAATTGACCACGAAACTATTTGTGTTTCTGCCGACTTGCAGAAGGTTATTATGCTACCGCGAATAGACACCTTTAAACGAGTAGTTTTTACTAAACGAATTGTAGTGTATAACGAAAGCTTCGTACCTTTAGGTAAAAAAAGCAAAGCAGCGCCCTTCGCAGTACTTTGGCATGAAGGTATATCAGGTAGAAGCAAAGAGGACATTATTAGCACATTTTATGCGTTTTTGATAAAAAAATAGAGATAAAAAGGAAATAACACTATGGCTCGATAATTGCTCCAGCCAGAACAAGAATTGGGCGCTATTTACGTTTTTTGTATATATAATCAACTCAAATGAAATTGAGGCTGAGTACATCAATGTACATTATTTCGAGCCAGGTCATACGTTCATGAGTGCAGATCATTTTCACCATCAGGTCGAACTCGCTTTGAAACACCAAAGAAAAACGTATGATTTCAGCGACTTTGTAGCTGCAGTCAAATCTACAAATAAATCAAAAGGTGAAGTTCACGAGATTCATTTCAGTGATTTTTATGAGTGGAAAGACTGCACATCACTATATAAAGTGAATAAACTCAAACCACGGCCATATTTATCGGACATGGTCAATATTAAAGCAGAAATAGGCAAACATACCCTCAAGGTAAAATAAACGTATATATTTTTTATTATGTATTTAATCTACGAATTTATTTTAATTTGCAGTACCGGAATGATTTTTCGGACAACTACACAGATATGGATTTTTTGAACAAAAAATCTATTAAATCTATAGCAAAGCCGAAGGCAAAAGAAGATTTTTGCGGTGTAGATGAATCAAAGAAAATAAGTATTTTAGAGAACTTGGGAAGCATAATGCCAGGAAATCGCAAAATATTTTGGGAAAATTTACCAGTTAGGTTGGAAAACTCGTAATTTGTTTGTTAGTTTTCAATTTTGCAATTTAAAATTTAGTTTTTTATATTAAAAATTGGTTTGTATTATTATTGTAGGGTACCTACTACTTATTAGGTAATATGAATAAAAGTATTATTTCCAAAATCCGTTATTCATCCCGTTTCCATATAATGTAAGGATGACACGATTCATTAAAACATTTTTAGTTTGTTTAAGCGCTAGGTAAAAACACAGTAAAGAAAACTTACCTCTTTCTTACTTAGCGGTGACGCAACACAACATTACAATGTACTAGGTGAAAACACAAATCGCGCTTCTTTACTGCTTAACATAATTTCAGAAGTTTTTTTTTACAAAATATTATCTCATAATCAGCCAGTTTACAGCCTTTCCAATAAAATACTATCAACTTCATTATTACTGGTTGGCGTACGATTTTCGACATTTTGCTCTGTATCTCATTTTGAACTTTTTCATAGTTACTGTGTTCTTGCTTAAGACGGCAGTACCCATCTCAATGAAGAAGAAAAGAAAGAAATTACGAAACTATGCGTAAAACACCGTGATGTATTTTATTATATTACACACACACTAGGGCCGCCCCCCAGCGCTCAGAAACGAGCAAAATAAGGTCGAATTAGCCCTAAACCAGCCACACACGCCTCGCGGAACATGTCAAGCTCGATGGCGAACGGGACTATTCAAATAAGATCGCCGCTAAGATACCTGGAAAAACAGTGCAGAGACCGGCTGGCGGTGCTAAGGAAAAGGTCCTATCCTCTAGAAGCCCTAAGACTCTACTTGAATAAAGGAGAAGAGGATCTAACACCCTCTCCCGGGGTTACCTCCCGTGTCCTGCGTTCTGCGGACACGAACTCCTTGATTAGGACGGGAGACCACATGAGACCACAAAGAATCGCCAGTGAAACATTAGATAAAGTGAACAGCTACATAAAAAACTTGCCCTGTAGAGAATCCTATTATAGTCGAAGCCAGAACAAACACAGAAAATATTTACCATCCGAATGTACGGTTTGGGATTTATATCGTAAATACTCTGAGGAAACTCCCGAATACAAAATTTCATATAATCGGTTTATTTAAATTTTCAACGAAGTAACGAAGATTAATAACATTGCCTTTGGTTAACCTCGTAAAGACATCTGCGTAGGATGTACTAAATTCAGTGCAGCCACTACTAACGCGAGACTACAAAATGATGACCAACAAGAGCATCATAATAGAAAGGCTGAAGTATTTTACAGCCAACTCAAAGAAAAACGTGATAATCCTAAGCCAGATGAAATGGTAATATGTTACCTATATAACTATGGCTACACAATTTTTGCATCAATGATGTGGTAACTTCAATGTATTTATACACTGAAAATTGAAAATGGCCCTGAAGAGGGCCCAAATGAAGTAATTTCCTGTTTAAACCATTGTATTATAAATAAGACGAAAAATGACAAAAAAATAGTAAAACTTTCAATCTTTTGCGATAACTGTTTTTCGCAAAATAAAAGTCGTTTTTTGTTTGCATACCTTAATTATGTGCAGATGGCATTTTTAATGAAATAGTTATATATTACCCAATACCTGGACACTCAATGATGCCCGTAGACAGATGTTTTGGGCTAATAGAAAAAAACAAGGCTAAAATGTAAAAAAGTTTACACTCCTGATTATTACATTCAAATGATAAAACAATACTGTCTCAAAAAAACATTTTGAAATAGTTTTCGTTCAAAAGGATCTCGCCAAAGGTGAAAATGATATTGATGTTGTGCCTGTTTTGTAATACAAACAACTGTACGAGTCAACATTAAAAGCTTCAGTTCCCGGCATTTCAAAATGTAGGTCAGTCTTGTTCTCAAAACTTGGAAAACCAAAAATGAGAGAAACCATGTCTGGCGAATAGAATAGTTTCAGTTTATATAAGGTAGAAAAGGCTCGTCCACATTATAATGGCGAAAAACCGAATAATGCTTTTAAGGGACCTATCTAATTAAAGCAAGCCAAAATTGATAATTTTAAGCACCTTGTAGAGATCATTCAGGAGGTCATGTCCCATACAATAGTGCGCAGAAATGATAAAATTCGTTTTAACAAAATAAATACAGTCCTGAAAATATCGTTCTTTGTTGACGTTTTGCTTTGACAGATTCGCTATTTTCGTGCTTTTGATTATTAAATGATATTAACATTATTTGATAATTTAAATAACAATCAGCCTTTTTTAACGCAATTTGAGTATTTTTATTATACTGAGGTTAGTACAAACAACATTTTAATTTAAAATCGTTTTTAAACGAAAATTTTATTTTTAGGTTAAACTGCTGTGTGCACCACTAAATCTTTTTTTACATCTATTTGACGAAAACGTTTATTATTTTATTGTGGTAGGTAATGCATAAACAAATTAATTTAACATCGTTTTTTAAACAAACAATATTTTTTACAGTTAAAATTCATTACTAATATGAATAACCGTAAAGTAGTTCATAGTCAAGGACGACAAATAATTTATAATGTCATTCAATATATTATGAATAAAGAAAAATGCAAAGGAAATATTTTGTATGCAAAAGTGTCATCTGCAACTGGAGTTTCTTATAAAACTGTTATAAGAATAATGAAGGAAGGAGCTGAAAATCCTCAACAAGCCAAGTTTTCTACTCCCAGGAAAACTATTAAAATGCCATCCCCAAAAACTACAACAAGCCAATTTGAAGAAGATGTTATTAGGCGTATAATTCATTCTTATGCGACTATACATAAAAGGCGACCTACAATGAAAACTGTGTATGAAGCGATGAAAAAAGATCATGGCTTTTCTGGATCGCTTTCATCATTTCGAATTGTAGTACATAGGATTGGTTTTAGGTGGAGAAAATCCCCATGTAATAAGCAAATACTTGTTGAAAAAAGTGATATTCGAGGTAAACGAGTTATGTTCTTAAGAAACCTTATAAAATATAAAGAAGAAGGAAGAAATATTGTTTATACGGATGAAACTTACATCCATAGTTCACATACCGTTCCTAAATGTTGGGACGATGGAAGTACTAACGGTTTAAAGACCCCAGTGTCTAAAGGACAACGATTAATTATTGTTCACGCTGGCGGTGCAAGAGGTTTTGTTACGAGGGCCTTATTAATATTTAAATCTGGCCTTAAAACTGGAGATTATCACGATGACATGAATCACAAAAATTATTTGAAATGGTTAAATGAAAAATTAATTCCAAATCTAGAAAAAAATAGCGTTTTGGTTATTGACAACGCTTCGTATCATAACGTTAGTATTTTAAAATGCCCTACGTCTTCATGGAGAAAAGGTGCTATGCAGCAATGGTTATCAGAAAGAAATATAATATGGCAAATCAGAGATACAAAAATGGATCTGTATAATATAATTAAATTACACAAGCCACGTAATAAAAATTATGTAGCCGATAAACTTTTAGCCGAACATGGCCACGTTGTATTACGGTTACCACCATATCACCCAGAATTGAACCCTATTGAGAAAATTTGGGCGTTGGTAAAGAATCGTGTTGCCGCACGAAATACCACATTTAAAATGGACGATGTCCGAAGATTGACTGAAGAAGAATTTAATAAAGTCACAATAGAAGATTGGCAAAATATTTGTCGCCATGTAGAAGCCACAGAAAAAGAATATATAGAAAAGGAATATATTATGGATGATGTAGATGAACTCATTATTAGAGTAAATTACGAAGATGAAAGTGACAGTTCAGATTATCTGTCTTCGGAAGATGAAGAAGATGATGAAGAGTTCAATTTAGAATGTGAGCCCATCTTGTAAAGATAAAAATAAAAAAAATCAATTACTCGGCTAATAAAATTTACTTCAATGTGCGATTACTCACTTTCTTGTTCGTTATTATTTTATTATAATAAAAATAATTTGTTTTACTTGTACAATAGTATTTGCTTGTACTATAATAATAAAGTTTTACAATAAATTACATTCCTATAGTAATCATTTTATTTTTTCTATAATTAGTTTTTCTTTTCTATAATTATAATGAAAATAATGTTCAAGTCAGATTTTTTAAATTTTCGCGCCAAGCTGATGTTTTCATTTAACATTTATTCTTATGTATTTTGCCCGTTTCGCGCATTGTATGAGACTTAAGCTTCTGAACGAACTCTACAACACGTTGAGAATGATGAAAACCGAGTATTGTGGAATCAATATACAGTTTTTCCAGAAAAACCTGAAGAAGATTCGGACGTAGACGAATACGAGTGATTTCATTTAACTGCTTCTTAATTTTTATTTTAAACGTTACGTTATTTTTTTTGTATTTCGCCACCTTTGTTTGCTAAATCAAGTTATATAATATATTTTACCTCTTATTTTAGGCAAAAAAGCCATAAGTGAAAATAAAAAAAAAACTATATATATAAGTATAAACAGATTTTATGGATATTGTGGTAAGGAAATCTAGTACTGTGATACAATGTCACATTTTAAATTCGTACTAAGGAATGTTCGCGAAATGAAGTGCACACAAATAAGGAATGTATGAATAATTAACTTACCACCTAAACTGAGTTATCTTTTATTTTTTCATTTATATTATATAAATTCATTACGATATTGGTACAATATTATAAAATTTGAGATTTTTATTTTTCATTTTTAACAAATTTCCGGACTTTTTACTCCATCCATAAGGGTTCGGACAGAGCTTTCGGTTAACTTTTTGGTTGCATTAACCCATGTTTTTTTAAACTCTTCTAAGTTTTTGTTGTCTTTTCCCTGTTTCCTCAATATTCCCTTAATTTGAGCCCAATAACGTTCGATTGGGCGCAGAAATGGACAATTTGGCGGATTCATTACTTTTTCAACAAAACGGACATTGTTCTCCTTGTACCAGCTTACCGTTGTTTTCGCGTAATGAGCCGACGCTAGATCCGGCCAAAATAAAACTTCACCTTCGTGTTTCTTAATGAACGGTAAAATTCTTTTTTTTAAACACTCATTAATGTAGTTTTCGGAATTAATTGTCCCCTTTGTAAAAAAAGAACTGGTGCGATTGCCACAGAAACAAATCGCCTGCCAAACCAGCACTTTTTCGCCAAATTTTTCTGTCGGAATCGACGAAATCGAGTCAATAATAGGCTCCCCTTTCTTTTTTGTATAAAACTGTGGTCCAGGTAGGGTCGAACCATCCAATTTGACATAAGTCTCGTCGTCCATCAGGATACATCCTTCAAAATTGACCAAGACTTCCTCATACAATTTTCGTGCTCGATTTTTCGCAACAGCTTGTTGTTTTAGACTGCGTTTTGGAATCCGTTGCTTCTTGTATGTTTTGATGTTGTGTCTTTTTTTAATTTCCTGAACATTCGCAGGACTGTTCCCACATTTTTTCGCAATTTCACGAACCGACAGTGATCTTTTTGATTCAATTAACTTGCGCACTTTCCGATCTATATTTTTGTTATAAGATCCGGTTTTTCTTCCGGATCTTGGCAGGTCGTGAAATGTTAGTTCTCCCCCATACTTTTTAATCACAGCACTCACTGTTTGGTGCGAAGTATTTAACTGTTTTGCTATTTGTCTGAACGATATACCCTTTACACTTAACCAATTGTCCACAATTTGTTTCCTTACTTTCAACGATAAACGACTCATTTTTATTAACACTTGAAATTATACAAAAATAATTATTGCAGTTTGACAGCTTAGTATATACTGAAATGAATACCGGTAATCAGAAAGAAAAAGCAAATTCAGCAAATGTACAGCGATTAGTTTACAGTGGTAAGTTACTTAATCATACATTCCTTAAGTAGTCATAAAATTTTATTTTCTATTTGGATTTTGATCCGCGAAGGCTTATTCTTTTTATGCATCTATTGAGTTCTAAAGTATGTCATTTGTTTTTTGTAAACAATCAAAAGTAAATGCAATACCGCAAATTAGTTACGAAACAAGAAAATGAAATGTGCTATCATGGTGCACAATTAAAGATATTTCACTTCGACAACTTGCGAAAATGTATAAAGTGTCCGTAAATGGTGCCAAAAAAATTATAGTTAAGTTTGGTAATCATAATACTTTACAAGATTTACCAGGACGCGGTCGAAAAAAAGGTGCAGCTAACATCAAGGTAGATAAAAAGATAGTGAAGCTCCTAACAGAAAATAAATCTTTGTCTGTTCGGGATGTGGCGAAAAAAGTTGGTATTAGTGTGGGGAATGTACAAAAAACAAAAGAAAGGCATAATATGAAGACATATAAAAAGCAAAAAATACCAAAATAGTTAAGCTCAACTTACACGTGCAAAACTGCGTTCTGGAAGACTGTATAAATATTTAACGGCAAATGCTGGTCGTTGCATTCTGATGGATGATGAAACGTATGTCAAAATGGATACTCGAACTTTGCCAGGACGTCAATTTTACACAGCGGTAGTGGGGGAGACTGTACCAGATAAAGATAAGTAGTGTTTGAGCATTGAAAAATTTGGTTATAAGGTACTCATATGGCAAGCCATTTGCTCATGTGGATTGAAAACTTCAACATTTTTTACGAAAGGTACAATTAATGGTGAAAATTATCGCAAAGAATGCATACAAAAACGACTTTTGCCATGCTACAAGAAGTACGGTATACCCCCGATATTCTGGCCCGATCTCGCATCTGCTCATTACGCTAAGGCAACGTTGAGCCTGTTCCAAGCAAAAAATATAGATTTTGTCGAAAAAAGTATAAACCCACCAAATTGTCCAGAACTTCGGCCTATAGAACGCTATTGAGCAATTGTAAAGCGCAATCTTCGGAAAAATGGCCAAGTTGCTGAAAACATGAATGAATTTAAAAAAATGTGGAATTCTTCAGTGCGAAAAGTTACAAAAACTACATTGCTGCGTTTAATGCTAGGTATTCGCAAAAAAATTCGAGCATTCTATCGAACCGACTGAATTACCGCTTTAGTTAGATAATACGTATTCCTGTTAAGTATATAGTTCATTTTAGAATAAAATTACAAAAAATCCATTAAAGAATACCATGTTTATCTTCAATAACACGTGTGCATTTTATTTCGCGGACATTCCTTAAATGCTGTATGCAATTACGAATTATTTGAATTAAATTTTTTAAATTTAGAATTTAATTATCTTTAAACAATGGAAATGTCACTTAGGGACTTCTTGCTCTCACCCCTTCATATAATATAAATAAAATATATTTTATTTGCGTATTCTCTTCTTCATATTTCATGATAACATTTTGTAATTCATGTTTACACTCCGTTTGATTGTTTTTTAAAGCTCTTATGCTCGGTTTCAATAAGGTTCGACTTAACCTGTGTTAGTTAACACATGCTAAAGATAATCATTGATTAAATTTTGAGTGGGTTGCAGAAACTACCTGAAATCTATAATTAGTTAATCTCTGATTATATGTTCAAATGTTAGGTTGGTACTACAACTCACGTATAGCGTCAACTTTATAGTTTAAAATTGACGTTTAAATAACAGTCAACATCATTGTAGTCAACCAACAATATAAGTAAAGTTGAAATTTATTTGTAAAAATATTAAGTTATATTATTTGTTTTTAATAAAATCATTAAATATGAGCGATAATAAACAAAAAAGAACCAAAAAATATACTGAAACGGAAAAACAAGAGAGCTCTTCGAGCTGCACTCGATTACAATATCTCTCACAAAGCTGTAAGGTCCGACTACAATTCAAGTGCATCGACTGGGGAACGTAGTGCCGAGCAATTAAGAATGCTGCACAACAATTTAAAAAGAATTCAAACTAAAGAACTAGCAGATGAACATGTACGATCTCTCTTGTTAATTTTGATACATTAATTTGTAATTCAAATTATTTGTTTTAGAAAGCGACTTATTTGGAAGCGAAAAGACAACAGGCTGAGGACAATGTAAGTTAATACAGATATGGATTATTTAAAACTTAATCATCAAAATAATATTTTTTACTGTTTAACAGAGAGAACAGAAAAAAACAGGGGGAGGTAGTTATACCCCCCAATTGACGGCTCATGGCGCACGAGTTCTTGCTTCGGTGGCAATTGTTCCCGTGCAGCCAATAAATAATAATCACGATGATTATTTCGGAGGAGGTTTGTTTTAATAATTTCTAATTCATGACATATTGTTATTTAGGAGCTGGTAGTTCACAAATATATGTTGAAGCTGCTGCACCAAGAATATTACAAGCCCTCATACAAGAAGAGGTAGATTTTCAAGAAGAATCTGTGAGCGAACATCCCACAACACCATCACTACTACCATCTCAAGTACCAAGTACAATAGCAAATCGTAAATCCCTACAGCGTAGAAAAAAAAAATGAGTCTGAAAGAAGTTAGATATCGATATTATTTGTTCAAGTTAAAATCAGCAAGACTGAAGACAACAACTCAAGCTAATTAACCAGCAAATAGCTAATTAATAAAATTAAAAACTTTTTGAAGAATTGTTTTATTAAAATATTTTAAACTACCTATTTTAATTGCTTAAAAAATAATTTATTATTACTGAAATGTTAGTTTTAAGTATTTTGCTTTTAAATTTAACTTACGATTTAATGAATATTACACAAAATGTAATTCATATTAATAAAAAAGAATTAATAAAATATTATTAAAAGAATTTTTACAAACAACATGGCTAGACCCACATAGTGTTGACCAAGAGCAAGACAAGACCAAGACAAGACTTCAAGATTCAATTGCAAGACAAGACAAGATATTTTTAGCAAGAAGTCTTGCGAGACAAGACAAAAACTATGCAAGAACAAGAAATCTAGCAATTTTTTTTTGTATTTTTGGATATAATGTATTTGAAAATTGTTAATAGTGATTATAAATTGGCACAATATAAGATACCTACGTTATAAAGACTACGTTTCAATTTAATTATTTGTGATTTATTAAATAAAATATTAATACATCTTTTTCAGAAACAATAATTCAAAATACATTCAGTGTTGGTGCTAGGTTTTGCGGAGCTCTGGGTTAAATCATATCGCCGGATATCAGTGTCGTAATTATTTTTGGAGAGGGCGGCTCAATTCTTTTCAGTTTTACTTTTATTAATAATAAAAATTTAAAAAAATTTATTTAAAAAAAGCGGCAATAAAGCCCCATTCACATAAGGATTCTTGTCTTGCCTTGCTTATGTAGAAACAGGCAAGAGCCAATCAGATAGATTCTTCTATCGTTTTTAAAGAAAATTCTTCAGTCTGATTGGCTCTTGGCAGTTTCTACCTAAGCAAGGCAAGATAAGAATAAATTTTTTTGGAAATTATTTTAATGATAGTTTCTACATGGAATAATTACAATACAATTTTAAAAAAATTCGCTTAACGTAATCACATTACCATATTATTGTATATAATATTATTATTACTTTTGTAATGTAATGTTCAAGTGGTCAGGTAATTATTAATTATTTTTGGTGCAAAATTTTTCAAGAGATTTAAATTGAATACATTCTTTGTATCCTAAATCTGGAAATTCCGAATTTTTACCTTCGACCAGGCCTCTCGTCTGCTTTTTCTCGGGCTGCGCCCTCGCGAAAGCAATACTCAAGGCCTGTCCTCAGGAAATACTCGAATATTTTCCGCTCCCTAGGGCTGTTACATATGATTATTATAATTGAACTTGAAAATTATTACGAAAATTTTAATTGGATAGTGTTTAGAATTGCTTGTATTTTGCTTGTATGGTTTGCAATTTTGTCTGTGCGCCAACGTTTATGCGCGAACGTATTCTGGGTACCAGTCTGCCATCAGAGCTTAACGAAGACAGTCGTGTAGTTCTGTGCTGCTCAACAATTACATGCCTTTATCTGGTGTAATGTAACTCCCTTTTTTGTTTTGTCTCGTTAAGTAAAAATTATTTTCCGCGGCTAAGTAAACTCTAAAAATCACTCAGGTCGTGGTTTGACTAATAAAAGAACAGATCAAAACAAGGATTACATACAATAAATTTATGAAACAAAGTGTTTATTAAACTAATAACACAAAAAAATTAACATAGAGAAATTAAAAATAGAAATGCAAATTACTAAACAATAAAACTTAAAATTACCCAATACAAAGCACTGGTGTCCTGAGTAAGTAGTCAACCGCAATATTAGATCCGCACTTATCACACCTTTTAACTGATGAATATGGTCAACTCCTCATGCAGATTATTTTAGTCTTTTGGTAGTTTATGTCTTGTTGAAGAATATTCTTTTGTTGTCTTAATCGTAGTTAGCGATTTTCACAGTACAACAAAATTTAATGGTTTTTTATGTTCCTATCGTAGTTAGCGAAATGGTAACAAAAATCAACCTTTCTTCTTGGGTTCTCAAACTACACTCCTTATTTTTAAAATATACGAAATCAAAGTGCTTTTGTCGGCTTGACCACATTTTTAAACTTCTCAGTGTGTAACATGACGCTTTAACTTTAATTACCCCCGAAATTTGGGGTGACCACTGTAAAACTACTTATAGGATAAAATACAAACCGAGATGCTTTCAAAACAGTTCGATTTGAAAAATTAAAATTAAAATTCTTTAAAATTAATCTTCACAACTTCGGTAAATTATTTGAAACTAATAAAAAATTGAAAATTGCATTACACTGGCTATTTTGTATTATTTAATAAACCAATTTACTACAACAAGTTGTCTTTATTATTAATAAAAGAAGTTACTACATACAGTCCACTCAACGATACTACAAACAAAAAATTTCGTGGGATCCTGCTACTGGATTCTCAACAAATAGTATTATATTTCAGAATCAGACCCACTGGATGATTATACTTCTAACTTAAATACATTTTTCGTTGCTTTCCCATTCTTGACTTTCACTTCACGCACTGTCCATTGTATTCCCCGACAGGAAAAAAATATTTACAAAAAATTCAGCATAAATAATTGAAAATCCTTACGTAGTCACCACATATGTAGACTACAACCGAGAGGTTGAAAACAAACTATTCTATCTAAAAACTTCCGATGATATCGTAGCGTCGATTTCTCTCTACTATCAGCTGTTTAGTGTAAGTCATGTACTCATATCATATCATATCACTCATATCATCACATACTAAGTCATGTACAGCAACAAAATCACTAACAAGGCCCAAAATATAAGCATGTCCATTGTATCCCAGTGTCTACACCATCCCCAGTCTCCACTCTCCACTATACTGGGACTTATAGAACCACAATTAATTAGAAGTACACCAGGTAACATTACCATTCCACTAAGGAAGCAATTATTATTTGCTATATGGAAAATGGCAACACAAGATTCATACAGGTAGTTACAAATTTATCTTTACATAATAAATACTTAAATTTATTTTTAATAGGTCCATTTGTGAAAAGTTTGATATATCTAAATCAACAGCTCTACAGTGTGAACGGAACAGCCTGTAACAGCGTTGTGCATACGTTAGTGAAGTTGGCACCAGAAATTATTTCATAGTCTAATGAAGGAAGGGCTACTAACATATTTCAAGGAATTGCAGCAATGCGAGAGTTTCCAAAAGTAATTGGAGCAATTGATGGAACTCACATCAGAATACCTGCACCAAAAATCGATCCCGAATCATACATTAATGCGCAAAGGTCATCATTCAATTCAATTACAAGCAGTGTGTGACCACCGTGGAAGCTTTACACATTGCTAAGTTGGCAATGTTGGTTCAGTACACGATCAACGTGTCTTTCGGTTATCCGAATTGATGAATTATATAGATGATGAAACAAAATTTCCGCAAAATTCCCATTTGCTTGGTGACTCGGCATATACACTACACAACCATTTCTTGGTCCCTTACCGAGATATTGGCCATATAACTGTAAGGCAAAAAAATTATATTTTTTGCTATTCTTCTACTCAAATGTCTATTGAAGAAGCATTCGGATTGCTAAAAGGACGCTTTAGAAGTCTTTTAACAGCGCTTGACATGGCCGATATAGAAGAGATCCCGCATTTCATAATGACATGTTGTGTGTTACACAACATTTGCAACACACAAAATGATGTATTAGAAGAACTTTTTCTACTGCCACTGGGTCTAGCGGAAGTTAACGAACTTAGGCAGTGTTGGCGCCCCTACCGTAAGAGAAGATAACGACAAGCAACAGTCCAGTACGTAAGCTCGAGGTTATGAGCAGTAAAATAAAAATTAGTTATAAACGATTTATGGAGTTTTATTAAATAATAAAGAAAGATAATAACCTATGGAAACATTTGGTCATTAGAGCCGAATTAGATTGGATATATGGATAAAAAACTACATTTGGATTGGAAATAAAAAAAAATTGGACAAGTCACAATGGATGTCTCGATAGGTAAAATTTGAAGAAAAAAATTGAAAAAACGGTAAAATTGGAAAATAAAAATTGATGTATATTATTGGACCAGTCAATTACTGCAGTCCCGATAGGATAAAACAGATGGCGAGTATACCAACAAACAATATTCGGTTGAGCGATTGGAATTTTAAGTTTCAAGGCAAGCAACTAGTAAGCCTGGTTTCACATGTACAAGGTTCCATTCGGTTCGGTACGTTTTCGGTTTTGTTTCGGTCGTTGCCGCCAAGTGTGAAACGGCAATTCGGTTTCAATTCGGTACCTAATAGAAACTGTATAGTACCGAATACTCCCTCGACCGAATAGGTTTCAATGTTTCAATCAGGTTTGTATACGGTACGAATTCGTGTCCAGGGAACAGAAAGCAATCAAAGCGTTCACACCTACACGGTTCAGTTTCGGTTTTAACCTAATAGCGAGAGAATCACTTAATTTATTTATTAATTTTTTTGAAAGTTGAGACAAATGTTCTGCTAAAATGGACAGTTTACCAGATGTTGATGTAGATCCTGAAGTAATTAATAAAATTGTCTTCGTGCTCCCTTAGCTTCGGAAAAATTGTATAAAATGCTCCAAATTCCAGCCGTGTTGTGATGAGAGGGTACTTCCAATAAACTCTTGTGTTCCTTCTTCGATTTTTTCTCTTTCTTCTTGACTTCTCTCCATGATGATCACTAGACAACTGAGCCTGTGTTCATGAAGAAAAACACAAAAACGATTATAACACTCCCACAAGTGCACAGTCGAAACTTGCAAGTTCGATGCGAGATCTAAGTGGTGCGGTCGTCTTATAATCGCCAATACAGCATTGTGAGCCGTATTGCAATCTCGTGCCGCTCTTCGAGCGGCACTCGGTTACAATACCGCTCACAAAGCTGTAAGGTACGAATACAAACCGTGTATATGTGAAGGATTTTATTCGTTTTCGGTTGAAACCGCATTTAGATAGGTTCGACAATAATCATGAATTTTCAGATTGATATAATTGAATTAGAAAAACGCGTCATGAAAGTGGAGGCTTTGTATCAGGAATTTAGTAAAATACAAATATTAATTGAAGAAACGTGCGTGGAAACCGAGTTATTTAAACAATACGTAGAGAAGGTTGCATTCGAAAATATGTATTTTGCATCGGTTGCAAAAGCAGAATCGTGTATTAATGTGTACAGAACGGCCAATATAACGCGAAAACACTCACGTACGGATTCTGTCTAAGCATTATAATCATTCTATTTAGCCCCCTTTAATATTTTGTATAGGCCGCTGTGTTTGGCTAACGTTCGTGAGCTGCTACTTCGGCGAATAGCCATGTCTTACATTTTTACTTAGTACCCTGGTATGTGTGATTGTAAGCAGACGGTCACTAGAGCTACTCATGTTCGAAAATAAATGCATTTTTATTTAAATGAAGTTTAATTAAGTACAAACGTACATTTTGGTCCTTCGAGACGGATTGGATGGTTCATCTTTCAATACTGGAAGAAGTTCATTCAAATTTGAATACCAGTAAAACAATTGGTAATAAGTAATAACTTATACAAGAAATTACAAGCTGGAATTAGTTCGCACGAGTGCAAGGGATTTCTGCATGTGTAAGTTTTATACAAAGCTTATATTTTATTCGAATAATTTATTCAAAGATTCAAATTCATATATACAGGGTATTTTATTGTTACGGATAAAGTGCCATAGCAAGTGCTTCATTGGTGTCGTTCAATTTACATTAAGTTGTTACGTCACATTACTTTCCAATACAATGGAAAACTTATCTTTTGATCAAGGATTGCTTAAAGCAAAATTGACAAGGTTAAGTACATTTATGAACAAAATTCAACCTAAGGAGAATGAAACTGTCAGGAAAATCAAAAATAGAATTATGAAAACGGTTAAATGCAGTCGAGGCTGTTTTAAAGGAGTACGAAATTCTACATAACGAAAGGTGTAAATTAGTAAAAGATTGTACAGAATTAAATGACGAGCTGACTAGTTTTGAAAATACTTATTTCAGTTTAATTTCAATCGCGGAAGACTATATATTGAAACCCAAAATTCAAGAGGTAATACTCCAAACGGGTCAATTAGTATTCGAAATTTAGAAAGCTTGCCTGCGGTTTCATTGGTTGATCAACATTCGCCAAAAATTCAATTCTTAAATCTACCGAAAATTAATTTAATCAAATTTTGTTTCCCACAAAATTCCCTTTTTCCATGACTAAAGTTTCTTGATTTTGGTTTTGGTAACACAAGACTAACCAACTGTTCGATGGGAACCACAAAATACTTAAAAAATGCAGATAACAGTGTGCACACTGTCGAAATTAAATCCAAAGTGAAGGGCGTTTTTCAAGCTTACACAGACGTGACGTCATTCGCTCTGATTGGCGTTCAACTTATCATGGCGGATTTCTGAATTTTCTAATTTTATTTTATCAAAAAAGTTATAAATCTTGCTCATAATATAAAAAACATTACGTATTTTATAATCCACGAATTGTATTTCATTAGATAAATACATAATTTTAGTGATTTTTGATTACTGTCATCATGCCTATTATTACGCTGCAATTTTTTTAATTATTTTTCGTAAATTTATAGATTATATTTAGAACGAATTCAAAGTTTTTAGAATTTTACTAATAAGTTATTTTGATTTCAACCTTTCGCAAATAACTCCAATACATCGATAATAATTTTTCTATTATTTTTACAAGAATTTGTAGGTCAAATTCTCGACAACGAAAATTTCACAACTTTATTAAGTTATTTTGATTTGCACCCCTACAGAACCACCCTATTTATCAATGCAATTTTTTTCATTATTTTTTCTGAAATTCAAAGCATATTTTGAACTCCTTTGGTGTGTTTCAGAATTTGGCCAACTTTTAGTGTATAATACCCCTATGTGCGACGTTAAAAATTTTCGTTAGTTAAGATTCTGCATATTCGTCTAGTGATTAGAGAGTGATTTTTGTGGTTGCGGATTATATTTTTCTATACGATTATCGTGAAAGTGGCTGTTTGACGCCTTTTTGTATTTTGGATTGTCTGGAATGGTCTGGCAGCCCAAGTTCCTTGTGAAGAGCCGCAACAATTTGAATCCTTCCGTTTCGATTTTTTTTATCATCATCTCCAAGAGTTCTGGCGCGAAGCCGAAGATATTTTGTTTGAAGCTGTTGTAATCTTTTTGACTGCGTTACCTGTGGATTGGGTATATCCTGTATAAGGTCTTTTTTGTAAACCCACCGGTAGCTACTTGGTGAGTATATTTTTAATACTTCTAATCTGACAGGTACACATATCTTTGATTTTTACAAGCAGTTTTGTTTTTCATTTGATCACCATTTGGGTGATTCCAGCTTGAAATATTGACGGCGGGCCAGAACTTTTGTTTGAGCATTTTTCATTAACATCACGCCCGATAACAATTGCCTGTGTGACGACATAACTTGTTTTTTTTAGCTCTCGTATTGCCGCAAATAAATATCATTGTTTTTTACATGTTGTTTTATTTCGAGGAAGCTGCACTTGTCTGGGATTCTTTTAGTAGAACCACGCCATCGATGACCGGCACTAATCAGCTAGTTTTTAACATCTTGGGTTTCTTCACGAAAAGAAAAGCTGGAATTACCAGCGTGAGGAGAAAATTAACCTTCCCCCTTCAGGAAAGGATTGATTTTCGTTTCAAGCTCCCTGGATAAGCGTAGGATTTCCATTTGGAAAACAACGATACGAAGAAAAAGATGCATCCAATAGAATACCTATCTTTCATTCTTTCCTTAAAATCAATACTTTGCCCGCGATGATCGTATATAAATTCTGGAATTTGCAACTTTATTTACGGGCAGATAATCTACTTGTATGTATTTAAGGATGTATAGGAAACAAAAAAATAAAATTAAAATATTCTGGGCCAGTGTCGTTTTTGTACTGTCAACCAAGCATTGGCATCCGATGTTCGAACCGACGAAAAGTAATCAATGATAAGTGGTTTTTTTTGTAAAATCGGGTAATTTAAATTTAAGCAGCTGAATTTAATACTAAATCACGTTTTATTAAGAATAATTTCTTTGTTGTAGTTCTATTGAAGGATTATATCGATAAAAAGTTTACATCAATGGAAACTTTAATCGCGAATTGTATTAATTCGGCAAAGAGGAGTATTCTCTATGATCTGGAGAAAAAGATCAATGAAATCAAGTTAAATTTAAATTTATCATCGACTGGTCCGATGCAGCCTATTTCTGCTGCACGGAAAGTAATCACCACGTCTATCCCAATAAAAGATTTAGAAGATTTTATTGATTTTGATAAACTCTTAAAAAAAGACGGAAGCCAAAAAGATTATTTGGTAAGTATACTTTTATGAAAATTATAAAATGTTCACTGCAACTAAAATAAAATGCATATGTAAATCATGTTTGAATACTATTTAACAATTATTCGTTTTTTATTGTAGAAAACACTGTTCACTTCTTTGATCGTGGGATCATAGGATATAAATACAGATATTGGCCATATGATCCACGCTGTGATTGCAAAATCGGTCCAAATGCAATACAGCGGGTGTGGTAGAAAGACTAAAACGAGTGAAAGAAAACTGAATTTCAGTGGCACAGTAACCTTCACTTGTGTTAAAGATACTATATAATAAATTAGTTTACTTTCTAATAATAATATTATATAATATAACTATACACAATATTTTTATTTTTTTCCGAGGTTTTAGAACAAAAATGGGTCAACCACAATGAACTATTAAATATAAAAACAACCTTTTTGCAGATCTCCTGATTTGTTTTCAAGAAATAAATTGTTCGTCTTTGCTAAACTAGATGGCGTGCATAACTTTTTATCTCAACCTTTTTATACCTGCTTTTATAATTTATGCAAACAAGAGATAAGAGAATTCGTATTGAAATATAATTTGCTTGTAGAAAATATATTTTTTACAAGTACAAACTGCGCAAAATCATACCATAGTTGGTCAGTCCAGACATTTGAGTGGGGGATTTTACAAAAGTGCTTAGAGTAAATTTTATGTGAGTCGTAATTCTGTATTATTAGATATTTGAACATTCATTTCGCTGATACAGTGCCGGTTTAACAGGGGTTTTTTGGGTGCAATAGCACCGGGAGGTAAACTTTTTGAGGGCGGTACGCGAGCAGCGCGCGTACCGCTTTCTTACAAATATTTTAAAAATTAACAATTGGGTATAAAATAAAAAAATCTGTTGCGACACTGCACCCTACGATGAGCGTGCGAGCCCGCCGCCACCGGCGCCGCTACGACAAGTTGAGACTTGTGTTGCATTGGATGTCATGTATGCGCCACAAAAACAACAGTAATAGTAATGATCTACTAAAATCTACATCTACTTTCTTGTGTGTGACATGTATGCTAGAACTCCTGAGTAGTCCATTTGTGTAACTGAAAATTCGTTTTAAAAACACAAACACGGTAAGCAAAAAGCATTTTCTTAATTTTTGTACTAAATACCTTATTTAATATTTATTAGTTAGTATTTATAATAATAATTATTATTATGGGATAGAATAAAAAATGGACGAGGAAGGGCGGAAATTATCTGGACATTACTGGCGTAAAAGAAAACTGGAAAGACAGGAAAGACACAATAAAATTTTAAAAAGTATCCCCAAAATGACAACATTCTTTACACGAGATGAAAATCTAGCACACAACAGTCGAAATGAGCCCAAACCTGGACCGAGTAGTAGTAGTGATGAAAACGTTTGTTTAAGGCGAGAATTTATTGTGGAGGCTTTACCATCGCCTGAGTCATCAGAGTCGACTGTTTTAGATAAAGAAAATGACAATAACGATAACGCAGTAGCAGAAGAACCAAATAGTGAAAATGTTTATAAAGAAGTGCAAGAAGATAACAGTAATTTTACAAACGGTAATGACGGTCGACAAACATAGTATTATAAAAATGAAATAATAGTTCAAGTAGAGTTGGTAATGTCTATTTATTTCTTTGCAGATCGAAAATCACGGGCTTTACCTAATTTTAAAGATCCCGCACTTTGGAAGCATGATCATAATTATACAGAAATGATTATAGAAAATTGGACCGAACAAAATCTTGCAGAAATGGACTTTTCAATGTCAAAAAGAAAATTTGCTGAACAAAATAGGTATGCCAATAAAGCAATATTTTATAAAAAAAATGGTTAACGGAGAAACGGTCCGCCGCGACTGGGCAATTTATTCAGAGAGCACTGGAAATATATATTGTTTGTATTGTTACTTATTTGGCAAAAACAAGAAACAATTTGAAACAGGATTTTCCTTATGGAATAAAAGTAAAGAAAGATTAGACCAACATGAGAAATCGAATGATCATTTAGATAACCTTCAAGTATATGCAAGTCGCATATTAAAGATAGGACGAATTGACATAGAACTTCAAAAACAAATTAGCACCGAAAAGGGATATTGGATAAAAGTACTACAAAGGATCATAAGTGCAATCAAGTTTTTGGCTACAAGAGAGTTAGCATTTAGAGGTACACATGAACGAATTGGCGAAAAACATAATGGAAATTATTTGGGTTTGTTGGAGCTAATATCTGAATATGATCCATTTTTAAAAGATCATATCATTTGAAATACCTTTGAAAGGCCCAAAAAAAGGGCGGGCACCAAAATATTTTTAGCCTACGGCAGTATGCATCCGGCGGCGCCTGCGGCCGGCCCTTTTTTGGGGCGTTTTGTCTGTGGCAGCACCGGGCGACGAACTACCTTAAACCGGCACTGCGCTGATAAAGTAGTTTAATATTTACAAAAAAAATAGGTAAGTACTTATTTACAATAATCGTAATTCGTAACAACTATTACACATTTTTGTTTAATATCAGATTTAAAAATGACAAAAACTTCAATAAGATCTATTCGTATAAGCAAAGTAAGATATCTAAAGTACATAAACACGTAATTTTTCGGCAAGGATTTGTTAAAGAAATTGCTGGTGCCCTGCTTAAAAATGTGATTCAAGAAATTGAGTGCAAAAACACCGATTATTGCCATGGGATTTTGGACGAAATTATTGATAATGTTGTGAATATTGGCTCTAATGCCAATGATGAAAACGATTACAATTTTCATTATAATTAATAATTAAACTAAGAACAGGTTAATAAAACGAATTAAAAAGGATTCAATTGTAAGCTTTCAAGTACTAGCGTACTCTTTATCAAACATGAAGTTTATTATTGAATCCTTTTTAATTCGTTTTATTAACCTGTTCTTAGTTTAATTATTAATTATAATATTTTCACAGGTTACGATATTTAATTGATTACAATTTTCTTTCGATCATTTCTGCAGAAGAGTACACTTCGTAAGCTTTCTAGATATGTGGTAATATGTTCTTATTCTACTATTAATTTCTAAATAATTTATTTAGAATTGAAAATCATCAACTGACCGTCATAAAAGAACAACACGTTGAAAAAATATCCGGCTACAGAATTGTTACAAACAACCTCAAATTTTTTTCAGAAAAAACTAAAGGTTTAGTTAGTAAATTAACATTCAAATGCAATATTTGTGAACGAGAAATTATCGTTAGTACATAAGACCCCGAAATGGAGAAATCCGAGGTAAACACAGCAGCTGTTTGGAGAACTCTTTCCACAGGAAGTTCTTATGCTCACCTTTCGGAATTTTTGTCTGTTGTGAATATACCAACTCTAACTGGAACTGAATTTTTTGATATTCAAAGACAATTAGGCGAAGTAAATAATTTTAATAAATTGTATTCAACACCATTATTAATTAATAATATTGTTTCCACAATGTAGCATTACAAAGAAAGTTTATGGGAAGCCATGGAAGCTGCTGGAAAAGAAGAACACAGATTGGCTATAGAAAACGAAGATGTGGATCTGGATGGAATTCCATTCATTACTGTGTGTTTAGATGGGGGTTGGTCCAAAAGAAGCTATGGCCATAATTATAATGCTGCTTCCGGTGTCGTAAGTTATATTTTTAATTATATAATTTATTATATTTTGAATTCGTTTGTGTCCTTTAGGCAATTATTATTGGACGGCGAACTAGTAAAATATTGTTTATTGAGATCAGGAACAAATATTGCTCCACATGCGCTCGCGCCGAAAATAAAGCTATAGCTGTAGAACCACATTTATGTTTCAAAAACTTCACGGGATCATCGTCTTCTATGGAATGGGACATAATTGTAGCGGGTTTTAATTTAAGCATATCAATGCACCATCTTCGGTATAAGACCTTTATCATTTCATCACAAATCAACCCATAATTTTCATCAAACTCTTCGATTTAGCTCAAACTTTGTATAATTGTAAGTTATACCAAATAAGCATACCTTTATTTTTTGTTTGCTCGTCAAGTGATCCGTTCATGTTGTACTTACGGCCTTCCACAAAAATCCAAATTTTGCTTGTAGAGCTATACTAAATTATTTCTGACTGAACCGTAGACACTTAGAAACACGAATTTTTTTTAGAAATAGAGATATTTAAAGCACCTTTTCGGTGAGTCTATCTGGGTTAATAATTGAAGTCCACAAATAGAGACCCCGTTTAAATTTTCACTTTAATTGGGCCACCCAGAAAAGGATTCAATTTTAAAAAATATTTATTGTCTTCGGCAGGAATTGCGCATCAGTTTTAAAGAAAATGTTAAGTTACAGTGTTTTATTGTTGTCCGTATGTGAATTCCTTTTTATTTATTTTAAATTAACATCAATTACTTACCAAAAAGGTGGTTTGAATACCTACATTTAAAAAGAACTCGTGTAGTGCTGTCCCATAAGTAAATACATATAAGCTTTTACTTATAGGTAGTGAAAATTGAATGTGTTAACCACTGTATGAAGAACTACAGTAAACATTTGCACCGCATCAAAAACGATACCAAGGGAATATCTCTAGAATCAAGAAAATGTTTATCAAATGATACCATTAAAAGATTAGTGAAGAAAACACAGAAAGGTATTTATTGCAATGCTCATGGCGATTTGACTCAGTTAAAAGATGATATGCGAAATACAGTACCGTGTGTTTTTGGAAATCATGCAAACTGTCGCGAGTATATGTGTGATTCTGTAAAAGATGTAACAAAGGATTTAACAAAAGTATTGAATAGTGTAATGGATAATTTTTTTTTTTAATTCAATGCTCCCACCCACTCAAATTATACCTATTGGTGTTATATCAAAATCAGAAAAAAATAGAAGCAATCAAATAACGTTTAAAGGTCGCCCAAGACATTAGAACTTTTGTGTTATCTTCAATGAACTTCATAAAGGTGCAACAATCATAATAAAATTATGCTTTCCGGAAAAAGCATAGTACCGCCACCGCTCTGTCGATTACTGCATTTACGTTTACCTGCTGACAACTCAAATGGGCAGTCAAATGTACCTGAATCAACAAATTCCAATACATCCATTGCAGCAGTAGCTCGCACACTACGAATCGAGTTCTACCTACTGAAGTTGTATACGATTATAACAACAAGGGCTCAAAAATAAAATGTCGATTTCTTCTTGACTCAGGATCACAATCTAATTTTATAACTTCACGATTGAAGTTATACGATTTCCGGAATAAACAGAGCACTATCTTATTGTGGAAATTCGAAAAAAAATCAATAATATCGACAACGAGCGAGGAAGTATAAGAACGACAGTAACATGACCCTTAAATGATTAAATGAAAAAGATCAGTTTTGGTTCACATAAAACTATCGGGTCAAAAGATTATTGAGAATTTTTATGCATATTATTATTTGTAGTTTGTACCTAGTTAAGGGGTCAGGCCCACTTGCAGATTTATAAAAATCGATTTTTTTTTTATTTCATTTTCTGCAAGTTAAACATTTTAAAAATACTCCCTCAAAGTTTTAAGTAACAAATAATAAAATTCACATTATTATGCTAGTTCAAAGTTCGAAACAATACCCGTAGGTACCACATTATAGGATTTACAGCATCTAAAAAGAATTTTTGGTGATTTGTACTTTTTTAACAGACTTCAAAGAAAAGGAGGAGGTTATATAATATAAAAAAAAATAAAAATTAATAAAAAAATAATATTCGTCGAGTATGATTTTTTTTTTATGTATGCTCACCGATTTCTTAGAAACGGCTAATCCGATTTAACTAGTTTAACTTTATTTCTACCAGGCTAGATCCCGAGGTGGTCCCATATATTTTTCTAAGATTTAACACATACCGTTTCCTAGGAAATCTTTAAAAAACAGTATAAAATGCAGAATCTCGTTAATCCATTCATGCGCGTCGTTATGAATATTAACGAAAGAGTGGCTCGTAGAAAGCGTTAAATTGACATTTTTGAGTCTACAATCTAATCTGAAGATGCACAATATGGGCCTGGAATAGATGACTCATTGTAAGTTGCGAATTAATATTTTATTTTTGAGTACACCTATCTTAAACTTTAAATGCGTTTATCCAGAAATGACATTTTCAACATCGGTGACCACGATATATTGAAAACTACTACATCGATTTGTTTCAAATTTGGCAGGCTTATTTTCGATATAAGAAACTAGTGCTTGAACGAAGGAATTTATTTTTCGATGTATAGTTTTGTTTTTATTAGCAATAAAAGAGCCATATTTTCACCAAAAATATGAAAATTTACTTTGAACGTGTGCCATTTTGTCTTAAATTGATATTTTGAAAAACTGTTCGTTCAAGCACTAAATAATTTAATATATTGCATAAATTTTTTGGAATATCTTATTTTACATAATTCAGAATCGAGTACCAATGGTCACCGCAAAACGTGTTTTTGCAAAGGAGCTTCGGAAGAATGGCCGTAACTTTTTTGTTAGCAAATATTTTGTATTAAAAAAATTATATTATTTAAGTAAAAGCCTTCTGTTTCTTATGTATATCAACATAAACTTAAAAAAATCTTCGAGTTCTTTAAAAAAAAATCTCCAAGAACACGTATTTTTTTCACGTCTAACTGGGCCAGACCCCTTAAACAAAAATCTTTACAGAATTCTTTAACCTGCTCAATCTCATGTCTGGTTTTACCAGGGATTACACAACATCTACCCCCAACAATCGTTTTCCGTAGGAAACTTAAAAATATATTTAAATTTAATACTTGCTGATCCTAGTTTCATTAACACCGGTGAAATACAAAATACTATTAGGTGCTGAAGTATTTTGGAATGTTTTGTGCATCGCAAAGGTCAAATCAAATTAGGTAGAAACTTGCCAATTGCTCAGAAAACGTATTTTGGTTGGGAAATATCAGGCTCTATTAAGGCTGTTTTACCGCCATAGCGTTTCCATGGTAGAAATATCTTTTTTATTATCCAAGATATTTAAATGAAATTTTTAGTACACACGCTTACATGAATTTCAAGTCGATTTGTTGTCTTAGATTTTTCCTGGAATTTTCCATTTTACCAAAAAAAAAAGTTTAAAAAAAAACTGATGAAATGAAAAAATGTAACCCAACAGTTTCATGTTAAATTTTATTTTAATAATTTTTTCTTTATGCCAAAATGTTATATTTTTAGGTCTCAAGTGACTAATTAACGTTTTTCTATATTTAAAAATTGTAATTTTTCTCTCTTTAACGCATTGCTGCGGAACAATGGATTAATATATTATATAACCTCTGCTAATTTACGCGTGACTTCAATTGGTAAACTGTATTATCTTCTCTCTCAACGTTGTTGCAAGCTAAATCGTACAACAAAATATTTAACTACATTAAATATAGTTTACATTTCATATTTGTATGGACAACTACCTGCAGTTTTGTGATAATTCCTTATCTATTGGTAGGTATGTAAGTGGGTAAAAATAATTACTCTTATTATGCGGTAAATGCCCAGATCATTTCTGCATGTGCATGCAAATCATCACGTCTTAAAATTCAGAAGTTTTAGTTTTGTTTTTTGATTACTATCTTAGTACCTTAATTAGTATTCTTAATTATTGTATTAGTAATTATATTTTTTGAAATGGGGAGGACAAAAAAATCAGTTACAGAAAAAAGAAATCGTGCCATCAGGTAAATAAAAAATTTAAAAAGGCCATAGGACGATAAGCATGGTGAATCGGCCCTAGAAAGATATTTTAATCATACTTTGGGGATATGTAGGCATCGATGAAATACTAAGATCTTCCAAGATTCAGATCTCTATCTCATTTGGTTTCCGAGAAAATAAATAATTTAGTCAAAATTAACAAAATTATAGAAAATTAATTTTTCTCATTGATCGATTGATTTCGAAATTTAGTTGGTTTTTAATGGTAATAACAGCTCTTAAAATACAAATTATCAGCTATGATTTAAATTGATTTCTGGGGCCGATTTACCATGTTTTTCGTCCTATGGCTTTTGAATTATTTTTACAATAAATATTATTTATTGCTTCAGCAATTTGAAAAAATCTCAGTTTTGGAAAACAAAAAATACCGAGCAGCAGAAAAGCAATACTGATAATATGTAAGCACCTGAATACTTATACTATCCACTTTCGATTATTTTTGTTATCATTTTTACCTACTCTAATTCAAATTCTATCTACAATCAATGCAATATTTTAATAGGAACGATGAAAATACTGCCACGGAGCTTCAAAGCATGTCTATAACCGATTCTCCAATTGACATAGCCGAGAATGAGTAAAATCTAAATTTACACATATCGTATTTTTCTTATTGAATTTTTCCCGACAGGATTGATACTTCAGGCGCAAACAACCATATATCAGGACGAAGAATCGTGGACATTCTTTATTTTGTGAGTGCCTTACAGAACCTGAAACACAATCCATTTTTTGATTGCCAATTTTCTGATATGGAACTTGTGAAGGAGAACCGAATTGGATTAATTTCTCAACTGTTTTTCAAATGCAAAGTTTGTAACATTGAACAACATGTTTTTTTGGAAGATCCCAAACAAGAAAATAATGTTAATTCTGCAAGCGTTTTGGCTACCCTTTCAACTGGTTGTGGACATTCTCAAATGATTGAGCAACATGCCATCTTAAACATCCCTCAAATGTCTTTTCGACAATATTCGTATCATACTGATTTAATAGAAAACTCTTTAAATAAAAGTATGGAAGTATCGATAGCAGAAGCTGGAAAAGAAGAACTTCGATTAGCAAAAGAGTTAGGAGAAGTAGATTCGGAAGGAAATGGTCTGATTGCAGTTATAGTTGACGGTGCGTGGTCAAAGAGATCATACAGGACTAAATATGATGCCGCATCCGGCGTAGTAAGTGATTTTTATTTATGAAATCTTATTAGGGGCTGAGGTTATTTCTACAATAACTTATATTTAAACATTTTTTTAAATACATTTTTCTATTTTTTTTTCTTAGGCTTGCATTATTGGTGCCAAAACAAGAAAGATACTTTTTATGGCAACCAGGAATAAATTTTGTCCGATATGTTCCCGTGCTGCTTCGAAAAACATAGAAGCGGCAAGTCATTTGTGTTCCAAAAACTGGAACGGTACCTCTACTGCTATGGAATCCAGCATAATTCTTGAGGGTTTCAAAAAAAGTATGGGAATGCATCGACTTAAATGTGTAAAATTAATAGGGGATGGAGATAGCAGTGTTTTTAAAAAATTATGTTTGGAGAAGCCATATGGATCTGCAGTAACAATTCATAAAATTGAATGTACAAATCATTTACTGAGAAACTTTGTTACGAAATCAATTGAGTTGTCAAATAAAATAAAAAGTAGCCGAAATGATTATGTCACTCCTAATTTAAGGAGAGTGTTAAAAAATAATGTCTTTCGACTTCGCAGTGGAATCAAAAGTTCCATTAATTTTCATAGACAACAGAATATTTCTTTAAATGAACAAATTACTGAAATTGCAAAAGACATAAAAAATCTCCCTTTTCACGTTTTTGGGCAACACGGCAAATGTGCTGGCTATTTTTGTACAGGGTCGAAAACAGAAGAAATTAATTACATTCCCGAAATGAAAAATGCGGTCTTCTTCAAGATTTGCAAGCATGCGGCAATAGATTAATTCAGAATGCGCATAGTTTGGCATTGAACATGACAAATAATGCCGCGGAAACTTACAATTCTGTTGTCTCAAAATTTGTTGGGGGCAAACGAATTAATTTCTCCATAAAAAATAGTTATCACACAAGATGTACAGCAGCAACCTTAAAATACAATAATCAAGAAGGGTATTTTCATCGTTTACATTATAGGCTCTCTAAACTTAAATTGGGTTTCCATACCCAAAAGTACTGCAATGTAACTTTAAACAACAGAATAAAACGTAAGAACCGTTCATTGCACTACCGTAGTAAAAAAACGAAACGACGGGCAGTTCCGACAGCTGATCAGGACTATGGATTGACTGATGATATAGATATAGATGAAAATACCTCAGCTAATAGAAAGGCGCAATTTTTACTTTCGTTAACCAAAACAAAGGAGGAGATTTCAAATATAGAAGAAATAACAAAAGGCCAATCAAATAATATTGCTTGGAGGACAGCAAGAAATAATTTATTGACTGCTTCTAATTTTGGAGCTGTATGTAAATTGAGAATCTCTACCAATCCATCGAGGTTAATAAAAAATATTTTGATGTCAGACTTCAAGGGATCTGCAGCGACACGGTGGGGACATGATTATGAAGATATTGCCAAGTCGCAGTTTCAACAATCTTCTAAATTAAAAATCGATAACTGTGGACTATTCATATATGAGGAATATCCGTATTTGGGTGCATCTCCAGATGGAATTATCGACAACGACACAATTGTCGAAGTAAAGTGTCCATATTCGGCACGTTTCACAACACCCGAACAAGCTGTGTTAGAAAAAAAAATTAAATATCTGGTTATGAATGATGGCATTTTAACATTAAAAAAAAATCACGACTATTATTTTCAAATTCAAGGCCAGCTTGCAATATCCAAGTCAAAGATTTGTTTTTTTATAGTTTGGACCCCTCTTGGAATGTTCGTTGAAAAAATTTTATTTGATGAAATTTTCTGGAACAATGCGCTAACTAAGTTGAGTTGTTTTTATTTAGAAAAGTTATTACCCGAAATCATTAAAAAAATTTAATAATAATAAACATTAATTTATTTTTAATTGGTTTTTTTGTTGTAATTTTTTAAGATACCTATACCAAAACGTATTTATGAATACTGTAAAGTTTCGATAATCCCGATCAATTAAAATGCGATCAAATCAAACACACATTTATAAAGTGTTTGTAGTTTTCAAAAGTTGTAGCGCCCCCCCCCCTCGAGATTTCAAATTACGAGCCGCTACTGGGTTATATAGTACATCATATTATATTATTTCCTCCATGTACTAAAAATATCTTCCAATTTATATAAATAAACTTTTATAAAGCATTGTCTAATTACGGTAATAAATAAGTTTTAGCTAAATAAGTTTACTATTTTACTAAATAAGGCATCATTTGACATTATCTTTGAGTAACTGAATAGCATTCAAAATAATAACAATTCAATATCTTGGCTATGGTAGCATGATATAATATCATGGGATAGTAGGTTCCACACATGATATGGTTCCACCCGTGATTCCACCTACAGCCGCTGTAACGTAAAGGAAATTTTATGGTGACTAGATAGTAAGCACAAAAAAATTTCATTCACGTAAGTAGTAACATCTCAACTTTACATTTCTCTGTAGCGGTAGAACAGCCTTAACACCTTTCAAAATATCCCATGCACTTGCATGTTGCCTCACGTCTGCAAATAACGACTACAACGTGACACCGCATCCAGAAGCAATTAACATTGTTAATCTTTTAAAAAAATATTAATGTACAGGGATACAGTTACCAGCTCAAAGAAGAGAAGCAAGTAAAACTAGCAATGAAAGGCTCCCCCTATATGGAAGAAGCCGACGTAATCGCCAAATTTACCGAAGGAACAACATCAAACCAGCAAATGTTACGAAACTCAAAAATAAGTTGGGCGATCTTATAGGATCATTCCTCATAGCTTTTCCTGCAGATATACCGCAATTCAAACCATCAGACAAATACGCAGCCTGGGTCACGTTATGATCCGTTTCGAAGCATATTCTAGGAGGAACACCAGGACACAATGCTACCGGTGCCGACGTTTCGGACATGGATCAACAAATTGTCATATGCGCTCCAGATGCGTGAAGTGTCTTGATACCCACCTCACCACCGATTGTCCATGCAAAACCACTGGAGAGGGAGTCTGTTGAGAATTCAATATTTTTGTATTTTTTAATTTTTTGTATTTTCAAATATTTTCTTTAATTTGTAAAACGCGCATCGCTTTCCACTTTTTATGCGGTGGGTTTTTATGTGTGCGTTGGTGGAAAGGGATTATGCGTATCAAGGGCAAGTTTTTAGGGACCAGTGTGCGTAAGGAACTGCGACTAGAGACTTGCTTGCGTGCGCTCATCGACATCAAGTCAAATTCCAGCGGGGAACTTTTATGCGATTTTTTAATTATGCGGGATTATTATTAGTGTTTTGTTCATTATGGGAATTTTATACCCTTTCATTAGTTTTAGTATTTGTACATAATTTAGTATTTAAGTGTTAAAACCAAACTTTTACTATTATCGAAATAAACATTTTTTTTGAATAATTTCACAATGCGTTATTATTAATTATTTTTTAACTCTAATGTTGACGTGGCAACAGAGTCCGTTGCTGCAACTGCGGTGAAAGTCATCCAGCAAACTATATGCAGTGTCCAACCTAAGAAATGGGCAAGAATTAAAACCCAGCGCCAATCCCTTCAGCCTTCAGCACAAATCAATTTCAGTAATCATTACGGCCAACTCGACTTGACAAACTTCCCACAACTAACCAGACCCGCTCAACAACTACGGACAACAGGAACAACCCCAGCGATCTGACCACTTACTGAAAGAGTTAAAAGAATTTAATCTTATATATGTTTTGGAGCCATGGAAAGTTGTGCTGAGGGTACTGCAAATTGGCTCCGTCAAGTAGGCCACTCCATTTTCGAATTTGAAATTTTTTTGCGTAATTTGAAAGTGCTTGCGAAGTGCTGGCGAATGCTGTAATTTTTTTCGAAAGTGCTGGGTCCGTTAAATTTTTGTTAAGAAATTAAAACACTTTGGAATTTTTAATTTTTTTTTAATTTATTGGAAAGTGCTTGCGAGTGCTATAATTATTTTCGAAAGTGCTGACTCCGTTAAATTTTTATTACGAATTGAAAAAAATTCATCAATTGCATCGAGTGCTCCGGTGGAAAGCAATTTTAATAATATAAAAAATCGCACCTTTTCTGGAACACGGCTCCCCCTTCGTGTAGATAATTTTATTACACAACATATTAGTTACTTGGAAGGCACAATGAAATTAATCAGTACAAATAACATTACGGCGAAAAATGAAGTAAAAGAAAAAGAAGTCATTCAAGAAGTGGAATTAATAGAAGCCACCAAAAGTACTACGAATACTCGTTTCAATGATGCAACTACGCGTATGGAAAAAATAATAGGTGAACAAAGTAGCGAAGTTGATTTAGATACTGATAACAATGCAAATATCAAGAATGAAGTTTTCTATGTTTCCCCTGATAGAACATTAAATACCTTAAAGGCAGAAGAAGAAGATGCTATTGAAAATTGGCGAGGACTGGGAGCCTCAAATGCAAAACGTCCACGAAGGTCCTACTTAGAACCCCAAAAAGAGTGGAAGCATTTAAATTTTTAAATAATAGCAGAAACTCCATTCCAATTGGTTTCCTCCGAAATGGCAGTTCTCCAAATTTAAAACCAATTACAATTAATAAAATCATATATGGTCGTTACCAACACATGTGCATTCGACAGTCTAATGCAAATCCTGACAACGTCTTTCTGTGATCAAGATAAATTAAGAAATAATTCGATTTTTGAAGAAAACAACAATATTTATCAGATTAGGATTAAATTATCTAGTGGTAAAGTAGATAGAAGTAATTATGGTGTGAGAGCAAAAATGCTGTCGGGCATCTTTGAAGGTAAAACGATATGCAATGTAAAAACTATTTCGTCAGTATATACAATGCGAGAATTACTAACTAAATTAATGACTAATCAATATCTATCCTGGACCAAAGTTGAGAAATCTGTCTGCCTAATTTGCAAGAAATTGTAAATTGTATCAACATTTGAAAGAAAGGGGTTTAAAATTTTTGTTAACCAGGCGTGTTAACAGATTGTTCGGAGAACTTTTTTGGTGCAGTGAGAAGCCAAGGTGGAATTAGCACCAATCCTAGACCACAACAATTTGTTAATAGTTTTAAGAAATTGTTTTGTTTAAATTACATTACACATAGCAATAAAGCTAATTGCGAAGAAGATTTTGATAGGTTTTTAAATCAAATTCATCTGTTATAAAATAAGACACATGTACCAGAGAGAACAGAAAAAATGGAATTTCAAGTTGATTTAGATATAGGTAATTGTAATGAATACCGACAAATAGATTTGTTAACTGAAAATGCACTAGTTTAAGTTTGTGGATATTTATTTAGAAAATGTTTAAATGTTCATCAGAATTGCACTCATTGTATTGTTGAAATTAAAAAATGCACCGAATTGGCACCGAACAACGTGTTTTGAGATTTTAAAGCATATGCATTTGGCATAAAGAATTTGGTAATTTGTGCATGCCTGGCCAATATTTGATAACATTTGTTATAAATATTCAGAATATTTTCATAGAGAATTTCGAAAATCTTTCTATTATAAGTAGGTACCTAATCTTGTGAAAACTTTATTAGCTTTATGTAATAAAATTCATTACACTCCATGGTGTCCACCATTTTCTAAAGAATATCTGATTAAATTATTTTGTAGAATGAAAATTTATCATACATTAAAACGGGATAATGTCGATTTTAAAAGTGTACCTAGAAAACAAAAAAAATGATTCACATTTTACATTAGTAATTTTTTAATAATAATGTATTGGGAGTAGTTTTTATGTATTTAAAAATAAAATAAATTTTTGTTTGCCTTTAATTCTTATTTTAACTTTGACAGATGTTAGTTCTTATCACTTCAACAACTTATTTATTACAAACAATGATGAAAAGAAAATAGAAACGAAATATTATTTGAAAATTGCAAATAACATCATGCAATTTGTAATTTTAAATTTCCGTACTTTAATTGCGCAGTCTCCCAACAATATGGCGACGTGTATGAACGCCAAATAAAATGGCCTGTCAAACATCAAAGGAACCGCCGAGAGTAAAGCTTCTTGTTCTATATATCATTTGCATCTTTGATTGTAACGAATTTTATGTCGAGTCATTCGCCAGGTGCAAATTGTGAAAAGGATGACAGTGTGGGATCGTTGAGTGCCTTAAAAAAAATTTTAATATCAGATTCTGAGTCCGATGACAAAGAAGAACCGAATGTGATGCCTATTCCACCACATCCCGATTTTGTATTTGCTTCGGATAGCATTGTTGCGAATGCTCACCCATTTCTTGCTGGATATATGGCAAGAAAATTTTTTTTTTTAAATTGGTGCCTGCCCTAATTGCAAGCGTGATTCGTCAGAAGATGAGGTTTTCCCAATTCTAGAAGCTAGAGCCTACAGTTCTAAAGCTTTGACCAGGCCAAACAGTAATTTTCTAAGACTTTTTAGAAAATGTAATGATGTACTTCATTACTTTCTTCCAAAAGTTCGCAAAAGTTCGTGCTAGTAGAAATGTCAAATCAAATTTAGTATCCTATTTACATGTTTTGATACCAAACAATTTGACGTGCAGCGACCACGAAGGTTTTCAAATGTTTACTGAAATGTTTGTCATTTTTTATATACATATGTGGGTAAAGAATGTCAATAACATTTTGAAGGGTAGCGACAGTAGAAAACTAGCAATAAACCCATAAAAAGAAAAGCTCAAATTATTTATTTGAAGCACGGGGCATCGAAAAAAAAAATAGGCAAACAAAACAACTTTTGTCGAATAACACGAAATGTAATTATTATAGTTTAATAAATTATTCATAAAATGGAAACAAAATATAGTACTTTTTTTACTTAAGCTTTTTATAGTTGAAAATTGTAAATATTAATGGATATTTCCTAGTTATAATTTAATTTAAAAAATTATATGTGCACTTGATCTTTTAGAAATTTTAGCTGTTTGCATTGAACAGTTGCGACACTGGGGCGAGTTTAAAATTACGAAAAATCAGTAAAATACGCGTATTTTCAGCACCATGTTATTTTACGGGGGATATTTATTGTGCAAATTTATATAATTGGCATATAAACTACTAACTTTTAGCTGTAAAATGCCATCTTGTACGTGTAGATATCTTAAATAGAAAATTTTTTACAGCTGAAAATATTAAAGTATAAAAATGACATTTTTTAAAAAGAAGATACTCACAAAATTGAGCAAAATCTAAAATATGCTGGCTTTTCGGATCAGACGACCTCATATTATGGAATGACTCATGTTTCATTTTAAGGTACTTAGAAACTAGCGTTGCCCGCAGCTATATACTTGCATATGATACGGAATCGAACAAGTTGATGTAATTTTTAATATCCATTAGCCCCGTTTCACAGTAACACGCGCTACGCGCCGTGTAGGGCGTAGCACGGGCTTACATTGATTTTTATTGACTTTCTATGACTATGCTCTGACTTTTTATGGGGTTAACGAAGTCGCTGGCAAAAGCTAGTTTACTTGTAACTTATGTGCTTATCATTTGGGTTTAAATGTAATTTGTAATCCCAATTAATCTTTGTTAACCCTTGTGTTACCAACCAAATAAATTTACACTATTGGCCAACCAGGGTACCCGGATACCCATGAATGAATTTGTATGTAATATTCAGCTGTAACTTGAAATTATTGTATGTATTTTATGGATATTGATTTTTTAATGGTTAACGAAGGTATTTACACTTAAATATCTCTTAAATTTTTGAAAATTTGTTGTAAATACGAAAAACAATTAACCACTGCTATTATTTTGATTGTATTAAAACTGAAAAATAACAATAAAGTGGTAAGCAATACTAGAATTACTTTGCCGACGAAGGATTTGATAAGCTAAATATAATTTTCAATCTAAGGACCAATTTCCTAGTGAATTTTAAAGGAAGGGTTAAATTTAAAACCGCTTTTAAAGCCAAATTGATCATTTTGATTGGTTTATTTTGTCTTAAAAGCGAATTTAAATTTAACGCTACCTTTTTAAAATTTATTATGAAATTGGCCCTTATGTGCATAAATTTGCATTTCACATAAAAAGTAAAAATTTTATATATTTTTTGTAATAATGAAATTCAGAAATGTAAGTAATAATTTATAATTATTTGATATATTATAATTTGAATTTGATAATTGAAAATATAATTTGAAAATTGAAACAATTAAAAATTATTATAATTTATTAGAACTTATTTATGCATACTTATTTATTCCTTTATTGTATAAAAATATTTTAGTTTTATCAAATACTATCTATAAATTATAATACGTCTACAACTTCAGAAGTTTTACATCAAGTTCGTCAGACATATTTTTTTTAGCGCCATCTAACATGACTCCTATATTAACCATGTAAATTGTACCTTTTGAAGACCATTTTTTCATATTAAAATCGATTTTACAGCAAAACATTTTAGACATTTTTTGTAGGAAATTTCATAGCCTTCAATTTTGTTTCTATACATTTTTCCATTTTGTCGCGCCGTTTCTGATTGAGAGCGACTTAAACACGACTCTGTAAAATGCAAAAAATATTGTCGTCTATATCTCGGAAACGGTGCAACGAAATAAAAAAATGAATAGGTATCTCTTTCTTGTAAATTTCATTCTCTACATTTTTGTTCATATACATTTTTGTATTTTATCGAACCGTTTTCGAGATATGGACGACAATATTTTTTGCATTTTACAGAGTCGTGTTTAAGTCGCTCTCAGTCAGAAACGGCGCGACAAAATGGAAAAATGTATAGAAACAAAATTGAAGGCAATGAAATTTCCTACAAAAAATGTTTAAAATGTTTTGCTGTAAAATCGATTTTAATATGAAAAACTTGGTCTTCAAAAGGTACAATTTACATGGTTAATATAGGAGTGTATGAATACTTTCTACGGCCAGTGTACGTGTATATTTTTTCAATTTAGAAATTTTTTTAGTTAAAAAAAAACAAAACAAAACTTTTCAGTGTATATTTCGATAAAAACTCGGTCTAATGGTGAGGATCCGAGATAATTTACCAAATTTTTCTTATGGAAAAAGTTATTGAACAAAATTTACGTCGATGGGCACCCGGGTAGTAGCAATAAAGGTTAATAAAGTAAATAAACAGCGTTCATTCACAACCAGTGACACAATCAAGAATTTTAATAAGTTGGGATGCAGTTTATTATTCACTTTTAATTGCCACCCTCAGGTCGGGAAGTAATCCCCAACTAGATAAACTTTTTATTTTTAAAACTGAAATTGAATTAGATTTTGGCAAGGGAAGCTTATTTTTTCCTATTAATTTGTTATTTGCAAACTGATTGTAAAAAAAATAGTATACACACCTTGGTGTCAAGCTTCATTCCAGCGTCGCGCTTACAGTTGACTTCAGTCAACTAACTTAACACTTCGCTGTAATGAAGCATTTTCCACCTCGACACGTAATAAACTATTATTTACGCATTTTTTTAAGTCGACTGACTTTAATCTAGTATAATATTCATACATAAAAATTTCCACGAACGCCTTATATGTCTGTTAACTTTAACTATGCTTACTATAATAATATATCATTATACTGATTTTGAAATATAACTTAAACAATATTGTACTCAAGGGGTAAATGACGACAAAGACTTGGTCTCATGTGGCAAGAAATTAATGTTCAGAAAATTCTGGTAAAAGTTGGTATAATATGAGAGATATTCAGAAATATAAATTATATGGGTAAGATAGTGTATGGTATCCGGAAGTTTGTTAACAGTTATTCGATTGATTTTGTTTGATATGACATTTATGCGATTGACCATTTATTCGACAAACATTACAAAATTTTCAAAAGATCATAAAATCAGTTCTACTAGGTAGTTTAAAAGCAGTAAATCACTATGATTTAAATAGATAAATACATACCATACTACACATTAGAGTGTCGTTGTAATTTAAAATATTGTCAAACAAATGTTTATTCATATAAATGCTGAGTTCAATAAAATTTTAAGCTAAACAAAAGCAGTCAAATATGTTAGTCGAGCAAAATTCCTAGAATCGTGGTGTACATATTGTTGCCTCGTGATGGATGTACTTCTCGATTGTGCCAAATAATTGTAAAAATTTCTCTATATAAAATGTCATATGCTGTTGAATGAATAAGTGGATACTGTGATATTTTTTTGCTTTAACCTAGGGGTATTTCAATAAGTTTATTCTGAAAATAAAGTAAGCGCAAATAATAGTTTCACTTACCTCAAAAAAAATCTTCAGCTTCAGGTTTTGTTTACCATTAAAACACCAATTGCTATTCGATTCACTACAAACTTACAACAAAAAAAACAAACTTGGAAGTGTTCAACACCAAAAAATATAACTTACTTAGAGTAATATCCTGATTTTAAATATTATTGGAGCACTGTGTAAAACACTAATAAAACGAATTTTATATTAACTTTCAATCCGCTTATCAAACTATAAAATAAAATGCTAAATTATTTAAGATGCAATAACTAGGTTATGTCATCATAACAAAAGGTTGCAAGTTGATGTTACGTGGAAGTGGTTCCATTACCAATGCCGGCAGAATTAAATTTTAATTTATGGATAACAAAAATAGTTATAGCCTTTTAGAACTTAATTACTTCAGTTAAATTCTTATAGGATTTTATTTTACTTAACCCGACGCAATCTATTTTAATGCATACGTTTTTTACCGCAAATAAGCTAAATATATTTAGATTTACAGTGGCTCACAAAAATATTCAGTACCTATGTAAATTGAATATTTTGAAGCAGTTTTTTTCATATATAAATTGATTTTGAAGCAAAACTACATATTATCAAAACCAAGAAAGAAAAGCCCTGCGTCAGTAATAATGAGAGCACCACCTTTTAAGTTTTTACAATCGACCAACTAGACGGCTCTATTGAAATCTGTCATTACAATTTTCGCAAAATTTGACATTTTTTATTATGGCACCCATTGAGTAAATAAGAAAGGAGGGAGTATACATAATGTTTGCGAGTCAAAAGGAATGGGCGTCCGCCATATTAAGATACCTCGTTACAGAATTTTAAATCGTAAAAATGGTTAGTTGTGTTGTTTGTGGAACCACCGGGACCACGAAATTTGAGTTATATGGCATAAGTATACATATTATATCAAAAATTTAATTTAACATTCTAACATAAAATGTAGTAAATTGTGTGGTTAAGCATAGCATCATAGGCGTGCATGTAAGATCTTATTTTAAATTGATTCGATTCGACCAAATGCTTGTATGTGAGATTTATACCTTTTTGGCTTAAGAATGTTTAATAATATTATGAAAACGTTAATATTCGTGGTTACTCGAATTAAAATATAGTGCAATAATTTATATTTATGAATCTCATCTTTACTCTTATTTTATGTAACGCCACTGGAATTACATTTAATCAATCGCCTGAGGTTCCTTTCGTAGCGTAAAATTATTGTAAATGGTCCTTCCTTCCTACTCTTTATTCAATGGTGACACCAGTGATCATAGATAAACTCAATGGTAAAAAAGTGGTAACAATATTGCGATTACAGCGCCGCAATTGGGGGTATTACAAAGTAAAAAAAATTAGCGGCAGATTGAAATGCATTTGAATTTCATTTATTTAATCAAAATATTGAATAAATCAACAACTATTGGTTTTAAAAAAATTCTGTTTGAGAACTTTTTTTAATTAAAAGTAAATTCACTTTTAATATAAGAAAAAATTCTCAAGCTAAATATTTTTAAAACCAATAGTTGATTTATTTTACATTATTTTATATTTAACAAATCAAATATTAATCACTTGTGTTAAGTAATATCTAATGTAAAAAATACAATAGAAAATATACTAAATACAATAAATTAATTATTTTAAATAAGAATATACAAGACTATTATTTGAAGCAGCCTTTAGGTTTTTTCAACTTATGGTGCAATTCTCTAACTAGCGTAATATATCTTATTTAAATGTTTCAAGAGAACCGCAGCATTAATTAAAAAACAAATAAATAAAATCAGGAAATAAAATTACAAAATAAACATTCAATAATTATTAATCTCTTTCTGAATAAAAAAAAAACTAAATAACAAGTTTAAATGTAGATAACTTATGACTTGAAAACTGAATTCAAAACATAAAAACATTAATTTCTCACTTCTATGTAATAGAAACAAAAAAAAATAGGAGCTCTGGATAAATAAAAATAACTAATAATAACTATTATTATGTACAATAAATTAGATAATATACTTTTCTAAGTTGTAGTTAAGGAACATCTTCGTTCGAAAATTCTCGACGAAAATTTGAGGCAAAATGCTTTAAACTGCATATCATTCTATGAATTTTGTTCGACAACATTATTTGTTCGATTAGCATTTATTCGAAAGAACATTTATGTTAGACTTTGAATTTTATTTGACACACATTTGTTCGATATGGAATTTTTTATGTCATAGTACATTTTTTGTTCGACGGTATTTTAAATTATAATGCCATACATTGTATAAAATTATAAAATAGTTTATATGTACAAATGTGTGTAGAATAAAATTTTAAGTCGAACATATTAATATGTTCTTCAAATAGTAAATGTTAAGTTGAACAAATGCTCTTCGAAGAAATGTTAAGTCGAATAAATTTTCTTTGAATAAATGTTAAGTCGAACAACTGCTCTTCGAATAAACTTTAAGTTGAACAAACAATAGTCTTCGAATAAACGTTAAGTTGAACAAATGCTCTTTGAATAAATGATAAGTTGAACAAATGCTCTTCAAATAAATATTTAGTCGAAAACATGCTTTTCGAATAAATGTTAAGTTGAACAAAATTCCGGTTACGACTGAATAAACAGCATAACATAGTAGCCGCACTAGTTGCTACAAAAGGTAAATTAACAAAAAAGTTAATTTTTTAGAAAAACTGTAATTGTTTTGTAAATTTTCTTTAAAATAAACATCTTATATTAAAATATCTCTAGTTTACAAATTTATAATTTTACCTCCAATCAACCAAAAAAAATTGGAGGTATGGTAATCGAAAAAAAATTTCAATTTTTTTTTTTACATTTTCGAGATCACCGTGTCCAGAAACGTAAAGATCTGCAAAAAATAAAAAAAAAATTTCTGTGTCGGTCGGTCGGGTGGTCGGTCGGTCGCCAGATTTTGTCCCTCGATTTATTCCTGAACCATCAAACCAATCAGGACCAAATTTGGTATAGTAGTAGGGTTTACGGTAGAAAAGTGAAAATAAGGTTTTCGTCGCGATCTGTCAATCAGGAGTGCCACTACAAGAAAATGATACAAGATTTTTAAAAGCGATTTTATCTTGTGATAGGTTATTTTAAAGACCTTGAAAAGCTTTATCCAGAATGGGTGAAATTAAATTCTATCTGTCATCTGTCAAAAATTACAAGCTGTCAAAGTTAAAACTTCAAAAGTAAATAACTCATGAAGTACTGAAGGGATCTCAACCAAATTTGGTATGTAGGAACATTGCCCTCAAAGGACTTCACCGCATATGGAACCCTTTGATAAAAATCAGGAATGCAATATGAAAAAAAATAATTAATTACTTAAATAATTATTTAAAAAAGTCCTTGTCCCTCGATTTTTTTCGGCATTTCTACGTCGATGGCATTCAAACTTTTTGGACGTGTGTCTTGTTGGCTCTAGTGGTGAAAATAAGGTTTTGGCAGAGAAATCTTTGCCAGGGCTACCACAATAAAATAAATTTAAAAAAATGAAAATGTCATCATATCTCCGGGAATGTATAACCGATTCAGATAAAATTTGGTGTGCTGATGATTGGAGGTATTGCGGCAGAAGTGACGATATTTTTTATATAGTTTTTGATCATTCCCGTGATGTTTTCTTTGTTAGCGCCTATATGTCCAATTTCAATCTTTGTTTTATTATTTGAACTTTTTTTTAATGATATACTTTGAATCCGGACCTGTAAACACACACTTGATAAAAATCCTTATCAAGGGTGTAAATTTCATGCATGAACAGAAGCTCTAAAGTCGAACTTCTATTGTTTACAGTAAATATGTGTTCAGAGTAGATTATTGTAAATCAGTGCTCCTAAAAAGATTATAATCAATGTTGTATTATTAAGACACGGGAAGTAATTAACTGTTTATACACCTTTTTGGAAGCACTCAAACAAGGGACGAAAAGATCAAAATCCTCAAGAAACTTTCCATACTTTAATCAATGCAGATTTTCCTTTGTACAGTTAAGATAATATGAAGTGTATAAAAACCAAGGAAACAACTGAAAAAAAGAGAGAGCCCCCCTTCCAATGACAATTCTAATAACGAGAACAATAATACAATTAGGAATAAATACGTACGTTATTTTGAAAATTTATAATATTTACAAAAATAACATTTAACACAGGGTTATGTAAAATGCAATCACTTTGCTGGATTGTTAATTTATTATTCTAAATTTTAATTAATATACTATGACAATACTGTCAAGGTGTATGTTTTATACCTCAAATAATAGTAACAATATTGAATAAAAATTTATTTCTTTGCAGTTTTTTAATGTTTTCCTATTTTTAAACATTACGCGCATTTTTTTTACTAACAATAATTTTTTTTTCAGTAAGTGATTTTCTAGTAATAATTGTTTTTTAAATTAAATGTATTCTATTTTTTCTGATGTTCTTCACGAGCAAACCGCTCTTGAAGCTCCAAAAATAGTTTTTTTGATTGCCCAGATCACACCACTTTTGATTTGTAACAATCCCACTAGATTTATTTCTCATAGCTAAAAGATTAAAATGGGGTAAAAATTAAAAAATAAAATCTAAAATATCATTTTGAGTGTTTTAGTTCTCCTGATTTTTTCAGACACTGGAGTAATCTGACCAATCTAAAATGAATTAGATAATGCATTATTTTCAGTAGTTAAAATAATTATTTTGTACAATAATAATCATACCCACAATTACTTCATTGTTGTGCGTTGAAGTACCAGCTATGTTTTCTAAACAAAATTGATGATCAGAAATAACTTTATTATTTTGAGTTTGCTTCAAATACCTGTCTCTAAGAACACATTACAATAAGACATGTTATCGACAACCAGTTCATCTTCGCTAGCACCTTCCATCGTAATCTCTGTAAATAATAAATCAAGTTTGACAATTTTTGTAATTTTACAAACCAAGCTCATCTTATATAACCACGACACCCAAGTCACTGTCACACTCCGAAACTAAACCCGTAATTCTTTCAGTCAGAATGTTCTGGACTGAAATGTCAGCGGGTGTTATGCTTGGGACTACATGTGGCCCCCCTCCGGTACCACTTTGATATTTTTTATCCCGCGCATAGTTTCTCACAGCCATCTTTTTTACGCTTGCCCATTTTTCTTTTAAAACTTGAACCGATTGCTGTGATTCCGGGATGGCATTTGTCGCATTAAATTCTTTGGCTAGTTTCTCCCAAACCAAATTTGTTTGTTGCTGACAACATCAGATTTCTTGCATTCTATAATGCTTTTATACTTTGAAACTAATGTTGTCAGCAAATTTTCTCCATGGTAACGCTTAGGGGAGATGTATGCAATCAGTCAGTTGGCAATGGTGATCACCACAAAATAACGAAAACCGAATGCAGGGGTGTAATGCCAACATACCCACGCGCTAACTTTGGGGGATTCCCGTACGCGGGTGGTGTCTCGCTCAGTTCGGGCAACGCGCTGGAGAGATACAGACGAGTGACGATTTCGCGCTATTTTGATCTAATTTTTCTAGAAGGTAAATCCGAAGGTAAGTCTTAAATTACTGAATTTTTATTTCTGTACTTTTGATATGTAATAATGGTAACATTTTATTTTGCGATTTAAATTCTAGATTGTTACTATAACTTCAAGTTTTTCGTTAGGATTCTTTTTTTCTCCTTTCCGCCCATGTATGTAATCGGGGTCAGGTGATTTAAATTGCCTGCAAAGCTATGAAAAACAAGGGAAAAGGAGTAAGAAAGAAGAGCAAGCCACAGAAGGTTAGCACCGAAAACGTTAAGAAGAAAATTTTGCAGGAATCGAATAATACTTCGACGTCAGACGTTACCACGGACGAGTTATGTCAAGATGATGAAGACCCGTGTCTTGTATGTGGTGAATTTGGACAAGACTACGAAATTTGGTATTGGTGCACTTCTTGTGGGCTTTGGGCTCATGCCAAGTGTACCTGGGTGGGAATCATCGCGCAATTATGTGTGCGATATGTGTTTATCACCATTGTATGCAAGCTGATCATCATTGCCAACATATGTTGACAATGGTGATCAAACCTGACTTTTTTTTACGTCTTTATTGTTCCAAAATTGATAAGCCAAAGTGATTTAAGTTGAATTCAATTAATAGTTAAATATGTAAAGTTTATCATAAAAACATAAAAATTAATAGTTGATTAATGGATTTCGTTCTATTTCAATTCTTACTTAAGTGATCCTCATTACCTACATCTCCCCTATTATAACTAAAACACAAATGTAATTAAATAATAATAAAATAAACTATTTAGTTTAACCCAACAATCGAGCACAGTTAATTTTTGGTTTGACAATAATTAAATTTACATTCAAATTTGAGTTAACCTAAACTTTTAGGCTTCTATACACAGTATATGAAGAAGCCTTATGTTCTGGTCCCGTGTCCGTCCGTCCGTCTGTCCGCATAATTCAATTTTTAGATCTAGTTAATTTTCTAGTGTTTTTTTTCTTATATAGCAAAATTATATTACCAATAGTAAATTATCGGTTTATTATTTTTTTAATCCGTTATTTTATTCAGAATAAATCGAATAGAGGTTTTCCGTGATTGGTGAATTTAATAGTACTATTAATACTACTACTACTACTAATACTAAAATGACCACCATTCTACCTTTAAATCCGATAGCTGTTCAAGAGTTATTAGGTAGGGGAGCGGCCAGGGGGGCCGCTTTTGCGAGCAATTCTTCTTGGGCCTTACGCTTACTTGCAGCCATGCGCCTGTATGCCTCCGCATGCATATATTAAACGCGCCGCATGGGATCTTCGCGGTATTTTTTTAATGCCTCTTTGAACGATTTCAGTCTTAACTGTCTCAAGAAACAACTTCGTGACCAATTGTCTGTTCTTGTCATCGCGGCAATTAATTTTACCTCTGCTTCAACTTCCTTTGCATATGCGTATGAATCCATTGTGGTTATAAAAGTCAGCTGCTGTTAAATTTACTTGTTTTAATTTGGGTTTTACTTATGTAGTGTAAGAATGTGATTATCGGATTATTTAAGATTATCTTCTTAAATTCAATCAGGAGGGTACTATTACAAAAGTCAAAGAACTGCGGTCAACCGAATTCCACTTTTTTCTAGTTCAAGCAAAAGTGGTAGCTGTATAGAAGCCTAAGAACTACGGTAATCCGAGTTCCACCTTGTTTAATTCACTTGTCATAAAACACATTGAAATAAACCACGTCCACTAACATTGCACTGAAAAACCCGTTGGTGGTTAAACTAAAAAATATAGGGTGTTTAACGATATAATGGACTGTATTATAGATTTGGCTGTCTTGCTACATTTATTGGGAAGCAAAATGCAACCAATATTTTTGGATAATAATTTATTGGCATGCGACTTTTCAAGTGCATACGAATAACATTAATGATATATTGCGATGTCCAAATGCGTAAAATTTGTTTTGTATCTAAAGAAAACCTAATCAATTACCTTTTTGAACATCCATCCCTTGTTATAAGCTTGCGATTCCTTTAGCTTATTTTGATGTTGAATAATTAAAGCAAGTTAGTCAAATTAATATGTAATTTAATCAGAAATTAAACAAATTTGAATTTTTACAAATTTCAAACCAAAAATACGAAATATAAAGGCATTACAGCCTTGATTAAATCATTGAAATTTTCGGAAGCTTTTATGAGCTGAAATATGTGGTAAATTTTACCTAGATTATATAGTACCAATCATTACAAACAAAAAAGACAATGAAATTTTCAACAAAAAATGTCTTACAAATTTTTGTACTAAAATCAATTTTTTTTATGACAAAAAACGACTTCAAAATGTTCAGTTTACATTAATAACATAGGAAGTGGACTAATTACATTTCTACAATTGTATATTCAATCAATTGATTAAAACTCGTTTAATCACACAAAATCGGATCAGAGTTGGTGGAACCGGCCCTTAATCACACTAAGCTTTTCATGTATTGTAGATAAGACATTACTTTAGGACAGCCATGATACAAGAATGATTTTAATTATTTGCGGAGGTGAAAAGCCTACTTTTAAAATAAATAATTTTGTTTTTACTAACATGAATAATGAAAGTTTTGCTGTTATGTTAAAAGCATTACATTTAATTTCTTTCTTTCATTTAATTTCTTTCTACTTTCAAAAACTGTTTTTTTTTAAATATTGTTAAATTGAAGTTAATTATTGTCAAAACAATTGCATATACTTTTGATTAGTATAAGAAACACCATGTTTGAAATTGAATAATTTTAAATTAAGTATGTGTTGCATATTATTTCAAGTATAAGGTTTTGGATAAAGTACTTCTTGTATTTTGAAAGTACAAATATTCATTTTGAGGTACAAGTTTTTAATATTATGCAAATCTGCAAAATGCAGTTTCTATTTATAAAAATGATGAGTTGTAGTGCAAACTATTATCTTTACCTTTGATATCAGCCCCATTTCGGTTCTTAACGCGTACGTTGAAACAGTGTAGTTAAAACTTTTTTAATTATACAATGGATAATAATTAGCGAAAGTGAGTCTTGAAATGAAAAATTTGTAAGTATATTTTCTTGCCTAGCTATATAGGGTAGCAGTTTTAAAACGAAACAAGGTTATTATTTCAGGACACTTGTCTTTATTTTTTGGATCATCTTAAATCATTAAATATTTTTCCAAAAATGTTATGGTGAGTTTAATTTATATTTTGATTTAAATAATAATTATTGTCTGATATAATATGTTTTGCAGGAATATTACTATAACATAAGTTCGAGATTACTACGACAAAATGATCGAATAATATCGACACAAACGTAAAAATTCAAATCCAAGCACCTCAGAATACCAAACTAGTAATAGAAGTCTGGAATTTGACAAAACTGTTGCGATATGCTACCACAATTATTATTGGCTTAAATTTAATTTTGAACCGCACGAAGAAGTTTTGTTGATGAATGGCAAGCTTCTTAAACTTCTACCAAAAAAGGATGAAAATAACTACGAAATTTTGAAAGATTGATTAATTTTGAAATCCATGGAGTAAAATTTTATTTTTTATTATTTAACCTATTAACTATACTGTTGTATCACTTGCTTAACACTAATTTATTATTTTTAGTTAAGTACTGACTTTAAGACACCGAAGCTGTTCTGGCAAAAGACAGAAGTGCCTAATTAAACAGGAAGAAGTAGCTTATCAATTGCATTTTACCGTTCTCTTGCCCTTAATTAGTGAAAGTAAAGTAGCTCCGGAACATCACCGAAGCTGCTCTGGCAAAAGACAGACAGTGCCTAATTAAAGAGGAAGAAGAAGAAAGTAATTAATTTGTTTGTTTTAATTTTTTTATTTATATTTTATATTGTTTTTTGTTAATTCTTATTTTGTAATTTTTATTTATTCTTTAATTTATTTATTGGTTTTAGTGTTAGATTTAAGTTTATATTTTGTTTTAGTTGTAGTTTTTTTAAAAATATAATATTAAAAAATACATAATACTTTTATTTCTAAATAAAAATCGTTATAAATCAAAATAAATTACATTCATTTTTAATTTAAATTTCCAATGCTGTTAGTTTAACGTCAGAATATTGTTAAAACGAATAAAAATAGTATTAATTTGACAGTAACTACTTTTAACTTATTATTAGTATCAATTCAAAAAACAATACTAGTGTTGTTGATTTGATGTTGCGCTAATGTTAATATGAAAAAGAAACCTTAATTTGAGAGCAACTGCTTTTGAAAACTTGATATTATTTACAAAAGTAGTTACTCTCGAATTAACAGTAGTATTATTTCAAAATAAATGTAGTGCTACTGTCAAATTGAAAGTTTCGATGTCTACGCCCTTTTTAAAAGCAAATAATGTTAATTTTAGTGCAATGCTAATGCTAATATTGAACTAAATACAACGTAATTAGATATTCCCAAATAACAGATCAATCTCTGATAATAAAAGATTTACAGAAACACTCTTTGTGAATTGTGAATGAATAACGGAACGCAATTCGAACGTCTTGTTCCTTTGGTAGTTGGAACGCCAGTATACCAACGTACCACGAGTAACCAACCCCTCCTAAAACGAAACACCACTTGCAAAGTCTTGCAAGAAAATTCCTGTCTTATCGCGGCATAATTCTAGTCCAGAGACCTCAAACGTTTAAAATATAAATAAATAAATTGACAGAAATTGTTGAACGCAACACGATCAATATAAAAGTTTTATTTCACCTATTGTCCAATAGTAGTGGACCAGATTGAAGAAGATCAATAAATGGTAAATGTCATTTTAATGACATTTCATCTGTACTATAAATGCAGTTGTAATGTCAGGGTCCTTTGTATTTGAATCTCGCGCCCCCAAGTTTTCAGATCCAATACTACCATGAACCTCGCCGTACGCTCGTGATCGTCAAATCAAACACCCAGTAGTGTAAATAGGACTTAGGCGGTGATCTATCTAGAGATTTACACTACCGGGGGATCTTGGGGGGAAATGTTCTCAATTTATACTTTTAAAAACTTAGTTTTACTACTATTTTTCATTTAGGTAGTAAAAGAAAATATTGTAATCGAGTAAAAAGATATTTTGAGTTAGCATTTTTTTTTGGTCTATGAGTCCATACAAATCGTTTGAGCCTAATTTTTTGAAATTTTATGAAATTTTATGTACTCTTATTTTTATGTTTATTTTTACTTTTAATTTTATGTATATTTTATGAAATTATACACAACATATATTTTATGAAAAAATACCGGTCGTCAACCGGTCAATTGTATATACCGTTCTAGATACTTAATATACCATAAATCGAAAATAAATTAAAATCTACCAAAACTTAAAAATATTCACTGCATTCAAGCTGCTCTAGTGACGTCATATGAAACTGTTCCGACACACGGATAGATGACATTAATACTATTATTGAAATTGAAAAATTCCAATGAAATATCAGTAATTTAAAACTATAATGCTTTATTTTTTTTATATTTTATTACCTGATGAATTGAAATTTTAAACAAATTAATAATTTTTAAGTCGATTTTGGATTCTGAGGTTGTATTCAGTGCCATCTATTGCATCCTTTCAACTATTATAATTTTCAAATAATTTTTTAATTTTAACATGGCAGTTTCCCTTCAATTTATATTCTATTCTATGAGTCCAACGAACAAACCTAAAATAAATTGCACCGTGTCAAGTAAAATAAAATCCTATAAGAATGTAACTGAAATAATTAAATTCTGAAATACTATAATTATTATTGTTTTCTATGCATTTTAATTGTAATTCTGCCGGCATTGGTAATAGAACCACTTCCGCGTAACATCCACTTTCAATAATGTGTTACGGTGACATAACCTAGGTAATGCATTTTAAATAACTTAGCATTTTATTTTTTAGTTTGATCATCGGATTGAAAGTTAATATAAAATTCGTTTTATTAGTGTTTTACAGAGTACTCCAATAATATTTAATTAATTGTTTATCCTCTTGATTAATAATCAGGATATTACTAAAAATAAGTTATATCTTTGAGTGTTGAACTCTTAGAAGTTTGTTGTTGTGGTTATAAGTTTGCAGTGAATCGAATAACAATAAATTGGTATTTTAATGATAAACAAAAACTGAAGCTGAATATTTTTTTTTGAGGTAAGTGAAACTATTATTTGCGGTTACTTTATTTTCTGAATAATCTTGTTGAAATACTCCTAGGTTAAAGCAAATAAATATCACAGAATCTACTTATTCCTTCATGAGTATACGATATTTCTATAAAGAAATTTTTACAATAATTATTTACCACAATCGAGAAGTACATCACGAGGCAACAATATGTACACCACGATTCTAGAAATTTTGTTCGACTAATAGTTATTCGACTGCTTTTGTTTGACTTTAAATTTTATTCAACTCAACATTTTAGTGAATAAACATTTCCCCGACAATATTTTAAATTACAACGCCACTTTAATTTGTAGTATGGTATGTATTTATCTATTTAAATCATAGTGAATTTTGTAATATTTCTCGAATAAATGGTGAGTCGCATAAATTTCATGTCAAACAAAATCAATCGAATAACTGTTAGACGAACAAACTTCCGGATATGAAGTTTATATATTGATATTATACTTACTTTTACCAGAATTTTCTTATATCTTCTGAACATTAATTTCTTGCTCCGTGACACCAAGTCCTTGTGGTTACTTACCCCTTATGTACAATATATTGCAAATAGGGTTGCAAATATTTAGATAATCACTATTGTGAAATAAAAATCAGAGCAATAATTGAAGACACAAGTGGACGAAGGTGTTATGTTACAAAACCATAGTTTTGAGTAATCTTGAGGTAAAGTTTTTGTGATGTAAATTTTTTCCTGATAGTTGTATATAATTGATATTGTGTCTAGGTAGTTACTAGAAGTCACCAAATTTTATTTGTTGACGATCTATTAATATTAACTCAAATTGGTAATAGTTATAAATAAATATATGCACATAACACCTTCATCCATAATTGGGTGTTTCAAAAGTAAAGCAAAGGAAGTGTCAACTAAAATAAGTTTATTAAACATCGAGGAAAGTATATTTATTGATAAGAAATATATACAAATATTATTTTGCAAATAGTGTTTCATAAAAATATCTTTACTCTGGCTTTACAAATTTGAGTTGTTCATTTAAATTCATTCTTTTTTTTTCGGAAATTGTACCATAATTTTCGAAAAATCGATTTAAGGTGGCAAATACCAATGTTATTTGGCCATAAGAATGAACGACGATTAGAAACAGAGTACAGATAACGTACGGTGCTGAAATTTGGATATAATATTATTTGAACATTTTTCAATAATACAGAGTAATTAGAGGTAAAAAGCATTTATAGTTAAATAAATTAGAGGTAAAAAGCATTTATAGTTAAATGCATTTTATAAATGCATATAAATAGCATTTTTATAGTTAAATGCTTTTTACCTCTAATAGGCGATTCAAGATAAGCGATACGCCACCAACGGTCGCCGGTTGAACTAATGTTAGAGACTTATCGCATCCTATATTAGCAGAATCTAGATTTTTAACTGCAGAAAATAATTGACATATTCAACCATTTAAATAAATATATATTATATGAATTATATTTTGTTATTTAATTTTTTATGTTTTTATTACACAAATTATGAAACATGTTTTCCATAAAAAATTTTTTAATTACAAATAACATTTCTTTTGCAAATTCATAGTTATAATCCACTTCGATAGTAACAAAACTTTTGTCAAATGATCCATACAACACAAAATATGTTTTGCTTAAATTTAAAAGGGACATTCCCATTTGGATCTCCCCAGAATGTTTAGATCTTTTTAATGTCCACGTATTATTTTCTTTGATAACATACTGAACTCCTGGTAAACCATCGTGGATATTCTTTCCTGCACCTAAAAACATATTTGTGGTAAGTTATATTTTTCTATAGTTAAATAAAAGAACTTACATTCATATATACATTTTATTTCTAACAAAGCTGTTGGTTTTCCATTTTTCATAATTATCCCATCGGGGGAATATGCCAACCATGGGTTTGAATTAGAAATAATCATTCCACATTCAATAATGTGGAAACCTTTTGCCTGCATAAACGTTTCCCTGGCTTCATTTTCATATTTCGACCCATGTTTGACATATTTATTTATCACGGGCGCGGGCGTAGGGAAAAAGTACTTTAGTGCTTTCAATTTCCATTCATTCTCTGTTTTTCTAATTTTTCCCCGTCTTCCATAAGTGAAAATTTCATAGCACCTCGACCCAGTAATTCGATACCGTCTTTCTTTAAACCACTGTTTTGTTTGTTGGGTAATGATCGACAAATCTACGTCTTCGAACAGTTTTTTAAAAAGTTCCTTGCAACATATGTTATCATTGCAAATTATGAAAGATGCAAGCTCCATCATTAAGAGAGACTGATGGGAGTTATTTAATATTTCAGCATAATTTTCTTCCACATAGGTATTTATATTTGAAGCTGTAATCTCTCTAAGACCCACCCTAAAAATTAAATATATTTAAGTTCTTAAAATACTTGGTGTTTCAAATTGCTAAACTGATTACAATTTGGTGTAAAAAATACTATCTTCTTCGAGTGCCATAGACTTTACAGTGCGTAAGCAATCAACTTGGCCAAAACCAAGATGATTGACTAGGCAATATAATTAATGGGGTGGTTTTCCGTTGCCTTCCCCATAGCCCACAGATTAATATTGGGCTAAGTGTATCTGACGAGACTAAGATTTGAACCGCGGTTTCCCACTTCCCAATCGGTCAGTATAGGCTTTACATCATACTGTTGGTCAAAAAATAATGTAACAATACAAAACTTACATGTGTATTTTCATAGCATTATTGGGCACATTTGTCGTGAGAAAATTTAACATATCGATGTCATCCTCCTCCTCGTCACTATCTACTTTTCCTTCGAAACAAGGCATTTCACCTATAGGAACTGCTTTATACTTATCCGCAGTCATCCCTTTTTGTGTCGACCATACACATTTAATATCAGTCTGTGAAATTACTTCTAATTCGTTTATAGTACCCATCCTAAAGCAGAAAAAGTTAGTACAACACACAATAACTACATATTCAATCTTCAAATTGAATTGTAACACCAAACCGTAACATACCTAGAACATTTAAGTAATAATGCAGATATATGCTTACATTTTCCGCTGTTTCCTGCTTTACATGTACAAGTCATATTTTGTACGGTAGCCTTTTCCTGATTGACATCCAATACACCTTGTATTTCGTGAGGATTTGTATACAAAGCACTGGTTTGCAAACTGAGTCCGTATAACTTAATGATGCTCGCATAAAATAATGTGCCCAGCGTCTAGCACTGCTTCACCTTCATAAACACATCGCGAATTGGTGTTGGGTTCCAAAAAACTTGTCACGTCTAAAACGCTTAACTTTATTCTTAACCCTTTCATTATTTACTAAACTCGATAACAATGTTTTATATAAGAAAACTTGAGAAACTTATAACCTAGCAATACAAAATAAATGTTTCTTTATATACATAATAACTAGAATGAAAGATTGTACCAACCTAAAAAGTGTTTAATTAGTTTAAGATTATACGATGATTTTAACATAAACATTAAAAAACTATTTTATTCCATTAAATCACAAAACTTTAGTTAAAACATCCATGTATTCGCTTTAATTAAAACAACATAAACAGACCAATGTCTCTAAAAATAGTTACGATTCCTACCGCACTGGCGCTGCGATCTTAAATTTGATCGCCTATACTCTGTATTATTGAAAAATGTTCAAATAATATTATGTCCAAATTTCAGCACCATACGATATCTGTACTCTGTTTCTAATCGTCGTCGTTCATTCCTTATTTACAATAACATTGGTATTTGCCACCTTAAGTGGACATCATTTGGTGGATTCTCATTTTTTTTTTTTTTAGAGTAATGACTTTTTTAAAGGGCATTACTTCGTCGTAACATTGTTTATACAAGTATGAACCATATTTTTCAACTCGGATCCATTTGATTCCATCACGAAATCTAACTGCTTTGTTTACAACGTCCTTTTTTCTATTTACTAATCGAAGCTTGTCAGGTAACTCAGAAATTTTTTGGAAATGTGGGGTCATGTCAATAACCAACCTTATTCTTTCTGCTTGCTTTCGAAATAATTTCTCGATATGTGTCTGGAATATACACATGGAATATGTTTCCTCAATACTTTTTCAATTCTTCCAAAATCTCGATCAGAATCTAAATTGGAATGTCCGACTTCGGGAAATTTATGATCTATACAACGAAAGAAGCCTTTAAGAATGAGGTACTGGTATAGGCAAATCATGTGAAAATTTTTGTTCTGACCAGCACAAGAGTCAGACCCATGATACAATAAGGTTTAGAGATATTATGATACTATACGATACCATTTTCGTCCGTTCTGCGCATGACGTCATTTGGCCAGTAAATGTATTGCATTCAAATAGGTATTTGGCGGTATTTGGCAAATAATGAAAATGTGTGATTATTTTTTACTTTAAATCAGAAAATTATACATGTTCGAGTAAAAAATTTAATTTTTATTAAAATTTATAACTAAAATGAAACTATTTAGGTGATTATAGTTATAAATTTTAATAAAAATTTACAGCCGTATGCATAGTCATACCCTTAAAATGCTCTTTACTAGCTACTAGTTAGTAGCAGTCTAGTAGCTACTAAAATATTGGTATGCATAGTTCTTTTAAAATGAACGTTAGTATCATTTTAGTTAGTATGATTTTATTGTATAATTTTCTAAATATTTATTTGGCAACTCTGTAAAATATCACCTGACAACCTAAAATTGACCGTAATATAATGGCTAATACAATGTAACAGCTTTACCTGTTTCTAATCCTACTTATTGCGGTATTAAAGTAGCATCTAAATTTATTTTTCATATACCTGTGTACCTTATAAACTCGAAACTTGAATTTCGGGAGTTCCAGGTCGGCAATGATTGTTGAAATTATTTAATTGATCACAAATCGATTACAACCCGAGTTGTTCTTATTTTATTCTATATAATATTCGCGAAACCTTTCATTGCTATCATGAATCAAAGGAATTATGTGATCTACATAATCATATAAAAATGTTTGTAAAATTTTGCATTACTTTTAATTTTTAAATTGATTTATTTTCAATGCAATGCGAGCGTGACGAGTATTTAAAAAATTTTAATTTAATTTTCAACTTTAAGTTAAGTTATTAATTACTTATTTTCTAATTATCTATGTTATAGAATTTACCATATTTAAAACAATAAATTAAATACGAAATTAAATTAAATTTTGACAAAATATAATAGAAAAAAGTGTATAATTTTGTTAAAAGTAAGCTTAAAATGGTCTTAAACATGCCCAAGACCCTCACTAAATTCTTATAAGCCTACTAAGGGCCGGTTTTACCACCTCTAGTTGAGTGGTAGTTAACGCTTAACTAATAGTTGACGACCACTTTGCCGTTTTACAATCTATAGTCAAAGTAAAATGACGCCATAACTAATAGTTAAATTGACTAGCAGATTTTTTGGTAGTCACACCTTTAACCATTAGTTAAGAGTCAAAGTTTATAACTTTCCCAATGATTTGTTAGTGTTTTTAGTGTTTTTAAATAAAGACTCCCACACGATATTGCCGAAACAATAGTTATAGGTTATATTATTTAAATTTTTTGCAATGTTTTCAAATTTTGATTTTATTTCGAGCGATGAAGAAGTTCAAGTAGTGCCTATACATAGAAGACCTAAATTAATAAGAGAAAGAGTGGATCATTTTAATTTATGGAATGAAGAACAATTTTTTATGCGTTTTCGGTTGACAAAAGACACGGTATTATTAATTCTCGATCTTATTAAAACTAAAATTGAATGCTCTACGAATAGAAACCACGCTGTATCACCGTTAAACCGCTTAAACAAGATTATTTGCAACGGGATCGTTTTTGATAACAGCAGGAGACTTTGTTGTAATCAGTAAAGCCACAGCATGCCAAATTGTGCAAAAAGTTAGCCTGGCAATTGTTTCGCTAAGAAAGCGTTTTATAAAAATGCCTCATACAGAGGAAGAACTAACCAATATTCGAAGCAAGTTCTTCGAGATGAATCGTTTTCCTAGAACAATCGGAGCAATAGACTGCACTCATATAAACATGCAATCACCAGGAGGTCCAACGGCAGAAGTGTATCGGAACCGCAAAAATTATTTTTCCAAAAATGTACAAGTTGTTGGTGGTCCAGATTTAAAAATCTTCGACATTGTAACTCGTTGGGCAGGCTCTTCTCATGACCAAACTGTTTTTAATGCTTCAAGAATACGACACAGATTTGAGGCTGGAGAATTTGGAAACAACGTATTAATTGGTGATTCGGGGTACGAATGCAGGAGCTACATTGTAGCACCCCTAAACAATCCTGTATTACCACAAGAAATACTATATAATTAATCATTAATAAGAACAAGACAATGTGTGGAGCGCCTCTTTGGAGTGTGGAAACGTAGATTTCCAATTTTGTCTACAGGCATTCGAGTCTCAAGACGCACTTTATATAAGATAGATAATTACATAGTCGCATGTGCTGTTTTGCATAATATTGCATGCAATTATAAAGAAAATATACCTCCAGTTGATCCTGACGTAGCCATTCCACTTGAAGATAATGGTAATCCTACAATTGAGCCTATTAATAACAGAAATGGCAATGCAAGATATGCTGTAAGGCAGGCTTTAATTGATTGGTTTGCTTCTCAAATATAAGTGGAAATTATATTATGGAAATAAAAGTTTTTCTTTAGAAATTATAAGTTTTATTTAAAAATTTTATTTTTTTTATGAATCATAAGTTCATCTTCGTCTATATGGATAACAGTTTCGTTCAACGTTGAAGTCGACGTAGAGGGTATATCAGTCAATAAATACTTCACCGTAACATCTGAAATTTAAAAAAAATTATTTTAATCAGCTTCTATTTACTATTTACTTCTAATCTATTTACTTTCTATCGTTGCAGTCGGCGTCGTTAGCATCCCCACAAATCGACAAGCTGGACAAATTATTAATCTTTATCGAAATGTCGCTAACTGTAATCGGCTTATATTCACCACCACCAGTCATATTGGATTGGTTTCTTAAATTTGCGTATTCTTTCCTCGAATTTCGCTTTAAAATGTTATACTTATTCATTAACTGTATATGGGTACGTTGCACTCCAAGTCCAGCAGCATTGAAATCTTGTGTTAGCTAGAGATATAAATTTAATACAAATTATTGTCAACGTATTATAACTATATATTCTACTATGCAAAGTATTATAAGTTTTAAATAATTTATATAATTACCATTTTCCACGAACTTTCTTTTTGTTTCCATGTTTGAGAATCCGATTTTTTATTTTCAATCACATGGGCGTATTTTTCCACCAAAGTAATTAAAAACTCCACTTCGGGGATAGAAAAAACCTTTCCCCTTTCTCTAACACCAGCTTTCTTTTCAGAACTCATAGCTAATCACAGAAAATTTAACAAACACCGTTGACAGAGTAAGGTTAGAATACCACAATACACTCAAACAAGTTGTGTAATATGAACTATTTGCAGGTAGTTAATATGATCTGTTGGTTAACATGACTAGCGGTTTCACAAGGTTGGTAAAACCGGTCAACCCAGGTCAACCTCTACAACTACTAGTTGACGTTAACTAATAGTCAGGTTAACCAATAGTTGAAGAGGCAATTGTAAAACCGGCCCTAAGGATTTTAGTGATCCCACTAAGGATAGTATCCTTTTAACTCGACTATGCATATGGTTTTCTTGGTTACCTACTAACTAAGACACTAGTAGCTCTGTTGCGGCGATCGCCCTTCTGTTATATTTCATCCCCACTAGCGCGCGCTTCCCTTTCTTAGTGTAGCGCTGCTAGCCCATTAGCGATTTGACTGCCAAGTTTGAAACATCAAATCCTTTTTACAGTCCACTCAAGGTGTTTATAGTTATAGAATAAATTAATAGTTCTAATAAAGTTGTTTTTCTACAACCATAACATCACCACATCAACATTTGGTCCAGTCGAGACGGATTGAGCTGCATATTTGTTTATTACGACAACAATACTTTGTTCATCCGAAATCAAAAATTGGCAGATACGAACCGCTCTTCAAATTATATTGTTGTATTATTGCATAATATATACATTTGCCTCATAGCAAAAAAACGGGACTATCGACGAAGGAACAACGCCACATGGTCGACTTCTTTAATCAAGTAAGTCACATTCCTTCATATCCTTATCTATATTATTTCCACCTTTTGTGAGAACAATGCTCTAGTCTTTCTCGGGTATATAATCATTATCATTAAACATTTCTTATTTCGTACACATTTATTCGTACACACATTTTTTTGTAATACCTGTGGTAATACTTTATCTCAAAATGTCAGATAACGATTTAAAAGCATTAATAAAAAACCGAGGCAAATTAAAAGGCCTTTTGACACGGTTTAAAACCCATTTAGATAATAATCAAATAAATAAAACTGATCTAACAGCTATAGAAGAATTGCGTATCCGCCTGGATACAATTACTTCAAGTTTAGACGATTTCAATGAAATACAAGATCAAATTGAAGAATTTGATCCAAGTGAATTTTCGGATTCACATGAATTCGAACGTGAAGAATTCGAAAATAAATATTTTTTGCTAAAAGCTAAGGCACTCGCTATTCTAAAGAACGCGGATTTACAAACAAACGATTCGGACAGTGAAAGCATTCACACTGTAAATAGTAATCATTCCTCCGTTGCAAACATGCGACGAACAAGTAATTTAAATCATATTAAACTTCCTACTTTGTCTTTACCTAAATTTTCTGGTGAATACGATCAATGGATGAATTTTTACGATACATTTAAATCACTCATCAATGAAAATGACTCATTAAACGATATTCAAAAATTCCATTATTTGCGTTCAACCCTCACAGGTGAAGCAGCTTCTGTAATTCATTCGCTAGAGGTTTCCTCAGAAAATTATGAAATAGCGTGGGAACTTCTCAAAACTCGTTTTGAAAACAAATCTCTTTTAATTCACAACCACGTGAAGGCCCTTTTTGAACTAGAAAATATAAGCAAGGAATCACATGCAGCTTTGCAAAAATTACTCAATAATACTCAAAAGCACTTACGTGCTCTTAATACGCTTCAACAACCCTCATGGGACACATTAATCATTTATTTGACTACCACAAAATTTGATCCCATCACCAAACGGGAATGGAATAAAATGAGATCTGAAATAACAGAACTTCCAACGGTAGAAGAATTGTTAAATTTCCTGACAAAAAAATGTCAATTATTGGAAACACTACAAATTGGTAAAGGTCATATATTAAATGAAAAATCAAGCACGCGAGCAGCTCATATAGCAATTCAAAAACTTTCTTGTAAATTTTGTAAAGAAGAGCATCAAATCTATTTATGTCAAAATTTTCTAAAATTAACTATTTCGGAAAGAATCAACGAAATAACAAAATTAAAACTTTGCAAAAATTGTTTACGAGCTAATCACACTACCAAAAATTGCAGATCAACAGCTTCTTGTCAAAGGTGTAAGCTAAAACATAATACGCTATTACATTTAGCTACTGACGCCTCTAATGCGCAATCTACCATAGTGGAACAAATTAGTTCAAATCACACTTCTAATAATGAAGATTCTAATCAATCAGTTTCTGCTGCAGAAATGACGGTAGGATTAAACACCACACTCATTGTTACTGATAGGGTTCTTTTACCCACTGCACTTGTTTATATCTACAATAACAAGGGCTCTAGAATTAAATGTCGTCTTCTCCTTGATTCGGGTTCCCAATCCAACTTTATAACCTCGCGACTGTTTAAATATCTAGGTCTAAAAGGCGATAAAGTAAACTTTCCTATTTCAGGAATAAATAACTCCGAATCTCATGTCGTTAGCGAGACAAAAATTACTATAGAATCTCTATATAATTCCTTTAATTGTTCTATTTCATGCTTGGTTTTACCAAATATAACTCAACGCCTACCTCAACAATCATTTAATGAGAAAACCCTAAATATTCCTTCTAATTTAATGTTGGCGGATCCTAGCTTTAACAAGACCGGTGACATACAGGTACTTTTAGGTTCAGGAATTTTCTGGAAAATCTTATGCGCTGGTCAAATTTCTCTGGGTAAAAACTTGCCTATTGCAAAGGAAACACAATTGGGTTGGGTAATATCGGGTCCTATTTCAATACCACAGAATTATTCTAATTCTCAATCTTTAACTTGTTCTACGACATCTGCTAATGATAATACAGCGATCCAAGAACAGCTTTCTTTATTTTGGACAATTGAAGAAGTAAATCAATCTATACCCAAATCTCCCGATGAATTATCTTGTGAAAATCTATTTAAAAACACAACCACTCGAGACAAAAATGGTAGATTCATTGTTAGGTTGCCATATAAGGAAAACAGTTCACCCCTAGGCGAAACGTACAGTATTGCTCAGCGAAGACTCTATCATCTAGAAAGGCGTCTAAAAGCTAATCCTGAGTTATACAAAATGTATCGTGAATTTCTACATGAATATCAACAATTAGGTCACATGACACAAGTAAACTACACTAATGAAGAAAGAAACAATGCTTATTTCTTTCCACATCATGCAGTAATTAAATCGCAAAGTACCACTTCAAAAATTCGCATAGTATTTGATGGCTCTTGTAGTAGTTCTTCAGGAGTTTCCCTAAATCAAACGCTAATGGTTGGTCCTACAATACAACCTGATCTAGTTTCGATTCTGCTTAGATTTCGTACCCATTTATATGCTTTCACCAGTGATTGTGAAAAGATGTACCGCCAAATTAAGATACATAAAGAAGATCGTATGAAACAAAACATTTTGTGGCGAAACAACGAAACTGAAGATATAAAAACTTATCAATTAAATACAGTAACATATGGCACAGCACCGGCGTCCTTTTTGGCAACACGGTGCCTCCTTCAAATTTCTATTGAAAATGAAAGGGAGTTTCCCGAAGCATCCTCCACTATTAAAACAGATTTTTATGTCGATGACTTAATAAGTGGAGCATCCACTCTTCAAGGTGCAATCACTATTGCCAATCAGATAAACAAATTGTTGTCCTCATCTGGCTTTATTTTAAGAAAATGGGCTTCTAATTACCCACAAATCTTAAAAGATCTGCATAACACTACTGATGTCATGCAGTTTAGCGATAATGGGATAATAAAGACATTAGGGTTAGTGTGGGATTCCACATCTGATCAATTTCAATATCCAGTGACGATTGAAAATCCAAATACCATCACTAAACGTTCAATTTTAGCTACAATTAGTAAAATTTTTGATCCGCTAGGACTAATTGGCCCAATAATTATTATTGCTAAAATCATGCTTCAGAAATTATGGACTTTAAAATTAGACTGGGATCAATCGGTTCCAAAAGAAATTTCTACATTATGGTTAAACTTTCAGAGAGATCTTGAGCATCTTGACAAAATTATTATACCTAGATTTGTTTTGTCCCCGCAACCTATTCACGTGCAAATGCATGGCTTCGCTGATGCTAGCGAAACTAGTTATGGAGCTTGCATCTATTTGCGATCAATCAACGCAGATAAGACAATTTTAGTTAATTTGTGGTGCGCTAAAAGCAAGGTAGCGCCTTTAAAATCTATTTCTTTACCTCGTTTGGAGCTTTGCGCAGCTCATCTATTAGTTCGGCTTATGCATCAAGTTCGACAATGTATTAATTTCACAATCGATGATTATTATTATTGGAGCGATTCGACAATCGTCCTCGCTTGGATACATAAGCCCCCTAACGAGCTTAAAACTTTTGTCTCTAATCGGGTTGCCGATATTATAAGATTTTCTAAAGTTGAACATTGGCATCATGTTCGTAGTCAATTCAATCCGGCTGATATTATCTCCCGAGGTACAACACCACAAAAATTGGAAAATTCTTCCTTATGGTGGCACGGACCAGCTTGGTTATCCAACGAAGTTTCATTGTGGCCAAGCGAAGCTTTAAATTTAAGTCAAATTACTATTCCGGAGATGAAAGCTGTCGCCGCCTCTTCATTACATTACAACTACATTAATGAGCTTATTTTAAAATTTTCTAATATCACTCACATTCAAAGAATTTTGTCTTATTGTCTCAGATTTATAAATAACTGTTCCAAACCACCTGATACGAGAATTTCGGGTCCTTTAACAGTTTTCGAACTAAGGGCAAGTATGAATACGCTTGTAAAGGCTATACAAGAAATACATTTTTCTGATGATATAAATAAATTAAAAAATAACAAAAAATTATCATCCACCAGTAAGTTATTATCATTAAACCCCTTTCTTGACGAAAATTATCTTTTGCGGATCGGCGGTAGACTAAAAAATTCTAATCTTAATTATAATACAAAATTTCCCTTATTATTGCCATCAAAACATCATTTTGTCACACTTCTAGTACGACATTTTCATATTAAATATTTTCATTCAGGACCACAAGCAACCATATGCGCATTAAGGCAAGAATATTGGCCTCTTTCTATTACGTCTACAACAAAAAATATATTGCGACAATGTATTACATGCAAGCGCTTAAATGCCAAAAGGATAACACCTATTATGGGTGATCTTCCTAAATCTAGAATTATAGAATCATCTCGTCCATTTATTACTTGTGGTACCGATTTTGCCGGTCCATTTACTATTCGTGAGTCTATGGGTCGAGGACGCAAGACCGCAAAGGCATACCTTTGTGTTTTCGTTTGTTTCACTACTAAGGCTGTACATTTGGAGGCAGTCAGTAGCTTAACCACTTCAGCTTTTTTAGCATGTCTAAAGCGTTTCATTTCAAGACGAGGTCTTTGTAAAACAATTCATTCCGATAACGGAACAAATTTTGTGGGAGCAAATAGAGAATTAAAAAAATGGTACGATTTAGCTTCAACCGATCAACATAATAATGCTGTGTCAGATTTCTTAACTCAACTATCCATTACTTGGAATTTCATACCTGCGCGTTCTCCACATTTTGGTGGAATTTGGGAAGCTGTTGTTAAATCGGTCAAAAGGCATCTTTATCGCATTACCGGAAATCATTCGTTTACATTTGAACAACTAAGCACATTGTTCTCACAAATTGAAGCCATTCTGAATTCTAGACCTTTGATTCCTTTGTCTTCTAATCCTGACGACTACAATTTCCTCAGTCCTGCTCATTTCCTAATAGGTGACAGTATGTTGGCCTTACCAGAGCCAAAATTACTTGATGTTAATAGCAACAGACTAAAGCAATTCCAATTATTGCAACAAATGCAACAACAATTTTGGAAAAGGTGGTCACATGATTATTTAATCATTTTGCAACAGCGTCCAAAGTGGCACAAATCTATAGGATCAACATTAAAACTAGGGTCTTTGGTTCTACTACGAGACAACACGCCTCCATTGAACTGGCGTATGGGACGAGTAATCAACATCCACCCAGGTGCAGATGGAACAATTCGTGTAGTTTCAGTTAAAACCTCGACCGGCATAGTTCAAAGAGCAGTGACTCAATTGTGTGAAATTATAAATGACTAATTATTATTCGAGCATTTCGTTTCTTTTATGTATTGTATATCTTATATTTGTGTTAATGCATTACCTTTCAGCAGTTTCTTATTTTAATACTTTAATAATTTTTTATATAAAAAAAAAATGTATCTTGATTATTTAAGTTTTGAATTGTATTTTTTAAATTTTTTCTGGTAACTGTTTCACTTTTTAAAAGGTAAGTCCTTTCAAGGCGGCCGGCATGTTGCGGCGATCGCCCTTCTGTTATATTTCATCCCCACTAGCGCGCGCTTCCCTTTCTTAGTGTAGCGCTGCTAGCCCATTAGCGATTTGACTGCCAAGTTTGAAACATCAAATCCTTTTTACAGTCCACTCAAGGTGTTTATAGTTATAGAATAAATTAATAGTTCTAATAAAGTTGTTTTTCTACAACCATAACATCACCACATCAACAAGCTCTTTAGTAGCTACTTAGATGACTATGCATACGGCTGTTAATTTTTTACTCAACATGTATAATAGTCATATATAATATCACAAGAGGGTGAGAATAAATTGTAATAATTTCACATATTTTCGAAAAGTTGTTGCCAGGCAATAGACACGAGAGCCCGAAGGGATCGAGTGGCTATTGCCGAATGGCAACAAATTTGAGAAAATATGTCAAATTATTTTCTAATTTATCGAACTCTCGTGTGGTATTCGAATTAGACTATTTTTTTTCCTGTCAATGTCAATTTTTTTTTGCGCGCGATCGATCTGAATTTTTGCATATGCCTTCCCACCGATAATTTACAGGGGGTGTGTGCGGGGCGAGGGGGGAGAATTTTTTGCTTAGTTTTTTTATATCTAGCGCCGTTCTCGAGTTATTGCTAATTCAAAACTTTTCATAGTAAGTATCTGCAGGAAGATCGAATTTTTTTGCGTATGATCGATCGGAATTTTTGCATATGCCTTCCTAACGATAATTCACGGGGGGTGTGTGCGGGGCGAGGGGGGCGAATTTTTTGCTCAGTTTTTTAATATCTAGCGCCGTTCTCGAGTTATTGCTAATTCAAAAGATTTCATAGTGGGTATCTGCAGGAAGATCGAATATTTTTGAGCATGATCGATCGGAATTTTTGCATATGCCTTCCTAACGATAATTCACGGGGGGTGTGTGCGGGGCGAGGGGGGAGAATATTTTGCTCAGTTTTTTTATATCTAGCGCCGTTTTCGAGTTATTGCTAATTAAAAAGATTTCATAGTGGGCATCTGCAGGAAGATCGAGTTTTTTCGATTTTGATATATTTTATTTATAATTGGGGTGGTCAGAACAGGAATGAATCAAGACCATTTGAAAAAAAATTCTGTTATGATCCCTAAAGTTCTACGGAATAAGGTTTGAAATTCATATACAATTTTTATGGACTAGAAATTGAAATAGAAGGGTTGGAGCAGGAGTTAATCTATTCCATAAAAATTTTATATGAATTTCAAACCTTATTCCGTAGGACATCAGAGATTAACCAACAGAATTTTTTTTAAATGGACTTGATTCACTCCTGTTCTGACCACCTCAATTATAAATCTTAATAACTTGACGTAATATGAGAAAATGATGACAGACGTCAAATAAAAAACAAAAGCAGTTACCTCGAATTATTCTCGCTGGAATAATGTAAGTAACATTATTCCCACTTACATAATGATTTGATGGGCACCGTTTGACGGAAATTGAAAGTTACTATTGGTTGTCAAAATGAAAAAAAAATAGTCATCAAAATTTAACCTTTTAAAAATTTATATCTTTATTATTTTTAAAATTTATTATAACTATTAAAATAAAACATAAATTCAAGAGAGAAAGGTATATTGGAAGTGTTGACTTTTAGGTTTTCAATAAACTAGAAAATATTTTACATAAAATTTTATTTATTTTTTATTTTAGCTTATGTGCCTTTCTTTTTTTACTACGAAATTTATCAGCTAACTCCTTATTTAACTGTCGCATTCGAAAAACATCCTAGACCTAAAAAATAATTTTTTGGCATCCTTAGAATATTGTACGCTACTACTTCTGTCTAGCAAGTTTTTTAAATAATTTTTTGAAATTAAAATACCGCTGGAATTAACATCATCAAAAATTGCTTCCAGTTGTTTCATATGAGCCATAAAATCTGTTGATGGTTTACTTAAGCCACCATCACTGCAATGGTCATTCCAAGAGAAAGACGACATATTAGCACTTGTTATTGATCTGCTTGGCTCTTTCAGTCTGTGGCAAATGTAACCAGCCAAATTTTCTAAACCGTTGTTGTATATGAGGTAGCACTTAGTAGTATTAATTAAACTCAATTTTGAATATGTAAATTAACGAACTTTATTTCTTGTATATACTAACGTCACATGCTAACTAAAAGTCTAACTCCGTCTCTTTCTTTACAATGGCGTACTGCCCTCTGTACAATATTATTTACACTAATATAACACTTCCTCCCATCACAACATTTTTACATCTGCAGTCGGTCAACAGGTTTGCGAACTCGCGTAGAGCGTCTCAAAATGACTGGCTCATCATCTACAGGCATTTGTACCGACTGGTTCGCATACCCATTTTCACCTGAACTACTACAAACAGTACTATCACCAGTAGATACAGAAGTATTGGGACACTGCACCTCTTCTGATCCCGACTCTATATTGGGAACAAATGAATCAATTGCAGGTAATATAGGAGTATTTTGACCAATTAATCTGATTTGGTCCAAATGTCGTTTCCAAATTCTTCCGTCATCTAACTTTACTAAGTAATGCAATTTACCCAATCGTTCAATTACTTGACCAAATCTCAATTTTGTATCATTACAATAATCACGTACAGAAACACGCCAGTTAATATCAAATTTACGTATAGGAATGTGTGATTGCATTGTCTCATTTATATTGTTTTGTATGGGTTTTATTAAATCCAAACGTGTTCGTATTTCACGGTTGAACATAAGCGTAGATGGGGAAACTTTAGTAATGCTATGAGGCATACGCCTGTACCGTAACAACATTTGATTTAGAACCTTATTTCTATTTTTCTTATCCGGTTGTAATGCTCTAATCGATTGTACGCATCGCTCTGCCAAACCGTTTGTGGCAGGATGGTAGGGAGCACTCAAACAATGTTTAATTCCGTTTAATCGTAAAAAACTTTTGAATTCGGTTGAAACGAATTGCCTACCATTATCATTAACTAGTTTCTCTGGTATACCAAAACGTGAGAAAATATCTCGGCAAATCTTAATTGTAGTATTTGAAGTTATATCACTCGTTTCAACAATTTCGGGCCAACGTGAATATGCATCAACTAATATAAAATAGTAGGAACCGTAGAATGGTCCCGCGTAATCTACGTGAACACGTTTAAATGGAATATCCACTTTTTCCCAAGAATGAATAGAAACAGTTGTAGGATTATTTCTGATTTTATTACATTGTGAACAATTCTTAGCTAAATTCTCTATGTCAGAATCTATATCTTTCCACCAACAATAACTACGAGCTAAACCCTTCAATTTGATAATTCCAAAATGTGCAGCATGTAATTCGTGCAAAATGGGGTTGGGTACAACTCGCCGCGCACGATTCGCCGGTAACGATTCGCCACGGCACGATTCGCCGGCAAGCACGATTCGCCGTGGCACGATTCGCCGTGGCACGATTCGCCATGGCACGATTCGCCGAGAGCTTCTAGCGCCATATACCTATCCTTTTAACCTAACCAATTAAACGATGCTTTTGATACATTATTTGACCATCTACCTGAATCAATTTGGCCCTTAGCCAATTGGTTCGAAAGGTACTACATGGGCGAAAGAAATCGTAGAGGCAATGGTAGGCGCAGACCAATGTTTCCTACAGAGACATGGAACTTATACGAAAGAACTATTAATAAAATCTAGGTACAAAACTTTTAGTTTTTAAGTAAATCCAGTGCTGATTTAAATTTATTTACAGAGAACTAATAATATTGCAGAGGCTGCTCATAGGAGGCTACAATCGCAGTTGAGCATCGAAAGACCGACTATTTGGCGTTTCATAAACGAATTAAAAAAAGTTCAAAAAAACAGAGACGTCGTTTATGAAAGCTTAGTTGCCGGGAACCATACTGCACAAAAAACATAAAAAGTTTATCCTTGCAGATCAAAGAATCTTGACATTAGTCAATGATTTTGAGAATCGGGATATATTAGAATACATTCGTGGTTTGGCCCACAATTTCGAAATGTTGGAGGTTTTAATATAAATAAAATTGAAAATTTTAAAATAAACAAAAATATGAACAACTACTGTTGTTTTTTCTAACTTTTGAGAAATTTATTTATTTAATTTGTTTAATTTATTCAATTCATTTTTTTGGATTAAAAATGTATCAAAGATTATTGATAGATGGGGTTACTGAACGGTAAAAAACTCCCGGCGAATCGTACCACGGCGAATCGTGCCACGGCGAATCGTACTTGCCGGCGAATCGTGCCGCGGCGAATCGTGACGCGGCGAATAGTTCCCGGCGAGTCGTGTCGCGGCGAATCGTGCGCGGCGAATCGTACCGTTCCCTGCAAAATGTGTTTTTGCAATGACCCTGGTATCACTACTCTTTGTCCTCGTATTATACAACCCTGTTGTAAAGAAAATTCATTTTGATCAATACCAAATCGGAAACCTTTTTCAATACTTTTACCCGTTTGTAATGCATGTAATAAAATTTTTAAATGAACATCATTTTTAGTTTCCCAAGCTAACTCTGAAATAGTAATCGGTAGTGTTTCTATTTGGTGTATTTCAAATAAATCTGGTTCATCAAAATCAGTAACTAAATTTTCAGATTTACTTGGTAATCTCGACAGACCGTCTGCATTGCAATGAAAATCGCTTCTTTTGTATTTAATGTCGTAATTAAAAGCTTGTAAGTAAATAGCATAATGTTGCATACGTGATGCTGAAAGTATGGGTAAACCTTTCTTTGGATTAAAAATTTGGAGTAACGGTTTATGATCTGTGTAAAGTGTAAATCGGTTTGCATACAAATATTGATAAAATTTACGTATTCCGAATATTATACTGTAAGCTTCTTTGTCAATTTGTGGATATTTTTGCTGCGTAGCTGACAAAGTTTGCGAAGCAAATTGTATAGGACGTCCAATTCCATCTGGGTATAAATGTGATAATACAGCTCCTACACCATAAGGAGAAGCATCAGTCGCTAAAATTAATGGTAATTTAGGATCGTAGTGAACTAAATTGTCTGAAGATTGCATTTTCTCTTTAACCAATTCAAAAGATCTTTGACATTCTTTATGCCAAACAAATTTTACATTATTATGAAGTAATTGATTTAGTGGAAACAAAATTGTACTTAAATTAGAAAAGAAACGACCGTAGTAATTAACCAATCCGATAAATGCTTTTAATTCTGTTTTATTTGTAGGGATAGGTGCATTTTGTATTGCTTCAACTTTGGCTTTCATTTTATGAATACCATCTTTCTTTATCAGGTAACCGTAATATTCAATTTTGTCCGCAAAGAAAATAGATTTCTCTAAATTTACATACAAATTATGTTTATGTAATCTTTTTAAAACTTTTTCTAATCGCTTAAGATGAATTTCATCAGTTTCACCCGTTATTTTTATGTCGTCGAGAAAAACTGTAGTACCTGCGATACCTTGTAAAATATTTTCCATCTGCCTTTGCCATATCGCGGGTGCAGACGAAACACCAAACATTAATCGGTTACATTGGTACAACCCTTTATGTGTATTTAAAGTAAGTAAATGTCTATCCTCGGGAGCAATTTCCAAATGTAAATAAGCTTTACTTAAATCAATTTTTGTAAATTTCTTACCACCTGCGATAAACGCAAATAATTCGTCAATGGTAGGTAAAGGATGTTCGTCCACTTGAATAAATTGATTTATTGTAACCTTAAAGTCTCCGCAAATTCGTATCTTATTATTTTTTACTACAGGTACAATAAATTGGAGTAGCACAATCTGACGAATTAACTTTTGTAAAAATCCCTTGATTTACTAAATTATCAAGTTCGGTTTCAATTTTAGACATAAGTGCAAATGGTACAGTTCGAGCTTTAATGAATATAGGCTGAACGTTTGGTTTCAATCGTAATTTTGCTTGTAATCCCTGAATTTTGCCTATACCCGGTTTAAAAATTGATTCGTATTTAGTAATTAAATTGTCTACCGCGATATTATTTGTAATGCAATCTAGCTTGTAAACGTTTTCCTCCCATAAATCAAAATTCATCTGCCTAATCCACTCTCTACCTAGTAATGGTTCTCTGTTAATTGTTACAATCTACAGATTTAAATTGTATAAAACCTCTTTGTATAAAACACTGCAACACACATATCCTAAAACGATTAAAGATTTGCGGCAAAATGTAATTAACTTTAAATTTGTGTTCTGCATAGGTAAATTTGGAAAAAGTAACTGATATTGTATCTTACCCATTACCGATACTGAAGCTCCACTATCAACCTCCAACTTGACTCTTTGACCATTCAACATTAGGTCTGTATAAAATTTATTTCGAAATTGATGGTGTTCGGTGGTTTCCAGTGCCACAATTTCTTCTGTATCCACCAAATGCGTATTAGCTCTAAGTGCTTTAGTACAAACACTTCTTAAATGACCTTGGATATTACAAAAATTACAAATAAAATTAATTTTTGGACACTTGTTTGCCAAATGGTTTGAATTGCCACACCTATTCGCGTTTTACAAAATGTGAAGCGCCACGTAGTGTCCTTTGCGGTAACTAGCATAAACGGTAATCGGTGTGTATTTCGCTTTGAGTGTGTACTAAGTTTTAAGTGTTTTTTTAAGCAATATGGATAAAATTCTGAAAAGTAAATATAGTAATATAAATTGTAGTGTTTATGGGTGTCATAGCAGGTCGGGCCAAACAAAAATTTTTCGTTTTCATACGTTTCCACGCAAAAATAGTAGGTTAGTGCGGATAACCAATAAATTTGATTTGATCGAAAAAATCGATCGTAAACTTGCATGGGAACGAGTTTTATTACGGGCAACTCCAGCTACTCGATCCTTACGTGTATGTTCTCTACATTTTAAAAAAGAGGATTTTTTGCTACCAGGTATAAATAATAATGAGCTTAAATTAAAGCGTATTTTAATAAATGTAATCAATTCATTATAGATGAAAATCATATTCGAGCAATAAAGCACATTGAATTTCGTGAGGTTTTTCCATTAAAGCAGTGGTCTGCAAGCACAAAGCAAATATTTCGATAGCATTTGCATCTTGGTGTTTAATTCCACATGTGACAAGGTGTTTCGCATTTAAAACTGCTTCTCCCTCATTGATACATCTAGAAGACGGCAGAGCATCTAAATAATTAAATATTTTGACTAATGAAAGTAATAATGGTTCATTTTCAGTAGCCATTTCCTCTAAAAGAAAATTTAACAATTAGTTTTCAACATTTAATAAATTATGAAATACAGTAGCGCTTAAAAGTAAGTTGGCAAACAGTTTTTTCTACAAGAACTTTTTTATATTTCAACATTTTTCTTTCATTTTTGTAATATTAGTTTTTATAGGCTTTTAAATTAAAAGGTATAACTCTAACTTTCTATATAATGAATGAAAAATGTTCAAATTTGAAAAAGTTCTTTAAAAAAAATTGTTTGCCAACTTACTTTTGAACGCTACTGTAAGAGTATTTCAGTCTTTTCTTAAGTGTTTCTTTATATACTTACCACTAAATATCATTTAAATAGTAAAATTAACTATTGTAAACCAAATTGATTTAAAAAACACGCTTTCCAAAGAAAACAACGCAAACTTCACTATATAGCTTATAGCCGTCAATACCGCATTAAGTCGGACATATTGTTTTAGTAAAGCGCCACCTATTGGTAGTGTAAAATGCGAATAACATTTGTTATTTTTAAAATTATTATTAACCCTTTGCTTCCCTCCTGCGGTACTTGAAGTAGTATTCTAAATCCATTTTTTTCTATTCTTCACTGGACGTATGGTATTTATGGTGTGTACTGGCGTTTCCTGGCGATGTAATTGCGCTGCATCTCGAGCCGATATCTCCATACTAGCAGCTATGCTGAATGCTCCATCTAAATTTAAATCTCTTGTTTCCAGTAGTCGGTTCTGAATTTTTTCACTTCTTAATCCAAAAACGAATTGATTGCGTAAAGCTGTTTTTAAATAATTTCCAAATTTACAATTTATTGCAAGCTTCTGTAATGTTGTGAGAAATTCTTGTACACTTTCTCCTTCCAATTGTTTCCGTTGATGGAATCTAAAATTTTCAGCGATTTCTAACGGAGCAGGACTGTAATAATTCTTCATTAGGTCAACCAAATCCGAATAAGGCTTTGTATTGGGGTCCTCGGGAGCCAACTTGTCGCACAAGATATCGTAAGCCTCAGGTCCCATATAATGTAGTAAATAAGGTACCTTTTTTGTAGCATCAATATTGAATATAGTGAAGGCACTTTCCATTCGTTTAACCCATCGTTCCCATTGAAATTTTGTATTTTCGAATAATTCGATGGTGAACACATTTTGTACGGTAGTAGTAGCAGCCATAGTAGGTACTCGTATATGCAAATAATTCTTTAATTGTAGGTAAGGAATCCTCGTCCATAAAAATTGTAACGATAATTTTGTACTTAATTGTAATTGTAAATTGTAAAAAATGAAATATATTTCTTCCTTTCGAAATTGTAAAATATGAACGTCGTAAAATTAAAATATTTTCTTATCTTGCAAAACTTTTCAATCTTGTAACCTTGAAAAATTTTCTTCGTTGTAGTAACTGATTTGTTATATTTCGTATTGTAAAATGTTCCTTTTTGCATGGATTCGAACAATCTCGTCGCCAATAACTGTTGTATATGAGGTAGAACTTAGTAGTATTAATTAAACTCAATTTTGAATATGTAAATTAACGAACTTTATTTCTTGTATATACTAACGTCACATGCTAATTAAAAATCTAACTCAGTCTCTTTCTTTACAATGGCGTACTGCCCTCTGTACAATATTATTTACACTAATATAACAACCGTCATAGACAACTTCAGTTAATTCATTCGAATTGAGCTCTTCGTCTCTTAGCTCTTTGCCTTGCTGCATTTCAACCTCCTCATCAAGAATGGTGTTGAAAAATGCTGCACCTAAAGTAGGCTCTATAATGGGCAAATCAGGAGTACTATCCTCTTCAACGTTACCATAATTATGCTGAAAGTACCACTTCATTTTTGCCCATTATATATGACCGCAACCGTTATCTAAATTCGAGAGCATCTGGATGGTCATGAAGTACTAAAAAAAATTTCCAGCACATCTTGGTTAAGTCGGTATGTCAAAATATATTTGATTCCGAATCTAGCCACGAGATCTTCAAACAAGTCTGTTTTAACGATGTGTTTGTCATAATAATTCCTATAATAAATTACTTATAATTATGAATATTTACTTTATTAAATTTAATATTAAAATTTACCTTTTTGAAATGGCAGAAGAGAGGATTTGCCTATGGCCCTCATGTTATACATAGTATTTGTCATATTATTTATTATGGTGTTCTGAACATCAAGAAACAATCCATATTCATGTTTTCTCTCACGACTATCTGGTCGTGGTACTCACACGTTTAGACAATCGAACCAGTCGTTTACCTATTTTAGAATTGAGTAATAGTATAAGATATTTTCAATTTATGTGTCTAGTTTGTAAATATATTTCAACATTGGATGAAGTGAGTAAAAGTGGAAAGAGGAATCAAAAAAATGTTTTGTAAATACTTACTAATTTAAAGAATTCTGCACATTCAAACCAATTTGGATCCTCTAACTGATCATTCATTCCACATCTTGTAATTGCTTTCGAAACAGTGTGTGAAAATAGTTTTGTGGCGAATTTAACCTTTTGCCTAAGCGCTTTCTTTACATTTACAGTTTCTTTCGTAATTTTATGAGTAATAGTTAAATCGGACTCTGTAGTAACGTCTATAACGTCTTCAACAATTTTTGTCACAATATTTTTGTCGTTGATCGTATAGCATCATCAACAAAATGATTCCTAATCAATTTAATAAGGTGGGGGATATCGGCGAAAACATAAATTTTATGCTCGTTTGCAGGATTTTTAAACCAAGGTTGTTCATAGCTTATTTTCAATTCCTTATGTGCGCCTTAATTACTTGTTCCAAGATCACTAACCATACCTACAATTCGGAAACCTATAAAATAAATCAAATAAAAGCGGTAAGGTAAACAGATTGCTGTTGAAGCTTATACCTGAATTTTCAACATAATATGGGTAGTAATACAGGGAATTCGGAAGTAGATGATGGGGTTAACGGAGAACAAGCGGGTGAGAGTAATGATGTGATTGAGGAAGAAAATACTTCAGGTATAGGTTGGAAGGAACTACCTTTGGAGTACATGGCTTCACCATAAAATTTTATAACAACCACAAAACCAATTTTAAAGGGGGAATAGAGAACCCATGTTTATTTTTGGATAGATTTGAAAAATTTTGGGGTAAGCGAAGAATAGTCGGACATAATAAGTTACTAGCAGTGCTGTCTACGATGAAGCATGGTGCAGAGGTGTGGGCTAAAATAAATAGAAGAAACTTGAATGGGTACGATGAGTTCAAAACCGATTTCCTGAGATATTTCTGGAGTCTCGAGAAACAAATGAATTGTTTAAAACGCGCGATGGGCATGCAGTTTGATCACCGGAAATCGTTAAGTATGAGTGCGTATTTCGGAATGGAGGTAGCAGAAATTAGAACCATCAAAATGATCAATACTGATGAAGCGGGAATAGATACGATTATGAAACAATTCCCGAGGGAATTCAGAGAAAAACCACAGAAGAGGCATTGGAACTCTTGACACAAGAAGAAGACGAAGAAAGGAAATAACGACAAAAACGATTCAACCAACGACCAAGACAGGTAACTCATAACCATCGTAACATTCGACAGTTGATGGCGATCGAGAATCCGAATGATGACAGCCAGAGAGTACATAATAACTATTCGGGAAACGATTAGGAACTGTGCCGCAAAGGGTTGTCCAGTTTGTAGAAGAAGAAATCCCTTTACCATTCCGATTTAAAGAATTTATTGAAGAAGGTGCGTTGGTAAAGTTCCAGAATAGGAACCAACCACAATTGGCAAGTTTCAGCAAAAGTTTAGAACAACCCCAATTGAGTAATTGCGAACTTAGGAGTAAATACGGCAAGGGTTTTAATATTTTAGCTAAGCAAGGGTGGAAAGTTAGGAAGTGTTTAGGTAAACGAAATGTAGGAATTAAAAAAATGCGTTGTCGATGTGTGAGAATGGATAAAATTATGCTAAGGCTTACCGCATATTGTTTTAAATTGTCAGGGTATTAAACTTTTTGCGTTATTAGATAGTGGCTGTGAGCTAACGTGTATCGAGGAGTCATATTTTAATGTAATTAGGTCAAAAGGAAACTTGTCAATTTTACCAGTTACGTGTACACAACTTAGGACAGCTACGGGCAACAAAGTCAACGGATTAGAGTTCAGGCTTTGTTAGAATTTAATATTGAGGGAGTTCAAGGGAGTTCATTTCAGGTAGCACTTGTTGTTAAGGGATAATTAGACCAGTAATTTTGGGGGTTGATTGGATAGACCAGGTAAAGGGTATTCTAAATTTTGACGATGGGCATTATTATTTGGAATTAGAAAAGGCAGAGAGTTAAATTTATAACCGAAATTGTTGAGAAGAGGGAAGTTGAAGTCAATGTTATGGGAGTCACTTTAAGTAATTCAAATAGTATTAACAGTAGCAGTGGGGTAATGAAAGGGGTGGTCACTGAAAGTATATTAAAAAGTAAAGTATTAGAGTAAAAATTAGATGATGTGGGGATGGCACGATTAGTCAATTTATTATTAGAAGTTCAATCAAGCTTGAGTAGTATTCCACACATGTTATACACATGCACGACGAAACACCTTTTGTTAGGAAACCCTATCCGATTCAACATCAGCTGCGACCCGAGGTTAGGAAGACCATAGATGAGATGTTAGAGATAGGTGTTATAAAAAGGGAAGCGTCTGATTTTGCTAGTCCGATGACTGTAGTAAGGAAGAAAGACGGTGGCGTACGGATATGTTTAGATGTAAGATGGCTAAACCAACAGGTGATTGCCGATACCGAAGCACCTCGAACACCGGAAGATATTTTCTAATCTTTTAAAAGGGTGAGATTTATGACGACAATAGACCTCAGATCTTCGTTTTGGCAAATTCCCCTAGATGCAAAGAGTTCAAGATACACTGCATTTCTCTTCGAGGGAAAATCATACACATATCAGGTGCTACCATTTGGTTTGAAAACTTTGGTAGGGACATTCACAAGAGCGATGGATGTTATTTTAGGTCCAGAAGTGAGAGAGTTCACTATTAACTATATAGATGAATTGTTGATAGTATCAGAAAGTTTTAGTGAACATTTAGAACATATTAGAATGGTCCTTCAAAGAATTGCAGATGCAGGAATTACCATTAATATCGAAAAATCATGTTTCTTTAAAGAAGAGGTTAAATTTCTAGGACACAGTTTATCAACGAAAGGTGTAACGACAGATCCCGAGAAAATTGCATCGATTCAAAATTTTCCTCAGCCACATAATGTAAAGACTTTACGTGGATTTTTGGGTTTGTGTAATTACTACAGAAGGTTTTCGGCTAGATATAGTAATGCCACTACGTCGCTTACATGGTTACTGAGGAAGGATAGTAAATGGAGTCGGGGAGAGAAAGAGCAAAGAACTTTTGAGGAAATAAAGGAATTATTTCTAAAAACGGTGATGTTGAGGTTTCCAGATTATTAGGTATGCTATCTTCAAACGGACGCGTCGAATTTAGCTTTAGGGATGGTAATTTGTCAGATTTTAGATGATGGTGTAGAACATGGGGTACTAGGGTTCGCAAGTAGGATTTTACATGGGCCGGAATTAGCTTACACGGTTACGGAGAAGGAATTATTAGCAATTATTTTCGGTTTACAGAAATTTAGGACTATTTTGTTGGGATATAAAGTAATTATTAGGACGGATCATTATGCATTAAAATTTCTTAAGCAGTGTAAGTTATTGAATGATAGGTTAACAAGATGGTCATTAACTTTGAGTGAGTGTAGAACAGCTACTCCAAATTCCATAGCAGTAGAACTTGGATTAAACTTTTGCTTCAGATTATTAAAGTCTTTAGATGCCGCCCCACATGTATAACATCGACTTGTTGATTTCGTATCCGTTGCAGCATTACAGACTTTGCCATCGACCATTGTCATCTTGAAGATATGTTCAAACATGAACTGGTTATCGTTCAAAACTACTACAGTAGGCGTTAAGTTTTTGACAGATTCTTCAACGGTGCTAATTTCCTCTTTTGTTACAGCAGTAGTTTCTTTAACAAATCTGAATCGTATTGGTCTGCAATATCTAGTTGATGACGGTGTTGGGTTTAGCCAAATTACTTTTTTTCCTTCTTTGCCACAAATGATTCGAAATGGTACAAACGAGCTTAGGAATAAATGTGCATCTGAGGCCGCGTCATCTAATAAGCTTTGTAAGCTGCTTCCAGCAAAGGTACTCGTGACTTTTATACACTCTTTGGGCGGGTAGCACTCTTTTTTTCTTTTAGCAATAGATCGTAACACGGAAAAAAGGATTTGTTGGCGTTTCTAATAATTTCATATTGACGCTTGGTTATATCGGCTTCCACGAACATTGCTAGGGCTTCCAATGGTGTAAGAGAAGTAATATCTTTTTTATCAGCTTTTCTGCATAATTTTCTGTATTTTCCTGCACGAGTTGGAGAATTTGTAATTTCTTTCAATATTTTTGAAGCATCCCTGTTCCCTTGAGCCTGCAGTGTCATTTGAGCTGCATGAACAATTACTTCATCAGAAGCTGAAGAACGGATTTCTTCCGTTTTTCTCCGTTTAGTCCTCTCACTAGAATCCTCAAATGATTTTGAAGGCCGATCCGGTCGATTTTGATTATTTACTGTAAGATCAAATGTTCCTTTTAACCAGGCTTCATGAGTTTTTAGAAACACCTCTTCTTTTCTATGGGCTTTAGACCATTTTTCTTTGAAAGATCATTTTAAAATACGCAAATCTTTGCTTTAAACTTTTGAAATTATCTGGCGTGTCACCATAACAAGACAACAAGTGATTTTCCAGATATTCAAGTTTTTTGTTAAAATTTGGCAAATCTATCTCTTGCATTTGTTGGTAAAGATATTTACGTGTCACTATTCTTGTACCCCGAGGTACCAGGAGGACATAAAACAAATAAAATCACACTTTATTACATTTGAAACAAAAGTTCTTATTAACAAAAACCCTTTATAACTTTGTCATCCGCAACTATCCGCAGATAGATTATACATCATTATTTAGCCTGATATGTGAAGTACACAACACAATAAAAATTATTGCGCGATAGGGGGCGATAATATAACAAAATACCCTTTAAAAATGAAAATTAAATAACATTTCATTGCTAAACGGTATATTTTTGAAATTCTACAAATAGTATAAAAAGGCGTTAAATATCAATTAAAAACATAAATGTATTACACTGAAAGCGTTGAGAACAAGACGTACACTTTTGAGAACACTAAGTTTCAACTGCCCGCGCACATTAATGGTAAGAAGCTCGGGAATGGGGATGATAAATTATTGTTGTTGGCTTTGTCCTTGAGCTCTGAGATTTTTTTTTGATTTTTTATGTCACTTTTGACAATTTGACTTTTGGCCTTCTAAATCGATTAAATCGACGTATGTGCAATGGTTCTGATACTGGAACTATATATTCAACAATTTGTTTTTTAGAAATGAATCCACTATCTGGAAATTCTGCAGTCCATAATCCAATTTTCTCCCATAGTACAACTCCATCTGACTCTTCAGTCCAGTCAAACTGGACATCATCGTCACGATCCACGACAGGTTGGGGGATGTCAACATTATCTATTTCATCTTCTTTGATTATGGGTTCTACTAAAGGAATTGGAATTAATCCAGCTCCTGTCAGGTCGGGGTTTTTATTCTTCCGTTTAGTCACGGGCGTACATATTGTTACTTTTATTCCCTTATTACATAAACAAGCGATTATAGCGTCCTTAACATCATTCCAGTCCAGTTTGTCTCGGCCAGCAGCAATTCTGGGACCACCGTGGACGTGAGAAATATTTAGTTGCACACATTGCTGGGCTAGTCTATTGAGCGACATTTTTAAAGTTATTAAAGTAGGTTTTCTTTTTAGTGACTAAATAGATACGAGTAACTAGTATCTCATCTTTGCCAAAAATGACGCAACTGCCAATTGGCAGAGACATACTTTCCATTTCGACTTTGTCTTGCGGATAGCGACGAACAAACTCAGTTGCTATGCCCGCAGTCATAGAAATGTCAGTTCTAATACAGTTCATAATGAATCTACTTCGAACTACGTCGAATAAATTGCCTTCGATTTCCTCTAAAGATGGGTCGCCACTCGCGCGAACTTTCGTTTCTTGAATGACAACACGAGGGGCTAACTCCTTTCTCACTCCTTTCGTCACTCTGGATATCGCCATTCCAGGAATAGTTGAATGTACGAATTGTTGAATTTAAAGTCTGAACCTTACTGCGTGGGAAGATGTTTGTGGAATGCCCAATTCCAAAGAACGACGAGGAATGGACAAACCTGGGTTTTCTTCAACACTTTGGGCTACAGCAGCAATATTCTCAGTTGTTCTTGATGGACGTGCACGGGTTTTATTCTTCACATCATTAACATGTCCCAACAGCTCGAATTTTTTCACTAATTTCTGTATTGCGGTCCGACAAGGTGCTTCACGACGACCCAAAAATGTTTTAGATTTACGAACCGTCTCGGCCAAATTTTCACCATTTTTATAGTGAATTTTAATAATTTCAATGCTTTGTTGAAGCGTGTATCGTTCCATTTTTATTAATGGCATAGTTTCTACTTGTCAAATGTCAAAAAATGACAGCTTCAAATGTGACATCTACCAGAATAGTAGTCTATTCAAAATAACACCTCTTATTGGAAAACCCTATATAAAATATTTATTCAAATTTTATTATTTAGAAATAATTCGAAATAAATCCTAATTTAAAATGCTGGTCGTAACAAGAGGCTGAGTTTGGCATTTCCGGAGTAAGAACATTTTGATTTAAACAGGGAAAAAACTCCGCGTTTTGAACATTCTTAGAGCTCTTATTCACAGCCTGAGCTGAAGCACCAAAAGCAATCACGAAAAAAACATTACCCTTCTTTTGTAGTCGGGTAAAAAATACATATCTAAATAAAACTGACTTGGATATATAAATTCCCCTCCGTATCGCGATTTCGAGATGTCTTGTGTATAAAATAGAAAGAAAGGTTTTTTTAGTAGTACACCTTTTGCCAGAGTAGCCCGGGTCTTTCTCTCCACCGCTTCTCCGAGGAGTTGTTTAATCTCGTGCTGAACGTACAGCACCAAGTCTTCCTTTTTCGGAAACCTCTGCCTTGCTGCGTTTCATAACTTTGTTACTTCTGATTGGCAGCACTTCTTCGCTATATAGACGTGTTTTTCACGTATGCATCGTAATAATAATTATGATAACTCATTCTGAAGTTGAATTTAAGCGTTGAGTGAGCCGTTGAATAACTATTAACAAATAACATTTACGGGCGTAATGCACAGTAACACCTATCCGCGCTTTGCTGCCGCCCGGCTCCTACGTCTTGCATTTGTTGAATTTAACCCAGTTCTTTCGCAATTTCACAGTTTCTTGCGAGAAAAAAAATTACGTCATATTTGCCGAGACCCCCCTCAAAAAAAAGTTTGAGAAACACTGGTTTATAGTATTGCATCCTTTGTATTGTGACCACGTTAATACCGGATGCACAGCAGGATTGGTTAGTTTTTATATTTGAATTTCTAAGCAATCGATTATTATAGAATGCACATTGCTGTATGGAGCCCTAAACTGAATTTTAACGGAAACGAATATTTCAAATTGTAGTGCCAATATGGCAAATGACTCATTTAGATGATTTTTGTTTAACGGTATCAATAGGGAATGGGACTTTTCAGCGCTGCCAGTTCGGCGCCGCCGGTCCGGCGCAGTCAGTCCGGCGCAGGGACATTTCGGCATGGGGACAATTCGGCGCAAGGACTGTTTGGCGTAACCCGATTCTCCGCAAAGACTATTCGGCGCCAAACCAACTGGAAGTGTGGAACGATACAGATGAGATTAAAGAAATTAAATAACAACCAAAAAGAGTGGAGAGCATTTCTTAAAAACCCAGGCATAAACAAATTCTTAAACTAGATACTCCGAGAAAACTGTCAGGGCGCGAATCCTGACGAAAACAAAGAGACAAATCAAGAAAAAAAAATTGAACACCCACTAAAGCAGACGTATACAGGGTTCAGCATAAGCAGAACATAAGTACCAAGGGATTGAAGCCAAAATACGGGAAATACTATGGATGATCCGATAATAATGGAAACATCAAATTGCTATGCGACGAAAGAGTGAAAGGTCCTTACAGACAAAAATCAACATTGCTAATGCACCTTTTTTGACTTCTTATGCAAGTTTTATTGACTGTTTTTTTAATAGTAACACCACCTGTCATGACATTATGTTGGTATATATTAAGCCAATGAGATGCGTTTAATTTGCTAAACGCATATTTAGCTTTAGAAAATAATGAAATAAAAATTTTATATTCTGGCAAAATAAAATTTATTTTGCGCCGAATCGTCCCTGCGCCGAAAGAGGATTAGCCGAATCGTCCCTGCGCCGAAAAAGGTAGTATTCTATATAGTTTTATATAATAATTATTAACAATGTTGGAAGATTTAAATTTCCTCAACACAGAAGTCTAAATTTTCTACATTAAAACCCTCAACATCTTCTACAATATTGGTATTGCCTTTAAAATTTTTATAAAAACTTAAGCAGTCAGATGGAATAAGATGATACATATCACGTAAGTTAGCAAGTTTTGGCTCTGCTATCGCTTTTCCCTTTGGCCACAATTTGAGCAAATCTAAAAATATCTCATGTGGAACATTTTGGATTGGTCTTCCTCGTGTGATCTTCTTTATACTGACTTCTTTTATAGGGTCATCAAAAGTTTTTTGTTGAATATATAATAAAAAAGGTTCGTCCTTTGTCATCCTAATGGATCGAATGAAAAGCCAGTTAATTTTTTCACCATCAACGGAAATTTTTCTGTTGGTAATATTTTTTTCAATGTTTGTGATACCAATAAAGTCTTCCGAAGACATTTCAGTAACTTTCAGGGGATTTTTCTTTCTGCATTGTTTCATAACTTTTATATAGTCAGAAGGCAAATACATTCTTTGTTGATGTTTCAACGCTGATTCAATATCACTGAAGTCCGTGTCATTTGGTAAAAAACTATGTCCGGAGCATAAGAACTTTAAAGTTATGTCTTCAAGGTGTTGGGATGAATGCAATATATATTTTAATATTAAAGTTAATTTAATGTTGCGATTCTGCCCTCCACAAGAATCGCTCCACAATATCAGATGTTTCACTTCAAATGGCACATTATTTTTTATGTGTTTTATCAGACATGATCCTATTTCTTGTGCTCCTCTTCCAGCTACTCCTTCGGCCCAAACGTAACAGTAGCCTCGATTTTCCGATCCACTATGCACTCCTGCATTATAGACCCAAAGCTGTCTTTTATAAAACACAATGTTAGTTGGAATCCGAGGAAGTGGTAAAGTTTTTTCCAAATCAAACGTTAAACATTCGTATTCGTTTTGTTCTTTTGCTTTTTTAAAATCTTCCCTTCTTAAAGTTTGTGCACGGTCAGCTTCGCCAAGATGTTTTCTGTGTTTTTCTGTTAGCTCACGTTTATTGTCCTCAACTATTTCATTTGCAATTTGCATTTTAAGACTGTCGCATGTGTTGCATGTATCCTTTTTTAGAGTTTTAGTCCTCAAGTTAAACTTTGAATAAAAAATTTGTTTGTACTTTGTAATGCTAACAGGATTATCACATTCTTCACAATATCTCGTACATTTTACTAAGTGTCATATCAGGAGGCAAAAATTTAGCCTCAGTTTTCTTTCGAGAATAGTGGGAAATATATTTTGGTATTTTATTGATTTGAGTAATAACTTCCTCCACCTTACTTTCAGACGTTTTATTCTTACCACCTTGAGCAACACCTCGTTGATCTACGAACGGTGCACGACCATGAAATTTTTTTAGTGCTGTGTTAACTCGGCAAGGAGATATACCAAATGTCTTGATGAACATTTCTCGACAGACTACTATATCAGCTATTGTATAACATCTTGAAAACATACGCCTTTCCGTATTTCTTCCGTAACTTCTTTTTTTAGGAACTTCGCGAACTGCGGCTGCTATATAATTATTTTGGCAATTATACGACCCTAATGCCCAAAATTTGTCGAATTCCTGTTTCCTTATCTCACAAGCAACCACTTTTGAACAGTTTCATTTGCATTGACAGTGAAATTCTATAAATTTTTTTGGCTGTCGTTCACGTCCTTTGTAGTCGTAGTGGGTCATGTTACTGTTCCTTCTGTTTTTCGCTTCATCTCTAGATTGATCTGAAAATTTTCTTTTCCTTCCCTTACGAGGTCTTCCACTATTTTCCTTTGTTGAATTTAAGTCTTCTCCTGATCCACTAGAAAATGACTCAGCTACTACATGCCTAATAGGGGGCTCATAGATAGGATCAGCCACCGAATCATCTGACCAAGAATCAGGAATTATTGATATTGTCCCGTCTTTAGTTTTGACACAGTCTTCTTTATTTTTAACTTCCGTTTTCTCGCAGTCTTTTTCGCTGGTATCGATATAGGTATCATTGGGAGGACTGATTATTGAAGGAAAGCTTTGTGAACAGGTTAAAAAGTCACTATTAGAGTTCTCTATGGCGTTATATGAGGGGCCGGCTGTGACATCTGTAATAAAAAATAGTAAAACAGGGTGTTGTTGAACATATTAAATCATTATAAAATTAATCAATAATATAATTTGCTGTTTTGTTGAATCTCCAGCATAAAAGAAAGGATAATAGTTTTGAATTTGAAATAATTAAGTAACAAAAACACAGTCAACAGAAACTACTTACCAGAAATAATGACATTTTGTAATGGATTTACTTGGAAGTATTTTGGATCCCAATCATTATTATTGTCAAGTTCTAAGCTCTCAAGTTCAGTAGAAGATAGTTTTACAGTTTCCAAAACAGAAAAAGGTTTTTTTATAACTGTGTTATCATCATGGTTGCGTGTAAATTAGTCTGCAATAATAATTATTATAAAATATAAGGTTATTTCAAATAAAAAATTTTTAACTTATGTAATAATAATTATAATGTAGGTAGTAATAATTACCAGAAATTATTGTTGGTTGAATCTGATTGCTTTCCTTGTTGTAATTTAAGTCACATTGATCTATAAGTAGATAATATTATTTTTGTATTTCAACTTGTTATTATCGTTAATATAAAAACATTTTCGAAATTACCTTGGAAATAAAAATAGGTACTAGTTTTACAACAAAACTTACCTTGTTGCTGAAGTTCCTTAACCATTTCTAGAATTCTAGCACCACGACTTCTCAACATTTCTGATAGCACAATAATTATTATACAATTTGTAACTCAAATAATACTTAGTTAATTAATAACTAATTAATCACTTATTGCTTTACAGTTGATTAAAAACTAGTGGAGCGAACCACTATAATACAATTCAATTTTATAGGTTAGGTGATAGGATCGTTTTTTTGCAGAAAACATCCAACCATCATTTTAATAGCTAGGTAGTTGATCAACAGTTCAAAATTTGCAGAAAGCATCCAGCCCACTTGGTCTCTGGTTAAACGAATAGCGACTGGCGACCATGTGGCTTGGATTCAGTCTACAATAAGTAGAAGGATAATAACAAAATTGCTTGCTGGCCAAGTGGTTTGGATGGTTTTTGCAGATAAATAATTCGTAATTCAGAATACGAATTTTTGTTACCAGCTGAATTTAGGTATAATATTGTAGGATATGGATTGGTCTCTTTATGTAAAATGTAATACACGCTCAAAGCTATCAAAAAACACTGTAAACTCAAATTTCAGTACCATGTGGGTTGGTCGCTTTCTGCATAACTGGGTCCAGTTGTCGGTAGTATGCAGCGTCTATTTATTTCTTGCTTCCGAATCTTATCCCAGATTACCATAGAATTAATCGTGTTGATTTCCAAAATTTACAAATAATCCAAACTATTTAACAAGGTAAGTAATACACAACATAGTGTGATGCTTTGAATTATTGGCATAAACAACATGCAGGGTTGCATGTCACATACGATTTGGAATATAATTTAGCCTTTTCTGGCTGCATAGCTTTACTCCTTTTTTATTTAACTTTTTATTGAAATACGCAGTGGTTTTTAAGAAACGCTTTAAAATCTTATAATGATGCCAAATTTGCATCATTTTTGTTGAAAACTGACCCCTACTCCCGTTACGTTGTGCGATCTAATTTTATTGATGTTAAATGAATTAACAATGCATCAAATAGTAATTGTTCGTCACTACCAAATAAGCGTAGCGCATTGACATGCTTTGACAGCATATCGTTTAACTTTCTTAATTTTGCAGAAGACTCCTTGGTTAAGGTTTCCTACTCAATTATCGCATTTAAATGTGTTCTAATTAATTATTTGAGCTAATCAAATCGGTCAATGATGGTTTGAAATCCTAATTCATAGAGTACTGTCGTACCTTCGGACTAGGTAACCGTACCTTGGGCAGCACGTAAACAAGAAATTTTTTTAAATTTTGCAAGCCAACTTCAAATGTCAAATGTTTTTCTTGTCTTGCAGTACCACTAACAAGTTTGGGGATTGGTGGACGTAATAGAATATCGTTTTTAGTTATGTCATAGGTTCTATCTTCTTTATATACAAACTTGTCTGTTCCTACCACTTTCTTCCAAAACCTGACTTCTACTGCATCCGAAGAAATACATAGAGTTAACTTCTGCCACATAGTTCCTTTGCGATTTTTTCTAATCCGATCTTCCAATGGCTTGTTGATGAATAAAGTTTCCTCAACATCTTCTTCTTGTTCATCAATATCTAGATCTTCAAAGGAATCTATGTGGAAGCACCTTTATTCAGCTTCTTCTGTCTTTCCAGTATCTGGTGTAATTGTTGAAGACAATTTCTTCTGTGGAATAACTTGAATAAAGTTATCACTTTTACTTCATTATTTTTATTTTACCTGGCTTCCAGAATTTTCGCTTTCTTCTAAATCAAATATATTAAATTCTTCATCTTCATTGTTGGCATCGATATTTGTAACACTGGTCGAGGGATTTTCTTGATCGATGGTAAATAGCAAAACGTTATAATACCAGAGATTTGGTGTATAGACTTCATCGGCCAAATTTCTACTTATCTTTTTGAATTTTTTTTCGAAAATATCCACGATTATTTTGAATTTTTTTGATAATGGAGTCTTTGTTGACTTCAGGATCAATTTCTCGGCATAACTCTACGAGCTTGTCATAAGCAAGGTTTTTTAAATTCCTGTATATTCCTTGGACTTTATTCGTCAAAGACAGGGAAACGTTCAATTCATTTTGATAAATTAAACAGTAAATTCTGTAAATTAAATTTATCACACATTAATTACAATAAATAGCACACGCTTAATTCTATAAATTCCGCTGCACTTTGCTTTGACAAATCTTTATGAAACCAATTAAAAGTCGTAAGAATATTAAGCTTAAGGTCCTAGATCAAAAGGAAAAGTTCATGAAAATTTGAAGATGTCACTAGTTGCTTTAGATATTTTATTTTATTCAAGATGCATACCTTTTCAAACAGGTATAATATTGCAATGGAATTTACACAAAATTAGATAGGTACAGCATTAGAAGCAGGTAGATAACAGCTTATAAATTAAATACCTACCTCTAAGCGGTAGGCTTACATGACCGCTTTATATTGTACCTCAATACAATAATGGATATGGTTTGCGTCTTTGCGTCAACATTGAGTGATGATCTCGTTTTGAAAATGCTTGAACTGCACGTTTTCTTCTGATTGGTTAATGCAATGGCACCAATTTCGAATTTCATACAGATTTGTATTGCTTTGAATGCTAGTGTCAAGTTTCCAAGCCAAACCAAGAAAAATAATCTTTTTTTTTTTTTTTTCAGTTAATCAGTATGGTAGATTTTGTTTTACACATCCCATTTTATATTTATAAGTAAAGTGTATTTTATTGAAAATTTGAGAACTTTTTTTTAAATATTAAATTTTTTTTAATGAAAAATACGAGATGTTAAGTAATATCATGTCGTGAACAATGTAAGGTTTATCGCCTTTTCTTCTTGCGGATCTAGCAATAGTTTTCCAATCTAGAGGCCAATTCGCTTTGCCAACTCTTTTCAATTCTGTAGAAATTGCTGAGTGCATGGAATCACACTCCATTTCGCTGTGTCCCGACACTAGAAACATAAAATCTATATTTTCCAAGTGTGGAATTTCCTGTACAGCAGTTAAGCACATGGCTGCTACAAATTTATTCAGGTTTTGTCCGCCGCATCGGTCACTAAAACATGAAATACGTTCCACAGAATTTGGCAATGACTTAAAGTAAGTATAAAGACAACTTGCTATTTACTGCTACCACGCTTTCCCTCTACTTCTGTCCACATAAAACAATCTCCCTGCTTTGAAACCACATCATAAACTGTAAAATTAAAGGTTTTCAGACGCTCTTTATAAAATAAAGCATTGTTTTTGGGATCATTCGGCACAAGAAGTACCTGTTGTAGGTCAAAATTGCAACTGATTAGTTTTCCATTTGAGTTTTCTGCCAATTGTTTACTTGATCTTTTCTCCTCTCTAGCTCTATCCTTTGCAGCTATATGGGCTTGATATCTAGTTTCCATAGCACTTTTATCACTTGTAGGAATATTATAAGCCATACAAATCCGGCACTGATCTTTTCTTGGGCGGTGGAAGCCAAGGTTGTATTCCTCACAGAACACTTTTCGCTAAATAGCAGTAGTCGCTGCTGGTAGATTTAGTTTTATACGTTCTTCTTTGTACAATGAATACATAACGGTAATATTGATATCGGAGGCTAGATATTTTCGTTGAGTTTTTGCACGGCAGTAATGCGAAGACATTACCGGAAACTTTTCAATATGTTGTTTAACACTTTCCAGTATTTCAGGTGATGTGACCTTCTTTATGTGTTTACCTCTCTTGTCTTCTGAACTGAAAAGAACCAATGTTCTTTTTTTCATTGCAATGTCTACAACTCCTTTTCGAATTCCCAACGTGTTAATAAACATAGTTTTACATACTTGAATCCTTTCATTGTCTCGTGGCAAAAAAAAACAATCGTATTTTCACGTTTTGATATCTCAAGAGTGTGCCACTTTTTATGTTTTTTCTCAGTGTGGCTATGAATAAAATCTCGTTTTCTTTCGTACGACTCTAATTGATAATATCTCCTAAAAATTATTAGTCTTTCTTCGTTCGAAATACGTTCATTACATTTCCGTCTACAACTGGCTGGGCATGAATCTTTCATTGACACAGCAGGTATTGTTTTACCTCTGGAAGAGATATAGCTTTCGCCTTGCTGCCTTCTTCTCTTTGATACATTTCGTTTCCATTCGTCGGGATGTTTGCTTCTTTTTCTAGGTTTTTTTGTTTTTACAGGCACTTCCTCCATATTACTCAACTCAATTTCGGTGTTCTTAGGAACATTCGAATTAATAAGAGCAATGTCATTATTAGAAGATTCACTGGAAGAACTTGGATAATATTCTGAATGGTCGGGGGAAAAAGGTTCAAAATCTGAGTCCAAAATATCATCATAAGGTGGATACGATCGACTCGGACCTGCCTCGCACTCCATAGATTCACTCGCCAAATCCCCATTTTTATCTACATAAATTAAAAACATGTATCGAATTTGCTTGAAATTTGTTATACATAGTACATGTTAAAATAGTACAATTCTTTAATTTAACCTAACCTCTTATAAAATATTCCTAAATGAATAATAAAATTATATAATTTCACTTCCATGTCATATTTTCTGATTGCACACGTGCTAATTCGAGTATTTTCTTTCCACGGGAATACATTTTCACTTTTATAGTTTAATACTACCAAGAATATTTACTTGTTGTATCACTATAAAACTTTACTGCTAATTATTTCACAAATAGATATCTCAAGTGTCTTGCGAAGGTAGCGGAAGTAAGTAACGTTCGGTATTTGCACAACTAGATATCTCTAATTATGCACTTATAGCATAACAGCATTGAAGAGATTTCGAACTTATCTACATTTAGCAAGTGGATATTTTATTTATAGAAACATAATAGAACATATTTAGTTGTAGCATTAAAGAAATTGGTTAAAATTAGATGGGTACATGTAGCTAACTCAAAATAGCCAAAATTCGAGTTACCCAGTTGTAGTACTAGGGGGACGAATGGCAATCCATTTTTTCTTGCATTTCGCAATATAGTTGGCCATTCAGAGGGTGCCTGTATTATTATTTTTTAAATGTACTTCTCGATCACTCCATGCATGGAGTCCACAGGCATGTAGGTGTGCCCCGTTTTATTAAAAAATTTAAGCAGATATCTTCAATGTAATTAGCCTTGTCCAAAAATGTCTGATCATAGCCTTATTTTTATTTTAGCCTGCGCAGTTTTCACAGAATAATGAGATCTTCTTAAATTGCTGTTCACTATCTAGTTGCTCCAGGTAAGTTAGTAAATTGCTACAGATTTCGTTGGATCCTCTTTTCCCATCTTTCTCGCCCCATATGTAAGGCGGCAGTCCCACTGCAGCCACCATCGACCACCAACGCAAAATTCAACCAATGGAAGTGGTTTGTTCATTATTTGCACCAATTGCATTAGTCGAATTTTAGTCGATGGTAGCAGGTGGCTGCAGTGGGACTGCGACCTAACAGAAACCTCGTCTAGATTTTGTCTCGTATATGGTGAAATTGTAGACTGCATACTTCCTACTGAAGCCAAGTGTCATTGTATCTCCATGGGGTGTTGCTAACACTTTTTGCAAATCTAGGCTAGCCACAAAAGTTCCATTTTCTGACGAAAGCGCCTATTCTTGCAAACTTCCATACTATTAACGTTGGGGTCTTCTGCCATCACAACATCTTCAATAACAACTGCACTTGGAAGAAGAATTTCATATACAGTATTTTGACTGTAATTGTCTTGGGAAATCACTTGGATTTCCCTGAAGAAGCGTTGCTGAGGATTCTGGATGCTCCTCGAGAAACTATCTTCGCCGTATGCTTGAAAAGGTCTCTAATGCAAGCACCTGAACATGCTTAGGTAAAGCATCGAAATATTAAAACACATAAACACTGTTACGATATTTATTTACTGAATGTTACAACTAAACGTGATTGCAGTTTAATTAAACTGATTAAAACAGATATGTAGTGAGTAGCAATTAACTGGATAGTACGTGATGACCCTACCAATGTAACCGGCTAACTGATTTAAATTAAATGGTAATAAGTAGCAATTAACTGGATAGTACGTGATGACCGTACCAATGTAACCGGCTAACTGATGTATCGAAGGATTCGTGCGCACAGTAAGACAGTCCTGCGCATGGAATCGAAATTAAAGGGTTACATAGACAAAATTTGAACATAAATAAAAGGGAACATACACGATAAATATTGGCGGCAAATAAAATGAATTTGAAACTATTGCAATTCTAAACAATCCCTTTGGCTTGGATATATGATTTTGTTTTGTAAAATAATAATCCTTTTTTCTGAAGGTTTTTTAGTGACGGGCGCTTGAATGTTCAATAAACTGACAATTTTTTTCCCTCTTGATAAGGTCTCATAACTCTTAGAAGTGGAACTCATGTTCACCACTATATCGCTAATCGAAAATCGCCATTACACTTGCTTTGGTGTTGTTAAAAGACGGTTCCCATGCTTTGGACAATGTTTAAGGATCGATGTAAATACAGCTATGGTAGTAATTTGTGCCGTATTTATTTGACACAATGTTGTCCTCGAATTGAAAGAAGATTTAGCACTAATATTTGAAGAGAACGATAATTTGTAGTAAATTGTAATAAAATCATTTACATTTACTAATTTTACTTTCCCCATACGTATACGTATGTACAAAAATATTTAATTCGGCGAGCTGAATATTTAAATTGAACAATTTTTCTTCCAACTCAGCCTTTCGCTTTGCAGCTTCTAATTTAAATTCATAATATTTCTGGCAATTGTCATCTTCTCACTTGTTTTCCAAATTTTGAATTTTCCTTGCTTTAATAGTCGATATCGCACTTTTAAATGTATTTTATGTCCTTTACTTGCAGTTGTCTTGTTTGGATTGTCGACATATTGTAAATAGCCCACCTCATCTTCAAACGAATAATGTCCATCGTCTCTGTAATCTGGAACTACGTCACAACACATGAGTTTGTTTATAGTAATTAAAATTAAAAAGAATCATAAATACCTTGATTGAGGGTTGCATTGCTTTGGTGGTAAAGACCATCTAAATCAAAGTTATTATTCCATTGTTATGGCATCCCATGCGGCATTCTTCTCTTTAACATTCGCCCCATCCGTTTGCTTATTCTCAATAATTGGATATTTGCTAGCAACACGCAAAATTTCCTCCTTCTCCTGTGTACTATAGTTTGCTGCACGCTTCACTCTTAGAAATGGAATTGGAGAATATATTTTTACGATACGTTTTAACAATTATTGTAACCATTTCAAAAATTTATGGACAAAGAATATTCACGCAATTTTAATTGACATGTCAAATATTTGTAAATATTAATAAAGTTACGTACAATAGTGCAAAGTAAAATATTACTGTGATGTTACTAAAAAAAGTTAACGAAATATCTAGTGACATTTCGATACCTAATTTAACAAGAGATATTATGCTTATGAAACCGAGCAAAATTTAATTGCTTATTAAAGTTAACAAACCATTAGGTAACGAATTCTCAAAACAAGTTTTAAAAATATCGTTCACCTCAAAATTAAATTCAAGGTAAGCCAATTTTACTCGGGGATCCAAATCTTTTTCCTAACTGCAATTCTCAATTCTGCTCTCCTTTCAATAACGGTTTTACGCTAACCATCAGCAGACAGTCGATTAATATACCTCATAATTACAATTAAAATATTCAAAATACGTATTATAAATATTACCAAATTACATAGTACCTTCACAATGAAATAAGATTTATAGAAAAGAGGAAATAAGAAAAAGCACAGTAAGAAAGATAAGATCATCGACAATCGAGATGACGGTTTGTTCACACAGAACAGCAATACACCAGAACTTCGTGCTTCCTGTTCTAAATTTATTTCAACTTGCTTCAGTAATGAATTCATAAAATTTCTTATCGTACGATTATGTGTACTTGCTACATCTGCTACCACGACTTGTTTGAAAGCAGATTCACCAATTAATTCGGAGATACCTACTGCTTGAGGCATACTTTTTTACTGTTTTGAAGGGAATCATTTCCTCAAAATATTTGCATTTGGACTATTTTTCTTTTGTGAATTGTCGGGCACTAAGTTTTCCCGATTCCTGTTCAGTACTCGTCTTGGATGCACTCTCTTCATTATTTGTAAAATAAATCAATGAAGCAATGTGTTTGTCCTTTCCACTTTGATTGTAAACACAATCAAATTTAACGTCAGTCAAACATCGTACCTCATCAATCTGAAGTATATAATAAAAATAGTTATAACAAAATGTTTTTCAGTAGATAATATTTAAAAAAATTTAATCACATTTTATTATTTTTATTTATTTTATTATTTATTATTATTAACGGTTATACCAATTTACATAAATACATATTATATTACAATAACGAGACAACTACAGCTCCGATTAACTACAAATTCCGACATTCATATTTCAAATAATGTTGAATTTAAAGCTGTCAAATTGTTGGGTCATCTCGAAGCCTTCAAGACCATTCAGTTTGTTTACCAGACGAACCATTCTACACATAGGACTATTAAGGCCATAATTAGTCGCATGTTGACGAGTTTTAAAAATGTTCTTATCTAGTGTTTTGCGTGATCAAATATGGTTGAAAACATTTCAATAGGCGTTCGCAATTGAATTTATCATTGAGCAAACGGTGAATGAAACATAGGTCAGAGACTGTGCGTCTATATTCCAATGACCTGGTGTTACATATGATGAGACTCTCGGTACTGGAAAACTTCTCTGGTGTATGTCCCAGTTTATAGTTTAGGTATTTGAGAAACTTACGTTCCACAGCTGCCAATCTTATTAATATAAGTTTGGTGAAAAGGCGACCAAACGCATGATGCGTATTCGATACTGCATTACTACAATGTAAATCGTCACCGTAAATTACTTGGTGCTGGTGTCACGCACCCAGCGAATATTGATCTTTATGTATTTTAACAAGATTTTGTAGTTCAACTTTAAGTAAGTCTTTGGTAAAATTTATATCATTTGATAAAAGCCTATTTTTGATCGATTCCTTGTTACTTGACGTATTGGGGATTTTTTCTAAGGAATCCAAGTCGGTTCTTCGTTGATTACTATGGTGGCTATAGTACTTTGGGGGTTGTCATTGGTTGGTTACAATGTTGGCAATGCTCTCTTACCGGGTTGCAATTACGGCACTGGCTCTTCGATATGTTAAGGGTACCGCAACTATAACAGAACCTTCGTCTAGGTCGGTGGGATAACGGTGCTCTATTTCATCGCAATTCCAGCAACCCGGTTTTGATTTTTCACACGTCAAAACCCTGTCCCGAGTTGTAGCTTCAGGAATGCGGAAAGACGAATCCTGATTCGAAAAAGGTTCGAGCGTATCTTCTAACACACATATCGGGACGAAAGTACCCCGATACCTTCGACATATCCGAGTGTGGCGCCCGTTTATAAATTGTGATTTTCGCGTTGCGGAATTAAAATTAAAGTCAGCGCAAATCATAACAATTGGGTATCCAAATTGAGGGTTTTTAAAAACATGTTTTGCAAAATTAAATTGCTTCTTTATAGCAGCACTCATTAGAACATTTTTTTCTTGAAGTAATGACATTAACGTTGGTAAGACTTAGTTTCTAACCCATAATCTTTTCAATGGACCAAGTTTTTTTATAACTTGCGGATAGTGCAAGATAAAGTGATGCTTTCAACTTTCTTTCATTGTAGATGGGAAGTAATCTAATTTTGATTAACTCTCATACCCTTGTAGGAAATGACGAAGGGCCCAAGCATGGCTGAGGCTCGGCCCAATGCTGATTAAATGATTTGGTTAAACCTCGGGATGATAATATCATGCCAGGCTTGGTACGGAATCTTGGCCCAATATTGACTATCGGTAGCATGCCAAGATTGCAACTAAATATGGGTCCAGTATTTGAAATGAAGCTTGGCCCATAATCCAATTGTGGACCGTTGCTTCAAAACTCGTTTTGGCAAAATTACAAATTAAACAATACTGTAATTTATCTTTAATTAATACTATTGAAACTTACCAAAAAAATAATTTCAAATTAGAAGCCTTTAAAAGATACTATAAAAAAATTATCATAAGTTATTTTAAACTAATATTTTGTTTATATCAAATTTACTAAACAATAAAAACCGTTTCATGACAATTTTACTTTTAGCACAAAGCAAGTTTTGAAAAAACGGTCCTCAATTTATACCTACTGTTGCAATGTTGAAAATATTGATTTAAAAATTACCCATTAATTAAAAATATTAATTCAGAAATTAAATTGAAGATAAAAAATAATTATTTTCACTTCAAATAAAAAATATATTGCAATACAAAAACTATACGGGCGTATTGTGGTATCTAATAAAATGGCATAGATGCATAAAAATTTCTTTTTTTATTCTTGGAAATATTAAAATAAGTATAGAAATAAAAAAAATGGAACCTTAATAGTTATTTTAAATTTTTATTGTTGCATTATTTTTTTGTTTCCAAAATAAAGTCATAAGTAAATTAAAATGTTAATTTATTTAACAAAAAATACACCATAGTACAATATACAAACATTAACACCATACAGGGGTCTTACCTTGTAGCCATTAACAATACGACGGTTAGGGTAAGGGGAGTTGGAATCGACCTCTTCATGGTGCTCCTAGTTTGGGCGTTTTTCCAATCGGGGCACTCACGAAACTAACTACTTTTTTCCAATCGTTTTTCTATCGGTAACTTACAGTGGCCGTAGAAAGTATTCGTACACTCCTATATTAACAATGTAAATTGTACCTTTTGAAGACCATTTTTTTCATATTAAAATCGATTTTTTAGCAAAACATTTTAGACATTTTTTGTAGGAAATTTCATTGCCTTCAATTTTGTTTCTATACATTTTCCATTTTGTCGCGCCGTTTCTGACTGAGAGCGACTTAAACACGACTCTGTAAAATGTAAAAAATATTGTCGTCCATATCTCGAAAACGGTTCGATAAAATACAAAAATGTATATGAACAAAAATGTAGAAAATGAAATTTACAAAAAAGAGATACCTATAACTTTGATTTCGTTTTTTGCGTAAAAACATTTATTTGGTTTTCATGTTAATCCTGCTTCTCTTAATCTCTGAAAAACTTTTCGAAGTCTAATCAAATGTTCTTCAAAAGTATCTGAAGAAACAAAGATGTCACCATCACTTCATGCCACTTCATACCCTCAAAAATGAAATCTGTTAGATTTTGAAAAGTAGCAGGGGCGTTACATAATCCGAAACTTAGAACATTGAACTCATAAATGCCATTGCCTGGAGCTACAAAAGTAGTGTATTCTTTCGAATCTTCTTCTAAGCCGATCTGCCAATAGCCACTAAACAAATCTAAAGATGTAAAGTATTTGGACCCATTCAGAGTTAAAATATCATCTATATTAGTCAAAGGATAACTGGATTTTTTAGTGACATTATTGATTTTGCGATAATCACAACAAAATCGTTAGGTTTTATCTTGCTTGTCGACTAAAATAATTGGTGAAGCCCACGGACTTTGACTACGTCGGATTACGCCGGATTCAAGCATTTCGTTGATCTGGTCGTCAACAATTTGACGTTCGACTAGAGATACGCGATAAGGCTTAGATTTTCTAGGTGCCGCGCCTTGAACGTCAATTTTATGTTTCACTAAATTTGTAAACCCCATTTGACTTGGTTCTTTTGCAAAAATATCTTTAAATTCCATTAATAAGTTTTGTAATTGTAATTTTTGAGAATCGGACAATTCATTATTGAGCTTATAATGATCTTCAAGGGTCACTATTGATTTTTCATCATCGTAAGGTAAAATCAAGAAGTTGTCGGTTTCACGTGTATTTTCTAGAAATCCTAGTGTGGTTCCCGAAAATAATTGTATAGGTAACGTTGATTTTGAAATAATTCCGACCGTAAATAAATTATATGAGATATTTTGCAGGCATGAGGTCAAGGCTAATTTATTTTTTGTTAAAATTTTACAATTTTCTCTAAAATGACTAAATTCAACTGTTTTACTTGACTGCAGTGAAATTCTAGTAACCTTGTTGAGTTGTAAACGGTAGTCTAGTCAAAATATTATTTGTATTCTCGGTTGTAGGTTGATTGTTAATATTCATATTTAACAATGTCATTAGTTGAGGTAATTCATTACTTTGAGATCTTTCTTCCCAATTACTTAATTTGTGAACAATATCTTCTAACTGACTAATTTTTATGTTAGACTGTCTTAGTGTACAATACATTTGCAAAAAAATTTGATTTAGACCGTTTTCGAAGTGATCAATAAAATCATCATCCTTCATAGCGGGGTTATACTCTTCGGCTAGGATGGTGAGCTCGTAAAAATAATGTTTTATACTTTCAGAAGGTTGTTCTTTCCGGTTGTACAACTTGATCTTCGCTAATCTCAAAGATGACTCTCCAGCGAATTTTGTTATAAATTCATTTTTTATTTCCCTCCAAGTTTTTGTACTATTGTAGCCTAAAGTGCGCGCTAACAAGATTGCCACTTGTTTAGCCGTCGATGTTTTTATACGGTTGGCCAGCTTCCCAGATTTAACCCACAGTTCGTTAGCGTTGGGTTGGTGTGTCCACCAATCGCAGGTTCCCTGGTTGATTGTTCTTACCACTTGGTTATCACGGATGATGAGAATGGCGACACTATCACTTTGAAAGGAAATGCTCTTAGGGCGCCAAATATTAAATAAAATACAAGTAGAGAGAAGGGAATTTATTTAATATTAAAGATGAGACTATAGAGGTTGGGTACGCAAAACACACAGAGGTACAACACGAGGGCTTAGAGTCAGAAGGGTGTATCTCCAAATTCCCACATTTGAGATATTGATGAAAAACCGAAAGTTTCAAACAAGAACTGTTATTAAAGAATATCTCGATTTTTTAGTTTAGGTAATGTAATATTTTTTGGGTTGTTTAAATAGTAAACTACAATGTAATTTGTTAAATGTTTAATAAATTTGCCATAAAAAAATATACCACGCAAATTAAAAAAAAAATCACTCTTACCTCTGTCTGACATTAAAGAACTTAGGAAAAATTAATTAAATGTATCCTTGTCACCGCTCGCCGCTGTCTGATATTAAAAAAAAACTATCTACTAACTAACTAAATTATGCCTATTTTATTTATACTACGTATTAAAATTAACGAACAAAGGGGATTACTAATAATAAACAAAACACAATAATCATTGATATTGTAGTCGCCCCGAATATAATATATTTCATATTTTTATTTTATACTTCATCATCTGACGAATCTCTTGTTTCACTTTGAGGTTCGGAAGATAATGATTTATAAAATGCGTGATACGGTTCTCTAATAATACCCATGGTGCACAACTCGAGCAAATCTTTTATTTTTTTTTCTTTTACGACCAACGGCAAGTTATATTTTGGTGTAAGTTTCAAAGTTGAAACATCAAAATTTCTTCTTCTGCGGGCTACTTCAAATTGTAAAAACTCAACACTCTCTTGATCGTATTTAAAATAGATATTTTGAGGATCTTCTTTCCTAAATTGGATCCACTTTATCTTTAACCAATTGATAGCTTGGCCGTTACTATCAATTTTTCGATTTTTTATTATGTTTTTTTGAAGCGAATCAAAATTCAAAAAAGTATCTAGCCCCATTTCAATTACCTCATGCATAGTTTTCTTAACTGCTTTTTGAGTTTGTCTAGGACTTGCCATTCGAACTGCAGTGTACCAACCAGATGGATCGTATACCTCTAAATTTTTACTCTTTTTTTCAATTTGTGCATGTACACTATCGCACTCCATCTGGGAGTGCCCAGATTGAAAAAACAACTGATTAATTTGGGGGATATTTAATGTTTGTACAGCATATAGAAACATTGCTGTCATATTAACATTTCTATTCTGACCACCACAAGTATCAGAAAAAAAATTTATTGTTTTCCCGCTAGCAGTTTTTTTCAAGAAATCGAAAACACATGAAGCTGTTTCAATTGAACCTCGAGCACCTATTCCCTCGTGCCACATATAACAATATGCAACTTTTTTCTCTAGGCTTAGTATAGTAAAGTTGTACACAGCTAATTTATTTCGATAAAACAAAGCTTTTGCTAAACTTTTGGGAGTGTACAGTACAGCTTGTAAATCGAATTCGGCCAGGTGGCATTCTCCGTTTAAAGCTTTTTCTTTCATCTCATTTTTCAACTTCCTGGCTGCATCTTTGCGCCTGATATGTTGGTCATGCTCAATTTTATTCTGCACCTTTTCATCTCCAGACATACGCTCAAATTTAAAACAAAAGTCACATATGTCTTTTTTAGGTGTATAGAAGGCTAAATTGAACTCTTTGGTAAATATATCGCGATAGAGCCATTGCTTTGCTGGTTTTAGCTTTTCCTCGTTGCACTTTTGTATATACAATTCATACATTTTCTGTATGTTTAGGTCTTTTTCCAAATACTCTTTGCTTGAGTCCTTTCTACAATAATGAGCAGGCATTACAGGAAATGACCGAATATGAGACCGAATGAAATCCCTACTTTCTTCCCCAATTTTTACTCCAGGGACATGGTGTCCTCGTTTATCATTTTGAACAATATTGCATTCATTGCGGTTTTTAATTACTCCATCCGTAAATTTCCCAGACACAGAAAATGTAGACAGAAAAAATTGTTTACAAACATTCACTTTTTCATTATTTTTTATTAGGTAATAGGTTTTAGTTTTCTGTCTGCGAGATTCATCACCTGCCGCTGTTCTAGTTGAAGACTTTTTATGCTCATCTATTAAATCGCTTATGTACTGACGCTGTTTTTCTGTATTGCCGATTTTCCAGTAATTTTCATGTATATATTCACGGTCTTCCTCAGTGAAACTTAAATTACACTTTTTTGGACACCGGGAGCAATCTTTTGGCTGTATTGCTTTGGGCTGAATGCGCTTTCCCGTAGTGCTGGTATATGCTTGGCCCATTTGCTTCAGTCTTTTCTGTGTATTCCTTTTCCAGTCTTCGGGTTTAGAAAATTTTCTTCTCTTCTGTTTTTCTTTAACTTCATCAGTTTCATTGAACAAATTTGCATTTTCCGAGTTGGATTCATCACAATGCGGTTGTGAATTGATAATTTCTGCAAAATTTTAACAAAAAACTGTTAGTTAATGTTACACCAGTAATCGCTTTCGTAAACTTACCGTCATCTGAGCTTTCTGATTGAGGAATGTAATCCTTGTCCATTACTGAACAATCAGAATCTTCAAATAAATCTTTCACATTATCAACAACTCGTTCTTGATCTGAATCTAGATCTGACGAATCGGGCTCTCTCGAAGGGCCTGGTTGACTAACTGTATTTTGTGTTGTTTCTTTTCTATCTAAAATAGAAACAATCAACCCTAGTCCCTAATGTGTAACATAAGTAAAGTTTTACGTACCTTTACACGATTGTGCCTCCAATGCCATATTAATTATAATATCAGTACGCGAACCCATAATTCTCACTAATATTTTTTTTAATTCACTGCTTTTAACTACACTACCGTTTACCACAGAATGAAGAATATTACTGATTGCATTGTACTTGCATACATAACTTTGTGCACCTTGCATTATTATCAATAGTTAATATAAACAAAACTAAAATCTAAACAACACAATCTTATCTATTTCTATGAAAAGAAATAGATATGATAACAATTGGCAACCACCAAATATCATTTAATACTAATGTCAAAAGGATGTAACGCCTGAATTATTTCTTCGATTTTTAGAAATTTTTAATGTCAGAAGGATCTAAGAGCTGATACATTAAGATGCTATTAAGCAATATGTCACATTTGTAGATACATCCACAACCTATCTTTTTGCTTATTTATTCAATCGTTACATCCTTCTGACACTTAACAAAATACAATTTTGTCATTATCAATCCATACATAACTCAAAATAGCTATTTTTGTAGTTACACCCTTCTGACTCTAAGCCCTCGAACAGTTAACAATAATTGGCAGACTCGAGGTCCCAAACAGAGATAGCTGAAGACCAAAAAAAATAAGGCTACTGCTGATTGACAGATGTTCTTCAGCAAACAAACAATCAGAGGTCCACCAATATCCCCTCATCCAAAGTGGCTCCACTAAATTGGTGCAAGGCCTGATGTAGCGTTGGACAATAGTGATTGCAAAATACTAAATAAACAGCACTTACCCCGTTTCACCCTTTCCAAATCTGCTATTGAACAATAGCAGTGACGCAAAGATTTTACTTGGTCCGAATTCTTTCCAAGAGCTCTTTTCTGGATCCGGATCTGCGCCAATGAAATTAGAACTACTATAACAGAAAAATGCCGTTCACCCAAGTACTTCACAGAACACAAATTACCCAACTCAAGCTATCTAGTTGGGCTCACCAAAAATAAAGCAGATACAATTGACAATAATAATAATAATAATAAGTGCGCGCTAACAAGATTGTCACTTGTTTAGCCGTCGATGTTTATTAATAATAATAATAATTAACTTTATTACAAACATTAGGAATATACACCTATATACAAATACAAAAAAAAGTAAAAAGGATATGTTCCAGGACGCATTTGTAATTGGCGGAGATCAGCTTCAGTAGCTGTTTTTCATCACAACCCAGGAAAATTGCCTGTCTTAGTTAACGATAGTTATTGGGTTCCTCAAAAAATCGTCCACATTATAGAAGGTTTGTTCTTTTAAATATTTACTGATTACCTTTTTGAATTCCTTTTCTTCAAGTTCTCTGGTCACCATTGGTAACTTATTGAAAAGTTTGGGAGCATAGTACATGCTAGCATTCCTTGATCTCGTCAGTCTTAAGTGATCTTGATGTATGTTTGAGTTGTTTCGCGTATTGTAACTATGTATCGAGTTTATCATCTTGAAGTTGTTTATTGATCTCCTTGCATATATCAGACATTCTAAGATGTACTTTGATGGTATCGTGAGAATGTCCAGTTCCTTGAATTTGCTCTTTACATCTGCCCGATAATTCATTCGTTCTATTATCCTTATGGCCCGACGTTGGAGCTTGAAAATTCTCTCCATGTGGCACGTGTGACCCCATACTAATAGTGCGTAGTTTGCTATTGATGAGATTAGCGCGTGGAAAGCTGTTATGCATACCTTTTTTTCCGCATGTTTCACAAGGTTTCGCAGTGCAAAAATGTTTCTACATATCTTTTATCAATTATCAATTAACAATCAATTATCTGATTGCAAAAAAAAGGTGGAATCAGCAATAGCGCAAATGTCAAATTTAAACAATCTTGTATTATTTTAAAGGAACAGCCAAAATAGGGTAGGCGCTGGCAGAAATTCCTCAATTCGAAATTTCCACACCAAATTTGTAAAAGTTGAATTTTTCTTTTGGAAACCAATAATTACAGCCGCTTTACCAATCCCAAATAAATAAGGTTATTTAAATTCAAAATTCCAAACCATTCCAAATGAACGAGTTGATTATTAAAATCGGTTATCTATTGGTGGCCTTGTCACTTCTCTACTATTTCTTCTATTGCCAAAAATGCTACCAAAAAGACATCCAACATCCGACATCAAAATTAATAACTTAGTCGGGACGTTCCGGTAAAAATTATAATAATTATCCAGTTGACTTAAAAAATATTCCAATATTTATATAAAATTCTTCGCACTCTTTAATATTAACGTATCGCCACGTTCGTTTTCAAAATCAAAAAGCCGCTTATCAGGGACGAGCGCTCGGTTGATAAAACTCTCTACCGAGTGCGTCGTAATTATTAGTATAGCTAATAATTCTTATATTTATGTAACGACATATTAAGTAACGTTACACTATTAATAGGATTCTCCTTAAATTTAGAATACCATAAATGAGCCGCCCCCGTTAAAAAAAGTCCGAAATAATTTATCATGTGTATTAGGTCCCATCCATTTAAGATAGACGTTCGCTCGTAATCATTTATAAATTGTAACGCGTTACCGTTTGCTGGGTTGTAAATATCGGGATTTAAAAATTTTGGCAATCTGGGCGTTTTTTCAGCGGCATTAGCTGCTTCAATAGTACAATTTAAATTTGCAATTATACCGTTTTGGTTATTTGTATTCGAATTCAAAGGTAATAAAATATTAAATGCTCCGGTTAATATTTCAGGTTGTTTATGTGTAACAATATCGGCCGTCTCTGCTATGTGTGATAATTTTACAACTTTACTCGCGGTGATTATTGTATTTACTTTCAGGGGATAATTGTTCAATATTTACGTTACTCGAAAATAAAGGTACTCTGGGTAATGAATTATTTATGTCGGGTGTGTTACTGGGGCTTCTTAATATTTTTTGGCTGCGATTGAAAGGATTATCGCAACCGGAAGGTTCAAATGAGTTTACATTACCTAAACTCGCATCGGCTATAAATTGTTTCGTACTTCTAAATTGAGGATTTACTAAACTAATATTTTATTTTTTGATCTGGTACTTTGAAATGTCCCAGACATTAAACTATTTCTTAATAAAAAGCGATCCCTACTTTAAGGCTGTTCGGTAGGTTTAGATTTTGTGCAAAAAAAATTGTAATACAGTGTATTTATTATAATATTCTTGTAGAACAGTCAAACTGCCTTTGAGATAGTGAAGCTTTTGAATATCCAAATTATCATTATTGAGATTTTGAAAAATAGCTTTGAACTCTAACCAATTTTCAATTTTGCCAGAAAATTTAACTAAATTAATATTTGGTAAATTGATTTTCTGATAATTACGTGAGCCAAAATTCCCAAAGCCTACAGTGCCTGATCTCGAATGCTCCGATACTGAAGTACTTGCTCTCGTACCTACTACAGACGCGGTTAATTTACTAATTATATGTTTTACATTTGAGATTGCTGAAAAGTAATTGTTTTCAAATTCTTCAACCTGACCTATGTCGGATGTCGTATGTTCCGGAAGATTGAGAATATCATTATGAATTGATTCAAATTCATCAAGTAACAACCTGACAAACTGCAAGACGCTCTTGCAATTCAGTGCACCTTTGTTCATTAACATTTACGTTATTAATCAAATCCTGATCGATGTTATTAACGAAAGTTTCAAATCTAGTCAACTTTGACTTAATTGATCGACGTTTGTTTTTTAATGATTCCATGATTTAAACAATATGAACTATAAAAATATAAACTTATTTTTAACAGTGTAGAAGGTTTTATGAAATTTGCTAATGCAAGTTGAGATAAGAAAAGAATTTCTTGAAAACGCCACGCGTGAAATGTTTCGTAACCTTGAATTGCTTTGTAAGATAAACAAGCACCGTGATGTACATAATATGCGCTAAGCGCAAAACCAAACTTTCTAACCTCTGAGCTCTTTGCACTTAGTAACTGTGTTGAAAAGAAGGATAGGAGATAATGAACAATGGACATACCTTTTAACTTCATAAAATGTAACTGTCCGCTTGTACGTACAATAATTTCTTCAACAACTTTGAATATGAAAATCGTGTCGATGGACCATGTTAGGTTTTGAAGAATCTTCGATGTATAAAACTGCTTCTTTCGGATATTCATATAATAAAACACTATTGTTAAAAGAACATTATTTGGAATAATTCTGGTTTACCTGACGTACGCCGATTTTTTTTTGGGGGGGGGGGAGCTACAAATTAAGCAATAAAACACAAAATTTTTGTGCGGAAACCCATAGGTGGCCTATGGGGAGGGGGTGGCAAAGTTAATGCCGCGTAACAAGATTCCGCGCGCGATCGATCTGAATTTTTGCATATGTGTTCTCATGGAAAATTCACGGGGGGGTGCCGTTCTCGAGATATTCACATTTCAAAATATTTCTTTAATAACCTTACTTTATTACCCACATTGTTTAAAAAATATCACAACTCTAACCCTAACCTACGTACAGACCCATGTCTACGGTGGATCCGACTCTCATTAAAAACATTCCCCTAGCGCGACTGATTAACAAAAATGCTGGATTCGAGATTGCCGTGTTTGTGCATGTGAAAACCGACTTTCCGCCAACTCTCGCTCGGCTCCGAGCCGTTTTGACACGCACTAAACAAAATTAAAAACATCCCCCGTAAGGCACGGGCCTCGAATAAATGACGAAATTCGAAGGCTGGAATCCTAGGTTAGCCAATGTCAGCGGTTGGGAAAACCGCCTGGAGCCGCCCGCAGTTTTAGAACAATTTTTGTAGATAATTTCATGATTTACAATTTATGTCTGATCTATTTTTATCATAAAACTAACCGTTTCGCTAAAAAATTCAAAAAATTCATTTTTGCGACCTTTCACCTCGCATAAAATTTTTTGCACAAATGGGATCGATAGGGACTTTTCACAACTTCATTATAATGGTATTCCTAACGTTCATGTAAATTTTCAGCTTGTTGGGAATTTATGCAAGGGTAAATGTCTATTTTGACTGGACTATCAATAATTTGTATAGTTTAACAGTGCTTAAAAATTCTGCGTGCAAAGCCCAGCACCACATTTAAATAAAGTCAATAAATTAATAAAAAAAACTAGATGAGTTTATTGAGTAGCCCAGCTCATGTAAAGTATTACACACCTCAAAATACGGTATCTTGCGATGCTTCAATTTGTTAAAGAACAAATTCCCCGAAGGGGCTCTAACCCATAAATCTAGAAAGACAGGTTTATTGTTAATATGTAAAATTATCATAATAGTCTTAATAGCTTACTGTTTGGGTCACCGGGACAATGGAGAAAATCTAATATTGACTCATAGCGACAGTTGGAGGCTTACAAAGATTCAACTGAAAAAAAGAAAATGTTTAGATATTATCCCCAGTAGTTGTTTATTCCTTACTCATCAATGGTCACCTTCGTATTCATCTTCCGTGACCTCCACATCATCGATTGGCAGCTGTGGTGGAATCAGGGGATTGTAGAGCTTGCCCGCAAGCTTCAAAAAGGCCAAAAACCTGTTCTCGCCTAGCTGCTTACTACGTTTGTAAAACATGTAGCGAGCTAGGTTTCCAGGTATGTTGGTCTTTGAACGCCCCCCTGATGCCATCACATCACGGAAGTTGATGGAATGGTTGACCTACAATAAATAAATAAATATATAACTGTTGTTTGCTATATGTATTGATTTTAATTACCGTCAAATGATTGAAGCCCTCTTCATTCAATCGAGAGTAAGCCCTCCAACAGTCGCTAATGATCGTGGTGCCCGGCTCTATCCATCTTTGAATGATGGGCACCAGAGTATCGGTTGACCGATCGTCGACAATAACCATGAAGACACGGCCAGTGCCTCGCTCGTATCCACCGAATACCCAATGCCCTTCAACTGGATGACCTAGAATTTATAAATACAATATCAGTAAGTTCAATTGAAGGGCTCGGTGCAAGAACGAACTATGTTCATGAAACATAGTTTCGAGAAAACGAGGAAAAACTATCTGGCTCATTGTTTTTGTAGGAAAATTTTTTTTATTACTCCCACCCCTTTTAAGTTATATTCGACTTAAGTTATTAAATTTCAATTTCTTATAACGAACTTAACTTTAAAAAAGTCAGCACTTGAAATCCAGCTACCGCGTTAGAGCAATGTCACAACTGTTCAAAATGTCTTCCATTTACTTCTAAACACTGTTGAGCTCTTCTGGTTATACTATCAGTGGCTCTAAGTACTTCTTCAGTGTTTAATGATCGACAGGCATTGCAAATTCTGAGCTTCATATCATCTCTCGTTGTCGATTTTTCTGTATAAACAATATCTTTGATCCGACCCCAAAGAAAAAAATCCAGGGGAGTACAATCTGGCGACCTTGGAGGCCACGCCACTGCGCCCCCTGCCAATCCATCTATTGGGAAATAGTTGGTTTATTGCATTCCTAGCAAACAATGAAAAATGAGCTGGGCAGCCGTCTTGCTGAAACCACATTATTGCTCGCATTTCCAAGGAAACATTTTCCAATAAATCGATCAAATCATTATTTAAAAACTCGGCATATCGTATCCCATTAAGATTTTCTTCAAAAAAATAAGGACCTATAATTTTTCCTTCAAGCATACCACACCACGTGTTATCCAAAGATGTTGGTTATCAATAGTTCGCAGCCAATGGGGATTTGTTTGCGACCAGTAATGCGCATTGTGAATATTGACTTCACCGCAGTGCTTTTAAAAGTAGCCTCGTCAGTCCATAAAACCGTCCTAGGAAAATGGGGGCCTTTGTTAATTAACCAATTGAAGGGTACTGGGGAAGAAGGCGATAAGTCAGTAAAATGAAAAAATTAGATTTTTTCATTTGTAGCTTAAAGTGAATACTATCAACAACATATTTGTCATAAGAAAAAATAATTTTAGTCTGGAATTATAAAGGTTTGAAAATTATTCGTACAAAGCAAAAAGGAGTTATGTCCACGCGGTATTAATACTATTACGAAAAAGAATGAAAAAGTTGCCAGAACCTAATACCAAAAAACCAAAGAGAACATAAAATGAATTAAACAAAATATTTTCATGTATTTTTAGTTAGTATTTTTTATAAATAAAACTTTAGTTCAGTTATAAAAATTTGTAAAAAATTTATTTGCTATGCTGTATGGGTATAAATTTGGTTGACATTCCCCCTTTTTGCACATTTTACTTTGTTGTCAAGTTGAAAATATGTAATTTTCTTAATAAGTAGAAGTCATAAACCATTGTAATATTACATAGTGATGTAAAAAGCTATAATGATATACAGTATGAAATATCAAAGAGCCCAGAACATAATGAAGCAAATGGCACAGGCTTAAATTCTTTAAAACGCTCTCCTGAAAATTTACAAAAAGTGACTAATCGCCTTCTTCCCCTGTGCCCTTCAATTACAAAAAATTACTCTACTTTGAAAATCACTCTCATTCAATTCTTGATGCATATGTACACAGAACGAAGAACGGACGTAAATATAATAATAAAAGTGATTAGAAAAATGTATTTATGCATTAATATTCAACCGATGCTCTAACTTATCAGCATAATGTAAATTATTAATTACTTGATGTTAAGATGATTAAATTAATCTTCGAAGGACGTTGATTTTATTATGTAACTTGATAACTAAAATACAGAGTATTAATGCCCACTATTGGCACGTCTCGCGGGAGGAGTCACTGTCTGATCACAAATATATTCGATTTAACATCGAAACACCACCCGTGGAGGAGGCGACGTACAGAAACCCAAGAACCTGCAAATGGGCAATCTATAAGGAAAGCCTTAAGCAGGGGTTGGGTGAATGTCCGTCGAAACCATCCAACACAGCGGAGCTGGAAATGATGAACGACATGATCACGTCGACCATCATGGCAGCATACGAATCGAGCTGTCCGTTAAGGGAGAGGAGAGCAAAACGCGAGGCCACCTGGTGGAATCGCGAGCTTGAGACTCTTAGGACGGACACTCGAAAGGAATTTAACAGGTCTAAAAGAACTGGAGACTGCGGGACTCTTACAGGAGCACCCGTCTGAAATACACGTATGCCATACGAAAGGCAAAGGAGGACTCCTGGAGGAGGTACTGCGAGGAGGTCGAAAGAACTCCAGAATGTGCCAGACTCCAGAAAGCACTCCTAAAAGCAAACCATGGAAAGGTGGGAACAATGGAAGATCCACAGGGGGGACGCACATCCTCGGGGGAGGAAACTCTGGGGCTCTTGCTCCGGACACACTTCCCGGGGTGTACGCCGAAACCTGACAGTAACGTCACCGAACGGGGTCCCGTTGAAATACCAATGCGTTGGGCGAAAAGGGAGCACTGGAAGGTGGCGGATAAAATTATTAACACAACGAGAATTGCATGGGCGATAAGATTGAAATATCTTCTTAAATTTGGGAGACAGGTTTCATTCAATGAAATACTGGATTGGTCGAAAATACAATTTAATTATTTTAATTTGTTTCTACATTCCCTGTTGCGGATAGCTTCCGCTCGCAACACTGTCAATCATCCAACTATCCTTATTCTATTGCAAAGTATAACAATTTATTTACCCCGGCTTATTCCTGTGATCAGCAGTATTCAGTCGTTATCACTAAATAATCATATTTGTCTTTTCAATAAAATAGGAGGTATCTGCACATTAAGTAATTTACATTACATTGACTTCGGAAATCAACTATCAATGCAATCCACCTAAGGCACGTTTCACACTTCATATTTTATCAGAAATATTCATGCTTATATTACATCTACCCCTTTTCGGAAAGAAAAATTTACATTTATTAAAATTTAAATTTTTCAATTAGAACCTAGTAATTACAACATTACTTAAAACTAACTATATTGACTAAAATACATTTTTACCCTATTTTTGTGTACAGTAATTAACTTATTATCTATGTTTAATATAATATTTGGAGAATCAATTTTTACAATTTCATAGGGACCTTTATATATGGCTTGCACTTTATTGCCCGCATCGTTTCGTAACATGACTTTGTTACCTATTTGATAATCGGCTACATTAATCTTTCGATCATGAACCTTTTTTCGTTTAAATTTTGATTTTATTAAACTGTTTCGCGCCTCATTACATGCCTGTTGAAGACGGTATTTTAATTCAGTTGGATAACTTTCAAAATTATATCAAGGATCGTTTTCAGTTTCTAAATTTGATGGCAATTTACAAGTTTTCCCGAAAACTAATTCAAATGGTGTATAACGGGTTTCGGTGTGAACCGTTGTATTATACGCGAAACACCAATATGGTACCCATGAACTCCAAGTATCTGGGTTACTTGCCATTTTTATTCTTAAATAAGCACCCAAACATTTGTGAGAATTTTCGAGTGAAACTAACGTCTCATGGTGGTATGCTGTCGAGTTTAATTTCTTTATTTTTAATAATAGACAAATTTCTGTGAAAACTGAAGCTAAAAATTCTGTACCCTGGTCGGTTACAATTTCATCCGGTATCCCGTACCTCAATATAAAATTTTCCACAAACGATTTTGCAACTGTTACGGATTCTTTATTTTGCAATGCATACCCTTCGACAAATTTACTGAGTTCGCATTGAATTGTTAGAATGTACTTATTATTTTCTAAATCTTCTTCAAAAGGACCCACTAAATCTAGATAAACTTTTTGAAAGGCTGATGAAGCTGTAGTTGTTATTGTCATGGGTTCGATGTTTGGTTTCGAATATTTGTATCTTTGGCACTCATCGCACTTTTTTACAAAATCCTCTACATCTTTAATCAGGTTTGTCCAGAAGTAATATTTTTTTATGTTATTGTACATACGATTTATACCTGCGTGTCCTCCTGTTGGTAGTGTATGAAAATCATTTAGGATCAATTGTCTTACTTCCAAATTATCAACTATATTAACTGATTTGATTACAGATATATTTATTCCTGCTGCATTGAATTTCTTTATATTTCTTAAGATATCGTTTAATAATCCTTGGTTTGTTAACCTTTGATGGTGATCACCTTTCTTTTTGACAATTATTAATTCGCGAATATTTTTATTAGTACAAAATTCTTTAATTTCAAGAACTCCTTCCGATCTATTTAATAGTGTCGATAGTCGAGTGTCCTGATTTTAATAAATTACTAGTAATCTCTTATTATACATTAAATTATTACTTATGATATCATAATTATTATTTATTTTCAATACTTCGAATTCGCTTTTACCTACTAATCGTAGTTCTGTCGCTCCTTTTGGACTTTTTAGTAGTTCCACAACCCCTGGATGGCCAGTCCTTTGTTGTTTCACATTCGTGTCTTCCTCGATGCGGTCCAATTTCTTTTGTTGACCACGCGTAATAACATTAACATCTGCATTCATACTTTTGAGATCTTCTAAATCCATTTCTACTCTTGATAAAGCATCTGCTATTGCATTTTCTTTTCCTCTAATGTACTTTATTATAAAGTCGTACTCTTCAAGAACGAGTCTGAATTTTATCAGTCTACTTGATGGGTTTGTCATTCCGAACAGGTATACGAGTGGTTTGTGATCCGAAAATATCTCAAATTTTCTCCCATATAAATAAGGTCTAAAATGTTTTTCTGCCCACACTATGGCTAGTAATTCCTTTTCTATCGTGCAATATCTTCTTTCCGCTTTATTTAGCGTTCGACTTGCATATGCAATTGGTGATTTGTCTCCGTTCGACAATACCGCTCCAATAGCTATTCCTGATGCGTCGGTTGTTAAGTTGAAACAATTTTTTCTTGAAAAATTTGGATACTGCAGTACTGGCGGATTTGATAAAGATGACTTTAATTCTTCAAATGCTTTTTGACATTCGTCCGTCCATTCAAATTTTACTAATTTTTTTGCCAAATTATTTAAAGGTGAAGCTATTATATGCAAAATTTTTTATAAACTTCCTATAGTAATTCGCAAAAGCTACAAAACGTTTTGTCTCGTTAGCATCTTTTGGTATTGGATAATTTTTAATTGCTATAATTTTGTTTGGATCTGGTAAAACTCCATTTGCCGAAATAAAGTGACCTAAATATAAAATTTCTTTTCTTAAAAATTGACATTTATCTGGATTCAATTTCAAATTTACCTCGCGAAGTCTTTGAAAAACTTTTACTAGATTTGAATTATGAGTAATTAAATTATTCCCGAAAACGATTAGATCATCTAAACATATGAAACAATTTGTATAATTTAATCCCGACATCGCAACTGTCATTGCTCTTGAAAAAGCATTTGGGCTTATTTTTAACCCCATTGGCAACCGTTTCATTTGATATTGGCCTCTATCTGTAGTAAATGCCGTATACTGCCTGCTTTCTTCATCTAATTCTACCTGATGATAGCCTTGCGCTAGATCTAAATGTGTAAAGTACATTGCTCCTGATAACGAATCTAATATTTCGGTTATATTGGTCAGCGGAAATTTATCATCTTCCACCCGATTATTCAGCTGTCTATAATCGATGACAACTCTCCATTTCTGATTTCCATCTTTGTCTTTGCATTTTGGGACTATTAGAAGTGGCGCTGAAAAACTAGATCGGCATTCTTCAATTATATCGTCTATCAACATTTTTTCGATCTCTTGATAAATTTGTTCTTTCTGTGCGTATGGTAACCTATAAGGTTTCACGTATGCACTTGTTGCCCCTTTTTTCAATTGAATTTTTTGTTTATACACATTTGTGACCGTTAACTTATCTTCGTCTAGATGAAAAATATCATCATATTTAGCACAAAGTTTTTGAATGGAAATACTCTCTTCTTGATTTAAATGATCTGTATTTAAAAGATTTAATACCTTTATCCTTTATACCAAAATTACAAATTTGATAATTATTTATGTCTTCTAATTTTGGTTTAAAATTTTTGATTTTAATTTCCTGCTCTTGTACATTTAAAATTCTGACAGGGATTACGTTATCTATTGGTTTAACTAGCATTCCTGCAACAAACACGCCTTCTTGTAGCTCTTCTGATAAAACTACACATTCATCATTTTTCTCAACACAAACATACTTTATTATTTCACAACGTGCCGGTATTGTAGTATAACAATCCGCTTTAGTTTCTATTGGAATTAAAATTTTACTATTATTAATACAAAATTTAAATTGTAATTCTTCAAAATTTAACGTTGCGTTGTATTTCTGAAAGAAATCTGTACCTATTATACCGTTCATATAACAATTTTGAAATTTGTTGAGTACGTAAAACTCATGATCTAAATTTATATTATCATTCACACTTAATGAAATATGAGTTACTCCTAAAGACATTACGCATCCACTAATACCATTTAATTTAGTTTGTTTTGTTTCGTCTACTAGTTCATCCTCTGATATACTATTTTTAAAAATTACACTAATCGATGCTCCACTGTCCAAAAGAAAAATTAATTGCTTTCCCCTATATACTAACCTAACATAAAATAATCCATCTAAATTTAAAATTGCCAAATTCTTAATTTTTTCCTCTTTAGGAACGAAAAAACTGCTTCGGACCCGATAAATTTCAAAAATCCGTTTGCTCGTCTCTAGCATTTTGTTGTACTTCGTTTTCTTCGTATTCTTTACTATTATTGTTCATGTATTACGTATGGTTTGTAAAACGATTCGCATTTCCTCCTCGGTTGTAACCTTGACCCCTATAACTACTTCCCGTAAATTGTCTCGAGTTATTTGCATTTTTACCGTAATTTTTGTTAGCATATGAAAAGTTTCTCCCAAAATTATTTGAATTATTATAGTTGTATGATTTTTTATAATCAAATTTTTGGTTATTAAATTTTTGATAGTTATTTTTTTGAAAATATTTAGGCTTTTGATTTCTATTTATATGAAAAACCTGACGAAATTGTTCCGACTGTATTGACTCATCTTTCGCACCCCGAATTGCTTCGTTCAAATTTTGGTAATTTCTCGCTTTAATTATGTTCCTTAAATTTTGATTATTTAACCCGTTTGAAAACGCATTAATTGCTAATTTTTCCTTTACTGATTGCAAAACTTCAAATTTCTTATTCTCACCGTCGGCTTGAGAAATTGTTAAATTTACAAATAATTGCTCAATAGATTTACCAAATTCTTCTATCGATTTTCCCGATTGTTTTGCACTATTCAACTGAACTGACAGCGCTGATGCAGATTTGTTTGCTAAAAAAAATTTGTTCAAATCATTTACTAATAGTTCATTATTATTATACTCTTTTTGAAGTCTAATTTTTGCATTTTCTGGATAACCTAGTTTTTAGCACGTATTTAGTTAATAATTTTTTTCCCAGTTCCTCTAAGATGTCTTCAAAATCCTGGGCTGACATGAGGTGTAGAATTCACCATTTCCCCGGTGCTTGAATATTGTCAAATTTCACAACTTTTAATGTCTTATACGTAGCACTATTTTTAATTCACTAACACTAAACTAAAATGACCCTTCACTTAACGACACTTTTCACAATATCACTCTGCTTCTCGATACCTCTTGATTGATTTTTTTTCTCAATTTTTCGGTTGCATTTTTTCCATATTATGCTAACCAACACCATGAAGATGATGACACAGACAACCATAAATACTAAGTCTTTTGTAGCAATTGAAAAACTGGTACTCGTTGTTTGGCCTCCACTGTTTCCCGCCTGTGCAATGATCACTTCTTCTTTCTTTGAATTTGTTCCACCCATATTTCTTGTTTTTTTTTCGAAATTATTTCCAATTTATTGAAATTTAACCAACTCTTCAGTATTCAAAAACTAGCAAATTCGCCATGAAATATCTTCTTAAATTTGGGAGACAGGTTTCATTCAATGAAATACTGGATTGGTCGAAAATACAATTTAATTATTTTAATTTGTTTCTACATTCCCTGTTGCGGATAGCTTCCGCTCGCAACACTGTCAATCATCCAACTATCCTTATTGTATTGCAAAGTATAACAATTTATTGACCCCGGCTTATTCCTGTGATCAGCAGTATTCAGTCGTTATCACTAAATAATCATATTTGTTTTTTCAATAAAATAGGAGGTATCTGCACATTAAGTAATTTACATTACATTGACTCCGGAAATCAACTATCAATGCAATCCACCTAAGGCACGTTTCTCACTTCATATTTTATCAGAAATATTCATGCTTATATTACAAGATCCTTTAAACCATACAAGTCTAGTGGACGGTATCTTTCCTGCCCTACTTCAGTGGGGACTGGAGGAACTGGCTGCCCCTTTGTGTGCCTTATTCAGGGCGAGTATAGCCCTGAACTATGTGCCCCAAAGCTGGCGAAGGGTCAGAGTGGTATTTATACCCAAGGGGGGGCGTGCATCCTACGCCCAGGCGAAGTCCTTTCGCCCAATTAGCCTAATGTCATTTCTGCTCAAGACATTAGAGAAACTGATTGATAGACGTATCAGGGATGATGTGCTGGCCAACTCACCATTACACAAACACCAGTATGCATACCAATCAAGTAAATCATGTGAGTTAAGCATACACGAATTAACGCACAGGATTGAAAGGGCGCTCGGAAGTCAAGAAATTGCTCTGGGAACCTTTCTCGACATCGAAGGGGCGTTTGACAACACGTCCTTCGATTCAATAGAAGAAGCCGTCGACAGACGGGGAGTACACCTAACCATAACAGGTTGGATCAGTGCTACCCTAAGGGGTAGAGAGATAAGTGCTAGTCTGGGACATGCAACCGCGGAGGTCCCTGCAGCGCGTGGGTGTCCGCAGGGGGGGGGTTTTATCACCCCTACTGTGGTGCCTAGTGATGGACAGCCTACTGGGGGAGCTGCAACAGACTGGAGTTCACGCATAAGGATTTGCTGATGACATCACAATCCTAGTGATCGGAAAATTCGGGGAAACTGTATCATCCATGATGCAAAGAGCCCTGAAGACTATCGAAAGATGGTGTACACGAGAGGGATTATCGGTCAACCCGGAAAAAACGTCAGTGGTCGCCTTCACGCGACGCAGGAAACTGCAAGATTCGAAAACACTAAAAATGTGGGGAAAAGAACTACATGTGGTAAGGGAAGCTAAGTATCTGGGTATAATCCTGGATGACAAGCTAAACTTTACCTCTCAATTACAACATGGCACAACCAAGGCGACTCGGGCCCTATGGGCCTGTAAATGCATGATTGGGAAGACATGGGGATTGAAACCGAGGATGGTACTTTGGCTATACACCAGAGTGGTGATACCCACTGTGACATATTCGGCCCTGATCTGGTGGCACACTGCCAGGAAAAGGGAAAGCATAAATAAACTAGGCAAGCTACAAAGACTAGCATGTCTAGGAATTACGGGGGCACTAAGATCAACGGCTACCGCAGCCATGGAAGCTCTTCTGGGGCTGCAGCCACTGCACTTAGTCGTGGAGACAGAGGCCCTACTAGCGGCCTACAGGCTGACAATTAATGGACTAGAATTGGCAACCCCAACAAAGGGGCACCATACCATGATCTTTAACTCTATAAAGAGCAACAACATGCTTTGCATGCAATCGGACAGAACTAGCACTGTAAGGGACTTCCGAAAACCATTCAGTGTAGTAATACCTGAGAGGGGCAAGGAAAAAACCATGCAGGAGCTGGGTAACCGATACAATACCATCTGGTACACAGATGGATCTAAGACAAAGATAAGTACTGGAGCAGGTATAAGCGGGAGTAGAACAGGAGATGCCTTTGGCATCAACCTGGGCTGCCACGCTACTGTATTCCAGGCAGAAGTAACTGCAATTTCGGCTTGTGTGCATGAAATGATGCGGAGGGACTACTCAGATAGGCGAATCTGCATCATGACAGACAGCCAGGCAGCTTTAAAGGCCTTGGAAGGAGTAGAAATACACTTCAAGGTCGTAAAACAATGCCTCGATGCACTGATAGAACTGACAACCCGCAACAGCGTTACCCTCATGTGGGTGCCGGGACACCAGGGCATAAAGGGGAACGAAGAGGCGGACCGCCGGGCCAGAATGGCTGCAAATACAACCCTGATAGGTCCTGAACCTACTTGCGGGATTTCATACAAGACCGCAAGGGAAGGAATCAGGGAAACATTGAGGAGACAACACCTTGCTCACTGGGAGGGCCTCCCTGGACTGAGGCAGTCGCGGATGTTCATAAGAGGCCCCTTAAGCGAAGCGAGGAGTAAGGCAATAATCCAGCTGAGTAGAAAACAGCTGAGAAGGATAGTAGGACTTTTTACAGGACACTGTTGTCTGAAAAGACACCTCAACTTAATGGGGATAGCTGAAGATCCTACTTGTAGGATGTGTGGTGAAGCAGATGAAACTCCTCACCACATCTTATGTAAATGCCCGGCACTGACGGGTGAAAGAACACCTCACCTCGGATTTCCAGACCTGGAAATCGAGGAGATAGTACAAGCACCCATCGGCCGCGTACTCGACTTTGTCGAGGAAACGCAGCTGATGGAGTAAAAACACGGAACGAGGGGCACAATAAGCTTAAGCTTCAGTGCAGTGGGCGATAACACCACAACCCGTTTTATAATAATAATAATGCCCACTATTTATTAGATCATGTTCAAAGACATTATTTAATCATATTGACATGACTTTTAGCACATTTTTGATCAATCCAGTGCATTGGCTGCATGTTCAAAAGAATTGCCTTTAATAATAAAATGCATTGTATAAATAGAATATTTATTAGCCAATTACCACAATCATTAATACAAACCCTTGCAACATCAACTTTTGATCATGGTTTCAATGTTGTCTCTACATTGACCAATCAATCCTATTCTTCATAATGATCATCATGAACATGACTTTTGATACATTGTTTGATCAATCCAGTGTATTGCCTTAATATCCAATAGCATTAAAATGATGCACTAGTACCTTCTTATAAATCGTTAGCAATGTAAATTGCACATTTTCAAGCCGTTTTTTGACATATAAAAATCGATTTTACAGCAAAACTTTTTAGACATCTTTTGTTGAAAATTTCATTGTCTTCAATTTTGTACCTATATGTTTTTCTATTTTGTCGCTCCGTTTTTGACTTACAGCGACTTAAGTCTGTAAAAATTTTAATAAAACTCCCATAAGAGTAATGTTGATTTTATTAAATTTTTAACAGAGCCTTTTTTAAGTCGCTGTAAGTCAAAAACGAAGCACAAAATAGAAATGTCCAGTTTCTGTCGAAAATGCAGTTTTTTGAATATCATTGGGATCCATTTCGATCTGATGGAATCCATTAGCCAAATCTAAAGTTGTGAAATATTGACTCTTTCCTAATTTATCTAAGGTGTCTGTTATATTAGGGAGGGGGAATTTATCAGCAATACTCTTATCACTAAGCTTCCGATAATCAATTACTATCCGCCATTTGCGTTTTCCAGAAGCATCGGGTTTTTTAGGTACGACCCAAATTGGGCTAGACCATGGGGATGTCGAATTCCGTATTATACCTTGATCGAGCATTTTTTGTATCGGATCTTTTACTTCTGTTTTATGAACTTCCGGATACCGGTATGTTTTGGTGAAAATCGGTGTTTCATTAGTTAGGTTGATTTTATGCTGAATTTGGTTAGTAAATGTTAATGGAAATTTATCGCAATAAAATATATCTCGGTATTCTAAACATAATTTTCTGATTTCGTTTTTTTCCTCTGCGTTACAATGTTCAAGTCGTAAATTTTTTAAATTTTCTTTTAAAATATTGTCTTCTTTTGAGTTAAAATTTCTTCGGTTTCCATTTTTTCGTAACAATTAATTTCTAATGGATCGATAATTTCGATATTAAAGGGTTTACTAAATTCAAGTGTTGCAAATTTGTCAGTGGCGTTAGTTATCGTGGTTATAGCAAAATGGTTGGAAATATTTACTAATGCTTTTGGCATTTCAATAAGATCACCAAATTTCTGATATTCTAGAATTCCTTGTCCGCGTTCAATATTCACAGGGACTTTGACAATTTGGTTAGTTCTCGGTGAAATAGTAATTGAATGAATATTTTTTCGATTTGTTAAATTTTTATTATTACTGTTAGTATTTTTATATAATATGGGAATTTCGGCAAATAGTGTTTTTAATTTGCATGTATTTATATCTAAAGTCGCATTAAGTTGTTTGAGTAAGTCTATTCCTATTAAACCGTGAAAGTTTTTTGAAAAGTCGAAAAGGTAAAATTTATGGTAATCGTTTATATTAAAAATATCGAAAATTGGTATATAAGCAATTTCATTATGAATTGTAGTGGCGTGGGCTGTTTGAATATGAAAATTTTCGTAATTTATGAATTCTTTATAGACCTCATGGGCTAATTTTGGGTTTATTAAGCTTCGTGTACTACCTGTATCAATTAGAAATTTTGATTGTAATTCGGGTATGTAAATGTAAGGTAATTGATTGTTAAGTGTATTTAAAATTATTAGGTTGGTGTGTTTTGATGCAAAATTAGATGAAAATTTACACTTTCGTCAGTAGTTTGTTCGTAAGATTGTTCTTCATAAGGATTTAAATTGTCTAATTCGTCTACGTGTTGCAAATTATCACTGGTTTCAGGATATTCGTTTTGATGTTCAAAATATTGATTTTCGGGTGATTGTGGATCATAAATTATTTCATAAATGTGGCCAGCATTAAATCTCCAACTTACAATTTATCTAAGTATCTTTCTAAAATTATTTCTAATGTTCTAGGTAAAAACGATTACCATACCAAAGATTCTTGGTCTTTCATAGAAGATGTCAAAAAATTTGAAATCCCTACTAACTACATGTTAATTTCACTAGACGTACAATCACTATTCACAAATATTCCAATCGATCTAGCCATTAAAGCTGTCATTGATAGATGGGAGGAAATTCAAAACCACACAAATATTTCTAAAAATAAATTTCTTAATGCACTCAAACTATGTTTAGAAACCACATACTTTCAATACGATGGTACTCTCTACAAACAAATCTTTGGTACGGCTATGGGTAGCCCAATTTCAGCAACAATTTCAAATTTGGTAATGGAAATTCTTGACAAAGATCGTATATCTAACCTTCCTTTTAGTCTACCCTTCTATAAAAGGTATGTGGACGATATCGTCACAGCTATTCCTGAAGATAAAGCGGACTTTATAATTAATCATTTTAATCAATTTCACCCACGCTTACAGTTCACTATCGAAAAAGAAGAACACAACACTATAACATTCTTAGATATACAGCTAATCCGCATAAATAACATGATTAAATACAAATGGACACAAAAACCTACTTGGTCCGGCAGATATCTTAATTATCGATCTTACCATCATAGAAGTCAAGTCATAGGAACCGCCATAGGATTAGTAGATAGGGCTCTTAAATTAACTCATGGTGATTATAGGAAACAAACTCTTAATGTTGCTAAAGATACTCTTAAAAGAAATGGTTTCCCAGGGCATCTTATTAAAAAGATAGTTTTTGATCGTACTAATAAACTCTATAATAATTGCAGCACACCTAAACAACCTCCTACTACATACAATGTCTTACCTTATATCCAAGGATTGAGTGAGAAAATTAAAAAAACTCTTAAGATACACAACATAAATACAACATTCAAATCCATAAACACAATTGGTAAATATCATACAAAATTAAAAGACATTGTTCCTCTTGAGAAAAGATCCGAGATCGTTTATCAGGTCCCTTGTAATGATTGCAACCTAGTATATATTGGGCAGACAAATCAATATCTTAAAAAAAGAATATCTGGGCATATCTCCACTCTAAGATGTAACAAACCTGATTCCTCGGCGATTGCCAAACACGTTTTAACTGATGGCCACAACGCAGACTTTACAAATGTCAAAATAATAAAATCAGCCCCAAAATATAAAGACCGCATTCTTCATGAAATGATCAAAATCAAGAGAGAAAAGAATTCCATGAACAGAAAAACTGATATCGACAATCTCAGTAACATTTATAACAACTTACTTACTATCTAGACTTACACCTTTAACTGCTGGTATCAAGTTTTCCTATTGTATTTGGAAACATACTTTAGGTTTTTCCTTGATTCGCGAAATAAGTTTTTAGAAAAAATTTTTCTAAATTCTTATTTCGATCAAATGACAGTAGTTTCGAGTTTCCACGTTCGGTTTTTGTTAACGTCATTCTGATGACAATTGCATTTGCAATTGAAAGCTTAAAATAAATATTTCATTCATTTAGAGTTTATTTAACTTTGTTTTATTTTGAACATAAATTATTTCATCATTTAGATTTTCAACGTTTTCATCGTAAAGTTCTTGATGATTTAATGTAGGTTTTCTAGTAAAATTTGTTGATCCAGAGCTGATGTCCATTGGTTCTGGTTTATAAGTAAATCGGGACATAGTTGAATTCCTAGCGGGGTTGAAATTAGGAGATTGATTTGCTGTAAAATTACTTCTTTGTGGGAAGTTTGGTTTTGCTTGAAACGATTGAAAGTTTGGTTGAAACGTTTGTTGGGATGTGTAATTTTGAAAATTTGGTCTTTGTTGAAAATTTGGTCTTTGAAAGTTTGATGTTTGAGCTGGTTGGTATCTTTGAAAATTCGATATTTGCGCTGGTTGATATTGACTAATAATTGGTTTTTGTATATTTTGGCACTAAATAGGTGTACGTTGTGGAATTTTAAAATTTTGATTGTTTTGTGTGTTTTGAGTTGGCCTATCATTATTAAATTTGGGATTTTGATAATAATTTTGATTTAATCTTGGTTGAGAATTGTACGAAATATTTAAATTTTGGTTTTGACCTTTATTATAGTAAATAAAATTTTCTTCTTCTGTAACATAAGCGAGTGCTTGTTCTAATGAACCAGGAACACGTAATCTAATCATTAATTGCATATTGTACTGGAGTCCGTTGATAAACGTCTTCAATGCAAAGTCGTCATAGTGTTTAATTTTAATACGTTTATCTGCTTCTCCCTCGGTTGAGGTATTTAATTTAGAAAATAATAAACTTCGCGCATCTTGTATTGTTGAATAATTACTTCTCAAGCAGCACCAAAATAAAATACACTTGATTTGTTTTATCGTTTATTGTAGAACGTTTAATGCTTGGATACGTGCCATACAAGTGGCTGGTGCTAACTAACTTCTTTTCTTTGCGCTGCGTGCGCAGCTCGATTCCGAACATGCCGGGCACCTTGAAACCTCAATTGAGGTTTAAAAAACCCAAAAACATACAGTAAAGTAAATAAGTATTACTTATGTTTACATAATATACATAATGATTACATAAAAAAAAATAAAATGAAATTTGAAATTCAAAACAAATTAAAAAAGAACACTTGTAACTAAAAATTGGTAACAAGAACAAAAATAAAAAAAAAAACACTAACACAATTCAGTTTGATTTGTTGTCCAGTGGAAGCGCACAAATCTTGTGAACTGGTCGTTTAATTGTTGAGCCATTAGGTAATCGAATTGAAACAACTCGAGTAACGTTGTCTGTTCCTGGATGACGTTGCACGATTCTCCCTAATAACCAATTTGCTGGCGGCTGATTGTCTTCTTTAATTAACACCAGAGTTTCATTCTGGAGTTCTGGTTGTACTTGTCTCCATTTAGTGAGCTGCTGTAATTCAGAGACGTATTCTTTTGACCAACGAGTCCAAAAATGTTGGTTTAGCTGTTGTAAATACTGGAATTGATTCAATCTATTGAGTGGTACATCCAATAGATTTGGATCAGCAATAGTGGTAAATGGTCTCCCTATTAGAAAATGAGCTGGTGTAAGGGGGGACATATCATTTGGATCCGAGGATAAAGGAGTAAGTGGTCGTGAATTTATAATTGACTCGATTTGTGTTAATACAGTGCTAAATTCTTCAAAAGTTAACAATGTATTCCGAAAAATGCGTTTAAAATGATATTTAACAGTTTTGACACCTGCCTCCCACAATCCACCGAAATGAGGCGAATGCGGTGGTATAAATTGCCATGACAAACAATGATTAGATGCCTCACGTGATATAAGGTCTTGATTGCATAATAAAAATTCGCCAAGTTGCTTGAGCTCGTTGGTTGCTCCAAGAAAATTAGTACCGTTGTCACTATAAATGACCTGAGGTTTCCCTCTTCTTGCAATAAATCTGCGTAACGCTGTTAAAAATGAATTCGTTGTTAAATCGCTTACCAACTCTAAATGGATTGCCTTGCTGGAAAAACAAATAAATAAACTAATATAACATTTTGTTATTTTACATCCCCGACTCTTTCTGTCTTTGACTGAGAACGGTCCAGCATAGTCTATACCGGTATGAAAAAATGGTGGCATTATTGTCACTCGTTCCTTCGGAAGTTGTCCCATAATGGGATTTACTGGTTTTGCAGTGAATCGGAAGCACGTGACACATTGTTTAACAATTTGTCTTGCTAAATTTCTCCCATGTACTGGCCAAAAACGTTCTCTTATAGAATTGAGTAATAACCCCGCAGGAGCATGTAGAAGCAACTTATGCTCATGTGAAAATATTAATTTTGTTAAGTAATGTTTACTTGAAAGTAGGATAGGATGTTTTTTATTAAAATCATAATCTGAATATTTTAACCGTCCTCCTACTCTTATGATTCCAAACTCGTCCAAAAATGGGTTTAAGGAAGATAGTTTATTTTTATTTGAACTTAATGACTTTGTTTGACTAAATTGATTTAATTCAGAATGAAAAGATTCTGATTGTGAAAACTTCAATAATTTAAGAAATGCATTTTCTAATTCACATTGAGACAAATTATTTTTTAATTTTTCAGACTTAGGCACACGACAGTTGTGAATAAATCGTAAACATAATGCAGTAATTCTTTTTAATTTAGATAAACTTGAAAATCTTGTTATCAAGTCGAAGCTTTCTTTACCTTGAGAAACGAATGTTATCTGTGGTTCGTGAACTTCGGGGACACTAATCGTTTCTAATTTGATCGATTCTTCTGGCCAGTAATCAGTTAAATTGGATAGCCATTCAGGACCGTGCCACCAAATATTTGAATCTGCTAAATGTATAGGAGATACTCCTCTTGAAATTAGATCTGCGGCATTATCTTCTGATTTGACGTAGTGCCAATTAGAGCTATTAGTGAAAGTTTTAATTTCTGACACCCTGTTTGCAACATAAGTTTTCAATTTTTTATCTGACTTTAACCAACGCAACACAATTTGAGAATCTGACCAATAATATTCGGTTGTAATTTTTAACTTTAAATTTGGTTTAATTTTACTTACAAGTTGAGCTGATAAAACTGCAGCACATAACTCCAATCTGGGTATAGTGGTGTTTTTAAGAGGTGCAACTCGTGATTTTGCTGCTATTAATGAAACTAGAATTTTTGAATTCTTGTCTGTGGAGCGCAGATAAATACAAGTTCCATAGCCTTGTTCAGAAGCATCTGAAAACGCATGTAACTCAACTTTTATTGCATCTGTAAGTATAACGTGACGAGGAATGCGAATACTATCTACAAATTTTAAACTGTCTTTAAAACTTAGCCATTCAGTATGCAGATTACTGGGTATTGACTCATCCCAACCTAATTTTAAGGTCCATAATTTTTGAATTATAAATTTAGCAAGTATAATAATAGGAGCTAGAAGTCCCAACGGATCAAACATTTGAGCAGTTATCGATAAAATTGTTCGTTTAGTTACCCGATTAGATGATCTCAAATTTGTAGTCGAGTACAAAAAATTGTCTTCAGAAGGATTCCAACAAATGCCTAAAGTTTTCTGATAAGATTCTGCTAATGGAATTTTATTAATAATTTCTGTTGGGTCCTTTAATAGTTGTAAGCTATTACTCATCCATTTTCGTAATTCAAATCCAGCCGATTTGAGAATTTTAATTAAATTGTTTCGAATAATAGAAAGTTCTAACAGAGAATTGGAGCCAGTTAAAATATCATCGACATAGAAATTGTCCTCGATAATCTTCGATTCCATTGGATATTCGTTTATATTTTCTTTTGCCAATTGGTTGAGGCACCTAATTGCCAAGTATGGGGCTGAGGTCATTCCATATGTTACAGTTTTAAGCTCATAAACTTCAATTTCTTGTAGAATTAAGACTCGGACCGTCAGTCGGACCGACAGTCCAGTTGTTTTATTATAGCGATCCCGTGAGTCTTAATTCTACAATTGTTGCATTGGATGAGATATTGACTCTAATCTTCAATTTCTTGTTGTGGATCATCTCGCCATAAGATTCTCTGATACTTTCGATCTTCGGGATGGACCCATATCTGGCTATACATTTTTGCAATATCTGCTACAATTACCCACTTGTAACATCTAAAATTTATCAAAATTAAAAATAATTCGTTCTGAAGTGTAGGACCAATATGTTGTGTTTGATTTATAGAAAGACCGGAATCAATTTTACACGATCCGTCAAATACTATTCGTAATTTTGTAGTCGAGCTTGATTCTTTAATTACAGGATGGTGTGGCATGTAAAATGCGGTTTCTTTTTTATTAACATTAATTTTTGACATATGGTCTAGGTCTCGATATTCATGAATAAATTTATTGTATGAATGTTTTAGTTCTTGATCGTTCCTCAGGCGTTTTTCTAATAAACCTAACCGCGCCTCAGCAGTCTCATATGAATTTCCTAAATGTTTTAAATTTGATTTGAACGGAATCCTAACAATAAACTTCCCATCGGAAGCTCGTTTAGTCGTTTTATTAAATAGATCTTCACAGTATTGTTCGTCATTCGTTAATACTTCAGTGTTTGAAATAAATTCATCGATTTTCCAAAAATTTTCTATGTTTTTATTAATGGTGTTTCAAGATAAATAAGTGCTTGTTAAACTTGCAATTCTTTTTTCTTTAATCAATTCTCCTGAAACTATCCAACCAAGTTTTGTTTTTTGTAAAGTGGGTTTACCAGATTCTTGGATTTGCCCAATGCTGAGTAGTTCCCAAAATATTCCTGCACCCAATAAAAGATCAATTGAATTAGGTTTGTAAAAAGTTGGGTCAGCTAGTTTAAGATTAGGTGGAATTTTTAATAAACTCAAGTCCACTGCTCTACCTGGCACCGAGTTTGATATGATCGGCAAGACTAAACAACTTAAAGAATTCGTGTAGTTGCAAATGTTAGATTTCAGTGTCACGGTAACTTTATGATTGAGGGTAGTAACAGCTTGATTTATACATACGACGTCAATATTTGTAGGCTCTCGTGTTAATTTTAGTAAGTTACATAACCTATCTGTCATGAAATTTGAATGTGACGCCGAGTCAAGTAAAGCTCGAGCGAAATGTTCATGACCATCAGCATCGTACACTTTTATTAGAGCGGTGCTCAATAAAACTTGTGAATTCGACATGCAGCTCATGGCGATACTTTCTTCACGAGAGGAAGAATTGCTGATCTCGTCAGCTGGTGTTGTAATTGTAACTGGCATTGACTGTACGCTTTGCTTGAAGTCTAAATGTATTAACGTATGATACTTTCTTCGACACACCTTACAAACCGATGGCGATTTGCATTGTGGAACAAAATGACCTTTCCTTAAGCAATTTAAACATATTTTAAATTCTTTAATTTTATTACTCCTTTCTAAGGCGTCTAATTTCAAAAATGATTCACAATTTTGAATGCTATGATCACCGTTACAATTAAGACAGGAAGTGCTGATGTTAGTTATCGCAAATGACTTTACTAATTTGTTTCCGTATGAGGGTTTATTTAAGTTTAAATCGTTTATTTTTCTGTTTGAAATATTTTCTAGCATGGTTTGTTTGTTGTTCAAAAATTCAAGAAAATCCACCAGAGGTGGTATACTTTGATTATCATTTGAATTGGCCAGTTTAGTTTCCTAATCCTTAGCAGTTAAATTGTCTAATTTAGTTAAAATTATTGGAACAACCAACGCGTCCCAATCATGAGTAGGTTGGCCTAAAGCCTTTAGGCATTGAATATTGTTACTTGCTACATTAATTAAATCCCTTAGAGCATTGTGTGACTCGCGTGTAATATTGGGAATGTTTAAAATATTCTGAACGTGATTGTTTACAATTCGTCTTTTATTTTCATATCGTTTAGTTAATAATTCCCATGCAATTGTATAGTTTTCGTTAATTGTCTCCAGGGGGTCAATTAATGCCTTTGGTTCACCACTTAATGACGCTTTTAAATAGGATAGTTTTTGAACGTTACTTAAATTTATGTTTTGATCAACCATTGACTTGAATGCATCATTAAAACCACGCCATTTAGTAAAACAACCATCAAATTTGTCTAAAGAAATTGTAGGCAACTTAATAACACTTCTTGGATTATGAGAGACCGGTTGAGCGGCAATTTCATTTGTTAATATAACTTTTGCTTGACCAACTAATTTAAAATAATCATTTTGAAATGTTTCTCTATTATCAACTTCGGTGTGTTTACCCTGAGCTTCTTCAATGCTTTCTATTTGACTTTGTATCTTATTAAATGAATCAAAAATTGTTTCAATTTTTTCTAACCTTAACGCTAAATTACTATGAAATATCTTTTTGTCAACTTCTTCTACATTATTAGTATTCAGAAATTTTTCAAATAATGTTAATTGTGATTTTAAACTACCCCTCTCCCGCCTTAAATTTTTAAGTTCGGCTGACATTGTTAACGTTTAAAGATAATTTAATAATGTTTCAATTTGTTTATAGTTTAAATTATAATGCATCAATATTGCAATTTGTTTAAAGTTTACTTGGTAGATAAATATTGCAATTTGTTTAACGTTTAAATATAAAAATAGTTTTAGAAAATATAGGAACATAAAGGATAAAAAAGGATACCAGCTCACTTGTTAATTCGCAATACGGTCGACTTTCCTTGCTGGTTTTGACTTCATGTACCATTATATTCCTACGCCGGACCAATGTTAAATTCCTCCGCGTGGCTTGGTATAAAATAATTGAATTATTACCATTTGTAATAAATGAACTTGATGATTTCTTCATTAATATCCATTTCGAAGGACCATGTTGAATAATTACTTCTCAAGCAGCACCAAAATAAAAGACACTTGTTTTGTTTTATCGTTTATTGTAGAACGTTTAATGCTTGGATACGTGCCATACGAGTGGCTGGTGCTAACTAACTTCTTTACATTGCGCTGCGTGCGCAGCTCGATTCCGAACATGTATTCTCATACCAAATTGAATTGAATTTTCGTTTCGCATGGGTTTCATTAAAATAAGATCTTGGATTAAGCAATCTATACTTCTTTGGTCAGAAAAAGTTAAGTTTAGGGATTCTTTTATTAATTGCCACGAATTTAATTCTGTACGCGAACCAATCAAATCTGCTGCACGACCTCTAAGTTTCGATAAAATAGTATCGAGAATGCAGACATTAATTGTAGCTGAAGAATCCGTTCTATTTTGAAATGCTGAATATAAATTTTCACAAGCGTTTATAAATCTGTGCAATTGTTTTGGATTTCCATCAAAAGGTGGAATGTTATCTGATTGATATCTTAAAAGATTAATATTTAGTGAATCGGCTGGCATATTCGATTCTGTTTGATCAAAAATTTCTAAACCTGCTATTTGACTTATAATATCTTCAAGTTCACTTATCATTAAGTTATTGTTAAGTGTAATAATTGTAAGATTAAGCTATAATTATTATTTAAAATGTTTAGGATTAAAAAGGTTTGAGCACTTACATATATGTAGCAACTCGTTGGTTTGTTTTCATTGTTTTCTTAGTTCTAGTGCCTATAGGTTTGTCCGACGATTTTTGTTCGGTGTCCCAGGTCTTCCTAATTGTAAAGTTGTATCCTCGATGGATTGGTGTTGATTGATGAAAGTTGGTTGTGGCGATTTTTGTCCACTTCGTCACAATCTTCAATCGCGTGTTCTTGCTTGCCTTGTTCGTTGATTTTATCAAATAAACTGTTAACACAGACCGTTTTCGGGATTTTCGCGATGAAAATTTTTAAAAACGTTTTGACTTATCCTACCGACTGCGCCAATTTTGTTAGGCAATCAATAAATAACTTTTTTTAAAAGTATTTTATTTCAAAAACACGGAGCAAGTCATAAAGCTACATAAATGAACCTTAAGATTATAACTAAACTAGAACATATTGTTGTTGAGAATTATATATTTATAAAATGCTTACTATTCTAAATGCTGAAAAGATAATGTTAGATGAATGCAACTTTGCTATCTAAGTTCTTTGCTCTTCAGGTTATTGAACATAACTCGTATTTGAACCACCTTCGTTTGGTTTTTTGTACGCGTAATCAACTAACTTTGACTTTATGTCATGTCCGGAAATTGTAACGCCACTGGCTTGAATCATTGGCTTGAATTCGTCCGTTAATCCCGCGAGTAGAATGGCACCGACCCATTCATCCGAAACCGAAAAACCGACTCCCGATAGTTTGTTAGAAGTATCAATGATTTCCTTAACATACTGGTTCATTGAATCGCTTTTATCTAACCGAATTCCCAATAATTTTCGCAATAACCCGATCTTTCGTGTCACACCTTTGTCTTCGAACAAAGCTTTTAGTTCAGTCCACATTTCTAATGCCGTCTTGTACGTTTGAATGTGTGGAACAATCGACGAATCTACACTTAATGCAATCCTGGCCTTGGCCTTTTTTAATTTTCCAGCGTCAGTTTCCGTATTTGGGGGTGGATTTATGCATTTTTCAAGACCCAAAAATTCTAACATATTTTCCATGGCGAGTGCCCAAGTATGATAATTTTCCGCGCCTTTTAATTTTTCAATTGTAGAAATTACGTCGTTTCCCGACATGATTATTTATTATTTTTTTTTTAATCGAACTTGAACTTGTAACACGAAACTCGCCTACACTTCGCAGTTTTGCACTCGTTGATATTCTTGTTTAGCTGCAACCAAGCAAGCACTTATTACCCGGCAACAACCGTTAATAACCTTAAACAACTTTTGTAGTTTATAATGTTTTTAAACTTCCACTAGCAACAAATTCACTTTTACTTATTCTTAATTAAGTATCCCGCGCCTAGGTTTATGTCTGGGCCATAACCTGTTAAGATTTGGAAGTAGGCATTTGATAATAAAGAAGGATTAAATAAAACACGTCGTCGCGTTGATGTGGTTTGTGCATAACTAGCTTTATTGGTAACGCGCATGCTAACAAAGGTTACATGACGTCAGGAATCCGTGTGCATATTCTCAACAGATAATCCTCATTCCTCTATTGTATGTTATGGTTGAACACCTTATTTCGTCAGGATGTACAGCGGGTTCTTTTATAGTCGAAAAATAAATAAAACGACTGATCGACTATTATTAATATATAATTAATGATTATAAATTTTAGGCTAAACGCTAACGTTTTCACGTAGCTCTAAATTACAACTGACTATTGAGTTTACAAATACATGTTGATATGGGGTGAATCTTTTATCAACTTCTTCGATAAGACACCCTTTGTTAGACTTTGTTTTACAGATATGGATAGTACAATTTAAAACTTAATGTACAACAAAGTCCAAGAAATGTGAAATAAATTCAACTAAAAAATAATATTGTAACTAATATTATAACATCTGCAACACCTGAAGCCTGCTAAAATCCGCTTTACTTGCCATGTATACCACCGTTTCCATATACGTCAAGTGTGGTGCTACGATGGTATCGTAGATTATCCTCCTAGTTATTTTTGGTATGAAATCTCTTAAAATTCAATTGGCAGTCTAGTATTAACCCAAGGTACTTCATTTCTTTTACCCAACACACTTCCTTGTGGTATTCCATTTATCACAATTTTTTCCTGTGATGTGGTTTACCATATTTCACCCTCTGCCGTCTCCCTGTTAGGTAGCTATCCATCCATTTTAATACGTTTCCGTCAAATCCATAATATTCCTTTAATTTTCTTAATAGAACGTCCCTATTTAATATAAACATGTATAATATAAAATATAAGCATTTATTCGATTTTAAGTACAACAAAGAAACAGTTTTATATTTGGAGGTTTATTTTTTTAACTTTGTTTATTTAACTTTGTTTATTTTGAATTTATTACTTTATAACATATCAAAAGTTACTAATATTAAAAGTTAGGGTACTGTCGGTCAATGAGCAAATGAGCACCTACCTAACTTATTGCAGAAGCATGAAACTGACGGTGAAGGTGCGACTAAAAAAAACAGAACAGTGTTGGTGAAAGACCAGATAGATTAAAATGAATAATTTCGTAGGAAATAATCATATCATTCAGGTGATGGCGAAAAGGAGAAAGGTACACTCACTCACCTAATTCTTGATGGACTTCCCCAGAAGACCATCCACTCGGTGGATAATTTGTGGATGAACGTTGACTTGCACCTTGACTTGCCCCTCGACTTATTGCACCTTGACTTGAGTAAGCATCAGAACTTATTGGAACTAGAAAGACACGTAAATTAAAACATTGTAATATTATTAGTAGCATTCAGCTTATACGTGTAAATGTTCGGGGCCTTGTTAGTTGGGAATTGAGTCTGATTGAGGCTTGGTGGAACTGGCTTGTCATAATACATGACACACTCAAAGAACACAACTCTTTTAGGAAAAATTATTGGGTATTTCTATTAATTATCAGCTGTACATATTATGCCTTGACATGTGACATGTGTGCTTTGATTAACATCGACGATATTTTTACAGGTACTGTATCGTTTACTAATTACTTGTTTGCTTGGTTGTTTAGTGCCGATGTAGTGTTACTACAGGTGGTACCAGCAGAGAAGAAATTTTCCTAGCAGGCAGGAGAAACTACTGTGGAATAAGCAGCAGGAAAAGGGGCAACTCACAATGCCACACTGACAATACGATAGGAGCTCTAGGCTACTCATACTGCCGGGGTGGTACAAGCTCATTGGCTGTCGATTTGCATTTTAAGGTTTGTCATTGGTTCTTTGTATACGGAATTAAATAGTCAACTAAAATCATTAATAAATAATATTACCCAGTTTATGAGACTGTAACGCAAGTTTCACTTTTGGTGGCCTCTTCAAAGTTGATTTTTGTGATGAGATTTTATTGTCGTCTTCAAAAAATGTGCGTTTTGGTGGCAACCGATGTCTTCTTGGCCGACTTGCACTTCCCTCTTTATCATCGCAATCATCAGTTGCAAGGTCAGAGGTAGTCTTTGCCAGTTATGTTTTAAATAACATAGAAATTATTTGTTAATAAGTTTATTGATAAAATTACATTGAATTTAAGAAATACAAGTATCAACTGTGTAAAAACAAAATGGTATTGAGGAATGGTTTGTATCGGTATTTATGTGTTGCTTATCATGTTGATAGTAATCCAAGGGATACATCATATGGTCCATGAATTAAGATGTAGGCAGGGTTGGGTTCGGTTTAGTTATGTGAAGTTCAGTTACGTAACTCCTCCTTCCTCAAGTTGGAAAACAATATCGAAGAGGTGTTTTCCAATGTTTTTGTAGGTGGTTCGTTGTGTAACGGTGATGGGTTGTTTTCCATTTCCTCACGAGGTTGATTGCTAGATGGTTTCATACGAAAATATAACTTTTTTATAGCAAGCCGTGTTGTTTTATTGGCTGTAACACATACAAAGATTAAAATAATCAGGAAAATTATTGTAAGAATGTAAGTCGGTTTTTCCCAAGGATGTTCCAAAATTTGTGGTGGTTGTAAGTATTTAACTGCTTCTTTTTGTAGTTTATAGATGTCGTCCATATTGATGCGGTCGAGATAAACGTGATGTGTTGTTGATCGTTTTGGAATGTTGGCGATTTTAATTTCTGGTAGAATAAACGGTCTTTCCTTTATTATCTGTTGGTCATTCTTGAATTGGAGGTCTTCTACTATAATTTTGCATTTTGGTGGAATTTTGATTAAGCTTGGTGTTTCAACTGTAATGAATCCATTGGTTGAACATGTTTTTTGTATTTTTAGCGGAGATTTTGCAGTCGGTATTAGCAGAACATGTCCATCATCGATTTGTTCGACTAGTAGGTTGTTTAAGTGGATAGGTGTAAGTTGACATCCGTGAATGGTAAAATTTCTCACTAATGAAACGATGCAATCTTCTCTTTGCATCAGTAGTTTGTTTTCACAAATGTGAACATCTTCAATGATCGGACATTCTATTTCTTCGTATTGATAATTATTGTTTGAATTGAGCATTAGGTATGGTTTTTGTGGTATGATTGTAAGGTTGTCTTTTGGAACGGGATATAAGTGGAAATATTCAAAAATTTCTATATAAAAAAATGGGCATGTGAATGGCAAAAATTATTTTATGTTCTGTGAAAAAAGCTTGAACTTCAGCTAGTTGGTAGTAAGAAAGTATATTTTTAAATTTTGCAATTCTGTTCGATCCGTACAATTTGGTTCAAGTTACAACAATAGTTTTTAATTCGGTTACTGAAATGATAGAATTATGTAGAAGTTTCATTTTAGCAAACATTAATGTATTTTCTAAATTATCTAAAAATGTTACTAAGTTTTGACTGTTAAGAATTATTTGATCTATTGTATTTTGAGCTCTAATGAAATGAGAGATATCATTAACGGTTTTTTGTAAATTGACTTGGAAATAATTCATTCTTCTTTCGATTAATTTTTGGTTTTTATAAAGTGTGGCGATCGTGTTATTATAATTGTCAATTAGCGTCTTAGTTAGAGACATTTGTAGCTGCATTTGTTTATTTATAGAATTCTGATTATTTGATAGGGTAGTTATGGCAGAGTGAAGTTCATCTTCGTCGTCTGAATCTAATGTCCCGAATAGAAATTTGGATGTTTTTCCAACAAAATTCATCAAACCTCTTTTGTTCCTGGCAAATGGTGTAAGATTGTTAAGTTTAGATTTGCTTTCGGTAATTAAAAAGTGAGCTTGAGATAGAAGATTGTTTAAAACGCTTTTATATGTGTTGTTAATACTTATTGTTTGAACATTGTTAATAGTTTTATTAATTGCATCGTAATATTTAATTGTGTTATGTAATAATTTAAGGAAGGGTGAAATTTCTACATAGTGTAGGAAGGTGTGTTTGGACTCAATTATCTTACTTTGTCCTAAATGAAAAGGTAAGATTGGTGAGTCGATTGAAGTGATTTCCACGTCACTCTGGGCTATCGTTGCTTGGACCAGGGCGCATAAAAGGATCATATTCATGGTGTTCATCATCCTGCAATAACAATTTATCAAAAATTTTCCTAGGTTTTTTTATTATTGATTTATGGTAGGTTCCTTTATTGGTTACTAATTTTTCATCTGTATTCTCAATTATTTTACTTTCGAAAAATTTTGGTTTAGCTTTATTTCGTTCTTTGGTTTTAATATATGCTGAGTTATTTGGTAGGTACGAAATGGGTTTTTCTCGATTTTCGTTCAGTTTTTCGATGATTTTTTCTTTTGTTATTGCATTTTTTGTTTTAATGTTATCGTACAACGTTTTTACTGTTTCTTTATGATTTTGAATATAATTAGAAATAATTTTTTCGTCAGATAATTCGTAAGGATTGCTGGAGTCTATATGCCCTTTTATGACTTGAAAAGGTGTATGCCCCGTGACAGAATGAATCGCGTTATTATAACCAATTATCGCATAATTCATTAACAAGCTTATATCTTCTTTTGGTTTATCTATCTTGAGACATCTGATTTCCTCAGCAATGGTAGAATGGAAACGTTCTACAGGTGAATTGCTGTTTGAGTTTTTCGACGTCGTATAATGGAGTTCTATTTTATGAAGTTGACAAAAATCTTCTAGACAATTGTTTTTAAATTCGCAACCGCGATCTACAGTGATTTTCATAGGCAATCCGTGAAGCGAAACAAAAGTTAAAAGATTGTCGATAATATTTATCGCATGCAGTGACTTTATGTGATATGCTTGGCCGTATCTTGAAAATGAATCCACTATTGTGAGGAACGATTGATTTAAGATTTTAAATGTGTCAGCATGAATATGTTCGAAAGGTTTACTGGCTGTTGGGGTAAGATTAAATTTTAAAACAGGTGGATTGCGGTCGTATTTTGCTATTTGACAAGTTTTACAGTTATTTACATAATTAATTATATCTTTTATCATATCCGGCCAATAGTGATTTTTACTGAGCGATGCTCTCATTTCATTAATACCTTTATGACACGTCTTACCTTCGTGGTAATATAATAATTTAGTATTTTGTTCTTCTGAAGTTACGATGTCTTGTAACATTTGGTTTGTTTGAATAAGTTTGAACGATGAATTTTTAAAGTACTTTTGAATTATATTAATAAATATTGGAATTACGTCAGGTGTTTTAAAATGTAATGCGTATTGTAGTTTTGGGTCAAAATAATCTTTAAGAGTTTTCGGTATATCTGTTTCTAGGTTATTGGTTGGTAGCGAAATTATTAATCGATTTTTATCAAAAAATTTTTGTTTTTCGAAACGTGGTTTTAAACTGTCTCTACTAATGCAAATTATAACTTGATTTTTATATTGATTTAATGGTTTTTCACTTATGGGTATCGTTAATATTGGGTTTTCTAATGCCGAGTGAACCGTTTCGTTATCTTCTAACTTATCATCTGGTGGTTTTATTTGTTCGTTAGAGATTATTTTTATTGTTGAAGGTGGTAGTGGTCTGTTGAGAAGTTCACGTAAAATGCTCGAATTTTGAGTTTTTAAACGATTTTCGTTCGCTTCTTCACTGTCGCCTACATTTACGATAAGAGATGCGTTATCTTCTTCCGTTGCATTAATTTCTATTCTTGAGAGAGCGTCGGCGTTTGTGTTATGTTTTCCTTTTTTATAAACAATTTTGTAATCGAATTCTTCTAGTTTTAATCTCCATCTCACGAGCCGCGAATTATTTGGCTCTTTAAGATTAAAAATGTATTCAAGCGGTTTGTGGTCAGTGACTATAATAAATTTCTGTCCAAATAGGTAAGGCCTGTAATGTTTTGTTCCCCAGATTATTGCTAGGAGTTCTTTTTCTATGGTACTGTAATTGCATTCCGCAGAGTTCAGTGTACGTGAGGCGTATGCAATCGGTAAATCGTTACCTACGGTTCCTTGACTTAAAATTGCTCCTATTGCAAAGTTAGAAGCATTCGTTGTAAGAACAAAGGGTTTGTCAAAATCTGGATATTGAAGAATTGGTTCGTTACATAAAATGTTTTTGCATATTTCGAATGTTTGTTGGAATTCTTCTGTGTGTTCTATTTTATTTCCTTTTTTTAAGCAATTTGTGAATGGTTTAGCAATTTTTGCAAATTTTTTTATAAATTTTCGATAGTATCCTAGTAATCCTAGAAATGATCTAACTTCCTTGGCTGTTTTTGGTATGGGAAATTTTTTTATAACTTCAATTTTCTTTGGGTTGGGTTTTATTCCTTCTGTGGTTACAATGTGACCTAAAAATTCTACCTCTTTTCGAAGAAACTCGGATTTGTCTAATTGTATTTTAAATTTCGATTCGCGTAATTTTTGAAAAACTAATTTTAAATTGGAAATGTGTTCTTGAAGTGACGTAGAAAAGACAATGATATCGTCTACGTATACGAAGCAAACCTTGCCTCTAATGCTGGGTTTCATAAAAGAGGTTTAAAATTCAAACTAGGATTATAATATTCAAACAATATAACAACAATGCATTTTAATTGTTGTAACTATGGTTATAATTTTAATCGTAGTTTAAATTTTAAGATACCTTTATGAAACCCACCATTAGACTGCTAAGTATATTATTCATAACCCTTTGAAAGGTCCTCGGTGCGTTTTTTAAGCCAAATGGCATTCTGACGAACTCATAATGTCCGTTTTCTACATTGAAAGCCGTTTTTGATATAGAAGATGGGTCCATTTCAATTTGATGGAATCCGGATGCTAGATCAATAGTACTGAAATATTGTGATTTACCTAGTTTATCTAAAATATCGGGAATGTTAGCAATTGGATGTCTATCATCAATTGTTTTTTGATTAATTTTTCTATAATCAATTACGATTCTCCATTTTTGTTCATTGCTAGCATCTAATTTCTTCGGTACGATCCAAATTGGCGAGCTCCAAGGACTTTCGGAAGGCCTAATTATACCGTCATTTAGCATTTGTGATATTTGCTTTTCAACTTCTGGTTTGTGAATAAATGGGTACCGATATGATTTTGCATGAACAGGTATTTCATCGACAGTGTCTATTTTATGTTTTATCTGATTAGTAAAAGTTAATTTGTTGTCATTTTTGTGAAAAATATCTGAGTATTCGCGACATAGTGATATGATTGAGTTTTTTTCTTCTAAATTGAGGTGATCTGTTCTAATTAATTTATCAATCGAATAATTTTTTTCTACTTTTGGTAGCAGAGCTTGTTCTTTTTGTGAATCAGGGAAGGGGCTAAATTTTATAGGTGTTTTTAAATCTATATTAATTCTTGAGTCAGTATTATTGTGAATTTCAATTAACGCGGAATAATTTCGGGAGGTCGTGAGAATTTCTGGAATATGTAGTCCTTGTAAATTTTGTTCTAATACAATTATATCTCCGTTAGAGTAATTTATGGGTATTTGAAGACGTAAAATTTCTTTTGAATCGACACTAAAAGTAAACGAATTATCATGGGGTTGTCTGTAGAAAAGACGAAGTTTCGTTGAATTATTATCCAAAAATTGATCGACTAAATTAATTCTAAAGTTCAATTTAATAAGAGCATTTATTCCTATAATTCCGTCAAAATAACTATGAAAGTCATACAAAAGAAATGTTATTTTCTCGTTAGAGTTGAACTCTGCAAACGCGGGAATGTCAGCTTTGTATCGAATTTCTTTTTCGCTGGTTACCGTTCTAATTTTTGCTGGATCGTGGTAAATGACATTTGGATAGTGTTTTTCGGCTGTCGATGGTCGAATTAAAGAAATACTTGATCCCGTGTCAATTAATAATTTAAGGGGTGGTTTTTGAATAATTATGTAAGGTAGCGTGTTGTTGTAGGTAATATTGTATATTTCCGTTTTTACGGTGGACTTTGATGCTGGCTGTTTATTTGAAAATCCTGATAAGTGGTAAAGTCAATTTGATTGTTAAGGTCAATTTGTTCTTCTTCGTAATTATCTTCGTCGTAATGATAGTAAGAGTTGTGGGGTAGATTACCGTTATCATGACAAATATTAAAAGTGTCATTATCTTCCACTTGAAATTGGTTTTCGTTATCTACATGATTTAGTTCTTCAGATATGAAGTTTTTGGGTCCAGAAGGTTGAAAATGATTATTAGAACGTTTAAAATTATTATTCTGATTGTTAAAATTATTATTCCTATGATTGAAATTATTGTTTTGCCGATAAAAATTATTATATTGATTTGCCGGTTTTCTTGTTGTAAAATTTTTTGATGTTGTCGACATGGGTTCGGGAACGTTTGTAGGTACTCTTCCCGTGGGTTTAAAAACGTTTCGCGGTGGTCCAAATGTTTGCAAATTTGTCGGAAATCGGTGTTGAATCGACCTCTCGATTGAACATTTATTGGTTGACTAGGAAAGCCGGAGTTAAAATTGGGTTGATTTATAAATGGTCGCGAATTAAAGAAATCATTGATTACTGGTTTATTAAATAATTCCGTTGGGTGCGAATAATTTTCTTGAGGAACTCTATAAAATGTGTTTTGATTAGATGATACATTTTGAAACATGTTTGGTACGTTTTGTGTATATTTGAAGTTTTCTTCTTCTGTTACGTATGTCATAGCACATTCTAGTGAATCTGGTCGTCGGAGTCTTACAATGCTTTGTAAATTTCCGGTTAAACCACGTATAAAAGTTTTTAAAGATAAGTCGTCGTATTGCCTTAGGTAAATTAATTTTGTTGCTTGAGGCATTTCGGCTATATTAATTGATTTTAATTTTGCGCTTAACTGACTGCGTACGACTTGAATTCTTTTTCCGAATTCTATTGGCGGTTCGCGTTTATGTGAACATAGGGTCATTAGATCTTGTTCTAAACATTCCAAATTTCTACGGTCACCAAAGTTTAATCGCAATGCTTCTTTTATTGATTTCCAGTTATCTAATTCATTTCGGTTACCGATCAAAATTTGAGCTCTGCCTGTTAACCGTCCGATTACAGCTCTTACTAAGTAGGAGTTAAATTGTACGTCATTTGTTGACTCGTAATTAGAAATTAAGTAATTACATGCAGATATAAATATTTCTAACGTATTTTGATTACCATCATAATATGGAATAGTGTCAACATAGAGTTTAAGTAACTCGTAGTTTGGTTCATGACGTTCTGAATTATTTCCAGTCATTTCTAATTTATTCTCAGGATTATTAGTAAGATTAATAAATTTATTGAAATCTTTCACCAGTTCGTCAATTGAGACGGTTTCTGTCATTTAATGTATTCAGAAAACAGTAAAATTTATTATTTTACAACTATTTTTGATAAATAAAAATAATTTTTTTTTTTTTTATACGTTAAATAATAAGAATTAATTAATTACTATTGTTCTCGTTTGAACAAAATGACGATTTTATCCTCAATAACCTATGTAGATTAGATTTAAGTGTTCTCGTACCTTACAGCTTTGTGAGCGGTATTGTAACCGAGTGCCGCTCGAAGAGCGGCACGAGATTGCAATACGGCTCACAATGCTGTATTGGCGATTATAAGACGACCGCACCACTTAGATCTCGCATCGAACTTGCAAGTTTCGACTGTGCACTTGTGGGAGTGTTATAATCGATTGAACTGTAAATTTGTAAATTATGTTTTCTTAAGCAAAAGTATAATTTAATTATAACCAATTGTTCGCGATTGAACAGCAAGATTGGTAAAAAAAAATTTGTTAAAACTAAAGTGATTTAATTAATAAATTGTTCTCGATTGAACATAAAATTAATAATTTTATTTTTCCTAAAACAAGAGTAACTTAACTAAAACTAATTGTTCTTGATTGAACAGTAATATTGGTATTTATTACTTTAGATTATTTTCTTACAGATTAAAGATTGACCAAGTGTATTTTTGATTACACAGATTGATTTAATTTTTAAGGGAAACGGAACAATGGAAATATTTTGGAAAATGCTCAACTCACCTGATTTCTCTAGTTGTCTTATGCGAATTTTGAAATTGTTTTTGAGTTGGAGCTGCGAGACTGCACGATGCGGTGTTCTCTTCAAATTTTGTCGTGGTGGTTCTTTTGTAGCACTTAAGGAATTAGAATTCCAAATCTTTGAAATTTGCACGATGCACTAATTTTTCAACGATTGCACTAACCGAATGACTGCGCCAGTTATGTTTTAAATAACATAGAAATTATTTGTTAATAAGTTTATTGATAAAATAACATTGAATTTACGAAATACAAGTATCAACTGTGTAAAAACAAAATGGTATTGAGGAATGGTTTGTATCGGTATTTATGTGTTGCTTATCATGTTGATAAGCTTAACAGTAATCCAAGGGATGCATCATATGGTCCATGAATTAAGATGTAGGCAGGGTTGGGCTCGGTTTAGTTATGTGAAGTTCAGTTACGTAACTTGCCAGCTTCAATTTTTTGTTGGCCTTGTCGTATTCATCTATAAATAATATTATAAATAATATAATATTATGTACTTAAATATATTATTTTTATTGTGATGTTTCGAGTTAACTTGTAATACAATAAAATTAATATAAATAAACGATAATATACTTACTGCTATCTATATTTTCCTTTTTAAGCCTATCGACCAAAAATTGGATGTTTTTATCTTTGACGTTGCGTTGGTACCATTTCCTAAAAATGCAATCATTTTTGGTACTTCGTTTTCCCAATTGTCTAAAAGTCCATATCAATCTAAAAATTAGAAAATCTATATAGTTGTAGAAGAATTGCTTTGTGTTTATATAAAATTACCAGCCTAAAACCTGATGGTTGTTTATAGAATGGCCATTTTTCCAAAATGGCAGATGTCGAATCAGCTTGATTTATTTCGTCTAATCTGAATCTCGAACAGGCTTTCCAGCAGTGATGAAATTCTGCAGAAGACAAATTGTCGAATTTTAATGATCACATTATTGCCTCCGCATTTTCTTCTGGTACTAAAACAATTCACAGATAAAAATTTAAGTAATTTAGAATTTCTTTTCATCGATTTATTGGGATTTGAATAGAAATATAATAAGTAGATATATAGTATATTTTTACCAAACTGCAGTTTCATTCGAGCCTACCTGTCAGTCTGCTTTTTGGGTTTGGGTTCGGCAAGGTGGTCCGCAACTTGTTTCTTAAATGCTACTTTTAAATTACGCCATTTATTAGGTCGGCTGAAAAGTTCGTATCGTTTCTAAGAGAGGGCGTCACTAGAATTTTTTTCATATGATTTTCAGTGAGAACTAACCTTCAAATGATACGTGTCAAAATTTGATAGCGATCTGTCAATTGGTTTGTGAGTTATAGCATTTTGAGTAAAGCAACTTTCGTTATTGGAAAAAAAATGGATAAAAAGGAATTTCGTATGTTAAAGAAACATTGTTTTTTTAAGGGGAAAAAATAGTGCTGGAACAAAAACTTGGCTAGATAAGTGTTACTCGGACTCTGTTCCAGCGAAAGCAACCATTCGTAAGTGGTTTGCTAAATTCCGTACAGGCCATTATGAGCCTTGATGATGATGAGCGCAGTAGACGTCCAAAAGAGGCTATTACAGACGAAAACATCCAAAAAATAAACCAAATAATTTTGGATAAGCGCAAATTGAAGTTGATCGAGATAACTGAGACTCTAAAGATATCAAAGGAACGTGTTGCACATATCGTGCATTAATATTAAGATTGCGAAAGCTTTGTGCAAAGTGGGTGCCGCGTGAGCTCAATCTCAAACAAAAACAACAACGTGTTGATGATTTGGAGCATGTTTGGAGCTGTTCAACCGCAATAAGACCAAATTTTTGCGTCGATATGTGACAATGGATGAAACATGACTCCATCACCACACTCCAGAGTCCAATCGGCAGTCAGTTGAGTGAACTGCAGCGACAAACCCAATCCAAAGCCAGGAAATACACAACAGTCGGCTGGCAAGGTTATGGCGTCTGTATTTTGGAATGCGCATGGTATATTATTTATCGATTATCTTGAAAAGAGGAAAACAATTGATAGCGACTATTATACAGCATTGTTGAAGCGTTCGAAAGATGAAATTGTTAAAAAACGACCACATTTGAAGAAATAAAAATTTTGTTTCAGCAAGACAATGCACCGTGTCACAAATCGATAAAAACGATGGTCAAATTTAGCGAATTGGGTAATGAATTGCTTCCCTACCCAGAGTATTCTCCAAATTTAGCCCCCAGCGACTATTTCCTGTTTGGAGACATCAAGAGAATGCTCGCTGGAAAGCAATTTAGAAGGAAAGAAGCCTATTTTAAGGATAAAGACTAATCGTGCTACAAAAATGGTATCGAAAAGTTGGAAGATTGCTATAATCGGTGTGTTGCCTTCGAAGGCAACTGTGTTGAATAATTAAATTGAATTTTGCCAAAAAAATGATTTTTTCTGTAAAACGATACGAACTTTTCAGCCGAACTGTTATTATACAGCTTTCCCCTTTTGTTGGTCCGGTAATATTCCTACAAGTATTAAAAGTTAATATAAGTTTTACCAAAATTATTTTGAGTAAATTTATTACCAATTTTTCTTTGCTCTTCAAATTTCGAAATTTTTTTGTATGTTTAATATATTTATATTTAAAATTTGGGAGAGCATGATGTTACTCTCGCTTCCTGATGGATCAGATCGAGTTGTTTGGGTGTAAGGAGAATATCTTGAACTACTTCGTGAACTAGGACGACTCGAATCAGGAGTAGATGAGGCAGATCCAATATTAGTTGATATTTTGTGATTGTCAGCATAGTCGAGCCGTTATTGTCAAGTGGAATACCCATTAGTTGGCGCCACTCTTCCAAATTCTGTTCAAACAGTATTTGTGTTCCCATGTCGAATTTATGAAGGAGCCTTTCAATGTGTGGTCTCTTTATAACGCGTAGAACATCAATGAACACTTTTTCACCTTAAAATGGTTAAATTTTTGTTTCGGATTTAATAAGTCATATAAAACACCAAACACCTTGTAGGTAAAGGCATACCATACAAATGTTGGAACCTAAGAAATAATAGCATACCTATTAAATGATCGAGTAAGTGCTCCTGCTCCCAATTGTAAAGTAAGGATTGTAGCTCTTCAGCATTGGAATTATTAGTTGAAGTATGTGAACAAGAAGATATACTATCTTGAATTTGCTTAGAATTTTCAAAGGATGTTTTAGCCTTATTAGAAATTCTTGGAATATTTCCTGAGGTACTATCTTGATTCTTTTGATTAGTAACCAATTTTGGAGTTTCACTTGAAACCTCCTTGCATTGATCCTTGCAAAAGGATCTAAAGTACTATCTTCTTCAAAGCTGATGCTTTGATGCTGAGCTTCAAGCTCATTATTGGAAAATTGCATGGCGTGGCGTGTTGACACAAAATTTGACCATATAATACAAGGGCACGATTATTATTTATTTAAAAATGTAGTCTTAAATAATTTTAAAGTATTCTTTTGCTCTTAACATTGTTTTTCCTACCGCTGTTGTTATTAAAGTAATTGGTGGACCAAGTATATCAGAGACACTAATAATTGAAAATGATTCTAAACTAGACATATTAACTTGGTACGCGTTGAAATGTTGATCGTATTCGATACCTTTTAATTTTTGGTAAAAAAATAGTATTTCCTGATTTTGAAGCCGAATGATTTGTAAAATAATATAAAAGTCAATATTGTCATTAAATACCGACACATACTGTCCATTAATATACTCGACTCCTTTGTAAGTTAATTGGGAAAAAAATTGCAGAAGCTCTTCTTTGACATTGAGTTTTTGACAAATTATATTCGCGTAATTGCTTTTACATTCATATCTTAAACTTAAATCAAGTGAATTTTTAGGTTTTATTAATTTGTACGCAAATTTAAGTTCACTTTTTTTGGAAAGAGTAAGACAAATATTCTTTCGAGAAGTAATACAGTGGGAATAAATTTTGAACTGTCTATGGTTTGACTCGTATTTGAAACACCAGAAGTTTCTTAATGGACCTGACTGACGTATAATTGTAGGATAATGAATCAAATTATGATATTTTGGTTTCAAAGTATCGTTAAAAAGGTGTACAAAATCTTCATTGTGTTTTCTAATTTTAATTTCCAAGAGATTAAGGGATGTCTCATCACTTTGAAAGCATAGCAGAATGTCGACAATTTCTACAAAATTAATAATAAATTTCCATACTGAATCATCGGCAAGTATAAGGTCACCGATCATAAGTGTAAAATATAGGGTAAAAGTCATCATTTGTCTAGCAGACATTTTAATTTTTTTCTTCTGTAAATGTTTTAATTCTATAACACCGTTATATATATTTTCAATTTCTGTTGAACCGTATTCAAAACTATTTTTTCTCAAGTTTAAAGTATTCAAATCAAAATATTTCATTTCTTGAGTAAAATAGATCAACGCGTGGCAAAAATTATAATGGCACACTCCTTCGAATATGTCATGCATAATTTCTACATAATAATTAGTAACCACATGAAATGATGGAATTTCATTCAATAAGCATTTACCTTTGATTCCACTTAACTCTGGGGGAAGTTGTAAATCATTTGTATAATTTGTAACTGTTCTCATTGCAGCACTATATTCAGTGGATTGCGTATGAGTTATAATTTTACTGGCTTTGCATAATCTACAGAAAAAGTTACTTGAAAATGATTTATTAAAATTCAAAAACAAGTTTAACCCTAAGTTGTCACCTATCACTAGTGCCATAATAAAGTGAACTTGCAAAGTTTGGTTACCATCAGTTTTAATTGAAACTCCAATTTCTTCCAAATATTTGAGTTCTTCAACTAAAGATTCAAAACATTTTTCATTTCCGAATGTTTTTATATCCCTGCATTTTATAACTGCTGCTAGAAATATATTTTCTAATTTTGAATTTTCTATTGGAAAACAAGGAAATGAATAATATACATTGCAAATTGAATGAACTCCTGCATGGGATCCAAGTGGATTATTAATTTCAAAATCGTCTATATTACTACGAAGCTCTTAATCTCATGTTGGGCGCCAAAATAAATTTTGATTTTTAAACAATTAATAACGTTCTCAATTAAAAAAAAAGGTATTTGGTATGCGATAGATGTATTTTAATAAAATTTATGAATATTTTACGAAAATACTTGAACAATTTAACAATGATAACGTGTTGTGTGAGTAGGTGAATAATGTGTGTACTTAAACCTAAATTTCTAACTACACAATCAACAATAAACAACACAACGGAAAATAATAAATATAAAATTGTCTGGGTATTCAAAAAGGTAGATAAATTGATTACGACCTTAACTGGTTCTTCTAACTTTGTGGCAAAAAGGGATGAGACCACTCTCAAATACACCTCTCCTTATTTTCTTTCCCAGCATGTGCCACTACCACGCCTGGCGCAACTCTTGCTCGAACTTTAATTAATTTATATGCTACGAACTCCCCGAAACTTGGACGCGTTGATGATAATGAGTAGTACCTCCTTAAATTATCGACCGGCTCGTTTGATGGATATTTCCGACTTTATATATCGACCGGCTCTTTTGGTAGGTATTTTTGACTCTCAATATCGACCGTCTCGTTTGGTGGGTATTTTTGACTGCTCTCCATACGCTTTGTTATTCCATTCCTTTCCATGGAAATGGACCAGTTTTTCACTCGTATTAATTTTTTTTTTAAACTTCCTTGATTGTACACTTTTTAATGTTTATACTCAGCAAAAAGAAAAACAGGAACTAAATTTAATTACAAAAAACCTAAAATTAGGTTATCGTTGGTAAAGTTTTTTTTTCCACATCCAGGACCCTCTGCACAAATCTCAGGATCGTGGAGTTCCCTCTCACCGAGAAACTTCCTCTTGATCCCGGGTATCATCGCAATATATATGAAATATGGAATTAAAGTTTTGTTTGAATAAAGTTGTACTTTATCTTTCCACAATTTACCTTGAATAAAGTTTGTAAACCGAGCGGAACTTTTGAGCACATCCATATAATTTACCATATTTTTTAGTAAATTATCTAATTCGAAAATTTTTCTAAACTGAAATTGAAGAGGCATTAGAGTACCGTTAATTTTTTTTTCGTCATATACAAAATTTCCTGCACGATAAATTGCAACAATTTCGTAACTCAAAGTAAATTGCATTATCTCTCCAGCCAAATCTTTATCTCTCAACCATTTCTGTAATAAGTAGTCTGTATTAAAAGATTCGAAGGGATTTCTAAAAGCTGACACTATACTACAAATAATATTATAAACAGCAGTATTCCCTTGAAGGTAACAGTAACCAAATTCCAGAAAAGTATCTAGCAATGGTGTAACAATATATTCCCTTATAGAAGTCTGAATATCAGATAAATCCTTTTTTGAAAAATTACTTTTGTTATGGAGGGAAAGAACGAATAACAACATAAAATTACTAATTTTGTCTTTAAACTTTTGAATTTCAAAAATCGGTTTTGGTAATGGACTAGTATTAGTGGGCCGTATATCGATGTACTCATCGTGGAGTTCCTGCGAAAAAGATGGTTGAATTGAAGAAATGTTAGTTCCCACAGGTATGATATTTGAAGGTGTCAATTCTTCAATAATAGATTCATTGCATTGCAAAAATAGATTTTCATTAACCTTATTGTTGATATGATGACGATTTACATGCCTTTTAAAACTATTCAAATTTTGAATTTGTATTTAAATCATGATTTCTTTTAAAATGTAAAATGATTACTTTCAAAGTACGAAAATTTTTTTTACATAAAAAGCACTGCATAATTTAAACGCAAATGGTTTTTTTACAAGATTTACAATTTACATCCAAAATTCAGAGACGTCAAACTAACAATTTTCGGAATTCAATCTGGAATAAAATATATTTTTTAATGCCTTAAGGTGCTAGATCAATAGGAGCTGAGCTAGTGTCCAGTTCAATTCAAAAACCAATTATCGTGGTGAGTTGAAATTTTCATAACATACGAAAAATATGATATTACTTAACATCTCGTAAAAAAAAAGTTCTCAAATTTTCAATAACATACACTTTAGTTATAAATATAAAATGGGACGTGTAAATCAAAATCTACCATACTGATTAACTGAACACAGGGTGGCCACCAGATAAAAACAAAATTTATTTATGAATTTATGACAATTGAATCTAAAATTTATGACAAATTTATGACATTTTTTGTCTTAAATTGCCACATCTACGCTGATTTAAATTATTTAAAACCTCGGACAAATAAAATAAGAAAACATAAAATAAATATTTATTTAAAATTATGTTATTAAATAAAATTCAATACAATAAAAAAATATAAACAAAACGGAACTTATAATATTTATCACATTTAATTTTACAGTCTAAATATGTTTGCCTTTTTTTTTTAATTTGGTCTGTTAATGACTTTTGTAAATCAGTAATGCTCAATTGTAATTGGGTATTTTTTTCCATCCCCATTTCAATCATAGCTTGAGCTTCAGCTATGTTTTCTTTTTTTATCTGCTTCTTTTCCATTTCCTTTTGAAGCATTTCATTGCCACATTTTATTAAATTGTTTGCTATAGATTTTGCTCGTTCCTTTTCTAAAATTTTGTTATTTATTTCCTCCATTAGGTCCTCATGTTTCCTTTTCTTTTCTATTCGTTCGTCAGCTTTTTCTTTCTGTTCCTCAGCTTTTCTTTTAGCTTCTTCTTGAAAAATTTTCTGCTGCTCTTGCGCATTCAAATACGATTTGTACTTCTGGCTGGAGTTAGCACAGAAGTCTAATAGTGTACGTGTAATTGGTAGATTTTCGATTTCTTCGACAGATTTAACTCGATCTTTTATTACACGTAGCGCAGTTAAAGTTTCCAGATCTAAATTTTGCCTATTTTCTAGCATGAGTTTATTAATACTGAATCCTCTTTCAGGATTGGAATTGCCATGGCTGAAAGAAAGTAATACCTTTATAAGTAAGCATAATAGGATATACTTGGGTTTGCCCTCTACATCTTTAATTAAACAAACTTTCTCCCAATGCACTTCTATGTTTTCACAATCAATTTCATTCTCCGTATTGCTAAACTCTGTTTGATATTTTAGCCATTGAATTTTAATTTTTTCCACTAACAAATCTGCAGTTAAAACATTATCCTCGCATTCAAAATAACTGCACAAATTTTTGTTTAAAACGCCACAAACAATTGTGGCCAATCGAATTATGGCATGTAAACTTTCGGACATTTGTCTTTTAGCTGGGTGGAGGTATTGCAAATCTCTTAATATTTTTGATTCAACCGGCAGTTTCTTTATTAGTAAATATCGAATAAATGACACATAACATTTTTTATATTGACAGCGAATTTCCAGTTGCTCTCGATCAGATATGTTGTTTTTCAAAATAATTTTTTTTGTTGAAGTTCCTATATCTACTTCACTTAGATCTACTTCTGCTGTTGAACTTTGAAAAATAGATATTAATTGTTGCAAGTTATTACCTTTTAACTTGTCTCGTTTTAAAAATTTTGACATTATATCAAAAAATAATTCTTCGTAGGACATATACAAAAGATAAATTAAAGGTTTGTTAGATTGGAAGCTTAATAAAAAAAATTCCACACAAGTGGCAAAATTTATAACAAAATGAATGTGGACAAGAGATGATGAGTTTTTTAAAACTTTAACGATTCTTTGGTAGCGTCCAGTTTTTTCAATAGTATATTTGAATGTCTTCTCCTTCGGTAGTTTCCTTATAAAATATTCTTTTAGATTCTCCCACTGCTCTGATATTCTAATTAATACTTTTTTCAGGCTCAACCATCTCGAGGGAACATGACGTAACAAATTCTTTACCTCGCAGTTGGTTACTTCTTCACATAATCCAAAGTCCTCTCGTCGAGCGGCACTGTATTTAAAAAATGCGTGGCAATCTGTTACGAATTCATCGAAGTCAAATTTTACCTCGGAAAATCCTTTTAAAAAAGCTGTATGTACTTGATGTAAACCACAAGTACCAATATCAACGATTTTTTTATTATTATGCTCCTGAGTCAGTTCATCTTTTAGTTTTTTTAAAAATGATAAATTAACATTTGGTCCATCCATACCTATTTGAATTAATAATTGTACATCAAGAGACATTTTTTTAAGAAATTCAAAAAGATGATGCTTCAAAGATGTAGAATCACAATGACCTAATGATAATGAACTTAAATAATAATTCACAACTTGTTTTTTGCTCTTGCTGTAGTATTGTACATAACCATCATATTGTTTCTTAACCTGATTTGTCGTGGTTTCATCAAATAAAAATACAAATGGGGTATTTTTGTAATCTTCCATAGTAACTTCTCTGAAATATGGAGCTATGCCGAATCGAATTAAATATTGAATTTTTGTTTTTCCAAGTTTGTAGTTTTGAGCAATACTAGAATCAGGGAACATTTCTTGAAAAAGTTTTGTATTTTGTTCATTACTGCGAAAAGAGTAATTGCTAAATACGCATTTAATTGCCCACAGTATTTCCGCTTTTAATACTTTTTCCTCCGGTGTGATAATAAATTTACCTCTTTGGAGGATTACATTACCAGTAGCAATATCTTGCTTAAAGATTGTCTGGCCTAAAATAGATTTATTAAGTACATATTTTTATACCTACATCTAAAAAAAGTTTAACTAACCTGAAGTACTCTTCTCATTTTGCTTGTGCTTTTCACTATTTGAGTGACTTTTAATTTGGCTTATACCACTTCCATCGATTCGAAAAGTTTTAGAGCAAATTTTACAATATGCACTAAATTCATCTTTATTAGGATTTGGCGCTATCCATGAATAGGAACTCTGCCAAGAAGAATTATATTTTGTTCGTCGGCCAGACATGACGCAGTTTAAGTTTTCACTAAGTTTTCACTATTTTATTATAATATAATAAATACGATGTCTCTAGTAGAACACTGAACACAAACTAACCATGACAAATTCTTCAAAAGTATACTAGATAATTAAGAAAGACCTAGCAAATTTTAGTTAAGGATAATAGAAATATGGTTACTTAACCTTTATGTGACTGAGAAATAAAACACCTTCTAATGACGGCATGGGTACCGGGGTACCTTAACATATTCATTAACATATTCAATTCTGCGCCTAAGCAGAATTTATATCTATGATAGTGGTAATACGATATTTTTTAATTGTGCTTTATGTCTAACAAGGTTTCCTAGTAGACCTAACTGATTTTTGTAGTTAAAAATTACAAATGTTTTAATTAAAATTATAATATCAACAAGGATGTCTCATAATGTGTCTGGACCAAGTCACGGTTCTTTTCGAAAACCGAGATTGCGGAAAACGAGGTAAGATAAATAATTATTGTAATTACAAATTGTTTAAGTGATTTAATATGTACGCAATTACTCGCTAAAGAAATTCCTATTGTTTAGTTTACAATAATTAGCTATGAAATTTTTCTATTTCTTAAATTTCAACAATTAAATAGTCATAACGATAAATGTTCAATTTTCAAATATAAATAACTTTTATAATTTTTAACACACGTAATCAAAAGCATACTAAATAGTTGATAAATAATTGCCTTAGAAATAATAATTACTAAACGCTGCAAATTCTTCTTGAGGTAAAGAATAATTTATGTAGGTGTAAAAATAAGAAATTGGCAAATTACTAAACACTGTAAATTTTTTATTAGATCAAGAATAATTATGATTGTGATTTTATTGTTATCTCAGCAATATTAATAATTATTATATAAAAAAATTTTGGAAAAATATCTAGTATATCTAGTATCAATCGAAGTTTGAATGACTACCTCTGCTGTAGTAACCGAAAGGCTTACTTCATTTTAACATAAAAGAGATTAGCTTTCATTTATTACCATATTGTTACCAATGTAAATTGAACAATTGCAAATTGGTAACAAAGCAAATTGGTAACTTGGAGTGTCCGAGTTCTTTTGCAAGTCATTGTATATTTTTTTAGAAAAACAATAATAATAGTAATCCAAACACACTAATAAAATTTCTGTACCGTTTATAGTTCATATTTTCACAGACTGACATCAGAAGAATTGATTGCAGCAGCAGAAGCAGTATCTGAAGAAGAGCCATTTGTGGCTTCTGATGAAGACGAGTATGTTCCGGACTCAACAGATATGGAATTCGAGGGATCTGATGCAGAACAAGAGTCGGTGATCGAAGAAGAAGAATATGAAAGTGCAAACACACGGTAGTTCTATAAAATTTAGCGATAAATTTTAAAAATAGGCATTAACTAACAGTGTTCAAAATATGTAATGAAAAGAACATAATAAAAATTAAAATTCATTTTGGGCTGTTTTTATAAAAATAATTTTACTTATGTATATAATAAATTTTAATAAATATAATAACTAAATTTCTTTAAATTACAAATCTACCGCTTTTAATTATGTGAACCCTTGAAAATAAAGCTATTTATGACTGCTGATAAATTTTCAGGTAATTTTTATGAATGGACCAAATGTTCGCACAGTTTTGAGTAGTAAAGTCTCCTTACTAGGAAAAACCTAGCTAATTTTTGTGGATTATGCCAAGTTTTCTTTGTGGGTTTCTTTACCAGCTATCATATTGATAACAATAATGCACGGCTTGTATTTATATTTATTTATTACTTTATTTGCTTTTAATTCCTGATTTTAAAAAATAATTTCTTTTTAAGTTGGAATTTAATTAAAAATTTATGATATTTTAGGACAAATGTTAAAATTTATGACATATTACGACATTTTATGACATTTTCCAAAATTTATGACTTTTTATGAATTTATGACAAGTGGCCACCCTGTGAACAAAAAAAAAAGATTATTTTTCTTGGTTTGGTTTGGAAACTTGACACTAGCATTCAAGCAATCTGCATGAAATTTGTAATTGGTGCCATTGCATTAACCAATCAGAAGAAAACGTGCAGTTCAAGCATTTTCAAAAAGTGGTCACCACTCAATGTTGACGCAAAGACGCAAACCATATGTTAGAACTCGATGTTGGCGGCATTTTCAAATGCAGTGTCGATCCGCAACTGTATACTAATAAATACAGGATGCTAAAAAACAATGAGTGTTGACAGTGATTCTAATGATGTCACTCACAATGTAAATGTTAGATCTGTTGTATTATAGTTTGGTTTTATATTAACCGTAATAAATTACCACTGCGCATCTTTAAGCTAATAGGTTACGGGCCCAGTTAGCGACGAAAGTAAAAAGAAATAATTAAAGTTTGTCTGAAATACGTGCGTGTCATAAAATTTATTTTTCGCTGAAACCAGTCAGAACGATAGTACGACGATATGGGAACTATAACCAGAATAGAAGCGTTAAATAAAGAGAATTACGACACATGGAAAATTCAGATGGAAGCAGTCCTGGTAAGAAGCGATTTATGGTTATACGCTAACGGAAACATTGGAAAGCCAACAGTAATCGAAGGTGAAAATGACTCAAAAACGGAACTCCAAAAATGGTTGAAAGCCGATGGCAAAGCAAAGGCTGAAATAATTCTGTCAATTAACCCGATAGAATTAAAACAAGTCAAGGGGTGTACCACCTCGAACGAAGTCTGGGTCAAGTTAGAAAATATCTATCAATCGAAAGGACCAGCAAGGAAGGCCACATTATTGAAACAATTAATGTTACAACGAATGGAAGAAGGTAATGACGTACGAACACACATGAACAATTTCTTCGACGCAGTGGATAAATTGGAAGACATGGAAGTGAAAATAAACGCCGATTTACTAGCCATCATGTTGCTATACAGCTTGCCTCCGAGTTTAGAAAATTTTCGATGTGCGATCGAATCTAGGGACGAACTACCCACTCCGGAAGTATTGCGAATTAAGATCACAGAAGAATGTGATGCCCGAAAGAATGAAACCCGCGATGTCGAACAGAACGCTATGTATGTGTACAAGAATTCGAAACAGATGCGTTAAAAGAATGTGAATTCAAACAAGACGGTGGATAGTTCTTTTAATTATCGTTGCCATAAGTGCAGAAAATTTGGGCACAAGGCAGCTGACTGCAGAAGTAAGAAAAATAACAATGGAACGTTACTTGCTTCAGAAGCACGTCAAATCGGATCAAACAGTTTACCATCAACCTGGTGCTTGGATAGTGGTGCAACAGCACACATGTGCATGAATGCAAACAATTTCACAAAAATTGACACATCCAAACATGAAAACTTAAATTTAGCAAACAGTGCATCGACGGAAATATTGGGTCAAGGTAACGTAATGTTAACTACAAAAGTGCGTGGTAAAGTTAAAAATATAACTCTAGGTAACGCTCTACATGTACCAGACTTACGCACGAACTTAATATCGGTGAGCAAGATAACAAGCAAGGGCTACGAAGTGTTGTTCAAAAAACACAAAGCGCTAGTTACTCGTCCCGATGGAACTGTTATAATAGTTGCTGATCGCGCCGGTGATTTGTATTACGCTCGGACAAAAAACCGTGTGGAAAACGCTGCAAATAAGATAGAACGTAATAATATCTTATCGAAAACATCGTTAGAAAGTGCAATGTCATGGCACCGTCGCATGGGACACTTAAATTTTAAAGATCTTTTAGAAAGTGCTAAACGGGGTACGATTAAAGGAATGAACATTAATTTTAATTTAAAAGACGATAACCTCGAATGTAGTGAATGTTTTAAGGGAAAAATGACGAGAAACGCCTTTCCGAAAAAGTCGGAACGGAAAAGCGATCTTCTCGAAATAATACACACGGATGTATGTGGACCTATGAGGATCGAATCAAAAGGAAAGTCAAGGTATTATGTTGAATTTATAGACGATAATTCTAGATGGTGCGAGGTTCGATTTTTAAAATCAAAGAGTGATGTTCTCGCAGTAACGAAGCAGTACATCAATATGGTGGAAAAACAAAAAGGAAAATCGGTGAAGTGCATTCAGTCCGACAATGGCACGGAGTATACAAACAATGAATTTGAAAAATTGTTGAAAGACCGTGGAATCATTAGACGATTGACTGTTCCGTATAATCCAGAACAAAATGGAATTGCAGAGAGGAAAAACCGTACTCTTGTTAGCACAGCTCGTTGCTTATTAATGCAATCCAATTTACCTTCATCTTTTTGGGCAGAGGCAGTTAACACTGCAAATTACATTCGTAATCGTTGTCCGACGAAGAGCCTGAATGGGAAAACCCCGTACGAAATCTGGAATGGGAAGCCTCCCGACGTCAGCAATTTTAAAGAATTTGGTAATAAAGTTTATTGCTTGAACAAAGAGCCAAAAAAGGGAAAATTTGACTCTAGATCGAAGGAAGGCATATTTCTGGGTTATTCGGAAGAATCCAAAGGCTATAGGGTATGGTTAACTAAGCAAAGGAGAGTAGAAGTGACACGAGATGTTAAATTTTTGGAAAGTAACAATACTGACAAACAAGAATTTGGAAAATCTCTCCTGGAAGCCGAAGATGTAAACGAAATTGTTCAAGAGTTCGAAACCGAACCCGTAGTTGAAATCATTCAAGAAGTCGCAACCAATGATGTGGATGAAATCATTCAAAAAGTCGCAACCGAAGAAGTGGATGAAATCATTGAAGAAGTCGAAGCCGAAGATATAGATGGAACAATGCAAGAAGTTGAAGCCGAAGACATAGATGGAACCAACCATGACGTTGAAGCCGAAACTATAGGTGAAGAAGAAATCACCACCCATCGAAGACATGAATCACGTAGTCGCGGTAGACCTTCAATAATGAGGACTGGTTGCAGGGGAAGACCGAAAAAGGTGTACAAAACGATTAATCCTGAAGCAAATCAAATCCAGACAGAAATTCAAAAAGCATTCATTTCAGAAGTTACGATGAAGCAAGCAATTACTGGACCTGATTCTTCAGATTGGTACAAAGCAATGGCGAGCGAAATGACATCAATTATAAAAAATGACACATGGTTATTGGTGGATCGTCCTACCAACCAAAACGTAGTAGGTAGTCGAATGGTTTTAAGGAACAAATACAAAGCCGACGGTACTCTAGAACGAAGAAAAGCTCGACTTGTAGCACAAGGTTTTAGCCAACAACCAGGAATACATTTCAATCAAACATTTGCTCCTGTTGCTCGACTCAGCTCAATGAGATTAGTAGTTGCTCTAGCAGTTCAACATAGTATGAAGATACATCAAATCGATGTGGCTTGCGCCTACCTAAATGGCGAAATAGAAGAAACAATATACATGGAATTACCAAAACAAGCATCAGAAATTATTAGAATTATTTCTCACCAAGACAATCCTACTATTGTTAAGAAGGCAGAAGAAATGTTAAAAGCTATGCAAGACGGAAACAAAGTATGTCTACTTAAGAAGGCTCTATATGGTCTCCGTCAAGCTGGAAGAAGCTGGTACCATAAGCTTGATAAATTCTTGCGCAAGATAGGTGCCAAACCCACCAATGCTGATCCATGCTTGTATCGTATTGGTGGAGGGGAAGATGTTGTACTAGTATTGGTATATGTGGATGATATTTTAATAGCTTCGAAGGATTCCAAAGCAATCCACAATCTGAAGAAAATGTTCTCGGATGAATTTGAAATAAAGGATATGGGTGATGCTAGTTATTGTCTTGGAATCGAGTTTTCTCGAAATAGAAATAACATAGGTTTGCATCAGCAAGGGTACGTAATTGATTTATTAAATCGTTATGGAATGATCGACTCAAATCCAGTGAGCACGCCGATGGATCCGAATGTGAAGCTACTAAAATTAACAGAACCTGCAACAAGTGAGGAAGAAAAATTGCCTTATAGGGAATTAGTTGGTGCCCTAACGTACTTGGCCGTAGCTACTCGACCCGACATTAGCCACGCGGTAAGTTGTTTAGGTCAATTTAACAACTGTTACAGAAAGTTACACTGGAATGCAGCGAAACGTGTCCTACGTTACCTGAAGGGTACTACTGGTTTAGGAATTTTATATAAGCCGGATAATCAAGGTCTTAGAGGATACGTGGATGCCGATTGGGGAAATTGTCCAATCGACAGGCGCTCTTACACTGGATACACATTTATAATTTCAGGTGGTCCAATTTCATGGGAATCAAAGAAGCAGAAAACTGTGGCTCTTTCGTCTACCGAAGCCGAATACATGGGAATGACAGAGGTAGCAAAAGAATCCATATACCTGCATAAATTTATGAAAGAACTTGAATATGAAAATTTACCGAATATTAGGATATTTACTGATAGTATGAGCGCATTAAAGTTGACTGAGAACCCTATGTTCCACGCTCGAAGTAAACATATCGACATAAGATATCATTTCATACGTGAAACAATTAACAGTGAATTATTAAAGTTATTACACGTGAGGACTGAAGAAATGATTGCGGACGTATTAACGAAAGCTTTAAATAGACAGAAACATACATCTTGCGTTGAGATGATGGGTCTTGGATTAGCAGCAAGTTTTGGTCGGTCGCGTCTCGAGGGGAAGTGTTAGAACTCGATGTTGGCGGCATTTTCAAATGCAGTGTCGATCCGCAACTGTATACTAATAAATACAGGATGCTAAAAAACAATGAGTGTTGACAGTGATTCTAATGATGTCACTCACAATGTAAATGTTAGATCTGTTGTATTATAGTTTGGTTTTATATTAACCGTAATAAATTACCACTGCGCATCTTTAAGCTAATACCATATTCATTATTGTATTGAGGTACAATATAAAGCGGTCATTTAAGCCTACCGCTTAGAGATAGGTACTTAATTTATAAGCTGTTATCTACCTGCTTCTAATGCTGTACCTATCTAATTTTGTGTAAATTCCATTGCAATATTATACCTGTTTGAAAAGGTATGCATCTTGAATAAAATAAAATATCTAAAGCAACTAGTGACATCTTCAAATTTTCATGAACTATTCCTTTTGATCTAGGACCTTAAAATATTTTTTTCACTACTTCTATGAAATACAGGTCGTCGGCTCATATCACCTCTTAATTATACATAACATACATCCGGTGCAAAATTGACTTTTGTTCAAGATTGTAAATGTTGTTTATGCAAGACAATTATGTAGACTTTTGCTTAGTAGTAAATTAAATATAATGTGTTGGTATATTTTCTAGACGTCGACACAGTAGTTCAAAAAAATTACATAAAAAATGTACAAATAAAATGATACCTCTCCATGTAAATTTTATTATATTAATCAATCAACGCTATAATGTAGAATGTATAATTATAACATCAAAATTCGGCATCTACAATTTTACTAAAATTGAGATAATACTAGATGGTTTTTAAACCGGCTGCGGCTGTTCATTTCAAAAGGATCAAGTCGAAATAACTTCTATTTTTTTTTAAGTTTAATTACGATAAAAAAATAAAGTACAAAAATATTTGGGGAGCGATTTAAGAATAATTTGCACTTAATTCATATTAATGAATCAAATTGAGGTTTCCTTTAAAATTAATCCTGAAAGAAAGGAGATGTATAGAAGCCTTAGAACTGCGGTCATCCGAGTTCCACATTGTTAAAAGTTCAAGTTCTTGCAATACAAATGTTTGTTGAAGATTTCATAATTTTTATTAAAAAGAAACAAACAATTGAAGGGCTTATTGCAATAAAGTGATAAGCCACATTTCATGGTTTTTGAGATTTTAAGCTCAACTGGTTGTGAAATATAATGACTAGCCACTACCGAAATATTATTATAATAATATATACGGAAATATTATTAAAATATTATTGAAATATTTATTTATATGGCTTGGTATTATACTTCACAACCTTTAGCGCTTGATATCTCAATAACCATGAAATGTGGCTTATCACTATATTGCAATAAGCCCTTCAATTTACAAAACAAAATTATAATACTTGTAAAATTATATAATATACAGGGTTGGCAGTGGTATAAATACTTCACAATAAAGCATAATTAGTAAATATAAGTTAATATAATATTACTTATAAGATAACTTATGTTTTATTGTGAAGAATTTCTTTAATAGTAAGTGTTTCTTCGGGAGTTGGTTTACTTGTATTACTATATTCGTATTCGCAGGAACAACAGACTGAAGTGCTAATGATGGAACAGATTCTTGTATACCTGAAGTTACGTTGTTACAAATACTTTACTTTACTCAAAGGACAAATAAAATCTACGCTACAAGATAAACAAACGATACGGGAACCCGGACTAGCTCTGACGGGGGGGTACTGAAATTATCAAAAATAACACACGGGTCGTCTTCATTCCAAGACTAAGAGTTTGGAATAAAGATGCGGCGGTGAGATCTCCATTACATTTAGCTTTCTCTGAAAATAAAATTAACAAAAAGATAAAGGGGCGACAGGTTTATTTTGACTCTACAATTTCTCAAAACAAGGGACACACAAGAAAATAACAAAACTTAACTTATTAATTTTCAAGCTAAGATCGATCTTTCAATGACTCTACTTAAGACTACAAAACATTATACTATACAATACAAAAATAACAATTTATAAATGGCGGAACAGATCCGCTCGATTATTAAAAACTGCGGCTACAATGGCACTGATGCAAAATTAAATCTTTTTCTGACACTTCACTACAACGTAAATAATAAGTACACTTACTTGTGCGGTGTAAATTGTGGAGATCTCACTATGACCTCTTTTTCTTCTATCAAGCAAGGGATCACAACTACTTGCGGTAACAAACAATGACTAAACTTCCAAACCAACCATCTCACAACAGGGATGCCGGCTTCTTTTAAACAAGGGCTCTCAAACGGTTACAACAATGGACACCGGCGTCCTTGATTCATGCAACAACATCTGCGTTACGGGCTTGACGCTGCATTCTTACCAAAAAAGTGGTAACTTAAATTTCTTCAAAGTTTTATTTAACTTAATAAAACATTAGTGGCACGAAACCCAAAACTTTATAACTAACGGTGGGTATTAATTCCCTCCACTCAAAACAGGTTGCTTAGTGTGTCGTTCGACTTAAAGTGAGTAACGCTAACGCCTCCCTTCCTGCCAAGACAAGATTCGCCACCCCACCATCTCGATTATTTCCGCTCGCACTTGCGGCAAATTTAAAACTTTGAAAAGTGGAGATGTAATCGTAACAACGTTTAATGTACTCGCTAAATCAATACACGAGAGCTGTTTTGTAACAGTTGTTAACAAATCAAAATTATCGATACCGTCAACATTATTTTGAATTTGAAATAATTCACTCTTCAATTTGTTTAACTTCTTTAAAATGTCCTCTTTTAATTTTGAAATGTTGTTTCCTATTGTATTTCTAAGGGTATCTAAGTGCATTTGCAATTCAGCTTCATTCACGTTCTCTTTATTTAATTCAGAATGTATTAGGGGTGCCGTTCCTTCCCTGTTTATTATAATACAAACTTTATGTATATGTTTACATAGATTACCCTTAATAATGTAATCGTTACAGGTGCAACTGTACATATGTGTACAAGCATCACATGCGGAACAGTTTATTTGGCAAACATGTTCTGGTAAAATATTTCTAATTACATCGTAAATAATGTCATCTTTTCCATGTGAAACAGACCATCGATTTTCATCTTCCTCAGCAACAATTATTGTATCGTCTTTGATGGCACGTGCGTGTCTCTCCTCTGAATCATAATTTTTGCCCTTACTTTTTCCCTTCGTTAGTTTCGATACTCGATTAAATTGCTTATCCCTTATAAATTTCTCTAAAGCATGAATTGTTTTATCGAGCCTTCTACAAACTTTTCCATCTAAGTATATGTACTTAATAGTTTTATGCATGCTTTCTAAATACATATTGGTATTTATACCACTGCCAACCCTGTAGGCAGTAACCCAAACTTTGGATCTATTTGCATAATGTTGTGCAAAATAAGTAGCAAAAGCTTCTAGCTCTTCATCTCAGCCAAGAAATTGTGTAAAGGAAGTGAGTAATTCTTCGAATTGTATTTCTTCAACTTCATGCCTCAGCACACACAACATTTTGTACACCTACAAAAAATTATTATTAATTTTATTATTAGAAAAGAAAAGTACACTACAAAATCTTACCTGTTCTCGCTTGTCCTTGTTCTTAATAATAGAAATTTTATTACGCCATGATTTGTCAATATGCCAAGCACATAAAAGTTTCTTTGTGTGATTACTGCTCATAATTGAACTCCAAGCAGCAAAATACTGCTCGGCATCGTCACTTATAAAAATTTTAGCTGCAACATCTCCAGCTCGATCTTTAACAGCCGACATGAAATATTTTAAAACCGTGTAGTCTTCCCTGTTGGAAAATAAGAACGCCACTGGAAATCCTTCTTCAAAATCATCAACCGTCAAAATTGTTATAAGTTTGAAATCGTATGGATTTGTTCCATGGGTTGCATCCATGCATATGATTCCTTCATTTCCAAATTTATGTAAAAGCTGTTCTTGTGATGTTGTCATAAAAGGTTGTAAAAAATCTTCTTTGTTAAATACATTTGCAGTATCTATCTCTCCCTGCTTTTTATATAAAATGATGTTCGAAGAATTCTTTACCCACATGTCAACACTGGAACATTTGGTCTCTTACAGCTCCATCAATTATTTTATAAGTTTGAGCTATATTTCTAATGTCTTTCTTATTTATTAAATGGATTCTCTGAAAATCTTCCCCCACACTTTCTCTAATTCTATCGAGAATTTTTGTAGATGAGACACCTAAAAATTTAAGAAACATATTAATAAATTATATGTACTTTTCCTGCGATGGTATTGTTATGATTACCTTGTATTAATTGCGTAGCTATTAAATTTTTATCACGCTGATCTAACCGAACATGTTCAAGTTTCACTTCGTGACCATAGTCTGATTTATAATACATGACTTGAAGACTTTCTTCAATATCTTTTACTGACATGTATGATGTGCAAGTGGCATTAATTTTGCAGGACCCTTGCGCCTTTAGCATTCGCTTTCGTTCTTCAGTACCTATCGTTCGCTTATTAGCACTGCGGTTACATAAATAGTGAGTAATATTTGGTGTATTGCGACTTATGTATCACCCACCTAGATGTTGTTCGAATCTCTTCAGCAAGTTTCCATGTTTTGAAATCTATCAATTTCATTAAGTTAAAAATAATATGTTACCCATAAAATAATTTGTAGCTTACCTTCAAAATTTTTAAAATGCTATTCTTCGACTTCTTGATCTAGTTTATGAACGGATTGCAAATGTGTACGTAATTCTCCAACTTTCGAACACATATAATCACACGATGGTTCTTCACACTTGACTGAATAATTGACACTTTCAATAATGCCATGTCTGTCTTTTAAATGTCGTCGGAAATTAGCCTGTTTAGACGATAACGTCTTACCACACACGTAACAGATAATTTGATTTGGTAAATTTTGTTCCATCTTCTCAATTGTAAAAAATACGTAGTACTAACTATGTAACGAGTTACATTTGATATACTAATAATTTTCATTTTTTTAAATTGGTAATACACAAATATAGTGGGCAATCACAAACGTTGATATTATTTATACGTATTTTATAGATTAACTTTCTGTATTTTTTTAAACGTCAAATTTAAAACGAATGCGCGCGACGATAGTTCGCTCCTATTGGACGGAGACACGACTGCTGATAGTCGTACGTCAATTGTAGCAGTGTAGTGATGGAAATTTAAAAATATATATATGACAGTTGAAAAAATAAAAAATCAAGGAAGTGTGTCGGTTGTTGTATTAAAGAAAAGTGTTGTAAAGTGGAGTAAAATTTAATAGTTCGTGTTTGTTAAGTAGTGGTTCTTGTAGTTTAGTTGCTTTTTGGATTTCGTATGATTCCAAAATAATTCTTTTAAAGTATTTATCTTCTCTATGGAGTATTATTGTTCTTTCTTTGTCAATGTTGTGTTTTTTAATTTTGAGGTGTTTGGCAACTTGTGAAATGGAATGTATACGTTCGTGTTCTGTAATTCTAGTTTCTAAATGTCGTCCTGTCTGTCCAATGTAAGTAAAGTCACAGTCTTTGCAAATAATTTTGCATACACCGTTGGAAAGTAGAATGTTATTAAGTTCTTTGTAGTTGCATAATAGATTTGCGATATTTCCGGTTGTTTTTTCGGCTAAAGTGTGGTTGTGTTGTTTTGCTATGTTTTTCATTTTTATGTTTATATTACCGTGGTATTTTACTGTTTTATAAATCATAAGTTCTTTGTCAGAATTGGTAGTGTTGAAGTAAGAATGTTCTTTCTTTGTTTTAATTCTTTTTATTAATTTTTCAAGGGTGTTAATAGAATAACCGTTATTATGAGCGAGTTGTTTAATAATGTTCAGTTCTTTGGTTCTATTACTTGTTGTTATTGGTAATTTGAAGGCACGTTCAATTAAGGAGAGGAAAGAAGCAAATTTGTGTTTAAAGCTGTTATTAGCTAATAGTTAAAAGTATAAAACTGTAAATAACAAAATCCCTAAATACAACTTTCTCCCACTACTGTCATATGTAGGAGTAGGGGAAATATAACAACGACAAGTTGTTTGGAATGGCGGGTGGTCCACAGCAACTAGTCGAGTAAACACCTAAACCTAACCTGCAATCTGGCATCAGTAAATAATTAATATAGAAGCTACTATACATTTCCGCAAGAAAATATTTTAATTACCGTAATAAGCAAGCCCCAGAACATCATTCCAACAACCACGATGCAGATCGCAGCGCGTCAGGTAAACCAGAACTCACCCGTTTCTTCTCAATTTTCTCACTCAAATCAGTTTATAGTTTTCAGAATTGCTCTAATGCTAAATTTAGTACTGCCCATGGACTTTTATCATTTGATGTTTTAGCATTTTGAATGCAAATGGTATTTTTTAAATCATCAATTCTCTTTTCGAAATCTTAAAGAATACAGCGTTTAGCTTTATTGATTTCTGCACTGACACACTTTTTAATTCATCCATTGATAACGCTGAATTAATATCTTTTTCTTGAGGTAACAGAGCATAGCAAATATTTTCATGAACCTTATCATTATCGTTGTTATCATCGTCATCTGAGTCGCTTTCATTAATTTTATCAAGGTCTTCATCCCTATTTCGAGAAAGAAACAATTTTTCTTGCTTTATTAATTTAGTAGACGTTCCATGTTGGCCACTACTAAACGGTAAGGGTTGTTTCTGCAAAACAACTTTTTTTACAGATGATTGATGGAGTACTAAATTTAGTTTTTTATTTTTATCTGGTTCGGAACTATCAATATTTGATGATATAAAAGACCTCTCATGTCGTCTTTCCCCTTTTTCAAAATTTTCTGAAAATTTAAATGAAATTCTTTGTATAAATTAAATTATAAAACAAAAAAGAACAAAGAAGTAACGGGCCGAAATTGGGCTCAAAAATCATTTTTTGCTAATATCTTGGTATTGATCGATTTTATGATAAAAATACATCAGAGCAAGATTAAAGGTACGAAAATTGTCTAAAAAAAGGTCGAGGGCCATTTTTTCGTATTTTGTTAATATCCTGAATTGAATTTGAACTTAGGTGATATTTTAGGTAACTAAAGTACTCTATTTCACACCACCCTTGCAGTTGAGTACTAGGTAATTTTTTTAAAATCGTTGTATCCTATGTGGGCCTACTCCACGACTGTAATACTTATATAAGTGTTTAAAATTATTCATTACGCTTTTAATCGTTTATTCTATAAATTCATTATGTGTATTGTTCGAGGGAATCCGTAGGGTCAATCTCAAAATTTTGATTTTCTACATCATTGGTGGTATCTTTTTCTGACTAGTCTTCAATTAGTTCAGCATTCAAGCAAGTTTGTCCATGGCAGTTACCGCAAACTGGTGAGCAGCAAAGCCTCAACCTTCGACAGCAACATAATGCTCCACAACAATTGCAAAAATCATGTTTAAGAGGCAATCAGGCGCAGGAGGTTGGTATGTTCTTCTTGGGCACAATATATTTTCTTTTGGCATCCACCCCCATTCTTCAGGATGTAATTTATTACCTAACCATTTCTGAATTTGAAAATAAACACGAAATAGATGCTGTTGAGCTGCGTCAAAAGTGGGTAGAATTAAATTTAATTTCGCTGGTCTGATTCTGCTCACAGCTTTAATCAGACTAGAATAGCGATAGCTGTTGATAGATACTTCTTTAGATGGAGCACTATACATTGCGAGGATAAATTTGATTCTATTTGCAGAAATCAAGCCTCGAGAAGTATAATTTTTATTGAAAACCTCAACTATAGTTTTCAAGTCTTGCCGTTTTTCAACAGTTTCAGAGCTGCTGTCTTGCCTTTATTAAAAAGAGCAGATGTCGTATCACACCAAGAAAATGCGTGCAAAAATAAAGCTTCGTGAAAAATAAAAGTTTCGTGCGACCTTTCCTCTGCCTGGTTTAAGAAAAAAAATTTCTTTGTCGATAGGTGTTTGGCTCGTCAAAACTACAAGATCGACATTTTCCCCAACAATAACTGTGGTATTTTTATCCGAGTCCTTGATTGTTGTTTCAATTTTTCAATGTTCAACAATGAAACTACTATTTTGATTGTTTGAAAGAAACTTCTCTTGGCTTACAGTTGCATCCATCTGCTCATCAAATTTGATATCAACAGATGAAGATTTTGACGACCGACGTAGTTGCTCCATAGCATTCACTCTATTCCTTGAATTTTTATAACCATCGAAGACAATAATGGTGTTTGAGCCAAAGTGCTTTTGTACATATTTAACATATGCTTGGCAAATAGCACCATAAATTTCATTATGCCATATAACACGGGGCAAAAGAAATCCCACATCGATGACATAAGTGACATTATCCAAATCTGGTTCAAGTTATAATGGCTGGAAATTGTCATAGAAAGCTGACTTTGTTGGTTTTTTGCATACCAGCTTCATCAAATAGGTGTGAAGCTCTTCATTTATTCTTTTCATCACACTTGCTCATGGGTACACGATAAACAATGAGTTATCATTTTGTTTATAATAATAAGAATGTTATTATCTCGAAGCCTAGACTGTTTTTATTTTGTTCATTATTTCCGCAATTTTCAACGGATTTTCACCATTTTCAGCTGGCCTCTAAGCTTAACTATGATACACGTTTATACCGAATTTCATGACATTTGATTTCGCGGTTCAACCTGCGCGATTGATACTATTTTTATTTGTACCCCAACGACCACATACTGATATACATACGAACATGTTACTAAAATTTACACAATCGTATCAGAGCATGATAAGAAACATTTTAATACCAAAATTGCGATATTTAATTTTTGAGTGGATTACAATACTTTCCCTTATACATACGTATACGTATGGGGAAAGTAAAAATATTTATAAATTTTAGAATTCGTAACTTGTGATAAAATATTTTAAACTAAAACCAAGTTTTAAATATTTTTAAATATTTTTAAAAGTTGTATTTATATACGATATTTCGAAAGCGGTTGCTTTCATTTTCGAGTTTAAATAAACAAACAAAATTTTGATGACAACGCTACGCGATATAAACATTGTCATTTGACGAACTAAGATCTTAGAAAAAGCTTTTCTAAAACCTTATTTCGGAATCAAAGAAACACTCCAAATTGGGAAAACCTTGACTCCAATATTTATAAAAGTAATTGACAGGTCGCATAGGATTAATGTAAACGTTAAATGTTTTTCCGTTACACTTAGCTGCAATTTGTAGAATATCAGCTGTACTGGCGAATCCTGAATTCTCTAAATCGAAGTCAACTATATTGTACTTCTTGGCTGACAACGAGATATTTGGTAAATTATTACTTAATTATTACATTTCAATACCCCAGTTAAACTGATCTTGAATCCCTTCTCGATTTTCAATCCTTTTTGTGGATTATGCTTTATTTAAAGCCAATGATCGTCGTTATTTTTACTAGCTAGTAGTTTTGCCTTAATTACTTGTTTCTTCCTTATTTTATCTTTCTTTAATGCGTAAGACTGTATTTTTACCAGGTGATAAAGATAATGAGTCCTCAATATTTAATAAATGACTGTTGCCGTCGTTTTTGGTTATAACTGCACTTGCCACACGATAACTGCACCATGAGCTAACCTTATGAAAACTTCCATTGGCTTGACTAGAAGCAGCAACAGAGAATTTTGTTGCATTATCAGCATATCGGTTAAAAATTTCTGGTTATTTATTTTGTAAACTATTATTCTCTATCGCAACTGTTTGTGGTTTTGAGTTTCCGTTAAGGCCACGATGACACCAGCTTCCACAATTTTCATGACTTTCAAAAAGGTGATATTGCAAATGTCGAAGGGTACTTGCTAATTGGTTAATTTTACCTTTATTTTGTTGAACAGCATTATGTAAAATATTTTTTAATATGAGTAATAGTTTCAGGCTTCCTCATTTCTGCAAATGACTGTTTCAAGTTTATCAATGCACTTATTCAAGTGATTTGTATCTAATAATTTAAATATTTAATCTTTATTTCCTCGACGTATTCCAGAAATTGTCGAACTATCGTCGTCTCCATCAAGAACTCTTACCTTCAATTTTGCCTCATTTAAAATGTTGTTGCGATTAACTAGCTCAACACCAACACTTGCTTCTATCGCTTTAGCACTTCCATCATGACGATGTACAGATGCTACATCCTACTTAACCCTTATCTTCACTAGGAGTCACTTTATTATTTTTATTTATTTTTTCAAATCTTGATTAAATCAATCCAGATTATATAATTTTTGAAAAAATATGTAGCTACATAAATTAAAACTCAAACTACTAACAGTAAGTGCCCTTCTGGTTATGAAAGAACAGGATACAAAAAAGTAAAAATCGATTACATCTAACGGTGTTTGATTTATAATAGCTAACCTTCCATATTGATAAAAATAAAAATCTTATTTTATACTATTATCACTCTTATCTATTAAAATAACAAAGTAGGTATATTAAAATGTAGGTTACAACCACAGTTACAACTTATAAGATTTAAATATTAACTGACTTAAAATGGGTTAAAAAACCCATGTTCAATTCAATGTAGCCCAATATATTTTTTGTTTGGTACATTGTATTACTTCTTATGTAACCCAATTCGTTATATTGTAGTGTTAAATAAAAGTCATTTATTTAGTTTTTAATTTAATTTTAATTGACGCTTGTTAACGCTTTTGAGTCCACGCTTGTACTACTGTATATTCGTACCTGCGCGCTAATCGAATATAATAATAATTACAGATTCCTTACAGAGTTCTTAACATTCGGTAATACCTGACTTCGTACATCGTCCTCGATGTACCGCAACACTTTCAAAGCAAACATAACTATGACTAATAATTATGACATTTACATAACGCAAATTTTCACAATTTGAATACAAAACATAATATAATTTATAAACGTAAAATTTTCTTAATATCTAAACACACGCACTTATTCGCATTCGAACTCGTCATATTTCTTTGGTCGTTTCCGTTCGCGCTTTCGCGACTCACGCACTAGTTCAACACTTGATGTACTCGGTTGATCATTCTCTACGTCACTTTCCTCACTCGAGTCCGTATCTATCGCGGTTGTCTTAAAAATCTTTAATTGACTTACGTTCGCCGTAGTCGCGAATCGTCTCCCCGGAACACCTTTTAGGGACGCCACCCGGTATGTATTTCCCGCTAACACTTCTACAATTTTTAGAGGACCGCGGTACTTTTGTTGTGTTTTCGTACTGTCCCCCGTTTGTTTTGGTACTTTCCGCATAAATACTATGTTACCTACGTCAAATTTTATATTGTTACACCGCTTCTGATCGTGCCGTGCTTTTTATTTCACTTGCTCGTCAAGAATTGTTTCGCGCACTTGTTCCTGAATTTCGCTGCTTGGGGTCCACGTTACATCAACATCTGTAACTGCTGACAAAGGACCATCGTGAAATTTTGGTAAATATCCGTGCAATACTTCGAAGGGTGACTTACTCGTCGTTTGATTTGGCGCAATATTCAAATTTCGCTCTACCGCTGGAATTATTTCGTCCCACGCATTTTCCTCGCGCATTTCCGACATAATTGTGGGAATCAGTGTGCGGTTCACACGTTCTACTTGTCCGTTCGTTCTAGGCCATTGGCTACTGTTTAAAATGTGTTTTATTCCGTATTTCAACACAAACTTTTTGAAATCTCCGGAAGTAAAACTTGTTCCCCTATCCGTTACAATACGTTCCGGAATTCCATACTGGCTTATGAAATTTTCTAACGCGCAAATTGTCGAATTGCTCTTTGTACTCGGTACGGGATATAACTTTACGAATTTTGTTAACGCATCGCTTAGAACTATGATGTGAACGTTCCCCGCTTCGCTTTTCATGAGTGGACCGACATGGTCCACATGAATTCTCCCGAATGGTCGCGCAGGAGGAGGAATTGGGTGCAATTCGCCCGCCAAGTTACCCGCTGGCACCTTTGTTAATCAAACATTCCGCACACATTCTTATATGTTGTTTGATGTAGCGTCTCATTTTTGGGAACCAATAGTTTTCTCTTATTTTTGCGCACGTTCTGCTTACACTAAAATGCCCGATTAAGTCATGATACTTAATCGCGATGCTTTTCCGCAAGGATCGAGGGATTACGTATAACCATTTTTCCGAATTATCGCTGTCTTTAGTTATTCTATATAATTTTCCGTCCCGCAACGCGTAACCCGAACTTATCGTTTTCTCATGAGGTGTACGATCCTCGATCGGTTTACTTAACGCTTCAATTTGCTCAACCACCGCTTGATCACTTCGCTGAATCATTAAAATATATTCGTTTTCATCCAATGTTTGCATTACCGTGGATCTTTCGTAAATTTCTTCCATTGTATCGCATGGTTCGTTTACTGGCGCTCGCGAGAATGTGTCCGCATGACTCATTTTACTTCCCGGCCGATATTTCAGTTCCAAATCGTACTCGCTTAACAAATTGTACCATCGTGCTATCTGGGAATTTTTTGTCTTTTGGGTATTTAAATATACCAACGCTTGGCAGTCCGTGTATACGGTGAAATGAATTCCTATTAAGAAATTACGTAACCGTTCTACGCAATACACAATCGCCATTAACTCTAATTTTGAAGAATGATATTTACTCTCGACTTCGGTTGTCTTTTTGCTAATATAATAAACAGGGTGTAGCTCGCCGTTATCCATCTGTTTTTGGCACAAAATTCCCGAAATTCCGTTTGCGCTCGCGTCCGTAAACAAAGTCGTTTCGGCCGCTTTCGGATTATATAACTTTAATACTGGCTCGGTGATTAATGTTGTTTTTAAATCGTCAAACGCGTTTTGTTCACTTTCTGAGCATTTAAATTTGATTTGTTTTCGCGTCAAATCACTTAAAGGTTTTGCCCGAACCGCATAATTTTCCACAAAACGTCTAAAATAAGATGTCAAACCTAAAAATCGTCTTACTTCGTGAACGTCTTTTGGTACTGGAAATTCGTCAATTGCACGCACTTTCGCCTTTCCCGGACCCAACGTACCCTCTGAAATGACAAAGCCTAAATACTCCACCTCTTTCTTACCGAATTCGCATTTTTTTATATTCAAGGTGAGATTCGCTTCTTTCAGGGCTTCGAACACTCGTTGTAATCGCTGCAACATGTCCTCCCAATTCGCTGCTGGTATGATGATATCATCCAAATACGACATCGCTACTTGGTTTCGCAGTGAACCTAACGCCAAGTTCATTAACCTGCTGAACTCGTAGGGAGCATTTGTAAGTCCGAAGATGAACCTTTCGAACTGACCGGTGCCGTCTAGAGTTATAAACGCCGTTTTTGCTTTTGCTTCTTCCGTTAATGGCATCTGTAAATAGCCATGGGCCAAGTCCAAGGTTGTAAATATTATGGCCCCGCTCATGCACTCAAGATGTTCATCCACTGTAGGAATAGGGAAGTTTGTTTTCAATGTATTCCGATTTAATGCTCGGAAGTCTACTACTAGACGCGGTTCCCCGGATTTCTTTGTCACTAAAAGAACGGGTGATGCATATGGCGAATTCGTCTCGCTTACGATGCCACACTGTTTCCATTCTTCGATTATATTTTTAATCGTTTCACGTTGTTGCACATTTGTTCGATACGGTTTTGCACGCACTGGAACTCCGTTGTCTATAATGTCAGCTTTCACTAAATTTGTGAGTCCTAATTTTTTGAGGGTAAACGCAAAACATACGCGAAACTTTTGGCATAAGTTTAAAAGTTTTTGCTTGTCCCCCGTAGAAACACTCGCATCACAATTTAGCATTTCCATAGTGATAGGTTGAAGTTTTGATTGTAATTCACTATCATTACGCCCACACACGTCTTGGTTTACTTTACCAACACACTGACCTTCCGCAACCGTCTGACCTACATCCGCATTGTTTACAATTGGAACGTCAAATTTGTCGCCTTGACATTCTACCTGTATCAAATTCACACTTCGCGCTTTTAATTTTTGTTTATTCACACTGCATATTCTAATGCGCTCGGTTGTTTCACTTATTTCCATATTCGCAAAAGGAAATTCCGATTTTACGCCAAAAACTAAATTGTCTCCGATTTTTGCATAAGAAACATTTTCGTTTTCCGTAAATGATCGTCCAATAATAACATCGGTGTGTTGAACATTATTCGGTACCACAAACATTTTTACCTTTTCAATTTTCGCAGTGTCAAGTTCTATCTTCGCTTCGATAAAATTGTTACAAATTACCGGCATTTGATCACCAAACCCGAAAAGCTTTTCGCGCGTACTTTTCAATTTGATTCCCGGAATTTTTCGTACACAGTTCGCTTTAATTGTACAAATGGCACTACCGGTATCCACGAAGGAATCTATTTTAATATCATTGACCTTCGCTCGTCTTAAGAATTTTAGTATCGCTTTTGAATTTTCATTTTCATCTTCAACTTGCATGACCGTGTTAGTACGCTTGTTTAAAGGGCAATCTTGTTTAAGATGGTTGTCTTTCTTACACAGGAAGCACAAATTGCTATTTCGCGGTTTGTTACAATCCCTTGAAAAATGTCCGACTTCCGCACAGTTAAAACATTTTTGTTTCGTAATTTCGCTTTTGACGTTATCGCTTCGTCTCGCATCTTGACTTGAACTTTCGCTTGAGTGTTTCGCCGCTTGATTGTAACCTTCTGTTAGATACGCACCTTGTCTTGGGTTTTGCGCGACCGCACGATGTAACACTAAAATGTCATGTAATAATTCGTTTACATCTTCATGTTTGTTCGCGAATAACCCCGGTATAAATTCTTTTCGTTGTAGCCCCGCTAAAATTTGTTCTTTCGCGTCACTGAACTCTAGTTTTACGTCACAACACAACTTATATTTCCGGTGGAAATATGTTTCGACGCTTTCACGCGGATACTGTACTCGCGCCACTAGCTTTTTCCACTGTTCGGCAACGCTTTCACGCAAAAAGAATGTTGCCTTAAACTGTCTTTCGAAATCTTCCCAACACCAGATCTTATCCTCTACAGTTTTCCACCAGTCTTTTGCGGAACCCGCTAGATGAATCCTCGCCGACTCTAATTTGATCTCTTCGTTCCAGAAATGTAGAACGGCGCAATTATTAAGTCGTTGTAACCACTCTACCGCTGACTCACCGGCTTCGCAAAAAAAAAAATGCTTTAGATCCTGGAACGCACCTAGATGCACTAGATCGAGGATGATTTTTGAAGAAAGCCACCACCGGACTAACTATGGGTTCTACAGTCCGATTGCCAAAATGATTCGTTCAGCTAATCGCTTGAATAATGATGAGTCCTTTGATTTGTCAACTGAGTCGTTAGCTTCGTTTAAGCGAAATCTCCGACGCATCGATTTTTCAGCGTACAAATTATAATTTTATTTGTAATTGAAAATATGTTTGTTTTAATTTTGTAAATTTTTTGTAAAATGGTTTAACCGTAAATATATATATTATTATATATATATTATTATTATACTCTTGGGTCCGATTCCATTTTCGCGTTTGTTGTTGTTGTCGCTTCGTTGAGTTTTAATGTCAAAAATTGACGTAACATCGCTTCAGTTTCGCAGCGCCCTCTCTCGGACCTTTCTAGTAACTCAAGCAGCCTATCTTCACGATTCTGCGCGCGCACAACGTCTTCATTTTCCATATCAACGCCGCTACTTTCACTCGAATTTTCGCTCGACTTTTGACCTTGGGTCGCCATCTTTATGTTAACCGCTTTCACACCTCGCGCACGTGTTACTGGTTGTTTAAACTTGTAATCTTCAAATTTTGCAAATTTCACACTTGTCTTTGCTTCAATCTTCGAATCACTACAATTTTTCACAAGTATCCCACTTCTGATTGTTAAATAAAAGTCATTTATTTAGTTTTTAATTTAATTTTAATTGACGCTTGTTAACGCTTTTGAGTCCACGCTTGTACTACTGTATATTCGTACCTGCGCGCTAATCGAATATAATAATAATTACAGGAATCTGTAATTATTTACAGAGTTCTTAACAGTAGGGATTAAATTGGGCATTTCGACAGATTTTCGAATATCAACAGCGAATCTAAAATATGAAATTTTTAATTAATTGTTTGAAATGTTTATTTGTGGTAAATTGGTGTCACTTATTTTTACCACATTAGAACTTGAACTTTGTACATTGGTGGAGGTTATATGCGTTGGATATTTTAGCTTTCATCGAATCTTCGATGTAGCCTTCTTCTACCGTGGTGCATTTACAGCCGCCATGCCTCTTTAATATGGTAATTTCTGCTCCGTGACCAGCCCATGCGGTAGCACTGCTTCTACGGAAACAATGTCCTGTATACACGTTGGTTTTTCTAATTTTAGAAATGTGGCTATTTCAGGGTTGCAACAGAGATCTAAGTGAATAGATTTTCAAAATAAGTGAAGAAACGTGTATGGTAATTTTGAAAAAAAAACAAAATTAAAAAAAAATTATTATATGTGCTAATTTTTCATAGCTTAATTAATTTTATATTTTTATAACAGTTTATTATTAACATAAATAAGTTCGTAATAATCTAACTATCAAAAGTTTTTGCTTTCTTATTAAAGAAGTTTGTTTATTTAAGTCATTTAATAATAATAATAATAATAATGTTTATTAAACGGAAACTCCTTTGAACAGTATACAAAAAAAAAAGACATAAATTTACAGAATTAAAAAACACAAATACTAATAGGAACAAGATAAATAAATCTCAGTTAGCCTGCTCTACATGTCCAACTTCAGCCTAACCTGTCTTCTAAATCCCAGTTTGGATTCGGCGAAGAGTTCCAAATCAAGTTGATTGGCCAGTCTACAAATCCTTGTCATCGGTGAGGAATTAGTACCATGTGTTGTCCTATGGAACTTCACAGAAAACAGTGGAGGATTCCTCACAATGCGAGGCATGGCTGAAAAATTCAATGAACTGAGGATAGAAGAACTATCGACATGATTGTGTACAACATTGTAGAGGAAAACTAGTTCCAGGAATGATCTTCTTTTGTCCAAAGTTGAAATATTAAGATAACTTATTATGTTATCGTAGTTTGCGCTTTGATACCTTATATTCGCCTTGAAGCACAGATATTTTACAAACTTCTTTTGTAACTTCTCAATACGCTCGATGTACTTGCTGTGATAAGGATTCCATATAATAGAACCGTATTCCAGAATCGACCTAACAAGCGACACGTATAATAATTTTATGACTCTAGGTTCTTTGAAGTCTATTGATTGTCTGATTATAAAACCAAGCATTCGTGACGCCTTGCCCAACATATCATTAATATGATTCGTGAAACTTAATTTAGAATCAAGGTGTACACCTAAGTCGGTAATGTTACTGACCCTATCTAATAACGTTTCTGAGAGGCAATACGGAAAACTGCAACTCATTTGCTTACGTGTGAAACTCAAAACTTTGCATTTTGAAGCATTTAATACCATGTTGTTTACTTTGCACCACGATTCGAGAGCAGCCAAATCACTACTGATCAATTCACAATCGGAACTCGAGTCAACTCTCCTGAATATCTTGACATCATCGGCATAAATCAAAAACTTACAATGTTTAAAAACATTAATAATATCGTTAATATATAGGATAAACAGTAAAGGTCCTAGATGAGAACCCTGGGGTACTCCTGATGTAGCTACAATTTCCCTAGAGAGCTTTCCTCCAATACAAATTCTCTGAACACGGTTTGATAGATAAGAAGCAAGCCACTTTGTTATCGAGTCCCCAATGCCCATGATATTTAATTTAAGTATCAGCCTTTGCACATCCACACGGTCAAAGGCCTTCGTAAAGTCAGTGTAAATGCAGTCCATACTTGAGCCAGATTCCATGATGTGTACAATACGGTTGATGAATATAACTAAATTGGTAGTGGTAGATTTACCTTTGTAGAAACCATGTTGTTCATCTATTATAATATTCTTGACAGCATTATATAAGATGTCAGTAATAATGCTTTCGAACAGTTTAGGAATGCACGACAGGATACATATGGGTCTGTAATTCTTTAAATTTGATTTGCACTTATTTTTATATACAGTGTGGAAGGTTGAAACTGTTACCAATAAAACACAAGATATCTAGGAATGGGAATTTATTTTTTATCTAAATTAAGTTTTAAATGAACATTTAATTGGTCTTCTTGAAGATTTTCTACCTTCATTCAAATCTCTCACCCTTCTCTTTGATGCAGGCTCTGCATCGCTTGAAAAAGTGTTCGCAAGCAGCACGCACTTGATTTTGCGGCATATCATCCCAAATTTGTAGTAACACTTTCTTGAATTGGTTTAAATCCTTAACTTTATACTTGCCTAATTCTTGCAACATGTAGCCCCATACATAAAAGTCCAATGGGTTCAGGTCCGGACTGGAAGCAGGCCATTCTTTTGTATCAATAAAATCCGGAAAATTTGCCTTGCAATAATTTTGAACGATGAATGCTTTATGAGCAGGTGCAGAATCTTGCTGGAAAACAAAATCTTCATCGCCATACAGTTCCTTACTCTCTGGTTCTATTAAATTTTTAATTACATCCTGCAAATAGTATTCCTTGTTGATTTTGACTCCTCTGTCGATGAATTTCAGCGAAAATTTCCCTTTTTTGGAGATGGCACCAAAAACCATTACTGCAGAGGCATTCTGGTAGCGGGGAATACTTCTGACATTTCTGGGAATGTCCGATAAACTTGCTCCATACACCCTGTCGTTTTGTTTATTCAGGGGACGTTCTAAAGTGAACATTTTCTCATCTGAAAAAATAATATCGGGACCACCGTGCCGCTTCAGTAGCATTCGGCATCTCTTCACTCTTTCTTCCTTGTTTTTAAGGGTAAGTCCACCAACTTTTTGTTTTCTGTAGGCTCTTAATCCTAAATCATCTTTTAGCAATGATTGCATGGTGTTGTGAGACATACCAAGCTCTTTAGCCATCTGACGACCAGAGCGGGCCGCATTTCTTCGAATTCTTTCTCGCACAATCTTAATTACTTCTGGAGTTCTTTTAAAGCGTTTTTTGCCGGGTTTTTTGGCTGGAGTAGCTTCACCAGTCTTTCTGTAGCGTAAAATACTTCTACTTACAAACATTTTGTTGACTTTCATATGCGATAACTTCTTTACAATATCAGGCTGGGGAATTTTTCTTTTGTACAGAGAAATTATCATTTCTCTCACTGGATTTAAATCCTTATTTTTGATGGAATTTTTCATTTCGCTCGCACCAAATGTCAAAACTTGATTATATATAGATGACAGAATGTCTAAATGTCAGATGTCAGTTTTGGATCAGGGTGGTTACAAATTGCAGGGGTTTAAAAATTGGTAACAGTTTCAACCTTCCACACATAGATGAGAGAGATAGTATAGATACTCAACTCCCACCTATTTTTGTGACCAAGTAATAGTTCATACCATCATCACCAACAGCGCTGCTAATCACGCGATAAAATCGGCGGGAAATCAAATGTTGTATAATAAAATATGAATTGAAGATTTTGAATTAGTTGTGAATATTAGTGCATATTTTCCCAGTTTAATTTTTTTATTAAATTATAACCAGGAAAATTTACACTAATATTTACAACTATCCCCACCCTACCCACGAAATCTAAAAACAAAAACACCAGTTATTATTAATTCTGTTTATTAAGAAATAAATTTTATTTTTAATTATAATAAATTTAAATTTATAAAAGAAATTAAATCTTTAAACTGCTGTCATGAAAACTAAGCAAAATGAGTTACAATGTTATTCATATCAGGTGTCGATATAATGTAATTATGGAATAAGTTGCTTATCCTTCTTAATTTTTAATTTAGCTGACCTAGTTTTTGAAAATTTATAGTAACTTCGAATATTCAGTAAAATTAATGGCCCTTCTAATGTTCCTTTTGTTGTTTCTCCATAAACTCTTTATTTTCTTATTTAGACTTGATGCTACTTAAAACAATTTCTTAGCTTTTGGTGAAAGATTCGAGACTCGACTAACGTTCACGTGTCTGAGAAGAGTAGTTCCTAAAAAACAATATATTAATTCGTTATCAAATTGTTTTAACAAACCTTTACAACCAAGCATGGAGAAATGAGTAAGTCGCTTATGCCCGTATTAATAGTCACGGATTAATCCAAGATTCAATCCGAGATTGTATGATCCGAGATTCATCAATCCTTGTTGTCGTATTTAATAGTCGCGGATTCGGGTAGTTTCGGCGAATCCTAGATTGAATCTCCGATTTGGTAATATTTTTAGTGACTTTAGAATATCACCAACTTTATGTTTACGCTAGTGTTTAATTAGTGACATAAAATTTAAAATTCAAATTGTAGGTTTATTTGAAATTGTTTCTACTGTCATACTGTGTTTTTTATTATTGTAGTGTTATTGTTAATTGTTATTGTAAATTGTGTTATTTGTGTAATATTAAGTTAATAAATTGGTTGCAGTGATAAATTTTTGAAAAGTAAGTAACCATTATTTTTCATTGTTAAAAGATTCTTAATAATCAGCCAAGTTCTAGATAATATAATGGCAAAAAGTAGTCATTATACCGATAGGGAAAGGGAATTGCTGGCAACCCTAGTTAAAAATCACCCAGTGCTGGAGAGCAAAAAGACGGATAACTCCACGGTGAAAGAAAAACAAGCCGAGTGGGAACAACTAACTAATGAGTATAATGCACAACCGGAAGTTAATACCACTCGCAGCAGTTCCCAGCTGAAAATGCTGTGGAAAAATTTAAAACAAAAGTAAGCCACGTTAGTTTAGTAATATAATAAAATTGCTAGTAGCTTCCTTTCAATAATACATTTTATAATTCATATAGAAAAAGAAAGCAAACTACGTTTGAGAGGCACGAGGCCCTTTTGACTGGAGGAGGTCCGCCTCCTAAAAAATCAAATGACCCTCTAATGATGTTAGTTGAAGATGCGTCTCCGTTTATGGATGTGTATCTTTCCAACACTTTCGATAGCACGGCTGCATTCGAAAGAAGAAGTACCATCCATATTGATGAGGAAAATTTTGAAAATTGTAAGTTGACAATTTCATTTTAAAATTAAATGTGCAAATTATTTTATCATATTTGTAGCAACAACACTTACACCAGCACTACATCCACTACCTAGCACCAGCAATGATATTATGTATATATGTAAGTTCATAATTTATTAGGGACAGTGTAGCATTTATAATAATTTATTTGTATTTATAGTGCCAACCGATAGTCCGACCATTGTTGAGGAGGATTGTAAGTTCACAATTATTAATAATAAAAGATCTTGGTATATTTGGATTTTTTTTAAAAAACTTTAATTAAATCCAAATATACCAAGATCTTTTATTATTATCAATTCTTGGATGAGATTACTCTTTTAAATTTCACAATTATTGTTAGAGGTTAAACAAATAATTTTATTTTTATTAGCAGAAGACGAAGTAACAGCAACTCAAAAAACTAGAAGTACGTTACCTTCCTTTCCATAATTATAAATAAACGATTTTTTTTCAGAAACACCTATCAAAAGACAAGCTTGCACTGAAGGAAACCTACGCATCAAGCGAATTAAAACAATTGTTGGAGCCGATGCAGAATTGCACAAAATAAGAATGGAAATAGCAAATTTAGAAAAATTGACAGCTATTGCAAATTTAAACGTAGCCAAAAATAATGAGGAAATTTCAAGAATAACCCTCGAGAGACTTAAAAATACATTTTAAAAATTAAACAAATATATTTATTAAAAATGACGATGTATAAATTCTTGCCGAAAGGCTAATCCAATATTGTCATTGTGTACGGCATGTGGTAGTACTACACTATCGACTTCAACAACGTCTTCTCCAATGTTATTGTGCTTGCGATGAATATTGTACAACACGGCACACGCACATATTACTGCAACAGATGTACTTAATTTTGTGGTCAATCCTTTTTGAAGACATGGAAATATTCTCTTCCATACTCCAAACAGTCTTTCGACCGAATTTCTAGTACGTATGTGTGCTGCATTGTACCTTTCTTCATGCTCATTATCTAAAATAAAAATTCATTTAACCACTGTATTTAACAAAATGTAAATTTTATACGTACTCGGTGATAAAACTGGAGTTAGAAGATAAGGTCTGCATGGATAACCACTGTCTCCTAACAAAATTCCTATCACCTCATGTGTTTCAAATCGAACTCGTGTAGCACTGCGATCAAAAATTACACTGTCGTGGTGAGATCCCGGATGTCTAACGACAATATCCATTATTTCCAAAGAAGGACCAGCAACCACCTTAAATAATAGACAATGTAGTACATATTGTTAATTGCTAACATGTATTAATTACCTGAACATTCAATGAAAAGTAGCCTTTTCGATTGCGATACACTTCAGCATCGTTCCCACCAGGACTACTAATTTTAATATGCGTGCAATCAATGCACCCAGAAACTGTTGGAAACCCGGCAACATTTTTAAATTTGTTTACGTTTCTTCGCTGCTCTGCAATATCCAAAGGAAATGTTAAGAAGTCTTTACATTTCTCAGCCAACAAAATTGAACATCTCTTTACAATGTTACTGACGGTTGGCTGACTGGCTCCCCTCAAATCTCCACATACAGCCTAAAATAACCGTTAGTAATAATTTGTAATAATATTATTTAAAGCAATGTATTCGAACCTGAAAACTACTTGTAGCATAATAACGTAAACAAATTAGTAGCTGCATAAGAGGTGAAAATGGTAGTCCACGATTATTGTCCTTTTGCAACTGTTCTGATACTAATGGTAGTATAATATGAACCGTTACATCTTTGGTAAAACGATACCTTTTTTCAAATTCATTTTCCTCGTAAAATTCTAATGGGTTGTTTGCATCCCTAATATACCTAATAAAACAAAGAACATTATTGTTTTTAATTATTTTCTAAGTTCATTTGTACAAGCTTTATTATATAATAGAGCTGCACATTTAAGGATAGTTATCCCAGATAGCACAATAACGTATTTTGGACATATCTAGGACGAATATTTTTATCCAAGCGGACGTACCGTGTACGTACCGGTACGCAACTTGTACGTATTATTTACGTACTAAGTACGTACATTATGCACAGTGTTGTACGAATAAAGGACCTCCATTATTGGTACCAATTTGTACGTACATTGTACTAACACTGTACGTACGTTGTACGAAAAAGGACGTACCTCATACAAACGAGGACGTACCTCGTACCAACGGGGATGTACCTTGTTCGTACAAGATTCGTACATTGTTTGTACGAGGTACATGGTACGTACAATGTTCGTACGAGGTACGCACAAAGTTGACACGAGATACACACATATTTGTACGAATAAGTACCCTATTAGTACAACCTTGTGCATAAAGTACGTACTGGGTACGTATACGGTACAGTCAATGTACATACCTGTACGTAAATAGTACGTCCGCTTGAATGAAAACATTTGTCCTAGATACGTACATTGTTTGCACGAGGTACATACAATGCTAGTACGAGGTATGCACAAGGTTTGTTCGAGGTACGGATAAATTTGTACTAATAATGGACGTACCGTATATGTACAACCTTGTGCATAAAGTACGTACTGGGTACGTATAGAGGACGTAGAATGTACCTACCGGTACGTAAATGGTACATCCCTTGACTGAAAACATTCGTCCTAAATACGTACATTGTTTGCACGAGGTACATACAATGCTAGTACGAGGTATGTACAAGGTTTGTTCGAGATATGGATAAATTTGTACTAATAATGGACGTACCGTATATGTACAACCTTGTGCATAATGTACGTACTGGGTACGTATACAGGACATGCAATGTATATACCGGTACGTAAATGGTACGTCCGCCTGACTGAAATCATTCGTCCTAGATATGTACATTGTTTGCTCGAGATACGTACAAATGTGTACGAATAATGGGATACCTTATTCGTACTACCTTGTACCTACTGGGTACGTATACAACACGTGTAATAAATAATAATAAAATTCGCAAAAAAATTCTTTATTGTTTATTTCTATTAATTTATTTATAATTAGTAAAATAAATATGCCAACACTCAAAAAAAAATTTTTTATTAATTTATACATTTGCATTTTCCCCCTTTCGTTGCGTCTTCCAATCCATTTAGAAATTTCCAACCTAAAATAAAAGTTATATTAAATTATTTATATCAAAATGAAATTTTATTGCTTACTGCATGTTAACAACTCATTTAAGTTTAGCACATTGAATGCTTCCATCTGATTCCGGCTCGCTGGTCACCATCGCTTTTGGTGCCTTTTGATTTGCTTCTTTGAATATTTCTAAAAATATAAATCTATTACCATATAAGACGTTATTCCTGAATCCAGTGTATTTATACAGTTTCCATGTTTAACGATTTGGTAACTCACAGGTTTCAATCTCCGTTACTCGGCCCGTTTACTCCCCATGAGGAAGGCACCTATTGCTCATCTACAAATGTGATAACAGTCCACGTGTTACAATTATTTTACAAAATAAAACAAAACAACTAATATATTACTAACTTACTAAACTTTAAATTTAAAAACGGCACTCGATCGAATCCGCACAGTATGAAAATGTAAATAAATTGTTTAACTTACACAGATATTTGTTGGAGAATTCGACAGCTTACTGATAATAATATGGGTATTGAAAGGTTCGCAGGTAACACAGGAATGGCCAATAGTTACTACCCCTCTCTACGAGGTTAAAGTTGATGGAAAAAACCCATGGTTGGTATTTTTATTGTTAAGACTGTCATGGCGTCCGTAAGTACAATGGAAGAAATGGCTCATTATGCACACACAATAAGATGCCTTGTTATAAAATAATACCAAAATTCCTCAACATTAGCAAAACGTCTTGGTTGGGAGATATTTAATTAAGATACATCAAGTTTACATATTTATTCACTATTTTGTTTTAAATTAATAAAGAGGGTGTTCAAGTATTACGTAAGCGTATAAACAAAAATAAGAAAAATGTGAAGTCCCCCCCTCCAAAAAATGATAAGACATAACAATTATTTCAAAACTGTTATTGAGTGAAAATTCGGTATTTTGAAAATCTTTAAATTATTTTGCAATTTTGTATCTTACGTAAGATTTATAATACTTTCCCTACCACTTTAGTTAGAAAAAATAAGAAAAACTTAACCGCCCCCCTAAGTTTGCTTAGGTAATACTTGAACGGCCCTAAACACGTAAAACAAAATAACACTCCAATAAAAATTAAAAATAAAATTATTTTTTCTGAAATTTACTGAAGCTATATATTAAAGCTGTTTAAAACCTATTCTTTTATAATTAACTTTTTTCCAAGCGCGGTTAAGCAGACGGTAGTTGGTATTAAATTTGAAAACTTTTAATTGTAATTTAATAATTAGCAAAATTCATTTTATTCAATTTTTCAATTTTCAAAACTTCAATTTTTTTAAGCTATCGGCTCTTAAAATAAAAGAATTAATAAAAATATTTCTTTTTCAAATATTTTTAAATTTTAGATTTAGGATTAAAACCGTTTACCTGCATAACTTAAAAGGAGCCCTTTTACTAGTAAAATTTCTGGAATTTCCAAATTCAAAATTCTAGGAAAGCATTCAATTTAAGTTGTTTAAAAATTTTACAAAAAATTACTATTTGCCTGATAATAAAAAATATAAAAATAAGCACAAATGCTGTGCTTTAATTACAGTAAGATTTTATTTATTATAAAAAATATTAATTTATGCCGGATTTTCGAAAACAAAATATTTTCAGGTTTAAGAACCCATAATTGCATATTTTGTTAATTTAAAAAGGGATAATATAGTATTTAAATTAATTTCTTGTACTGTTATTTCTATATACAGGCACGATCACATTATTAAAATTATTATACCGAGTGACCGTCCGATTTCTGAACAATAGGGCATTTACATGGGAAATAGATTTTTTCTTAATTCGTACTTCCAATAATTATAACGGATAAGAATAAAAAGTATATCAAATTAAAAAGATTCCGCGTCTAAAGATATTTAACACTTAATATTTAGTTTTTTAATTGTTGTTAAAAACTCGATAGTAAAATTAAGCAATAGAGCTTTTCAAAAAAATATTAGCAGGCTCGGTGGACAAGTTACTTTGACAGATTAAAATTAATTTCGTTATCAATGGTAATGCGGCAACTAAAACGTAACTGAAATGACCCAGTCATCTAATATTTTTTTTAAAAGCACCATTTCTTAATTTTGCTATCGAGTTTTTGACAATAATTGAGAAAACACAATATTAAGTGTTAAATAAAATCCTTCGGCGCGGAATAAAAATCTCTTTATTTGAAATACTTTTTATTTTTATCCGTTAAAATGAGAAGCAGGAATTCTGAAAAAGTCAATTTCCCATTCCTATGTTCAAAATTCGGACAGTCACCCGGTATGTTTAATGGAAGAAATAATCAATAATATGGACGAGCTGTAAGGGAGAGGGCGATCCTGGATCTGCCACTGTTTTATTAGTTTATTAGACAGTTCTTTTTCTATATTAAGATTTATAGGGGGGGGGGGGTAGTTGATAACCGCCGCTTTCTATCCGCGCTTGACATATACGATACAAATCAAATATTCTGATAAGGTTCCAAGATTTTTTCACTATTGAGCTTTTCGAAAAACGGAAGGATGCGCCATCAATTTTTCTATATCTCACATAGAGTCACCTAATTTCCCATAAGATCATTCGAATTTGTGCCTCCCTGTATGCACTTCAAAATAACGGGTATGTACTACGTTCACTTTAGGTATATACTCGGACTTACTGTGTACGTACTTCAAAGTACAGCACATGTACATACGTCCACTGGAAGTACATTATGGTACATACACTTATGTACGTCCACGTGAGGTACGTACTCGTACATATAATGTACGTATTTCAAAGTACCTGTTTTGAACGTTCTCTTAAGGTACATAATTGTACATACCATGTACGTACATCACAGTACTGGATATGTACGTCCACCTGAAGTACATTATTGTGCATACGCTTATATACGTCCACGTGAAGTACATACTCGTAAATATAATGTACGTACTTCAAAGTACCGAGTTTGAACGTTTTCTTAAGGTACTTAATTGTACATACCATGTACGTACATCAAAGTACTGGATGTGTACGTCCACCTGAAGTACATAACTGTAGATACCATGTGCGTACTTCAAAGTACAGCATATTTACGTCCACTTGAGGTACTTAATTGTACATACAGATGTGTACATCCACCTGAGGTACATACTCGTACATATCATGTACGTACATCAAAGTACAGCACATGTACGTCCACTTGAAGTATATTACTGTACATACGGTTATGTACGTCCGCGTGAGGTACATACTCGCACATACCAAGTACGTACTTCAAAGTACAGCACATGTACGTCCACTTGAAGTACATTACTGTACATACGGTTATGTACGTCCACGTGAAGTATATACTCGTACATACCATGTACGTACATCAAAGTACTGGATATGTACGTCCACCTGAAGTACATAACTGTACATACCATGTACGTACTTCTAAGTACAGCATATGTACGTGCCCGTGAGGTACATATACGAATGGACATAAGACGGACGAAAACCGTACGAAATATGTACGTACATACTTTTACGTACAGGTACGTACTGTAAAGTACGTTATATGTTCGTCCGAGTTTCGTACATGGACGTATGTACATAAAATAGACGTAATATGTACGTACTGAGGACGAAGCGTGCTATTAGGGATATTGGCGCAGGTGCGAGCAGGTTCGGACAAACTTTGAATCCGTCACCATTACAATGTACATAAAACGAGGTGCATGGTGTTGTTTTTAATAATGAATAACAAAAATACCTCGCGACAAATGTTCTTTCACTCTAAAACATTATTTATGTAAGCAAAAACCGATTGAATCAAAATAAGACCTCGCTCACCTAGCAATTACATCTGCCATTTTCCCAAAAGTTGTTACCCCTCTGCACTGCAACCATCTTTATTGAATAACGGTATGTTCTTAAATTGTTACAGAAGTTAAAACTGTACCGGGAACTTCACTTTCATCTAAATTTACGCTAACAAACGGTAAAGAAACCGCCATTATTAACACGTAATTGCGATAACCAGCACTGTTATAGTTTGCTGTAGTTGCCCGCATGTTGTCCGAACTGTTCAAATTGCTTCGTCGTTTACGCTTGCGTAGATTATACCATTTCTTAAATGTGCAGTTTATAATGACCAACTCGAAATTAAAAGACCACCAATAAATGCGAAACCGGTCGATTTTCAATAATAAATAAATACAAGCAGAAACATTTTACTATTATCAAAAATTAAATAACTGTTTTTATGTAAATAGTTAAGTATTAAGTTGTACTTACCTTTTTGGTAATCTTTCATTTATATTTTCTTCTAAATAATCAAAAAATTCATCCCTGAATGCACCTTGGTCCATTTTTTCTATTATTATTTTAAACAACAAATTCGATTTAACACTAGCGTTACGATATTACGTCAAAAATAATCTCTGATCTGAGGTTCAATCCAAGGTAGGGGCAGGATTATTATGACACCGAGATTAGAGGTTCATAATTTGGCCAATCCCGGATCATTGCGACTATTAATCGCATTTAAGGTCAATCCGAGAATTAATCTTGAATCTCGGATTAATCCGTGACTATTAATACGGGCATAACAGAGTTAAGGTTATAAAGTCTCCTATAATAATTGTTATAAAACTTACTTTTTATTTGAGTACATGGTATTGGTGTCCCTGGTCTCGGGAATAATATTATCAGGATCGGGAACAATATTACATGAATCAAAAACAATATTGTCAGGATTAGCAACAATAACGTCACGAGAGGAACCAGCGATTACTTTGGTAATAACTTCTATAAAAATTAAATTAATAAATTTAACTTTCCATACATAAAATTTATTATTTATTTAATACTTATATAAAAGTAATACTATACCTGAAGAATTCAAAAAAAGGGTGGGTACTGCATCTACTTTTAAATTACTTCTGTTATTAGCATCGGCCAAAAATGTGCTATCATCGCTGAAATGAACATCACAAACAACGTAATTCCTCCTCTTCTCATATATAATATCTTTTTGAACTGCAGCAGTCCATTTCTTGAAAATCTTAAATGAAGAAAAATTATTAAAAATAGTTGACAAATAGTTTTAAAAGAATGACATTTATAAAGTATTATCAATGTACATACCTCTAAATTTTTAGGAAAAATGTGAGTTTTCACAATTCCACTCGAGGAAACAACCTTTAACAACACATCTGCAAACCATCGTTATAAGCTTAATAATTCACACAAGAAAATTAATAAGTAACAAAGGAAACAATAATTAATAATAACAAATAATAATCAATAGATACACGTGGATACGGTAATATTTAATTAGCACTCTAAATCTTTTTTTAAATTTAAAATTAAATTTTTTATTCGCAACAGCGCCATCCCTGGTCGATGGTATAAACTATCCCCCCCGCACGGATGGTGGTACGACGTCCCTCGCCTAGAGTTGAATATCTATACTATCTCTATCATCTATGCTTCCACACGTATATTGGGGTGACAGTTGAGATTTTCCACAAATCCGGAAAAATTGATGAGTCAATGGACTTGTCAAACAATAGGTATCTTTAATGGTTTAACTAAGTTTGTGCTGCATTTCTTTAGGAAAAGAGAAGGAATACCATCAAAACCCGGAACAGGATTTGAATCTAGCTCATTTAACTTATTCCAAACGTCAGTCTCACTAATTTTTAACGTATTGAAATCTATGCAATCATTAATAACACTATCCCAAGAAGTACTTTGATTATCAACTGTTAAATTGTTAATATCGTAATTGCAGTAAACCGATTCGAAGTGATCAGCAAAAAGATTTGCGATGTCTTCTGAGTTGTCCACTGATGTCTCGTTGAAATACATACTAGACGGAATGCCATTATCTTTTTTAGAAGAATTGATAAATGACCAAAAGCCCTTAGACGAATTTTCTAAAATATTACCTTCCACAATGCTGATATGTGCACGTCTATCGAATTCAATGGAGAGTTTGCATTGTTTCCTAGCTTCGATGAAGCTTAAGTAGTCGCAGTGCTGCCCTTCACTTTTAAAAGATTTGTGAATCGATTTTTTTAAAGAAATCAGATTTTTAGTATGAGTACTGAACCAGTGAGGAAATTTATTAGTATGTTTGCACTTTTTTTGTACAAACAAGTTTACTACAGAATGAATCTTGTTGTAGAAGGCACTAACACAATCATTAACCGAGGATGCAGAGTGCAAGAATTGCCAGTTGACTAGCTCCAGATGAGCATTGATCAAATCATACGGTGCATTTTTAAAATCATAGTAATGTGTGAGATCATCAGATAAAGTTACCTGGTTAATTTCACTAACTGTAATTAGCAGCGGAGGATGATTAATATCGATAGGAGTTATTAACGGAGATGATTTTTGAACATTTACGCAAGTGTCATTGAAAAATACTAAATCTAACAGGACACTGTTTCCATTTAGTATTGAATTATACTGAGAAAGACCAAAAAAGGCTAATTCGTCACAGAAGGTTTCTTCCACTAGCGATTTGGCATTAGAAGGACAAAAACTTACATCATTCTCGAGCGGTTGCCAAGACAAGTTGGGTAAGTTGTAATCGCCTGTAATGCAGATTTTGCAATTAGAAAAAGAATGCAGCATTGAACTTATCGTATTTAGGTGCTCAGTATAAACCTCGATTGATGAGTTAGGCGGAATGTACGTACCACAGATGATTAACATGTTGCGACCAATGCTCAAAGACACCCAGACTTCTTCTCTCAATTTAATGGTAGAGGGGACCAATTTAGAATTTAACTTTTTTAGGACCGCTATAAGAACGCCTCCACCTCTTCTCTTGTCACTCGTTAACAAGGACCGATCGCCTCGATAAACAGTATACCTTTCATCGAAAAATTCGTTGTTGAAATGTTGATCCGACAGCCAGGTTTCTGTCAATATGATAACTGGATATGATTCATTTAGAATATTAACTAGAAGCTGGTTTGACTTGGTGCGAAGACCTCTAACATTTTGGTAAAAAATGCTTAGGTTGTTGGATTCATTGCGAGGACTTGTTGAAAATTTTGTTGAAAATTATCCCTCGATTGTGTAACAGATTTTTCAAAGAATCTTCTGGCAGCTACACCGTTAGGCCAGAAGCTCGAATTCATGAGCTTGCTCATATACACTGAATTTATAGTAATTTTAAATGAGCTATAATTTTCAGGGAATCTAGAGTTCAGCTTTTCCAGCTTCACGTTTGGTTGAGCGTTTTCCACCAGTTCCAAATTTAATTTGTTGGTTATATATTTCAGAACATTGTCTTCACTAACCTTGGGATTTATGCGAGTTAAATGCACTTTAGAGTTTTGATTCCTACGTTTAACTGCGACAAAACCATCTTCAGGTTCTTCTGTATTCAAATTATTTAGTGGAGCATTTCCAATAACCAATAATTTCTTTCTTGTATTCACTTTGTTTACATTAACCGGTAATTCCGTTTCAATATTCTGAATCGCAACGTTTGAACTATCAGCCCGGGTAGTTTGAACTACGACTTTAGTCTCACCACTATTTAAGGCTTGCGTCCCACTTGAAGGAAGAGAAATATCTCCCTGTTGTACTTGTTTCGTTTTTAACAGATTAATAATTGTATTTTTATCGTTAACTGTAGATTTTAACGTAGTTATCTGTTGTTTTAGACTAATAATTAACTCGTTACACAAGTCCATTTGTTTCGGATTTGTGCTAACATCACATCGCTCCTTTGATGGAAAAGTGACATATCTAGAAAAATGTTAAGTTTTCAGCAGAGCCAGTTAAAGATTTTTAATTTTATGAAAGCTCTAATAAGGGTAATAAGATTTATATAATTTAACTTTTTATTTATTTTATACTTGCATTAAGGTTTATTTCTAGAATCCTTCAATAATTAATTACTACCACGGTAATAAAGGGTTATTTTTCATCCCCTAAAGTAGTTGTGACACTTTTCCATAGAAGCCAATTATTGATAATTGCGTTAAGACTGTTAAAAAAAATATTTATTTGAAAATGTAAGGTAATAATTAAGTTTTAAACGCAAAAATAAATTATATTTCTGTGAATAATATTGAACAAAAAACATTTTCTTTAGGATATTAAACATTTTTAATACTAAGAAGCTAAATTATACCCCTGCAAGCTATAAAAATTACAAATTCAAATAAAATTCGGCATGTCGTGATAGAATGTGATTTAGTCTCAGTAATTCTAACAACCCTTTCTTCTTTTTTTCACAAATCTTTATTTTATCCTTGTATAACTGTTGCAATTCTAATTGCTTTCCCTTGTTTACCGAAACTCGGGGTTTCTTTATGTTCAATACACAATAATCATCTTGTGAGTAAGATGTCTTGTATAAAATTTTATAAGGATCTTCCTTTTCAATTTTTATTATTTTCATATCTGCCATTTTATCGCTATTCCTGTTCTCCCAGGAGCTTCCAACCGACTCGTTCAATTTCTTTAAATCAAAGAAATCTTTGTACGACATTTCCATAACTTTGTATGGGTTTCCAGTTTTTTTTGCACACTTTATAATGCTCACATACTCTGTGGGCAAAAATATGGGTCCTGATTTAAGAGATCTTTTAACCTGGCGTTCGATTACCGAATGGGCGGAATCTCCTTTGTTTTGTGTATGTCCCACTATGAGAAATTTATGGGTTATAGATCTTATGTTTGTGTACATTTTTAAAGCATAAATGTACATTGTGATGATGAAGCGATTTTTTTGTTGCCCTACGCAATTATCCGAGTATAATACAATATCTACTTCACCGTTGGGATTTCCAATTGATACCTCTTTTATATATCTCAAGAGGCAAGAGCCAATTTCATTGGCTCCTCTATGCCCTTGAGTTTCATCCCATACATAGCAGTAGCATTGGTCTTGTCCTTTTTGTCTGATTTCATACACTGTAAAGTTTAAAACATTCAGCTTGGATTTATAGTAAAATGTTGATGTATCCCCTTGTGGGCAGGGCATTGTCGCTTGTAGATCAAAGCATGAAACAACATAATTTTTGGAAATTTTTTCTTTGTCAGATTGTTTTTCAATGCGAGAAAGTTCTTTTTCTGACAAATGATTTTCATATTCGAATTTTAGGCGTTCTTTTTCTTCTTCTGAAGCGTTGGTGAAAGTAGCACAAATTCCACATTGATCCTTTTTGGGTTTAAAGAAGGAAATGTTGAATTCGCCATTGAAAATTTGATGGTAAATTTGATAGTTTGCATAGGGTAAATTTTTATCTATACATCCTCTAACATAGTCTCGGTGTAAATCACTTAAGCTCTTACTCCCTTCAATATATTCGCGAGAAGAACGAGCTCTAGTGTAGTGGCTTTCAATCCTGGGTATCGAATTTATGTGACTTCTTATTCCCTCTTTTAAACAGAGATCAAGTTTGGGATGATTTCCGTGTTTTCCCCGAAGATCTCCTAAGATTATTCCCCCAGCTCCCTGTTTCTCAAGCACGGTTCTGATGGGCCTATCGGAAATATCCAGAGTGTTTTTAAAATACAACTTGCAAACACGAATTTGATTTCCTCCAATTAAAAAATGAAATGCAGTATTGTCTCGTCTTTTGATTTCATTCCTATGATACTGATATTTGGGTTTGATTGGTGTCATGCATGACGATAGATAGTCTCTTTGCCTTTGTGAGTTACCAAGAGCCCAGTAACTTTCAAAAATCGATCTGCGAGACTCTGTCGAAATCTTAGAATTGCATTTTAATTTACACCTATCCTGGCATGAGGGCTTAATATATCTGGCTTTGATAACTTTTCCGGATCTTGAAGAAGAAACATACTCTTTTCCTGAATTTCGTGCTAATTTTGCCGAATTTTTTTTCCATTGTGACTTATTACATTTTCGTTTTTTTGTCTTTGTATTTTCTTTGAAACTTTCTGTATCGGGGTTTGCTTCTAGAATTTCTGAACTATTTCGTATATCCTTATTTTCTAGTTCCAATTCACTGTCACTACTGCTTGATTCTGATGAATAATCGGGATCATCAAGTGAATCATCTGAATTACAAAATGGGTCAATCTGACATGTCGAACTTGTTGAACTTGATGAGCTTTTATCGGAACAAGGTGAACCATTGGTAAAATTTCTAGAAGAAGCACTGGCAGAGCAACCTGAAATAATAAATCCTTGAATTTGGTATTAAGGTTTCGCCTTTTTCTCAACAAAACAAAGGAAAAATATATAAAGCAAAGAAGATGAAAAAATAACATCTACAAATCAATTATATTAAATTTAATGAAACTTACCAGCTCTGGGATTGGGACTAATGTTATTGTCAGTAACTTCAGTGACAATATCATTTACTTCAGCGACGATTTCCTTTATTTCAGGATCGATTAATGTAGGTGCAATTTCCACCATGGTTAGCAAATCTTCCTTGACTAATGAAGAGCAAGCTAGAACAATTCACCAATTTACTAAAAGCAATTGACTTAGGTACTTTTGTTCTTATATATGGAAAGATAAAAAGTAGGTAATAAAACATAACAGCAAAACTTACATTGTTCAGATGATGAATTTAAGTTGACTTTTTGAGCTAGTCTCAAGATAAGTTTCGACCGTTCAGACATCTTGAAGATGTTTTTCGTTGCCCTACAGCCTTATCCTTGCTTATCTTACGAAAATCCTGAAAAAAGTATGGGTATTTTTAGTAATAAACTAATTTAATCTTGCAAAGTGAGGTTATAAAAGATGGTCATAAAATAGAACATTTGTTCCAAAATATGCGGAAATTAGACACATTTTGGAATACAACCTTAAATTATTCCAATAAAAGAACTTGATTATAAGGAAAAAAGTCACAACTAAAAAAGTGAGGTTATAACAGAGTCCTAACCCTGAATACATGTACTAAAATTATGTAGAAAAATGTCATATTTTGAGATATGACGTTTAATGGTAAATCTAAGAGAACACAACGCACTTACCTTTTCATACAATACAGACACAATTCAAATAATGTCGTTTTTTACTAAATAATCAGTCACACACCACATTCCACCTTCAGGCCTAACTCACAACTGACACTATTCCACAGAAACTGAATGTGAAGTTAGTAAATGGATCAATGTCACTTCTGCACTCTGGTGGCAAAACTTTAGTACTATGCTTGTGACGTTTTTCCATATAAAAGTATTAGTGTTTTGCCTTAATTTTATGGAAATAACTCGAAAATGAAGAATTTTGATTTATGTCACTTTTCTATCAAAGGAGCGACATGCATTCAAGATAGCAATATTTTTAAGTTCAGCTGGAAAGTCATGCGGTAGAGTACCCGTTAGAATAATTTCTATCAGTGCATCTTTTTTTACTTTATTCAGTTCCTTTGAGAATCTTGTACGATCGTCCATGTTCATTCGGTGTTCATTACCGAAATTTTACAGAAAAATACGACGTATTTCAATAAAACCGAAGAAAACCACGTGGTTTATTACGAACACGATAAAAAATACCGGTTAAAACACACTTATTACACAATTATTACACTACGAAAACATAACCTCAAACACGTCCGACCGCTACGAAATCTAACAATAAAGGTGATCTTTATGCTTCACTGATTTATTAATAGTTTCTGCAGCCTTTCTTTCTTTGTTTCTTAAATTTACAGCACCGTCGACAAGAGTTTGTGCGATTCTCAATTCTGCACCGTTCTTCGTATCGATAGCTTGTTTGAGCCGCACCGTCTTCTAGTAACAGTTTATCACTAGATATTGAATGTTTTCCAACTTCTTGGTTCTCACCCAAAATTTGTTTGTTTATGGCCACAAAAGTTGTTTTCGAAATTTGTGCATTTTGAGCCATTTTTTATTTTTTTCTTCTGCGTTCTATCTCAAGTTTTAATTGTTCTTCTGCATGCCTTTGTTGTTGCAAATAGTCTTGGTAACTTTATCTAGCATTTAAAGCATATTTTATCAACTTATCAGTTACTGGTACTAGTAATGGATTATTATTATAACGTTGCAATCCCATAACAGTATTGCAATGACTGTTAAGCATGCGCATGGAAATCAATAACATGTACTCGCTAAGAATGGTGTTACTTCTGCTAAATCCTCTTTCCTCCGCTTCGTTTCTATGAATAATAATAGAATAATTTCTTCAAATAATGTACAAAAATTTCAGTATTATTTCTTAAAAACCCTGCCCGGTACTCATCAATTCTCTCAATATTTTCATTGTAAGAAGACATTCGGATATCATATTCTACTTAATTCCAAAATTAAAATTGAAAGCTTCAATAACTTCAGTAATATAATGGTTATCATTGGATTTCTTAATGTCACGTGAATTTATAATTGCAAAATACTTGACCAGCGAAATCCAATTCCATTAAAATTTTTCTTCCACAATTCAACGTAATAATTTTTTTTAATTCAATTAAAACTCAGATAATTACAAGATTAATTCACCAAACTCAGTTTTTATTTTGTTTACAAAATTCAACTATGCCTTTATATGGACTTCCACTTGGACGTTTTCTAAACATGTCCTCCCGTCTTGGCTTGTGGCACCCAAAAGCTTCATTGCTTTTAAAGCAATACTAAATTTTCTTTTTTGTCCCCCTACTTGTTCATCCACGCTATTAATGTTTTCTTGTTCTTTTATTTCTTCCAATTGTAGTGAAGGCAATTTAACGTTATCGTCCACACTATTTTCAATAATTAAATCTAATTTTTTGTTAATGTGATCTAATTTTTCTTCTTGTTTTTTGTTATCATTTCTGTAGCTTTCCAAGTTTTTGTTAAAGCTTTCAAACATAGTTTTCATCCATTGCATTGATGGACTGGACTCTTCCATTCGTGGTTCCGAACGAACTTGCGTGCTATTAGTTTCCATTTTTGTGTCGAAGTGTTTCAATTTAATTCAAATTATTACGTTATAAAATTTTAGTTTTATCAAATTTAATTTCAATGTGATGTCCAATTTTAAAATAATGTTAACAAAAAATGTGCAAATTTTAATTTTATAAAAGATAATTGTTTGAAAACACGTATAACATTTGGTTTGTTTGATAAAATAATCGTCCCTATTGCAAGTTTTGTTAAAGCATTTGACCATGTGCACTTTTAATGTGGCAAACTTTTGTTAAAATTTTAAACTTTAATTTTATCTAATCGTGCACCTGGGTTACGGCGTTGCTAAAATTGAAATATCTAAAGGTCTGGTGACAATCTTTGCTTTTTGTGTACCAATAAATGTAATAATTAATTTTCAAATATTTAAAAGTCCCTGTAATTTGATCAATTTTAATTTAATAAATTATCTACTGAAATATCTAAAGATTCTGAAATTCAATCCCTGGTTTCGTTAAACCAAATTAATGCGATAAAATTATCAACATTTTTAATATCCCTGGTTTCGGCACCAAATTAATGCTATGTTCAAAAGCGTAGAAGCTTAACTTAATGCAAAAAAAAAACTTAAATTGTCACTTTTGGAACACCCATCACTATTAATAAAGCTTGCGATTCTTATGATGAATTTTGTGATGAAAAATTAAGCAAGTTATAAATATCAAATGTAATTTTAATCACTTCTAAAACGAAATTTCAAATGTTACAAAAAAAGGCACAGTTTGATCAAGTTGTTGTTTATAAATTGATATAAAAATTTGTGATGTTTTTGATCTAAAACCGCATAACATCGGTTCGCCAAATAAAACAAAGGTGTGTTTTTTTTAATGTTGAATCTTAATTACGGGGTCTGTGTTAATTGAAACATGACAATATTTACAGCTCCACTGAGCTCCACCAGCAAGTTACAAATTTATAAATCATAGCGTTGATATTGATAGCATTTGTTTACATTTTAGTAGTTGTTTGTTTTAATCTGTGGATATTTGAGCCGTATTGTCTAGAAAAAATAGAACAAATCTTCATAGCTAATAAATAATAAACTTTGTTTAATTAAACGATTCAACATATTATTCGGTAAATAACTTTTTAGGTTAGATTCATTTTAATTTCTTATTTTACAATACTTTGCCAGTATAATAAATATTAACTAATAATTTGTAAATAATACCAAATAGGTAATAATTGTATTAATATTATTATAGTTTTGAAAGGAGTCTAGGACAACTCGCCGCCGGGTCAACTCGCCGCCGGGCCAACTCGCCGCCGGGCCAACTCGCCGCCGGCCGATTTCGCCGCCATCAATAAAAGGGGTTTTTTCTTTTTTAATATTTTATTAATAAAAATATTAATAAATAAAATAAAAATTAAATTATTACGTGTAATTGTGTGAAATACCTCTTAAATATTCTATTATTATACGATAATCCCGAACTACAGCTAAAATTCTTGAATCCGCTAAGAATCCGCTTCTCGGTATTTCCTTAACATCATAGGTGGCGCGTGTCCTGCAACTAATTGCTCGTAATATAAATCACAACCTAAAATAAATTAAATATTTAATAATAGAAAAGCGGCATAGTTAATCAATAAAAAATATAATAAATTAGAAAGATATAGATAAAATTAATTTCTGTTACCTTGGTGAACTTTGCGAAGTGCATCGATTAGTTCCCAAATTGTCGGATGATCCATCCCAAGCTCTATTTGTAACCGACGATGAGCGGCTTCCGCGTGATTGTTTGTACGATTATTCTCTTGAAGCAAACTTAATAGTTTGATTGTGTCCACATTAAACGACTAACATATAAGTTAGAGAAGCTTGGCATCGGTGTAAACTTGGTTAAGTGGTTTGAATCGTATTTATCAAAGCGTCATCAAAAAGTACAAATTGGCAACGTTAGCTCACATAATATCATTGTGAAAACTGGAATTCCTCAAGGTTCCCATCTTGGGCCGTTGCTATTCATTTTGTACATCAACGACATTAAATCAGTGTTTAAGAACTGTCAATTTTTATTGTTTGCTGATGACCTCAAGATTTTCAAGGCTGTGAAGACTGTTCAAGACTGCAACCTTATTTCTGATGAGCTCCGCTCTTTCGAATCATGGTGCAGTGCTAATTACTTGAATTTGAATATTTCAAAATGCAAATTTCTACGTTTTTCAAGGATGACTCATCCAACAGAGCACTCTTACAGTCTCCAAGGAAGTGAAATTGATACAGTCTCGAGTTTTAAAGATTTAGGCGTTATTATGGAATCTAATTTCAGCTTTTCAACTCATATCGATAGTATAATAAACAAGAGTAACAGCATGTTGGGATTTATCTTAAGGAATGCTCAAGAATTTTCAAGTCTAAGCGTTTTGAACTTGTTGTTCGCCGCATACGTTAGGTCACATTTAGAATACTGTTCTACCGTTTGGCATCCTTATCATTCAATTCATATCTCTCGCATTGAAAAAATTCAGCGTAAGCTTGTGAAATTTTTATGTTTCAAGTTTGGTATCTGCTTTGACACCAATTACGATCATCTGCTGGGATACCTAGGACTATCAACTTTGGACAATAGAAGAAAGTATTTCGATCAACGTAGAACTAAATGTCCAATTCAATGGCACCCGCCTAAAACAACAAGTTTCCCAAATATCTCGGTGTCACTTTAGACAGGACACTATCGTTTAAGAAACATCTTACCAACGTAGCCGCAAAGTTTGGTTCAAGACAAGAAATAACATAATCTCTAAACTTAGCGGTACTTCCTGCGGAGCTACTGCCGATACACTGAGATGCTCTACCATGAGCCTGGTTTACTCGACTGCAGAATACTGCTCGCCAGTATGGCTGAACAGCCCACACACAAAACTAGTGGACGTCCAATGAAATAATTCGATGCGAATCATCAGTGGAACCATTAAACCCACACCTGTTTACTGGCTACCTACTCTAAGTAACATCTCCCCCCCTCACCTCCGACGATCAAGAGCCATGGTCAGAGAGTACAACAAAATCCAAAGAAACCCGCTACTGAAGATCCACGAAGACATCGCACATCTGGACCACAGACTGCGCTCTAGAAAACCACCCATTCAAACCGCTGAGCAATTGCTTGCTAGTGATTTCAACCTGGAACGCGAATGGAAACGAGAATGGCAAGCCAAAGCGCCTCAAGCGGTCCACGATGTTCTCCACCCCGGACAGACGCCACATGGTTTCGCCCTGCCACGAAGTACATGGTGCGGACTGAACAGAGTCCGTACGGGCTGTGGGGTATGTGCTGATTCCGTGCTTAAATGGGAAAATCCGTAACTGCCGCATGCGACTGCGGAGAGGAAGGGCAAACAATGTTCCACCTGGCATATAACTGCAAAAACAGACCGAGTCACTGTATGACCGAAGACTTCCTGAGAGCCACTCCACCAGCTACCACTTGGATTGAAAGTCTGAATATTAATATATGACTATGTATGCATTAACATGTAGTTGCTTTTTTCTTTTCTTTTTGTATTTGCCATACGCTAAATAAAAATAAAAATGTTTTATTTCAAAATAAAAACATGTATATTTTGAGTGAGTTGTGAGCATTTTATTTCATTGTAAAGTAAGACTAAGTATGGAATAAAATATCCGGCAAATGACCACCACGGCTCTGATGTAAATTTTGAATTTTGTATCACATATAGCTTGAACGTTCATCGAAAAAAAACTTTTGCGGTTTCCATAAATTGCCACATCTTGTCCTTCTGGAATTCGTGGTCTAAACACTTTGCGATTTTCTGGGACGCAAAACAAGATCAGCATAATCTAGAAAATCTTCATCGTCGGTTTGCTCTTCCAAAAACTCCATTTTAATTTTGTTGTTTAATTTTGTAAAAAATGAAGTACAAATCGGTTGTTACTTTAATTTTATTTTTTAATTATAATAAGGTTATTGGATAAACTATGCTTAAACGATCGATTTTGATGGTTTAAGTTTTCATGAGTTGAACTACGGTTAAACTTCGTTTGATCGTTAAACTAAGACCATACAAGGTAAAAAAATGACTAAACTTAGTTTAGCCTTAAACTTGGTTTAAACGGCTCTTAAACCAGCACTGTACAAATGGTCCTTAAATAGATATGAGTAACAAATTAACTGAGTAGTACGACTTGACCCTATCAGTGTAACCTGCTAACTGTGGAATCGAAGCATTCGTGCGCATAGTAAAACAGTCCTGCGCATGGAATTGAAATTATAAAGGTTACATAGACAGAATTTGAACATAAATAAAAAGGAATATATACGATAAATATTGGCGGTAAATAAACTGAATTTGAAACTATTGCAATTCTAAACAGTCACCATGCACCGCTTTCAACTACCCAACGAACTTATGCTTTTACACAGTAGGAGAAGCGGGTATTGTGAGTAAGGTTGATATCGGGAGTTGGATACTTCCGTGGGCGCCAAATAAGAATTATTAAACTACAAATTAACAAAAAATCAAGAAGTAAAGAAATGTCAAGTCGTATCCTCTCACGCAAGCTTGCGCAGGGCAGGCTTCGGTAAGTAATAGATGCGGGACTAAAGACAATATTGTAAATCTTCTCAAGCATATCTATTACGAAACCATTTGTAGTGCATTATCATAAACGGTTTGCACAAAGGCACTTTCTTCTGACCAGAATAAGATTTTCTCTGGTATTTATTATTTCTACTTTTTTGATGACGAATATAATATCGCTACCCTCATTCTAATACCACTTATGAGACTAAATCAAAATTGTTCAAGAGAATGAAAAAACTGATTATTTCGAATTAAGTTGATTTTTTTGCAACAATTTTAATGTTTCTGTATTAAGAATGTTGTAATATGGGCTCTAATACATGGTATTATTGTCGTACAAAAATTTTGTAATAATTTATATGAACTTTTAATTATTATTATTATAACATCACAACAAATCAATTTAAATAAAATGTAAATTTTAATATTCAAATAATTTATTAATTATAAAACAATTATTAAATAATAAAACACTTTGTACAATAATGGGAAATTCCTATTTCTTCCTCTTCTTATTACTGCTCTGTGATGAAAGGTGTGGAAGATTATCATAAAAACTATGGAAATCTGAAGGTATTACACTCTTTAATTCTTGGAGATGCTTCCATTTAGAGTACTGAATTGAAATTAGTTTCTTATACATAGCTGAGGGTTCTGTTTCAATGCTTATTTTCGTTGGTCTTCTGGGCAGGTTTTGATACTCATCGTCGTAATGTAATTTATAAGTAATACTATTTGAATTGTATGTATACCATATCTGTGACCACAGCTTCACCTGTTTTTTTCCTGAACGAATAGAATTATAATACTGGATATTTTGGGTAGTGTAATCTTTAAAAAACTCATGCGTTAAGTATATCACGTCATATGGGAATGTTTTTTTCCTGGCATCTCTAGTTGCGGTAATAAAATCAGCAGGTAAAAATACATCCTTATTTTTCAATCGTCTTTCAATATGTGAATGGACTGAATCACATTCCATATTTGTGTATCCCTTAACTAAAAACTTCTATTCTATTTGTATCTTATTTTGTATAGAAAAATGCAGGAGGGCATTTGACATAATGACGTTTCTATTTTGATATGTAGAGCCATCACTATAAATTATTATAGGCAGTTTTTCCTGAAGGCAATGTTCTTTTAAATAGTCTATCATACATGAAGCGAAAGTAGATGCAGTAAGATCAGCTTGAGTTCCGTTACGTTAAACATCTTTTCTAGGTTGGAATAGCGATAGGTTAAGGTCTTCAAAGATGTTGCAAATGTAGTTTTACATATAGAAGGGACTTGGTCGTTTTTACATTTGGAAAGGTACACATTATACAACTCATTTTTTGAAGAAAATATGGGCTCCAAATATAACTTTGAAGTCCTCTGTCTACAATAGTGACTTGGAAGTTTATGTAAATCGTTGAAAAAGGTCTGAACGTGTGTATTTGCTTCTTCATTCTTTTTTGATACTTTACGTGTAGTACTTCTTTTAGTATTTGTCTGGGGTTGGCTTTCGGTTTCTTCTGCAATGCTTGCGTTTTTTCCTATCCAGTTATGAGCCATCCATTCATTTATACCAAGGGTATTTAAATAGGTTTTTTTGCAAACTACCTTTTTTGTATCATCACGAAGTTTTAACAAATAAACATAGGAATTAGAGTGTCGAGATGTATTTCCTAGTTTTACTGACGTTTTCTTGGCTGAATCTCGATCTACTAAGGAAAATACATAAATCAATCAGATAGACATTTGCTTTGCGCGTCAGAGTGCGGAATAATTTATGTTTGCGAACTTAATTGTTTATTTTAAGGTTGTGATTTTATTAGTGGGAGACATAAGCTCCTCCCCTTTTATTTGCTGACCGATAGTTGCGTTTTAAAAATTGAACGTGAATCCCAACAACCTTTTTGCAGGTCTCTTGATTTGTTTTCAAGAAAAAAATTGTTCGTCTTTGCTAAACTAGAATAATAATTGTAAATTGTAACATTTTTATTAGCCTAATTATACAAAAATATTATTGCTTAGTTATTTATAATAAAAAATCTTGGAGATTAATTATTTCTTATACAATGTTCATTATACAAAAGTCATTTAAAAATACAGCGCTCTCTGCTTTTCTAAAGCTCCACTAAAATTTTAGCAATCTGTAAATTTTAATCAAATTTGCTGCAATAATAATATTGAAATTAATCAGAAAATTATTTGAGGAAACGTCGAAGGTTGCTTCGAAAATAAACCGAATTTTTTAAATGTTTTAGTTTTAATCGAAGGATAATATATTTGCGGTTGTTCTAAAGGAATTTTTAAGACGATCTGATTTAAAACGACTTTTAAAAAAAATAAAATCTGTGTAAAATTGTATCAACTATTTTTCGGCTGTTTTGAAAACTTTCGTATTTTTAAAAGTAATTATCCGATCGGCTAGAAATTTTCTTTAGAACAGTTGTTGAAGCTTTAAGATTCTAAAAATTGAAAAACAATCAAGAAATTATATTTCGTTTTGAAAATTCTTACGACGTTATGTTGATTTTTGTTTCCTATGCGCTCCCATGTGCATGAGAGAAAGAGTACTATACATTTTCTGTCTCACTTATGCCCGCCTTAATAATAAAATTTTTTAACCGAGAAGGAAAAAAAATAATTTTTAAATTTTTAATTCGTTGTCATGTAAGAAAAGGAACAATTATTATTAATGATAATATAATTGTGTATTTTATTCTATAGGTTCCTCGATTTATCACGAATCAACAGAAGTTGTAACACATCGTAGTGTTCCAACTCCGTTTTGGCAAAGTTTGTTGGTGGGACAAATTCAAATTAAAAACAAAATTTTTAGCATTAGTAAACATTATTCCACTTTTCGGGCCAGTTCATTTACTCAATATGTTAGGCTTAGTTTTTATTTTTATGCAAATATTTTAGGACCAATTTCGCTCATTTTTCCACAGATCTAAGAAAATAGTTCTTTGTACAAGATTATGAAGTTTTTTATATCACATATTCTATAGTTTTTCTTAAAATCGTGAAATTCGAAGGATCTACGCAGTGCATATTTACACGTTCGTTGGCACCTTTAATACACTTGCTAATTTTTTTATTTCTAATTATCTATTTCGTTCAATCTTATTTTACAGTCAAAAAAATGAGTAGACCTTATACAATTAAGAACATTTTAATATAACCTAAAAAGTATCGGGGGGCGGGGGGGGGGGGGAATGACTGGCATGGCCTTGGAGAAGTTACTAATGTCTCATAGGTATACTTCATAAAAACCGAGAAACGCCTCTGCATAAGCAGCTCTGCCAGTAAATCCTATTGCCACGTTCTCGTCGTGCTTCCTGACTGTAGTCGTAATAGACTGTAGCTATAACGGGAAAGGATGAAAGGCGAGTCTCCAACGCCTGAAAATTGGAGCTTTTCCACTAAGGGAGATAATCCCAACAGAAAAACCTATAGGTTGTACCGCAAACTGCTCAATTTACGCTACAACAGCCACTTGCTTAACCGTAGATGTTCTGTACGCGTTAGCTAGCCTTGTTACCTAAAACGCAGTTCTCGAGAGCGTGGGTTTTCGGAAAACATCGTGGATTCGGTTCCATTAGGTCCTTTTCATACTCAGAACTCATCTCAGCCAAATGGAAATATTGATGTTGAAGTGGACGCCAGTTGATACAAATAAAACTAAGAAGTAGTGAAGAGTCGATTTATTGTATAAACAAAGATAGAAAAATAGTTGAGGTCGACATGTTTAATTAATTCACTAAATTAAAAGTAAAACATAAAACACACACATAATAAGCAAGTAAAACTAGCACGTAATTGAGGACTAGGTGCTAGAAAACAAAAATAAAAAAATTGCAAATTTAAAGAACTGACATCTACCTGAAGGGTAAACTCAATCAAAAAAATACAGTTGAGTATCCTTGAAGAAGATAACCCAACAAAATCGAAGTTATGCTCCAGTAAAGATTAATCGCACACCGAATTTTAAATACTCGGGATTATTGACTCAAAATAGAACCTGGCACACAGCATCATCAATAAGTAAGTATATGCATCTCTATCCGACTTACCCTGAATGCAGTACCACCAATTTCGCGACTCTGCAAGTATATTTCCTCCGTCAGGACCTTTCGAAATCAACAACATTACTTCATCATTTAATTGGTCTACCATCCAGGAATGAAAGTCTACAAATTAGAGAACACAAAATACACATTAAAAAATCAACATGCCTGCCAGTTCCAAGACTCATCAAACGAGTAAGTGTGACTACAAATCAATTAATCTTCACGGAAGCATCTTCAAATCTAATCATCTGCTTGAAAGTTGAGGTGTGACATCCCAAAATATAAAGATGGTAAAAAGGAAAATCTGCAAAGTTTGGCTCTCCAACTTGAAATGATATTTTGACCCATCCGGTATAAACACTTCACAAGGAAACATCCTCTTGTGAACAAAAACCAACCATCACGAATCAAAATTCAAAAGGGTAAAATAAACCATTCTTCGCACTCAAAATATTCGTCATCCCCCCAATTCTTCCAACAGGTGACGTATTAAAACAACATCATCGTAAATCCAAAAATATAGGTAAGAAACCATATGGGTGGATAAAAGATTTCCAACATAGATAAATCTCCATTTCACGACGACGAAAACAAAAAGTTGATAAACCAAATAACACATATTTTCAAAAACTAAAGCGGTCCAGCGGCGTAGCTTTAAAAAGAAATGAAACGGTCAAAACTAATTTTGACACGTTACAAGGTTTATAGTCTTCCAGGATGGGGTTTCAGTGTTGATGCTTTAAATTTTATCTCGGACTTAGGGTTTTCCTTGAATCACATCTCTGGCGACCCTCGTGCATTAACTTTCCTTATACAACGGATAAGTATAGCTATTCAACGCGGTAATGCAGCTAGCATTCTGGGAACACTACCTTTGTCAGGCGGTGCCTTGGATGAAATTTTTTATATTTAGATTAAGAAGTGCCACCATTTTTAAAAATTTGATAAATTGTATATACGTTAAGTTGTTGTTGAAGTAATTAAAATTTAACACACTTTTATCTGGTTTCATAGTGTAAGAATAATTTTTTTCTTTTTCAAATATTCCTAGTCCTAACCTGTCAAAAGTGTTATATTAATGTCTTTTCGTCTTTTCATTATTTTTTAAACAAAAATTTCCTACATACAGTTACTCGAAAAAGTTCTCGGAAACTCCTAAGTTACCTATGTAAATTGAACAATTTAGAAGCCGTCTCTGTCGCAAAACTTTTTAGACATTTTTTGTTGCAAATTTCATTGCCTTTAATTTTGTTCCTATACATTTTTCTATTTGGAGCGCCTTAAGCATGACTTGGTAAAATACAAAAATTATTGCCATCTATATATTGGAAACGTTGAATTCGTTGGCATCCTTAAGGCGTGAAGATGATGTTTTGTACAAATTTTAAAATATTATCTTTAAGTTTGATAAAATATTGCAAAATAAGTAGAATATTTTCTTTATTAAGGTATCTGTTGTTAACTCTTAAGAATTATACTTATGCCCGGTTTCTTCATAAAGTTAACAGCGCGGTCAACTTAACAAGCTGTTCCGGAAATAAAAATTAAATATTTAGAATATTTAAAAGTACTCGAATTCGTGTATTTCCGGAACAGCTTGTTAAGTTGACCGCGCTGTTAACTTTATGAAGAAACCGGGCATTAGTAAAGTATACAATATATTCAATGCTTCCTATTATTCTTCTTCTTTTTCTTCTTAATTACTGCACCATAATATTCCGCATCGAGTACAAAGATGTCATCATCAATTACAGCATTAATGGCTAGTTTATAATCACCTGATGGGGCATGTGGAGGGAATTTATCTTGTTCTAGTAACCAGCTATCGATATAATACACCCCCTGCAACCAAAACAATGCAAGAAAGCAAATTAATAAACAATGATGAGCATAATATATTTATATAATATCGCAATATGCTATCCTTTCTACAAGTAATTAATAGAAAGGAGAATGGAGTAAGCAACGGAAATTCGGGTTTTGAATTTAATCATCAGAATTGTCAGAACATCAAAGTTAAAATATTTTTTAAACCATTAAATTGATAGATTTAACTAATGATAAATAATTAAATTTGAATTGTTATAAGATCATTTCTATTAAATACTTGTAGAAAGAATAGCATATTGCGATATAATTCGCTTAACTGGTTGTGATTATACATAAATATATTTAAAATAAAATTTAAAATGCACTACTTGGCAAATATGGTTATTTTTTTATATTATATTCCACGACAAGTTTCATACAGCTTGTGTATATCATCAGGTGGCTACAGAAAATGGATACATATTAAAAGTTAACATATTAAGTAAAAAGATAATTATGCAAACCTAATGAGTATCTACTACTAGTTAATTAAGTAAATAAGTTAAAAACTAATAAAATTAAAAAAAACTTATTTACTAAATTTGAAATTGAATAAAAATTTTAAGATTTGTTGTTACGGGATAAATTTTCACAACGCATACCCCGCATACAAAAAGGTGCCGGCCTAGCTGCAGCCGAAGGGGGGGTTTACTGAATTGATATTAAATGTGCGTCGGACCTAAATCGTCAAAATTCAAGGTTTTCTGAATTATCAAGGGCGCCACCAATAGTAAAAAGTCCGGGTTTATATCCTAACAAACGAGTTCCCACTGGTAAATAAGTCTGCCCGAAGAATACTCACCGTGATTATTAGTTACAATAAGGCTAACAGGACTTAGCCAAACCTGGAAGCGATTCAATTCGGCCTCCTTCACAGAAACCTAAATTTATAAAAAAAAGGCACAAAAACAAAAGAAATACACAAAATATGGTAAAATTGTGGGTTTTAATTATTGAATTAGACAAAGTACAAAAAGAAACTATTATGTTAAATTTAATGATATTAATTCAAAATTCAAAATAAACAAAACTATAATTAGATATTAATTAACAAAAATGCGGAAATTAATGACGAAAGACTAAAATATTCTTATAAAATAATAGAAGAAACGATCCCGTTGTAGACAACTTAAGTATAGCTACAAAGATGAACTAATTATTACTTAAAATAGTTAAAATTTTATGACTCTGGCCATGAACTTGGTTTCAACTTGAATTCAAACACATAAAATTAATTGATCAAAACAAATAGCTTTACTCTAATATTTATAAATTTAATTCGGAAAAGTCAAAATTGCAAAATACTTCAATACAAAATTATTTAATACAAACAAAATAATTCACACATTTGAAGATACTAATAGTAGAAGGCCGAAGGAATCCTTCTTCAGGCGTCCATAAATTTTCCAGTTTAAACAGATGTATTTATTACCAAAATTGATACTGGTGACTTGGTTACCAAAGAAACTCAATTATTGAAGCGGCCAAATATCCTCATTAAGAGATTATGTGTTTTAACAAACACTATCAGTAATTCGCTATACGTGGGCTCAAGCTAGTCCCTCCAATATTGGGGAAAAATAACAAAATCGTAACGAAAATTCAAAAACTCAAAAACGTAAATGTCCCACTACGAAATTACTAGCACAAACTTCAAATAATATTTCAAAACACAAAATTACCAACTTCACCGTACTTTTAAACTTTTAACTGAAGATTTATTAGTCAAACTTTGGATCTTAAAAAATTATTGCAACTATAAATTCGTCATAACTTGCAGTTAATGCAAGTGAGTGATTCGGATGGCGGTAATCAACTGCCCAAAATATGAAAAGCAGTAAAATTTATAACTTTAGTGAATGACCAATAAAGTGGAGTGTTTGTTCAAAGTGACCAATAAGGAAATTTTAAAATCATACGACAAATTTGTGACTAATTTCTATGAACAATACTTAAGCCCAAAAATAACATATTTCTAACACTATTGACGCCGACAGCAATTTAATTTATTGTTTTTGGTTCTATTTTTCAAGAAATTCTTATGAAAATTAAATCATACTGATGATGATGTAATACTTTTGAACAAACAACTTTAATGGTAAAGAATAAGACCAAACATAGTAATTAAAATTCTAATTTAAAAAAAAGTTAGTTACCGGATGTCTTCAAAAATTAAAATGATAGGTATAACATCGTATTTAAAAATTAAAAAAAAAAAGTTTTGAAGTTGTTTGTCAAAGTTAGATGTCATTGGTAGTCTATGAAAATGACATAAAAAATCGGATGTGACCATTGCATAACTTTCCGAATTATCAAAATTAACGTCCAATTTACCTTGGCTAACAAAAATCAAAATACAAAAATTCATCATTGCGAAAAACATTCCAATCAGTATTTAAAAATAATAAAAACAATTGAATTTTTCTCGAAAACAAAAGACAATAGTTTATTTTGGTTTTTGCCTTGAGTTTTCATAAAAAAATATTAAAAACGCATCATCAATTTTTTTGTACCAATTTACCTCTTCTAGTTTAAATAAAATTTGACTATAGTAAATTTTAGAAAATATTTTTTTTTATTTTAAGTTTTAATTTCAGAAAAAAAAGTACAGAACAAAATTTGTATAAACTTTTACCTATTTCATTGCCTTTAGAAGTTATGATGGATTATGTCTTATCGCTTCAGGTAAACCCTCCGTTCCCCCCATTCGATTTTATTCATTTTCAATAGGCTTCGTGTGACAACAGATTAAAACTTAAATTTTAAATTTGAACTGATTTCCTTCATTCGTTTGGGTGCTATCGTGTTCACAGACATACACACACACACACACCCTCTCACCTACACACAGACATTTTTCAAAAAAGGGAAAAATGGCCTCTAAGTTTAACTATGATACACGTTTATGCCGAATTTCATGACATTTGATTTCGCGGTTCAACCTGCGCGATTGATACTATTTTTATTCGTACCCCAACGACCACATACAGACGAATATGCTACTAAAATTCACACAATCGTATCAGAGCATGATAAGAAACATTTTAATACCAAAATTTCGATATCTAATTTTTGAGTGGATTACAATACTTTCCCTTATTCGCGTTTTACAAAATGTGAAGCGCCACGTAGTGTCCTTAGCGGTAACTAGCATAAGCGGTATTCGGTGTTTTTTCGCTTTGAGTGTGTACTAAGTTTTTAGTGTTTTTTTTAAGCAATATGGATTAAATCCTGAAAAGTAAATGTAGTAATATGAATTGAAGTGTTTACGGGTGTCATAGCAAGTCTGGTCATTGAATAAATTATGAATTAAGTGTATTTCAGTCTTTTTTTAAGTGTTTCTATATATAATTACCATTAACTATCATTTAAATTATAAAATTAACTAATGTAAACCAAATTGATTTAAAAAACAAGATTTCCAATGTAAATAACGCAAACTACAATATTTATGTAGCTTTATAATAGCCGTTAATACCGCATAAGTCGGACATATTGTTTTAGTAGAGCGCCACCTATCGGTAGTGTAAAATGCGAATACATACGTATACGTATGGGGAAAGTAAAAATATGTAGTGCGTTGGTGTATTAAATGAATGCGTTGTATGTGGAGTTAAATTTAATTGTTCATGTTTGTTTAATAAAAGTTTGTTTTGTTTTGTCGCTTTTTGAATTTCGTAGAATTTCCAAATGATTCTTCTTTATGTAAGATTAAAGTTTTTGTATGGTTAATTGATGTTTTTTGAGTTTCGACCTTCAACTTACTGTAGTATACAACAAAATATTCAATACGGCATATACAGAAAACCAACATTAACTGACACCTTAATACCATTTGAATCTAAACACAGCTATAACACAAATATGCTTCTTTTCTTTCTTTAATCGAACGTGCCATTAACTTACCACTTACTACATACAGTGCGTTTTAAATTTTATTATAAATAAACTTCGCTAAACGTAAAAATTTTCATTATAAATATATTTGTTAAATGGTAAATATTTAACTAAAAAGTTTCTGAATTAAACTTAAACTAAACCAAGTTAATTTTTAAATTTTGCAAATTTTACCTATCAGGAGGTGCTTTTAAAATTGTTTTTAGTTTTGTCTTAATTTTTTTAAAAATTAACTTCTAAAATTTCATATGCCCATATTTCAGCGAAGGACATTTTAAAGTCAATTTTTGGAAGGACAATTTAAATCCCTGTTTAATCGTAAATCTCAGATTGTATTTATTATTTTTAACATTAAAAATATATTAAAAATACGTCTATTTAAATTACAAATCGCGTTTTTCTGCATGTAATCGTGTGTAATTTTTTTGAAAGAATTTTGTAACAATTGAAACCAATTTCAAGCTCTGCTTAATCGTGTACCTACTCGATTACTTTTTTTTGTAAACAACATACATATTCAAAAAAATTACTTCTGTATTACAATTTGGAAAAAAAGATTATTTAACATGTTTAAATAAAAAAGCGGAATCAGATGTCTACGTCTTGATAGAATTGTTCAATTTATGATTAGTTAAAGTTTCATAAATATTTTTAAAATTTAAATTATCCTTTTGTCGTAAGAAACTAAATTATGAGCATTTAAAATTTCCAAAGACGATTTTTTGTTTACAATTTATAATTTGAGAGTGGGTTAAGATAGAAATAGAAAAATGTTAACTAAACCACCAATGGATAGGTACCAAACACAAAAATTAATAAAATTAAAAACTATCATGCTATAATAGTTGGAAATTTGGCATTGGAATGCCCTTTAGAAATATAAGTGTAGCAATTTACGTTATTCAACTAAATTATCATATACCAAATCTTACCGATTATAATGTATTAGGGTATATCCTGATAAAAATTTATGTATAACATAGTATTGTTGTTGAGTTAGCAATAAATAGTTATAAGTATAACAAAGAAATCTTACCGGTGCAACAGGACAACCATTATAATTTGACTTGGCTATTGCAGATTTTATTCCGAAAGGATTTCGCTCTCCGAGCTTTCTGAATTCTTCGCATACATCTAGAGTAACGTTAGGAAACGGAAACGGACGATAAATTTTCTGTACGCTTTTATAAAACGCAAAAGTTAACTAAAACAATAAGAAGTTACTTAAAAGTTTTTATACTTTTATCATCCATTCAATGAAATTAATAAAATTTCTATGTCTTTTTAGTTTTAAGTTCTATACTCTCTAATAATCTCTAATAGTGATGAGTCTTCTTTATGATAAACTGAATATGTCGAAAGAAAGAACAAAGGACCGGATTGTGTACCGGATTTTTATTTTTATTTTATGGAAATGATTCTTTAAATATTAGACCAATAATTATTTCCTCTTACAAGTATATTTTTACGGGATCCAGATTTGAAATCCACTGTTAAATTAATTGCTTTCGGTTGGAGGGTATCATTGTATTTGAACACCTTGAGAATTAAGGTTGGAGCTGCAGTTTTATTAACATTTAAAACATCAATTCTATCGTGTACGATATCATAATCATCCTGATGAAATTGCTAAAAAATCAAATTTTTGAAATTGCGCAAATTTGCAGCATTAAAGTAACCTTACCGAAACACAAAAATTTCTAATTAGTAGAACCATAAACACATAAACCCAAGTTAATTTCATAATGAAAAGACACTTGAGATATTAGTCGTTTAGAGTTGTTCGTTATGTGGTATATTACTGTTTACTGCTTGTGTAATATTAACTTCATCATAACTTGATGAAGAGAGAGCCCTGATACAATCACATCCGTTGTATTGTGTACTCTAATCTATCCACGATATCTATAACCGATTAACTTAAACATATATTATTATAATATAATAATATATTAAAAATAATATATAAAAAGGAGACGTTCATCCGGTCTTGTATTTTTTCTTGCCTTGTTACGTCCCTGGAATTTTTTGAATAGATTTCTGTGTTTTATTGATTTTAAATTTCCATAGGCGGCATTGCAAGGTTATTCGTTTATTATTGGCTAAAACACATTTTTCTGGTTTTCTGATAAAATTTTGATAATTAACTCATTAAGGCTGATCGGTAGGTTTAGATTTTGTGCAAAAAAAATTGTAATACAGTGTATTTATTATAATATTCTTGTAGAACTACATATTTTAGATAATATTTGTTTATAAAAACAAATTATAAAAAAATTTGAAAAAAATATGAGTTTATTTACGAAATGCCTGTACGATCCCGATAAGATATCATAATGGAACTTGTACTAAACGCAAGAGTCTTTAATTTACTATGACAAGACATAATTTTTATTTTGAATTTTTACTTTGAAAAACTAAAATTTTGTGGAACAAAAATGTATGCTTTCCTTATAAACGTTCCGTTTTGAATAAGTATTTAAAAATTCATATTTTGAAAGTAATTCAATGTAAAAATAAAAATTATGCCTTGTCATAGTAAATTAAAGACTCTTGCGTTTAGTACAAGTTCCATTATAAATAAAATCATATTTTGAGTACAAATTGCGGCTAAACTAATTTTTTTATAATTTATTTTTATAAACAAATATTATCTAAAATATGTAGTTCTACAAGAATATTATAATAAATACACTGTATTACAATTTTTTTTGCACAAAATCTAAACCTACCGAACAGCCTTAATCCCCAACGTTGCGTAAACGCAACATTTTTATAATTATTAATGCTTTCTTATGTTACTGAAAAATATTACTCTGCAGCTGCTACAATTTTTTCTCAACAGAACAATAATCACAGTTTTTATGAAATACGTCGATATAATCAAAAACTAGAACGAAATTTTGAATTTTCTCTACTAACTATAATATATTCTTCAAATTATTTTCTCGGCACAAAATACAATCGGATTTTTTAAATTATCAATATAGATGCCAAGAGCCTTTGGTAAAGAAGAGATAACATAATATAATAATAACATTTATTTTCCAACAGGCTTACGACCAATTACAAGAAATAAAATTAGTATATAAATACAGTAAGTATACAAAACAAAATAAAATAAATATCATCTTAAATTTAACTTTCTCTCTGTAGACTTGATAATGTATGCCATGCATACGAAACATGTCGTCTAATTAAACCAATAAAAAATATAAAATAATATATAATTTATCATTTGCGAAGAAGTACTACTTAATTATTTAAATAAACAATTTAAAATAAATATGATTGTAATAATATAGAATACATAGTCTATATTATAGTAATTTACATAATATATCCCACCACATTTCAACAATACATTCCGCAACACAACTACGGATTCTCCCTATATTATCAGCATTAATATCGAAGAAGTGCGAAATTTAATTAAAATTGGCACACATATCATTTCGATGGAAATCTGACAGAACGGCATAAGCGACAATTAACAAATTTTACAGGAAGCTGTAAACCTGTCAACCTTAAAACTGACGTAAACATTACTTAGAGGTTGCCACGTCTAATGAACTACTATATAAAATGTACACTTTTGAGATCAAATTGTTAATTACCACTCTCACATGCTCTGAAGATATACTTTTAAATGTTTAAAATGTTTTATATATTATTTTCTCTTGTTTCCTCATTTTTTTATTGAAATCTGAATGTTAGTTTTTGTAAAATAAGATAAAATCTGTGTTTTCTCATAAGGCTCAATATTAAAAGCATTAAATTTCAAATATGTCAATGTGATAACCGTAAACAACGGCTCCGTTACATAGGTGATTTTTAAGTGCTTTAATAGCGAATTTTGGGGTTTTGGATGTGTAGAAGAGAGGACTAGATACCGATTATAAGGGAAGAGAGATAGAAAAGGGGAGAGACCTGGAAAAACAGAATAAAATACCTTTTGGAAAACAAAAATTTGTTGGGAATAGTTAGGTTAGAATAAAACGTAAACCTCCGAAAAGTTGATTTGGGTGATCGTTTTAACGCGAATGTAAACAGAAAATTAATAATTATTATAGGCAACGCATGATACACCGCTTGTACGCTGGGTTGCATAAAACAAGGTGTCTAGAAATTCCAATAAGGTTTAATTAATAAATTTTTGGATAACGCTGTAAAGATAAATGAATACCAAAGAAAAATCAATAGCGGAGAATCTGAAAGTTGAGGCACGCAGAAGATTTAATAGTACGGGAAGTTTAGACGATTATATAAAAAGAGGTAGATCTGAAGAGCGAGAAGAGTCTGATACAAATCTTGCAATCTTCAAGAGAAGTAAGAAAATTATAAGAACACCGAATAAGGACAATCAAGAGATACAGGCAGAAGATAAGGAGATGGATGATATTAAGGTCTTTTTGAAGACGATAAGTACTGATATAAAGCAAATGAGAGACGAAAATAATGAAATGAAACAGGAAATACGAGAGAAGACCAAGAAGATCAGGAACAGTTTGAAAGGCAAGCGGAGGAACTAATAGCGCTGAGAGGAGAGCTGGGGGAAACTAAAGCAAGTTGGGAACATGATAAGAAGCTAAAAGAGGGAAGAATAGATGAGCTTGAACATAAGTTGGAAGAAGTCGAATTCAAGCTGGAGTTACAGGAAAGAAAAAAAAGGAAAAATAGGTTGGTCGTTACGGGAATGGAAGTTGATGTGAAACAACAGGAGTCTCTAAGGGATAAGAGAAAATGGAAATAATGAAAAATAAATTAAAGTTAGCCAAGTTACCTGGAAAGAGAATATTCATCGATGATGCCTTGACATACATGGAAAGAAGAATTCAAACGGAGATAAGAAAGCACGCCGAAGAACTGAGAAAAATGGGAAAAAAAGTAAGGATAGGCTATCAGAAGTTAATGTATGAAGATAAGGTATTAAAGTGGCGCCAAGAAAAGGGTGAACTGCAAGAAGTAGAAAAACCTCCTCCGGTGCCAAAAAACTGAAGAACACAAACAACGATGGGAACCAAAGGACGAACAGGCAAGAAAAAGATAACGAGATGAGACGACACAACACAATAAGTAAAATAAAGGAAAGACTGATGATAGCAACCTGGAATGTTAGAGGTACATACGAGGAGGGAGCGCTAAGAAGTTTGGAAGAGGAAGTAAAAAGATACAATCTGGATATTATAGCGTTACAAGAGACCAAACAAAAGGACAACGATGTTATGAATGTGGGGGAGTATTTGCTATACCATAGCGGCGGAGCAAACAGAAGATTCGGAACGGGATTCATGGTAAACAAGAAATGGAGGCATGCGGTAATAAATTTCGAACCGATAACGGACAGAGTGTGCAGTATAAGACTTCGAAGACGATACCAAAAGATAACTATAATAAACATACATGCACCATCGGAGGAAAAGGCAATTGAAGAAAAAGAAGCATATTATGACAGATTACGAGAGGTTTACCAAAAAATTCCGAGATATGATCTAAAAATTATCATTGGAGACTGCAACGCAAAAGTAGGAAGAGAGGAAGAATATGGATCGACAATAGGAAAATATAGCAAGCATGTTGAAAGTAATGAGAATGGACAACTGTTAATTGGCTTTGCAACCGAAAGAAATTTGAAAATTGTGAGTACCGACTACCAACGAAAAGATATATATAAGGGAACGTGGACATCACCCGATGGTAAAACGGTGAATCAAATAGATCAAGTGTTAATAGAAGAGAAACATAAGAACATGATAACTAACGTCAGAAGTTGTAGAGGAGCAGATGCTAATTCAGATCATTACCTGGTGAAAGTAATGGTTAGACAGCTAATACCAGAACCATATCAAGAAACGCAAGAAAGAATGGAAAGATATAATATCGAAAAACTGAAGAATGAAAACAATAGAGATAAATATGCAAAGGAGATAGAAAGACATCTACAGACAGGAGAAAAGGAAATAGAAGAAAGATGGGAAATACTGAAGAATGCTATAAAGAAATCATCAGATCAAATTTTGGGAAAGTATAAGAGAGGCAAAGGAAAAGATTGGTACAACGATGAATGCAAGATAGCAGTAGCAGAAAGAAAGCGAGCAAGAATAGAAATGATAAGTAAAGGAACAGAAGAAGCAAAGGCAGTACTTAGAAATAAAAGAAGTAGGGCTAAACGAGTATGTTGAATAGCGAAGAGAAGGGCAGAATGTTATGTTTTATTCTTCAAATTATTATTTGTATTAACATTTTTATTGTATTAACATTACATTATACGTTCAATGGTGTGCATGACATGTTTATTCAGTTTCCATGGTGCCTCCACCGCATCCTATATATTACACATCTCCCCCCTACTTTTCTTTTATGATTAAACAATATAAATACAAATTATAAATACAAATTATATATAGTCATTTAAATAACCTGGGCGTTTACGAACTCTCGAAGTCGATTCAGTCGTTGTCAAGGGTACTGTAACTGGATCGCCTAGATCGTTATTGTTTTCATTATTGGGGCATGGTAAGGGATCATCGGTTAGAGGAAATGTGCTGGGATCAATTCCAATTTTCTTTGTAGAAATCAAAACCTGGTGGTTCATCTCTCTTTCCTCTTCTTTCCTAACTGAAGTCAATCTTTTTCGCATTTGGTTAGGATGCCTTTTCCATATTTTGTTATCTTCCAGTTGACAAAAGTAAGTAGCTTTTCCAACTTTTTTAATAATTTGAGCGTTTATCCATGCCTTTTTATTCGGGTTACGATAATCTCGTATGATTACGTATTCTTCTATTTTAAAATTCCGAACGTTGGACACGTCTCCGCTTTCCTTTAATTTATTGTAACTTTTGTGGAGTAAGTCTAACCTTATCTTTAACTTTCTATTGAACATAGCTTCTGCTGGAGAAACTTTGGTTGTGCTATGGGGTGTGTTTCTGTAAGTTAAAAGAAATCTTGCCAGTAACGTCGATATTGGCACATTTACATTGCTTGGATCAATCGTCGCTGACACTATCTTGTTTTTGAATGTTTTGACTGCGTTTTCGGCTAAACCGTTACTCTGTGGATTGTACGGTGAAATTAGCAAGTGTTTGATACCATTTTTGTAAAAGAAATTTTTCATATCTTCTGATACCAATGACGGTCCGTTATCGGATATAACTGTGTCAGGTAATCCAAATCTTGAAAAGCAATCTCTTAATTTTTCTATGGTTTCGTTTGCGGTAATCCGATTCATTTGGTAAATTTCTGGCTATTTTGTAAAATTATCGATTAATATTAAATACTGTTTGTTGTATAATTGACAAAAATCGATATTAATTGTTTGAAATGGTCTTGAACTTTTTGGCCATTCCACATAACATTTTGGTGGACTTGGTCGAACTTTCAAGCAACTGTCGCAAGATTTGCACATGTTTTCGATATCCTTGTCTATTCCTGGATACCATAAATATGATCTTGCAATTGATTTAGTTCTTACAATTCCTTCGTGTGTCGAATGTAGTTCTTGTAGTATAATTTTTTGTAAAGTTTCTGGTATAATTATACGATGACCATAGAATAAGCAATCCCTAATTACTTCCAATTCGTTTCTTCTTTCGTAAAAGGGTCTTATCTCGTTACTTAATTTAGACGGCCACTGTGTTTTCATGTACGTTTTGATTTGAGTTAATAAATCACTCTTCTTTGTTTCTAGCTGCACTTGATTATTATCCACGGGTATTTCCGCGTTGGAAAAGTAAATGTAGCTATGCTCCGGGTCGTCTGCCGTATCACGGTTCTGTAATGGCAATCTAGAGAAACAATCTGCTATTGTGTTGTTTTTGCCTTTAATATGGGCAATTTCGAAGTCGAAATTTGATAAATATAAGGCAAATCTTTTTATTCTGTTAGCATAAAGTTGGTTAATTTCTTTTTCCTTGCCGAACAATGTTACTAAAGACTTCTGGTCTGTTTTTAAAGTAAATTTATGTCCGTATAGGTAATCTTGAAATTTTTTAACTCCAAAGAAGCATGCCAAGCTTTCTTTATGAACCGTCGAATAATTTTGTTCTGCTGGTGTGTAAGTTCGTGAAACACACGATACTACACGTTCGAATTTATCAGGCATTACGTGCGATAGCACTGCTGCTATGCCTTTTTCTGATGCATCGCAAGTTACTATTATAGGTAACTGTGGATTGAAATACGTTAGCGTTTGATCTGATGCTATTATTCTTTTTATTTCGATGAAAGATTTTTCACAATTTTCATCCCAATGATATTTAACTTCTTTCTTTAATAATTTATATAACGGTGATAAAACTTGGGCTAGATTATACACGAATTGACTGTAATAATTTGCCATACCTATGAATGATCTTAGTTCCGTTATATTTGTCGGACGTGGGGCTCCTGTTATAGCTTCGATTTTGCTAATGTTCTTAGATAGACCATCTTTTGTCAAATCGTAGCCTAAATAGGAAACTTTGTCTTGCAAAAATTTACATTTATCTAAATTGACAGTCAATCCTGCTTCTTTCAGAATAGTCATTACTTTTTTGACAATTTGCAAATAATTTTCGCCTTCCCTATGTCCTATTAAAATATCATCTTGAAATATAAAAACATTTTTTACTCCTTGGAATAATTGATCTATATACTTTTGAAAATACAGACTCGCACATTTTATACCAAAGGGCATCCTGTTGACATTATATAGACCTTTATGGGTTGATATTGTTACAAGTTCCTTCGATTCGTCATCTAACATAAATTGCATATATGCATCGGCTAAATCTATTTTGGAAAATTTATGATTTCCTGAAAGACTGGCGAATATCTGTTCAATTCTTGGTAATGGATAATACATGTCCACTAAATTTTTGTTTAAATTAACGTAACTACCACATATTCTTACCGTGCCATTCTTCTTTAAGACTGGTACAATTTGTGTGCTCCATTTTTCTGTTACGGTTGGACTAATTATTCCTTGTTGTTCCAAACGAGCTAGTTCATATTCCACTTTTGTTTTTAATGCTAAGGGTACAGGTTTTGGAGGTGAATGTTTGGGTATTGCATCTGGTTTTACTTTTAACGCGATTTTGGCGTGTTTGAAACATCCAATTTGTTTCTGGAAAACTTCTGGAAATTCTTTCAGTAGTGTAACCTTGACATCCACTGAATCGACAGAGTTGATTGCTGTTGGATTAAAAGTAATATTAAACTCACGTATAAAATCTCGACCTAATAAAGCTGCAGATGCTTTTTGAATAACAAATAATTGCAATTCCTTTTGTATACCTTTAAATTCTAAATTAACTCTTATAAACCCTTCTGGGATAATTGGTTCCCCAGTGTAACCCTTAAATATAGCAAGTGAAGTTTGAATGGGATAGAACTTTTCAAAATTTTGTACATAAAGTTCTTTAGAAATGGCTGATATTGCCGATCCTGAATCTAATTGCATGTACATTATTTCATTTCCTATCTTAATTTCAATTTCAATTGGTTTATTATTACTATCTATGTTATAAATGGCTTCTATGATGGTTTCAATGGGTAAACTTACTTCTTCATGTTGTTGTATAACAGAATTTATTTGCTTCGTTTTTACCTGTCTACATGCAGTTTGTAAATGTCCATTTTTCCCACACAGATTACAATTGTAATTTACATATTTACATACGCCACTATGTTTCCTACCACAACAATTGCATTTTGGCTTCATACGCGAAGTACTGGGGCCATTTTCATTTGCTACATACTTGCTGTTGGATTGGGATCCAATTTGGTTCTTCTGTTGCCATTTACCAGATTGTAAAATAGTTTTTGATGGTACGATTGCTTGAATTCGACCTTGTGAGTGATGCACTGCCATTTCTTTCGATGCGGCTATTACTAGGAGTTCTTGAATTGGCATTGTTACGTCTTGCTCGACTAATTTATCAAGTATTGGTCCAGGTCTCATAGCTGTTACGAATTTATCACCCAATATTTTTGTTAAATCTGTTCCAAAATTGCAGTTTACAGAAGGTTTTTTAATTCTGGCGTACCACTCATTGCTGGTTTCTGCAGTAAGTTGTTTTGCCTCGTAAAATTCAATTCTTTCTCTATATGTATTTACTCTTGGACTGTAATGTTGTTTCAACAGCATTGTCAATTGATTGTACGTCTTTGTTTCTGGTGCTGCTGGGTAGCACAGATCTCTTAAGGTTCCATAAACGTGCTCCGACAGATGACTCAGCAATAAACCAATTTTTACAGATTCGTCGCATATTTTGTTAGCAGAGCAAAAATGCTTGAGACGTTCTTCATAAATTGTGAAGTCTGTATTAGAATTTAAGTACTGAGGTACCGTACCTACGAAAGACGTCATATTTGACTTGCGTCCTTTGAAAATAAATTTTTATATCTTTTATAACTCGCAATTATCCTCGTCGCCAAATGTTATGTTTTATTCTTCAAATTATTATTTGTATTAACATTTTTATTGTATTAACATTACATTATACGTTCAATGGTGTGCATGACATGTTTATTCAGTTTCCATGGTGCCTCCACCGCATCCTATATATTACACAGAAGAAGAAGAAATGAAGAAGTTGGAGGAGAGCTATAGAGCAAAGGAAATAAGAAGGTTTTACCAACAAATACGGACGAAAAAACAAGATCAACAATTAAAAGAGGTGTTTTGTAGAAGTAAAGATGGAAACTTGTGCATGGATGAATATAGAAGTCTCGAGAGATGGGCAGAATATTTTAAAGACATACTGAACGAGCGAGAAGAAGTCAACTACGGACTAGAATTGGAGGTCACTTCTGCAATGAACGATGAAGAAACGGAGAAAATAACACCGCCAACAGAGGAAGAAATAGAAAACATAATAAAAAAGATGAAGAATAACAAAAGCCCAGGTGAGGAGGGCATCCAGGCGGAAATGATTAAATATGGAGGTGAGCATATTAAAAAAGAGGTATATAGTGTGGTGATTTTTCGTTGGGTTGCCCCGGCATGTTAGATCGCGGTCATATAAATTTGTTTAAGTCTGCAAATAAGCAAGTTTTATTTAAAGGAATGTTTAATATTGGCAAAATTTATTACTTCTAACACTACTTAACACATTTTTTGTATTTTTATAAACTTTAAAATCAGTGAATTCATTTGTGTCGTGCTACGGAGTGAAAATCTAAAACAAAAGACAATCAAGAATATGTGCAACATTCTGTACATTTTGATAATACTTACAAAATTTTGAATTTTTGGAAAGTTGGCGGCCCTCTCCAGCGATATCCGAGCGGATAGGAGATCACATTTTGACTTGTGCAATTAATTTGCGCTTTTTAATTAAAATTTGATTTATAACTGAGTGAAAATCAGTTACATGCTCCAAAGTGCGTTTTCTGTAGTGTACAGTAGTGAATTCGTTAAGTTTTAGGAAGAAATAGCTAAAACAGAAAAATTTGTAATATCAGAGATAATAATTTTTATCAAGGTCGAAAAGGGACGCCACGCCATTTTGATTTATTTCCAATACAAAAAAATCAATAATTTGTTTTCTTACCTGCGATCGAAAATTACGTTAATTCAAGCCGATGTTGAAGAAAATTGAATCAACCTCGTATATAATTTTGATATCAACAAAAAAATTTGTTTGGATGCACAGAAACTCTTTAAAATTATCAACGATACAGAAGCACTTGAGGGTACGCAAGCTGAACACATTGTGGATCCACGTCGCTGTGATCGAGGGTGTAGTTACTTTGTACAAGGTATTTAAAATTTTTAGTACATGCAAACACGTAATTTATTTTATAAACTTTATTTCATCTTTTAACAAAATTGTAAAAATTTTGCTTATCATCATTTTTACACAGTGGTCCATGATCGTAAAATTTAGAAACAATATTAAAATTTTAGTAAATAAAATTTTACAATCAGTGGCCTTACACACAAAAACACCTAATATAAGCCAAAAAGCGAAAATTGTCGCTACATTGTTCCTATAAATAAAACTTTTTCTCCCGAGGTCAAAAAAAGTATTATTATTTACTTTAAAAACAATCGGGGCTTCCCAAAGGAATCCACTCCTGAAGTCTCTAATCCACCGAGTTCATCTAGCTAGCCGAGGTAAATTTAAGCTGGTGAAGGACGGTAAGTCGTGTTTAATACGAAATCCCACCACAACTTAATTGGCGCACGTGTGGGGCTCGACCACGACTAAATTGACATCAAACGTACTGTCTCGAAAACTTAATTGCGGCAAATTTGTAGGGCTTGACAGGTCACATTTTCTCAGAACGACCCATATACGTCATTTAGCTAGAATAAAAATTTTTGTAATTATTAAAAAATCAATGGAAAATAAAATGGCAGGACAGGATTTGGAGTTGGGGGAGATTTTTGAAGAGGGAAATGTAGAGATAGAGCAGGTGATCAGTAGGGAAAACATGGGGGTAAATGTAGAGCAAAGCAAATTAGAATTGTCAGATACTTCGGACATAATAGCAGAGTCACCCATACTTTCTAGCACTCAACAAGAACGGGAAGACAGGGGTAATCAAGAGTTAACGACAATGATGTGTAAGATGTTTAAATCATTGGAAAAATCAATGGAAAAATCAATGGAAAAATTAGACAATAAAATAGAAAAAAATACAAAATCATTGGAAAAATCAATAGAAAATAATACGAAAGACTTACGCGTAGAAATTAATAAAGTGTATGAAATTCTACAGAACAAAACAGTAATTCTCGAGGGGGAAATAATTAATACTAATTCTAGGGTTGAAAAAAATGAATTAGAAATTGAGCAAATAAAAATTAATTTAATTCCGTTAAAAAAATTAGGGGAATATCATGAAGAATTAAACACAATTCATGCGCAGGAAATGGCAGTTAAATTTTTAGAAACTGAATTAGATAAAAAATTAGATGAGAGAATAGAAGCTGCGGGGGATGAAATTGTAAAGAAGGTACTAAATAAAACACTAGAAAATTTGTCAATACTTGATTCTCTAGAAGCAAAAAAAAATATAGAAAAAGATGTTCGAAATAATACGGACAATATTGCATTAATAAATCAAAAGGTAGAACTACAAGAATGCTGTATTAAAAAATTAAATAACATCTGGGATAAAAATTTTGAATTCACAAAAAAGGAGTTAGAATCTATAAGGGGGAATAATCAAACTTTTAATTATGGACCGGTTAATAGTACAATGGGGAGGCCAAGCCATGAATTATCATGTTACATCAATAAAGACCCAAAGCTTAAATTTTACGGTCATTCCCAAAGCGGTCTTAACCCGAAACAGTTTATAAAATATGCAAAGCCTATTGCTGAGATGACTGATCGGGAGCACCTCAAGAGCGTAATTGGCACAATGTTAAAAGGCAGCGCTGAGGAGTGGTATGGAATAATTCAATATCAATTCCACTCCTATGACGAATTCGCGAAATTATTTTTGAACAGATATTGGGATGATCAAATCCAAGAACAAGTCAGAAGTGAGCCCCTGACAGGAAAATATAGAGGGGTAGGCTCTAGGAACGAGTACGCCGAAAGAATAATGAATGCTGTCATGCAATTAGACCCGCCATTTAGGGAAGAAGATATTGTCCGGTACCTCGCACGTCATTTTGAGAGGGAGATTTTAAATAGGGTTACCATAGAGAATGTCCAAACCATAGAAAATTTTAGTATGTTGTTGAGACGTTTTGACAGCAATTTTGTTCCATATCAGGGAGATAAACATGGTCACGCTAATTTTTATCGCAAGGTAGTTCATTATCCGGAACTCGAGAATAGGTTTCAGCCAGATAGGAACAATTTTTATAAATCAAACAATCACAGTTACAGAAATTCAGGGCCATATAACAGAAATCAATTCCAGGGTAACTTTAACAATGGGACAAATCATAATTCACAACAAGACCAAGGGGGTGAACGTTCTAACAACTCGCATGAAAATTATAGGGATATAATCGTTTCCAACGTAATCACCATTTTTATAATAATAATCAAAATAATTATCGCCATTCCCAAAATAATAACTACAATAATAACAACCATCCTAATAGGCAATACAGCACTTACGATACAAGGCCAGAATTCCAAAGACCTAACACGCAAAATAATACAGAAAACAATACTGACAGGGTTAATGGTAATACGATCTCTACCACACCGAGAGTTACGACTACTAGTAATGTAGTCGAAAATAATCAACATTTTCAACAATAGACAACTTAGCTAAAATAAAAGCAAATTCGTACCAACATCCGCGCGAATTCATGCTAGGGGAGGTTCAACATTCGGAAGTTGATAGCGTATCTTTGTTACCTTTTTTGAAAGTCATTATAAACAACGTCACTTTCATTTGTTTAATTGATACAGGGGCTGAGTTGTCTATAATTAATCAAAATCTAATAGAAACTTATTCAAAAAATTTTGAAAAGAATATCATAAGATCAAAAAATTTAAATTTAGTCACAGCAAATAAGAAAAGGTTTGCAACAGTAAATAAATGTGTAGTAGTTACTTTAAAAATCGGATCACATGTAGTTAAGGATACTATTTTAATGATGAAGGAGTTAAATTTTAGTTGTATTTTAGGTATTGATTTGATCAGAAAGTTTAAAATGAAGATAGATTCCTCTAATAAATTAGTTACGATAGGAAAGGATTCTTTTGAATGGGAAGAAAATAGTTCAGAGGGAGAAATTATTATTAGCAAAGAAAAAGTGGATAAAAATATTAATAATGTTAATTTGGACAGAAACGGGTTCAGGAATAATTACGTACAAGAGGAGGAGGTTGTTAGTAATTTTAGTAGGAGTCAGGAAAATTATGTACAAGGTGATTCTAAAGTAAATGAATTAGTAGAAAAAGGGGGGAAAATGTCTGGAGAGGAAGGTTAATTAATTGTGAAGAAAGTTATGCAGGAATTGTTAAAAATTTGTTAGAGAAAAACGATAATCTAGTAAATGAAAAACCAGGGTTAGCAAAAGACTACGTTCATAAGTTAGATGTCATGAAAGACAAAACGTTTAAATGCAAAACGTACCCAATTCCATTTGCGTATAAGGAAAGGGTAAATAAAGAGATTTCTCAAATGTTAAAAGACGGGATCATAAAAAAGGCCTCCACAGCTTATGTAAATCCGATAGTTATTGTAAAAAAAAAAAATGGGAGTTTGAGAATTTGCGTCGACGCAAGAAATTTAAATGCTATCAGTAGATCACAGCATGAAAAGCAGCAGGAAATCGACACTTTATTAGCTAGATTGGGGGAAAAAAGTTTTTTTTTACCACTAACATGAGAAATCACCATTATCTACCCCATTTCTCTAATGAGAAGTAAAATTTCTCACCCTAGGTAAATAACGATAGCAAAAAAATACCTAGGTAAATAATAAAATGGAATGATTCTGGTTTAGGTGTACAACCCCGATTTTTAAATGTGTAGGGGAAGGGGGGTCCACTTAGCCGTAAAAGCATAAAATTTTGTTGCGGAAACCCTTAAGGGGCAGATGGGGAGGGTGGTAAAAGAAATGGCGCGTCACGAAGGGTAACGAGATTCCATGGGCAATCGATCTGAATTTTTGCATATGTGTTCTCATGAGAAATTCACAGGGGGTGCCTGTTGAGCGAGGGGGGGTAATTTTTTGCTCCGTTTTTCGATATCTAGCGCCGTTTTCGAGTTATTCGCATTTAAAAATATTTCATTTAATAACCTAACATTACTATCCGCGAGCAATCGATCTGAATTTTTGCATATGTGTTCTCATGGAAAATTCACAGGGGGTGCTTGTTGAGTGAGGGGGGGTAATTTTTTGCTCCGTTTTTCGATATCTTGCGCCGTTTTAGAGTTATTCGCATTTGAAAATATTTCATTAAATAACCTACCATTACTATCCGCGCGCGATCGATCTGAATTTTTGCATATGTGATCTCATCGAAAATTCACCGGGGGAGGGCACTACACGAGGGGGGGCAATTTTTTGCTCGGTTTTTCGATATCTAGCTCCGTTCTTGACAAATCAAAATATTTCAGCTAATAACCTTACATTATTATTCCCCCACATTGTTAGAAAAATATCACAATCCTAACCATAACCTACGTACAGACCCATGTCAAGGTGGATCCTACTCTTGCCGTGTTTGTGGCGGTCAAAACCGACTCTACGCACACGCTCGGCTCCCTCCGGTCGCTTCACGGCGCTTCGAGCCGTTTTGACTACCACTAAAATAATTAAAAACATCCCCCAAGCGCAACAGAACTCCGAAGGGAGTAAAAATCGAAAGGGTGGAAAATCGGGACGGTGGATTCGAATCTGGTGAAATTTCGCTTGTAAGAAGGGTTCGGAGCAGCATAAAGGCGAGCTATCGCTCGCCTCTAGGCGCCCCAACCCCTTCTTCCAGAGTAAATTCATTGAAAACATACCTCTATTGTATACCGCTGCAACGATTGCAAGTCGAATAAAGTTAGCTACTAGGAAAGGGTATGGAATAATCACATAATATTCTCATCGGTGAAAACCCAATAAAAAACATTGTTTTTATTTAAACTGTATTTAAATAATAGGAGTGGGGAAATAATCTGAAGTGGGGGAAATATAATAACGATAAGTTCTTTGGGACGGCGAGTGGGACACTGCAAGTAATCGAGTGAACACCTATACCTAACCTATAATCTGTCATCAGAAAATAATTAATTTAGAAGCAACTGTACATTTCCGCAGGATAATTTTTTAATTAATGTAACAAGCAAGCTCCAGAGCATCATTCCACCAAGTTTGAAGCAAATCGCAGGTATAGACCTAAACCAGAACTTAGCCAAACTGGCAGATAAAGCCTATTTTCTGGAAAACTAAATTTAAAATTACATTCCATTAGTTTCATTTTGTTTATTTGACAACTAAACACCCACACTACTTGATATTTCAAAATACTTGAAAAATAAGTAGGAAGCAACTAAAGCTATATTTATCAAAATCTAATCAAATCAAATATAGTAATATATCAGTGTTAGTGGTAAAAAAAATTCTATATATACTTCGGTTGAGAAGGCCATTATACACCTCACACATTATATCCTTCGGCGCTACGCGCCTCCGGATATAAACGTGCTCGGTAAATAATGGCTCACTTCTCAACCTAAGTGTATAATATACTATTTTCCACTACTAGTCATATAGGCTATCATTATAACTTAGCCAAGTCGCACGAAAAGTGACGCATTTTAGACAAGTGGTGAATAATATTTTCATTATACACTACTAGTTAATAATGAAGATATTTGATATTTTTCTATAGTTGGGCGACTATTTTTACCACAAATTTTGTTAAAAACGATTTTGTACAACCAAGAGATGCTATTTAATTACATTTAAACTATTCAAAGTGCTTTTTAATAGATTAATTTCATTTTAAACATTTTAAAAAATCTCGAATTAATTATGACAGTAAGCGAAAGCGCCGCCAACCTGTTAATTTGAGAAACCGCGAATTCACAAGTTTATTGAATAATTTCATAATTTTAAGACGAAAAAGTGCTTAAAACAATGCTTTTGAACAATTTAAGTGATTTGGTGAAACAAATAATCTCAAATATTTATTTAATAATTCCATTTCTTAAAATAGAAAAAGCGCAGTGAACGACTTTTAAAATCTAAAGTCAACAACTGTCAAATCAAAAAAACAAAACAAAAACAATCATGTAATTTGTAATAAATATTCTAAATTTGAAAATATTTTATGAACAAGAAATTTAAAAAATGGTAATAAATCTAGTAGTGGAAAAAATCGTATATAAACCACGGTAGTGAAGACCATTATAGCCTTCGCGCCTTATATTCCGAGGTGCGAAGACGTTTGCTTGGGATCAAGCTAGCAAAACCACATACATAGGTAATTAATAAACGGAGTCTTGGAAAAATACTTCACAAATACCATAATTTGTTGCTATTGCTCTTGAATCGTGAAAATCCCGTCGCCTAATCATCAACCCTTACTATAGAACCACCCCCCATACCATCCCAGCATCAGAGACAACAGGTAACTCATATGGTCTTTTCGAGTTGCAACGGACGATTTCTGCTCACCGATGCACTTTCTTGAAATATATCTCACGTAAGATGTTATCATCGCACCCCCCCTAAAAAACCCATCCCCATACCTACTCGGTGCAAAAGATAACTGTTAGACTGGTGAGGGTTTTTTAAACCATAGCTTACGAAATAACCGAATTGAAGGTTTCGCGATTTTTACGTACAATTCCTTCTCGTGTTTGTTGCTCAATAAACAATAGTTACAGAATTTGTTGCTACGCGATTACGACCTGAACACCCCTCCCCGAATTTTCTGCTACGCGATTTCGACTTAAATATAAATAGAATTACCTTATCACTGCAATTCCGCCTCGAGTATTTATCGCTCTGGAATGTTTACCATAATTGAAATACCACCGCCCGCCATCCATTTAGCTTGGTTCACTCATCGAAAATCGTTTTGGAGATAATTCGAACCACATTAACTTAAGAATACTACCGAGACCTTTTCTTGATCCTCTGTCGACGATGAACGACTTTTTTGAGTTGTTGGGTTTCGTCCATTATGCAGGAGCATCAATCAAAACACGAAGATCAGGGGATTCTATCGGTCACTGCACAGCTGTTGCAAAGCGAAGTGACCGTGTATGGCTGCAATATGGCGATATGTGTGACAGCGTGAAAAAAATTAACGACAATTTAATACATACCCAAAAGGAACGATTTTCAAACGTAAAAAAATAAATTAATAAAAAAATAAGAAACAAAATTTCACTGTGTTTATTTTCTCCAAAGGGTGAACCACTCTTGTGGTCAAATTTGGGCGGGGATTTTCAGGTCGAAATCGCACAGCAACAATTTCGGGGAGGGGTGTTAAGGTCGAAATCGCGTAGCAACAAATTCAGGGAGGGGTGTTCAAGTCGAAATCGCGTAGCAACAAATTCGGGGAGGGGTGTTCAAGTTGAAATCACGTGGAAACAAATTCGGAGAGGGGTGTTCAGGTGGAAATCGCGTAGCAACAAATTCAGGGAGGGGTGTTCAAGTCGAAATCGCGTAGCAACTAATTCAGGGAGGGATGTTCAGGTCGAAATTGTTTAGCAACAAATTCAGGGAGGGGTGTTCAAGTTGAAATCACTTGGAAACAAATTCGGAGAGGGGTGTTCAGGTCGAAATCGCGTAGCAACAAATTCGGAGAACGGTGTTCAGGTCGAAATCGCGTAGCAACAAATTCTGTAACTATTATTTATTGAGCAACAAACACGAGAAGGAATTGTACGTAAAAATCGCGAAAACTTCAATTCAGGTATTTCGTGTTCTATGGTTCAAAAAACCCTCACCAGTCTAACAGTTATCTTTTGCACCGAGTAGGTAGCGTAGCGTAGCGGAGTGACAATGCGAAGCATTTGGTGCCGTAGGCACCTTAATCTTCTTCATCTGGTGTCTGCAATTTTGGCAATGAGGTTAAGAAAACAAGTAAAATACGCTGACGCGGTTTCCCACGTTGATCTGTGAGGCTTGGTAACAAAAATTGGAAATATATTTTCCCCGTCTGGATGTTTGTAGACGCTGTAACAGTGGAAAGATGGTGTTGAACGTGTATGCGGCGGTCGTGTTGGTGTGTTGCCGTTTTGAAGATTTCGGTGTGAAGGCTGTTATGGGTGCTTAGCGGTGAATATCCTTCGGACATCTTGTAGAAGTTGTGGTAGCAAAAAAGAAGTTACGTAATCGACGATAAAATAAAGGCGCGGAGACCAGTCTCAACTCGGCTTTGCCCTCAAAATGGTACTACCAGGAGAGCGGGGGGAAAGGATGTGGGATTTGGTGCGGACGGATAGGAAAGGGGGGGGATGCTAATTTTCCTTATTGGCCTTGGGCTGTAAAAGAGGGGTTACAAAATAAAATTGGTTTGGTCTTACTCATGTTGTTGGTTTAAAGATGATCATCGGTCTTTCGTGGCGCCAGAAGTCGTCGGGGTTGTATTGGCCGAGTTGGTTGACCAGGGGGTTGTCGGTGTCAGCGCACCTGTCGTACAGCTTCTCAGCTGCCTTGCGGTTTAGGTCCGTCAAGAGTTCCAGTTTGGTGTCGGTGTGGAGTTGTCGGTTGGTGATGTACCAGGGTGCGTCCATTGCCCTGCGCAGGCAGATGTTTTGGAGTGTCTGGATACTCTTCAGTCTGTTGGTTTGGGTTTAGGCCCAGGCCGGTGCGGCATAGGTCAGGGTTGGGACGGAAACGTCGCCTTGTAGAGCCTCAGCTTGAGTTCCGGCGTCAGCTTACTTCTTCTTCCTATCAGCGGGGCTAAAGTTGCCATTAGCCCTTTGGACCGAGTAGGTATGGGGATGGGTTTTTTAGGGGAGGTGCGATGATAACATCTTGCGTGAGATATATTTCGAGAAAGTGCGTCGGTGAGCAGAAATCGTCCGTTGCAACTCGAAAAGACCATATGAGTTACCTGTTGTCTCTGATGCTGGGATGGTATGGGGGGTGGTTCTAGAGTAAGGGTTGATGATTAGGCGACGGGATTTTCACGATTCAAGAGCAACAAATTATGGTATTTGTGAAGTATTTTTCCAACACTCCGTTTATTAATTACCTATGTGGTTTTGCTAGCTTGATCCCAAGCTGGCAGCTTAATTAATTCCGGCTAAACGGGTGGAGCAACAAAATCGGGAATGCGGCAACAAATTAGCAACAAAATAGCAACAAATTATGGTATTTATGAAATATTTTTCCAATAATCCGTTCAATAATTACCAACGTGGTTTTGCTAGCTTGATCTCAAGCTGGCAGCGCCACCGATTCCGGCGAAACGGGTGGAGCAACAAAATCGGGATTGCGGCAACAAATTAGCAACAAAAGAGCACTAAATCCCTGACATAGTCCGAATTTTTTTTTTCCGAAGTGGTCATTCCAGCTTGGGGTACGTCTGGCGAGATCTAGTAGGGGCTTAAAAGATGTTATGTTACAATTAGAAGCAATGGCTAAAATACTGGGCTTGAAAATCAACGAGAATAAGACCAAGTACATGAGGATGGGAGAAAAAGGTGAAGTCGAGCTGGGAACTTGTTTTAGAATGGAAACAGAGAATGGGGTGCAATATAGTTTTGAAGAAGTAAACAAGTTTTGTTTCCTGGGGACGGTTGTGACACGAAATAATGATTCCAGTAAAGAGATTAGCACTAGGATAGCAGCTGGAAACAGAAGCTTAGGTTCTCTGATGGCAGTAATAAGAAACAAAAGCGTATGACGAAAAAGTAAAGAGAGGATATATAAAACAGTTATCCGACCGGTGGTAACTTATGCTAGTGAGACATGGACAATGAGTGGAAGAGATAGAGAAAACTTGGAGATATGGGAACGAAAGGTTCTAAGAATTATTTACGGAGGTAGGAAAATGGAAAACGAATGGAAAAGAAGAACCAACGCAGAAATGCACTATCGCTCAAAAGTTTGGAAACAAAAAATAACTCTAAATTAATTTTAATATTTTTGATATATTACATAATATATAATTTTATTTATATTATATATATATATTGCGATGCTCAATAGCGTAAAACGTATCGTAATACAAAAAAAACTCAAATAGTTACCTTTTGAACACCCATCACTTGTTGTAAAGCTTGCGATTCTTTAATTTATTTTTATGTTGAGAAATTAAGCAAGTTATTCAAATCAAAAGTAATTTAATCAGTTATAAAAACACGAAATTTCAAGATATTACAAAAAAGCACAGTCTGATCAAGTTGTAATTTATTTATAATTTTATTATAGTTTAATTGTGATGTTTTTAATCTTAAACCGCATGACATCGGCTCACCAAATAAGTCAAATACACCGTATCTGGAAATTTAATCTTATTTATCGAGTAATTCTTTCAACTATCTAGATAAAGTTCCAAATTTGATGGCAAAAATATACAAATTTAAAATAATCAATTTTATCGTGGTATCACTAAACGTAAAATTAATCGTTTTTGCGTTTTAAAATGTTCTCACCCTATTTGTTTTTGAAGTTTTCTTAAATTTTATTGTTGCTTGTTCATTTTCATTATCATTTCTTGTTCCAATCATCTGTTGGTACATCTGCTACCTTTTATGGTTTCACTTGCTGTGGTGAATAAAATTTTGTATTCTTCTTTTCTTCTTTCAGTTTTAATATAATTTGCACAAAACACTCTTACTCTGAGTTTGTAATCTCAGGTAAGTAAATATTACAATAATATAATTTATCAATTAATTAATAAAATTTATAATTTTATTTAAATTTGTGACTCTGGGCTTTTAATTTCGAACTTCTCGAAACAACGGCCTTGCCCAGAATGAGTTACTTTTAAAAATTTCTCTCTCTCCTTCATTTTTGTTAGTTAGCAAATTTTCAACGTTTGAACTTGTAGTGGTGGAATTTGTAGATTCGGCGCATTATTTAATTTTTATTCACGTATTCACTTTTATTTATTTAAAACACTTGATTAAAATAATTAACAAATTTTAGAGTGCCAATCGATTTCTTTGATAAATTTGGCGTTTGTCTTTTCATTTAAAGATCGTGGACCTAAAACATCTTTCTTGTTTTAAATGCTGAAAATTGTAATACAAGCCCTCCCAAATGTGCTCTTCCTACTTAATAAAATCAAAAGCATGTGAAACCGAATTAATTATCATCATAAAAATTAATCAATGAATAATCTCAAGTTCTTACAACAAAAATTTAAATTATAAAGGTTTTAAATTTAATTCCCGTTTTAATGATTAATCATAATTAAGAGATCTGTGTTAAATTGAACATGACAATATATATATATATATTGTAATGCCAGTCGCTAAATTGAAAAAATTAACCAACTTCTCCAAATCCGCTAGTGGACACTCACCCTTTGGCAATCTTGACTCTTATAAATATGATGTACCTAGTTTTGCTCCTCTCAATTTTTAATAATTTACGTTTTAAGAAATACAAAAAATTTTTTATTTATATCAAAAATTTTAATTTACAAAATTTATTATCAAAATTTATCAATTTTAACTTTAACAATTGGTTTAAATCAAATTTTTAATGTTCTTACTCTTATAGCCTACTACAGTTGGCTACCGTTTCAAACACTAGTCATTCCTAGTCAAATTTTCAATTCATAAATATATTCAACATAACTTAAATAAAATTTATTATTCAAAAATTTCATGACATTTAATACCCTCTAATTTTTTAAAGAAAAACCCAAGTTTTTATGTAACAAAATTACTAATTAAAAAATTTTTGTATACCCTAATTTCAACTCAAAATTAAATTTTAATATCCCTATCGATTTCTTAAATAAAATCAAATTATTAAAAAAAAATACAAAACCCAAATTTTCACAATTATTCAAAATAATAAAAAAAAACATTCTTATAAAATTTTAAAACCAAACGTTTTCAAAAAATTTTTTTATATCAAACAATGATCAATGAGATTCATCTCACTTTGTCCTTATCACGAAACTCGTAAATGTCGCACAAGTTGAATCTTCCTCTTATAACATTATTTATAGGATTAATTAATTCATAAGTGTTTTCAGCTACCTTACGATTTACGTAGTATGGGCCTTCGTATGGTAGTTGCAGTTTTGCACATTTGTTATCTGATCTCTTGCCTACTCTTAGACTTCTGACAATAACTTGATCTCCAACTTTGAATGTAGTTTTTCTTCTTATACGACCATTCATTTTGTTCTTATAATCTTCCCTGTATTTATTCATTTTTTCTCTTATTTTCAGGAGAATTTCATTGTAATTTAATTCCTGTTCGTTTACAATCCATGGTCTTTCAGGCCACCTCCCTGTCATGACATACACGGGACTTAGTTCAGTTAAACAATGAGGACTATTGTTCATAAATCCTTCCACTTTGTGTAAGTTATCAAACCATAGTAAATTATTGTTGTGGGTAAGAAGTCGAAGAAACTTGGTTACCTCGCAAACGTAACGTTCACTTATATTGGCTTGTGGATGCCTTATGGCACAAAATACCACCTTTATACCTTTATCTTCCCAATGCATTCTGAATCTCAGATTATTAAAATAGGTAGCATTGTCGGCTAAAATTGTTTTCGGCTTAATGACTGTCGTGATAAAATCTTCGAGGAGTTCGATGGTTTGCTCGGTTGTGCATGATCTAGTAGGATATAATTTCACGTATTTGCTAAAAACGACCACAACGACTAAAATGTTGCGTTGTCCTGGATCACTTTCTATAAGATTTCCAATATAATCGATGGCGATCATATCTTCCGGTGATCGAACTTCAATACTGTTAACCGTGTTTTGATTATGGTTAATTCTTGTACTTGCCTAAAATACATAAACGGCATTCTACTAGCATTTCCTTCATAATTTTACGATCCTTTTTGCAAAAATGATTTTCTCGAAACATGAGCCAAGTCTTCTTTAAGCCGATGTGTCCATATGCCTCATGGAGCTCCTTACAAATGATTTTTGTTAAATCTTTATCTATGACGTAGACTTCACTGTTATTAATGTTTGTGATCAGTAAACCGTTTATTATTTCATAATCCTAGTACTTGTTATTGTTTAATTTGACCTTTTCCTTTATCTCATTTAAAGAATCTTCTTTTTGAGCTTCTGTTATGCATCTTATTGTAAATGGTTTCTTGCCTGTTTGCAATCTGTTCAATGCAATCAAAACTTCTTTGATTTTATTACCACTTTCGGAATCTTTCCTACTGAATGCATCCGCTATGACATTGTATTTGCCTTCAATGTGTTTGATAGTAAAATCGTATTCTTGAATAAGTAGAGACCAACGATAAATCCTGTTATTCGAAAATTTTGTCGTCATTAGAAACGATAACGCAGCATGGTCCGATTGTATCTCAAACTTTCTCCCAATTAAATAAAATCTTAATTTATTGAGCGCAAATACAATTGCCAACATCTCTTTTTCGCTTACGGTGTAGTTAATCTCGCTTTTTCGAAGAGTTCTTGAAGTGAAACAAATAGGAATTTCAATATCTTCTCGCATTTGTAGAAGCGCTACAGAAATGGCAAAACTCGACGCATCAGTTCTAAGAATGAACTCTTTGCTAAAATCTGGGTGTAACAAACTCATATTTTCAAACAACATATTTTTCAAATGAACGAATGTCGTTTCATGTTCTTCCGTCCATTTCCATTTAACGTGCATTTTCAATAAATTCAACAAAGGTAATAATTTTTCTGTGTAATTTGGTACAAATCTTTTGTAATAATTAATTACTCCTAGAAATCCTCTTAAAGTTCTGAGATTTCTTGGTCTCGCATACTCTTTAATTTCGTCCAATCTCCGATTATCTATTTCCACCTTGTTCAATGTCACAATAAACCCTAAATAATTCACTTTATTTTTGAAGAATTGACATTTTGTTACGTTTAATTTTAACCCAGCATCATCTAATGCTTTCAATATTATTTCAAGATGCCTTTTATGTTCTTCTTCATCTTCACTAAAAATCAAAATATCGTCAATATAATGTACGCAAAACTCATCATACTTCGTCAAAATCCTTTGCATACTTTTTACTAAAGCACTACAACTTGTAGACAAACCGAATGGAACGACTTGAAAAACAAACGTGTGTCCATCAACACTAAAACCAATATATTCTTGCGAATGTACATCCAATGGAATCAACCAAAAACTGTTTTTGAGATCTAATTTTGAGAATATTTTCTTTCCTCCAACCTTTCCAACTAGATTTTCCATTCCTTGCGGAGCTTCATATTGCGCTTTACAAATGGCGTTAAGTGCCCTCGCATCTAAACAAAGACGAATGCTATTGTTTTTTTTCTTAACCACCACTAATGGATTAATGTAGGATGTGCTAGCCTCTCTAATGATTCCATCTCGAAGCATTTTGTTGATCTCATCCCAAACTTGATCTTTATATGCGTGCGGTATCGGATAATTTTTACATCTGAATATTGCATCTTGATCTACCTGCAACTTGTGAGTGTATCTTTGAGCGACTTTTGCTTCTTCGTTTACTAAACCATCATACTTTTTAAACAAATTTTTAACCGTGTTTAAATAACCTTCTTCACAATCTAGTGAAATACCCTCATATTTTCTACTAAAATTATTAATTAATATCACTTCGTCATTACTTACGACTAACTCATCCTTTTCCTTTTCTTCCTCTTGAAGCCATTCTACTTCTTTAGTTCCCACGGTTATTTTTTTGTTCATAATATCTAATTTAATATTCAATTTTGCTAATAAGTCTACTCCCAAAATACAATCCATATTCATATCGTTGATTATCATGATGCAATCCGTTATCGCTCTTTCTCCTACCTCAATGTTTACCATTAACGCCTTGTTTATTTTGGAAAATTTTTTGTTGTTTGCTGTTACCAAATTAATTGTGTTGGTTTTAATAATATTCTTCTCAAAACGTTGTAAATTTAAATTTACTAATTCTTCTCTCCCCAGATGGGAAAAGAAAAAAAGGGTAACCGACATCACTAAAGAATCCAGGAAGCTTCTCAGTCCCGTCGAGGAGGAAGAACGCCACCACCAATTGTATATGATTAAGGTAAAATTTTGATAGATTTTTATTTAAACTTTTGTTGCGGGTTAAATTTTCACAATGCACACCCCCGCATACAAAAAGGTGCCGGCCTAGCTGCAGCGGAAGGGGGGGTTTACTGAATCGATATTTAAAATGTGCGTCGCGTATAAAATCGTCAAAATTTTAAGTTGTTATGAAAAAAAAGAATCATAGGCGCCACCAATGGATAAATGTCCACGATCGTACCCCAACAAACGAGTTCCCACTGGTAAACAAGTCTGCCCGAAGGATACTCACCGTGATTATTGGTTACAGTTTCAATACTCAAACCTAGAAGCGATTCAATTCGGCCTCTTTCACAGAAACCTAAATTTATAAAAAAAGAGGCACAAAAACAAAACAAATACACAAAATATGGTAAAATTGTTGGTTTTAATTATTGAATTAGACAAAGTACAAAAGAAACTATTATGTTAAATTTAATGATATTAATTCAAAATTCAAAATAAACAAAACTATAATTAGATATTAATTAACAAAAATGCGAAAATTAATGACAAAAGACTAAAATATTCTAATAAAATAATAGAAGAAACGGTCCCGTTTTAGACAACTTAAGTATACAGGTACTAGTCCAGTCAAAATAGACATTTACCCTTGCATAAATTCCCAACAAGCTGAAAATTTACATGAACGTTAGGAATACCATTATAATGAAGTTGTGAAAAGTCCCCATCGATCCCATGTGTGCAAAAAATTTTATGCGAGGTGAAAGGTCGCAAAAATGAGTTTTTTGAAGTTTTTAGCGAAACGGTTAGTTTTATGATAAAAATAGATCAGACATAAATTGTAAATCATGCAATTATCTACAAAAATTGTTCTAACACTTTTTTTCCTGAGATTCACCATTTCTGAGAAAAAGCGATTCTAATATTTACTAAAGTTGCATTCTCCATAATATAACATAATACTCGAATTTCTCTTTGATTATTTTTATTGATAGGTCCAGGAAGTTCAGGATACCATTTTTGTTTCGGATTTCGAGTGTGAATTTTATGTACAGTTACTCACAAAAGAACTCGAGCACCTCACAAAACAGCAATGTTACTTTAATTGAAAGAAATTTAATTCTAACTAAAAGTAATATTAAAATTACTGAAAGCACTTCGAAAATTATAGTCACAAAAGAAGTCGGGCACTGCATTTTATAATGTTTTATTAAAGTGTTACATGATGTAAGTAATACTATTGTAATTTGATAAGAAACTGTTCTTGCACTTCTCTGCAGTCATAATTATTATTATTTTTATCAGTTTGTGTCGTGATTCAGCAATTGTAGGTCCATGGAGCGAAAAAATTGTAAAAATACGAGTTTCAATTTAAGGCAACTTATGATTTTTCATAATGCAATGGAAAATCACAACGTGAAATTACTAAATATGAGTAAAAGTACCGTGGCTGATATAATTTAACGTTTTAAAGTGGAAGATCGAATCGATTTTATAGACAAAACTGGCCGTCCACGTAAACTCAACTGTCGAGAAGAAACGGTTATTCTAAGAAAAGTTAAAAAAAATCTCCGAATTAGTGCCTCAAAATTGCAAACGGAAGTGCTAAACGAACTAGGAAAAAATGTAAATCCTCAAACTATTTTTCCAGAGTTTTGAAAAGAAATGACTATAACGTCCGAATGGCTAGAAAAAAAACATATATTTGTGAAGTGCACAGAATAAAACGTATTAAGTAGCCAAATCTTTTAAAAACAAAGATGAATCGTGGTGGAACGATGTAATATTTGCTGATGAAAGCAAATTTAACATTTTTGGTTCCGATGGTACTCCATCTTGTTGGAAAACGTAATAGACGTCTCCAAAAATGCTTTGTAATAGTTGATTTTAACATCTTTGTCGATGAATTCGAGTGGAAGTTTTACAAACTGCTTCCCAAACCATCACTGAGGGCGGATTCTGAAATATGGGAACGTTTTTCTGGTTAGCGGGAATATCCTGTATTTTTTCTGCCCACAACCGATCATTTTTAACATTGTGCGGATGTTCCAGAACAAATAGTTTTTCGTTAGAAAACAGAAAGTCATCACCTGCGTGCCAGAAAAGTTTCGCTTTTGCTCTTTCAAACCTCTTTTCCTCAGAAGCTCTCGTAACGCCGTGTAACTTTCGTTTTTTGTAAGCGCGACACCCAAGAGCAATTTTCAAAATGTTGTGCGCATATCCCTTGGACATATTCAGATTGGCTGCCAATTTTCGTATTGAACGATGGTGTTTTTGTCGAATCCGCTCGCTCACAATTTTCACTACTCGTGCTATCCTCACCGACCGCGGCCTACCAGATTTTTTCCTGTCTTCCGAAGAAGAAGTTTCAATGAATCGTTCCATGGTTTTGTAAACAAAATCGCACTTGATCCCGAGGTTTCTCAGGTCTTTAAAAATGTCACCCGGACGCTCACCATTCAAAAACTTTGAAATTATCACCTTCCGAAACTTCTTCATTATTTTGTAAGTAATGGCAAGTGACAGAAATTTGATATGACCCCTATTTGTTTGCCTAAACATTGCGATGTCATATTGTAAAATATCATGTTCATACAAGTTGGTATTGAACTTAAAATACGCGCTCATGAAAGCGTATGCGAATATATTGGACATGGGTTATTATAGAGAATACAATTTTAGTAAATATTAGAATCGCTTTTTCTCAGAAATGGTGAATCTCAGGAAAAAAAGTGTTAGAACAATTTTTGTAGATAATTGCATGATTTACAATTTATGTCTGATCTATTTTTATCATAAAACTAACCGTTTCGCTAAAAAATTCAAAAAACTCATTTTTGCGACCTTCCACCTCGCATAAAATTTTTTGCACACATGGGATCGATGGGGACTTTTCACAACTTCATTATAATGGTATTCCTAACATTCATGTAAATTTTCAGCTTGTTGGGAATTTATGCAAGGGTACCCCTATTTTTCGGTCTAATTTGACCGGACTATACCGTGAATGAAAAACTGAACGAATTCAAATTCAAATTTCACCAATAACAGTTACTTTTTAAACAAAATTCAAAGTACGCCAAAGAGTACGTGATATAAATTGATCGATGTCAATTTTGTTTTTTTCTAATGTCAGTTACAACCATGGTGTTAACTAAAGAGCAACAAGTAATGATTTTTAAGCTTTTAGAGCAACAGTGCAGTTTTACGGTGATACAAAAAAGATGTCAAGATCAAAATTTTTTTGTTTCGAAGGGTACACTCTCTAGCTACAAAAAAAATTGAATTCCAGTTCATAAAACCAAAATTCGGAAGAAAGGCAGCGGCAAAACGCCAACTCTGACAAATCACGAATCCCCCGACGCTAGAACATATGGCAAATCATTTTAGTACATCGGAGTATATCATTCGCTATAATTTAGATAAAAAATTAAACCTCAAATTAATGAAGAAGCCAAAAAGACATCATATTTCCGAAGAAACAATTATGAAAAGGCATCAACGCTCTCTAGGATTATATCACTTACTAAATTGTAATAAATGGCAAAAATACATTACTGTTGATGAAGCATGGTTCCATCTAACAAATGCTGATGGCCAACGAAAAGTTCAGTACTTGCGTCGCGAGCAGTCGGCAAAAGAATTAAACGTATTTGCAAAACAATCTCATCCGAAGGGAGTTATGGTGTTCATGGGAATATCGAATTTTGGAACTACAATGCCAATTTTTGTTGAGCCTGGTGCTAAAATTAACTCGGAATATTATATTAAGAATTGTTTAAAACCACTTTTGACTGATGCAAAGAGATTATATCCTGCTGATGATTGGAAATTACACCAAGACTCCGCACCAGCGCACGCTTCAAAGAAGACGTTGAATTTTCTTGAAGAGAAAGGCGTATCTTTTATTCATCCGGATATATGGACACCATCATCACCGGACCCTTCACCCTGTGATTATTTTTTGTGGGGATATTTAAAATCGCAGTTACATAAATCAAAAGTTAAAACCATAGATCGGCTTAAAAAACTAATAAAAAGTGAGATAGCAAACATTCCTCTAGAAATGATACAAAGAGCGCTAAAATCGTGGTCAAACGTTGTCTTCAAGTGTATAAGAATCAAGGACAACATATTAAATAAAATCATTGAAAAAAAAACAAAAATAAATGTAACTTATTTGATTTCAAAATCGTTCAGTTTTTCATTCACGGTACCTGTAGCTACAAAGATGAACTAATTATTACTTAAAATAGTTAAAATTTTATTACTCTGACCATGAACTTGGTTTCAACTTGAGTTCAAACACATAAAATTAATTGATCAAAACAAATAGTTTTACACTAATATTTATAAATTTAATTCGTAAAAGTCAAAATTGCAAAATACTTCGATACAAAATTATTTAATACAAACAAAATAAACTCACACATTTGAAGATACTAATAGTAGAAGGCCGAAGGAATCCTTCAACAGGCGTCCATAAATTTTCCAGTTTAAACAGATGTATTTGTTACCAAAATTGATACTGGTGACTTGGTTACCAAAGAAACTCAATTATTGAAGCGGCCAAATATCCTTATTAAGAGATTATGTGTTTTAACAAACACTTTCGGTAATTCGCTTTACGTGGGCTCAAGCTAGTCCCTCCAATATTGGGGAAAAATAACGAAAACGTAACGAAAACTTCAAAAACTCAAAAACGTAAATGCCCCACTACGAAATTACTAGAACAAACTCCAAATAATATTTCTAAACACAAAATTACCAATTTCACCGTACTTTTAAACTTTTAACTGAAGATTTATTAATCAAAAATGGGATCTTAGAAAGATTATTGCAACTATAAATTCGTCATAACTTGCAATTAATGCAAGTGAGTGATTCGGATGGCGGTAATCAACTCCTGATTGCCATAACTTGCAGTTGATGCATGTGAGTGATTCGGATGGCGGTAATCAACTCCTGATTTTCATAACTTGCAGTTGATGCAAGTGAGTGATTCGGATGGCGGTAATCAACTGCCCAAAATATAAAAAACAGCAAAATTTATAACTTTAGTTAACCCTTTGTCTACCAGATGAGATTTTTTCTGTTTATAGATTGACCAACGGTACTTTACAGTACCGCTCATAAAAAACCGCCAAATATAAGAAAAACGTATATTCTAATTATTACGTATTTTATGAAAGTAACTTTGAAGAATAAAATATACCAACAAAATTGATTATATACTTCACGGTATCAGTGTTTGGTATTTGAGAAGTACTGAAATGTGCGGTACTTGTAAGTACCTATGGTAGACAAAGGGTTGACCAATAAAGTGGAGTGCTTGTTCAAAGTGACAAATAAGAAAATTTTAAGATCATACGACAAAGGGCATAGCCGGATAAGCACATGAAAAGTGCCCCTGCTCCGAAAATTTTATCCTTAAAGTATGTTATTTAACTGTCGTTCAAAACGCTACTCACAAATTTTTGGTTCAAAATATTAAAATTTGCGCCAGATATCATCAAAAAACGAAAAATCGAAAATAATTTTTTTCTCGAGAACCACTGGACCGATATCGTCCAATAAATGGAAGATATTTAGTATAACTGTAGGCGAGGTAGAGAAAAAAAATTAGATATTTCCTATTAAAAAAAAATACAAAAAACTAATTTTGAAATTTTCAAAAAATTTTTTTTTGCGTTTTCGAAATAACACCCCTCCAATTTTTTTTTTATAATATCTCTTGGTGTTAATCTATAACATATAATTTTTTCAAATTTTAAAAAGTGGTAGAACAGCATCAAAAGAAAAGAACAAAAATTAATAATTATTTTTATTATCTTAACAAAATTAATATAAATATATGGTAGAACCAACGTAAGTTAATAAATTGAACACTTTTAAATTAATGATAAGGTATATAAATCGGCAGGAATAATGATAATCTTAATCATCATCACTATCATTATTTATTACTGGCTCAGAATTTATTTTATTAAATAAATTACTTAATATTTCTGCTGGTTTAATTATTTTAGCTTGATATCTTGCAAACGATAAGTAATAAATTATAGAAGCTATATGTGAGCAGCAACCAACGGTACGTTTACCATTCGCACACTCACATGTGTATCGCGAGATCCCAGAATATCCAATTGAATTGGGATTATATTCAATAAAGCAACGGTACTCTTTACGATTTACATGTCTCGATTGAACTAGAAATTTTAAAATATTTGAATCGTCTTTTAAATAGTAAATATTGATTGTGTTGTCATCATTCATCATTTCGGCTAGGTATGAAATAGCTTGAGAATATTGATAAGTGCCAGTAAACAATATTTTCAGATCTTTCTCAGTCATCTCCGGAAAGTCTAATAGAGTAGAAGATGATATTTTTTGGAACGGCACTTTCTTTCGTCTCCATCTCTCATTTTCTACCTGAATACTTAGTGTATTATTTAAACTGCGCCGTGATTTCATATATATCAGTATTTCATCTGCGAATTCTTGATCACTGACTAATCGTTTTCCAAATCGATTATTTAAAAAACAAGCGATCTTACAGAGTGAACTAGTTTTTGGGAGCATTTTGTTATCCATCTTTTTATCCAATAATTGAAATTTTTCTTTGATAATACCATGTACCGCTTCTACTGGCCATAGAATTTTTGTCACATATCGGGAGTAATTTGATTCTTCACAAGTCAACTGGGGGCGGCTACCTTTTAGTGCGGGCATATGTACTTCAAAACCTTGATGACCTAAGTATTCAATAACATCACGAAAACCTCTGTCGAGAACAAGCTTATCACCTTTACGAAGTAAATTCATTAATCCCGATGATGATGAATCTAAAATGTCGCACATAATTTTTGCATCATTGTCATTCGCCAAATAAGGACCTAGCATGTCTACAACATAACCATTTGTGGTGCAAATTGTAAACGGCTTACAGAGTGGTACCTTTTTCTGGCCTGAATAAGATTTGCGCTGATACTCATTGTTGGAACTTTTTTGATGTCTAATATAAGTACCATCACAGATCAAAATCAACTGATCTTCTGATGCATTTAAAAGTTCTCTTGCAATTTTAGTGGTTTCATTTTGTATCAGTTTATCTCGATTAATACTATTTAATCCAAAATGAAAAGGAAGAACATCTTTTTCAAATGCTTTTAATACTCCGATGAAATATTCAGATACAAGTTGTTCGCGTGATAGTCCTAAGAAAGAAGTTATCATCCTATTTGAGTTTCCACTCCGTAACTTGATAAGGAATACGACGATTGCCTGGAAAACTGATCGGTTGTCAGTATTACGCAAAGATGGCAGCATTTTTTGAATTTCAATTATATGTTCGTATGAAAAGCCAGTTAACAGTTTTATATGGTCTTTAGAATAAGAGAAATTGCCAATTTTATCTAAAAGTGAAGAATCACTGTCAATTGCAAGATTTTCTAATAATTTTTGTAAATCTGAAGTTTCAATTGAACTTGAATTAGAAAATACTTTTAATTGTGATAATTCTTCTTCATAAAATTTTGTTTTAATTAAATGACTCGAACAACATCTGTTTCCATCAGGTATAAATATTCGTTTACTTGCATAGGCTTGTTTTCGAGCTTCGAATGGAACCACAGTAATTGAGTCAGTTAATCCACAGATACAGCAATATTTATGTGTCGAAACGACTCTAGCTAACGATAATTTTATATATTCTAAACCAATTTCTTCAGTTTTACAATAATATTTAAGTTCAAAATCAGGATCATCTACATTAGAAATGAGAACAGTTTTATTATGGTTTAAATCGCATCATTGCCGTATTAGAATAGTATTATAATAATAATTTTAAAATTAATTAAAGCTAAATTACCATTAATAAATTGATTAGAGTTTGATTCTGCGTCGTCATCGGAGGATTGCATTTCGTTTTTTTCAATTGATTTAGAAACTATAATTTTACATGTTCCACAAATACTATCTCCAATTAATATTTCTTTGTTATGAAAAATGGCAGACAGTTCCTTCACTTTATCTTCTGTTAAAATTTTTTGTTTTTTGCCAGATAATTTATTTAAAAATTTGGAACACCCAACACACTATTAAAATGAAAATTGTTCTTAAAGATTGGACTCATATTCAGTAATTCAATAATAAAACCAAATCATATTTCTTATGTCACATAATGTAAAAATATCAATACTAGCTTTGCTCAAACTCATTGTTGTGTTTATTTCACTGCTTCTAACTAAAAATGTTATTTTATTTGTAAATCGAAAAATAAATGGTAGGAAGAGAAATAAAAGTAAAGTAAATAAAGTTCCAATGGTAGAAGAAATAAGAAAATAATGATAAACGTTCTTGCTATTGTTATAATAATTGAATTAATAGTTATGAAGGTCGCACTGAAGTCAGTAAATATTCAAAAGTCAGTATGCTTAAACATGTAGCGCCACTAGTGGTAAAGACTGACAACTTACTATACTGATTGAATTATAGGCGCGATATTTAAATATTAATCAAATTATTACATTCTATTGAATATGTAATAAAAATATATTTCAGCACTAGTTATTAAGATAATAAAAATAATTATTAATTTTTGTTCTTTTCTTTTGATGCTGTTCTACCACTTTTTAAAATTTGAAAAAATTATAAGTTATAGATTAACACCAAGAGATATAATAAAAAAAAAATTGGAGGGGTGTTATTTCGAAAACGCAAAAAAAAAATTTTTGAAAATTTCAAAATTAGTTTTTTGTATTTTTTTTTAATAGGAAATATCTAATTTTTTTTCTCTAACTCGCCTACAGTTATACTAAATATCTCCCATTTATTGGACGATATCGGTCCAGTGGTTCTCGAGAAAAAAATTATTTTCGATTTTTCGTTTTTTGATGATATCTGGCGAAAATTTTAATATTTTGAACCAAAAATTTGTGAGTAGCGTTTTGAACGACAGTTACATAACATACTTTAAGGATAAAATTTTCGGAGCGGGGGCACTTTTCATGTGCTTATCCGGCTATGCCCTTTGTGACTAATTTCTATGAACAATACTTAAGCCCAAAAATAACATGTTTTGTAATACTATTAATTGACGCCGAAAGCAATTAAGTTTATTGTTTTTGGTTCTATTTTTCAAGAAATTCTTGTGAATATTAAATCATACTAATGTAATGCATTTGAACAAACAACTTTAATTGCAGAAAAAAGACCAAACATAGTAATAAAAATTCTAATTTTAAAAAGTTTTGTTACCGCGTGTCATCAAAAATTAAAATGATTTAACACTTTGTACATTTAACCGGCTTAAGAAATCACAGTTCTAGCGTTAATCGAAGTGCAACCTTTTTTTGTTCAACTCATTACGGTTTGAAAATTTAACTTAAATAGAAACCTTTTTTCTTTTTTTTTGTGCGACTCATATATGGAACTTGAACAAACACATCGAACAGCAATTTGACCATTCAACAGTTTGCAACACGATTTTTTTCTTTTTTTGTAACATTAATGTACTTTAAGCAAATCAATGTAACAACAAAAATTCCTGTTTAAACCTCATGCAAATTTCTCAAATTGTAAAATCAGCTTTCTTCTATTTTGTTTTAAACCAAAGGGTGCGCACACTTTTGAGTAAATTACGTAATAATATTCTACTGTGACAATTATATATATATTTTTGTATTTCTGTTAAATGATCATTATATGTTTTATGTGTGTATTTCTTCTGTTTGTACGCGAACTTCGTCCCGACGGGATCTGAGAGGCTCCGTGGGATCTTGACGCGGTAAGTACATTCGGGTAGTGCCCTGGGTTACCACGAGGACCTGGACAATTTGGCACTGGGCACTTGTGGTGGCGCCCATCTTATTGATTGTCCATCGATCGTGATTGACAACCCTGAATTGACCATTAACGTGCGGGATGAGCTTCAGACTTTCCCCTTTTTGGCAATTATCCACGGCCTCCCGCTAGCTAGTCGGCCCCGATATTTCTGTGGGGGGAAAAGACAGTCGAACTGCACGTTTAGACCGTAACACTGTGTAAGTTAGAAATATTATTTAATGTTTAGGAATAACTCTGCTGCCTATGGTATACACAATACTGTCTTCTCTAATAACAAAAATGCTAAAAATATACACTGAAAAAATCCTAGGAGAGTACTAATGGGGATTCAGGGAAGGAAAGTCAACGACAGACGTTGGTGCGCATACTGAAGCAACTAATGGAAAACTTCTATGAACATGGGATGGAGCTGCACATGATGTTTATAGACTTCCGGCAGACTTTTGATATTGCCAGAAGAGAAGAGCTGATGAGAATGAGAGAACTGGAAGTTCCGGAAAAGCTGATAAAATCAGTAATCTTGATACTGAAAAACTCAAATAGTACAATTCAAGTTAGGGAAGGAGAGACTGAAGAATTTGATATAAATACAAGAGGGAGATGCCTTGTTAGCAACTTTATTCAACCTGATGTTAGAGGATATGATCAGAAAAACGAATTGCACAGGCACGATAGTCAACAAAGAGGCACGTTTGTTGGCTTATGCGGATAATGTGGTGATATTGTCTAGAACAGAGAAGAAATTGAGAGAAAAATGCGAGGGAATGAACCAACAAGCGATAGAAATAGGGCTGCAAATAAATGAGAAAAATACAAAATACGTGCGGAATATCTTTACAAAACATCTTTAAGCCGAATAAGAAATTGAACTTGAAACTGCATCCTTATAAAATACAGTTAGTGCAAGAATTGTGAGCCAAATGATTTAATTTTGAGAAAATCATTCGTCGAAACAATGTTCGAGCAATTCAACAACTTCAATAACATTTTCTTCACGGATGAAGCCCATTTTCACTTATACGGATAGATTTTTTATGGGGTTATTTTAAAAGTCGAGTTTACGTAAATAAACCAGCGACGATATCCCAATTAAAGGAAAACGTCCACCAAGAAATGGTCAACACACCCCAAGCATTATGTGGAAAAATTTTCGAAAACCTAAGAGCAAGATTTAGGGAATTCTAGCTGCGAGATGCCGGTCATTTGGACTATATTATTTTTAAGAAATGATTTTCCAATATATTTTTGTTCTTATATGCTATACGCATTTATTTAAATACAATCTGTACCTTCCTTTCTTTTTATGGTTATTTCAAAACTGCAAAAAGCGATGGCCCGCCCTCTATTATTATTTTTAAATAATGCTTTTATCAATCTCGCTTTGAAAATGGACGACTAAACGTACCTAAACGACGGATATAGTAGTTCTCACGGAACTTCAGCCCTCGTCATAATAAGCTGAATGTAGCATACACAACTGATTATTTGCATTGACAAATGCAAATGATATGTACGACAAGGATAGAAATAAAATCTCATGTCATCTTCACGCGATGTAATGTCGACATACGTTAGAAATATTGGAATTTGAAGCATTGTCAGTTAGAAAAAGACAGAAAATCAGTAGTACAACATAAATACACATACTGCTTAATTAAAATTTACATTGATTTGACTTTTATTAGCAAAATGTCACGATAAGGTTATAAACAATTTTAACCTCCTATTCAGTGGCGGGCTCGTCCTATTGTTTGCAGGTTGCACAATCGCCAAAAGTTGTGCTATAGGAGTAATATTTAATTTAATTGTGTGTACAATACTTGATCGGCAAACGATCAAGTTTTTTTGAGATACTAAAAAAACCCTATCTAACATTTTAGGAGAATAATAAATAGGAAAAACTTCAACCCCACATATCTAAAGCATAAGCTGCCACTGCTCCAATTAATGTATAGTTTTAGGTTAGATTATGACTGCGGTTTAAATTTACCGCTTCTATTTTACTTCACAAAAAGTTATGTTTACAAACATACATTTGACTAGTGATTCTCATTTTAGTTCGTATGGTTTAGAATTATGACGAGGGCTGAAGTTCCGTGAGAACTACTATAGTTTAAAATTGGTTTTATTAATTAGACTATTAATGTAAGTTTTTTTATTGTTATCTTAGGGCCGAAATATTCACCTCTCCCTAATCTTATCAGTAACTTAAGTTACCTATAAACCTACCACGTTACATTTATTCGTCAAATAGCAGACGTCCATTGTAAGTTTATAGGTAACTTTAGTTACTTAAAAGATTGATGAGAGGTGAATAAATCGGCCATTATTATATTTAAATATATGAATAATAATATTATACATATTTAATGCTTCTTCTTCTTAATCTTCTTGATTACTGAACCATAATATTCCGCATTGAGTACAAATATGTCATCATCAACTACAGCTTGAATAGTTATTTTATAATCACCTCCTGGGATATGTGGAGGAAATTTTTCTTGTTCTAGTATCCAACTATCGATATAATAAATTCCCTATAACACAAAAAAAATATAAGAAAGTAATAAATTAATAAATGATAATAAGCATAAATAATAACTATAATGAATAAAAAAAGGGTGAATAGTATCTATTGCTGCGTGTAAGGTCGTTCTGGAATTTCACAAAGAAAAGGACATTGATATGGTAGGACCTAAGCACCTAATAATAGATATGCCACACTTTGTCAAAGGTTTGGGTTACATTTTAATACCGATTTTATATACTTGCTCTATCGTGGAAAGCTGTTGCTCCTTTCTTCAATTAATGGTTTTAATCTTTTTCAATTAATATAATAAGGTCCACTTTTCATTGTGTAAGAAAATATTCTAGTCTGAAGATGAAATTGCAAATCATAGTGGTGAGTCAAATCAAAACCTGTCGGGAATTATTTTACATTTTATTCGTACTAAATGCTTGTGGAAGCTTTCACTCTTCTTGATTTTCTTTATTGGTAGTTTCATTTGAAATGAGCCTTCAATTGTATTAATTTTAGTATCTTCATAAAGATCTCCAGTTAGAAAAAAATTAAATACGGTCAGCTTTACGGTCTTTTTCTTTGTTGCTTCTTGCTCATTTTTGGGCGGAATTTTTGATAGCTGGAATTGTCTGTCGAGGTCTTGTTTTGTTTGTCTTCCATTGCGAATAATTAGTTTCTGTCAATCCACTTAGGTAGTTTTGGATATCTTTGTTTTTTTGTTGCATTTATAAGTTCTTTATAGTTTGTTAACTGGGTTGTTATAATTTGTTCTATCGCTGAGTGGTCTAGTGTAGTATATTAAATATTAAGTAATCAATAATATTGTATTGTAGTAATAGTGTTCTAGATATTAAGTAATATTGATAATATAGTTTGTAAAATATCGAAGAGTTGCCTATCTATACTTATCTCTTATCTATGCGAATCACCCGTCAAATTACTTGCACAGCGTTGTCAGACGCTCATTGGCATGTCTCTCCACTAACCGAGAATAGCTTAATTAAGCATATTTTATAAATGTTTATCTTCTTCTTCTGCTTGTTTTTGTTCTGAGACCTGTTTAAATCTGGTTTTTCCTGGGATGCTAGAAGACCAACTCTCTCTCCATCTCTTCGGGGGTCTTCCTGGTGGTCTGGTGCCATGGGGTATTCCTTCTCTAACGATTTTTGGTAGTCGGTTTTGGTTCATGCGCGATATATGCTCGTTCCAGGCTCGTCTCCTTGTTCGAGTCCATCTGATTATGTCAGGCATGCTGCACTCTTCCCTTATGCTGTCGTTCCTTACTCTGTCGCTAAGTGATTTGCCTGTTATAGCCTTTAGGACTTTCATTTCGTTGGTTTTCAACATTCGTTTTGTTTTGGCGGTGTCCGCTCTTGCATCTATTGCGTAAGTTAATATGGGTCTCACACACATGCCTTATATTGCGGTGAAATTTTCGAAACAAATTTATATCCCTGGTTTCAGTTTAAATTTTCATATAATAATAACACCAATCTTCATAAATTTTCCACTACTTTATTTTTGTTTTAACCCTTGTGTTACCAACCGGGTGCCCATCGACGTACATTTTGCTCAATAACTTTTTCCATAAAAAAAATTTGCTAAAAACCTCTCGGATCCCCACCATTTGACCGATTTTCTATCGAAATATGCACTGAAAAGTTTTGTTTTGTTTTTTTAATAAAGAAAATTTCTAAATTGAAAAAAGTACATGTATATTCCAACAGGGTACCCGCATATAAAAATACTTCAATTCAAGTGTGGTGGCACAGTCACGCATGCACATGCACATGCATGCAGGACGATGTCACCACAGCATTCCGCATGGCATTACTTGGCCATTGTGGATTAGTTTGGAAATCCAGGAACATAAGGATAATGTTTCCGGTTAACAACAAAAAGCAAACGCGAAGCGTTGGTATGGTTTTTAGTTGTTAACTGGAAAACAGATTGACCAGTAGTTACAAGTATTTCCTCATGTAAAACCCCAATTTATTGAAATCATGTATATAATTAATTAATGTAATAGAATGTTATTTATTGTATTATAGTACAAAGTTAATACAATATATAATTTGTTATAATCTACCGATGAAGTTTTTATATTTGGACAATTAAAAGTTACAAGCGCTTCCTTCCCCAACGCCTGGAGTCAGCCGGGAATATCACGGAAGCAACCCGTAACACAAGTAATATAAAATAAAACTGAAATATTTTTATACAAAAAAGGAATAAATAACTATAAATTAATAAGTTATAATAAATAATATTAATTTTTAATTGTTTATTTATCAAATTCAAATTAAACTATATAAATCTAAATTATAGCAGTGGTTACTTGTTTTTCGTATTATAAAATAAATTTTCAAAAATTTAAAAGATATTTAAGTGTAAATATCTTCGTTAACCATTAATAAATCAATATCCATAAAATACATACAATAATTTCAAATTACAGATGAATATTACATACAAATTCGTTCATGGGTACCCGGGTACCCTGGTTGGCCAATATTGTAAATTTATTTGGTTGGTAACACAAGGGTTAAAATAAAATTATCGCATATAAATTCACAAACTAATGCCCAATTATGGACTCAAAACTGGAGCGTTTATCAACGCGTCCACACGCGTTGACTTTCGGCATCAAAAAGCCCCCTTTACAATTAAACAAATACCAACATAAACAATTTTAAATAAACACAACTTCTACAGGTTGAAACACAAACAATTTACAAATATAATTAAAATAAAACTACCCCCTACATAATTTTATACAAAAAATACATGACATTATTACTCCCTTGGTTTTAATTGACAAAACCAGGTGTTTTTCAATTAAAAACAACAACATATCATGTTCAAAAATATTTACAAATAACAAACTAATCAAATTGTGAAACAATCATCATCAAAATCAAAATATTTACAAATTCAAATAAACTTTTGAAAATAGACAAAATCCAAATTTTAAAATTCCAATCACTCATAATAAATGCAATCAATGCAATAATAAATCAAATCAGTCAAATCAACGTTAGAATAAAACAAAACTTATTATTATTTATAAAATTTTAAATCAAATCGATTTTCAAATATTTATTCAAGTCATCCGTCGTGTGTCAGGTTCATCTCCATCGTTTGGATTTCCATAAGATTATTCATCCTTAGGACTCCACATCTCCAAAATTATCCCAATCCTTGTTCCAATTTTCGTCCACTTAATCCAAATTTTGATTTCTAATTTTTGTTTCGGTCCAGATTTCTTTTTCTTTTTTTTACCAGTTTTCCTTTTACATCCAAATTTAATTTTCTTATTTTTATCAATTTTTCTCTTTGGTTCTAATTTTATTTATTTTATTTTGCAATAATTTAAAAAGAAAAATTGGGTTACCAAAAAGCAAAAGTGGCTGTGGTGCGATTTCGGCATAGTCTAGTACGATTTAGGAGCTATCATTTCAAATCGTATTTCTTTAATGGTTTTTAATTGTTCCCTTTTGTTATGTCAAAATAAGTTCTTTTATATTTTCTTATGTTCAAATATTTGCCGTATTAATTACAGTTGCTGCACACTGAAAGAAAGGATTCATCATATTGTTGAAAAATTCATCATTTTTACACCGATGCACAAAATTCAGCAAATTGATGAACAAAAGTCATCACAATAAGATTTTTTCATCAATACTATGAATTTTTCATCAATATCATTCATTTTTTTCTTGGGTTGAAAAATGATGAACGTTTCATCAATTATTTTTTCCAGTGCAATTTCAATTTTTTTCATTGATTTTTTAGACATTTATGACAGTTTCTCCATAGCAGGTACGATTAAGGCAAGTTTACCCTATGTCAGCAGATGATTTGAGCAACTTATTACGTTCTCTATACCAGTGGCGTATTTAAAAACTGCCCATGGTGGGGGGTTATTTTTATATATTGTCATGTCCTGAAATTTGTTATATTTATTTTTTGAAATTTTGATGGGGAAATTTGAACTTGTTTTAATTTGCAAAATTTGTAGTTGCCGCGAAGATTTGTGTGGTGGAAGGGAGGAAATGGTTGATAAGGGCTTTTTGTGCGCAGTGATAGGAGCGGACGGCCGCGATTTTGTTGAAATGTTTTTGAAAGTTTGGATTTGATTTAAATAAAATGGGGAATATGTTACAGAATTGGTTTTATTGAATTCTTAATGGTTTGGATAATATTAAAATATTATTAAAGAAAATTTTGGATAATAACCTTGAGTAATTAAATTTTACATTGAATATTATTTGGTTTTGATAAGAAAATATGTGGCGATATCAGAAGTAACAGATTGTGGTGGATTAAAAATTTTTAGGTGAGAAGCAAGAATAATTTTATAGATTTGTAATTAAAAACCACCCCGAGATAATACATAACAATATATTGCGATGTCCAAATGCGTAAAATAGTTTTTAAATTGAAGAAAACCTAATTAATTACCTTTTTTTTGAACATCCATCCCTTTTGTTATGAGCTTGAGACTCCTTTAACTTATTTCTTTTGATGTTGAATAAATAAAGCAAAATTTGGTCAATTTAAAAATTTATAATTTAATCGAAAAGTTAAACAAAATTTAATTTTACAAATACACAGCTAAATAAATTTCATATAGCATTTAAAATCCAAATTTTGATGTTTTTGATCATCATCCGTATTACATCGGTTTACCAAATAAATCAATTCCGTCTTATTGCAATTTTGGTCTTATTTAAATTATAGTAATTCTTTCAACCACCTAGACAAAGTTGCAATTTTGATGGCAATAAATACAAATTTTTAATAAATCAATTTTATCGTGGTTTTCTCTTTACAAAAAATTAATCGTTCGTGCACTTTTAAATGTTCTCACCTTTTATAATTTTGAAATTTTCATTTGTTTGTTGCTGTTTGTTTTCATCATTTCTGTGGGAAGCTATCGTCCAAATTCTGCGTTACTTGATTCTGCTACTTGACAATAATGTTGGTCGTTAATAATTTTTGGTTCTTCCTTTCTGTTAAAAACGGCACAAACACCCTTACTCTGAATTTGTAATCTCCAGGTAAGTTACATATTTTAATTGTATTTGACAATTACAATTAAAAATCAAATTTTAAACTCTCGACTCTGGGCTTTTAAATTTTCGAACTTGACAAGTTGACGGGTTTACCCAGAATGAATTATTTCACCAACTTTTTCTCCCTCCTTGATTTTTGTGACTTTGAAAACTTTTAATTCTCCCACTTATTTTTGGTGGGAATGCAAATTCGCTGTATTGCAATTGCAATCACTTTCGTTGATTTAAAAACACTTTATTTAAAAAATTTAATAATTGATTGAATTCTCATCGACTTCATTGATAAATCTTGGCATTTGTTTTTTCATTCAAAGATCTTGGACCAAAAACATCTTTCATATCCATAATTGTTGAAAACTCAACTTAAAATTTCCTTATAGCTGTGCTTTCTAACTTTACTTAATTATATTATCAAAAAAATATGAAACCGAATTATTCATCACCATGGAAGTTCATTTTAAGGAAAAATCTCACATGCTTAAAACAAATTTTATCAAATTGAATGTTTTTAAATTAATCCCTGTTTTAAAAAAAATTATTTATACCTAAAGATGCTAATTCAAAATGAAACATGACAATATATATATTATTATATATTAAAAATTCAGCTTTGCTACTATGACGTAGGTTGCCTCATTTTTTTTCCAACTTTAAAGCGTCCAGCAGACGTTACGGCCCACGGAATGGGTCTGGCATTGATTGACATAATTTTAAACAATGTTGTCTGCAACATATATTGCCATATAATTTTTAATAATTTTATCTCCCTGGTTTCGGCACCATTTAAATGCAATGAATTACCAAATATAATTTTTAATTTTTATTCTTAATCTCAGAGTGCATATACGTGGTCTAATCTAATCGCGCCCAACATGCGGTGTACCATAAGCCCTACACGTTGCGGCGTCATATAAATGCGATCTCCAAATGCGTAAAATGGTTTAAAACTTAAGAAAACCTGATTAATTTCCTTTTTTTTGAACATCCATCCCTTTTGTTTTTAGCATGAGACTCTTTAACTTAATTACTTGTGATTTTGAATAATTAAAAGCAAAAATTTGTCAATTTTAAAATTTATTATTTTATTGAAAAGTTAAACAAAATTTAATTTTACAAATACACAGCTAAATACATTTCATGTAGCATTTAAATTTCAAATTTCGATGTTTTTGATCATCAACCGTATTACATCGGTTTACCAATAAATCAATTCCGTCTTATTGCAATTTTGGTCTAATTTAAATTTTAGTAATTCTTTCAACCACCTTGACAAAGTTGAAATTTTGATGGAAAAAATACAAATTTTATAAATCAATTTTATCGTGGTTTTAAACTTTACGAAAAATTAATCGTTCGTGCACTTAAATTATTCTCACCCTTAATAAATTTTTACTATTTAAAAAAAAAAATTATTTATAACTAAAGATGCTAATGCAAAATGAAACATGACAATATATAAAAATCAGCATTGCTCTATAACGTAAATAAACACGATTTTTTGGTACCTTTCATACCTGTTTTCTGTAAAGCGGTCCCGCTTTCAAACTAGAAATTTTGCATCCGCTGTTTATCTAGTATGTATCACATTTCTTTTCAGAAAATCTCAGCTTTGCTAAAATGACGTAGGTCTGGAGGGGCTGGGCTCTGACTATAAGCAATGCAAAAGAAACTAGAAGATCATAATGAATTTAACGGAATTTAACTAGTGCCGTAATAGATACTTGGAAGCCGGTCGATGTATTGGGAGCTCAAATTTCCCCGAAATTTTTGCACTGGGTGATAGGTAATAGTCTATATAGTAGATATAAATAATAAAATTTGCGGATGGTTCAGTAGTTTTTCCAAAATTAACAAAAATCCTGGATCCGAGATTTGCCGTGGTTGCGCTTGTCAAAACTGACTCTCCGCCAACTCTCGCTCGGCTCCGCCTCGCTTCGAGCGTTCCGAGCCGTTTTGACGCGCGATAAAGTCATTAATTATTAAATTAAACTAAATAAATGTAAGATTAGTAACTTTTGATATGTTATAAAGTAATAAATTCAAAATAAACAAAGTTAAATATACTATAAATTAATGAATTAGTTATTGAGCTTTCAATTGTAAATACAATAGGGTCTTTTCACATTTTTTAAAAAGTATGCAGGAAGGTAGTTAAGTGACCATATAAGCAAAGTAACATTAAAAAAATTTTTTTTGAAAGTCTCACGTCTGAGTAATTTTGTAATGAAATTTAAAATCAGATGTTTACCGCGTAAACGGTTAAACACAACTAATGCTCTGTTGCTATAGTAAATACGTCATTGTTCGTAATATAAAAATCAACATTGTATAATATATATTGCATATTTGTGATCAGTTTTCATTCGTATTTCTTGTATTTGTGTATGATTATACTGATTTTTTGTTTTATACATTTATGTTCGAGTTTTATTAAGTCTTAGAATATAAAATAGGAAGGAAAGAGCAAATGGACTATAACACATGCATCAAGTACGAGTCGAAAGTCGTGGGTAGAAGCTCCGCCCAGCATACCTAGTTTGTAATCGGTGACTCATATTTTGAAATTTTAAAGTAGAATTATGGTTAGTTGCAGTGTTTGTGGGACCACTAGGTCCAAAAAACTATTAATTGTGGTATAACTTGGCACGAGTAAGTACTTAGAGTTATTTAAATAATTTTATAACAAAAACATTAATTTGTGAGGTTACTGACCATAATCTGCATGAATCATTGGCGTACATATTACGAAGTAATCCTATATAATTATTTACATTAAACACCGTTTTTATAATTTATATATCCAAAAAATGAGATGAGAAAGGCTATTTAGTTGAAAAATATCAAAATTCCGGAATATTGGTCTCCAACTCGTTCGCCTGCTTGTGTTCAAAACATTTTAGTGACTATGCTACGCTCCTGGCAATTATATCAACCGGCCGCCATAGCCTACCTAGTTGACTCGGACTTGGTATTCATACACTCCTTCTTCCCTATTTTATATTCTAAGTATTAAGTAGACAAAAATGCCTAGAATACAAAATAAGTCGTGTTTTGTGCCACATTGTAAAAGTACGACTGCAAAAACACCCGATAAAATATTTATCACTGTGCCATCTAAACTTTATCATAAAAGAAAATGGTTTAAAGCAGTCAGACGAGATGCACCAAAGTCAAAAACAGTATATTTCTGCTGTCCATATTGATGAACCAAGCATCAGCGCTGTCGTAAATGAATCAGAAATTACTATCTTGGGAGATAATGACTATAACAAATTTTCCAGTCTTGGGCACTACAGTAGTACCACCTCAAACTAGAAGTATTCCAGTACAAGTAAAACCGTCATTTTGTAGTAATCGTGTAATATTAAAAGTAATGTGGAACATATTGTTACTTCACCCCATAAATCTGTATTGAAGCAAGACTTGAGTACTTCTCCAATCAAATACTCGCTATCTAAGAGTCTATCGTTTTCCCAACCAAGTAGGAGTAGCGATAAAATCTGTAGAATCTAGTTCTGTGGTTGTAAGCACAACAACTGACAGTGATTTTAATAAAATCGCATTTCTACAAATCAAAAAAGATGCACAATTGGAAATGTTGAAAGATACTTGTTTGTTAATAAAAACAGACTAAAGACTTATACATGTATCCCGAATCATTGATTTCCATAATTACATATACGTATTATCAAATTTCTCAATAAAAAATCGAAAAGAGTAAGGATAATTTAATGATAACTTTTTGGTAAATTCCATCACCATAAAAATGTTAACTGATGGTAAATTATTTGATGACTCTTTCACAAACCCTTCTGACAGCATCCTTAGTTAAAAACACACCAAAACAAAGTTAATTAGAAACTTTCCAGAAAACCAAGCACAATACGCTGTGTACACATAATATGGAAAAACAATATTTTTGGAGAACATTGACGTCACAAATGACTTGATCAATCAGGACCGTTTTGATTTTCATTTGAAATGGATCATTTTAATGCATCTTTAAAAGCCAAATTAAGTGTTAAATAGTTAAATATATAGATTTTTAATATAATTATGCCAATATACCCACTTCTATTTATATAATAAAGCACAAATTTATTAAATACGAATTTAGTGAAAACACCCTATTGTCATCAGAATGACGTTAACAAAAACCGAACGTGGAAACTCGAAACTACAACTGTCATTTGATCCAATTAAGAATTTAGAAAAAAAATTTCTAAAAGCTTTTTTCGTGAATCAAGGAAAACCTAAAGTATGTTTCCAAATACAATAGGGAAACCTGATACCAGTAGTTAAAGGTAAGACTAGATAAGTAAGTTGTTGTAAATGTTGCTGAGATTGTCGATATCTGTTTTCCTGTTCATTGCATTCTTTTCCCTCTTGATTTTAATCATCTCATGAAGATTACGGTCTCTGTATTTAGGGGCTGATTTAATTATTTTGACATTAGTAAAGTCTGCGTTGTGGCCATCAGTTAAAACGTGTTCGGCAATCGCCGAAGAATCAGGTTTGTTGCATCTAAGAGTGGAGATGTACCCAGTCTGCCCAATATATACTTGGTTGCAATCATTACAAGGGACCTGGTAAACGATCTCGGATCTTTTCTCAAGGGCAAAAATGTCTTTTAATTTTGTATAATATTTACCAATTGTGTTTGTGGATTTGAATGTTGTATTTATGTTATGTATCTTAAGAGTTTTTTAAATTTTCTCGCTTAATCCTTGGATATAAGGATTTTTTGTTAACGTAATTCTGATGGCAATTGTATTTACAATTGAAAGCTCAATAAATAATTCATTAATTTATAGTTAAAAAAACGGGCATAATCGTTTAGTGGAAAATATGGCCGAAGAAAGAGAGTTAAATGAGCGGCAGAGTAGGAACAAGTATGAGGAAGTTGGGGATAGATTAGGTAAGCAAATTAAGGAGAAGGGCAGGAATTAAAACAGTTAATAGAAAGACTACAGAAGGAGGACAAGGGGGATACTGGTAGATATAGGTGTAGGGATCTGGATGGAGATAATTTGGAAAAGTTTTATAGCGATGGTTGAATAAATCCACGCATATTCAGTAAAAACATAGAGCAAAATTTGATAAGGGTGAGGGATGAAGTAATAATATAAAATTTAGTTAGAATGACGATGAAAAGCGAAGCAGAAATTTGGTTTTCAATGATAGAAAATAAATTTAAAACAATGCAAGAGTTCAAGGAACTATTTTTAAAAAAATATTGGGGGGAGGTCGAACAAAGTAAGGTCAAGAAAATAATCAACTGGGGAAGATACAAGGGTTACGAGAATTCTAGAGAAAATTATGCGATAAGAATAATAAATCAAGCGTTACAAGTTGAACCAAAAGGTATGAGGAAAAAGAATTAGTGAAGGCGGTTGCGAGACATTTTGAAGAAAGCTTAAAATGTAGAATAGGGATAGAGAAAATTTGCACCATTGATGAATTTATGGAATTACTCAAAGGGTTTGATGAATCAGTGGAGTTTACGTATCAGTTGAGGCTTAGAACAAGTTTGTACAGGGGGAACTATAATGACCAGAGAAATTTTATTGACCGAGGCGGAACAAATAATGGGGAAATTTGAATAGTCAAAGAGGAACAAATTATCGGGGAAACTTTGGAAATAATTTGTAGGTAGGGGGTTAAATCGTGCGAGGGGAAGAGGTAGAGTTGGAAGGAATTGAATTTAGTTGAATTATTATTGAGTTGTGTTTGAATTAGTATTGAATTGAGTTAAAAAAGATATCTTACAAAAGATGTTATGATGTTAAGATGTTGAGGTTGAGGGTTGGTAATTAGAATAATTAGTTTAGAGTTAATTAGTTATGTTGAGGAGAATAGGGTGCAATTATGTAACGCAAAATTGAAATGAATTTATAAATTATTTAGGTAAAACAAATGTCAATGTCAAAATAATTAAATTTTATGATCATGTAATTTTTTTAGTAAAATCTGTGCATGCGCATCATAGATGACACATGGCAAGATTTTAAGGGGGTTGTGCGATGATATTTAAGGGCTATTAGGAATTAAATTAACAAAAAAAACAAATAAAAAATTAATTAATTAGTCAGTTGACGTGAAGTGTCGTAAAATTAAATTTTGTGATAATAATGAATTGTACTACTAATAGAAAATAAAAATAAAGTTGTTAAGATTTCATTGTAATATACATATTTAGGTGCAAAAATAAATTGGGGAGGTTGAGGAGATCTTAAGGGGGGAAAACAGTTTCGAAGTACGTTTTTTTACTATAATTTTTATGATTTGTTTTGACAAGGAAGGAATTAATGAAACTTAATCAAAATTTAGGTTTTTGTTCATATTTTTAAACAAATATTTAAAATTTTGTAACATTTTCTTTGAAAATATGGAACATACAAGCCGCCACCCATCGTAAGTCTCAATCACACTTTGCTAAATATTTGCGTACAGTCTGGAGGCCACAGTTTTCATCTGAAATCAATGCGGTTTGAAGATTAACTTCAAGAACATGTTTTTCTTCTATATCAACTTAACTTTGACCCAAAAAATTGAAAATTGCATTTTTGTAGAGGTATTTAAAAAAAGGGTATAATTTTTATATCTTTTTACTACTGTTTTGCCGAAAACAAAATTGAAGACAGTAATAAATTATTTAAACTGCTTATTGGTTAATTAGCGATTCCAGCACCATATAGCATTCCTTCTTCTTTTTAATAAGGGTCGTTTTTAGCTTGTAGGTCTTCTTCTTTGGTTCCTTGGTTCCCAAGGCACTGGGGCACTGCTCGTTAATTTTTTCAGCGTAACTGAAGCTGAGGTTGCCAATTATAATATTTACTTCGTTCATCACTAATACAATGGCGAAATCACTTCATTGAATAAATATGCAGCTAAATGTGATGCGATCTGCACTACTTTCAAACCAGAATGTAGTTTCGGTTCCAACCGCCAAACATTGCAGTTAAAACTTTCGGTTGCATTCTGTATGCCTAATCATCTCTCATATTTCGGAAGAATTTCTTTTTAGACGACAGGCTGCAATACAGGAGCATTATGTTAGGCACTCCGACACCTAGGCGCACAGCATCAGAACGATTTTAGATTTTCATTTGAAACTTGGGAAACATATTTTTGAATAGTTTTACTAACAATTTTTGAAAATTTTTTTTTCGGTATTTGAATAATCTAAACTGTTTTCCCCCCTTAATTTATGTATATTTGCTTTTTGAAATTTTATGTTATTCATAGAAAGACAAAGAATTGTTTGTTACTTGTGTCTTAAACTCAACGTTATAAATAAAAATTCAAATCAAAACTTTTCAATTAAAAATAATTTAAATAAACAAATATTCATTACTAAATGCAGTGTTTTTATTGCTCTAATGCTGCTCTTGCAAAGTCATTTTCCTCACACTTTGATTTAAAATCATAAAGAGTTGTTCGGTTATTTCTCATTTCTCTGAATTCGTATAAATTAGTTTTATAATAAAAAGATTAATGCATCAATGATTTGAAATATTTTTTTGACGTTTATAATTTTCTACCTGTATGCGTATCCATGAATTCAATAATAGTAAATTATATTATCTTTCTTGACGACGCGACGGTCGGTCCGTTTTTCGACACACTTACTCAATTAGTGATGATAATCTCGACAAATTAGCCAGCATGGTCGACAAAATAGCCGATGTGTCAACTACTGATATATTTTCGGAAACATCAACATCTAATAGTACTACAAACAATGACCTTTTCGTAAAACAACCACGGGATATTATTGAGCAAATAGCAACTCTAACTAAACGCGTGGACAATTTGTGTCGAATGATATCTCGTTCACGTTCGCAAAGCAACAGCAAATTCAGGTTTAGGTCAAAATCAAATCAAAATCACAATGATTCAAATATATGTTGGTATCATGCAAATTATCGCGATAAAGCAAAAACATGTATTCCACCATGCACATTTAAAACCGATTCGGAAAACTAGTTGGCCACTTGGTTTCGGTGGCTACTGATGTGATCCAACATACCTGCCGTCTTTTTGTTATCGACAAAAGTACAAACGTTTCTTTTTTAGTTGATTCTGGAGCTGACGAATCTGTCATACCAAAATCAATTAGTGGAACCAATTTAATTACCACACCTTTTAAATTATACGCTGCAAACGGTACAAAAATTTCAACTTATGGAAAAAAACTTTTAAATTTAAATTTAAGTTTACGTAGGCAATTTACCTACCCTTTTATAGTAGCAGATGTAGATCGAGCTATATTAGGGGCAGATTTTCTACATGAATTCAGTTTAGGCGTAGACCTCCGTCGAAAATGTTTGATCGACAATAGCACTACTTTAAGCGTTTCTGGTAAAATAAGTCATGATTATTTTCCGAAGATTTCAACAATTTGCTGTAATGATACAAATTTTGTATTTAGAGAATTATTGAAAGAATTTAAATACTTAACTCAAGAAACCGATGAACATACATCAGTCCCGCATAACGTGGAACATACCATCACTACAAATGGTCCACCAGTTTTTGCTAAAGCAAGACGTTTAACACCAGAAAAACTTAAAGTAGCTAAAGCCGAATTTGAATATATGATATCCAAAGGGATATGTCGGCCATCTAAAAGCTGTTACGCAAGTCCATTGCATCTCGTCCAAAAGAAAAACGGCGATTGGAGACCATGCGGGGATTATCGGCGTTTAAATACCATTACCGTATCTGATAGGTATCCAATTCCACACATACAGGACTTCACACAAAACATTTACGGATCAAAATTTTTTACAACATTAGATTTAGTCAGAGCTTACCATCAAATTCCGGTATCGTCTTCTGACATAGAAAAAACAGCAATTATAACACCATTTGGCCTCTTTGAATTTCCGCGTATGAGTTTTGGTTTAAGAAACGCCGCCCAAACATTCCAAAGATTTATGCATCGCATTTTACAAAAGCACATAAAGGAAGTACTATAGTAGTTCCAGACAAAGAAAATTATATTATAAAGTAGAAGATTTCATGACACAACAAAATTACAAATAAAAATAACAAAAGGAGTGGATTTATTACTAAAGTAAAAAGAATCCTTAATTAAACAAAAGAAACTTGGAAAACCGACAAAAAGAATTTAATCCCAATGAACCCACTAATTCCAAGATTATATGGTCTAATTAAATTAGATCAAGATAATAATCCTATAAGACCTGTAGTAACCTCAATTGACTCCCCGAGTATACAATATTAAAAATAGAAATGAAATTATAGATATTCTAGACAAAGTTATCTTAAATGAAGATGAAATCATGGTTTCCTTTGATATAAAAAATCTCTACGGTAATATTCCTATAAATACAACAATAGATATTGTAAAAGATAAATTAACAAAAATCAATACAATAGGAGAAACAGATACCAATTTAATAAAATTGTTAACTGTTGCATTAAAACAAAATTTATTTAGTTTCAATGACCAATTTTATTAAAGTACTGAACATGAGAATTAATGGCAAACATTTACATGGACCAATACGAAACTGATTTAAACTATTTTTAATAACAAAGACAAAATAAACATTTCGGATAAAAGTGGTATTTACAAAATTAACTGTGGAGGTGGAGGTTGCAACGCAAAATAAATTAGACAAACAGGAAGAAGTCTCAAAAGTAGATTACAAGAACGAAGAACATATAAATAAAAATAAGTTCTCGGCGGTTTCAACATTTATCAGAAACCGGACATCAAATAAAAACTGAAATGGATCATCTAGAATTGTTGGAAATCAGAAAAATTCAAAAAGACTCCACATGTTCATGTTTAAATGACCACGAAAATTTAAACTATAATCCAATTTTTGAAATTTTACAATTAATTTTTTATACAGTGCTTTATAATCTTTTGTAAAAATTTATTTTTTGACTGTAAGATGTCACGGTAAAGTTATATAAATAACTTATATATATAGTATAGATATATATTTTATAGTCTTGAAAATGGAGAAATAAATTCTCCGAAACGTCGACTTAACATATCTTTTGTATAATTGTCTTTTCCAAACAAGCCAATAATATTTTATAAAAAAATAAAAATTGGATGAGAATTATCTACATTTATATAAATAAGTATATAATAATTGAGGAAATTGTAAATTTTTTTAAATGAATTATTGTGGTTATTAAAGTTTTGTGTTTTATAAATGATTTCGCATCACCTTCTGAAGAAGTGAATTAGCTAATATATCAATTATTAAGACAACGCGCCGAATTTGCAAACTGCAAGAATCAAGTAATTGGAAAAATTAAGAAATGGACCATAAGGCAGTTCTCTAGTACCACCAGCGAGTTGTGAGCGAGACCACCATTGTAATAAGGTAACAAACTTACATTTTATTTGACTTTGAACCCAAATTTTCAACATTCTTCGAAAGTGCCCCGTTTATTAAAAAGTGCTTCGTGGACATTTAATTACAACCAGTTCAATTTATTTAAGACCAATTTATTATTTCACAAATAATTAAAATTTATAACATTTAACTGCACATCATGCATAAATATTTTTGTGACAATTACATCTTATGAATTTTTTAAAACTTCTAACTAAATTTTAAATTGTTTTTATATTTAAACTGTAAATTAATTTTAAGACAATTAGGGGTGCGCGTACTTTTGAATACCTATTTTGACCTAGATTATTTTTGACATTTATTGTTATTTTTTATAATATGTTGTGGTGAAACAAATTGGTATTTTTGTTTTTGTTAATTTTGTAAATTGTTAAATTTTTATGTGTAAATAATTTTATTCGCACTGTACAAAAATGTTATGAATTTTAAGTTTCTTTTGATTTTATTGTTGTGGTGTGCTGTTTTATGGGGACGGAACAGCAGGAGCTGTGGAAGAGTGCGATTGCGGACGGCGAGGCCGGTGCAGTGTTTTAAATCGCTCACATTATTGGCGAATTTGGAAATTTTTAAATAAAATTGAGATCAAATTTAAGTGTTGTTTTTTTTAAGAAATAAAAAGTGCGTCTACTAAATAAAGTAAATGAAATTACAGTCTTTTGGGTAAGCGAAACAAATTCTTCATTAAATTGGAACGCGGAGACGCCATACTGGCTTTTGCGGCGAGCACCTGGTCGACCGCAGCTGAAAAACAAATTTTTACTCGAAATTTTATATGGAAATTTTACGTTGCAATTTATGTATTGTTTGTTTAATTTGAAAGCAAAGGCTCTACAACTTTTTGGCACCGCAACGGTTGAACTTACTCCTTCGACGAAATTTGAGCTGGACCGGAGCAAAAAATAAAGAGCTAGAAAAGGAAGTTGCAAGAAGCAACGTTCCACTTATATTTTATTTTTGGAATATTAACTTTTACAACCGATTTAATACGAATTAACAACGTGCGGGTTAAGCTTCGACAACTCCTTTGATTAAATTCACCCATGACCTCCCGCTATTTGGCCGAGCAACCATCTTTCTCTGGAGGGTTGTCGATCCGCGCGTTTGTAGAGTAACAAACGACAGAAAAAATTATAATCTTTAAGCACCAATTATACACTAGGATATAGGATAGGATAGGAACTTATACAAGTCACGGTCCTCGTGTAATTAGTATCTACTTTAATTTTCTACATTAGTAAAATTTTAATTTATTGCTTTATTGTGGCGTAGGTAGTAAGAGAGTAACTACAATTTTTTACCACTTAAAAAATATATATTTAATGTAAAATTTTATTTTCTTTCTAATTCCACAGACAGCTAGTTTCTCTTTTTTGTTAATTATTAAGAAAAAAAAATGGTTTATGAAATCTTGTATTGCATTTTTATCAATCACGAGTATATTCGTATAAGCCGTTAGATGCATAATTTAAAAAGGTATCTACTATTATAATTATTTATATATAAAAAAAATATTACTATTTAAAAAATGTTACCGTTTTCTATGTTTTTTGATAAAGAAGCAAAACTTAAGATTTTATGGTATAAAAAATACGATATTATTATATAAAAATACGAGGAAAGGTTTTATTTTCATTCGATTGACGCAAACCACAGTTCTCTCCGTTTTAGCGTTTTGAAAAAAAATATTTACTGTGCGCGCCACCCCTTTGAGTAGGGGGTGGGGGAGCCTCCGCGGGTTTTCGAGGTGGGTCTGCCCCTATATCTCTTTATTTTGATTATTTATCTTATTCTTATAATACTCAGCTTTTTAAATTGACGCTTATCAACCGAGTAAATAAAGTTGCAACAAAAACAAATTCGACGCGAAATGCCTGGCTTAGAACTTAATAGATACTTGTCTATCTGAGCGTTATTCTCTTCACGATTGATCGACCAACAGTGTAATAAAATATCAATTCATTGTATTTTATAATATTTATCTACGTAAGTCAAAAATTAAATTTTATATTTTCCCCATTTTATTGTAACATGTAAATCAATTAGATTTTGAATTTATTACATAATTTCACATGTTATGAACTAATCCATTTTATATTAAGTTCAGTAATGATTAGTTGAGATCAAATCAGTTGGTTTCCTAAAGTGGTAATAATAATTTCAAACAAAAAACATAATAATTATGTGGTAATTATACTATTTGTATATAATTATAGTGTTTACAATTATTATCATTCCAAGGTTAACTAATTTTATTGTTTAAATATTTTTTAATAGTTTGTTTATTTGGAGTACAATAAATATTACAGTAAAACGATATATAAAATGTTATTATCAAAATTTCGGTGTATAGCATAAGAAAAATCGCCGTTAATTCGATAACTTCGTAACTTTTGGATTAATAGTTTAACAATAGAAATTTATAAATATATAGATTATATTTTTATAAAATATTATTGGGATGTTTGGAAAAACAATTATACAAAAGACATGTTATGCCAACGTTTCGGAGAATTAATAATAATTTGTATCTAGTTTAAGGACTCATTGTTTTATATTTTATAGTCTTGAAAATGAAGAAATAAGTTCTCCGAAACATCGGCATAACATGTCTTTTGTATAATTGTTTTCCAAACATATTTTAAATAATATTTTATAAAAATAAAACATTGGATGAAAATTATCTACATTGATATAGATATATAAATATATTTATAAATAATAATAGAAATTTTTAAATATCAAGACCCAAAATATTACTAAATAAGAAAAGAAAATATTTCAAAATATTGTGACTCGTTTTTCTCGAGAAGCCCAATTTTTCTCCTTAGTAAGGAAAGTATTGTAATTAGAAATTGAAAAAAAAATTGACTCCCCATTTTTATATCCAATTTTTATGTTTCGAGGTATTCTTAAACCATTTTTACGTTTTTTGAAAAAGGTCTGTGTGTGTGTGTCTGTGAACACGATAGCATTCAAACGGAAGAACGAAATAATTAAAATTTAAGTTTTAATCTGATGTCACACGAAGCCTATTGAAAATAAATAAAATCGAATGGAGGGAACGGGGGGTTTACTTGAAGCGATAAGACATAATCCGTCATAACTTCGAAACGCAATGAAATAGGTAAAAGTTTATTAAATTTTTAAAAAAATTCAAAAATTACAAATGGTCAAATTTTATTTAAACTAGAAAAGGTAAGTACAGAAAAATTGATGATACGTTTTTGATATCTTTTTATGAAAATCTCAAGGCAGAAAAAAAATTAACTATTGTCTTTCGACATAATATACTACTTAATTAAAAATTTAATTTTTTTTTTAATAAGTCTTACCGGTTTAACAGGACAGCCCTTAAAATTTGATTTGGCTATTGCAGATTGTATTCCAAAAGGGTTTCTCTCTCCAAGCTTTTTGAATTCTTCGCATACATCTAAAGTAACATCAGGAAATGGAAACTGACGATAAATCTTCTGTACGTTTTTAAATACGGCAAAAGTTAACTGCAACAATAAGAATTCGATTGTTTTCTAACGTTAATTTCCAACCAAGGGAATTTATTGATCAAATTATTTTGATGTTTCAATAATACTGATATAGTCAACAATAAATAATGTTTCTTACAAGTACATTTTTACGAACTCCAGGTTGAAAATCCACTGTTAAATTAATTACTTTCACTTTCAGGGTATCATTGTAATTATACACTTTAAGTATTAAGGTTGGAGCTGCAGTTTTATTAACTTTAATAGTGTCGATTCTATCGTGTACAATATCATAATCGTCCTGATGAAATTGCTAAAAGTTAAATTTTTAGAATTTTACAAAATTTGGGGCTTATAGATTATCTTACCGAAACACAAAAATGTTTAATTAACAGAAATATAAACATATGAACGCAAAATAATCTCATACTGAAAATACACATATGAGATGTTTGCTCGTTTTGTGGTAAATGAACGTTACTAAGTTAGCGTTACTGACAAATTTATAATATTATAACTATCCGAGTTATAAACCGTCAGTGTACTTTTTAAGTTTGCCGTGAATCACACTTTTATCGAGATAGACATTACACAGTTATATAATAAAAAATATGTACGTTCCATTGTCTAGTCCGCTTCTAAACCATAACAAATTCTTTAAAGCTGTTTTTAGAATAGTACAAAAGCTAACGATTGTTATTTATATGATCATCAATTCAAACTAAAATTTACCTTCAGTTTGTTTGTCCGCGATATCGTAAAAGGGTACATGATGAATAAAAACAAAGTTTGTTTCGTGTCCTTTTACTATTTTATCATAATCACAAGAACTATATAGGTGCATTAAAAAAATATACATGTTTCGGTTTTCTAAACCATCCATCAGTTTTATTATCATTATTTCTGAGGTCGGCACAAGTATCGTAGTCTAGAAATTATAAAAAGTAGAAGAGCATCAAAGAAGGTGATCGTCGTGATACTTTAGAGGCTATCGTACTTCCGTAAGTCAATAAAACTTTGGTGACCAATATTGGACGTTTTAACAGGACATTGTGCCTGCATATAAAGCAAAATCTAAGAAAGAATGGCGTCGAATTAATTTTCCAAATTTTGTCATTTCTGCTGAATAGGTGATTTAGCTGCTGTACATGATTTAGTATGTTAGTACCACTGTAAACAACTGATATAGAAGAGGGAAATCGGTGCTATGATAACATTGGAAGTTTTTTACATAGTGACTACGTAAGGATTTTCAATTATTTAAGCTGCATTTTTTGTAATTCCTTTTATTTGTTGTAGGCCAAGCAATAGGTATATTTGCCTGGAAAAAAATACCGAAGTTTTGAAACTTTGTATATCGGTACAAGTTTATGATCTAAACAAAATATTAAATTTGCGACCTCAGCACGCAGCCGCTCGCGCCGCCATCTTGTAAAAATGGCGCCCAAAATTAGTTTTTTAGCCTTATCTCCTTTTCAGTACCCCCTAGATAAAAAATAGATATGACAAAAATTGAAGACAGAAAAATTATCTACAAATTTGATACATAACGTTTTTCTGTGTAATTGATGGATTAAGAATAACATTTATATAAGTCAATGAAAGTTATTTCAAATCGATAAAATACACTTGTTTGAGGCCCGCCACTGCAATTTTAGTCGCGTATTTAGTATTATTTACTTATTCGATATTAAACCGTATTGTACAGGTATGCTGCACTATTAATTTATTTTTATCTACAGAAGGCGGCGAATTTCATCCCCCCTTTACATTTGTCGATAAGCGAAGGCAGCGCGAGATTGATCGATATTAATTCAGTCGATTGTGCGTGTATTTACCACGAGGCTATTGTTTCGTTACACATTTTTCGTTTTGTGAATTTCTTGTGATTAAGGTTTTCCGTAGTTTATAGTAGGGGTTGTGACTATGGCCTCTGTACAGCAAACTTGTTTTATATGTGAAAAAACTTTAAACGAAGGTATAGTTATTACGGTGCAAGAAAGGGGTTTAAATACTTTTAGACAATCGAGTATTAAGAGAAAAGACGGCAAAAGTGATTTTTTTCTAAAAAACCTGGAATCTGTGATTGTACACGATAAGTGTCGAAAGCAATACAATAACGAAAAGCTTATCGTTGCGTATTTGGAACGAAAAGATACTGCGATTCCGGGAACATCATTGCGATCGGCAGCCCCCGTGTTTTATTTTAAGGGTGCATGCTTTTTATGGCTTTGAAATTTGGAATTATTTTCTAGAAAAGCAAAAAAAAAACACGCATCATCGATCGTGAATTAGTGTACGAAGTCCGCAAGTTATCAATGAAAGACGGTATTTTAAAATTAGCTAAAGACCGTCAGGATGAATGGGGACAAACCGTAATAAATCGCCTTGGGCATATTTCCGATTACTAGTACACACAATACAATTAATAGGTATAGTGAAAGTGAACTCTGTCTCAACGATTCAACGATAATAATTCCGTGACATTTTTAGAGAACCGAACTAATCTCAACGAGCACTAAAGTATTTGATGCGCACAATGTTAATAATGACAAAACTCACTTACTTTTAATTTGTCCTCCAGCCTGCAAACAGCGTGCATACCTGTATTGATGAAATTAATGCTGTCCAGGGCACGTTTCGTTCTAAATGACTGGAAGCAAGGACTTGAAGTGGGTTCTCGCAAAAATTTGGCGGAGAACAACGGATAGAAACGGGCAAGCTTTTGGGAACGGATTCCGGACTTAATTTGGTTTATTTTTCTTCTTTGAGGCAATAGAAATTGGCAACCTGAAGTTAATAGGCCGAGCGCATCTTCCAAAGATGCGCTAGTTATGTTCGAATTAAAATTTCCAAATAAATTCGCTACAGCGAGTAGTGATTTTCTTCAACACTCCACGACACAACAGAAAAACACCGCGGAAATTTAATAAACGTACTGCACCCTCAATTCACCAAAAATAACACACAACCACAACCCTTCGCCGATTAACCAAAAACTTTATTCTCATCCCCCTCTTTTTTTTCCATATCCCCGCCGTCCTGATACAACAAAATATTAACCTGCCGCGGTAAATTTGAAATAAAAAGAAACTAAACAAAATTTATTTCATAAACCAGAACCCGAAATATACGAAGTATATTACAACTTTAGATGGTTTAAGCACCTTTCATGCAATGGGAGGTACTCACTGTGTTACACCTAAAACCGCGATAATTCCGGATCACAATATTGAACGGCTTTCCAGAATGCCTTCAGCAACAGTAGGAGGAAAATATAGGTCAATTCCTTTGGCAGCTTTCGAAAGGAAAAATAATTCAGGCTTAAAAGCAGTATCTATAGCAGACTTGACAAGTATAAATCCGGTGTCACTTGAAATATTACCATCAGCATCAGATTTCTTTTGGCTTTATGCGAAGTGGGCGAAGTTTCCTTTAATACCCGGATGGAATGGTTTCATGGAACAGGCAAGTGACCAAATGCCCTTTTCAAAGTCACATGTGTTATGCCTTCCATTTATTAACGTTCCACCTAGTGACTACAATACCATACTTACTGCTCTCATTTCCGCTTCGAACAAATGTGAATCTTTAAACCAGCGTACCTGTTTTGTAACCTTTGATCAGCCGCTTTACATGAAAGCTAGAGACATTATTTTTAATAACGACCAAGAGCATCTCGGAAATATCGACATTAGACTTGGGGGATTTCATTTATTTATGTCCTTTATGGGATGCATAGGCTATGTTATAGCCGGAAGCGGTATAAAGGATTTATTTGCTGTTATATATGCTGAAAATTCTGTAGAAAAAATGCTTACAGGGCATGCATACTCGCGAGCAGTAAGATCTTGCCTTAGCCAATATAGTATTCCAGACAGTTAATTTTAGTGAAGTAGACCGGGTAGCATTGGAAAACATAATAAACGATTTTGATAGATCCGTTATCCTTACAGCAGGCGATCAAGATTTTTACAAAATTGTTGCAAACAAATTGCAAAATGAACTTATGGATCCAGTATTTTAGAATGGTGACTTTGTTAAAGCAGTTTATTGAAGCGGAACGCACGGGCAACTGGAGCCTATACCTTGATACAGTGCAAAAAATGTTACCTTTCTTCCATGCAAGTGGTCACTTTTTTTACGCAAAGTCTAGCCATTTGTATTTGCATGATATGCTTACTTTGCAAGATAAAATGGATCCGGTAGAATACGAAACATTTACGACAAAGGGATATTTTACCATTAGACGCTCGGATAAATTTTGGTCTGGAATTTGGTCTGACATAGCCATCGAGCAGACACTGATGAGGACTATGAAAAGTATAGGTGGACTTACCCATGGACGTGGAATAACAGATAGCGTTTTGACAAAGTGGACATTAGGAATGGTTTTTTTTGCACAACGTGTGTGATGAAATTGAAAATTTTTGTGGCATATCTAGTGAAACAACAGAGCAACACGTTGACATGAGAAGATCACGAACAATTCGTGACAGTATAGTGTCATGTGCAGAATTTTTGACAAAAGACCTTGTGGTCTATATTTCATTTTTTTCAATAATTTTTTCTCGGGTTTCTCGTCATGCTAGGCTGACCAGATATGGGAGTTTGGTGCATAATTTGGTTTAGTTTCTACTTATTAAGGGTTTATTTACGATACAAAGGACTATGTAAACACTAAAACACAACTTTAAACACGCCCTGTGTATAAATTGTTGATGAGTTAAAATATGAAGGGAAATTATAAAAGGACGTTGGTATCGAAGGCGAGGAGATAAAGTAAAAATTGGAAAGGAAGGGGACTTCCTCGAGATCCGCGAGAGGAGGAAGGAGTTTCTGAGAAGCCGAAAGTTTGTAAATTCGTTATTGTATTAAAAATTAAGAAAAAGTTCAACAGTTATCGGGCTAAATCCGTGGAGCGATAGGAAACCTTTGTTTTTGGTTCAGAAACACCGTCTAGTTGTGAATGGGAGTGTAAAGAGGAAACAAAAACCAAATTAGGACCGAGCAACGCTTCTTGGGTCAGTTTTTTTATGAAAAAGGAGTGGAAAACATCATAAGCGCCAACATCATCCAACGGTCAAGGAGAAGAAAATAGGTACCTAAATTTATTTTTTTGACTCATAATTTGTGAATGGTGCTACATATAACTGAAATTGACTATTTTTTTTTATATTCAAATTTGTTCACCAAAAATACACTCGACACCTATTTCCCATTCATTGAGGCAAGATCTTTTACCAGTGTTGAAAAATTTACACAATCAATTCAGATTTGCCTCAGTGAAGAGAAACGCATTCACACAAAATTGAAAGTCCTGATCCAAATGTTGGACATCTGAACGTACGGAAATAAACCAATTAATTATTATTCATATTTCTTTTTGTGTTACAACGTGCTACCAGATTCCACACCCTGAGTAGTAGTCTTCGACTGAGATAGCCGAGTTAATATTAGTAGTTTAATCTTTTTCATGACAATAGATACAGAAAAGCTAATTAACTGGTTCAATCATCATTGCCCATTTCCTAAAATAAATAACATATTGTCTATAAGTACTGGAGTTGTTGGAGATGAGCGTATTAACTGCTACAAGGCTCAAGATATTGGCTCTATTGGAATTGCAAATATAATTGGCAACGATTTTAACTCAGTTAAATTTAAACGTAAAGAGAGAGTGATTCCCCTTGGGGCTGTCAATAACAGCATTACAATTGATGAAGTAGCTGTTCCTATAGATCCACTCTTAATATTTCATAGGATGTGTATTGCAAAACAATCAGACGAAGAGTTACAACAATACCTCCAATATGAAATTGCTCCGTATCCATTGTCGCTGTTTTCCGAGGCAGGAATGAAAAAAGACACGAAATCGTCTTTATATAAGGCCTTTACACGACTTCCGAGTGATACGCAATTTGGAAGCAGGGTTCATATTATAGATGAAGGATTTCTGCTTCACAGAGTTGTATAGCAGTGCAACGAATCATTTACTGCTATTTGCACTCATTATATTAAATACGTAACAAAACACTATGGCTGAAATTCAATAATTGTTTTTGA